>OW052007.1:57500-2800000 GCA_932526365.1 Lobophora halterata
TCCATCCCTGCGACTTGTGCTCTTCGGAGTCTTGAAGCAGGACTGCTAGGGACCGTTAGGGACCGTTAGGGACCGTTAGGCACGTCAACAGAAGATCCCCCGGAGCGAAGATGAGCACCGTCGAAACGAGGAGCAAGAAGGCCGCGCAAACCAAGGCAGTCGAAATGGGCGCAGCACAATCATCGAGTTCTACGGACCAGTCCTCAAGCACGGAGCGAACAACAACTACAGAACAATCATCAAGCACGGGAGTGACGGCCAGCACAGACCAGACAAGAACCACGGAATACACGACGAGCACGGAGCGAACGACCAACACGGAAGGCACGAACGGATCGAAATCAAGCGCTCGAAGATCAAAGACTTCTCGAACGGGCACCGTAGTAGCCGTTCAACGGGCACCGAGTCACCGCACGTCGACCAGCTCTCGAAGACGCCGTGCAGAATTGGAAGCACAACTTGAACTCCAGCAGAAAGAGAAAGAAAAAGCAGATGCTGCGGCAGCTTTAGCAAGAACAAGATTGGAATTAATTCGGTTAGAAGAAACCGACCTCTCTGCGAGTGCGAGCGAGACAGAAGACAGAAATGGCTTAGTATCGGAGTGGGTACAACGATCGGCCGAAAGAAAAAGTCAAGATCCGCGAAAAAACCCGCGAACAGCAAGTAACCATCGGCCGAGGTACAACGATCACGTCGATTACGAAACAAACAACGATCAACGGACATTTAAGCCACGGCGCCACAGTCAAGCACGCAATCAACAGAGCTACGACCACGGCCAGTTAAACATGAATGATGTCGCAGCCGCAATGATCAACGCGGTAAATAACATCAAAGTATCATCACCGCCACCTCCACCATCGAAACCTCCAAGGTACCTCAACGAGCTACATCCGTTCAGCGGAGATCCTAGGGAATGGATCGCCTTCAAAGCCACATACAGAGATACGGAAAATTACTTTCTTCAAGTCGAAAACATGGCGAGGCTCCGAAAAGCCATTCAGGGGAAAGCGAGAACAGCCGTTATGTCCACATTATACTCGTCAAATAAACCTGAAGAGATCATGGACATGTTAGAAAGACACTTTGGCAGACCGACACTGTTAATCAAGAGCGAGATAGCAGCATTGGACAAAATACGACCGATGTCCAACGATATGAGCGAAATTGGAAATTTCGCTTGCGCTGTGGCCAATAGCGTCAACACAATAAAACAAATAAACAGAAAAGAATATTTACATTCGACCGATGTAGCGGATCGCATAATAGAAAAAATGAACAACATGGTTCGGTTCCGGTGGCACGAGTTCCATGAAACAAGATACGATGAACCCATCCTCATCAGCCTATCGGCGTTCCTAAACAAGTTGACAGACCAATTCGAAACTTGCAGCGCCCCAACCTCATCACCACCAAAGTTCGTGAAGAAAGAACCTTTTCGCATGAAACGAAGAGTAAACGCCACCAACTATATTTCAGATAGTAGCGACTCTGAAAATGAAAACGTCGTGCTTAAAAACGACCGCCGCGCCCCCACCGGCGAAGATTCAGACTTTTCGGATTCTGAGTGCGAGCGAGAAAGACAATATGTGCTCGCGGTCATAGAAAGAGACAGGAGATGCATATTATGCAAAGCAGAGCACGAGATAACTAAATGTCCGGACTTTCTGAAAGAAAACACAGCCAAAAGATGGGAAATTATTAAGAAAACGAAAATCTGTTTTAAATGCCTAAAAGGCAATCATAGAAGTCTGCAATGCAGGGCAAACCCGTGCCACATAGAAGGATGCCAAAGGAGGCACCACAGCCTTCTTCATGATTCATCGCCCAAACCCGAACCTGAAACCAACAGGATAGTTTCAGTAAACCACATCAGCGAGGCCAGAGCGTATTTGAAAATAGTTCCGGTGGAACTCACGGGACCGACGGGCACTATCACGGTAGCTGCTCTACTTGACGAAGGATCCACCGTCACTTTGTTGCTCAGCGAAGTCGCCGATCAGATCGGAGCCACGGGCCCAGAAAGGGATCTATCCATCGAAGGAGTGAGCGGGCATTTAATGAGAGCAAATAAATCAAAACACATCAAGCTACGCATAAAGGGAATTTTCGCCAGGCAATACGAAAACATAGAAGCGTTCACCATAAACCAACTTAACTTGGCCTCTCAAGCGGTACGAAAACAAGACATTACGGAATGTCCACATCTATTGGACATCGAAGATCAAATCACCTACGAGAAGATGAAACCAGCTCTACTTATCGGCCAAGACAACTGGCATTTGATAGTGACTAGAGAGCTGAAAAGCGGTCACGTGAACAAACCAGTGGCATCGTTAACTAAGTTGGGCTGGATTTTGCACGGATGCAACAGCGGTACAACCAAGCCAGTCTTATTCATAAATCACCTTCATCAGCGGCAGGACGACATGGAAGAATTAATGAGGGCACACTTTAGCTTAGATTCCCTGGGAATAACGCAAAAGAAACCCAGCTGCGACACGGAGCAAAGAGCACTCACCATTCTGGAGAAAACCACCAAGCACTTGCCAGACGGAAGATTCGAATGCGGTCTTTTATGGCGCACCGATAACGAAACCATGCCATCCAACAGGCAAAGCGCATTACGCCGGCTAACCGGCATAGAAAAAAAGATGAACAAAAGCGAAGACTTCAGGAATAAATATACGGAACAAGTCGAAAATCTATTAAAGAGTGGGTACGCCGAGCCAGCCCCCACCACGCCCAGTTCACCACGGACGTGGTACCTACCACATTTCGCTGTGATACACCCACAGAAAGGAAAGATGCGACTTGTGTTCGATGCCGCCGAACGAACAAATGGCAAATGCCTAAATGATGCATTGCTAACCGGACCCGACTTACTACAATCATTGTTCGGAGTGTTAATCAGATTCCGCCAAGGACCGATAGCGGTAGCGGCTGACATAAAGGAAATGTTTTTAAGAATAAAAATATGCCAAGAAGACAGAGACAGTCTGCGATTCCTGTGGCGAGGAAACAAGGATGACCCCGAACCATCAGAGTATCGTATGAACTCATTGATATTTGGTGCCGCGTCATCACCTTGTTCAGCGATCTACGCAAAGAACAGGAATGCGGAAGAACACGAAGCAGAATACCCAGAAGCGGTACACGCAATCAAACGATGCCATTACATGGACGACTACTTGCAGTCTTTCGAAACCGTCGCGCAAGCACAAAGGATCTCTAGTGAAGTGGATATGATACACAAAAAAGGAGGATTCGAGCTACGCGGCTGGGCGTCCAATTGCCAATCCATGTTAAAGCATCTCGTGGAACCGACAACGACACAAGTGGAGCTAGGAACCGACAACAAAATGGAGAAAACACTCGGAATGCTCTGGGATACCACACAGGATGCACTCAAGTACACCCTAAATCTGCGAAACACACCAGAGGAAGTACTTCACGGAATGCGTCCGCCCACCAAGAGGCAGGTCACGAGCGCCGTTTTATCCGTCTTCGACCCACTCGGTCTAGCCACGCCAGTCCTGATACAGGGAAAGAAACTCATACAATCTCTCTGGAAGAGCGGCGTCGACTGGGATGAACAAATACCGGAAAAACTCATAGAAAAATGGAATGAGTGGATATCCAGTCTAGACGCGCTACAAAACCTAGATATTCCACGGTGTACGGATTCCTATAGAGAGGGACAGCTGCATACCTTCGTGGACGCGAGCGAGACCGCCTATGCCGCCGCCACCTACTTCAAATCCACACACGATGGAAAAAGCACGATCAAACTAATGGCAGCAAAAGCAAAGGTCGCACCTCTGAAGCCAACATCCATACCAAGGCTCATCAAGATTTTCATCATGGAAACGATTACATCGGGCGACTGCTCGATTTCTACAGTACATCGATGTTTTCAAATCAAAGCTACTGAAGAAAACTGAAAACGTAAATGCAATCAAGAAAACTGTGAAAGACAAAGCGTGGCGACAATACGAAAGAAAGGGACAAAAAAAGCGACCTATCGCACCGCTCCCACAAGCCACGCCTACACGAAAATTTAAACCTTTGACAGAATTTCACCTGAAGCAAGCTGAAAAAATGCTCATTGAAACAATACAGGCTGAAAGTTTCAAGCAAGAATTAGCCGGCTTAAAAGAAAACAAACCGGCCAAAATCAAAGACTCACCGTTACGTCGATTGAGCTTGATATTAAAAGACGACGTGATACATATCGAAACGCGACTATCAGCTGCACCGTACATCACCAACGAATATAAACAACCGGCAGTCTTAGATGGAAAACATCCCATCACGAAGCTGATCATACGCCAATATCACGAAGATTTCAATCATGGAAACCACAACACCGTGATGAATGAAATACGGCAGCGATTTTATATCACGTCACTACGGAACACGATCAAATCAATCGCTTTGAACTGTCAATGGTGCAAAGTGCATAGAAGCCTACCCAAGGGGATACCTACTGGAGATTTGCCCCCAGAACGCCTTCAAAACGCACAACCCCCGTTCTACTGCACCGGAGTAGATTATTTTGGCCCGATAACAATAACTATCGGAAGAAGAAACGAGAAAAGATGGATAGCACTCTACACGTGTTTGACTACGCGCGCTGTACATCTGGAAATAGCTTCCTCGCTGTCAACAGATAGTATGATTTTGACCTTAAGGCGGATGGCTGCTCGACGTGGAATGCCCAAGGTCATCTATAGCGATAACGCTACGTGCTTCACCAGTGCCAATAAAGAATTGCAGATGAACCTTCGCGACATGGCCGAAGCAACAAACGCAAAAGGAATTACGTGGAAATTCATACCCCCGGGTGCACCCAACATGGGGGGAGCATGGGAGAGACTCGTACGATCGGTGAAAACAGCCCTCTACGCTACGCTAAAGGAACGCCAACCGCGGGAAGAAGTGCTTCACACCCTCTTGTTGGAAGCGGAGCATCTGGTCAACTCGCGACCCTTGACGGATGTCTCGCTGAACCCCGATGATGAGGAAAGCCTTACTCCGAACCACTTCCTAATTGGAAGGTCCAGTGGAGCCACAAACCCAGGAGAATTCACTGACTCAGATCTTATCGGACCGGCGACATGGCGCACAGCACAAAGGCTAGCTGATAAATTCTGGAATCGCTGGATAACTGAATACTTGCCAACGTTAGCGCCACGATATAACACAGGTCATGGAACCTTCGAAAACCCAGCAGTCGGTGACGTCGTGCTGATCGTAGATTCTTCATTACCTAGAGGGACATGGCCAAGAGGCGAAATAGTTAAAGTATTCCCTGGCCCTGATAAGAAAATAAGAATTGCAACAGTCCGCACAACCGCCGGTGAAATAAGACGCCCCGTGTCACGCCTCATTAGGATCACGGCCAAAATTGCGGAATCGTCTCCACAAGACCAAAGTGCTCAGAATCATCTTCGCACTGGGGGGGGGAACTGTTGACGATCCTTGTTAACAATCTTTGTTAGCGAATTTCATTGCGCGATTAAACATTTTCAGATCATAAGATCCACTGATTACCTATATTTAGAGTACCTATTATTCCTTATTAGAAGTACCTATTATCCTTGAAAGTAAGGAATGACTCTTTTTCATGGCCCCTTTTCATGAATGTTTAAAATGTGCTTAGAATGTTTTCTATATTTTAAGATTATTAATGTTGAAAGCCAATTTGTATGTTTCCTATATTTTAAGATTATTAATGTTGAAAGCCAATTTGTATGTTTCCTATATTGTAAGATTAATTTTATAAGTTTGAGTTTATATTTGTCATTGTGCCGTTAGATTTATATTAAGTACTTGAATTTATATCTTGTTAGATTTATATAAGAATATTTTAAGAAGAATTTTAGACTTTAAGTAGAATCTAATTAGAATAATATAATTTGGAAATTTTAAATAAAGGTTCTCGCAAATCACAACGTACGCAAGGCACGCCGCTACTATAAATATAGCGCCACCTGCGGTGCATTTTCAATTCGCTTTTTGTCAGCGAGCCGAGCGGACGTGTGAAAACAACAGTGAAATAAGTGGTTTTTATTGTGCAACCCCTGCCCCTCCCAGTAAAGTGAAAAACTAGGTAGGCAGGAAACCAAGCTAGCTACCAGCAGGCAGGCAGGCACCACCACAAGAAGCCACTGTGGGTGAAACCCAACAAGAAGAGGTTTCCCCACAAAACTGTAAACTGTAAACTGTTATCTGTAAACTGTAAACTGATAAACTGAAAACCCTTGATAATAAGAAATAAAGCAAACCGAATTTGATTCATTACACGTCAAAGGAACGAGAAAAAAAAAAAAAAAAAAAACCTAACCTAACCTAACCTAATAAAATATATATTTAAATAAAATAAAAAGTTAATAAATTAAATAAATGTTAGAAAAAGGCACGGACAGAAAATCTGTGGAGTTAAAAAAAAAAAAAAAAAAAAAACCTAACCTATTCTAACTTAACAAAACTAAAAGTATAGTGTAAACTGTAATCTGTAAACTGTAAACTAAAAACTGATAAACTGAAAACCGAAAACAAATAGAAAACTGAAAACTGAAAAATGAAAAACAAACAACACTAAAAACAAAAAACTGATAACTGTAAACTGTAAACTGAAAACTGACAACTGAAAACTGAAAACTGAAAACTGTAAACTGAAAACTGAAAACTCTTAACTGTAATCTGTTAGCTGAAAACTGAAAACCGAGAAATAACTGAAAACTGAAAACATAAAACTGTAAACTGTAAACTGAAAACAGAAAACTAAAAACTGAAAAAAAAAATTGAAAACTGAAATCCGAAAACTGTTAACTGTAAACTGTAAACTATAAACTATTAACTGTAAACTTTTAACTGAAAACTGAAAACTGATCTCTGAAAACAGATAACAGATAACAGATAACAGATAACAGATAACTGAAAACTGAAAACAGAAAACAGAAAACTGATAACTGTAAACTGTAAACTAAAAACTGATAACTGAAAACTGAAAACATAGAACTGTAAACTGTTAACTGAAAACTGAAAACAGAAAACTGAAAACTGTAGACTGAACGCTGAAAACTGTTAACTGAGAACTGAAAACTGAAAACAGAAAACACAAAACATAAAAATGAAAACAGAAAACTGAAAATTGAAAACTGAAAACAGACAACAAAAAACTGAAAACAGAAAACAGAAAACTGAAATCTGACAACAGAAAACAGATAACAGAAAAGCGAAAACTGAAAACTGAAAATTGAAAAGTGTAAACTGTAAACTGTAAACTGTAAAGTGTAAACTGTAATCTGTAAGATGAAAACTGAAAACAGAAAACTGAAAACTGAAAAATAACTGAAAACTGAAAACTGTAAACTGAAAACAAAAAACATAAAACTGAAAACTAAAAACTGAAAAAAAATAACTAAAAACCGAAAACTGAAAACTGAAAACTGAAAAGTGTAAACTGTAAACTGAAAAGTGTAAAATGTAAACTGTAAACTGTAATTCGTAATCTGTAAGCTGAAAACTGAAAACTGAAAAATAACTGAAAACTGAAAACAGAAAACTGTAAACTGAAAACAAAAAACTTAAAACTGAAAACTGTAAACTAAAAACTGAAAAAAAATCATTGAAAACTGAAAACTGAAAACAGAAAACTGTTAACTGTAAACTGTAAACTATAAACTGTAAACTGTAAACTGTAAACTGTAAACTATAAACTGTGAACTGTAAACTGTAAACTTTTAACTGAATACTGAAACTGAAAACTGAACTCTGAAAACAGATAACAGAAAACTGAAAACTGAAAACAGATAACAGATAACAGTTAACAGAAAACTGAAAACTGTAAACTGTAAACTGAAAACATTAAACTTAAAACTGAAAACTGAAGACTGTTTACTGAAAACTGAATACTGTACACTGTACACTGTACACTGTACACTGTACACTGTACACTGTTAACTGGAAACTAAAACTGAAAACAGAAAACAGAAAACAGAAAACAGAAAACAGAAAACAGAAAACAGAAAACAGAAAACAGAAAACAGAAAACAGAAAACAGAAAACAGAAAACAGAAAACAGAAAACAGAAAACAGAAAACAGAAAACTGAAAACTGTAAACTGAAAACTGTAAACTGTTAACTGAAAACTGAAAACTGTACACTGTTAACTGTAAAATGGAAACTGGAAACTGAAAACTGAAAAATGAAAACTGTTAACTGAAAACTGTTAACTGAAAACTGAAAACTGTACACTGTTAACTGTAAACTGAAAACTAAAAACTGAAAACTGAAAAATGAAAACTGTTAACTGAAAACTGTAAACTATTAACTGAAAACTGAAAACTGTACACTGTTAACTGTAAACTGAAAACTAAAAACTGAAAACAGAAAACCGATAACAGATAACAGAAAACTGAAAACTGTAAACTGTTAACTGTAAACTGAAAACTGAAATCTGATAACTGAAAACTGTAAACTGTAATCTGTAAGCTGAAAACTGAAAACCGAAAAATAACTGTAAACTGAAAACAGAAAACTAAAAACTGAAAACTGAAAACTGAAAACCGAAAACTGTTAACTGTAAACTATAAACTATTAACTGTAAACTTTTAACTGAATACTGAAAACTGAAAACTGAAAACAGAAAACCGATAACAGCTAACAGAAAACTGAAAACTGTAAACTGAAAACTGAAAACTGAAAGCTGAAAACTGAAAACTGAAAACTGAAAACTGAAAACTGAAAACTGAAAAATGAAAACTGTCAACTGAAAACTGTTAACTGAAAACTGAAAACTGAAAACTGTATACTGTAAACTGTAAACTGAAAACTAAAAATTGAAAACTGAAAACCGAAAACTGTAAACTGTAAACTATTAACTGTAAACTTTTAACTGAATACTGAAAACTGAAAACTGAACTCTGAAAACAGATTACAGATAACAGAAAACTGAAAACTTAAAACTGAAAACAGAAAACCGATAACAGTTAACAGAAAACTGTAAACTGCAAACTGTACACTGTTAACTGTAAACTGAGAACTGAAAACTGAAAACAGAAAACACAAAACTGAAAAATGAAAACAGGTCACTGAAAATTGAAAACTGAAAACAGATAACAAAAAACTGAAAACAGAAAACAGAAAACTGAAATCTGACCACAGAAAACTGTAAACTGAAAACAAAAAACTTAAAACTGAAAAAAAATCATTGAAAACTGAAAACAGAAAACCGTTAACTGTAAACTATAAACTGTAAACTGTAAACTGTAAACTGTAAACTTTTAACTGAATACTGAAACTGAAAACTGAACTCTGAAAACAGATAACAGAAAACTGAAAACTGATAAACTGAAAACCGAAAACAGATAAAAAACTGAAAACGGAAAACTAAAAAATGAAAAAAAAATCTGAACACTGAAAACAAAAAACTGATACTGTAAAGTGTGAACACTGAAAACTGTAAAGTGTCAACTGTAAACTGTAATCTGTAAGCTGAAAACTGAAAACTGAAAACTAAAAACGGAAAATAAATAACTAAAAACCGAAACCTGAAAACTGAAAACTGAAAAGTGTAAACTGTAAACTGAAAAGTGTAAAATGTAAACTGTAAACTGTAAACCGTAATCTGTAAGCTGAAAACAGAAAACACAAAACTGAAAAATGAAAACTGAAAACCGAAAACTGTTAACTGTAAACTATAAACTATTAACTGTAAACTTTTAACTGAATACTGAAAACTGAAAACTGAAAACAGAAAACCGATAACAGTTAACAGAAAACTGAAAACTGTAAACTGAAAACTGAAAACTGAAAACTGAAAACTGAAAACTGAAAACTGAAAACTGAAAACTGAAAACTGATAACTGAAAACTGTAAACTGTAATCTGTAAGCTGAAAACTGAAAACCGAAAAATAACTGTAAACTGAAAACAGAAAACTAAAAACTGAAAACTGAAAACTGAAAACCGAAAACTGTTAACTGTAAACTATAAACTATTAACTGTAAACTTTTAACTGAATACTGAAAACTGAAAACTGAAAACAGAAAACCGATAACAGTTAACAGAAAACTGAAAACTGTAAACTGAAAACTGAAAACTGAAAACTGAAAACTGAAAACTGAAAACTGAAAACTGAAAACTGAAAACTGAAAACTGAAAACTGAAAACTGAAAAATGAAAACTGTCAACTGAAAACTGTTAACTGAAAACTGAAAACTGAAAACTGTATACTGTAAACTGTAAACTGAAAACTAAAAATTGAAAACTGAAAACCGAAAACTGTAAACTGTAAACTATTAACTGTAAACTTTTAACTGAATACTGAAAACTGAAAACTGAACTCTGAAAACAGATTACAGATAACAGAAAACTAAAAACTTAAAACTGAAAACAGAAAACCGATAACAGTCAACAGAAAACTGTAAACTGCAAACTGTACACTGTTAACTGTAAACTGAGAACTGAAAACTGAAAACAGAAAACACAAAACTGAAAAATGAAAACAGGTCACTGAAAATTGAAAACTGAAAACAGATAACAAAAAACTGAAAACAGAAAACAGAAAACTGAAATCTGACCACAGAAAACTGTAAACTGAAAACAAAAAACTTAAAACTGAAAAAAAATCATTGAAAACTGAAAACAGAAAACCGTTAACTGTAAACTATAAACTGTAAACTGTAAACTGTAAACTTTTAACTGAATACTGAAACTGAAAACTGAACTCTGAAAACAGATAACAGAAAACTGAAAACTGATAAACTGAAAACCGAAAACAGATAAAAAACTGAAAACGGAAAACTAAAAAATGAAAAAAAAATCTGAACACTGAAAACAAAAAACTGATACTGTAAAGTGTGAACACTGAAAACTGTAAAGTGTCAACTGTAAACTGTAATCTGTAAGCTGAAAACTGAAAACTGAAAACTAAAAACGGAAAATAAATAACTAAAAACCGAAACCTGAAAACTGAAAACTGTAAACTGTAAACTGAAAAGTGTAAAATGTAAACTGTAAACTGTAAACCGTAATCTGTAAGCTGAAAACTGAAAACAGAAAACTGAAAAATAACTGAAAACTGAAAACAGAAAACTGTAAACTGAAAACAAAAAACTTAAAACTGAAAACTGTAAACTAAAAACTGAAAAAAAATCATTGCAAACTGAAAACTGAAAACAGAAAACTGTTAACTGTAAACTGTAAACTGAAAACTGAAAACAGAAAACACAAAACTGAAAAATGAAAACAGAAAACTGAAAATTGAAAACTGAAAACAGATAACAAAAAACTGAAAACAGAAAACAGAAAACTGAAATCTGACAACAGAAAACTGAAAACTGAAAAATAACTAAAAACTGAAAAAAAATCATTGCAAACTGAAAACTGAAAACAGAAAACTGTTAACTGTAAACTGTAAACTGAAAACTGAAAACAGAAAACACAAAACTGAAAAATGAAAACAGAAAACTGAAAATTGAAAACTGAAAACAGATAACAAAAAACTGAAAACAGAAAACAGAAAACTGAAATCTGACAACAGAAAACTGAAAACTGAAAAATAACTGAAAACTGAAAACTGTAAACTGAAAACAAAAAACTTAAAACTGAAAACTAAAAACTGAAAAAAAATAACTAAAAACCGAAAACTGAAAACTGAAAACTGAAAAGTGTAAACTGTAAACTGAAAAGTGTAAAATGTAAACTGTAAACTGAAATTCGTAATCTGTAAGCTGAAAACTGAAAACTGAAAAATAACTGAAAACTGAAAACAGAAAACTGTAAACTGAAAACAAAAAACTTAAAACTGAAAACTGTAAACTAAAAACTGAAAAGAAATCATTGAAAACTGAAAACTGAAAACAGAAAACTGTTAACTGTAAACTGTAAACTATAAACTGTAAACTGTAAACTGTAAACTGTAAACTGTAAACTGTAAACTTTTAACTGAATACTGAAACTGAAAACTGAACTCTGAAAACAGATAACGGAAAACTGAAAACTGATAAACTGAAAACCGAACACAGATAAAAAACTGAAAACTGAAAAATGAAAAAAAAATCTGAACACTGAAAATAAAAAACTGATACTGTAAACTGAAAACTGAAAACTGATAACTGAAAACTGTTAACTGAAAACTGAAAACAGAAAACAGAAAACAGAAAACTGAAATCTGACAACAGCAAACATATAACAGAAAAACGAAAACTGAAAACTGAAAATTGAAAAGTGTAAACTGTAAACTGTAAACTGAAAACTGTAAACTGTAAACTGTAAACTGAAAGCTGAAAACTGAAAACTGAAAACTGAAAACTGAAAAATAACTGAAAACTGAAAACTGAAAACCGTAAACTGAAAACAAAAAACTGAAAACTGAAAACTAAAAACTGAAAAAAAATAACTTAAAACCGAAAACTGAAAACTGAAAAGTGTTAACTGTAAACTGAAAAGTGTAAAATGTAAACTGTAAACCGTAATCTGTAAGCTGAAAACTGAAAACTGAAAACTGAAAAATAACTGAAAACTGAAAACAGGAAACTGTAAACTGAAAACAAAAACTTAAAACTGAAAACTGTAAACTAAAAACTGAAAAAAAATCATTGAAAACTGAAAACTGAAAACAGAAAACTGTTAACTGTAAACTGTAAACTGTAAACTATAAACTGTGAACTGTAAACTGTAAACTTTTAACTGAATACTGAAACTGAAAACTGAACTCTGAAAACAGATAACAGAAAACTGAAAACTGATAAACTGAAAACTGAAAACAGATAACAGATAACAGTTAACAGAAAACTGAAAACTGTAAACTGTAAACTGAAAACATTAAACTTAAAACTGAAAACTGAAGACTGTTTACTGAAAACTGAATACTGTACACTGTACACTGTACACTGTACACTGTACACTGTACACTGTTAACTGGAAACTAAAACTGAAAACTAAAAACAGAAAACAGAAAATAGAAAACTGAAAACAGATTACAGATAACGGAAAACTGTAAACTGTAAACTGAAAACTGAAAACTCTAAATTGTAAAAAACAGATAAGAGATAACTGTAAAGTGTAAAGTGTTAACTTTAAATTGTAAACTGTGAACTGTAAACTGAAAACTGATAAACTGAAAACCGAAAACAGATAGAAAACTGAAAACTGAAAATTGAAAATTAAAAATGAAAAAAAAAATTGAAAGCTGAAAAAAAAACGGTAAACTGTAAACTGTAAACTATAAACTATTAACTGTTAACTGAATACTGAAAACTGAAAACAGAAAACAGAAAACAGAAAACAGAAAACAGAAAACAGAAAACAGAAAACAGAAAACAGAAAACAGAAAACAGAAAACAGAAAACAGAAAACAGAAAACAGAAAACAGAAAACAGAAAACAGAAAACAGAAAACAGAAAACAGAAAACAGAAAACAGAAAACAGAAAACAGAAAACAGAAAACAGAAAACAGAAAACAGAAAACAGAAAACAGAAAACAGAAAACAGAAAACAGAAAACAGAAAACAGAAAACAGAAAACAGAAAACAGAAAACAGAAAACAGAAAACAGAAAACAGAAAACAGAAAACAGAAAACAGAAAACAGAAAACAGAAAACTGAAAACTGTAAACTAAAAACTGAAAACTGAAAAATGAAAACTGTTAACTGAAAACTGTAAACTATTAACTGAAAACTGAAAACTGTACACTGTTAACTGTAAACTGAAAACTAAAAACTGAAAACAGAAAACCGATAACAGATAACAGAAAACTGAAAACTGTAAACTGTTAACTGTAAACTGAAAACTGAAATCTGATAACTGAAAACTGTAAACTGTAATCTGTAAGCTGAAAACTGAAAACCGAAAAATAACTGTAAACTGAAAACAGAAAACTAAAAACTGAAAACTGAAAACTGAAAACCGAAAACTGTTAACTGTAAACTATAAACTATTAACTGTAAACTTTTAACTGAATACTGAAAACTGAAAACTGAAAACAGAAAACCGATAACAGTTAACAGAAAACTGAAAACTGTAAACTGAAAACTGAAAACTGAAAACTGAAAACTGAAAACTGAAAACTGAAAAATGAAAACTGTCAACTGAAAACTGTTAACTGAAAACTGAAAACTGAAAACTGTATACTGTAAACTGTTAACTGTAAACTATAAACTATTAACTGTAAACTTTTAACTGAATACTGAAAACTGAAAACTGAAAACAGAAAACCGATAACAGTTAACAGAAAACTGAAAACTGTAAACTGAAAACTGAAAACTGAAAACTGAAAACTGAAAACTGAAAACTGAAAACTGAAAACTGAAAACTGAAAACTGAAAAATGAAAACTGTCAACTGAAAACTGTTAACTGAAAACTGAAAACTGAAAACTGTATACTGTAAACTGTAAACTGAAAACTAAAAATTGAAAACTGAAAACCGAAAACTGTAAACTGTAAACTATTAACTGTAAACTTTTAACTGAATACTGAAAACTGAAAACTGAACTCTGAAAACAGATTACAGATAACAGAAAACTAAAAACTTAAAACTGAAAACAGAAAACCGATAACAGTCAACAGAAAACTGTAAACTGCAAACTGTACACTGTTAACTGTAAACTGAGAACTGAAAACTGAAAACAGAAAACACAAAACTGAAAAATGAAAACAGATCACTGAAAATTGAAAACTGAAAACAGATAACAAAAAACTGAAAACAGAAAACAGAAAACTGAAATCTGACCACAGAAAACTGTAAACTGAAAACAAAAAACTTAAAACTGAAAAAAAATCATTGAAAACTGAAAACAGAAAACCGTTAACTGTAAACTATAAACTGTAAACTGTAAACTGTAAACTTTTAACTGAATACTGAAACTGAAAACTGAACTCTGAAAACAGATAACAGAAAACTGAAAACTGATAAACTGAAAACCGAAAACAGATAAAAAACTGAAAACGGAAAACTAAAAAATGAAAAAAAAATCTGAACACTGAAAACAAAAAACTGATACTGTAAAGTGTGAACACTGAAAACTGTAAAGTGTCAACTGTAAACTGTAATCTGTAAGCTGAAAACTGAAAACTGAAAACTAAAAACGGAAAATAAATAACTAAAAACCGAAACCTGAAAACTGAAAACTGAAAAGTGTAAACTGTAAACTGAAAAGTGTAAAATGTAAACTGTAAACTGTAAACCGTAATCTGTAAGCTGAAAACTGAAAACAGAAAACTGAAAAATAACTGAAAACTGAAAACAGAAAACTGTAAACTGAAAACAAAAAACTTAAAACTGAAAACTGTAAACTAAAAACTGAAAAAAAATCATTGCAAACTGAAAACTAAAAACAGAAAACTGTTAACTGTAAACTGTAAACTGAAAACTGAAAACAGAAAACACAAAACTGAAAAATGAAAACAGAAAACTGAAAATTGAAAACTGAAAACAGATAACAAAAAACTGAAAACAGAAAACAGAAAACTGAAATCTGACAACAGAAAACTGAAAACTGAAAAATAACTGAAAACTGAAAACTGTAAACTAAAAACAAAAAACTTAAAACTGAAAACTAAAAACTGAAAAAAAATAACTAAAAACCGAAAACTGAAAACTGAAAACTGAAAAGTGTAAACTGAAAAGTGTAAAATGTAAACTGTAAACTGTAATTCGTAATCTGTAAGCTGAAAACTGAAAACTGAAAAATAACTGAAAACTGAAAACAGAAAACTGTAAACTGAAAACAAAAAACTTAAAACTGAAAACTGTAAACTAAAAACTGAAAAAAAAATCATTGAAAACTGAAAACTGAAAACAGAAAACTGTTAACTGTAAACTGTAAACTATAAACTGTAAACTGTAAACTGTAAACTGTAAACTGTAAACTGTAAACTGTAAACTGTAAACTTTTAACTGAATACTGAAACTGAAAACTGAACTCTGAAAACAGATAACGGAAAACTGAAAACTGATAAACTGAAAACTGTACACTGTTAACTGTAAACTGAAAACTAAAAACTGAAAACAGAAAACCGATAACAGATAACAGAAAACTGAAAACTGTAAACTGTTAACTGTAAACTGAAAACTGAAATCTGATAACTGAAAACTGTAAACTGTAATCTGTAAGCTGAAAACTGAAAACCGAAAAATAACTGTAAACTGAAAACAGAAAACTAAAAACTGAAAACTGAAAACTGAAAACCGAAAACTGTTAACTGTAAACTATAAACTATTAACTGTAAACTTTTAACTGAATACTGAAAACTGAAAACTGAAAACAGAAAACCGATAACAGTTAACAGAAAACTGAAAACTGTAAACTGAAAACTGAAAACTGAAAACTGAAAACTGAAAACTGAAAACTGAAAACTGAAAACTGAAAACTGAAAACTGAAAACTGAAAACTGAAAACTGAAAACTGAAAACTGAAAAATGAAAACTGTCAACTGAAAACTGTTAACTGAAAACTGAAAACTGAAAACTGTATACTGTAAACTGTAAACTGAAAACTAAAAATTGAAAACTGAAAACCGAAAACTGTAAACTGTAAACTATTAACTGTAAACTTTTAACTGAATACTGAAAACTGAAAACTGAACTCTGAAAACAGATTACAGATAACAGAAAACTAAAAACTTAAAACTGAAAACAGAAAACCGATAACAGTCAACAGAAAACTGTAAACTGCAAACTGTACACTGTTAACTGTAAACTGAGAACTGAAAACTGAAAACAGAAAACACAAAACTGAAAAATGAAAACAGGTCACTGAAAATTGAAAACTGAAAACAGATAACAAAAAACTGAAAACAGAAAACAGAAAACTGAAATCTGACCACAGAAAACTGTAAACTGAAAACAAAAAACTTAAAACTGAAAAAAAATCATTGAAAACTGAAAACAGAAAACCGTTAACTGTAAACTATAAACTGTAAACTGTAAACTGTAAACTGTAAACTTTTAACTGAATACTGAAACTGAAAACTGAACTCTGAAAACAGATAACAGAAAACTGAAAACTGATAAACTGAAAACCGAAAACAGATAAAAAACTGAAAACGGAAAACTAAAAAATGAAAAAAAAATCTGAACACTGAAAACAAAAAACTGATACTGTAAAGTGTGAACACTGAAAACTGTAAAGTGTCAACTGTAAACTGTAATCTGTAAGCTGAAAACTGAAAACTGAAAACTAAAAACGGAAAATAAATAACTAAAAACCGAAACCTGAAAACTGAAAACTGAAAAGTGTAAACTGTAAACTGAAAAGTGTAAAATGTAAACTGTAAACTGTAAACCGTAATCTGTAAGCTGAAAACTGAAAACAGAAAACTGAAAAATAACTGAAAACTGAAAACAGAAAACTGTAAACTGAAAACAAAAAACTTAAAACTGAAAACTGTAAACTAAAAACTGAAAAAAAATCATTGCAAACTGAAAACTAAGAACAGAAAACTGTTAACTGTAAACTGTAAACTGAAAACTGAAAACAGAAAACACAAAACTGAAAAATGAAAACAGAAAACTGAAAATTGAAAACTGAAAACAGATAACAAAAAACTGAAAACAGAAAACAGAAAACTGAAATCTGACAACAGAAAACTGAAAACTGAAAAATAACTGAAAACTGAAAACTGTAAACTGAAAACAAAAAACTTAAAACTGAAAACTAAAAACTGAAAAAAAATAACTAAAAACCGAAAACTGAAAACTGAAAACTGAAAAGTGTAAACTGAAAAGTGTAAAATGTAAACTGTAAACTGTAATTCGTAATCTGTAAGCTGAAAACTGAAAACTGAAAAATAACTGAAAACTGAAAACAGAAAACTGTAAACTGAAAACAAAAAACTTAAAACTGAAAACTGTAAACTAAAAACTGAAAAAAAAATCATTGAAAACTGAAAACTGAAAACAGAAAACTGTTAACTGTAAACTGTAAACTATAAACTGTAAACTGTAAACTGTAAACTGTAAACTGTAAACTTTTAACTGAATACTGAAACTGAAAACTGAACTCTGAAAACAGATAACGGAAAACTGAAAACTGATAAACTGAAAACTGTACACTGTTAACTGTAAACTGAAAACTAAAAACTGAAAACAGAAAACCGATAACAGATAACAGAAAACTGAAAACTGAAAACTGTAAACTGTTAACTGTAAACTGAAAACTGAAATCTGATAACTGAAAACTGTAAACTGTAATCTGTAAGCTGAAAACTGAAAACCGAAAAATAACTGTAAACTGAAAACAGAAAACTAAAAACTGAAAACTGAAAACTGAAAACCGAAAACTGTTAACTGTAAACTATAAACTATTAACTGTAAACTTTTAACTGAATACTGAAAACTGAAAACTGAAAACAGAAAACCGATAACAGCTAACAGAAAACTGAAAACTGTAAACTGAAAACTGAAAACTGAAAACTGAAAACTGAAAACTGAAAACTGAAAACTGAAAACTGAAAACTGAAAAATGAAAACTGTCAACTGAAAACTGTAAACTGTTAACTGAAAACTGAAAACTGTATACTGTAAACTGTAAACTGAAAACTAAAAATTGAAAACTGAAAACCGAAAACTGTAAACTGTAAACTATAAACTATTAACTGTAAACTTTTAACTGAATACTGAAAACTGAAAACTGAACTCTGAGAACAGATTACAGATAACAGAAAACTGAAAACTTAAAACTGAAAACAGAAAACCGATAACAAATAACAGAAAACTGTAAACTGCAAACTGTACACTGTAAACTGTAAACTGAGAACTGAAAACTGAAAACAGAAAACACAAAACTGAAAAATGAAAACAGATCACTGAAAATTGAAAACTGAAAACAGATAACAAAAAACTGAAAACAGAAAACAGAAAACTGAAATCTGACCACAGAAAACTGTAAACTGAAAACAAAAAACTTAAAACTGAAAAAAAATCATTGAAAACTGAAAACAGAAAACCGTTAACTGTAAACTATAAACTGTAAACTGTAAACTGTAAACTTTTAACTGAATACTGAAACTGAAAACTGAACTCTGAAAACAGATAACAGAAAACTGAAAACTGATAAACTGAAAACCGAAAACAGATAAAAAACTGAAAACGGAAAACTAAAAAATGAAAAAAAAATCTGAACACTGAAAACAAAAAACTGATACTGTAAAGTGTGAACACTGAAAACTGTAAAGTGTCAACTGTAAACTGTAATCTGTAAGCTGAAAACTGAAAACTGAAAACTAAAAACGGAAAATAAATAACTAAAAACCGAAACCTGAAAACTGAAAACTGTAAACTGTAAACTGAAAAGTGTAAAATGTAAACTGTAAACTGTAAACCGTAATCTGTAAGCTGAAAACTGAAAACAGAAAACTGAAAAATAACTGAAAACTGAAAACAGAAAACTGTAAACTGAAAACAAAAAACTTAAAACTGAAAACTGTAAACTAAAAACTGAAAAAAAATCATTGCAAACTGAAAACTAAAAACAGAAAACTGTTAACTGTAAACTGTAAACTGAAAACTGAAAACAGAAAACACAAAACTGAAAAATGAAAACAGAAAACTGAAAATTGAAAACTGAACTCTGAAAACAGATTACAGATAACAGAAAACTAAAAACTTAAAACTGAAAACTGAACTCTGAAAACCGATAACAGATAACAGAAAACTGAAAACTGTAAACTGTTAACTGTAAACTGAAAACTGAAATCTGATAACTGAAAACTGTAAACTGTAATCTGTAAGCTGAAAACTGAAAACCGAAAAATAACTGTAAACTGAAAACAGAAAACTAAAAACTGAAAACTGAAAACTGAAAACCGAAAACTGTTAACTGTAAACTATAAACTATTAACTGTAAACTTTTAACTGAATACTGAAAACTGAAAACTGAAAACAGAAAACCGATAACAGTTAACAGAAAACTGAAAACTGTAAACTGAAAACTGAAAACTGAAAACTGAAAACTGAAAACTGAAAACTGAAAACTGAAAACTGAAAACTGAAAACTGAAAACTGAAAACTGAAAACTGAAAACTGAAAAATGAAAACTGTCAACTGAAAACTGTTAACTGAAAACTGAAAACTGAAAACTGTATACTGTAAACTGTAAACTGAAAACTAAAAATTGAAAACTGAAAACCGAAAACTGTAAACTGTAAACTATTAACTGTAAACTTTTAACTGAATACTGAAAACTGAAAACTGAACTCTGAAAACAGATTACAGATAACAGAAAACTAAAAACTTAAAACTGAAAACAGAAAACCGATAACAGTCAACAGAAAACTGTAAACTGCAAACTGTACACTGTTAACTGTAAACTGAGAACTGAAAACTGAAAACAGAAAACACAAAACTGAAAAATGAAAACAGGTCACTGAAAATTGAAAACTGAAAACAGATAACAAAAAACTGAAAACAGAAAACAGAAAACTGAAATCTGACCACAGAAAACTGTAAACTGAAAACAAAAAACTTAAAACTGAAAAAAAATCATTGAAAACTGAAAACAGAAAACCGTTAACTGTAAACTATAAACTGTAAACTGTAAACTGTAAACTGTAAACTTTTAACTGAATACTGAAACTGAAAACTGAACTCTGAAAACAGATAACAGAAAACTGAAAACTGATAAACTGAAAACCGAAAACAGATAAAAAACTGAAAACGGAAAACTAAAAAATGAAAAAAAAATCTGAACACTGAAAACAAAAAACTGATACTGTAAAGTGTGAACACTGAAAACTGTAAAGTGTCAACTGTAAACTGTAATCTGTAAGCTGAAAACTGAAAACTGAAAACTAAAAACGGAAAATAAATAACTAAAAACCGAAACCTGAAAACTGAAAACTGAAAAGTGTAAACTGTAAACTGAAAAGTGTAAAATGTAAACTGTAAACTGTAAACCGTAATCTGTAAGCTGAAAACTGAAAACAGAAAACTGAAAAATAACTGAAAACTGAAAACAGAAAACTGTAAACTGAAAACAAAAAACTTAAAACTGAAAACTGTAAACTAAAAACTGAAAAAAAATCATTGCAAACTGAAAACTAAAAACAGAAAACTGTTAACTGTAAACTGTAAACTGAAAACTGAAAACAGAAAACACAAAACTGAAAAATGAAAACAGAAAACTGAAAATTGAAAACTGAAAACAGATAACAAAAAACTGAAAACAGAAAACAGAAAACTGAAATCTGACAACAGAAAACTGAAAACTGAAAAATAACTTAAAACTGAAAACTGTAAACTGAAAACAAAAAACTTAAAACTGAAAACTAAAAACTGAAAAAAAATAACTAAAAACCGAAAACTGAAAACTGAAAACTGAAAAGTGTAAACTGAAAAGTGTAAAATGTAAACTGTAAACTGTAATTCGTAATCTGTAAGCTGAAAACTGAAAACTGAAAAATAACTGAAAACTGAAAACAGAAAACTGTAAACTGAAAACAAAAAACTTAAAACTGAAAACTGTAAACTAAAAACTGAAAAAAAAATCATTGAAAACTGAAAACTGAAAACAGAAAACTGTTAACTGTAAACTGTAAACTATAAACTGTAAACTGTAAACTGTAAACTGTAAACTGTAAACTGTAAACTGTAAACTTTTAACTGAATACTGAAACTGAAAACTGAACTCTGAAAACAGATAACGGAAAACTGAAAACTGATAAACTGAAAACTGTACACTGTTAACTGTAAACTGAAAACTAAAAACTGAAAACAGAAAACCGATAACAGATAACAGAAAACTGAAAACTGAAAACTGTAAACTGTTAACTGTAAACTGAAAACTGAAATCTGATAACTGAAAACTGTAAACTGTAATCTGTAAGCTGAAAACTGAAAACCGAAAAATAACTGTAAACTGAAAACAGAAAACTAAAAACTGAAAACTGAAAACTGAAAACCGAAAACTGTTAACTGTAAACTATAAACTATTAACTGTAAACTTTTAACTGAATACTGAAAACTGAAAACTGAAAACAGAAAACCGATAACAGCTAACAGAAAACTGAAAACTGTAAACTGAAAACTGAAAACTGAAAACTGAAAACTGAAAACTGAAAACTGAAAACTGAAAAAAAATCATTGCAAACTGAAAACTAAAAACAGAAAACTGTTAACTGTAAACTGTAAACTGAAAACTGAAAACAGAAAACACAAAACTGAAAAATGAAAACAGAAAACTGAAAATTGAAAACTGAAAACAGATAACAAAAAACTGAAAACAGAAAACAGAAAACTGAAATCTGACAACAGAAAACTGAAAACTGAAAAATAACTGAAAACTGAAAACTGTAAACTGAAAACAAAAAACTTAAAACTGAAAACTAAAAACTGAAAAAAAATAACTAAAAACCGAAAACTGAAAACTGAAAACTGAAAAGTGTAAACTGAAAAGTGTAAAATGTAAACTGTAAACTGTAATTCGTAATCTGTAAGCTGAAAACTGAAAACTGAAAAATAACTGAAAACTGAAAACAGAAAACTGTAAACTGAAAACAAAAAACTTAAAACTGAAAACTGTAAACTAAAAACTGAAAAAAAAATCATTGAAAACTGAAAACTGAAAACAGAAAACTGTTAACTGTAAACTGTAAACTATAAACTGTAAACTGTTAACTGTAAACTATAAACTATTAACTGTAAACTTTTAACTGAATACTGAAAACTGAAAACTGAAAACAGAAAACCGATAACAGCTAACAGAAAACTGAAAACTGTAAACTGAAAACTGAAAACTGAAAACTGAAAACTGAAAACTGAAAACTGAAAACTGAAAACTGAAAACTGAAAACTGAAAACTGAAAAATGAAAACTGTCAACTGAAAACTGTAAACTGTTAACTGAAAACTGAAAACTGTATACTGTAAACTGTAAACTGAAAACTAAAAATTGAAAACTGAAAACCGAAAACTGTAAACTGTAAACTATAAACTATTAACTGTAAACTTTTAACTGAATACTGAAAACTGAAAACTGAACTCTGAAAACAGATTACAGATAACAGAAAACTGAAAACTTAAAACTGAAAACAGAAAACCGATAACAAATAACAGAAAACTGTAAACTGCAAACTGTACACTGTAAACTGTAAACTGAGAACTGAAAACTGAAAACAGAAAACACAAAACTGAAAAATGAAAACAGATCACTGAAAATTGAAAACTGAAAACAGATAACAAAAAACTGAAAACAGAAAACAGAAAACTGAAATCTGACCACAGAAAACTGTAAACTGAAAACAAAAAACTTAAAACTGAAAAAAAATCATTGAAAACTGAAAACAGAAAACCGTTAACTGTAAACTATAAACTGTAAACTGTAAACTGTAAACTTTTAACTGAATACTGAAACTGAAAACTGAACTCTGAAAACAGATAACAGAAAACTGAAAACTGATAAACTGAAAACCGAAAACAGATAAAAAACTGAAAACGGAAAACTAAAAAATGAAAAAAAAATCTGAACACTGAAAACAAAAAACTGATACTGTAAAGTGTGAACACTGAAAACTGTAAAGTGTCAACTGTAAACTGTAATCTGTAAGCTGAAAACTGAAAACTGAAAACTAAAAACGGAAAATAAATAACTAAAAACCGAAACCTGAAAACTGAAAACTGTAAACTGTAAACTGAAAAGTGTAAAATGTAAACTGTAAACTGTAAACCGTAATCTGTAAGCTGAAAACTGAAAACAGAAAACTGAAAAATAACTGAAAACTGAAAACAGAAAACTGTAAACTGAAAACAAAAAACTTAAAACTGAAAACTGTAAACTAAAAACTGAAAAAAAATCATTGCAAACTGAAAACTAAAAACAGAAAACTGTTAACTGTAAACTGTAAACTGAAAACTGAAAACAGAAAACACAAAACTGAAAAATGAAAACAGAAAACTGAAAATTGAAAACTGAACTCTGAAAACAGATTACAGATAACAGAAAACTAAAAACTTAAAACTGAAAACTGAACTCTGAAAACCGATAACAGATAACAGAAAACTGAAAACTGTAAACTGTTAACTGTAAACTGAAAACTGAAATCTGATAACTGAAAACTGTAAACTGTAATCTGTAAGCTGAAAACTGAAAACCGAAAAATAACTGTAAACTGAAAACAGAAAACTAAAAACTGAAAACTGAAAACTGAAAACCGAAAACTGTTAACTGTAAACTATAAACTATTAACTGTAAACTTTTAACTGAATACTGAAAACTGAAAACTGAAAACAGAAAACCGATAACAGTTAACAGAAAACTGAAAACTGTAAACTGAAAACTGAAAACTGAAAACTGAAAACTGAAAACTGAAAACTGAAAACTGAAAACTGAAAACTGAAAACTGAAAACTGAAAACTGAAAACTGAAAAATGAAAACTGTCAACTGAAAACTGTTAACTGAAAACTGAAAACTGAAAACTGTATACTGTAAACTGTAAACTGAAAACTAAAAATTGAAAACTGAAAACCGAAAACTGTAAACT
Source organism: Lobophora halterata (assembly GCA_932526365.1). Classification (NCBI taxonomy): domain Eukaryota; kingdom Metazoa; phylum Arthropoda; class Insecta; order Lepidoptera; family Geometridae; genus Lobophora; species Lobophora halterata. The sequence goes on from OW052007.1 coordinate 81,990, forward strand.
GTAAACTATTAACTGTAAACTTTTAACTGAATACTGAAAACTGAAAACTGAACTCTGAAAACAGATTACAGATAACAGAAAACTAAAAACTTAAAACTGAAAACAGAAAACCGATAACAGTCAACAGAAAACTGTAAACTGCAAACTGTACACTGTTAACTGTAAACTGAGAACTGAAAACTGAAAACAGAAAACACAAAACTGAAAAATGAAAACAGGTCACTGAAAATTGAAAACTGAAAACAGATAACAAAAAACTGAAAACAGAAAACAGAAAACTGAAATCTGACCACAGAAAACTGTAAACTGAAAACAAAAAACTTAAAACTGAAAAAAAATCATTGAAAACTGAAAACAGAAAACCGTTAACTGTAAACTATAAACTGTAAACTGTAAACTGTAAACTGTAAACTTTTAACTGAATACTGAAACTGAAAACTGAACTCTGAAAACAGATAACAGAAAACTGAAAACTGATAAACTGAAAACCGAAAACAGATAAAAAACTGAAAACGGAAAACTAAAAAATGAAAAAAAAATCTGAACACTGAAAACAAAAAACTGATACTGTAAAGTGTGAACACTGAAAACTGTAAAGTGTCAACTGTAAACTGTAATCTGTAAGCTGAAAACTGAAAACTGAAAACTAAAAACGGAAAATAAATAACTAAAAACCGAAACCTGAAAACTGAAAACTGAAAAGTGTAAACTGTAAACTGAAAAGTGTAAAATGTAAACTGTAAACTGTAAACCGTAATCTGTAAGCTGAAAACTGAAAACAGAAAACTGAAAAATAACTGAAAACTGAAAACAGAAAACTGTAAACTGAAAACAAAAAACTTAAAACTGAAAACTGTAAACTAAAAACTGAAAAAAAATCATTGCAAACTGAAAACTAAAAACAGAAAACTGTTAACTGTAAACTGTAAACTGAAAACTGAAAACAGAAAACACAAAACTGAAAAATGAAAACAGAAAACTGAAAATTGAAAACTGAAAACAGATAACAAAAAACTGAAAACAGAAAACAGAAAACTGAAATCTGACAACAGAAAACTGAAAACTGAAAAATAACTGAAAACTGAAAACTGTAAACTGAAAACAAAAAACTTAAAACTGAAAACTAAAAACTGAAAAAAAATAACTAAAAACCGAAAACTGAAAACTGAAAACTGAAAAGTGTAAACTGAAAAGTGTAAAATGTAAACTGTAAACTGTAATTCGTAATCTGTAAGCTGAAAACTGAAAACTGAAAAATAACTGAAAACTGAAAACAGAAAACTGTAAACTGAAAACAAAAAACTTAAAACTGAAAACTGTAAACTAAAAACTGAAAAAAAAATCATTGAAAACTGAAAACTGAAAACAGAAAACTGTTAACTGTAAACTGTAAACTATAAACTGTAAACTGTTAACTGTAAACTATAAACTATTAACTGTAAACTTTTAACTGAATACTGAAAACTGAAAACTGAAAACAGAAAACCGATAACAGCTAACAGAAAACTGAAAACTGTAAACTGAAAACTGAAAACTGAAAACTGAAAACTGAAAACTGAAAACTGAAAACTGAAAACTGAAAACTGAAAACTGAAAACTGAAAAATGAAAACTGTCAACTGAAAACTGTAAACTGTTAACTGAAAACTGAAAACTGTATACTGTAAACTGTAAACTGAAAACTAAAAATTGAAAACTGAAAACCGAAAACTGTAAACTGTAAACTATAAACTATTAACTGTAAACTTTTAACTGAATACTGAAAACTGAAAACTGAACTCTGAAAACAGATTACAGATAACAGAAAACTGAAAACTTAAAACTGAAAACAGAAAACCGATAACAAATAACAGAAAACTGTAAACTGCAAACTGTACACTGTAAACTGTAAACTGAGAACTGAAAACTGAAAACAGAAAACACAAAACTGAAAAATGAAAACAGATCACTGAAAATTGAAAACTGAAAACAGATAACAAAAAACTGAAAACAGAAAACAGAAAACTGAAATCTGACCACAGAAAACTGTAAACTGAAAACAAAAAACTTAAAACTGAAAAAAAATCATTGAAAACTGAAAACAGAAAACCGTTAACTGTAAACTATAAACTGTAAACTGTAAACTGTAAACTTTTAACTGAATACTGAAACTGAAAACTGAACTCTGAAAACAGATAACAGAAAACTGAAAACTGATAAACTGAAAACCGAAAACAGATAAAAAACTGAAAACGGAAAACTAAAAAATGAAAAAAAAATCTGAACACTGAAAACAAAAAACTGATACTGTAAAGTGTGAACACTGAAAACTGTAAAGTGTCAACTGTAAACTGTAATCTGTAAGCTGAAAACTGAAAACTGAAAACTAAAAACGGAAAATAAATAACTAAAAACCGAAACCTGAAAACTGAAAACTGAAAAGTGTAAACTGTAAACTGAAAAGTGTAAAATGTAAACTGTAAACTGTAAACCGTAATCTGTAAGCTGAAAACTGAAAACAGAAAACTGAAAAATAACTGAAAACTGAAAACAGAAAACTGTAAACTGAAAACAAAAAACTTAAAACTGAAAACTGAAAAAAAATCATTGCAAACTGAAAACTAAAAACAGAAAACTGTTAACTGTAAACTGTAAACTGAAAACTGAAAACAGAAAACACAAAACTGAAATATGAAAACAGAAAACTGAAAATTGAAAACTGAAAACAGATAACAAAAAACTGAAAACAGAAAACAGAAAACTGAAATCTGACAACAGAAAACTGAAAACTGAAAAATAACTGAAAACTGAAAACTGTAAACTGAAAACAAAAAACTTAAAACTGAAAACTAAAAACTGAAAAAAAATAACTAAAAACCGAAAACTGAAAACTGAAAACTGAAAAGTGTAAACTGAAAACTGAAAACTGTACACTGTTAACTGTAAAATGGAAACTGGAAACTGAAAACTGAAAAATGAAAACTGTTAACTGAAAACTGTTAACTGAAAACTGAAAACTGTACACTGTTAACTGTAAACTGAAAACTAAAAACTGAAAACTGAAAAATGAAAACTGTTAACTGAAAACTGTAAACTATTAACTGAAAACTGAAAACTGTACACTGTTAACTGTAAACTGAAAACTAAAAACTGAAAACAGAAAACCGATAACAGATAACAGAAAACTGAAAACTGTAAACTGTTAACTGTAAACTGAAAACTGAAATCTGATAACTGAAAACTGTAAACTGTAATCTGTAAGCTGAAAACTGAAAACCGAAAAATAACTGTAAACTGAAAACAGAAAACTAAAAACTGAAAACTGAAAACTGAAAACCGAAAACTGTTAACTGTAAACTATAAACTATTAACTGTAAACTTTTAACTGAATACTGAAAACTGAAAACTGAAAACAGAAAACCGATAACAGTTAACAGAAAACTGAAAACTGTAAACTGAAAACTGAAAACTGAAAACTGAAAACTGAAAACTGAAAACTGCAAAATGAAAACTGTCAACTGAAAACTGTAAACTGTTAACTGAAAACTGAAAACTGTATACTGTAAACTGTAAACTGAAAACTAAAAATTGAAAACTGAAAACCGAAAACTGTAAACTGTAAACTATAAACTATTAACTGTAAACTTTTAACTGAATACTGAAAACTGAAAACTGAACTCTGAAAACAGATTACAGATAACAGAAAACTGAAAACTTAAAACTGAAAACAGAAAACCGATAACAGTTAACAGAAAACTGTAAACTGCAAACTGTACACTGTAAACTGTAAACTGAGAACTGAAAACTGAAAACAGAAAACACAAAACTGAAAAATGAAAACAGATCACTGAAAATTGAAAACTGAAAACAGATAACAAAAAACTGAAAACAAAAAACTTAAAACTGAAAAAAAATCATTGAAAACTGAAAACAGAAAACCGTTAACTGTAAACTATAAACTGTAAACTGTAAACTGTAAACTGTAAACTTTTAACTGAATACTGAAACTGAAAACTGAACTCTGAAAACAGATAACAGAAAACTGAAAACTGATAAACTGAAAACCGAAAACAGATAAAAAACTGAAAACGGAAAACTAAAAAATGAAAAAAAAATCAGAACACTGAAAACAAAAAACTGATACTGTAAAGTGTGAACACTGAAAACTGTAAAGTGTCAACTGTAAACTGTAATCTGTAAGCTGAAAACTGAAAACTGAAAACTAAAAACGGAAAATAAATAACTAAAAACCGAAACCTGAAAACTGAAAACTGAAAAGTGTAAACTGTAAACTGAAAAGTGTAAAATGTAAACTGTAAACTGTAAACCGTAATCTGTGAGCTGAAAACTGAAAACAGAAAACTGAAAAATAACTGAAAACTGAAAACAGAAAACTGTAAACTGAAAACAAAAAACTTAAAACTGAAAACTGTAAACTAAAAACTGAAAAAAAATCATTGAAAACTGAAAACTGAAAACAGAAAACTGTTAACTGTAAACTGTAAACTATAAACTGTAAACTGTGAACTGTGAACTGTAAACTGTAAACTTTTAACTGAATACTGAAACTGAAAACTGAACTCTGAAAACAGATAACAGAAAACTGAAAACTGATAAACTGAAAACCGAAAACAGATAACAGATAACAGATAACAGTTAACAGAAAACTGAAAACTGTGAACTGTAAACTGAAAACATTAAACTTAAAACTGAAAACTGAAGACTGTTAACTGAAAACTGAATACTGTACACTGTACACTGTAAACTGGAAACTAAAACTGTAAACTAAAAACAGAAAACAGAAAACTGAAACAGATTACAGATAACAGAAAACTGAAAACTAAAAACTGAAAACAGAAAACCGATAACAGATAACAGAAAACTGAAAACTGTAAACTGTAAACTGTAAACTGTAAACTGTAAACTGAAAACTGAAAACTCTAAACTGTAATCTGTAAGCTGAATACTGAAAACCGAAAAATAACTGAAAACTGAAAACAGAAAACTGTAAACTGTAAACTAAAAACAGAAAACAGAAAACTAAAAACTGAAAAAAAAAATTGAAAACTGAAAACCGAAAACTGTTAACTGTAAACTGTAACCTATAAACTATTAACTGTAAACTTTTAACTGAATACTGAAAACTGAAAACTGATCTCTGAAAACAGATAACAGATAACAGATAACAGAAAACTGAAAACTGAAAACAGAAAACCGATAACAGTTAACAGAAAACTGTAAACTGTAAACTGAAAACTGAAAACTGAAATATGAAAAAAAACTGAAAGCTGTGAACTGTAAACTGAAAACTGTTATATGACAACTGAAAACTGAAAACATAAAACTGTAAACTGAAAACAGAAAACTTAAAACTGAAAACTGAAAAAGAAGAAAAAAAACTGAAAACTGAAAACAGAAAACTGTTAACTGTAAACTATAAACTGTAAACTGTAAACTTTTAACTGAATACTGAAAACTGAACTCTGAAAACAGATAACAGATAACTGAAAACTGAAAAATCTTGGTAATAAGAAATAAAGCAAACTGAATTTGATTCATTACACGTAAAAGGAACGACAAAAAAAAAAAAAAAAAAAAAAAAAAAAAAACCTAACCTAACCAAAACTAATAAAATATAAATGTTAATTAAATAAAAAGTTAATAAATTAAATTAATGTTAAAAAAGGGCCCGGACAGAAAGTCTGTGAAAGTTAAAAAAAACCTAACCTAACCTAACCTAATAAAATATAAATGTTAATAAAATAAAAAGTTAATAAATTAAATAAATGTTAAAAAAGGGCACGGACAGAAAGTCTGAGTTAAAAAAAAAAAAAAAAAAAAAAACCTAACCTAAGCTATCCTAACTTAACTTAACAAAACTAAAAGTATAGTGTAAACTGTAAGCTGAAAACTGTAAACTGTAAACTGTAAACTATTAACTGAAAACTGATAAACTGAAAACCGAAAACAGATAGAAAACTGAAAACTGAAAACTGAAAAATGAAAAAAAAAACTGAACACTGAAAACAAAAAACTGATAACTGTAAACTGTAAACTGTAAACTGAAAACTGATAACTGAAAACTGACAACTGACAACTGAAAACTGAAAACATAAAACTGTAAACTGTTAACAGAAAACTGAAAACTGAAAACTGTAAACTGAAAACTGTACACTGTAAACTGTAAATTGTAAACTGAAAACTGAAAACAGAAAACAGAAAACTGAATCCTGTAGACTGAACGCTGAAAACTGTTAACTGTAAACTGAAAACTGAAAACAGAAAACAGAAAACACAAAACTGTAAACTGAAATCTGATAACTGAAAACTGAAAACTGACAACTGAAAACTGAAAACATAAAACTGTAAACTATTAACTGAAAACTGAAAACTGAAAAATGAAAAAAAAAACAACACTGTAAACTGAAAACTGATAACTGTAAACTGAAAACTGACAACTGAAAACTGAAAACATAAAACTGTAAACTGTTAACTAAAAACTGAAAACATAAAACTGTAAACTGTTAACTGAAAACTGAAAACTAAAAATGAAAAAAAAAACTGAAAACTGAAGTAAAAAACAGAAAACCGATAATAGTTAACAGAAAACTGAAAACTGAAAACTGTAAACTGAAAACTGTACACTGTAAACTGTAAATTGTAAACTGAAAACTGAAAACAGAAAACTGAAAACTGTAGACTGAACGCTGTAAACTGTTAACTGTAAACTGAAAACTGACAACTGAAAACTGAAAACATAAAACTGTAAACTATTAACTGAAAACTGAAAACTGAAAAATGAAAAAAAAAACTGAACACTGAAAACAAAAAACTGATAACTGTAAACTGTAAACTGTAAACTGAAAAATGATAACTAAAAACTGAAAACAGAAAACCGATAACAGAAAACTGTAAACTGTAAACTGAAAACTGAAAACTCAAAATTGTAAAAAACAGATAAGAGATAACTGTAAAGTGTAAAGTGTTAACTTTAAATTGTAAACTGTGAACTGTGAACTGAAAACTAATAAACTGAAAACCGAAAACAGATAGAAAACTGAAAACTGAAAATTGAAAATTAAAAATGAAAAAAAAAATTGAAAGCTGAAAAAAAAACGGTAAACTGTAAACTGTAAACTATTAACTGTTAACTTTTAACTGAATACTGAAAACTGAAAATTGAACTCTGAAAATAGAAAACAGAAAACAGAAAACAGAAAACAGAAAACAGAAAACAGAAAACAGAAAACAGAAAACAGAAAACAGAAAACAGAAAACAGAAAACAGAAAACAGAAAACAGAAAACAGAAAACAGAAAACAGAAAACAGAAAACAGAAAACAGAAAACTGAAAACTGTAAACTGTTAACTGAAAACTGAAAACTGTACACTGTTAACTGTAAAATGGAAACTGGAAACTGAAAACTGAAAAATGAAAACTGTTAACTGAAAACTGAAAACTGTACACTTAACTGTAAACTGAAAACTAAAAACTGAAAACAGAAAACTGAAAAATGAAAACTGTTAACTGAAAACTGTAAACTATTAACTGAAAACTGAAAACTGTACACTGTTAACTGTAAACTGAAAACTAAAAAAAGAAAACAGAAAACCGATTACAGATAACAGAAAACTGAAAACTGTAAACTGTTAACTGTAAACTGAAAACTGAAATCTGATAACTGAAAACTGTAAACTGTAATCTGTAAGCTGAAAACTGAAAACCGAAAAATAACTGTAAACTGAAAACAGAAAACTAAAAACTGAAAACTGAAAACTGAAAACCGAAAACTGTTAACTGTAAACTATAAACTATTAACTGTTAACTTTTAACTGAATACTGAAAACTGAAAACTGAAAACAGAAAACCGATAACAGTTAACAGAAAACTGAAAACTGTAAACTGAAAACTGAAAACTGAAAACTGAAAACTGAAAACTGAAAACTGAAAACTGAAAAATGAAAACTGTCAACTGAAAACTGTAAACTGTTAACTGAAAACTGAAAACTGTATACTGTAAACTGTAAACTGAAAACTAAAAATTGAAAACTGAAAACCGAAAACTGTAAACTGTAAACTATAAACTATTAACTGAAAACTTTTAACTGAATACTGAAAACTGAAAACTGAACTCTGAAAACAGATTACAGATAACAGAAAACTGAAAACTTAAAACTGAAAACAGAAAACCGATAACAGTTAACAGAAAACTGTAAACTGCAAACTGTACACTGTAAACTGTAAACTGAGAACTGAAAACTGAAAACAGAAAACACAAAACTGAAAAATGAAAACAGATCACTGAAAATTGAAAACTGAAAACAGATAACAAAAAACTGAAAACAGAAAACAGAAAACTGAAATCTGACCACAGAAAACTGTAAACTGAAAACAAAAAACTTAAAACTGAAAAAAAATCATTGAAAACTGAAAACAGAAAACCGTTAACTGTAAACTATAAACTGTAAACTGTAAACTGTAAACTGTAAACTTTTAACTGAATACTGAAACTGAAAACTGAACTCTGAAAACAGATAACAGAAAACTGAAAACTGATAAACTGAAAACCGAAAACAGATAAAAAACTGAAAACGGAAAACTAAAAAATGAAAAAAAAATCTGAACACTGAAAACAAAAAACTGATACTGTAAAGTGTGAACACTGAAAACTGTAAAGTGTCAACTGTAAACTGTAATCTGTAAGCTGAAAACTGAAAACTGAAAACTAAAAACGGAAAATAAATAACTAAAAACCGAAACCTGAAAACTGAAAACTGAAAAGTGTAAACTGTAAACTGAAAAGTGTAAAATGTAAACTGTAAACTGTAAACCGTAATCTGTGAGCTGAAAACTGAAAACAGAAAACTGAAAAATAACTGAAAACTGAAAACAGAAAACTGTAAACTGAAAACAAAAAACTTAAAACTGAAAACTGTAAACTAAAAACTGAAAAAAAATCATTGAAAACTGAAAACTGAAAACAGAAAACTGTTAACTGTAAACTGTAAACTATAAACTGTAAACTGTGAACTGTGAACTGTAAACTGTAAACTTTTAACTGAATACTGAAACTGAAAACTGAACTCTGAAAACAGATAACAGAAAACTGAAAACTGATAAACTGAAAACCGAAAACAGATAACAGATAACAGATAACAGTTAACAGAAAACTGAAAACTGTGAACTGTAAACTGAAAACATTAAACTTAAAACTGAAAACTGAAGACTGTTAACTGAAAACTGAATACTATACACTGTACACTGTAAACTGGAAACTAAAACTGTAAACTAAAAACAGAAAACAGAAAACTGAAACAGATTACAGATAACAGAAAACTGAAAACTAAAAACTGAAAACAGAAAACCGATAACAGATAACAGAAAACTGAAAACTGTAAACTGTAAACTGTAAACTGTGAACTGTGAACTGTAAACTGTAAACTTTTAACTGAATACTGAAACTGAAAACTGAACTCTGAAAACAGATAACAGAAAACTGAAAACTGATAAACTGAAAACCGAAAACAGATAACAGATAACAGATAACAGATAACAGTTAACAGAAAACTGAAAACTGTGAACTGTAAACTGAAAACATTAAACTTAAAACTGAAAACTGAAGACTGTTAACTGAAAACTGAATACTATACACTGTACACTGTAAACTGGAAACTAAAACTGTAAACTAAAAACAGAAAACAGAAAACTGAAACAGATTACAGATAACAGAAAACTGAAAACTAAAAACTGAAAACAGAAAACCGATAACAGATAACAGAAAACTGAAAACTGTAAACTGTAAACTGTAAACTGAAAACTGAAAACTCTAAACTGTAATCTGTAAGCTGAATACTGAAAACCGAAAAATAACTGAAAACTGAAAACAGAAAACTGTAAACTGTAAACTAAAAACAGAAAACAAAAAAAACTAAAAACTGAAAAAAAAAATTGAAAACTGAAAACCGAAAACTGTTAACTGTAAACTGTAACCTATAAACTATTAACTGTAAACTTTTAACTGAATACTGAAAACTGAAAACTGATCTCTGAAAACAAATAACAGATAACAGATAACAGAAAACTGAAAACTGAAAACAGAAAACCGATAACAGTTAACAGAAAACTGTAAACTGTAAACTGAAAACTGAAATATGAAAAAAAACTGAAAGCTGTGAACTGTAAACTGAAAACTGTTATATGACAACTGAAAACTGAAAACATAAAACTGTAAACTGAAAACAGAAAACTAAAAACTGAAAACTGAAAAAGAAGAAAAAAAACTGAAAACTGAAAACAGAAAACTGTTAACTGTAAACTATAAACTGTAAACTGTAAACTTTTAACTGAATACTGAAAACTGAACTCTGAAAACAGATAACAGATAACTGAAAACTGAAAACTCTTGGTAATAAGAAATAAAGCAAACTGAATTTGATTCATTACACGTAAAAGGAACGACAAAAAAAAAAAAAAAAAAAAAAAAAAAAAAAAACCTAACCTAACCTAACCTAATAAAATATAAATGTTAATTAAATAAAAAGTTAATAAATTAAATTAATGTTAAAAAAGGGCCCGGACAGAAAGTCTGTGAAAGTTAAAAAAAACCTAACCTAACCTAACCTAATAAAATATAAATGTTAATAAAATAAAAAGTTAATAAATTAAATAAATGTTAAAAAAGGGCACGGACAGAAAGTCTGAGTTAAAAAAAAAAAAAAAAAAAAAAAAACCTAACCTAAGCTAACCTAACTTAACTTAACAAAACTAAAAGTATAGTGTAAACTGTAAGCTGAAAACTGTAAACTGTAAACTGTAAACTGTTAACTGAAAACTGATAAACTGAAAACCGAAAACAGATAGAAAACTGAAAACTGAAAACTGAAAAATGAAAAAAAAAACTGAACACTGAAAACAAAAAACTGATAACTGTAAACTGTAAACTGTTAACTGAAAACTGATAACTGAAAACTGACAACTGACAACTGAAAACTGAAAACATAAAACTGTAAACTGTTAACAGAAAACTGAAAACTGAAAACTGTAAACTGAAAACTGTACACTGTAAACTGTAAATTGTAAACTGAAAACTGAAAACAGAAAACAGAAAACTGAAAACTGTAGACTGAACGCTGAAAACTGTTAACTGTAAACTGAAAACTGAAAACAGAAAACAGAAAACACAAAACTGTAAACTGAAATCTGACAACTGAAAACTGAAAACATAAAACTGTAAACTATTAACTGAAAACTGAAAACTGAAAAATGAAAAAAAAAACAACACTGTAAACTGAAAACTGATAACTGTAAACTGAAAACTGACAACTGAAAACTGAAAACATAAAACTGTAAACTGTTAACTAAAAACTGAAAACATAAAACTGTAAACTGTTAACTGAAAACTGAAAACTAAAAATGAAAAAAAAAACTGAAAACTGAAGTAAAAAACAGAAAACCGATAACAGTTAACAGAAAACTGAAAACTGAAAACTGTAAACTGAAAACTGTACACTGTAAACTGTAAATTGTAAACTGAAAACTGAAAACAGAAAACTGAAAACTGTAGACTGAACGCTGAAAACTGTTAACTGTAAACTGAAAACTGACAACTGAAAACTGAAAACATAAAACTGTAAACTATTAACTGAAAACTGAAAACTGAAAAATGAAAAAAAAAACTGAACACTGAAAACAAAAAACTGATAACTGTAAACTGTAAACTGTAAACTGAAAAATGATAACTAAAAACTGAAAATTGACAACTGAAAACTGAAAACATAAAACTGTAAACTGTTAACTGAAAACTGAAAACTAAAAACTGAAAAATGAAAAAAAAAACAAAACTGAAGTAAAAAACAGAAAACCGATTACAGTTAACAGAAAACTGAAAACTGAAAACTGTAAGTTGTTCAATGATTTTTTTTCTGTTTTTAGTTTACAGTTTTCAGTTTTAAGTTTTTTGTTTTCAGTTTACAGTTTTCAGTTTTCAGTTATTTTTCAGTTTTCAGTTTTCAGCTTACAGATTACGGTTTACAGTTTACAGTTTACATTTTACACTTTTCAGTTTACAGTTTACACTTTTCAGTTTACGGTTTTTAGTTATTTTTTTTCAGTTTTTAGTTTTCAGTTTTCAGTTTTAAGTTTTTTGTTTTCAGTTTTCAGTTATTTTTCAGTTTTCAGTTTTCTGTTGTCAGATTTCAGTTTTCTGTTTTCTGTTTTCAGTTTTTTGTTATCTGTTTTCAGTTTTCAATTTTCAGTTTTCTGTTTTCATTTTTCAGTTTTGTGTTTTCTGTTTTCAGTTTTCAGTTTTCAGTTTACAGTTAACAGTTTTCAGCGTTCAGTCTACAGTTTTCAGTTTTCTGTTATCTGTTTTCAGTTTTCAGTTTTCAGTATCCAGTTAAAAGTTTACAGTTAATAGTTTATAGTTTACAGTTAACAGTTTTCGGTTTTCAGTTTACAATTTTTTTTTTCAGTTTTTAGTTTCCTGTTTTCTGTTTTCAGTTTACAGTTTACAGTTTATAGTTTTCAGTTTTCAGTTTACAGTTTTCAGAGTTCAGTTTTCAGTTTTCAGTTTTCAGTATTCAGTTAAAAGTTTACAATTTACAGTTTACAGTTAACAGTTTAAAGTTTACACTTTAGAGTTTTAAGTTTTCAGTTTTCATATTTCAGTTTTAAGTTATCAGTTATCAGTTTTCAATTTACAGTTTACAGTTTACAGTTTACAGTTTACAGTTTTCAGTTTTCTGTTAACTGTTATCGGTTTTCAGATTTCAGTTTTCAGTTATCTGTTATCTGTTTTCAGAGTTCAGTTTTCAGTTTTCAGTATTCAATTAAAAGTTTACAGTTAATAGTTTATAGTTTACAGTTTACAGTTAATAGTTTATAGTTTACAGTTTACAGTTAACAGTTTTCGGTTTTCAGTTTTCAGTTTTATTTCAGATTTTAGTTTTCTGTTTTCTGTTTACAGTTTTCAGTTTACAGTTTTCGGTTTTCAGGTTTCAGTTTTTTTTTCAGATTTTAGTTTTCTGTTTTCTGTTTACAGTTTTCAGTTTTCAGTTTTCAGTATTCAGTTAAAAGTTTACATTTTACAGTTTACAGTTAACAGTTTAAAGTTTACACTTTACAGTTTTAAATTTTCAGTTTTCAGTTGTCAGTTTTCAGTTTTCAGTTAACAGTCTTCAGTTTTCAGTTTTAAGTTTTTTGTTAACTGTTATCGGTTTTTTGTTTTCAGTTTTTAGTTTTCAGTTTTCTGTTATCTGTTATCTGTTATCTGTTATCTGTTTTCAGAGTTCAGTTTTCAGTTTTCAGTATTCAGTTAAAAGTTTACAGTTAACAGTTTACAGTTTACAGTTTATAGTTTACAGTTTACAGCTAACAGTTGTCAGTTTTCAGTTTTCAGTTAACAGTTTTCTGTTTTCAGTTTTCAGTTTTAAGTTCTTTGTTTTCAGTTTACAGTTTTCTGTTTTCAGTTTTCAGTTATTTTTCAGTTTTCAGTTTTCAGCTTACAGTTTACAGTTAACACTTTACAGTTTACAGTTTACAGTTTACACTTTTCAGTTTTCAGTTTTCAGTTTTCGGTTTTCTGTATCTGTTTTCTGTTGTCAGTTTTCAGTTTTCTGTTTTCATTTTTCTGTTTTCTGTTTTCTGTTTTCTGTTTTCTGTTTTCTGTTTTCTGTTTTCTGTTTTCTGTTTTCTGTTTTCTGTTTTCTGTTTTCTGTTTTCTGTTTTCTGTTTTCTGTTTTCTGTTTTCTGTTTTCTGTTTTCTGTTTTCTGTTTTCTGTTTTCTGTTTTCTGATTTCTGTTTTCTGTTTTCTGTTTTCTGTTTTCTGTTTTCTGTTTTCTGTTTTCTGTTTTCTGTTTTCTGTTTTCTGTTTTCTGTTTTCTGTTTTCTGTTTTCTGTTTTCTGTTTTCTGTTTTCTGTTTTCTGTTTTCTGTTTTCTGTTTTCTGTTTTCTGTTTTCTGTTTTCTGTTTTCTGTTTTCTGTTTTCTGTTTTCTGTTTTCTGTTTTCTGTTTTCTGTTTTCTGTTTACAGTTTACAGTTTTCAGTTCACAGTTTTCAATTTTCTGTTAACTGTTATCGGTATTCCGGTTTAAGTTTTCAGTTTTCAGTTTTCTGTTATCTGTTATCTGTTTTCAGAGTTCAGTTTTCAGTATTCAGTTAAAAGTTTACAGTTAACAGTTTACAGTTTACAGCTAACAGTTGTCAGTTTTCAGTTAACAGTCTTCTGTTTTCAGTTTTAAGTTCTTTGTTTTCAGTTTACAGTTTTCTGTTTTCAGTTTTGAGTTATTTTTCAGTTTTCAGTTTTCAGCTTACAGGTTACAGTTTACAGTTTACACTTTACAGTTTACAGTTTACAGTTAACAGTTTACACTTTTCAGTTTTCAGTTTTCGGTTTTCTGTTATCTGTTTTCTGTTGTCAGTTTTCAGTATTCTGTTTTCATTTTTCAGTTTTCTGTTTTCTGTTTTCAGTTTTAGTTTCCAGTTTACAGTATACAGTGTACAGTATTCAGTTTTCAGTTAACAGTTTATAGTTTACAGTTTACAGATAACAGTTATCTGTTTTCAGTTTTCAGTTTTCAATTTTTTTTTCAGTTTTTAGTTTTCTGTTTTCTGTTTTCTGTTTTCTGTTTTCTGTTTTCTGTTTTCTGTTTTCAGTTTACAGTTTTCAGTTCACAGTTTTCAATTTTCTGTTAACTGTTATCGGTATTCCGGTTTAAGTTTTCAGTTTTCTGTTATCTGTTATCTGTTATCTGTTTTCAGAGTTCAGTTTTCAGTATTCAGTTAAAAGTTTACAGTTAACAGTTTACAGTTTACAGCTAACAGTTGTCAGTTTTCAGTTAACAGTCTTTTGTGTTCAGTTTTCAGTTTTAAGTTCTTTGTTTTCAGTTTACAGTTTTCTGTTTTCAGTTTTCAGTTATTTTTCAGTTTTCAGTTTTCAGCTTACAGGTTACAGTTTACAGTTTACACTTTACAGTTTACAGTTAACAGTTTACACTTTTCAGTTTTCAGTTTTCAGTTTTCTGTTTTCATTTTTCAGTTTTCTGTTTTCTGTTTTCAGTTTTAGTTTCCAGTTTACAGTGTACAGTGTACAGTATTCAGTTTTCAGCTAACAGTTTATAGTTTACAGTTTACAGTTTTCTGTTTTCAGTTTTCGGTTTTCAATTTTTTTTTCAGTTTTTAGTTTTGTTTTCTGTTTACAGTTTACAGTTTTCAGTTCACAGTTTTCAATTTTCTGTTAACTGTTATCGGTATTCCGGTTTAAGTTTTCAGTTTTCTGTTATCTGTTATCTGTTTTCAGAGTTCAGTTTTCAGTTTTCAGTATTCAGTTAAAAGTTTACAGTTAACAGTTTACAGTTTATAGTTTACAGTTAACAGTTTTCGGTTTTCAGTTTACAGTTTACAGTTTATAGTTTTTAGTTTACAGTTTTCAGTCGTTTTCAGTTTTCAGTATTCAGTTAAAAGTTTACAGTTAACAGTTTACACTTTACAGTTTTCAGTTTTCAGTTTTCAGTATTCAGTTAAAAGTTTACAGTTAACAGTTTACACTTTACAGTTTTCAGTTTTCAGTTTTCAGTTTTCAGTTGTCAGTTTTCAGTTTTCAGTTAACAGTTTTCAGTTATTTTTCAGTTTTCAGCTTACAGATTACAGTTTACAGTTTTCAGTTTTCTGTTAACTGTTATCGGTTTTCCGGTTTCCTTTTTTAGTTTTCAGTTTTCTGTTATCTGTAATCTGTTTTCTGTTTTCAGTTATCAGTTTTCAGTTTACAGTTTACAGTTTACAGCAAACATATGTCAGTTTTCAGTTTTCAGTTAACCGTCTTCTGTTTTCAGTTTTAAGTTCTTTGTTTTCAGTTTTCTGTTTTCAGTTTTCAGTTATCTGATTTCTGTTTTCATTTTTCAGTTTACAGTTTACAGTGTACAGTTTTCAGTTTTCAGTTAACAGTTTACAGTTTTCAGTTTTCTGTTAACTGTTATCGGTTTTCTGTTTTCAGTTTTTAGTTTTCAGTTTTCTGATATCTGTTTTCAGTTTTTAGTTTTCATTTTTCTGTAATCTGTTATCTGTTATCTGTTATCTTTTTTCAGAGTTCAGTTTTCAGTTTTCAGTATTCAGTTAAAAGTTTACAGTTTACAGTTTATAGTTTACAGTTTACAGTTAACAGTTTTCTGTTTTCAGTTTTCAGTTTTTTTTCTTCTTTTTCAGTTTTCAGTTTTTAGTTATCGGTTTTCTGTTTTATGTTTTCATTTTTCAGTTTTCTGTTTTCTGTTTTCAGTTTTCAGTTTCCAGTTTACAGTTTACAGTTTACAGTGTACAGTTTTCAGTTTTCAGTTTTCAGTTTTCTGTTCACTGTTATCGGTTTTTTGTTTTCAATTTTTAGTTTTCAGTTTTCTGTAATCTGTAATCTGTAATCTGTAATCTGTAATCTGTAATCTGTAATCTGTAATCTGTAATCTGTAATCTGTAATCTGTAATCTGTAATCTGTAATCTGTAATCTGTAATCTGTAATCTGTAATCTGTAATCTGTAATCTGTAATCTGTAATCTGTAATCTGTAATCTGTAATCTGTAATCTGTAATCTGTAATCTGTAATCTGTAATCTGTAATCTGTAATCTGTAATCTGTAATCTGTAATCTGTAATCTGTAATCTGTAATCTGTAATCTGTAATCTGTAATCTGTAATCTGTAATCTGTAATCTGTAATCTGTAATCTGTAATCTGTAATCTGTAATCTGTAATCTGTAATCTGTAATCTGTAATCTGTAATCTGTAATCTGTAATCTGTAATCTGTAATCTGTAATCTGTAATCTGTAATCTGTAATCTGTAATCTGTAATCTGTAATCTGTAATCTGTAATCTGTAATCTGTAATCTGTAATCTGTAATCTGTAATCTGTAATCTGTAATCTGTAATCTGTAATCTGTAATCTGTAATCTGTAATCTGTAATCTGTAATCTGTAATCTGTAATCTGTAATCTGTAATCTGTAATCTGTAATCTGTAATCTGTAATCTGTAATCTGTAATCTGTAATCTGTAATCTGTAATCTGTAATCTGTAATCTGTAATCTGTAATCTGTAATCTGTAATCTGTAATCTGTAATCTGTAATCTGTAATCTGTAATCTGTAATCTGTAATCTGTAATCTGTAATCTGTAATCTGTAATCTGTAATCTGTAATCTGTAATCTGTAATCTGTAATCTGTAATCTGTAATCTGTAATCTGTAATCTGTAATCTGTAATCTGTAATCTGTAATCTGTAATCTGTAATCTGTAATCTGTAATCTGTAATCTGTAATCTGTAATCTGTAATCTGTAATCTGTAATCTGTAATCTGTAATCTGTAATCTGTAATCTGTAATCTGTAATCTGTAATCTGTAATCTGTAATCTGTAATCTGTAATCTGTAATCTGTAATCTGTAATCTGTAATCTGTAATCTGTAATCTGTAATCTGTAATCTGTAATCTGTAATCTGTAATCTGTAATCTGTAATCTGTAATCTGTAATCTGTAATCTGTAATCTGTAATCTGTAATCTGTTTTCTGTTTTCTGTTTTCTGTTTTCTGTTTCTGTTTTCAGTTTTCAGTTTTCAGTTTTCAGTTATCTGTTATCTGTTTTCAGAGTTCAGTTTTCAGTTTTTAGTATTCAGTTAAAAGTTTACAGTTTATAGTTTACAGTTAACAGGTTTACGATCGTATTTAGATGTTTTACATTTTTCGCAGGAATTCAGTATGGCTGACACAGTTTCCTGTATATTGGGCCAATAATAATTGCGCTTGATTCTTTTTACTGTTTCTGTAATACCGCGGTGGCAAGTCTTCCCTTCGTGCATTTTAATGACTATGCTCTTTTGTTCTTGTTCGTCATCGCAATAGATCACTCGTTGCGTGCATTCGTGAAATTTGACAGTACCTTCCCTAAATAGTGTCAACACTACGCTATTGAAGTTTTTCCTAAATTCAGGGTTTTCAAAATATAAAAAGTATTTTATTTTAGGCCTAATATATTCTTTCAGGAATTGTTTGACTAACTCCTGGTTATTAATGGGTATGAACACTTCCATTATTTTCTGATTATCTCGTGTCGAGTTTTGAACTTGTAACTTGTTACGGAACCAACTGAATACTAGTATTTGGTTTGGTTTCGTATCAATAGCTTCGTGTAAAATAGGTATACCTTTTGAATTGAGATTCTCACCAGAACGGATAGTTTCTGTGGAATCAGAGTCAGAGCCAGATGGAATGTAATAGTCTGGCGGTTCTTTGTCTAAGATAACAGTCTCAGTATCTGATATTACAATGGGACTGGGGGTCCTATCGGAATCTGGTTAGCTAATAATTTTCTTCGGATGCGTTCCTGCAATCTCCTTTCTTTTTCTTTTTCCTGATCTACATCGACTACCATACTGGACCTATCATCCAGGTCACTGTCATCTACGTTCACTTCCATGCTGGAATGGTCGTTATCATTCTTCATGCCTATCAAAGCGTTAGTTTTAATCCGCGATAATGCGTCCGCGTTAAGGTTTTGTTTCCCTGCTTTATGAATGATGTTAAAATCGTACTCCTGAAGGCGGCGTCTCCATCGTGTGAGTTTACTACTTGGCTCCTTAAGTTGGTATAGCCAAACAAGAGGTTTATGGTCAGTGTAAATGTCAAATTTATGGCCATAAAGGTACGGTCTAAAGTGTTTAGTGGCCCACATTATCGCTAATAGCTCTCTTTCTATAGCACTGTAACGTCTCTCGGTTTCTGTTAGTGTACGACTGGCGTAAGCCACCGGCTTGTCGCTACTCTCGGTTTCTGTTAGTGTACGACTGGCGTAAGCCACCGGCTTGTCGCTACTCTCGGTTTCTGTTAGTGTACGACTGGCGTAAGCCACCGGCTTGTCGCTACTCTCGGTTTCTGTTAGTGTACGACTGGCGTAAGCCACCGGCTTGTCGCTACTCTCGGTTTCTGTTAGTGTACGACTGGCGTAAGCCACCGGCTTGTCGCTACTCTCGGTTTCTGTTAGTGTACGAC
Organism: Lobophora halterata; assembly: GCA_932526365.1. Taxonomy (NCBI): domain Eukaryota; kingdom Metazoa; phylum Arthropoda; class Insecta; order Lepidoptera; family Geometridae; genus Lobophora; species Lobophora halterata. The sequence continues at coordinate 100,986 of OW052007.1, forward strand.
TGGCGTAAGCCACCGGCTTGTCGCTACTCTCGGTTTCTGTTAGTGTACGACTGGCGTAAGCCACCGGCTTGTCGCTACTCTCGGTTTCTGTTAGTGTACGACTGGCGTAAGCCACCGGCTTGTCGCTACTCTCGGTTTCTGTTAGTGTACGACTGGCGTAAGCCACCGGCTTGTCGCTACTCTCGGTTTCTGTTAGTGTACGACTGGCGTAAGCCACCGGCTTGTCGCTACTCTCGGTTTCTGTTAGTGTACGACTGGCGTAAGCCACCGGCTTGTCGCTACTCTCGGTTTCTGTTAGTGTACGACTGGCGTAAGCCACCGGCTTGTCGCTACTCTCGGTTTCTGTTAGTGTACGACTGGCGTAAGCCACCGGCTTGTCGCTACTCTCGGTTTCTGTTAGTGTACGACTGGCGTAAGCCACCGGCTTGTCGCTACTCTCGGTTTCTGTTAGTGTACGACTGGCGTAAGCCACCGGCTTGTCGCTACTCTCGGTTTCTGTTAGTGTACGACTGGCGTAAGCCACCGGCTTGTCGCTACTCTCGGTTTCTGTTAGTGTACGACTGGCGTAAGCCACCGGCTTGTCGCTACTCTCGGTTTCTGTTAGTGTACGACTGGCGTAAGCCACCGGCTTGTCGCTACTCTCGGTTTCTGTTAGTGTACGACTGGCGTAAGCCACCGGCTTGTCGCTACCTATCGTACCTTGTGATAGCACAGCACCTATGGCTACCTCTGATGCGTCTGTTGTTAGTATGAATCGTTTATCTAGGTCAGGGTATAGCAAAATAGGTGCATTTATCAATAATTCTTTGCATTTTTGGAATGACTCTACGAATTTTTCTGTTAGCATTTCATCAATTTCGACGTTTGAATTGAATTGATTATTTGCGTTCATGGTATGTGATGTTATATAGTCTCGAGAGACTTTTGTTACTTCGAAAGGTTTGATTACTGTTAATTTTAACTCTTCATCGGTAATGTTTTGTATAATCGTGGTGGCAACATTGTTCATGCAATGTACCAATGCTGAGGGCATTCGTATACCCTTTTGAAATTCAAAGTAGTTTAAAATTGCGTCACCGTTTTCACAATTTACAGGAATCCTTACTCGTTGCTCAGAGCGAGGCTGAATTATGAAAACATTTTCAGGTTCGTGATTAATGGGTATACTTGTTTCATTTGTATAAAACTTCTGATCTTTTAAAGAGATTTCAGCTTGTAATCGCGTCATTAAATCCCATCCGATAACGCCATCATAAGCTTCGTCGACATCGTAGAGATAAAACTTATGATATCCGTCATGGTTGAGAATATCAAAGAGCGGTATGCTCACTACTTCATTATGAACACTAGTCGCGTGGGTGCTGGTTACCATGAACGGCTCATAGATTTTAAGAGTTGGGTAATACTCATCAGCCTTCGCGGGGCTAAGGAAAGATCGTGTGCTTCCTGAGTCTAACATAAACTTTGCGTCTATTTCTGGCACATATATGTATGGAAGTTTGCATGCGCTACCTGAAGCGTTTAAAGTTATCACTTCGGTTTGATTTGGGACTGATCCATACAAAAATTTGGATGTTGTTCTGTTTCCTCATTTCCATTCAATTTCCTCACTTGTGTCATTTTTATTTTGTTTCTTAAAATACGAGTATTATTATAACTAATCGTTTTTACTTATTTAATTTCAGCTTACCAAAGGATCCGCAAAACAGAAAAAAATGGTTACAAATTCTTCAGAAACAGAGCGATCATCAAAACAATATAAAAGTTTGCAGCAATCATTTTAAAAACGATTGTTTTTTTATTCAGAATACATTAACGTGTTTTGAAGAAAGGTTCGCTGCCTACGTTACATGTTCCACTAAGTACCATGTTGAACAATGTTTCAATTCAGGCGTGAAGAATGTATTTTGTGACCTTATGCCGACTTGTACAAAGTTGTCAAAGCTCTTAAGCAATCTCGCTTGGCAGTTTTTAACGGTTCAGATTCAGACCGATCAAGATCTGTCAAGCGAGTGAAGTAATTGTTTAGAAATTTGGAAGTTTGGTGCAAGTAGGCATTAGTCAAGTAATTATTAGATAGGGACTTAAATCATAAATCAACCTCTTTTACAGATTCAACTCAAGAAAAAGCGAGATCCAACTTCATATTGCAATTGGATCCCTATTTTATAGTACCTACCTTACCTACCTGAAACTAATAGGCTACATATATTATGACAGACAGGTATACTTACGTATCGGGCCTACATATAATGACAAAACTCAGAATTAATATTCTTAAATAAAGTATTTTTTAGTCATTGAATAAAACATTTGCATGGGCTTCATTATTGTTTATTATAATCAACCAACTTTAAAAAAAGAACAGATATATATATTGTATATACACAATCGACTTTCTAGCTATTACAATCTTATTTCGAAGACTACCGCCTATTTGGATTGGTGAGTAAGTTGTAGGTAAATATTGGTAAGTCCTGCTACTATGTATTATGAATGTAAGTTTGTGAGGATGGATAAGTTTTTGTTCCTAAATAACGCCAAAACTTGGTTCTTTAGTCTTTAGAAGGTATCTAATAAATAATAACCAAACCCATCTCATTCCTTTGGTTAAAATCTTCATATGTACAGGTGGTGAAGTAATCAGTGAATAATCTTTCAGCTGCGGGTGGGGGACTTCAGGACTAATCAGAAAATGAAAATATGTACCCAGTAAAAATTCTAAGTCCGTGGGATTTCTACTGGGAACATATTTTCATTTTCTGATGACCCCCACACGCAGCTGAAGGATTATCCACTCATTAACCCTCTATTAACAACATGATTGTGTAGTAGGCACTATTTTTTTCTCTATTAAGACTTGTGACGCAAAATGGGTAGGTACCACAGTTATCGATGTCGATAAAACATCTTATTGAAAGTCTATCACTATTTTTGAGCAACACATAGACAATCACTCGCACATGCTTATTATCATTTCTTGTATCGCATTTGAAATGTCATTACCCCTCTTTACATTCTAACTTTATGGTATTGATTGATGATAAATAATTGGGGCAATTTAGGTTAGTTTGGTTTTAGTTTACCAACAGAATAGGAAACGTTAGCGTGTAGCGTTACAAGTGTTTTGACACTTAATTTTAATTAATTTTAGTTTAGTTTTGTACCAACAGAATAGACACCAATATTACGTTATTTAAACTCGGCTGAACACGTACGAATATGTACGTTTCCGGCAAAAAAACATCCTGGGGTTATTACTTTGTTATAATACATATAGGTACCTACTATTAATTTTGTGTATACAATTTAGAAAAGAGAACTACCGAAATATTTTAAAAACAATATTATTAAACAAAATTCACATCTTATCACACGCCCGTATCGGACGTTTAATATTTAGGCAATAAATTAATGAATGAATGTTCAAGTCCATCGATCGAGAAGTGGTCGTTCAGCGAGCTCGCTTAGCGGCGGGCGCACTCGCGGGCCGCAGGCGCCGCCGCGCCGCGTACAGCGCGCCTGCCAGCGCCGCCAGCAGCAGCGCCGCGCCCACGCAGCCCAGCGCCGCCGCGCGCAGGCGCCCGTACTCCGGTACCTGCAGCCACGCGTCGCCCGCGCCATGCGCGCACGTCACGCGCGCCCGGTAGCGCGCGCCCTCCGCCACGCCGCCCACTGCAACACCGCGCGCGTCAGCTCCCACCGCCCCACCCCGCGCCGCCCGCGCCCCGCCCCGCCACTCACCCAGCAGGTAGTCCCGCTCGGTGTGCGCGACGTCGAGCAGGCGGTCGCCCTCGTACCAGTGCACGGCGCAGCGCGCTGCGTCGCCGCGTGCGCGCGCCCAGCGCACCAGCGCGCCCGCGTCCACCGCCCGCACGGACACTTCGAGCTCCTCCCTTCCCTCCGCCGGCTCTTCCAGGGCATCCGCCGCCGCTTTCTCCGCAGCATCCTCCACCGCCTCCTCGTCGGGCGCCACCTCCTCGTCCGGCGCCGCCTCGCCCGGGGTCGAGGCCTCGTCCGGCTCGCCTTTTAACGCCATATCAACAAATCGGGTGAAACGAAGCGTCAAGAGAAAAGCGGGGAGTGGAGAGCGCAGTCCGTAGGATTTACCGTGAGTGCGTACGAAGACGGGCTTGCTGAAGAGGCCGTCGCCGATGGCGTCCTGCGCCAGCACGCGCAGCTCGTAGTCGGTGCCGGGCCGCAGCCCGCCCACCGTCGCTTCCGTCACGCCGCGCGACAGCAGCCGCATGGTGCGCCACTCGCTGGCGGCGCGCGCGCGGTACCACACCGCGTACTCCATCTCCAGCCCGCTCGAGCCCGCGCCTGCGACACACACGTACGCGCGTCACGCGGGGCGGATGCGGGGCGGGGGCGGGGTAGGTGGAGGCGGAGGGGGAGCGTACCCGGGCGCCAGGAGAGGTGCACGGCTGTGGCAGCGGGCGCGGCGCGCAGGTCCCGCGGCGCGCGCGGCGGCACGTTTTCCACGAGCAGCTCGGTGTCGGCGGCGACGGCGGCCGCGTCGTTGGCGACGCTGCACGAGTACACGCCGCGGTCCTCCGGCGCCACGTCCACGATCGTGAGGCTGCCCGCGTCCACTGAGTGCCGGCCCGGCGGCAGCGGCGCGCCGTCCTTCTGCGGGCGAGCACATGCGGTGTGGCAGTGGCGGCGCTACGGCGGAGGCTCGGCGCGGCCGGCGCTCGACTCACCCGCGTCCAGTGCGGGCCGGCGCCCGGCTCGGCGGCGCCCGGCTCGGCGGCGCGGGCGCATGGCAGCGTCAGCGTGGCGCCGAGCCGAGCCACGTACAGCGGCTGCGGGCGCCGCGCCAGCGCCGGCGGCCGCAGCACGCGCACGCGCACGCGCGGCGACGCGCCGCCCGTGCCCAGCGCGTTGTACGGCGTGCACGAGTACTGCCCCTCGTGCGACTCGTCCACCTGCCGCAGAGCGCGCTTCAGTGTCGCCCGCTCTGCGCCCGCCTCCCCCACCCGACTCCCCCGCCCGGTGGGTGCTCACCTGGTTAAAGAGCAGACTGCCGTTCCTGCTGTAGAAGACGCCGGGCACGTTGTACGGGTCGAAGAGGAAGCCGTCCTTCTCCCAGCGCAGGTTGGTGAGCGGCGGGTTGGCGCTGAAGTGGCAGTCGAGGCTCGCCGGCTTGCCGAGCGGCAGCAGGCGCTCGGGCGGTGCGTACACCACCTTGGCCTTGTACTGCACGTCGAGGAAGGCGGCGGCGCTCTGCGTGAGGCCGGCGGGGTCGCGCACGCGGCACGCGTACTCGCCGAGGTCGCCCGAGGCGGCGGCGCGCAGCACGAGGCTGCCGTTGGCGAAGCGTTCGGCGCGCGCGGCCAGCTCGGGCGTGGCGGCGAGCGGCGCGCCGTCGCGCTCCCACTCGACCTCGGCGTCGGCGCTCTTGGGGCGGCACTCGAGCTCGGCGCGCGCGCCCTCGGCTACGGTCACGTTGGTGGGCGGCGTGGCGATCGCGTTGCCGCCCTCCACCTCGAGGTAGTAGCGCGTGGGCTCGTTGCGCGCGGGCGGCGAGCGGTTGGGGAAGGTGACCCGGCAGCGGTACAGGCCGGCGTCGGTCTCCCGCACGGCGCTCACGTTCACGGAGCCGCGGCCGAGCGCCCCCGCCGCCCCCGCGCCCGCCTCCACGCGCCGCACGCGCCCGCCCCAGCGGTCGCCCAACTGGGCTTCTCCCCCGCCGCTGTACCACGAGAAGACGCTCTCGCCCTGCATGACATCTATACGTTAATAAAGCAGAAGACCCCGAATAATTCCATGTTTATATTTAAACGGAAACAAAGGACATAGGCTATGTATAATATTGCGCTGCATCTCTTCAGAGGGTAGTTATGGGATTTTAAAGTTCGTATGGAAAAATATTTTCTTTGTTTATCCATAATACCTACCTAATCCTTAGGCATAGAACAAAGCAAGCACGAAAGAAATAAAACAAGCTGAAAGTTTAAAAAAAACTGAAAACTGCGAAATAATTTACCTACCAGATTTACAATGAATGTACCAATTATAGGTACATTCATTGTCAATCTGGGGGCACGGGAGTGCCCCCACCAAGTCGAGCAAAAAAGTGGCACGGCCGTACTATCCTTTTCTCGAAGCAGTTCAGGCCATTTTCGACCCCCTATAGCTTCGTTGTGGATAAAACTAGAAGCCTGAATTTTCAGTAACCAAGCAGGCATTGTATAAACACGGTAGTATATTTTCATTCAATTTGAACCAGTAGTTTAAGAATTATAACTAGTCAAAATTCTTAATTTTGTTTGACTGACTGACCGATCATAAAAGTCTAAGGCACTTCTAGCAAACATAGAAACTTCAAATTTAGAATGCAATTCGTGTTTAGTGTATAAATCAAGGAAAAACAAAAATATTTCGTAATATCCGTCCAGTTTTCTAGATACACCAACTGCATAAATAACTTTGTAATCCCTTATGTATGGGATTACAAAGTTACGTTTGCATTTAATGAATTAACAGTTCTTAAAGATTAATTTTAAGATAAAATAATACAGTTAGTTCATAATTTGTAACTAGATGGAGCCACACGCAATTTTAGAACGCGCTATCGAAGTGTTTCCGATATGTCCAAGGTTTCAATGCGAAACAATACAGTTAGTTCATATTTTGTAACTAGATGACGTCACACGTAATTTTAGAACGCGCTATCGAAGTATTTCCGATATGTGTAAGGTTTCAGTGCAATGTAAGAAACTTGCTCACTTGCTTGCTCGGTGAGGCGCTCCAGCTGTTCAGCCCCCAGTATACAACTTTATTACCGAGAGGCTGACTTTTCATTTTATAGCACCCGGGAGGACCTTTTACAATCATCATCAACCTATACATGCCTATACCGTAAACTAAAAAGAGGAAGACTACCTACTTACAAAAAAAAATGAGATGCCATCAAAAACAAATTTGTAAAAAGAACCAAGTCTCTGCAAATTTTGAGCATTTCTCCCGGCCTATATCTCCGGATCCATTCAAGCAATAAGGACCTTTATTTGATTGCATTATGTTTATTTCACAATATACCTATACAGCCGGCGTTGGCGCTGCGCGCACTGATTGGCGGCGGGAGCCGCGGGTCCGGCTGGGGCCTCGCACAATGGGACTCGTTAATTTGTTAACTCGCGGCGGCGCAGTCTAACAATAGCGATGGTTAATCTCTAATGGACGAGGAATGCGCGCGGCGGGGCGGCGGCGGCGGGGCGCGGCGTCGATGCGGGCGAGCACGCGGAAGGAGCGAGGTGCGCGTGGGTCGTGGGAGCGCGACCCGCGCTGCACCGCACCTGCCGCGCCGTGACCTCGCCCGCCGCCCGCCGCCCGCCGCCCGCGGCCCGCGCCGCCTCCACGATGCACCGATCATCTCGCATCCCCGCGCCGCGCGCCGCACGCGGTATCGTGTGGTATCGACCGTTGCCATTGTGTTGGTCGATTGATACGCGATACGGCCGAATGCCTCACCTAACCCACTTACTTAGTCATTCATCAATAGGGAACACTATAAAGAGTCAAGGACGTTACGCAGGTTAGGTACTAACCTATACCTACCTAGAAGAAAGATCGATCAAACCACACCTACTAGGCGTTGCACAATGTTTAAATTAAAATAATCTTGACGTAAAAGTAACTAAACTGTAAAAAGTAAGGTAAACTGAGGTGTGTATTGCGGCTTTTTCAAATTACCTATCTAAGTATCTAAGTACCTATAGCAAAGTCTGTCACCTGGTGATGGTTATTTTCACTAAAAAAATTCAGAAAATAATCAAAGTAGGTCGCACTTCGTCACGTTATGTGGCGACAGGCAGATTCGTGAGGTTAGTTTTTGAAATCGTACTAAATCGACACCTATACTTACTTGGTTTAAAGTTTCAATGACCTATGTTTAACACATCAACACAGCAAGCAAGCCCTATCGTCCGTCACAGATTGTTATTTTCGTTAGAATCGTTAAAGGGACTTTTAGCTAGAACAATGATGATTGGAACTTTAGAATTTAGATGTATACTTTTGGGGGTAAAAAATGCGACAGTTGCTGCGAGGTAGTTGCGTCTGAGTATCGCATTTCCCCGGGAGTTTAGAAGTTCACTTGCATATCCCCCAATCACAGTGATCGTCAACCTTTACACAAGCACCTATGTACGTTTATGTAAATGTTATTGATCAGTACAGTTAGGGTTAGGGTACAGTCTGTATTTCGTGAGTGTTAAGTTTAAGTAAACCTTAAATACCTAAATAAACATAGACATAAACCTAACAGTAAATTCAAAATAAGAGAAACGGCGGCACGTTGGTTTTATTCTTAACGGGGCTCAACTTCCGGCATGAAACCTATTACAAATGATCTTCTTTAAGCAGATATTACAGGCGATCACTTTTTTCCCTAGGGCCTAAAATGCAGTTTTACCTACTATTCCCCTAAAGCGTGCACGAAGTTGAACTTAACGAGCATCAGAAGTGAAAATATCTATTACTGGACGGTGCGTATTCTAAATGAGGCTCATCACTCACACTCGTCACAATAAGATGAATGAATCTTGTATGCGGCATGTACCTACCACTCTACTACACCTATTGCTCCTAGCATTCTGTGAAACGTGACTTACCGCTCGTCAGTTGATCCGGGCGGCGGTCGAGCCACGCGCCGAGCCATGCGCCGAGCCATGCAGCGAGCCACCGTGCCACCGCCGCGTCGACGACCGACCGGCTAATGCCCACTTAATGCTAATCAACGAATATCCTTCTCAGTAGATGAGCCAACTATTTGTAGGTGAGGTCCGCGGCCCGCGAACGCGACCCGCGGCGCGCGGCGGTGCAGGCGGTGGTGTGGTGACCCATCTCAAGACACCACTTGCATCTCAAGACACCATTTGCATCTCAAGACACCACTTGCATCTCAAGAGGGTACCTACTAGGGCATAGTACCGGGAAATCCCGGAACCGAAAATCCCGGGAAATCCCGGGATTCTCGGCTGTCTCCAGCACCGGTACTAGAAAAATCCAGAACCGGGATTTTCGGTACTTTCGGGATTACTTAAAATTTAGTGTATAAGAGCTTTTTTAGGGTTTTAATCTTTAAAACCATAGCTAAATAGTGCATTCTGTTAGTACAAAGAAGGAAAGACAGTAACTCCTCTATCCACTAGATCCTACCCGCCCATCTTACTAACTTTCGAAGGTGCTGTTGTTGTTCAGAACTTAGGAAATGTTGCAATATCAGCTTATTGTTGGTATCGTCGTCTCAATGCATTTATTTAAAGAATGACATGGGCTTTGGGGTTGTTTGTACTAACGTGACGGTCTTTCCACAACCTAAGCCACTGAACGTATTATTTTTATTTCTTATTATTATTTTATTATGAGCCTGAATCGTCCCACTGCAGGGCAAAGGCCTCCCTTCCTTCTTTCCACTCTTTTCTGTCAAGGGCAACTGTCTTCCAGTCTTCCAAGTAGGAGTCTTTATGCTCGTCTCTCCATCTTCTCCGATGTTGTCATCAACAGTTTATTAGCCTACTATTAATAAGAAATAATGAATAATGATTCCGTTTTCTGCAATGCGACTGTGATTTATGTTTATTAAAACCAGCTGACTATGGATATACGGGTTTATACGCTTTGTTAATGACATTAGTTCCCTTCAAGTATCTCAAACTCCGAGCGTAGCTCGTTTCATAGTGTATTATTGCGTCGTTTATCTAGATATCTAGCAGAACAGTGAGTGTTCACGCCTTGGTTGAGTATTTCATTATGGGTAGGACGCACTGGTTTAAAAGCAACGGGATGTGTCAAAGATACAACCGTAAATTATAAGTGGATACTTCTTTATGTTACGTCTTTGACAAAAATTGAAACTGACACATATACTTATCGATAGTTTATGACAGAGGAAATTAATAAAATTGGCTCTTTCTCATTTTAACATACTTATGAGGCCTATCATTGACATTCACATGATCATTGACTTGTGAAGATTAATAACAAATAAAGTACGATTAAAAACTATTATTTTATCAGAAATCAAATCAACCTTTGTTTAGAAGTGTTGTTACGCATGTGACGTACTAACTTTTGAACTGTAATCCTATACAATCCTGCAAACAAAGATATATCCACTTCAAAACTTTAGTTATAAGCCATTTATACTTGATATATAACTTAAAAATTGGGACTGTATTGTTAATGCAATTTCTCTCTTACAAATCATGCTTGCAGTAAATTATATAAATATAAAAATATAACTTATAACTTTTCGTTATTTTTCGCTCGATTTTTCTTTATTTTATCGTTTTTTGACGAGTTTTCTGTTTGACTTAATAAAAGGCTACTAAATATTTTCGGGAATACCGAAAATCCCGGTACTCCCGGTTCCGGCCGTGTGCCGGTACCGAAATCCCGGTACTGGAAAAAGGAACCGGTACTGGAGGCCCTAGTACCTACTTCATGATCCTTACAGTTTCAAAATGCACGCCCCTTCATTAAACATTCGAATAAATGTGGGTTGAGGATAAGGATAAAATTAGTCTTACGAGGAAGGCATAAAATCTTTTTCTCAAGATTTAAAAAACACTAAGTACCTACCTAATGAAAATAAGCATGAATTAAGGATTTAACAGGGTTTTATTAAGTAATTCAAATACAAATAGGTGATTTTATTTATGTTGTTCACCGCAATAGTTAATGTTGTACCTAACCTCGGCCTCGGCACGGGCCTCCGACAGAACTTTGTCATCTATTTAACAAAATTATTGTTATAAGTAGCGGCACAGTAGCGGCACGTAAGTCTAGCGCTGAACGATACGCGGGGGGTGTTACTGCGCATGTTTATTGTATGTGTAGTCCCCCTCAGGTATGTTACTGTTACTTCTGCGCAATAACGATCAGCGCTTAAGTTACGTGCCGCTACTTGTACGTAGGTACCTTCAGACTGGTCCCAGCCCCAGCCATATTCATTTAACTCATAGTTCATAGTTTTTTATGGCTACTATTTGTTACAGGTACAGGTCATTAGATCGTCAACAATTATAGTAAATATGCGGTTACATTCAGTTAAAATTAAACTTTAAATAAAAAATTAGCATAATATAAATTACTAAATAAGTACATATTGATACTTAATAAGATTAAAATAATGTCAAATAAATTATTTAATTGCATTAAATCCAATTAGCCATTTTCCTCTGAAGATTGGATTGCAAAAAAATCTACCAGAGGCAGCACCAGTTACCTACCTACATCATTTTTGATTTCCCTATTCACAGCAACGTCAATCCCTCTCTTTACCCGCTTTGAATTAAGTGAAAAACTAAAATATAGGTACCTATATGGCAGAGTTTTTCTTCGGAGATTATCAAAATGTGACTTTCATTTAGTTCCGTTAAAGTGTCATTTTTAAATCAAATAACATCAATTAAATTTTCCAAATAAGTAGTAGTATTTGGATATTGAAATTTTTCTCTATGAACTGGTGTAGGTAATTACGAGAAAAAACAAAATGGCTGCCATTTCAAGAGGAGTGGGCAAGGTCTTGGGGGAGGGCGGATTTACCGATACAAAGACTCCCCCTAAATGGGGGACTAAAGAAACCCCCTTAAATATCGGTAACTCAAGACCGGATATATTGCATAAGACATGAATTTCATTTGGATTTTCAATAATGAATTGACATCAATTCGTAGTATTTTTGCAGTCGGGTTTTTAGTTTTTATAAACTTTAAGCTTGTTAAGTTTAACTATAAAGGATTGCGTCGATGGTGCTTTAGTGATGTTGGCTGGAAGTCGGAAGGCTGTTGTATGCCGAGGGCTCCATTGTGTGAATAAGGTTCGCGGCCTTAGAGGCGTCGTCGGCGTCGTCGGCGTCGTCGGCGTCGTGGTAACGCATTCAGTAGTTCAAAATCAATTCGGATCAGTAGTTTAGTTTTTAAATCAAAATACCTAACTAACTAAACCGCACTAAAAAACTATTTTTTTTTTATTATTTTATCGAAGTAAAAATGTCATCCAGGTAAACTAAACTGCGTTAGTCTTTCCTCTGTGTCTGCATAATTTTTCTTTCCTGTGATAATACAGTGGTGTTTACGGCCACTAGACCAGTCCCAATTGGCGGTCAGTGGGCGAGGCGTATTTGCCCCGCGCCCCCGCAGTGTGTGTGTGTGTGTGTGTTTGTGGTCTCACATCTTTGTCCCATTGCAGGTGGTAGGGTATCTCGGTGCCGAAGGGGAAGTCGAGATGGCAGTTCATGACGGCGAACCCGCCGACGGAGGCGCGCAGCCGCTCGGCGTCCAGCGGCAGCAGCGCAGCGCGCGCGCACACCGCCCACGCCGCCCACGCCAGCGTCGCGCTCCGCCCGACCCCGACCGCCATGCTCGCTGCTCCTGCGACGCTGCCCGCTCGCGCTCCCGGCGCGCACTGACCGCACTGACCGCCCGCCGCCGCCGCCACCGCCCGGTCATTGTAATGAGCCAGCCTCCCCCCTCAGCCGCTCACTGCGAGCGGATCATCTACCTCCCCATATACCTACCTTGAGGACATTTTATGCATTGGAAACTCATATGACGAATGCCACGCCAATATAGCTAAAACCCTTCAACTGCTGAAATGCCTGGGTTTTATAATTAATTTTGAAAAAAACGTAGGTAAAGGCGTAAATGGTGGATGGAAGAAAGAACTCTCCTTTGACATCAACTTCCTAGAGCTCTTAGCTACATTAATGGCATTAAAATGTTTTGCTAATGACGCTTCCAACTGTGTTATCTTACTGCGCGTCGATAATACAACAGCTACTTAAAAGTTATATAAATCGCATGGGTGGGATACAATTGCCGCACCTCAACGATCTAGCTAAGACAATCTGGGAATGGTGCGAGAAGCGAAACTTAATGGCTTTTCGCATCATATTATATCAATACAAAGGACAATATAGAAGCAGACAAAGAGTCCCGCAAGATCAACGTTGATACAGAATGGGAACTATCACCTTGGGCTTTCCAAATGATAGTTCACAAACTGGGTACACCAAATTATAATATAATAAAAAATACTCCCACTCAAGGAACAATCCTTCTAGACGAAGGAATTTTCGCTAAATGAGTTTGTTCAATCATTAATTAAAGCCAAATCCATTTGTAATTGATTAATCATAAGGTAGGTACCTACTTATTCGGTACCCATTAAATTGATTAGAATAATTTAGAATTTACCTTATTTTAAGTTAATTAAAATATTAAGTACCTAAGTCTATTTAATTAGTTTTTTGCTTTCTGGAAATATAAGTTAATTGATTTTATATTACCTACTCTTTTTTGTAAAAAGGTACCTATACCTACCTAACCTACTCTGAACATCTAGGTTCCTGTTAAATAACAACTAATTAGATATATTTCATGAATGAAGTGACGTAATTAATAGTAATAGATGATCAAACGAACTTGTAAAGTGAAGTTCGATCGCTATTATATAAGTCACTTCATTCGAAGATATAAAATCACCCTCCCTAAGAGTATCATACCCGAACCCCTAGTAATTCTAAGAGTATCATACCCGAACCCCTAGTAATTCTAATTTCCTCTCTAAAGCAATGAAGCGAGCTATCCGTCAGGCGACGATTAAGGTATGAATTGTGAAACTAAACTACCCACGCAAAAAAATAAAATAAAACGTTTTAAAAATAGCGATCGAACTTCACTTTACAAGTTCGTTTGATCATCTATTTTAAATGTCAATTTTAAATTGTCCACCATCTTGGATTTCAAATCTGACACAAAAATCCTAATCCTCAACCCCTTAATAGTCGAAAGCAACAACCAATAAGTTTTTTTTTTAAATGTCCTCTATATTGGCTTTTAAATCTGAGAACTCATTCTTTATTTCAACCACAGATCTCGGATACTTTCGGTTGTTGGTACTTATACCTACCAACATTCTAACTTTATGATCCCCTATCTTCATATTTATGACCCTTATACTGATCTTAAACGACACCCATAAATATCACCATGTTGCTACCTCAACCACGCCTCAACTGATGCTCACCACCAACCTTTGCTTCGCTCAGATTGGGGCGCCTTGCTGCGCTTGGGCTCGGAGGAAAAAACTAGCTTGGGTCCGGAGCTCGCTTCGCTCTGATTCACGAAAAGCGCGCTTTGTAAGTCACGCAACAAGAGTTGGCGCTGACCAAGTCGGTATAACCGTCAAATTTCGCTTCGCTCAGGTTGCCGCTTCGCTATAAGTATACATATATACCTATGTGGCGATTTGGCATAACACATCCATTTGACTCACTACGGTATAACGCCCTCAGCTAATGTCAATGTCACTAGATTTTTAGGAGCGAATATTTTTCACTGTAAAAATATACTTCTGTACTCGGGATTACTACCAGATATAATTGCGTACTTTATGTGCTATGATATCGTGTTCGTGCCGCCTACAATAAACTGTTTTGTGCAACTGAATCTCCGTTTCATTCAGACAAGGGAAGGTCTATAAACTTCCCAAATTGGTGACCTTTCGACGTCGTCAGAACAAAGTTTTTCGTCGTTTCGTCGCGCAGCAATCGCTTGCGACGTACAGGAGATTCTCACCGCATCCAGCAGTAACTCACGCGGCCGCATTCCGAGGAGCTGACACCTCCAATATCTGTTCAAATCTCACTGACACGGGAGTAAAAACACGGCGGAGAACTTGGCTGTTTTCGCCCCGCTCGGAGTCTGATTTATTAGGCATTGCCTTACCTGATCAGCATTCGCTTCCTGGTGGCGTTTTCGATGTCTACAAACATTCTCTGAAAGCAACATAGTGTTTCCATGTTCTCCATTTTAACATCAGTGTAAGCAAATTGTGTGCAAGTGATTAGCCAGTGTTAGGTGCACTGGTAGTGAACGAGCTAAATCAGGATTGGACCTGGACAGTGGACACTTCCTTTCACGCAAGTTTTTGAACATTTTATTTTATTAGGGCACTTATATACTGCAGTATTAAGTTTTAACCTATTTAATGTTTTGTATATGTCATTAAGAGTGTTTAAAGCAGTCAAAGTGGTGTTGGATATTATTTACTAATACCTCTAATATATACAGTACATAGAATTTAAAGTGTAACTAATAGTCGGTGTGTTGATAAGGTCTAGCATTAACAACATTAACCCGTTGACATCTATAAAACTTAATTTTCATTTTTTTTCATCTTTATATGGAGGTGGATTGTTTAGTTAACTATTTGTAAATATTGCCTATGAGTGTGCTTACTTATATTTTTGCTATATTTGATTTCGGTGCTATTTTGCAACATTATTTTCTTGGTTTTGATTTTGGCTCTGCTCGGGTGTGTGGTATTTTTTTCTGTACACAATTTTATTAGAACCATGGCAGATGAACAGCTTCAGGCACAACTCACACAGCTTATGGCTGAAAATGGAGCTCTTCAAAGACGGCTTACTGAGGGTAATGAAGCCCAGGTAAGTAGGGTTGCCGTAAAATTGCCTGCATTTTGGGCAGCAAAACCTGAAGTATGGTTTGGTCAGGCGGAGGCCCAATTTGAATTAGCCAGTATTGTGTCAGATACCACTAAGTACAATTATGTAATAAGCCAACTCGACCAACGGGCAGCAGGGGAAATTGAGGATTTAATTATCAATCCTCCGGCCAACAACAAATATGAAACATTAAAATCAGAACTGATACGTCGGCTCTCGTCCACACAAGAACAACGGGTAAGGCAACTTCTTAGTGAGGAGGAGCTCGGGGATCGAAAACCATCCCAATTCCTCCGCCACCTACGCTCTCTCGCGGGATCAGTAATCTCAGATGAAAACATCATTCGACAACTGTGGTTGCGCCGCCTCCCTCAACAAGTCCAAGCTATTTTGGCTGCCCAGTCGGACCTCAAGCTAGATAAAATCTCTGAGTTGGCAGATAAAATTTTGGAATTAGCTCCAACACCAGCTGCTGTGTGTTCTGCATCTGCATCACCTTCAACTCCTTCATTGACCTCCTTGGCACAACAGTTGGATGCACTAGGACAACAAGTAGCCGCTCTTACTCGACAGCAAGCTCGACCACAGCGCGATCGCTCCGCGTCTTCTACGCGATCAGCAGGAAATGCTAGCAAGACATGCTGGTATCACTCCAGATGGGGCGCTAAAGCTGTCAAGTGTGTCGGCCAATGCAGCTGGTCGGAAAACTCCACAAGCAATCAGTAGCGGCGGCAACTGATTGTCAAAGCATGGGCCGCCGTCTTTTTGTCACTGACCAGGTGACCAAGCGCCGGTTCCTCATAGACACCGGGTCGGACTTGTGTTGTTACCCGCACCGTTGGCTGCCTTCGTCCCGTAGACAGGCCACAGATTACGAGCTGAGTGCTGCAAATGGAAGTAACATTAGTACATATGGCACAGTAAATATCAAGCTGAACTTAGGTCTCCGGCGAGATTTCATTTGGCAATTTGTTATTGCCGATGTTAGCACGGCCATTATCGGTTCGGATTTTCTGGCATTTTATCACCTTTTACCGGACTGTCGTAACAACAAGCTCGTCGATGGCACGACCGGACTCACTGCACCTGCAGGTTCTGCTAGCGATGATCAGCCTAGCGTGCGAGCAGTAGCAGCTGGTAAACCGATTTTCACAGATCTCTTGGCTGAGTTCCCAGATATCGCCCGACCCCCAGGTTTTCCTAGAAACATCAAGCATAACACGGTGCATTACATTCAAACCACCGAAGGACCGCCTGTTTCGAGTCGCCCCCGCCGGTTAGCCCCGCAGAAGTTAGTCTCGGCACAAAAGGAGTTCGAAGACATGGTTCGTTGTGGAACTGCCCGGCCTTCCAAAAGCGCATGGTCTTCTCCATTGCATATGACAATTAAAAAAGATAGCACTTGGCGCCCCTGCGGCGATTACCGTGCTTTGAATGCCAGAACCATACCGGATCGGTATCCGGTTAGGCATATCAATGATTTTGCGCATAATCTTGCCGGAGCCACTATTTTCAGTACAATAGATTTGGTAAAGGCCTACCATCAGATCCCTGTTAACGAAGAGGACATTGCGAAAACGGCTATCGTGACCCCGTTTGGCCTCTTCGAATTTCCTTTTATGACATTTGGTTTGCGCAATGCTGGACAAACCTTCCAGCGCTTTATCGATGAGGTCACACGGGGTCTCGATTTTTGTTTCCCTTATGTGGATGACATCCTCATCTACTCAAAAGACGAGAAAGAGCATTTCGAACATCTCCGGGTACTTTTTACAAGATTTCGAGAGTATGGAATAATCATCAACCCTTCCAAATGCCTCCTTGGCGCCAGCAAGGTGAATTTTTTGGGGTACCAAATCAGTGCAGATGGAACTAGTCCACCTGAGGACCGCATTCAAGCACTCCTTGATTTTCCACCTCCAGAAACCGTTCAAGGCATGCGCCGTTTCCTTGGCATGCTGAATTATTACCGGCGTTTTGTACCACGCGCAGCAGAGTACCAGGCTCCTTTGATAGAGGCATTAGTCTCGACCAATAGCAAAGGGGCTAAACCATTTCCATGGTCACCTGAGCTGCTTCATCAATTCGAAGCCTGCAAGCAAAGCCTGTCAAATGCAACCCTACTACAACACCCGGTTAACAATGCTAGTCTAGGCCTCTTTACTGATGCCTCCGGCGTTCACATTGGAGCCTGTTTACAACAACAGATAAACGGTCAGTGGTTCCCTCTCTCCTTCTTTAGCAAAAAGCTTACGCCGCAGCAGACGCAGTGGCCAGCTTACTATAGGGAGTTACTCGCGGTGTACGAAAGCGTCCAACACTATCGCTACATCTTAGAGGTCCAACATGCCACTATTTTTACGGATCATAAACCTCTGTTGTACGCTTTCTTACAGCGCCGAGAAAAACTTCCACCGCCACAGCTCAACCAGTTATCATTCATTAGTCAGTTCACAACAGACATCCAATACATCAAAGGTGAAAACAACATCGTGGCTGATGCAATGTCACGCGTTGGTATTGATGCCATATCTCTTGAAGAGGATAATGAAGCTCTTGCAAAGTCTCAATCAACAGATGTAGAGCTTGCAAATTTATTGCAAAATGGTTCCAGTCTCACACTGACTAAAGTTGTTACCCCAGAAACTGGCACGTCTATATACTGCGATGTCTCGACAGGCAAACCTCGTCCTTATCTGACCCCTCCATTTCGCCGTTCAGCTTTTGATAGACTTCACAATTTAAGTCACCCTGGGGCCAACGCTAGTACACGACTAGTCGTAGATCGATTCGTTTGGCCCTCCGTAAAAAAAGATTGTCGAAGCTGGTCTCGATCTTGCGAGGCGTGCCAACGAAGCAAAGTTTCTAGGCACAATTCCGCTGCCCCTGGGGATTTTGACTTACCATCTGGCCGTTTTAAGCACGTCCATATTGATATAGTGGGCCCACTCCCAATTTGTAAAGAATTTCGATATTGCCTGACGGCGATCGACAGAGTGTCTAGGTGGCCTGAGGTGTGGCCCATGCGATCTATAACTGCAGAGGAAGTTGCGGAAACATTTACCAGAGAGTGGATACCTCGTTTTGGCGTTCCTTCAATTATAACAACGGACCAGGGTTCTCAATTTGAGTCTGACCTTTTTCACCGCCTGTTGCAACAATTCGCTACCAAGCGCATCAGAACTACCTCATACCACCCCTGTGCAAATGGAATGATAGAGCGTGTCCACCGTCAACTAAAGGCGGCTTTAATGTGCCACAATGACACCTGGATAAGAGCACTTCCAATGGTTCTTCTGGGGATGCGATCAGCATTTAAAGAAGATATTAGTACCACCGTTGCAGAATATCTCTATGGCGAGACTCTTCGACTCCCTGGAGAGTTATTAACTGCTGCATCCACAGCAAAAAAAATCGAAGACCCTGCTGATTTTGTGGTACAACTTCGTCACAAAATGTCGACTCTGAGGCCAGTGCCAGCCTCTCGACATAGTAACTCTACTTCTTTTATTTTTAAAGAGCTAAATTCTTCGTCTCACGTTTTTCTCCGTGACGATACAGTTCGAAGAGCTCTGCAACCACCGTACACTGGACCGTACAAAGTGCTGAACCGCTCCAGTGATGGCAAGACATA
This sequence comes from Lobophora halterata, assembly GCA_932526365.1. Taxonomy (NCBI): domain Eukaryota; kingdom Metazoa; phylum Arthropoda; class Insecta; order Lepidoptera; family Geometridae; genus Lobophora; species Lobophora halterata. Next base: position 120,104 of record OW052007.1, read on the forward strand.
CACTCTTGTAGTAAAAAACAATAGAGTCGTTGTTAGCGTTGACAGACTGAAACCCGCCTTTATCGAACAGTCGGAACAAACTCCGGCCCTAGCCGATTGCGTGCCTCCTCAAATGTCTTCTGTTCCATCTACAACACCACCGCTGGTCTCGCCGTCGCTACCGCTCCCGGTCCTGCCTCCTTCTCTGACAACGAAGCAAAGTGAGTTGTCGCCCGAGCCCTTAGTTCCGTCGCAGCAACCTAAATTACCAGTGCGAAAACAATATACCACACGTTCGGGCAGACAAGTTAGATTTAAGAATTATGATTAAATGTTTATTATTTTTTTTTCTAGGTTCGTTGATTGTGTATATTTTTGTTCGTTGTTATTAGGTGTATATTTTATTTGCCTATGTGTTTACTTGATTTGACTAAGAATTGTCTTTTCCTGGTTTCCTTTTCTCCGTAAGGGGGTGGTGTGGCGATTTGGCATAACACATCCATTTGACTCACTACGGTATAACGCCCTCAGCTAATGTCAATGTCACTAGATTTTTAGGAGCGAATATTTTTCACTGTAAAAATATACTTCTGTACTCGGGATTACTACCAGATATAATTGCGTACTTTATGTGCTATGATATCGTGTTCGTGCCGCCTACAATAAACTGTTTTGTGCAACTGAATCTCCGTTTCATTCAGACAAGGGAAGGTCTATAAACTTCCCAAACCTACATTGATGTATAAAGTTACGGGCATATCTAAACTTTATACATCAATGTATACCTATCACAAAAAATCCCCCCCTCTTCCGGGCTCATAGGGATATTCATACAGAGTGTGGCGTAATTAGTGGATAATGCTTCAGCTGCGGGTGGGGAACCTCGGACTGATAAGATTCTTCCATTTTTTTAAACTTTGTCCATTGTTTTTGCTGCCAAGATTACAAATCAGGGAATTCTTATTTTTTTTTTTTGCATTTGCATAACGGTACAGTTACAGAGACAAGGTCGTTTTTCAAATAAAATTTTGATAGTTTGATAAAAAATCACTTGGAAATTGGAGATTCGTAAACAAAATTCATGTTACTAACGAATTTACAAGAGAATGAAACAAATTAGATACCTAAAATACATTTATTGCATGAGTAAGTATTACACACCCTGTATAAACAACTAAGTATAGGTACTTGCAAAAAGAAAATGTTGTATAGTACCTACCTGGTACCTGTGTCAACTTCCTACTGTAGACGGGACCTCCAGGAGGCCAGGAGGAGGGGCCGGAATAAACAAACACGTTTCAGAATTACTTATTTTTTAAAATTTTAATGATCCAGGAATGAATGCAGAAAAATTTCATGATTGTAAAACCGTTAGTATCCAGTTTTACGGTGATATTTATAATTAAGGCGCAGAATCACGCTCGCCGTTATCTCGCTCACACATTGTACCTACATTTTTTGATGTAGGTATTGTCGGTGAATTTGTCACTTAAAACCTCACGAAATGTTTAAGTGAGTATATTTTTTGTTTTTATATGTTTAGCATAAGCGAAGGTGATTGGGCAAAAACTTTCCATGAAGTTGTAGTACTTAATTTATATGAACAAATGTGCGAGCGAAATAGCGGGGGGCCTTAAATAAGCATTTTATACACGACAATTACTCGTTCATCGAATGCTAAACCATACCAAGCAATATTATACTTATGTAAGGTGTGTGCCACTGGCCACTAGCCTGTACCGACGACGACGTATTGTGGTGTGGCCGACATACCTTACTGATGTTGACGTGACATAGATGTGATATTTAAAGGTCACAGCTCATTAGAGCCACACGGCATCCACCCAGCACCGCCTCGGGCGTCCACTCGTTGTCGACAGATAGTCCACGGGTGGACGCCGCGTTATGAACAATAAACGTCGCGCGGTCAACCAGTGGTCCTCGCATCGTCAACCAGTGGACCCCGCGCGGTCAACGAGTGAACGCCGCGTGGTCAACGAGTAGACGTCGCTTAGTCCACGAATTTTCAAGTAGTCTATTGTGTAGTCCTCGCGTGAATCATTCGCGGGCAGCGCGCGGTCCACTCGGGACCCGCGCGTAGGCAATGCGCAGTCAATGCAAGGCAAGCATGCGAGTAGCGAGTTGTCACCGAGGGCTTACGACCGAGGCGATCCGGTGACGCTACGGAGTTGATGTAGTGAGCGTATATTCTTATATATAGTATATTCTTTATATGGGTATGCATAGTCCATATAAAGAATACTAGCCGCAGGAGACGAGGCGGTGCGGAGTGGGAGCCGGGTGTCTCTAATGAGCTGTGACCTTAAGTGTTAAGTTGTAATATCAATTTATGTTTTGTAATGTCAATTATGATTTGTGTGTTAACTTATTCTATGTTTTATTTCATAATATTTATGTCTAAAAGTATTACATAAACCATTTAAAATGTACCAAAAAGATTGTTTATTTGGTTAAAAGTTAAAACCATGAAAACGAGATCTATTAGTAGGTCTTTAACACGATTGATTGCAGAGGTCTAAGTCCACCTGCAGATCCCGTAAATAGCTGGATCCGGCGAGACTGAGATGGGTCGCTCCCGCAAATACCTGGATTGAAATAATCTTGCGGGATCGCATTCCCGAACAACAGCCGCGCCGACACTATAGGTGTGTAAAATCAGGCAGGACGCGTCAGGGAGGTAAGTATAACACAAGACTTTTGTTATATATACTTTTACCAAAATGAAGTCACGGGTAGGTATAAGACCTATCCTCTATTATCAGAGTATCCGGCGAGCGGGCCCGACGCTGCTGCCCGTATGTTATACACAAGTAACTCATAAAATAACACTTATTACTAAAATAATTTGGAAATGCGTAATCGTTAGGTACGGAGATAAATCAAATGGAATATTGGTGTGGTGCAATGTTGGCGCGGCGCAGCGCGGGGCGCGGGGCGGCGGCGGGCGCTCAGCCCTGCATGATGAGGTGCACGAAGTTCTCGTAGTTGATGTTGCCCTGCGAGTCCTCCTGCCCCTGCAGCAGCTGCTCCACCTGCGGACCGAGTCGTGGCTCAGTGATGTGCGGTGCGGTGCGGTGCAGTCCGCTGCGGAGTGCGCCCGCTCACCTCGTCGTCGCTCAGTTTCTCGCCGAGGGTGGAGAGCAGGTGGCGCAGCTCGGCGGAGGAGATGAACCCGTTGCCGTCCTTGTCGAAGTGGCGTAGCCCCTCGATGAAGTCGTTGGCCGTGTCGCCGCTGCGCGCCTTGGATATAGCCTGACACCATAAAATTGTAAAAACCCTGAACCTTAAACATGTTAAATGGATCATTCACAAATATATGCTGACATACATTTACATATTATATCATAATAATATTATGGAAAACAAAATAATGTATTCATATTGCAGATGTTAATTAGGACGTGAAGTGGTGGAGGTGGTGAAGATGAGGGATCAGGGGTCGTACCTGATAGATGGGCAGAAAGACCTCGAAGGAGATGCGCTCATCGGGCTTGAGGTGGTGCGTGCACTTCTTGACGTCGGACTCCGTGGGGTTCTGTCCGAGCGCGCGCAGCGCGTCGCCGATCTGCGCCACGTGGATGTTGCCGTCGCCGCGCGAGTCGAACAGCTGGAACGCCTCCTGGAACTCTGCAATCAACCACAACCACCCACTCGTCAGAACCGCCGCCACTCTGACGTGCACCGCCCGCCCGAATGCCTACCTTCCACGGACGTGAGCTGCAGCTTGGCGGGCGGCGAGTACGAGAACATGTCGGCTGTGGGCGCGGCGCTCGGGCACTGAGCGCGGCGGCGGCGGCGCAGCTCGATGCTCCGCACTTAAATCTACACCTTATAAGGAAAGTAGGGCGCTTGCAGCCGGCCGCGGCCCGCTTTTGGCGAACACGTCGCTCGGCATGACTCACTCCCTCCCTCTCGGGCTAGGTCGCGCCGCCGACCTCCGCCGCCCTACCGCGCCCTGCCGCCGCGCGGGCCCTACCGTGCTGTGCCGTGCTAGCTCCCTCATGCGACGTACGTCTGATCGCAATCCTACTTTTAGATAGTTTTTATCCGTTGAACAATCACAACGCGCTACGTCGCCTGTTGACTCACCTGCCAATTGATCTTCCGAATATCCTGCCTATAAGCAGAAATTTACAAATAAAAAACATTTATATGCATAGCACTAGAGAAGATTTACTTTAAAGACTTTCTTACATACCATTTCTGCGATATTTATTTTATTTTCGAAACCAAAACAATACACATCTCACAGCACTGAAGTAAGCAGGGTTGCCAGCTCGATACAAAGAGAATATAATCACTACGTGGCTCGATATCACATTTCCCATCATTGTCGTCTTACCTCCAGTAGACTACGTCAATGTTTCCCAGTTTGTCTAATAATTATGTAGTGTAGTCAAAGAGTTTGGATATACCTATAATAGAGGGAATCATAGGAAACTTTAAAGAAAGTCATGCAATTGTCATGCAGGACTTAATTAACCCACCAAGTGTATTGTCTAACCAAAGAGTTTGGATATACCTATAATAGAGATAATCATAGGAAACTTCAAAGAAAGTCCCACAATTGTTATGTGGGACATAATTATCCAACCAAGTGTATTGTTAAATGGTTCTGTCGCTTTCCATCTACATTGACTATCTTTCAAATTTAATCTCATAAAATGTCATTGTTTTTGTTTATTTTTCAACGGGGTTTTGGATGTTTTATATTGTTTAAAACGTATTGAACTATTGTAAATAGTGAAATAAATATGTGAAATGTCGAATTGTGTCCTCGTATTATGCCAGGCCTCCGCAAGTATCATGAAAAATCAAGAGAACCTGAATTTTCACCGGTAAGTATCTATTTGTGTATGTACTCATTAATAACCCATACTAAACACATAATTATTGCGTAGATACATTGAATAACGTCCAATAAGTATAGAAATATGAAGAATCGGCGTTTTTCATGCTAAAATCATGAATAAATCGAGGCTATGATATACTAACTAGGGATGTCATAAAACGTAAAAAGATTTGTCGATAAGGCTATGCAGACACGACGAGTATACCTTGTAAGATTTTCAGAATAAAGTGAGCCATTGAGGGATCCCGTAGCTGACCCATCTCACTTAAACACACTCACACTCTTTGTATTTTGTTCGATTCATATTTTATTTATTAATATTATATATTTGCCGTCCTGCCTACTGTATCATGGTTAAACAGAATATCTATGTGTTCAACCATGATAGTGTAATATACAAAAAAAGAGAGCTTCAAAATAATCACGGAAAATATTACGTTTACACTATTAATATTTCAGGGTGTCTCTTTGTCCAATAACGATCGGCAAGAGCTAAAATGTTCTTCCAGCTATTCTTCAACTTGCACCAAATGCAATGCTCGTGAAGCATCGCAAGCTAACGGTCAGTACTGAACTTAGAATTGCGTGTTATAGGTGTATTATAATTACATGAACTATACATTAAAATTATAATCTGTTCCAGGATATCCCTTTCATCAATGTACCTAAGCCAGGACCTTCGGATATTACAGAAATAAGTTCATCAATGTTTTCAGACGTACCACTGAAGAACACTAGCATAGAATGTACAGAATGTGCAGTGTGAGATGTTCGATAAAAATCTAGCCTACTTCAGTTTGCTAAAAATTAACTTTTTCAGACAGCGTACGAAAAGTCTTGAAAAAAAGAACTGATAAGGTATACCAAGAAAATATAATAATTATAAATAAGGTTAAGGAAAATAAATTTATAGAAATACCTATAAGGGTCTTCGCCACATGCGTATAGCATTGAGTTAAAAAGATTTGATAAATTAACACTTCTACCACACCGCATGTTCCGCGGCAAATCTAAAGCTCCATACGACATGGTGCTTGTCATCTTAGACATGAGTCCGGAGGGGAAGGCCATCTTCAACTTGAAGACGGTCAACCGCTTATCCGGGCTCCGCGTAGAGCCTCCGTTCCGTAATGGAACCCCATCCTAGTGCCATAGATGCCAACTCTATGGCCACTCCGCGCGCAATTGCTTTGCGCACCCCCGCTGTGTCAAGTGCCTGGGCGACCACGGCACCGCTGACTGCGAGCGCCCCCTCGGGATACCTCCGACCCACCTGGCTGTGTACTCTGTGGAACATTGGGGCACACCGCGAACTATCGCGGTTGCCCTCATGCGCCAAAGACGAACAAAAAGGTGCTGCGAAGGGCCCCCGACCGCGCTCCTCCAATCCCCCAGTATTCAATTCAATTCAATTCTTAATGAATGGCGTGCACGTGTGACGTAATAGTCACGATTCTGCCAATGTCCGTTTCGTGCTAGTTTCATAAACAGTGGAGGTTAAGAATATGATCGGTCGAATGAGGGAGAGTCCACCGGAATTTTGATCCCAATTGATTGTCTAAAACAAAAGAGACAACACAAACATATACTATCTACAGGGTTAGTGATTAAGTTAGGATGGCTATATATTTTAAGTAAACTTAATTGTTTAGAGTTTTAATTTATTTATATTTACAAAACTACATATAAGATGGTTAATTAAAGGGGAAAACATCAGGGATAGGAGGAATTTGAAGGAACAAGGACGGGGGATCTCAGGGGGAAGGATGTCATAAAGAGATTGACGCAGTTTGGGGCAATTGAAAAATATATGGTCCACGTTTCCTTCATCCAGACCACATTCACATATAGAGTTATCCTTAATCCTTAGTTTGTTCAGATGAACGGGAGTGCAGGCATGGCCAAGTCTAAGGCGGCAAATTGTAGAGGTGGTGATTTTATTGGCCTTGCGGTATTTGAAGAACCAAGGGGTATTTGGTATGTCAGGCTGGATGTCAGCATAATGTTTGCCTTTATTTCTTTTAGATATATCCCACTCTTTTGACCAAGAATCTTTTAAAAAGGATCTAGGAGCAAGGCAGAGGTCATGAGAATAAATTTTGTAGTGCTCTAGCGTTCCTATTCGAGAAGCATCTTTAGCGTGAGAATCAGCAGCTTCATTGCCCGGAATTCCAGCATGACCTGGAATCCAAGCAAGGATGATGCTGAAGCCTCGATTGTGACATTCAAATAAGATTTCTTTTATTTTAAGAATAGTAGGGAAACGGGACGAAGAACGAAAAGGGTTGGCTATTATTGATTGAAGACAGCTTTTTGAGTCTGAGAAAATGATAGATTTTTTCAAATTTTGGGATTTCACAAATAGGATAGCTTCTAGAAGAGCGATAGATTCGCCGGTGAAAACTGAAGTAGTCGGTGGGCATTTAAAACTTAAAGAGATGTTGACCTGTGGCATCCAGACAGCCGCTCCAACCTCGCTATCTGTAGTGAGTTTAGAAGCGTCAGTGTAGATGGTGAACCACCCATTAAATTTAGTCGCTATTTGTTCGCAAAAAATCCCGCAGGGATTTATTGTTTCTTTATCAATCCCGATATCTAATAGGACATTTGGCTGGAAGATTAAACTTTCATATGGAGTTAAGTAAAGTGGATTGGAGCGGAACTGAACGACAGGGTTCGGGAGTCTAGTAAATTTAATGAAACTACGTAGGAGGAGAGGAAGCTTATCTAGGTTATTCGTGTCAAAGAGGTCGAAGAGGAGAGAGAGCTTTGGAAGAAGGGGATGGTTGGAATTTTGAACTAATTTAAAGATAAACCTATCTGAAAGAAATTCTCTGCGTAAATGTAGGGGAGGTTCATTGCACTCCACTTGCATAGCATTTATTGGTGATGATTTCATGGCACCAAGGATGATTCGCAAGCTCTTAGATTGTATTTTTTTTAATTTATCAAATCCAGCTTTGTTACACATGGATAACACGAATGATCCATAGTCAAAATGACTTCGGATTATGGCGTTATATAATAATTTCTGGGAATAGGGGTGTGATCCCCACCAAACTCCTGATAAAGAACGCAGAATATTCACGCTTTTTTCGCACTTTTGAGCAGTAGCGAAAAAGTGTGGATTCCCCGACATTCGTGAATCCAAATGTATACCCAGGAATTTAGTGTTGTTCGATTGAGGAATCAAATCTTGGCCTATATACAAGTCTATCTGAGGAATAATTCTTCTTTTCGTAAATACCACTACAGAGCTCTTTGCGGCGGAGAGGGATAAACCGTGATCAAGTAGCCAGTCGCCTAAATAAGATAGAGCTGAGTTGAGACGAGAGCTAGCCTCTTCTATGGACTGTTCCTTGACATAAAGTGCGAGATCGTCGGCGTATTGTAAAGGGCAGCAGAAAGAGTCCACAGACTTATCGAGATCATAAGTGTAGAGGCTATACAGCAGAGGGCTTAAAACGGACCCTTGGGGTAATCCTTTCCAGATCTTCTTTGGAGGGAGGAGGCCTTGACTCGATTTAATAACTACCGTTCTCTCCATTAGCATATTGCTAATAAAACGAACCAGCTTCTCAGGGACTCTCAGATTGAGAAGTTTTCTCCTGAGAATCGGAAGCAGGACGTTGTCATACGCTGAAGATATATCGAGAAAGACGCCTACCAATATTTTTTTCTCTTTATAAGCTATGTGAATGTCTGTAGTAAGTAAACTCAGGTTGTCAATAGTGCTCATACCCTTTCTGAACCCGAACTGCGATTCGGATAAAAGAGAATTATTTTCCGTGAACCACTCAAGGCGATGTTTTATTAATCGTTCCGTGACTTTAGCCATAATCGATGACAGAGCGATCGGTCTACGACTGTTGGGATCCGAGGGGTCTTTACCTGGCTTGAGTACAGGAATTATTATTTGGGTTTTCCACTGTTCGGGGATTTCACCAGATTCATAAAATGAATTTACCAGAGATAAATATATTTTTTTAGCTTTGTCAGAAGCCTTAGTTAAAAATGAGTAAGGAATTCCGTCAATACCGGGAGAGGAGTCAGTCAGTCCGTCGAGTGCTAAATTCAATTCTTCAAAGGAAAAAGGTCGGTCAAAGCAATCATTGGAAGGAAGGATAGAAGCGGGAGTAGGGATAGAATCTAATGAAGGGACATAAGGAGGGGCAAGTTTGTCAGAAAATACCTCTAACCAAGATGATGGGTCGTTGGCTGAACTATTTTCCAAGTTACACGATCCTCTAAAACGTTTAATTTGGTTCCAAATGATGCCTGACGGAGTATTGGGGTGCAAATTCTCACAGAAGTTTATCCATCCAGTTCTTTTTTTTTTAGAAACTAATCTTCTGAGTTTAGCTGCTACTTTTTTATATTTGATATAGTTTTCCTCAGTCATATTCGCATTATAATTCTTTTCAGCTTCTTTCCGTTCAGAAACTGTGGCTGAACACTCAGAATCCCACCACGGAGTAGATATCCTAAAATCTTTGGCGGGTTTCTTAATGGGGATGTGGAGGTCAGCACAAGAGATGATGCATTCTAAGAAGGATAAATACAAGTTGAGGGGATTATTAAAAATAGTGAAGACAGGGGAAGAATCTAGAGCATTGTCTAGAGCAGAAGAATAGGAGGACCAATCGGCTGAAGAAAGTTTGTATTTGAGGGAAGGGCTAGAGTTGCGGAAAGGAACAACTCTGTTCGAGATAGAGATGGAGATTGGGAAATGATCGCTACCATACGAGAGAGGAAGTACTTTCCATGAAAGGAGGGAAGATAAGGAAGGAGAAGAGAGGGTTAAGTCAATCGCACTTTTAATATTTTGGTTAGGTCGTACTCTACGGGTTGGGGTCCCATCGTTAACAACACAAAGGTCAACTTCATTAAAGACATCATCCAAAAGTGAAAGACCGAATAGGTCAGAGTGGCTAGAACCCCATAAAGTGTGATGGGCGTTGAAATCTCCCATGAGCACCACTGGGGGAGGAACAGATGAGAGAAGAAGAAGAAGGTCAGGAATGAGAGAAGAATTTGGATGAGGGATGTAGACTGAAAGAAATGAAATATTCAAGGATCTAACACCAACAATGTTGATGTCAGAGGGATGAGGAGGAAGAGGAATTTGGGAAAAGGGGAGGGAGCGCTTTATTAGTAAAGCACTACCAGCATACCCGTCAGCCCTGTCATCTCGGAGACAGGAGAACCCAGAGACCCGAAAATGGGACCCAGGCACTAGCCATGTTTCCGAGATGGCAATGACTGACGGGCGGAGAGTAGTAATTAGGTGGACCAGCTCATGCTTCTTGCGTCGCATGCTCTGGGTGTTCCACTGCAGAACGCCTATCTGGTCCGTTGTTAAGACCGGACTTTGAAACTAGTTGTGTAAGTTTTTCGGCAACGTTGGTCGGTATGGGGTGACGATTTAACATCACCAGGTTTATAATCAGGTTGATTAGAGTTTCTAACATGACATTAGGGGAGGTTTCAGAGGTCAGGTCAATGCCTAAGGCACAACCATTTTGGACCGAGGAGGTGGGCTCAGCGATCAGATCACGGTGGGCAGCCTTATCGTAAGACTGTCCATGGGGGACTCGGGGACGAGGAGTGGTGTATACTGTCTTAACATATGATCGGTTGGATTGGGACAGGGGATTCTTTGTTGTGTTCTGAGAGGGGAGAGCAGGGAAAGAAGGAGGGGAGAACATTTGTTGGGCAATGTCAGAGAAGGATCGGGATACACTAGGGAATTGTGAAGCAGCTTCTTCATAGGAGATATTATTTTGAGACATGACAGCCTTAATCGATTTCTGCCTATTAAGTTCTGGGCAGCACTTGCTAGTGGCAAAGTGCTTCCCTGAGCAATAAAGACACGTAGCTTTATCTTCCGTTACCTCGCATGAGTCTCCAGTGTGTTCCTTAGTGCAACGGTAGCACCTTGGCTTAGACCTGCATTGGACCTTTGTGTGTCCATATCTACAGCAGGTATGGCATTGGATAGTGGGATATTGGTATAGTTCTACCGGTAGAGACGTGTAATACAGGAATACTCTAGCTGGGAGGGCCTGCCCTTGAAAAGTCACTACAATTGTTTGGGTGGGTACCCACGATGTCTTCCCTTGTTCATCAGCTTGTTTCCTATTCAGGCGGCGGGCTTTTAGGACTTTTCCACAGCCTTCCGGGAGGCCTATGGATTTCGCAAATTCTTCCATTGACATGTCAGTAGGCACTTGTCTGACAAGACCCATTCTGGTGATGTTGTATGTTGGGATGGTCGCAACATACTTGCACATATCGAGGATAGGGGAGGAAATGAAATTGTTTGCGTCCTCAGCTGTTTTGAATTCAACAGATAGTTTGTTTCTGCCTACTTTTTTAACACCATCTACACAGATATTCCCAAATTTGTGGTTAGATAGGAATTGGCCAAATTTGATAGGTCTAATCGTCGTTCCTGCAGCTAGATCGGGTTCTGAGCGTGAAACGTGGACCATATAGGGGCCTTTGTCAAGTGGCGTATAGTGTTGTGAACCGACAACAATTGATGGGTCAGTATAGACCGTTTGGATGGACGCTGTCGCCATCTCATGAGCTACGATTGCCTTTTTCGCAACGGGCAGAAGGATTGAATCTGACCGACGTTTGGATCCTGCCATAGGGGTAGAATCAGGCAATTCATCTGGGGGATCAGGAGGAGGGTCAGGGACCGGTGGGTCCAACTCCATGTTTGAGGTTAGAAAAACCTCAAACAAAGTTACAAAACAAATAAACACTTACCAACACCAATTATGGACAACACAAATTATTCTAAGACAAATCAATTATGGTTTTTAGGCAAAGGATGCCAAGTTTCCTAAATATTCTCCAAAAAACACTCCAACTCGTTTGTTCGCTATCACGATCGAAAGCAGAATCATCCCCCAGTATTATTAGAGTGTAGTCTTTGATAGTTCAAAGATGACACTGCGTGGCCTGTCTGGATGTAGTAGCAAATGAAAGACATTTTGTTTTGCTCTCAGTAACCGAAATTACTTATTAAGTTATTATTTATAATCAAGGATAATCCCACCTAAACTGCTAGATTTCAGAGCAGGGCTCATTTTGCCTATCCAAAGGGCAAATAAAAAGAAATTGACATCTTTGGAACTGGTAACACTGGCAATTTCTACATCTGTTATCAGTGCTGCCAGTTCGTACGAAAAAGTCAAATTTAGGTACGTTTCATTCACCACTTATCCGTACCTTTTACGCTCTGACCTCGACCACCTCGACTCTCGCAGGCGCACTCTGCGCGAAATCGCGATACGCCCGCGCCCGCCCCGCAGCGAGTATCACGATTTCGCACGGAGTTTTACAAGATTTACCCTCAATATTTTAGGTCAAACAGTTAAAATAAAAACTAACCAAATCAATGTTGTGTGGTGATTTGACTGAAGCATCGCCTCATATGGACCTACACCTGCTAGTCAGCTAGTTTTACTATAAGACCTTTGTATGTACCCTACCACATGAAACAATAAAGACTTATTATGAATAAGCTAATGATCCTGAATAAAATCTTAGGCAATATTGCATTTTGAAATTAGGGTAGGTATGTATCTTTTTAAGTAACTTTTAGTACTTTTTAGACATTCATACAGGGAACACTAACTGTGATTCTGTGAAAAGAAAAATGGCAGTGCTGTGGCAAAATCGGCAAAATGGTGTAATGACTTGAGTAAGGTTAGTGAACGAATACATGTAGCTTTGATAAGTCTTGATATATTCAGAACTATAAAATTAGGACTTTGCTATCAAGTTGACGCTTGATTTCCACAGAAAACAGTTCCGTAGTCTTCTATCGCTCGACAGGGCACGGCGCTCGCTTTGTTCAAAATCTCCACGTGCCTTCCGCCATTAGATCGGGTAAAACAGCCATCGATTCGGAATAACGGTCGGGTCAGTGTCTGCAGCGAATGGGAGCAGTCGGCGTGAACATTTGGAGTGTCGCATCGGGCAGACGCGTGGTGGCCGGTAGCCGGTCGAGCGGCGGGCGTCCGTAGGCGATGCCGGCGTGTTGAAGCCGAGTGGCGTGTTGCAGGGCGGGATGGCGGAGGAGGCGGCGGCGGGCGGCGGCGAGTTCGTCGAGGGCTGGCGCGTCGCGCAGCTCCTCGGCGAAGGCGCCTACGGCGAGTGAGTACCTGCGAGCGCGCGCCGCCGGCCGGTGTCGCGCCGACCACAGTTCACATGCATGTGGCCTTTATCATTTGCTTTGAATGCTTGCATGCAGACAGTGCTCACTGAGTCTGACCTGCAAGTCATATCATTTACAGACTGCTCTAATATAGATATTCAGGGTAAATGTTTAACTGGACCTAGATAACCATGTCTAGCTTAAAACAATCAAAATTAATCAATGGAGTGTTGCTTTGATAAAACAAAACTGCACACATTGATTTATAAATATTACACATACCTTTTTATTGACTAGCTGACGCCTGAAACTTCGTATTCTTGGCCTTTTTAAAAATAATAATTACGCGGTCTACGTTTTTTTTTGTAAAATTTAGAAATTTCCCAGTTGTCCTCACATTTGTGGGCATCACGTCGCGCTTGAAGCCTAGTTCGGTTTTTTTTATTTTAACGTGTTCCTTAATAATGGTATTCCTAAATTACTTTTAAAAAAACCCAAATTCTTAGCATGGTAGTTTACTAGCAGTCCCTAAACATAAATTTTATTTCTAAAATTTATATTACAGCCAAGTTTGAGCGCCTATGGTGTTAAAAAAATGTATGGGAGTTGTGTAGCCAACCACATAAAAAATTTGCCTACATCATAGGGATTCTAAAACAGTTGCATACTATCTACTTTAATAGTCAAATTACAACTATAGCTACTAATGTGTAAAAGTAGGCTTTCATTACAAGATTGCAAAATAATTTGCAGATATTTTTGTTTAGTTTTTACTAGTTAAGTAGAGCTATCGACCCTAAAATTAGACTTTACTACCTACTCGGCTCATTTAGTTGAATTCTAAGCTGTGTGAGCGAGACAAACTGTGCTTGGGAGTAATGTGAGTGAAAGGATCAACAAATCTCCTTTGTATGGTATAAAATTCGTATTTGGTTATTGTTTTGTCTCCGTAGTTAAAACTAATTTGATTTTAGTGCGTATTTCAACGTTTTCGACATCGCATACTCTTGGGGTGTATAAATTTCACGTGACATCTTACAATCCTGTTGATATTGTACACAAAACAAATGTCCAGAAGAATGCCGAGTCGTCGTAGTTATCACCAAACAAACAAAATCCAATCAAAATGCACAAATCGGGAGTCCAGTAGATAGCCAAATAAAATTTTGTCACCGAGAATCAGAAATACAAGAGCACATGCGATGTCGAGAACGGCGAAATACGCACTAAAATTAAATAAGTTTTAGCTACGGAGACAAAACAATAACCAAATAAGAATCCTATACCATACAAAGGAGATTTGTTGATCCTTTCACTCGCATTACTCCCAAGCACAGTTTGTCTCGCTCACAAAGCTTAGAATTCAACTGAATGAGCCAAGCAGGTAGTAAAGTCTAATTTTAGGGTCGATAGCTCTACCTAACTGATAAAAACTAAAAAAAAATATCTGAAAATAATTTTGCAATTATGTAATGAAACGCCTACTTTTACACATTAGTAGCTATAGTTCAGTAATTTGACTATTAAAGTAGATAGTATGCAACTGTTTTAGAATCCTTATGGTGTAGGCAAATTTTTACGTAGTTGGCTACACAACTCCGATACATTTTTTTAACACCATAACCGCTCAAACTTGGCAGTAAAATAAATTTCAGAAATAAAATTTATGTTTAGGGACTGCTAGTTAACTACTATCCTAAGAATTTGGGTTTTTTTAAAAGTAATTTAGGAATACCATTATTAGGGAACACGTTAAAATAAAAAAAAACGAACTAGGCCTCATATAAAGGACGTGATGCCCACAAATGTGAGGAAAACTGGGAAAATTCTAAATTTTACAAAAAAATTCGTAAACCGCGGACTATTGGATATAGATTTTTTTTGTTTGGGATTTGGGGCCCACCCTCTCCCCCGCACATGCACGTGCAGGATTATCCACCATTTCTGGGAAACCCTGTATATATTCAGACACAAGATCCATTTCCTTTCTTAGTATGTGCCTACACTTCTTGACAAACACACCCTCCAAGTTTCAAGTCTCTATGTTCAGCGGTTTTGCCTGTGAGTTGTCTGTCAGTCACTCTGGTCCATGTGTTTAATATATATGTTTAGATAACAATATCTTTAATCTATAATTTTAAAAGAGCAAATACCACTGACTCATTTTCCACAATATCGCACCACTGACTCATTTACCACAATATCGCCGAAACTGTAGAAGCTGCGATAGAATTTCGAGTATATTTGGTATGAATGTTTATATGTGGTTGTAAAGGTCAGGCTTTGAAAAAGTATTTCCTTAAGTGAGTAAAAGGGGTTAATACAGTAGGCGTGTTTTAATAACCTAGATAAGCTACGATATATTTATATATTATTTTTTCCATTTCTTTTTTTCAAATTAAACATTAATAAAAGATTTATTTGGGACAACCAGATCCATACAAAAAATACAACATATTATGATTGTCCCATACTTTAACATTAGTAAGGCTTCATGTTGTGTAATGTGTGTTTTAGGTATTTTATTTTAATATAAAGATTATTAATTTTTTGTATGTTTTTATTTTATGGACATTGTGAAATAAATATTTTTAATTTGAATTAAAAAGACAATTTTAAATAGGTATATTATCATCACAATATTGAAATTACTTAAAATTTAAGGCAAAACGCTGTGAATAATAATGGGTGTTTATTTAGTCCTTATTCGCATTTTAGGCCCTAGGGAGAAAAGTGATATGCGTATAAACTCTCCATAGAGAATTTCACTTCATAATATGTTTCATGCCGGAAGATGAGTTTTTTTTAAATTTCGATCTTTGGTTCTTCATAATACCCATAGATCAGGGTATAATGAGGGAGATAATTATTACATCATTTCGAATATCGTTGTTACATTAGATGGTATCTGTTTTTGAATTACGAAATGAGCGTTCATGAATATCCGCCCTCGCCTAAGGCTCGGGCTGATAAAAATCTCGTATAAGATGACTTCAGGCCCTTGGGTGCCCTCGGTGAACAGATAACAATTAGTGTGGCCTCGATAGTGGTGTCTTGTGTCAACGAGCTGTGGCTGCGCAGGGTGCGGCTGCTGGTGCACGCGCGCAGCGGCGCGTGTGTGGCGCTGAAGGCGCTGCGCGGCGCGGCGGGTGCGGGCGCGGGCGCGCGCGAGGCGGCGCTGCACCGCGCGCTGCGGCACGCGCACGTGGTGCGCTGCCTGGGCGCGCGCGCGCACGCCGACGCGCACTACCTGTTCGTGGAGTACATGGACGGCGGCGAGCTGTTCGACCGCATCGAGCCGGACGTGGGGCTCGGCGAGCGCGCGGCGCGCCGCTTCTTCACGCACCTGCTGCTCGGGCTGCGCTACCTGCACGAGCGCGGCGTGGCGCACCGCGACCTCAAGCCCGAGAACCTGCTGCTGACGCGCGCCGACACGCTCAAGATCTCTGACTTCGGGCTGGCGACGCTGTTCCGGCATGGCGCGCGCGAGCGGCTGCTGGCGCGCGTGTGCGGCACGCTGCCCTACGCCGCGCCCGAGGTGCTGGCGGCCGCCGCGCGCCCCTACCGCGCGCCGCCCGCCGACCTGTGGGCCGCCGCCGTCGTGCTCGTCGCCATGCTGGCCGGCGGTGAGTGACGCCCGCCCCGCCCCGCCCCTCCCCGGCCGCGCCCCGCCCCGCCCCGCCGCCCCGCCGCGGCTCGCTTCTTTGGTATCCTAGCTGTAGGCGTGTTCCAAGACCCTAAAGTTACGGTACCGAAGTTACGAGTCGTGGCGCCCTCCCCGTGTGGTAGCCCGAGGGATATACGATGTCTGGCGATAGGACTGGAAGAACTCATGGTAACAATTTTGTTAATTGCTTTTTATCCATATAATGTGACCTTATTGGTTATTGATATTAGCTAGTATTTATTGGATGTGACCTTTGTTTGTGACTACCTTTTTGACGCCGAGTATAGAGTGTTGATCCAGGCTGGTATTTTTTTACGGCTGTTGGCGGATACGTTAGGTTATTTCTGACAAACTGGAAACGAGTTTCGGCCCCCGTTTTGCCAAGGACGTTGTTTGGCCAATGTATAGTTTGTCGTGTAACGTCGGTCGTGGTGTGCAGAGCTGCCGTGGGAGCGCGCGCACCCGGCGGAGGCGCGCTACGCGACGTGGGCGGCGGGCGGCGGCGCGGGTGGCGCGGCGGGCGGCGTGTGGCGGCGCGTGCGCGGCGGCGCGCGGGCGCTGCTGCGGCGCGCGCTGCTGCCCGCGCCGCAGCAGCGCGCCTCCCTCGACCAGCTGCTGCGACACCGCTGGCTCGAGCCGGGTGAGTGCACGCCCCGCCCCCACACCCCTCCCCGCCCCTCCCCGCCCCGCACCGCGCACCCCGCGGACGCCTGCGTCTCAGGTACTAGGTGACTCTGAGTGACTCTAGTCTCGGAGCCGCCCGGTGCCTCAGCACGCCGCCGCCCGCCGCCGCCGCCGCCGCCGCCGCCGCCACCGCCGCCGTCGGTCGCGCGATGCGGTACTTTGGCGATTTAGCTCCGTGACGTGGTCGTGCTCATAAAGCTAGATTACCAAAGCACTGCGTCGTCGCACGTCTCCGCGGCGCCACCTCCAGGATACACGGAGCTTGGACGATCACATTGTTGAGGTGTTATTACGAGTTAAAATAATTTATCTAGAATAAAATTAAAATCGTTATTATTTAATTAAAAAACCATAAAAAAATATTATAATTTATTTTAAATTGATATATTTAAATAATATAAATGTGCTACATACCTATTGTTGAAAACCTCGGTCTGCCAGCCTTCTTTGTAGTGCCCTAAAGGGGCTCGCATGTGATCCTACCACTGTGTGTGAATTACTGTTACCCTCTTACCATGTCACAACAATACAATTATTGAGTATTGAGGTTAATTAATGCTAGAAATTAGTAAAAGTATGTTTTTTGAATGTGGTAAAAATAGTAATTAAAATATATTTATGCTTTTGCTCTATCTTGCATTTTTTACGAGATAAAGCAGTATTTTTTTTAGGTATACCTTCATTGTGATACATTTGATGTAAACAAAAAAAATATTATTTAGCTCAAAAAATCCGCCATTTTGATAATATATTTTTAATCCCGACCAGACGAATCCAACGATACCTTAACCGTCAAAATCCATCCACCCGTTTAAAAGACACGAGGTAACAAAGAAATTTACATACATACATACAAGATACGCGCGAAAAACATAACCCTTTCTTGGCAGTCGGGTAAAAAGGAGGAATTTCTCAATTTGAATTTATTATTTGTACCTAAGTTAGAACCAGGTGAGGGTTGGCATGATTCAAACAAATTGTTTACACGTGTTTAAATCAGTTTTTAAACATGTATTAAACATATGGAAAAAAAACCAGGTTTAAAACTACTTTTCATTGCGAATGAATGCTTTTCGTTCCAAATTCAAACAGCACACCGTTTCATACAACATTGCCGGCGCGCTCTTCGTTCCAAATTCAAAGAACACGCCGGGAAGTGATTTTGGTTTTTCAGTCTACGTAAGTATCGCGTGTTCTTTATTTAAAGTAATGACAATATTTCCGCGCATGTTTAAGAAAAAACCTTTAAAACTTTACAGACTTCGGTAATATGAGGTATCTTTAGATTAGTTTCGGTCATAGAAAAAGAGTTGTGTGCCTTAGACCACTGACAAAACGATATGGCTATTTTTGATTAATTACTCTTTAAAGAAGGCTAATATTTTGGCTTTGCTCGTTTTACCACATATAATGTAACTCTGTATACTGAGCAGTTTTGGATCTAATACTTATAAATTACTATTTCTCTCGAGAAATCTTTTGGCACTTTGTATAATGTTTTCTTAAATAAGTTTTAACATTGTATATTTATTGACTATTGTAGTGGTGTTTGTTATGAGTCGTGAGCGTGTGTGCGTGGTGG
Organism: Lobophora halterata; assembly: GCA_932526365.1. NCBI lineage: Eukaryota > Metazoa > Arthropoda > Insecta > Lepidoptera > Geometridae > Lobophora > Lobophora halterata. The sequence continues at coordinate 139,062 of OW052007.1, forward strand.
TAGATGAGGAGGAGGGGCGCCGCGCGTGGCGCTCGCAGCCGGCGCCCGCGCCCGCGCCCCCCTTGGCCGGCGAGCGCGCGCCCCCCGCCGACCTGACGCCCGCTGACATGGAGGCGCTCATCAGCCACTCGCAGCCGACACGCGCCGACGACCTGCTGGCGGCGGCGCCCGCGCCCGCGCCCGGCCCGCGCCCCGTGCGCCTCACCCGCGTGCGCGTGGCCGCGCCGCGCGCGCGCGCGCTGCCCGCCGCCGCCGCCGCGCTCGCCGCCGCCGGCCTGCGCGCGCACATGCACCACAACCAGGTGCGGCACCGCTCCGCCCAGACGTGTACTACCCGCTACTGTGCACGTGTGACGTTTGTTTGTTTGCCGCAGCTGGTGGTGGAGTGCGACGAGGAGGTGCGCATGCGCGCGTGGGCGGTGCCCGAGGCGGGCGGCGGCGCGGGGGAGGGGGGCACGCTGCTCGAGTTCCGGCGCTGGCGCGGCTGCGGGCTGCGTTTCAAGCGGCGCTTCGCAGACGTGCGCCGCGCGCTGCAGCCGCTGCAGCCGCCGCAGCCGCCGATGGACGTGGACGTCTCCGACTGATCCGATGCATTTACAACTATCTATATTTATCTTGCATGTAAATAAAACGTACGACTGATTTTATGTCACTAGGTTAACTTTAAATAAAGCTTTGGTTATTTTTATTAAACAACTGGTTTGTTCTCAATTAACTCCAGTTTCAACCGACTAACATAAAAAAAGTTCTGCTGTATTCAGACCACATGACCATGCGGCACCATTTTCTCTTAGAGAAAAATCATGTGTATGCAAGCAAATATACCTCCATCGTATCGTATTTACCTCGTTCCTGAAGCCCATTTTATCCTCGACATAAAAAAATATCTCCGCCCTCTCCTTTGGCTCTGGCTGATCTCGTATGAAATGGCTATCTTCAAGTCTGGTATTTACTACAAAACCTTAAATTATAATGCAGGTAGGGGTAGAGCAAATTTTCTACACAGAGTAATAAAACAAATTACTAGTAATTAGGTACTAAATAAAATTTAATACAAAAAGTTCCATCAGTTTCCGGCGTGACCGCGCCGTCCGCGCCCGGTCGCCGATCAGGTACCTACTATCGAACGAGGCCGACATGCGCCGCCCGCGCCGGTCGCGAGGAGACTGACATGCTGCCTCGCGCACGACGCTCGCAGTCGTGTCGGGGCGGCGGCGGCCGAGTCCCAGCAGTGGCAACGTTATAGGCCGGTTGTGTTAAGCTTATGCTAACACTACATATTTCAATAAACTTGGTAGGTACAACAGAAACCTTGTTTTGAAACGAGTACAACTAAGTATTACGCCTCGTTAGCCTGATATCTACTTATAATTTTTAAAGTCTGTCATACGCTAGAGTATTTTATTTTTCTTGCATAAATCTATAAAGGCCAGAGTTGGGGCATCATAACGATGAGCGCGGCGCCTGGTGTCGGCAGCCAGTGCGAAGAGGGTCAGTCGTCTATTAGCCTTCGTAGATGCAATACTTCTGGTAGTCTTAGCTCAATATTTTTACAAAGTTTTCGCCTTCTCTAGAAGTTCGTTGATGAATTTCTGAAAATAAACGAAGGTACATAAGTTATGCATAATAATGTCCCGCGGGTACATATTGTGGCGATGGGCGACGGGTAGGACGCAATGGCTGCAAACCTTTGTTTGACGCGGCGGGCGCGTCGTCACTCACCTCGACGTCGTCGGTGCGGGCGGCGGGCATGTCGTCACTCACCTCGACGTCGTCGGTGCGGGCGGCGGGCATGTCGTCACTCACCTCGACGTCGTCGGTGCGGGCGGCGGGCATGTCGTCACTCACCTCGACGTCGTCGGTGCGGGCGGCGGGCATGTCGTCACTCACCTCGACGTCGTCGGTGCGGGCGGCGGGCATGTCGTCACTCACCTCGACGTCGTCGGTGCGGGCGGCGGGCATGTCGTCACTCACCTCGACGTCGTCGGTGCGGGCGGCGGGCATGTCGTCACTCACCTCGACGTCGTCGGTGCGGGCGGCGGGCATGTCGTCACTCACCTCGACGTCGTCGGTGCGGGCGGCGGGCATGTCGTCACTCACCTCGACGTCGTCGGTGCGGGCGGCGGGCATGTCGTCACTCACCTCGACGTCGTCGGTGCGGGCGGCGGGCATGTCGTCACTCACCTCGACGTCGTCGGTGCGGGCGGCGGGCATGTCGTCACTCACCTCGACGTCGTCGGTGCGGGCGGCGGGCATGTCGTCACTCACCTCGACGTCGTCGGTGCGGGCGGCGGGCATGTCGTCACTCACCTCGACGTCGTCGGTGCGGGCGGCGGGCATGTCGTCACTCACCTCGACGTCGTCGGTGCGGGCGGCGGGCATGTCGTCACTCACCTCGACGTCGTCGGTGCGGGCGGCGGGCATGTCGTCACTCACCTCGACGTCGTCGGTGTGCGCGGCGGGCGCGGTGGGCGCGGTCGCCAGCAGCGCCTGCAACAACACATATTACCTATTACGTTAAAGTACTCCTAATCCTAATCCATTACAATAAAAGCATCATACAATTAAAATTAATGTTTGTCAACATGTTTCACCTTTGTAATATTTTATTTTCCCTAGTTTAATGTAACGCACGCCGGTCTTTTTTTAATAAATCTTCGGTGTATCATTTTGATTCCCACGAACCCACGATACAGACCGAGAGCCTAGTGTGGGGCCACCGATAACTGACCTATGTATGTGAAATGAATTGAATTTGAAAAAAACTACATTAGACCTACACTATACAGTAACTTGTTGACGCCCGCAACTTTGCTTGAACAAAATTCCTTTCTTAGTAGGTACGCCGCGCTTACACTTCTTGGCGAACATACCCTCGAAACAACTACTACAGTCTCTACGCACGCTCAGTGGTTTAGTCTGTGCAACAGTCGGCCAGGTCAGGACTAATCCTTTTAATATTGATTATCTAGACTTCGTTTTATTTAAGCGTAGGTAATCAAAGCAGCTTGGCTCGGTTTCACTCCACAGGCTCGTAAAGTTCAACTTTATGCTTAGGCCTTGCCCTAAAGTAGTCAGTAAAACTGCATTTTAGGCACTAGCTAATTCATATAAGAGATTTCTTATAAAATCTGTTCGAGCTAAGACCCGTGTGGCGGCCGAAGCCGGCAGCGCGTGCGTACCGCGAGGTGAGCGCGGCGCTGCTCGTCCGAGTCCATGTCCAGCAGCTCGTCGATGTCGACGTCGACGTCGCCCGCGCCGCCCGCCGCCGCCGCCCCCGCGCCCCCCGCCGCCCCCGCACCGCACAGCCGCTGCAGCTCGTCGTAGAGCCACATCTCGACGGCGAGCCGCTTGCGGATGAGCGCCATCTGGTGGCTGCCATACTTCGCCGTCAGAAACTTCTCGCGCCGCTCTTTCACCTTCAAACACGACGATGGAATGGTTATCGCACTTTTAATATTTTTATAAAAAATAATTGTGAGCAGTTGCTGAAAATCAAATGAAAATAAAGAAATGTAGGAAATCCCTAGACAATGTTTATGGTGTGTATATTATGACTATGGACGTCGATGGGTGTAGGTTGGTTTGGTAATGTATGAAGTAATAGTACATTATGATATAAGTGCGGTAAGTTGAGAATTACAGCCGAGGCGGTAATGCTAGCCCGAGCCGTAGGTGAGGGCTACAAGAAAGCAGAGGCTGTAATTATCAAAGCGCACGTATGCCATACGACGTTTTAAAACACATTTGCGAGGAAATAAATAAAACTCGGACTTGACGACATTTACAAATAAAAACAATACAGCGAAAAGAAACAGCGCGCGGAATAATTTTTACTGGTTGTCAAATTAGCGATGCGCGCGCATCAGCGCTTTTAAGGCAAAGGCACAAAACAGCCAGTATTATAATAAAGTAAATTAATAGTTTTGTGTTTTGTTACATTTAAATGGTTGTAATTTATGGTCAATATTAATAAAATTAAAGAATAAAATGTTTATTTATTATATTTTATCTCCCAGAGTTAATTTTATTCATAAAATGTCGACCACTTTTCTGACATAAAAATTCTTTGCTAAGATTTAAAAAAAGTATCGTTCGTTTTAAACGGAGAAAATTGTAAACCTTCCTTTTTTAATTACATTACCGCACTCGTGCGTTTAACATTACATTACCGCACTAGTGCGTTATAAGATACAATACGATATTGAAATTGGTGCAATAATAGACCCTTTACGAGCAAATGTGTTATAAAAAAAAATTTGGTTGTCCTCTAGCGAACAACGTGACAATAATGCGCAGAACGAAATTCTTAGATCAAATTGGTTCTGTGGTTTGCCAGAGGACAAATTGTTTGTCGCTTACCATACTTAACGTTAACATGACATGTGATTTAAATGTTGTGCTCGTTAGGCATTTACATATTATTAGGTACCTACATAGTTTAGAAAACTGCGGAATCACACTATTACAGTGCGCATGCGCATGCTGTAAAGTAATAAAGTGCTCACTTCTCCTTTATCACTGAAGTTGACGTGTAGGCCTGACTTGGCCGGCGAGCGCTGGGGCGCCAGCGCCGCCGCCGCCGCCGCGCCCACGCCGCACTGCATGCCCCCGCCCCCCGCGCCGCCCGCACCGCCCGCGCCGCCCCGGCTCTGCAACAAACAATCAACATACGATTCGGTAGGTTTTTACAGTTGTCCGACAACCGACAACTCCGACAAGGGAGTCGCGAACACAAAATTAATAAGTCGCATGCATTTTGTCTAACTCGGCACTTTAAAAACGGCGTCGTCCGTTTACAAACAATCGACGCGTCGCGACGGGACGATGATGGGCAAATCCTTCAATTGTTATTATTTCGACATTGGTTATAACCCATAGATTAATTATGACGACATACTGTCTAAAGATACACAATGGCCATAGTAACTTATTCCTAAATATGAAACCTAGGTATTTGCATGACTGCGTGTTGCAAGTCGATTAAAATTTCCCTGCGCGTATGGAAAATTTCAATCTCGTTTCGGGGCAAATATACTTATGTCCTTAACCTGGTTTCGATCTATGATTCTACCAAGATAGTAACATAATATTTATTATCCATCCACACATTCTTTCGCATTTAATAAATAGTTGTGATATAAAGCTGTAAACTTAAGCTTGTAACTAACAAAAAGTAGCCCATGCGTTTTTAACAGCTCATAAAGTATACCCCATACGAGAGCTCAATCGGCTCAGTAGTTTTGGCGGGATTGAGGAAAAATATAAGGACAAGGTCTTCATTTAATGTTCTGTGAGGATGGATAGATATAAGATAACTTTCCTCACAAATCAATAAATAAAGGCTTTGACTGACTGACTGAGAGACAACGTACTGGTCAAACCTCTGAACGTAGAGACTTGAAATTTCAAGGGTACTTATGTCCGTCAATATATGTTAAGCGAGTAGGTACTAATAAAGTAAATTGTGAATTCGCAACAGTAGGTACAGACAGCGTCAGAGATAAGTGGGATACTTATCTCTGACGCTGTCAAAACTCTGACCTTGCAAAAGACACCCAGCTATAAATCCTTTCAAAAAATTGTAATACTTAAAATTATTTTTAGGCTTACATACGGTTATACAAATATAATCTATTTATTAAAGGCAAAACTTCTCCATTCGCCGCGACGGTGATTTTAAAGGGATTTGAAGCTGGATATTGTAATGCAAGGGGGATACTTATCTATGACGCTGTCTGTACCATATAGGTATATAAAAGATAATACAAATCCAACAGACAGAATAAAGGATAATAAAAAATGTAAGTAGGTACCTATTAAAACTTTTCTTGTACCTAATCGTCAGTTTTCTCTTAACCAGTGAAGTAAAGTTACATACATTTCATCAAATAGGTATCATAAATTGAATTAGGTAAAATTAACCTTACTCAATAATTTATTTACAGTTAGAAAAATTAGGCGATTTTCAGGCTCCCTAACTCTAAGCAGAATCAGTCAAAAATAATTTCCAGGTATTTTATTTTTATACGTGTGGCAACATTTGACGCAATGGCGGCAATCAAAAGTGGTGAAATATTTTTTCTGTTACTAAACACTTCCACTAGGAAGTTTTACAAGTCAATAAGAATTAACAGGTAAGTTTAACCGATGGAAGATTATTATTATCGTTTATTTGTTTTTCTGCCGTGTAGTTTAGCATCCGTCAAACAATAAACCATTTTCGCCAAAAATCAGTTGCGTAGTTCTCGCCGCACAATCATCATTGACACTGAACCATGTTTGTAATAATTGCGCCACTTTGGCGACTTTCTGTAGGGCCTATATTCGTTGTACTGAACTCAGTTTCTTCCTATAATACTTCTATGTTATAATAACCACGTTATACCTAGGTACTGTAGGCGGCTAGGGTGATCGATCATATAAATTATAAAAAATAATTGTTGTTATTATTATGTAACTACTTTCTTTGAAACACAGCTTGACGGTAATGACGCGAATTGGTGCTTACCCACTTTTTTGAACACTCACAGCAAGATTTATTACTCTTCTGTCTGTGTTTGCTGAAATGCGGCTCGCTTCAGTCAGCTTTGAGCCAGAGCGGGGTATTTTGGGAAGCGAAAATGCTATGGAATTACTTCCACTTTGATTATTCCGTGACGGTGATGACGAATTTCGGTAACTTACCTACTAAATTTTTTTTAATAATTTCACGAAGATTTTTTTTTATATTCTTGTGATACCTAACTAGAAAATATTGATTTACGAAAAAAAAAACAAAATCTGATTCGCACGTTTGGGTAGTCGATTTTTTTGCCGTCAAACGTAACAAGTCGTAATTTCTTCAGAGACGGTGATGATTTTTAAGCGTGTTATCATTATTTTACAAAAATCTATTGACTTTGTGGAGGTTGGGATTGAAGCGCATAATAAAACAAGGATAAATATAGACAGTCATGTAAAAAAGTTTAGACACTCAAAGTAAGTAGGTAGTTACCTACCTAATATTATTTTGTTATGCCCTTCGTTACGTGATATTTCGACGATTTTGGTAATCGACCCGGGGACAGATGGAACTTTTATTAATTGAAATAGTTATCTCTATCCCCCCGCAGAGCAGAGGGACAGATGGGAATAATTCAAAAAACTCCTTTGGCATGTAAGTATGTAATGTACCTATCTCAATGACACAATCTTACCTTAGAATTGACAATCACAGAGGACTACCTAATGCCAAAGCAAGGCAGTCTGTGGTCATCACTCGCATCACAATCCATCCAATTATTCAGAGTAGTCGTCTCATTTCATAGATTTAAAGTACTCCTCATTTGGAAGGGCCCAGTCGGTCAACCGACCGTGCCAAGGTGCTTGAGCGGTTCGGTCAATGCCCTCCGGCCGCGTCGCGGAGCTGCCGACGCGACGCTGAAAACTACTAAATCCGAGCTAATCGGTAAGCTAGTCTATGTCAGATAAAACGTTAGAGAAATTTGGTTGGAAGCAAACTTTATTCACTAGGGAATACAGGGGCTGCCGAGTCCTCGTGAACCGCAGTTCGCTCAATTCCGCCAGCGCAGCCCGCCCCGCGCCGGATGACCGCGAAGTAAGAAGATCACGTCACGTCACGTGCCCTAGACAGTCGCGCACCACGCAGCACGCACGCGCGCTCGCACACAAGGATCGCGGCTGACTGCCCGCCCGCGCCCTCCCGACCCGCCACCCCGCCACCCCTCCACCCACTCGAACTTGCTCCAATCCAAGAATCTTCTCCAATCTTTTCGACTTCATCGGCATCGGCACCACAGATCACGGGAGATAACAATGCACGACACAACAATGCACGACATGTCAATGCCCGACACGAGAATGAACAGCATGGAATCCAAGATATGCTTCCAATTATTTTGTTGTACATTATCATGTCGCGCATTACACCCCTGTACAAGTAATGCCCGACACAACAATGCGCGACACAGTAATGGCCGACACAACAATGGCCAACACGAGAATTGGAAGCATCAGCGAAAGTGCTGCTTTGTTTGCATAGGCGAGTGCTGAGTGAATAAATTTATTGTTAAAACTGTGGCCTTTACTTGCCTCTTTTTTTTTACTTTTTAACTTGTTGAAATCAATTATATGGGTAATTTAAATAATTATTATAATATATAAATAATTTATATGGGTAGTCTCTATCTAGTCTGTGGAATTTATGCAGTATGGTTTTTGTTTAACCACATATTTTTTCCTCTATTTTTTTCAAAAGCTTACATACTATGAAGGCGAGTAAGATACAACCACAAGCGTTACCAAACTGAACCAGTCAAAAAATAGACGGATTAGTTTAGGTTTCAATTTAGTCGCAGAACCGACACAGAGCACCTCGAATCAGCCAAATTCGACTTGGTTTAGGTTAGGTTCAAATTGAGTTACAGAACCGACACAGAGCACCCCGATTCCACCTGGTCTTGTGGTCCCTACCCCTAGAGTGTTTTTTAAAAACGCGGAGCCAGAAGATCGTGAGAGTTCTGGCGAGAGCCCATACCAGATTCAAATTTATTAATGTAGTAGTAAAATTATCACGATGATGTTGACATTTATGTAAATAATAAATAAATATAATGAAAACATTCACTCAGTAATGGATATTTAGCCAACTAACCCAGTGCAAACCAACTTTGTTTACCTTTCTCATCAACCAATGAGAGCAATGGAGCTTGAGAAATTTTCACAATCAGAGACGTTAGCTTGGTCTTGGATTACTGTGTTGTACATTATTGTGTCGTGCATTACACCCCTGTACAAGGAATGCCCGACACGACAATGCGCGACACAACAATGCCCGACACAGTAATGCACAACACAGGAATAGAAAGCCGTTATGTCGCGGATTCCATGTCGCCAATTACTGTATTGTACATTGTTGTGTCGTACATTGTGGGGACTCCAGATCACCACAGGTCATGTAAACGTTAACTAGCTAATATAAATAGGCTGAGACTCATGGTCGTGCATGATTTGCAAAATTATTTTGATTGCCAATATCTCGGACGATCAATACATATAATAAAGCAAGAGACCCCGAATTCTTGTACATATGTTTTTTTTTACGGAAACGTTTTTTTTTATTGGAAGACTTTGTTTGTTTGTTTGTGTGTGCGTCCATCACGTAAAAACTACTGAACGGATTTTATTGAAACTTTACAAAATTATAGTTACTAAGCCTGAGATGGTTATAGGCTATCTAATATTAGGTACGCTATATTTCTTAAACGGGTAGATATAGAAGTTTAAAGTTTGTATGGAAACAGTTTTTTTTATGAGTGTATCTTTTTCAAACTAAAGTATTGTGTTTCTCAAAACAAATAATTGGATACGGGTTTCACCGATTTTCAAAACTAAAGTTAAAAGATGTGAAAGTACGGATTGAAGGTGTTTTAAGACCAAAAGTTGAATGAAGCTGTCTCCTCAGATATACACAATATCTGATTGAAAGTCACATTTTTATAATTTCCGAAGATAGGTGCCGCCATGTTTTTCAGTTTTCTACTAAATTCAATGTTTGAGTGGGTAAAAAGAGGGACTGAAAATGTGCAAGTATTGATTGACTTGCTTAGAACTACTGACACTTTGCTATTCTGTGACATGTCTTTCGCGGGTGGAACAAACAACATCGACAACATCACGTAAAAACTACTGAACGGTTATGACTGAAACTTAACGATATCATAACTTCTAAGCCCGAAAGGGTTATAGGCTATATAATATTACGCTACATCTCCTCAACGGGTAGATATAGAAGTTTAAAGTTAGTATGGAAACAGTTTTCTTTATGAGTCTATCTATCTCAAACTTTGAAATTACGTTCTAGATACCCAATAATTAGATACGGGTTTCATCGATTTTCAAAATTAAAGTTAAAATATGTAAAAGTACGGATTGAAGGTGTTATTAGACCAAAAGTTGAATGAACCTGTCTCCTCAGGTAAACACCATCTGAACAAAACACATATAATATGTGAAAATAGAAGCCACGATCGAGAAGTCGTTTTCCCCGAAAAAACTATAGATCTACATATATGGCTTACCAAGGTCTACTATAATAGACATTCGTAAATTTATTTATAAGAACGTATTACTTTATTTATAACGTAGACCTTGGCTAGCCATATATGTAGATCTATAGTTTTTTTCGGGGAAAACGACTTCTCGATCGTGGCTTCTATTTTCACATATTATATGTGTTTTGTTCAGATATCATTATTTTTTGTAAATAAATTTATTACTATTCAAAAGTATATAGGTTAGGTACCTACTATAATTATACCTACCTATTTGTTTTCCTTACTTACACACCACCATCATCGCCTCTAAATTTTCCGTTATCTAGGCTTTTGTAAATAATTTTTAAATTATTGATATTAAAGTAAGTACATAAAACGATAAAAACAACCTTTCATCATGGAAATGGAAATATCCTGCAAAAATTTGCAAGGCAATTGCTCTCATAATTTGCAAGGCGCTAAATTTACCTCATAAAATCGAATAATTTACTGTTTTCTGATTTTTTCCTTTGTATACACACAATTACCTAGTCCAATGCCAAATTTGAACTTTCTAGGTCATCTGGAAGTGGGTTAGGTTTTACGTCTATATGTCAGTCAATCAGTGATAAAAATGACGATTTTTGAACGTCAATATCTAAATAACCGTTTAAGCTGTGTTTATGAAATTTGAGGTACTTCCTTAACTCCGGGCTTTCAATACATAAACCAATTTTGGTGTGTTTATATTGATTAGTTTTTTAGCTATGACAAGGTCAAAAGTGGCTCCAAATGGTTCGTGTAAACTTACACACAGTGCTACCCGCCAGTTCGCTGGGCCTGACCGTGGCTGGACACACTGTCGTGTGTCGAGATTTGTAATTGAAATTGCATTTTTATAATTTCCGAAGATAAATATCGCCATGTTTTCCGTTTTCTACTAAATTCAATATGTGAGTGGTTAAAAAGAGGGTTTGAAAATGTGCAAATTTTGATTGACTGGCTTAGTACTGACACATTGTTATTCTGTGACATTTCTTCCGCGGGCGGAACAAACGACATCAGGGCCGGCTTAACCTATTGTACAGGGTGTGCATTGCACACGGGCGCACGGTCCTAGGGCGCGCCGAGTGCCACTCGCCGCGTGCACCCTGGGGCGGCTATGGACACCCTGGAGATCGAGGGCGCTCGCGGGCGGCCGCGGACGCCCTGGCGATCGTGGGTGCGGAGGCGGTTGCCGAGCGCCACTCGCCGCGGGTGCCCCGGGGTGGCCGCCGAGCGCCACTCATCGCGAATGCCCTGGGGCAGCCGCGGACCCCCTAGCTGATCGCCAGGCGAGTGTTGCTCTACGATTTCCAGGTCTAAATCAAAGGCGTAAAAAATTTGCGGCTCGCATCGCTCGCCGCGATCAGGTTTGTTTAGTTGGGTAATTTTGGGTCCAGATAACGCGATTTGTGAAGCGAATATTTGTGCCTCACTGTGCTCGCCACGATCACATATACGCTGTTGTGAGTTTTAGTATCCTTGTAGAGTGATTTTCAGGACTTAAATTTATTTTTGGGTAATTTTGGGTCCTGATAAATTTTTATATTTCCTAGATAGATAACCAAAACACTGAAAAATTTGCAGCTCGCATCGCTCGCCGCGATCACATGTTGGTTATTGTTAAGGTCCTGATAGAGTGATTTACTCCCCACCCCTTACTAGAAGGTGCTAGGGTAATGATTGCACACGGGCGCAACATGGGCTAGAGTCGGCCCTAAACGAAATCTACAATAAACAATTTTTCCACGGGTGACGAAGTCGCACGCGGGTACAGCTAGTATTAAATAAAAGTACGGTAGTAGCTGGGCTGAGACAGCCGTGAGCCGACAGACAGAGATGAGATGACGCATTTAGCTGTGTGTGTGTGTTGATGTAATGTAATAAGCAAAGAGCTTCTATACTATGTGTAATAAGTACTAACTGATGTCATTGAGGAATTTTTGTTTAGCTAATCTGACCGAATTAAAAAAACATTCAAGGTTCTAATAATTCGCACAGAGCTGAAAATTGGTATAAATGTTGGGGACATCATTTTTAATGAACTGTGAAAATTCCCAAATAATCCCACTTGTGTAAAAAACAAAAGGCAAAGTCAAAGTTTTAAGTCGGTTTATCACGTGATGATGATGTTAACATCAACTATAAATATGTAGAACATAACGTTTGCGATAGATTTTACTTCAAACATTTTCCATAAGCTTAACAGTTTTTGAGATAGAGGGCGGAGAACGAAATACCTACTAATAAAAAAAAAATGTATCATTATACACTTAGTTAGAATAGATAGATAGGTACTTAGTTAGAAGTCATAATAAACACGCCTACCAAATTTCAGACTCGTAAACCCATTATTTACAATGTTACACAAAAAAAAATCTCACCTCTTTTCACCAACTAGAGTGGAATTTTTCAAAATCTAAATGGAATTTTCTGAACCTTAAAAAAGTTAAAAACCGATTTTGAGAGATCTATCGCAATGAGTAAAATACAAACTGTTTCTCCCTTTTCACCCTCTTAGGGATGAAACTTTCCGAAATCCTTTCTTAGCTAGCGCCTACAATCTGTATAATAAAAATTGATGCCAAATTTCAAGTTCGTAGCTTCAATAGTTTTGGAGATATCGTGATGAGTGAGAGGGTCATTCGTAATTCGCTCTAAGCCCTCTATCTAAAAAAAATAAACGTTCGGACACAATTTTTCGCAAATGTTATGTTCTACATATTTATAATAGATGGTAACACCATTGGAGCCATAAAAACCGAGATGATCGGTTCAAAGGCTTACCCCTCGTTTTAAACCTAAATTGACCGGATTATCAAGCCAACATTTTAGTCCTTTTCACTATCATCACTATCGAAAACAGATAAATATTCGTAAACCCCCGCTTACGAACTGTGGACCCTTTTTTTTTTTGTCACGCCAACGTTGACAGTCCCAGCCGTATCCCCCGCGGAGCCCTGGGGTCCACCCGGACCACTTTGACAGTCCCAGCCGTATCCCCCGCGGAGCCCTGGGGTCCACCCGGACCACTTTGACAGTCCCAGCCGTATCCCCCGCGGAGCCCTGGGGTCCACCCGGACCACTTTGGGAATCAATGATCCACACCAACCTTCGAGAATTGAAGACACTAATAACATTAAGTACACGTGATTTCGTATATATCTACGATACATATTTGACTATGCTATGCGAAGTAGGTATTTATGTAAAAGCGTGGCCTCGTTTTTTTTTTTGGAAAACTTTTTGTTCTATTTTGGCTCTACATCAATAGGTATATATATACCTACATAGTATATAGCCAGGGAGAGATTATGTTTATTTTTGTCATGAGTCAAGTCAGAGTCGTTCCAGTCATGCCCCAGGAAAGTAGTGGTTGTTGCAACTTTTGCGGCTTCTATGGAGTTTTGGAGGTAACACGAAACGTCACTTTTTACAGCATTACACTATTCACCAACACACATACACGTTCACGAACGTGAACACTCAAAGTAATATAAGTTTTGTAAAAAAATTTAATGCCGCGAATGCGACATTTCACATTCCCGCCAAAACTCTCGTCGACTTGGTTCGCGAAGTCTCAGAGCCTAGATACTGAATATACGTCGACAAGTGACGTTTGGATGTATGTATGTATGTACATATGTATGATGTGGGTACCTATGTATTATTACCAATATGTATTTTGACCACCATGCGGATACTTTCGGCTGTCGCCCCTTTTGACCGACGATAACTGTCTAATCGCTCATTCGATCTTGATTAATGGTAGGTAAGTCAGTAGGTGGGCAAATTCAAATACTTTTTAGAGTTGGTAGAACCATATTGGTTCAGTGGTTTAGGCGCGTGAGGTCAAAGTTGAAATAATCCGTGGGAACTCGTAATTGGCTCTCTGAAGCTAAACTATTGTATACCTACTTAGAAGCTGTTGGTTCTCCAATAAATATCCTCCAAAAATAATTAATGGCAATAAAATTTTGACCGAGCGAAGCGAGGTCTCAGCTCAGCTCAGGAGAGAGATGCTGGGAAAACCGGCTTTTGTATGTGTGTAATGTGTATGTAGAGTATCTATCTAGGTATGTAGATTTGTTAGACAATAACTGTCGAACCGCACATACGATCTTGATGAAATTATGCAGGTGGCCAGGTGGGTACTGGGTAGGTAAAATCAAAACCTTTTTAATCCGGTCTACATCAAAAACTATTATCTCCATGGAAAAATCTCAACCAATTTCTGCAATTTATTATACATAGAGACTAAATGCATGGACTTTCATTTTTTCCTAAGTTCTATGACTAAATGTAAAGGTTTTTTTAATTATTTAGAAGGTTAATGTAACCTAACTAACTACCTACTAACTCGGTTAAGATACTTACCTAAGTAAGTACTTAAGTAGGTAGGTAAGGCACTTACTGTTTGTGGCCAATTTAACTGATCGGGATGGCTCAAACTTGGTAGTTTACGGACGAGCGAGTGCGGAGCGGGGCGGCGGCGGCGGCGGCAGTCCCTTCCTAATGCCGGGGGGCAGTCTAGCAGTGATAGCTGACTTCTTCGATCATTCATTACCCCAAAACGAACAACGATATCAGCATTCAGCAGGCAGCGGGGCGCGGGCGGGCGTCAACGACGACATCACACACAGCACAGATTAATGGTACACGTCAACGTAGAGTAGACGACGCGGCGGGCGGCGGGTGGCGGGCAGGAATACTCACGCTGCTGCTCCTGAACTTGAAGAACGGCGACATCGGGCGGGCTGTGGCCGCCGTCGTCGGGCGACACTGCCGCGCGCCCGCCCGCCCCTCGCCGCCCTCACCGCCCCTCACCGCACCGCGCCTGCGCTACATACACCATCTACACGAGGGGTTACCACTCTTCGCCAGATCACAATTACATTTGTTCGAAATCTGGCCGACTAGCCAAGACTTAGGCCTAGGTAGGTACCTACTAGGTAAGCATGCATAGCAAAAGTACGCTAACTTTCATTATATTGTCCAGGTTGGGCGCTAGCGCAATAATAGGAATGATCCACAACTCAGTGGAATGATCACATTCTATTCTGCATGTTCTTGTGATGATCCAGTTTAACCGACACACCTTGTGGCAATGGCAACCCTATCAAGCCCGCCTCGGCCGTCCCCCACTCCCCCACTCCCCACCCCGACACAAACAAACAACACGGGGAGGGGAACACAAGAAAGTCTGATATCTGTGCTGTGCCAGAACCTACGCTACGGCCACCTACGGCTACGCCAGAACACAAGCTGCAGGTGCCGTGACACCGCGGCCACGTTGCGACTTCTACCCTTTGTCTGGATTTGTGTACCGAGAAGTTCACGAATCTAACTTAAACAGTAAAAAAATAGTTATTTATTAGCCTATAGTGCTGTGGATTAGTGCACTTAACGAGCGTTGGGCGCAGGCGCGCCGGCATCGATCGGAGTGCGGCGCAGTAGGCGGGCGGGCGGCCTCGGGGCAGCATGCGGACGCTCGTGCGGTGGGCGCTGTTGCTGAGCGCGGCGACGGCGGCGTGCGGCGGGCGCGCGCTGGACGCGGCCACGTGCGCGGCGCGCTTCGACGTGCAGCGCGACAAGATCATCCGCACCGAGGAGTCGCGCGACATGGGCGCGCGCTACCTCTCCGAGCTGGACGTGGGCTCGCGGCTCGAGTGCCTGCGCCTCTGCTGCGAGACCGACGCCTGCGACGTGTTCGTCTACGAGGAGAAGGTGACAAAGCGTGCATACCGTCTGTGCGGTATCCGGAGTGACCCGGACCCGAGTGCGATACGACCTCGTACGAAACATTATGTCGCGATATGATGCGATTGTCTGACCGCAGGGCCCAGGCAGCTGCTACCTGTTCAAGTGCGGGCCGCCCGAGGACTTCCGCTGCAAGTTCACGGCACACGGCAACTTCAGCAGCGGCGTGCTGGCGCTGAGCCGCCGCCTCGCCGAGCTGCAGGACCGCGAGCGGCTCGCCGACCGCGAGCGCGCGCTCGACGCGCTCAGGTACCTACACCCCGCTCCCACGGTCTATGCAGGTCGGGGGCCCACCGGTTGATACTTTGGTATACTTTACGCTGCCGTGACATACTCGACAGGGGCGGCAGCAGCGCGGCGCCGCCGCCGGGCACGCCGCCCGCGCCCCCGCCGCCTGCGCCCCCGCGCGCCGGCTTGCTCTCTCTACCGCGTAAGTACTTACTACTACCTAGTACGTATGCCTTATAACCCAACTTCAGATTAACATTTTTTCAATATTTTGGAGGCACGAAGTCACACCTCGTCACTTCATAATATGCCACAACATTGATGGACAATTCAAACACCTAATGCTTTGTAAGTCAGGTAGTGCATGTGTCCATGCATGCCACCTGCGACAGACAGTTTCTTAATGCGGGGGTGTGGTGCGATGCGAGTGCGAGTGTGGGAGCATTTGTTTAATTAATGACCGTTTTTGACGATAGAGCGGGCTACAGGAGTACCGGAGTCGTTAGTCGCGGGCGCGGGGGGCGCGGGGGGCGCTGGGGGTGCGGGGCGGTGCAGCCGCTACCAGTTCGAGTGCCGGCGCGGCGGCGAATGCATCGCCGTGTACAACGCATGCGACGGCGTGCCGCAGTGCGCCGACGGCAGCGACGAGGCGCCCGAGCTGGGCTGCCCGCCGCCGGCGCCTCCCGCGCCGCGCGCGCCCCCCGCCACACCGCCACCCGCGCCGCCTCTCACCCCGCTCCAGGTGAGACGCCTCGCTACACTGCACTGGATAGATTCCTTTTCCATGTTCAAAATCTTACCTCTTTGTTGACATTCCAGGAGAGCGTGGCGGGTACGGTGGGTGCGGTAGGGGCGGGGCGGGAGCGGGAGGGGGAGCGCTGGCCGCACCGGCTGGCGGCGGCGGCGGCGGCGGCGGCGGCGGCGGCGGGCGCGGCCGGCCCGCACATCTTCAGCCACAAGGGCGGGCTGCTGCAGGAGGCGGACCCGCCCGCGCCCTACCCGCCCTTTGAGCCGCCCCCCGCGCCCTATCCGCGCCGTACCTGGCCACAGCACCAGGGTTACTATAACTACTTACCTACAGCTTCCTCATTCAATTATCTAGGTATTTTTTTGTAACAATTATCTTATCTATATCTATCTATACCAATCAAATATTAAATTATTTATTACAGCATAAGCTAACTACCACAATCTTTATTACGAAATAAACAATTGGGCCACCCATAGACCGTTGCAAACAATCTATAGGTAGCTCAACTGCTTCAATTCGATACCCGATGGCAGCGTGCCGAGGATACTGTCTGCATTGCCTCCATAGCTGGGTATTAACTCGTTAATCCGTTAATCGTTAATTAACGAAGTTAACATTTTGATTAACGGATTAACTTTTAAGTTAACTTTTAAAAATGTTAACGGACACGTTAACTTCCGTTAATTCCGCAGAAGTCCGTTAATCTAATGCCTAATAATAATTGCCGCACGGTATAGAAATAGTCTATAGAAAAACCAAAGAGCTCCAACTCTTTAAAGAGTAAATCGCAAAGTCTCGTTAAAATGTGGCTGGACATGAAATCAAAAGACTCGTTCAACGATGGTGCATTCCTCGGGGAACAGATATTCATAAATCTATTCATTAAATACAATACTGCTATACCCTCAAGCGCTGCAGTTGAACGTCTTTTTTACACACCAAAACGAGCCTCGCTTTCAGACGAGAACTTCAACATGTTTGTGTTCATGAAGGGGAATATGCACCTTATGCCCTAAGATTAAATTACACATTTGAATTATACAAGTACTTTCTTTTGTTCCTAACCTGTTAACTTTCAGAACATAAACCAACAGGTTTTATAAGTTCACTAATGCAACAATATAAAGATGCAATTTTACACATCGCTGCTTGAAAACAAAAGGGCCACAAATCAAAAAAGTCCAAAATCGTTTTTAATCGAAAAATGAGTCTTAAATTGGTCGTATTATGCTATGCGAAAAAGACACCTATGTTTTTATAATTAGAATTGCGAAAAAACAACATACGCCTCTTTAGCACTAAGCCATTTTGGCGGTTAGCTTCGGAGCTAAACGGCCATTTTGGAAGTTATGACCAAATAGTCGTCGTGTGCGCACGTCACTTTTATGCTAAAGGGCCCCATATCAAAATCTCTATACCCCGATTCAGAATTCAAGATTTTTTTTGTAAACAAAGGTGTGACCACCCTAAAAAAATACTTATCAAAGTGATGTTTACTCAATTTTCCTAAATACTTATGGTACGTTTTATTTTCTAGTCAATATCCATAGAATGGAAAATAGCAATTGTTTTGTACTGATTATTATATTTTATTTAATTTTTTTCAGAAAGTTATAACACGATGAAAAAATATTAGTGAAAAATATTTTAAGTTTGGTTAAGAATTATTTAGGTAAAATAGGAAACTATCGCACAAGCAAAACCGCGCGCCATTACTAGTAATAGTGATCCGTGGTAGAATCGTTTTCAACCCTGACCTGTCTCTGTTACAGTGACATAATATCATGACACTTTTTTTTTTTTTTTTTTTTTTTTCCTTTCGAAGAACCTAAGTTCTTCGGTTTTGGCTTCACATCAAAGGTATATAGCCAGTGTCAAGTAATTGGAGAGATTATTTTGTCATAAGTCAGAGTCGATAAGTCAAGTCATGCCCCTGTAAAGTAGTGGTGGTTGCGACTTTACTAGAGGCTTCTATGGAGTTTTGGAGGCAACACGAAAAGTCACGTTTTACAGCATTACACTATTCACCAACACTCATACACGTTCACGAGCACATAATGGATAAAAAACCACCGTTTTTACACATAAACACTCAAAGTTATACAAGTTTTGTCAATCAATTTAAAGCCGCCAATGCGCCATTTTTCATGTTCCCGCCAAAACTCTCATGACACTTCTTTGTTTACAAAAAAAATAATGAATTATAAATCGGAGTATAGTGTTTTTGAATGAAATATTATAGTCAAAAGAGTCATGTTTTGGGATGTGGCTGATATGAAAAGAAAATTCATATTATGTTATTTTTTTTTTTAAACAAAACTGCTCTATTTCGGAATGTGTCCGCTTTGAATATAAAACAATAAGAATTATTAATAAAATGTTTATTTAAAGTGCAAGAAAGCGACCATTAAAAAGTTAGTCTTGACTCTCTTAAAATGGTTTTCGTTTTTTTTTTTTTTGTTTCGAAGAACCTAAGTTCTTCGATTTTGGCTTCACATCAAAGGTATATAGCCAGTGTCAAGTAATTGGAGAGATTATTTTGTCATAAGTCAGAGTCGATAAGTCAAGTCATACCCCTGTAAAGTAGTGGCGGTTGCGACTTTACTAGAGGCTTCTATGGAGTTTTGGAGGCAACACGAAAAGTCACGTTTTACAGCATTACACTATTCACCAACACAACCTATACACGTTCACGAGCACTTAATGGATAAAAAACCACCGTTTTTACACTTAAACACTCAAAGTTATACAAGTTTTGTCAATTAATTTAAAGCCGCCAATGCGCTATTTTTCATGTTCCCGCCAAAACTCCCTTAAAATAGTTAATACCCCGTTTATTTTTTTCATTTGTTTATTGTATGTCATTTTACTTTTAGGGCTCTTTCAATTTAGAGGTTTCGTGTCGGACCGCTGCAGTGTCGAAGCGGTGCGTTTGTCGCCCGTGCGGCGTCGTTCAATCGTAATTCGTACGTAACGACGCCGCACTGTTAATGGCTACGGCCTTGGGCAGTACTACTTGTTTATATCGATGCCGATGGCGATCGACAGGCATGGAGAGCATGGGCGGGTGGGGCGGCGGCGCCTACCCGCGCCTCGAGTGGGGCGAGGGCGAGGCGCGGCGCGCGTGGCCCGTGCCGTCGCCCCCCGCGCCGCCCGCCCCGCCGCCCGCGCCGCCCGCGCACGCGCGCCACACGCTGCGCGACTCGCCCAAGAAAGGGCTCGACGCGGAGCCGCCGGCGCCGTCGCCGCCGCCCGCACCGCCCGCGCCACCCGCGCCGCTCGCGCATCGCGCTACACACGCACAGCCGCAGGTGGTAACAATTTACTTTGCTCGGTAATGTATAGTACTTATCAGACGCACCCATAGCATCTCGCGGGTATCGTTCGTTTCAGGCGGAGGAGCACGCGGGTGCAGAGGCGCGCGTGGGCGGCGGCGGCGCGGGGAGCGAAGCGGACGGGCTCAGCGAGCACCCGCCCGCCGCCGTGCTGCTGCTGGTGCTGGGTGCGTGCGGGGCGAAGGGGGCGGGGGTGTGGGGGTGCGCGGGTGCGGGGGCCGGCGGTGACGGTGGCGCGTGTGGTTGCAGGCTCGGGCATGACGGCGGCGCTGGGCGGCATGCTGGGGTGCCGGGCGCGCGCGGCGCGGCGCCGCCTCCGCCGCGGGAAGCCCTTCGCGCACGACGCGGACTACCTCGTCAACGGCATGTACCTGTAGCCGGCACCCGCGGCCCGCAGCTGCCGACGCGCCGACACGCCGCCGACACGCCGCCAACACGCCGCCATCACGCCGCCGACACGCCTTACTCCACTACACAGACACCACACCACTCGTTGTGATACACAACGGGTATGCGGCGTGGCTAAATTAATGAACATTGCTTATGTTTTAGATCCTCATTTAGTTTTGATATTTTTTGTATATCATTAGTGCTTTAACAACAATAGGTAGTACGCACTTCGAGGGGCACTGAAGGATGTTCTAAGTAAAATGTATGAAACGCGTATGCGCGTCATGGACACGGTTTGTGTGTCAGCAACGCACAGACGCGTCCACCACAGGCGTACACACTCACTGTTTATGTACTTTTTGTGAATAAAGGTCTGATTGTTTGTAAATAAGTATTATTTAATATAGTTTGGTTGTCTGAAGGATTGCCCTATACATATAATAGTAGAGAGCTATTATATGTATAAGTAGATACTTGACCGGGGTCCGGCGGTGGGCTGGGGCGGCGGGGGCGGGCGGCGGATACTTTATGGAAACAAGCGCTCTCAAACCCCAATTTCCAAAACATTTATTGCCATATTGGATTTTGTAACACTTCTATAACACTCCCATGACCAAAACGATTCTAATCATTTTGGTGGTTTACAGCCGCCATATTAGATTTTTATCAGTTTAGGTAGCCGGTACTCTCGAGAGCGGTCTCGGATACGTAGACTTAGACAGATGAGGCTAGCTGTAGTTCATTGTTCATAATAGTAGGGATTTCGAGACAAAATATTCCCGAAATATTCCCACTGCGGTTGATTGGTAGGGATTTAGACTTTGTTTCCAGAAATCCCCACCGGTGGGAATGGCCAGTGGGGATTTCGGGAAACAAAGTTTGAATCCCCACCAACACCAACCGCAGTGGGGATTTTGGGAATATTTTGTACAAGGCCAAGTGGTGTGCGTACACATTGGTTCGCTTAACCCCGGTTTTAGATTGAAACAATGTCAATTAGAGTCAACATAACTTTAATTCCTATTTAGTTATACTTACACTAGGATAAGTACATAGTATATAACCAGTGGCGGATTTACAAATTCGCCGCCTGTAGGCTATTCAAATTTTGCCGCCGCTACCGACCGCTACAATTCAGCTCATTCATGCCCTAGTTCAGGGGTGGCGAACCTTTTTGTACCAACAACGTGCCATTTTCGTGAACTGAAAACTCGTTAATTCCTTTTTTCAAGCCTATATTGTAAGCACAGAGTAATAAGATACTACGCTTAGGCGTTGTCCTAATCGAAGAACGCGATCACGCGATCGTCGCGCGAGCAAGCGACGCGACCGTCGCGCGAATCCGCGATCAAACGTACTAACGTCAAATAGGCGTCCTGCGATGGTCGCGTCATCGCGTTCTATTAGGACAACGCCTTAGTGACCCAAGAAACAACGCATCACAATGATTTATTATAAAACTTATTAAAATCGTATTCATAGTGTCATTTTTGGAATTTCGATTTACGATTGGGATCGCATTTCAAGATTAGCTTTAGTTTTATTTATTGTCTGGTAACACCCTGACAGTTCTGAAAAAAAAAAAATTTGCCGCCCCCTTAAATAATAAATATTTTGATTTGATTTGATTTGATTAATTCCGCCGCCCTAGTGTCAGACTATTGGTAAATCCACCACTGTAGGTACATAATTCTTCTTACACATCTATAAAATAAACCTGTCAAACAGGGTGCTACGCTTGCTCTAGGGGGGTGGGGGGGGGGGGGGGGGGGGACACGTGCCACGCCCGTCCTGCCAACTCACCGCGCGGACCTTTACATCAAGATTGGTCAATTGGTCAGTCTAAAGCTGACATTTATATAAAAATGTTCTAATTCTTCTACTTTAAATTAAAATATACAATTATTATGCATTCATATCTACCATTTTAGGATATACAGGATGGAAAGAGGGGTTTTAAAGGGACACCTTTTTGAATCCATAAGATAGATTGTTTTACGTGGTTTGAACACAGTAATACAAATAAGCTTGTATAAAATCATGGACTTATTAGATTAGTGTTACAAACAACCTTCTTGATATGAACACTGCATTATTTTATAAAAAGAAACAAATGTTACTTCCCAGATTTTGATCCAAATAAGCGATCTAAGTAGCGCAATAATACAGGGTGTGATTATGTTTTTAAAATCAACTGATTCTGGCTAGGGTAATTAATTTTTATAAAATCTGAGTAATACCTATGCAGTTTTATCGGCTCCGAAGGATTGTCTTTCAAACCCAGTTGATCTGTCACCCTAGGGGGACAGAGCAGGGTGACAGATGGTAATAATTCGAAAAAATCACCTGTATAAGGACCGTATGAAGAGAGGTCTCACAGATTAGATACCCAGAGTGAATTGGCGTTTGTATATATGTGTGTGTATGAATGAATACAGAGTGAAATATAATATGTTTGTACAAATCTAAACCCAATTCCAAAGTTTTACCACTGAATTATTTCAATTATTATTTACTTTCAAAAATCGAGCGCCAGCGGTGTCATTGTGTGCGTGAGTTCTGTGGATGTAGTGGTGCTCTTCAAATACCTTAATTTTAACAAGTCAAAATTGTTTATGCGTTAAGCGATAGGACCCATTGATTTTTCCACCCGGTATATTTAGTTAATATTCACATAAATAATATATTTACCCCTTGCACGCGGGTCCCGGCGTCCGTCCCCGTCTACACGACTCGGTCACGTAACACAGTTCAGGTAGTTCGATTAAGACTCATTATTTAAACCGTTTCAATCGGTGGCATCGGAGTGGCATGCCGCATTAATATACTACAGAGATACCATCCAATGGCATAAGATATGCTTCAGCAAATTCTTCCTGAGCGTCGGGAGTCGCGATCGTCTCAGTCTTTCGTCCGAATTCCAGTACATTTGTCGAATTGCGGCAAAGATGCGGAGGCGGCGGCGGGTCAGAGGGCGGGGCGCGCCAGCTGGCAGTTCTCCACGTACAGCTCCTTGACGAGCAGGTCGGCGGCCAGCAGGCGCGCGTGCAGCCGCCGCGCCGCCGCCTCCGCGCGCGCCGCCCGCGCGCCCGCCGCCGCGCCGCCCGCCTCCAGCCGGCGGCAGCGCGCGCAGGCGGCGGACGCGCGGGGCGGGGGCGGGGGCGCGGGGCGGGCGCGCGCGTCGCGCAGCTCCGCCTCGAGCGCGAGCACCTGCGCCTCGAGCGCGGGCGCCTCGGGGATAGGCGGCAGCGCCAGGCGCGCCTCGAAGCCGGCCACGCGCGCCAGCAGGTCGGCGAGGCGCGCGTCGGCGGCGCGCAGCTCCGCCTCGTGCGCGCGCCGCTCGCCGCGCAGCTTATCGGCCCAGTACTCCTCGCACGCCTCGTACTCCGCGCGCATCGCCTCCAGCCCCGCCTCCAGCGACCTGCGCACACTATACACGTTACACGCGCAGGTCCCCGACACCCGACACCCGACACCCGACACCGGCTCATATCGTGTTTCATATTTTATAAGTTACATGTTAAAAACACTTCAGAGTTACGATTTTAGAAATTATCATCAATTACCAGGTGCATGAAGCAAAGCCGCGAACCACAGCTGGCTGAAGAGATGCAAGAGGCTACTCATGCTTACCGCAAGAGGCTGCAAAACTCAAGGCTCAAGGCTCAAGCGCAAAGATATCCTAGACGACACCGAAAGTGCGAGTGCAAGAGTGTGCTCCCCCCAAAATTAAAAACAAACCCTAATATTTACTCATAGTAAATTCTACTGATCGCAAATCAAACTAAATAAAATATATATATATATAGTACATAGTGTGACGTCACATCCTATAACTAGCGGACGGACGAGAGACGCTTTTATCTAACGATACCTCGATTGTCAAATTATTAGTTTGGAAGATATACGGAACCGATGAACATTATTAATTTATTGGAGAACCAACAGCTTTATACATATTATTATGTACATACATAGCCATACCCAAAAAGTAAACCCTACAAAGACACAATGCATGATAGTTGGAAGCTCTCGCACATTATCCAAAGTAGACTGGTCAAATTTACCGCAAATTCAGTTTAAGACAACAACTGTTCCTTACTCCTCTAGTGTTAAGAATTTAGGTATTTTCATAGACAGGTACATGTCTTGGGGCACTCAGATGGAATCTGTCAGCCGGAAGATTTTTGCAGCCGCTGGCTCGCTTAGGAGGTTGCGTAATTTTCTCCCGACAGCTACCAAAGTTGCGCTCGCACAATCTCTTCTCCTCCCTATCCTCGACCATGCCGATGCCAGCTACCTTGACCTCACGGAGGACCAGCTAAATAAACTTGAGCGTCTCCAAAACGTTTGCATTCGGTTTATTTTCGGTCTTCGAAAATATGACCATGTATCAGAATTTCGCACCAAGCTCAAGTGGCTTCCTCTTCGACTTCGTCGGAATACTCACATACTGTCTCTTCTGTATCACTCTCTACACAACCCTTCTTGTCCACACTATCTGAAAGAGCGTTTTGAATACCTAGGCTACTCCCACTCCCGTGCCTTACGCTCTACAGTCAACCTGCAACTCAAATATCCGCCGCATAAAACCAGCTTCTACGACTAATCGTTTTCTGTCCAAGCTGTGAGACTTTGGAACGCGTTACCGGATTCCATAAGGCAATCCCCGTCATCAGCCGTGTTTAATGCTCGAGTACAGAATCACTATCTTGAGATTCAGTCGCAATCGCGGCCCTAGGGACCTGTCGTACTACTGCTTAGTATTTATTATTGAATATGTATTTATATATATATACGTTTATTAAACATTGTATTATATTACAAGTATTTATATTATTATTATTTTCTTTTGTTCAGTTTTAACTTTACTCGACCTGTGCACCCCCGACCATCTTGTATTATCGTAACCGTCTCCATACTGGTTGTCTGGAAGAGATCGCTTAATATCGATAAGACCGCCCATTGTACTAAATATTTTGTAATGTTTCCTTCTCTTTGTCATTGTTATTTGTCTTATGGTGTACAATAAAGCATTTTCATTCATTCATTCATTCATTCATACCCACATACATACCGGTCAAAATCATAACCATCCTTTTGCTTCGCCGTAGTAGGGTTGGATACAAATAATTGTAAGCTGTTGGTTCTCCAATAAATAAATTTTGGTACATGCAATATTTGAGCGTGTGTCGTGTGTTCCGTCGCTTACCGCACGAGGTCCCGCAGGCGCGCGCACTCCTCGTCCCGCGCCTCCTCCTCGCCCTCCCCCGCTTCCCCCTCGGCCTCCTCCCCCGCCGCGCTCTGAGGACACCACACGTAACATAAATGCACGTATTACTAGTCTTTAAAAAACACCTGGGACACTACCTCGCCGACGACCTTGATGACAGGTTGACATCGCAAGGGAACGTCGAGCGCTGGCGGTTCGAAGTAATGTGTCGGCGCGCAGGTTTGCTCGTTGCAGCAGTCAAGTGAAAATCACTCTCTTCAAAGCTTACTGCTAATCATTCATGCTTACTTCAAAGCTTAGTGCACGAAAGGAGCCTCTTAGAGACGCACTTGAATTCCTTTTACCACACTGGTTCGAAGGATCTAGTGACACGATGAGAAGAAAAAGCCAATCATTTTACACGAGCAACCTGTGGGTCAACTATACTAAACAATCGCTTAGCGCTCTACGTGTCCAATACAATATTGGCTTTAGGATGCTGATGGGGCTGCCTCGCTTCTGCAGTACATCTACCATGTTTGCAGAGGCGCGGGTCATGCCATCATACGCAAAAAAACCGCCTCCCTGCTCTGCAGAACGTGGAACAGTACCAACAGCTTCCTACAAGTTGGGCGCAGATACGACTCGTCCATCATGCAGACTTTCAATCGAGTTTTGAGCCAATAGGCTGCTCCACTATTGGATTAAAGCTCGGCTGGAGGTGCTCCCGAAATATTTGTATGACTTAATTTATTTATTTAAATTTCAATTTAATATAGTAAAAATTTAATTTCAGGGGCCGGCTTGGTCAAGCTCGTCCTCAAATCATGAAAGTGAACCTTAACAACTAAATATTGATTTCTATACAGCATTCAGGAAGGTCTTTCCACCAACCATCAATATGTATCTGTCTGTCTATATTTCTCACCCGTTTCGGATTCGAGTCGAGCAACTCTCCCAACTCCGCCGAGAGGGTAGTGTCGAGGGAGGGCGCGGGCGGCAGCGGGGTGGCGGGTGGCGCGGGCGTGGTGCGGCGCGCCTCCGCCAGCGCCGCCGCCAGCTCGTCCGCGCCGTCCCGCGCCGCGCGCAGCTCCCGCGCGGCGCGCGCCCGCGCCTCCTCCGCGCGCGCCTCGCCCGCCGCCGCGCGCGCCGCGCCCTCCTCCGCCGCGCTCAGCCGCTCCGCCAGCCGCACGCGCTCCGCCCGCCCCGCCTCACGCGCCGCCTCCGCCGCCGCTAGCCGCTCCTCCAACGCGGCGCAGCGGCGCGCCAGCTCGGCCGCCTCACCACGCGCGCGTGTCTCCGCCTCTGCGCGCCGCGCCGCCTCCGCCTGCAGCCGCGCGCGCTCCTCCTCCCACCGCTCCCGCTCCCGCGCCGCCGCCGCGCGCGCGCGCCGCGCCTCCTCCTGCTGGCGCGCCGCCGCCGTCCGCGCGCGCTCCGCCTGCTCGGCCTCCGCGCGCGCCTCGCGCTCGTCCACCTCGCGCGCCAGCAGCGCCGCGCGCGCGCCCCACGCGCCCACGTCCCCGCGCAGCTTGTCCCGCTCGGCGCGCGCCGCGTCCCCCGCGCGCCGCGCCGCCGCGCCCCGCAGCCGCGCCACGGCCAGCGCCGCCGCCACCAGCGGGCCGGGCGGCGCGTCCGCGTGCGCGCGCAGCTCCTCGTCGAGCGCGCGCTCCAGCTCGGCGAGGCGCAGAGGGGCGGCGCCGCCCGCGAACCCGAGCTCGGCGAGCAGGCGGCGCGGGCGGCGCACGCCGGCGCGCTCCCACTCCTCGGCGACGGTCTCCGCGGCGAGCGCCGGCTCGGCGTCGGCGTCGGCGTCGGGCGGCTCGCCGGGCGGCGGCGGCGGCGCGGGCTCGGCGGCGCGCACTGCGCTCGCCAGTGACGAGTCGAGCCGTTGGAAAAACTCGCCAACCGTTGTGTCGGTGGAGTCCTCGAAGATTCGCTCTACAACCTATAAATAGAGAAAAAAAACATTTTTCTTCACTGTGCTCAGAGACATAGATCCTAAAATAATATCCTAAATATATGTCTATCCGTGGAAACCTGAAATTGGCTCTCTAAAGCTAAACCAATGTCTAACTACTTAGATGTAAAAAGCTGTTGGTTCTCCATTAAATTAATATTTCTCAAACATGCTTGGAAATTCGAACCTTATTTTGACAACCTTTTTCGAGTTAAATTTATTTAGCTAGATATAATAAATTACCTACTATCTCATATATCATGATAGGTTATTTAAAAAAAGAACGCACTTTTCTTCTTTGAAAGTATAGCAACTAAGGAAAATTTAAAATTGAAAAATTATTTATTAACAACAAAAAACACAAATCATAAATAATCCTTACATGCTAAAAACCAGCTATGTTAAATAAAGCTTACTGTAGGGATTTACAATTACTAGTGCATTTTATAGAGATTCAAACAATTTGTATTTACTAACGGCCCCACACTAGGCAAGCCTGTATTGTGGAGACCTTGTTATACGATATTTCAAACAAAAAAGTTTAGGCAACCTACGAAATATATGAGAGAAATGAACATTATCGCTTTAATTTTAGTGCGAGAATTTCCTCAGTCTTAGCGTACGATAGTGACAACAGCCATTCTCTAACCAAACATTCAAATTGAGCTGGGATTTATCTTTTATTTAAGATATGGGTTTTTATGGCATGACCAAAACGATGAGCAAATCTGGTAGTGGTTGATGGAGTGGGCAGTTTTAGGACTCTGCGTTTTGATGCAGTTTCGAAATTCGTCTATGAATAATATCTGCCTATGCGGTTGCCAAATGTTTTGTGCACAAATAGTTGGCGAACAGTAAGCACACCACACTCCTTCTAAATATCCATTGTTGGGTAATTATGTGGTTTTCTCGTCAAACTTTGGGTACTGAGTGATGTGCTCTTTCGACTTGGATCAAGGTAGACTTCCCCGCAGAACCCCAACAAGAGATACAGTACATGAGAAGGGACTGACATAATGCATGATATACAGATTTAATTAACATAGACACTACTTTAAATCAAACATAGAACTAGATGACAACTATAATAGACGTCATAAACATAGATTAGTGCTTCCTAGTACAACCTTAAAAGCTGTAGGAAAAAGCCCTTACTTCAGACTTATTACATTATATAATAAAATTCCTGAAAATCTTAAAATTATACCTGAAGTTTACCCTTTTGCGAATAAACTCAAATCCATACTTATCAAAAAATGTTATTACTCAGTTAATGAATTTCTCACTGACAATAATATCTTAGAATGTTAATTATGCATTGTACTAGCTGACTCTGAAGTGACTGTGTAATGATTACTTATTACTTAGGCTTTGTTGACCCATTAAATGACTTGTAATTCGCATAACATAATTAGGTACATTAATGACATTGTTAAAATTGAAAATCTAAAATTATATAGACGCTCTATTATTATTATTATTTCTAATTATTATTATTTTTTTCTTTATTATGAAATGCAAATGAATTCGATTATATTTTAGACTTAAATTTTTCTTTAACAATTTGTTATTATTATTTAATTTCTTTTTTACATTTTAAATATGTAGTCATGACATTTATAAATTATACGATACCTAGATAAACCTAATGAAATAACCAGATAGACCTTTGATATAATCGAACTCAGAAATACCATGTTGCATTCGCCCTGACAGGGTCCATGTACTATACCTAGTCTGTAACTACCACTTAAGACCTAAAATACTTACCTGTATGTACATGGAGGCAATAAATAAATACAAAATTGTTTCTATGGATGCTACCTCCCGTATATGGTTCATAACATTAATAATTTTACAAACACGTACTGAGAATGCATCAATATGATTTTTAAAGTGAGCCTCGGCTGCTCCTCGGCCCACATTTCCATGTTCGTCAATATACGACTGGCATGCAGGCCGCTGCAGAAATTAACTATTTCTCAAACATGCTTGGAAATTTGAACCTTATTTTGACAACCTTTTGAAAGTTAAACCTTACCTAGCCTTGCCTAGACTAAATAAATTACTATATGAAACATAGTAATTCGTGTTAGGTAATTTAAAAAGGGATTTTTCTTCACTGAGTTGAGAGTTGCAAATAAGGAGGTATGGAGGCATTGAGAGCTGCAAGGATGGCATGCAGGCCGCTGCAGTTATCTACAATTATATAGGAAAATAGAAGACGATTTAATGTTTAGCACCTGTCTGGGTACAGCATCCATACGCAGCGAACGGCACAAAGCGAGCGCGGTATCGTTGTCGATGCGCGTGTCGTGGTGCAGGGCGGCCGGGGCGGGGGCTGCGGGGGAGGCGGAAGCGCTGCGGCGAGCGCGGCCCGGGTCTCGCTCGGTGTCGACGCGCGAAGCGGAGGAGGCGCGCGGCGAGCCCCCCGCCGGCCGCGAGCGCCGCCCGTAGCGCTTCGAGCCCAGCACGAAGCGAGGCTCGAGCTCTTGAGGCAGCTCCTCGCCTAGCACGGCCAGCAGTCCGCTGCGGAAGCTGGCGAAGGAGACGCGGGGCGCGGGCGCGGCGGGGGTGGGCTCGTTTGGCTCGAACAGCGCCCGCACGAGCGCCGCGCCGCGCTCCTCCAGCTGTAGAGCCGCGCACAGACCGTGAACCGCCGGCTCGTCGAGGGACTCCTCGTTATTTACATCGAAAGATTTGAACATGGAGTATAGCTGTTCTTCGTAATGATTCAAAGATGAATCTTCCATTATTTATCTACAACTTTCGGAATAACTCTGAAGTGAATTGGTTGAACTTATAATTTTACATGGAATATCAGATTATTTTATTTGCTACAATAGAGCTCTACTATTGAAACATTTTCATGGCATGTATGTAAGATCACAGTATGTAAGTAAAACAATATTTACATCACAGACAGATCAGTCAGAGTACTAATTTACATAACCTAACTAAATTATTAAATTAAGGCCACAGATTAGTCAGAGTACTACGTATTTAAGGCAGATTTACACAGAGTCAAGCACAGATTAGTCAGAGTACTACGTAGAGTCAAGTCAGTGCTAGCTTCTGCTGACCCATTCATTACTGACCTAGTGTAGATTGCTTTGGGGTTTGTTGGAGACAGCGGGTCAGCGCTGCTGTCGCTGCACAGATTAGTCAGTGTGTTACTTTGTTAGTTGATTTAACAGTAAGTAATACTTTCATAATCAAAGACTTTCATATTGGTTGCCCAAAGCAATTTCATCAAAATTGGTTCAGTACGTTCTAAATCTAGTAGGTAAGTAAATTAAACAAAAACGGGTTGTAAACTAAACATAGGTAGTTAGTCATTACTTAGTAAGTTAACATTATTGTATGTCCGAGACGGACAAAAACTATTGGACCATAAATTTACGATTTAAGACCTGTAAACAAACAACATAGTTTTTGAGTGTTTGGTAGGTATTTGTATTTGTTTAAAAACTACATTTTCAATTTACTCTAGGTCAGTATCGGGTCAAGTACTGGATTGCCTGAAATTTGGAGTCAGTAACTGATCCTGTGTAAATTTACCTTATAATAATCTACATAGACAATAAATTCGCCAAGTGAACGTGTCACTGATGCATTGAGAGTTCCGTAAAAGGAATAGTAGTAAGGGAGGGCGTGGCCCCTTGCAAGGGCGTCGATTATTATACTGCACTGAATACCGGCACCTTAACTCTCTTTGTACAGTCTCAATTTGAACGCGCGCGGATAAGACGTATCATGGCACCTGTTGTATCTAAACCATTAAAAAAAGCAGCGGTTGCCGTGGTTTTGGTAGTTGGATCCATGAATATTATAGAAGAAAAAAGAGGAGGAGAAGGATCTGGGTCAAGCAAAACTTGAAATTAAGAGAAAAACACTCCAATATGAGGATACTCAGTGCTCTAGAACCAGCTGATTTAAAAAAAAAATTAAGAATGGTAGAGGAATTTGAATACTTATCTTTAGTAGACAAATTAGTTGCCTAACTGCCCTAAGTGTTATTACACTAGACGACTGTAAGGGCGATTAGGGAGCAAGGCTTGCCGGGACCGCCCTGCCACCCTAGTTAAGGAGCCTTACGCACTAACTCTTATTACACCACGTAAGGGTAAGGGTCCCTGAATAACGTGTAGTGAAATAAGCCTTTAAATGTCATATCTCAGACATGCTTTTATATTTAGATGGCTTGCCCAGAGAGGGCAAGGCAGTTAAGCATCGTTAGCAACTCAAAAAAAAAACGTTTTACGTTTCACGTTAGGTACTCTGACAAATTTGTGCTACGTTTAGCCATTGGCCGTGGCAACTAGCAACCGTGAAACACATTGATGATAGTTAGGAGTTTTGGCGGGAACGTGAAAATGAAAGGATGGCGGCATTAGATATTCGATTGGAGGTGCTCATCCCGAAATATTTGTATTTTTAATTGACTTTATTTATTTAAATTTCAATTCAATATAAAATAAAATAAAAATAAAAAAAGCTTTTATTTCCTTTACACAAATTACATATTACAAATAACATAAGGATTATATTTATTATGTGTAGGGACCGCCTATGGCGGTGAAAGCCTCCTCCATTTTTAACTGTCTCTAGCTGTTCTAGACCATAGTTTTCCAGCTACCTTTACTATGTCGTCGCTCCAGCGGGTAGCTGGTCTTCCTCTTCTCCGCTTCGTGTCACGGGGAGTCCAGTTAGTAATAATTTGGCTCTATCTATTCTTTTTTAACCTCTGTATGTGGCCTGCCCAGTTCCATTTAAGACCTAGGATCCGTTGAACCACATCCTTTGCCTTTGTTTTGCCTCTTATAGTTTTATTTTTGATACGGTGTTTTAACTTCACCCCGATGTAGCTTCGCTCCATTCCTCGATGTAAACTCTTAGTTTCTCTAACAGTATTTTCGTCAGGGGCCAAGTCTGGCAGGCATATGTATGTAGTCCTATACCATTTCGGAATGCCAATGAAGTAGGCAAGTTTTGCACAAATTGGTCACATGGGTCACCATACATTTTTTTTTCACCACAGGGGATCAAACTTTTGGGAAAAAATTAGCAAAACACATTTTCTCTGCTAAATAATGCTGTACCATAAAAACAAGAAATACCATTCGACAGTTATCCAAGAAAACTTAAGCAAAAAAAAATTTATGAAAATTCCAAGATTTGTAACCTTGGCAGCAAAAACAATGGACAAAGCTAAAAAAAAAATAGAAGTTTCGAAAACGTCCAGTAACTCGAAATCCGTGTGATTTTTACCTGGTACATATTTTCATTTTCTGATCAGTCCTGAAGTCCCCCGCCCGCACCTGAAGGATTATCCACTCATTACGACACACCCTGTATAATCCCAGTTGATGCTTTGCTCTACCAGTGACTGCCATGGAGTGGTGTGATAGGTATAGAATTTTGTGAGATAATTCAATATAGTATAAATTAATTTCAATTTCAATTTTGTAATGATAAATAAAGGTTTTTTTATATGGATCTAGTTGTCCGAAATAAATAATTTTTATTTTATTTTATTTATTAGGATAATTGCTAATACTTGTGTTACTTTGAGAGTTAAAGTGTAAAAATGGTGGTTTTTTACCCATTATGTGCTCGTGAATATGGATGAGTGTTGGTGAATAATACATTATTCACAAACACTCATCCATACAATCCACACATCATTACAATTAAAAGCATTACAATGCTGTAAAACGTGACTTTTCGTGCTGCCTCCAAAACTCAATAGAAGCCTCTAGTAAAGTCGCCACCACCACCACTTTACAGGGGCACTCCTTAACGATAACGATTAACGACTATCTGCCCGATGACAAAAATAAACAATAATAAACGTATGACAAGGCAGTATGGTCGTAATAAGACTTTGCCTCCCCAAATGAGGATATATAAAAAAAAAAACTAATGATGGTTATTTATTTGTTATTGTTACTTCTATTCTACGTTAGTAATCTGTTAAAATCTGTGTTACATAATTACTTTCTTTAAAGATAGATAAGTTATTAACAAAGACAAGTACTTTGTTGATTATTGAAATAATTTATGTAAGTGTACTAACTACGAGTTGTTATTAAAAAAACCAATGCTGCAGTTTATGAACAAAACTAATAAACATAGCGATGACGCTACTCCAATTGTTACGCAGTACGAATATAACAGTGACATAGGCAACCAGATCCACCACGAGCTAAGGCATGCTCTCAAACGAGGCAGTGGAAGCGAACACGCCGGCATCGGCAGGCGTGTGTGGCCGTGGGCATGCGGGATTCCACTCCTCCTACTCGGGATCATCAGTTTCATTGCGCTGATACTGGTACAGACTTCAGAAGGAATCGGTGTGTTGAACCGGAGCGAGCCGCCGGCTCTCAGTCGTGTGGGGTCGTCGCGAGTGCGCGGGGGCGAGGCGGAGACGGTGGTGGCGTGCTACTTCGTGGCCGGCGAAAACAGCAGCGCGGCGCTGGCGCCGGCGAGCGTGCCGGCGCGGCTGTGCACGCACGTGCTGGCGGGGTTCGCGCGCGTGACCCGCGCCGCGCTGGCGCTGCCCCGGGCGCTGCCCGCCGCGCTGCGCGACCTCGCCGCGCTCCGCAAGACCAATCCCCGCTTGAAAATAATGCTCTCCGTCGGAGGCGCCGGCGAGAAAGATGGCTTCTCTGATATGGTCAAAGATCATGCATCAAGAAAGATATTTATTAAATCTATCAAATTTGTGTTGAAAAACTATAGTTTGGATGGAATCGACCTCGACTGGGAGTTTCCCGTGTTGCACGATGGGACAGAAGACATTTCATCTAGAGAGAGACAACATTTCTCCCAACTGCTAAGAGAGATCCGAATGGAATTTGACAGGGAAAAACGAGGCTACGTTCTGAGTGTGGCCCTTGCGGCCCAGCAGACCATCGTGGACGTGGCCTATGACGTGGACCAGATCAACCTGTATGTGGACTTCGCCAACTTGATGACTTACGATTTCCACTCCTACACCAAATTTACACCGTTCACGGGCTTCAACTCACCATTGTACGCAAGATCTACGGAGGGCCTGTTTCTGGCCACTCTCAATATAAACTACACTGTCGAAATGTACCTGAATAAGGGTCTTGATCGAAATAAAATCGTAGTAGGTATACCGACATATGGACACACATACACCCTAGTGAACGAGGAGAACGCTTCGGTGGGCAGCCCCGCGCGCGGGTGGGGCGCGGTGGGCGCGCGCGGGTTCGCCGACTACCCGGCGCTGTGCGCGCTGGCGGCGCGGGCCGCGCGGCGCTGGGACGCGGAGGCGCGCGTGCCCTACCTGTGGCGCGGCGCCGAGTGGGCCTCCTGCGAGGAGCCGCGCAGCGCGCGCCTCAAGGCGGCCTTCGTGCGCGCGCGTCGCCTCCGCGGCGCCATGCTCTACTCGCTGAACGCCGACGACCACGCCGCGCGCTGCGCGCCGCCAGCGCGCTTCCCGCTCACCGCCGCCGTGGCCGCCGCTCTCCGCGACAACGACACCGACACCGACACCTCATGATACCACCCCACCCACACCCACATCTACCGTATTCACTGTCTATCAATTGGATATTTATTTTTCACTTCAAACAGTCTTTTCATTACTTATCAGTTATCTATCACCCTACAGTAGATATCGTAAGTAGGTATAAGTGAATTAAATAATTAAGAAACCTACTCACTAAGAGTAACAGTCCTCACCTGTTTCTTTTTGGAGACGTAGGTGATTTTGTACATGGTGCAGGATCTCATCGTCGGAGCGCGATGTTCGACGTCGCGACCTCCTCTAGCGGGCAGCGCGGACTGGGGCCGGCGGGCGCGGAGCTGGCGCGGCGCGAGGCCGAGCTGTGGGCGGCGGCCGGCGCGGGCGCATCCGCACTGGCCGCCTGCCGCGCGCCCGCGCCGCCGCCGCCGCATTCATTACCCCACATAATTAACTTTTACAGTTAAATTAAAACATACTTACCTTTCTTAGTCGCTTCGTTACACCGATGTAAGTAGTTTCCGCTCGAATGATCGCACATTCTACGTAACAACTCGCTGGCCAGTGTACATATAGCTCCTATAAGTCATTGGTAGGTGCTGTGCTGCCTGCCGTGTTGGCCGAGTGGGAGGTGCCTTGACTTTCGTTCCGAAGGTCGTGGTCGTGGTTCAAACCCTGTCGTACACTAATGGATTTTTCTGTTCGAAAAATGTGGGTATGTATGCATTAAAACCCATGCTTGACGGTGAAGGAAGACATCGTGTGGAAATCGGTGTCATAGAATCTAAAAAAAAACTTGTCAAGTGCATGAAAGGAGCCTCTTCGAGGCGCACTTGAAATCCTTTCACCACACTTTGTACCTACTGGTTCGAAGGAACTAGTGACACGAAAAAGAAGTAGGTATCATATCAAATCACACTAATATTCTAGATAAGTACGAATGTTTGTCTGGATGGATGGATGCAATGTAAGGTATGTAGAGATCACAGATCTCGGATACTTTCGGCTGTCGCCCCCAAAAGATCGGTTAATGAAAGAGATGCAAGTATAGCTTTTTATAATTAAGAGCAGTATAGAACTAAGTCACGTCACTCAAAACCTTTTGAAGCACAGGAGACCCCGTCAGTAATTGTTTGTAAATTATTTTATCTTTTTACAATTATCTACAAAATGAAACCATTTTATTTATTTTAAAGAGCATGGTTAGTTGCTCAATCAATACGTGTGGCACAACGCTTAGAAATAACCCAGATAATCAATCATTTCACAGGTGAGTAAAGAAAATATTTGGTTTATTTTCGTAGAAAAATTTATGGACAATTTTCTGCTACAATTAGTTATTAAATCGTTGTGCCTAGTGGAGTTTTGATTGCTCTTGCCGTGTGTACAAATGGTTCTTACATATATGGAGAAATAATAGATTTTTCATGTTAAAACAAATATTGCTTCGTTACGCTAGGGCTTGATAAAATGATGACGTCATGAAATATCGATAGTACCTAATGAGTAGGTAGTTATGCAAAGTGGTACAAAACTCTTTTCTTTTCTATCGTTAGGGTATTTTTACCTAGTTAAAATAAAGGATATTGTTCATTCCTGGCCTCAGTGAACACGATGTTCAGAGAAATCCAATTTGTTCAATAAATCGATTAATTTTGGATATTAATTATTGCGTAATATTTTAGTACCCAGGTGAACCTAAAAAAAGTTTATTTAATTAGTATTTAATATGATAATATTATCCTAGTTTGTCTTATGATTCATCAAACTAGTGTTGTCATTTACTTTCTTCTGAATAGTAATCGAATAATATCTATTTATTTATGAATCGATATCACGATAATGCAAATTGTCATTATGTGATCGAGGGTGTTTATGCATTTTTTGAAAGTGAATACTTTTTGAAGCGTGCTGAACACTTGTTTATTTGTGGGTATTCAACGAGATTCAGCCGTTATGCTTTGCTATGTAACACTTGTTAAGGTAAAGTCAGCACGTGTCACCTTGATGAAGTTTTCACTTCTGTCATGTGGTCAAACACATACCGTTTTTTTTGTTTTTAATAGAAGTTCCTTTACACGACTTTTGCTCAGTTGTTTATTATTCGATCGCTAAAAAAATAAATTCCTTAGAAAAAATCGATAATTTTAATCTCTTTTTATACTAATATGGCAGCACAGCACACGTCAAAAAGGATCAAAGTCATGTCATAGTCTTGCTTCTAAAAATAGAGTAGTATGCGAGGCAACTCCTTGACACGACGAGCTCCCTCACTGTGGTACCACGATTGAGTACTCATGTAAGAGCCATTTAATTATTAATCTTATTTCTTGTCGCAAGATACTAACAAAAATAGATAGCGTAGCCATCTCTTATTGTAGCCACGTTTTATGAGTAATATTAATATTAATCTACCCTTAATTGAGTATGCAGAAAAATCATCAAAAATCAAGGCCAAGGTGAACATTCGAGGGAAGAGTGGTGAGCTGGCTCGTCAAAACAAACGTGATGCCTCACTTGCTGGAAAGAGACGCTTCAACTATTGTAGCAACTGTGAAAGCTACCCAAGTCTACATTACATGTCATGTCATTCATTTTGGACATTTGACTGAATATTTTTTATAATTTTTACACTAATTCAATACAATGTGCAATAAAACATGTTTATTAAATAACTTGACCACGAATGCGATAAAATACTTTACACTGGCTTATAATATACTATGTGTGGAGCCAAACGCGAAGAATAAGAATAATCATTTTGTATTTTTTTTCCATTTCAACTTATATTTTGAGGAAGTTTTTTTACTCTTAAATGGACAATGGATTCTAATGTTGAGCCTCACTTGCTTATGGAATTCATATTGACTGCATTTAGGAGTGGAAACGCAAGCGTATTTATGGCAATGGATGGCTCAGCAAACTGTAAGGTTCATCAATTTCCATTTATTGTTTAATTAATTTAAGTAAGTAATTGTGAAATTCGCTATAACAGATTTCCCTTTATTTATAGATTGGAGCACACTAACATAGGAAGGGAAAATCGTCCCTCAGAACCACCGCATACAAGCAGATTGAGCCAAAATATATACCTATATTGAATTTATTTTATTTGAAAGTAATAATTAAAAAAGGAAAGCAATAAAACAGTACTGTTGTAATTGTATTGTAGGCCGTAAAGACGGTGGGTTGCTGTGCTTCATATTGCAACAGTACGGTTCATAAACTGGACAAGGACTACTAAAATAATATGAATCTACCTAGCCAGCTTTTAGATAATGTAATGTATCATATAATTGTGATGAAAAATAGAAAATATGTCAAAAAAACTCATTTTTATTATATAAAACCCTCCGTCGATCATGAACTTTATGAGTGGGATAGTAGGTCAACCGAACATTTTGATACTAAGATATCCTTATATTCTGGTACCTACTTTTAGAAGCTATTAAGCCTCTATCACAATTATACCAAAAATCACTGTTCACCCTAAGCCATAAGCTCATACAAAGTGGCCAATGTCCTTTACCACTTCTGTCATTTTTATTTTGTTTCTTAAAATACGAGTATTATTATAACTAATCGTTTTTACTTATTTAATTTCAGCTTACCAAAGGATCCGCAAAACAGAAAAAAATGGTTACAAATTCTTCAGAAACAGAGCGATCATCAAAACAATATAAAACGTTTGCAGCAATTATTTTAAAAACGATTGTTTTTTATTCAGAATACATTTACGTGTTTTGAAGAAAGGTTCGCTGCCTACGTTACATGTTCCAGTAAGTACCATGTTGGACAATGTTTCAATTCAGGCGTAAAGAATGTATTTTGTGACCTTATGCCGACTTGTACAAAGTTGTCAAAGCAATTTCGCTTGGCAGTTTTTAACGGTTCAGATTCAGACCGATCAAGATTTGTCCAGCGAGTGAAGTAATTGTTTAGAACTTTGGAAGTTTGGTGCAAGTAGGCATTAGTCAAGTAAT
The DNA here is from genome assembly GCA_932526365.1 of Lobophora halterata. NCBI lineage: Eukaryota > Metazoa > Arthropoda > Insecta > Lepidoptera > Geometridae > Lobophora > Lobophora halterata. The sequence continues at coordinate 178,255 of OW052007.1, forward strand.
TATTAGATAGGGACTTAAATCATAAATCAACCTCTTTTACAGATTCAACTCAAGAAAAAGCGAGATCCAACTTCATATTGCAATTGGATATTATAGTACCTACCTTACCTACCTGAAACTAATTAGGCTACATTTATTATGACAGACAGATATACCTACATATCGTGCCTACATATAATGACATAACTTTAAAATTAATATTCTTAAATAAAGTATTTTTCAGTCATTGAATAAAACATTTGCATGGGCTTCATTATTGTTTATTATAATCAACCAACTTTAAAAAAAAGAATAGATATATATATTATACACAATCGACTTTCTAGCTATTACAATCTTATTTCGAAGACTACCGCCTATTTGGATTGGTGAGTAAGTTGTAGGTAAATTTTGGTAAGTCCTGCTACTATGTATTATGAATGTAAGTTTGTGAGGATGGATAAGTTTTTGTTACTGAATAACGCCAAAACTTCAGGTCTAATCAGAAAATGAAAATATGTACAGTAAAAATTCTAAGTCCGTGGGATTTCTACTGGGAACATATTTTAATTTTCTGATGACCCCCACACGCAGCTGAAGGATCATCCACTCATTAACCCTCTATTAACAACATGATTGTGTAGTAGGCACTATTTTTTTCTCTATATTAAGACTTGTGACGCAAAATGGGTAGGTACCACAGTTATCGATGTCGATAAAACATCTTATTGAATGTCCATCACTATTTTTGAGCAACACATAGACAATCACTCGCACATGCGTATTATCATTTCTTGTATCGCATTTGAAATGTCATTACCCCTCTTTACATTCTAACTTTATGGTAGAGATGGATGTGATCACGCGGAAACTGTCAAGGGCTTGCTTGTAAAAGTAGTTGTTGGTTTGTCAGGATCTAATAATAATACACCCTGATGACGAACGGGGGCTCAAATGTAAAAAAAAATATCGGTCAATATTCGATAAAAAACCCCTTTCCGTAACGAAGCACGGCGGGCATTAGGCTAGTTATTAATATTTACAAAATACAAATAGGTACTTTATGTGCACCTCCTACACCTCACCGATACCTTGTGCTCGCTCGCGCAAGTCCGAGCGACACGCAAACGTCGCGTCGTCGTGCCGGGGCACCTTCCGACACAAATTTATTGTTTTTTTTTTATCTACCTTCCATCAGCCTGCCACTATTATAGAGGCTACACCCACCGCTGCCTCCTAATCATTATAATCCAGTCATGTTTAGGGTTTCACCTCGGAATGAGAGATAATAAGCTGTTAACTCGTATACACCTTCATTTTGGTGTTGTCAACTTTTACAACACCAAAATGAAGGTGTTATTATACAAGTCAAATCACGTGTCTACGCCGTAAGTTATTTGGTCAAAGGTCACGGTCATCAGTTTATCGCGATTATCTCAGTTCCTATGACCTCAATGAAGTTGTCATCTATTTAAAAATTAAAGAACAATAGATTTGCGACCAATTATGTAAAATAAAAAAATATACGCCCAACAAAAAAAACGATGACTTTAGTAATGAATATTAGATTCATGACTATAATCTTTGACCTTCAATACCTCACGGCGCACTATGGTCCATATGCAAAAAAAAATGGTCATCACTACTAAATTGGAATTTCGATCTGAAAATGATATAAATGTGATAGGTAATGACTTCCCCATCAACTGTGGTCTATAACTAAAACTCGTGGAGCGATTAGTTTTGGCGTAAAATAATACTTGGTGTTTTTTTGTATGGGGGGAAAACACACTTTATGTTTTTATGATGATTGAGTCAGTTTGCCCCACTTTTGACTTATAGTAGGTGGTGGCCTAGGGTCTCTTTTATGCAACTAAGTTTATATTACGTGCCGCCACTTGCCGCCGCACGCGAAAAATGAAAAAAACGTTTCTCTTAGAATTTCGGTGTAAATTTTTTTGGTCATGTAAGATCATGGCTCACTGGTCAAATTTTGTGCCAGAAAAAATAATAATCTTGATTTAGCATAAATAGCAGTTTTGTCTATTTAAATAAATTTTAAAATAAAAATATAGGTTCGTACATGATTTAACTCCATTCTAGGCACTAAAGTCATGAACTACAAAGTTTTTTTTTTTAAAGTCAAAAATGCTTCTTTATACTAAAACTAAAGTTCCAACTTTTTTTTGCTTGCCCAAAATTAGACCAGTGAGTCATGATCTTACATGACCAAAAAAATTTACACCGAAATTCTAAGAGAAACGTTTTTTTCATTTTTCGCGTGCGGCGGCAAGTGGCGGCACGTAATATAAACTTAGTTGCATAAAAGAGACCCTAGGCCACCACCTACTATAAGTCAAAAGTGGGGCAAACTGACTCAATCATTATAAAAACATAAAGTGTGTTTTCCACCATACAAAAAAACACCAAGTATTATTTTACGCCAAAACTAATCGCTCCACGTGTTTTAGTTATAGAACAACACTTGATAGGGAAGTCATTATCTATAACATATATCATTTTCAGATCGAAATTCCAATTTTAGTAGTGATGACCATTTTTTTTTGGCATATGGACCATCTTGCGGCGGCTCAGACACGAGATTTTATGTGACATATGATATGAAACAACTTTTTTAAAACGAAAATGAAGGCGTATACGATCTTACAGCTTATTATCTCTCACTCCGAGGTTAACCCCCTTTTATTTGCTTTTGACTATTCTATTACGTAACCAACATTTGATCGAAGTTTGTATGCAAGTGGGAGTCAATACCTAATAAGTAGGTAGTCGGCATTGAACACTTGCCTGGCAATACAGACTTGAGGCAGATAAAAAAAAACTGTCTTCTCTATGAATAGATCTCAATCGCTATTTTTTACTCGACTGTCAAGGAAGGGTTATGTTTTCGCGCGAATCTTGTACCTATAATACTACCTACCTATATATTATAGCTACCTAGGTACCTGTTTTCTCTGTTACCTCATACGTAGAGGTAGGTAGGTATCTATCTTCCAAACGGTTGGATGAATTTTGACAGAAGGTAGGTATCGTTAGATTCATCTCAAAAACCTAAGTGACCATGATTTTTGGCACTAGGTAAATAGAGTGAGTCTATGAGATGAGCTAGTCGGTCCCAAAGGATCCCCCTATCCATGACCAGAACATTGAGTAATGTGATGGCCCAAGGCGCGCCGCCGAGCCCGATCCTCCTCGGCGAGCTCGGCGCGCGGATCATCCTCCAGCGGTCGTCCACACTACGCTTGCAGACGCCCGCACCGCACCGCAGTGCCATCTGTCTGTGGTATTGGTACCCATCTAGACGGAATCCTGCAGGGGACGTCTCCCAAAGGTACCTGCACCTTGCACAATTAAAACACTTTTCTAAAAATATAATGGAAGCTCTTTATTATGGCACTAACTTACAATGACATATAGCTACTATTAGACCTAACTACCTAGACTGAGCGTTTTGTAGGCACCTAGCACCATCTACCCTACGAAAACCTGTGTTGGTGTGGCGCGGTTCATTATCACATGATCGACATGGCTCTAAGTTTGTGATGCAGGCGGTCCTAAATAACACCAAAAATACAACTTTCCTATTGACTATACTCCATAGCTAATTATGAACATAGTAGTCTAAAAGCAGTGTTGGTAAGGCACAAGCAGAAAATTATTTTTCAAAGTAAACTAACTACCTTATATTACATTACATACTACCTACACATTATGCTGACCAAAACCAAAATTAAAGTTATAGACAGGGCACAATCGCGAGTTGCCGCACCGGGCGGCGCGGCGCAGGGGAGCCTGACCTCGCCCACAGGGGTCCCGCTTCCTACCCTAACAGTAACAGTCACACAAGATGTAAATTCATCAGTATCACAAACTATAGGTATTTTATACTCTATACTTTACTCTAATGCATAATTATATGAGTAGACACCTAAATATTAAGGATATGGCAACTTAACAAAGACTTATTGTCTAATGGAATATCCTATGAACTAGCATCCACTCGGCCGAGGTCCCACGGGCTGCATTGCATGCGCCGCTGCAGGGCTGCCCGCCAACAATGAGGCCACATGCCCATCACCAATATCAGAGAGCCAGCCACCTTGTCTCTGATAGAAATTCTCTTATAATTTATACATTTTGTACAACATTGAAAGGTACATCACTATCATCATAACGGAATAGACTTATCTAAGTAATGTAACAGAAACAATGAAGAGACATCCTAGCTAATGGTGCACCTGTCGAAGGCAGTTAACAAGTGCCACGAGCACGCTTCATGGTCGTTGTTCTGAAAGTCCACTTCGTCATTGACTATGATAAAAATGCATCAACAGTATTTCCAATGATTGCTTCTTCTAAATACAATGATATGTCACAAATTTTTAGGTGTGGAAGAAAGCTTTAAACAAACTAGCAATAACCATTACAAAATAAAATTAAACTAATGAGCATTTAGAAGTAAATCCAAGCATATGAGCATAGACATAGTGATACCATTTGTTGGAACAAAAGAGAACATCCAAATAATCCAATCATGATATGTTCAGTAGGAGTCTTCTCATGGAAAATTAAATGCATGCAATTAAAAAATAGAAGAATGGTCATCCCTTGTGTGGGCACAACAAACAATGCTCACCAGACATCTGAATTAATAATAGGAATACAGGACGGTTGTGTTCCGGTTCATGGCTGGAGGCTGCGCTATGCCTGCAGCCAGTGGAACATGAGCGTGTGCACGGTGGGGCAGTCGAGCTCGGTGTGCGGCGCGCTCAGCAGCTCCTGTAGGCGCAGCGCGGGGGGCGGGGCGAGGCGCGCGGGCGGAGAGGCGGAGCGCGCAGAGTTATCGTCCGAGGCGCCGTCGGAGGGCTCGTACTCGAGGTGGCACAGCGTGGGCGGCTCGTCGGCGTCACTGAGTTCGGGCGGCGACGGCGGTGGCGGCGGCTTGGCGCGCGCACACTCCTTGCCGCCGTGCTGGCGCCGCGCGTTCTTGAGCGCGCGGTACCGCCGCGAGCGCTCGCGTTGCAGCCGCCGCTTCCTCTCGTCGGCGCGCTCTAGCTCTGAAGCCGTCTTTTTCGTTGAATTCTTTCCGAAAAAATACCTCATGAAAGATTCGTCGCAGTTCCGTTTAGAAAGATAGCTCGCCATCAGCTTGTAGTAATACTGGTTTTCCATTCCCGTATTTCTAGAGGACGGTATTATGCGCTTACTATAGGTACTGAATAAATCGTCTCGTCAACCATGAAACTAGCTATCTATTTGGGTCTGGAAAATTGCGAATTAACTAAATAAAAAATAATGAAAACGACAAAATTGACAACGACGAACCAATAGGGTTGCCAACGTTATGAAGAATGGGCTAGATTAGAAAGAAAATATATTTATTTTGACCTAAGCTGTACAGCACACAATTTATATTATAGCATTATAAGATTACCTCTTCTAGCAAGTCTTATGGGATGAATTGCTAGGTATCTAGACAATACGTATTCTTTCGTAGATGATTTTCTCTTAAATTTCACGGTTTAGGTGGCGTGGCAGGAGCGCGACTGAAGACTGTTTGCTAGCTTTCGCTTAATGTAGCATTGAAAGTGAATAGTTGGCAATACTGCCAACTTACGAAAAAGCTAAGTGGCAATAAATGGCGAATGATATTTTAGCACCAAATTGGTAGGTTCATTCAGCCATAGATGATAAAATAATTATAATACGATTTGATTAGCGAAGTGACGATCCGGCCCAGCCTGCCTGCCGGCCGCAAACGATAGGGTCCTTAGCCGTTGCCACACCACATCGGCCACATCTTGTGCCATTAGTTGGTGACGGTGACGAACAATGGTCTAGCTCCGTTAGTAGTGTTCTGTGGGTCTAGCTCTTCTAGCAAGTCTAGCTACGTTAGTACCTACTATGATAAATCTGTACAAGAATTTAGCTGATTTCTCTGAAAAATCTGGCTGTCACAAATCCTGGGAGTCCATTGTTGATCATTTATTAGTCATCAAGTAATGGCATAGTAATCAGACTCCTAGCCTTCTTTTGGGTACATTTATGTTAGTACCTAGGTAGTAGGTACCTACTCTGGTAAATCTGTGGTACATAATTATCTTTCTTTAGGGTACTGAGGGACAGAGGAAAAAACTAGCTGAGGTAGGAAAGTCGATAGGTACCTCCATGTTTTTTGGTTTGCCTTGACTCGTCCCAGTATTATCATAGAAAGGAGGATCTCGAAACAAAAAATTCAAGGATATAGGGATTAATATTAATTGTAAATAGAAATATAATCAAAAAACGGTGATTTCCGTCCTCGGCACGGCGGAGAGGCCGTCGTCCCAGGTGAGCATCGAGTTGAAGGTGGCGAACAGCGCGACGGCCGACAGCATGTGCCACAGGTCGTGCGAGTCGTAGAACTGCAGCACGCGGCACTCGTGGTTGGCGAGGCGCGAGGCGGCCGGCGTGCCCGCCCAGTCCGAGCTGCCCGTCGTGAACTGCCACAGCGCCGCCGCCCACGCCAGCGCCGCGCCGCCCAGCCACGCCCACGCGTACCAGCGCAGGCGCTCGCCCGCCGCCAGCTTCATGCCCAGGTAGAAGCACATGTGCAGCAGCGCGTTGCACAGCAGCACGAACAGCAGGTGCGACGCGATGTCCGCCGGCTGCACCGCCAGCCCGTACAGCGCGAACGCCCAGTTCACGGCGTTGGCCGCCACCAGCGCCGCCAGCCGCAGCCCGTACAGCGGCCGCGAGCCGCGCAGCGCGCGCGCCGCCTCCGCCAGGCTGCGCTTCTCTGCAACACGCGCCCGCCTCACACCGCGCCCTCACCCCGCCCGCCCCAACCGCCCCGCCCCCCGCGCGCACTCACCCAGCCGGAACTGGCCCACGTAGTAGATGCGCAGCGACAGCAGCAGGAAGGTGAACACGTGCAGCACCGTGAACACGCTCCAGAACAGCGGCCCGCCGCCCAGCACGCCCCACACCACTGCGCACACAACGCGCCGCGTCACGCCCTCGCTCGCGACCGCCCTACCGCCCGCCCCGCCACTCACCCAGCGCGATGAGCACCGCCAGCACGCCGAAGGTGGCGTGCGCGCGCGCGTTGATGTCGGGGTGGCGCGCCTGGTAGATCTTGACCATGCTCAGCACCGCCAGCACGTACATGAACGCCGTGTCGAACTGGAAGTTGAGCCGGTTGGGGCACACGTGGTAGGAGGCGGAGAGCATGGCCACCACCACCATGCCGGCGCCCAGCGAGGCCAGCAGCCCGTAGTGCTGCGGGATGCCGTAGCGCGGGTCGCGCGGCCGCCGCGCGCGCCGCGCCCGCCGCCGCCGCACCTGCAGCGCGAACAGCGCGCCCAGCGCCAGGTAGCCCGCGTTCGACGCCACGTGGTTGAAGTCGGACAGCGCGCCCGCCGGGTGCGCGCACAGCCAGTTGTAGTAGCACAGGTCCAGCGAGCCCGACACGTTCAGCACCTGCGGCCGCGCGCGGCGTGAGCGGGCGCCTGCGGGGGCGGGGGCGGGGGCAGGGGCAGGGCAGGGGCAGGGGACACTCACCACCTGGAACGCGATGACGAACTGCACGACGGGCAGCGCGTAGAAGACGGCCACGGTGCCCAGCGCGTACAGGTAGCGCTGCGACCGCGCCGCCAGCACGCGGTCGCGCCGCCGCGCCAGCGCCGCCACGCGCAGCCGCGCCGGCAGCCCGAACGGCCGCGCGCCCGCCGCCTCCGCCTCCGCCGCCGCGCCCGCCTCCGCCTCCACCTGTGCGGCGGGGGCGGGGGCGGGGGGCGCGGAGGGGGAGGCGGACTCGCCCTCCGATTCGGTGTCGCTATTGTCGCTGCTGTCGAACGTGGCGGCTGCGACACGACACTCATGTAATTAACAGGTATCGCCGTTGAGGTCATGAGCTAGGTGCGAGTTGTGTACTGACTGGAAGCGCGGCGCGGGCGCGCGTCCGCCGCGCCCCGCTCCGCCACCGCACCCTGCTCCACTCCCGCCGCACCCGCCTCCGCCCCTGCACACAAACGACGACATAGACACACCATCAGCCGCGCGAGAGTAGGGTAGTGTAGCCATGACGCACCTTGCGCTAGCACGGCGCGCGGCGCGACGAGGCGGCGCCAGCGCGGCCAGCGCTGCGCCAGCACGAGCACGCCGAAGCCCACGTAGAACGCCAGGAAGAAGCCGAGCGTCGCGCCGAACCCCACCAAGTACTGGGCGCGCGACAGCGTGGCCTGCGACAGACGACACACCCTGTACCGCACACGAGCCGCGGCGCAGTCGGCCGCCGCACGGCGAGCGACGGTCGAGTGCGCACGCACCTTGATCTCCAAGGAGAGGTTCTTGAGGCGCGCGCGCGGCGCGGCGCTCGTCCCCCCCTCCGCGCGCCCCACCGCCGCCTCCCACAGCCAGTCCTGCTCCTGCAACACGCACCCGCACTGTACCGCCCGCACCCCGCGCCCCACACCCCGAACCCCAAACCCCGCACACGCACCTGCGCCTCCTCCTCGCCGGTGCAGGCCTCGTCCGACTCCAGGACAAGCACGATCACGTAGAAACCGTTCGGGAAATTCGCGCGCTGGAATACACAGAATACTAGAAACTTTCATCCTTTTGACCGAATGCAGGCCTTCAGTCCTCCGCTTCGTGATGAAGGTTTCTAGAGAGTCTATGATATACCTACTGGAGAAGTCGTGGATTGTACGTGTAAGCAAGTAGATATTACGCTAACACTCACGTACCGACAGCTGCACCGCGCCCGAGCGCTGCACCGTCATGCGCAGCGCGCTGGCCTCCACCTCGCGCAGCGTCTGCGGCACCGGGCACTGCAACACACACACTCACCCTCACACCGGCTGCGAGACCGACCGACACGCGCCAACTTCACTTGGCTGGGAAGCGCGCGTGGAGGCGGTCGTTCCGGAGACTTACTTACCGCTTTTTAATATTAAGTATTATTATTTAATAAATGAAAAACAGACACACGATTGGCGAAACTATTACTATAACTATTAACTTTTCTCAATAGATTTATTTTTGGGTAATGGGACTTTTCTCAAAAGATTTATTTTTGGGTAATGGTAATAGGCCGGGCTTTTTCTGCGCTGGCCGGTTCGTACACGGAACACTTTAGTAAGTTTACCAACCACACGCACGGTGTTCCGTGCACAAACCGGCCTGCGCACGCGAAACTGCGGTGTAGCTTGTGCGTGTGGTAGTAGCCCTTGTGGTGTGTGATAGCGCTACGACTGTCTTGCACATGGGGGGCGGGGCCGAGGGGGCGGGGCCAAGAGGAGGCCACTGACCCGCGCGGGCGCGACGGCCACGGTGGCGCAAGTGTCGTCCGCGGAGGCCACCACGAGCCGCGCCGCCGCCTGCCCCTCCGGGAAGCGGTAGTACGACACGTGCGGACGACTCTGCAACACACAACACACTAACAAAAATGGAATGGCGCAATTATAAAGGTGTTTTTTTTTTGTTTAGAAATCTTTTGAAAATCGGCCTAACACTCTTTTAACCATTTTTCGATATTCATTAGGCATACTCTGGGATTTGGCCATCCAAGCAGTGTTGAACAATTCTACGTATACTAGTATTTTGTGGAGTGTGTGTGTGTGGCTGTTAGGGGGGATGTGTGGGTGTGAGGGGAGATGTGTGGGTGTGAGGGGAGATGTGTGGGTGTGAGGGGGCGTGTGTGTGTGTTACCGGCGATGCCTGAATGTGGTTGACCGCGTCCATGTGCAGCGCGGCGTCACTGGCGGGCGCGGCGCGCAGGCGCAGCGTTACCGGCGCGCCGCCCCACGACGACACGTGCACCGAGAACTCGCCGGCGCGGGCCTCCGCCGCACCTGCACACACACGCGCGTTGTAAGCGGGCAGCCGCGGGGGCGGGGCGCGGGGGCGGGGGGCGTGCCGCGTCTACGGACCGCAGTCGGAGGGCGCGGCGTCAGCGGCGCAGGCGTCGGCGCACAGCGTGCGCTGCAGCTCTTGCAGCAGCGCGCCGCCCTCCAGCTGGTACGGCAGCTGCCACGTGATGGCGCCTGCAACCAACCACCACACTACACACTCTGCTCTCCCTCTGCATCAGTAGAGCGGCGTGTTTGCGGGTACCGGTGCGCTGGCGCGCGGTGAGCAGCAGCGGGTGCGAGACGTCGCCGGCGTCGCTGCTCATCCATACGCGCATCGGGAACTGGCTCTGCTCGGGGCTCTACAACACAACACGCACGACGCATTATACTCACCTACTGTACTGAGTGTACATTCAAACTCTACATAGGTACATACACAAACTGTACATATACAAACTCTACTTTCATAAACATAATAAATCATAGCTTAATTACCTAATACCCCTCACCAGTCTTAATTAATTTCTCATCAATTCTATTTATTTGTGCATGTCTGAATTAGATTAGATTATATTTTTGTATTGTAATAATTTTGAAATTGGCACTAAAGATGTAAGTAGGTACACATTTATGTAAAATTAAGTGGAAGGTACTCACTATCAAGACACAAGTTGTTTTCAGCTTACTTTGGTAGAGAGAGCTTTATTTCAAGTGTAATTTTTACTTTAGTGAACACTTACAAGAATAAGTTATTACACACCCACACACACACACCCACACCTACACACACACGCATTCACACATACATGTAGCGACTCACCGGCACGAACCGCAGCATGTACTCGAGGGACGCGTGCACCGGCAGCACGTGCTCCTGCTCTAGCTCCAGCCTGCCTCAGACACACACAATTTTATTAAAAAAGAAAACAATTGCGTGTAACTATTGACGGTATCCTTGTAAGAATAACGCGGAAGGCATTATCCTAATAGAACGCGATCACGCGACCATCGCAAGTTCGCGCGAACTTGCGATGGTCGCGTGATCGCGTTTTTTTTACTATATTTTTTTTAATTTAAAATTTTTCATTTCGATTCTTATTTATTTATTTATTGGAGAACCAACAGCTTTATACTTCTAAGTATACAATAGTTTAGCTTTAGAGAACCAATTACAGGTTCACACGGATAGACGTTAGAACATTAAGAAAATTATGGTAAACTAACTTAAGATTAGTGCTTACATATAAATAAAGAAGAAGAGAACAACAATATAAAGCAACTCAATACTTAACTAATAAACAAATGAATGTCACTGGCATGGTATTTAGACATTAATTGAACGCTAAGAAATATTTATTATTAATTTATTAAGGTTATAACATAACGGTAAATTCAACAAGTGTTTTGGGTCCTGATAAAGCAATTTTCCCACATAAATTAAAACCCTGAAAATTAAATTAAATTAAAGTTATTCTTCCAAGTAGGTAAATTAAAACTATAAAAAATACATTCTTTGTATTGCGTGTTTAAGGGTCCTGATAGAGTAATCTTCACGAATAAACTATTGGCGTAAAAAGCGGCTCGCTTCGCCCGCCGCGATCAGGTTTCCTTTACTAAGTAACTTTCGGTCCTAATACAGCGATTTTCCTTAATTTTTCGAGTTTAGTGTTTTGGGCCCTGATAAAGCGATTTTCTCTAGTAAATTAAAGCCCTAAAAAAAATTCATTACTACATTCTGTTGCGTGTTTAAGGGTAGATAGTGATAGTAGGTACTGATAGTCATTTTCAGGACTAAACTATTGCCAAAGAAAATTGCGGCTCGCTTCGCTCGCCGCGACCGGTTTCCTTTTAGTAGGTAATTTTAGGTCCCAATGCAGCGCTCGCTGCAATCACATTTATTTTGTTGGACGTGTCCTTTTGTTGGTGGTCCTGGAATATTGATTTTCAGGACTAAACAAATGGCGTAATAATTAGCGGCTCGCTTCGCTCGTCACGATCAAGTATGTCCTATTGGGTGATTTTCGCGCTCCTGAAAAAGAGATTTTCCTTAGACAATCAAGATCCTGAAAAATTATGTTATGGTGATTTTTCGAACTAATCTAAGAGTAAAAAATATGGATCAACCATGCTCGACCCCCCCGAAGTGAATTCCTGGCTATGGCTTTGCAAAGGGCCTCGCAAAGACCTGCCGCCCGGAGCCTCGCAATGGCTAAGGCCGCCGCTGTCTATTATGATACTTATAATAGATCAAGGTAAGTTACGAGTTGGTTCAAATGAGTTTTTCTAAAATTAAGAACGCAACCAAATTCGATGTATACCTACCCAAAATGTCGACGCACGAACAGCGACTACACCGTTTGAGGATACCTTGTGTGGAGTATGGAGGCGAGGCACGTGGCGAGTTATGACTTGGGTTTTCTGTTTCCGGCGCTTTGGTTTAGATACCTTTGTTTAGAAATCAAGCGGATTTATGACTAAATTGTATATTATATTTATACTACTTATTTATTAATATTTATGGATTTCCGCAAAGTGACGCCTGAATCAATCAATTTTCTAAAGTTGTTATTGACTACTACCAGTACCTACCTATTAGCTGCCGTTCTTGCCAGCTCTCCAACTACCTTCACCCATACCTACCTACTGAGTTTCAGCCAAATTGGTTCAATGCTTCTATTCTACCAAGTCAACGAACCAACTGTGATTGAGGTACATTTATCCCCACATTAAACTTTTCTAATAAGTAAGTGCATGGGATACCTAATAAACAGCTGATTATAAACAGCAAGTTGGTCGTGACACAGTGTCTATGCTCTTGTCGGAGCTGAAACATGCGCTGACTTCGCTTCATTTAAGGCATTTCGAGGAAGAATCGAGTTAGTAAAAAACGAGAAAGTGTTTAGTAGCTAAAGCTATCGCTCGATTGCCTAGCGTCATGCGTCACCTCAGGCATGGCCTACTGCTAAGTACCTACTTACCCCTATCATCTCCTTTTTTCCTCCGTGCCCCTATTAGGAAGGTAACGCAGCGCCTACAACACAACTAGGATAGGAACATAGTGTACCTACGCTAGGCACTGTTCCTTTCTTTTTTTTCTTTCTTTTAAAATTGATCCCAAAAACTGGGGAAAGGAGTATGTACAGACAGCGTCAGAGATAAGTATCCCCCTTGCGCAAGACACCCAGCTATAAATCCTTTCAAAAATTGTCATACTTGAAATTATTTTTAGGCTTACATACGGTTATACAAATATAATCTATTTTTTACAAGCAAAACTTCTCCATACGCCCGCGGCGGTGATTTGAAGGGATTTGAAGCTGGATATTATAATGCAAGGGGGATACTTATATATGATGCTGTCTGTACATACATCGAAATCTTGGAGGAAAACTCTTTGGAACAGCGGCATTACCACTCACCTCAACACCTGTTGCGAGCTTCCGCTTCTTAAGCCCGTCACACACGTAGCTCTAATATATATTAATATGATTATAGCAAGGCATTATTATTATTACTAGCCTGTACTGTCCCACTTCAGGGCAAAGGCATCCCTATAGAAATATATCGTAATATGACTTGCTTATTATATAATATATACTTACATATTAATGTAAGTATATATTATATATGCTCTGGAATCTTTCTAGACTTGGCCAAGGCCTTTGATACCGTCTGAATTCCAATCTTACTGGCCAAGCTAGAAACTATCGGAATCAGAGGTACCTACTACAATAGAGTGGTTTAAGAGCTACCTATCACATAGAATACAAAAAGTAAGAGTCGGTGCACATGTAAGCAGCGAAGCGAAAGTCAATTTCGGGGTGCCTCAAGGCAGTATACTCGGACCTACGACTCTATTCCTCGTCTATATAAACGAGCTCTGCAATATGAATATACTTATACAATGGAAAAATAATCACATACGCAGATGATACGGTTATCCTATTCCAAGGAAAAACCTGGACCGAAGTAGAGACGAACGCTAACGATGGACTGAATTTGGTATTAAATTGGTTGAGGCAAAATTTATTAACCATCAACATTGAGAAGACTAAATATATAAATTTTACTTCAAGTCAAAGTTCTCAACCAAAAACACCACTACAAATAAAAATGCATAGCTCTACTTGCATAACGAGAGAGTGTTCATGTAAATACCTTAATTGCACTGATTGCATAAAATATTTGGGCGTGCTAGTAGATAAGAACCTTTCCTGGAAAGATCAAATAAAAAGTCTCTCTGGGCGCACAAGAAAAATGATATTTATCATGAAACAGTTAAGACACGCCCTAAACTATGAGTCGTTGAAAAATGTTTACTTTGCTCTATCACAATCAGTTCTTACGTACTGCATAAGGGCATGGGGTGCAGCAGCAAAAACAATCATTTTGCAATTAGAACGAGCTCAGAGAGGTCTTCAAAAAGTTATGAAATTTAAACAAGTGAACAATAATGTGCTGGCATCCCGTGAGACTAAGAGAAGGAAGGATCTGATCTTTAATGTTCAGAAAGCACGTACCATGCTTGGAAGGAGAACTGCTGCTATCATCGGACCAAAACTGTACAATCGTATTAGCAAAAATGTAACAATTGTTGATAAAAATTATAGAGTCAAATAGATTAGTACATGATTATTTGGCAAATCTGTCCTATGATGAAACTGAGACTCTAATGCGAACAAGTTATTGAAATTTAATACATACATACTCCCCCCTACACCCCCCCCCCCCCCACACACACCTAAGACACATATAACATAAACCCAACCCTAAGTTGATATAAATATTATTTACACTCATATCTACATACTATCCCACATACATACACAACTTAAAATGGACTATAGTGCATCATAATTTAGTTTAATTCCTAGCATAACATTGTGTATTAAAATCCACAAACGTAACAACAATAACACGTTCCTAAAATTATTACAAGTCAAATTTATTTTTGATTGAGTCCGAGGGGAGTCTCTGTGAACTCGCCATACCGGCTCATTAGAGACTTAGTGCGAGGAACAATGCTTCATTAGGTACAAATTCATTAATACTTGGTAATAATAATCACAGCATTTTCTTTTCTGTTTACCGTTAAAGTTTTTATGTAAACAATAAAATTTATTTTTTTATTATAGCTACGTGTGTGACGGACTAAAGTCATGAACCGAGACATCAGCGGCCGCGCTTCTCCGCTATCCCCGGGAACACATGTGCGCCAGACTTATGCGGCCGTCGCTGGCCTCGCATCGATCTATTAGCCATTCTCATAAGTGCCATACATAACTACCTCAACAACGAACGCTGCTCATAGATGAAAGTGGCAGTAGATTGAGTGGGACCTTATAAACAAATCATGTAACTAGGTATGGAGGCTCTTGTGGTGATTAAACTTACGTTTTGCGAACCACAGTGATGGTGTCGTCGGCGACCGCGAGCGCCGCGCACAGCAGCGCCGCCGCCCACGGGCCGCGCATGCCGACCGCGGGGAGCTCCGACGCGCCCGTCACCGTATTTATTTATTTATTGGAGAACCAACAGCTTTATACTTCTAGGTAGACAATAGTTTAGTTTTAGAGAGCCAATTACAAATGTGTGCACAACAAATGCGCGGCGGCCGCGTCCGCTTTCACGCACTCGAGCCGGCCTCGTGCGCGCCCGCTCCGCTACTATCAGATAGTCGCCGACTCATCGTCCGCCGCCTTATCCGAGCCGATCGCTCGGCCGCACCGATAAGGGGGAGATAAAGGAAACCAAATATTCAATCACATATTTTTATTAAAAATAACGTGTTACTAAACGTAACGATGTATCTTACTCGCACGGTGCACGTGAGCGTTGAGGCATTCGAGGTTAAACAATAAATAAGCTAAGCACAAATCTGTTAGGCGGGCGCGGCGCGGAGGGCGGGTGGGGCGGGGCGGGCGCGGCGCGAGTAGCGCAGCCCGAGCTCGTCGGCCACCTCGTCGAGCGCGGCGAGGCAGGCGTCCAGCTGCGCGCGCGAGTGCGACGCCGACAGGCAGAAGCGGATGCGCGCCATGTTGAGCGGCGTGGCGGGGAAGCCCACGCCCACCGTGGCGATGCCGCGCGCCGTCAGCCGCTCCACCGTGGCCGCCATCTTGCTGAACGAGTACACCAGCATGGGCACCACGGGCGAGTCCTCGTGGCCGAACGTGACCACGCCCATGGCCGCCAGCCGCCGCCGGAAGTGGTGCGTGTTGGCGCGCAGCCGCGCCACGCGCCGCGCGCCCTCCGCGCCCGCCAGCGCGCGCGTCACGGCCAGCACCTGCGCGGCCACGGGCGGCGCCAGCGCGTGCGCGTAGGCGTGCGCGTGCCCGCGGGCGCGCACCTGCGCCGCCAGCGCGCGCGAGCCCGCGATGTAGCCGCCGGCCGCGCCGAAGCTCTTGGTGAACGTGCCCATGAGCACGTCCACGTCGCGCGGCGCCACGCCCGCGTGCTGCGTCACGCCGCGCGCGCGCGCCCCCATGGCGCCCACCGAGTGCGCCTCGTCCAGGTACAGCTGCAGCCCCAGCCGCCGCTTCAGCGCCACCAGCGCGCGCAGCGGCGCCACCGACCCCTCCATGCTGTACACGCCCTCCACCACCTGCGGGACAGAGGACGCCGCTGAGAGGACCGCCCGCATGCGCCGCCCCTGGGCCGGGTTGGGGGTGTGTGTGTACTCACGATGACGATCTTGCGCCAGCGGGACTCTTGGCGCGCGGCGCGGGCCAGGCGCTCCAGGTGCGCCACGTCGTTGTGCCGGAACACGCGCACGGTGGCACCCGACAGCCGCAGCCCGAGGATCAGCGAGGCGTGGTTGTTCTCGTCGCTGAGCGCCAACACGCCGCCGCCGCCCAGCAGCGCCGGCAGCCCGAGCGCGTTGGTCGCGAAGCCCATGCCGAACACGACCGCGCTCTGCAACACGCACGCACCCGGTCAGTCACGGCTCGCGCGGCGGCGGTGCGGCGGCGGCGGTGACGCACCTCCACGCCCAGGAAGGCGGCGAGCGTGTCCTCCAGCTCGGCGTGCAGCGGCGTGGAGCCGAGCTCGGCGCGCGGCGAGCAGAGCGCCAGGCCGTAACGGCGCGCGGCGGCCCGCACAGCGCCGCCGGTGCTGGAGGCGGGCGCGCCCTCCGCGAAGCCCAGGTAGTTGTAGGAGCCCAGGTTGAGGCAGCGCAGGCGGCGGCCGGTGGGGCGGAACGTCCAGTTGTAGTCGTCGGTGGCGCGCTCCTGCAGCTCCAGCGTGGCGCCGGGCGCGGAGCAGATGGGGCGGTTGAAGCAGTGCCGCAGCCGCCGGTACACGTAGCGCGAATAGAACTGCTCGAACGGGTCGTACAGCGGCGCGTACCCCTGCCATACACGCACACACACTCACCTAAACTGGCAATGCAGCAGGGATAGGTACGTATACTCGTATTTTTTGTTTCTGGTGATTAAAAATTTGCGGTGTACAAGTCTAGTATGAAATGGGCTTTAAGAACGAGCTATACACAAGATTTTTCACTTTAATTGTGAGCTTTGGCTCGGGCTAATGAAAGTCGCGTAGGTATAAAATGGTTTGCTTCAGGCCCTTGCTTGGTATAGAAATAACTATGTATTTTATTTATGTAAGTAATGATAGTTTAATATCTCTTTTTTCATTTTTCATTCGATAGCTCTTCCTGTTAGCTATAATAATCGACCCCCCCATGACTGTTCTTTCTAAGTTCAAAAATGGCAACATCATCAATCCCTTTCATTGTAACTCAGTAGTGGTGGTGGCGGGAGACGCTTAGATAAGATCCTACTTAGTTTATCATTATTAGCATGAAACGGTTGTTTTCTATATGTAGTAGAGCTGTAGAGCTATAAAACGATTGCGATACCAATAGCATTGCATTGTATAATGTAATTTCTGTGACGGTTTTTATTGGCCTGAAACCGCGGCAGCGACACCGTTATCGGCAGCGAGACCAGAGACCGACACGAGAGACGTGCGAGAGACGAACACGCGACGTCCTTCGTTCGTGCGTGACGTCAAGCACACCACCACTACAAGTGGCGGCACATAAGTCTAGCGCTGAACGGTACGCGGGGGGTGTTACTGCGCATGTTTATTGTATGTGTAGTCCCCCTCAGGCAGTGGCGGATTATCAAATGCGCCGCCTGTAGGCTATTCTTTGACTCCCTGCCGACCTCTACATTTCAATAACCCCGATAATGTGGATTTACATTTAGGTACTTACTTACTTACTTCTTCTTATTGTGTCACTCTGGTTCTTTCGACCCAGAGTGGTGAAAGGATTTCAAGTCCGCCTCGAAGAGGCTCTTACTAAGATTAATACGAATCTTTTAATTTCTGGAAAGAAAAAAAAATGCCCCATATTTGCCGCCCTAAGCCCCAGCCTTCTCAGCCTATTGGTAAATCCACCACTGCCCTCAGGTACCTTACTTTTTACTTCTGCGCAATAACGGTCAGTGCTAAAGTTACGCGCCGCTACTTGTAATTCATTTTAATGGTCAAATATTTTGCTGAGGGTTTCAAGGCAATCATGTTGAGAAGAGTGGAAGACAACCGGTAACGAGTGAAGACTATCAGGTGCGAAAAAACTGATAATTAGGAACCTTATTAGAGCAAATCACAAGCCCGCGGCATTCGGTAGTCACTAGCCAGACTATTGCTGTGGGATCGTTCAAGGCCCAACCGATACACGTAGTTCGATTGCGATTTGGTAATATACTAGCTGCCCGCGACTTCGTCTGCGCAGGTATCTTTATAAATTGAAGCCTATGTGTTATTCTGATGTATAAGCTATATTATTGTAAAGTTTCATTAAAATCCATTCAGTACTTTTTACATGAAAGAGTAACAAACATCCATCCATCCATCCATTCATCCTTACAAACTTTCGCGTTT
The DNA here is from genome assembly GCA_932526365.1 of Lobophora halterata. Taxonomy (NCBI): domain Eukaryota; kingdom Metazoa; phylum Arthropoda; class Insecta; order Lepidoptera; family Geometridae; genus Lobophora; species Lobophora halterata. The sequence continues at coordinate 196,983 of OW052007.1, forward strand.
ATAATATTAGTAGGATAGTAGGATTTTATAGCATAATATAAGAAAAAAATATAACTGAGTCTTATGTTAAATAACTAAAATGAAATATAATAAAATAGTAGGCAATAAGCAGGTGAAGTAGGCTGACGAAGGCCTGAATTATACAGAAGCGACGTAAGGCGAAGGCAAAACATATTCATATGAACAAATCTGTGCTCTACGACCGACACGCCCCGACGCGACGACGCGTCATGCACTTATATCTCAGTTCCGCCCGCGCCGCGCCGCGCCTTCGCTTTATGCCGTTTCTGTAAGTATAATTCAGGCCGAAGGCTGGTCGGGATCAGGCGAGATTAGATATCGCGCTCTGCCTCATCCGCGCGATAACAGTGATACCCCGCCCGCCTACTCGACGAGGTACACTTCGATGACAACTTGCATTCCATTCATTCGTTTCGGGGGCGGTTTCTAGAAGCTAAATAGAGAGCCAGCCATGCCAGTACATGGGAGATGGGCAGATGGGACTGTGCTGGTGGTACCTAAGTAGTAGCGTTTCGTGTTCGTAATGCGTATACAGGATGCGGCAAAGGGTATCTTTGTTTCTGATAAAACTTTAGGTTAATATCAAAATAAAAATACTATACTTGATTTTTGAAAAGTTGTTTTACATACGTAATTTATTTTATTACAGTCCACCTCAAAGAAAAAAAAACTTTGGGAGAATTTTTTTGTAAAAATAATAGTAGGTAGATTTATAGGACATTGAATTTTACAAATGGAACAGAAGATATTTGGTAAACCAATCTATTATTGGCTTACCTTACCTATTATTATTATTTAAGGCCGTTGTAGGTGCTTAGAGGTCATCCGTCATGGGCGGGATCACTCGGATTTGTCCCCCGCAACCCGCACGCGCACTACGACTAACAGAAACAGACGCCGCATGGCTTTGCCATTGCGTAAGGTCTGATTCAGACAATCATTTGAGTAGTAATAGTAAGAAAAGTTTCGTACTTACGAACTTACCTACTTAGGTACATATTTTTTTGTAAAATAAATTTAGGATATTTATTGAATGCCCACTTACTTACTGTTGCGGGCCGAAAAATAGCATCGTTCAACTACCTACCGACATTTCAACCAGTTAAGTATTCAGAAAAAAAATTGATTGCGAGATTGCATGGCATTTACCTACATAGTTTATTCAAAGATAAGTAAGTAGGTACCTACCTAATATCAACAAATAGTACAGAACAGATTAGTATTTTACTAATCGGTCGGTACTCAGTCAGATCCATACATACTAAAAATTCGCAATCGAATGGCTAAATGAATGTTTTTTCCTCAATCACGCCAAAACTACTGAACCAAAATTTGGTACGTATGTGAATTGTTTGGAAAATACACCTACAAAATACAAAATAAACCTAGGCTACATTATATCATTATTTCGAGTGTGTTTCGAGTGGTCGAGTGGCAAGTGTGTTGGGGACTACCATGCCCCGGTGTCGCGAGTTTGATTCTGGCTCGCCTACTTACTCGCCTACTTACTTGCCTACTTACTTGCCAACTTACTTGCCTACTTAAGTAAATACCTTACTTAACTTACTTACTTAAGTACTACTTAAGTAAGTACTTAAGTAAGTAAGACCAGTGTCTACTTACTTGCCTACTTAAGTAAGTACCTAACTTAACTTACTTACTTAAGTGCTACTTAAGAAAGTACTTAAGTAATTAAGACAAGTGCCTATTTACTTGCCTACTTAAGTAAGTACCTAACCTAACTTACTTACTTAAGTACTACTTCATCTCTTCTTCGTGTCACTAGTTCTTTCGAACCAGTGTGGTGAAAGGATTTCAAGTGCGCCTCGAAAAGGCTCCTTTCGTGCACTATGTGTGAGATCGATTCCGGCTCGCCTACTTACTTGCCTACTTAAGTAAGTACCTTACTTAACTTACTTACTTAAGTACTACTTAAGAAAGTACTTAAGTAAATAAGCCAAGTGCCTACTTATTTGCCTACTTAAGAAAGAACCTAACTAAACTAACTTACTTAAGTACTACTTAAATAAGTACTTAAGTAAGTAAGACAAGTATCTATTAACTTGCCTACCTACCTACTGATTGCCTACTTACTTGCCCACTTACTCGCCTACTTACTAGCCTACTTACTCTCCTACTTACTTGCCTAGTTAAGTAAGTACCTTACTTAACTTACTTACTTAAGTACTACTTAAGTAAGTACTACTTAAGTAAGTACTACTTAAGTAAGTTCTACTTAAGTAACTTTTTACTTAAGTTCTACATGAGTAAGTATTACTTAATTAAGTACTTCAGTAAGTAAAAATTAATAAGTACTTAAGTAAGTACCTTACTTAAGCTACTTATTTGCCTGCTTAAGTAAGTACCTAACTTAACTTTCTTACTTAAGTACTACTGAAGTAAGTAAGGCAAGTGTCTACTTACTTGCCTTCTTAAGTACCTAACTTAAATTACTTACATAAGTACTCTTTAAATAAGTACTTAAGTAAGTAAGACAAGTGCCTACTTACTTGCCTACTTAAGTAAGTACCTAACTTATCTTACTTACTTAAGTACTACTTTAGTAAGAACCTTACTTAACTTACTTACTAAAGTACTATTTAAGTAAGTTATTAAGTAAGTACTTAAGTAAGTAAGACAAGTGCCTACTTACTTGCCTACTTAAGTAATTACCTTACTTAACTTACTTATTTAAATTCTACTTAAGTAAGTACTTAACTACTACTTAAGTAAGTTCTTAAGTGACTACTTACTTAAGTTAGTATTTAAGTTAGTAACACAAGTGCCTACTTACTTGCCTACCTACTTACCTACTTATCTACTTACTTACTTGCTTACTTGCCTACTTACTCGCCTATTACTCGCCTATTTACTCGCCTACTTGTCTACTTAAGTAAGTACCTAACTTTACTTACTCATTAAGTAAGTACTTAAGTAAGTAAGACCAGTGTCTACTTACTTGCCTACTTAAGTAAGTACCTAACTTAACTAACTTATTTAAGTACTACTTTAATAAGTACTTAAGTAAGTAAGACAAGTATCTATTAACTTGCCTACCTACCTACTGACTTGCCTACTTACTTGTCCACTTACTCGCCTACTTACTTGCCTACTTACTAGCCTACTTACTCGCCTACTTACTTGCCTACTTAAGTAAGTACCTTACTTAACTTACTTACTTAAGTACTACTTAAGTAAGTTTACTTAAGTAAGTAAGACAAGTGCCTTCTGACTTGCCTACTTAAGTAAATACCTAACTTAACTAACTTAAGTACTACTTAAATAAGTACTTAAGTAAGTAAGACAAGTATCTATTTACTTGCCTACTTACTTGCCCACTTACTCGCCTACTTACTTGCCTACTAACTCGCCTACTTACTTGCCTACTTACTTGCCTACTTACTTGCCTACATACTTGTCTACTTAAGTTACTTACTTAACTTACTTACTTAAGTACTACGTAAGAAAGTAAGTAAGACAAGCGTCAACTTACTTACTTAAGTAAGAACTTAAGTAAGTAAGACAAGTGTCTACTTACTTGCCTAAGTTACCTTACTTAAGTAAGTAAATCAAGTGCCTACTTATTTGCTACTTAAGTACCTAATTTAACTTACTTAAGTACTACTTAAGTAAGTACTTAAGTACTTTTTAAGTAAGCACTTAAGTACTACTTAAATAAGCCCTTAAGTACTACTTCAATAAGTTCTTAAGTAACAACTTACTTAAGTACTACTCAAGTACCCACCTACTCGACCACCAACTCGCCCACCTACTCAACCTTCAACTCGCCCACCAACTCACCCACCAACTCACCCACCTACTCGCCCACCAACTCGCCCACCTACTCACCCACCAACTCGCCCACCTACTCACCCACCAACTCGTCCACCTACTCGCCCACCAACTCACCCACCAACTCGCCCACCAACTCGCCTACCAACTCGCCCACCTACTCGCCCACCAACTCACCTACCTACTCGACCACCAACTCGCCCACCTACTCACCCACCAACTCGCCCACCAACTTGCCCATATACTCGCCCACGTACTCACCCACCAACTCGTCCCCCTACTCGCCTACCAACTCGCCCACCAACTCGCCCACCTACTCAACCACCTACTCGCCCACCAAGTCACCCACCTACTCGCCCACCTACTCACCCAACAACTCGTCCACCAACTCGCCCACCTACTCGCCTACCAACTCGCCCACCTACTCACCCACCAACTTGCCTACCTACTCGCCCACCTTCTCGCCCCCCAAGTCACCCACCTACTCGCCCACCTACTCGCCCAACAACTCGTCCACCAACTCGTTCACCTACTCGCCTACCAACTTGCCCACCTACTCGCCCACCAACTCGCCTACCTACTCGCCCACCAACTCGCCCACCTACTCGCCCACCAACTCGCCCACCTACTCGCCCACCTACTTGCCCAACAACTCGTCCACCAACTTGCCCACCTACTCGCCTACCAACTCGCCCACCAACTCGCCTACCAACTCGCCCACCTACTCACCCACCAACTCGCCCACCAACTTGCCCATATACTCGCCCACGTACTCGCCCACCAACTCGTCCACCTACTCGCCCACCTACTCACTCACCTACTCGCCCACCAACTCGCCCACCAACTCACCCACCAAAACGCCCAACAACTCGTCCACCAACTCGCCCAACTACTCGCCTACCAACTCGCCCACCTACTCGCCCACCAACTCGCCTACCTACTCGCCCACCAACTTGCCTATATACTCGCCCACGTACTTGCCCACCAACTCGCCCACAAACTCGCCAATCAACTCGCCCACCAACTCGCCCACCTACTATCCCACCAACTCACCCACCAAAACGCCCACCTACTCGCCCACCTACTCGCCCACCAAGTCACCCACCTACTCGCCCACCTACTCGCCCAACAACTCGTCCACCAACTCGCCCAACTACTCGCCTACCAACTCGCCCACCTACTCGCCCACCTACTCGCCCACCAACTCGCCTACCTACTCGCCCACCAACTTGCCTATATACTCGCCCACGTACTTGCCCACCAACTCGCCCACCAACTCGCCAATCAACTCGCCCACCAACTCGCCCACCTACTCGCCCACCAACTCGCCCACCTACTCGCCCACGTACTCGCCCACCAGCTCGCCCACCTACTCGCCCACTACTCACTCACCTACCTACATGCCAGTACTCACTTTCAGCTCTCGACGATCACATTCTTCAAGTTTCAAGTATCTACGTTCAGCGGTTTGGCCTGTAAATTGTCTGTCAGTCAGTCAAATCCGAGCCTCTTATAAATGTTGTTTCATGCGCGTATTGACAATAAAGCCAATAGCCATCTCATTTGCATACATAAATAAATTTATCTATAACGGACGTACATTCTAACAGTATTAGGGTGTGAATATTACTTTATTCAGTCATGTTTCGTAAAATCGTTTCGCGAGGCGGTGCGCGCCAGCGCGACGCGGCTTCCCCGTCCCGTAGTCAGATGGGTACTGAGGTCCAGAGCGGTGCACGCCTACTTTTATTGCAAAATTACGTTAAATAATTCGTAGTCGCAAGAAAAAATACTATATCAAAAAAAGCTTACCGAGCTATTTAAATATATTTTTTTCCCTAGCGAATGGTATAAAAATAAATTATATATATAATGCCGTTCAGGAGGAGATACGAAAAAACCATCCAGAAACAGCTTTGTTTTGAGATTTTTTTATTAATATTAAATAAGCGAATATAATAAATGTTTCTCTGATATTTTCAAGATAAAAGACCAAATAATATTATAATATTTTTTTTTAATTTTTATTATCACCCCTTGACGCTGTTTAAACCTGGGTATTTTGGCCTATGTTCCAGATTACAATGTAGCGACTGCCATAGTTAAGCCTTAAAAGTAATAAAAGCATACTGATATTGAATAATCTATGGTTTCCTTGTTTTTTCGCACCAAACTCTAGGGTGCCAATAATATGTTGGTTTACCCTACCTACTTCCTCAACTTTCATTTTCATGATAATTCCTGTGAAATTTATGTGTCGCATTTTGCGTGATTGTGTGGTTCTATTGTATGTGTACTGTGTAGTGTAGCACCGAGCAAGTGTGTCGGCGTCGGTCGGCCGGTACCCGCTCGGTACAAGCACGTACAGGCAAACGGACACTACGCAGCAAGCTAAGGCCGAGCGCACACTGGCGATGGCGGCGCGACAAGACAATGTTCCTCGTTGGCGCTCAAATGGGTTCGGTCCGCACTCCGCACCGGATGAAGTGAAATCCTTATCATAGATTTGTAAGTACACATTATTTCTAACAGATTCTCTGATATTTAAGACTGAATGATGGCGCCTATTTTCTTTACTTGATTAGTTTTCTTTCTGTCGACGCAGCACCCGCAGGCACCCACGACACGACGTCTTGCCTCACTTGAACTGTGCCATCAATTGGCGAGTACTTAAATAAATGAAAAAAAAGCTTTGTCCCAATTTAAGCATCTCCGTCTGTTTGTCGAGGCGCCGGACAGTTCTGTTGTCAAGACAAGCAAGACGACAAGTCGCAAGTAACTCACTGAACATCGACTAAACTGTTGTATGTGTGCGGCAGCCCTCAGCAGCGCGGACGGTGCGTCAAGTACACTCGCACTCAGTGTTCCATATTCCTTGGCCCGCTCGTGACGTCAACGACAAATTGATCTAACCAATGTAACTACAAATGTTAACGAGGCCCGAGGTGCCGATGCCGCCCGCAGCCGATCGTCTTACTACATAGATCGACCAGATTGTTTAATACAGAAATGATTGAAATCAATAAGACACCGTAGCTTAGTTGGTAGTGACCCTGCCTACGAAGCTTGGTGTTCCGGGTTCGATCCCCGGCCGGGGCAAATATTTGTGACGAACACAAATGTTTGTTCTCGGGTCTAGACCCGATGTTGTGATGTGTTGTATGTGTCCATGCCACCTGTGACACAGGGAATCCTAGTGCAGGGGTGTGAGTGAATAGAATGTTATGTTATGTTAATTAGCAAAGTATAGCAGTCATCGCGTAGGTTGCGATAAGGTCCGAAAAAAGGTAAAGTCCTTGAACATTTGCCCGTTGACTTGACTAGAAGCTTATAATGTATAAGGAAATGGCGCTTCATATTCGGTCATGGGAAGCAGCATATGCCACCAATGCACCATACAATTATGCGTTCTATTATCGATCTAGTATCCAATTGTAGTATCGAAAGGAGCCTCAACGAGGCGCACTTTTAATCCTTTCACCACACTGGTTCTAAGGAACTAGTGACACGATAAGAAGTATCGATCCATGCGATAGGCGTAATTCTCCTCGCCTGCCTCGATCAATTATATGATACTTACCTCATTTCTCAAGAACCATCCAGTAGATGGTCTAAATATGTGTAAATAGAAGGCATAATTTGGTAGAATTTATCTAGGTCATGGGAATTGGCAGTATCTTTTATTTAATATAATGATAAAAAGTCCAAATTTAATTAGTTAGTAACTTTATGGCATTGGTGTTTTTATAAAGTTGAAGCTTGTGGTGGCTACAAGGTAACTGGCTGGCACACAACATGCCCTTACTGACTAATCATGCGAGCATGCCTTTTTACACTGTAACATCTATAAGGAAGGTCAGGTACCTCTCTGTTCCGCTCGGTGGCCACCTTGGGCTTGAAGAGCAGCTGGTTGACGGCGCCCAGGAACATGAGCACGTACAGCCCGAGGTTGGTGAGCAGCGCCGTCAGCAGCGAGCAGCGCTCGAACGAGCCCGCCCCCGCCTCCGCCTCCGTCTCCACGCCGCCGCCGTCGCCCGCGCCGTCGCCCGCGCCGCGCTCTTGCGCTCCATTACCCACCTACGTACCAACACAATACCACTCATATTGTAAATGTAGAAGATAGATGATGATGTTAGTGATATGTGTCTCAATCACCTCACCCAATCACATAGCCTCATCAGCGGAAGCTGCTTGTCTATCAGACAATAAATAAATGAAATACAACCTATGGATTCACAAAATCTTTTGTAAATATTCTGTCAGAGTTATTCAGAGATAGAATCATTGTGGGAACCTTCACAGGGCATTGCTTGCTCAACAAACTTCTGCACAACATCAGAAACACAGACAGCCCACTCTGTAGAGGCTGCTTGACGGAGGAGGAAACATCCGCCCATGTAAACCTGGAATGTGTGGGAAATCCTCAAAAACTCAAGGTCACTCTGCGAAGCCTGCGAAGAACCCAGGAATCTTCTGTGCTTGTGGGCGGAGTTAGGCTGGCTAAACTATTAGTCAGGAAATCCGACGCACAAAGGACCAACAGGAGTCCAAGTGCGGAAAAGGGAGTCCATTTACTACATACCTAACATAATTTTAATATTCCATCTTATTATTACCATAAAGTATAAATAGATATAACTAATTTTATTAATAAAAATCATAAAGACAGGAAGAAGATCTCGACCCGTCTTGTATGAGCCAGTTGCTGGCTCTGGTCTGGGAGGTTCAGTTAAACCGGCGACGGAGGTAGACAAATACAACCATGTTATAGCTGGTACCACCGCCACCATTAGAGACATGGTCAACTAAGCAGGCACATAGATGAATAACGGGTGTTTCCATAGAACACCAAGATAGACATTTTCAAAGAAAAATGAATGCGGAATACAGGACAATAAAAATGAAATATCTATTTTTTCATCCTAGTGCAGGGGTGTGAGTGTGTGAATTTTTATGTTTTATGTTATGTTTCAAATAATGTTTTTTACTTTTAACGATGTAGTTTTAATAACAATGAAAAAGCCTAGAAGTTTTAACCTAAGTATAATATTTATCTAGCCCTGTTATTAAGAGAAGTCTTTTTCGAATATTAGCATCAGACCAAAATGTACTAGAAGTTAGCTAATGTGTGTACTACATTGTGATTCTATACTATAATACTTCTGTGAGCGGGCATATCCTAAAACCGCACGGTTTAATAATTCTTAATAAAAAAATATATTTTCTAATAACCTTATTGTTCCATTTGCCACACTGTGTCGGTGATCTTGGAGGGGTAAGTAAAAAATTAGGTACCTACTTAACTTAGGTTCTTGGGTACTTACAGTTACACCATTACTGATATTTGAAAGTTTAACGTAACCATTTTTTTTATGACAAACTTCATCACTATTTATCAAATTCTCTTCAGCGTTACTACATTCTTTTAAATTCTCTGTTTCCATTCCACACGCATCCACAACACGACCACTCTCAGCAACCGCCGCCATCCTTTTCTGTATCTTTTCTTTCATTTTTATTTTATTTCATTGTGGAGCAGCATTGCCAGTTCGAATATACGAAAAAGTACGAAAAGTTTCCTAAAAGCAGAAACAAATGACGTACTAAAGTAAAGTATTTATTTATTGCGTGAAATACATGTACAGTAGGCGTCACGGATAAGTATCTTCTCAAATAACTAAAGTTTACCTCAGCCGTCCTCAATGAACAGTATGATAGAAATTCTTGCAATCATAAATTAAATGCAAAAACTTTACTGCCGTGAAGACTCGAACACAGGACCGTCATACATCACAACATGACTGACCGCTAATTCATTCATTCGGCTATTTTGGTAGTTAAGAGTAACGTTGAATCTTTAAATAACTAGCGTCAAATAACCCGTTCAAGTCTAGCAGACGAATGCAAAGCTTATTTATTATTTTAAAGATGTGGGTATGGGTAAAATAAAACGGACGAATGATTGTCATTGTCTGACTTGACTTATTTCGTGCGGTTTACTTTGTGTGTATCCTCGATAGCTTTTGAGTGTTGATAAATTGATTTGAATAATTTTGTGAGAACAAAAATTGTTGTTCTTCACAAACTAGTGGTTTATTGGTCTATTCTAACGGTAAGTGTAACCTTAATGCTAATGCTTTTGTTTCATTTCGTATTATAGTAGATAATTATGTTAACATAGGTAGGTAATGTTTTATTTTTTTTTATTTTTAGAGATATAACAGTATGGCTATGGGTTAAAAGATAATCAATGACTGGCGATGAGAAACTCAAGCATGCAAGTGGCAGAATCGAAAGGATCATCTTCGAGGCGCACTTGAAATCCTTTCACCACACTGGTTCGAAAGAACTAGTAACATGATATGAAGAAGAAACAGGCAGAATAACTTTAGGTAAGTAAACGATTTATTTTGATTATATTGTGGCCAATTTGTCTTATCCATTAAAATATGTGACCTATTTTATTACTTGCTAAATTGCATAACTACCTAGTCAGTTTTGTTTTCAATCATATATTAAAGTAGGTAGGTATTATTAAAGTGTTTTATTTTTAGGTTATTGGGAGTGGATGTGATCCATGGTTCTAGAGGAACTTGTGGAAGTCCACGGGCGCATGAATGGACAGCAATATCTGTGCACGTTGTATATCCAGAAGGACAAATTTATTTTTTGCATGATAATTGATTACTGTGCGGTTCATCGAGAAACGAATGTCTGTCTTCTCAGTCTGTTGTAACAGTCATCGCATCGCCATCTAAAAGCCCGGATTTAAATCCAACGTAGAATATCAAATAGGTCAAATAGTTCTTAGTGGGACTCCAGTGATGTTAATAATAATAAATACTTACCTAACTAGATTACTTACCTGCTGGGTATTTTTTGACTTTTTACTCAACCTATAAATATAGTAAAAAGTCAAAAAATACCTATTATATCTATATATATCATATAAACTATACTATATATATATACTATATTTGTATATTATATACTATATATAATATAAATATTATAAACTATATATACTATAAATATTATATATAGTATATAATACAAACATATAGGATATATTTGACCCCACATTTCTTAAAGACGCGTAAATAATAGTTTATATTCACGAGAGATCTAAATTGTTAATAACTATTAACATGTTTGTTCATCGGTGAAATATAAGAGATTATTATTTACCAGACCTAAATTAATGATTTGGTTACATAAATGGCATTATTATTTTTGTTTAAAATTTTATAGGATTTTATAAAAATTAAAATCTATCTTGTAATGTTGTATGCTTAGATAATAAACGAGCTATTTCTTAATAACAAAGAGGTTTTATTTTGAAAATTATTTGATTAAAATACAATAATGCAAGTAGTAAGTTTTTAAGTATTAATTTAGTGCAGACTTGTTATCATGTTTGAAAAAATAATAGCAATAAATAAACCCGCGTTGAGAAGCGAACACGGTATTTTCGGAGTGGGAATCCAAGTATGAGACCAATGTTCCAATACTACTTCTAATGATAGAACGAAATAATGGTTAGCCTTACATGGTTATAAAAATATGATTTATTTTTTAATGCAAAACTTTTTCGTAGGCCCGCCGCGCAGCAGAGCGGCGTTTTGAAGGGATTTGAACCCGGGTCTTGTGCAGGAAGTTACTTATCCATGACGCGGTGTGTACATGAGGCAAAAGATAAAGAAAAGATTTATAGAGTTTCAATGTATTCTACCATTGCGGGCATGTAATATTTGATTTACAGTATAAACACATCAAGTACTTTGAGATATGTATAGCGCAAACGCGCTTTTCACACGAGTTTTTCGCGCGTGGCCGCTCCCGGCTGGCAACACCGACACGTGTAGCGGCGCGCCGCAGACAGCTCATATGAAACTGACGGATGACTCCGGCCGGCCACCGTTCACTGCGCCTCGCTCGCCGCCGCCGGCCATCGCACCCACGGCACCGTGCACCCACAAACGCGTCGCCGCGGCGGGCGACGCGTGTGTTATTCAAATTTTACAAGTAGCAAGAAGCATAGCAATCGTAATCAGCCTTTAATGTTCCCTGGTGATACCACTACTCCTTTGCATTCGACTTTCCTTGCGATATTACATGTGCTCATTGCTAGCCAGTAATCGAACCTTGTAATGTAATGGGCAATTCGTACCATAGTACGGATACCTCCCTGGGAGTCTTGTAAGGATCATTTCCGTAAACTAAAAATACTGACCCTTCCTAGCTTGTATATTTTAGTGGTTCTCATGGATGTTGTGCGGCATCCACTTAAGTATGAAACATTAGAGAATAGGGCAAAGAGGCTTAATACTAGAAGAAAAGACCTTGAGCTTCCAATGCATATGCGGTTAAATGTGTCAAAGCATGGCTGTCGTTATCAAGCGGTTCTTCTCTTTAATGCTCTACCTAATGAGATGAAAACAATTAACCGTCCAAACGTGTTTAAAAATAAACTGAGAAAACTTTTGTTGGAGGGGTGCTTCTATACAATTGACGAGTTTATGACAAGATAGGTTTAGTGACATAGGATAGTATGTAGTTAGTAGGTTTGCTGCTGTTAGGTAGTAGTTTAGGTAGTGTATACTTGTACTTTGAAATTGTATTCTAGTTTTTTCTGTATTTTTATTTTTTTTTTTTATTTTTTTTTGTGTGTGTGTACTATAGAGACATTCATATACGATTGTGAAATTGTGATTGAATAAATAAATGAAATGAAATGAAATGCTTCCGAAGATATTGGCGACAAACAAAATCTTTATTATTGCACCATCTCATAGTGTTGCTCATTATAAAAGGCTTATTCCCAAAATCCCCACTAGCCATCCCCACCATTTCCCCACAACTTTTGTATGTACCCTAGCACATAAAACATTAATAAATGACAAAAGTGAAAGTTTCGTCAAGGCGACTCGAGCCGACTTTACCCGAACAAACGTTAGGTACATACCAGAGCATGACGGCTCACTCTCATTCAATCAATACCCAAAAAATTAAGTGCTCAGCGCGCTTATAGAATTTTCACATCCGAAAACCAAGCGAAAGCCATAAAAAAAAAACCAAAGCCAAAGTAGTACTTACGTAAAAACTGGGATGGGTTGTAAAAGATACGATTACCCGACTTTTTAGTATATAATGGCAATACTATTGTTGAGCCTCCATCTGACACTAGAAAAAGCTATTTGGGCACAAAACTTTATTGTCAGCCTGATATGTACGATATCTTCATGTCTGGCCTAGTAATGCACAGCTTGAATCAGAATCGAAAACGTTTGGTTGTAGATTTCTGGGCTGTAGGTATTATGGAAGTTAATGCTTGATTTGTTTTAATTGAACACAACACCTTGCTCGCGCTGCAGGGCAAAGACCTCCCACTTCTCCTTTCACTCCTTGCGGCCAAGGGTGTCACTGGTCCATGTTGGCAGGTATGCGTCGAACTCATAGACTTAGGACCAAGTCGAAATGGTCCCACCATCTCTTTCTGGGCCTTCCACGTCATCATTTCGCGTTTGGTGAGCTCCACTCCGTAGTTGTCTTTGCCAACAAGTCCACTTGAGGCTGGCGGCTTTCTGACCAACATCAGCACTTTGTGTTTTAGAGCGCAGTATGCTGTTCCGCACGCGGTCTGACAGCTTTATTCCTAGGATACTGCGCACCATGGCTCGCTGGCATACCCCGTGAGTGGACTTCTTCGATGATTAGTCAAAGACAATTCTGGGCACAGTACATGAGGATGGGAAGAATGCGTACGTCTATGAGTTTCTTCTTTAAGGTTAGAGGTACCTAGTGATCCCTTCATAAGTTCTTTCATTCATTGGCCAAAAGCTCCTCCAGGCGTTCTCAGTGCGTCTAGTTATTTCTTTGTCTTGCTTGACGTGCGTGCCTGGAGAAAGACTTTTTGGCCAAGATACTCCTGGACGTACGCGATCTCCACACCCTCTACTTCTACTCTGCGCTTCGTGCTGTTCGTACGTAACTGTTGCATATGGTTTTATCGGTAGGTACCTACTTACCCACCTACCGTCATCTACCGGTAACCTATAGATCTACATTATGACATTATGTGGATGTCAGCGGTTAAAACTGATAACTTACAACCGTAATGTATTCAGTAGAATTCAGTATTCATTTATTTATTGCCAAGTAGGGTACATTACATAAGTAGTGAGTTTCTTAGAGTAAGTATACCTAACTACATTTATGTTAATTTACACCTACACCCTGTATGCGTAGGGCAAAGCAATTTTGCTGTATTGGCTGAGAATACAAGCAAAGGGATTTTACACCCAACTTAAAACTATCTTAGCTTATTTTATTTTATATTATTTTTTATTATACAAAATCCACAGCTCTTAGTATTAATATAACTTAGATTTAAAACTATATTTTGCTCATAAAGGTATCTAATAACAGTAGGTAAGTATCATGATCCTATCATAATATACATATATAATTTATCTAAGATAACTAGGTACTATAATTGCACTTGATACCTAAATTAAATTTAAATACCTATTTAATACTGTTCAGTTGGAGTTACACATATTTATTTATCTTCTATGAAGTCTGTAATGGAGTAGTAAATTTTTTTTATAAGTAGAGCTTTAAATTTTGAATGTAAATGATCTTTTGATTGGTTATTTCTTACTTTCGTAGTCTAGTGGTAATGTTTACAATATTTCGACAGTTCGTATTTTGTAATAAGTTTAACGAGTTTACGGTTCTTACCAAGTGTCTCACTTACCTAGGTACTTACAACACTTACTCACTTCCGTACAAAATTACGGTGACATACACACTACCCTACTTTTACACTACGGTAGGGTAATTTATATAAGACAACCTAAACCTAGGATTTCTCTCGAATTTATGGTGTAGGTATGTGTGTAGGTAGCTTTGGTAGGTAGACAGCATGCAGACCAAAGAGATTGGATATACTTATTTACTTAATTTTTCTGAGATGACAGCGATCCATAAACTAACAAATAGATATTATTAAACGTAGTGGTTATATTCTCTTTGGATATTATAGCATTAACGTCAGAAGCGAATTTTGTGCAACAAACGTAAAAAAGTCAATCTGTGTGTTTATTACTCTTGCTACCGACCCGCCCCCGCTGGCTTCCACGGACAAAACAAAACGGAGGGGTCGGCTGAGTGTGCCAGTATGAGTAATACCGTTTGACGTCGTGCAGCCGCAGCCGTTGCGCACTCCGCAGTTTGGGCCGGCGAGGAGCCGAGACAGGACCCGCCCCGCGTAATCGTACCGAGCACCGCGCCGCCGCCGCCGCGCCGCCCGTGCCGCGCCCTATCGATCACTCTCAACCTCAACCAACTTGAGTGTTGGCTACTTTACTCGGTAGGTATATTTATCTTTTCCACGCAAACTATCATGGACGGCGCCGACGCTCTACTGGGAGGACTCGCAAGCGGCGACTCCGCTCCGCTGCCGCAAACGACACCACTCGAGCCAGTGGTGGCTACGACCGCGGCGCTGAAGCGCGACCAAGACTCGATGGATGACTTCGAGCATCTCGAGCGCGATGGCAAACTCGAGGCGGAGGTGCCACCGCCGCAGCATGCGCCTCGCCTGGCCACGCAGAGCTTCCTCGACATGGAGCGCGAGCCGCTCGCGGAGCCGCCGCGGCCGCCCTCCGTCACCGACAAGATGGACCACATCGCCGACAAGTTCACCGACAGCGAGTCTGACGCCGACACGGCGGGCGAGTCGCCGCTGCACCGGCCCGCGCCGCACGTGCCCGCGCCGCTCCTCGACCTCGCGCCTCCGCCGCCGCCCGCCGCGGCCGCCGTCGCACCGGTTCCGGCCCCCTCACCCGCGCCCGCCGCGCCCGCGCCAGCGCCAGCGCCCGCACCCGTGAAGCCGGCCCCCAGCACGCCGCAGCCGCCCGTCGCCGCCGCGTCGCTCCCGCCTTCACCCGCGCCGGCGCCCCAGCTGCCCGCGGCGGAGCCCGCCAGCCACCCCGTTGCCCACGTCATCGAAGCAGAGGTCATCTTCTGCCAGATGGGACTTGGTGAGCTTGTTAGATACGCGTGATTACGTTAGGTACTTGCCAACCTTTTAAAGATTCGGTGCTTTGCTGCATCTTGGCTGCATAGATGCATTCGTCGTAAACATGAGGTTAGTAAAGTACATCTATGCATACGTACCTACCTACCTACCTAGCAGGTGGCGTGTTTACAAATGCAACTTAGTCATCGCTTGATGAATCACAGGCTAACTATAGACTTGATGTGTCGTTTCGCAAAAAACATTCGGATCAGGTACAGTCAAGGCGAACGTGGCCGGTGCCGTGCCGGTGCCGCGGTGCGCTGTGTGCGGTAGGTAACAAGCTATCAGGACAGGCAGAGGGAGGGGAGGTAGAAATTGGATGAGCCAAAGGTGGCGGAGCGGGAAGAGCATTGACCGCTGCATCGGCGGCGGCCGAACGATGGCTAACGGCACCGGCTGAAGCCCCCACGCTTGCAGCCCGCCGCCGCCGCCGCCGCCGCCGCCGCCCCGCCGCGACGACATAGCTGTTGTGGGTGGCAACAACTAAACCTGCAGATTGTCGCTTAGCCGCAGATGGCCATGACTGCGACCCTGGACTATCATATCGCGCAGGGACCCACCACAGGCATCGGCTTCCCACTACTACACTAACATTGGTTCTTATTTATGTATGCTGTACCACGACCACGCCACCCACCACCATACTTAACGTACCTAATTATTATGTTGTGTCTGTTTGAGATTTGATTTCGTGAAAAATTATTCATCAAGGATTTTTTTCATTGGCTTCGTAAACAAGCCCATAAAGGTACCTAAAAATAACAATAATATAAATATACCAAGGGGTAGGTAGGTACCTTGCTTTCTACAACTAGGTATTAGTTGTAGAAAACTAAACTCAGCAAAACTGCGCAGATATCGATTGCACTTCCATGACCCGTGGCGGGCTGAAGTGCCGCTCTACCTATGTTAATGTAACTGTGCTTCATACGTACCAGCATCGTTCTTTACAATCACAATACCTATTTGAATTGATAGTTTTTGCCTTCGTGTACAAAGAAGATGTATGTAACTTTATTGAAAGTAGCACTGAATATCGTCTGTCGTGTGCTTTTGTAATATAAAAACTAGAAAAGGTGAAAGGCGTTACATGATCTAACTCTTCAACACTAAATCTATCTACATTCTACACTGTTCAGTGCCTTATACACTCAGTCTTACAAGTCGATTTCGGCCACGGCGACTGCTCTTGTGTCAGATTCAGATCATAGAGCTTCGTTCATGTCCGCACAGTACGTGCTTATCGTTGCGCTATCGCATGATGCGATAAGATACGGAAAGAGCAAACAATTGACATATTTTTGCGAAAAGTAGAGTCTACAGATAAGATCAAGGGTAGAGTAGTTCCGTTGCGCTAGGATGGCCCGAAACGTTTTCCAATTTTCGCTTAATAAAAGTGTTTTGCTTGTTTATAAAATGGTTAACAATTCATTATTCTCCAAAATAGACCAAAAGTAGCAACGGCCTATTCATAGCAGTACATTGCTAGACATAGGCCTCCCGAAATTATGTTTGGACATATCACATCTAGCCTCGAACTGAGTAGAGCTTGTATTATGGCCACTCGACCTCCCCTGTCGTCAAATGTGCGCCATCTTGCCCGGTCCTCAGCTCCACTCTATCTATACTCTAGGTAGGTATATTTATTGCCATCTCATGGTCACGCACGATGCATCCTTGGAGCGGGGAGCCTTTCCATATACCGTCAGAGAGCGTCCTGCGCTGTAGTCCTACCCTAGCAAATGCATGCACTGACTACTCTTCGTTTGCAAAGTAGTGTTGTTTTTCTCGTCAGGTGTGAGATGTACACGCATTGTGTTTACGCCTCTTCCGTCCGGGGATCTTCCACTGAAAATAAATCCTCTAATAGCTTTGCATGAGAACAGTTTTGGCGATATGACTTTCCCTGTCGTGCTCCTCTACCAAACTGGATAAGGTTTAGACTCCTTTACGGCGGAGATACACATGCCTGTAAAACGGAACAGTAGCGTGCATGCAGAAGATGTATGTATACATATTTTAATAATAAAATAAAATAATAAAAATAGTTTATTTCGGACTACTAGAGACCCATATTTCACATCACATTTCATTAATAAAATACATAAAATTAAACAATAAATAAAACAGCTTTATCAGCGTATTACTCATTAATGTATTATAAAAATTTGCTCAGCGTGGGGATTTATTAGGGCCGACACCCAGTGCCTCTGCAAAGGACTATCAAACCTACCAGCCAGGACCCCGAGTATTGTATTAGAGCTACCCAGCATTCTGCGCTTGATGGATGCTATTTTATTTCTCATGATGGCTTGGAAATCACTGACATGAGCATTTTGCAAGTCAAACTTGCATGTAATTTGCGTCCTTGTATTGTAGGTACTGCTCGCTGGCTGTCGCGTCGGTTCACACGTGCTGGTATTGCAGCCCTCGCGTCCTCTCCCTCATTTTTAACACCAGTAAATCAAATGTTGTGCCATCTACTTATTTGCCAGTATAGGCATGCCAGTTAGCTTATACACACATGACAGGAAGGCACGTCCTAGGTGCTGATATGCAAGGGTGCCAGCTACATAACAGTCAAGCAAGCCATGTGTATACTTGCCACATTGCATCCTATAGGTTTCTTATTGTATCTTACTGCAGCATTCATCATGCAGCGACATCTAGTTCCGAAAGGTGCAAACTTAAGTTGCTTTTTCGATAAGCACTAATAAAATAAAGACATTAGTTATACAGTAGGTAATTAAATACAACAATAGTTTTGTGGACATGGGTGAAAAGAATTTAGAAAAGAGCAAGATTCGACAAAGTCAGATATTTCATAATCCACAAAGGCAGACAAGTCCGCCTAGACTCCATGAAAGTGCTGAATGGTGTCGTTCCTCGGAACCCGGTCTGCCCTGGCGGCTGAAACTCGTCGAGTCTTTCGGCGTAACAACTTGTGATGACTCAACCAGCATAGAAACGCTCACGTTACGGTCTACCGACTAGGCGACGACATTGCTTACAAAAAGCATTGCCACAAAAAACCTAGGAAATGTAATTTCGTGATGAAATTTTTAGATTTTTTGTGAGTTTAGCGCTCATGGTATGCTCCTCGCCGAGCCACGAGTCCGCGGGCGCGGGTGGCGCGTCATCGCTCGTCGCCTCCACCGGCACGGGCATCGGCAGGGCTATAATTAGCACCAGTGCTGAAGCCGCTCCGCTCTCGCCGGCGCCCGCCGCCCGCCGCCCCGCGCCGGGCAGCGCTTGCAATGCGATCACAAAGTGGGGATCTCGGCCGCGAGTTCACGTTGGCATCGCTCGCTTACTATCCTCCATGGACTGCCGTGTTAGTGTGTGGTGTGGTGAAGGACCCATAACTGAACTAACTCAAAGAGTTTAGGTACATAATACAGTTGTTGAGTGAATTGAACCGCCATGGGATCTGAAAACGGCGACACCATGACACGTAAGTCCTTTATTATCCGACATTATTGTAATGATTATTCGGGAGTTGGGACTTCATTGTGGCATTATAAAGGTTTTCCATTCGCGATTACAACTGCTTTCCTATAAATATTTTGGGCAATATCAGATAGAATTCTACCTACGACACGACGACCGACCATATCGTCAAACAATACTGTGGTATTAAATTGTGGTCATTTTATTTATTTACAAAGTTAAAATTGGACAACGCGAAGCGGTCTCTCTGCTCTGACCAAATATGATATCTGACTTATTTCCGACGTTAATCGTGGAAATTTTGAGTGATATTGAAGTGAAATTCTGTGTGCGCCCGCGTTCTTCCTACCTACCTACCTACCTCCTTCCTACCTTGATGATGAGTACGTTAGGTTATGCATGTATTGACACAAAAATCGGACGCCTGCCATAGTGCGCGGTCGTACTCAAGCCAGTCAAGCCACTCACCACGTACTTGACCACATAGACTTTTTTCATTTCATTTAACTTGTGCTTTCTTACTTCTGTGCTTGACCATTATAACTAAACCAAGCTTCTGAAGCTTTAGGTACCTTACCTTTTACCTATACAAAGCTGGTTCTGTACTATTCTAAAAATATATTGTTGTATTCACGAATATCATAAAAAAACTGACTAAAGACAAACTCTCTGATCAGTTGTCCACTTTGATGAAGTACCTATATCAAAGGTTGTAACATCCGGATTGAATCTTCTTCTTATCGTGTCACTAGTTCTTTTGAACCAGAGATCGTTGTAGACCCTGAGGTAAACTATTTACATGGATGGTTGTAGATGACCGTCACCGCCCGCTGTTGCTGTTGACCCAATTCCGTCCTCTTCACAAAGAGAACCTTATCCACTTCACCCTACTCTTTGTCACAGAAAACTAATCCTTTGTTTGGTTTTCGCGATGATGACGTCATTTTGTACTACTAAATCATATCATAAATGATACACTGTAGAGGCATCTTAGTAGAATAGAAAAAAAAATATAACCAGGCTACGTAAGTAAGTTCGGTTAGCAATGTAGCTACAGTTGTGGAAGCAGACATCTCACCTACTTGCATGACTCACCCCACCTACTTGTCGACTGATCGTGTCTACTGCAGACCCTGAGGGTTGTTATTCGGACAGTGTGCGATGTTGGTACAACCACTAGCTTTACAACTTTTTTTTTGTCTTCAGAAGGGAAATTCATTTACGAATCAACCAGTCGGGGGGACCGGAGTTATGTGGGACTAGCCGCCCTCATGGGAGGACGGAATACCCAATATAACCCCTCCGGTGTTCCTCTCTCGCCATTCTTGCTGGGCCACGGGAGCAAAAGCCTTCCGCGACCCAACTACCAGCTTTACAACCTGTATCAAGCAGGAGCCAAACGTTGTACAGTAATTACCCTAGCCATGTGGAACGTATGGATGAGGCGAGAGTTCCGAAGCGGATCAGACACGGGAAGCCTCACGGCCGAAGCCCTCGAGAATGACCTATACTCCAATGGCTGGTTGGCATTGACCAAAAAATGAAAGCTCTCGGAGGCCGCGGCTGGAAGGAGAAAGCCAAAGCTCAGCCTGTATCGCGATGTTTACTTGGCGAGGTGATGAGTGGTGTTCGGGGGTGGCAGAGTTCCGGAAATATGGTTGTACAGAGAATCACTATAGATGCCGATGTAGATGTAGATGTAGTGTGCCTATATGGATGGAATATGGGTTTTACCCAGACATTCGTTGGGGTTGTCGGGCGGGCGGTGCGGATCGATAGCAGCCGCCCGCCCACCACTTCTGCCTCACGCACGCATCCCCCACAGCCCACCGGCAGGCATATCTACTGTCTGCAATCTGCAATTAATCACAATGCATTTCCGTATACCTCCTTATAGCCAAATCGATTCAGTGGCTTAGGAGACAGGGATCGAGAGTGCGTGAGGTCATAGTTCGGCGTGAACCAGGGTCCCCAGATACTGTACTTACACAGCACTGCTAATATTTTTTATTTATTTTATTTATTTAACATTGAACTCACAGTTACATTTTTTTCAAATCGAGTCGTACTTTTTTTTTACCGATGTACGGTGTGGTGGTTTTGGAACATGTACGTACGTACAGTGTATCTGTCTATGAACTGTTAAGTGTTTTTACGTACACGTACACACCTACGTTCATCGAGTTGGATCTAGATCCAACTCAATGCCTACGTTACGTGTATTACACTGTATATTCCAGTAGGTTGAAACTTATAAAATATCAAAAAGTACCTACATGTGCTTTGCCTTCATTCTTGCTCATGGTTCGGTTAAAAATGCAAGCAGCGAGCTGCAATAGAGGCCCTTACTTACTATAATAGAGTGGCAATTTATAGACCTGAGTCATAAAAAAATGCATGATGGGGAAACCCTTCTCAGTGCAGGCGCAGGCTGTCGCGGGGGGATGACGAACGAGGGTCGTTAGTGTCGTTACACTCGTTACTCGTACACTATAAGCGCTTTGCAATCAACCCTCAAACACATTCGAAACCTAGGAACACGCAAATACTCGCATAATCGCTAAATTAAATTTGTCGAGGCATTTTGATTTTTTGGACACCCATCTTAATATGTCTGTCACTGTAGCAAATGGCACTTATTTTGATTCCCAATAAGGCATAAGGCACCCAAAAATATTGGGTGGTGGTACACAAAAATTTTGACAAATTTTAGTGCATTATTTAATTTAATATTAGAGTATTTGTCTACCTTTTTCTGATTCTTATACATCATATTCAGTACCTACACTACACCTACCTATTGTGATTGTAGCCTTACCTTACACCCCAACCCCAACACTCGAAAAAACTATCTGAATACATACGAAACGCAGATAAATTCAGAAAACTGCTCACCAGTGATCCCATAAAGACCAGCCTATTATAAAATCTATGCTTGGAGTATTGTGAGATAAGTTACTTCAATACCTTTCCTAAGTTCTATGTTCAATACTGTAGCGTTGTGGTCACAGCGCCATCTCTGGAAAACGGCTAATATTTCTAGTACCAGACTTCATGACATTAATAATTAGCGGAGGGATGATACATAATCAGAACCACTAATTTAGGCAAACGGCGTGACTAGGAACTTCGACCACTGGTCAAAAGAGGGCAGCGTTTATGTAAACAGGTGATTTTGAACTCTATTGCTAGGTTGATAAGAGTCACTGTCCTGTGAATAAAACCGCAAGTTCTAGAACATTCCTAGCTCAGTATGGTCGTGTGCGTGAGATAGATATCGATCTTCGTCCACTAGTCAACAGATGGCAGCGGTTATGTAAACAGGTGATTTTGAACTCTATGGCTAGGTTGATAAGAGTCACTGTCCTGTGAATAAAACCGAAAGTTCTAGAACATTCCTAGCTCAGTATGGTCGAGTGCGTGAGATAGATATCGATCCTTCGACCACTCGTCAAGAGAGGGCAGCGTTTACGTAAACAGGTGATTTTGAACTCTATGACTAGGTTGATAAGAGTCACTGTCCTGTGAATAAAACCAAAAGTTCTAGAACATTCCTAGCTCAGTATGGTCGAGTGCGTGAGATAGATATCGATCCTTCGACCACTCGTCAAGAGAGGGCAGCGTTTACGTAAACAGGTGATTTTGAACTCTATTGGAAGGTTGATAAGAGTCACTGTCCTGTGAATAAAATCGCAAGCTTCTAGAACATTCCAAAGATGAGTTGGTGACGTTTTCCTGCGATTCATGTCCTTTGCTGAGAGACTTCACTTCGCTCGTAGACCCAGTGCACGACGGACAGTCGACATCTTATAAATTTCTGAGGTGTTCTTCCAACATCCACGAGGTATGTTTTTAGAGTTGTGTGACGGGATTCCGGAGCGCGTTCGTTCATCTTTCGAATAATCACGTTTCGTTCCAGACGGGAAATCTGGAAAGCTGCCAACCACGCCGGCGCCGAGCCCTACCAAAAGTAGACCCACGCGTCACCCAAAGGACCCTTCGGGTTTCCGGAATAGCTGACGTCCAGGGGAAAACAAGGATAAGCCAATTTAAAGGTAAGGAATTGCATATTATGCGGCAAAATAGTGTGAGGGAATAAAGCGGGAACCAGCTAATAAGGTGACGCCTGTTCCAGATCTAAAGCGGAGAGGCGTCGGGTACCACGGTGGGGTGATCCCCGTGGGGACACGACCACAGGCGTCCAGAGGTTCCCGTCTCGTGGACCTAAATAGCTTTCATCAGGTGGGTGCGTTCCATGCAACCCTCAACTCTTTTTCTTTTGGTTGCTGATTTACATTTCACTGCGGGCGGAGTCCTAGCTAGGCTGGTGGTTAAATAAGGTTTAAACAAAATCTATTGTAGGTGCAAATTTAGAATAAAACACGTTTCGTTAACAACATTGTGCTTCTCATGCGGTGGTACAACTTTACGTCTAAAAGGTAGATAGGCATTTAAATTTTATGCTTGCGAGCTGTGTATTGACCGCAGCGATCCTTTCTCAATACTTTTAAATCCTACGTGGAGCATTGCTCGGTTACACGAAGTATATAATTTAGATACGCGGTGTCCGCGAAATATCGGAGGTAGACCTGGGCTGTGGCTTCCAAAGGCGAGCGGAGGTAAAATTTAGCGTGTCTCGACTTTAGATAGACCGGCACCGTGCGCTTATGGAAGCTACAACCACGGGAAGCTTCGTTAACGAACAAAGGTAACATTGTAAAAGTTTTGGCCAAGCACGTGCCAAAAATCCCATCTGACACCGCGAGGGGTCAAGTGGGATTCAACCGGAATCAGCTCCGGCTGGTCCTTAGGATCATTTATAGACACTTGAGACCTAGTCTAAGTAACACCCTAACCTAGTTTTTAAGGTTTTAGTAAATAAATCTTACATGTGAAAGTAATAGAAAATCAACATGACTTTATACTTACTTAAGGTGTTTAGCTTAAGCAAGAATGATATTACCTCTTAAGAATGTGCAGAAATATAGAATAAACAAATATAAAATAAACCTCCTTTAATTTATTAGCTTTTAAGGATCCCACACACCAAATAGTTTACTTCTTTTCTGATAACGTGACCCCGACTGAGCTAGTCCTTTATAGAAAACCTCACCTTTTAGAGGTTTCCTTCTCTCTCTCTCGCATAATATACCCACAACGTTACAATACATAGAGGTCATTGACTTGGAGCTCCACCTAGTAGGTAGCTTAGGTAGGTAGGTAAGTCTAGATTCAGAACATTGATGGCGTTGCGGAATTTATGTCGAATGGGCATGACATGATTAGAACAGAATAAACAGAATAGGTATATAAACATTTTATTAGTAACTTCAAATTACAAGTCAGGTATGATAACGATAATGAGATAATTAAAAAGTGTAAAGTTATACTAAAATTGAATAATGATAGTAGTAGTGATAGTAATATAAGTAGGTAGGGACAATACAAAAGGTAGGCAAGGCATCTCGCGCGACCTCTTCCTGCCGCCTGACGCCTGACGCGCAGTTTGTGACGCGCTCCACTGACTCGGTGCACCGGAATCCAATGGCCGACGAACACTCGCGAATCTCGCGAACTCGCGATCGATAATTAGGTACGTACATACGGGAAACTCTGAAGCTCAATGCGACAACATGACATTGCTAAAATAAGGCGCCTAATTCATGGCCGTAATTATTGCCGTATCGTGTTAGGTAGGGCCAGCGGGCGGGGCAGTCCGAGCTGTCGTCGTCATCAGCCAACCAGTGAGTCATAGCATAGCCATAGCATTACATTATGTTACACCAGTCCCGCACTCGTAATGAAGTATAGACAGGACCTGTGGCACCTGTGGATAGGCAGGACCGACTGGGACCACCACAAATTTGTCAGAGTACTAGCAATACTAGGGACCACCGAACCGCTGCGCTGAGCTCGTACCACCCAACCCCACCCTCGCCCCTGCCCGTTGCGTCGTCTTGAAGTGTTATCAAATTTTTTCAAGGAAATCAAGTTTAGCGGACTTTCTTTATTGATAGCCCTCCCTATCCACAATATTTGGAACGTGTTCATTTTTAGCCGTCGTGCGTAAGTATCTATCTTGTATCTACTTACTTTTCTGGTTTCATTCAACTTTTCTAATACTTACTAACAATAAATCATTTACCAATTTGAATGATCCAGAATCTATTAGGTCTTTGATTTAGGTCGGGGTGAGGAGTGTTGTTATTCATTGCTTATATTATTGGTGGTGGTGGTGGTGGTTAAATGGTGCCGGTGCTGGATGATGGGAAACACATCATGCATGCAGGCATGAGCATTGGGAGGTGTGCGGCGGCCGGCGTGGCTACTGGCTGGCGCGAGGGTTCTGTCTGTCTGTCTGTGCGTGTGGTGCGCATGCCCGGGCGCGCGGGCCGCGGGGAGCGGCGGGAGGGCGCGCGGGGCTGCGCCGCCAGTATCGACGCGAGAGTCCGGCGCGCCGCGCGCTCCATCAGCCGCTTTATAACCTCGAGTGTTCCGCGTTACGTAAAGTGTCACCATGGCGGACTGCGGACCCTCCCTCTGCAGCGTCCTCAACCCGCGTAAGTGTCTCTCGGCCGCGTCGCCGCCGCGCCGCCCCGCGTTGCCGCGCGCCGATTCCGCTTCGCCTGCTTCCTTCTCTATCGCGACTAACCCGCTAACGCGCAGCCTTCTATTCCAGATGCCTGGTTCGACCCGCAGAGGCTACACCCCGAAGGTGAGTTTGTCGTTGCGAGCCGTGCAGAAATGGCTCGGTGGCGCGCCGCCAACCGACGAATGCGGCCCGGGCCGGCGCGCTCCCGCCCCGCTCCCGCGCGCGGCAGACGCGCCGCGCGCCGCTGACCCACTCGGCTCAGTGTGTCACCTGTCCTGCGACATGTAGCGTAGTATAGTGTGGTGCATAATGAATGAACCTGAAGTCGACCCCCGCTCACGCTGCTTAGACCCTTCCTTTCGATTGTACTCTGGCCTGTGCTCTGGCTCAGAGACGGTTCCATTTGGGTTACGGACACCTTGATCGATTCTGGCTAATCCCTCTCACGAAGCCGCGCCAAATCACGATAACATCGCACAATTAATCACCGCCGATGTCAACATAATATTTTGTAGGTTACTCCTAGTTGGTAGGAAGGATTTTATTTAGATAGAAATCCAAATAAAATCCTCCCTAGGTCGCCCTAGGGTTAGTCTGCCAACCAAACAATTAGAATAGTGAGATATATACACATACAAACCCACTAACTCACTTGTGGTGGTAGGTAGGTGTATGTAGCTTGGCCACCACCGCATTGCGTAGCAGTTTGTCTTGTCACTCACGAACAAGATGGACATGTTTAATTTAGATTTTTGTCTGAATGTACCTTTGTACCTAGTACATATTTTATATCACTCGCCGTTCGTCGCGTTGCCTCGGTTGCGCCCTCTCCAGCTCCACACTGAAACAATTGAAGTGAACCTTGCTTCATTACTATTCGGCCTTTGATTCATTCGGCTTGCAAATTGTGTTTATCGTCCTATCCATGCCGCCATGCACGCATGCGCCATCTTTATTGCTCTACCCCGGGTTCTTTTCCCGATGCTCTACTAAGTTAGGCACCTTTAACTTCAGGTTATTTTTTTTAGTAGCTACTTAAGTATTTATTGAATGTCCGTTTTTCCTTCCGTCAATGATGATACTAATTACGTAAGTAAATAACACAGTTGGTAGCTAGGTATCTGACTTCACTAAGCGGTTTCAATCCCAGTCACATCTCTCGTTCGAGGCAAACACATGTTCCACACGTGTTGTTATTTCAATGTAGCTTCCCGAAGCACTCGTTGTCCGTACTAAAACCAGCGAAGGAAAATACACAATACCTACTGATCTCTGATTTTAGGATTCCTACATTCCGGTTACTAACTCTTGTCGAAGCCTCACTCAGCTCAAACCCTCCACTCAAGCAGTGATTTGTCCCTGAGAACTGTCCAACAACTTCTGCAAGACTAGCTAGATTTAAACATAGTACCTGTGCTTAGTATCTACTGCCCAGTGAAGGACTACTACCTACATTTATGGAGTCGGTCAAAGTGAGTCATCGCACCCAGACCGCACCGCGTTTCTTGCTAGCACCTATTCGCTACTAATTTAATTAGAGCTCTATGTTCTTCTAGTAACATGTTCGTAATTGTGACGGAACGGTTGGCTCGCCTTTGTGTCCTTGTCGCCTACTGTGCCTGTGTAGTGTATGCAGTGCCCAGTAACCACAGGAACTGTGCGGAAACGTGATCCGTCTCCGAAGGCCGCTGACACGCTCGCATCCTTTATTCTACTCAACTATCTCGATTCTCAATGATAAAGAGCCAAGTTACTTACTAAATTTTAAACTGTAGTTATTACAATTTGAAATTTATCAATTTTGCATTCAGCTGACTACGTATTTCTTCATTGCGAGCGATTCCTTTTACATTCGTAAGCTAAATGTTCGTAAGCCTTCAGCGGTAAATAGCTATTTGTATTTTTCCTCTAACAACGCGAAACGCTAATGAACTTTGCCTTGATTTAAAATTAATGACTGTCTAATTGTTCTGGTTTTGAATACGTTCTTATCTGGACTAGCTGGAAGTTTTTATGAGGCTACGGACACGATAAGTAGAATTCCTCCCTCTTGTCCAGCCGCTATAATTATATTTTACAAAAAACATTAGGTACGTTCGTCGCTTCGCAGTGGGGAAAAACATTTACACAATGAAGCATGACTTTTATAAACAACTTTCTTTACATTATACTTCAGTATTTTTCTCTAATTGTGCAGAACGGTTTAAATAAAAGAGTGAAAACGAAACACGAAGAGGTGCACCCACAGACATAGATCTATATCTGTGCCGTGGGTGCATCTTTTATAAAACTCGCGTCGAAAGACATAACTACTATTACCTGCCTACTGCCTACGCATCTTACTTGTACCTAGGATAGGGTTGCCATAGCAGCCTAAGTACTGACCGGGACATTACCAGTAATTGCTGAAAATCTACATGTAAAAGAAAAAACATTTATATTTGTTACCATTATACACTTAATTTCTTAACAAATCAGATTAAAATTATTAAAAAGAAGTTAGATATCTACAATGTAGATTATACACATGAATGAAACACTAAATAATATATTTTTCAGATTTCTTCACCTTATTTAGCAGGTCCGGTTTGCCCATAACATACTTATAAAATTCTGGGCATGTCATTTTGTAATTGAATTTGACTTGAATAATGCTTTCGACCGTGTCTACGTGAAGGCGATTGCGTTCTTTAGTCCACTGTGCAGCTACTAAAGAAAATATTATTTCCACATTGGCACGTACCTACACGTTTCGCGCTGCAATTGAAATACTGGGACATTTTGTAGAACGACCGGGACGACCGGGACAGAAGCTTCAAACCGGTGACATGTCCCGGTGTACCGGGACGGATGGCAACCCTAACCTAGGACCTTACCTACCACCTCTACTACATTGAGATTGAAGTAAAGTAAATAATATTGCATTGCATTGATTATGTAGTACGTCGATCGGTCGGACCTCGGTATGTAGGTTAGGTACTCCTAGACAACGCCACGTACCTAAACCTTATCTAAGTATTTGTTATACTACATCTATTGTAATTTCCCATAGCCATAATGTTCTCGATTTATTTGATGCTAGCTTGATACTGTAGGTATATAAGATACTTGACACGGTTATGACGTGCTATGCGACACGTGAGATTACAACATGTCATCGATCGACACAATAGCAGTATCATACTCTCTCCTCCTGCTCTAATCTAATCTTCAGCGGGGTGCTACTATATAGAGTAGAGATCCTCGTGTCGTCGGCGTCGTGGTGTCGTGTAGATCGTGTGGGCTGCGAGCTGCGGCCCGCGGCCAGCATGACCTGACCTGGACACTTGCTGTCAAAGTAAACAGCTCCAAAAAATATTTTAGTCATAAAATTCCCAAATTTTCGGTACGTTTTTTATAAATTCTTGTGTGACTCTATACTACATAATAATACTGTTTAAAAACTTCTTGATGTAAATAATAGTTAGCCCTAATGTAATATCTACTATAAATAATGTAGTATCGTTGTGTGTGTTACGCTACGATTTAATGACGTACCGGAAATGCGTATTAATAACATTATTTTGTAACAGTTCTAAGATTTCGGAACACTATAGGGCCGTAGGGTCAGGCTAAAAATTGCACTTGTTTGCCGAATGTAGGTACTTCAATTTCAGTCTACATTTGATTTCTGTAAAACTGTCGAATCGAGCACTTAGTCACAGTTTGCGATCTCCATTTCCTGTTCACACATGTGTAGAATGATCAGCGTCCGCGAAAACATTGTGGATAATTGCCGGTTGCCGGCGCGGCATGCGGCATGCGGCACCGGCATGCGGAATTCCAGTTGAATTTCGGAAGCTGTCGTTATTTTTACCGACAGGTGACGTCGCGTCCGCGACCTTACCGACCAGTCATAGTTCTTATGGTAGCATTCCGATTTTGACGACCGCGACACGCGACCGCTCGACCCGGATATACATGTATGCGCGAGACGCGCTTGCATCCAATACGGCCGCGGTCGCCATCATCGGAAGGCCACCTTTACATGCTCAATGCCCATTATTAGTTATTTTGTTTTATAGTTATTTTTTAGTTTCTTCATGAGTTAACATTCATCTTACATCCACAAAATTGTAGCTGTAGTGTTGTAGTATTGTAGAAGATCAAAGTAATGTTCGAGATAAAATGATAGCGTGTATTCTTGCTGGGTATAACTGGGAACTTTTGTAAGAAACGTAATGTATTCAAACCCTTTAAATTACAAACTGCCGAACAAAAATTAAACACTACGAAAGTCTGCCATGAAATAGACCAATCGAAAGACTATTTTAAAATCGTAAATTTGTAAACAATGATCACCCAACAGGAAGCAATAATAATAAGTAGGTACTAATGCAACCTTACCAATTAAATTATTGGTTTTATACAATTTTACGTTTACATACATACGTATGTAGGTAATTCAGTAATGGCAAACCATTAAAGTACGAATATTGATGTACCTCGATGAGATTATGAAATCAAGTACTTGCATAGTAATGAATGATTGAGTAACCCCTGCTTGTCCCAAAGGGTAATTGTTGGCATGCAGCGCTTGTGCTGTGCCTGTTACACTGCTTACGAGTAGGTACGCAGGACGCCGGATACACTGATTCGATATCATAAATTGCCTCTCCGCCGACTGACGTGAGTTCACCGCTGTTAGCTAAGTCCAGGCCGTTATATTCAATTCAATTCAAATATTATTTCAGACTCATCATCAAATATACAGGCCTGGGTAGGTATATCTGCTCCCAGTAAGGGACTCGCAGATGACTGCCTGTCCTTCAAATGTTTATGTAGGCGTGCGACTTGCAAGTCAAGTACCACCAGAATACCTGCATTTGGTTTGATGGCCCGAGCGCTAATGGGATTCTTCTTATAAATTATGTACTGTGTGAGTGTGAATACATCATGTAACAAGATGATTTCATGTATCACCTGCGATTTTGTCTGTTTGACTTTTATAAAGCTAATTTTGCCGTTGACTTCGTTGTTGTATTTATCTAGATCTCAATGGTTGTTTGTCCAGATTAGTTAGTAAGTTAGGCTGTCTGTCAGTCATCTCCGTTTTTTGTGAACATGGAAAGAAACCAATAATAAGCGGTTTGTTTACAAACATTCCACATAGGCAGTGGGTTGGTGGGCGAGACATATTCATATGTATGTACATTTCGGTTGAGTTGTACCTACGATTTGTTTATTCCGTGTTTGGTTATTCCTTACACAGGTATATTTTATGATTGAATGTGTGTTCTGTGTGTCCATTTTTCACATATTTTATTTTACGTTTATTGTTCGTTCCGCCTACCAATTTATTTTCTTTCACTGATTTCGTCTTTGTAGATAGATTAATCTCCATTATCTCATTTGGCTATAAGCGGTGTCTATTTCCGTCCCTGCGTGATATGATAAGACAGCGTACCTGTCGGTACGGCATTGACCGCTCCTCCTAGCTGCGCTGGTGCCAAGCCAACTATTCGTGATTCGTGTAACTGTGCGGTGCACCTGTGCGCCTGTCTACTTGTGTAGTACGGTACAGGTTACTCACTCATCTTCTGGGGCTTTGGAACTATCATCGATCACACGACAGACAGATACTATATTAGGTACCTCCTAAAGGTAGGTACTAGGTAGGTAGACCTACAGCACCAATAAGGCAATGATAGTGACCTCTTTACGTCTACTTGTGAAACTGTTACAAGAGAGCTGAGTCATCGCCACTGTCAGAGGTTTAGATTTTGCCAAAAATCCCACCTGACCTAAATATCGTCCGTCTGGCTTATCTTATCACTCACCTCTACCTCGACAAGCAAGGACTTTTTGAGAGTTTCTAATAGTAATAAGTGACCATAAGCTATAAGCAAGGAGACCGTTCCTTCGTCAATCGAACTTAGCGCGAGACTTAGCGCAAAATTCCATACAAAATGTTTCGGGCAAATACTCAAAAAGTACGCCGTATTATAGTAATTTCTTCACACTATTCGTTTCGTCCATGTTTAGTGATTTCATACTTAAATTTAGATTTTAT
This sequence comes from Lobophora halterata, assembly GCA_932526365.1. NCBI lineage: Eukaryota > Metazoa > Arthropoda > Insecta > Lepidoptera > Geometridae > Lobophora > Lobophora halterata. The sequence continues at coordinate 228,975 of OW052007.1, forward strand.
ACGTGTTTTAAAATTAACCCTACTAACTTAAAAACACGTATAAATGAAACCTTTCACTTTTTTTGTTGACGGAATCAAAAAACATGGACGAAACGAATAGTGTGAAGAAATAACTATAATACAGCGTACTTTTTGAGTATTTGTCCGAAACATTTTGTATGGAATTTGGATTTGGGATTAGCCTTAAACCAAGAAGATTAATCATTCGCTGGTTTCTTAATGAGAAATTTCAATAAGTACCTAAATTTTTTTTTTTTATTTTACAACTAAGAAGTTAAACGAAACAACTTAAGCCACGTTTTCAATAAGGGACATTTGTCCCGCGACATAGTCACCCGACATGAAATCTACGTGCAAAAAAACTACACGAAAGACTTTTTTCCTCCGTGACGAAAGCGACATGTCCCGCGACACGTAGATTTCGCCGATTTTAGATTTTGACGGGCGACCATGTCGCGGGACAAATGTCCCCTAATGAAAACGAGGCTTTAACCTCCCAAAAGTAAGAACCTGCACTACCTACGGCTAAGTTCCTTCGCATAAGCAGACTATGGAATCAACCATATGTAACAAAATAGATACCTACCTACAATAGCATACATGTGCGTGGCGCGTGCCTGTTTACAATTTCTGCACTTCCCATTCTTTCATTGTTGCATTCTCATTCATACTTAGATCTACAATTAGTATTCATTGAGCTTCTTCTTACCCATTCGCAGACTTCCGACAAGTACCTACTTTGCGACATTCTAACCAACTTTATACGTAGGCATTCATCATTAGTTCATTACATTACTATATTTAATATACTACCCATATAATTTATATTCACACACATGTATATTATAGTACTAGAGTACCTACTTAGATTCTATCTTCAAACCATTGTCATCGACATCGATATCGATGTGGTGTGAGTTGTTCGCTATATCTAACTGTCACTGTCAAGTGTCAAGTACGAGGTAGCGGTTTGTATGGTGACCATAATTTTGCTGAGACTATCATTTGTTTAAGAGCGCTTTCAGACTAGCATTTTGTGCGCGCGTATACGCGCGTTCACCAGACGCGCGGCTTTAAAAGCCGAATGCACGTACCCGTGCGTATACGGGCTAACATATCGGCGTTTACGCTCTGTTTTTTGTAGCGAGTGTCATAGTGACTCATGTGAACCCACGCGCGTACACGCGGTGCAAAACACAAAACACGAGCGGCGAACCCGCTCGGTTAGTTAGTACGCTAATCGGAGACCTATCTAAGCCCATAAAAACTATATAACATTAGGTAGGATTGTGGTTAATCGAAGGTCTATCACAAATAAATTAAAAAAAAACCCTTCCTTTCTGTAAGTTTCAGTCCAGGTCTACAATGGATACCTATTCTGCCGAAAACAATGATTCTAGATTAAATTACGGTTCTTTAATACTAAGGTAGGTTTCGTCTCCGTTGTTCCTCCTCCGTCCGAAATCCGTTCTTATATTCTGTAAGATTAGGTCGCATACTAAAATGTCTGGTAAATCGCATCAGTCGTTGACCTTTCTGAAACAGACTGGAATAAGTGTTTACTTAAATTTAGATGAGTCTTTGAAAATACTTGATTATTCCAGCCCAGCGCGCCTTGAAAGGGAGATTACGGTGTGTGTGTACCTGTGGTGTAGGCTGCTAATGTAATGCGTTGATTTATGTTTATACGAGCACCTCTTCACGATAAACAAGGGCCATGATGTAGCGTCCGTTGGTTTCGTTCGATAGTATTATCAAACATTCAAGTTCAATGCCTTAGACCAGCCCGATAACGGTCATTGTTGCTGTGGTATCACTCTACTAGTTTAGTGAAAGTGAAATAACATACACTTATCGTATTAGTTAGTACAATATGTACCCTACAATGTACATTTGTGTAACGAGTACCAGGGTCATAGTCCAAGCATAACTTTGTTATACATTCTTATCTTAATGACTCTCATTCGTCTTTCGCTTGCTGACTCGTTGAATAAGATAGCTCGCTGTCCCCGACCCGTAAGTCCCGCAACAAGGTTGCAGTACTTGCAGTAGATAAGGTAACTCGTCCACGTTTGTGCGTCGCGATGGTGTCAGCAGTGGGTTCGATGACGTGTGTGAAAGGCGGGCCGCGTGGCGCGGCCAGTGGCGCCCGCTCGCTCACTCCGCCGCCATGGCCCGTCCCAAGCAGTCACCACGCCACGCTGCGCAATACGATAACCTGCCACCCCGAGGACCAGGTATTCTCCACTAATTCCTGTCGAAACCATAGATAGATTGACCTCTCTAACCCACAGAAAGGCTATCCTTGTGATTCTGAGAACGTTTTAAGTCATGTATATGTGTGGATGAGCTTCGGTATGCCCGACCGTATTCCGAGAGCAACGTTGCATTTTTCTTGTTTCCCATAAGATATTTTTTTATTCAAGCCGGTCCCATAATTTTTGTTTTATTTATCTTATCCTTTTAGAAATATCTATTCAAGGGGAACGGTTACTGTGCGTGCGTGGAATAGTCATTTTAGTGTAGCAGCTGTTGCGTGTGCGCTCTCTAAGCGTTCGTGTTTCCTACAATAACGTCGGAAACGGGCCTGCGGAGGCTCTAGCGGTAAATTGTCGCATTCGATGCAGTCTAGTTATTATGCTAGGTGTGTCAAGTTACATTACAAACGAAGTGAGCTGACAGTGAGACAAGCGCAAGTGGGCGGGGGCGGCTCGCAAAGTATAGTGAACTCTTCGATTTTGGATAGGTGATATCATCCGACCGCCAGGAAACGAGTTCTTTTTAACGATATTGACATCATCGTAGGTACTTTCTAGACAGTATAAACTGAGATTAAACCGGTCTCTCGTATAGTATAAAACGGTACTTATATAGGTTGTAGGGAAGGCAGTCCCTTCATTCATGCACGACCTATTCTCGTATGGATGTATCATGTGATGTTGGTGGTGGAGTGCAGGGCTGAAGATGACGATCTATTGTGTGTGTTGCAGTTGAGTCGCTGATCTACTGGCGCGCGGCGGGACGGTCGGGCGCGGCTCTGGGCGCGGGGCTGGCGCTGCTGGTGGCGCTAGCGTGCTGCTCCGTGGTGTCGGTGCTGGCCTACGTGTCGCTGCTGGCGCTCTCCGCCGCCGTCGCCTTCCGCATCTACAAGAACATTCTGCAGGCCGTACAGAAGACCAACGATGGTCATCCCTTCAAGTGAGTACCCTACTCTACTCCACTCTTCAGTGCCTGCTGCTCGACCTGTACTGATGGTTGCGTACGTTGCGATGCGTTCGTCGTCGAACCGCGATGCAATTAATTTTGTTTGGCGCATGTCGCCACTACTAGGTACGGTAGGTAGGGTTATCGTTTCCCTGATTACATATTATGTTTAGATCTCTGTCGATAACAGTCATCCAATCCAACAACAATTGCAATATTGTCTGAGTTTATTTAGTTAGCATGGTCACTCTAATTTTGAAACTGCAAATAAACTAAGTTTTGTTTGTTCACCAGTTTATATTATTTTTCGACAACTTAGATTAAAAATTACTATCTTCACTCCTTTTTTTTCTATAATTGGCAACAACTGCAACGATCTGAATATTAATTATATTCTAAACAGAGCCGAATTTTCTAATCAAATGGTACAATCGATCACAAAAGACCGTAATTTCTTCTGCAGCGCGGTGATCAAAACTAGTCGTCAAAGCATAGGTCGTTTACGTACAGCCAGCAGCACAGACATGTTATACACTCCCATCCAAGCATTCACATTATATAATTTATACCTAGGTACTCTTAATTTTGCAAAGACATTCATTTTCTGAAAAAAAATCTGACAAGTGAGATAACTACGTGAATTTGAAAATGCTTGCGTAGACTTTTCTTAGCAAACTTTGGGAGTGTATAGGTTAGGTACATATTTGTGCAGCTGACTGTATCTACACTAATCATTCCACAATTGAATGTACTGCAACCGGAAGTGTTGTCAAAGCGCCCCTCCGTGTGCCCCCGACGACGCCCTCCGAACCAAGTCAGATCCGGGGAATCGTTTAGGAATGGCAGCCTTACCGGCTACCGGCTACCGTCTACCGTGGCGACACACGTACCTATAAGTAGCGGCACATAAGTTTAGCGCTGACCGGTACGCGGGGGGTGTTACTGCGCATGTTTATTGTATGTGTAGTCCCCCTCAGGTACATTTGTAGGTGCCGGTATTGAGTGCGCGGTTGTGGTTTTCAGATGGCTGCTGGAGACTGACATCAGCGTGCCGGCGGAGCGCGCGCAGTCGCTGGCGGCCGCCGCCACCGCGCACCTCAACGCCGCCACCGGCGAGCTGCGCAGGTACCACTACTACACACACACACACACACACACACACACACACACACACACACACACACACACACACACACACACACACGCACACACACACGCCGACCGTTCGCACGAACGCACGCCATCACAACGAGCGCACGGTCGGTGGAGAGGAAATATATACATACGGTACATAGAAAACACCCAGACTCAGGACACACACCGATGTTCATCACACAAATGTTTATCCTGAAGCGAGAATCGAACCCGCGACATTGGCGTGGCAGTCCAACGCACTTGTCACTCGACCTGTCGTCTGTATTACCATCATTGTCTTGTAACAAATAGTTGCCAATAAAAAAACTATGAACTAAACTATGTGTGACCATTGTGTATTGTAGTTTAACTGGGCTTTCGAGACAGACAATCGGATTGTGTCAAAGTGGATGAGCGCTTCAGCAATGTTGCACTTGCCAAAGTGTACATGTATATTCACGGTTTAATAGCGCTGACCTTGAATGCGCAAAAGTCGATTTTTAGCTGTGTTTGGAGGCAGGGGTGCGACGCGACAGGGAAGGTGCCCGGCGCCGGCGTCTATTGGTCGCTTAGCCACCTTCCCGCCGCGGGAGAAACCAATAGGTGCTGTCTCGCCTCACCGCACTTGCGCAGAGCTCCCCTCCACTTTCACCGAGCGCTATTAAACCGTGAAGACACCTATAGCCATTACGCGTAGCACTGTTCTGGTGCTGGGCAGAGCGCCTAGCTCGTCTGACCCTGACTGACCCTGGCCCGGGCGACGGTTGCAGGTTGTTCCTGGTGGAGGACCTGGTGGACTCCCTGAAATTCGGCGTGCTGCTGTGGTGCCTCACATACGTGGGCGCCTGCTTCAACGGCATCACGCTCATCATCCTTGGTACCTACTTACCTACACCTACATTGACACTCACCTGTATTCAGTCGAATTATTCCCAACTGTCACCCCGCTCTAGGGTGACAGATGGAACAAAAAAGTTATATCTGTCCCGCCGTTGCTGAAACGGGGACAGATAGATTTTTTTAATACAAAAGTACTATGTATCAAAACATTTTTGTATTTTAGCTACCATTGGCTTTTTTGCACTCGGATTTGAAAGGTCTACTTAAAAGCCAGTAGTGGATGTTAAAATTCTAAGGTAGTTTAGGTACTGTATGTACCTATATATGTATGTTTGTATCACCGCATTTTTTTTAAAACCGTAAGTTTACATTTTACCCGTTTTCAAACACGCTAAATTACAAACTGTCGAAAATGAAATAGACAAATCAAAGGCCTGTTCACAAATAAACGTTTTTAAAATCGTAAGTTTGTAAACGATCACCAAATATGAAGGCAAAAAAATCAACCTAACCTACCATTCAGAGGGTGACTGTGCCGAGATTGATCTGTTTTAAAAAGCATGTTCATAATTTTTTGACAGTAAACAATTAAACGATTTTCAAACCGTAAAATTGCAACCTTACGGTTTTTGCAATTTAACGCTGATACGTATGTGATTGTGCGAGCGGCGCAATGAGCAGTGTGTTTTGTGCGGCAGGCTGGATAGCGCTGTTCACGCTGCCCAAGGCGTACGAGATGAACAAGGCCCAAGTGGACGCCAACCTGGAGCTGGCGCGCGCTAAGATCAACGAGATCTCCGCCAAGTGAGTACCTCCACCTACACCCGCTTGGATCTGTACCTGCGATTGTCGCTGCACCTTACCTACCCATGCCTGCACCTTACCTACCCGTGCCTGCACCTTACCTACCGGTGCCTACACCTTATCTACCCACGCCTGCACCTTACCTACCCGTGCCTGCACCTTACCTAATACCTACCCGTGCCTGCACCTTACTTACCCGTGCGTATATTCATGTACAGACAACGTGATAGATAAGTATCCCCCTTGCACAAGACACCCAGCTTCAAATCACTTCAAAACCCCTCCGCGGCGGGCGGCGGCGGCGTACGAAGAAGTTTTGCCTTCAAAAATAAAGTATATTTTTATAACCATATCAATCATAATTGTAAACGAGCTTAATCATAAGAGATTTGAAGCTGGGTGTCTTGTGCAAGGTGGAATACTCATATATGAAGCTGTCTGTACTTACGTCTGCCTGTAAAGTGGCTCCTACAATCTACATCTACCTGCAACTGCCCCCAATTAAATTCTCCATATTTTTTTTTATTGTTTATTTAATTGGCTTACATGTTAGATCGTCTTATTAGCTTAGGTTTTAATGTGGTAGCTAGCGGTGTACATGACCCTGTCAGGGCACAGCCTGACTGCAAAGGCAAACATTCTGTCCTTTTATATGTAGTTTCTTCGCTGCCATTGCGTCTGTCTGCGCTAACATCCAACACCCTTTCGTAGATGTAAAACTGAAATTTTACAATTAAACTGCTTCCAAACACGTTAATTCTGCAATGAAATGTACCACCCAGTGGACCATTCACAAATTTACGGGTTTTAAATCGTTAATTTGTAAAACGATCACCCAATTAGGAAAAATAAATTAATTAATTAAAAAGTGACATAAAAGTAGCGTGCTGGGGCGCTACTTTTAAGTCACTTTTATGGCGTATGCTTGCGTTCACAATTTGGCGACGTTTTATTTACTATCGGTATAAGTACATGTGATGCATAACATATTATCATGCATATTTTAAAACCGCAAATTGAATACAGGGTACTAGTTATTTACATAACTAGCTATCACTGAGCTTAATCTCTTATCGCTCTCTTTGCTAGAGGTCGACCCGTGTCGGAGTATCCAGACTTGACCTAAAAAACATAGATACAGTATAAATTAACCTGATATTTGTACATTTCTACCTTACTTTTGATCAATAATTTTAACTTTATGAGTAATACATTTTCATTTAAAAATATACAATTAACTGTTATCATAAATTTATCTGCAGACAGTTTTTTGGCAGCCATATGTAGACTAAAAAAAATTATCATCAGCCGCAAATAGATTCAATTGCCTCACGAACATGCTATTCTCATCCTATTGAGCTATCACATTCATTGCACATGCACATGGCTGCACTATCAGGCCATTACTTCGTAGGATGACCTCCGAAGAGGTTAATTAAGGATTTATATTATTTATTTTATGGTAGATAAATATACTAGGTGTATTGTTTATCTGTGGTATCTTACATTAAGAATTCACTATGTATTTAGTAACCCTACTTATGGAAATAAATAAAGATCGGGCTCAATGGCGCTCCTTGAAAAACGATAAGTTTTCCAAGGAGCTAACTCCTCAACCTGCAGCAAAACGCTTTGCTGCAGGTTGATGATTATGCACTTTAGTTGAGAGCAAGAACAATGTGCAGGTGTCAATGTGCAGTACCTATCTGGCACCTGCACTTTTCAGTGACAGTACCCAAGTGCCAATAGGGATTACCCTAAACCCCAAAAGGTACCCAAACGTAAACAAGGAATAATGTTGGTTGCGTTTGGTACTGCTATATCCTCATAAAGCTAATGTCCTCACCTGGCTACTTGTCTACAGAAGTCATAATAATCACCAGTGGGAATAATACTGTCATAATAATCACCAGTGGGAATAAATCTGTCATAATAATCCCCACTAGTAGCCAGATGAGGACATTAGCTTTATGAGGATATAGCAGTACCAAAAGCGAACAAGGTTATCCCTGTTTACGTTTGCTTAAAGAACGTTTAGCTTGCCTATTAAGTTAAGTTATAACTGAACCCTTCCACCACTCCCACACGAAGGGTTATCTATCCTCCTCACCCTCGCCTCACTAGGTTAAAACTGTATTGAGAAATGTGTATGTGTTGCAGGGTGCGAGCGGCGGTACCGCTGGGCAGGAAGGCGGAGAGCGAGAAGGACAAGTAGAGCCCGCGGAGGGGCGCCGGAGCAGGGGGGGGGGGGGGTAAGGGGGGATTGTGCCGCGACTGCAGCGAGTGGACACTTTTCTTAGCGCCGAGTACTTCACTGTTTGTTATAATATATTTATTATTATTATTAAACTATTAAAGATAACTACTTTACGTGTAAAGCTTTATGAGACGAGTCATGCGGAGATTATTGTATTTGCTTTTTGAAATTTTAAATTAAAAAAACATCGACACAATCGACTTGGTGACTCTTTTTTTTCTCCCTCGTTCTATAACCATAACAACCTATCAAGTTATTATTACATCTAATAAAAAAAAATGTTATTTTCCAAGATACACTAAAACTAATCCTTAGTAGGTAGGTAAGTCCTACCTACCGAATTCAGATAAATCGGATCAGTGGGACCGGAACGAACTCATCAATTGGTAAATAGAGTAGGTATTACAAACAAACATTTATCTATGTACGAGTACTACGAGTATCCATACATGTGATTCTATTCGAGAATTGCTAGATTCTCTAAGATGTGATTAGTGATTACGTAACGATTTCCAACGTGTTCTAGAATTTGAGGTTAAATCATTAAGATATAATTTTAACACAATAGGTTTATTTATTAAATATAATACGTATGGTGTACAATCTCTAATGAAGATAGTGGTATGTGAGGTGAGTGGACGACGACCGACACGACATGATACGGATACGGTCCAAAGCAGCACTACTAGCAAATAATAAATAATATCTACTAGGTAACAAAAATCTTATGACATGGCAGTAAGGCTCAACGCTTTGTCTTACCTTAGCGGGAAAAGAATATAATTGACACCATCATGTTTTTTTAACTGTCAATGTCAAAATTATTGTTTTTTTCTGCTGTGTAACTTATTCTGTATTATTTCATCCGTCCTCCCATTGATTCGTCCGTCACCGTCAATGCATCCTGCGGACTATTAGAAAATACTATGGTCAAAGGCTAGTACGGTGGTATTTGATAATATTTCATCTGTCATCTGGTATTGGTGCATGCAAATTATACAAGTATGAAAAAAACTAGTGTCTATTTTAATCTTTAGCATGCCTTTAGATTATTTTTATAACTGACACACAACAAACACCGTTGCCATTGCCAGTATGAGTAGGTACTTAAAAAGTAGTAACCTACAACAGAAGTGAAGTGAACAAACAAAATAATGTGTTAACCTAAGTTTAAACAACATACAAGCACTTTATTTTGTAGTAATAAATAATGTTACGCTACCGTTATTTGATGTCGTCTAATCTAAGTAAAGGAAAAGACAAATAGACCAGCCGACTTCACCCGAAGTAGTGTTACATCCCAAGCGTTTCGATTCGAGCCTAGTAGCCCAGTCCAATTCTCTCCACACGAAATATTTTACTCAGTGTGCCTTAAGATGATTTCACTGCAAAAATTTAAAGCGTAGTAACTAATTATTTTATTACTATTTCTATCACATCTTTGTGATCAATTGTAATCGGCCATAGACCACTACCGAATGACGTCATCTTCTTCCAATGTATGGTTTGATTGACATTAGAGATTGTTATTAAATCGTAATCGCTTGAGACAGAGTACGCCTCCACAAAAATATTTAAAAAAATATTAATTAGTCTTTTGAATGTGTGTAAAGCACTAGCAATTTAAATGATAAGTCTGATTTAAAATCGAAAAACCTCAACAAAACTGTAATATGCAATTCATCCCGTTTGAAACATGCTCGTTCGCTTCATTAAAGTTAATTTGTAAAGGCTAAAAGGACATTGATCGAATTGCTGGTCGCGCGAGGTCGTGTGCTCAAAAAATATTTATTTTGATTAATGAGACTTTCTGGTAGCTACTTAGTATTTGCTGGAAAACGGTTCGATACTTATCTGTCGTTAATAAACACAGTGTAAGATTGTTGTTCAGAACATTCATACAAATTGATGATGTAAGTTACAATGAAGTTCTAAAGTTTTAATAAAGAATTGATGTGGTACACAGTTGTTGAGTTACTAAAGAAACTGACACGTCATTCCATATATCTCGGAAATGGCAGATATTTCAAGGTGAGTAAATAAATAAATAAATTGTACAAGTACCCATGTAGTACCATAGTTATTGCTGCCTGAATGCAGAGGAAGTCAATTGAACAGTTTCCTTTTTGGCTTATTGTATTTGGAATTCTACCCTGAATCTTCATTGGGGTACACTGGGGTAAGTTAACAACACCCAGGAAATCAAAACACCTCATCGTGCAAATATGTAAAATTCATTAAACCTATTTAGAACAAATCTCTGTTTTAGTATTCTTTTGCACTTGGTTAAAACAGCATTCTTCAGGTTTATTGCCAGTCATGAGTAGTATAAAGCTTGGCTTGCTTTTTCATTTACAGTGCAGTACTTGTTAATAAAATGTCCACATCAGCAGTTGAATACGATGATGGTTGCATTAAATGCACTCGTCAGGCATGTGGTTGTACACCCGTTCTCACTGTGAGTGTTGTGATGTGTCTCCGTACTAGCAGTGGTTGTGTGGTTTCAGGTGAACCGACTGCACTGTAACCTCTGGAGATAGGAATCCATGCACCACGGGTAGGTACTTCCGCACTTCCTTTCTCCTTTTGTAGGTTTGTGGCTGGGGTTTCGGAGCTGGGTTTTCCTCAAAACCAGTTTGCCGTTTACAAATATGAATGAATGAGGAAATCCTTTGCAAAAAGCTCGTTAGTTTCCCTTAACAATGGTCTTTGTACCTGTTATTGTTATTTTATAAAATGAAGGGTACATGTATAATTAAATATTTTACAATTCTGGTATTTCTGGTTGTTACAGTACCTACCTACATGAATTTCTAAAAACGTTTGAACTAAAATTCAAAATGCGTTTTATAAAATTAATTAAATTATAATATTAAATTAATCTAATTTAATTAGCTAATTTAAAATAAATGATTTTAAAATATAGCTATTACGAGTTGCAAGACTTTATGAATGACTCATTCAGTGACGTAACAATATATGTAGGTAAAAAATATTGGCCGTCTTTATTAGTTGCGACATATAAACGGGTAATATTGTGTACCTGTACTTATCTACATATTTGACTTACCAAGACCTGACATGACCTGACCTGACATATTCAACCTAACCAATACTGCAATAAACCACTGAAATACTGGTGCGCCCGATCTACCTGTCTGGCTCCTGGAGCAGAAACTAATTTCTCCCAATGTTGCAAAAAGATAAGGTACCTAAGATACTCAATGCTCAATAAAATTGTTGTCACATAGTTCCAAGAGGGTTACAGTAATTCACATACAGTAGTGTAGTAGGATCTCATGCGAGCCTCTTTAGGGCACTACAATAGAAGACAGGCAGACCAAGGTTTTGAATAGTAGGTTTTTTATAAAAGATAATTTAGATAGATAAAGCCTAGCAGCTACCTCTCACTTGTGCTAACACCCTCTCTTGGAACTGGCGCAATTGTTTATTTCCCGTGACTGCTTGTTTTGATTCTCACTGTTTCTACTGTGACTCGCTACCTCGCTACCTCGCTAGGCAGGCAGGTTGGTATTAGGTACCTACTTTCAATCGCGGTTTCCATCCCACGTGACCTGGCTCATTTTCCGATTGGTACTTTAATTTCGCATTTTGTTTAGAATTATTATTATAACGTACCACTGTACTTAACTGTATTTACTAGTCATATTTGAGCGAATAAAGAATTATGAAATTAGAAGTTACGAGTAATAAACTCGTTTATTAATCAAATTATTCATATTATCACAAAGTACTAAGCATATTATTAACATGTGCAAAAATCAATAATATTATTAACATGCAATTAGGTGTAATATGTATTGTATTATTCTATGACTAGATTTTTGAAAAAGGCCAATTGTTTACAGTATGTTGAGGTCTTGAATTTTCATGTCTATACGACACGGATGGTCGAGTGGCAAGTCTGATAGACAGTCCGGTGCTAGACATCGGCACCAGTGTTGCGGATTCGATTCCTGCTCACGACAAATATTTATGTGAAGTTTTTGTCCTGAGTCTGGATTAAGTATTTAAGTATTATAACAGTGATCTGTTTCCCATAGTACACTAGATAGCGTAGTGTTGAATGTCCCAAATATTTATTTATTTATTATTTTATTTATTTATTTCTGGTCTGAAAGTAGTTTTGGGCATTTTTAACAACAACGTACATAATTTATTTAATCTAAGTTTTATCGCGCGTGTTCTAAGCTATGGAATTTGAATATGGGGTCACGGGCGCTGCTCTTATCAAAATACAGCAGATATTTGAGTTTTAACTTTAGTCGGTTAGCAATCTTGCGATAGCGGTAGCGACATTTGGTTAGGTGTCTAGTCTACGGAATGGAGAAGCGAAGTGAATTCCAACTAGTCGAAGAATACCTTTGAGATATTCATTAATATCGCCGCGCCTGTCAGCTGTCGAACGGACTCAAAAGAAATGAGCGAAGTGATCAATAAAACACAAATGAGAAGCAATCCCTTATTAAATCCTCCTTTTGGGCCTGTTTAAAATGATTAGTCAAAGAGCTTCTATACTATGTATCTAGAGAGCTAAAACGCCATTTTGTTTTATTTAAGGATTAAGAATTCTGAACCTTATGACTTGGAAATAAAGTTCTTTTTTAATTAAATCCAAATATAAGGATTTTAATGCTTGATAGAGACCCCCTCGTTAAGGAGTGTGTCTCGTTCACACAGTTGCCAGCATACAATTAAAATTAACATCGCCATAATTTTTGAAATAAGTGGGACAATTTTCGAAATTAGACGATGTGCTCTAAATGTTATTCAGATTCATTTGAAAGGTTTAGTACAGTCGCTGTCATGTAGGTTAGGTACCTAACTGCCGAGAAAAATAATTACTGTTCGAAAGAAACAGTATTAAAACCATTGAATCAGATATACCTCACTAGAATGCGGCGCACCGCCCTCTTTTTTGTTGATATTTTAATGCACCTATGTATAATATAATTTTAAAACAATAATGCAAAGTAACGTATGTATATAACATTGATAGCTTATTGAGCAGATTGAATTTCCCCTTGGTTGCTTGTTTATGTCTCAATGAAATATTCAAAGTTCAAAAATTATGGTCGCCCTACAGAACGAGACACACTCCTTACTGGTTCTAGCTCTTTCGGCTCGCAGTTTTCGTGTGAGTCGGCATTCTAGATACGTAGTATACAAGTTCTTTGTGTTTAGTACAGTCATAGATAAATTCAAATATTCAATTATTATTCAATTCTTATTTATTCATAATTTATTTCATATTAACATTTATTTTTATTTTTAAGATCTTTTTTGTATGACATTTCTTTTTAAATTATTTTACGTGTGCTATAATATGGATGTATTGTCTGAGAATAAATGAATTAATAATAATAATAATAGATGAAGTGAACAGTCTGTTTCGTTTTCTCTATTTTCCTTGTAGTCAATAATTCATCCCGCAATTAATCGGCTAAGTAGTTGTCACAACGCACTGTGGTAGGGTAGGGATCTGTGATTCCGTCCGGTCCTAGTCATTACGAAATCATAAAAAAGATATTGAAATTATTGAACAAAAGTTATTTTTGTTACTTTTCAGAAGTAAGTAGTTGTAAACGCGTCAAGTAATGCCGAAATATTTAATACATATTGTAATGTAAATGAGTATTTGTTTGGTGTGCGCTAACAGCGATGCGGTCGCGTGGCGCGCCGCCACTGGGCGCGTGCCCGCGGGCCGCGCGGGGCTCTATCTACACTCTACTCAATTCGGCTCATTTGACTTTAATATCTGCACGTCCGTAAGATTATCGTCCACGCTATCGATCGATTAGCGGGATATCTGCCGCGAACGAAAACTTGTAACTCGGGCTGTTACGAAAGTCTAGTGAAATAGAAACGGAAGCATACGATCATGAGCGCAAGACGGGAGCTCGTGAACATTAGTTTACATCCACAGTAGGTGCAGCCAAGTATATTTAACGCCGTTCGAGCGATTCTGTTAAAAATCGTTAGGTTCGTCGGTGCCGTCGCCCGCCGGCGCGTCCTCGTCATAACTGCTTATCGTCGTTATCTCTCGGCTGGCGCTTGCAAAATTATTCCTCTACGAAACACAACGACGACGACTTTCGGACGGCGCTGTCGGTAGTGTGTCGCGCTCGCGGCGTCTCGTTTACAAACTACAACATTGGATAGTAACAAGATCCGTCTGGCGCAGGTCGTCGTCGGAGCAGCAGGAGTCGTCGCCGTGTCTGGGGCCCGGACGGGAGCAAAACGGTGCGGGAGTCGCGATGGCGCGTGCAGGGCGGCGCGTGACGCTGGACGCGCTGATGGCGTGCTGGGGGCTCGGCACGTGGCTCGGCGTTAACGGGCTATACATGCAGCTGCCGCTGCTGGTGCGGCGCCTGCCCGAGGGCTGGGCGCTGCCCTCCTCCATGGCGCTGGCCATCCAGCTCGCCAACGCGGGGCTGCTGGCGTACGCGCTGCTCAAGCGGCTCGCGCCGCGCGTTTCGGACGCTGCCTGGATCTACGCGCTGCTGTCCGTGGGCACGCTGGCGCTGGTGCTGAACGCGTTCCTGTACGAGCGCACCGCCACGGTGGGCGGCTCGGAGCGCTCCGTGGCTTTTCTGGTGCTGACGTCGCTGGCGGCGCTCGTGGGCTGCACGAGCTCGGTGCTGTTCTACCCGTACCTGCGGCACTTCCGCGGCGAGTACCTCACCACGTACCTCGTGGGCGAGGGCCTGAGCGGGTTCGTGCCGAGCCTGCTGGCGCTGGTGCAGGGCGCCGGCGGCGAACCCGAGTGCCGGCTGGATGCAGCGGGCTCGGCGCTGGAGCCGCACTACCCGCCGCCGCGCTTCGGCACCACCGTGTACCTGCTGGTGCTCGGCGCGCTCTCCGCCGCCAGCCTGGCCAGCTTCGTGCTGGTGAGCCGGCTGCGCGCATTCGACTCGGAGCGCGTCGCGCAAGGCGCCGTCGCCAAGAGCGAGGAGGCGGCGCCGCGCGCGTCGCTTCTGAGCGCGAGCTGGGCGGGCGTGCTGGCGCTGACGCTGGTGCTGAACGCGCTCATGAACGGCGTGCTGCCCTCGGTGCAGTCGTACTCGTGCATGCCGTACGGCGCGCAGACGTACCACCTGGCGGTAACGCTGGGCGCGATGGCGAACCCGGTGGCGTGCCTGGCGGGCGTGTGGCTGCGGCCGCTGAGCGCGCGCGCGCTGGGCGCGCTGCTGGCGCTGGCGACGGCGCCGCTGGGCTACATCCTGGCGACGGCGCTGCTGAGCCCCGCGCCGCCGCTGGTGGGGCGCGGCGGCGGCGCGGCGCTGGTGGTGGCGTGCTGGGTGGGCGCCAGCGCGGCCGTGTCGTACGCGCGCATGTGGGTGTACGGCTGGGCGCGCGCGGGCGGGGCGCGCGGCATGCGCGCGTGCGGCGCCGTGACGCAGCTGGGCTCGGCGCTGGGCTCGGCGCTGCTGTACGTGCTCGTGTCGCACACGGCGCTGTTCACGCAGCTGCCCGCCTGCCCGCCCCTGCCCGCCTGACGCCCCCCCGACACCCCCCCGACACCCCCCCGACCGCACCCCGCACCACGCACGTGACGATACATTAACACGCAGGTGTACCGTGTTACGTAAGCCATGCCTGATTCTTTAAGTGTGAATGTGAAATTAAATTATCATTATTAGTAAAACAACTAATGTGACGAATGTACAGAATCCCGAAATCAATTTATTTGCCAGCTGGATTTATTAAGTACGTCAAATCGGTGTGTAACAACAAATGGCGTCTTACGTTATATAGTTTTAGATTGCGCCAAAATCGCATAATACCTCAAAATGGTGTATTGTCGTCAAACTAGTTAGCCTAAAGCTACTTAAAATATAGGTTTTTATTAAATTTTTAATTAGATAAATTGTACTTTTTACGTTCTATCTATGATGTGATATGGCATAACTACTTAAGTATAATGATGTAGGCGGGTTACCTACTTGTTGACAATTTAAATTTATATCAGATTATGCAAAAAGTGATTGAGTCCTTAACCCTGTGGCCAACCACAGATCAAGCCCATTCCTATGCCATTAGTTAGTGACTAATAAGTGACGAACAATGGTCTGACTCCCAGGATTTGTGACAGCCCCGTTCCTGAGATATCAGCGAAAATACCTGGCCCACGGTTCTGGATCCAGAACCCTGTGGCCAAGTACTTTTGCAAATAATACACAAACCACTGCATCTTATGGCCCCAGATTTTTAATTTGCGTTAGAAACGCCAGTCACTAAGCCCTAGACAAAAAACTAACTTCCTAGACCCAAGAATACCGAAGTTAAAAAAGTCCGGTCTAACATTTTGAGGTTATAAAAATAACCTCAAAATGTTAGACCAGCTACCCGAAAGAAAAATGCTAGGAGGCTGATTACTATGCCGAACCTTAGTGACTCATTTGTGACTAACAATGAACTGAGTCCCGGAATTCGTGACAGCCTAGTTGCAGAGATATAAGCGAAAATACTTGGCCACAGGGTTCTGGTCCAGAACCCTGTGGCCAGGGCTTTTCGCTAATTTCTCAAAAACCGCTGCATATTATGACTCCATTTTTTGTATATGCTTTAAAAACGCCAGTCACTAAACCCTAGACCTAAAATTAGCTTCCTAGATTGTTTAATAATAAATCCTAGAAACATGTTTTGAGGTTATAATTTATTAACAGAGTGACCATATATTTTGCTTCATTGAGACTTTCCTTGTTTTGCGTTACGCTACGTTATGCTATAGTTACCTATTGTCTATGGCATTCATATCCTAGAATATTGTTTTAGGCAGGCAAGTACCTATGTAGAGATCTTTCAGTCTAAATATGCATGCCTCTTCACTATCTTGGAAGTAAAACTAAAATATAATATTTTGCTCTGGATTGCCGCTAGTGCTCACGATGATCTAGCTGCTGCTTCTTTCCGTAGAAGGAATGCTGAAAATATACTTATTATTATACTTCTATGTACCTACTGTAGTCCAATCAGCTAGACTTGTAATACTTACATTTAAAGTTTGATTCAGTCCTTATTATATACATAGGGTATATCAGTCTTGTTTTGTTTACAATCTTAATATATATATATAATACATTTATTTTCCATTACACTGCCCTTTTGCTTGATTCGAAAATTTTGTAATAAACCTTCATGTGGATATCATGTGAATATAATACTTTGAATTAGCACGCAATAAAAGCTTAAAAGTACTAAAAATACTGAAAAATAACGACTCTTTCTAATTTTTCTTAATATATGAGTCGGGACGGCTATTGTCATAAATTAGAACTGCCAATTTACCTTAAACTTTGCTTGAACTGAAGTATATTTTTGCGGAAACTGCTGTACAATAGTAACTTGGAGCTTGTGTAGACCATGGAGTGTAGATTTTGTGTTCATTTTATATTGTAGACCATGAGTGTAGATTTTATACTCCGGATGCGTGCTTTATTTTCGAACTTTATTTTATTGCAGCTCCACTTTATTATTGACCGCCTTTATGATTGAGCTCTATTGCGTAGATAAAAACACACCACAATAATTTTAATAGTTTGCCTTAAGGATAATCCGTCTCTGCTTACCTGCCTAAAACAGTAGTCTTCTACAATAGTCTAGGCTAGGATGTGAATGGAATAGACAATAGGTAATTATAGCATTTACGTTAAGCAACAATACGTTATGTTACGTAACACAAAACAAGGAAAGTCTCAATGAAGCAAAATATATGGTCACTCTGTTAATAAATTATAACCTCAAAACATGTTTCTAGGATTTATTATTAAACAACCTAGGAAGCTAATTTTAGGTCTAGGGTTTAGTGACTGGCGTTTTTAAAGCATATACAAAAAATGGAGTCATAATATGCAGCGGTTTTTGAGAAATTAGCGAAAAGCCCTGGCCACAGGGTTCTGGACCAGAACCCTGTGGCCAAGTATTTTCGCTTATATCTCTGCAACTAGGCTGTCACGAATTCCGGGACTCAGTTCATTGTTAGTCACAAATGAGTCACTAAGGTTCGGCATAGTAATCAGCCTCCTAGCATTTTTCTTTCGGGTAGCTGGTCTAACATTTTGAGGTTTTTTTTATAACCTCAAAATGTTAGACCGGACTTTTTTAACTTCGGTATTCTTGGGTCTAGGAAGTTAGTTTTTTGTCTAGGGCTTAGTGACTGGCGTTTCTAACGCAAATTAAAAATCTGGGGCCATAAGATGCAGTGGTTTGTGTATTATTTGCAAAAGTACTTGGCCACAGGGTTCTGGATCCAGAACCGTGGGGTCACAAATCCTGGGAGTCAGACCATTGTTCGTCACTTATCAGTCACTAACTAATGGCATAGGAATGGGCTTGATCTGTGGTTGGCCACAGGGTTAAGGAGTCAATAAAAAGTGTGTACAGACAGCGACACGTAGCTGAACATTTTAGAATTTTAGAGACTTAGGTATCTACACCGATTTTACATTCTATAAATGTTCAGCCCCTTGCGGCTGGCCGCACACGTTTGTTATAGTTTATTTATTAATCAATCGGTGCATGAAATTATGACTGATTACATAATATGTAAGGGTAGATAGGATATGCTTGTTTTCTAGGAAATAAATAATTTTATGACGTTACACTGTGGTTTAATTAGCTAGTAAAATTTTCTCGTAACAACGAATCCTTTAGGCTGAGAAGTTTTTGCTGACTTCACCGCATCTGTATTAATGTTATGGTCCAAATGTTTAATTGGGCATTATTCATAAGGCCCAAAAATAAGAGGGCAATGTGATAATAACTATTGAAATAATCACATTGCCCGGGCATTAAAACATAATGCCCGCATTAATCACTTTGCCCATAACATTAATATTGGATTTATCCTATTCTAACACCCGTATCCTAAGTCAGCCCTCAAACTAAAACTCTCCTTACGTAAGTATAAAAATGGCCGGCGCTTTACTAAAGGCTTCGGCTGTCACCTGTCAAATTTCCTTGAGTGAAAAAATCGTCTAAAATACGGGTGTAAGTTATTAAGAAAATATGCTACGCATGAAACCTACCAGACTCATCTATTTCCACCCTCACAGAAATACTCAATAAAATATTAGGATTGTTCGAAAGCAGCAGGAGGTACCTACCTACCTACTAAGTATAGCTCTGCGGTCTAGCCACGCAACGCTTCCGTAATATACTCAATGGAAAATTGTCATTTGAACGATTATCTGGCCCTCTCGATTAGTTTGGATTGCTCTACAAATATCAATTACGGCCTAACCATTGCGAGTTGAACACCACTTACCTACTTAGGTATAGTATTTAAGGGTAATCCTCAAGGCAAATTTCCATACAAAATGTTTCGGACAAATGCTCAAAAAGTACCTACGCCGTATTCAATATAGTAATTTCTTCACACTATTCGTTTCGTCTGTTTTAGCTGCCGCAAAATTTTTCGCTAATAATTTACAAATGAAAATTACTCTCGCAGGACCAATAAACTCGCAATATAATATATGTGAACGCGGCGAGCGCAGCGAGCCGCAAATTTTTAGGGTTTTAATTTCCTAGAGAAAACCGCTTATCATCAGGACCCAAAACACTAAATTAAACTTATTAGGGAAAATCGCTGTGTTAGGACCGAAAATGACTCACTAGACGAAACCTGATCGCGGCGAGCGTAGCGAGCCGCAAAATTTTACGCCAATAGTTTAGTCCTAAAAATTACTATGTAAGGACTTCAACACGCAATAGAAAAAATGTGTACGTGGCGAGCGCAGCGAGCCGCAAAATTTTCAGTGTTTTAATTTACTACTTTGTTAGGGCCCTAAACCTTCAACTTTTCACTTTTCTGTGGAAATCGCTGTATTTGGACCCAAAATAACTAGTAATAGAAACCTGTTCGCGGCGAGCGAAGCGAGCCGCTAATTTTCACGCCAATAGTTAAGTCCTGAAAATTACTCTAGCAGGACCCTTAAACACGCAATAGAGTAAAATGTGAACGCGGCAAGCGCAGCAAGCCGAAAAATTTTCAGTGTTTTAATTTACTACTTTATTAGGGCCCTAAACCTTCAACTTTTCACTTTTCTGTGGAAATCGCTGTATTTGGACCCAAAATAACTAGTAATAGAAACCTGTTTGCGGCGAGTTAAGCGAGCCGCTAATTTTCACGCCAATAGTTAAGTCCTGAAAATTACTCTATCAGGACCCTTAAACACGCAATAGAGTAAAATGTGAACGCGGCAAGCGCAGCAAGCCGAAAATTTTTCAGGGTTTTAATTTACTGGGGAAATTTGTTTTATCAGGACACTTACCTGATAAAACATAACATCTGATCGTATATTATTAGGTACATATTATTTTTCTCCTCTAATTTAAATCCTTCTGAAAATTACTGTATTGAGACCTAAATAGGCCTGATAACATGAATCAGAGCAGCAAGAAAAGCTAGCCACAAACAGGACTTTAGTTTGATTAAGACTGTGAGAAAAAAAACACGTCTTTAGCTTGAGAAAACACGAGCAACTGCCCAACTATTTTGAAAACGGTCAAGTGCGAGTTCTTAAAATCGCTCACTGCTGGATCCGCCACTGATGGTAATTGCATTACAGCTCTATTCATTTAAATCTATTTGTTTAAAAACTATTTTACTACACAAGTTATTTTAATAAAACTATTTTAAACAATAAAGTATGAATATGAATATTTTGTTGGGCAAGCAAACCAATAACCATTAACATTAATATTTAACTTTCAACTTAAAGCAGTATGCCGACACAATGAGAGACTTAAATAATAAAGAATTGTACAAACTAAATCCTACAACAATGCCATTGTTTCAAAGTTCCGAACCTATGAATGAAAGCTATCCATAACTGTATGAGTTTATTTCTACAATATTAGTTTAATTCTATCAAAAATCATCACAACTATAGGTAATTATTATTCTACATAATTTGATGGTATAGTCGTTTGGAACAGTATATACACCACTAATTTTAAAAATGGGCATTGTAGACGGGGTACTTACTACGTTGTATCTGTGCAGTCAGAATTTTGATTTCTACAAAATGGCAGTGACAGCGGCGCGAGTGCGGCGCCCGAGCCGAGCTTTTACGAGCTGGCTCGATCTAGGTACCCGGGTTTGCCAAACGATCTATAAAACTTAAATTATTATCAATTAAGGGTACCGCCTGGCACAAATCCATAGGAAAACGACTAACGGTAACATTTATCCAATTTTAATCAAATTTATTTTGACAAAAAAATTATTTACTTTTTTCAAGATTTTTGCCATATATACAACACTAATTTTTAATTACCAAAAAAATTAAATGGGCAATGCAGACGGGGTACTACTTTGTATGTGTGCAGTCAGAATTTTGGATTTCTACAAAATGAGAGAGTGACAGCGGCGCGAGTGCGGCGCCCGAGCAGAGTTTTCGCGAGCTGGCTCGAGCTAGGGTATTGCCAAATTTTATCAATAAAGGATACCGCCTGACGCAAATCAATGGGAAAACGACTAATGGTAACAGTTATCCAATTTTAATCAAATTTATTTTGACGACTTTATTGTACTTTGAAGTTTTTTTGCCGTAGGTATCTGTGTTCAGTAACGGCAACTGACTATGCGTTGTTTTTAATGGTAATAAAAAATTGACAGTGTATATCGTTTATAAAATCTAGGCAAGAATCCATCTAAGACTATAGCTAGGTATCCAAACAACTTTAAATATCGACCCAGAATGCAACGCCGTCGCTTGACCTTAAGGCAAACAGTTTCAATTGGGCTAGTTAGCAACCTACTTATATCAAGTATTGGTACCGTATCGTCCACTTGA
This sequence comes from Lobophora halterata, assembly GCA_932526365.1. Lineage (NCBI taxonomy): Eukaryota > Metazoa > Arthropoda > Insecta > Lepidoptera > Geometridae > Lobophora > Lobophora halterata. The sequence goes on from OW052007.1 coordinate 251,040, forward strand.
TGTCGCACCATGGAGCTGATCAGCTTTGTGGTGAAGTTCTTCGCTTCCAAGCACATCTCCAGCTTGACGGCGCTCACGTGCTGGCCGCCAGGTTGGGATTCTTATACTTACATTGTCGGTCTTCTTCTTATCGTGTCACTAGTTCTTTCGAACCAGTATGGTGAAAGGACTTCAAGTGCGCTTCGAAGAGGCTCCTTTCGTGCACTTGATAAAATTTTCGAACTTTTTAGGTTTTATGACAAGTCAGTTTCCTAACGATGTTATTTTCACCGTTAATGACGTGTTTTTAATGCACACAGTTTTTTTTTACCAGTAAAACCCATTGGTGTACGATTGGTTTCGAACCCACGGCCTTCGGATCGAAACGCGAGGCACCTTCCACTCGGCCAACACAGCACATTCTCGATACTTAGTACCGAGTGGCTGCTTACAATGAGCTTAAAAAGTTAGACGACGTGTCGACAGACAGGTCAGCTGCGCTGGTCCTTAGCGCCGGCGCAGCCGGTATGCGCACCCGCGTGCTGACGGCGGGCCCGCGTGCGCCCGCGCTGCTGTCCGACGGACTCGGCCGCGAGGGCGTGCTGCTCGACGAGGGCTGTCCGCACGCGGCCGAACTTCTTGACAAGGTAACGCCGCAGCGACCGATGCGGGCGGGCCGGCGTTGGTGACGTCATCAGTTGCGGCTCGGGGAGTTCGGCCGCTTCAGGTACAGCGGCGACTGCGGCGCGGGTAGGTATGCGAGGTTGCATAGAACTTAATGTAGAGAATTCGAATGCGGCGACTGCGGCGCGTGCGGTGCGGCTCAAATCTGCGTTCACCTTTAAACCAATTTGACGTAGTATCCGTCCGTGTTTCATCATAACTACCCACTGCTGGGTGTAGGCTTCCTTCACACCATTCTCTCCGGTCTTGTGCTTTTATGCGTGTTTCATACAGGCCTCGGAATCCCGCGCGTTCGTGTACCGCTACACGTGGCTGCTCCTTCACGACTCTTTCTTGAACGCGTCGATTGCTGAGGAGCTCCTGGGCTCGCTGGAGATGCTGCCCGACTCGGACGTGACGTGGTGGTCACGCGACGCCGCGCTGGAGGTGTACCGGGTGAAGGCAGGCCGGCCGCTGGTCTGGTCGGCGCTGCGACTGGCGAGCGGCGACACGCTGGGGGACATGCTGGCGATGTGGGGCACGCGCGCGTCGCCCGGTACAAGGCGAGGGGATCTCGGCCGTGTCACCTTGAAGGGAGTCACTGTGGTACGTCATCATCATCATACATAATCAACCTATATTATTATTTTTTATTTTTTTACTGTAGATGCAACAGCTTTGTACTTCTAGTTAGATAATAGTTTAGCTTTAGAGAGCCAATTACAGGTTCCCACGGATAGCCATAAGAACATTAAGAAAATGATGGTAAACTAAAAAAAAAACTTAAGATTAGTCCTTACATAAGAAAAAAAGAAAAGGAGAACAACAATATAAAGCAACTGAATACTTAACTAATAAACAGATGAATGTCACTGGTATGTTATTTAGACATTGATTGTACGCTAAGAAGAAAAGAAGATCTCCCTATAGCAGTCCACTGCTGGACAAAGGTCTTTCCCAAGGCGCGTCACTGAGCCCGATCTTCAGTTCTTCTGATCCAAATTCTGCCGGCTATAGCGCGCGGTGCGTACCCGCTTGTTTCTCCGATGAGACAGTCTTACCGTTTCGATAACATCCGGTGATGTATTCCAGATATCAGAACCACAAAATTTCAAAGGCTGGCAGGACCTGACCGACCGGGAGACCGACACGTTCCCGAAGTTCACGTACCCTCTGCTCATGCTTCTCGCCGAGGACCTCAATTATCGGTAAACAATCTTGCCGACTAGGTATTAGGCTTCAGGTTATTACGTGTACTTATCTAAATATAATTAGAAGTAAAGGTATATTCAAATAATAAATTTGGTGTTCGCACTCTACTGGCCAATCCGGAAACAGCGTCTTCAACGGACCCGCATTACCTAATTACTTACCGGAAATACTTTTCAAGCTGTCCTTATTTGAGCTGGTTTAGCTGACGACAGTGCTAACTGCCCCTGGTGCGTGCGTTCGTCAGTGAGTGTGAGCGTGTCAGGTACAACCTGGTGCAGCTGGACCTTTACGGGTCGGAGACGGTGCCGGGCGGGCAGTTCTCGGGGCTGGCGGGGCTGCTGCAGCGCGGCGAGGCCGAGCTGGGCGTCACGTCCATGTTCATGCGCAGCGACCGCTTGCGCGCCCTGCACTTCGTCTCCGAGACCGTCGAGCTCAGGTCAGCGCTGCCAGCGTCTCCGCGTCTCCACAAACTTATTTAGTACCTTACTTATTTAGTATCCGCGAACATTGGTTATCAAGGTGTTGAGCGCTTCTCTCGCATCGTCACTTGTTCGATAGTAAGATTTATTTTAATAAATAGTATAAATTATACTTATATATACTTAGTAATAAATCCGCTTAACTTCCAAACCAAGGTCCCAATTAACTTAACTCTAGTTTAAGATTTCTTGTATCTAAACCAAAGCGCCGAAAACAGAAAACCCAAATCGACACGTGTTTCGCCTATACACGAGGCATAATCACGTTTCGGATATCGGCGAGTCACACATCCTTAGACATCTCCTTAGGTTTCTTCCTTTCTTCCTCTTTTTTATTTTCCTTAGGAAAATAGTCATAGAACCTGAGTTCAACAACGCTGAGTTGAGCCCAATTTTGCCAATAAATCTTTAGACTTCTGACTGAAATCACACTAAGTAGGTTAACTAAGTAGGCTTACTGTATCCATTAAGTGAGTCATTTGTTTGTGTTTTTTTTTTAAATAAAATCATTTCTATTTCTATTTTATTTAGTTTTAATTTTATACTGTACAATAGTAGATTCAATGAAGCTCGACGTGTGGTTTTTGGTGCTGTTGCCGACTGTGGCTTATTCCCAAAATCCCCACTAGTGGAGATTTCACCAACCACCAACCGCAGTGTGGATATCGGAAATATTTTTCCTAAAATTCCCACTAGTGGGGAGGGCTAGTGGGGATTTCGGGAAGAAGCCTCGGCGGTGACTGGGCTGGTGACTGACGCAGCGCGGCGTGTTGCAGAGGCGCGTTCCTGTTCCGGCAGCCGCCGCAGTCTTCGGTGTCAAACGTGTACTTGCTGCCGTTCAGCCGCGGCGTGTGGGCGAGCAGCGCGGGCGTGCTGGTGGCGGCGGCGGTGCTGCTGGCGGTGCTGGCCCGCGTGCTGCGCCGGCACCAGCCACAGCTGCGCCTACTCACGGTGCCCGAGACCTTCTCCTTCGCTGTGGGCATTCTTTGTCAGCAAGGTGGCTGACTGACACACCCTTTTTTTACCTATCTAACAAGTTGTCTGTTTATTTTAGATTTAGATACTTAGTACCTCTATTTATTTGCGCAAAACCGCTTCGGTACCGCAGAATATGGCAGGTTGTATGAGCTTAGCTGGTTGTATGCCGTATGGTGCAATGTAATTTATATTTTGTGCAATAAAGAATTTTAATAATAATAATAATAAACCTAAAGAGGCTCTCGCTTGGTGGCTGGGTGAAGGGCTTGATACAAAAGGCGGTACTATTGGAGTCGGCTCGCATTATGTGAAGTGTGAAGGTTCCACACTCTGCAGCCCTAGCCACCAGCCGCTTGGGCTCTACTCCGCGGCTGGTGGTCCAGTCATATATACGTATGGTGTGGTTGGCGCGCAGGGTTCCACCTGGCGCCGGGCTCAGCCAGCGCGCGGCTGGTGATGTTCTCGTCGCTGGTGAGCTCGCTGTTCGCGTTCACGGCCTACTCCGCCAAGGTGGTGTCCATCCTGCAGGCGCCCAGCGCGGCGCTGCTCACCGTCGACCAGCTGGCGCGCTCGCCGCTCGCGCTCGGCGTGCAGAACACCACCTACAGGCGAGTCTACTTCGAGGTCTGTGAAGTGATCCTGCCCAAACTCCCACTACTACCTGATCATCATCATTAACGTAGCTCCTTTTCGTTTAGGCATGTCTGTTAAGCCCCCATCAAATTAAATTATTAATGCCACAGTTGTTGTAGCGGGTCGTTCGTATTATCACTGATCGCTTCTCCCAAATTCGTACACATAAACCTAGGCACAACAAACACCTACGCACACCCGAAAAACCTATGCAGTGCAAGAATTGCTAAGAATGCACACCGAATATTATTATGAAATAAACCCTGCCACTGACTATATTGTCGAGTTGTAGTAGTAGCAAGTAGTACCTATTTGTAAAGACTCGCACGTGTCGATTCCGTTGAGGTTTCGTGTCTCAAACACAACATCAATCATAGCTGCCGTGACCCCGTTCCCTTCCCTGTGTGATGTGCGCACTGTGCACTGTTTTATTTTATTTATTCGGGACAACTAACAACTATAATATACATTTTTCTTAATAATTATAACATGTTGAGTGAGCTCTACTTTAGTTCCGTCAACTTTGTGTTCCAAGTCGTTACTCGTTAAATAATAATTGTTGTTACATCAATAAGTTTTTCTTACTAGAAGTAGTACAACAGGGTGTGGGCTTATTATGAATCATATCTTTATTTATGCATGTGTCGTAATGTGGCAGGAGAGCAACGAGGAGGCGACGCAGCGGCTGTACAGACGCAAGCTGGTGCCGCTGGGCGAGCACGCGTACCTCAGCGCGGCCGAGGGCGTGGAGCGCGTGCGCACCGGCCTCTACGCCTTCCAGGTACCCCCGGAGCCCTCTCAGTGGCGGTAGACCGACGCCGTAATCACAGGCCACTGTGACCTCAATCGTCACCTGTTCAAGATAGGAGCCACAGACATAGATATCTGCAGAAGCTGCCTACTAGACCAAGAGACAGTGGAACACGTGGTAATCCACTGCCAGGCGACAGAGGAGAGTCGAATCAGGACAGACTTTCGTAAGCTGTTGGACTCCTCTCCACCGGACGTGTCGACAAGCACGCTATTGGAACAGTGCTGTCATCAACCCAGAGTCCTACTCCGCTATTTCAAGGAGCTAGGATGGCTGGGGCAGGGTTAAATAAGTATCAGGGGGCAATGCACAATGCACCCTTCAATGGGATTGCAGTGCAGACCGCTGTACCCCCTCCTTAGAATTAGAATTAGAGACTGACGCCGATTCATACGTGTGTGTATCAGGTGGAACTGAGCGCCGGTTATGAGCTGGTCAGCCGCACGTTCACGGAGCGCGAGAAGTGCGGCCTGCGCGAGATCCAGGCCTTCCGGCTGCCCATGGTGGCCGTGCCGCTGCGTAAGCACTGCGGCTACCGGGAGCTGATCGCGACCAGGTCGGTGCCTGCATGTGCCATGTGCTGCTCATTGCTGCTGGGCCGAACCCGTTAGCCCCCTAATTATTAATATCTCATAACAGCGTTCGTTTCCCTATTGTGTATTGTTTGTTGAATAGACAATTTCGTTTTCACACCATCTGCTCGACAATATACAATTACATATCATGCTATCATCTAGGTAAAGCAAAGCATTACCTACCTAGGGAGGTAATGTTGTATGAAACTCCCAAGGGTAGTAATGTGATTTGAATTTGGAACGTCAAATTCGTGTGGAAACTTGTGGAAAACTCTAAGTAAAAGAACGCCCATAATGGCATTGAAAAAGGTTTGTTCTAAAATCGAGCTGGCCACTCATAAAAAAAAAGAAAAAAGGCGCGACTTCAAACATTGTGAAACAAAAGACGGTGTTGGCTGCTGAGTTCGGAGCCCTTGCTTTTTTTTGCCTCGCAGAAGGTGTGAAAAGTAGAGTATGCTCCTCTGGGATAAAGCCTGTCTTCGTCTTGGGCAGCTTGAACCCCTCGCGTCACTCAGGACTCTACATAATTCCCTCGCTTCGTTCAGGAGTTAACTGAGTCCCTCGTTAGCTCAGGGTTCAATATGCCACCCGCGACATAAGACACTGCTTTATCCCCTTAGTGCATAATCTACTATTATCAGTTGCTTTTCCTCTTGCGGGAACCGGCCTAAGCTTCGTCATCACCCCCACGCGCCACGCGGCAGTCAGTGGTAGATGCAGCGGTGTGTGTGTGCGGTGTGACGCGGTTGTTGTCTGCAGGTTGCGGTGGCAGCGCGAGGTGGGGCTGGTGGCGGCGGCGCGCGCGCGCTGGCTGGCCGCCAAGCCGCGGTGCGAGGCGCGCGCCGCCGGCTTCCTCAGCATAGGGCTCGCCGACGTGTCGCCCGCTCTGCAGGTACACGACGACTGACGAGTACCGCCGCCTCATCCTAATACAGGCCTGAGTCTCTTTAACTCTACATACTGCCAGCTGCCGGGAACACTCCCCCTATCTATGAAGCTTGATTGCTTGCCTGGCGGTGCATCCGCACCATCCTGACCGAACGGTGCAAGGGTGGTTGTAGCAGCAGCTAGTTGGTGATTAACCGTTTATTCCGCAGTGCACAGGTACCTATCATTTGATCAGTCTTACTAAAAAAATTGGTTGTCTGTAAAGTTGGTTTACGGACGAAAGTTTAACGTGACTACCAGCGTAACGGGACAATGACGTCAAGGTTTTTGTGCATGCAGCCGGCGTTCATCGATTTATTAGACGTAGTCACGACAATATAATGAGTACTACTCGGGCGAATCAACATGACACCTGGCTCGAATGACGTTTGTGCAAAGTACAGCGTGGAATTGGATAATCTTTATCTTGATAAGGCTTCGCAATTAGAGAAAGAAGAAACACGGAGGGCGCCGCGCGGGGCAGCGGGGAAAGCATCAAGTTCCGAAGCACGTGTCAGCCAGGTGTCATGTTCATTCGCCCGAGTAGTAGCTTATTACTCAACTCAAAGTATCCTGATTGCAGATACTGGGGTACGGCGCGCTGGTGGCGTGCTCGCTGCTCGCGGCCGAGCTGACGTGGGCTCGGCGCGGCCGCGCGCGGCAAGCGAGCCCGCTGACCTCCATCCCTACACTTGACGCACCTTCTATTTACGTAGGTTTAGGAATCAATAAGGGAAATTAGAACAATGTCAATTATGAAAATAAAATCCAATAAATAAATAAAAGAAAAAAACAGACATTTTATTCCTAAATAATATATTTACAAGCATGTACCAGAACCATAGAGTAGCCGCCATGAAGACAGCTATTAAGTAGGTAGGTACCCAGCTATAAGGTAGTGGCGGAGCACAAGACTTTGTAGTTCATGAATAAGCCAATCGGCTGACCGAGATGACGTGCGCCATCCGCGAGCGACTGCAGTCCGAGCTCCGGTAGGGTCGGGTGCGCCCTAGCCCAGGACGTGGACGGCGACCAGCACGAGCAGCGTGAGCGCCAGCAGCGCCGCCAGCAGCGCGTCCAGTAACCGCGCGCTCGCCGCCCACGCGCCGCGCTCGCTCGCGCCGCCGCACTCCTGTGGGTGTATCACTCCTGACATCACAGAGACAGCTCACAGAGCCACTAGTATTATTGATGTGTATAATTTATCAGGAACATTTTAAATAACAAGATAGTTAATCGAAGAGCAATGAAACATTTTATCTTTTAATAGTGTTTTTTTATTATTTTTTAAAAATAAATGTTTTGTTCTTAATACTTTTTTCTTTGACTGTACTGTATTTGACTGGAACATTTTTTTCATTCATTTCGAGAGTGGTCCCAATCGCCGGAAGAATAATAATAAAATTAAATAGTTCCGGCGACTGGGACCGCGGTCCTAAACCTAGTGGTCCCAATCGACGAAAGCCTCGAACGCGCGCAACACTACAACACCCGTACCCGTATGGGTGCTAGCTCATAGCCATCACATGCACCCTTTCAATAAGAACATAATTAAAATAGATAACGTTGTTCGATATACATCGATCTCCTAGAATCGTATAGCAGCCTCAGCAGGTGTATGTAGGTGACGCGTTTATTCGTGCCCACTAGGTCAGCCAGTGCATCGACAGCAGCTATACAAACCGCACAATTTTACAATTTTCCGCATGATGGAAATGATTCCATCATCAGTATTACAGTCGTAGTTTACGTATAAGCTGAATATAGCTTTTTACCGACAAACTCGACTTTTATATCAGCAATCAGGATTGACTAGCAGTTAAACCCTTCATGGTCCTTCGAGCCGGACTTCACATGGTAACTCGAAAATAAACAACACGCAAATTGAACGCCCGAGGGAAGGGCTCTGAATTCTGTTATACAGTTTATAAAAACTAAAACGAAAACAGCGATTGTACCATAACTTTGTATCTACCTATGTATAATATGTTTTTGAAATAGAGAGAATTATGGCAATATCCCATTTGGACAACGTTTCATTTCGTTTAATACCTACGCAAAGGTGGCATTTCGCAACCTTTTTATTTTTCATACATTTAGTAGCATTTAGACCACTTTTCAAGTAGCGTGTATTTCGTGTCATTTGGCAAACCTTTTGCTTAGTAACCCTGCTGTGCCCTGAATAAACAATATTGTATTCTTTGATTGAACAAAAAAAAAACTGAAACTTAGGGGAGGCCTACGCCGATGAGGCGACTTCTGCTAAAGAATACGATTATTTATGGATGGTTGATATTTATGGATTTCCGCAAAGTAACGCCTGAATCAATCAATTAGTTTTAATTAGATTTAAGCAGTTTTGTTTTGTAAGCAGTAGCAATAAAAAAAAATATTTATTTTATAAATACTAACTGACCGGGTCGGGCGTGACGGAGTGCAGAGCGGACAGCTTGGCGAGCAGCGCCCGCAGAGCGTGCGGCGGCGCAGCGGTGCGGCGCGCCAGCGCCTGCGTCAGAGCCGCGCCCGCGCCGCCGCACGCGCCCGCCACGCACGCCGCGCACATCACGCTCACCACGCGCGGCGTCGACGCGCCGCCGCTCGGCACCGCCCACACCACCGATATCAACCTGCAACCCACCGACGAGCCATGCACGCACGCGTCTCGTCGCTACCGTATCGTACCACTACGCTACATTTCACATGCAATATCATGGACAGCTCATCGCACAAATGCATCCATTCTGAAGGAGCTCGACATAAAGACCAGACTTTCCACCATCTGTCTTCGCAGAATACTGGAGTTCTTCGGACAGAAAAGACAGAAAAGCCAGAAAAGACAGCAACAACCTAGAAAAACTTGTTGTAACTGGCAAGGTGGAAGGAAAACGGCCGCGGGGGCGGAGCACACTGCGTCGGAGCGACCAAATCCGCTCTACGCTGGAGTCCAGCGTGGGTGACGCCATACGCTCTGCAGAAGACAGATCCCGATGGAGACACATCATCCACACAAAAGTTCTTCGTAAAGGTCACGACCCTCAGGAGTGAGGATATCGACGCAAGGAGGAGGAGGATCAATGGGCACACTACAATATCTAAACAATAACTGACCATAGCGCGGAGATGAGGGTGGCGCAGGCGGCGAGCGGCATGCGCTGCGAGTAGGGGCGCAGCGCGGCCGCCGCCAGCAGCAGCACGACTGCCGCCAGCACCGCGCCCTGCTGCGCCGCCAGCGCCGCGCCGCGCCGCACCACCAGCACGCGCCACGTCACCGCCGCTTGCTCCCCCGGCGCGCTCACCCTCGCCTCGCCCAGCACGCGCCGCACCTCCCACGCGCCGCTCTCCACCACCACCGAGCTCTACGACATACATAAACACGCACTCTTTATCGAAATCGAAGTCGGCCACTCGAGAATCGATGTAGATCGGTATCGGTATCGGTCGTATTAGTGCCGGGTTGTGCAATGTGAAGGTCGTGGGACGTGTCGCACCTTGAGGTCGCCTATGAGCAACTCAATTTCGTCCTCGGTGTAGTCCCTGGAGGCGAAGGTGAAGTGCGCCTCCTGCTCGTCCCGGGGCCAGGCGGCGAGCTGCAGTGCGAACGGCGCGGCCAGGTCGAGGCGCGCCACGCACGACACGTCGCCGGCGGCGGACAGGCGCGCGCGCACGGCGCCGGCGGCGTCCCGCGCCGCACCCGCGCTGCGCAGCCGCACGTCCGGCGTCCACAGCCGCGACCCCGACACCACCACGCTGTCGCCCTCCCACGAAGACGCGTTCCACTTCAGACGTGGATCTTTCCATTTCTGCATTTTAACAATCAGTCACACTACACTACTTGAGACACACCACAATGCCACAGAATACAGGCGCACAAGTTTCTGATGTTGACGCGATAAATAAGAAGTGCTAGTTACCATCTTTAAGTCAGCGAGCAGGCGCATGGTGGCGGCGCGGTCGTCGACGGCGGCGTGTCGCACGTCCAGCGCGATGGTGACCGTCGTGCGCGGCGCGGGCGGCACCTCGCGGTCGTACTCCGCCAGCAGCGTGTCCACGTGCGTCGACAGCGCCGCCGCCGAGCTGGGCTGCGCGTCCTGCCCGCCGCACCCGTCTGCACACCACAACAACTCCACACACACTCACTTACCCGCTTACAATAATTAGTATCACCCCAAACTGGGGCCATTTAAGACGAGCTTATAAACAACACCAATAGTCGTAGGTACTTCAAACGGGTGATGAGAAGTTCCCCAGCAGGTCACAAGGAAAGGCACTCACCGTAATAAAAGAGAAGTGTGACCACCAAAGCCACCACTCGGGACGCCATTTTGCGACCGATTGCTGCTGTATCATGCCAACAAGCAGGAGCTGCCAACATTTTTTTGCTATGCATAGTATCTTCTACTGACTCAGTTCTTCATTATGCTTTTAAGTTCAAGATCACAAATATCATCGGTGTATATTCGTAGTTGATACTCACAAGATCAGAATGTAACATCACATTGAAATGATCGCCGAAAACCAACTGTGTAGTCATCTAACGTAACGTAAGTCATTATCACGGGCAAAGTAACGTAACGTAACGTCACAGCTTTAATCATGCACATAGACTTAGCCTCAAATCTACGGCAGCTTAAACCAATGGCGTAGCCATTGGTTTAATAATAATGTAAAACCTACAGCATACATAGAGATGTAGAGCCATTTATGTAATCACTAAGAATTTGAACAAAGCAAGAATCTAGGATGAGCTAGTTTCTCAACATATTCATCTCTTCATCAAATGTCGGTACTCGGCAACGTAGTTAGCAGATCAAATCACTATTAAGGGGATCGTCCATGTTTTTCAATTTCGACAACAAAAAAAGTGAAAGGTTTCATACTTTTATTTAGATTTTATACGTGTTTTAACAATAACCCTACTAACTTAAAAACACTTATAAAATCTAAATTAAAGTATGAAACCCTACATTTAATTTGTTTCCAAATGTTGCGTCCTCCTGGCCGGCGCGTGGGCTCTATCGCGCGGCATCCGGCGGCCCGCGCAAGGGCGCTCGTCGCCGCCGCTACTGTATCCCTATTTTTAATGCAAATAGTAGGTAAGGTACATTATCCAGTTACTTTTATCGGTCATGACACTCTTTTGCAGAATAATATTCGCAAGTAACAATGTAAAAGTATATAAGCGTTACTTTCAATGTAACGATAAATTATGTTCTTAATAAGTGCTTTAAATTCATAAAGTAGTATCGCACTGCTCTCTGACGGGGACACGGCTCCCTAGGAAGTTGATTTATACAAGGTGAGTAATCTCGACCGCCCTCTGAGGGCAAAATCCAAACGGCTATTGTTGTGGAAAGACATTATCAGGAGTCACGGGTTCGATTTTGATAAAAATAAGAACTGTAATTGAGAAAAAGAAAAATTGTAATAAACGAGAAAAAGGTTTTTTTCATATTACGACTAGAGATACACACACAGACACAGATAGAGGGACACAAAAAGTATAATTTCGATTGAGTAAAGTATATTTTCTCTTTTCACTTGGTTGAAAACTTTCCAACTCAAAGACAGTATGAATAGGTAGGGCTTGAGGAAAACTGGGTATTAAAACAATCTTTATTTCAAAGGAAGGAACTTTTATTAGGAAACGGAACTAAGACATTATCTTACGAACTATTTTAATGTAACAAAGGAAAAACAGTAAAAAAAATATGTTAGTATCTAGTAAATACTATCTTGGGTGATACCTACTAAGTATCTACTTACTGAATTGTGAGGTAGAGTGTATAGAGGTACTTAAAAACGTAGTATAGTCAACGTCTGTCGACCTAGGGTAGGAATAGTTGAAAGTAATAACTAATATAGTAACTAGGTAGTTATATAATTTTTATTTGATAATTTTGGCAAGGCCAAAAGTAGTTTTGAAGGTTTTACATCACATTTATCTACGTGTCAACGGCATGTAGCCGCTAAAATATGGGATAAAATCTTATAAAACAACAAAATAAAAAAAAAACAACGGAAACTTGATCCGAACATGGTGATATGATAATAATAAAATTTATTTAGAAATCAAAATAGGTTACTAAAAAATATTAGAGCTAAGCCCTATGGAGCTTAAAACGATGTGAGTTCCTAAACAGGAGCAGCAGTAGATTTTACTGAAACCTACCTACCTAATCTTGATCACCTGCAAATGAAAGTCAAAAATCCGCCGCTTCCTCAAAATTACTAAAGATCTTACATTAGTATATCTACATTATTTTTTACTTTATATGCTAGCTACAAATTGCATACTTACTTATTATTACCTATATGTAATTTTCCAGTTCATACAGTATGCCTATCAGCTCAATCGATTTAGATTTTTGAGGTGATTTAGCATCAAACATCCATACAACCTCACACTTTCACATTTATAACATGCTAGTTGAGTGTTCCATGATACAGTTATATTTGCTGGAGTAAAACACCGGCCAACACTCTCCGGCCAGGCCTAATCTTGTCGTGATATGTCGGTAACCCAGCTGGGTACTACGAACTGTATGGTGCGTCCGACCGAACCTTCAGTCTGAAGCGCGGTGCGGGCACTCGGCCGGTGGGGCTCAGGGCGCGTTGTGGGGCGGCTGCGTGGGCGCCGGGGCGGGAGCGGGGGCGGGACCCGGGGCGGGCGGCGGCAGGTAGGGCCAGTAGGGCGGCGCTTCGGCCGCCTGCGCCTGGCACGCCGCCGCCAGCCCCGCCCAGCTGAACCGGTACGCGTATCTCTTGCCGTGCACCTACAACCGATACACACTTCAGAGATATGGAGATATCCACTCCTCTTGTGCCACGGTGCCTGATGGCTTTGGCAGCACTTCCAAGACCTCTTATTCTGTGTACAGCGGTCTGCAATGGCGTCCCGTTAAAGGGTGCATTGTGCATTGCCCCCCGAAAAAATCAATTAACCCTGTCCCAGCCATCCCAGCTCCTTGAAGTAACGGAGCAGGATACTGGGATGTTGACAGCACCATTCTAGTAAAGTGCTGACTGACTTTGGTGGAGAGGAGTCTAGCAGCCTACGAAAGCCTGTCTTAACCCTCTGTAGCCTGATAGTTGAGACTAACTTCCAAGACATATAATCGGTGTGGGTGTGAGCGTGGCGTACCTTGGTCATGATGTTCTTGTCGTAGTAGTAGCGCAGCGCGCGTGACAGCTTGTCGTAGTTCATGTTGGGCTTCTGCTTGCGCCGGCCCCAGCGCCGCGCCACCTCGTCCGGGTCCGACAGCCGGAACTCGCCCTCGCCCGGGGGACCCTGCTCACACACACCTTCACGATACAGGCTCGGCAGTGTGAGGACCACCGCTAAACAATCCTATTCAAACTTATCAACAATAGATCTCAAATGTTAGCCTTAATTGTAAGTTTGTTCTGTAAAACTTATATTATGTAGCCATAGATGAATAATGATGTTCCTATAGAACAAGATAGACAGTATCAAACTAAAAGGGAAACGTAAGACAGGACCAAAAAAATTCAGACACTTTGTCAATAAAAATGAAATATCTCCATTATCAAATAATGTTTGTTACTTTTTAAAATGTTTTTTGTTTAACAATGAAAAAGCCTAATAGGTTTAACATATAATATTTATCTAGCCCTGTAACTTCTCTTTGTTGAAAATTTGCATCGGACCAAAATGTACTTTAAATAGTTTATGTAGGGCATATTTTCAATGTAAGTACTACATTGTGTTTCTATACTTTAATACTTCTGTGTATGTAGTATCTTTGTTGTTAATTAATTTTTTTTTTCATTTTCACAGACGCACACTCCTACATTATATGACGCTATGACTACAGTGTTATTACAAGTATGGCCGTGCATTGAAAATGTCGTAGCACGCGGCGTAGCATGAAGCGCGTTGATGTCTTTTGTACTGCGAGTACCTACTTCTAGTATCATTATTATGTATTCATATCAAACCGATTTTTTTTTAACAAATATAGAAGTTGATGTCTTCTTTTATATTTGTTAAAAAAAATCATGTACCTTTCGGTATTATGGTAGTATGTTTTTATAAAATAAGTGACTTTTTAGATTATAATTTTGATATACGATATAATTAAATCAGATTGTTAAATTAGATATACCTATATATAATGCATTAACGTCATATAGCTTTGGCCTAGGCTGTAAGCTCATTTGTGTATGAAATAAAATAAAATAAAATAAAATAAAATGATAAATTTTGCACGCCGTCACACGGTGGAGTATGTGAAACCAAATATTAAAATTTATGAACTGTATACCATACTTCATTTATTAAAAATATCAAAAATCATCAAATCAAAAAAATGTAAAGCAAACTTTTTGAAAGCTTTACAACCGCTACAATAGATGCATGAGTCTCTGAGACAGTACGAGTAGCGTGTAGTGTGTAGGTGAGGTGGTTACCTCCCAGCAGATCCCGGGCGCGGCGCCGGCGAGCTCTTCCAGCAGGAACTGCCACAGCTGCACCTGGCCACCGCCGGCGCGCGCACCGCTCAGCGCCGCCGCTGCGTACCCGTCTGCACAAACAACGCTCGCCATCTACACACTTCTGCATATTTTTTTCATCATCCACTGCCCATAATTACCCACTGCTGGGTGTATCGTATACCTCCTTCTGTATACGCCGTTCTCTCCGGTCTTGTGCTTTTCGCATACAAAAGTTGACCGCAATATTTTTTATAAAAACATTTCTATTTCTATATTATGTAACAAAATAGTGTAGTGTAGTGGTAGTCCTACTTATCAGAACACAAATTAGAAACTGTAAGAAATGTGCTATTAGACACTTTTAAAATATTTAAATTTATTACACGAAGTTAAATAATAAGAGTTAAATAATTCATTAACCTACGTTTTTTCTTCTTTTCAATGGTTATTCAATGATAATGATACTGCAATGATAAATTGAATTTGTTATAAAAGCGAATGTGTGTAATAATGAGGACCTATTTTTTTGTGATTTATATTTTTCCTCAATCGAACTATTGAAACGATGACGATAAAATTTAGTATGAGTATAATTTTAAGGCAAAAAAAATTTATAGGATTCGGATGCCTTACAGTAGAAGCCGCGAGCAGCAGCTAGCTAGCTAGCTAGCATGGGTCGATGTTCGAAAAAATGCTTCAACTTGAAACCAGTCATTTCCGTTTTTTTATTGCTATATCTAGTATTCTGAGGGTCATGTCTAGGTTTTCTACGAAATCTGAAAAAAATCATCTAGAATGATGTTAATAAAAACATCGTAAAACTGAAATGGACTGAATTCCCAATTGACACGGCTCGCTAAGGTTAGGTTATGGACATCTTTTAGACAAAATTATTTTTATTTTATAAAACATACAGTTCAAATAAACAATTTGAAGAAACAAGTGTTTATTTTGTTTTTTAGTTTATACCATTAATTTCAAATTCATTAGAACTATAATATTTCATTTCTAGACTAGGTAATTTAAATTCGCAATTCAATTAAATATTTACAAAAATCTATGTTGCGTATCTCTAATCAATACTGAACGTTTTATATTCACCTGTATGTTCTATCTAACTTATTTTCATTTTGAATAGAGGAAACCACAATATTTATATTAATTTAGGATGAATTCCCTAGTACTACTAGTCCATTGAATTACTTTCTTTCGACACGACGACGGCCAACATAGGAATTTTCCTCGCGCTACTTTACCGGCGGGGAATTACCTACCTATAAACTATGAATTCTATTAAATTAATACGAGTGCCTTTCTTTCTAATATTTAACTTCATTATTAATTCTATTCATATTTTTTTTGTTCTTATGTTTTATACATTGTTTAAAACTTGTTTTAATCTGTGGTTGTAAAACTCGTGATAAAAAACATGCCTTTAATCGTCGGTTTTATTTCAAACTGGTTTAAACACGTGTTTTAAAAAAAAAGTTGTTTTAATCATGCAATTGAAGTTAAACATCAGGTAGCAGGTAACACGAACCATGGTATAAGTGGTGGAGGCGGTGATCCGACGCGCTCAGCCACAGCATCACCCGCGCCGCCCGCCCGCCCTTCGCCGGCACAATCTCACATCACCACTTTCTAGATATTTAACACTTAAATAAACTACCTATGTATGAATTTATGTTAACCACACATGTAGTTTAGATTTTGGAAGGATATTGCGTTAACCGCGACAATCACTATAGGATTTAAATTGCTTTAAAAAAATATTAAAAATTGGTAAAGAAATTAGCCGTATAGATATAGAACACAATAGGTTATCCGGATATGCGGGCGGATGTGCGACCGGAAGAGATCGAGTGGCGGAAGTGACGCGCGGAAGCCGGCCGCCCTACCCGCGAGGGCGGGACTCAGCGCTCGGATATTATCATATTCAATCACGGCCATCACGGCGCAGATAGCTGCGACCCAAAGATTGTGATCAGTGTGAATGTGTGCACTTGGCAAAGTTTATGAGACGGACCACAAAAGCAATCGTTACGTTGCCAAAGGCACATATTTATTAAAGCTGATGATATGTAACTATTACATTTTAAAAGTTTCGTTAAACTTGTATGTGTAGTTTTTTCGTCATTCTCATTATAACTATTTTATCGTACTTAACGAATGAAAACTGCACGAAAGGAGCCTCAAGGCGCACTTGAAATCCTTTCACCACACTGGTTCGAAAGAACTAGTGACACGATAAGAAGAAGTCTAGTTACTTATTATACGATACGAGACTTATAATATTTTACGAGTATAAGTCCATTTTTGAAGTTAGTTGGGTCCAAATATAATTAGCTACCTTACAAAAATAAAACGCATTATTATAATAAGTAAATTAATGAAATCTAAATGTAAATAAAACAATTGTAATAGAAATGTAATGAAACCCAATGCAATACGTAATGATGGACGGCATGCATAATGCAGAGCCGCGGGGCGCCAATAACGCACCCTTCGGTGAAGGCGGGGGCAGTCGGGCGCGGCACTAGTCGAGCTACCAAACGTTCAACACCTAAAATACATCATGGACTATGTAAAAAACCAGAGGTTTTGACTAATAAATAGGAGTTTAAACAAATACATTTAATAAAATAATAAAAAGCATGAAATACCCTATCATTAAATTATCCAATTTTATTAGGTTTTCCCAATTTATATTATTCATGTAGCTTCGAAGATCTGTCTGAATGGACCTCCATTAATAATAGCTATTGTCGAAATACGAGTAGGTATCACCGACTAATTTGCGATTTGCTACACAGACCGGGCGTCAAGGGGTCAGGTAATAAAGGATGTGGGCTACACAACCGCAACCGTAGTGTTGTATGTCCCTATATTTTCAGTAGATACATTTAACAGCAAAAAAGCTAGGTAGGATCTTATATTTATTTATAGCAATGGGGCTACAAAAACCCAAAACCCAAAAACTTGGATGCAGTTGTTCATTTTATCCGAGATTAACCTACTTCGTACTTTGAATTCGGATCTTTTTCGACGGCACAGTGAAAAACAGGTCTACATTTTGATAAAGTAATATGTTTTTTAATTGGCTGCTTCCATTATCTGTAGGAGGTCGCATGTGCCGCCTGTGTCGCCGATGCCGCCGGTGCCGCCGCCGCCGCCGGTGTCGGTGAGTAATGGAGTATAGTCCCACGCAGAGGATATAAATGGCCGGCGCGACCACAACGAGCGCTTCTCAGAAACGTGAGCGAGCGGTGCGTGGCGCAAGAACAAATCCCTCTTTTACAATTTACATGAAGGCTATCTTTCAAGAAAGCCTTATTTATCTCTTAGAGCGGTTTCAGACTAGTTAACCGAGCGGATTCGCTGCTCATGTTTTTTGCAGTTCGAGTGCGCGTGGCGCCAGCTGGTACGAGTGTTGTCGCACTTACACGCCCGAGCCGAGCGTACTTGCCACCAAAAAACCAAGCGTAAACGCCGGTGTCAGCCCGTACTTATAAAGGTCAGCTCACTTAGGATTTATAATTTCTTGTTCGAACTTCGTTTATTTTCTTGGATATTATCTAATTTTCATGTTCCTCTCCTTCGTAACTACTCTACGAGCGCTACGAAACGCGTCGTGCTCGTATGCTCGTAGGTGCGCGAATAGGTAGGTTTGCAGTGATTGGTATTTGTCATGTTCGAATGAACAGCCGCTGTTTCTTTGTGATGGCCATGTTTATTATTGGTTCTTTATTGGAACCCGCTGACGCTTGTACCATGGAGCAAGCAACCCTCGCAAGAAGGCGGTTCGAAGGCGGCGCGCCGGCTGGGCGGCGCGGCCCATGCTCCGCCCTCTCTCAGTGAGGCAGTGGCCTCGGGCTCCATTGCCGCGGACGCAAGCCCGGGGACAGGACGTGGCCCGCCGGTGTCGCTCCACGGAAATATGGTGCAACCAGACCCTAACATCGGGACGGGAGTATAGGCTATACTGTCTTCTTGGTCAATACTGATAAATCTCATCTCAATATAGAGAGAGTGTAACTTGAGAATAGAAGGTTCATCTTTGGCCATCATTCCTTAGAAGGAAGGTAAAGCATAGTTAAAAAAAAAAATTGTATTGCAATAAAATCTATCGGAGATCGTCAAATAATGGAATGGTGTCGGTAAGGTCATCTCGGTTATACATAATCAGCAATTTTATTGCGAGATAAAAACGTAATTTGATGATTCATGCATGAATTCTAGGGATCATTATGCAAGGCTACAATAGGCAAGTAAGTACCACCATAAGACCAGTGCGTCGTGTCTCCCGGGCACACTCCGCGAGGAAGCCCGACCGTTAGGTATGTGATAGTATTCCCACGGTACGGTGCCGGTGGCGAGATGGTCCACATTCCAGCGCTGTGATTCAGAGCCTGTATCTGCTGTACATCCGCGGCCGCGAAAGCGAGGAATCCGGTCCGCAGCCACGTGCCGCGGCGCGGACGAGGCGGCACGTGACTCATCGCCATCTCATCAACTCATGACAACCTGTCACCGCACCGTATCCGCTGAGGTACCCCGAAAACTCATTACCAATTACCAACATTCATCCTTCACCGAAATTTGTAAATTATTTTTTGCCATCTTACAATTTTATCATCTTACTAAAAACTGTAGATCATAAAAAAAATACTCGGTAGAACGGTGTCACCGCCTGAACTATTATTTATTTTTATTTGATTACACTAATTTATATTCTGTTCTGATCCCTCATAGCAGAAAGTAAAACGTTATGGATATATTTTTTTTTTATTTACGGAACACTAGAAAGGAAAATCGCAGTTCCTCTGGCGTCCTTCATATTGAGTGTCATAAAATATGAAGAGCGCAAACCGGGTGGAGTGGCGTCGATCACGCTAATCCCGGGACAAAGGTTACGACCCCCATTGACTTGCAAATGGAGTCCCAGAGCCGGAGCCCCAGGCGGGCGCGGGCTTACGAGCTTAGCCTCGGGACTCGGAATGAACTCGGCGCAGCGGGTGCCCGCGAGATTGATGTTACAATACTTCCGTCGCAAGTCGGAAGCTGTGGCCGGTCGGTGGTGGCAGCTTGCTACTGAAGCTTAGGAACATCTTGTTAAAATGGCAACATTTCGCGCTGTATTTAATTTTTATTAACTCCCAATTAATAAAAATAAAAAAATATTTCTTATAAAACATACTGTAAAATTTACATAGTTAAAATGACGGGTTCCCATCGAGTAACACCCAAACGTGTAACACTGTTACTCTAGTTTCATAAAAGATCCTATCGTTATTATTAGTCAAGAATTATGTTCATTAAAAAAAAAAAGTTTTTGCTTTATCTCGCTTATTTTACGAGATATTGCGATTTTAATGTTTTTTAAGGTTAGTTCGGAATAAAATTTTATTATATTATTTAAACGGATTTAGAATGAATTGTCATCGAGTTGTGTGAGCTACCACAAAAGTTTTAGCCAGATAGATATCAGGAAGTGAATCGACTCGCAACGACCAGCAGACAGACAGACAATCAAGAAAGTTATCATGGTTAGTAAAATAAAAAAAAAGCGAAAGTTAGTGAGAATGGATGAATTTGTTCAACCACGCCACACGCCCAAACCATTGGACCGATTTGGGTGTTTATTAGGGGGAAATGAAATATAGTAAATGAAATAATATAGGTAGTTTATGATCGATATAGAACACAGCACGGACAACTTCTTACGTACAGTCAGCTGCACAAATATGTATACCTATACTCCCAAGCTTTTACATTTATATTACTCATTTTGCACAGAAAAGTGCAGGCAAGCATTTTTTAATTAATGTAGTCATACTACCTAACTACTTGTCAGAATTCTTGTCACAAGAAGAATGTCTTTGCAAAATTAAAAGTATAATATAAATGTGAAATCTTGGAAGTATATAGGTACATGTCTGTGCAGCTGACTGTACATACAAAATATTTTATGTAGTTAGTCACACCTATTCAGAAGCTTTCCAATCTTTTTAGCGAGTCGATGGTATAAATAATAATAATAATTTTTGTAATACATAATTAATTTGACTATGAAATAAACATAAGTGAATTAGATGCCTACCGAGCAAAAAATTAACTTAAAGTTGTTGCGCCCTTACAGGGTTCATGTGCATTGTGTACCTATAAGCCACTTACACCTAAGTTATATAACCTGTGTGCAAATGAAACAATAAATAAATGAATATGAATATGAATAAATCATATTGGTATTAAGGGCAATATAGGGCAATCGCTACATTGTAATCTGTAACGGTAGGCCAAAATGCTTAGGTTTAAAACCGATAGGCGACAAGGGGGTTAATAATTTGGTAAAAAAAGTTTATTTAATCTTTACCAATCTAAACCAACCTATCTGCAAGGTACAGCTCTACTACGAACAACTCAAGACAGTTTTAGGAGGAGCTTCGAGGGTCTGGATCCTGATTATCTCGATGACCCATGCCCGCCCAATGACCTCTAACTAGTAAAGCCACATTTGGTGCCACCACTCTGTGAGCCTCAACCGAGCTGGCGCCCACCGGGCGAGACATGCCTCATATTCCAAGAATACACTAACTTAGGTACATTTATCTCATTGCATAAATTAGGCTATTTACAAGCCGACGACGGACGTGAGATCACGTTATCTGTGTGTAAATTTAAAAATTTCGTGGCTTATGTGCATATGAAGGCAGACCCTAAAGCTTTGGTACCGTCCCTGGTCTGTTCCGCACACTTTCTCACGTGAAATACTACTCGGGCGAATGAACATGACACCTGGCTCGAATGACGTTTGTGCAAAGTACAGCGTGGAATTGGATAATCTTGATAGAGAAGAGGTCCTGTAATACTTGGTGAGCATAAGTAATGATAAGGCTTCGTAATTAGAGGAAGAAGAAACACGGAGGGCGACGCGCGGGGCAGCGAGGGTCGCATCAATTCCGAGCCACGTGTCAGCCAGGTGTCATGTTCATTCGCCCGAGTAGTGGGTACTCCTATCGTCGCACGCACACGTAGGATTGTATTGTATATCCGACCGGTAGAGCCTGCCGAGCTAAATGTAGAGTCTCAGAGGCCTCAAATTCCCAGTGACGTAAATAGTGACCTTGCAGCCACCGCAACCGTTCGCCTGCAGTTTGCCAATAAATATAGTGACGTCACGATACAGCACTCGACCCGGCGAGGGTCGTCCCTCCTCGCAGCCGCTCCTCGCGACCAATACCAGCCAGCTTTACTACTGGCTTTCGCACATCATTTAGTACTAATTGCTTCTTTATGATATACTCATAATCATATTATTTATTACCGTATGACTTTTTTTTTATCTGGAACAGATTGCACACTTGGTAACGTCATAAAGCTATGTATACAAAGTTTTTAACATTTACATTGAACAGAGAGAAGAATGTAATGAAGTTGAAGTTAAAAATACTAAATAACAAGGTTCTATAGCTGTAGAGAGGTATAGGTATAAAAACTAGGTTATACAAAAACATAGTGCCTACTTCAATTGGACACTGAAAAGTCACAGGGAAGCAAAATACGCAAATTCGTTTACTTGATTATCGTAATTTATCATTTATTTTTATTTCAAAAGCAAAGTACTGAATCGATTTTCATGGAAAGTATATCCTTGCAAAAAAAAACGGCTTATATATGTCGCAGGCATATTGTATAACTCGGCAGTTTACAAACGGCGTCGTCCGTTTACAAACGCTCGCTGTTTTTTCAATATTATATGCCGAAGGCAAATTGTAAATTGCCTCGGCATTTTGTAATATGCCACAACATTGGTGGACCATTCAAACGCCGTTTGTAAAATGACATAAAAAACACTAAGGTGTCCATGGAATCTGGTGCTTTTAAAGGACACGACCGTCGAGCAAGAGGTTAGAATGATTAAAATATCGATCCAGATAAAAGTTGGGTGACGGTAGGTTATTAGGTTTTTTTTTGTGCGCCTACAAGCGAGCGAAGCAAGCGTGCTGCACAGCCTAATAACAGAAAACCATCTAAGGTTGATAAGAGTTAGGTGACGGTAGGTTATTAGGTTTTTTTTTGTGCCTGCACGCGAGGGAAGCGAGCGTGCACAGACTAATGACAGAAAATCATCATAGGCAAAAAAGTACTTACTAATTTTTGTATGATGGTCACCCTACAATTTCAACTAATGTCGAATTGAACGAGTTGTCAATTTGCCTTCTGCATATTGCAAAACAGCGAGCGTTTGTAAACGGACGACGCCGTTTGTAAAATGCCGAGTTATACAATATGCCTGCGACATATTATATAACAAAGTTTCGGGGGTAAAAAACATTCAACCGAATTTAAAACCTCTTCCTCTTTTAAAGTCGGTAAAAAAAATCATGAAACATGTAGACCAGAGAACATTTAATTCAAGAGATAAGAGAATGATTCTCAATGATATTTTTTTATGATTTGACTTTGAATAGAGTTAAATCCAACAGAAAAAAAGGAGTCTGGACAAGTGTGAATGAATTCTTCTTAGTCGTGCACTCTTGACTGAGTGGTTGTGGTCATAATCGGTACCCGATGAATGGCAACTCCAGCGGTGCGCCTCCACCTGGCTCTGTTACACGCATTGTGCAAGCAGTTAGTCATGATTGAGTTTGTGAGAGATTTGATGAGGTCTAACCATCTAGTTGGAGAGCGACTACGGGATCTCTTGCTCTCCATTCTGCTTTGAACCACTAGACCAGAGATGGCGAACCGATGATGGCACGCGACACAATATTTTGGGTACGCCAGCGATCACAAAGATCACAATGAGATGAGATGTAAATTAACTAAGAAAAAAAATACTTAGTAGTAGCTCTGTGGTAGTAGGTAGTAATTCGCGATCTGAAAATCTTAAATTTTGTCCAGAGAGAAATTCAATGTTTTTATAAACATGATTTTTTCTACACTTAAGGAGCATGAAAAAAAAATATTTCACGGCACGTCTATGGCCTCACTAAACATTTATTTAGAAAAATGACACGTTGGTACAAAAAGGTTCGCCACCCCTGCACTAGACGCTGCATTGAGTCCTATATTTTAGAGAGTAGGTAATGTAGATCTGAAGAATTTCAGTATGCGTATTTGAACAGTCGACGATTAATCTTTCTTTTATGTTGAATTCTTTTAGGATCGAGACACTGGTGAAGTGGGAATTAATGAGTCGGAATACTAATGTAGTCAACATTATGTGGTAGAGTGATAATACTCGTTCAAAATGACACATCTTAGTTCTCCCACGGCGGCGCCACGTGCTACCGGCGCGGGCGCCGCTGAAAAGCATATTCACGAACCAGCTATGCACACTAAAACATACACTATTACTCATGATAAAAGAGCGCAGATGCTTTGGCATTGGCAGATGTACGTTTGGTTCAAACTCAATCCGGAACATTTGAATCACAGTTCCGAGTAAATACTGACTCACTTCCGTAGTCCGTACCTAGTATTTACTACGAGTATCTCACTGACTTTTAGCTAATCTGCAGCAAAGGCCAATTATTGGCACATCTTGTGCAAGATTAGTCACTTGTCGAGGAGAGAACTAGCCCAAAACTGGGTTACTTTTGAAATGACTGTCCAAGATCCGGCTGACAATTTCCCAATCTGATGTATGATCTCTGGGGTTTGCCTAAAATGCATTTACCTGCCTTGCAAGGAAGCGAAAAACCAGTTGGTAAACGGAAAACTCTAATATTGAATTAAAACTTACCTTCTTACCAAGGGATAGGTAAGTTGTAAATCTGTCGAATTCACAGTATAAGTTGAAAAATTCATAGTATACCTAATTGTGTTTGTTTTGTTTATATTTCGTTACTCATTAGGCATTCAGTCCCGCGGGTTTTGCATTTTTGGCGATCGCCCGCCCACATTTTCCCAGCAGTGGTCATCAGAATCCACGTATTGAGAATGAAGTAAATTCCAAAGGAAACATTTATTAACTGAATCAAGAGCCCAAAGAAAAAAAAATGTAGAGCTATTAAACTTGTTCGTGCTGCTTAGAACTTTAAAATTTATAGCAAAAGTCTGTATCTAGATATAAGTACCTACTTTTAATTACATGAGATAGTAGCATAATCACCCAGGTCAGGTGTCAATCAGAGTAATGGATGTGCCATGCCAAAGAACCTTTTATTTCTCTGTTTTATGAAAAATAAACAAACCTAATAAATGAACTATGTAGTATACAAGTACTTAAATTATATCTCCGAATGGAAGAGCACGCTTTCCGATGAGAGCTATCGTGTGAGATGCGATCTATGCAATGAGGGCCGTTTCCCGCGCGATCCATTATCTGATACCCTCGCACCCCGCCCCGCTGCTGCCGAGCGGGTTTGGGGCTATTCCTGCTATTTCTGATCTCTCCGGGGACTTCTGGACTGAAGGGTTTGCTACGATATTAGTTAGATTGATGATTTCAATAAAGTCTCAATTCCCATTGTTGCAATGTCATAGGTAATAAAATAAGTTGTTCTCGCTGATTTGAATGTGGTTCGTTCGATTAACGAGATGAACAAAAGTGATTCATTCAGATGGCTCCTCAGCAATTTATAGAAAGTAAAGAGAACGTTCTTGTAGACAGAATATAGGATTAAATAGTAATAAATATTTATGTTTTAAACGATTCATACCACGACGGGCGCTTACTACTATAGACCTCAAGGTCATTCAACCTGCCGAAATGTAGAGTTAACAATGCGGTAATTGCGGCCAGTGTTCGATATAATGGCAGAGTGTAGAAGTCGATTTCCGCGAAAATGGCTGACTCAGTGATAGCGCCGAGATGAATGGCGCTGGCGACGCGCGTGATTCACGGCCCATTCATTCATGAGTTTTTTGGCGCGCTTTCCATTACGGTGCGGGCCACCATATCATGCCTTGCTGCTGATAACGGACCCATATTTAATGAGCCCATGATATTATTGAGCCATTTCGCGCTCTGTAACGCCTTGGACCCTGTTTGTATAAAATGAATAAATAAATTAATTAACTCAGGTATTTATCTCATTATCTCAGCAGGGGATAGTTAGATGTTAGAGACTTACAGAAATTTTGTACTGCAGCTTTTTAATGGTGAGTTAGTATCATTATATAAGTTTTATCCAAATCCGTTTTGCACAAACGAAATAAAATAACATTGGACAATCTATCAGACTCAGAAGAGCCCCAAATAGTTCACTCGGGCATATTGTGAACTACACTAATTTCTTCAGCTTCGTTTGCATAGTATTATTTCTCGTGACCGACTTTAAAATTGCTCTCCAATTTTAAATGACTAAGGCCATGATAAGGTCCTGTGTAGTGTGGGTAGGTACGGGTACTCACGTGCGTCCTGCGTGGCGGGTGCGGGCGGGGGTGGCGCGGCGCTGGAGGGCGCCTGGTGCTCCGGTAGCGGCGGCGGCGGCGCGCGGCCCCCGGCGGATGCGTGCGAGTGCTGCAGGTACGCGTGGTAGATGCGCGCCGCCTGCTCGCTGCCCGCGCACACCTGCACCCAGTTGTCGAGGGACAGCGCCAGCAGCGCGCGCCCGCTGCCGGGCAGCAGGTGTGCGCGGGGCGCGCGCACGCGGAACGTGCGCGCTACCCAGCGCACGCAGCGGACCACGTCCACGCGCTCCCACTTCTCAGGGTCTGGGCCATGACACAAAACAATAGCTTATTCCCGCTGGTCTCCGTTTATTCATCCCCCAATGCGGATCAACTAGGCTAGCTTTTTTTTTTATTACTGCGACACATGTAAACCGACTTTTTTAACCTACGAGTAAACAGCGTTGCACGAAAGTTTCACAATTTTTATGGTTGAAGACAATTTAATGGTTCTTTTTAGGATTCCGAGTCCGACCAGGGTTTCATAAACTGAAATTCGTCCGCCCTAGATACTCCGAGACGTCATTAATAATAGGTCCACCGATCGTTATCTACTTAGTTAAGATACCTAGCTGTAACCTCTTTGTGAAGAAAAATTCTAGCTGTATTCATATACCTAAATAGCAGATGATAAAATAAAAGTCATAAACACTACAAACTGACATGATTTTTAAAAATATTTTATACTTATTTTTGCAATAAGTATGTAACTCGATTAAATTAGCCAACCATAAGTTATACATACATATACAATACATACATATAAATGGTTATTAGTGGAAATAGTTACTTATATCATTATCATCATCAACCTATAGCAGTCCACTACTGGACGTAGGTCTCTCCCAACTTATAACTTATATATCCTTACATCCCCTTACAAACATTAATTACTTTCCTTTCCAACGTATTCACAACTTAATTGTTACTGGGATGTGCTAAGATTACAAAATATTTGGAAGTTATCCGAAAAAGTGTGAAGTGTTGCGTATAATTCATATCAGATTTTATAGGAGTTTGCCGCCCGCCCTCGCTAGCCTACACTAGACCAAGTGGACTTTGGGCGGGCGGGCTCTACATAGCTCTACTTTTCGAGCGGCGCGCGATGCGGCGGCCGACGGAAAACGAATTGTAGGCGTAAATGCATCTTCCTAAATGCTGTGCGATTGATTATTTTATATGAAGAAAGCTCTCTTTTTACACAAATTCCTTCATTTATTTTGAGCATCTTCATTTATTGGTCATCTTTAATTATTTTTGTTATAGACTTCAATTGTTTATTTTTTGATCATATTATTTTGGTAAGTATGTACTTATTGCAATCTTCGAGAATCTAGCACATTGCAAAGCGCAGTAGGTATGCATTGGTGACAATAAGGTGGCTGGTAAGTAAGTATGCAAATCGTTATTTTCACAAGGCAATGCAGAGGCAATGCAGTACAGGACATCCTCTCCATAAAAAAGTTTATTTTGGACTTGTAGAGGTGCATCGCATACCTACCTATACTTCTTACGTAGGTATAATTTTCTTTGACAAAATCAATCCACTGATAAAGAGACACTGTACTGGACCGCCATTTTAAACGAATAGATATTCACAATACGCAACACTTTCGGAGTTCACACCGGCCGGCGCGGCGGCCTGAGGATCACATCCACCACAAACATTGTTAGATCACACAGCTCCTGTGGAAGGCTGGCTGAGGAGATGAGTTTACCGGCGGGGACGGTTTCATCTCCGGACTCGTCGAAGTAATCTTCGTAGGGCGCCGCCGGCGGGCTGGGCGCGGGCTCCATGCAGGCATGTCGGGGCGCCAGCGTGACGCTGCGGACTGCGGCGGCCGGGGCTGCGGCTCGGGCTGCGGGTCTCGTGCCGGGCGTCGGGGCCGGCGCGCGGAGGAGCACTAGGGCGAGCGCGCCGACACCACGCTGCTTTTTATCCGCGCACCACCGCCCGCCGCGGCGCGTCATCTCTGTGACGTAGCGGATTCGTCAGCGGACGCCTACTAACTATTGTCCTATCTGTGATCTGATGAGGAAAACGTAAAACGCTTTCTTGGAAGCTTCGCGTCGCGAGCTGCAGTCGCACTGCATGGAGCTTTTAACTGTGCGCGAAGTGAAGTGAAGGACTAGAGGGCAAGCTGAGGGTCGCGACATTTGCTTCGTATGCCTTCTCTCTTATTAGTGGTTCTGCTTTAACTTTCATAAAAGAATAAAATAATAGTCGAATATACATATTCATTCAGACACAATCTTAACTGTGATCAAATATACTTATTAGACTACCTATGCTTTTAAAGGTAGTTTACTTACCCTGTTGGGCAATAGGCACCTACTTATGCCCCCTCCTACTTGTACCCCTTCGAGTGCTAAGTAAGACTACTCGTAATAATAGAAAAGCAAGAAGTTTGTTTGTGAGGTCGGATGGATGATGGAGGGGTTATTCAGAGAGCGCGCTGCCCGCGCCCGGTCGTCGCCGCCTGTAAAATGTTTTCTCACATCATCATAACTGTGCTTCATCACGGAGAAAAAATACTGACTTCATCATTAATAATCCTATGCATCTAGGATCTAGAAGTCCAGACGCATTCTGACCTACTTACTTAGTAGCAAATAGGTAGCAAAAAGAAGTTGGTATGGGTACCTACCTTTCTACCCAAGGCGAGGCCCTCACATGAACCTACCAAGATGCCAACCGCCTGCCTAAATATTCATCTTCGTAGTAACTGTCGGTAACAGGTTGGTAACAGGTACTTACCTACATAATTAGAAATCGTGTAGGGAAATATAACCCGAGGTTTGATAACAGAATCGAGATGTTAATTTGCATTTGATTAGATTAGTAATGTGAGTGCGTCGTCAGTCTGCAGAGGAAGTGATTGTTTGAGATGAGTTTATACGCAGGATGTTGACCTAAAATAATTACTTACCTACTTATTTTTAGGTTCATTAATCACCTAGTTCGGAACGTAAATCAGTTACAATTTTTGGAAAATTTTGTAAATTTTTAAATTAGGTACAATCAATCACAAATGGTAAGGAAAAGGTGCCTTACAAAGACTGTTTACAGTTTGCCTAGGTAAGCTCTCTTACCTACTCGGTGATCATTGCTTCGGCTCAGCCTATGTCCATGCATAATTAGACAAGTAGGTGTAGGTAGGTAGGTAGGGTAAATAATAATAATAATAAAAACTTTCCAGTGTTGGATAGAATTTAAGTGGACGAGCGCTTAAAACACTCTAGCACCGGTAACGTCTGCGTTTACCTAATTCAAAGTCCTGCGTACGACTGTTAAGGTCATAGGTAGGAGAGTACAGCCGAGGAACATGCGACTAAAGGGCTGTGCGTGCATTAATAACAATACAAGTTTAGAACTGGGATCCGTATTCCACCCCTGCTGAACGCCATTTTAACGCCCAACCAAGGATTATACAGTACGAAAAAGAAGGCATGGTGAGCATTTCAGAGTCGTGCGTTGCCGTGTCGTGCAATAGCATGACGTACATTACTGTCGCTAAATAAGTATGCTCTGAATCTAGTATTCATTCACTTACATGATATGATGATACGTTAGAAATAAAAAAAAAATTGTGAAAAAGACTGCATAATTTAAGAAAAAAACGCAACAAAAAGATCTTTTTGGAAGTAAAAAGTTTAATTTTGATTGGTTCAATTCAATATTTCAGCAACAGAACAACATGTCAAGTTCAGGTAAATAAACTAGGAATTACTAGGAGTTGAATTCTAGATTACGAACGTTTATGTAGGTAGGTGTTGTGTTGATGTTTTGTGTATGGTTTGGTTAGTTATAAATTCTGAGAAATAAACCCACTCAGAAATGGTTATTTACAGTGTATTTATAGTTAGCAAGTCAGGCGGACTCATATACAACTACGATCACAATATTCCTCGCGTAGAGACAGAGAAAACCTTTAGCTTCCCACTGGACATCAAGCTGCAATATGAAAACAAGAAGGTGGTCGTCGCTTTTGGCCAAAGA
Source organism: Lobophora halterata (assembly GCA_932526365.1). Lineage (NCBI taxonomy): Eukaryota > Metazoa > Arthropoda > Insecta > Lepidoptera > Geometridae > Lobophora > Lobophora halterata. The sequence goes on from OW052007.1 coordinate 281,151, forward strand.
GACGGCATAAATGGTGAGCCCAAATGCGAAATAATACTGCCATAAGTTCCTAAGCATCTACCTGCCATAATAAGCCCCGGAAACTGCAAAAACCCAGCTTCGACAAAACTACGAAATAATCAGTATCAAGCTAATGTGTCCACTTCTTTGCAGTTGGGCACGTACTCCTGTCTTTGAACGGTTCCCCAGTGACAGGCTGCACCACTGAAGATGGCAGAGATGTATTTGAAACCATAGAAAAGAAGGTACCTACCTACCTACTCATTTTATCTAGTATGAACTGCCTGGCTCTGCTGTCAGTGATTTCAGGCCACTCGAAAGCCTCCAACTTGGTTGCATGACTTTATCTTTACTGTAAAATCTTTGCAGACTTCTTTAGCCTGCAGTTACATCTAAATGCTGACCCTGATAATAATGTTGCTTATCTAATATAATCTATTGAGATCAACTAAGCAAGTAGCTTTATGAGCTCTTAGAATAGGTACCGACAAGCACTTACTGAATAAATGTGATTCTGAAGTAGGCTGCAAGAAATGCACAGTGATTAATCTAAATCATAAATTAATTAGTACTTACAGTAAACTTCAGAAAACACTTATGCTATGTGTTTACTAATTTGTACTAATCTCTAAAACAATTTTCAGGAGAACTTCCCCCTAAGTCTGAAGTTTGGCCGCGCGCTGGCCACAACTAATGAGAAGATAGTGCTGGCGAGCACATTCTACCCTTTGTTCGCACTGGCCTGCCAGCTCAGCCCCGTGCCCAAAGCTTCCGGCATAGAGACCCTCGTGGCCGACACCTTCAAACTGTCCTGCTTCCAGACATTGACCGGTAAGACAATATTATTAGGTTGGTGCCAAATTATTATTTATAATCTGCTGCCTGCAGTTTTATCTGCATGTTTCAAAAACGCCTATGTCTTTTTCACAGTCCTAAATTGTAAAATATCCACATGAAAGTTTTGCCCAATCATTTCAATAATTTATTTAATAAAAACAAGTCACTTCAGCTGATGTGTCAATGTAACACAGAGCTGGACAGTCTGTGTCTTTGGTGTGATTGAGTACTGATCATCCATGTATCCATCTATATTTACAAACTTGCACATTTATAACATAAGTAGAAGTTTCATCCACTTAGCTACAGCAGTGTTGCACCGGCCTATGGGAATCTAAAGTCCTGTGTAGCAATGTGATTGTTATAGGCAGGCGTGATCTCTTACCATCAGCAGAACGCCCTGCCAGTCACGCTACTAATAACATTTAAAGATCATGCAACTGGTGAGGCAAGCATTTGTATATTGAAAGATCTGTCTGTACCGTGTTCCAGGCGTAAAGTTCATAGTGGTGACGGAGCGCGGCATGGCGGGCGGCGAGGTGGTGGCGCGCCGCGTGTACGAGCTGTACTCAGACTACGCGCTCAAGAACCCCTTCTACTCGCTGGAGATGCCGGTGCGCTGCGAGCTGTTTGACACCTCGCTGCACACGCTGCTCGAGCTCGTCGATAAGTCCGGCACCGCCAACCTCTAGTACACACCTACCTACCTACCTACCTTGCTACGCACGCGCTCTGAACGACCGTTTCCGAAGTTAGCTGCTAGTAGTGCGCACTAAAACTTTTTTAATTACCAGAACCTTTAAAAAAAAAACAAAAACTTAAATGGACATTGCAGAAGGGGTACTCCGATGTATCAGTGCAGTCTGAATTTTAGAATTCTACAAAAAACAAAATTAGCAATACACCAGATAACTTCGGAAACATCTTTTGGTGCGCGTTACATTTGTTGTATATTATATTTTTACGTGTACATAAATACTGTAATTTAAGTTTAAAGTAATATAAAACTATTATTATGGAAGGAAGTATTCGCTTCATTTTTTTTTATAGTTTTAATAGAATCTGAGTGTTGAATCATAGGAATCAGATCTGAATTTAGATAAAATCTATGAAGGAACCTTGGATACTGATATTTATGCTCTTCTCGCGGATACTTTCCCAAGATATAGAAAAAGGAAGATTTGGAACCACAAAAACGAAAAAAATACATTAAAAAATTTATTTGATAAAATATTCATAACAATTGAAACCAATGCGCGACAGTGCGCCAACTCAGTATCCCGCTAACTCACACTACAGTTAGTCCACTCGTTTGTACTTGCTAGGTACGAGCCATTGCCTCTTGCTATTTGGTAGAGCGCCCCGGGCAGCTCGGAGCCTGCAGCTGGTTGCAGATAAGGCTTTGTGCGAACTATTCAATTCATAAAACTATACAAATTGCCGTGTCGTGCAATAGCATGACGTACATTACTGTCGCTAAATAAGTATGCTCTGAATCTAGTATTCATTCACTTACATGATATGATGATACGTTAGAAATAAAAAAAAAATTGTGAAAAAGACTGCATAATTTAAGAAAAAAACGCAACAAAAAGATCTTTTTGGAAGTAAAAAGTTTAATTTTGATTGGTTCAATTCAATATTTCAGCAACAGAACAACATGTCAAGTTCAGGTAAATAAACTAGGAATTACTAGGAGTTGAATTCTAGATTACGAACGTTTATGTAGGTAGGTGTTGTGTTGATGTTTTGTGTATGGTTTGGTTAGTTATAAATTCTGAGAAATAAACCCACTCAGAAATGGTTATTTACAGTGTATTTATAGTTAGCAAGTCAGGCGGACTCATATACAACTACGATCACAATATTCCTCGCGTAGAGACAGAGAAAACCTTTAGCTTCCCACTGGACATCAAGCTGCAATATGAAAACAAGAAGGTGGTCGTCGCTTTTGGCCAAAGAGACGGCATAAATGGTGAGCCCAAATGCGAAATAATACTGCCATAAGTTCCTAAGCATCTACCTGCCATAATAAGCCCCGGAAACTGCAAAAACCCAGCTTCGACAAAACTACGAAATAATCAGTATCAAGCTAATGTGTCCACTTCTTTGCAGTTGGGCACGTACTCCTGTCTTTGAACGGTTCCCCAGTGACAGGCTGCACCACTGAAGATGGCAGAGATGTATTTGAAACCATAGAAAAGAAGGTACCTACCTACCTACTCATTTTATCTAGTATGAACTGCCTGGCTCTGCTGTCAGTGATTTCAGGCCACTCGAAAGCCTCCAACTTGGTTGCATGACTTTATCTTTACTGTAAAATCTTTGCAGACTTCTTTAGCCTGCAGTTACATCTAAATGCTGACCCTGATAATAATGTTGCTTATCTAATATAATCTATTGAGATCAACTAAGCAAGTAGCTTTATGAGCTCTTAGAATAGGTACCGACAAGCACTTACTGAATAAATGTGATTCTGAAGTAGGCTGCAAGAAATGCACAGTGATTAATCTAAATCATAAATTAATTAGTACTTACAGTAAACTTCAGAAAACACTTATGCTATGTGTTTACTAATTTGTACTAATCTCTAAAACAATTTTCAGGAGAACTTCCCCCTAAGTCTGAAGTTTGGCCGCGCGCTGGCCACAACTAATGAGAAGATAGTGCTGGCGAGCACATTCTACCCTTTGTTCGCACTGGCCTGCCAGCTCAGCCCCGTGCCCAAAGCTTCCGGCATAGAGACCCTCGTGGCCGACACCTTCAAACTGTCCTGCTTCCAGACATTGACCGGTAAGACAATATTATTAGGTTGGTGCCAAATTATTATTTATAATCTGCTGCCTGCAGTTTTATCTGCATGTTTCAAAAACGCCTATGTCTTTTTCACAGTCCTAAATTGTAAAATATCCACATGAAAGTTTTGCCCAATCATTTCAATAATTTATTTAATAAAAACAAGTCACTTCAGCTGATGTGTCAATGTAACACAGAGCTGGACAGTCTGTGTCTTTGGTGTGATTGAGTACTGATCATCCATGTATCCATCTATATTTACAAACTTGCACATTTATAACATAAGTAGAAGTTTCATCCACTTAGCTACAGCAGTGTTGCACCGGCCTATGGGAATCTAAAGTCCTGTGTAGCAATGTGATTGTTATAGGCAGGCGTGATCTCTTACCATCAGCAGAACGCCCTGCCAGTCACGCTACTAATAACATTTAAAGATCATGCAACTGGTGAGGCAAGCATTTGTATATTGAAAGATCTGTCTGTACCGTGTTCCAGGCGTAAAGTTCATAGTGGTGACGGAGCGCGGCATGGCGGGCGGCGAGGTGGTGGCGCGCCGCGTGTACGAGCTGTACTCAGACTACGCGCTCAAGAACCCCTTCTACTCGCTGGAGATGCCGGTGCGCTGCGAGCTGTTTGACACCTCGCTGCACACGCTGCTCGAGCTCGTCGATAAGTCCGGCACCGCCAACCTCTAGTACACACCTACCTACCTACCTACCTTGCTACGCACGCGCTCTGAACGACCGTTTCCGAAGTTAGCTGCTAGTAGTGCGCACTAAAACTTTTTTAATTACCAGAACCTTTAAAAAAAAAACAAAAACTTAAATGGACATTGCAGAAGGGGTACTCCGATGTATCAGTGCAGTCTGAATTTTAGAATTCTACAAAAAACAAAATTAGCAATACACCAGATAACTTCGGAAACATCTTTTGGTGCGCGTTACATTTGTTGTATATTATATTTTTACGTGTACATAAATACTGTAATTTAAGTTTAAAGTAATATAAAACTATTATTATGGAAGGAAGTATTCGCTTCATTTTTTTTTATAGTTTTAATAGAATCTGAGTGTTGAATCATAGGAATCAGATCTGAATTTAGATAAAATCTATGAAGGAACCTTGGATACTGATATTTATGCTCTTCTCGCGGATACTTTCCCAAGATATAGAAAAAGGAAGATTTGGAACCACAAAAACGAAAAAAATACATTAAAAAATTTATTTGATAAAATATTCATAACAATTGAAACCAATGCGCGACAGTGCGCCAACTCAGTATCCCGCTAACTCACACTACAGTTAGTCCACTCGTTTGTACTTGCTAGGTACGAGCCATTGCCTCTTGCTATTTGGTAGAGCGCCCCGGGCAGCTCGGAGCCTGCAGCTGGTTGCAGATAAGGCTTTGTGCGAACTATTCAATTCATAAAACTATACAAATAAATCCAACATCAAAAAGAATAAGTTTAAAAAATTCTTTTCCATTAAAAACACATAATTTTAGTTCATCTCTAACAGCATCGACCTTGTGTTGCTGTGCTCTGCCCGGGGGTCCATAAGCGCGTTATACTCTAAGTACTTACTAAGTATTTATTTTGACGGATCGCAAACCTATAATGAAAACTGATTTATCTAAGCACGCTTTATCATAATGGTTAAACAGTTGGTTCATCAACGATGCTATAATATCTACATAATGATCATGCCGTTTTAAAGACAGGAGGTCTCGGCAGACTCGTTTTAATCGGCTGGACGACACTACGATATAATTTATTATTCGAGTTTTTATCAAAGCATGCGGCTGATTTAAAACAATAACAATAAGGGCTGTGCCCACCAATGTGAGATGGAGCAGGCTTCAAATCAACCGTTCGTACAGTCTACGGAATACGGATGATAACATGTAGGTAGAATAAATATTGAGTGCTTGAAAAATGAGTTTATTTTATAGATCTTTCTTCAGCCTCCTCTCGCTTTGGCGGGCACCGGCTCTAACTATTATTACGGCATTATTCAAAGTAACATCGTCAGAGATTCGATGTCGGTAGAAAAATATAGTCGCGGACGATTTGTAAAACGAAGTTAGTATTATTAGCTCGGATCTAAAGTAAGTCTTATCTAGATTATACCGATGGACCTAAAAATACGCTACTCTACTGGAGTAGGCCGAGCCAGGTCCGGATGTACCTTGGCGACTCACTCACCCCCTCCCTCACTCACTCACACGGCGACACTTAAACCCTGGCTACACGGTCGGATAATGTAGCTCGGGGCCAAAGAAGACCAAGAACACAACAACCGAAACGGAACCAATGACCCTTCTGTAGTCACGGAAGGCGTATAATACCCACAGACAGGGGGGTAATCTACCCAAAGAAGAAAAGAGAAGGGTAATCTGCTTGAGAAGAAAACCCAAGGATAAGGTTGGTTTCCCACCGCAACAATAATTAAGTGCAGTATCTGTCTTTAACATACGTAGGCTCTCTCATTGCATGGATTGTATAATTTATGAATTTAAGGCGAATAGTTTTCAAGTGTAAAACCTTGCCCAAAGAAAAAAATCTTTGGGGAAGGTTTTACGCATGAAACTTGTTTGGATTTAATTGGATTTTTACTACACGTTTATAATGTTATTTTCTAGATCCTGGAGGACCGTTTGTTTTGTAATTACAAGAAGTAAAATCTTAAAAAAATTAGGTACGCGCGAGCGAGATGACGAATCAGGGGTACTCTACTATACGCCTTAATCGTTTCGACAAGCTAGATTTCATATGATCTGAAAGTGAGACTGATTTCAAATTTTGGTGCTCGCATCGAGTGGCCATACTGCACTTAGCTGAATATTGTTGGGGACAAAGCTGACCTTCCGGCCGCGTCGCGCAAAATTGGTTCCGACGATGCACTTGGGTGATAATTGGACAACTACAGCGTTGCTGTCGCTACAAACATCTGAATGATATGATCATGCCATGTGAGATCGTTACCCCTCATACAGACAATCCGAGTGATCGATCGTTAGGTACCTATCGACATCTAATAATAAATAATTTTAATATTATTATTATAGTTAATATAACATAAGAGCTTTGGGCCGTGTCGGCGACTCGGATCGCCTACTTATAGCTCCATATAAAACACAATTGCACTTGCTTCCGTCCACTCTCATTCGGATGAACATTATCATATTCTCTATCTATGACAACTTTTAGGGCGCCTTCAGATTAGAGGCGTGAGGAAGCGCCACAGTGGTGCCACTGTGGCGCTTCTACTAGTTTTCATATAATAAATAGACGCGCAGGTGCAGCGCCACTATCGTGACATAGTGGCGCGTCTAAATATTGTAAAAAAAAATTGTTAATGTTATTTTTTTTATCTACATATCTTTTTGGTACACCCTTTATCCACTGTAATTTAAATATTATTTTCTCTTTACAATATGTCTAATGTCTCGATGTCTGGAAGAGATTGCTATCTAGCAATAAGACCGCCCTTGTAATTTTAGTTTGTATTTAAGGTGATCCAATAAAGCATATTCTATTCTATTGTATGGAAACTAGTAGAAGCGCCAGTGTCGCCAGTGGCGCTTCCTCACTCACGCCTCTAATTTGAAGGCGCCCTTAGGGATGTTAGTGTTAATGATAAACATTATTTGTTAAACGTACCGCGGCGTGCCTGGTGGCTATGATGTGTAGCACTCCCGCAAAACAAGCCCGATAATAATACATTTCTAATCATAAAGTTAATTTTTCAGTTCTTCATTTTTATTACTAGGTACTCATCAGTACCTATCTACCTGTAGATTACATCTCGATTTTTGTTATTAAACGCTTCAGCTATCCACAGATAAATACTTAAATTCAAACAACCGCCATAGTCTCCCTAGGCGACACACAACACACCAAACATGAGTATAACCAATGCTAAGTTGTCGGGGCCCCGGCTGCCGGCTGCGGAGACACAGCTGCAGCATTCGAAACATTGAGCAGCCACTTTTTAGCAGTCAGTCGTCGGCCAGTCGAGAGTCGTCAAGAGCTCTTGCCTCCGTAGCAGCCAGACTATTGTTTTGAGTGATTTAGAAGATGGGCGGTCACGACTCTCGACTGCTAAAAACTGGCCGGTCAATGTTTCGACTGCTGCAGCTTTGTTGCCGTTTGACCCGCAGCGATCGAATGTTGGCTCTAATTAGGCATCCATCACGCTTCGGATCGCTGCCGCGGCCGGGTGCGTGGGTCCCTACAGTGACAGTGTGCAGGGCCTCTACAGTGACAGTGAGCAGGGCCCCAACAGTGAGCAGGGCCCCCTCGCGCCACACAGAGCTCTGTAAGAAGCGGTATGCTGCCAAAAAAATTGACGCATCATTACTCAAATAGAACGTCATGTTTTGCGATAGATTTTCCCACTTACAATAGGACTTATTGCGTATTTTCTCAAGCAAATGTGATTCTTAAGATACAGTAGAAACGTAAAAGAAAATACGTTAAATCTCTTCATAATTGTCTGGTCTGAGTATAAAAATATTCTACTAACATTTTGCACAATCATTTCACACTAGTTAAAGTAAATATCTATTGTATTTAACTAAATCCAAATTCGATCGTTAGAAAACATATGATTTCTATTTTGTCTCGTATAAAACTCACCGACGCGTATTCTAACATAATCATTTTCGAGGACGTCATAAATCCGCCGCTGAAATGAAAAAGAGGACATTACGAAAAAATCCTATTATCTACAATTTTATAATAGGTATCTCTGATCCAATAAAAAAAAATGATCAATAGAATGTTGGAATTAGCACGTCGCGTGGGGTCATTCCCGGTCGGTAACACCCCGTTCTTCACACTGAAGGTAGACGATCAGGAAAGAAAAGTCCCACTCGTTCGCAGTGTTGACGAACGCAACTTTTTACTGTCGATCGTATGTATGCACCTAGTACAAGTAGCGGCGCGTAACTTTAGCGCTCACCGTTTTGCGCAGAAGTAAAAAGTAAGGTACCTGAGGGGGACTTCACATACAATAACCATGCGTAGTAACACCCCGAGCGTATCGTTCAGCGCTAGACTTACGTGCCGCTACTTATGCAAGAGTCAGAATGTAAAAAGCTAATTTCAATGAAAGATGATACCTATTTAGCAAATGTAAAATAAAACTCTGAGCATCACATTGACACCCGTCGCGTGTCAGGTCTTCAGGGGGTGAATGCCGTGTGCGTACCTGTGCGCGGCTCGGGTGTCTAGAGGGGAGCGGGCGGCGGCGTGGGCGCGGCGGGCGGGGCCCCGTCGGCGTCCTTGGGCCCCCACAGGCGCAGCGAGTAGTCGTCGCTGGCCGACACGAGCACGTCGTGGTGCACGGGGTTCCACGCCACGCAGTTGACGCAGCGCGTGTGCCCCGCCACCACCGCCAGCGGCTCCTCGCCGCTCATGTGCCAGATGTACACCTGCGCACGGCCCGCACGGTCACGACCCTGGCTCACAGCTCACACACCGGCCACCACTCTCACAACCAACCGACACACTCTTAGGGCCTTCAAATAAGAGACGTGATACTGTGGCGCTCCTACTAGTTCATACAATAACTAGAGGCGCAGGTGCAGCACCACTATCGTGACATAGTATACTATACCACTATTGTGGCAGTAAATTAAACACAAATAAAGACTTCAAAGTTATAACACCTCTAATAACATAACAACAATTAACATATAATTCTAATTTTGTAAACATTGACATCTTTTCAAGTTCCAGGTGGAAGTTTAGGAAGGAAGTGCTAAAATGTCTAAAAGACAGCAACCCATAGAAATGTATAAGTAGTTGTATGTATATTTGGTTGTATTCTCTCTAAGAATATGGATAAAGACATTTCGACATTTGTAAATTACTATTGTTAATCTTGTTAACTTCTTGGGGTCTATGACAAACCGATTTTCTCAAGATGTTTTCCTTCACCGTTTAGGAGGTACTCTTGTTACAACACTGATAGAAGCTGCTCACCTAATAGATAATTCCTACCGACCCTCTAGTGGTCTTCATAAGTAAATAATTCTCTTAAAACTCTGTGGATAACGTAGTGGGCTGAAATATAATTAATATGCTTAAGATGTTACAACTGTTAAGTAAAATGTATATTGCAGCTGTTTGTTGTCCCAATAAATAAAATTAAAATTAAAACTAATTTTGCATGGGGGTGGCACTCGAGTAGTGAAGTGGTCCATAAATATTAATAAATAGTATAAATATATTTAGTAATAAATCCGCTTAACTTCTAAACAAAGGTCTTAATTAACTCTAGTTTAGAATTTTAATATCTAAACCAAAGCGCCGAAAACAGAAAACCCAAGTCAGAACTCGACACGTGTTATCCTCTACACGAGGCATCCTCAGGAGATGTTGACTCGCCGAAATCTGAAAAGAGAGTCTAGTCTCTCGTTTCAGATTTCAGCGAGTTAATTAACCTTTGTTTAAAAGTTAAGCGGATAGTGGTGGGGTGATGGTGATGGCGTCGGTGACGGTACCTTGTTGTCCTCGCTGCCCGAGGCGATGAAGTCCTGGTGCGCGCCGCCGAAGCACGCGTGGATGGTGAAGTGGCCCTGGCTCAGCCCGCGGAAGCGCCGCACCAGCGCGCGCGCGCCTGCGCACAACCGCACGAGTCACGAGTCATGCAGTGACATAGTGAGAACACTTCAAAGAACGAAACCTTTCGAGTTAGTGTAATTTAGTATTTAATAAATAGTAGTGACAGTGTTACTTATAAAGACCACAATAACGGCGTGTCTTCCCCTTAATTAGAGACTGTAAGAACTGTGCTATTGGACACTTTCTTGATATCTGTATTAATAAAACTAAGTTAGAGTTAAATTACTCATTGGCCTACTTAGGCTTGATTGTAATAGTATTAGAGTACATTAAAAAGTAATTAATGTGCACTAAACAAAAAAAAAAACTCGTTATGCTACCGTCAATACCGTCTTTACGATAAGGACACAGGCCCCGTGCCCTTCCTTATAACACTTTTTTCACAAAAAAATAAGTTATAACTCAAAATGGTGGTGACAACGACCGACTAGGTTATTTATAGTTTTTTTTTTATATTTAGTGTTATTTATTATTAATCTCTGTTATAAATATAAGTACTCAAAATGAAATAATTGCATATTGCAACACCACTAATTTAAGATGGCCTTGGCTACCGTCCCCACTGCTGGACAAATTGGAGAGCTCTCGAGTTTTCTCTACGGTTCATGCTTTAAAATGTGTACTGCAGGGCTTGAATCTGCGTTTTGGCTGTCCAGTCCAGCCAGTGATTCAAAGTGTGGCAAAGCAACCTGAAGCACAGCAGAACAGGTTCTGCAGTAGGGGAAAATTATTTGGAAATCATACCAAAAGTGTAGGTTATAATTCACGTCAATCCATCTTAACAATGACATCTTGCGGATTGAAAAGACTCGAGAGCTTTGGAGGAAACAACACAATCATAGGTTATTTTCGTTTTTTTTGCGAGAATGTAGGGTTTTGATTCAGTGTTCATCAATGAGTACACAAAATAACAGTAAACATTTAAAAGTAAAATGATTTTTGAATAACAGGCATAGAAGTCTGTTCATTGTGCATTACCCACGCAATTGTTCATGATACACAAAGCTTTAGCTGGAAGATAATGCTACATAACATTAAGTTCGCCTCTGTACTATTTGTTAAGTGCAATAAAGTATTTTCTATCTATCTATCTATAGTTATTTTCCCCTGCGCACGCGGCGCTCCTACGGAACCCTCTGCAGACGCCTGCAAACACAATGTGCGGTATTAGGCGAGTCTCACGTATGTCCCACAGGTGAACGCCCTGGTTGGCCACGTTGAGCAGCACGAGCGAGTCCGCCGCGTTCAGCGACATCGCCATCACCGCGTGCTCCTCCTGGATGCTGCAACACACATGCGCACGTGAGCACGTGTCCGCGGGGGAGGGTGTGCGAAGTGGGCGGGGGGGGGAGGTCGGTGTGTATGTGAACTGAGGGACCATTTTTAAATTTTCGAGAAACGATATAAGATTTATAGGGAAATTAGTTATAAATTGTAAAATATTATAGCAATATGTCATAAATTTCTTAAACTTAAAAACACTAAAATAGAGCTGTAATGATGAAATTACTTGGTCCCTCATCCAGACGCTTGCATAAAGAGGCATATCCTAAATCTCAGAAAGTATTAGAAGGTTAATAATTTTTATTTCAGAATTTCATTAAGAATTTCTAAAAGTTTTAAGAAATTTACAAATCTGTAGAATAAGGCATTATAGATTTATGGTGCTTTTGCTTGGGCCCACAGTTGAAACATGTTTTCAAGTTTAAGAAATTCATGGTGAATGCTATAAGTTTTAAATTTTTTTAACTAATTGCCCTATAAATGTTATATCGTTTCTCGAAAATTTAGAAATCGGTCCCTCAGTTCAGATGCACACGGAGGGTAGGGGGGGGGGGGGGGGGGGAAGCTCACAGGTTCCTGTCGGTGAGCTCGCTGAAGTCGTAGGCGCGCACGCGGTGGTGCGTGTCGGCGGCGAGCACGGCGCGCGAGTCGGAGCGGCAGGCCAGCGCGTTGACGCGCACGCCGTCCCAGCTGTTGATGACGCCGCCCTGCAACACGCCGCCGGTCACTCTCCCTCCGCCACCCATCAACCCTACCCACCTTGCGGCGATGCGGGCCAAAGGGTGAAGTCACTTCTATGAAGCTAGCCGCCTACTGGTTCATGTGAGCGTCCCCGAGTCAATGTCGTTCCTCCCCCTTTGGGGTTTTTTCGGTCACAGTTATAACTCGGTCGAATAAACATGACACCTGGCTCGAATGACGTTTGTGCAAAATACAGCGTGGAATTGGATAATGTCCTGTACCTAATACTTGGTAATGATAAGGCTTTGTAATTAGGAGTAGGAAGTAGAAGTTGTAGGAGGAAGAAGAAACACGGAGGCCGCCGCGCGAGGCAGCGGGGGAAGCATCAAGTTCCGAGCGAGTGTCAGCCAGGTGTCATGTTAATTCGCTGAGCTGTCCCCAGATCGTTAAGTCGCGCAGGTCAATGTGAAGCTGTCTGTCTGGTCTACTATCTAGCGTTCCTCCAGCCTTCATCTGCGGTCCCCCGGAGAGGCAGTGTAGGTGGTAGCTCACATCGACGGTGCAGTGGTAGAACTGTCCGCGCGCGCCGCCGCACACGAACTTGTCGGAGGAGGCGTGCCACGCCACCGCCGTCAGCGAGTCCTCCTGCGAGTGCGACATCTTGTGGTGCAGCGTCTCCGTCTGCGAACCACACGACACACTGTTACGCACGAGACATGACACGACCCAGACCGACGAGCGGGCGCGGGCGCGCTCCCTACCTCCATGTTCCATATCCACAGGTCGGGGCAGTCCTCGGGCCCCGCGGCGATGAGGAAGCGCCCGTCGGGGCTCCACGCCAGGTACGACACGCCGTACGTGTGCCCCTCCAGCGACTTCCTGCAACCGTCCGAGGTGATTAGCCCTCCGCCCGTGCGCGCCTCAGCCAAGGGCGGGCGGCGCGGCGGTTACCTGAAGACGAGGCGGCGCGCCAGCGGGTCATAGTCCCACACCATCACGGTGTTGTCCTTGGAGCCCGACGCAAGCCGCAGCCCGTCCGGGGACCACTTGCAGTACCACACCTCGTCGCAGTGCTCGCTCAGAGTCTGCAAATGTACATCGAGACATTTTCACTTCATTGACCGGACACAAAATAATAGACATAGGTGAGTTTGAAAGAGATGGAAAGAATAGTGAACCTTTAATTCTAAACAATAAAATATTGCATATCTTTTAAAATGTTGTAACATTAATACATAGGTATTATGGTAATGGTAAGTCTAAAAACTAGTCAGTTATTCCTCTTTGTGAATTTTACACAAACACAGTCGCTTTTAACAGACGGTGATCCTACAAGTGGGGAGTAATGTGCGGCAGGTGAGTAGGTGTGTGTGTGTGTACCTGTAGGGGGTGCATGGGGAAGGCGCTGGAGGGGCAGTGGTGGTCGGCGAGCAGCGAGAAGGGCAGCAGGTCGGGCTGCGGCGGGTCGGGCACGGGGCGCGGGCCCGTGTGGAAGCGGCAGCGCGCCGCCTGCTGCCGCTGCGCCTGCGCCAGCAGCGCGCGCAGCCGCCCCGGCGCCATCATCAGCGCCGGCGGCAGCACCGCCTGCACACCGCAACACGATAACCACATGGTTATACCATACCACTGAATATCGATCTAACACACCTCCAAACCTCGATACCTACTACAGAATAAGTAAACGCACGAGCGAAGCCGAGCTACGTAACACCATCACATCAAATGGGCTGCCTCAAATCCAATTATAATAGTGGAGAGGTGTACAGTATTGTAGTTACCTGCACGCGCGCCAGCACGGCGTGGCGGGCGGCGCCGCCGGGCCAGGCGGCGCGCGCGCGCAGCTCGCGGGCGCTGCCGCACATCATGAGCGCGGAGAGGCGGTGCACGCGCGCCGTGTCGTGCCCCAGCGGCGTGAGCTCGTTGCGCAGCACGTGCAGCGCGTCGAGCGCGCGCCCCGCCTCCAGGTGCTCGAGGTACTTCTGCTCGAGCACGGCGAACTTCATCTCAGCGCGGCTGCGCGGGTCCGTGTCGCGCAGCAGGTCGTGCAGCGCGCGCAGGTCGTGGTCGGCCTTGCTCCAGTCGCCGGCCAGCACGTGCGCGCGGAACGTGGCCGCCGCCGGGTGCTCCAGATGCAGCCCCGACTCCTCCATCACCAGCGACGCGCTGCGCCTGTACACACACCGCACACGCCGCCACTGTTACATCACATCGCGACAGCATTCACGGTTATAGGTTATCGCTGCGCCCGCGCCAGCGCGCGGCGTGACGTAGATATCTAGGTGAGGTAACTTACTTACCTACATTTGATTGTTCTTATAAATGTCCATGGGTACAATATGAATTACCTGTCTATCTATATTACATATGTATATATTACACATATCTGCGAATTCGGCAATATGATATCACGTATTCAGTGTCAGCGTGATGGATATTACATAGACGGGCTAATAGGCACATAACTCTTTCAACGAAATTGGCCTATTTTTATAGAGATTTTATGACAGAGATTTGACGATTTAAATAGACGACTATAGATATTATTTGATTGATTAAGTACCTACTTACTAACATATTACAGGCTACCAGCTAAAAATGCAGCAAAAGCGTCCTCGCCTCGGTAAATGTAGTAGGCAGAGAGGGAGGGAGGTAACTAATTACCACCTTCCATTATTGTATTTCATATCACGATTCGACATTGCAGTCGCGGTTTACGGAAGCTTGCATTCTAACACGCAATTGAGTGACCATTATATTTTATGTGATAAATAAACTACATAACTATCACACCCTGCAATACCTGCATTTATAATGAAAGTAAGTATATATATGTTTGAGCCCTTTGGGGTCGAGACCCTTAGGTCCATGGGGAATGGAAGCTAACCGCGTTTTAAAAATTTTGTCAGTGTCTGGTCGAAGCGACGCGTGATCAGAGGGCTCGCAGCAATCTCGGCCAAAGAATAAGCCTTGCAATACAAAGAGGCAATGCAGCCAGTATCCTCGGCACGCTGCCATCGGGTATCGAGTTGGAGCAGTTGAGCTACTTATAGATATTTTGTAATTTGCAACGGTCTATGGGTGGCCCAATTGTTTCCTTTTGTAAATTTTGTAATATAGAGTGTAGTACCTAGTTAGCTTATGCTGTAATAAAGCAACAATTCGTTAGTTAATTCTCTCATACAATGTTATTCAACAAATATTATTTTTATTAGTTAGACCCGCAACTTCGTTTACGTTGCGAATTAACAAAAGTCCTTTCTTAGTACGCGCCTACACATCTTGACAAACATAGGTGAGCTCGAAATTTCAAATCTCTACATCCAGTGATTTAGTCTGTGAGAAGACCGTCAGTGAGTCAGTAAGACCTTTTATATTGACGCTAGGCCATAGAAAAGAAAACGCAATAGAGTGCCTAACAGTTCAACAATCATGATCAACCATCATCTTTTAAGTAGATGAATGATGAGGCCATAGAAAAATATTTTATTGCAATATCTGTGTTCAGTAATGGCAACTATTAATGCATAATAAGAATTTTTTAACGACAAATTTGAGATTTAATACTTGACAAATTATATAATTAGATATGTAAAATTAATTTATGATTCGGTCCGCTCCTGCTCTAATGTTGCCATGCCCTATTTTAGGGTTCAATATGTTCTATGAGTATGTTCTGTGTAACTTGTAAACAATTAAAACAAAGACTTATTGACTGCAATAAAAATATTGAATACTTGAATACATATCTTTTTCTCTTGCAATTAAAAACTTGTGATGTATATTACATTTGTATTGATTAAACACAACTATTGAAACTAGTTCATGCAACAGCAACTAAGACATGAAATGACGGAAATTATATGTTTGTGACCTATGAGTATGCACTAAGTATACATATATGGGATCTGTATGTCATGTTGTAATCAGTGGCTGCTTTGCATAATACAGCTAATAAATTAAAAAAAACATTATCAAAGGCTATCAGCAAGTTTAAGAGAGTAGGTAAAATACAGTTTATCAGCAATTTTTCCAATTCACCTATACACTTTGTATTTTTAGGTATTCTAGATTTATGTCATGTCAGAAAAATAATGAATAAGGGGTAAAAAACTTAATAAAAATAAAATAAAATAAAACTTTGTAGAAATATTTATATCTACCTACTACCTACATTATACTTTCAACATCATCATCATCGTCATCCACAGCCTGACTTGACCCACTGCTAGGTAAAGGCCTCTCTCTACTCTTGCCATTCTGCACAATACACTTGAAAGCCACAAAATAAATACTTAAAAATAGGGTGATACTACAATGAAATACTTACTAAGGGTTAATGTTATAGGAAAGCTTTAGTTTTTTTTTGCAGATCTCATAGACAACACATTTATCAGTTTACAATGAGTTGACAGTCATTACAATAAATAATTAAGGCTAATGAGGTCACCAAACCTTCATAAGTAGCAAGGGGCCAAGGATAATCAATTCAGAACTTTAGCTCAGACCTTTCCACATCACCAATCTACTTAGCACTCCACTGCTGTAAATAATTTATTGACATTTAGCTATCAGCCCAGCCCTAGATGGTTTGTTACAGTCACAATTAAATAAGAGTTAGTAATTTCTTTTTCAGTACCATAGAAGATTTTTTATAATATTAATTATGTAGTTTATTGTTTCAATAGTTGGCTTTTTCAGTTTAAAATATGTGCAATAGATGAATGAATATTGTTACAAAGTGACTCAGCAAGAAACTCAGGCTGAAACCAACAAAGCTTTAATAGAAATAAATAACAAAGACCACTGATCTTCCTGATGGTGATGTATGGATGTAAATAATTGACACAATCTTTGTCATAACAAAGAAATAAAGTTACTTAGAGCGCTTTGTGTTGTTTTACAATGTTTGGTTGATATGCAAATTATTCAAATGTGTTTCAAGGCTGTGGATTATTATTTAGTTTATCCTGATATAAACAAAGCAGCGTGAATGCTGTGCAACATTTGTGTTTGTAAGAATAAAAGCTGATATAGCAGCTGTCTTCAGCTGCTAGGGATCAAGACTTTAAGATGCTCTTGCATCTCCCACACAGACAAGATCTCTTGTGATAGGACAAATGAGGAAAGCATTGATGTCAAGATAGCTGAACATAGAGGAAACCAGACTACCAGAATGGTAGATTTTCGATCATAGTTATCTGAAGTTAATTCTTTACAATGAGTTGGTGCCTGTAGTGCGGTCTTCTTTTGTCTCAGTTAGCATGATGGGGCAATGTGAGGGTAAAGCACAGACAGGTGTTTAATAGAGTGCAGTGCAGTACTCACTCAAGCCCGATGGAGATGAGGTGCTGCCCGATAAGGCGCACAATCTCCTGGTCGGTGGGCGAGAGGGGCGCGAGGGGTGCGGGGGGCGCGGGCAGGTCACCGTTGCGCGCGGGCCCGTCGCCGTTCACATGGTGCTGCGGCGCGGTGCCGTTGGAGCACGGCTGGTGCATGGCGGCGGCGGGCGGCGACAGCCTGCGGGTGCGCTTGCGCGGCGGCCGGTGCCCTGCGCCCTCGTCCCCCTCGTCACTGGAGGCCAGGCTGGCCCCAGAGCCGAGACCTCTGCGCCGCGCTGCCCCCGGCCCCGGCGCCGAGATCACGAGCGCGAGCGCCGCATCGGCCTCCGACTCGCCACCGAGTGACGTCACGGCCGCGCAACCCTGACGCTCAGTGGACCATCTCCCTTTGTTCGTCCTCGATAACACTTCGCATACGGGACAAAACTACCTCGCGACAACTATGAGTTTGCTCCGAACACTGATTTATGTAGAATGACCGATACTGGTGAAGCGCTTCGTTTGATGATGGGATTCGTTGCGTTGCTGCGATGCGTACACAAAAATCAGCTGAAAATGAAACGACAGCTGTCTTTCGTTCTATGTCGCCCTTCGGTTACGTTTCGTTTCGTTGCGCGTTATTTGGAAGAAGTCTTGTTGATTAAGCTGGGTTGTAAAAAGTATTGCGGGAGAACCGTGTCGTCACTGGAATGTAGGTACCTACCTTCAACATAATATTAAATCTATGTAGTTATTTCCTTTATAAACTAGCGTATTGGACATGGTAGGTACGGTAATATTCAATAACTACAAATAATATATAAATTAAAATAATAAAACTTGATTCAGTTTGGTACATATTTCTTCGTCAAACGGAACGTAAAAGCGTTAATTATGTGCTGCCATTATGTCTAGCTTTCTAACAATTTTGTATCTTTTTAACTATAGTTCCCACCAAGTGGTTATATTCTCTTTGGTTCCCACGCAAAACGAGTCCGATTGCGGCATATGGAGTCAGTCAACACAGTGTGGCTTGCTGGCTTGTAGCTTGTAAACTAGCCCTGTGTCAGAAGACCTACACTACAGTATGAATTCAATATGTTGGCTTTATAGATGAAATGAAAATGAATTGAATCGTACGGAATAATTGAATACGTACGTTTTTGGCATGTTTTTTTTAAGGTATTTATGAACTGGGAACACTGAATTTGTCTACGTTTGTTTGTTTCACTGACTTATCCGTAGTTTGTTTCAGTGGTGACAACTTATGGGTTTTCTCCCTAAATTTAGGAGGACCGGGGAAAACAAGTAAACAGGGGCAATTTTAGGGGTAGAAATTTATAGGGTTTTTAGTGACACGCGTCTTTTGCGTATGTTGTTGTGCGTCTGTGCGTATTGTATCGTGTGAATGTTTTTTATTTTTTCAAGTATAGGTTACAAAAACATATTATATACCTCTCATTGCATGCATTGTGTTTTAAGACTATAAAAATTGAAACGTCAAAAGAAAATTATGAAATGATATTTAATTAGGGGTTTTTAGGGGGATTTAATAAAATACTTTGAGGTAAAATTTGGTATGGGTTGGCAACACTAGTTTGTTTGGCTAATTTGGTTTGGTTTGCGATGGGTTTGTTATGATATATTTTTGTAAATGAAAATGAGCCAAAAACATGGGCACAGCCATTTTTAAAGTGTTTTTTATTTATCTGCTAGTGCGTCCATCCAATCTTCAACTTCTGATCAATGTCAAAAACCAGGTACACTAACTAAACTAACGCAAAAACATCAGACTCTTTGCAACTCATTAGGTAGGCTTATAGGCTTTTCAACAGCTCGATTTATTGTTTCAGGGTGGAGATGTGATGCAGGAGAACATAACGGCGAACGTGTCGGAGGATACCGTCACCCTGGAGTTCATGCGGCTCGACGGAGTCTACGTATCACAGCTCGTGGACTTTGCCAATGTACTAAACTTCAGTAACTAAAGTATTCCTTGCTACATACTTAGTGTAGTGATTAACCTGTAGGTAATAGGTTAGGAGGTTTTACCAATCTTATAAATAAAATTGTAGTCATACTGAAGCTCTATTCTCAGGGGCTGTGAATTGTGTCTTATTATCTAACCACTTGTGTGTTGGACAACATTCAAGTGTACATAAGCAACCACTGCAAAGTCTTGTGGTAGAACAGTTAGTTCATGTAAAGTAAGGCAGGTGGATTAAATTAAACTATGTGAAAGAAGCTCTAGATCAAACAAAAATATAAATGATTTGGTTCCAGGAGGTGGAGGCAATGAAAGTAGTAATACCAGGGGAAGAGGAACTGGGGCAGACGGGTCCACAGACACTGTGTTTCATTACTCATGCTGCTCAGGCAGACTTCATCGCTCCTGATGCCATGGCTAAGCTGAGACAAGTGAGTTGGATACAGCTCTGATATTCTTGTCAGTCTATTGCCGACTTGCACCAAACTATCGAAGTTTCTAAGCAATTACTTACTCGCTTGACATTTCTTATCGATCTGAATTTGGACCGTTAAGAACTGGCAAGCAAGAAAAGTATTTGCTTAGGAGCTTTGACAATTTGGTGCAGGTAGGTATATGTCATCCAATGAGCTTTATCACACTAAAAAAAAATTGTTTGTAGAAAAACCCGGGCACAGTGCGCGTGGCGGAGGAGGACAAGGGGTGGCGCCAGAGCACAACGACGGCGTGGGCGGGACGAGCGGCGCGCCTGCTGTCGCCAGCCGCCGCGCGCCACTGCGCGCCCGCTCGCGCCGCTGTCTACCTGCGCGCCGCCGACCTGCCGCGCTGGGCGCCAAGACCCGGTACACACCACACAAACGTTCTGTCTCACCACACTACCACCAACTATTTCTCATTTGTTATTATGTCACAGGCATGGAGCAGTCGTCGTACGCGTCGGCTGTGACGCCATTCCCGGCGCACGCGCTGGGCTCGGCGACGCCGGAGGGCGCGCCGGCCGTGGCGGCCTGTGTAGCCGAGACCGACCCTGCCGCTGAGTGCATCTGTCACACTGAGGTACAAACCCACACATATAAGTCACACCTTTCAGAGCTGAGGTAGCCAATAATACAATGACTTTAATAATAATAAAATTGTGCCTAGGTATGTGTGAACTGGTACCCGTGTGGACTGAAGTACTGTAAAGGCAAGCCCGCGGGCGGGCTGAGCTACCGCTGCGGCATCAAGACGTGCCGCCGCTGCTACCGCTACCACCATTACGTGCGGCGCCGCGACGTCTGCGCCGCCTACACGTGACGTAACTCCGGTCCATCATGGACCTGCCACCTTACCACACTTTATAAACATCACTTCCAAGATCACTTTTATGGGTACCACCTACCTACTGCTATGAGGCTGAACACAGTGTGGATGAGAATTGAAGCTTCCTACATCTTTTGATGTTAAATGACTTTGTATCCCACCAACACCAATATTAGTTTGATTTTGCTCATTACAGCTCTGCTGAAATGATAATTGCCAAAGAGTTAAAATTCACAAAACATTTAAAGATAAGTTTAAGTGAGTACCCTGCTTCATTGAGAAGCACATTTCAGAGGTAGGATTATCTACCTCATGTTTTTATGCAGCTTATCTTAAGACAATACTGACCATGTATTCTTATAAATATTTTGCTATGAACTGTACCTACCTACTAAATAAGCGAAAAAATACAATAAATATTTCTATAATGAGTTTTATTTACATAATAACTATTGACTAATGCTATTGAACGATTAATGACCTGCGCAAACTGAGTGAATGGTATGATGGAGTATTTTAAAATATATCAATTTTATTTAATAGGAACATATATAATTCCCAAAAAGAATAAGCCTTGCTATGTAAAGAGGCAATGCAATCAATCAATGAATTTATTTTCCAAAAACACAGATATTGCACAATGCAGCCAGTTTCCTTGGAACGCTGCCATCAGATATTGAGTTGGAGCAGTTGAGCTACCTATAGATTGTTTGCCACGGTCTATTGGTGGCCCAATTGTTTCCTTAAGTACATTTTGTAATTTAAACTGTAGTGCTATAAAATGTGCAATGCTCTGGAATGCTGCTAGATCCTCTGAGGTTGATCACTGAGCTATGAAATTAAATTCATTATTTCGATTGGATTATCATTAAATTAAATTTTAAATACTCTGCCGTACCGTGCGCAGGCCATAACGCTTCAGTGGCAGCCGGGGAAAGGTTCATGTCTGTTTTTCCTCAGGACGAACTGTATTTTTCTTTCCATATCTTCATTGTAAATGGCTTTGCACTTCTCATGATTGACACGCCGTCTCGTCTGAAACGAACCAGGTCAATAATTTTCATCCAGACTTAGTGACAATAGGCCTTCAATCAATCTGCAACCTTTTTTTTGGTTCCGCCTCCGATTCATTCAAGCAATGTAAGATTACATTTTATTTAATTTAGGTTTTTTGTTTATTTAGTTTTGATCAAACCCTAAATTGAATTGATTAAATAGGTAATTAGGTTCGATAAATTAAAAACCGAATACATATTTTGTACTGATGTATTTACGGTATCGCGTTTAAACCGAGACTCAATTACAGTGGGCTTTACAAGAGCTGTACAGATTGACTTATAGTTAGTATTAGAGTATAATGACGTATTGAGTAACAGCTTATTAAATAGTAAGTTAACACATTATGTCGAGTTAATGCTAGTTACGCTACAGTGTGTTAGTGGTACGTATATAAGTACCTGGAAGGGTTTCTCGTAAAATCTAGTGAGGCGGTACTGCGTGAGCAGCCCCTCCTTGCCAAGAATCCTATTAACGAGCCGGCACGCGTCGTCTACGTCGTTGTTGCGTACGAACACGGTACGTGCTATGAACGACGGGTGTCTGTTCGACAGCAGACGTGCTGCGATAAACATTTCGTTAGATTACAGTCAAGAAATTTCGTGAATAAAATTTGTAAACAAACATTGAATTTTTTAGGTTAGTTATAAAAGTTTGACTTTGACAAACGCAAGACATTGACAAATTTGCAAGACATTCCTGTACTTAATTTCGGCCAAGAACGTTACCAAGTTACAATTTATTGTCGTGTAATATTACGTTACGAGATTTTATGAAGCAAGTGAAATCCTAGGTTGTCTATGAGTAAGTACGAGTTCCGGTAATTTTTGACATATGCCAAACGCGCGAATTTCAAACGAAACGTTTGCGTGAGTTATATTTTGTAAATAAAATCAGGCTTTTTGAACTGCTGCAATCATGGCAAACGATGGTAGTGACATAAAATCCCTGATGAGCCTGTCGTCAAAGTCGGAGGGCAGCACAGCGCCGGCGGTGCGCGTGCGGTGGCGGAACGCGCCGCTGCACGAGCGCTGCTCCATGCCGGACATGGTGAAGATAAAGGAGGCGTTCGAGGAGGCCTACACGCACAAGCTGCTGCCCAACGAGTTCCGCGAACTGCTGCGCACGCTGCTCAACGTCGAGTACGACGACGAAGAGTTCAAAATACTCTTTATGAAGGTACCTAACCTAACGCGCTTTCAACATCATTAATGCCTAGATCACACGACCGAGTACTCGGCCGAGACAGTAAAATGTTACTCGGATGAGACAGTGAAAGCTTACATCTCTCGCTCAGCCGAGCACTCGGCGCTATGTTTATACGTGCGTAGTTAGGTATACTCAATATACCTAAGGTAATTCAGTATTTTTATTACAAATAAGTAGGTACACTTACACCTAATACAAACCTTAGAGCTATGACGTAGGTACTTATACCCTGTTGGGCATAGCAACTTTACTTTTGTATGTATCACAATGTACCTACTAAAATATAAATTTAGTCTCATTTCTAAGAAGGCACATTCTGGATACGTACTAAGGTATCTATCCAGTCCAGTGTATCGTCATCTCACACTGGAGTGAGGCTCAATGTTGCGCCTTGGGACAAACCTTCGTCCAACAGCAATTTGTTGAGGCCGATGATAGTTAGGTACCTTCGTATAGTGATCGATGTGTAGATAAACACTTGCCGCGACGGCGAGGTGTCGTGGGACGAGCTCGTGTCGCACCTGCTGCTGGGGTACTTCGGCGCGGACGCGGAGAACCAGCGCGCCGCGCTGCAGCCGCCCATCATGGGCCTGCCCACCGTCATGCGCTCCATGCACCGCCATCCCATCTCTAGGATCTGCTTCTGTCCCGACGTCTCCAAGGTTACCAACTCTGATTCGAGTACCTTATCTAATTGCGATTTCACTGGTTGATGGGTAATCTGTAATGGCCACGCGCCAAGCTTCACCACAATCTTGCCTGCGCAGGCCGTTTGTACAAATCGCGGCACGTACCGTTATTGCGCAGAAGTAAAAAGTAAGGTACCTGAGGGGGACTACACATACAATAAACATGCGCAGTAACCCCCCTCGCGTATCGTTCAGCGCTAGACTTACGTGCCGCTACTTATACACGGAACACTTTGGTAATTTCACCAACCACACTCACGGTGTTCCATGTACCCAAAAACCGGCCTGCGTAAGAAAAACTGTGAATGAATGAAAACTCTTTAGTGTACCAGGAAACTTAAAGATAAATGTACAAGATAATTAAGGAGCATGTACCTACAATAGGTGGCCTTATCGCTAAGCTTAACAGTGAACGAAAACATCGTGAGGAAATCGGCATGTCGTAGAACCTAAAGTTCGAAAACATGTGTCGAGTGCACGAAAGGAGCACTTAAAATCCTTTCACCACACTGGTTCGTAGGAACTAGTGACACGATAAGAAGATCGCTAAGCAGCGATCTCTGTGATGAAGCTTGTGCGTGTGGTAGGC
Organism: Lobophora halterata; assembly: GCA_932526365.1. Lineage (NCBI taxonomy): Eukaryota > Metazoa > Arthropoda > Insecta > Lepidoptera > Geometridae > Lobophora > Lobophora halterata. The sequence goes on from OW052007.1 coordinate 305,531, forward strand.
CCATAGTCTGTATACCAACTGTAAGTCTTGTATACATACTGTGTCCATGTCATGGTTGCCGCGTGTCAGGACCGCACCACGGACCCGATGCAAGGCATGTACATCACGGCGAGCCGCGACGGCATGATCAACTGGTGGTCGCTGGACCTGGTGCTGCTGCGAACCGCCTTCTCGTCCAGCCGTTAGTGCATCCTCAGCATATACCCGAAGGCCGACTTTCTAGAACTCTACATTGTCTGGCTAGGCATGTGAATGCAACCATTCGCATGCCTAGGTGGCTAGGGCTGCAGAGTGAGGAACCTTCTCACAATGCGAGCTTATTATTATTAAAATTCTTTATTGCACAAAATATAAATTGCATTGCACAATGGGTGGGCTTAATGCCTTAGGCATTCTCTGCCAGCCAACCCTTGTAGGGTGGTACAGTATGGTTAGCGTGCTAATATTGATAACATATTTAGAAATTAAATTAGGAAGCTAAAATATAAACTAGCCATGTGCCATCAACGCTTAACCACGTTCGATGGCTGTGGGCGCGCGCAGCCCACCTGAAGGTGCGCACGACGTGGGTGACGGACATGGTGTGCATGCCGGACGTGAACATCATCGTGACCAGCTCCACGGAGCGCGACCTGCGCTTCTACGACTGCACCGCCAAGACCTTCACGCTCAAGATCGTCATCACTAGCTGGGAGTACATGGTATGGGAGTACCTACCTATCTAACATCGCATTGGCAGGTAAATACTCTGGTGTCTTTTTTGATCTAAGGAGAACTGTTTATAATAGAACAGGTAACGATCTGCATAAGGCTAATTAATTTCTTTTAAACAATTTGAGAATACTGTTAATAAGAAATATAAAATAAAATAAAATAATATAATAAGCGTAAAAAAAGTTGTCCTCTAGCGAACCACGAGACAAAAAGATGCGCAGAACGACCGTCGGACCTTGTTTGACGTTTAGTGTACTCAGGGTAGGAAAGTAACTCTAGGCTGACCCTTTCGAAGAAGATATACATTTTTGATGCTGTCTGCAGCTTTGCCTGCTTGATATCGAGACGAAAAGTACTTAGCCTAGATCTTGCTATGATCAAAACAGTGCTATAAGTAGCGGCACATAAGTCTAGCGCTGAACGGTACGCGGGGGTGTTACTGCAAATGTTTATTGTATGTGTAGTCCCCCTCAGGTATCTTACTTTTAACTTCTACGCAATAACGGCCAGCGCTAATTTACGTGCCGCTATTTGTACACAATCATTTTTTGGTCAGGTTACTTTCCCCTGGACTTGTTACTGGATGGAACATGTTGCAGATCTGCACGATGTACTACCACTTCTCGCAAGACATATCGGAGAAGTGCTTGCTGATCTGCGGCGACGTGGGCGGCAGCGTGCGCGTGCTGCAGTTCTCGCCCGCCGGCCGCGGCCCCTTCCAGAACCGCGCCGACCGCCCGCTCGTGCAGCTGCGCCACGTCGACCTGCAGAAGAAGGTCAGGCCTGCGCAGTCGGGGCGACCCACCGTCTACTGCGAGATGGGTCTGAATGAGACCTATACTCCAGCAGTAGATAGATACCGACTGCGAATGATTAAAGCAACGCAACGAGTTAACCTAGAATTCTGCACTTTAATATAAGGAGTTAGGTTGGGATTGGAAGGGATTTTTTTTAGTTTGATTTGCGATCAGTAGAATTTAAGGATTTGTTTTAATTTTGGGGGGAGCACACTCCTGCACTCGCACTTCCGTTGTCGTCTAGGATATCTTTGCGCTTGAGCCTTTGCTTGTACCCGGAACTTAAGAGCTCTCGGACCAGTTGGTTTGGGTGGTTTTGCAGCCTCTTGCGGGTAAGCATGAGCAGCCTCAGTGGGAAGGAATGTTGGGAGTGGTTAGCTTAAAGCGCACCAGGAAGCGTAGTGTAGACCGCGGAAGAAAGCGCAATTGAGCGTCAGTAGAGCTGCAGGTGTGGGTGAGGGTGTAGAGGTAGTGGTGGTGGTTTGCAGCCGGGACTGCTGCCGGAGCTGCGGCTGCGCGAGTTCGGGCGCGTGCACACGGAGTGGGTGCGGCAGGTGTCGTTCTACGCGTCGCTGCACTGCGTTGTGTCGTGCGCCACATGCCCGCAGGCACTGCTCATGCAGGACCTGCAGGGCTCCAAGACTCACAACATGTTTAAAGTGGACAAGGTAAGGCCGTCTCAGTACATGTTCCAATGCAGTCACGCAAAAGGCCGGGCTAGCATCTATGCAAGCTTGGACCATAGTCGACGAGTGCCGCTTTTCACGGAGCGTGTAATGCCTAGAATACACTAGGGGACAAACGGAGCGACATGTTGCGGAACATGTTGCACATTTTGCAGGCAACACTAGTCAGTGTTTATAGAAATATCGCCCGAGAACAGACATACCTATTGAGAGGCACGCGTTGCATACGCGACTATACTCGGTGACAAATAGCGCCACACTGACGCGGGACACGGTCGCTCGCTCTTGAGGCGGGAGTAAGCAACATGCCCCGCGTCACGTACATGTTGTGGGGCACTATGTAACGTTGCAGCGTTACGTAAATTTAGTGTTGCGCGTCGTGTTGCGGCGCACATGTCCCCTAGTGTATCCCGGGCTTAACTCTTCGCTCAGCACAGGGTCCCTCCGCCACCCATGAACCCTACCCACCTTTCGGTGATGCGGGCCAAAGCCTTGGGGTGGGGGCTTCTAATGAAGCTAGTCCACCCCTACAAGTTCATGTGAGTGTCCCCTCGGCACAGGGTCCGTGTGTGTCGGAAGGTTGAGCAGGTGTGGTCGGTTGCGGCGCAGGGCGTCCAATGCTTCGCGTTTGACGAGGCGGCGCACCTGCTGGTGACGGGCGGGCCGGACTGCACGGTGCGCGTGTGGAACCCCTTCGTGCCGGCCAAGCCGAGTGCCGTGCTGCTCGGCCACCACGCCGGCGTCACCTCCATCGTTCTGCAGAACCACGGCCAGACCGTGTATTCGCTGTCCCGCGACCGCGTCATCAAGGTGTGGGACGTGCAGGGCCAGCAGTGCGTGCAGGTGCGTGGGGGGCAGGGGGTGCGGGGTGTATGTATACAGGGTGGTTTTTTTCAAAGGGTCATGATGGCCTACTCCGAAACCAAGAGAGTTGGAGAAAAGTCGTGAAAGGAGTCATGCCCTTGATTAAAAAAAAAATCTGCATGGGTATTTAGTTTTTTTATTAATCTTTTACTTCTGACGGAAATCGAACCGAATGATTTTATAAAAAAAAAGGACGCCTGTATTATTGAACCATTGGATTCTGTTGCTGATAAGGATCACTCTTTGCAAAAAATGTAATAAAAATTCAAGGAAATAGCAAATTTTCACTATTTCATAATTTTTAAGCGGGTGAAAACTCTCCTCCTATTCTAACCTTTTGGTCGTGTCAAAAGTAAAAGATTAAAAGAAAAAACTAAATATGCATAGTGACTCCTTTCACGACTTTTCTCTAACAGTCGAGGTTTTTTTTTTTAATTAAATATTTTAGACATTTCGCACAACGCCATCTAGCCCCAAACTAAGCAGAGCTTGTACTAATGGAACCAGGTAGCTGATAGTGCTGATACAATACTTAATTACCCTTTTTTTTGTAAAAACATACATAGAAAACACCCAGACTCAGGACAAACAACGATGTTCATCACACAAATATTTTTCCTGAAGCGGGAATCGAACCCCGGAAAATCGGTTTCGGACTTGGCCATCCGGACCCTTCTCAATAAACCACCCTGTATAGTATAGAGCTCTACAGGGTGGTTTATGCTCGGTCGTCTGCGATGGGCTGGCCATGTGGAAAGGATGGATGAGGCAAGAGTACCCAAGCGGATCCTACACGGAAAGCCTGACAGCCGTAGACCTCGAGGTAGACCTAAACTGCAATGGCTGGATGGCATTGAAAAAAACTTAAAAGCACTCGGAGTCAGCGGCTGGAAGGAGAAAGCCAAAGATCGGCTTGGATGGCGCCGTTTACTTGACCAGGCCAAGGCCCATCCGGGGCTGTAGCGCCAAGGATGATGATGATAGTATAGAGCGTGCTGTTTGCGCAGACGTACATCGACATCCCGCCGCAAGTGGGCGAGCGCACGCCCATCTCGGCGGTGTACAACCCGGCGACGCGCGAGTACATCCTGGCGGCCATCAAGCTGTGCGTGCTGGTGCTGGACGAGCAGCTGAACGCGCACCACACGGACGGGTTCACGCACTCGCGCGCCGTCGCCAAGGTGCTCTACAACCCGCTCTTCAAGGTCGTCATCACCTGCGGCATGGACAGCATCATCATCAACTGGGACCCGCTCACCGGTCAGTCGCACTTCACACTACACACACACTTCGGGCTCTTTCAATCAAAATTCAAGTTTTAGTTAGTAACATCCGATGAGCGCGGTCAATTCATTGGTATTTATTTCATGTTTTATTTCAGTCTTGATAGGCCTAAAAAGATCTACTTTCTTACCTACAACTTCATATTTTTGTTACACTAGAAACGCTTTCTTGAACAGATAATGATAAAATATGTCAACGTACCGTGTATCTACTAACCTACTATGAGATGAAAGGCTCTTTCAATTTAGACGTTTCGTGTCGGACCGCTGCAGTGCCGAAGCGGTGCGTTTGTCGTGCGGCGTACGGACGGTAGGAACGTAAATGACCGTCCGTGCGCCGCACGACAATCGCACCGCTTCGGCACTGCAGCGGTGCGAAAGTAGATCTTTTTAGGCCTATCAAGGATAATTATCAAGACTGAAATAAAAACCAAAGAATTGACCGCGCTCATCAGATGTGACTAACTAAAACTGCCAATAATTGAGAACCATATTTTTATGGTATAAATATTTTTTAAATTATACTCAGAATGAGTGTTCTTTTTCGGTATTGTGATTATACCCTGTAATGATGTGGTGGTTGTGGTGGTGTCAGGCAAGCGCAACGTGCTGGTCCGCGACGCGCACACGCGCCTGCTGCACGGCGAGCTCATCCCGGTGGAGATCACGGCCGCCTGCTTCGACCCCGGCCACCAGCTGCTGCTCACCGGCGCCAGGAACGGCACGCTCAAGGTGCCATCCGTGCCGTGCCGTACCCACCTGCCCGCGCCCGCGCAGCATAACGTTCCCAATAATATGTCCCGCAGGTGTGGAACTTCAACACGGGCCTGTGCTTGCGGACCATGAGCATCGAGCACATGTGCGAGGTCACCAACTGCTTCTGGGTGGAGGGGAGGTTCGCGACGATTACTCGCTTTATACCCACCGATATGCTGTCGAGTTATGTCACACATTTCAGGATAGCTTATTTCGTTAGCCAGTTTCCAAAACACCTTTTAAGAATCGAATCAAAGGTCTCCTGAATTCTGGCATCTTTCTATCGTCAGATCATCGCCATCATGTAGTGTAGCTCACTGTTTCTGTCGAGACAACTAGCCCCTAGTGTAGTGTGCATGTATGGGCACGAGAGCTGTGCTGCATACAGCGTACGGTCTGCAGGATCCTGGGCGTGGGGTGGAACCGACACGTGACGGAGTTCGAGGACACGGGCATGGCCAGCACGGGCAAGGCGTGGGAGACGCGCCACACGGACGACGTGCTGGCGGCGGCCGCGCGCTCGCCGCTCTCGCTCGCCACCGCCTCCTACAACTCCGAGCTGCTGCTGTGGAAGCTGGAGACCGGCCAGCCCTACAGGTGAGCGGGGGCGGACATGCTGCGCGGCATCACCCGCGTCGGAGCGCAGGAGGGGCCGGTGTGCCACACCGACCTCGTCAGCGAGGCCGATTTCGGGCGGCTTTGCAAGTTCGCCCGGAGCTGGCACAGACGACGCAGACTGGAGGACGTAGACTAGCGGACGACACTTTGTGTCATCGACTCATGACTGACAGAGACCTACAGACAGACAGACCTGGGGGACCGCCCCGCGACGAAGACTGTTAACGTGACCGTCGATCCCAAAAGGGGAGGCACAGACATTGACTCGGGGACACTCACATGAACTTGTAGGGGTGGACTAGCTTCATAGAAGCCCCCACCCCAAGGCTTTGCCCGTTTGTGGCCCGCATCACCGAAAGGGTGGTAGGGTTCATGGGTGGCGGAGGGCGAGTAAAAAGGTGAGCGGGTGCGGCGAGTCCCGCGCGCTCACCGCACGGCCCGTGACCGTGTGTGTGTCGCAGGCGGTTCTCGTGCACGGAGCCCATGCTGCGCATCAAGATGACGTACAGCAAGCGCGAGGCGAAGGCGCCGGGCGCGCAGGCCGCCGCCGCCGCCGCCGACGCCGCGCGCCGCAAGTCCTCCATCCACCGGCCCAGGTGAGCGGCACCCCTCGGTGCCGAATCGGAGTGTAATGTCCGTTTCGCAAAATGTCCCGCTCCTAAAAACGTAAGCATTTCGTAAAATGCCCCGTTCGCGAATTGTCCCGTTCATAAAATGTCCCCCAGGTACATTTAAGGCGCTATGTGATTTTTTTTTAAATTTTGAAACCCCATAAATATCATGCTTATTACGGCAGGACATAAAATGGACTCAATCTATTTAAGACTTTACTTATTTGTAAACACATATGTTCTAGCAAATAAACAATATTTCAATATTTAATTTCATTTCATTTCATTTCTACCTATCTCGATAGCCGCAGAATGCAGTATTAATTTTAATGACTAAAAACTAAAGAGTTAATTACAAGATTAAGTACGAGAATACGAACTCTTTTCGATTTGTATCGAAAATCAGGCCGTTTTTAGAATGGGCCATTTTGAGAATGAGCCGTTTTGAGAACGGGCCATTTCGAGCACGCGGGACATTCGCGAAAGGGACATTATACTCCGATTCGCTCGGTGCGCTGCGGGCGCTTGCGGCGCTGACCCCACCCGCGTGTTGCAGCGCGGCGGGGCGCGAGAGCGTGAGTGCGGCGCACGCAGTGGCCAAGGCGCGCGCGCGGCGCGTGTCGTCCGTGTCGCTGCCGGCGCGCGCGCAGAACATGCGCCAGCTCGCCGTGCACGCCGCCATCTTCCTGCAGACCCGCCCCGTGCACATGCACATCGGTACTCACCACATACACACACACACACACACACACACATCCTCACACTTGTGTTCGTACACGCACCACCGTGCACCGCTAAATACTATATGGTATTGTGTAAGTCATCTTAGCAATTAACCATTCAATCGATGACGATAGTTCTAACTGGTCCCTTTTGCCGACACCTGGGTAGTTATTCGATCGTGGTGTTTGTGAAACTGTTGCATCACCAGCGTCGCTGATGCTGGCGCTGGAGAACGGCATCGTGCAGTGCTGGTCGGACCACCCGGCGGGCGGGTTCCAGGGCTCGTTCCAGGGCGTGCACACGGCCGGCGACTACGTGTCGGCCTTCGCCACCGACCTGCACAACGACTACCTGTTCACCGGCACCACCGTCGGCTACATCAAGATCTGGCTCATGAGCGACTTCCTGAAGAACGAGGAGGTACCTACCGGCGCGCAACGCTACTATCGTTTATGTAATAATGCCGGGAGTCGGCTGCACCCCTTGACCGCGCGGTGTGGTGCAGATCCATGTGAACATGGCGCGGCTGCGGCTGCAGTTCCCGTTCCTGTGGCGCGACCGCGTGGAGGGGCGCGCCAAGCGCAGCCTGCGCGACCAGCCGCGCCCGCTGCTGCTCAGCTCGCACCGCGCGCACCTGCGCTGCATCTCCTGCATGGCGTACATCGACGAGCTGCGCCTCGTGCTCAGGTGAGTGCGGCGGAGCCCGCGCGCCGCCCCACGCGCCGCCCCGCGCTCGCGTGACGCTCGTAGTGCGCTTTGCAGCGGCAGCTCGGACTACTCGGTGCGCGTGTGGCGGCTGTCCGGCGAGTACCTGCAGACGCTGGGCAGCTTCCAGCCCTGGAGCCTGGAGGTGCCGCGCTTCCCGCCCGACGTCAAGAAGGTCGCCAGCTCCACCACTCTCAAGGTACCGGTCGCGTCCCGCGGGCACGCTGGGTGTGCGGTCGTTATGGTCCTCGTGCGGCGTGGTACGCAGGTGTGGCGCAGCGGGCAGGTGTCGCGCTACGTGCCGGGGCAGGTGGAGGTGGACCACCTGCGCGACATCACGGAGCTGGAGCTGCGCACCAAGACGTTCGGTGCGGCGCCGCCCGAGCCGCTGCTGGGGCGCTACTTCACGCTGCCGCGCCGCCCCGACCGCCAGGACGTCATCCGCCTGGACGACTCGCTGCAGACCATCCCGCTGTACGCGTGGCTGCGCATGGCGTCCACCACGCCGGTGCGGCGGCCGCCCACGCCGCCGCTCGTCAAGGCCACGCGGCTGCAGCGCGCCGACACCACGCGCAAGGCGCACTTCCAGCCGCCGCCGCCGCACCACCAGAACTGACCGTTGCCCAACGCCAAACTTTGCTTCGTTGCCGATAATTTTTAATGTTTTATTTGTTGATGTTTAAAATAAAATCACTTTGTACCTATCATAATAATGGTTAATAATAATTATGTTTTAGTTTTATACAATTAAATATTTTATATTTGTTAAGATGTTTATTATTTAACTATATCTAATAGCAACATAATTAAAACTAACTTCCTACAAAAATAAGGGTAAAATATATCTTAAAGTATGGTGTATGAGTATTAAGCAAAGACGAGAATGATGTATCATCGTAAAAGACGGCACCAGCCGGTCGCGTCACTTGCCCTTGGCCTTGGGTTTGTCGGTCTTCCTGAGCGCGGGCTTGCTGAGCCGGTAGAGCAGCGCGCGGTCCAGCAGCTCCTGCAGCAGCGCGGTCTCGGCGCAGGCGGCCGGCAGCGCGTTGCCGTCCAGCACCACGCGCAGCAGCCCGCCGCGCGCCGCGCGCGACGCCTGAGCCGCCAGCACGCCGCGCAGCGCCGCCAGCGTCGCGTACCCCACGTGGTTGTACGCCAGGCTCAGGAAGCACAGCGCACCGTTGCCCAGCGAGTACACGTACCCGTCGCGCGACACCGTCTCCTCCAGCGCGAAGGGGTCCGAGTAGGCGCCCACCGCCTCGGCCGCCAGCGCCTCCGCGCGCGCCCCCAGCACGTCGTAGCTGCTCGGCCCGCACGATGCCACCGACACGGGCGTGGAGGCGAGGGTGAGGCGCGCGCCGCGCACGGCCACGTTCCGCCGCCGCGGGCCGCGCCCGCCCTCCGCCGCCTCGGCCACCGTGGAGCGCAGCCCTTCCAGGCAGCGCTCGTACGCGTCGCGCCGCAAGCGCAGGTACTCGATGAGCCGTCGCCGCTTGGTGGTGAGCTCGTCGTACGTGAGCGGGAACTCGACTAGGCTACGCAGCAGCGCCAGCGCGCCCTCGTCCGACACGCGGTTGCCGGCCAGATCGAGGTGGAGCAGCACGCGGTTGGAGCGTAGCGCGACGGCGAAAGCGCGCGCGCCCTCGTCGCCGATGGCGTTGGCGCACAGCGACAGCGTGCGCAAGCTGCGCGACGCGGGCAGCGGGTGCGCCAGGCAGGCGGCCAGCGCGGCCGCGTCCGCGTCGTCCAGATCGCAGCGCGCCAGCGACAGGCTCCGCAGCCGATTGTGCTCCAGCAGCGCCGCGTAATTCTTCTGGGGCACGGGCGATTCGTCGAGGCACACGTCCGTGAGGCGCGACAGCGGCACGAACTTGGCGATCTCGTAAAGCGCTTCGGCCTCGAGCGGGCCGCGGCGCAGAGTGAGGCGCGTCAGCTGCGGCTGGTGCGGCACGCACAGCGCCACGATCTGCATGAGCAGGCGCGGCACGGCTCGCGCGCGCTCCAGCTTCAGGTGCACGAGGCTACCGGCCGCGTTCTGCACGGCCGTCACCACGATCTCGTGCTGGTCGTCGTAGAGGCCGGCCCCCGGGGAGCCTGACGCGGAGCCCTGCTCCTGCAAGGACTCCGCCCCCGGCTGCTCGGCGGCCGGCACGATCACCGATTTTGCTTTATGAACCTTCTTGCCTTTTTCCTCCACTTTGCTGACGTACTCCTCTGAAAAGACACGGAACGTGAGCCGGCTGCGGGAGCGCGGGCGCGGGGCGGGCGGCGCTCACCCTCGGCCTCGACGCGCACGCGCACGCAGTAGGGCGCTTGCAGCTGGCAGCTGGCGTAGGGCAGGAACAGCGGCAGGTCGCGGGGCGTGGGCCGCAACAGGCTCTGGCGCGGCGACGAAGACACTATGTTGTGCATCACGATTACGACGCCTAATTTGATTTCAAATTGATGGGAGATTTTGTATAACTACAAAATATCTTGCCAGACAACTGTTTGATTTTGTCATTAAATTCGATCACGTCTATCGCTAGATTCTCGATTCCTTCTCTTCTATAAAGTTTTATTCAACTTTAATCTAAAAAGGTTTTAATTCTTGTTGAATGGTGACTGATTCGAACGCGAACTACAAGCCGGCCTAGAACCGCCGGCCGTACTGTGCTTACTTAACACTTGATAATAATAAGTAATTTATTAAAATACTACTTAAAATAAAAGAAATACAACTAATAATCAAGTTATTTATTGGTTTGTCAAATCGGTAATTTAAGTTTACATTCTGTTAGGGGTAAACTTACATTAACACTATGCTCCTTTAGACAAAATCTTTGAGAAATTCTAATCTGGTTGTGAATCTACTAGAGTGCTACAACGTGATCCACTGGAGGGGGAACGGATCAACGTGCGAATATTGTTAGGTAGCTAGTTGATTAAAATAAAAGATATATGCCGACTTGCACCAGACATTCAAAGTCCCTAAGCAATTACTTTACTCGCTTGGCAGTTCTTAACCGTCAGAATCTGGACTGTTAAGAACTACCAAACGAGTAAAGTAATTGCTTAGGGACTATGGCAGTTTGGTGCAAGTAGGAAATAATGTACCTACGGCAAGAGTTATACCGCCCGTTGGTTCAGGTAAAAATTGGCGGTATAACACTAAGACCGAACTAAGATAGTATAGGTGGAGGTGTGGGAGCAGCGGCCGGTCAGTGCGCGGTCAGTGCGGTCAGTGCGCGGGGTCGCGCTTGGCGCCGCTGAGCACGACGAAGGCGGAGCGCGTCTCCCGCTGCTTGTCCTGCAGCATCTGCAGCGTGTTGAGCGGCGTGTCCGTGGAACTCATTTTCTTCATCAGCTGTAACCGAAATGTACTTAGTTTCACTTAGTTATTAAAACATATAAATAAATATTTTTGGACATTTCACACAATGCTATCTAACCCCAAACTAAGCAGAGCTTGTACTATTGGAACCAGATAACTGATACAATACTTATATACTTTTTTTTGTAAATACATACATAGTATAAATAGAAAACCCCAGACTCAGGACAAACATCGATGTTCGTCACATAAATGTTTGTCCCGAAGCGGGAATCGAACCCGCGACACTCGGCGTAGCAGTCCAACGCACTTGCCACTCGACCATCCGTGTCGTCATAAATGTTTATATATTCTTAGAACCGCGTACAAACGACTAAAGGGACAATGTAGATCGAAAACGAGGATTTCCTCGTATCCGATCAGACAGCGAGGCGGCTGTTAAAAAGACAATTTGAATTCTACTTATTATGGCCTGCGCAAACTGGGCAGAGACGGTACGGCGCAGGATGCGTGTGTGGTGTGTGGTGTGTGTGTAGTGTACTGACCCCCTCCTGCACGGCTTTCTTGATCCGCTTCTCCTGCTTGTTCTTGCCGGGCCCCTTCCCGTGGAACTTGTGCGAGAGATAGCGGAAGGCCTCCTTGGGGCAGAGCGGGCGGCCGTCGTCGTCCACGTACTCCAGCTTGATGTTGGGCCGGAAGCCGGGCTTCTCGCGGAAGTCAGAGAGCGGGCCCGTGTGCGCGTGCTGCGCGCGCTCGCGGCGGCCGTGCTTCTCCTCCTCGCCGTGCGTCTTGTCCTCGATGGAGTAGTGGCGCGCCGCCAGCAGGTGCAGGTGCTGCGAGCGCGGCGCCGGCGCGGCACCCGCGCGCTCCAGGTAGCCCTTGCTGAGCGCCAGCCGCAGCGCGCCCGCCACGCCCGCGCCCAGGCACGGCTCCGCGCCCAGCGCGCCCGACCCGCCCGCGCCTGCCACACAGCACCATTACACCACCATTACACCACCAGCCGAGCGTTACAACCGTTGCCAGGGTAGCGATGACGTCACCCGCGTGAATATACGCTTTATGGCCCGCGCATCAATTTAAATTCAATTTAGTAAAATTCTATGTAATTTTTCTTCTTATCGTGTCACTAGTTCCTTTGAACCAGTGTGGTGAAAGGATTTCAAGTGCGCTTCGAAAAGGTTCCTTTCATGCACTCAACACATATTTTCGAACTTTAAGGTTCTACAACATGCCAGTTTCCTCACGATGTTTTCCTACACCGTTGCAAGAACGTGGGATGCATACATAGATTTTTTCGACCGAAAAAACCCATTTACGCATAACTGCCATCGGGATTCGAGCCCGCGACCGCCAGATCACAAGGTAAGGGCCTCATCCACTTGGCCACCACGTCCTCTATCTACTCCACGTTATCTATGAAATAATTCAGATCGATTGGATATATAGAAGATATACTATAAATAGAAGATTAAGAAAACTACGAGAAACCAGAACACATCTGGAATACCCTCAATAGACAGTTGATAAAGGTAGGTGTGGCGACAGTTACCGGGTTGCGCGGCGAGGTCGGGCGGCTGCTCGCTGTGCACGTCCACGCGGCTCCAGGCGCCCGCCGCCTCCTCGGGCTCCGCCTCCGCCTCCAGCTCGGCGCGGTCGAAGTCCTGCCGACAAACACACCTTTTGACTCACACCAGTTAGCTGAATCAACCGTTGCCATCGGAACAACGTCACGTATTTAAACTGAAATGTTTGGTGTCACTGTGTAAAGAAGTTAACGACATGATTGGCAAGTGTGTTGAAATGCCACGCCATTGTCACGGGTTCGATTTCCGCTTCAGGACAAGCATTTGTGTGATAATTGTTTACGCAACTTTAAAGTAATTTTTAAGTTAAACCCAAACCTGTATATATTAGGAGATCCACTACAATAAATAAAAAAAAAAAACATCAGTTAGTCCTGAGCCTGGATGTTTCCTTTGTATTCTATGAGTAATGTTTAAAAAAAAAAGTTTTTAATATTCTATCATTTATCTGGTTCCCATAGTACAAGCACTGCTTCGTTTGGGGCTAGATGGCGTTGTGTGAATTATCCATAATTATTTTTTTTATTTTATTCAAGTTGACGTTCCCAACGTAGCGTGGTATACTGACCATGATGTCCTGTGCGTGGTCGCGGTTGCCGGCCTGTCCGTAGGTGGGAATGTCTCCGAGCGAGCGGCAGAACTCGGCCGTCGCGTCCAGCACCATGCCGCCCGCCTCCTCCTCGCCCTCTTCCTCCTTCGGCGCCTCCTCCTTCACCTGCTCCAGCAGCTCTTCCACCTGAGCAAAGACAAAGAGTGTTACACCAACCGGAGCCACTACTACAGGTAGTAGGTATTAGTTTACATTTGAAAGTGAAGCATGACGGATCAATCTTACATTATAGAGTTACAGATAGTTAGAGTTAGGCCATCGCGGAATCACTGTGACCTCGCTATACAGGCTTATAGTCCTAGTGCGGGGAACAGAGACTAAACTTTGGTACAAGTTTATCAATATCATTGTCAGCTTAAGATGTAAAATCAAAATTGTACCGGCACGATTTATTCTGTTAAATAAACATTTTTACTTACTTTTACTTTTACACTGGTTGTGGATGATTACAGTTATCCTCACGGTTTAATAGCGCCGACTTTGAATGCATTAAAGGTACCGCCTGACGCAAATCCATAGGAAAACGACTAACGGTAACAGATATCCAATTTTAATCAAATTTATTTTGCCAAAAATTCGACATAATTTTTCAAGTTTTTTTGCCGTATATGTGTTCAGAAACGGCAACTGACTATGCGTTTTTTTATGGTGATTAAAATTTGACCGTGTATTGATAAATAAACAAAAAAAACGTATACAGTGGAGGTGTAACCTTGGGCAGCTTGCGTGCGGCGGCGGCCTCCGCCTGGCGCAGCCGGCGCGCGCGCGCCAACGCCACCTGCAGCTCCGTGTCCACCTCCGTCTCCTCCTCGTCCACCTCCAGCGGCGCCATCTGCTCCGGCTTCACATCTACACACACCACACAAACATCAACATCGTCTATTGGAAGCAATGCTTCGTTATGTGGTCATGTGCTTGCTAGTGGTATCAAAGCTTGCTAGTAGAAATATATTTAGTACGGCAATCAAAATTTTTAACAATTTACCAAGTGAGTTTAAAAACCTACCATTACCAATTTTTAAGAATAGACTTAACAAATGGTTGTTTATTAATTGTTTTTACAGTGTCAATGAATACATCGATTTTAAAAATGCAGATAAATTGTATATAAGAAAGGCAGGTACTATAGATTTAGTAAAAAAAATTAAGTACATACCTGGGAAATAATTTATTTGTTACATGTACATATGTGTATGTCATTATTATTAACCCAGAATTTGACACGAAAATAAGTAGGTAATAAATTAATATATTTATATTTGCACACCATACTAATTGGTAAGATTGTATTGAGACATTATTCAAATTTTAAGAACCTTGTATGACATGCTTTCTGTGAATAAATGATTCTGTATTCTGTGTGTGTAGTGTGTACTGGCCCCGCTCACCTGTGTCGTCGGTCTCCAGCGGCGCGGTGCTGGGGTCATAGTCTTCCACGTCTATCGGCTCCTGTTTGGCCTTCTTGCGCATCTTGCCCTGCATACGATGCAGTTAGGAGCTTGGATTACATTTATTTATTTATATATGTTGGAAGACCAACGGCTTATAAATTTAGTAACCTAATTCTAGGTAACATTAAGCTAATTACAGGTCTTCACGATTAACAAGCAGAATGGAAACAGTTGTTGAGAACAAAAATGTCAACAAGATATCCGAGTGACTTCTAAATTACAACTTAAATAATTAAAACATTAGGTACTAACAGATTAAATATTTAATTATCTACCTTATCACTGAAAAAGTGTCTGTTCAGCCGCTGCCTAGCCGAACTTACACTCGAAATGAATAGGTCAAAGTCAAAACGATTACTAAGCTTATTGAAGTTATTGCTTGCTCGCCACAGTACATTCATGAATATGAACATGAATAGTACAAGTTGATATGTGAATCTTCGAAACTGATTATCAGGATACAACCAGCGCAACTGAGCACCGGTCCAAGGGTACAAATGTATAGTGTAATGTTGTAACTAACCCGTTTTCTGGGTTTTTTGAACTTGGCGTCGATCTCGTGCTGGTCCATGTAGTCCGAGGCGAGGCGCAGCGCGGGCAGCTGCAGCGACTCCAGCCGCTTGTCCGGGCCGCCCTGCAGCCGCTCCTGACGCTGCAACACACACACGCTCATCCGTGTCAACACAACACACTTTACCTATAAAGCTTCGATGACACAGGGCTAGTTTACAAGCTACAAGCCAGCTTGTAGCTTCATAACTCGACCCGTTAAGAAGCTACAAGCTTTGATTGGCTTTTTTAAATCTGCTAGTTGACAATCCTTCCCGAAAGCTAACTCTCTCACTCGCTAGATTTTAAACTAGCCGGTGTACGTATTTATTGCGATTTGTCTAAGGCGTCTGATTGTGTCAACCATGAGATAGTGAGAGTCTATCAGGAAAATACATCACTAAGGTATTAGGAGTATTCCTATGGTTCGTTTCATACTATCTTACTTCTCACCTGAGATAAAGAGGGTGATGTTAACGGAATACGTTCTCACTGAGCGAACGTAACTATAGGTGTCTTACAGGGATCAAATATGCGGCCCGATACTGATTTTAGTGTATACGACTTACCAGATTCTTAATGATAATTGTATTTTTTCCAGATAACAAAGATTTTCAAAGATTTCAAAGATTTCAAAGATTTATTGACATTAGACTATAACATTACAGTAACTATTGCACCAAATCGTTATATCTATACGTAATAGAACAAAAAACACAACACAAAAAACACAAATACGCACAAAATATAGTAATATAATATATACAAGACAAGTTAAAAAAAAAAAAAATTATACAAATAAAGAAAACAAACACAAAAAATATAACATAAAACAACAACAACAATAATATAGAGACTATAAAATTATGAATATTAACTTAATATATAAAACGTTATATTCATTTATGTCTCACTGTGTCTAAGGCAGGCTTTAGCTACTTTAAGCATTCCGTCGTGGAATAAATCTACCTCAGGGTTATTCTTAGCGAGTGCATTGAGATGTCGTTGAGCGCGGCAGATGGGAGACTGTTGTCGCGCAGCAGTGCGCGCGGGTGTGGGCGCGAATAGTGGGACTCGCCCAGGGCGGAATCTAGTTCGCCCGTCAGGCACATAGAGTCGGCTCGCTTCGCCCACTAGCACGGGACAGTCAAGAACTCCTCGCAAGATGCGACAGACACACAGTAACTGATCACACATCCTGCGCGTCTCTAGGGAGTTGTAACCTAATGTACCCTGTAGGTATTTTGTGGGGTATAAAAATGGATAATACCCAAACCTTTTTTTATATAAAAAACGTAAGAACCTTTTCTGAACTTTTTCTAACATTAAGGAATACGTCGACTCGAACGGGTTCCAAACACATGAATTATACAACATGTCACTGGTATTGAAACTAACATAATATAGCTTTACTGATGACGTTAACAACGCTCTATCTATAGTTATCGATAGGAATATATATAAATAGGTAGGTACAACTTAAGTAGTCACTTAGCATAAGTACTTTTTGTAAGTCCTATTTTGTTGTGCCCTTGAATGAATGAATGAAACTTTATTTGCGTAATACAGGTGCATTGTGATCTTACATTAATTTAGAATCATTGCATCAAGTTTTATCGTGCAAATACTTAAAATTAGAGCCTTACAGGGTGTACGTTTGATACTCATTGCAATTTAAGACCATTATGTACAACGTACATGTTATAATGCAAATAAACATTTGAATTTGAATTTGGATGAATGAGTACTCACCAATAGATCGCGGAATTTCTTAGCGTCGATCGCTGCGTCGTCGCCGATAAGGAAGCCGCGCTGCTTGTCGGCGCGCGCCGGCTCGATCTCGGCGTCGTACTTGGCCAGCACGGGCTTCTGGTAGCCGAGCGCAGCCGCTTCCAGGTCGGCCTCGTCGTCGTACGCGCGGTACCCGGTGCGTGCCTTCTTGCGCTCCTCGATGTTCTGTCACAACAGTTTGTTTTTATCTCCTATTTGTTTATGTTTTTGCCTTGTTTAATCGTAGGTATATTCCGGCATAATACTTGGTCATTTAGTCAGGCTTCATGTTGTATAATGTGTGTTTTATTTTTATTTTTATTTAAATATAATGTTCATTTATTTTTTTGGTGTGTGTGTTCCCTGATTGTTTTGTAATATGTCTTAGTTTAGTTAGTTATTTGAATTTGAATATAATGTAAAATTTTATTGAGAGTAAATGAAATTAAAGATCGGCCCAGATTAGATATATACATACATCATTATTGCACAAAATAATACAAATACACAGGCGAACTTGATGCTAATGAACCCCTTTCAGCTAACCTTTGATTTATTTAAGCTCAGACTACTCATAAAACTTGAGATAACTTGATTGTGAGGGAACTAGTGTTTTGATTGTGTCAATTGGATACCAAAAAATCTAAGGCAGGAAATATGTATCACAGCGATACATAACGAAAATACGAAGCGAAGGGATCTGATATTGTTGTAATTTTCACTCAAATCATGGAATTAGTTGAGCTTTCTAAGCTTGTTTAATATTGTGTCGCTCTCTATTTAATTGCAACTGTCTAGCTAGAATCTAGATAGTTGATATAGGATTTTAAACACGTCCCCGATAGAGTTCCTTTCTATTCACAGAGAACAGGATGTTCGCGCAGTAATGATTCGTTGAGTAGAAATGAGAGGGAGAGGGAGAGAGAGAGAGGCAGAGGTAACGGTTACCTTCTTGTACTTGTCGTCGTCCACCATGTTGACGTTGACGAGCACGTCCTCGGCGTCCTCGGCCAGCACGTCCTTGTCCGCCAGCGTCAGGATGGTCTCCCGCTCCTCGCCAAGCTGCAACACACACATTATGTCAGTGGGACCTCATAACTTGGATTTATACAAAATATTCTTAGTATGACGACTAGATAGAGCTGCTGATTAGATAGAGCGATGATTTGAGCTCTATGGCTAAAGGTAGATAGGAAGAGTCGAAGATCGGGCTCACTGGCGCGTCTTAGGAGAGACCTATGTCCTGCAATGAACTGCTTAAGATTGATGATGATAAATTAGTACGTGCGAAGACTCCGGCAAATTTTTATGTATGCGCTATCATAGCATGACCAGCGCTCGCTTCCGTTCGGCGTCGCAGATATAAAAGCAAAAACAGTCGAGTTGGAGCGATCTAGAGTTATTCTGCCGCAAAGTAGTAATGCGTAAGCATTATTGAACTCCGGATTGAAGGGCATTGTAGCTAGTGAAATGATTAGGCTTTCAAGACTGACCATCAAATGTCTTAAAGTAAACGCGCATTGACAGTGTTGCACTGGCCTATCTATGAAGCAAAGTCACGTACCTTGTAGCAATGTTCCAGTAATGGGCCGGGCGTGATCTATTACCTTCTACTATCTAAGCTCGTCGGGACATTTGTTAGCATTGTAGCTTCAGGCCGGTGCCCACGTCGGTTGAAAGCCTCCTGGTGATGTATTTTTTGCTTGCGTTTGACCACCATCTCACCTGATGGTAAGTAACGATTTGTTCGACGATGTAGCATGCTTTCCTAGAATATTCCTATTCGCTCTTGCCTTGAAAACACCCATATCATATTGTACTGACCGCGTCGATGTCGTGCGCGACGCGCAGCCCGCGCAGATGGCGCGGCGTGTAGCTGCGCTCGCGCGTCGCCTGCTGCTCCTCCGCCACCAGCGCCGACACGCCGAATACCTCGTCCATCTCGTCCAGCATCGCCGCCTGCATGGACACAATATCATTCAAACCGGGGGGCTGAGGAATAAATCTGATAGATCTACAAAGTGTGACCAAGACTTTTTTATTATTTACGTAGTACTTTTAAATTCTTTGCGTTTGGCTCCACGCATAATCAGCCAATAATGTTCCCACTGCTGGGACTCAGGCCTACTTTCGGCAGGAGAGCGAATGGGTCTTAATCCACCGCGCGGATCCAATTCGAATTGGTGAATGTCACATGCCATAGAATATTTATCTTAATTTATTTCTGTCCTTTGACATGTCGGTTTCCTCGCGATGTTTTCCTTTACCGTTGCGAGAACGTGGGATGCATACATAGATTGTTTCGACCGTAACACCCATGTACGCATGATTGCCGGGATTCCAACCCGCGACTATCAAATCGCAAGGCAAGGGCCTCATCCGCTCGGTCACCACGTCTCGGCTGGCTCCACGCATAGTGTATTAAGCCAGTGTCAAGTAATTTATCGCATTCGTGATCAAGTAAGTTCATGCCAAGACTTTTATGTTCATTGATCCCACAAGCACTGAATGTCAGTGCCTTAGGAACCCTCTCACTCGACTTGTAGGGGTAGTTATACTTTCAAAATTAAGACCACCCCAAAGCTTAGGCCCACATCACCGAAAGGTGGAAGAGGTTCGTCAGTGGCGAAGATCTACAATGTGAAGGAGTAGGTATAAAGCCGATCAAAGGTCGTGAGTTCGAACCCGGTCGAACACCAATGAATTTTTCTGTTCTAAAAAATCTATATGTGTATTAAAACACGTGATTAACAATGAAGGAAAACATCGTGATTAAACCTGTATGTTATAGAACCTAAAAAGCTCGAAAACATGTGTCAAGTGCACGAAAGGAGCCTCTTCGAGGCGCACTTGAAATCCTTTCACCACACTGGTTCGAAAGAACTAGTGACACGATAAGATGAAGGTATAGTTTTTTTTTTGTATTTTTAATTTAATTCAATTCAATTATTTGGGTCATCAACAAAATTTATTAATTGTATATGTTCATAAATAACATAGTGCCCTAGTTTTTAAGATAACATATGGATCTATGATCAGATTTTTTTTTTTTAGTTACCCGCTTGGCGGCCTCCCGCTTCTGCTTGTCGGCCTCCCTTGAGCGCCGCACCCAGGCGGCCGCGTCGTCCTCGACCGCCGCCTCGCCCAGCGGCGCCGTGCGCGACAGTCTACACATGCGACAAAATCACATTACCGATACCCGCTCTCACCAACAAATCTGACATGCATAATAGATTTTCAGACTTTCAGACGGGTTCTCGAGTGGAGACCGCGTATCGGCAAACGTAGTGTAGGGCGCCCACCGGCCAGGAGGAGCGAAGACCTACGTTAGGCAGCCGGTAAAAAGTGGATGCGGAGAGCCGAAGACCGGGCTCAGCGGCGCGAAATGTGGGCTGATGATGATGATTTCAGAAGACCGGGCTCAGCGATAAATGATTTCATAAAAAGCAAATGGTAATGGCGTAAAACCTATAATCACTGGGTAATATAATCAAGGTTTTACAAAAACATGGTACAGCCGGCTTCAATTGGACTGTTTTAGTGACCGTAAACACCACAGAAAACTCACAGAGAAGCAAATACGCAATTTTGTTTACTTTCGATGATATATTTTTTTCAGTTATTTTGATATAAGAACTAAACTACTGAACCGATTTTAAAAAATTAGTATGCGACCAATCTTAATGTACATCCTCTTAAAAAAAAAATTTTAACCAAGTTCTGAGACCATAAAAAAAAAAGCCAGACGTCCGTCGAAGAGTTAGATCTTCCTTATAACGCAAGTATAGTTTAGTACAGTGTGTTAGCAGTGAGCGTTACTTGTGTTCAATGTTCCGCTTGTCCTTGCGCTCCTGCAGCCGCTGGCGGATCTTGTCAGCCTTCTGCTGCTGCGCGAGGTTGGCGGCCGGCTTGTGGTAGAACTCGCCTAGATCATCCTTGATCTTGCCGTCCTCTGCAACCATACACACTCTTACATGACTCGAGGACACTCACATGCACCAGTAGGGTTGTCCAAGCGCAAGATGATGGCTATCTATACGGTACGGTTCGGGTCCAAATGCAATGGCGGTAAAAATTTACAATAAACTTCCAGACAAAATAAAAATCCAGGAAAATGATTTTTGAAAATATTCTATAAGAAACGCTGTTAAAAAATGTTATTACGAGCTGCAAGATTTTATAAATGACGTAACATTATAGTTAAAAATATCGGACCGTCTCTATCAGTTGCAACACCATAAACGGGTAATATTGTGTAGCTGTACTTCTATTTATTTGACTTAACAAGACCTGAAATGTAACCTACCTAATATTTGCAATAAATACTGAATACTGAATCTTATACAACAAGAAATGAAAAATGAAAGATGGTCAAAGATTAATTCTAATTGGGTTGCAAATGGTCTGCACTGACGTCCCGCTATGGGGTGTATTGTGCATTGGCCCCTTTTTTACACTAACTTTACCCCAGCCAGACTAACTCCACAATATAGCAGAGGACCCTGGGTTGATAGATTGGTGTGTCCAGTTTCCTAGTAGGGTCATCCGGGTCAAAGACTAGATCAGGCCCTCTGAAGTATTACACGTTATACAGTAACCTGCAGTAACCCACTAGGTAAGGTAGAGATGTCTGACCTGCAGTCTGCTCGGTGACCTCGAGCGGCTTGAGGCCGAGCTTGGCGCGCAGTCGGTTGGTCTCCTCGATGGAGAGGCTCTCCTGCCCCCCGCCTCCGCCCACCGCCGCCGCCGCTGCCGCTGCACTGCTAGGGGCTGGAGACTCCTCTATGATGCTCAGATCTTGGCTCTCGTCCCTGTAGTGAAAGGTTGTTTTGAAATAATTAATACTCGTAATAATTGAAGCGAGCCTTACAATTACACACATGTCTTGGCTCTAGAAAAGAGACATTATTGTATGCGAGTTAGCAGTACCTTGGCCATACTGCACCACGCTCCACCCATGTCTAATAAGATGCTTACTCAGGAACAATCACTGGCCATTGCTTGCATAACAAACACGTCCACAACACAACATTGGAAATACAGACAGCCCACTCTACAGGGGCTACTTGACCAAGGAGGAAACACCCGCCCATGTAATCCTGACTGAAGTGCGTGGAGGTGCCAAAACATAGAGAATTAATCCTCGAACTGGCTGGCTAAACTTTCTGATATCTGACGCACAAAGGACCAACAGGAGTCTAAGTGCGAAAGAGGAAGTCCACTAACTAATTACTAGCAGTAATTGATTGATTCAGGTGTTACTTTGCGGAAATCCATAAATATTCATAAATAGTATAAATATATAAAGTAATAAATCCGCTTAGCTTCCAAACAAAGGTCTCAATTAACTTAACTCTAGTTTAAATTTTTGTATCTAAACCAAAGCGCCGAAAACAGAAAACCCAAGTCGACACGTGTTTCGCGTCTACACGAGGCATCCTCAGGAGATGTTGACTCGCCGAAATCCGAAACGTGACTCACACCGGTTTAGATACAAACATTTATTACTATATATATATATACTATTTATTAATACTACCTTTCATGTCGGTGCCTGTGGTCGCGCATGCGGCGGTCGCGCTCGGCGCTGGCGCTGCGACTGCGCGAGCGCTGCGGCGGCGGCGGCGGCGGCAGGTGGGAGTCCACCGGCACCTCTTCCACTGCAACAAGCGACACCACACCTGTACTCTCCCTCTCGCCACACCACCACACTAACCGCGTGTTCTTGCTATCCATTTATTTTATTTATTTAACACTAGCTGGTGCCCGCGACTTCGCTTGCGCAGGTATCTTTATAAATTGTAGCCTATGTGTTATTCTGATGTTTAAGTTATATATTGTAAAGTTTCATTAAAATCCATTCAGTAGTTTTGACGTGAAAGAGTAACAAACATCCATCTATCCTTACAAACTTTCGCGTTTATAATGTTAGTAGGAGTAGGATAGGATTAAACTCACAGTTACATTTTTTTCTTATTTAGGATATGCTATAAAATATATACTAATCTTAAACCAAATCGAGTCTACATTTTGTTCCCTGTACGTAATTTAAAAATTATAGGTAGGAAAGTCTAGGTAGATAAGTATTATGTAATTCTTAACAGCAGTAAGTTAAGTAGGTAAGTAATAAATAATCACATTGTGTATGTCAGTAGTGTGTGTGGAGTGTGCGTTTGTCAGCACTGTGTGTGGAGTGTGTATATGTGTTAGGGCATAGTACCGGGAAATCCCGGAACCGAAAATCCCGGGAAATCCCGGGATTGTCAGCTGTGTCCAGTACCGGGACTAAAAAAATCCAGAACCGGGATTTTCGGTACTTTCGGGATTACTTAATTTTTTGTGCATAACAGCTTTTTTAGGGCTTTAATCTTTAAAACTATAGCTAAATAGTGCATTCTGTAATTACAAAGAAAAAAGGACAGTAACTCCTCTACTCGCTGGATCCTACCCACCCATCTTACTAACTTTCGAAGGTGCTGTTGATGTTCAAACTTAGGAAATGTTGCAATATCAACTTATTGTTGGTATCGTCGTCCCAATGCATTTATTTAAATTATAACATGGGCTTTGGGGTTGTTTGTACTGACGTGACGATCTTTCCACAACCTAATTATTTTATTATGAGCCTGAATCGTCACACTGCAGAGCAAAGGCCTCCGTTTCTTCTTTCCACTCTTTTCTGTCAAGGGCAACTGTTTTTCAGTCTTCCAAGTAGGAGTAGCTCGTCTCTCCATCTTCTCCGATGTTGTCATCAACAGTCTAATAGCCTACTATTAATAATAAATAATGATTCCGTTCTCCGCAATGCGACTGTGCTTTATGTTGATTAAAACCGGCTGACTATGGATTTACGGATTTATAAGCTTTGTTAATGACATTAATTCCCTATTATGTCAAACTCCGAACGTAGCTCGTTTCATAGTGTATTTTTGCGTCTTTTATCTAGATATTTAGCAGAACAGTGAGTGTTCAGTTCACGCCTCGGCTGAGTATTTCACTATGGGTAGGAGGCACTGGTTAAAAAGCAACGGGTCGTGTCGAAGATACAACCGTAAATTATAAGTGGATACTTCTTTACGTTACGTCTTTGATAAAATATTGAAACTGACACATATACTTATCGATAGTTTATCACAGAGGAAATTAACAAAATTGGCTCTTTTTCATTTTAATATTCTTATGAGGCCGATCATTGACATTGACATGATCATTGACTTAACTAACCTAACTTTTGAACTGTAATCTTATACAATCCTGCGAAAAAAGAAATATCCATTTCAAACTATTCAAAAATTCAAAATTCAAAAATATTTATTCAGAACAATTACACAAAGGAACTATGTTACAGTAGGAACGGTGAAACTACAAAAGTTATAAAACTGTGTAGCAGTCTCAACGCCCTCCTCCCGGACACATTTACGTTCTGCGTTAAAGAACAAACATAGCTAAGACAAGCTAAGAAAAAAAAACATAATATATAAGACTAAACGTTAATTTAAACCTAAAAAATTCAATGAATAGATCTTTTATACATAGACAAGCAAGTATATTATGTTTATGTTTAGATCATGACTTTAAACAGTAGAGAAAATAAATACAAGACATTTGAGATCGTGAAGCTATGTGAGCATATTGTGTGTATTATGTTGAGTATAGGTGTGGTGTCCCTTCAGCCCTACGACAGAGTCTTGGGTTCAATTTTGGGTAAATTGCTGAAGGTGTGTGTGTGTGCGTGTGTGTATATATAAATATATATATGTGTGTGTGTGTGTGTGTGTGTGTGTGTGTGTGTGTGTGTTTGTATGGATATAAAAAGGTATGTATAAATGAATGTGTTTGCAAGTGATTATGGGTTTTATAATCATCTGGGAGTTATTAGGATACTTTCAGTTTCCTCATAGGAAAGTGAAATGAGCCATTTAAAACACTTCAATTTAACTTGATAATATGTGAGGTGATAAATATTTAGAATTTTGTTGACTTTATTGTAGAGCAAGGAGCTAGAATAAAGGAAATGACGTCCAGCCCAAGCTGACCTTTTTGCGTCTATTTTACATACTTTTCCAGTGCGACGTTTAGTAGTATAGCTAACTACATCGAACTTTAGTTCAGAGTGCTTACGCAACACATTTGCTATGATAAACAGCTGTCTTACCGTTAGGACTTCAGATAGAGAGTAGAGGACGCTAGTGGCGAAGCGACGTGGCTTGGATAACATGACTTTAAGGACTGCCCTCTGTGCTCGCTCCACTCTAAGCATTTGAGTTTTAATGGCGCCACCCCAAGCAGTGATGCAATATGTCAAGATCGATTGTGCAAGTGCAAAGTATACTGTTTTGAGACATTGAAAATCAGCGATATTTCTTAAGTTTTTGAATACAAATATAAGTTTGCGAACTCTAGATATTGTACACTGTATATGAGGTAGCCAAGTGAGATTACTATCAAGATAGATGCCAAGGTATTTGTAAGTCTGTGTGCGCTCTAGGATTTCACAGTTGCAAGTGTTAAGAGTGGAAGGAGAGTGATAATGGGCACGAATAGAGAAGGTACAAGGAGGTTGGGATCTAGAGATTGGAGAAAAAGCCATAAACTTTGTCTTATTTACGTTAAGAGTGAGAAGATTAAACGAAAGCCAGTTTAGGACAGCATTTAGGGCACGTTCAGCTAGTATTTTGGTCTCTTCCCAGTCTCGACCACCAATGATTAGTGCAGTGTCGTCTGCATAAGTAAAAATGGAGCAGTTTGGCAAGGATAGCTTGCATAAGTCGTTAATATAAACGAGGAAAAGTGTAGGACCAAGCACGCTGCCTTGAGGGACACCAAACGTTACAGATTCTTCATTACTGAAGACGTTGCTAATCTTGACAACCTGCTTACGGTGGGAAAGGTAGCTCTCGAACAGGTCCTTGACACTACCTCTGATACCAATTCGTTCTAATTTGTTTAAGAGCAGAGGAACAGAGACAGTGTCAAAGGCCTTTGAGAGATCAAGAAAGATGCCGACAGTCTTGAGTCTATCGTTAACGTTTCGGACAATAGTACTAGTCAGTTCAATGACTGCGTCCTCAGTTGATTTAGAGCTTCTAAAACCAAATTGGTTAGGAGCCAAAAAATATCTAGAGTGAAGGTAATCAACAAGTCTTTTGTTAATGATTTTCTCAAATATCTTAGACAAAGTGCTCAGAACAGAGATTGGTCTAAAGTTATTTACGTTTCCACTGTTGCCCCCCTTATGGATGGGGTGAACGATGGCCTTTTTGAATACAATTGGGAAAATTCCTGTCGCTAGGCACTATCATTATAAGCCATTTATACTTGAAATATTAATTAAAAATTGAGACTGCATTGTTATTGCATTATTCAATTAGTAATGCGTATTTTCTCACTTACAAATCATGCTTGCAGTATGTTACATATATGTAAAAATATAACTTATAACTTTTCGTTATTTTTCGCTCGATTTTTCTTTATTTTATCGTTTTCTGACGAGTTTTCTGTTTGACAAAATAATAGGCTACTAATTATTTTCGGGAATACCGAAAATCCCGGTACTCCCGGTTCTAGTCAGGTGCCGGTACCGAAATCCCGGTACTGGAAAAAGGAACCGGTACTGGAGGCCCTAATATGTGTGTGTTTGAAGGATTTCAAGTGCGCCTCGAAAAGGCGCCTTTCGTGCACTTCATATTGTAGTAATGTATTTAACAATATTTTTGTTTACTAGCTACTGCTGTGATCATAAACCGGAATAAAAAGTAACTTTTATCTTCTTCCAGCTAGCATAAACTATAGGTACCTCTACCAGATTTCAGCTGAATGGGTTCAGAAGATTGTTGCGATTGAGGAAACAACATCCATCCATCCATCCTCAATTTATTCCTTTTTAAACTCTGAACTATGTAATATATTTTTATTGACCAGAGCATGTTATTAATCAAGATGTTTTCTTTTGATATCATTATTTATATAAGGCTTAGTCCCGACTGACAGACAATGCACCGGCCAAACCACTGTACGTAGAGATTTGAAATTTCAAGGGTATATTCAAGAGGTTTGTACTAAGAAAGGAATTTGGTCGATTCACAAGGCAAAGTTGTAGGTGATAACTTGTTTAATATAAAATTGCCATGCTAGTCAGGCAGGCTAAATTTTATTACAGTGGTGTACAGTGAGTTATTGTTAATTTTATGAATAGGGGCAACTAATAGTATTAACAATACCTGGCTGTACTAATCAACCCTTTCTCATTTGATCTGTATACTGAAGTTTTATTTAACACAACTTACCTTAGATATATGCATGGTATGGTTGGTATGATTTAATTACCAGCTTGTATTACTGCTGTTTCACCTTTATGGTACCTGGACCTGGTTAATGATATTGCAGGTCCTAAAATTTCCAAGGCTGAATTGACTCAGTAGTATTGGTATGATTGAGTAACTTACATCTCACAGACTTGCATTCTTACGAGTAGTTCTCTTTGATTACGGGCGCTTAACCTTGCACTAGGAGAGTATGTCATTCAAGAACAAACAAGTAAATGACTCCAGTAGTCAAGAAGGATATTCTAATCGAAAGGATTTTGATAAAGACCAGTTATATGGTACTAGTAGTGATAATGGGACTGGTTCCACTGAAGTCATACCCACCTCATGTTGCAGTACCGGACGCAGTGGCCCAAGCCGAGTGCCACCGAGTCTGAAATAATGAGCAAACTATGCCATTATCATTGTCAAAGGGAACGATAGCTGGCTCCGATCATGACTTCCACATACAATAAATAAAATATTATAGTAAACTGGTTGGATCGTATTCGTATACGAGCTTCAAAACATAACCCAAAATGTAGTTATTGAAAGTGATGATCGGGGCTCAGCTGGTATTGCAATCGTAAGGAGTGGGTACTGACCGTCGGGCGAGCGCTCCTTCTTGCGGTCCTTGTGCTTCTTGTGCTTGTGGCGCCGTTCGACGCGATCTTCGCCCTCCAACGGGGAGCGCGATCGACTCCTGTGCTTCTTTTTTTTAGACTCCTTCTTGTGTTTCTTTGATGATCCCATCTTGACGAGTCTTGTCTACTTTAGGCTGATTACACTGCGTTTATCGTAGACAGACCCTCAATAATAAAGAAAATGTGATCACTCTTGATTTGAAAAGTGCGTCATCAACAAAAGTAAGGAAGACATTTTGTTTGGATTTAATGACAACGACAAATCTTTGAACTTTGACAGACAGTTTTTTGTGATTGTTGATATTTACGAAAGCAAGGTTGACAACTATTTATAAGCTAGAGGCCCTGGGCCTGACTTTATCCTTTTATCGACACTATATGGCCTATCCCTTTCTATAAGTTTTCCCTGGTTCGTAGTTTCCAAAGCCAAACCATTCATTGTCTCCATGTCTTCTCAGTTGATTTTTTAAAGTTGATTGAAGATGAGAAAATAAGGAAATCAGAAAAAAGAGAAAAAAATAGACTTATGTACATAAAAAAACTGATTTATTTTATTTACTTTACATATAAAACAATTCACTTATAGCAAGAACACAAAAATAAAAAAAAGCTTTCGAATTAAATTCTAGCTACATAATCGAATGAGTGATTAACATTTTATTCAGACTTCTGATTTAAATGTATTTTTAAAATGCTTAAATTGGTTGGAATGCAACTTGATCTAGATAAAACAAGTTGTTTTTTTTTAAAAAAACCTTCGAGATGCTCGAAGAAATAAAATAATAAAATTCAACACAATAGTTGCCATTACAGTAAACAGTCTTTCAGAACAAGTAACAATAAGTAGATATGATCATATTTACAAGTCAATTACATAAAATGTACTAACTAAGATATTCATAGGATGGTCAAGGTCTGGCAGATACACTCGACACACAAATTGGCACGCAAATATTTTGTGGAAGACAATTAATTGTTTCTGATAACTTTGTTGCTATAAATTATAATCATTTCATCTTACTATAGGTATATACCACCTAACGTGATCAAAACTGCTTGCTTGCCTCGATACTTATTTTTGTGTATAACGATATGATTATGGTACATGAATACCCTTCTTTTAAATCAGAGTAATTTTTATATTTCAAAAAATAGACTACCATTTATATACCCTGTACGTATTTATAAAAGTTAATGGTGGCTAGACTTAAAATCAGTTAACATGGAAGTTTTGAAGGCACACACTTTCAGTACTGTATTACATCAAACTTTCTAAGACTACAGCATTCAAAATGCAAGATAGATCTCACTAAAAATAAGTTACCGCTAAGATCACAATGAGACGAAATATTCACCACGATTTAGGTCCGATTCACAAATAAACGTGAGTTATAATCACAATTGTTGATTGGCGCATGTGGTGGTGCAGGTGAGGGCGTCGGGTTAGCAGAGCGCCTGCGCGGGCTGTATGCGCACGGGCGCGGGCCGCGCGCCCGCCGCCGACTCCCACGCGACCACTGACCCGCCCTCGTAGCACCCAAACAGCAGACTCGAGTCGATGTTGTATGTTAGGCTGAAACCAAATAGTTTTTAATCATGTCTGTGCAGCTGGAGTGGTATCCTTCGGTTCTAATCCCCACTAGCCATCTCCACTAGTGGGGATTTCGGGAATATTTTTGTCTTAAAAATTCCCACTATTGTGAACAATGATAGTTGAAATTATCATTCAATAACTAAAGTACGTAGCTCTTTGATGAGATGCTTCTGAAATAGTAACTTATTTACGGAGGAAATGATTGTCTGTGATGGTAATAAAAAATTCTAAAGATGTGTATAGTGGGGATTTCGAGACAAAATATTCCCAAAATCCACACTGCGGTGGTTGGCTGGTGTATTTGGTCTCGAGACTTCCCGAAATCCCTACTGGTGGGAATGGCTAGTGGAGATTTCGGGAATAAGCCGCACAGAAAGCGCAGTAAAGAACTCAAGACAAGTGAATCGATGGCCCAGTTCCAATAAGTGGCAGGCAGTGTTGTGTATTACATACGTACGCGTACAGCCCGCACAGGCGCACTGCCGACCTGACGCCCTCACCTGCGCCACCGCTTGCGCCA
This sequence comes from Lobophora halterata, assembly GCA_932526365.1. Taxonomy (NCBI): domain Eukaryota; kingdom Metazoa; phylum Arthropoda; class Insecta; order Lepidoptera; family Geometridae; genus Lobophora; species Lobophora halterata. The sequence continues at coordinate 335,626 of OW052007.1, forward strand.
ATCAACAATCGCGAACAGGATAATAGTGTTACCTGATGAGCGGCGCGCGCGCGTCGGGCGGCGGGATGTAGCGCGCGGGGCGCAGGTCCCACGAGGAGTAGAGGCGCACGCCGCCCGAGCCCAGCCCCAGCGCCACGCAGTTGACGCTCACGCCCTCCGCCGCATTCGAGTAGCACGCGCACGTCACGCGCTCCGCCACCTTCACGCTCCCTGTCAAAGCATATCACACACTGTTATACTGTTATATCAGTGATTATCGTGCCGCATGTTCCCAAACTTACCAACAAACGTAGCATTGACCGTGTGCACCCTGAGCAGCGACTTGTACTTATGCAGCGTGTCCTTCTCGTACTCGGTGCCGTCGTCATCGGGCGTGGCGGGGGGCGTGTCGGGGGGCGTGGCGGGGGCGGGGCGCGCCTCGTGCACGGTCGCCACGTCGCACAGCGTCTCGCTGATGCACACGTGCGTCACGCATGACATGTCGCGGTTCGGCAGCGTGCGGATATACGACAATCTGCCGGGTAATGTTTGTACCGGTACAGGTTTGACAGTGTTCTGGATGCGCACTTCTAGCGCATCCAGAACCCCAGAACAGGGAGAGCTCATCAGATTACACTGGTTTTAATCCTTACAGCATAGCGGTAATAAACAACTATTCGGAGGGTGGAATGTGAAAATTTAAAAGCGCTCGATTTTGTTGTGTCTTCACAAATTACAAAAAGGCGTTCGCTAAATATACACTGTCTTTGTTTATTTTTTATCGGATGGACGTTTAATACTGTTGGCCGCAGATGGCCGTTACTGCGTGACCGGACTGTCGGTGAGCACTGACGGCCCTGAACCTTTGTGTTTGTTTATTATTCAGTGTGGTGTGTGGTGGGGGGTGGGGTACGTACTTGTTGAGGTCCCAGAGCACGATGGCGCCGTCGGTGCTGGCGGAGGCGAGCAGCGCAGCGCGCGCGCACACGGCCAGCGCGGCGACGGGCGCGGCGTGCGCCAGCAGCGGGCGCGTGCGCACGCGGGGCGCGCCGCCGCGCATGCGCACGCGCACGGCCAGCACGCGCCCCGACGCGTGGCCCAGGAACAGCGGGTACGGGCAGCCCGCGTCCACGTGCGCGCACGCCACCTTCGTTATCTAACAACAAGGAACTAATTCAAATTGTTTATTCATTCACTTATGCCGATTTGCGCCAAACTATCAAATTTTTTAAGCAATTACTTAACTCACTTGGCAGTTCTTAACGGTTTGAATTTAAATAAATAAAAATAAATTAAATTTTATTTCAGACCGATTATCCATAAAATTTAGACTGTTAAGAACTGGCAAGCAAGAAAAGCAATTGCTTAGGAGCTATAACAGTTTGGTGCAAGTAGGCATTAATCTATTGTTTACGGTACATGGGTTAGAAATTCCCTTTTAAGGGTAATCCTCAACGCAAATTTCCATACAAAATGTTTCGGACAAATTATATATTAATTTAGATTTTATACGTGTTTTAAATTTCACCCTACTAACTTAAAATGCTCGCTTTAGGTGTCGCCACCAAGTAAACAAAGTTTTCGAAAGCTCCGTAATCTTAATTGAATTAAAAATAGAAACAGTGCCTAAAAAGTTGTAATAAGTGCTTTGAAGTGTAATATAAGAAGCATCCCTAATCTGAAGTGTAGAGTTCCAACCTTGGGAGCCCCCGAACAAAGAATAAATCACTGCAAATCATTTGAACCGCGAACGTTCACAACGGAACAATATCAACGACAGTGCCGGCCGCTAATAACACTAGCAGTGAGTTTATATCCTCATCATTCCAGATATTACACGCATATTGTACTATAATAGCAAAAATAGCTATCTTAGACCAACAATTTTAAACAAATAACTTTGAATTGCTTACAAAAGCTACCTACCGATAACAAACGGCCAGACTATACCCTCACAATAAAATAGACGGAGTTGACAAGTAAATATTGAGTACTTAGCACCATCTGTCGCAAATAAAGGTTACTACGAACGTAAAAGAAAAGTATCAGGAACCCTGATGCAAGACGCGCTCGATATTGATGCTTTACACAACTCCCAATAAAAGTGCGCTAGAGGGCGCTAGTAGTAGTCATACGCCATCTACCGGAAATAAGAATTACTAAAAGGCAGGCAAAGAACCAGGAACCCAAACGCAAGACAAGCGCCTGGCTAGCTTATTGATTACGCTGTGTACAACTTTCAACACAAATACACAAGAGGACGCTAGTAGACATGGCTGATCACAATAATATTATGGATTTTCTTACTACTCTACGAAGTCAAATAAAGGAAGATAATCAAGAATCACTTAGACAAGTAGAAGAAAATATCACCCAAAATATAAACAGAAATTTCGATGAAAAATAATTGAAAGTAGAGTTACAAATACGAGAAATTCAGGAAAAACAAATGGAACATGAAAAAAGGTTGGATGATTTCGACTAAAAATTGAGGCAGCGATATTTAATATTTTTTGGTATTCCGGAACAGGAGAAGAGTTACGAAGAACTAGAAGAATTAATTCTTCAAAAAATTAATGAAAAAGTTGAGGTTGAATGCGACAGGAAAGAAATTGAATTTGTTGGAAGAATAGGAAAGAAAAACATCCACGACCGATTCGACTGGCACTTACCACTTATGGCAAAAAGATTGGAATCATAAAGAGAAAAAAAACAGTGGAGGACTCTGGATTCTATATAAAAGAGGACTTTCCACCCAAAGTCTTAGAAACAAGAAAAGCTCTGATACCACAACTTAACGAACAACGGGCAATGGGAGTTAATTAAAATAAAATAAAGCCATGCTAAAATATGATAAAATTATTATACAAGAAAATAATGAAAAAAACAGCAACAAAAGAACTTTTCCCATCAGTCCCCCCGAAAAAGCACGAGCGATCTCACCAAATACATCCCAACAAATCCTAATTTCCAAGGAAACAAAAATATCAACTCCTGCTCTACAAAAAAATAAAGCCCAAAATCCTGTTCCAGGAACAAGCCAGTCGATAACATCATATATCACAAGAACACCACAGACTGAAAAACGATCGAATATTAGAAATGAATAACGAGTAGGTAAAGCAAGCGTCGAAAATTGTAAGCAACACTTTGCGACTCACACAAGAAAATTACACGAACTCAAGATTTAATATAAAAATCTCTCCCAATACGGCTGGTCCCGTCTGGGCCGGGAGAAAATCTCGACCAAAACCCTCTATCTGCAAAAATATTATTACTCCAAAACCACATAATATCAAAAATTACATATTCATAGAAACATAATATGTAAGAACACTCGTTGAAGAAGACTAAACAAATTAGAGTACCTATTCAAGTCCTACTTGGACGTAGAGACGCATGGAACCAGATGGAGGAGGCCTTCACCCTTAGATGGGTATCCAAATACACAAGAGGACGCTAGTAGACATGGCTGATTACATTAATATTATGGATTTTCTTACTACTCTACGAAGTCAAATAAAGGAAGATAATCAATAATCACTTAGACAAGTAGAGGAAAATATCACCCAAAATATAAACAGAAATTTCGATGAAAAATTCTTGAAAGTAGAGTTACAAATACGAGAAATTCAGGAAAAACAAATGGAACATGAAAAAAGGTTGGATGATTTCGACAAAAAATTGAGGCAGCGAAATTTAATATTAAATTATTGAAAGAGACGCATGGAAGCAGATGGAGGAGGCCTTCACCCTTAGATGGGTATCCACTTAACAAACAGAACTCGTACATAATAACGAAGAAATATGCATTGAAATTACAAACTGTTTAGATAATATTTTTTATCTTTATAAAATTTTATTGTTGGAAATAAACGGCTTTTTATTTATTATTTATTAACTTAAAAACTAGTATAAATTCTAAATTAAAGTATGAAACCTTTCAATTTTTTGTTGACGATATCAAAAAAACGTGGACGTACGAATAGTGTGAAGTAATTGCTGTATTACGGCGTACTTTTTGAGTATTTGTCCGAAACATTTTGTATGGAATTGGATTTGAGGATTAGCCTTAAGTAAAAATAAAAGATACCTGTGTTGGAGACCTCGATCTTCCGTTACAGCGTCAAAAGTTTTTCCTATAGACCACTGCTGTCCAGGATAGCTCATGTGTTTTTATACCCATGTCGTTTTTCAGCTCGATCAGTTCTGTAGTTTAAGCGTGATCGAGAAACAAAAATCTATTCATCCATTCTCACAATCTTTCGCATTTTTAATATAAGCAGGATTATTCACAGCATTAAAACCTACGTTATAGTATTTCGATTTCAAAAGCACCACTAGCCTTGTACTTCAAGATTAGTTAATAACGTTTGCAAGAGTAAGAATATCTTCAAAGTACTACTCGGGCGTGACACCTGGCTCGAATAACGTTTGTCCAAAGTACAACGTGGAATTGGATAGTCTTGATAGAGAAGAGGTCATATAATACATGATAAGGCTTCGCAATTAGAGGAAGAAGAGACACGTCGGACGCCGCGCGGGGCAGCGGGGGAAGCATCAAGTTCCGAGCCACGTGTCAGCCAGGTGGCATGTTCACTCGGCCGAGTAGTAGTGTGTAGCGCAGGAGTAGCAGTGACCTGGTCGAGCGCGGGCGTGTGTAGCAGCAGGTCGGGCGCGGCGTCGCGGCGGCGCTTGAGCCGCACCCGGCTGTCCGAGTGGCCCCACGACACCACCGCCACGCTGGGCTGGCCGCTGTGCTGCGGCGTCGCCGTGTCCCCTGCGACACGCACACACGTGACCAACAGGTAAATAGAACAATTATATTCTTTGGGATGTGACTTCTTGTGACAGACTGGTAGGGTGTAGAGTAGGGGTGGCGAACCTGTTTGTACTCACGTGCCATTTTGTCTAAAAAATGTTTAATGAGGCCAGTCAAATAATGTTGACTTCGTGAAAACTATTTATTATCCCAAGTGACCCAAGAAGCAGCGCATTCCAATGTATTTATCTCTGGATGATATCTTATCTTATCTACATCCGCGATATTTTTTTTCTTAGTACTTTACTTTTTCTTAGTACTACTACTTAGTTCCTTTTTTTTAGTAATTTTATCTTATTAAATCTCATCTCATAGTGAACTTTGTGATCGGTGGCGTGCCCAAAATGTCATCTCCTGAGGGAGGATACCTCGTGTAGAGGCGAAACAACGTGTCGACTTGGGTTTTGTTTTAGGCGATTTGGTTTAGATACAAATAAACTAGAGTTGAGTTAATTGGGACCTTTGTTTGGAGGTTAAGCGGATTTATTGCTGTATATATTTATACTTTTATAAATATTGCGTCGCGTTCCATAACGGGCACGCGTGCTATCGGTTCGCCATCCCTGGTGTAGACAGTGGGCAGTACCGTGCAGCGCAATGAGCACGGTGTTCCTGGTGTTGGCGGCGGTGGCGCGCGGCGCGGGCAGCGGCTGCACGGCCACGGCGCCCGGGCACGCGCGCCGCGCCACCGCCGCGGGCGCCGCCAGCGCCGGCGACCCGCAGTAGCGGCCCCAGCGCGCGCCCGCCACGCCCGCCCACACCGGCACCTGACAACAACTGCACTTACAAGCCATGAAGAACATTTTGTGGATATCGTTACCGCCATGGGAAAATACCATACTGCATAACTGAAAGAACATAATGCATACTAAGAATATATGTGAAATTGTCAGAAATAACAGCGGCGGAGACAGTGATAGCGCAATAACTCACCTTACCCCGAAAAAAGAGGTTAGACATAGATTTTTATCGCTCAAAAGTAACTGACATAAGCGACAAATGATAAAACATAGTATTGATCGCTTGAAAATTATTGAATTTATAAAAAAATCCTTTTATATTCATCTAAATTCTGTGATAACTCACTTTACAGTATAAATATATACCGTAATATTCTCTGAATTTGGAGGATGTATGTAAAACATATTTTACGAGGGCCGATTTAAAAAAAAATATCTATCAACAAAAGATTCACCAAGCGTTTCTGTCTTACATTTCATTAGATTATATCCTCAAGTAACCACTGTATTAACATCAAGTTCGTAACCCGTGCCGTTACTGAGTAAGAATGTAACGCAGCGACTCTAAATTTTCACAAATCCTCTGAAGCGGTTGTAGCTATTCCTTATCAAGTCAAGTCCGCTCGTGTAGTAGTTGTGGGAGGGTACCTCTTGCACGTCCGGGTGGTGCAGCAGCGTGTGGTGGTGCGGGTGCGGCGTGCGCAGCAGCTGGCGCGGCGCCTGGCCGTACGTGCGCACCATGGCCGCCGCCGCCGTGCGGTCCACCTCGTCCTCCAGCGCGCTCGGGTCGAACCCGTAGTATGTCTACACGTTTGTTACGGGTATACAGGATATCAGATAAGTTAAATACTAATATAATGGCAAATTATTCAATTTTTTAACAAAATAAGCGCCAAACATAATAATAATGATTATTATTATTATTACTAGCCTGTACTGTCCCACTGCAGGGCAAAGGCCAACCTACCTTTCTTCCACAACTTTCTGTCAAGTGCTGCAGTGGGCCAGTCGGGTTGGCAATACTAATCAAGGTTTTACAAAAACATACTACAGCCGACTTCAATCGGACTGTTCTTAATGACCGTAGGTATCACTGAAAAATTACAGGGAAGCAAAATTAGCAATTTTGTTCATTAAAAACTTTTTTATCGGTTATTTTGATTTATAAATGAAACTATTGAACCGTTTTTCATAAAAATTCTATAGGACTAATTTCAAAGTATAACCTCTCAATCATTTTCCAAAATTTAATAACATCAAATTTCTGAGGATATAAAAAAAAATCAACCGAATTGAGAACCTCTCCTTTTTTAAAGTCGGTTGAAAAGAGTAGTGTTGAGTCTATACTCACACAAGCCGGGAACACGTTGAGCGCGTCGAGGGCCGCCTGGCCGGTCTGCTTGTGGCCGAACACGAGGTCGATCCAGTGCGGCAGGCGCTCCGTGACGGCGGCCGCCTCCAGCGCCTGGCGGTGGATGAGCGTGAACAGGCGCGCGTCCGCCGCCCACGGGGGCAGCTCCACGCTGTCCACGCCCAGCCCGCACTGCCGCATGCCCAGGTTCAGCCCTCGACACCGCAACACAACACCGTATCATCCATCGTTTTTATGACGTCAAGGAATACAGAAATTTTGTAGATAACGCTAAGTAATATTGTAATAAATTATTATAGACATTAAGTACCTTTTAATTTGCTATTTCATTATTTTAATCAATTTAATCATAATCATTCTTTAGTTTAAATATTTTTTTTTTTTTTTTTTTTTTTTTTTTTACCATAAACAAGCTTAAAATACTATGATAATCTAAAAATAACATACAATATGATGGCTTGTGATGCTTATTTTTTTGGTTTGCAATGCCTACACTAAGTGTTATACTTGTGTTGCAGGCACTGCTTGACCTTCGGGAATGTTACCATTGTGCCATGTTCACTGGGGCATCATAACTATCAAGCGTGATTAGATTACATAAAGTGAAAAATATTATAAGTAAGTATAATTACATTAAATTACATTACATGCATGCAATGCTGTAAATTACATTACTTATGTTAATAAATTATGACATCTTAAATTTATTGAATTGAATGGTAGTAATGTTATCTACACAATCCTAATATTAATCTTAATACAAATTAAAATGAATATAATTGTATTTTATTCAATAAAGTAATTATCAATAGAATTGGAATATCAACAGCAACAGAAACAATCAAAAAGTGCATACCCATGTGGTTTTACAGTTACCAAAAGATAGTGGTAAGTCTATTATTATAATTTAGTATTTATTTAATTAATTACATAAATCTAGTCTAGCCTGTTGAATTGGTATTGTATATATAAGTATATAATATGTATAGTATGTACATACACACCTATGCAATTATTTAGTTTTAAACATATTTGTCAACAAAATCACTTAGGTATATTAAAAAAAAAAAAAAAATCAACTAGGTTTCGCATAACAAGCAACGCCATTTATAGCTATTAATTGTATAATTTTGCACGCCTCGAATGGAGGCAGAATGTATAGGAACGCTTGATTGACATGTAACAACCTATTATGTACCTACATTCTAGCAAATAAATGATTATCTTATCTTATTCTACAGCGAAATACTTTCCTACCTACGACTCTGGTGCTTCGATCCCGCTCTAGTACATAAAACCCAGTTTAGTTGTGTCCGAATTGGAGTTGATTACGGCTCTAGAAACAGGTGTCGATAGCTTTATTTTGCCTTGTGGTATAAAGTAAGACTACTACTGGAAGAAGAATACCGCCTTGTCATACGCCGCTACTCTTTGGTGTCTAGGTGATTATGGATTTCGCCACTTTCGCTAATAGTTTACAATACATAACCGACCGACAATGTTTATTTTATTACACGGATATTACTTCTAGTTGATATCAAGTGAGAAAATTTCATTCTGTACATGAAACCGTATCAAATGCCTTATAAAGATCAAAATTATCAATTTGGAGGAAAATGTGATAATCAAAGGAGTAATGCAATGCACCTTACCTTCGTTATTGTAAAACAGTTCCGGTAGATAGAACAGTTCCGGAATGAGTTCCTTTACGTCGGTGGGTGAATCGTTAGTGATGAGTCGCCATGTGGTTGCTAGCGAATGGAATGTTCGGTCTGGCATGTCGAAGTTATTATCTGTAATTACAACACACACTGTAATGCTTGCATTCGGCGACTGATGGTGAATCTGGGGCAGGTAAACGAGTGGAAAATTTGGTGGATGGAAACTAAAATATGATAAGTTATTATCGGAGCGTACGAATTGGGAAGTAGCCGATGAGCAGCGGCCTGCAGCCTATAAGGTCCTGTACTTTGCACTAGAGACAAGGTACGACTGTCTGACATCAGGAAAAAATCTAAGGTGAGAGATATAACAACCTTATTTCGAAGCCTAAAGTGGCGGTGGACTGGACACATCATGAGGTCAAAAACGAAAAAATGGTCACGACCACACAGTCTGGTAGCCGAGAGACGGTAAACGTGGGAGAGGGAGACTACTCAAAAGATGGGAAGACGATCTGCCCAAAGAATGGCGCAGAACCTATTTGGACCGAATGACCTGGCATAATCTGGAGGAGGCCTATGTTGAAGGACATAAACTAAAACAAAGAAAAACATAACATAACTATAAAATCCCCGTACAATATGAGTCAGCGAATAAAGGCTTATATTATTTTTATTACTTTGCACTCACCCTGATAGTTCAAGAAGAGCTCCGTGAAGGGCGGCAGGCGCACCAAGTAGTGCAGCACTCCACCCGAGTTGGAGTACAGCGACGCGTAGTGGTGCGGCTGCCGGGACAGCAGCGGACTGCAGCCTTCTCGTCTGGCTGCTTTTAGGTCCTGTACCACAACAAGTCAAATAGGTACATAATATACCTGGCTTTCAGTACTGGATAAAGTCGTGTAGTGCCTCGACTTTCGATCCGAAGGTGGTGGGTTCGATCCCGGTCGTACACCAATGGATTTTCCTGTTCACAAAATCTATGTGAAACCGGCATGTTATAGAACTTAAAAAGTTTGAAAACATGTGTCAAGTGCACGAAACATACTATAATCTCGGAGTCTTCAAATCAAGAGTGAATAAGTTAACTAGGCAAGCGTGCTACATCCTCGACCACACCGTCACTTAAATTACCATCAGGTGAGGTTGTGGTCAAATGCTTGCCTATTCCAAATAACAAAAAAAAAAGAAAGGAGCCATCGGGGAGCACTTCAAATCCTTTCACTACACTGGTTTAAAAGTACTAGTAACACGATAAGAAGAGGACGTGGTGGCCGAGTGGATGAGGCCCTTACCTTGTGATCTGATGGTCGCGGATTCGAATCCCGGTGGCAGTCATGCGTATGCATCCCACGTTCTCGCAACGGTGAAGGAAAACATCGTGAGGAAACGGGCATTTCGTAGAACCTAAAGTTCGAAAACAAATGCCGAGTGCACGAAAGGAGCCTCTTCGAGACGCACTTGAAATCCATTCACCACACTGGTTCGAAAGAACTAGTGACACGATAAGAAGAAGAAGAAGTACTGGATATAGTAGGGTTGGGCTCACGTTGTAGATGTTGATGTAGTGCTGGTCCCTGGCCCTGTTCTGCACGGCCATGGGGCGCGAGAGGTCGCGGAACACGGCGGGGTCGGCGAGGTCCAGGATGCGCGAGGAGTAGTCCGCCAGCACGAAGGGCAGCACGGGGTACTGCATGAGGTCGTTGTAGGAGCGCCCGCCGAGCCCGTTCAGCCGCATCAGGTACTCCCAGTTGGTGATGCTGCCGTTGCGCCACTGCGTCATCGCTTCTTGGAGCGTGTCCGGCTCGATTCTGAAATGGTGGTGATCCAGGTTTCATACTTAAATTTAGATATTATACGTGTTTTTTAAATTAACCCTACTAACTTAAAAACACGTATAAAATCTAAATTAAAGTATGAAACCTTTCACTTTTTTTGTTGACGAAATCAAAAAACATGGACGAAACGAATAGTGTGAAGAAATTACTATAATACGGCGTACTTTTTGAGTATTTATCCGAATTTGTATGGAATTGGATTTGAGGATTAGCCTAAAGACTGTTTGCGCACAAACGAATACGAGATGCTGACCCTCGGCACCCCGCAACCCGCCCCCGAGGGGTCACTTGGCTCCACATGATCTAAGAAGCGCACGTCTCGTACCTAATATATTTTGAATTTGCATTTTAATTACCCGAGTAACTATTTTCATTAAAAACAATTGTTATCAAAAAGGCTTTTAATTGAAGCAAGCCCCATCGTAAACAAAGACCATTATTGATGATCAAGGTTTATAAAAACATAACACAACCGACTTCAATAGGACTGTTTTAGTGACCGTAAACACCACTGAATAGTCAGTCACAGGGAAGCAAAAAACGCAATTTCGTTTACTTGGATGACGTAATTTTTACAGTTATTTTGATTTCAAAACCAAAATACTGAACCGATTTTCATGAAATTTATATGGGACCAATCTGAAAGTATATCCTCTTTCAAATCGGAATATAAACAAGAAAAATCTGAGATATCAAACATAAAAAAAACGAAATGATAACCTCTTCGTTTTGAGAAATCGGTTGAAAACGGCATAGATTCTCAAATTGACAGTTGACAGTTCTGACAGTTCTCAATGAGAAACGATTTCTCAACGAAAAATAGTACCTCGACCCTTACCACGCTTCCCACAAGGTCGAAGCGTTGATGACCATTGATGAAAAGCTTTTCCGATATGCTATAAATCCTGAATCACAAAGTCCACAAGCGTGCCGTGTCTGTATTTTCAGCAGAAGAACCTACTTTCCGGGTAAGTGACAAGCTGCCAACGCCTTAAGGAAGGCGGCCCGCTCGTTGACATCTGCGAAGGCCAACAGGTGCGCGTGGCCCGAGCTCAGGAACAGCTCCACGGCCACCTCCTGGAGGCACCAGCGTCTCGTCACCACCTGCAATATCGCGCGAGTCACAAGCTGCAACCAGATGGAGAACACCTGGAGAGATGTTTCAGGCCACGTCAAGGCCAGTTAGGTTCTGTTCGGCAGCTGAAGCGTCGATTTACGTCTAGCTGATGGGAAAGTCATGAAAGTGGAGTATCCGTCTCTTCGAGTGCGTTGCAGAGAGCAAACTCCTAGCTGACGTCACGGATGATCGAATGGCAAGTGTATTGGACTGCCACGCCCGGTGTCGCGGGTTCGATTCCCGCTTTAGGACAAACATTTGTGTAATGAACATCGGTGTTTGTCCTGAGTCTGGGTGTTTTCTATGTATTCAATGTATGTATTTACAAAAAAAAGTATTCCAGTATTCTATCAGCCATCTGCAAAATGCGCAATTTTATATACTTCGACTTTTTTTCAGTTATTTTGATAATATACTAAACCGATACTGATACTGAACCGATTTCCATAAAATTTCTATGGGAACAATCTGAAAGTATAATTTGTCAAATGAAAGAAGAATTTTTAAATCGGTTTAAAAACGTTCTGAGGTAAAAAAAACATACCAAATAGAGAACCTCCTTCTTTTTTGAAGTTGAAGCAAAGTGATTAAAGTACGTGAAAAATTCAGTTTTAACTGAAGCTGCACTAACCTGTACTACCGACTCGAGCGGCCAGCTCTGCGCCGGCGACCTGACCTCAGGGTTGTAGAGCAGGTCTCTGCGCTTGCTCGACGACGCAGGCTTCTCCTCCTCAGCCTCATCAGGCACGAAGTGTATACTCCTGCGATCAAAACCAAGTTACATGCAGTGAAATTTACTCAATGTCAGCTGTGATACAGAGATAGGTAGGACTTTAAGTAAAATCCGAAACAGCACAAGCAACAGTTTTGCTGGGGCTATATTATCGTGCAATTCTTTCGTGTCTCGATTATAAAAGCATGTATCGGTTATCGGCGATGTTGTGTCTCAATTAAGCAGTAAACTTGTCGCCTTTGATCCACGCCAGTTTACCGACAGCGCCGCGATAAGCATTCGTATTCAGTGGTCAACATTTGGTAAACCAAACAAAAAGAAAGCAGGAAAAACAACGACGGTGAAATGAATGAGCTAGAACCGACAAAAACGCGCCCGTACAGGCAGCAAAAAGCGCCGTCGCGTCGCTCCTTTGAACTTACCGACTCCGACGGATCGGACGGGCGACAACAGGCCATCGCAGGCCTCATCGGGTGCGACGGTTTCCATGGCGTGTCGGTCTGGCCGGGCGCGATCTGGGCTGTAATAACACGGGCCGTGGAACTCCACCTTTAGAGTGACTTGTCACTGACCTGTCGCTCAGCAGCAGCTCGCCGGGCGTGTCGCAGGCGACGGTGACGCAGGTGGCGCGCGCCATGTACGCCACGGTCTCGTTGAGCTGCAGCCGCGTGACCAGCCCGCCGCGCGCCGCCCACCAGCCGCCCACCACGCTGCGCAGCGGCCCCGGCTGCCGCAGACCCTCTGGCACACACACCACGCTATACACTACACACCACACACCACACACTACACGCGCGTACAAGGGTTGCATCTAAACTGCAAGATCGCTCCCAACAATTACATCATCTATAGATAAATATTTATTTAAAAAACAAATGGTATAAAACTTGGAATTACAGAGTATTCCAAGAGTATAAAGTATATATAAGTTATATAAATTTAGCGGAATATCGTAAGAACACAGAAGCATTCAAGTATAGAAACACAATGTGGTACATTGAAAATGCGACCAATAAAAGGGAGCCACTTTGGCTACCTTCTAGTACATTTTGGTCCGATGCTAATTTTCGAAAAAAAGAAGTAACAGGGCTAGATATATATTATATGTTAAAACTACTAGGCTTTTTCATTGATAATAAAACTACATCGTAAAAAGTAACAAACATTATTTGAAAATAGCGATATTTCATATTTATTGACGTGTCTGATTTTTTTTGGTCCTGTTTTACGGTAACCATTTTGATTTGATACTGTCCATCTATAGGAACACCGTTATTCATCTATGCCTAAGAAGAAAGGGGCAGATAGTCAAAATAGACATTGAACATACTTTAATACAGAAAGGAACGGAAGACGTTAAAACTTTGATCATGTCACGTTCACTGGGATTAGCCGATACACGAGATATAGATCCAATGTAGACAACACAAAACACATACCAGTTTTGTGTCGCTGGTTCGGCTTGAGGAAGCGCGGCTGTATGTGCAGGTGTGCCCTGCGCAGGCGCACCCGCACCCGGCCCGGGCCTTCCGTGGCGTCCAGCTGCCACGACGCGGGGTAGCTGCGGGGGTCGTGCCACACGCCTGCATGCATACACCTGACTCATACACTTGTGCCTAGATCACACGTACCTCCGCCACCCATGAACCCTACCCACCTTTCGGTGATGCGGGCCAAAGCCTTGGGGTGGGGACTTCTATGAAGCTAGTCCACCCCTACAAGTTCATGCGAGTGTCCCCGAGTCAATGTCTGTGCCTCCCTTTTGGGATCGACGGTCACGTTAACAGTCTTCGTCGCTGGGCGGTCTCGGCCGAGTAACATTTTACTGTCTCGGCCGGATACGCGGTACGTGTGATCTAGGCATTAATGACACACGACAGGGACAGGGGCCCGAATGCAACGCCCGAGATGGTAGAGTATATTGGTTCTAATGTAAATATTTAGCATCTGTAAATGCATATATTTCATGCATTTCAATAAATTAACTTTGACTTTGACAGATAGAAGCCGCTTGCGAATAACACTATGAGAGAAAGAGAAAGCAGTTATAGAGAATATCGACTGAAACGATTAATTCAAATGTGATAGTAAAGGTTCAAATGAGTAAATGTGTACCCTTAGTACGAGTTTGATAGTTTCCAAAACTCAATAGTTTTGGTGAGCTCGCTCAAACGAATAGTTTACGTTGTAATCGGCAGTACGGGCTAATTTTTTCGTATTAAGTTTACACGATATCAACCATCGACTAGCTCGATTGAACGAACTTCATGGTATATACTTCTAACTCTTTTACACGTCGGCAAAAGAAAGAGACGAACATATCCTTTACGTTTGGCGCTTTGTACCACGTTTTGTTTTTTTTTTAATTTGCGCATAGTGTTGGCTAAAGTCATATGACCATACTGCCTTGTCATACGTTTATTATTATTTTTTATGGAGGCATCGTTTTTTTAAAGGAAAAATGAGTCCATCACAATTTTAAATTATGGATAGATTTCATAGAGTGGTAATTATTTCTCTCTCTGGAAAAAAGTCTACAAGATGTGTCTCGAAATTTGTATAATTACCCTACCCATATCCATAATTTTAGAAATGGTGACTTAAATAAACCGGCCGAAGGCCCTCATGTCAGGTTGAGAGCAATAAATGTGGCAGGATTTACAAATATTTACAAATACTAGCTTGTTCGCATAGCTCTCACCGAATTTTATCTAGTGAGTGCGAATACTACAAAAGTTTTCGTAAACGTCCTAGTTTACTACCGCTGACTTGTCAAAGTTAGAACTCGTACTGCCAAAGTGCCATAAACAGCTCGAAAACTTTTTTGGTATTCGAATACTATGTTTCGATCCAACTCATACTACCGATTTTAGTTCATGAAAGTTTTCGCTAGGGGCGCTGTAAGCAAATGTATGGAAGGAAACGAAACTACATAAAGTTTTCGAAAACTATCAAAACTCGTACTAAGGGTAGTGAGGTGTGTACCCTTGTCGTGCGTGTGCGCCTCGATGAGGCGGTCCCAGGCGAGCGCGGCGGCGGCGGCGTGCGCCTGCGTGGTGCGCAGGTGCTCGATGAACCGCTTGCGCTCCGCGTTCTGCGCCTCCACGCCGGCGCGCGTCACCGCCATGGCGCTCTCCGCCACGCGCAGCGCCACGCTCTCCTTGCCGAACACCACCCTGACGACGTTACGTTACCGGTCATCCGTCGATGAAGCTATGAAATTTCTACGTGTCCAATACCGTAATGACTTTAGAATGCTAATGGGGCTGCCTCGGTTCTGCAGTGCATCTACCACGTTTGTAGAGGCGTGGGTCGAAGACTTTCATGCCATCATACGCAAAAAAACCGCCTCCCTGCTCTGCAGAACGTGGAACAGTACCAACAGCATCCTACAAGTCATCGGGCGCAGATATGACTCGGCCATCATGCAAACTTTCAATCGAGTTTTGATCCAATAGGCTGCTCCGCTATTGGATTAAAGCTCGATTGGAGGTTCTCATGATGATACGTTTAAATTTTTTGTAATGTCTTGTTAATGTTTTTAATGTTTTTAAATGGATCTACATTTAAAGTTGTCCGAGATAAATATTTTTTGATTTGATTTGAAGCGCGACCGAGTGTGCATGTAGTGTATTGGGTACGTACTTGCCGATGACGGGGCGCGCGCGCGCGGCCGCCCTGGCCCAGCGCTCCTCGTCGGCGCGGCGGTAGGCCTCCGCCTCGAGCGGCAGCGCCTCGCTGAGCAGCCGCTCGGGCAGGCCGGCCTGCATGGCCAGCGCCCAGCCGCGCGCCCAGTCCGTGATGCACAGCTCCACGGCCGCCGGGCCCAGCTCCGCCTCCGCGTGGATGTCCTTCACGATCATCAGCACGTACACCGCCAGCTGGAAATTACCTTCATTAATGTCATGGCCGACTTAATTCTATGTAATAATTCAAATTATAATACATATCCGTCGCTCACGTGCACATGAGTGAGCCTTTAAAGATGAAACGGCGGGTTAAATTCAATCATAGAGTACAGATAAGTCTACAGTGTGTAGAAATAGTTTGTAAATCATTCCATTCAAGTCTTAAGTGTCGATGACACAGGTCTTTTTTACAAGCTGCTTGTTGGCGAGTTTAAAAGAAAGCGAGTCAGAGTGTTAGCTTTCGGGAAGGATTGTCAAAAAGCAGATTGTAAAAAAGAAGATGGCACTGGGCGAGTTTACAAGCTACAAGCGAACTCGCTGGCTTGCAGCGTGTAAAAGTATAAAAGTGAGCCTAAGAAATGCGAAGAATAACAAGTGAGTGATAGCGAACCTTGCGGTTGGTGTGCGGATCGGCTGCGAGCTGCTGCAGCGCGTGCGGCGGCGCGCGGTACAGCGCCCGCAGCGCCGCCGCGCCGCCGCCGCCGCCGCCGCGCCGCGCCAGCGCCATGCCCGCCAGCTCCTGCAGCGGCGCCACCCACTCGTTGCCGCCCCACCACCAGCGGGACACGCCGCCGCCCACGCCGCCACCGCCGCCGCCACCGCCGCCGCCCGCTGCTACAACACACATAGATCGGTCATTGTGGCTAATCTAACATCGCTACAATGCGCCCCCAACAAGACAAGTCTTATTGACGCTCCTGCCCCTTGTGATTTATAATCTGCAGCTTCAGAGAGAGCAGTGAAGGTAGCCACTATTTGTTAGAAACAATGGGAATTATGGATTGCAAGAGGCTTATGGTTGAAGTAGTTATTAAAGTCAAATATTACAAAAAAATAAAATTATTGATAAATCGATCTAATTTAGTTGTTTGTCGGACGGAGCAGTGGTAAAAAATGGCGTCTTTCCTGTCTTCTCCTTAGTCTTTGCCGTTAGGCGGGGCATTCATCATTCTCTAGTCTTTCGTTTGGAGGCCTATTCACTGGTGCGCCGGTGGAACGGTGATGGCGGAACTAAGTCATGTAGTTCCAGCGCACACTCTCCAAAATGCAATCTATAGAACACCGACAGGCAGGCGACTTTACGGCGGTGTTCTAGACTCTGGAGCTTCGTCATTGAGCTTCACCAATGAGTCATCGCCTATGAGTATTTTGGCTTTTCGTTCAATGAAATCCAAAGCTTCCAGCTGGTACTTAGCCGAGCCATCAACAAGCAGAAGTACACGATCGGACTTGTGCTTGGTAGAGTGACACTCGTTCGCTCACCGTGCGGCAGGGAGTGCAGCAGGCGGTCCCGTAGCGCGGCGGCGGCGGGCGCGGGCTCGGGGTGCGCGGCCAGGAAGGCCACGCAGCGCGACACGCAGCCCACCAGCCGCGCGCCCGCCTCCCCGCGCCCCGCGCCGCCGCCCGCACTGCCCGCGCCGCCCAGCGACACCGCTGACGTTAGCACTGGAACACCACAACAGTCAAGAGTTTTTCGCGGGAACGTGAAAATGTCGCATTCGCGGCATTAAATTATTTTACAAAACTTGTAATACTTTGAGTGTAAAAACGGTGGTTTTTTATCCATTATGTGCTCGTGGACGTGTATGAGTGTTGGTGAATAGTGTAATGCTGTAAAACGTGACTTTTCGTTTGGCCTCCAAAACTCCATAGAAGCCTCTAGTAAAGTCGCAACCACCACTACTTTACACGGGCATGACTTGACTTAACGACTCTGACTGATGACAAAACTTAAATAATCCCTCCATTACTTAACACTGGCTATATACCTTTGATGTGAAGCCAGAACCGAGGAGCGTAGGTACTTCGAAAAAAAAAAAAAAAACACGTCAACCATACCAGCTTACAATAAGAGGACTGGCTAAAAAGCCGTGTTGGCCGAGTGGGAGGAGCCTCGACTCGAATCTCCTCGATCCGAAGTTCGTGAGTTCGAACCCAATAGATTTTTCTGTTCATAAAAATCGATATCTGCATTTAAAAAACACGCGCTTAACGGCGAAGGAAAACTTTGTGAAGAAACAGGCATGTCATAGAACCTAAAGTTCGAAAACATGTGTCAAGTGCACGAAACGAGCCTTTTCGAGGCGCTCTTGAAATCCTTACACCAACACTGGTTCGAAAGAATTAGTGACAAAATAAGAAGGAGCAGAATAAGAGGGCATTCCCATAGTCTCCCAGCTACTCCACCGCTCCATCCTGCCCGGGGCCCTTATTCATCAAGCTGTCATTAGTTCTCATTATCGGATTAAAATGGTCAAGGGGAAAAAATTACGACATCCGAAGATTTCTGTCCGTATCGGCTTCGAGAGGTCCGCCATTTTCTATCAAATTTGACGTACCATTCGAAAACGAGAACTGCTGTCAGACTTAGTGAATTAAGCCCCGGATTATCTTTCTGCATTTACTTCGTCCCAGCGGTTGCTATATCAGCACTCGAAAACGGGTTCCTGCTATGGGTGTGTAGTGTGTAGTGTGTAGTGTATTGTCGATGGTGACGTCACTGACCGTTAGCAAAGTAGTTGACGCTCTTAGTGTGGTCGGAGCGCGCGGAGTGCAGTTTCTGCTCGAGGTGGTCGAGCTGAGCGTTGAAGAGCGCGCACTGCGCGTCGGCCGCCAGCCGCGCCGCGCCCGCCTCGTCCTCGCCCGCGCTCTGCTCCACGTACGTCAGCATGTGGTGCATCTCCACTATCGTCTGCACATACATCATAATGTTTGGACATTTCACACAATGCCATCTAGCCCCAAACTCAGCAAGCTTGTACTATGAGAACCGGACAACTGATAGAATACTTATGTTTAATTTTTTCAAGATTCGAGATTCAAGATTTTTATTCGCCAGAACATTTAGGTACATGAAGTACGAGGGCAGCAGACTCATTAAGGTCTTAACTCATTATTAGTATATATATTAAGTTTAGTTACAATTGGGTTATTCGTTTTTGAACTATCGACGACTAAGCAACTCAATCGGGAAGAACGTTTGGAAAATGGAGAAAATCGAACTCGTCTGCATGCTGTGCTGCGTGGAGAGCGCCTTGACGGCGACTCGATTGAGAGTCTTAACTAGTAGTATAAGAGTCTAAACTCGCCTGCATGCTGTGCTGCGTGGAGAGCGTCTTGACAGCAACTCGATTGAGAGTCTTAACTAGTGGGAATAGAGTCCAAACTCGCCTTTATGCTGTGCTGCGTGGAGAGCGCCTTGACGGCGACTCAATTGAGAGTCTAACTAGTAGGAATAGAGTCCTAACTCGCCTGCATGCCGTGCTGCGTGGAGAACGCCTTGACGGCGACTTGATTGAGAGTCTTAACTATTGGGTATAGAGTCCTAACTCGCCTGCATGCCGTGCTGCGTGGAGAACGCCTTGACGGCGACTTGATTGAGAGTCTTAACTATTGGGTATAGAGTCCAAACTCGCCTGCATGCTGTGCTGCGTGGAGAGCGCCTTGACGGCGACTCGGTTGAGCAGGTCGTACAGATCCTGCAGCAGCAGCTGGCGCCCCTCGAACTCCTCGTCGCCCATGAGGCCGATGGCGCGGATAGAACGCACCACCACCTCCACCAGCGACACCTCGCTCAGCATCTTCAGTGATGCCTGCAGACAAACACATTCAATACACAACGTCCATATCCATACAAATATAATAAAATAAAATTAATATTTTGGACATTTCACACAACGCCACCTAGCCCCAAACTAGGTAGAGCTTGTCCTATGGGAACCAGATGGCTGATTCAAAACTTAAATACTTCTTTTTGTTAATACATACATAGAATACATAGAAAAAACCCAGACTCAGGACAAACAACAATGTTCATCAGTCATATGTTTGTTCTGAAGCAGGAATCCAACCCCCGACACCGGGCGTGGCAGTCCAATACACTTGCCATTCGACCATCCGTGTGGACACCGACATGTCATCACCATATGAAAGTAAGGGTGAGTTGGTTTGAGTGAGTGAGTGGGTGAGTAGGTGAGTGAGTAGGTGAGTGAGTGGGTAAGTGAGTAGGCGAGTGAGTGGGTGAGTAGGTGAGTGAGTGGGTGAGTGATTGTGTGAGTGATGTACCTTGTCCACAATCCTAGCGGCGAGGCGCGTGATGTTGTGCGCGAGGGGCACGGAACGTAGACAGCTGGGCAGCAGCGCCAGCAGCGGTGGGCTGCGGGTGATAGCTTCCTCGCCCACGTCCATCCAGATCTCCTCCTGTACGACGCAATAATAATGATTAAATATAATGGAATCGGATGATCGAATCGGGCTTTATTCTAATTGCGGTACTTACATCGAGCTGGTCTTCGAGCGGCACGTCGCATTTGGTGAGTAGGGCTGCGCACGCGGTGGCCAGCTCCCACGAACCCTCGTACAGGGATATCTGGAACAGAGCCGTCATCAGCCGATGAGAGCTACTGTTTTTTTATTACTATTTATACGCTTGGCAATTGTGGGAGGCCGCAAAAGATCGCGACAAGTGGAAGGATTTGGGGGAGACCTTTGCCCAACAATGGGATGGGACACGGCAGGTTAAATAAAAAAAAATACGCTTGCGTTTGACCACCATCTCACGGTTGATGAGATTCTCACCTGATGGTAAGTGACAATGTTTTCGACGATGTAGCACGCTTACCTAGAATATTATTATTCACTCTTGCCTTGTAGACACCCAAATTATATATTGGGGTATCGTTACCTGGTTGGCGAGGTGTATGTAGTAGTGGTGCGTGGCCAGCTTCCTGGCCAGCTCGGGCGTCTGGCGGCGCTGCAGCGCGGCCAGCACGCGCACCGCGGCCGCGCGCACGCCCGCCGACCTGTGGTTGGCCAGCACCACCAGGCTCTCCGCCTGGATTGCGTTGCACACCGCCTGGACAATACGTATATTGGGGTTTACCACCCACCCCATCATGGCATTTGCACCACCATAACAGCAAAAAAAAAACAATATACAAAATACCACTAGAAATCCGCAAGGGTTAGAGAGGAATCGATTAGTCGAGTGCCAAGTGAGTTGGACTGCCGCGCCGGTGATGAACAAACACTTTTGTGATGAATATCGGTGTTTGTCCTGTGTCTGGGTGTTTGCTATGTATTCTATGTATGTATTTACAAAAAAGTATTTAATTATTCTATCAGCCATCTGGTTCCCATAGTACAAGCTTTGCTCAGTTTCGGGCTAGATGGCGTTGTGTGAAATGTCCAAAAATATTTATTTATTATCTTTAGCCACTTTACTCTTGCCATAAGCAATGCTAATTTGAAACAGAGAACCAGATTATTTCAGTACAAGTTCCGTGAATAGTATCCGAGCGTGTTATGCGGTACCTGCGTGAGCTGGTGCTCGGGCAGCGTGGTGACGGCGTCCCGCAGCAGAAGCAGCAGACCCTCGCAGGCCGCCCAGCCCGCGCCCTCGCCTGCGCCCGCTCGCACCCGCCCCTACATACATACGCTTCATTATAACTTGACACCCCGATTTTTTTCAAATTCACAAAACATTTAAAAAATAATATAAAAAATATAATAGGAATAAATGTATTCAAAACTGCACTGTACTCAATAATAGTTTCATCGATTTAGTTTGGACTAGCTGAACCCGCGTGCGACTTCGTCACCCGCGGAAGATTTGTTTGTTGTCGTTTGTTCCACCCGCGGAAGACATGTCACAGAATAGCAAAGTGTCAGTACTAAGGAAGTCAATCAATACTTGCACATTTTCAAAACCTCATTTTACCCACTCAAACATTGAATTTAGTAGAAAACTGAAATACATGCCGGTATTTATCTTCGAGAATAATAAAAAAGCTACTTTCAATCAGATATTATGCATATTTGAGGAGGCAGGTATATTCAATTTTTGGTCTAGTAGCACCTTCCATCCGTACTTTTACATCTTTTAACTTTTATTTTGAAAATCGGTGAAACCCGTATCTAGTATAACTTTTTGTTTTGAAGAACATAATTCCAAAGTTTGATATAGATACACTCATAATAAATACTGTTTCTATACAAACTTTAAACTTCTAATATCTACCCTCTGAAGAGATGTAGCGTTATAGTATATAGCCTATAACCCTTTCGGGCTTAGTAGCTATGATTTCGTAGTTTCAGTTAAATACGTTCAGTAGTTTATACGTGATGGACGAACACACAAACCCACAAACAGTCTTCCAATCAAAAAAAAAAATTTGGGTCATGTTTAGTAATCTCGTTTAAACACGTTTCCGTAAAAAAACATATGTACAGAAATTCGGGGTCTTCTGCTTTATTATATGTATAGATGAGGCAGGGGGTGATGAGGGGCAATCCAGTTTTGAGACAATCATCTGTAGGAATCTTACGGCGACTGGGTTCATTGTAGCATCCTACAGTAGGATACTACAAAACCAAGTCATTGAGTGAGGGTGGGTGTGTGCAGTGCGCTGACCTGCGTGTAAATGCCGGAGGTGTACATCTCGACGGTGGTGTGGCTGACGTCCTCCTCGTCCACCACGATGTACTCGTGCAGTGCACCCCCCACCTCACCCTCCGCCACCCCGCCAGGAGGGGGCGGGGCGCGCGCCTCGCTCTCGCTCGTCTCGGCCAGTTCTGGAACGAGGGCGCAGTTCTGAAGACGATTCTTCACTATTTTATATAAACATTCACACACTCACACCCCTGCACTAGGATTCCCTGTGTCGCAGGTGGGCTGGACACATACAAGACATCACAACACCCAAGACCCGAGAACAAACATTTGTGTTCGTCACACAAATATTCGCCTCGGCCGGGGATCGAACCCGGAACATCAAGCTTCGCAGGCAGGGTCACTACCAACTAAGCCACGGTGCCGTTTTGAAGTCAGTCGTCACCGAAATAGCAGCGGCAGCAATTTGTAACAATATGCGTTAGTAAGCCTTACCACTAAGTGGATGGATTTACGAGAAACGGAAGCCCAAAGAAATGAAAGATGGACTGTGTGGAAGATATGAACAAAGCAGGCGTGAGAACAGAGATGACGGCTGATAGAGATGAATAGAAGATGACATGTTGTGCCGACCCCACCTAAGTGTGGGATAAGGGCAGGGATATGATGAGTGAGTCTTACCAGCTGTTGTATCTGAGGTTTCTGACGTTGAAGATATATTGTGTTTTCTGAAACAAAAACCAAGTTGTAGAACCACTCAAAGTTAACAAATAGTATAAATATATTTTGTAATAAATCCGCTTAATTTCTAAACAAATATATATAAAATATAAGGAGTGTATGTAATATATATGATATATATAATACTAATGATATATACTAAAGTTCTAAACTAGAGTTAAGTAAATTAAAACTTTTGTTTAGAAATTAAGCGGATTTATTACTTAATATATTTATACTATTTGTTAACTTTGACTATTTGTTAATATTTATGGATTTCCGCAAAGTAACGCCTGAATCAATCAATTTATTTCAAATGTTAGGTAACGATTCGTTACCTGCCTTCCTTGATGTGCATGTTGAGGATGCCCTTCATCTGCTTTGTGGAGTCGACGCTGCTCTCCATGCGGTCGCTGTCGTCGCGGCTCTGCGCCGTGTCACTGGGCGTGTCGGCGGCGGAGGCGCGCTGGTCGGCGCGGTGGTCGGCGCGTTTGCGGCCGCGCTTAGATGGCTTGCGGCGCGTCGTGTGCCACTCACTCATTTCCTGGCTCTCAGACGTCAGGAGGAAGTAGAAGTTGGCGCGGGAATGCGTCACGAATGTGTCGCTGGCCTGGAAATATACAACTTAACTAGATTGATGGCCGCAACTCTTGGTGTCGCGGGTTCGATTCCCGCTTCAGGGCAAATATTTGTGTGATGAACAAGTGTTTGTACTGAGTCTGGGTGTTTTCTATGTATTCGGTGTATGTATTTAAAAAAAAGTATTTAACTATTCTATCACCCATCTGGTTCCCAAAGTAGTTTGGGATAGATGGTATTGTGTGAAATGTCTAAAATTTTATTATTATTATTTATTATTTAACTTCTTTTGCGTTGCGAATTGACTGACTGACGGATTGATTGACTTTCTTAGTACGCCCTAACACTTCTTGACATATATACCCTCCAAATCTCCAGTCTCTACGTTTATTGGTTTGGCCTGTACGTTGTCTGTCAGTCAGTCAGTCAGTCAGGACCAAGCTTTTTATATTCATTGATATTTCTAGGGATCTAATAATACGACATAATATGACCATACATTTATTGGTCTAGTGGCATATAAGTTAGGGCTAGAACATCTGATGATGTACCTGGTGCATGAGCAGCAGGAAATCCGCCAGCAGCGCCAGGCGGTGCAGCAAGGGCGGCGCGCCCATCAGCCCGCGCACCAGCTCCACTAGGCTCTCGCTGGCGCCGGCTTCCATCTCGCCGCTCTCAGAGTTCAGGAATCGCTCCTGCCAACATCAACGTAGGATAAATAAGTGGATTTCCCAGCCACAGTCACTGGAAAGACTAGATCTGACAAAAAAAAGACAATTATTGGTGAAAATATAGAGAAGATCCTAAAAAGAAAGTGCTGAGGAGGCTTGTATTCGGGTTATCTCATGTATGTTAAACTGAAGACTATAAGATAAATCAGGCAAAGGTTAACCCATTTACAAGTCTTGGATTTATGCTAGGGGTACATGTCTGGAGAGCACGTAGGACGCTTCCTGCCCATTCACCGATGACCTTGAAGCTACCGGAGTAAGAAAAGCAGCGCGCGTTAATTAAGACCTTCCGCCAGCTACAGTATTGCAGAGCGTGTCGTACCTTGCAGGCCAGCAGCAGGTGCGTGAGCAGCTCGGCCCGCGACAGCTGGTAATGGTTGAAGGCTCGCCTCGCGTGGCCGCGCCGCACCAGCACGCGCATACAGCGCAGAGCCAGCGCCCACAGCGACCCACTCTCCACTACCTTGCCTTCGCACTCCTCGCTGCCTTCCACTTCCCATTTGAATTCCTACAGTGAACAAATCGTTTCTGAGACCAATCGACAGAAAACATGGAACGTATGTTGCCGATATTAGGGTCACTTCTGGAAAAATGCTTGTGGTGTAGTTTGTTCATTCTGACAGGTCCAAACAAAGCAATGAATAGCAGCCGATATTTTGATTGGCATCCAAAAGTGGATATATCAGAAGGGTACTTCCGGACACTTTAAAAATTGAACCGAAGGCCGCTTTATATATTCAGCAACTGGGTAAGTTGTGGGAGATCGGGCGATCTGTTAAATATCTCCTACGTGGAAGAGTAGGTGACGGTCCGGTATTTCGGCGCCCGTTCAGCTTGAAGGTTCGGTCCGATCTTTGTGTAGCTCGCTGTGTGTAACCTGTGTGGTTGTGTAGGGATGGCCTGCCTGACCTGAGTGGCGTCGAGGCTGGGCGCGGCGCGCGCCAGCAGCACGAGCAGCGCGGGCTCCAGCACGACGGCGTCGCTGCGCGCCAGCACCTGCACGCCCGCGCTCCACGTGCGCAGCACCGCGCCGCTGCACGCCTCCTCCAGGATCACCTACGGCATCATCACATTCAGCCGCCTGTCGCTACTTCACCATCAACTTGGGCGTGACGTTTATCTTATGCCTGCACCGGCGATATCCCAATCCTGACCCAGGCATCGAGACGAGTCTTATTTGTGTTAGTATGCAGTCTACTTATTTGACTCATGCATTGTCTAGTCACGAACTACACAGTCAAGGACATTTTCTTGTGATTATTGGACACAAACAAAAAATACTAAAATTAAAGACTTATGCCGACTTGCACCAAACTGTCAAAGTCCCTAAGCAATTACTTAATTCGCTTGGTAGTTCTTAATAGTCCAGATTCTGACCGTTAAGAACTGGTAAGTGAGTAAAGTAGTTGCTTAGGAACTTTGAAAGTTTGGTGCAAGTAGGCATTAGTTGCAATGTCATTTACGAACCACTAATACTGGTTAGTCATCATTCATTAGGGTAATGGTATATAGTAGGTGGCGGGTGTGGGTGTGGTGTACCTTGAGCAGGTGCGGCGTGAGGCGGCACTTGGGCGCGGCGAACACGGTGAGCAGCATGTCGGGCACGCGCTCGGCGTGGAAGCTGGCGTACAGGCGGTCGTCCAGCCGGCTCGCGCGCAGCAGGATGCCCAGCGCCGCCGCCTGCTCCGCCGCGCTGCCCTCCAGCTCCACCACCTAAGGGGGGAGGGTACATGTTGATCACACGTGGCGGAACATGTCTAACACGATCGAGACAGGATTTCTTTATTTTTTTCGAAGAACTTAAGTTCTTCGGTTTTGGCTGCACATCAAAGGTATATATAAAAATAAAGTCAAGTAATTGGAGAGATTATTTTGTCATCGGTCAGAGTCGATAAGTCAAGTCATGCCCCTATAAAGTACTGGTGGTTGCGACTTTACTAGAGGCTTCTACGGAGTTTAGGAGGCAACACGAAAAGTCACGGTTCACAGCATTACACTTTTCACTAACGCTCATACACGTTCACGAGCACTTAATGGATAAAAAACCACCGTTTTTCACTTAAACACTCAAAGTAATGCAAGTTTTGTTTAATAATTTAATGCCGCGAATGAGTCATTTTCACGTTCCCGCCAAAACTCTTGAACGGAGTTCATACCCTCGCGTAGAGATAGAGTAGCACATCGGTGCCCTGCAGGGTGTACAGCGCGGAGGCAAGCCCTCGGTAGCGGCTGTCCAGCGGCGGCGCCGTCCACGTCAGGAACAGGGCTTCGGGAATGGAGGCTCCGCCGCCGCCGCTGGCTGCCACGCCGGCCGCCACGCGACCCGAGAACACTGGACACCAACCACATTCATAAAGAATTACGACTAGGGAATTCTCTCTCTCTCTCTCTCTCATCCTCAACAAATCTACTGACGCTTTGCAAGTCCCCCAACACAAGGACTCAGACTGTCTCTCGAAGCAAACACCGTCGTTTCCTAATAATGTGGCTCACTTTATGGTCACATTAGTTTGAGTTTTTCCGTTACTTTTAGCTGTCTCTGTGGGAGTTGGCAGGGGTACTCACCGGCAGGCAGAGCCGCGGTCTGGTGGTATAGATTAGCAATGTGCGGCGCCTGCGCGGAGAACGCCAGCAGCAGGCTGTCGTGCAGGTCACGCAGCGCGGGCGCCGACAGCTCGAACACCTGCCGGTTGGAACAGCGTACCGGTCTTTACATGGTTCCGCACAAACACGCTCACCTTTTGATCATTCAAAGGTGACATGTTCGGACGTTGGTATTGCATGGCGTGCTTTAAAAGTAACAATCATTATTATAATGAAGTAATGAAGTACACATTTTCTTTAGAAACTGAGGCCCAATCGCGCTATTTTTTTGCAGTTGAAGCGTTACCCAACCGCAGACGTTACTCGACTTTTCACACTTTTGGTATCGCGCTAATTATTTGACAGCTAGTTCAAACGCAGTGCGAGCGTAGCCCAGCCGCTACAGCTGTAGAACGAACGTTTGAGACAAAGTTCTATGCAATCTACTTTACAAGGACTGAAGTTCGAACGTTGCGTGGTATTTTCGTTTAAATTCTGTCAATTTTGCGTATTTGTTTTCTTTTTCTGTTGTTCTGGCTGTATTGCTTTGCAACAGTCAATAAGTGAGTGTTTTAGTCGAGTGAAGTAGTAAATTTAACGATGTACATGGATTTGTTGGAGAGGGCCCACGAAGTGGATACTGCGGAAGCCCGGGTGGTTGCTTTGGCCTTTTATGCAACAGGCTCATATCAAACCATTGTGGGAGATAGCCGAGGGCACTGTATCTCACAGGCTAGTGTATCAAAAGCAATCCAACAAGTGACCATGGTGATTAACAATCCGGCAATATTAAATAAATATGTGGCTTTCCCATTTAACCAGCATGAAAGGGAACAAGTAAAAATAGAGTAAGTACCTACCTGCTTATTCACATCAGACAATCATTTAGGGAGTCTGCATACAAAATGATCTTCCATGAGAGCTGAGAGATGTATGAAAAACAGCATCCATCAATTTATGAAATAATAAGTTCTTACTTGTGTGCTTTTTCAGGTTTTACAGAAAGTTTAAAATACCAGCATTAGCATAGCATGTATTGATGGAACTCATGAGGCAATTGTGTCACCTGCTAAAAATTAAAAAAAAAGGATTCTAATGCAAACATTCTGTGTGTGGATGCAAGTTCCACCGGGATCCACACATGATAGTGTGGTTTGGGCCAACCACCAATTAAATACTCCAAAGAAATGCTGTGGAGAGAGATTTCTTGAGAGGTGGTGAAGCCTCCTAATTTAACACTGAGAAATAAATTCACGTTGTATGGTTTTTTAAATTTTCGCGCACTTGCATGGATATGACGTTCCGCTAAACTGTCAGAGGCTGGTGACAGCGGCGCCACGATTGGTCAAATCCTGACCTATGGACCAATGAGAAGCCTCTCTGCACGACCATTTTTGAATTGGAAAACGGAAATGAAAATTCGCCATATTGTTGTTGTTTTGCTGGTCGAATTTCGGATCGCAATTTTTATTGGAAAAAACTTTGTCAAATTGATATACGGATATTATTCAAAAATATTGATAAAACTGAGCCGGGAAGAGTGATTTTACTTTGTGCTGTGGACGATTGTGTGATTTGAACAGAGAAACCTCTGCTGCATCTGGATTCTCGGCATACGATCTCCGGAGCCGGGACCTGGCAAATTCCGCTATAAGACGCCAATCCAGCAGTAAACGGATCTGGAGTGTTCTTCGCAGGTGCGTGGGATTTAAAATACCTACTTACAATCGTGAAAGTTTCTCAGTGTTCCTATATTTTTTTTGGCAATTTCTTTTAGAACGCAAGTTCATTGTGATGGAGCTATTTACACGCTCCGCCATAGATTATGGTCCTTCGAGCCGGATTGCCCAGTAGTTATAATAATAATAAAAATAAGCAGATATATTGCATAAAATATTCAATTAAATAAAATTTTGGTAAAATTATTCTTATACTATTTAATGTTAACATTTACAATTGAATGCTTGATAAAAATAAAACGTTCTCTCGGAGATTAGTTACCTAAACATCAGTGAAGTTCTGAATAACTTGTTTGTAGGACTGCGTCCCAGTAAATTTGTCTAATTTTGCTAATTTAAAAAATTCTCATAGTTGTTAACTTGGATATCGTTCTGGTGAATAAAGTTACTATTCAATACCTAGAATGGCACAAGCAGAGACAGATACTGGACTTGCCATACTAGAGCAGAAAAAAGAGTTGATTTTTTCTCGGTTTAATCGTTTGTACAATACGTCAAAAAAGATTACCTCTTATGATTCACGGCTGAATGAAAACTTTTTGGCGGATTCAGAGACTATTGACGAGTTGCGTGAGAGGTTTGAGTCTATTGTAGATCAAATCAATCAGCTTAAGTTGTCGGTGAAGCCAACGGAGAAGCCTGACTATGCATGCCTGGATTCTTTTGAGGATTTATATATCCGAGTTAAATATATAAGGAATAAAATTATAAATACTTCAAACGTGAAGCCACAAAGTGATTTAAAGGAGCCGAAGAGGGTCTCTCAAGGCATAAAATTAGCCCCAGTAGAGCTTCCTTCCTTTGATGGTCGGATGGAGTCTTGGGCTTTATTTTATGAAGCGTTCAAAGCGAACATACATAACAATGAACAACTCTCAGACTCACAGCGAGTGCAATACCTAGTAAGTAGGCTGACACATAATGCATTGAAAATCACAGCGGGAATTGTTCCCACGGGTGAGACCTATAAAATCATATGGGAGAGTTTGGTAAAAAAGTATCAGGACAAACGTGCGTTAGGTGTTCACTACCTGAATAGCATACTTGATTTGAAGCACTGCTCTCACAATGTTGATAGCTTGGATACATTTGTAGAAAATTTTGCTGCTTCAATGGCTGCTCTGAAACAGGTAGGGATTAGCGACCTGACTGACTTCATCTTCTTGCATTGCGCACTTAGAAAGTTAGATACACAAACTGTTCAAAGTTTTGAACTATCTGTTCGTGACATTGAGATTCCTTCGACCGAGAAACTTATAAGTTTTGTTCAAGATCAAGTTAAGGTCATTGAACGTTCGAATCCCGTTCAATCATACGCAAATGTGCGAAGTGCCAACAGCGGTTCAAATAAATTACCCGCCTTTCGTAAACCGCCCGCCCGTGCTGCGGCGACGCCACGTAGCGCACAGACATACAAAACGTTCCTCGCCGAGAATGTACCTATAGCTTCACAGGTAGATGAGGTAGGTACCTCTGCTGTTTTTGCTTCTGTCACCGCATCACGATGTGTGCTATGCAATGAGCATGATCACACAAACTTCTATAAATGTGCAAAGTTTAAAAATCTACCAGATTCTAAAACGCGATTTGATTTTGTGAAATCTAAACGGGCTTGTATTAATTGTCTGAGTGCGGTACACACTTTGTCCAATTGTAAGGTGACGCCTTCCTGCGAGTTGTGCCAGAAGCGCCACCATACGCTCTTGCATTTTGATAAGAGCAATGTACATGCAGAAAGTACACTTGCACATGTACACCTACTTGAATCGGGAACGGCCGATGTCGATGGGGTAATGCCGATAGGGAGTTCGCCTTTGACGAATAATCTTAACATTCGGCCATCCTCATGTTCGGGTGTCCTCATGCAATCATCAACTGCCCCACTGACCGCTCAAGCTCCAGTTTCGCTGCCGGCCGCGTCTTCGGTGACTGTCGGCAATGAACCGGCTATTATCGCGCCTTGTTCGAACGTGGTTACGCCGTGCATTGGTTCCTCGCCGTTGATACATAACTCTGCGATGTTGTTGTCAGCTGAAGCGAAGCCGCCTTCTATGATTCTTTTGTCGACTGCGCAAGTATATGCGCGTCCTAAAGGGGGTAGCGGTCAGAAAACTGTTGTAAGGTGCTTGATTGACAATGGTTCACAGAACAATTTGATTACATCTGATTGCTGTAGGTCACTGAATTTGCCGATAGTACCTTTGAGTAATTCCTTTGTCAAAGGTATTGGCTCAACGTCGCGTCCGATACTAGGATACATTCATATGGATATTGAATCTCGCGTATATCCCGACCAGAAATACACTATTCACGCGTTAGTGGTAGAGTCCATTACGGACCAACTACCGTCGCAGTTCATCGAGTGGAACAGCGGTGTCGACCCGTATAAGAGTTTGCCACTTGCCGACTTGAGCTGGAATATACCCGGCGATATTCAGGTTGTTTTAGGTGCTCAGCTTTTCCCTTACATATATTTGGGGAATCGGGTAGAATCGGGCACGCGTTTTCCTCCTGCGTTATTGACGACGTTCGGATACGTTTTGATGGGAGATTTCCCACGAAATGACATTGTGTCACCCACATCTTCTTTCTGCGCTCTAGCATTGAATGAACTAGTTCAGCGATTCTGGGAGTTAGAGGAGTTGCCTCAGGCGCGATTTCTCTCACCGGAAGAGACTGAGTGCGAGAACAGCTATGCTTCAACAGTGACTCGCGCTGATTCCGGTCGGTATACTGTGTCGCTGCCTTTCAGTAAAGATCCAACAGAGCTAGGCAATTCTCACGCTGTCGCGCATCGCCGATTTATGGCTCTTGAAAGAAAATTAAGAAAATGCCCCGAATTACGGATGAATTACAACATGGTTATAAATCAATATATCGAGGATGGGTATCTTAGTCGGGTGGAATCTAACATAACCGAGCAGGGATATTATATTCCTCATCACGCAATTGTAAGACCGGACAAACCTATGCCGCGCATCGTGCTTGACGCAAGCGCGAAGACCCATACTGGGTTCTCATTAAACGATATCTTGCACGTCGGCCCTAATCTTCAGGCAGATTTGTTCCGGCTGTTACTGAACTTCCGGTTGTTTAAAATCGCGGTGATAGCCGACGTGAAACAGATGTATTTAAGGATAGGTGTAATGATTGACCACCGTAAATACCTAAGAATTTTGTTCCGATTCAATGATGATGAAATGATACAAACGTATCAGTTTGACAGTCTTCCTTTTGGACTTAAACCTTCGCCGTTCATAGCTATGCGCACTGTGCGACAGCTGGCAAATGATATGAGGCCAAATTATCCGGAGGCTGCCGAAATTGCTGAAACTAGCCTTTATATGGATGATCTGGTTTGTTCTATGAAAGATGAAAAAACGGCAGAGATAATGTCGCAAGACCTTATTAAGATGTTCAAGGCAGGTGACTTTGACTTGGTAAAATGGTCCAGTAACTCACCAGTCTTGCTAAATAGTCTTCCTGACTCACATCGAAGATCACTGGAATTTGACGCGGAAAACTGCTCATCCAAAGTTTTAGGATTGTCATGGGAACCTTGTGAGGATAAATTCTTTTTTACATCCTCTCCAATTACGGAGAAGTGCACAAAGAGAAATATACTCTCGGTTGTCGCTCGGTTGTTCGATGTTCTCGGTCTGGTCGCCCCTGTGATTTTATATGCCAAATTGCTGATCAAAGAGTTGTGGTTGAATCACAGTAGTTGGGACGAGCCTGCTCCGGATCCCATCGTCCAGCGTTTCGCTGCACTTGTGCAAGAGTTTCCACTATTAAACACCTTGCAGATTCCCCGCCATGTGGGTGTTCTAGAGAACTGTGTCGTGAATATTGTCGCTTTCTGCGATGCCAGCATGAATGGATACGGGTGTGTCGTATATGTACACAGTACCTGCCCTTCTGGCATCCGGGTTCGCTTACTTTGTGCGAAGTCGAAAGTATCACCGACAAAAATCACCACACTAGCTCGACTTGAACTATGCGCAGCCGTACTTATGTCTGGGCTTGTTAAAATAGTTAGGGATACATATGCTGCACGAATTACGATTGCAGGAATATACGCGTTTAGTGACTCGACAATTGCGCTTTCATGGATACATTCGTCTCCACACCGTTGGTCGGTGTTCGTGAGCAACCGTGTGGCGCGTTGTCAAGAAAATTTGGATGCTCGTAATTTTTATCACGTCGCCGGTGTTCAAAACCGAGCGACTGTCTCTCTCGGGGTGTGTTGCCTTCGCAACTAGTTTCGCACGAGTTGTGGTGGAACGGACCCCCATGGATGTTGCGTGCTCCAGATGACTGGCCAATCAAACCTTTCTGTCCCAAAAATTGTGGAGAAATGCCAGAACAGAAGGTCAATGTCATGACTGTGGCCTCTCAGACCGACCAACCGATTCTTTACGAATTAGCACAACGTATTTCGTCATGGGAAAAACTTTTACGGACGGTAGTATACGTGTTTAAATTTGTTCGACCTAAAATTAAAATATCAAATTCGATTCAAGGTTTATTGGCCGCGGAACGAGATGTGATTCGCGCGGTACAGTCGGTGCATTTTGGCGATGACATAAAAAAGATGAAGAGTGATAAAAGTCCGTTGAAAAAACTTGTGAGCTTAGCGGTTTTCTTGGATGATGATGGAATATTGAGAATCGGCGGAAGATTGTCGAAGTCGGACCTTCCGTTCGACGCTAAACACCCAGTTCTTCTTCCTAAACATGATCATGTCACGAATCTGATTGTCAGGCATTCTCATGTTATGAATTGTCACACTGGACCGGGACTTCTTATGTCTATTTTACGACAGCGATATTGGATATTGGATGCTAGGACTGTCGTCAGAGCGATTGTGCGTAAATGCAATACATGCTTCAGGGTGAATCCAAGTCATCCGACTCCCAGAATGGCAGATCTTCCTGCGTATCGTATATCGGAGGCCAAAGCTTTTGTACACACTGGAGTTGACTACGCTGGTCCAATGCGCATCCTATTGACTAGGCGCCGAGGCCAGCACGCACAGAAAGCTTACATATGCCTCTTTGTTTGCCTCGTTACTAAGGCCATCCACGTCGAGCTGGTCACTGAACTGACGTCTGATGCCTTTCTAGCGGCATTTAAAAGATTCATTTCTCGTCGTGGCCCCGTATCTTGCCTTTACTCAGACAATGCCACAAATTTCGTTGGTGCCAAGGCACAGCTAGACGAGTTATATAGTTTTCTGTTAGGCTCGGATTTTAATTCGTCACTCACTAATGAGTTGACTACTAACCGTATTGAGTGGAAAATGATCCCACCTAGATCCCCACATTTTGGTGGTATGTGGGAGTCTAATATAAAGAGTTTGAAGACTCATTTATATCGCGTCGTTGGAGACCAACTCTTGACTTATGAGGAGCTTCAAACCGTTTTGGTGCAAATAGAGTGCATTTTGAACTCTCGCCCGCTCAACGTGGTGTCCTCAGACCCCTACCCTGACGTTATCACTCCGGCCCATTTCTTGATGTCGACACCTCTTCGATATTTACCTGCGGCTGAACTAACTAATGAATCAGGCAATCTAGTTAAGCGTAAGCAATTGTTAGACAACATGGTTAAATCGTTTTGGACAAAATGGCGGCTAGAATATTTGCACACCTTGCAGGTTAGACAAAGGTGGGCTACTGATGAAAAACCAGTCGAAGTAGGAACTGTTGTACTCTTAGGCCAGGATGATGCCTCTACTCTGAGTTGGCCTTTAGGAGTTATCACAGAAGTCTATAAAGGTACCGATGGGGTCGTTAGAGTAGCGTTAGTGAAGACCAAATTTGGTAACTATAAAAGGTCAGTAACAAAACTGTACCCTATTCCGACCCAATAAATGCTAACTTTAATTCACCTTAACTTTATTGTTTTGACAACAAACAACTACAATATACATTTTACTTAATTATCATAACATCTTAGATTATCAATATTATAGCCTACTGCGTTATCCACAGTGCTGTAAAAAGAATTTTGCATAAGAAGCCCACTAGAGGGTTAACCTTCATAATCTCTAAAGTAGTTTATTCTCATTACTGAAGCATTCAACTGTACTTACCGTAACATAAATACATTGGGAATGATTATACCATAATTTTTTGTTTTTTTTTTGTAAGTTTGTAAACTTCCAAAGCGGGGTGTATGGTGAAGCCTCCTAATTTAACACTGAGAAATAAATTCACGTTGTATGGTTTTTTAAATTTTCGCGCACTTGCATGGATATGACGTTCCGCTAAACTGTCAGAGGCTGGTGACAGCGGCGCCACGATTGGTCAAATCCTGACCTATGGACCAATGAGAAGCCTCTCTGCACGACCATTTTTGAATTGGAAAACGGAAATGAAAATTCGCCATATTGTTGTTGTTTTGCTGGTCGAATTTCGGATCGCAATTTTTATTGGAAAAAACTTTGTCAAATTGATATACGGATATTATTCAAAAATATTGATAAAACTGAGCCGGGAAGAGTGATTTTACTTTGTGCTGTGGACGATTGTGTGATTTGAACAGAGAAACCTCTGCTGCATCTGGATTCTCGGCATACGATCTCCGGAGCCGGGACCTGGCAAATTCCGCTATAAGACGCCAATCCAGCAGTAAACGGATCTGGAGTGTTCTTCGCAGGTGCGTGGGATTTAAAATACCTACTTACAATCGTGAAAGTTTCTCAGTGTTCCTATATTTTTTTTGGCAATTTCTTTTAGAACGCAAGTTCATTGTGATGGAGCTATTTACACGCTCCGCCAAGAGGATTTGTTTCTTTTGGGTTAGTATAACATAATAATGATGTATTTATCAGTAATTTTTTGATGTGTTTTGAATTATTACTCTTTTTTAGGTGACTCTGGGTATCCTCTGAGGTGTACCTACTCTGATGACACCCATTTCAGACCCAGAGCCGAACACACCTGAAGAGTACTATCAAGGGCTGCATTTGAGCGCATGTAATGTGGTTGAGCGGTGTATTGGAATACTTAAAGCTCGCTTCAGGTAGGGAAACCTATTAGTAGTGATTATAAAATCTCTTGAATTCAGCCTGCAGGTAAAATTATGAACCTAACATTTTTTTTTATATAGTTTACCGGCCCATGGTAGCATTCACACATAAGGTAGGTAGGTACTGCCTTGTGGCATGGTATACCACAAGTATAAAATAGTGTTTGTTTTTTTTTTTCAAGTGCTCCAGTTGCTGCAAGAATTACAAATGCTTGCTGTGTGCTGCACAATTTGGCACACTGGGCGGATTTCATTTATTTATTCAATCACAATTTCACAATCGTATATGAATGTCTCTATAGTACACACACACACAAAACAAAAATAAAAAAATTAAATAAAAATACAGAAAAAACTAGAATACAATTTCAAAGTACAAGTATACACTACCTAAACTACTACCTAACAGCAGCAAACCTACTAACTACATACTATCCTATGTCACTAAACCTATCTTGTCATAAACTCGTCAATTGTATAGAAGCACCCCTCCAACAAAAGTTTTCTCAGTTTATTTTTAAACACGTTTGGACGGTTAATTGTTTTCATCTCATTAGGTAGAGCATTAAAGAGAAGAACCGCTTGATAACGACAGCCATGCTTTGACACATTTAACCGCATATGCATTGGAAGCTCAAGGTCTTTTCTTCTAGTATTAAGCCTCTTTGCCCTATTCTCTAATGTTTCATACTTAATTGGATGACTAGAGCATAATAAATATTTTTTAGCTGCATGAGATCTACTTCATCTCTAAGACTTCTCAAAGCATAACACGCCGAGCTAACAGAGTTTTCAATTGCTTCTAGTTCTGGCTTCCAGTTTAAGAACTGATCAATGAGAACTCCCAAAAATTTTACACTATCAGTAAAGTTAACTTTAGTCCCTCCTCTAACTATGTCTATAGTATCATGCTTATGGGCAGTCGTTTTGAATAAAATCGCATTTGTCTTGTATATATTAAGTTTCAAATTGTTGGAATTAAACCATTTCTCAAAAGCCTCTAAGGAAATTTCAACCTTATTGGTAAGTTCTTGAATGCTAGTTGCGGGGATTATTGCATTCGTATCGTCTGCATAAACTACCAACTTTATACCAGGCACAGCATTGCTAATGAAGTTGATTAGGTCATTAAGAAAAACGACAAAAAATATAGGCCCCAAAATTGAGCCTTGGGGGACTCCTCGTTTTATAGTTATTGCCTCAGATTTGCCATTTGATCTACTGACGGCTGAAGAGGCAGTCCATGAGCGCCCTCAGACACAAGGCATCAGTGCAGCCCGGGTGCAGGGCAGGGGCGCACGCACTCTAAGTGAGCTGGATCTGGGGCGTGCGCAACAGCGGGCGCTCATTCAGAGCTTGTGGTCAGATCGAGGACTCCATGTTAATTGATTATATATATTTGTAAATTACTGTGCCTAAATTACTGGCTTAGTAACTATGTTTTAGTTACAAAACATATGTACTTATCTAAGTATAGAAAAATCGGTTTGATTAAATATGTGTAGCTTTTAAAATAAATTAAATTCATTAACATGTTAATAAGTTTTATTCAGATAATATAGATAAATAGAAAATAGTCTAATAGTCATATCTAATCCAACAATAAGCAACGGTTTCGGGTGATAGATATAGACCATTCGCTGTCCTAGAGGAGAGTAGCAGTTCTAACAGCGGGAACAACAAAGGTTGATATGCTATGCTAGTTACCACATACCTACATTAACGAGGTAAATAGAAGCACGCAGAACAAAGTTGTAAAAATAATATTTTTACCTTACATCTAGAGATCTATCTTCTACATAAACTATCTATCAGTCATCAGAAATTAACCTAATAAAGTACGGTGGCTGAGATAATCGATCATTAATTCTAATTGGCGCACCGTCGTTTGTCTTCTTTCCTTATTCAAATTCACAGATTAGTCAGAGTACTTGTTCAAATTTCAAACAAAGCACAGATGAGTAGAATGAAACAAAGTTTGTTTTGGTAATTTGTTTTTTTTTTTTAAGAAATGGGCAAATACTTTGAGGAGAATGTCCTAAGATCATACTGCCTTGTCATACGTTAATAATATAATTCACAGTTGCATTACAACGCACGCATATATGCATGGTTATTATATCAATTCATGCCTCTGTAAAATGGTAGGTACCTATATTATTCACCAACATTCACACACGTTCAGCACATAACGGTTAAAAAAAACCACCGTTTTTACACATTAACACGCAAAGTAATACATTTTTGGAAAGTAATACAACACGACTTCTTGTTCCGTATGTAAGTGAGTACAGTGATATGGTATATTGTCCTGCAAATTACCTGGTCCCAATCGATGTTGGAGTCCAGAACGTTTGGGGTCAGTAACGATGGGTAGTTTGGCGATTCGCACCGAACCTGAAAATCGGAAAATAATTAAGCGTTTTAACTGTAAAATTATAATAGTCGAGGAAACAACAACAAAGTATCAAGTTTCAACAATTAACAGCGGTTTCAATGATGAAATTTGCTCTTATTTCCCGTACTATATGAAGGAAGAATAATATTTTTTGTCGTGACTATGTCTAATAAATCGATGAATGCCGCCGCGCCGGCTGCATGCACGAAAACGTTGACGTCATTGTCCGGTAACGCTCATTGTCCCGTTACGCTGGTAGTCACGTTAAACTATCGTCTGTAAACCAATTTTGCAGACAACCAATTTTTTTTTTATGAAGTTATTATAGGTGCACCTATACCTGCTACTACTCGCGCGAATAAACATGACACCTGGCACGAATGACGTTTGTGCAAAGTACAGTGTGGAATTGGATAATCTTGAGACAGAAGAGGTTCTGTAATACTTGGTAATGATAATTAACGATAAGGCTTCGCAATTAGAGGAAGAAGAAACACGGAGGGCACCGCGCGGGGCAGCGGGAGACGCATCAAGTTCCGAGCCACGTGTCAGCCAGGTGTCATGTTGATTCGCCCGAGTAGTACCTGCGCAACACTCACCATACACTCGGAGTCGGGTCCGTGCGCCGCCACGTGCATGGCGAGCGGCACGTTGAGCAGCGGCGCGCGGTACACGCTCGCGGCGGACAGGTGGTACGCGCCGCTGTGCGCCGCGCCCGGCGTCAGCGCGTGCCCGATGATCACGTGCGTGGGCGTCACCTTGCGGACTAGGATACCTGACGAATACACAATGTTCATATAATTGGATGTTCAGTTCAATCAATGTCAACAATGTTCAAGTATGGGATGACGCACCTTGCATGGGCAGCGATATCGTTTCAAATTCGTATCCGTTGACGAATATTGTGACCTGCGAACAATAGTACGACTTAGTAAAATTAGAGAGATTTTAGTAAAGTTCTTCTTCTTATCGTGTCACTTGTTCTTTAGAACTGGTTCCTGGTTCTTTAGAACCAGTGTGGTGAAAGGAATTCTAGTGCGCCTCGAAAAGGCTTCTTTGGTGCATTCGACACATGTTTTCGACCTTTAGGTTCTACGACATGCCGGTTTCCTCACGATGTTGTCCTTCACCGTTGCGAGAACGTGGGATGCATACATAGATTTTTTCAACCGAAAAAACCCATTTACACATGACTGGCACCAGGATTCGAACCTGCGACCATCAGATCGCAAGGCAATGGCCTCATCCACTCGGCCACCACGTTTAGTATAGTCAATGTAGCTTAAAGTCTGCGGGACAACCCAACAATCGGTAACTGCAGCTGGCAGAGGCGGTGAACCAATCATGTTGTGGCGAGGAGTGTACCTGTATGTGCATGGTGCGGCGCGAGAGGCGCTCGGCCACGTTGAGCGCGAGGCAGGCCCAGCTGCGCGCGGGCAGCGCCGCCGGCACGCGCGCCGAGCTCACCACGCCCGCGCCGCCGGCCTCGGGCCGCGTCAGCCGCAGCGTCAGCGAACCTGACACAACACACTCCAACAACTCATCCCACGGAAACAACACCGGCCGAGGGTCACGAGGGTGAGGCATTGTCCTAATAGAACGCGATCATGCGACCATCAAATAGGCGTCCCAATTGGCATTCGCGCGATGCGCTCGCGCGACGCGATGCCAATTGGGACGCCTAGTTGACGTTAGTATTTTTGATCGCGGATTCGCGCGACCGACGTTCGCGCGAACTTGCGATGGTCGCGTGATCGCATTCTATTAGGACAACGCCTGAGGGTCACTAGGGTGAGGATCAGTCAGGTGAGGGTCCGTCGGGTGGCTTGTCTTATAGCCCTTGACAAAATGAGTTCTTTAAGGCTTCGTCAAACAGGAAGCATTCTCAGCGCGCGTCAAGGCGTAACGTTACGTTGAGCTATAACGCTGCATTGTGTTGTACAGATTTATTGAGAGCCTGTCAAACAGTCCTGACGCCGCGACAGAACGTTGGCGTCAACTTAGCGCCTGACGCGGCGTAATGACGCGTTCTGTTTGGCGAAGCCTTTAGGGAGACCGCGACTCGACTAGGCTAGTGCAGGGCTTTCTATAACTAGTTGATGTTCGATCTGCGAAAGACTGGTGGCCTGTCTTATAGCCCTTAACAAAATGAGTTCTTAAGTGGAGACTACGACTCGGCTAGCGTAGTGTGGAACACTCTACAACAAAATGATGCTGCTGGCATAATGGCAAGGATGCAACGAGCTGACTACAAGGCACGATAACGTGCATTAGGGAGGCCTATGTCCAGCAGCGGACTGAGCAGAAGACATCGTATACGATATTGAGTCATACCTGTTTGAGGTTCGAGCCAGATCTCGAACATCAGAGAGTCGTGTCCTATGGAAAACACGTGCGCCAATTCAGTGCGCGGCTCTGGTTTGTTGGGGGAGTTGCTAGCCGTCTTGCTGGCCGGCTTGTTGGGCGACGTGTTGGTCTCCGCATCGGATGAGTTCTCGTCGGGATCTCCATCGTTCTCTGTAACAAATGATTAAATTGGAGTGGTGGTCCCATCTTGGTGTAAAAAGGGGTGATGTAATGAAGTGAGCTAGCTGCTCTCCTGATTGTGAGAGAGAGCGGCGCGGGGTCCCCCCCGCGCCGCGCCGGTACAGTCAGCATCAAAAGTCGATGAATACATTCAGATTTTCAAAATTGCTATACCCAATTGCTCAACATGACAAGCACCAGTATTGAATGAACATCATTATAGCGCAAAATTAACTGAACACCACATTGTCAAATATTGCTGATCGATATTATTTCTAAATATATCTTAACATAAAGTTTTACAAAAGTCACTGATAAATTATATTAAATGCTTGTTTCGCCTATCTAGTGTAGGTATTTACGGCAATGTCCAATAATATAAGTTATTATACAACATAAATAACAAAAGTTACTGAACATTCGTTTGTTTCACGCTACCTCGTGTGTAAACTTATTTGCATAAGAACTTTTTGACCAATTTCGCAACAAAATACGCAATATCGTTTAATTAGATGACGAATGTTTATTACATGATAGATTATACACCACCAATTTTTAATTACCAAAAAAAAATTTAATGGGCAATGCAGGCGGATTACTACGTTGCATCTGTGCAGTCAGAATTTTGGATTTCTACAAATGAGTGACAGCGGCGCGAGTGCGGCGCCCGAGCCGAGGTTTTGCGAGCTGGATCGAGCTAGGTACCCACCCGCGTTTGCCAAACGATGAATAAAACTTAAATTATTATCAATTAAAGGTACCACC
The DNA here is from genome assembly GCA_932526365.1 of Lobophora halterata. NCBI lineage: Eukaryota > Metazoa > Arthropoda > Insecta > Lepidoptera > Geometridae > Lobophora > Lobophora halterata. Next base: position 377,263 of record OW052007.1, read on the forward strand.
TGACGCAAATCCATAGTAAAACGACTAAAGGTAACAGTTGTCCAATTTTAATCAAATTGATTTTAACAAAAATTCGACTTAATTTCTTCAAGTTTTTTTGCCCGTATATGTGTTCTGTAAAGGCATGCGTATTTTTTTATGGTTATTAAAATTTGACCGTGTATATGATATATTGAATTAGATGATGACCAGATACCTGGTGCGTGGCGGTGAGCGTGCGCGTGCAGCCACAGCACGAGCGCAAAGCCCTGCAGCCACGGCGCCCAGCCCGCGCCCTCCGCGCCCACCCGCGCCGCGCCGCAGCTCCACGCAGACACTATGCCTACAAACAAATAAACTCCCATTATACATTACTAGCTGAACCCGCGTGCGACTTCGTCACCCGTTGAAGAGTTGCTTATTGTTTCTTTCACCCACGGAAGAAATGCCACAAAATAGCAAAGTGTCAGTACTAAGCAAGTCAATCAATACTTGCACATTTTCAATCCCTCTTTTTACCAACTCAAATATTTAATTTAGTAAAGTACTGAAAAACTTGGAAAGCTAAAGCAAATGTTATTTGTATTTAATGGCTTACCGGCTCTTGTGTGCGCTTCATACAACTTCCTAGCAGAGCTCTCCGCTAGATGGCTCTGTGATGACACCCCGTTCATCGTCAAATGAACAAACTCTTCTGTCAACGTATGCATTGTTTCTGTAAACAAAAAATAAAAAAACCTAGACAATTCCTTACTTTAACAAAATATAAACATGCACGATATATCTCGTTATCTTGTTGACATTTTTGTTCTCAACAACTGTTTCCATTCTGCTTGCTAAACGTGAAGACCTGTAATTAGCTTAATGTTAGCTATAATTAAGTTACTAAATTTATAAGCCGTTGGTCTTCCAATATAAATAAATAAATACCCTGCCCACAATTAGATAGCTATTGAAAGGTCCATGGAACTAGCAATTCGCTTACGTATCCTGCAAGAAACGGCAAGGTTACCCGTGTGGTCCCTAGTGATGGGGAAGGTGAGTATGCAGTCGGGCGTGTGGTGGCCGGGGTGCGCCGCCAGCCGCTGCAGCGCCGTCAGCAGCAGCGTCAGCGGCGGCGCCTCCGCCGTGAACAGCCGCAGCAGCGCCGCCAGCTCCACGGGCTCGATGCTCTGTGACGCCAGCACGTGGATCAGCTCCAGGATGCTGCGCTGGAGATCTGGCAGGACGACATTCTCTTAATATGGTGGGACAGAATTGAGACTGCATGGCTAAATATCGGCCGAAAGCCCTTTCAAAATCATTGTTTTCGAGAAAGGCAGTGGCTGAATCTAACGTCAAGGACGAAATAATAGCCCCGATGATGATGGCGATAACTACAACGCGACAAGAGATAAACAGTAAAATCAGCTTATGATGACTTAGTCGTTTTCGTTTTGAGGTACGGTATTAATGTGTAGGGATGGCGTCATGTGCCCACCTTCAAGGGAGGGGTCGGTGGTGGTGAGCAGCGCGGCCTGCGGCGGCGCCAGCAGGCGCTGCGCGAGGCGCTGCGGGGAGCGCGCGCCGGCCAGCGCCGCCGCCAGCCGCGAGCAGCACGCGCGCGCCAGTTGCACGCCCACGCGCTGCACGCCCGCCGCCGCCGCGCCGCCGTTTGACGACTTCGCCTTAGCTTGCAGCAGCCTGCACCAATAAGGCAAACCAGACTATGCTTAGGGTCTGTGATACGTAACGATGCAAAACCCCCTTTTATTATAACATCTACATCTATTGGCTAGTTTTTATATTTTTTGTCTATTAATTTAAGGAAATGCTTTATATATAGCTGGTTGAAAAATGTTTGAACAAAATAAGTGACTTCTGAGATTTTGACATCATAAAATAAATTGTTAAATTAGATATAATGCATGATAAATTTTGCACGCCGTCACACGGTGTACGTGAAACCAAATATTATAATTTAGAACTGTAAACTATACTTCATGCAATAAACCATTTCAATTAATTTCATTTACGGATTTTTCCGCATAAATGTCAAATAGCCTTTATTTTTGAGACAAAACTGAAGACATTTGTATGTATAATAAAAATGTGTGTAAAAAAGCCTTATCGACAGTTTCATGGTAATATTTCTGACTCGGGCATTGCGATACTGGACATTAAAAAGTTAATAGACACAGTTTACATACTCAATCACAAAATATACACTTTTATATCAAGTGAATATGAAAGACGTTCATTCTAGCGCATTACAACAGCATCTATCTTCATAGCTTCACCACAATAACAAGCTATTATTCAATCAACCGCTGCGGATCTTTGTCGCGGTCAACCGCAGAGTCGGTCGCATGCTGCGTCAATCATGCGCGTAACTATATGACATAAGATCCCATCCCATCTAAATACTTACGATGCATTTCTTTTTTTCAGAGATACAAGTGTAATGAGCGCTTTTTTTAAAGATACCGAGATAATACTAACTTGTCAATAAGCTGTGTGAGGATGTCCACGACTATAACACACAACTCCGGATGAGCTAGTTCCCCGTTCTTTGTGTATTCCGCACATTCCGCGGTCAATGTCTCGGGTACGGGCGATTGGATACCTGCAAGCGAACAAAGCACTTATTGTTGGCCACTAAGGTTGAAAATAGATTGGTAAGTGAATGTTTGAATAACGCACCTGATGAAGAAATGGACGACATGTTCATAGACATTTTCCTGCTCTTGTGCAGCGGTAGCAGCTCGAACTTGCCGATTTCCACGTCAGCCTGCAGGTATAAAAGATACCTTGTAAATTGGCAAAATAATTAAATGTCTGATGACGATTACGAGAAACCAAACTTTTGCTGTAATGAAATGTTTCAAAAAAAAAATTATAAGTAATTATATTTTGCTACTATTTTTATCTTTTTTTTACTGCACGTTTGTAATATTATTTTCTAGCGCCTAGGCGCTCTTTTCTTTTCGTAATTACAAGTACATAGTAATTATTTAATCTTCAAAAATGTGAGAGGGCGAATCAGGGGTGCTATACGCCTTAAAATTTGAATGTGTAGCGTGACGGCGTACCTCGTACCCCTCGTCGCCCCGGCCGGCGGCGGCTGGCTCGCTGGGCTCGCTGGCGTACACGGGCGCGGCGCTCTCCTCGCTCTCCTCGCTCGACGAGCACGACGCCGAGCTGCCGCCCGCGGCGCACAGCAGCGGCGGCACCTGCACCAAAACATTAACCACACTTCACTCCAGCAGCCAGCTATTCCATATTTTGCAGTATTCCTTAAATTAAGAAGATTTTTTTATCAAATTATATATGATAAATATTGGACTAACTGTAACAGTTTGTCCAATATCGTATCGTCATCGTTTGGCAAACTCGGGTACCAAACTATATAACTTCTAATATAAAGAGTTTAAAATGAATTATAATCAACAGAATAATTAACCGCAATGCGTCACAACAACGACAAATACATTAACGTTACTAAATAAATATCTACTACTTAATAAATATTAGCTACCTACATATTTATGTACATATTTCTATTTTTTTATAATAATACTTAACCTTTGACTTTATCAAAAATAGCTCGTGCATAATTAGCAAATACTAGTTATTGCTTAATATTTTACGATTATGAGTCAACAGCAAACATAATAGTACTGGACTCTAACATAATCACGGTTTTACAAAAACATAGACAACCGATTTCAATTGGACTGTTTTAGCTACCGTAAACACGACTGAAAAGTCACAGAGTCACAGGGAAGCAAAATACTCAATTTCGTTTACTTCGACGACATATTTTTTTTCAGTTAGATATAAAAAGTAAACTATTGTACCGATTTTTTGTATGATACCAATCTGAAAGTATATCCTCTCAAACAAAAAAGTTTTTTTATATCGGATCATAAACAACAAAGTTCTGAGGTAACAAACATTAAAAAAAATATATAAATGATAATCTCCTCCTTTTTGAAGTCGGTTCAAAATAGACCGACAGAAAATATGTGTCTGATACAATTAACTTTCACCAGCATTTGCTCATTACTGCGATACAAATAAACTCACTCTCTCCATCCACGTGACAGATGCACAGACAATAATAGTGTTCCACTTATACGGTGAACCAGCACTAAGGTTTTTTTGTTTATATTGAGCTAATTTATATTCAACCTTCACATTTACATAAGTGCAATAAAACAATTTTTTCTAGTTTTCTATGTAGTAGTGGACATTCAGAGTCGCGCGACGACTAAGTTCGAAGACAAGGTTTCCGTATTATGAATGTATGTCAAGTTTGAGTCGAATTTACGGATAGAGTTCCCACTACGTTCAGTCTTCGAGCACAGGGTAATCAATATGCTACAAAACGTTAAAATGTATTAAAATAAGCTGGAAAGTAGAATATGCATTACTAGCAGACTTCAAGACTGCAACCAACCTTTTCAAATCAAATAGTCTGACAAGACCATTTGATTTGACTACTACTCAGACATTAAAAGCAGGAGAGGTTAGCCTTGTCATTCAGATTTATATTATTAATTTGGAAAATATTACAGTTTTTATTCATCTAAATCGTCTTTTAGCTCCACTTCTGATTTTTCTTAATAGTATTGTATAGAAGAAAAGTTAAGCTCAGTAGCACGATCTGGAATCGAGAAGAAACCTGCAACCAGTACCTAAATGAGTGTAGTTTGATGATGATAGAATAAAAAATTACCACATTTGTGACAACATTTTCAAATGTTACAAAATTGTATCCGTTTCTCGTCCCGCACCGGGGAACCCTATCAAACAGAACCTATTAAGGCGGTAGCTATTAGGCGAGGGGCCAAAACCGGTACGGCTAGAGTAGATGCAGCGCTTTGCCCAAACCGCCCGCGCCTCTAATGGGACGCATGGCATCCAATCTCACATCAATAAATAGATGATAAATAATCAACTTTAACCTTAACATATTTTTGACATGACTACGTCTAATAAATCGATAAAGGCCGGCTACATGCACGAAAACGTTGACTTCATTGTCCGATAACGCTCATTGTCCCTTTACGCTGTCAATTTTATTCATTAAAGTATGCAACCTTTTCATCAATGTTTTGTTATGACGCTGTCACGTTAAACTTTCGTCCGTAAATCAACTTTACAAACAACCAATTTTTTTTATGAAAACATTTTGTGCAAAAACATGAGACAAATAACCGGTAACATAAATCTGGCTGAGAATGTTGTCTATCGCATTATCTTTTTATAATAAGGTACACGTGGGGCTTCATTTCTTCTCGTGTAAGCCGGTGGCGCAATCTGACGACAGATCTTTAAGGCCCAGAATCCGGCGCGCCGCTATTTCGCTCGCACATTTATAAAATTTATGAGATATAAATTGACTGAGTATCGATTGGGAAACAGTTTTGCCCTATTTCCTTCGCTTATGTTTAACATATCAAAACAAAAAATGATGTAAAACATTTTGTAAGGTTGTTTGTAGTCAAAATATATCTTCAAAATCGTACAAATGCGAGAGCGAGATAGAGACGTGCGGAATTCTGAGCCATAAAAGCAGTGGTTTCGATGTTATCGAGTTACCAACATCCATACATCTAATCATCCGATACCGAATTGTTTAAATGTAACGCGTCCCGCATCGAAACTTAAAACCTAACGAGCCCGCGAGGAGTTACATTCAAGAACGTAGAGATAAAGTTAATTTGTTTACGCAAATTGGGATTCAACAGATAAATATACAAAAATAGCACCAAAGTAGTAATTATAACAGATATGATAACTGACGTACTTATATCATTTAAAAGCTCTTGTGTTTCGGTTATTTTAATTTTTAGGTTCATTAAACATTTTTATTTTAGCTATGCACTTTATGTAAAATGTGTTTTTTTAGCCTGAAATAAATGACTTGATAATTTGCACTCAAACGGACCTGAGGTTAAATTTATAATTTTCATTGTTACTTCATTAATAATTAATGTTTTTTTCCAATCTACTTAGGTTTAAATTTATTATTTTGATTTGAACGGATAAAGTTATTATTTTGACCCAAACAAAAACACCGTCAAAAACAATCATGTTTTGAACTAAAATGTAAATGCAAACATAAACCTAATCTAGAATCTTGGAAAATATTTCCACTTCAATATGAGACTGGTTTAGTCACGTGGCCTTGTTTACCATTGAGTCAGCAGAGTCGCGGGTTCTAATCCGCGTCGGTCCGGCGGAGGTCGTGGGACAGCCGATCATAGGGCGCGTTTGTAAGGTTTCACTTCGCTAGCTAGCTAGCTGGCTTCCGTACGTCTTACAATTTGTTAAATTAACAACAAACTTGGATTTGCGACTACGAATTTGCAGGTTTTCACCGATTTCAAAAAAAGACAAGGCTCTCAATTCGGTTGAATGTTTTTACTTTGCACACCTCGAATGGAGGCAGAATGTATAGGACCGCTTGATTGACGTGTAACAACCTATTATATTATGTACCTACATTCTAGCAAATAACTGATTATCTTATCTTACTTCAAAACTTTGTTGTTTAGAAGCCGATTTGAAAAATTCTTTTTTTGTTCGAGGGTTTGGGAAATTGGTTCAAAATCGGTTCAGTAGTTCAGTTTATAAATCAAAATAACTGAAAAAAATACGTCTCTGAAGTTAACAAAATTGCGAATTATGCTTCCCTGTGAATAATCAGTGGTTTTTACGATCACAAACGATCCAAACGAAGTCAGTTTTTGTAAAACATTCATTATAACATATGAGATATACGTTAATTGAATACACGCAAAGCGTTAATATTATCGTAATCAGGGTGCGCTTGCTCTTCGTTTGACGATACTGGTTCCTGATTTCACTCGATAGGGTCTCGTTCTGGCCAATGTGTCAGTGCTCAGCGCATTCCCGTTGCAGCTGTTCACAGAGGTGCTGCCTTCATCATGTATGACAGTTTATTTATTTATTATTTTACACAAACAGTAACTTACAAACTATAGGTCCAAGTCGTTACAGAGTGGAGCTAAAGTAAACAAGTGCCGTAGCGTTAACCTCGCCCACCTTATCGTGGAAGAAGTCCAGTTCTGGGTGTTGAGCAGTCGGGGGTGTGTGTGGCTCACCTTGTGGTGCGCGGTGCGCGGCATGGCGTGGTAGCGGCTGGGCTCGGCGCCGGCCACCCGGATGAGCGCCTCGCACAGCGCGCGCAGCCGTGCCCCCCCGCCCGCACCACCCGCGCCGCTCGCCGGGACCAGCGCCGCCCGCACCAGCCGGCAGCTCGTCTCCTTCGACCGTCCCGACGTCACGTCTGGCAATACAACACACATACTATAAGGGCGCCTTCAAATTAGAGGCGTGAGGAAGGTTCTTCTAGTTTTCATACAATATTTAGACTCGCCACTGTGGCGCTGCACCTGCGTGGGGCACCACCTAAGGGCTGCGCACAAGGCCGTCTCTACCGTGGGGTACAAGGGGTGCGTGGCAACCGGGCACACGGTCCTATGACACCTATTAATTCGGCGAGCCTCTCTTGAAGCGATAAAATGTCAAAAATTGTACCTACTTATGAAAAATATGAAAAAAAAACTGCGGATACTGTCTGATCTGTCTGCGGCAGTTTGAACTTGCGTTCGTATTGCAAAGGGGGTGGAGGTTGATTTTCGCACCTCTTAAAGTTATGATGGCCCTCGCTGCGCTTTCGTCTTTTGGCAGATACAAGCTTGGTCTTATTCCCGGTCACTATAATTTGAATGTCTTCAAGGCAAGAGAGAATAGAAATATTCTAGGTAAGGGTGCTACATCGTCCACGTCTACATCTTTATTGAGATCGAGCAAAAAGGAGTATACGCGAGGCTACAACTAGTAAAGTAAATAAACCAGCTACTTTACATTTACCTACATTAAATTCAATAGGCTACTGCGGGAAGAAAAACAATTCAAGCAAGTCGGTGATTGTACAGTAACATAACGAGCGAATAGTAGGTATTAAGGTAAACTAAAAGATTCAATTGAATAATGGAATCCTTAGGGCAGGACCGCTATCGTAATCTTATCGTAGCAAAACAAACAGCAGTACACAACCACGCTACGCACAAGCCTGTCACAATATCCTCAACAACATTAACTAGTTATATTGATCTATTACTCAATGCTCAATATAGTATTTATTGTCATCACCATGGTTTGATAAGATGTTAACAATTACAATACTTTGATACACATGAACCCCTTTGGAGCATTACAATATGGTAGGAGGCAGACCGAGGTTTTTCTTATTACTTAGATACCTAAGGCAAGTACCTAAGTTATTTTTTTACGACTTCTATACAATATTTGTTTTGGTAGGTAAGTAATTTATTTGAATAAAATAATTGCTAAGTATTTATTTATTTATAAATTATAGGACAAAGTTAAATTTGCCTTTGCCCAGCAGTGGGACAGTATAGGTTAGGAAAAAATATGACAAAGTTAGATTATTCATAAGTAAGTATTTGGTTTTTATTTAAATGTTAGGTGTATGGTCATATAGGTAATAAATGTAAATAAAAGTAATGCAAGGTCACTATTAGACCTAAGTGGAATTTCTTGACATCTATCGACGAATTTTAATTTGATTGCCAACAAAATATAAGTTATGTGAAGCAAATGAGCAATGCAATTAGTAATTTAGTCTACCGTGAAACTTACAGTTACGCAGCGATCCAATGATTCATAATTACGGAATCGACTTTATTTTCTACCACATAAAACTTAAATTGGCACAACACAGTGTAACATGAAACCGTAGAAAATAATGCCCTTGAGCTAGAGTTTAGTTCCAGATTGTTGCTCTTGGGTATAAATGTAACGAGTTTGTAAGCACGTCGGTGGTTGTCGGTATTTGGGCAGACACTGACATTATCGAGGGACATCTAACATTACCATACTGACCCGATTTACGAGTCGCAATGCAAAACATGATTTAAATAAATATAAGGATTAATGTCAACTCATAAACTGTCGATATTTCAAACAAAATAAAAAAAAAATGCTGCAATTAGTTTTTTTTTAAATAATCAAAAGACATATTGACCTCAGGTAGAAACCGGATAGAACGATCATGAAATGGTTAAAATAAAAAGATCAAAGGGAACTAGCTACAACAATGTTGTGTTGATCAGTTTACCACAAAACGTGTTTATTTGAATTTCATAAATGTCAAAAACAAGCCAAAAACACATAACTCCGTTTGCGTTTCCAATTCGTTCATACTTCCTGACTAACAGACATACCCTTCAAATTCCGACCTTTAGTAGTTGGGTCTGAGCATCTTGTCTGTCAGTCAGTTAGCACAATGCTTTTAATGAAATGAAATGCCTGACATTGAATAAAAATAGTGTGTGATGAGAGCTTACCGGCGACGGCGAGCTGCAGGGTGAGCAGCGCCTCCATGATGCGCACGAGCAGGCGCGCCTCCGCGGGCGGCGCGTCCCCCGCGCCCAGCGCGTGCAGGGCCAGCTTGAGCAGCGCGTAGCTGTCCAGCAGCGCCGGCTCGGCCGCCACGTGCGCGCGGAACGCGGGGCTGTACACGCACAGCGCCGCGCACGTCTTCCAGAACGTGCAGATGTTCTTCAGCACGGAGAGGTGCTCCTCCACGCACTCCTCCAGCGTGTTCTCGCTGGACGCGTACGCGCTCGTCATCGACTGCGGCGGCGACACCTTCCTTTCGACGTGCTCCATCGACGGGATGAACGCCAGCGCCGCTCGCTCCGAGTCCACGTTCACCAGCTCCTCGTACTTGTCCGACGGCAACTTCAGGCGGTATATCTTGTAGAACTTGTCCGTCATGTCCGACAGAGACTTGAACAGCATCTGCACCGACGACAGCGAGCTCATCTCCCGGTAGTACGTCAGCTCGGAGTTCTCCTTCATCAGCTTGAATATCTCGACGATGATGGCTATCTCCAGAATGGAGCAGCATTGGTTCGAGAACTCCGGCAGTGACACTAGCTCGAGCACGTAACTGAGCCCGCCCTTCTGTATGAACTGCTCGGCGAAGGAGACGGTGTTAAGCAGACTAGCGAAGATGTTCAGGCAGGAGACGGTGAGGAAGTAGGCGGACTGTTCCAGCCGCATGACGTACCTGTGCTTGGCCACGATGAACGTCGGGTAGATGACGCTGAAGAGCAGCTCGTGCTTCATCTCGACGCGGCAGCGCGGCGTGACGCGCAGCAGGTGCGTGACGGTCGCGTGCAGCACGCTGTTGTGATTGTCCAGCTGCAGCAGCGTGTTGTAGTGTATGAGGAAGGAGCACACGCTCTTCCTGTCGGGCGGGGCGGGCGCGTGGGGGGCGTGGGGCGCGTGCGGCGCGTGCGGCGTGTGGCGGCAGGCGCGGCGAGCGGGCTCGCGGTCCGCGCCCGGCTCGCACACGGCGCACGGCAGGCGGTCCGCGGCGCGCGCCGCCAGCACGCCGGCGCCCAGCTCCCCGTACACGGCGTGCTCCAGCACCTGCAGGCACAGCGGCGCGGCGCCCGCATGCGCCACCATCACGCGCACCGCGCTCTCCATGAGCACGGCGGCCGGAAAGCAGCAGCACGCGCCGCAGTGCAGCATCACGCGCAGCGTCTTGTTCCGCAGCTGGGCGTGCGACGCCACGCGCTCGTCGGCCAGCAGCGCGGCCAGCGTGCCGTACAGCGCGGACACGCAGCACGCGGCGGGCGGGGGCAGGCCGCCGCCGCGCGCCTCGCCCAGCACGTCGTGGTGGTGGTGCATGCCGGCCGCCACCCGCTGCCGGCATATCTTGTGCCGGGAGCGGGGGCACGCCGCCGAATGTATCACCTCGCTCCGAATCCTCTTCATCCCGTTGATCAGTTTCCCCACGACCTCTATGAGTTTCTTCATCAACACGACGACGTCCTCGTCCGGTACGGAAGGTATCCGCATCATGAGCCGCATACTGTCTTCGAGCAGCCCGCCCCTGAGGCACTCCCCGTACAGCCGGAACTGGTCGGTGAACTCGCGCAGCTTGTCCACGGAGCGGCACTGCATGAGCAGGCAGTGGAAGAACGCGGTGATGGAGTACGCTATCCCGAACACGAACTTGAGCAGGTTCTCAGATTCAGTGTTGTCGGTTTGGTCGGCGCGGCCGTCTCTCTTGCTTTTGTTGATCACGTCTTCCAATATCCTGAGCAGCATGGGCAGCACGCCGCTGTTGATCAGTTTGGCGCAGAGGTCCGCGTGGACGAGCACTTTGTCCAGCGCAACTATCAGAAGCTCGGTGAGAGCCACTTTGATCTGCGACCCCTGCAGATGTGGCACCGTGGTCGCGGTCTGCGCGGGCAGCGTGCTGAACTGTATGGAGCAGAGATTGCGCAGCGCGAAGTTGATGCACTGCACGGAGATCTGCGAGCCCTCGGCGCCGCACAGGCTGCTCTCGGCCCGGCACAGCTCCTGCAGCAGGTCCGTGATGATCAGGGTGAACTCGAACGCCGCTATCTCAGAGTTGATGATCTCTTTGTGCTGATCGTTCATGTGATCGTCGGCTTTGGGTTTCGCCTTCCGCGGGGAGTGGAACGAGTCCGAGTATGTGTCGGGGTATTCGCTGGACGAGCGGAGGGAGGAGTTGAAGTACTGGAAGTCGTCGTCGGGGGTGACCTTGATGGCGAGAGACCTGTTCAAGACCTGGAGGTCATCGTTGGAGTCGGCTGATTCTGAAGATTGGTCGGAGTCTGCAGGTTTTCGCTTCTTGTTGTCCGACGTATCGTACTGGCTGCCGCGCCTCGACCTATGCGAACAAACAATCGTGTAAACTGCTTAAGATTTGGTACTTACTGAAGATTCTTATTTGCGAAGCGTTACCTTGCGGGGTATCGATCTGGCGAGTCGATGACGCTTTTTGACTGGAGGCTTGGCTTCTGTTTCGCCCATATCCTGAAACATACGTTATTCTACAACCTGCTTATTATTTCGTGCAGTTATAACAAATTCCATTATATTAAAGCCGCATCACATAACAAGGAACATTCCTACTACTTACACGCATAAGTCTACAAAATCATTGCATAATATAGATATAAGGTAATTGGATCAATCTGCGGCGTGCGGTCAGGCAACCTTGCCGCGAATCAACAATGCGCAATAGCGATAATAACAACAGATTTATCTCGTTTACGAACATTTATTGTTTTGTCGAAATGCAAAGTTCGCCTAATTGGCGTAATGAGGCGCCAAGAGTAAAGTTTGGTCGTTCGTGATAAAACACAGCACAGCTATCACACTGGCACAAAGTAATAATATACTGTTACTGGTAATGATTATAAGAGATTATGTTGTATGAAAATAATAACTAATTGATAAACTTGACCTGCCCTGGCCCTTGCGTTTACCTACTAGGTATAGTACGGCCGGCGGATCTAGGCCGGCGTAAATTTGCGTTGGAATCTTTCCGTCTCACTTCAGCATTATTTGGTGTCCGTATCACTTATCTCGCTCTATAGTATCGTCGCCTAACTTCTAGCCGGCCTAGATCTGCCGGCCATACTATACTATAATATTTAAGTCGATGAAATTAATAACACAAGTAATAAATAAGCACAAAAAGCACTAAAGAGTCATCAACATAAACCACACACAACCAACGTCGGATGCGATACGGAAGTAGCCACTTCTATAAGGACTCCAACGCTGGTCCTAAGAAGGTTTTACACTACAATGAGGAACTTTAGAATAAACAATGCGATGCACATACCTATGTGAAAACAACTGGTGAATAGGTGTGCGTGGTGCGAGTGCGCGCGCTTTGACAACGGAGGGCTCGGGCGCGGCCTCACTGCCGGCGGCGCTCAGCTCGCCGAACAGCCAGATCAGCACCGAGCTCAGCTGCCGGCAGCACGACAGACCCTAGTGGATGAAAATGACTATGAGGAGTGTCGTAGTAGCGCAACTTGTATTTTCTAGACACCATCAGTAGCGCAACTTGTCTTTTCTAGACACCATCAGTAGCGCAACTTGTCTTTTCTAGACACCATCAGTAGCGCAACTTGTCTTTTCTAGACACCATCAGTAGCGCAACTTGTCTTTTCTAGACACCATCAGTAGCGCAACTTGTCTTTTCTAGACACCATCAGTAGCGCAACTTGTCTTTTCTAGACACCATCAGTAGCGCAACTTGTCTTTTCTAGACACCATCAGTAGCGCAACTTGTCTTTTCTAGACACCATCAGTAGCGCAACTTGTCTTTTCTAGACACCATCAGTAGCGCAACTTGTCTTTTCTAGACACCATCAGTAGCGCAACTTGTCTTTTCTAGACACCATCAGTAGCGCAACTTGTCTTTTCTAGACACCATCAGTAGCGCAACTTGTCTTTTCTAGACACCATCAGTAGCGCAACTTGTCTTTTCTAGACACCATCAGTAGCGCAACTTGTATTTTCTAGACACCATCAGTAGCGCAACTTGTCTTTTCTAGACACCATCAGTAGCGCAACTTGTCTTTTCTAGACACCATCAGTAGCGCAACTTGTCTTTTCTAGACACCATCAGTAGCGCAACTTGTCTTTTCTAGACACCATCAGTAGCGCAACTTGTCTTTTCTAGACACCATCAGTAGCGCAACTTGTCTTTTCTAGACACCATCAGTAGCGCAACTTGTCTTTTCTAGACACCATCAGTAGCGCAACTTGTCTTTTCTAGACACCATCAGTAGCGCAACTTGTCTTTTCTAGACACCATCAGTAGCGCAACTTGTCTTTTCTAGACACCATAAGTAGCGCAACTTGTCTTTTCTAGACACCATCAGTAGCGCAACTTGTCTTTTCTAGACACCATCAGTAGCGCAACTTGTCTTTTCTAGACACCATCAGTAGCGCAACTTGTCTTTTCTAGACACCATCAGTAGCGCAACTTGTCTTCCCTAAACACCATCAGTAGCGCAACTTATCTTTTCCGTTCGTTAGCCTAGTAAATTAACTTGGAAGTCTACTTATCGCAGCTTTTTGACCGTTTAGTAACATAGATAATTTGTAATAGAAGCGTGCACATTGCGTACGTGATTAGAGTCAGGGACCTCACGTACCAATGTGTGTCTCTGCGGTATCAGTATACTGTGTCTGTGCTAGAGGCGGTGAACGAACTCAAAACACATTAGCACACAAAACAATTTATCTCAATACTATACGATCTTCGTGTAGCATAAATTAGTACGAGTTTACGATCTAGATGTAAATAGATACTGCACTAACTCAGACTATAAACTGGGCCGTACGTTAATTTAGGATTTGGTATATTTGTCGCATAATATAAAAAAAAATATGGGATTTGATCAAGTGAACTGTAAGCTAGTGTCGAAAGGAATTAGTAACTTATCAGCAATATATTCACAAAAAATATTCAAACGAAAAGAGATGTTTGCCTAAGACAACTTTCTCTGATTTTTTGTGCATCGACATTCAACTAACCTACACGGGTTAGTTAGATATTTGTAGTTTTAATGCCCGTTTCGTTGGTAGCATTGCAAGCCTTCACGGTCTAATAGCGACGAACGAAACTGAAATTCGTCTATGTAAACGACGCAATCCTTTAAGGTTAAACTTAAAAAATGGCTCATAGAGCAATCGTTCTATGAATTGGATGAATTTAATGCAATGAAATTATAATAAAACTTGTTTGACATTATTTAAATATTATTAATTATCAATAATTTACAATTATTTAGAAATTTATATTATTATATTTTTTATTAATTTAATTATTGTTTTTACTGTGTGCAACTGCATATATGTGCTATAATATATTATTTTTGGAAATGACTTGTAACAAATAGTTGCCAATAAAAAACTATGAACTATGTAAATACTAATTCAATAGGTACAGCGATATTGCAAATTCCACCAAACTACCCTTGACCTTCGTCAAAAGAATACCTACTACTGGTGGACCCAAAAGGCTCATCAAATTTGAAGACAGCGGGCGATGCTTTTGACGTATTAAAATGTTTGAACCAGTTTGGACTTTTCACGTCTTCTAGCCCAAAACTAGGCAGTGCTTGTACTATGGGAACCAGATTACTAATAGAATACTGGTATACTTTTGACGTGACTACGTCTAATAAATCGATGAACGCCGGCTGCATGCACGAAAACGTTGACGTCATTGTCCGGTAACGCTCATTGTTCGGTAACGCTGGTAGTCACGTTAAACTATCGTCCGTAAACCAACTTTACAGACAACCAATTTTTTGTTTGTAAATACATATCGAGGAGTAATACATAAATAACACATACAGATCGAGTAGAGTGGAAGAAAGGGGGGAGGTCTTTGCCCAGCTGTGGGACACTAAAGGGCAGGGTTTGCAAATATCCGATATTTATTATCAAAATATCGGATATTTATGATATATATCGGATATATATCAATTTTGTATACTATTTATTTATGAATACTACTTGCATGTGTTACAAAAACATACTAAAATTATAAAAAAAGAACTAAAATGTTTTTAATGTTTTATATACCTATTTAGGTACTTAAAATCAGACAAATGAAACCAAAACATAAAATCATATTTTAGATCAGGCAAAATCAACAAAAACACATAAAATCTTTTATATCAAAAAATCAACTCAAAAATATAAAACGTTTTTTTATGAATTCTTATCAGTCAATAGTAATATTTTTTTTTATTTCAAGGCGCTTCAATGGTTAGAGAGTATGTTTTAACTCTACTTCCAAGCCATCATTTGTAAGTAGAAATACAGTAACAAACGTTAGAAATTACTTAATAATATGAATTTTTTAAACCATTTTTGTATTGCAATATATTATAAAAAAAAACATTGATATATATCGGATATATATCTTGATATATATCCATTGATATATATCCTCGAACCCTGCTAAAGGGCTGAGAATAATAATTACATATGTATTCTACATAGAAGACACCCAGGCTCAGGACAACCAACGATGTTGATCATGACACCAATATTTGTCCTGAAGCGGAAATCGAACCCCTTGACAGTGGCATGGCAGTCCAACACACTTCCATGTCGTCAAAGTATGCTTTCTTAGTAAACTGTATTAATTAATGATCTATGAGAGCTACACGAGGCTTCCGTCGAGGCACCCGCGTCACCCCAGATAGCCGCTGCACTATTTATCACGAAACTCAGATACCGTCTATTTGTGTTTGATTTTAATTTCAATTGATAGCATTAGATTCAGAAGTTGTCGAATTAGGGTGCGTTTCCACTGACGCGGAGCTGGGCGGAGTGGAGAGGAGCGAACCGTGAATTGAAAGAAATAAAATAATGTTCGTATTTATGCTACACAGTGCACTGCACACAGGACAAACGAATTGGCCAATCACAGTGCTCAAAATTCCACTTCCACTCCACTTCGAGCACTGTGATTGGCCAATATACGGTCCGCTGCTCTCCACTCCGCCCTCCACTACTACACCTAGTAGTAGCAGGAAGTAGGTGCATTGTCAATGCACCCATGTGGGTAGACGGAAATCCCTCTCTGCGTATAAATGGCTGTTATAAGAGTACTACTCCTGGTATTATTCATCATAATGCCGATATTCTTGAGTGTGTATGGGAGCCACATCTAAGAATAAATTGACCAATTAAGAATAAAATGACACATCTAAGAATAAAATGACACAATATTTAAAAAAGAGGTGTTACCTCGACGCCCAGCGCGCGCAGTAGCACGAGACAGCGCCAAGCCACGCCGCCCAGCAGGTACTTGCGCAGGATCTCCTCCGAGGACTGCGCATTGCAGCGCGCGAACAGGCTCTTCCACTGCTTCTCTTCGCCGGCCGCGCCACCCGCTTCTAACATCATCATAATCATGATCAGCCTATCGCATTCGACTGTTGGACTTAGGCCTTTTTTATTATTTATTTAAGCTCACAAAACACATCACAACCACAAATAAAATTATAGGTTAACAAAGATTTCTGAGCTTGATTGCAACATAAACATATGTACGCACCACTAAACAATACATAAATACCGAGCAGACTAACTACTTCTAACTTAAATAAGATCAGAGATCAACTCAACTAAACTTAATAAAAATATAATAATACAAGGGCAGAAATCTAATTTCAGATTTATATAATATAAAAAATAAACTAAAAGTATCTTATGCTAAGTACTACTGAGTCACTCTGATCATTAGAGTGGCTCACATTATTAGCAAAATAGAAATTGAGGATGGTCTTTCCCAATCTTCGGCTTGCCGCATCCATCTTCAGCCAGATGGCATCCTACACTACGTTTGCCGCTTCTAACGTGACCGAGAAATTGGATGTTAACTGGATAACTCTTCCTCCGCAACCCATGAACCCTACCCAACCTACAAGACCCTGTCAGTTTCGTGCCTTATTTGGGATCTACGGGATGTTAACTGAATAGTTCAGATTATCAAATCTAAATATTTATTTCGGACAATTTTCAATGTAGATCCATATAAAAAACATTAAAATCATTAACAAGAAATCATTACAAAAAAATTAAACCTATCATCATGAGCACCTCAAATCGAGCTTTAATCCAATAGCGGAGCAGCCTATTGGATCGAAACTAGATTGAAGATTAGCAGGGGGATGATACACTAAGATATAAAATTGTAAGTGCAAACACCTCGCTCGCTTTTTATACGTATGAGCTTTATGCGTTTCCTGAATATATGCTAGCTTACGCTACGCTACACGTTTCTTGAGTATTTCTTATCGCACCTTAGTTTTTTATGTAGATGTTTTAATATCATTAGAGTTTATTTTTGATGAACAGCCATTTTAGCGTGGAATTAGCGTTATAAAGACGTAAATAACGCGGATTACTCAGAAGTTAGATCCTACAAAGTACAATCTCAAGAGGAGAGCTATCTTATCTCGTCTATTTAGAATTGTAACTAGTGTATCAGTAATTGCTCCTGTGTAAACATCAGTATGTCATAACATGACCCTCTAGGTCCCCGGAGTATGTAAGTGTAGGTATGCTAGATAAAGATATGGTAGGCATTAGGCAAGGCAGATAGGGAGTATTTAAAAAATAATTCAATTTTCAATTATATTACCGCTAAAAGGTTCTGTCTGTGTACCTATATGTAGTTGATAGTACAGATTTTCTAGGTATTGTCTTGAGGTTTGAGATGTCGCATGTGAGTGACTCTAGATCTTGATGACAATTAAACTTTAAAAACGTAAATGACCATTAATGGATCAAGATAATTTTAATATCATCTGAACTCATCGATTCAGTTCAGTTCAATACAATGTCGTTCAATACAATTTAATTCAATTTTAGTCCATTTAATTTAATTTATTTTAATACAATTTGATTTAGTTAAATTAAATTAAGTTTAATTTTATTTTAATTTATTTATAATTACCGGAAGTTCTTTCAGAATTCAAAGTAAAGTCTCCTTTGATGGATCCTCCTTATCTTTGATGGAGTAATAATGTGTATTACTATTTCGATTATCTAGTGTAGGTACTGATGTATTCCAGTAACCAATTTTTCCGGGACTATAATGATCATTTCATCTAGGAAATACTAAGAACCGCCTCCCTCCATTGAGCTGCAGTTACCACTTACCAGCGTTATCCCCATTGGGTATGTGGTTCGGTGTGGGTGAGGGGGAGGGTGCGAGGGCGGGGGTGTCGAGGCAGAGCGGCGCGGCGTACTGCGTGTTCATGGAGGACGTCACTCGGTGGATGCCGCACAGCAGCTCGCAGCCCACCAGCGTCACCACGCCGCTCACCGAGCTGAATCCAGGGAACAATACGATATATCTCATAATGGAATGACGGGAGTCAAATAAGAGAAAGAACCGGACCCTCGCCTTGTTATCAAATCAAAATATTTATTTAAATGTAGATCCATATAAAAACATTAATTAATTAAAATCATTAATAAAACATTACAAAATTAAACCTATCATCATGAGCACCTCCAATCGAGCTTTAATCCAATAGTGGAGCAGCCTATTGGATCAAAACTCGATTGAAAGTCTGCATGATGGGCGAGTCGTATCTGCGCCCGATGACTTGTAGGAAGCTGTTGGTACTGTTCCACGTTCTGCAGAGCAGGGCGGCGGTTTTTTTGCGTATGATGGCATGACCCGCGCCTCTGCAAACATGGTAGATGCACTGCAGAAGCGACGAACGAGCGTTATGTGAACATTATAAGGCCTACTGTATTAGATTAATGCATAATATCTAGTAGCAGATTAGCAGAGTCGTCAGTTGTCAGTTTAGCGATTTCGTCATGTTGAGCCAGTCCCCTAGTCGTCCCTCTGCGTATAATAAGCGACAAATAACTTGTCCTCTGGCGACCCACGTGACAAAGATGCGCAGAATCAATTTGACCTGAGAATTACGTTCTGCGCATCTTTGTCACGTGGGTCGCCAGAGGACAACTTGTTTGACGCTTACTATACGCTGGGGGACGATTGGGCGACTGGATGAACGTGACGAAACCGCTAAACTGACAACTCTGCAAACCTGACTCTAGCATTGGATTACGTCACCCGCCTCGACCCATAGAGTGCGTTTCAATTAGAGGCGTGATTGGCCAAGTCAGGGTCCGCTCCTCTCCTCTCCGCCCAGCTCCGCGTCAGTGGAAAAGCTTGCTCTTCAATAACCTTTAGTTCACAGCTGAACTTAATATGCAGGCTTTATCAAACACGCGCGATTGAGCCCGGTTCGTTCGACAATTCGCGGTCTCCGCGCAAGAACCCGCCAATTTCAGCGGATAAAGTTTCATTGTTGCCGTAGAAAGTATAAGATACGGCTATAGAATAGCTTTTTAGTTTATTTCCAAGTTGTCTCAAGTCTTCACGCATGAGATGCGCGTACCTTCAGGAGAATTCAGTAGTTTCGCAATTCATGAATAAAAACTTACCAAAAGTTGATAAGCTCTTTAGCATTCGCCCCATTGTTGAGACGAATGATGAATTCGGCCAAGAACAAGTCCAGCCAGGTGGATTTCTGCGGAAAATACTAAATTATTCGACAAACAAGTTGCCGAAGTGAACCCAAACCAATATTTTAATGAGCAAATATCTACATTCCTTCAAGGATCAGTGACGCGAGTTGTTTTGTTCGAATCAGATGAATAGATACATAAAATATTAAAGGTATTTTGATTTCGAACATAGAATTTAAATAAATTAAGCCTCTGGGCATTCATTTGCATGAATCACGAAAGTTATTCCTTTATACTTAAAGCGTCGATGACACACGGATTTTTTACACGCTGCTTGTTGGCGAGTTAGCTTTCGGAAAGGATTGTCAACAAGCAAATTGTAAAAAAGTCAATGACACTGGACGATTTTACAAGCTACGAGCGAACTCGCTGGCTTGTGTAATAAAGCTGTGTGTCATCGACGCTTAAGGAAGGTGGTCAGATGAAACATACAGCACACAGGCGAGTGCATTGTTGTAGGTACCTATTGCATGATTAAAAGATGGCGAGCAATTGATGTTCAATTAAAACTCATTATTTACTTCCGGGAAGATGATCATAATATACGAAGTCCCAGCACAATAGCTAAGATAGACTTCAATAAGTATTTATTGTGGAATCTAAGTAGGTAAGAGTAGTGAGTAAATAAAATAAAAATAAATAAAATAAGTAATAGCAGCAGGAAAATATCGTGGAGTCGAAGCCAGTTTCATTACAATCAAAAACATGAAACTTGGTTGATATGTAGTTCAAAATGTGTCCAAAAACACTCGCGGGAAAGACAAATACATGGAAAGTGAAATTTCTGCGCTTTCGAGACTGAACATCATATTTCAAAGTTGACAAACACTTTAGTAGTGGTACCCCCAGGCCTATGTGATCCTGTAGCACTAATCTGGCCATGAGCAGGCGTGATGTCTTACTATCATGAAAGCACGTAGTTTATCTCGTCCCATGTTTACATTTAAAAAAGTGTCAAAGAAATTCTTAGTAGTAACTACTGTAGATCCTTACATAACATAAACATTCACACACTCACACCACTGCACTAGGATTCCCTGTGTCGCAGGTGGCATGGACACATACAACACATCACAACACCCAAGACCCGAGAACAAACATTTGTGTTCGTCACAAATATTTGCCCCGGCCGGGGATCGAACCCAGAACACCAAGCTTCGTAGGCGGGGTCACTACCAACTAAGCCACGGTGTCGCCTTATCAGTCATCTCTTGCTTTCTCCTTTGTGGACAGTCTGCCAAATCTCAACTGATGACATTACCTCATAAGTGCCAGTCTCTGCTTTGAAGAAGTGGTCCCAGTATAGTTTCAAAGTGTCTGCCCCTTCTTCTGACGCCATTTCCGCCTAACGCTGACCTGCCACACAAATTACACGGTTGTTCCTATGCAATATGCTAGGTTATTTACTGTTATGTACACAACTGGCGCTCATTGTGACTGGCTCAATAATTAAATGAACAAATATTGACTTCCTACTGAAATTAATGTGAAATATAAGCAAATAAAGATCAGTCAAATAACCTGCAGAATTAATTGGGGATTTAATTATCACTTATTAACAGCTTTCTTCAGTCAGTAACAAATTAAGAAGCATGTTTTTTTACTACTTAATATTTTAAGGTGCACCAGTTTCTAAGTTAAGATTTGAACTACACACTGCGTTTCAGTAAAAAATGTCTTTAAGAGCAATTGTATGGTGATATATTTTTTTATATCAGTGTACATTATTTTATAACTTTTTATTTCATTGACTATCTAAAAACAACAGCAAACATACCTACCTATAACAACTCTTCCGAACTTCATTCACAATGCATATTTGAGTAACACAATATCATTGAAAAAAGTCCAAGAAACATTGTATGTTAAATAGAATGTTTGAATATATTTTACTTATTAAAATATAATTCCCTAAAGCAATAGTTTCAAGCACAGTATAAATCAGTGACTGAGTACTGGGATGTTATCTTTGGTCATTATGAATTGGATAGCGGGAAGAGACCAGATAAACACTGTAGCGATGTAGTAATGTTATCTACCCGTATGCCTTGGGGGACTTGTCTGTGTTTATATTACATTTTGTACACTGACTGTTGAGTGTGTTACATGATTACATGTGTTTGTAATTGATACTTTACAATTTTCATAGCAATACCTTAAATTGATAGTTTGTTCTGAATTTAATGATAATAAAGTTTGTAGGTACAAAGCAAAAAATAAATTATTTATAACTGCCCGAATATATATTTGAGTTTATGTAGGTAGATAGAACATTTATTATATATTATTTTGTTTATGTTATAATTGGTTAAGATTAGAGAACTTCTAAAGAGTCTGTGTTATGGAGCTGTAAATCGAGTTAAGCTTTCTTTCTACCTAACTATTTTTAATTCACCACTGTTTGTTTGGCGCCCTGAAATCTAAACTTTTGTACTAAGTTGGTTTACTAAGTAGTTTGAAATTGCATATTCTACACGATTTAGGTATTACTTACATGAAATCTAAAAGCCAGATGAAAGACGAAAACTGATGAATTTGCTGATCAACGATATAATATCTCAACAATTTTAAATATTACAAAATAAATATAATTTTGCGGGTCACATTCATTTGCTCACACACAACTTGTTAAAAAAAATTATATGGTAAAAACTTAAGCTATTTTATAAGCAGTTTCTGTCAAATCTGTGTTGCCATTGAATATATATTTTTACCAAGATAATTGCAATGCAACTAACACCGCTTATTATTAACTATATAAAATACAAGGAAAAATTACAGCACAAAAAAATTCCTAAAGACTTTTCTGTCAGTCTGAGAATAGGATCCTTGGTCCCACGACATTCATTGTTTGGTGCTGCACCCAAACAAAGAACGTGAATGCCGACTAAATCTATTTTAGGGTGTACCCTGATTTAGAACATTATTTTACCAAACTTTGAGGAGATTAACAATTAACAGTTACTGAAAAACGGGATTTGAACGGAATCCTCTGCAACCTGTTAGCGACTGCCCACTGCGAGCTGTGGTGCGTTGTGGTTGCAGATCTTCGGATAGTCGGCATCCACGTTCTTTGTTTGGGTGCAGCACCAAACAATGAATGTCGTGGGACCAAGGATCCTATTCCCAGACTGACAGAAAAGTCTTTAGGAATTTTTTTGTGCTGTAATTTTTCCTTGTATTTTATATAGTTAATAATAAGCGGTGTTAGTTGCATTGCAATTATCTTGGTAAAAATATATATTCAATGGCAACACAGATTTGACAGAAACTGCTTATAAAATAGCTTAAGTTTTTACCACCCTAAAATTACATTTTAGGGTGGTAATCAAGTTAGACAAAATTGTGAATAAAGATAATGAAGCCGCTGTCATCAGGCAATATTGCAGTCACTGTCAGATCAGAATAGTAGATAAGTCAGTGTCAATGTCAATTTTAGTTATCTGATTCTGATTCAGCTGTGGTTTATTGGTTTATTGTTCTTCGAAAGAAAAAGCAAGAAAAGTGAAAAACTTTGTAATACTTAATGCCTCAATAGTTCAAGATGTGGGACAACATGATAGAATACCTAAAGGATCCACTACTCGTCATAAAAGTCCAAAACTTCTTTGGCGTGAAATATAAAAGTAACCAAAAAAATATAGATTCATCCGAGATACTGCATTCCGATAGACACGACCATGAAGAAGATGACGATTCTGAGTTGAAACAGCATAAAAGGATCCCGAGCGATACGTCCAGCAGCTCCCGCGCGTCGTGCGACACCGACAGCTCTGCGGACAGCGCCGGGAACGACGTCGTGTGTCATGTCAACAACAAGTTTTGGTACTACTTGTTTGTGATTGGAACGGAGCTTGGAGACGAGCTGTTCTATGCCACATTCATTCCATTTTGGTTCTGGAACGTTGACGGAGCCGTCGGCAGGCGGGTGGTGCTCGTGTGGACCGTAGTTATGTATATTGGTGAGGATTTTGGTTACTGTCACAGCTTTAACATACATACCTTACTCCAACCTAATTGAATACAACTAAGTACTAGTACATAGGTACTTATAGCTTTAAAATTAGATAGAACTATAGTGTTGGGTGGATATCAGCAAGTCCAAGTGGTAGTAGGCCTTGGCCACCAATATCTGCCAAAAACCTAACTACTGTTGTGGTAAACATGTTCTTAACAGTTCTGAGGCTGTGTCCAAGCAATATAGTGCAGGACAACCTTCAGTTACATGGAGTGATGAAATTGGAAGTTGAAAGAGGATGAGATCTCATTTGCGCATCTTGAGATAACTCTCAGTGCTGGACTATTACTTTTAAAATAGTATCCAAAAAAAAAGGCATTTATCTCTTTTAGATAAAAAAATAAAACCTGTGTTATTATTTTATTATAGGTAATTGCTCTTAAGTCACACAGCATAAGACTGTTTTTTTTAAGCTAAATATAAGTACCTATTGTGTAATAGCTGTTATAAATAAACAAATAATAACAATAATAATATTGTTGTCGCTAGCAGTTGTTAGGTGTTTGCATTGAAAATTAGCATATCAATCACCATATCCTTTTCAAAAATTACAGGGCAAGGTTTCAAAGATATAATCCGCTGGCCTCGGCCAGGGTACCCCGTTCAGAAACTGCAACAGAAGTGGGCTATAGAATATGGCATGCCATCTACACATGCCATGGTTGGAGTCTCCATACCATTCTCCATTCTGTTCTACACCATGGACCGATACCTGTACCCTGTCCATGTGGGTGTGATCATTGCTGTGCTGTGGTGCACGCTCATTTGTGTCAGCAGAGTGTATCTCGGCATGCACAGTGTTTTGGTATGTTAGTTATTTAAAAAAAAGAAAGTTGGGTGTTTAAGTAGGATTATTTGGTAACTGTTGATGAATTTTCACTGCTTATTAGTTGAATTAATTAATGCTGTAGGTGGTGTGTCTTACATAATGACCAATGATAATTCTTGAACTGCTTATTCTATTTTTATAAAATTTGGGCAGGCGTATCTCGACACACGACAGTGTCAAGCCACGGTCAGGCCCAGCGAACTGGCGAGTAGCACTGTGTGTAAGTTTACACGAACCATTTGGAGCCACTTTTGACCTTGTCATAGCTAAAAAACTAATCAATATAAACACACAAAATTTGGTGTATGTATTGAAAGCCCGGAGTTAATGAAGTACCTCAAATTTCATAATCACAGCTTATACGATTATTTAGATATTAACGTTCAAAAATCGTCATTTTTATCACTGATTGACTGACATATAGATGTAAAACCTAACCCACTTCCAGATGATCAGAAAGTTCAAATTTGGCATCCAGCTAGGTAATTGTGTGTATACAAAGGAAAAAATCAGAAAACAGTAAATTTATAAGATTTTAATTTTTTTTTCAAACTATTCGATTTTATGAGGAAAATTTAGCGCCTTGCAAATTATGAGAGCAATTGCCTTGCAAATTTTTGCAGGATATTTCCATTTCCATGATGAAAGGTTGTTTTTATCGTTTTATGTACTTACTTTAATATCAATAATTTTAAATATCGAAAAAGAGCCCAGATGAGCGCAAGCTAGTGGAAATGCAAATTGTCGGAAAACACCTTATCTACGCTATTTAGGTAGGTTAGGTACTTAACTTATTGTACTTTTACTTACCTACACACATTTAGAGGCGATGATGGTGGTGTGTAAGTAAGGAAAAGAAATAGGTAGGTAACTATTATAATTATAGTAGGTACCTAACCTTTGAATAGTAATAAGTTTATTTACAAAAAAACATTTATATCTGAACAAAACCACATATAATATGTGAAAATGGAGGAGCCACGGTTCGATGGTCCGGATTATGATGTCGGTTTCCCCGAAAAAAGATTTGAGATCTACATAAATGGCTAGCCAAGGTCTTTAAGTTTTTATAAATAAATTTACGAATGTATATAGTAGACCTTGGCAAGCCATATATGTAGATCTAAGAGACGGTCTCTAGAAACCGACATCATAATCCGGACCATTGAACCGTGGCTCCTCCATTTTCACATATTATATGTGGTTTTGTTCAGATTTTACTATCTGTAAAGTGCCTGTATTTTCACTGCATTTTTTTACATTAAAAAAAAATGCTCATATGTAGGCTAAATTGATTCAGGAATTTAGAAAACAGGTGTTGCTGGGAACTTATATATGTATTGCCACTATTTTTTTTATCAGGATAACTAGACGCCTGTGTGCATCTCCATTATTTAATACCTATTCTGAATTATCTCTCTCAATGGGTTTAGTAGTATAAAGTTGATTGAGGGAGGAGTCCGTCGCTACACAGTGGATCAGTGCTTTGCTAACTCTCCCCTCATAGTGGGATTAAGGAACAAGCATCCTTCTATACATTCTCACAAAGTTTCGCCTTGATATTAGCTGTGATAATAATGTGTGTATTTCAGGACATAGCAGCAGGTCTGTCGCTGGCCTGGATCCTGCTGGCGGTGCTGATCCCGCTGGTGGACCGGCTGGACGGGCCGCTGCTGACGGGCAGCTGCGCGCCGCTGTTCGTTATCCCGCTCTCCATCCTCGCCATCGTCTTCTACCCCAACGCCGATAAGTGGACGCCAACCAGGTATGTAGCCATGCATTACTTGACGTTAAATACTAGAGGAATTGATGTTTGTATGGTGTTTGTAATGCAATGAGGTTAGGAGTACAAAAATTATAAGATTAATGTTAAATCATCAGAAGGACTACAAAAATGTATTCATTCATCAAGAGTACAAAAATCATAAGATGGTAAATCATCAGAAATGAAATGAGAAATGATCAGAAGCAAATCACGTAAGATTTCTAGTAGCGAGAGTTTGTTTAGCTTTTTCACATAAATTAATTTAACTGAAGAATTATCATAATGTCGCATCTAATAGATTTCGTATTTTCTTTTATATATATGTGTATTGGAGAGCTAAGTATTACAATTGCAACATAAGTTTGATTATATTGACTTATCAAATGGGCAGTAAAAATACATGAACAGACAAATATTTGCCCTCAATCCTTCATCAAACATTACTATTTAGTTAGCTGATAGATAAATATAAATATACATCTTGTTCTGATCTAGAAAAAACAAGATAAGATTATGAACTTATTTTTGTTTAGGACTACATAGATAGCGCGGCAGCCGCGCTGGTGTAAAATTTCTGAATATAATTTATGTACTAGCTTCTATGTTATCGATCTTGCTTGCGAGTGGATTTGACATAAAAAGAAGCGCCTTTGTTCTTTACCATAAACTGTGACTGTTCTGAATTTTATCGGCTCTAGACAATCAGATATAACTTTAAAAATACAATAAAAGCCTTCAGAAAGACATTGAGCAAGCACAGTTCTACTCTTCATACTTTAGGTACCTACTAAACACATTAGGAAGGCGCGGGCGAGTCCGAGACCGCGAAAAAACGCTTCGCTCACCTTTAATTTATTTTACGATGGTGCCTATAGAAAAACCACGAGCAAGAACTGTTCTACATAATTTTAAGGACTAAATACATTAGGCGGGCGCTGTGAGTTCTTATTTCGCTATACCAATCAATCACAGTCGTATCCAGAATCAAATTAAATTGAATTGTTTTTTTAATGTAAAAATGTGACGATACGAGCTAGGCGTTCTCCTGATGGTAAGAGATCACGCCTGTCCATAACCAAAACAGTGCTTTGATAGGATTTTGATTTAAATAGTCTGGTGCAACACTGCTATAATAGCGGCCGTCCACTTGTGTCATTTTGATGGTCAGTCTCTAAAGCATTAAATTCTCTAAATTAGTCGTTTAGCCGCCATTACTCGGTCTGCGCCGACATGGCACGGAGGGGAGAATGTAAACTCGTGGTGCTTATGCATAGCAACCCTTATCTCTGGCTTGCTGATTTCGGTTCACACCCACCGATGCTTAGTACAGTGTTTCCGGCCCATACCAAATTGCCCCCAAGTATTTTTTCAAATCCCCCTAAACACCTCTAAATAAATATTTATTTTATAATTTTCTTTTGTATGCAGTGCAAATCATACCTCATTTTTTTTCAAGAGGCTCATATTACAGCTTCGAACTCTATTTTTAGTATTGTAGTGCCCAAAGCCTTCAACTTTGCAAATTATCACAACAATCGACAGAGACGCGTGCATCTCATCATCATACCTTTCATATGAATGTCTTTTTAACTTATACTTGAGTTTCGGTTGTTTTTTTTTTGTGAAAGCCTCTTTCAAATAAAAAGCATTCACATTGAAATTGCAATCTTATTAAAATAGTGTAGTTATATTTAATTGCAGGTTTTGTCAAAGCCCCTACAAATTTCTACCCCTAAAACTGCCCCAGTTTACATTTTTTCCCCTAAATTAAGGGGGAATACCCTAAGTTGTCACCACTGCCTCGTGCAACCACTGTTGGGTATTATAGGCCTCCTCAGACCGACGAGACGGCGCCCGATGGCATGGCACGGCTAGAAGCGGCGCGGCGGCGCATCACTCTTATGCCTAGATCACCAGTACTCGGCCGAGACAGTGAAGGCTATCATCACTCGCTCAGCCGAGCCCTCGGCGCTATGTTTATACGTACTGAGTACTCGGCCGAGAGCACTGTCTCGGCTGAGTACTCAGTACATGTGATCTAGGCATTATCTCGGCGTGTTGATGTTTGCGCACCTTTCCGCCGCCGCCGCCGCATGTTGGCGATACACGCACGAGGAAAACGGGTGATTGCTAGCGAGTTGCTAGCATTATTACCTACTCAAATTGTGTACCGACGTCGCGTCGTGCACGGCTAGGAGATACCATGTGGTTCGATTCCATTTACGTAAATTGTACTAGTTTTCCCTGCATTATTCGATTTACCTCGTGTTCATGGAATTTATATATTTATGCGCAGGCGGTACCTAAGATTGACTATTGTTTAACACGCCTGTTGCTATGGGGTAGGACTTTCATCAATTGAATAAATTACGTTACTTTTAATTAATTCCTAATTCAGCAAAATACGTAATTTCGTTTACTTCGAGGACGTATTTTTTTCAATTATATTGATAAAAAAAAAGAAGTATTTTCCAAATCGGTTGATAAATGACGAAATTCTGAGGAAATAAACAAAAAAAATCAACCGAATGGAGAATCTCCTTTTGTTTAATCGGTTGTAAAGTAACATTCGTTTGTTCGTAGAGGCGACACGACGATGATAGTAAGCGTGTGCGCGGGCATACTGACGGGTTCGTGGACCAACCACCGCCTCGGCAACATGACAGCCAGCGCGCTGGCACCACCCTACGCCATCATCTGGCCGTCCTGGGAGATGCTGGGCTGCGCGCTGCTGCGCACCACCCTCGGCTTCTGCGCCGTGCTGGCCACGCGCGCCGCAGGCAAGTCCCTCTCCTACGCCTTCGTCAGCGCGCTGCTCGGCCAGCGGGAGAACCAGCTGCGGAACTCGGAGGACAGCCTCGACAACAAGAACAAGATCATCGTCGAACTCAGCTACAAGTACTTCACGTACGCCATGATCGGCTTCAACACCACCTACGTGCTGCCCAACGTGTTCGGGCTACTGCAGATCAACAGGCCTACCTACTACACGGAGATTTAACAGGTGTTCGTTGAAGGAGCTAAGTTAACAGTCGATTTGTGCACTCCTTGAGATTATAGTATTCACAAATTGAGGTTTCGAGTGAAATGTGGACCGTTTTGCCGTTGCCTTACAAAAATAACATAAAATCACAATTCAGGAATCATCACAGTAAATATTGATGCGTTTTAGTATCATAAACAAAATCAA
The DNA here is from genome assembly GCA_932526365.1 of Lobophora halterata. NCBI lineage: Eukaryota > Metazoa > Arthropoda > Insecta > Lepidoptera > Geometridae > Lobophora > Lobophora halterata. The sequence goes on from OW052007.1 coordinate 407,015, forward strand.
AGAGCAATAGTACCTAATTGCCTTTAGCGGTACGGCGTACAGGCAATTTAAACGGCCGTTATTTATGTTTACATTCATTGTGTCAATGGCTTGGTTTCAAATTACCGCTGACCAGAAAGTGGCTACCCTCACTATGTTCACAAAATTTAAGAGAAGCGAAAGAAAAGGAACTATTTCACAAAATAGTTTAATGTAACAGACCCAAAAATGGTTCTTTTGTTAGGGCAAATGTACAAAATTTAAGTCGATTTCATAACTTTACTTTCTAACCCTGACGTCGGAGATTGAAGTGAACAATAAATCACAGTTAGAGGAAAACGAAAAGCGTACCTACAAATATGAATGATGTACATATACCTAATGTATTATGTACATATACCTATATGTAAACTTGTATAATGACTTGATCATAACAAAACATGTATAAATAACTTTTTTTATTGATTACTTCTACAATATATGTATTATTACAATATTTACAAAAATAAACAATTGGGCCACCCTTTTATAATTGAATTGCGCGGGTAGTTTTTATACTTATTTGATTTTTGGGCAGATTTATACACAATGTAATATGATACCTAGATGGTTTCGTGTAGTTGAGAAATTAAAGAAAATCAAATTTTTTTTTTAATTAGGTTATCACGCTGTTTTTATGATTATATAGATTTTGATAATGGGAAATGTGGAGGAAAAGTACGCTTGTGGAATTTCTGTTTGGATTCCCCGGACGATAAAACCTATTTGGGTTTTAATTTGTCAAATTTATAAATATACATGGTTGGCGGAGTAGCTTACTATTTTGGTATTGTAATAGGAAAATGTGTTATTATATGTAAAAATAAATTGTTAATTGATATATAGTTAGAATAAGAATAGGTATGTATTCGTCCATACTTAATACTTTATCTTTATTTATAATAAGCCAGTTATATTTTAGTTTAACAAATGTTACTACCACAATATCCTCATGTACGGTTGCATTAAAGTTTAAATGCACACAAATTTGAAGCACAAAGCAGATCTATCTTTATGTCTACGTGTGAAGGTTTACAATATGATTGTATGAAATCATTGTATAAAGTAACTTCAGTAAACTAACGTCAGGACACCCCTTTCCTGTACAGTCGCCGTTTGGGAATCCCACTGGTTTGTTCTGATGCTCCGTTTTAATGCACATTCCAAGGATATCTTTTTTCATCTTGTACTCAATCAGTGAGATTGTATTTTGGTGTTAATTTCACGCAATTTATTTGATTGAAGAATTTGAAAAATTACCTATGCTTAGTTGATGGATTCGATAACGGTGTGTTGACGAACACGGCGCCTGCAGGTATACGTAGAATGACTAAAGGTATATCAGACGGTTCACTCGAGTGAATTGTTAATTTTTCTTTCATTCCATGTTCACACGGCTGAGCTAGAATGACTTAAAAAGAACGTTCATCTGTTATTTTCTTACAACATGTTATCGAATGAAGTCGTGCGCATAGGAATAAGTTTAGTGGCCGAATCCGAATGAACGTTCACCTTTGTGTTCAGACTGTTCATTTCTCAATCGTTTGGAGTGGGAGTGAAAGATGCGAATGCCAATACCCAACACCGTTAGATCGGTTCACTAATGTTTCATTTTGTGTTTAGATGCGTCACTTGGAGTGAAAGATGCAAAATGAACAAAAAATGACCCGTCTGATATCACCTCAAGTACCTACTTATATTTTTCTGTAAATCTGAAAATGCGTGGTTATTGAATTCTTGTCAATTATGATTATACATATTTGAAGATGTGATAAAAGGCATTTTCGTAGATATGTATCCGCCTAAGGCTGCGTTTCCATGACGCGGAGCTGGGCGCTGAATTGGCCAATCACAGAGCTCGAACTGGAGTGGAAATGGAATCTCGAGCACTGTGATTAGTTAATTCACGGTCTGATCAAACTCCGTCCAGCTCCGCGTCAGTGGAAACGCAGCCTAACGAGGGTGTCTCATCGCTCGTTTCAGAAGTGCCTTAAAGTTCTATATCCCGTTGTGAATTGCACATAGAATGTTTGTAGAAAGATACCGGCATGGTTGACGTTAGGTATTAGGAATAATGATTAGGTAAACAAAACAATGAAAAATATACTTATTGAAAAAGAATGTAAGTAATTCAGGTAGCTAGTTTCTGTTTTGAAATTTACATGTCAGTATTCTGGAATTTTGTCGAATCGAATTCGTATGAATTATGTGTGTATTCAGTTTCTTTTTTTATTAATGTTTGTTATTGTTGATAGTATACTTACATCATGTAGTTTATTTGTCACCACTCATAATAATAAACAAAATAATCAACTATATTTACAACAGAGATTAACAATAAATAACACAGAAATATAAAAAAAATAAAATAAAATAATAAACTATAAATAACCTAGTCGGTCGTTGTCACCACCAGACGGCAACGTGCCCAGAACGCTGGCGGCATTGCCTCGTTGAATGGCAATGCTTATACGCTGTGCAAAGTAGAAACCAGCATTCTGGTCACGTGTAGACTATATTATATTTATATATTATATTATATTATATTATATGTGTGTATTATATTTCGTCGATTCGATATTGATTAAGATACCTACAATTTAAGTTTAGTTTCACTTACTTATCCAAATGTGAAATTATGGGAAATGGTACTTTCCAATTGATTTGCTGTGTATTTCATTCTAATTTGTAACTGATAAGTATTGTTATAACCCATTGTATTAATTATAAATATCTTAATTTACTAAGAACCATAAAATTTGGACCTGTCCAACCAACGCGCTACTGAAATCGAGCCCGTTTGGAAGCGCCTAGAATACCTGATTTGGTATGATATAACAGCACGCTGACGTCACCATCGCCCAAGTGTCCAAAATGGTGCCTCAGCCACCCGGGTGCCGTCTCATCGAGTGTCGCACAAGACACGCAGTGACCACGTCACCCAGCGGTGACGTAGGAAGCATGACACACGGATCAGCGGCTTATGTAAAACATTTCCGAATATTACTAGTGCATCATTTTCCTGTTACCTTCAAGCGGCGCTATCCCAGTTGCGTTTGTATTCTTACTAGTAGTGAACTTGCCACTAGAATGAGTCCATCGCAAAAACTCAATTGCGAAATCTATCGTGATGTTTTTTGTGGATTTGTGCCAGAAAGTCACATGTTGAACTAAAGACGGGCAATTCCTCTCGTCCACTTTTCCACCCAGTTACCACTTCTGATAAGCTTATGGTACAATTATGTACCTCGTGTCATTGTCATGCACAAAAAAAACCGTAACCTACCTCCACCCTGGCTTGTGGTTTGATAGAGCACGATTCTTTGTGAAATAAACATCTATGTACAGTCAGCTGCACAGACTTGTATAGGTACACTCCCAAGCTTTCACATTTATACTATACTCTTAATTTTAAGAAGACATTCTTCTTCTGACAAGTTAGATGATTGAAAATGCACTTTTCTACAAAAACAGCTTGACAGTTTGGGAATGTAAACATATCTGTCCAGCTGACTGTACTTATGTCGGATACACAAGGTGTCCCAGGGATACCACCGCAGATTAAAATGATCTAATAAATTGGCTTTAGAAGTTCTTGCCCTTCAGGTATATGTGACCCAGGGACACCCTTGTAGCCACAATATCTACTTATATGCCACATAATACTGTGTATGTGTGTATTGTACTTTACCAGCTGGCAAGTGATTGCAATAGTTAATTTCCGTGATTACCAGTAGCGCGTGAGGCACAGAGGAGTGCGGTCGCACGTGCGGGGCTGCTGGCATCGGCATCGGAGGACTTTGACCATAGGGTTTACAGAAACGGGTTTAACATAAAATGACTCATACAAATAATTCACAGTTTTGCGATTATAATTCCCAGTAACAGCGCGCGAGTAGGTTTTCCTTCGTTATCATAATTATTTTGTTCGTTTAGGGAAATACTTTAATTTCCATATTTTTAATTGTATTTCTTATAATATTAGAATACCTATTTATAATTTTCTATTTTATTGAATTTAACCAGTTTGTGATATTTTCAACTTTGGATTACTGCCATACAATTAAATTATTTGCATGCAAATGTTACCAGCGTTGTTTGATTGACTTTAGACAGAGTCCTAACTATTTTAGGTGTTTGAAAATAAAAGGCAAAACATGACATTACATTTTTATATTAATTATCAAAAATACATACAACAATTGAATAACATGAAATATTACATTTGATATACTTACTTACATCTAGTTTTAAATGTTTCATCAGTTTACTCATACAATAGGTATTTGTGTCATCATTATTCTTAGACAATAAATATATTCCCATGTAACATAAACTATAATAAGACTACATCCAATATAGTGGCATTTATAATAAATCCTATAATGAAATAAATACCCTAAGAACAAAGAAAAGCGTGTCAAATAAGATTCCCTTGTAGTTAACAGTAATAAGTACAAGTAGGTACACGTGAAAGTTTTGCATGTTCCTTTTGGCACATCACTTATGACTACTCATCATTAAAACATAGGTCCAGATGGTATTTCTGAATCATTTATCAATCAATGACTCATACAAGTCGAAAGATTACACACCCAGAGTGATTATGAAGGACTCATGAGAAAAAAGTCTTGGTGAGTCCATCAGATGAGTCTTGAGTGTGGTGAACAATCAACAAAAGTCTTCACTGCCGTTTTCTTGCGAAAGTAAGAGTAAGACTTTGCTATAATTACTTTAACGAGTACATTACAGACAACAGATACCAATTTTAATTTGCTTTACATCTTATGCATCCAAATAAAGTGATCTGTTCTCGATCACCCGGTGGCTCTGGCAGTAATATTACACTAAAAATCCTTATGAAGTAGTAAAAACAGTTTTTTTGACAAATTTAGCTATGTATGTATTTCCTACGTGGTTGGAAGTCTGAAACCTAAATGAACAAAAACCAGCATCTTTCGACTATTTCTCTACTAAACTTCAAAATCTTATACAAATAGAGACTAAATAAAAAACTTTGTTCTATATAAGTCGAGTTAGTAACTTACAGAACACATATTTATTTATCTAAGTATATTTTAGAGAAATATATGCAGTAACATTCATGAATTCATCATTTTAAGAATTGCTTTACTTTTAAACAGTTACGATGTACAATCCGAAACCGAGCTTCACGCAATACATTCTCAGCTTAGGCTGGATCAAGATAGGAAAAAGATTTACCTATATCAGGCTAATTTGATACAACATGATATCGACCATATCTAAAAAATGCGCTCTATAACCTTATTTCTGTATTCTAGTTTATTGAGTTGAGGGCGTGTTGCACTTTATAAGGTCGAAACCATTAAGTACCAAGGCTTGGTGATGTGTTCTTGTAACGTCGGCACAAAACGCGTCCCGCTCACGAGTTCAGAACAACCAAGTAAAGCACAGAATATGCACTGAATCGCATCTCAGTTCAAGAGTAATTTTAGTCGGCGACATACGAAGCGGTCAAAATGTTTTTCACCCCCGGCCAAAGAGCGAAACATGTTCAAACTAGCGAGCGAAACGAGCGCGTTGATGCGTTCCGCTTTTTGGCCGGGGGTGAGGTAAAGTGGGGGGTTCTGTGCTGTGTCCGGCGAGGGGGCGTGGGGAGGGTGCGGGGGGCGTGGTGGGTAGGGCGGCCCCCGCCGGGTGCGGCGGTGTCGTCAGCTGCGAGCGCGGGGCGGCGGAGGCGGGGGGTGCGCGCGCATCACGCGACGATTGAGAACGACTTGTTGGAAAACTTCTCGAACAGGCTCTCTGTCTCGCTGTCGTACTCCTGTGAACAACGATACAAACATTATAACATTTATTCATGACAGCGTATACTAACTAGCTAAGTCTAACTAATATTATTTGTAAGGCAGAAGCTGAAACTAATGAGTCCGTTGAGCTCAAATTCGGTGTGATTATAGTTTATGAGCTGGAAAAGGATATAAAGCTCCTTTTATCTCGAAAGTGTCAAAAAATTACAACGATAAAAAATGAAAACCCGACGACCAAATTACTTTTAGCCACTTTATTTATTTTCTATGACACTCCCATGACCAAAACGAATATCAAAATACCTCATTGATCGAAATCCATCAGGTTTTTATGGTCGTTCCTTTTTACCACCCGGTAAAAAAAAAATTGGACGAGCATTAGACCGCTGTAAGCGATCTATACCCACAGGTAGCTCAACTGATACGCCTGCACACGTGATGGCAGTGTGCCCAAGATATTAAATGCTTTATAACTACCTAATAATACTTATTATAGATATTGCGACTAATTTATAAAATGCGACGCCAAAATGTCGGCGACAAGGTAAACAGGAAAACCATAGTGACAGCACACGGCGAGTTTATTTTATAAATTAGACTCGTGTTTTATTGTTGTGCGAATGATCTCTGTTACCATCTTTTAAGGTTTCAGTAAAAAACTGTAATGTAAGAAGGAACCCACAGACCCATGAGACTTCGTTGTACGTCTGCCTATCATTCTGATTCAAACAAAATAGCCTTGTGGTAATTTTCCCTTACTGTCCTTAATTAAAGTCATTACGGGTAATCCTCAGATCCGAGTTCCATACAAAAATGTTTCGGACAAATACTCAAAAAGTACGCCGTATTATAGTAATTTCTACACACTATTCGTTTCCTCTATGTTTTTTGATTTCGTGAACAAAAAAAGTGAAAGGTTTCATACTTTAGATTTTATACGTGTTTTTAAGTTGTTAATTTAAAACACGTATAAAATCTAAATTAAAGTATGAAACCTTTCACTTTTTTTGTTCACGAAATCAAAAAACATAGAGGAAACGAATAGTGTGTGGAAATTACTTTTTGTACTTTTTGACTATTTGTCCGAAACATTTTTGTATGGAATTCGGATTTGAGGATGCCCCATCTATTCGCGTAAATCAAACTTACACTTGGCGGATTTATTTGTGTTAAATGAGAATTCCTCATTGTGCGTTATTTGATTTTTTTAATAATAGCTACTGCCCCTCATTGTGCGTTATTTGATTTTTTTAATAATAGCTACTGCCCCTCATTGTGCGTTATTTATTAATTGCTACTGCCGGCCGGTCGTGATGACTATGATCATTTGTTATTTTCTAGGAACTATAGGAAATTGGGAATCAATTGACACATTTCAGAGAGGGAATTTCAGAATAATTATGGGGACACAAATTTTCAGCAATTTTCCATAATAATTTCCATTCCCCGGTGACTTATGAATGTCTGAAAATACCCAGCAGCGATGTTTATGCCGGGGAAACCCGTTACCACAGAACCGTTAGGAAAATACGTTTATACATTTATGTTGTTGCTTAGCTTAATTGCACTATTTAGTTACTTACCTAAAATTATAATTATAATGATTATTACATTTAATACTTATTACAATGATGCAAAGGTCTTTCCGGAAAATTCTAGCTGACTATTCTGTCACATCATTTTGCTACTGGCAGTCATCATATCGTGTCACTAGTTCCTTTGAACTAATGTGGTGAAAGGATTTCAAGTGCGCCTCGAAGAGGCCCCTTTCGTGCACTCTAACATGTTTTCGAACTTTTAGGTTCTACGACATGCTGGTTTCCTCACGATGTTTTCCTTCACCGTTGCGAGAACGTGGGATGCATACATAGATTTTTTCGACCGAAAAAACCCATTTACGCATGACTGCCACCGGGATTCGAACCCGCGACCATCAGATCGCTAGGCAAGGGCCTCATCCACTCGGCCACCACGTTAACTACTGGCAGTAAAATAGACGATCATTATAGTCTTCCTACTCTGGTTCATTTCCTGTTGGTAACACCCCGTCGTCCACACTGTTGACGATCGGGGCGGAAGTGTTACTGTTAACTGTTAACGAGTGTTAACAGTGTTGACGATCGCAACTTTTTAATTCCCGCATTGACATTTTTTTAAAGAAACGTTTAGTGAGGCTATAGATTTGCCGTTAAATAATTTTGACTTTATCCATGCTCCTTTAGTGCAGTAAAAAACATTGTATTTCTCTCTGGATGAAATTATAATTTTCGGAACGAGATTTTTTTCGTGCTTTAATTTTTCTTTGTTCTTTTTTCTTAGTATAGGCACAGCACAGAAGTATTAAAGTATAGAAACACAATGTAGTACATTGAAAATATGCCCAGTAAAAGGGAGCCACTTTGGCTAACATCTAGTACATATTGGTCCTATGCAATTTTCTGAAAGAGAGAAGCAACAGGGCTAGATAAATATTATTATGTTAAAACTACTAGGCTTTTTCATTGTTAACGATAGGAACATCGTTATTCATCTATGTTAGTAGGTAATTTAAATCTCATCTCATAATGAACTTTGTGATCGGTGGCGGTGGAAAATATTGTGTCGCGTGCCATTATCGGTACGCGTGCTACTGTCTCGACACTTGTTAACATAAAAAAAAACATAGCCTATGTTTGGAGGGAAGTGGGTTGTAGTGTTGTACTCACATCAGTATCGTCATCGTCATCGGTGTCGCTGTCGTCACCCTTGACGAAGAGGCTGGCGGCGGGCGTGTTGCGCGCGAGGCGGCGCGGCGTGCGGCGGCCGAAGTCAGGTGCGTGCGCGTCCACGCCGGCGCAGCGCTGCAGGTACTGCACCAGGCGCGTGTCGCCGCGCGACGCCGCGATGTGCAGCGGAGTCCAGCCCGCCAGGTTCTCCTGCAAACAACACACCAACGTTACTACTATTACAACACACTACGGACATACATACAATTTACTTGAGGAGACCTAGTGTAGGGTACAGAGCTCCAGTAGGTACATCTAAAATTTAAGATAAGACTGCCATGATATCCATTACAATGCACCCGATCCATATTTAAGAATATTTAAGATTTTTATAGTGAGAAGACTTAAAAGAACGTAACCATTCGAGTTAGTGTAGTGCAGTGTACTATAATAAATAGTATAGTGTAGTGACAGTGCTTCTTATAAAGAACACATTAACATCGTGTCTTCCCCTTAAGGGTAATCCTCAAATCCGAGTTCCATACAAAAATGTTTCGGACAAATACGTATAAAATCTAAATTAAAGAATGAAACCTTTCACTTTTTTTGTTCACAAAATCAAAAAACATAGAGGAAACGAATAGTGTGTAGAAATTACTATAATACGGCGTACTTTTTGAGTATTTGTCCGAAACATTTTGTATGGAAATTTGCCTTGAGGATTACCCTTAAGGGTAATCCTCAAATCCGAATTCCATACAAAAATGATTCGTTCCGTCTATGTTTTCCAATTGTGTCAACAAAAAATAGTAAGGTTTCATACTTTAATTTAGATTTTATACGTGTTTTTAAATTAGTAGTGTTAATTTGCTTTGAGGATTACCCTTAATTAGAGACTGTAAGAAATCCGCTATTGGACATTTTCTTGATATTTAATTTATAAAACTAAGTTACAGTTGAATTACTCATTGGCCTGCTTTGTCTAGATTATAATAGTATTAGAGTACATAAAAATTAATTAACTTCCACTACACAAATAAATCATGCTGCATAAATGAAGCAAAGCGCCTTATTCAATAACTGACATGATAACCACTTACTTGTAAAAACACTCAGAAGCTCAAGATACAAGCTCTCAGCTTAGTATGGGCTTCAGTGTCACCTACTTACTATTAATGGTATCCTACATGTGTACAACCAAAAGCGCTAAATTTAATTAGTGTATTCGTATTACCAATCATTTGATAAACAAATTGATTTGATTTGATACTTGACTCCTTGCTTCGAGCTTTTTTTTGTTTAGTGCTAATTACTTTTTAATGTATTCTAATACTATAACAATCTAGCCAAAGTAGGACAATGAGTAAGTTTAACTTAGTTAACTAACTTAAATAACTTAGTAGTAGTTAGTTACCTAACTTAGTTTTATAAATTAAAATATCAAGAAAGTGTCCAATAGCACATTTCTTACAGGTTCTAATTAAGGGGAAGACACGTCGTTAATGTTTTTTTTATATAGCACTATCACTGTTACTACACTACCTACACTATTTATTATAGTACACTGCACTACACTAATTCGAGGAAATCTGACACTAGGAATCGCGTAGAAAGCATGGCATGGAGCATGGTGGGTGTGGGCGTTCGGCGGGTCCATGGACTTGTATTTGAACGGCGGCGCTTCCCAAAAAGATAGAGATAATACGATTGCAGGTCAACAAAAGCGACATTCAGAAAAACCCGCAACGCACGAGATAGCACTATCAGAGGACGATTATTAGATTAGTGTGGGAAACCCCACGGCATACTAGTCAGGCCTTATCGAGACGGCATTGACTTCATTCCGTGGTATCTATGATGCCTACCTGAAAGCAGAGGGCCGCCGAAGAACACGCCTCATCAGACACTAACAATAACTACAATTTTAGTATACCTAATAAATAAAATAAATGAAGTATTTAGAGCCGAATAAACTAGATCATACAACGTTTTAGGAATGATTGACACATTCTAGTGATAGAGTAAGGTCAGCCGTATTACGGTTAATATTCTGAAAATCCCACAGGAACAATAGTTTTTACTTAACCCCAATGCTTGTTTGGATTCAAGGAAAGGAGTTTCCAGAAATCAATTAAAAACCCCATTGAGCAAAGCTGTGTCCCACTAACAATGGAGTTGCGGTGAATAGACTATTACACCTTCTAGGGCGACAGGAAATTGCAAGCCATTGCAATTGCATCAAATCCAATTTTAACTTTCTATGAGCTATAGACATTATGTATACGTGGGTGAAATCTGTGAATAGAAATGGTAATACGTCGTCCATCTATAATAAAATATAAACTAATAAAGAATAACGGGAATAAAAATTTACACAAACATGTTAGAATTCTTTGAATATTTGTAATTGCATTTTGGAGTTCCCGTACATTATCAGGCATTCCAAGAAATCTGCAATGTTTGGGCTCAGGGATAATGCGTGTGCGTGCGTGACACAAACAACGTTTGAAACGGCTCACCTGAACTAAAACGCAATACTTAGAGACGGTGTGGGATTTCCAACGTATTGATAACTCCGATAATTATAAGTGCTTGTTTAAAATTTACTTGATCAATGCTAATAATAACAGTCCTCAATGAAAACTGTGAAAGCTATCTGAGACAGAGTCTCTGTAATCATATAATGGTAATTTATTTAGTTTTATGTTATGGTGACTGGTTTTTAATGACATCATCAATATTCTGAATAAGGAAATCTTGAAATGATTTGAAATATTTCTTGATTATGGCTTGCAAATAGTCGAAGCTATTTTAAATTATTTTGCATTGGTCCGATTATACTTCCCTGAGGTACTCGCTAACTGTTTGTGGATATGATTAATGAAATTAATATATATCATAACTTATCATCAAGTCTTTTCATCTATATCTACCTATATATCTTTATCACATATTAGTTTGAATGAATGATTTAGTTCAAACAAATAGAAAGATTTTCCCAAAGACTTTTGAAACTCTGTCAAAAGCTTCACATGTATCTTAAAAAAAAAGTTTAATTACCCGCGAGTTGACGTCAGCCCCGTAATATACCAGCATTTGTAACGAGTCCACGTGCCCGAGTGCCGCTGCGACATGCACACATGCTTGACCTGGAACAAATAAAACGAGCGTCAATGCAGCTGTTACAATACTCACAATTTCAACCGTCCGGTATATTTTATATGATTATAAAAATAACAAAATAATTGGGAGAATAACTTCAGATGAGATGGTCGCTAAGATTTCTAAAAAGCATCCTTTCATGTAAATCTAAATACATCAAATCATAGCTATGGCTTTTTTAATATTTTCAATAAGATGCAACATCAATCAGCTTATTGACAACACTAATTGTTGTGGTTATAATTTAGTCATAACATAATAATAGTATCACGGAGTACTACGGTATACACAAGTAGTATCATAAGAATCAAGATCATCAGTCTCTCAGCAGCAGATTTACTAATAACAATATGAAAAATACTATAACTCATTTTCAATTTGAAGTTTTTGAAGAATAACACACATTTTCGATGCTACGTAACCTTTTTTGAAATGGTTTATAAACTTCAATAAGCTTATGTATAATGTATATACATATACTTTTATAAATAATAATTATTATCAAAGTGAACTATGAACAACAGCAACAAAAAAAAACCATTGTGTTCACAAACCCATAATAGGTAAACAATTTACAAGGAAAAACATTTTTATCAACAGCTGGAGTTGGATAACCTTCATGGTTTAATCCTCCAATAAACTAGACAAAAAATATTGATACTTTGTGATCTAGAAATTGAAACAGCTATACTACTATATGCCAAGTAAAGTTATACAGCAACCGGTCTGGTATTGACGTCACTATCGGACTTTTAACTCGTATGTGGATAAGAATGATATGATATTATTCAAGATGACATAATTTAGAATTTAATTTTGAAATAGGTAACGCAGATCATGAGACTAGAAATATTAAATCATAAAAATAATCATAAATAACATGAAAGATAACATTATGAGTATGAAGCTGATGTCCCTCTCTATCTAGATCTTGAACTCTTGATCCAGTTCACGATTTATAGTTAAAAAAAACAACTTTTTCATCTATAGCACAGATCGTTTAATAGTCTACACACATGAAATAATAGATTAACAGTGCGTCATATGAGATTTCGTTTTCTATAGAGATAGGCGAATGGTACGGGGCTACTGGCAGGCGCAGGCGTTGGAATATTTCCAAGTATATTTAAATCTGAACTAAAATAGACCGTTCCTTCTAATATTTACAATATTAGCGTTTCGGCATCCGCTCAGTTACTGAAATTGTAAATACATCCTCATATCGATAGATTACCAATCTTTGGGCGTTGCATATAAAAAAATATTTCACGAGCAATGCTAGTAGCGCATCGTAAGCATATTCTGAGCCAGCTGAAGTGAATTGAATTGAAACGCTACAACTAATTCAACCAATATTAAATATCATTTACGCGTCCATCGATCTTTTAAAATGCGGTTCTTATTTGAAAGACATAGACTATCGAGTAGTAGATGGCGAAGTTGAATCAGCTGTCGTCCGGACTGCAAGCGTAGTTCTCACGTGGAAGGTAATCGTCATCGGTACCGCGGAGTGGGAGGGGGGGAGGGGAGGAGTAAGCTGGCGGGGCGCGATGGGGTTTTCCCAACTATGTGGCAGCGAGCAACAACTGCGGCGCGCGCGCAAATAGGTGTTCCACTGTCTGGCCAAATATGGCAGCGAGAGGCGCCCCGATCATAGCCCGTCCTTTCATTACATATACCTCATTATTTCTCTATTTTCATAGTTATTTTAACCTACAAGTTTTATTGGTTTTACGATCCATGTAAGGAAAATCCTTAGTAGACAGGCATTGACTTGGGAAATAACGTTTTACTTGTCACAACTAAAACGGTAGAAATCAATCATCATACCAAAACCGCAACTGGTAATTCAGGGGAACCTACAAGTTTACAAAAATCCAAGAATAGTATTGCTGCTCAAAGATTTTATAGAGATACAGGTTAATTCATATTTGACCATGAGTAATCCTAAACATGCATGACATTCTAAAACTGTATAACGATGTTTTACAATATGGCAACAATACACGTACCTATTGATATAAATTATAATTACTCTATTTTGGTTTTCATTAAAAAAAAAACCAATACCTATAGATTTTTTGTTACTTAACTGTTTTATTGATGTGAGCATACTATACAAAACTAATGCTACAAACAACACAGACAAACAGCATGTATAAAAGTTGCTAAGTCGTACGTCGTCTTTGTAACAGCGAGCGAGGGTCATCGAAATAAGCGGATCGGCCGTTGGGAAACCCCACGCCCCATAAACAACTAAATTGAAGTGCATGCTTGTTGACATCATAATTATCAGACATCTAATTGAGTTTCTTTCGGGACTCACTATTCTTAGACACTCAATGATCAAGGTGACTTAGAAAGTGTATTCAACAAACAGAGACCGAAAGAACACTTACAATATGATGTCAATAAAATACTGAATACTTGTTAGCTAAATGCTAGTTTATACGGTTTACATGTGGCAGGAAATTTGTGTGTGATTCAACATTTAACAAACGGCGCGGCGTCGTCGTCCGTTTACAAACGCTCTTAGTAATGTTATATATGCTTATGCCAAAGGCAAAATGTAAATTGCCCCGGCACTTTTCAATATGCCGCAACATTGATGGACCATTCAAACGCCGTTTACATACCAGATTACTGAATGATTCCACCATCAAAGGAGATTAATACGGGATCATCGATATAGCGACGTTAGAAACAATTAAAAAGGTAGGTATACATTAGGTATTCAATATCTCAATGAAGTGGAAATTCCATAAACAAGAAGTCCTTGGGCTGACATCTATCGAGATACGTGTTTGGGACTCGGCAAATATTTCCATTTGAGACACGATCAGAAATAATACTTATACCTACCGGTACCGGTGGCAGAGCGATGGAAGTTAGGCATACATTATGAGAGGCAGCCAGTCACCCAAACCGGAATAAAGTGTTTCCAGAAAATCCTTAAAGTTTTCTTAAAAACGACCAACGACACGCAGGTCAATGTATTCTGTGTGCAAGATTCAAACAATTCAAAATTCAACCGATTTAGAAAGTGTAAAGAGCACGTAACACGGTAACATTAGTATTATTTGGAAATTCGGGCTTACTCTTTGTGCAGTGTAGACACTTTCACGGCGCGGATAAACCCACTGTCACGGTGTTCGCGAAAGAGCATTGTTCAAGCAAGGAGAACTCTGGGATGTCTGCGGTTTTCCTCAGGACAGCTAAAGATTTTTGTTAGTAGGTATCGTATCGATACCTTGGAGACGTTTAATATTATTACTTTTTTACCTGTTAGTATTATTTTTTTTTTAATCTACAGTGTGTAGTTCTGGGGAAATCCAACATACGTAGCTTTGCATAACACATTCGTGTTTAAATTAGCAGTGGAACAATAGTCGGGGTATTCCAACCTAAACGAGTCGGAGAGCGGTCGAGAGCCGCTTTCACCTGGCCAATGGCGGAGTCGTTACGAGACCGAACGTCGGGATTCCCAGCAGAGACCAACAGCCTCTAAATTGCCAGGTGACCGCTACCGTAGGTGTTTTTGTTTGCATCTCAAACTATAAGCTCTAAAAATATAATTTTAACCGTACGCGACATGGACATTGTAAATACAATCGCATTTGTAATAAGAAGTACTCCAACTGCCTCGACAAGGCCGATCAATCCGGTAAAGCCTTATGCAAATACGAGGCGAAAAGGCCGAACCGAATCCCTCGCATCGAACAACTAGCACCTTATTGGAAAAACCAGAAAAGATAAAAGCCGAAAGTAATATATTTTAAGTGGGCATGTATGTATGTTTGTTCGAGTATAGCTTAAACAGGTGGGAAATTCCGAATTCTTAAATGATTTTTCTCGAAGGTAGTTGCCATCTTCATGGAACTTGTATTAAGATTGAGTGATATTTGGAGGAGGCATTTCGTTGATCAAGTAAAGGATGTGCAAAGACAATTACTCCGATGGCATTGAGCGTAATAGAGACCTTGGCGAGGCTCTACGTCAGCGGCAGGCACGCGTTCACACGTAAACAATGCCTAATGCCTTTGTTTATTAGCATATAGAAAACTGGTTCCCATTGAACTGCTGCTAGGTAATCGAAGAGATATCCTAGAGCATCTCCGTATTTTTTCTACAGTCCGATGGCACGTGAACCGTGTCCTCATCTAGTTAAAGCGGTTCGTATCCGCATGGTTATTATATCACGACATCACGAATGCCCATCGCATGATAGAGAAGAAATCAATTCATTCATTAGTGTATTCCTCATAGACTGTTTTTTTTTTCTGTAATGTTTTTTGTGCTTTTAATAGCGACATCAGACCAGCAGTACTTAGCTAGATAACAGTTTGTTTAATCTGCGTCGTTCGTGTCAATGGTTGAACGGCTATTATTATTTTGATATGTGACCAAAGTCAATCCTTGTTTACAGAATTTGATATTGAAAATTTTATGAGTGAATAGGGGATTTCGAAGAACGTTTTTATGAGGCCACAATCTTATCAGTGGGTCTATCTACAGCTTTTATTAAATTTCAGCTGATTCCTTCAGGGCCGGTTACTGTGCCCATTTCTCTATACATCATAAAAAAATAAATACTAATATGCAAACTTCCTCATTACGATATAACGATTAAGCCCATATGGCAAATGTCAAAATCTCTGAGGTCATGATGATGATGTAAGAGTCAGTGGACTCATAAAACTTATTCAGTTATGAATAGGAAGCTCAATTAACAGAGTTAAAAACCTTAAGTTATAAATGAAACTTTTGTAATTGAGGAACCAGAAGTGACCCTAGAACCGGCAGTCATGCGACGCTTAGGACGGGTATCACAAATTCGTGGGTATAATTTCCTGATCCATTAGCTAAAAATAACATGATATAACATTCTAAGTACTTAGCCCGCGGCTACAGCGTGGCGCTAGGGCACTAAACATGTGAGTTATATACATATTAGAGTTTCACCATATGAGATGATATTAGTTATTTGATTGATGATCCTGTTCCGGTTTAGTCATAGAGACATAAGATTGTTTCTTTGGTTTAAATACATTTAAGCAAACATTAATAGTTGAAGTATCTGAATAAGAACTCACCATTGTAGTTTTTCTGGTCCAGTACTGTAGGTCTGTTTCTTTGGGGATGTTCCCTGATGGGGTTGAGGAGGGCCTGTATGCAGGCGACGTGGCGCAGCGCGGTGGCTTTGTGCAGGGGCGTCTCCCCCCACCGATCGCGCGCGGCCAGGGATGCCCCCGCCAGCACCAGCATCCGCGTGATCACCGTGTTCTTGCCCATCACCGCGAGGTGCAGAGCCGTATGCCCGTAGTCATTAGGAATATTTAACAGTTCTATGTTTGGACATACTCTGATGAGTATGCTGACTGACTTCTCTTGGCCGTGAGCAGCTGCTATGTGTAGTTGCCTGGAAGAGAGATCACCGGTATACTAGGCTGAGGTGAGAATATTATGCAAGTTACAATTTCAACCTATGTACCTTATTACTTTTGGGTGATGGAGCATTGCGATAATTGCAACCTATCACACTGTTGGGCTATGGATCATTGCCACAATTGCAACCTATCATGCTGTTGGGTGATGGATTATTGCCACCACCCTGTTGGGTGATGGATCATTGTCACAAATTGCAACCTATCATGCTGTTGAATGGTGGATGATTGTCACTTACTTAAGCCAAAACTACAGAGCAAATATTTTAAAAGCTGGAAAAGGACAAAGGTTATCGCTAGTAATAAAGTAGACTTGGTTGTTAGGTTCTGAACCTATCAAAATAACAATCTAAATTGCATTATTTGATTAATTTTATAAGGGAAATCGAAGTTACTGTTACAATAACGTTATTATCAACATTCCATTGCAATAATCAACTTTTTGCAGAGGATAAGCACATAACTAAAATAATCATGAATTAGCATTCAAAAAATAAAAAAGGAATGGAGCGAGATTCTTTCTCAAAGGTCAATGAACTTTTGTGGCAAACTCATTACAATGGAGTTTGATTCATATTCATGAAACATTGATTTTAAATTTAAAATTGCTTGCACTAGCCTGCACAGTACTGAATTTCATTAAGTACCCCTGATTTACTCTCTCGCTCGTGCATAACTACATTTTTGAAGATTAAAAAAATTTTAATTGTAATTAAAAGACAAACGAACCTTCAGAATCTAGAAAATAACATTACAAACATGTAGTAAAAAATCCAATTCAACCCAAACAAGTTTCATGTGTAAACCTTGCCTAAAGATTTTTTTCTACACAGCCAAATCTCAAAAATTATGTCACCAAATCAGCTTGTGCCATAAATAAGCAAGTGATTATTAGGAACACTGGGGGTAAGGACAATCGGGAAGAGACATATAAATAGTTGTCTAGCATTATGGTTATTCGCCAGTGTGTAAACCACAGACTGACAGACAACAGGCCACACCTCTGGATGTAGAGAATTGAAATTTCGAGGGCATTTTTGTAAGAAGTGTAGGCGTGTACTAAGAAAGTAATTTTGTTAACTCACAAGGCAAACAAAGTTGCGGGCATCAGCTAGAAATTGCATAATGTGAACATGAGCTGTACATGGAAAAATTTGGGAATTAATGATTATGCTACTCAATTTTTTAGCCTCTACTTACACCCTGATGAGGGGTGTTACTCGATGGAAAAAAAATACCCATCTAGTAACCGTGTTACTCGTTTGGGTGTTCAATCTCGATTTTATCAGTTTTTCAGGACCCTAACAATAAGTAGGTAAATATGTTGATCGCGCAATATGCCTTTGGTAGAAATGAATGATCCATAGATTATGCTACTCAATCATTACCAAAACTACTGAACCAATTGTACTATAATTAGGCACAGTATAGACATAGCTTGTAGTATTTGAACCTGCCTGGTTCTACTGTTGTAGTATTTAAGTTGGCCAAAGATCTCAAACTTAACTAATTGACTATTTAAGTATAATGTTATAGCCTGGCGGAACTGACAATTTGAAGCCGTTATTTGTTAATGCAACTCATGGTTACCCATCCAAATTGAGACTTTGCCAAACTTTGTTTAATAACTAGAACCATCTGTCAAGAAAAACGTAACAAGCTATGACATAAGAGCTTCAAGACATAACTTAGGCCCTAGAATGGTATGTAAACTACTTGTTGCATGATGGTCACAAAGCTAAACATTGAAACTGTGGAAAATGGTAGACAAATTAACAGATTCATTCATTGACACAACTTGTGAGCGTAGGTTTAAAGGTTATCAGTATGGCGGGCTTGAGTTTATCAATATTTTTTTCAATGCTTGCTAATTGTATAAGCCAGTATCTAGGTTTGAAGCCGCCATGGCCTTGTACTAGGAGTTAGATGTTAGGTTTGAATGTTTATTGGTAAACATAGAATACATACGTGTCTCCATCATCATCCTGTTGGAATAGCAAATGCACTGGGAGCTCGGCATCGGCCGGCCTCAGCAGCTGCTTTGTGATCTCCTCCACGGACTGCTCCTCCGATTGCTCCTCACCACTGATCTTCATATCCGACAGATCCTCAGAAAAGCACTGAATTCCACTATCCATAGCGAGTTTCTCACTATACACATGACTTTCCTTCGAATCGTCTATATCCCCGGAATCCCCAGGGAGCACGTCGATAGGACCCGAGCACATCCCGGAATCCATGTCCAGTAAATCGTCGACCTTCGTGTCGGTCATCTTGTTGCCCGAACCACTCATTATATCAACTTTGGAACACAACACTCGAGTCTAACACTAAGAATTCACTAAAATATTTCAGTAGGATCAACAGTATCAACACTCGCGAAGTCTCAATAGCATGTTTGTGAAACACCCGAGCCTGCGACAGACGACCGTTCCACAAAGGGTTCGCGTGCGTAATGAATTCACAAATGAAACGGAGTAGGATTATAAAATGTGTGGGCTGGCGAAGTGGAGGAGAGTGAACAACGACGTCATCAGCGCGACGAGCCTGCCACTAAATTGCGTCGCTGAGAGATGTGTGAAGATGTGAACAGTGAGATTTGATATGATAACGAACGTTCGTAGAATAGAATAATCAGATGGCAGAAACTGACGGAAATTAAAAATAATTTTAGGAATTTCAGTTATGGCAGCAAGCATTGCCAGACTTCGTTGTTATTTACCCACAGACAGATAAGTCAAGTGAGAGTACTACGTTTATTAACCCTAATGTGTGTTTATTTTTGTATTTGTAATTATTTATTTTAATCAGAATGGTCACAGACCACTTACACTAATTAATTAATTAATGAGTAACAGTGATACTGATAACAGTTATCAGTATCACTGTCACTACTATATTATTATCTGTCTGTACGAAGCGAGCGAAGCGAGCCGCAAATTTTCCAGGCCTTTAGTTTACAAGGGAAAATAGCTTTAACATCTTGTTAAAGAACACCTAAAACACCCGAGAAAAAAGTGAATAAGCTGAAATTTTTAAGCCTCTAATTACCTAACAAGGGAAAATCGGTTTTTCAGGACCCAAAAAATAAGTAGGTAAATACATTGATCGCGCAAAACGCCTTTGGTAGTCCCAAAATATGAGTGTATCAGAACCCTAAAACATGTAGTAACTTATAATATGTGACCGTGGCGACCGTTGCGAGCCGCAATCTCTTTCAGCCGTGGTAATGGCTATCTGTGATAAAGCTATTTTCTCAAAAAGCTATATCAGGGCTCAAATCACCCAATAAAATGAACCTGATCGCAGCGCAAGCGCAAGCGCAGCTAGTCGCAACATGTTTAAGGCATTCGGTTTACTAGGGAAAATCCTTGTGGAAAAACAGGACCTAAAAAACTTAGTAAGAAAAACTTTATTACTTTGATTTCGGGAAAAATATTTTAAATTGTAATACCAACTTAAATAAACTTTGACAGTGACAAATCTAAAATAATGAATCTGTCTGGTCTGCCGGTGTCAAGTAAATAGTAAACAAAAACATGTCAGTCCCTGCCCTGACTAATCTGTGTGTCAGTCAGTCAAAAATTGGTTTGAATTTTCTTTCGACTGAAGTAATTTAGCATTTATTTTTGTTTAGATAAGTTTATTGAATGAGCAAATGTTTGCTGAAAAAGTAATTGAACTGCTGAAGGAAGCTGAACGAAATCCAGATACCATAGATCAATTCAATGTAAGGTCTAACATCTCATCTTGTGGCCTACAAAAAAAAACAATAATTGCTTTGAATTGTACGAAGAAAGAATTATCATTGTACAACTTTGTGGTTTTCAGGATGAGAAAATACGTCAAATTCTGGAAGAAATGCAGCTTCTATTCAAAATGAATATGAATGATGCGTAAGTACCTACTATTTATGATAGGGCCTCTAACTAATAGTTTTCTACTCGAATGTTTATAACTGTAGTGTTTCATATGTGTTTCATGTTGCCTGGCATGAGTAGTTACTAATACATTATGCACACTTATTAGTAAAGGCCAAAAGTCTTAAACATTAATTGCTTCTGTGTTTGATATTATGTATTTTTGTAAGTTCCTTGTAAACAAGAGATTCTGTGATCATATTGTAGGAACGCAACTAATGAGAACAAAGCCCTCTGGACTACTGTCCAAGTGAGGCACTCGGCTCTGGAGAGGAACAAACGCTGCCTTCTAGCCTACCTGTATAGCCGCATGCTCAAGATCAAGACCCTGCGCTGGGAATTTGGCTCAGTGCTGCCTCCGGACGTAAGAGAACTGCTCTCCGACGATGAATACAACTGGTTCTCAAAATACTCCACCAACCTGGCCAGTTACATGAGATCCATCGGCCAAGAGATCGGTTACAGCGGAATAGATCTGACCGAGAACTTGAAACCCCCTAAATCATTGTTTATAGAGGTGTTGTGTATGATGGATTATGGAAAACTAGAGCTAGAGGATGGAGATGTGATTATGATGAAGAAAAACAGCAGACATTTCTTACCAACATCTGAATGCCAAACTCTTATAAGACAGGGTGTTTTGAAGCAGATTGTATAGCAGTACTTTTATAAGAAATAACTAAGTCTTGTCTAATCTTATGTAAACTAGTGGTTAGTTTATGTTATGGAGCTTTCAGACTGACTGACTGCTGAGCAACTAATACTGGTTTATAGTCTGGACAGGCCATTTAACTATGCCTATTTATACATCTAAGTAATAAACATAGAGGATAGAAATGTACTGAATTATTTTATAAGCAAAGTTTATTTTATTTACTGTGGGGTAATTTCAGTTGGGGTTTTCCATAATTTTCCACAGTGAATGAAATTCCTAGTGGTATTACCCGAGCCCCGAGCTAAAACCTATTGTTAGATATACCTATAGGTAATATGTATGGGTTAGGTTACAATACTACTATGTTAAATCACTTTGCACAAAGCTAGACTTGTAGAACATTATTATTGAACAAGAATATTAGGTATGTAATTCAGAAGAAAATGTTTATTTTGTCTAAAAGGTTGAAACTTCATATTTCCAGAGAAATCCTAGGTTGTCTATGACATAGCACCTGTCTGTAACTCACCATACTTGAGACAATATAAATCATTCATTTGTTCATTCAGATATTATGTAGATATAATTATTATTTAAGATCTTAAATGTACAACATACTATGCAAATAAACTATTGAGTATAGATGAGGTTTTGAGAATGAATTTACAAAATTGATCTACAAAGCTTAATCTACCTATGTTGAATTTACCGTCACCCATCTCTACTCGGCTCCGCGGTATTTCTCCGGGATGCACCGCAAATCAACCACTTACTCACTTACAAGATATCCTACAATGGCGCCTGTAAAGGTTATGGCTTGCCCGAATACCTCGTAATTCTGGCAAATCGCTCAGAACACGGCCTCAGAATCCGCTTTAAATTAAAGGGACTAACGATAGGTGCTTTTTGATGGTCATTTGAGCCGAAGTGTGGTCTAATTCAATAATGCGAAAGTTGTGTGGATGATTGATAAAAGGATGTTTGCTCCCCAATCACGCCAAAATAACTGAAACGATTTGGCTATAACTCGGAACCTCAGTCAATAGTCAATGGTTTATTTGCATTATACGTTGGTCATCATAGAGGTCCTAGTGTACCTACATACGAAGAACTAGAAACATCTGTTTCTACCGGAAACGGTCAAAGTGCACTGCTCCATTCTTGCAGTACCTATGGTGCTAATGTACTATTACTAGGAGTAAACAAACACCTGTCCTACATACTAAGTACGTAGCTAGGAGATAGGAATCAAATTATGTATACCTACCGTTACAAATTTATCGATGTAAGTACGCAGGGAAACCCGGTTCATCGCCAGCGTGAAAAGCTAAGGCATTTTGTGGCACGTGACGAGACAATCTTAGTTAACTATTATTAGGCACATAATTACCTAAATAAAAGAGCTCTGAACGAAAGACGGATATTCCGAGCATGTGATTGTTTAAATTAGCAGTCAGAATAAACATGTTTTCGGGAATTTGCTCGAGGGATTTATGGATGAGTGTTTTATCCATCGTACCTAGTTACTTTTCGTAAAA
The DNA here is from genome assembly GCA_932526365.1 of Lobophora halterata. Taxonomy (NCBI): domain Eukaryota; kingdom Metazoa; phylum Arthropoda; class Insecta; order Lepidoptera; family Geometridae; genus Lobophora; species Lobophora halterata. The sequence continues at coordinate 430,249 of OW052007.1, forward strand.
AAGTAGTTTAGTCTAACCTACGTAAGTTTTTAATAATACCTAAGCATGGACTAGAAACCCACCCCTAGGTTTTAATCACATCTTATTCTGTAGGCACAGTGTAGGTAATATGTATTACCTACCTACTGTGTATGTGTAGGCAAGACGGCAATAACGATTAGGTACGCGCTTATATTCTTGACGCAGTACAAAAAAGCTTATCGCGTTCAGAATAGAGCCAAGCGCCACAGATTATAGCACAGCGCCTGCCCGCCTCCATGTACGGAACCACGCTGCACAAATGGGTTTTTGATTCATAGTGAAATTACAGCGATGCGATGCCGATGGTATGCGTAATTCTCCCACGACAAAAGTTCCTTTGACAACTTTACACATGCGCCATTTTCAAATCCTTTTTCTGGGATACAAACTGTTCTGTGCGTCATTTTGCGTAATAAATAGCTGATCTAATGTATTCTCGATATAGTAGATAGATTTATGATCTAAAGGTAAATTAGACAGATTTACAACACGGAGTGGAGGTGGTTAGCGAGAGCAATCGTTGACTACTTGTCTACTTCCTCGGTTAACGAGGGTTTTACCTACAGCTTTACCACAACTATAACGTTGATGGCCTGAAAAATATAGTCACTTTTGTAAATCCCAAAATAGATAAAACACGTAAGTCTGATAAATAATTGCGTAATTGTAAACATACATAGGTAGGTAGGTACAGTACATATCACTACAGACCACATAGGTATTACATTAAAAATAATCTATAATTACCCATATAGGTAGGTAGGTACATAAATTAGGTTAATCCGGAGCGACTCAATGAGTAGGTAGGTAGAGCTTTGTTAGAAATTTCCAAACCACAACACATGCGGGTTTTTTTATTACGAATGGTTTTGTACCTATTTCATATCATCGCCGGTTCGCAGAAACGAAAAAAAAACAAATTTCAAACTGATGCAGCCAATAATGTTTATAGATAAAAAAACTAGAAACAAAAAGCGACGAAAAGAAGGGGATCAAAATTTTAATTGAATATTATGCACCTAGTCACAAAACTTTTTTAAATAAAATTAACCTGTAAATACAATACAAGCTAGGTTTTACCTAGTTCGCTTCGTAAGCTGGTCTGTCTGTAGGCTGTAGAGTATTAGTAGGCCTTAGTAGAGGATGCTTTCGAATACTTACCTCATGTTGAAAAAAAAACATAAGTAGAGGCCGTTTAGACCTTACGTTTTTCCCCGTAGAGTTTTCGTAGACTTTCGAAGAGGATATGTAGAGCTTTTATAGATGCCATGTACGTCGTTACGTTGAGCTTTCGTAGAGACTAGAGACGGTGCCGTAGAACCTAAGTAGATAGTTTTCTAGGTTTTTGTAGATTTTCGTAGAGGCCGCGTAGACCTCAGTATTTTATTGAGTAGATAGAAGGCTCCGTAGCACCCTCGTAGATTTGAGAAGAAGCCACAAAATATTTCGCAGGGAATCAAGTTGTCATAGACGAAAGCTATTTTCAATTTGTGTAAAAGTAACTTCCTACGAGTAAGTTCTGCTTAAGTTGTTGAGGTACAACTTAAGTTGAACTTTGACCGAAGCTATTTTCATTAAACCCTTGTTATGCCGTGTGCTGAGTGACTTATTTATATATATTCAAATAAAACTGTATAAATCGCCAGCGTTTCTCATATTAAATGGAAAGAAAAATCTATAAATATATGTATTACCTATACGTAGGTAGGTAATGTAGGTATACCTTATTTCTTCACGCTGAAACTACCTACTGTAGTTCATACCGATATCACGCGGGCGAAGCTTGTGGCTGTAGCTAATCTTCTACATATCTATTATATTTAAAAATGAACTCGTGAACAACTGGATCATTTAGCTTATTTTTTTTAATTATCCTTGAAGTTCGGGCAAGGTTCATAATGAACCTTTATAAAAAGTCTCTATAAAAAAAATAAAAAATAAAAAAAAGGTCTTTAATAAAAGAGAAAAATTGGACAAAATTCCCGGAAAAACTTATAGTAATTTATACGAATCTACCTTCGTTCTTAGCTATAAGTACAACTACAAGCAACATGCAGCATAGCCGAATTGGAGGGTGGAAGTGTATGGAGTCGCAGTAAATTGTACAATTTGTCGACGTATAAGCTGTGCACATGCTTATGTCCAGCCCCCGGCTTGGGGACACACAGACTGATCTAGTAGCGCCCCTGGGTGCAACCCCGGGGGGCGCGAGAGTCGATGGATGCCCGGTACTATTTTAACATCGGGTAAATTAAGTTAGGGATTCGAATTATGTTTATTTTGACATCCAGATCAGGTACCTAAGTATAGCATGAGGTTGAAACTTATCTCATTTAAATGTAGTATGTAAAGAAGAGCAGCACAGATAAATGTAGGTATCTACCTACTGTTAATACCTACCGGTATATACCTAGAATATTCATAGTGCATAGTGTAAGTATGGTGAGATGGTTGTTACAATCGAGCCTTTTTTCCAATAAAACTTAAATGGGCAATGCAGAAAGGATACTACGTTGTATCTGTGCAGTCAGAATTTTGGATTTCTACAAAATGACCGAATGACAGCGGAGCGAGTGCAGCGCCCGAGCCGAGCTTTTGCGAGTTTGCTCGAGCTAGGTACCCGGGTTTGCCAAACGATGAATTAAACTTTAATTATTATACCGACCGCCTGACGCAAATCTATAGGAAAACGACTAACCGTAACACTTATCCAATTTTAATCAAATTTATTTTTTGCCATATCTGTGTTCAGTATAGGAAACTGATTATGCGTATTTTTTTCTGGATATTTAAAATTCGCGGTGTACTTATAATAAAGAAATATACTAAAGAATGTAAAAGGTGTGTAGTGAAGTGGTACTAGGTTTGGGCATACGCTAACGTTGGACTTAGATCCTGTATTTGTAAAGCGATGACTGACGAGGTATGTTCAGCAATCAGCTCGGAAGTGACCAAATACCAGCAGATGACAGGCAAAACCCTGCGTCACGGCGCCCTCGGCCGATGGACGCTGGATTTTTGCCAACATCCAAGAAATGAGTTTTCTTTGAAATGATGAATGACTCTTGTAAGGGAATTCTGATGAATGTTATTACTTTGTGGAGAATCTAGTGGGGCATTCCTAACAGGCACAAGTTAAGTTTCTAATAAAATATGGTTTTCTCGTTTTGTTCAATTATTATTTGCAAAAAAACGTGAAGGAAACATTCCTTTTCTTCACGGTTTTTTGCGATTGAATGGGAGGTTCGCCAAATTGTCATTTATTACATGAGTGTTTTTTGTTACGTATGCGAGATGAAGATACCTAAGTCAAGATACTGTCATGCGGTTGGCTTTTTCTGAGAAAAAATCGTAATGTAAAAATACATCGGAAATTCCTTTAATCAGATGCATCAGTAGGATAATTATTTTTATATTATAGTAGGTAGGTGAGACAGGCAGGGAGAAAGTGGGGAAACCCGGCGAATATCTGGGGCAATGGACTGCGGATTTACCCCGGGTCATCCAACTTGGTAATCGTTTAAAAATATTTCATTTTTTGCCTTTCGGTTACTAACCAACGTGCCCATTTTGTGTATTATTTTCAGAATGAGATAGCTAGTGGTGGGTACCTATTTGTAAGTTCTTGGGGAGGTTAACTTATATGTAGGTTTCCGACTCTTGTACCGGTTGTAGGCATGCGTGTGTTGTGGTTGAGAGTTGAAAAAATGACAATTTAATTTAATGAAACTTATATGAACCCGAAATTAGCCTAATAGCAATATCTGATGGAAAGGTAAAATATGGATTTTTATTTGAAATTAGCTGTCGCTCGCAACTTTGCTTGCGTTGCGTATTTTCAAAATTCTTATCTTAGTAACTACTCATTTTCAGCTCTTGCCGAACACATCCTCCAAGTTTCAAGTCTCTAAGTTCAGTGGTTTGGCCTGTATGTTGTCTGTCAGTCAATCAGGACCACTCCTTCTATATTTAAAATATTAATAGGTAGTACATATATGATTTAAAAATAATCTCTGAATATATCTCGTGAACTCTGAAGCTCGTCTCGTCACATTTTCCCAATTTCCAGGGAAAAGTGAAGGGTGCTGGAGAAATTTAAATTGATTTACCGGGGATTCAGTCGGTTGATTGCGCATTGCTGGAATCAATATGAAAACGTTTTCGAGTCGAATCAACATAACATAACCTTTCCGGTGCCGAATTCTGATAAACAGCGATACATATTCATATTCTATATTGAACATTTTGATGTTTCTAAAGGAGAATGGGTTCCCATCGAGTAACACCCAAACGAGTAGATAACGGTGTTACTCGATGGGATTTTTTTCCCCAACGAATAACATCCATGTCATGGTGTAACTCGATGGGAATAAATAATAAAAATGGCGTTACTTGATGGGAATAAAGTGTGACACTTGATTATTTTTATAGATGATTTAGGTAATATTTCTGGTGTGTCTTTAGTTCAACCTGCTTAAAAGAATAGGTATAGGGTAAATAATAAAAAATACAAAACTTGACACCTGCAATAATGGGCACTGCAAAGAAAGTTTAAGTAAAAAAACCTAAGTTATTAAAAGTTTAATTTAAGTACGGCGATATTAATAGGGATTCGTTCCAAATGAAGTACAAAAGGGGTAGTTGACGATGTATTGTTTTGTGTCTAGTCCATCAACATTGCATTCCGTGCGCCCCCCCCCCCCCATCCCTTTCCCTGCCCCCGCCTGACACAGTGAAAGCCTGTCGTCGCGCAGACAGGTGCTCAAGCCTTCCCCTTTGTTTCCTGTCACATTCTCTCTGATATCTGTTCCGCGTTATTTTAACCGACGAAAAAGAGGAGTGTTCTCAGTTCGACCCGTATATATGTATATATTTTTTATGTATCACCACCCATAACTTTTTACAGGGTTACTATAATAAACTGGTGCTTTTTGAATTGGATAGAGTGGGTACCTATACACCGAGGTTGGTTCCGTTTAAATGAGGCGGTTACATTTTTTTGTACAAAGTAGGTAGGTACCTACATAATTATTACTATTTGACTATATCTTATTTGGGGAAATCTATTATGTGTTTTGTTTGTTTATCATTTATGATACTACCTACCTACCCATTTGATCAAGTGATTCACTTCCCGATCCGTACGGAGCGAAACAAATATTTTTCCCGAGTGGTAATATTTGGGTTTCACTAAACGATTGCCAATATTGCCAATAGAGCGAGCTTAGCGGTCAATTTCATAAAAAATCACGAACAGATTTGTTGTGGGGCGAAAAAATAACATTTTGACGTGATCCTGGCGGAAAATGGCGGAAAATAAAGCGGTTGGCGACTTTTGCGAAGCGGTTACATTTTTTTGCGAAAATATGTCAGGTCCAGCAGCAGACGTGGCGGACTCAGGATAAGGTTACCAACATACCTACATACCTATTAATTTACGGTACAGCCTGTCTGCAAGATCATAGTTTGGTTGTATAATTGGAGAATTCGATTTTTTAATATGTTCACCGGTGAAGCCGGTTTAACAAGAGCTTCGAGTTGCTGAGTAGGTACTAGCCAATAAATATATGACATAGAATGAGTGATTTCAGACTAGTGTATACCTACTGTCTTACAACGGCGTTTACGCTAGGTTTTTTGGTAGCGAGTATCACTACCTGTACCTAGCTTAAGTGGGCTATTCCCATTAGCCCATCCCCACTAGTGGGGATTTCAGGAAAAAAATCCCGAAACCGTTGAATAACTAACACGACGAATCACTCGGAATCATTGTTCCTATTAGTGGGGATTTCGAGACAAAAATATTCCCGAAATCCCCACTGCGGTTGGTGGTTGGTTTCGGTGGGGGTTAAGGGTAATCCTCAAATCCGAATTCCATACAAAATGTTTCGGACCAATACTCAAAAATTACGCCGTATTATAGTAATTTCTTCACACTATTCGTTTCGTCCGTGTTTTTTGATTTCGTCAACAAAAAAAGTGAAAGGTTTCATACTTTTATTTAGATTTTATACGTGTTTTTAAGTTAGTAGGGTTAATTTTAAAACACGTATAAAATCTAAATATATTTTTGAGTATTTGTCCAAAACATTTTGTATGGAATTCGGATTTGAGGATTCTCCTTAAGCGACTTTTTTCCCCGTTCATTATCTTGCCTGCTATTTTGGCTATTTCCTAGATTCTCATCATGATGAGAGCGTCCCAGCCCGAGTTTGTACTCAACTTTCAATATCTTGAGGATATTATCCTCGGTCCAGCCCTGGCCGGGCGCCGCTCAATCGTCCGTTATGAGCCTCCTTATTCCCTAGCCCCGGCCCGCGTCATATTTCACCAGGTTACGTACCCGACGTGCTCGCGTGCTTTATGGAAGTCTCCATTAGCCGGTCGAGATTTATGCCTCGCCAGGAAAAGATTAGATGAAGCGTATACGCCTAGATCTATATCTGTGCGTATACGCTAGCAAAACGCAACTACTAAACTAAAAACCTTTTGTGTCGGGTGCTCGTTCATTGAGGCGCACACATTGCAACTGATACTTTTACATTAATTATACCTACCTACCTTACCTGGATGATTTATGCCTACTTGCACCAAACTGTCAAAGCTCCTAAGCAATTACTTTTCTTGTCAAGCGAGTTAAGTAATTGCTCAGGAACTTTGATAGTTTGGTGCAAGTCGGCATTAGATACATATTATACTACCTACCTATTTGACTGTCTGTCATATATGTAGCCGATCTCTGTTTTTATTCTGTCCGCAGAAATTGTTGTTATGTTCGTTTATATGCAGTGTAGGTTAGGTACTTGTACTACAAATACAGATTTTTCTTTCTTCTTTCTAAACCAACTAAAACGAGTTGCTGACGATTCGGACACAAAATATTCGGACACTGTGTCCGAAATGACACTTTTTAAAAATCAATATTTTTCCACTGACGATTCAGACACCATCAAAATATCAAAGCTGTTTAGTACAGTCAGATCAAAAAGTTATAAATTATACGGCTACTTTTAGAAGTTTTCGGATTTCTACAATTAGAAGTTTTTTTATCTGATTGTACAAAACAGCTTTTATTAGCATTTAAGCATTAAAGCTGAGCTAGGCCCTCATTGTGTGGAAGACTCTTTTTTACTGTAATTCAACCTTTTTTTGTTCATTTTTTTTCCATGACAATAAAATTATTTCTTTTCTTTTCTTTTCTTCTTTATTATTGGTGTCCGAAACGTCAGTGGAAAACATATTGATTTTAAAAAGTGTCATTTCGGACCCAGTGTCCGAATATTTTGTGTCTGAATCGTCAGCGACTCACTAAAACAAATGATCTATTGTAAATACCAACCAATAGCCATCGGTGTACAATATTAATTATATCACCTGAGAATGGCTATTGGTTGGTTTTATACAATAGATCATTTTGTTATTTATAGGTATCTGATTGGTTTATTTGAACTATTCATTAATGTGAATGCCGTGACGTAAGATTACGGTAATTCTTTATTTGCCTAAATGTGGCAAGTAAGTTATGTATATAAGTAGGTATGTAGTTTGATCTTGTAAAAAATATTCGTACCTAGTATATAAAATTACCAGTAGTTCTATCACCAAGTTTTCTAACAAGCATATTCGTGTCGAAACCGTCATAGAGAAATTACTTATAGTTAGTTTGAAAGATTTCTTGCAAACTGATAACCTACCTGTGATGGGTTTCGATATGCGCTTGTCAAGAATTTTCGTGACACGGCTACCTAGTTTTAACATAAGTATAAATATACTTTTTCGACTTAGTGTACAGTCAGCTGCACCAACATGTATACACTCCCAAGCTTTCACATTTAAACAAAAAATGTATAACTCTTAATTTTGCAAAGACAAGCGCACGCAAGTATTATTTAATAATTGTATTCCTCTTACTGGTCAAAATTCTTGTCAGAAGATGAATGTCTTTGCAAAATTAGGAGTTTATTATAAATCTGAAACATGGAGAGATACATATCGGTGCAGCTGACTGTACCTACTATCTACCTACTTCCAGCTTTGGTTCAGCAAGTGACTTGCACTTCGACTGCCAAGAGGTTATTCAATGGTTTTTAATGGGGTGAATGATCCGTCGAGTGGCAACACCGTAATGCCCATTTAGTACCCACACTAGCTACAACGGTGGTTGTCACTGACTTCACCATTATATCCTTGGCGCATAGAACTAATCACAATTTAGTACATTGAAAATGCGCCCTACAAAAGGGAGCCACATTGATGGCTAACTTCTAGTAGATACATTTTGGTCCGATGCTAATTTTCGAAAACGAGAAGTAACAGGGCTAGATAAATATTATACTTATGTTAAAAATACTAGACTTTCTCATTGTTAATAAAACTACATCGTAAAAAGTAACAAACATAATTTTAACAGTGGTATTTTATTTATTATTGATAGGGTGTCTGAAAATTTTCGGTTCTGTATACCGCATCAATTTTGGTTTTATACTGTCCAGCTTGGAGGAGGCCTTCACCCTTAGATGGGTATCCAATTAAAGAACCATAAGAAAATATGTACCTTGTAAATTACTATGTTGGAAATAAATGGTTTATAATTATTATTATTATTACTGTCCATCTTGGTGTTCTATTATAGGGACACCGTTATTCATCTAGCCTTGGTGAAACCCGACTGGCGCTTATGATACCGTCATCTTCGAATTTCTTTTAAATTCTGATGAGAATACCTACATAAACAGGGAAAACGGTAACTGTTATTACAATATGCCCTCATTTTGTTCCAGCTTGGGTTATTACAACTGATTTAAATGACCCGATTTTCAATAAATATTTTATTTCTTATTCATAAAATAAAAGCGTAATATTACCTACCCACTGACCCTTTCAGTAAATAGGCAGGTAGGTACCTACTCATTTTGTCACTGTGCCAGGTTATGAATATATCATAGGCAATGAGCTATTTTGCGTAGTACCTACACACATGTATGTATATTTAATTGGTCATAAAAACTATAAACGTACAAGTACAACCTATGAGCAAGGAACGGATTTTCCAATGCTTTCAATGACGATGCGATTCAAGTAACAAGGTCATTGATCGTCCGTAATTGTGTTTTTTATACTAGACAAAGATTTACAAAACAGGGCGGGGTCATTGGTGACCGACTGCATTGAACCACTCGGCACTATCCTTATGGATGTAGGCACGAGTCCGCGAGTGTTGGGAAACCCGAGAGTGTGATTTTCCAGTGAGATTTATTATAGCTTTGTTTATACCTAAACATCGTAGAAATGACTAACGAGAACGAATAGAATTCAGAGTTAGACGCATGTTTGTAAATATGTAGTCTATTATTAATGGTTTGCAATATTTTTTTATTGTTTACAAGCCGTGTTGGCCGAGTGACAGGTGCCTCGACTTTCGATCCGAAGGTCGTGGGGTTTGAACCTGGTCGTAGACCATTGGATTTTGCTGTTCAAAAAAAATCTGCATTTAAACATGTGTTTAGCGGTGAAGCTAAACATCTCGAGAAAACCGGCATGTCAGAGAACCTAAAAAGTTCGAATAAATGGTGTCATCTGCACGAAAGGAGTCTCTTCGGGACGCATTGAAATCTTCACCACACTGGTTCGAAAGAACTAGTGACACGATAAGAAGAATGTTTCGCAACGTTTAGGCGTAGTTATGACGAATCATCTCCAAAAAAACAAACGTTTTTAATTCTACGTATATTTCAGTTACGGGGTTTGTTCACGAGGTTTGGACTCCTGGCATTGTTGGAAAACCGATTTGCGGTTTTCCAGTGAGGTATTTGTAACATTGTTTAGGTATGCGATGAAAATGGAAAATGGTGTCAGTAAAGTATGAGTTTGGCACACATTAGCCATTCTAAAATTCGTCTATTGATTGTTTTACATAATACGTGTACCTATATAAAATGACATACAGTTTTCAGGTGGTAGTAGGCATGGAAAATAGTTATACCGAGTAACATGTTATTTATCATGATATAAAACTGATCACATATAACACTTGTTACTTTCTGAGTCAATCTGTTACAAAAACACCGGTGATATCCATCCGCCCAGCGCGTCCCGGCCTTCGGAATCCAGCAAAAGTAGGGGTTTTACGTCAGAATCTGCTAACATAATTTTCTGCCATTTTTGACGGGGGACGAGGTAAACACGCATTGCACACGCGCCTAACAAAACTTATTCATGTAAACGCACACTATTTAGTATTTATTTATTTACATTAAATAAAACGGTTAAACAACCAATTCCATTATTTAAAGATTAAAGATTAAATTATTACAATAAAAATTAAATTACTTATTAAAAATTACTCAAATTATAAATTTCAAATAGTCATCAAATATAATAATACACCTAATTAATTATATTTATGTCAAAATTTTGATTGACTATTATAATCTCGCACTCTATCTTAAAATATGCACACAATTATCAAATACAGCGTATAGTTTTATTTAACGTGAATGGCCAAGAAGGTTATATGGCCAGCAGAGGGGTTCGCCTTGCGTTAACCATTCCTTTTGCTGGATTCTCGAAGGCCTCGGCAGTCAAAAATAGACTATAGCAGGCATAAAGTGGATGAGAAGAGCCCCAGTCTGAGACTCAGAGGTGCGCCTTGAGAGAGCCTACCTCCAGCAGACTTCTGCAACAAATTGATACCTACTTTCAAACAAGAGAACCAAGTAAAAAGGTAAAAATACTACCAACATTAGTACGGAAAAGTTTTAAATATGTGATTCTGAATGCAATTTGAACAGACCTCCAATGATCATCCCAAAGGATTCCGGTGGACGTCTAACGAAGCGAGAAATGCGCTTAAACCCCCACAGTCCACTGCCAGATCATAGCAAGTCTCCGCAGCAGCCCGACAAAGGTACTTGACGGACTCAGGGAATTCAGGGGCACGCGTGGAATTTTGAGCCTTAGTAAACCCTGGATTCAGTTTAATGACTAATAAATGTAGGCTTGACTTCATCGGTAGAATTTTACGGAAGTAGGTTAGTGAAAGTCTGACTCAAAAGTCCTTCACATATTCTTGTGATCAACCTTCATCAGACGGTTTTACTTTGCAGAACCACTAAATCGTCTATAGGTAGGTAAAAGTATCAATTGAGCTATGCCAGTTTCATTTGGGATCACAGCCTTTTTTTTTTTTTTTTTGTCTTCAGAGGGGAAATTCATTTACGAATAAACCGGTCGGGGGGACCGGAGTTATGTGGGACTCGCCGCCCTCATGGGAGGACGGAATACCCACTAAAACCCCTCCGGTGTTCCTCTCTCGCCATTCTTGCTGGGCCACGGGAGCAAAAGCCTTCCGCGACCCAGCTGACGATCAATTCCTCTCATATTGGACGGCGCTTCTCCATCCACATCTAGTATGCACCGCCCCTCATTCACTCCAATCTCCTCAAAATAAGTAGCACTGGGATCACAGCCTGACCTAACCTCTTTTTTAAGAAAATTGTATTTTGTCTAACGCACAGATCTCGGATACTTTCGGCTGTCGCCCCCAAAAGATCGGTTAATGAAAGAGATGCAAGTATAGCTTTTTATGATTAAGAGCAGTATAGAACTAAGTCACGTCACTCAAAACCTTTTGATACCCAGGAGAACTCGTCAGTTATTGTTTGTAAATTATTTTATCTTTTTACAATTATCTACAAAATTAAACCATTTTATTTATTTTAAAGAGCATGGTTAGTTGCTCAATCAATACGTGTGGCACAACGCAAAGAAATAACCCAGATAATCATTCATTTCACAGGTGAGTAAAGAAAATATTTGGTTTATTTTCGTAGAAAAAAATTTGGACAATTTTCTTCTACAATTAGTTATAAAATCGTTGTGCCTTGTGGAGTTTTGATTGCTCTTGCCGTGTGTACAAATGGTTCTTACATATATGGAGAAATAATAGATATTTCATGTAAAAACAAATATTGCTTCGTTACGCTAGGGCTTGATAAAATGATGACGTCATGAAATATCGATAGTACCTAATGAGTAGGTAGTTATGCAAAGTGGTACACAACTCATTTCTTTTCTATCGTTAGGGTATTTTTACCTAGTTAAAATAAATTTACCACTTGTGTCATTTTTATTTTGTTTCTTAAAATACGAGTATTATTATAACTAATCGTTTTTACTTATTTAATTTCAGCTTACCAAAGGATCCGCAAAACAGAAAAAAATGGTTACAAATTCTTCAGAAACAGTGCGATCATCAAAACAATATAAAAGTTTGCAGCAATCATTTTAAAAACGATTGTTTTTTTATTCAGAATACATTAACGTGTTTTGAAGAAAGGTTCGCTGCCTACGTTACATGTTCCAGTAAGTACCATGTTGAACAATGTTTCAATTCAGGCGTAAAGAATGTATTTTGTGACCTTATGCCGACTTGTACAAAGTTGTCAAAGCTCTTAAGCAATCTCGCTTGGCAGTTTTTAACGGTTCAGATTCAGACCGATCAAGATCTGTCAAGCGAGTAAAGTAATTGTTTAGAAATTTGGAAGTTTGGTGCAAGTAGGCATTAGTCAAGTAATTATTAGATAGGGACTTAAATCATAAATCAACCTCTTTTACAGATTCAACTCAAGAAAAAGCGAGATCCAACTTCATATTGCAATTGGATCCCTATTTTATAGTACCTACCTTACCTACCTGAAATTAATAGGCTACATATATTATGACAGACATGTATACTTACGTATCGGGCCTACATATAATGACAAAACTCAGAATTAATATTCTTAAATAAAGTATTTTTTAGTCATTGAATAAAACATTTGCATGGGCTTCATTATTGTTTATTATAATCAACCAACTTTAAAAAAAGAACAGATATATATATTATATATGTATACACAATCGACTTTCTAGCTATTACAATCTTATTTCGAAGACTACCGCCTATTTGGATTGGTGAGTAAGTTGTAGGTAAATATTGCTAAGCCCTGCTACTATGTATTATGAATGTAAGTTTGTGAGGATGGATAAGTTTTTGTTCCTAAATAACGCCAAAACTTGGCTCTTTAGTCTTTAGTAGGTATCTAATAAATAATAACCAAACCCATCTCATTCCTTTGGTTAAAATCTTCATATGTACAGGTGGTGACGTAATCAGTGAATAATCTTTCAGCTGCGGGTGGGGGACTTCAGGACTAATCAGAAAATGAAAATATGTACCCAGTAAAAATTCTAAGTCCGTGGGATTTCTACTGGGAACATATTTTCATTTTCTGATGACCCCCACACGCAGCTGAAAGATTATCCACTCATTAACCCTGTATATAACTACCAACAACATGATTGTGTAGTAGGCACTATATATTTCTCTATTAAGACTTGTGACGCAAAATGGGTAGGTACCACAGTTATCGATGTCGATAAAACATCTTATTGAATGTCCATCACTATTTATGAGCAACACATAGACAATCACTCGCACATGCTTATTATCATTTCTTGTATCGCATTTGAAATGTCATTACCCCTCTTTACATTCTAACTTTATGGTCTAACGCATCTTTGTTTTTACTAGCTATGTCAACGTCGCGTCGACAAGTAAACCGACACGTACAGTCAGCTCTGTAATGGTCTTTACACCCAGCTTACGCCGGTATTCTCCTATGATTAAACTACTTCTGGTTTACATTATGGGTATAACTTAAGTGGTTTAATCACATCAGTAGTTTACTCACACACATGATGTGTTTGTGTGAGTGGTTAAGTCACAGGAGAACACCGGCGTATGCTGAGTGTAAAGACATTTACAGAGCCGACTGTACATACCATACTCGTAGGTTTAGTTGTGGTAAATATATTTTCGCGCGCTTTAGTTTACAAGAAGAGTAGAGCCCCTCTCCTAGCCCCTTCTCTGTAGCCGCCCGTTCACCTGGATCGTCTCTTTAAAGTTTAACACGGGAAAAAAGTTTGATTAGCCGGTTTTATCTGCGAGGTCAGTCCCGGGGGTGGCCCATTTAACAGAGTGGCCGCATTTATTGGCGGCGCACGTCTCGGGGGCGTGGGCCACGTTACAAGCGAGCAGCGGGTAGCGAATCATGCCTTTTCACGTCCACTTTTAGATATAGGCCTCCCCCATAAGACGACATGCACGACGAGTGGTTTCGAGCTTTATCCATCCACGGACTTCTTACGAAAATGGCGAATACTGAGGTGAAAATACCACGGAAGAATGGATGAGATTGCAAGATTGCAGGCAACACCATATCTTACATTACAACTACATTCACAGATTTTATCATAATTTATTGGTTTAACAGATCTAAAAAAGGTATACACTTATGTTTTTGGAAAAAAATGCTTATCAATAAAAATAAAGAAGTTTATTTTGTAATACCTAGTTGCACTAAAATTACGGTTTTTCGAAATATACTAAGTTACCAACGGGTTTCAATCAAAATCAAATACAAATAGGTAGTATTCTAGGAATCAGCTACTTTCCTCTAAATCTGGAAATACTATAATGAATAATCTACAGCAGTCCCAAAAACCCAACAACCACAACATCAAATGCAATAAATACATTTTAGGAAGGTTTGGATGACGCGCTTCACGCCTTCTTATCTTGATGACGCAGCCGAATGGTTCTTCCCGCATTGCTCATGTCGAGGCCCTAAGTCAGGGCGCCCCCTATAAGGCTGGAAAAAAACATAGTACCTAATATAATAATAATACCTAATAGAGAGGCGCCAAGCGTATAATTCGTCATCAAATCAAAATATTTATTTCGGATAACTCATGTAGATCCATATAAAAACATTAAAAAGACAAAATTACAAAAAAATTAAACCTATCATCATGCGTACCTCCAATCGAGCCAATTTAATCCAACAGCGGAGCAGCCTATTGGATCAAAACTCACGATTCATCGCACGATTATTAGACTTACAAAAATCAACAGTTATGTTATGTGAGCTGCTCATATTTATCCGACACGATTTTCTGTCGGTTTCAACAAGATTTCATATTCCGCTTCAACCCAGAGTCTTACTCCGCTATTTTAAGGAGCTAGGATGGCTGGTGCAGGGTTTAATAAATATCGGGGGCAATGCACAATGCACCCTTCAACGGGAAGCCAGTGCAGACTGCTGTACCCCTTTTAGAGAAGATTTTATATAAAATTTAGCACTCGAAATTTTGTCAGTCCTGATACTTGGTGTAGCGTAACATATCATACCTAATGGGTTTACTATCTATTTAGCTACGACATTGTGTACACACGTCACTCAATGGGCTCCGCACATCACTACCAAAAATAAAATTATAGGTTAACAGAGATTTTATAGATCTAACTAGTTCAACTTTAGCTTAAAGTGAACTAAACAGTGTTAAGTATCATCTTATTGTAAGAACTTTTAAAAACAAACAATAACAAAACAAACGATGCCGGCCCATGACCAGAACACAGGAATCACATAAGCCGGTGCAACGCTGCCTTAGCTCGTTCACTTTTATCATCCGGTTCAGCGCCTGACTAAAACCGCGCCACCGCCGCGCCGCCGCCGGCATACAAATTCATCTGCAGCTATGTTGGTAACTTTGTTCTCCTGATACCTATAAATCGCAGGCCGTCGGCCCGGTATCGTATCGTGATGGATGTGCGGCCCAATCAACTCGGAAACAGAATTTCTGATTAACAGGTGGAGTCCGTTCTATTGATGGTAGAGTCCAGTCTGTGACGGTAGAGTTTTGCTCTACGCTCGCGTCCAAATGCTTCTGAATAGCAAACGAGGTACGCGGAGCAGTCCATATCAAAGGTATGGACTTATCCTAATGCTCCTAGAAATAATAGGTAAGAGCGAAAGTTGGTAAGTATATATAAATAAATACATATTTATTTATATTATTTGGGAACATTTCACACAACACCATCTAGCCCCAAACTAAGCAGAGCTTGTAATAAAGGAACCAGATAACTAATAGAATAATTATAATTATAGGTATACATTGTTTTTTGTAAATACATAGGTACTAAGAATACATAGAAAATACGCATATTCAGGACATCATAACACCGATGGGCATCATAAAGATGAATGCCCTGAAACGGGAATCGAACACGTGACATCGGCGTAACACACTTGCCACACGACCAATTGTGTCGTCTTGATTAGTAAGGATATTTCTGGTAAAGCTACTGAAAGATCTGAAAGGTAAATTTTATAAGCTGCAAAATGACTACATTTTATTCCGATATCTACGTCGCGGAGAACGCTGCGTAAATCAGCTATAGTCTAAAATAAATGTTTAGAAATAAAATTGGTCCACAGGGCCCAGGGTCCCTGAAACTGAAATAAAACTACGCGAGGGATTTTTGTTCGGATCCGACATGTTTTGTTTAGCTTAGAGCTCCCGGAGGCCCAAATAATTGGACATCCAATTAGACTTTGGGGACTTTCGCTATTTCGAGTCTTTCTTGTGTTTGTGTAACATGGGCAACGTTAGTCACACACAAAAATGACTCACTCAATCGAGAAGTAGGTAGTCTGTCACCCTATCGGCAACGGTGGGACAGATAGAACTTTTTTGTCAACCTAGGCGGACAGACTAGGGGTGTAAGGGAGCATCCAACATCTATGCTCCTAATGTCAACCTCACCTGCACGCGGTACACCCTGCAGTAACTAACGAGGCTCTGACGACCGGTGGACGGCGGTATAGCCCCTCCCATTTGACACATGCAAATCCCCCTAGCCGTTGATGGGCAGCAGCATCATCGGTGCAATTACATGTGTCCCTGCGATCGCCAACCCGCATGCCCAGCGTGGCGATTATGGGCATTACCTCCCCATGACAAGCACGACGAAAAAATGGCCCCCAGTTCCCGGTCGCCCTGCTATTCCTGGCCAAGGCGGCGGTCACGGTAACGGCAGGGCAGGGGGTGCTAGGAATCTCCGGGCTACGGAAGGCCGCCCATCCCAACTGACCCTGGCTACGTATAACGGACGCACTCTTAGGCTTGACGAACATCTGTCGCAGTTGGAAGTGGAGCTGGAGAACATTAGGTGGCATGTCCTAGGGTTGAGTGAAGTCCGAAGAGAGGGGGAGGACACTATCACCCTAGACTCGGGCCATCTTCTGTACTTCCGCGAGGGTGACCAAACATCCCAGGGTGGCGTAGGGTTTCTCGTCAATAAGTCCCTCACTAGCAACGTCGAAGAAATCTCCAGTGTGTCGACCAGGGTAGCGTACCTGATACTTCGGCTATCTAAGAAGTACAGCCTGAAGATCATACAGGTATATGCACCGACCTCGTCACACTCGGATGATGAAGTGGAAGATATGTACGAGGCCATATCAAAAGCCTTGAACAACACCACTAAGGCTCACTTCAACGTTGTTATGGGGGACTTCAACGCCAAGGTGGGAGTCCAGAGCTGCAACGAATCCAGAGTGGGACCACATGGTTATGGAAGTCGGAATCACAGGGGGCAAATGCTAGTTAACTTCCTTGAGAAAGAGGGGCTCTTCTTGATGAACTCGTTCTTTGAGAAGAAGCCCCAAAGGAAGTGGACATGGCAAAGCCCTGACGCTGTGACCAAAAATGAGATCGACTTCATTATGACGGATAAAAGGCACATATTCAGGGATGTCTCCGTGATCAACAGGTTCAATACCGGATCTGATCACCGACTTGTCCGAGGCTCCCTGAATATCGATATTAAGCTCGAAAGAAACCGTCTGGTGAAGTCCACGCTCCGACCTAACCCACTCCAAATCATGGCGGGCTCCGAGAAGTTCCAGAAGCTTCTTGGGGAACGATTCGCTGCATTGGAACCCACTGAGGATGTAGATGAGGCCCTACATAACGTGGTTGAAAGTCTGAGGGATGAGGGCATCAAATTCTGCCAAATGCAGCGTACAGGCAAGAAGTCTAAACTTTCGGATGAAACTCTTCGGCTGATGACAAAAAGACGGGAGAACACCCAGGCCACTTCGTCAGAGAGGTCAGACCTGAACAAGCAGATTGCGAAGATGATACGGCGCGACCTTCGGAGCTTCAATACTCGCCAAATTGAGGAGGCAATAGAGCGAAACCGAGGGTCCAAAGTATTCACTCAGCAGCTTGGCAGGAGCCACCTGACGAAGCTGACAACACACGATGGGAGGACCGCTTTGTCGAAGCCGGAGATTTTCGCCGAGATCGAGGACTTCTATAGCCGGCTGTACACCGCACATGCCCCTCGTCCCCATCGTAACGACCACGATTCCAGAGCCACCCTGACACGCCACTACACCGACGAACTGCCTGACATCAGCCTAGACGAGATCGTATTGGCTCTAAGACAGCTTAAAAATGGAAAAGCCCCCGGTGAAGACGGAGTTACTTCAGAACTTCTGAAGACAGGAGGAGCTCCTGTCATACAAGAGTTACAGAGCCTCTTTAACTCCGTCATTCACAGTGGGAGAACTCCAAAGGCGTGGAACAGGAGTATAGTAGTTCTCTTTTTTAAAAAGGGAGACAAGACCCTTTTAAAAAACTACAGGCCCATCTCACTCCTGAGCCACGTCTATAAGCTGTTTTCAAGAGTCATAACGAATCGTCTCGCCAGAAGACTCGACGAGTTCCAGCCACCGGAACAGGCTGGGTTCCGCAGAGGATTTGGCACCATAGACCACATCCACACAATGAGGCAGATTATACAGAAGTCCGAAGAGTATAATCGGCCCTTGTGCTTAGCTTTTGTGGACTATGAGAAGGCCTTTGACTCTGTTGAAACCTGGGCTGTCCTGGAATCCTTGCAGCGATGCCAAGTAGACTATCGTTATATCGAAGTGCTGAGATGCCTTTATAATGCTGCCACCATGAGTGTCCAAGTACAGGACCAGCAGTCTAAGCCCATCCAATTGCGCAGAGGGGTGAGACAGGGGGATTTCATTTCCCCAAAACTGTTCACAAGCGCATTGGAGGATTTGTTTAAGACGCTGGACTGGAAAGGTATGGGCATTAACATAAATGGCCAATGCATCTCACACTTACGATTCGCCGACGATATAGTCTTAATGGCGGAGTCGCTGGAGGAGCTACAACAGATGCTGGACGGCCTAGCATCAGCCTCGCGACAGATAGGTCTCGGCATGAATTTGGATAAAACCAAAGTCATGATCAATGACCACATTGATCCGGGACCTATCGTCGTAAATGGCCACCTTCTTGAAATTGTTTCAGAGTACACGTACCTCGGGCAGATACTGCAGTTAGGTAGAAACAATTTTGAAAAGGAGGCCAAGAGGAGGATTCAACTGGGCTGGGCAGCATTTGGAAAACTGCGTCGGGTCTTTTCGTCACCCATACCGCAAAGTTTAAAAACGAAAGTTTTTAACCAGTGCGTCCTACCCGTCATGACATACGGAGCTGAGACGTGGACACTCACGGTACGGCTAGTCCACCAGTTTAAGGTCGCTCAGCGAGCTATGGAACGGGCTATGCTCGGCGTCTCTCTGAAGGATATGATCCGTAATGAGGTTATCCGACAGAGGACCAAGGTTACCGACATAGCTCAGAGAATTAGCAAGCTGAAGTGGCAGTGGGCTGGTCATATCTGCCGAAGAACCGATAACCGCTGGGGTAAACGAGTTCTTGAGTGGAGACCGCGAATCGGCAAACGTAGTGTAGGACGCCCTCCGGCCAGGTGGGGTGACGATCTGCGGAAGGTTGCAGGCAGAAAATGGATGCGGCAAGCCGAAGACAGGG
The DNA here is from genome assembly GCA_932526365.1 of Lobophora halterata. Taxonomy (NCBI): domain Eukaryota; kingdom Metazoa; phylum Arthropoda; class Insecta; order Lepidoptera; family Geometridae; genus Lobophora; species Lobophora halterata. The sequence goes on from OW052007.1 coordinate 450,019, forward strand.
CGCGATGGCGCTCATTGGGAGAGGCCTATGTCCAGCAGTGGACTGCGATAGGCTGATGATGATGATGATGATGATGAGGCGGACAGAGCAGGGTGACAGATGGGAATAATTCGATATGTCATCATACTTTAGCACTCTGAAAACGCGCCAATTTGAAGATAGGTAGGTAGTTTACTTAATAACATAATTATGTCGTGAAAAGTTGAATAACTTCGTGTACCTAATTGCATTGACAGAATTATTTTCTTGTTATCGTGTTATTGGTTTACATCGGTGATTGTTATCAATGACATAAACTGGTGTCTGTATATTTTCCCGCAACTGCAGTTCAAACTAAAGCCTATTATTAATTACGATTAAGTAGGTAAAATTATATTTATTTTATTTAAATTATTTTGGAAAACCCACAGTCGAGGCCTGTTTAGCTAATTTAGTATTGGCAAGTTGAATTAAAATATATAATTATTGTGTAACTAGTACCTATTGTGTATTGTAATATTTGAATTATAAATAAAAACTGTATTGAATTGTATTGTTATTAACTTGAATTATTTTTGTAATATTTCTCCTCTATGTAGGTAACCGAAAAGAGTTTATTTCAAGCCTGTGCGATAGTGGAATGTTGAAATTAAATCTTTCAGTAAATTGGCGCAAAATGGCTCTTTTTTTCACATTTTTTCACGCCAATATTAAACTGATGAAGGCATTTTTTTGCGTACTGAATATTTTCACCTGCCTTTATGTCCAAATGTATGTAGATGAGCTCATTCTGGTTCACGAATGAGAACCGTAAATGGGAGCTCATTACTGTCATACTGTTGAAGTGGTGGTGGTAGGTGCAACTGATTATTATTTTATACGCAAGTAAATTTTTCTAATATTACGATAAAAAAATCAGTTTGATTAAATTCTCAGTCACTCTCGTTCGTAACATCTGTGCTGTGCTACAATTACTTAAACTATTACTTAGTTGAGAAAGTTTGTAAAGACAGCAATAGATTCTAAGGTAACTCACATTATTCTGATTTTTTTTATACGACTGGGTTATACTTTAGTAAGTTCTTTTTCAGCTCCTTAACTTCTTTGTACCTCGTGTAATAATAATATAATAAATAATGTTTCGCAGGTGAAGTCAGGGGCTATCTTTTATGATTTTTTATTGAAAGCCGCACCGCAAGGCGCCGAGCGGGGGCGGTGTAATAATTGCAGAATTGAAATTGTCCTGCGAATTCATCATTAGAGCAATATTACAAAACCTCCTGATAAGGAACAATAGAGGCAAGTGGAGACGATATTGTACCGGGATTAGCCGGGTAATGAACGCCACAAGTGCAAAGTGCAAGCCGGACTCGGTGAAGTTGAAATAGGAAAGCAATCACTTCAGAACCGTTCTGTGTTTATGTGTTATCCATTTTAGCCTTTGTTTGGGTAGATAATCAAAAGTTAATTATTGGTACTTATTGCAAAAAATGCTTCTTCCCTCGTATAAATATGAATGTAAAATATTGAGCTGATGACTACTAATGTTTTCTCTTCGCATACCTACCTGTCTAGGGAATACAAAGGAAAGGATCAGTGCTTTTAGAGACAGAGCTATTTTTGTAAGATAATTGATTGATTCAGGCGTTACTTTGCGGAAATCCATAAATATTAACAAAAAGTAATATAAATTTATATATTTTTTTTTATTTATTTATTTCGCAATCATGTACATTTGAAAAGTTTCATATAGCATTTACATGAGCCCTGTTATAGGGCGCAGCGACACATGAATAGGTAGGATAGGCGGTTCTTATAAATATATATTAAATTTAACCTATAGAGAGATTACCTATTCTTATTTTTATTATAAATTTCCTAAACAGTAATAAATAATAAATAACCCTATAATTGTTGTAGGCTTTTTTAAAAATTTCCTAATTTAAATTGCACATTAATTTGACGTTTGCTTATACTTTTTTTTTATACAATTTTAATCGTCTATATTTAGCTATTGAATAGAAACATTTTGTAATTATTTGTTTAGAAATTAAGCGGATTTATTACTAAATATATTTATACTATTTGTTAATATTGTTGCTATTTTTCTACTTGCTAAAAATTCATCTGTTATAAGTTATAACTCAGGTTGTGGGCCAGCTGCCAATGATAGCCCACACAATGATAACGAGGCAGTTGTAACCCTATATTTTATGTCTGTGGTTGTAACAGAATGTTATAAAAAATACCTTAATCGGCATAAGTATGGCGAAAAATGTTACACGGAGGGTAAGGTAGAGATAATAGTACGACACAGCTGAAATCCGTGAGACTCTTTGGTTCCAACGGAAGATCAGCACTGGGAGATGCTTTCCAGCAAATGCTGAGATGGACGCCATTTTGTGTCAACTTAAGTAGGTAATTAAGTTAGTTCTAAGATTAGCATAGTATTGTTATATATAAGTAGCAAAGTACATTTTGTATAACAGTTGTCACATATAAAATATTTTTTGCTTTACTTTACCATAGAAAAGTGTTTTTTTTAAGTAGGTAGCATCAAAGTCGGTATAGAATTTAAAAGCCTTCTTCGAGCACCACCAGCGATCGTTTGAGCTCGCTTCAAATTACTTCAGACGATAAGCCCACTCATTGAGCTCACTTATCGAGCTTATGAATTTCAGATTACTGAGCCAAAATTGTATCAGAGCTCACCTCAACCCTGTTATCTGAGGGAGCTCGGTTCACACTTACACCCTCCTTCCTGCCGCGTCGAGCCAGCTCTTTGGTCTGCCAACGAGATTGTCGGAATACATTGAAATGTATGCACATGGATAAGTAATCAAATGTAAACTGTACATCACGATGCTAGTGTACCTGAACGGTGTACCTACATGCCTACAAGGCAGTATGCATTAGTGGTATGTGAATAAATTGAGGTGTAGGTATAGTTTTAAGAAACATTTTACTCGTGGGTATATAGAATTGATGCGTATAAGTTCAAAAATTAGGATAAATAGTTGGAAAGAGAATCCAACCTTAGTGTTTTATCAATAAAGTTTTGGGACTAAGTCTGAAAGTACGCCTCATAACACTGTTTTTTTTTTCTGGCAATAGGATAAGTTAAAATAAGTTATACCTACATTTGGAGTGCTGTTGATTATATAATAAATAAAAAAAATATGTCTTCAGTTTAGACTTAAATTTCCGAAACATGTTGCGTTTCTATTGTTATTTTGAGGGTAGTTTGGTAAATCACCGCCTGCCCGAACGTGAAGAGCTCGACGCTCATCAGTGAATTGGCGGGAGTCATTGTAATCGGATGCGTGTGAATTTTACTCAAAATCCGTCGACTTTCCCCCTTTTTTGTCCGTGCCAAATCTGCATCTCAACATTTGATACTAAATTTGTGAAGTGTCGTGGGTTCGTAGCCGTTGCTGTGTGTGTTTTCCAAAGACTTTCGAACCTGGACCCGCCGTGCGAGTCCACAGGACCTTGCCAGCCACCAAACCAACAAGGTCTTGCCGCAGCAGTTCAAAGGTAAGTGGTGTTCAATTGCCTTCGGAATTCTGTAGAAACGTTTTCAGCCCTAAACACTGAACTTTCAGAACTCAAAATACATACTCTAAAATCGCCAGTAAAATTAATCTCAAAAGGTTTGGTTCAAAATCCGCACAATACATAAACGTAATACCTTGGATATAGAAATTATGGCGATACCTACCATCTCTTTCTAGATTTATCTTCGAGCTGAGAGCTCAAATTAATAACGTATACCCCTGTACCTGATATAGTAGTTGAACCTGGAGTTTCCTCAAGGGTTCGTTCAATGTAGCCGGAAATAGCTACTAACGGCTCCCAGTAAACACGAAGCAAGTAATTAGCAACTGACTAATTGTCGAACTTCAATTAACGCTAAAGAGTTGCCGTTCCCACTATCTACTTACCTTAAAGTTAGTGACTGCGTCTGTTCCGGAACTACGTAAATACTTGCTGGAAGCTGAACCAGGGTCGTAGGTAGGGCATTTGCCCGGGACCGATTCACGTTCATTGAATATTGACTCTGACCTATGATAAAATCTTCTGCGTGTTTACAGGAATTTCTTTATTTTTATAAACAACGAATTTTCGAAACGTACCTTGTCAGAATTTTCTACTAAAGTATTTATCTAGATTATCATTGAGCAATACCTAGGTATACTCGTAGCTCATTCGGATGTTTAGTACTAAAAAATAGCACATTATGTCAAGAGAAGGAATAAAATGAAGCAAAGCCTCCTGAATACTTTCAGTGCAAATTAAATAGTTACAAAATATTTTGTTGCCCACATGTTGGACCTTGCTCCACTCATTTGCCATCTTTGTTCCATGTTCTGAGTACAACACTGCCTGTAAAACCGTACTCGAAAAGTACTCAGTACAAAGTTGGTGGCATTTTGTAGAAAGAGAAAGATGGACCAAGTAAAAGAATTCGCAATGACGCATAAGTCTGGTAATATTACTTACTGCAACCTATCATAGGTACTTACTCGATTTTTTTTGCTATGGCATCTTATCTAAATCATGACGTTACGAAGGTTTGTCAGATTTGATATTTTTCTAAGTACCTACTGAACGACTACATATGGAGAAAATTTTTTGACCTTTAGCTCGGTGGTCGTTGATTTCAGAGGTCAATGCTCCTCACTCCTTCCTCTCTCTGATGGACGGCACCGTGGTTTAGTTGGTAGTGATCCTGCCTACGAAGCTTGGTGTTCCGGGTTCGATCCCCGGCCGGAGCGAATATTTGTGTGACGAACACAAGTGTTTGTTCTCGGGTCTTGGATGTTGTGATGTGTTGTATGTGTCCATGCCACCTGCGACACAGGGAATCCTAGTGCAGGGGTGTGAATGTGTGAATGTTTATGTTATTATTATGTTTATTATTTATAGGTACCTACTTGATATTTTTTGCTATGGTTTCTTATCTAAATCGTGAAGTTACGAAGGTTTGTCAAATCTGATATTTTTTTAAGTACTGAACCAAAGAATAAATAATATTATTATGAACGCCTACTATTTACCATATTTACTGGAGAAAAATGTTTAACCTCTAGCTCGGTAGTCGTTGATTTCAGAGGTCAATGCTCTGAATTAAAGTTGCTCCTCACTTCTTCCTCTCTCTGATGGTATCATAAAAAGTAAGTGTTAATAGAGACGCATTTTTTTGTCAAAAAAAATCTAAGTCTTTTTGTTGCCTCAGTGCCCCGTTTGCTACACACCTCGTCTGGTGTTATTAACTCGACCCAATCAGACTTAATAATAACGTTTAATCACGTCAAAGTTATACCCACGTTATTTTTAATATTAGGTAGAGTTATCAATTCATAACCGTGAATGGAGGCGACGCGCCTGAATGAAGAGAAGTGGACCATGATTGATTAGCGAGGGTATCCAGTTCTTCGGCATTCAGCAAAGATGAGAGTTGGTAGGTACTTCACTTACCTTAATTACCTGGAAAAATAGGAATGAGGGAGGGATGTTTATACTTCGGTACTTTTAGCCACTCTATGTATCTTTTAATACTCAATTCTCAATATATTTATTATCATCAAATGATAAATAAAGGTAACAATTTTACAATATGATTGTGGCATAACATTTCCTAGGGGGGGCACTACAATATAGGACCAATATGGGGCAGACCCAGGTTTTTTTAACGGTTTATAACAAAAACTATCTAATACATTATCTTAGTGGGTACTCTGTGCTAATACCTTGTATCAAAAGTGTCAGTTACTGCCTCTCTGAAAACGAAGGCTGAGATTCATGTCTCTAAAGTAGATAACAATAAAAATTAATATAGAGCCTTAGATATTATTGACTGTGTGTTATTTAGATAAAAACTAAGAAGCTATTATTATTTTAATAAACTATACCTATATTGAAAATAGTCGGTTCTTTGAAAATTTAAAAACATTTATTGCAGCAAAACACAATTAGGTACATCTACATCTAATATACGGCTAAATGTTGATATCAAAAAATAAAATATGAAATAGGCAGGTAGGTATATTCGACAATTACAAAACACAAAGTTATAGTATTCGAAGTAGGTACCTACTTATAGGTACATAATAGATAATGATTAAGTCAGTCTTTATCTAAACTCTAATTTTTCGGAGTATGTCTTAACACATTTTAAAATAGTGATCCATTTATTAGACGACACCGTGGCTTAGTTGGTAGTGACCCTGCCTACGAAGCTTGGTGTTCCGGGTTCGATCCCCGGCCGGGGCAAATATTTGTGACGAACACAAATGTTTGTTCTCGGGTCTTGGATGTTGTGATGTGTTGTATGTGTCCATGCCACCTGCGACACAGGGAATCCTAGTGCAGGGGTGTGAGTGTGTGAATGTTTATGTTTATGTTTTTTTTAAATTTATCAGCAAAGAAATCAAATTTGGGGCTAACAGTGATTAAGTTATTGAGATGGCGTTGTGCGCGGCATATTGGGAACTGCTGGCGTGCGGTGAAACAAACATTCATCCTCACATCTCAAAAAATCTGTTTTGAAAACTACAACGCTTTGTATGTAAGAATAAGTCAGGTCCTTCACACCGAAACCACTAAACACATTAGGGACACCCAAACTAAGCATCTCGACGACATCTACCTGAAACTCCCTGTTCGTAAAACAAATTACACGACTTGTTTGTGTCTTCTGTACAGCCTTTCTCCCAGACTCGAACAAATTAGGAGCAATTACGAACTAAATCCGATCCTAAAAGCTTTCGCAGAGTAACGTCTTGTGGAGAGGATTTCACGAAAACAGTTTCGGCGGTAGGTACACATAGGTATACCTATATGTACTGTAACGCACATACATACCTATATAAACAACAAAACCACTTTAGACTATGTTTTGGGGTAAGGTGAGGCCACGAAGCCAGCGAGTAGCTGATCTGATGACGGTGAGATGGAGTGACGATATGCGTTCAGTTGCTATGGAGCTTAAATGAGGAGAGTAAAAATCCAGTCTACTTGCTAAATTGCAGATAAATGGAAGCAATTTCCGATAATACTTTTTGTCTTATTCATTCTTCTCAGTCACTATTTAATGCCCGCGACTACGCCTATATGATACCGGCAAAAAAAAATTGCCAATGTCCTTTTTCAGCTTATAAACTACGTAATAACCACGTCGAATTTCAGATTGATCTGTTTTGTAGTTTCTGCATGATTGCTGTAGTGTATGTACCAACCTATACTATACATGTACACACACATAGCTATCTTCAGACCGTACACACACACACACACACACACAGTCTCACAGCGGATAATATCAGATCAGTATGCGATGCGAGAAGCAGCGCTGTCGACTGGGCGGGCGCAGCGCAGGAGTGCTCAGAGCGGATATTATGATGTGTGTGGAGCCTGTGACTACACTGAACATTATACAGTAAAGTAGCAAACACCACAATTGCCATCCATCCATTCTTGATGATAATGGCATGTGAGATCCACCAATTGGCATTGGAGCCTGTGGTGGACTAACCATAAAACCATACCATATATCACACGGTATAAAGAGAAGGTTAAATACGAATACGGTTAGACCCATGTGCTCTCCTAACCGAGAGTAGGCCTGAGTAACAGCAGAACAAAGTAAAATAAAATATTTTATTTCGGACTACAAAAGATCCATATTTCCATACACATTAGATTACACTATTAAATTACATAAAATTTTACTAAATTAAATTAAACTAAAACAAATTGAATTAAAATAAATTAAATTGAATGATAAATAAAATAAAATTGAATTAAATGGAGTAAAATTGAATTAAAATGTAATGAACTGAACTGAATTGAGGAGTTTAATTAAATTTATTTTAATTAAAATTAAGATTAAATAAGTATGTGCATTGTGCCGAGGATTATCAACAAGGGAAATAGTTTGGTATAGGCTAATGCGTATGTTTAATATTTAGTGTGCCACCTCGTATGATAACCGCCACGCACAAGGCCTCACTCTGCTCTGCAGCTAGGCCGGATATCTGGTTTCCGTAATCAGCCGCGGGCGATCGACACGTCTCGACTGCTCGTCTATATATTTTCTGACAACTAATGTAGTTGGTGTAAGGCATGGCATGGGATAGGATGGGAACAACGTCACATTTTCCGGGAGAGGGCTATCCGTCTCTGTCAGCGTCGTTTGCCATGATTTGCTGTCGCCAAGCAGTAACGGATGATATATTATGCCCCGTTATCCGCCATGATAAAACAGGAGACTTCAGTTCGAGGTCAAGGATTTTGCTAACCACCATGTCAAAGAATAGATGAATATACCTACGCACCATCCAATATTCCCACATACATACATTATTTAAAAGTCATTCAACGTTTAAAGATTATTTTAAGATTCATATTGTTTTGTTTCTCGCACAAAACATCGCATACACAAATAAAAAAAATATAGGTTAACAAATTATAAGACTATTGATTTTAATATTGATTATTGATTATTCAAAGATTGTCAGTTCTGAACTAAACACAACAAAACAAAACGTAGAATATCTTGCAAACAAACTACTTAAAATAGGTAATATGTATGAGAAATCTAATTTTTATTTCTCAGATTTGCCATTTATGGGAAGAGTAATATTGTGTCTTATGTCATCTTCTATCATCATTATATTCGTACTCGATGCTATACAGATATTTTTCCTTTCCAAAAATCGCATAAACAAACAATCAGCTGGTATATTAGGTTCCTTTGGGAATGTCACTGTAGATTTTCCTCGTATGATTCTATGATGAGATTGACATTTCACCGAAAACACAAATGACCTTTCATTTGTGTTTCGGTGTCACGCACAGCGTCATTTTATCAAAAATGTCTCTTCATAAAAGTGATGAATTCTGATTCAACATTTCATCACTCATCGACTTCTTCAGTATCATAATCAACCTAGATTCAGTTTTCGCCTCCTCATTCTACTCAAGTCCTTCCTATTACAGCTCATAAACATGTAGGTACCATGCTAATTTGTGCTTGTACGAGGGGTGGTATTCAGTCCCATTCGGTACTGAACGCGTTTCCTCTCAGTATCGAATACGGGACTCGTTGGAATCTCGTTTGGCTAACAATACTCGACAAAAGCTCTGCATTCTCCATCGGACGGAACTGAATACAAATTGGCTGTTTCGTTGCAAGAGCTTAGCGAGGTCATACGGTTATTAACTATAAGAAACGACGTATCTATATCTCTCTACCTTTTGTCTTTAGGTGCTGTAAGACTGTGAAAATAACGAAGCTGGATAAAACCTTAATGAGCATTATTTCTCGTTAATTTCACTAATATTTTATATGCGAAAGTTTGTTAAGATGCGAGAATGTTATTGGCTCAATCACGCTGAAAATATTTTTTTATATTGTGTCCCACTTTTGGGCAAAGGTCTCCTCTTTCTCTTTCTACTTTTAGCGGTCGCTAGCCACCTCCCACCAATCTGCCTGGTAGGCATTGATATAAATATCGATATAGCAATCGAAAATACATTTCCGATTTAATTCAGTACCTAATTGCTTTCTATAGCAATACTATAAGTCGAAGGCAGCAGCTAGTTTGTCTAAAAGATCCGCCTAAAAAAAAAGTTGGCGGCTGCCACAGCAACAGCAACATTTCAATAGGGATTTGGGCGCTCTAGTTAGAAACCTAGTCGCATAATCCAGCGAAGCCGCTAGTCGAAGAGCTGGAGACATCGTTTTATGGCATTACATTTTCTTGTTCAAACTTCCGAGAACTTTAATACTACGTAAACCTTCAAGCTGCTTCTAGCGGGATCCTCCGCGGGTTGTTTAGATAGAAGGAGCCTGTGGCCTTTCCAGTTCTTATAGTATATCTATACCTACTGTCTAGTATCCGATTCTGGTTTCATTTAGGTAGGTACAACAAAAACCAATCATTTACCTATCCTCACAAACTTTTGCGTGTGATGTGATTGATTATGTAAGAGGTAAGAGGTGTTAGTGTGATGCGATTATGTAGTTTCCTCTTTAATTTATAGTACTACCAAATTAAAAAAAAAGTAAGATGGTGTAGGGTATTCCCCGCTAGCTCTGCGGCTACGCGGGGTAATTGTCCAAATCTCTATAATATTTTGTGGAGGATCCGTTCCGACCGTATATCTGTGCGGATTAGCCTGTTTACTTATGTGTATCGCCGCTACCGCGGAAATCCTATCCTGCTGCCTTTAATATTATTATGGCAAATGTTCGGGGGACGGATAGACACTAAGATGTTTGTTATTCAATCACGCCTAACAGCAACCGGATCACAGGAATGCTTGCCCATTACTGCCTGCCGGAGTACCTGGCCCTAGGTACCTACCGCCTTCCATCGGTGAGATTTTCACGAACGAAATAAGCTATTGGGTGCAACATTACGCTCCGTATGACGTTATATTTAAAATTTCCTTTAGCTTCGCCATTCAAATAGTAAAACTTTAAAATATCGTTGCCAATTCCAATGTTTTATTGGTGTAGATAAATCTACACAATTTATTCGCGATGTACGTGATTTTGCGAACGTCAGATTATCCTGTAACTTTAAAATTGCAACTTTGTAAATACATATTTTTCATTCTAGTATACTTCACTCGACTTTTTACAGCCAAAAGTACTCTAGGGAGGGCCTGTTAAACATTTACTGTGCGAATTATAATTTTATAGAGCCGTTCTAGAGTTTGTTTTACAGACAATTTTATCTTTTTAGAGGCGAGGCTTATGTTTTACGTCTAGTCTGATTAAAATATTATTTATGTAGCCTACAAATAAATATATCTTGACCAGTTTAGATAGAGAGATAGGTAATTTGTGTTAGCCTCACTCATAAAGCATTAGGTACATGCTTTATGATGCTTATGTATTGACAAAATCTCTAAAATTGCTGAGGTGAACAAAAAACAAAACAAAAAGTTTTAAGATGATAAGGATAAAGATAATTTATTTCTTGAATTAATAAAATCAGGTAAAACCTTTTTGTGAAAAAATAATAATAAGAAATCCACGTTAATCATGTATATAGCATCGTATGAAATAAATATGTAGGTAGGTACATAATAAATATTATTATTCTGGCATATCCCACTGCTGGGCAAAGGCGGGAGGCCTTTCTTCAGTCCTCCCTGAGAATAAATATTATAAAAGACATTATTATGACATTGTATAGTATTTTATTCGGCCCTAAAAGTTTTCAAGTTTCTAATGCAGGCTTAACCTAATACAGTATCAATTTATTTCACCTTACTAATACCTAAAAGGCTAAGCTAGTGAAATTAAAGTTACGATGAACACTCTGCTTGCTGAAGGCTTAGCGATTGAATACTAAAATTTTAATTTGTTTAATATTTTGCACAAGCAATTTTGAAAATTGACGGAGCTAAATGAAAATTCATTAAAAATACTGCTTTGTTTTTATAAGCTTTTATTCTTACGAAAAAATTGTGAAGAGACGGTAAAAGGTACAAATACTTGATAGGTACTGCATCGCTTCCACCCTCTTATTAGCGTGGACGTGTTAGTCAACGGTACAAAAAATTACATAACAAGTATTATATTATTATAACTTGGTTTATATACCAAGTCTAAACTTATACTTGCTTGCTTTTTTACGAGTAGTTAAAAGAAGACTTAAATACTACTATTAAGTCTTTCTTACGTAACAAAATTAACCGGGCGAGTAACAAGCTTAAATATCCTTTTTGTAGTAAAATAAAACCAAACAGTATCGTTTCAATTTCAATTGCTAAAGTGTTTACTTTTTACTTTGAACCGGTGCAGTTTTGCTCTTTTACTTTGTATTTTATACGTTCAGCCAGGTTTATGCTTTAAAGTAGAAAAATATTTTGTTTTTAGACTTCAAAAGGGAAGGTTTTCAATTCGAATTTAGCGCAAGAGATTCAGATGTTGGAGGCCATTGAACTGAACTTTTCAGGCACAGGCAAGACTCACTTCTCACTGAATCTGTGCTGTACAAAAAACTGGTTGGAGGTCATTTTTCTTAGGGACTTTCCTATCGCACCGATAACAATAGAGGCTGCGTCGACAAAAACACCGTCAGATAGGGGAAGTTTTTGTCGCTTCGGGCCAACGCCGAACCGTCGATCCGGGATTAGGCTGGTAAAGGAGGCTTCACTTTGTTTTACTACTAATTTGAAATTCGTTTTACAAAAACGACAACCTATTAAAACTTTTTGTTACCTTTTAGATCACAGGATAAGGTAGGCAGGCACTAAACTACTCATTTAATAAAAATTAACATATTTAATTATGATAATGTGGTATTTAAAAATGCCTTATTAGTTACTCAGCAGAGCCAATATAGAGAGGTAAGTAAAGGTTGCCCTAGCTTAGCCTTTGTAATTACTAATTAAAGAATAGTAGTTTACATAAATTTGCTATTTCCTATAATTTTTAGTACCTAATACATTTTTTGCAATGAATGATCCTTATCAGCAACAGAATCCATTGGTTTAATAATACAGGGTTCTTTTTTGTAGGCATCATTCGATTTCTGTTAAAAGTAAAAGATTAAAAAAACGTAATTGTGCAGTTATTTTTTTTTTATAAACGAGGACATAACTCCTTTCACGACTTTTCTCTAACTCTCATTCTCATGGTTTCGAACTTGGCCATCAGTGCCTTTCTAAAAACCAATCTGTAGACGTTCTAGCTTAGGCTTTGTAATAAAAAAACAGTAGTTTACCTACATAAAAAAAATGAATCGACTTAACTACCAATCAATCTACGATAATGTTGAATCTAGAAATACAATAGACTCTGTATAAATCTTTATGATTGCATGGGCTGTTGCTTTTTGTTTTTACGTTTTCCAGAGGTGACTTTCCACGGGTGGGCGCGATGCCCGTCAATCTGCCGGATTTCGTGCGACCATTTTGCACGGGTTCCACAAAGTGCGGTTACGGATGGCGAATTTATTTTGCAAATTTGGAATTTGATGCTTGAGTTTCGGGGAAAGGATTTTGGTTTCTAACAACTTTGATTTCCAATTATTTTTTGCGAACGAATAAACGCTGTAGGTTTCAGTACCCTTAAGGCATTAATTTTAGTTTATAAAAACAAGTATCCCGCTCCCGCGGGAATTAGCTATGTAGCTGTGTATTTTGTATATTTTTGTCAAGTGTTAATAAAAAAATTGGCTTACTAATAAAGCACGTACCTATACAGTACAGCGAAGCTACTTCATATAATAAAGTAATCTAATATTTGTCTTAATGAACACGGAAGTCGTGGTAAAGGGAATATTAGGCTGTAGCAGGAAGCAGCGAGGTTGTTTGCTTTCATTATCCATAATGTAGCTTTACCTAATAATTCTGAATTGGGTGAGTTGTGCATCAAGGCTTACCTAAGCGCCAGACGGTGCCTCGCCGGAAGCTTATGGCCATGTAGTTTTTAGTAAACTATTATTCAAATTTGACTTAAAAACTCATGTTTCGAAATTCAGTTTCCTGTTTGCTATTTGTTCAAACGTTGATATCCCGCAAATCGTCAATAAAGCGTGTCTAACACGAGCCGAGCGTCACAAACAACGGCATAGCTCTCAACATTACGCAAATGGCTAATCATTTAATCCGGCATGGCGTATTCAAACGATTTAGGTCACTAAATTTGCAAATTACACAACAAAATGTTGATGATACCAAATAATAAAATGCTTGTTTGTTAAAATTAAAATGCTAAACACTACCTTACGAGTACTCGTAAGTAGTAGGTAAAGGAAAACTCTATAAACATACTAACTGTACAAAAAGGCGTGTTTGCCGAGTGGGAGGTGCCTCGACTTTCGATCGAAGGTGGTGGGTTCGAATCCGGTCGTACACCAATGGATTTTTTGTATTCAAAAAATCTATGTGTGCATTAAAACACGTGCTTAACGGTGAAGGTTCGTATGGAAACCGGCATGTCATAGAAATTAAAAAGATCGAAAAACATGTGTCAAGTGCACGAAATTTTTGAGGCGCACTTTAAATCCTACCCACTAGTGACACGATAAACAGAGAAGAACTGTACCAAGAAAATGAGTAAAACTTGGCTTTCTCAATTAGTATAGCTAAGATTGTTGTTAAATCTGCTTTAAGTTGATAAAGCGTTCAACATTGTTATTATAGTTTAACACTTTCTGCTTCACTGCTTTATCCAAATCTTTTTCAACAGTGAAATCGAACTACTGTTTTGTAGAATTGTAGTAAGTAGGTTATGTAGGTATCATGCTGTGATTGGAAACAACATAATTATGTACACTTAAAATTTATGAAATTCAACTGAAGTCAAACAGGGCTGATACTTGCTTTACGAATAGCTCGTGCATCGTATACTTACTTACAGTCAGCTGCACGGAAATTGTATTGTATTTATTTATTTAAAAAGATAGAAGCTTACAGTTCTCAACCAAAACACTTACTACCTTAAACTAAAACTTAAAAAAACTAATGTATACACTCCCAAGCTTTCACATTTATATGACCTTAATTTTGCAAAGAAAAGTGCACAAAAGCATTTTCAAATTAATGTGGTCATCTAACTTGTCAGAATTCTTACCAGAAGAAGTATTTCTTTGCAAAATTACAGTATAATATAAATGTGAAAGCTTGAAAGTGTATACATGTTTGTGCAGCTGTCTGTACATTCCTTCAACTTGCACGGAGTACACACAGACCGTGGCGGTACTCTACATGCAATTTGCGGACGTGTCCCCTAGCGGCACCTTCCAAGGAACATCCCTGCACTCAGGACCCGCTTTGAACCAGCAAATCAAGCCTAGGAAAATAAAGATGCTCCCAACCGAGAAATGCAGTGGTGGATTTGCCAATAGGCTGAGAAGGCTGGAGGCGGATTTAAGAGGGCGGCAAATTTGGGGCATTTTTTTTTATTTCCAGAAATTAAAAGATTCGTATAAATCTAAGTAACCTAAATGTAAATCCATATTATTGGGGTATTGAAATGTAGAGGTCGGTAGGGACGTCAAAATTAGAATAGCCTACAGGCGGCGCATTTGAAAATCCGCCACTGAAGAAATGTGCATTTTTATCAAGGCGCTTGTAGAGATTATAAATCGGTTTGGGTCGAAACCAGAATGAATATAAATAAAATAGGTCCACACACCCATATACCTACTATAGTCAAGAAACAAACAAAAAAAAAATGCCCCAAATTTGCCGCCCTCTTAAAGCCGCCTCCAGCCTTCTCAGCCTATTGGCAAATCCACCACTGCATTTCTCGGTTGGGAGCATCTTTATTTTCCTAGGCTTGATTTGCTGGTTCAAAGCGGGTCCTGAGTCCAGGGATGTTCCATGGAAGGTGCCGCTAGGGGACGCGTCCGCAAATTGCATGTAGAGTACCGCCACGGTCTGTGTCTACTCCGTGCAAGTTGAAGGAATGTACAGACAGCTGCATAAACATGTATACACTTTCAAGCTTTCACATTTATATTATACATGAAACTCCGGGGGTGCGTCATACTTCGTCGTGATTTTCGAGCCATTTCGTCCTCCATTATAGCCAAATATTCTGCGGTTCAGTGAACAAAATCAAACTCATTGTCAATTACAATACCTAATCATACTCGTATTAATCTCACGAAGGTTTGTGAGCATGGCTGTTAGTTTGTCATCTAATTACGTTGAAACTGATGTAGCCTGGTATGGCCAGGTAGATAATACAGAAGCGCCTTATATAGCGGTTTTTTTTGTTTTAAATATAATTATATTCAAAATATTTTTTTTCATTTCACACAACGTCATTTAGCCCCAAACTACGTTGTTCCTCCGTGCCCAAACTTCTTCTTGTTCGTGTCACTAGTTCTTTCGAACCAGTGTGGTGAAAGGATTTCAAGTGCGCCTCGAAGAGGCTCCTTTCGTGCACTCGACACATGTTTTCGAACTTTTAAGTTCTACGACTTGCCGGTTTCCTCACGATGTTTTCCTTCACCGTTGCGAGAACGTGGGATGCATACATAGATTTTTTTGAAACATTTTGTATGGAATTGGATTTGAGGATTAGCCTTAGATAATAGATCTTCATAGTTTTTTAGCAAGCTCGTATCCACTGAAAGTCGGTCCATGCGTTAACCCGACGCGGACTTATCGTCCAGCGCTCGCGGGGCGCGATGCACTACCATTACTCACAACTCGGTAATCTTCCTAGTTTTGCCCGGAGCCGCGTAAATCACGCAAACGTATCAACTTTCTGGGGTCAATTATGAATTTATGCGATACCGGGATGTAAAGTGCAGCGCTGCGGTAGGCGCTTTTGTTACAACTTTTATTATGCCTGCAGCGCCAGACGGTGGAGTGATGTATTTGCTTAGTGCTAGCTTCTTTGTTGGAGCGTTTTTGTCTAAAGTAAACTTTGAACTCGTGGCGAATAGGGGATAAAGGTATTACAGTACGTCGTAGTTGGGTAATGAAATATAAAATGGTGTGTTTTTCCATATGGCAATACCGTTACTTCTTCTCCTTATCGTGTCACTAGTTCCTTCGAACCAGTGTGGTGAAAGAATTTCAAGTGCGCCTCGAAGAGGCTCCTTTCGTGCACTCGACACATGTTTTTCGAACTTTAGATTCTACGACATGTCGGTTTCCTCACGATGTTTTCCTTCACCGTTGCGAGAACGTGGGATACAGATATTTTTTCGACCGAAAAAACAATTTCTGCATGACTGCCACCGGGATTCGAAAAAGAGACGTAGGTATAAAAACAAATAGGTAATACCAGAGACTTACCCAAGAGCTCACCAAACATACAACCTATTAATTTTTACTTGCGGGCCCTCTCTACAGTAAGTTTCGTAAATAACTGTCCTCTGAATGGTGTGGCGGACTTCCACGCAATTTGCGGATCTCCTGTCCCTTGACACCCTTGAGCGGGTAACTCATGGTTAGTTATACCTTTCCTGATCTGTGGTTGAACCCAGTGATGTAGATAAGGTATAAAAAAGCTGGTAAACCCCAAGAACGCTAGAACCGTCATCCGGCTCTCTCACACCCTCAATTTTTTTTATGACGCACGTCAAATTCGACAATCAACGTTGATAACATTGAAATTGGGAATTCAGAAGTTTTAATCAACAAGTCTCTGGGTTACCTACCATCCTATGACACTTGTTGTAGCCTACCTACACCTACAGTACCTAGTACCTTATCTATTTTTTTTAAACCTAATAATTTACATATTAATTAAAATTAATTTATATTAGTGATGTTAATTTTAAAACACGTATAAAATCTAAATTAAAGTATGAAACCTTACAAATTTTTGTTCACACAATCGGAAAACATAGACGAAACGAATAGTGTGAAGAAATTACTATAAGACGGCGTACTTTTTGAGTATTTGTTCTAAACACTTTGTATGGAAATTTGATAATAATATTATGTTCTAAATTAGGAATGTTCAATTACTTACCGACTGCTCTCCAGAAAATTTTATATATATCGGACTAATTGATGCGAATTTTTAGTACTTTAGTTTCCCGACTTTTCTGCTAATTTTTCACCAGACGCCGCTCTCTCAGAGGATATGTTTATCTTATAATAGCGGAGTTTCCGTAAGAACATGACTGGGAGGATTTTACACGGTGTTGTTGCGAAATAAATGCAATTTACAAAACTTTTATTGCATAATGTACTAAACAAGCTTAAAGTTATAAAATACTGAAAACCCGACTGCGAAATAATTATACATTCATTGTAAATTCATTATTTCAAATTAAATTTAAACATATAACTTATACATATTTTTGTAATCTCCGTTAAAATACCTTCATTTTGATACCCTAATCGATGGGTTTGGTAAACAAATAATTATTAACTACTTACTATTTAGCTCCAAAAATCCGCCATTTTGATTTATTTTAAACCCATGTAAGAACACTCGGGCGATCGAGACGAATCTAAAGCTCCGTACTCACATACAGTTTTGCTCGATCGCTATCATGTCGAGTAAAAACCGTGGCATGGACTTTCGTCCACACATTCAGTATTAATCTATCAAGTGACGCGCACTGTTCAGTATTCACCGAACTGTTCGAGCCTTAATTCCATCGAGCCGGCTCGAAGTGAGCCTTCGAGCTGTAAGTTTTGCGGTCCACACGTTAATATTTACTCGTTTTGGAGTAAAACTATCGAGTAATACTGAATGTGAGTACAGAGCTTAACGATACCTTAACTGCCATAATCCATCCAGCCGTTTGGAAGATACGAGGTAACCCAGAAATTTACATACATACATACATACAAGATACGCGCGAAAAACATAACCCTTCCTTGGCAGTTGGGTAATAAAAGACAACTCGTTGAAAAGTAACAAAGACCTCAAATCAGCATTGGTCACGCTGGTATCTGAAAACCGATAACTGATTTATTCTAATGATTCCGAGCGAGGAAATGAACAAGGATTACCACCATTTTCATGTAGATAAAATTTTATAACCAAGATATTTAGAATATCGACCTGTGCGTCAGTCAGGTCGGAAAGCTTCCAAGCTCTACCATTGATAAATTTTCGTTATATTTAGTTTGTAGAATCGATTTCGTTTGGCGAATTTTAGAGGTTATTTGAAAATAGTCTATCACACTATCACCATAATTAATAAATGCAAAAATATAATAGGATGGAATGATGCATTGATATTATCAATCAAAACTACAGGGCTGATTAAGCTGAAATTTGGTGCGGACATAGTATTAGGCTACTTATTACTTCTAATCAAATTTTAACATAATATTTTGATTCAATATATGGATCTCTATAGATCGAAATAAAATACTTTTAATTTTTATTTTTATATTCCCGATACCATACCACCCACGATTAGTATTCATTAAATACATAAACATTCAAAAATGACTTTACAACGGAAAGCTTTTAGAAACACTTGTATTATTGAGCTCGGCGGCTGTCTCCCGCCGAGCTCCCCGCGGAGTCAGGACTGATGTGCCGCCATCATACACTTGGCATCTCGCAGACCGCAGCCTCCGAGGAATGTCTCTACAATTTAAGTTTACTTTTCATTGGATTGCTTTTTTTCGGTCATTTTACACACTTTTTCTTCTTATTGTGTCACTAGTTCTTTCGAACCAGTGTGGTCAAATGCGCCTCGAAGAGGCTCCATTCGTGTACTTGACACCATGTTTTCAAACTTTTTAGGTTCTATGACATGCCGGTTTCCTCGAGATGTTTTCCTTCACGTGTTTTAATGCATACAACACATAGATTTTTATCTTATCGTCCAGTTCTTTCGAACCAGTGTGGTGAAAGGATTTCAATAGATAGTGGATTTGAAGGTATGTTCGTTAAGAAGTGTAGGCGTGTGCTTAGAAACGTATGTTGTTAATTATCAAAAAATTGCAGGGGTGTCGCAAAGTTATTATAAGTATAGTATAGTTGGTACCTAATACTTCCTATAATTTTACATTTAATTATCCACTTTACTAAATAACGGAACAAAAACTATTGAACCATTAAATTTCGATTTAAGACCTGTAAACAACATAGTTTTAACAATTTTAATTTGAATTTCCTACCGACACAGAAACAGTGAATGATTGATTTGATTACTATCCAGATTCAGAATCCATTCACTATCCAGAAAGTATTTTATTGGGTTACAGACAGTATTAAAATAGTTCTGTGTGTCCCCCTGTTACTGACAGGACAGATAGAACTTTTTCAAATAATAAAAGTTACATCTGTCATTCTGTTGCTGAAAGGGGGACAGATGGAACTTTTTGGATGGAGCTTTTTTGTCACCCTAGGTGGACAGAGCAGGGTGACAGATGGGAATAATTAATATTTTGCACGTTATCGATGCTTTCACTACTGGTCGAATCTGATACTTCCGATACCTTTGAATGAAGGCTTTCATCAACAAATGAGTATCATCAGCAATAAGCCACGGGTTCGGCGTATAATTGCGATGATGTCGTGTAGCCGCAGTCAGAACCTCATCTACAACTGCGGATCTTATGGTGGGTCTCCACGCAGATACATGCTCGTCGAGCAAGTTCCATTCGAGCATGTTAACAAACTCGACCTTACATCTACACGTCCATTTGTGTTCTATGATTTTGCTCAGTTGTGTCGCGAAGATCGTATTGGCTCTAAGACAGCTTAAAAATGGAAAAGCCCCCGGTGAAGACGGAGTTACTTCAGAACTTCTGAAGACAGGAGGAGCTCCTGTCATACAAGAGTTACAGAGCCTCTTTAACTCCGTCATTCACAGTGGGAGAACTCCAAAGGCGTGGAACAGGAGTATAGTAGTTCTCTTTTTTAAAAAGGGAGACAAGACCCTTTTAAAAAACTACAGGCCCATCTCACTCCTGAGCCACGTCTATAAGCTGTTTTCAAGAGTCATAACGAATCGTCTCGCCAGAAGACTCGACGAGTTCCAGCCACCGGAACAGGCTGGGTTCCGCAGAGGATTTGGCACCATAGACCACATCCACACAATGAGGCAGATTATACAGAAGTCCGAAGAGTATAATCGGCCCTTGTGCTTAGCTTTTGTGGACTATGAGAAGGCCTTTGACTCTGTTGAAACCTGGGCTGTCCTGGAATCCTTGCAGCGATGCCAAGTAGACTATCGTTATATCGAAGTGCTGAGATGCCTTTATAATGCTGCCACCATGAGTGTCCAAGTACAGGACCAGCAGTCTAAGCCCATCCAATTGCGCAGAGGGGTGAGACAGGGGGATGTCATATCCCCAAAACTGTTCACAAGCGCATTGGAGGATTTGTTTAAGACGCTGGACTGGAAAGGTATGGGCATTAACATAAATGGCCAATGCATCTCACACTTACGATTCGCCGACGATATAGTCTTAATGGCGGAGTCGCTGGAGGAGCTACAACAGATGCTAGACGGCCTAGCATCAGCCTCGCGACAGATAGGTCTCGGCATGAATTTGGATAAAACCAAAGTCATGATCAATGACCACATTGATCCGGGACCTATCGTCGTAAATGGCCACCTTCTTGAAATTGTTTCAGAGTACACGTACCTCGGGCAGATACTGCAGTTAGGTAGAAACAATTTTGAAAAGGAGGCCAAGAGGAGGATTCAACTGGGCTGGGCAGCATTTGGAAAACTGCGTCGGGTCTTTTCGTCACCCATACCGCAAAGTTTAAAAACGAAAGTTTTTAACCAGTGCGTCCTACCCGTCATGACATACGGAGCTGAGACGTGGACACTCACGGTACGGCTAGTCCACCAGTTTAAGGTCGCTCAGCGAGCTATGGAACGGGCTATGCTCGGCGTCTCTCTGAAGGATATGATCCGTAATGAGGTTATCCGACAGAGGACCAAGGTTACCGACATAGCTCAGAGAATTAGCAAGCTGAAGTGGCAGTGGGCTGGTCATATCTGCCGAAGAACCGATAACCGCTGGGGTAAACGAGTTCTTGAGTGGAGACCGCGAATCGGCAAACGTAGTGTAGGACGCCCTCCGGCCAGGTGGGGTGACGATCTGCGGAAGGTTGCAGGCAGAAAATGGATGCGGCAAGCCGAAGACAGGGCGCGATGGCGCTCATTGGGAGAGGCCTATGTCCAGCAGTGGACTGCGATAGGCTGATGATGATGATGATGTGTCGCGAAGCTTCGAGCAAATGGAGGACTTAGCCTTGCTGCATAGTCTGCTCTTTTGCTGTATTAAAAAGCAAACTGAAACTCAATTAAGGTTTTACAACAACATACTACAACCTTCGAGAAGGACTACAACTGACTTCGTTGGACTGTTTTAGTGACCGTAAACACCACTGAATAGTCACAGAGAAGCAAAATACGCAATTTTGTTTATTTGGATGACGTAACTTTTTCAGTTATTTTGATTTCGAAAAATCAAAAATGAAATTTCTATCTCTGGAAGTAGGTATATTATCTCAAACGTTCTCGCAACGGTGAAGGAAAACATCGTGACCGGCATGTCGTAGAACCTAAAAGTACGAAAACATGTTTCGAGTGCACGAAAGGAGCCTCTTCGAAGCGCACTTGAAATCCTTTCACCACACTGGTTCGAAGGAACTAGTGACACGATGAAAAGAAGAATCTCAAACACAATATATTTTTTAAATCAGTTTATAAACAATAAAGTTCGCAGGTAAAAACAACCGAATTAAGAACCTCCTCATTTTAGAAGTCGGTTGAAAAATAAGTTAGTTCACAAGCTGCTCTCCATCAGCTGTTATAGATTGTTGGAAAAATGAAAATTACCAGCGATTAATCAGACCGGGAGTTCCATTCGGATTCACATGATACATAGACATCCGGTCCTGTATCACTCTCGCTGACAAACAAGCGATTTGAAGGATGGTGGTCGACATCACCGGTACAATTTACGGCGGATGTTGATGATAACCAAATACCGATACCGGTATTACCTTTCAATTTATTATATTCCTATCGTAGTATCTTATTTCTCTGATGAATGATCCTACTATTCTACTGGTATTTTATGCGAATCGTCATGAATTTATTGTACTATTTATACCATTATCAAAAAACTTATATGGGCTATGCAAACGAGGTACTACGTTGTATCTGTGCAGTCTGAATTTTGGATTTTTACAAAATGACAAGGTGACAGCGGGGCGAGTGCGGCGCCCGAGCCGAGCTTTTGCGATCTGGCTTGAGCTAGGGTTGGGTAGGGAGCCGCGGATGATTCCAAACGGGTTCCCGCGACCTGTTACCAAGGCGATTGTGACGGGAACACGATGGGTTTTTAGTCGGTATTCTGCCTACTGGCGGTGAGTCCGACATATCCTCCAGCCCCCCCTCCCCCCAGGCGGAGAGATGCGTAAATGCATTTTACCCAGCGTTAAAAAAAAAAAAAAAGGGTTGGGTAGGGAACCCGGGATTATTATCTATATACTATAGGGTACCTTATATAATATAGAGTACTGCCTGACGCAAATCCATAGGAAAACTACTAACGGTAACAGTTATCCAATTATTATCAAGTTAATTTTGACTAAAATTTCACTTATTTTCTTCTTTTTTTTTGCCAAGTACGTACGTATACGTATTTTTGTTTTCTGGTGATTAAAAATTTGCGGTATATATACACTATATGCAATGTATATAGGTCCTAGCCTTTTATTTATTAGGCTAGGACATTGATGATATGGAACTGCCTCTTGCAGTGTAGAATCAGAAGAGTTGAACCCTGTTACAGGAGTTACAGGACAATGACGTCAACGTTTTCGTGCATGCAGCCGGCGCGGCGGCGTTCATCGATTTATTAGACGTCATCATCATCATCATCATCAGCCAGGTAGGACACACTGCTGGGTATAGGCCTCCTTTCGCTTTAACCAGCCTCCACGATCTTGTGCATCTCTGATCCATGTAGTCCCCGCGACCCTTGCGACGTCATCGACCCACAGGGCTGTTGGCCGACCCGGGTTTCTCTTTCCTGTCCTTGGCCACCATTCGGTCAGAGCCTTACTCCAACGGCCATCACCGCGTCTAGCCAGGTGTCCCGCCCAACTTTATTTTAGGTCCGCAACTCGGCTACCGACGTCATAAACTTTCGTCCTACGTCTGATTTCCGTATTACGGACTCGGTCTTGAAGTTTGATGCCGAGCATGGCTCGCTCCATGGCCCGTTGTGCAACTCTTACACGGTGCACAGTTTCCTTAGTGAGCGTCCATGTCTCGGCACCATATGTCATTGTTGGTAAGACACACTGGTTAAAGAGACGTGTCTTCAGGCACTGTGGGATCTTTTTCGACCGAAGGACATCTTCCAACTTGCCAAAAGCAGCCCATCCAAGTTGGATTCTTCTAGAAATCTCCTTGTTAGGATGCTCTTTACCAAAAGATAGAACATGCCCAAGATAAACATATTGTTTGACCACCTCTAACGTTTCACCTCCAACCGTAACAGATGGCTGTGAACCGCCAAAGGCACTCAACATAACCTTCGTCTTTGACATGTTCATCCTTAGGCCCACTTCTAAAGACGCATCATATAGATCTTTAAGCATGCTTTGAGATCTCTAGGGCTTCTAGCAAACAACACTAAGTCATCCGCAAACCTTAGGTGCGAAAGGTAGACGCCGTTGATGTTTACTCCAAATCGGTCCCATGCAAGCTTTTTTACCACGTCTTCCAGGACGGCAGTAAAGAGCTTGGGTGATATGGTGTCACCTTGTCGCACCCCCCTTTTGATGTTGATAGGTTTGGTTAGTGTATGCAGTCTGACTTGCATGGTTGCCGTATCATATAGCTCCCGGAGCACATCCACGTATCGAGCGTCGATCTGGCAGCGATGGAGAGAGTTAAACACAGCCCAGTGCTCGACACTGTCGAATGCTTTCTCGTAATGGACGAAAGCTAAGCACAAGGGCTGGTTGTACTCGGAACTCTTCTCCATCAACTGCTTCACGGTGTGGATATGGTCTATGGTGGAATAGCCACTCCGGAAACCAGCCTGTTCTACGGGTTGGCATTCGGTCATTTGTCTTGTGAGGCGGTTGCAGAGAACTTTGGCAAATAGTTTATAGATTTGCGAAAGGAGGCTTATAGGTCGGTAGTTACCGAGTTTGGAACAGTCCCCCTTTTTATGTAAAATTGATACTATTTATATATATATTATTTATTAGACGTAGTGACGTCAATAATAAAAAAAAGTGAAAATAGGTACCTAGGTACCGGTATATACTTTTTTTTCTTATTATACCTATTTGCCCTTTTTTATTGTATAATGTGGTACAGGCTCACGAACTGATTGTTTGTTATTCATCAATTCGTCATAAAAACAGCAATTCAATTTGAATTGTAAAGCGAGTTTATTTAGGACACGAGACTCTTCTGTGAATCAATTACAAACAAATATACGTTGGTATCACAGAAGTATTAAATTATAGAAACACAATGTAGTACATTGAAAATGCGACCAAGAAAAGGGAGCCACATTGGCTAACTTCTAGTACATTTTGGTCCGATGCTAATTTTCGAAAAAGAGATTGTACAGGGCTAGATATATATTATATGTTAAAACTAGGCTAAACCTAAGCTTTTTCATTGTTAATAAAACTACATCGTAATAAGTAACAAACATTATTGACGACACCGTGGCTTAGTTGATAGTGACGAAGCCTGTGAAGCTTGGTGTTCCGGGTTCGATCCCCGGCCGGGGCAAATATTTGTGTGACGAACAATGTTTGTTCTCGGGTCTTGGATGTTGTGATGTGTTGTATGTGTCCATGCCATCTGCGACACAGGGTATCCTAGTGCAGGGGTGTGAGTGTGTGAATATATATTATTATTATTTGAAAATAGAGATACCTATTTCATTTTTATTGACAGGGTGTCTGAAAATATTTGGTCCTATATACCGCATCCCTTTTGTTTTGGTACAGTCCATCTTGGTGTTCTATAGGAACCCCGTTATTCATCTATGGTTGGTATGTGTATTTTGTGTTGGATTTGGTTTCTTGGTATAACGAATTCACATGAATTTCACATAAACAGGATAAACGCAATTATGCGAGCTATAGCTGGCGATGGATGAGAAGAGCTAAAGATCGGGTTCAGTGGCGCACCTTGAAAGAGACTCTTGTTAGCAGAGGAATGCTTCTTCTTCTTCTTATCGTGTCACTAGTTCTTTCGAATTGGTGTGGTGAAAGGATTTCAAGTAAGGCTCGAAGAGGCTCTTTTAATGCAATGAATGAATGATTGAAATTATTAAGGTATTTTGTAAAATGTTTATTTTTTTTTTAACAAAAATTGCACGCCAGATACTGCAGGATACATTGATACTGTATATATTTTTGTCAACTTTGTACACAATCATAATATTTCAAGCAATAAATATGTATACTTTGACTTTGACTTTGTACACAATCATAATATTTCAAGCAATAAATATGTATACTTTGTCTTTGACTTTAACAATTAATAAAAAGAGGAATGCTAAAGGATGATGATGATACGGCGTACATCAACCAGTAGTACATTATTAGACGACACCATGGCTTAGTTGGTAGTGACGAAGCCTGTGAAGCTTGGTGTTCCGGGTTCGATCCCCGGCCGGGGCAAATATTTGTGTGACGAACACAAATGTTTGTTCTCGGGTCTTGGATGTTGTGATGTGTTGTATGTGTCCATACCATCTGCGACACAGGGTATCCTAGTGCAGGGGTGTGAGTGTGTGAACGTTTATTTATTATGTTCTAGCTAGACCTGAATTGAATTGCGTGTTCTAAACCCGAACACAACTAAAGGCCAGCCTATTCCAAAGAGTAATTACAGTGAATGTGTCCAATTCAGACTGTCCGATCCCGGCCACTTGTCACCGAGATTGGTTCGCCGTCATCAACCATTGACTAGACCGAAGGGCGAGTATCTCATCCAGAAGGACTCACCCAGTTCTAGGAAACTGACCTACATTGACCGTTGATTGGACGACATCGCTTTGATATCGACGATGTTAAATGGGATAAATAATTGCTAGGAATCCAGGCGATAACTATCTGTGATCTATTTCAAGTTTGAGCAAACATTTCTTTTGATTGCAGAGCTTAGTGTATACTTGAACAGCTTATTCAAGAGTTTGGACACATATATTATGAAACAAAAAATAACACGCTTCTATTTATTTAAGCATTATTACGTATCCTACCAAAGAAACACCTCCTTCATCATCATCATCCTCAGCCAGTATCAGCCCACTGCTGGGCATAGGCCTCCTCCATTAAATGCCAATCTCGTCTGTTGCTTGCTAAAGAAAAAGTTTGAATAAGTTTATTCTTGTAAGGATTTTTATGGTCTAAGAACTATCAAATTCTGATATTTTCAAATTATTCCAGACTGGCTGACTGACAGACTGACTGACTAACTGACTGACTGACAACGTAGAGGCCAAACCACTGGACGTAGAGACTTGAAACTTGGATGTCTTCTTCAAAAGCTGAAAGTGCGTACTAACTAGGCAAGGAATTTTGGAAATTCGCAACGCAAACGAAGTTGCGGGCGTCAGCTTGTTTGCTATATATTTTCAATTCTTATAATAAGCCTTTTCATCGTATATTATAATGATAAAGTATATATAGCCTTCCTACAAAGCGAAGCGAGAGCCGAACCCACTTTTATTTGTCGAAAAGCGTGTACCGTATGTTCCATGTTACACAGGCTTCCCTATCCAACACGTAATATGCGTAGATGTCGCCAGTCCCCACCTCGTAACCCGAAACGATTTTAATCAACAAAAAACATTGCAGAATACAATTGCTGAATTAATAATACATAGCCTGTCCCGTTCCATTTGAGCAGGATTACGCCCAGTCCTGCCAGGGCTGCCACTCGCTGAAAACACATTCGTTTTATTAACATGATCATTTGTACTGCGGTGGGCCAATGTTGCAAAGTACGTGAATACCTATAGATTTATTTGGCATGAGCCTATTTCCCGCAACTACATATAACATGGTCCAAAAATTTCTGAAAACACTGAAACATGTGTTTTATTATGTTTAATCTCTATACCATAAAGGATATTGTTCATTCCTGGCCTCAGTGAACACGATGTTCAGAGAAATCCAATTTGTTCAATAAATCGATTAATTTTGGATATTAATTATTGCGTAATATTTTAGTACCCAGGTGAACCTAAAAAAAGTTTATTTAATTAGTATTTAATATGATAATATTATCCTAGTTTGTCTTATGATTCATCAAACTAGTGTTGTCATTTACTTTCTTCTGAATAGTAATCGAATAATATCTATTTATTTATGAATCGATATCACGATAATGCAAATTGTCATTATGTGATCGAGGGTGTTTATGCATTTTTTGAAAGTGAATACTTTTTGAAGCGTGCTGAACACTTGTTTATTTGTGGGTATTCAACGAGATTCAGCCGTTATGCTTTGCTATGTAACACTTGTTAAGGTAAAGTCAGCACGTGTCTCCTTGATGAAGTTTTCACTTCTGTCATGTGGTCAAACACATACCGTTTTTTTTGTTTTTAATAGAAGTTCCTTTACACGACTTTTGCTCAGTTGTTTATTATTCGATCGCTAAAAAAATAAATTCCTTAGAAAAAATCGATTCTTTTAATCGATCGATAATTTTAATCTCTTTTTATACTAATATGGCAGCACAGCACACGTCAAAAAGGATCAAAGTCATGTCATAGTCTTGCTTCTAAAAATAGAGTAGTATGCGAGGCAACTCCTTGACACGACGAGCTCCCTCACTGTGGTACCACGATTGAGTACTCATGTAAGAGCCATTTAATTATTAATCTTATTTCTTGTCGCAAGATACTAACAAAAATAGATAGCGTAGCCATCTCTTATTGTCGCCACGTTTTATGAGTAATATTAATATTAATCTACCCTTAATAGAGTATGCAGAAAAATCATCAAAAATCAAGGCCAAGGTGAACATTCGAGGGAAGAGTGGTGAGCTGGCTCGTCAAAACAAACGTGATGCCTCACTTGCTGGAAAGAGACGCTTCAACTATTGTAGCAACTGTGAAAGCTACTCAAGTCTACATTACATGTCATGTCATTCATTTTGGACATTTGACTGAATATTTTTTATAATTTTTACAATAATTCAATACAATGTGCAATAAAACATGTTTATTAAATAACTTGACCACGAATGCGATAAATTACTTTACACTGGCTTATAATATACTATGTGTGGAGCCAAACGCGAAGAATAAGAATAATAATTTTGTATTTTTTTTCCATTTCAACTTATATTTTGAGGAAGTTTTTTTACTCTTAAATGGACAATGGATTCTAATGTTGACCCTCACTTGCTTATGGAATTCATATTGACTGCATTTAGGAGTGGAAACGCAAGCGTATTTATGGCAATGGATGGCTCAGCAAACTGTAAGGTTCATCAATTTCCATTTTTTGTTTAATTAATTTAAGTAAGTAATTGTGAAATTCGCTATAACAGATTTCCCTTTATTTATAGATTGGAGCACACTAACATAGGAAGGGAAAATCGTCCCTCAGAACCACCGCATACAAGCAGATTGAGCCAAAATATATACCTATATTGAATTTATTTTATTTGAAAGTAATAATTAAAAAAGGAAAGCAATAAAACAGTACTGTTGTAATTGTATTGTAGGCCGTAAAGACGGTGGGTTGCTGTGCTTCATATTGCAACAGTACGGTTCATAAACTGGACAAGGACTACTAAAATAATATGAATCTACCTAGCCAGCTTTTAGATAATGTAATGTATCATATAATTATGATGAAAAATAGAAAATAAAACCCTCCGTCGATCATGAACTTTATGAGTGGGATAGTAGGTCAACCGAACATTTTGATACTAAGATATCCTTATATTCTGGTACCTACTTTTAGAAGCTATTAAGCCTCTATCACAATTATACCAAAAATCACTGTTCACCCTAAGCCATAAGCTCATACAAAGTGGCCAATGTCCTTTATGGTTTTGTTACACAACATGTATTTATCAAAAGTCATTGGATACAAATACTATATACCGTGTAACTCAATGTCAAAGGCATAATATCTCGCCTTATCTTGCTATTACTCAAGGCGTCTAAAAATTTAGGTCGGTAGGACAGCATCGAATACATTATAATAGAATTTACACTATTTGATTTATGGCAACTTGCACCAAACTTTCAAAGTTCCTAAGCTCTTGTTACGCTCTCTACTTTACGCTCTTGGCAGTTCTTAATGGTCAGGTTCTGGAATGTTAGGAACTACCAAGCGTGTAAAGTAATTGCTTAGGAACTTTGACAGTTTGGTGCAAGTAGGCATTAGTGCCACAACATAATAATTTCACTTGCCAACATACTTTTTTATTATAAACTTATTCTAGGAAAGCCCAGATTGTGGCTACTGCTTACTAATTGCTCCACATAAATCACAGCTGGTGACCCTGCAAGTGTGTCAGAGAACCAATGAGCCAGCCATTCCTTTGATAGCCCGCGACGCGCGTGTCAGCCCGTGAATCAATACAGCCTTCTGCGTAAAAGCCCTAGCGCTAAGGTTGCCATCTCTAAAATTCAGAAACCAGGACAAGACGCGTGAAAACCCCGGATTTTAGAGCCCAGAACCCGGACATGTCAACAGGTTTTCAACCAACTTCAAAAAAGGAGAAGGTTCTCAATTCGGTTGATTTTTTTAATGTTTGTTACCTCAGAACTTCGTAATAGATCAACCGATTTGGAAAATTACATTGAAATTTCATCAAAATCGGTTCAGTATTTTAGTTTTTAAGGGTTATCCTCAAGGTAAATTTCCATAACTTTTAACACTACTAATTTAAAAACACGTATAACATCTAAATTAAAGTATGAAACCTTACTAATTTTTGTTGACACAATCGGAAAACATAGACGAAACGAATAGTGTGAAGAAATAACTATAATACGGCACAGTGCTTGTGTCGCGGGCGGCCCAATACTTTTGAAACCCGGACTATAAATGCAGTCCGGCGCGGACGCTTCCTGGACGCCCTCTAAACTAGGACAAATCCGGGGAAACCCGGACGAATGGCAACCCTACTTAGCGCTGACACCTAGAGGGCATCTAGGCTACATTAATTCGGCTAGTTACTAATGAGATATTTTTTGTAGGCGTAGACCTTGGTTTGTTTCATATTACAATAATTAATTACATACGTTATTCATACGTGCAAAAAGTACCAGATAATTAATACTTGCCAGATAACCGAAGATTTAATTTAAGCATAGACAGATTATTATTTATTGTACAAGAACAAACAAAATATATATATAATAGAAACAATGGTAAAAAAGTGGATAATGGGTGATATTATCGCTAAAAAGCGATCCATTCCAGACAACCTTTGGATGGATAAGAGACTGTTGAATAAAACGTGAACGACCGGCGCGGCCACTTAAACTAATTTTTGAAAGTTTGTGTACTAACCTTTTTTTCACAGTATGTTCTGAAGTCTGTGTACTGTTATAATAATAATAGCACAACGTACAGACAGCTGTATATACATGTATACACTCCCAAGCTTTCACATTTTAATTATACTCTTAGTTTTTCAAAGACATTCTTTATCTGGAGAGAAATCTGACAATTGAGATAAATACATTAATTTGAAAATGCTTGCTAACTGTACCTATAACATTTCTATAGTGGCTAAAATTACCACGTCACTTCTAAGTCAAAAAGCCAATTATGTCAACTTATTATTAGATATTATACAGTGTCCATAAAAATGTAATACAAACAAGTTAGAAACCCCTGGCAAACTGTCGCGGCGAAACCTCACGCCCTTTGTGCTCTGACTTGAAGGTTATTTTTAAGTGTCGAACTTTGAAGAACACTTCCAATTCAAAAGAAACTTTTAAGTGGACGAATGCTATCAATTCGTAGCAAGTTACGCCCTTTAGTTATAATAACTGTTGCAATAAAAATGGAATAATTCTTTGATTAAAACACTGGTAATGTGTTTAAAAGTTTTGATAAGCTCCAAGCTACGATTTAGAAAACAAACGGCAAACTTCGAGAACAATTGGCCCTTAGAAAGTCTCTTTATAAATATAAAATAAAAGCAGAATTATACAGCTGTAAAACTTACGTTAAATAACGTAAGTTTTACAGCTGTATAATTCTGCTACTACAAAAAGTAATCTGTGTTTAGCATACTAATATCCTTAATATCCCCGAAAAAGGTTTTAAAAGGACATAAATGGCGTAATTCGAGGGTTTTAAAGTGTTTCGGCGTTCTTATAGCGCCGTAATGACACCCTGTGTACAGCGAGGCGGCATTTGTTTAATAAATGCCCAGTTTTTGGTGAAATGTTCTCTTTTTGAGAGAAATAGCCGATCGCTGGTGGATAACCAGCACGCGCTTGAGAGATGACTTTTGCTCCTTGGTCTTTAAAAAAAGTTTTTTTTTTAATATAAACATCGTACAAGACGAGCTAACCGCTCTACTGATGGTGAGACATCACGCTTGCTCATGACCAGAACATTGCTACACAGGAATATGATTCACATAAGCCGGTGCTACGCTGCTAAAGCACTCGTCCCGATTGAGACATTCGATAGTCAGTCTCAAGCCCAGTTATTTCACTACCTAAAGTACATTTAAACCGGAACACAGTTATGCTTACACTATTACTTTGTGGCCGAATATCTGACACCATGTTGATACCTATCTAGACAACAACCTGGAGGGAACGCTCCCAACGGTACTGAGATTTTGTAAAAGCTGTGGAGTACAATTACTACGAAAATTAATTGGATTGATTCAATTAGACTATTATGAAACCAGTGAACGTTACAAGCGTTCAAAGACTAGCTAATAGCAAGCTCGTAAGTCCTTTATCTCTCTAACTAACCGAGCTCAAAGGCGCAATCGCATAACATGAGGTTTGAGATACTAGTTCGTGATTGTATCTAGGTAGAGCATTCTAGCAACGCTAACAGTAACTAACTGAGACGTGCTTATGCACTATGTTCGTAACATAATGCGTAGCTGACTGGTTTGGTTTAGCTATTTACAGAATTGAATCTTGGTACCGTCTTTACCGAACGGTTGTAGACTAATTAGGAATAGTATTTTGACGGCTTTATATGACATACTTATGCTTATATTACAGTCAGCTGCACCAACATGTATACACTCCCAATCTTTCACACATAAATTACTCCTAATTTTATAAAGACGCAATAATTTTCAAAATAATGTAATAAGTGGTCTTGTCAGAAGAAGAATGTCTATGCAAAATTAAGAGTATAATATAAATGTGAAAGATGGAGAGTTTATACATATTGGTGAAGCTGACTGTACCTTATTTAATTAAAATAATTTATAAATACATATCACGACTAGTTGACGCCCGCAACTTCGTTTGCGATGCGAAACTTGACACTTGACAAACACACCCTCTAAGTTTCAAGTCTCTACTTTCAGTGGTTCGGCCTGTACGTTGTGTGTCAGTCAGTCAGTTAGTTAGGACCAAGCCTTTTATTATAGTGAGATTATGAAGTTCTAAAGAGTGCTGGATAGCAATGACGATAAGTTTCTAAAATCGAGACACCAAGTTGCGATTCAACTATGTTAATTTTTTAATAAAATACTGTATGAGTGTACATAACTTTTAAAACGTTTGAAACAAACTAAGCATTTGTTTATTCAAATAGAGCAGTTTTAAGCATGAGTTATTAGGGCCTGAGCTAGAGCATATTATTTTATGCGCGAACAAAGCCCAGACATTCCAATTTAGACTAAAAGGTCTAATTATATTCAATTAAAACAAAACTTTCAAACGAATATTCTGATTAATGCTGAAGTAAAGTACTCAAATAAACGGTTTTGTGAATTATAGCATAGATAAGAGAACGCAAAAATGTATAGCGAACTCGCTTTCCTTTGTGTGGGTACAATACAAAGAGCTAAAATGGAATGAATTAATGCTTCAGCGCACTACACGGGATTTGCATGTTTGATTCTACGGATAATTTTGAGGTTCTTTTATCTTTATACCTACGGATTTTTATACAATGTAAATACTAAGGACTTTTTGGTGAGGATTTTAAATGGCATTGTGTGACTGCTTGACTGAACAATGGATCGTGTGAACCAGGTTTCCCAAGTTAGAATGGCTAGGAATGCAATGTGTCAATTTAGGGTTTCTGTTAACACTTTGGGGGTTTTCTACCCGGGGTTATACTATTTGATTACAAGTCTTTGTTCTTTAGAATAATGATATAATAAAGAAATCAAAAATAAAAGGCCCTACTCAAGATTTAGGCAAATAGAAATATTTCCAATAGAAGTTAACGCAAGCTAGTTACAGGTTTTTTATTCTGAATCAATTTCTTTTTTCGGACTGTTACTGCGTCACCGGACTCGAAGTGTTCAGGTAGGTACTTTAGTATTCTCCATTTTCCAGTACGGAGTGGAGGCTTGTCTGGTGGTGCATGCGGAAAATGCTCTGTATCCATGGACAGCTCATCATCATCATGATTTTATGATTTTTTTAGACAAATTGATCGAGATTAGAAACTTATGCTTTATCAATTAAAAGAAAATTTGTATATACTGTATTCTTCAGTGAAGTATGTGACTCTACTTTATACATCTTTCTTTCATTCATTCATTTATTCATTGCACCAACGCACAACTCGACGCGTTGCACAAACGCAGGAGCTCAACATAAAGACCAGACTTTGTACCATCTGTCTTCTGAATCCTGGAGTTTTTCGGACACAGTCAGAAAAGACAGCAACATCTTAGAAAAACTTGTTGTAACTGGCAAGGTGGAAGGAAAACGGTCACATAGGGCGCGGAGCCCACTACTTTTACGTATACGTATTTACGTCATTAGGTGATAAAGGATGCCATATTTGCACTTCGCCAGCTAGGCGAAAAGTACAGATGTGCACACAAGAACTTGCACATGGTGTTCGTTGACCTTGAAAAGGCGTACGATCGAGTACCCCGTGAGGTTCTGTGGTGGGCAATGAAAGAGAAAAGAGTGCCTGGAAAGTACGTACAGCTCATTCGAGCTATGTACTTGAATGCAAGAGCTCACGTTCGATCTGAAGCCGGAGTTACCGGCGAGTTCTATGTGGCTGTAGGCTTGCACCAGGGATCGGCTTTAAGTCCCTATCTGTTCCTCCTGGTAATGGATGCACTGACATCGGACATACAGGAGGAAGCACCCTGGTGCATGCTATTTGCCGACGACATTGTTCTTGTTGGGGAAAATGGCCTTGAGGTGCAGAGTAGACTGGAAAAATGGCGGGATAAACTAGAGAGTGTTGGTCTGAAGATCAGTAGAACGAAAACAGAACACCTGTTCTGTGACTTTGGTGGATCACTCAGTTTTGTCCCGATTGCTTTAGACGGTGTATCCCTTCCAGTCTGCTCCGACTTTCGGTACCTCCGGTCATTGATCCAAAACGATGGTGAGGTAGATCGTGACGTGAAGAACAGAATAAATGCGGGATGGATGAAATGGCGGCAGATCACAGGAACTGTATGTGACCCACACATGCCCCTCAAACTCAAGGGGAAAATATACAAATCAGTTATTAGACCTGTCGTGTTGTATGGATCTGAGTGTTGGGCATCAAAGGGGACGGATGAAAGAAGAGTGCACGTAGCAGAGATGCGAATGTTGAGATGGATGAGTGGAGTGACGAGGATGGATAAAATAAGGAATGAGTATATAAGAGGAAGCCTGAAGGTAGCGCCAGTTATGGATAAATTAAGAGGTAACAGGCTAGCTTGGTATGGACACGTGATGCGAAGGGAAGAATGTCATGTTACTAGGAGAGTGCTGAATATGGAAGTGGATGGATATAAGAGTAGAGGAAGGCCGAAGAAGAGATGGATGGACTGTGTGAAAGATGATATGAATAAAACAGGTGTAAGTACAGAGATGACGGCTGATAGAGAAGAATGGAAGAAGAAGACATGTTGTGCCGACCCCACGTAAGTGGGAAAAGGACCAGGAAATGATGATGATGATGAGGTGATAAAGGTAAGCCAAGAGCCGTGGACGATGTCGCATTGGTAGAAGCCTATTTTTTTTGGATCGTATGGGCACAGTGCAATAAATACAGAAGGCAGACCATCAGAAACCTGTAGTAATGTGCAATACGAAGTTATAATAACTCTTAATACATAGTTGTAAATCTTGGTTGGGAATGGTATAGACGCGCGTCGCCTCTGGCACATCGGGTGAATAACGAGAGCCGGAGGGGGCGATCCAAATCAATTTCAGATTGAACACTATCCAGTTACAGTATCGATAACTAGTATTACCAAACAAAATAAAATTATAACTAGGTATAAGTATTACTGGTATCACGAAATATCACACGTACCTAAATCTTCGAGAATGTAGCCTAACCTAATACAAGTGTGTAATACGAGAGTGGCCAAAGACCGAAAGGCGTGGAATAAGTTGGGGGAGACCTTTGCCCATCAGTGGAATAAAATAGGTTAAAAAAATAATACGAGAGAGTCCAATCTACTTAACTGAATTATGTGATGATATTCTATGATTAGTAGTTTGAAAGAAGCATAATGAAAATTAAGGTCGCTCATCGCTGTGCCATTATCATGTCAACCTCGTGAATGAGCTCGTCTGCTCGACAACAACGAACATGGCTTCAGTGAGGTTAATAGGTCATAATCAATTAGTACTCTCATCTCGTCTCTCGTGAGCCCAATAGCTCAAATAAATAAATTACCAACTGATAATTTTATACCGAAGTTGCGGGAACTTTGTTTTTCCCGCAATTCTATTTTTTAGTACGCGCCTACACTTTTTCACGAACATAACTTCGAAATTTCAAGTCTACGCCTAGTGTTTGTGGTGTGGCTTGTGTTGTCGTTGCCGTTATCTGTCAGTCAGTCAGGCAGTGTTATTATGACGATGATGGCCATTATATTTATATTGATGATTGAGTATTGGATTCTGGTGACAATGATTTCAAACCACTTGAAAGCTTCAAATTGGTTTGATGATGACAAATGGTTTAACTTCTAAACTACTAAAAATCGCGGAACATACATGGGGTGTTTTCGGATACACCCAGGTGTGAGAAGTCTAAAAGGGAGTTTTTGACGTCACTTTTTGGCTGACCCTGTATACACGTAAATTCATGCATACAAAAATAACAACATACCATAAACATAAATACACACATATTTACATAACATAGATATAGGTACATAATACACAACACTACCAAACACAATTGCAGATTATTTCAATATTAATTTAGATATAGGTACTTCTTAAAAGATAATTAAAAAAGATTGTTAGTTATTTAATCTAAACACTTTTGTATCTACAACAATGTCATTGAACGGTGTTATGCACTGTAGATCACAATATGTAGATTTAATCTTACTTCTTTATTTTGTAGGAATTACTTTTAAAACTACTTAGAAAGACCTATAATTGGCTGAATTACTATATTACATTAGATTAACCTATTTTTATGTAAATTGCTGTTGGTCTTTTGAATAAATAAAAGAAAAAATTACACTATACACTGCAGTGTTCAAACCGCTATTGTATTCATTCTGTGCGCACTGAGCACTCGCCGAACGATTTATACCAGTCGTTTATATCGTCCCCGATAAACACCGGCTCGCAGTGCACTGATAAAAGTGAAATGTAGGCTTTTATTTAAAAAACTGATACAAAAAACTATCGTTACAATTTTATAAAACAGGCACTTTGCTCTTTTGAACAAATTTGCACCACGAGGATTATGTGAAAAGAGGCAAGTTTTATTTTTCGTAAACCCACACAGTTTTTAAAGATTTACCCAACATACGCCGGCACAAAGAAAATAGCTAATGAATTCCACGAATTTAACACAGAGTTTTTTTTATGTCTCGGCTTTTCAAGCCCTCATTACATGTAAAAATATATTTGAGTAGTAATACTTTTACGTTCTAAAAAAAGCTATGTTCAGAATATTTACGAAGAATAAATCCGACAAGTGTTCCGCCTCTCGACGAGGCATCTTTGGAAGATGTTGAGTCGCCAAAATCTGTAACGAAATTATGATAACTCAAACTGCAAATACCGACGGTGTAAAGTTGTTTTTTTTTGAAGTGAGCGCAATTATTTGCATATTTTGCCAATGCAATCTCCAGTTCTTCTCACCTTTTTGTAAATTTGTTTACCTCTTTATGTTATTGACAATAATTCAGTATAGGTAAATTTAAATATAAAAAAAATGTTTGTTCACGAAATCAAGGTTTAGGAATTTAACTTGAATGACTTGTTGTTTGCCAGATATTTTGTATGAGGTTGACAGGCTTTATTATATTCTACTATGTCTTGGTTTCCCGGAAGGTCATCAGAAGTGGCGCCTTACTAGATTAGCTGACTTCCGGGTCTTGTTGGCCGGTCAACGCCGTTTGTAATGAACCTAATTTGGAGCCGTTGAAAAGGAAGTAGGTATACCTTTGAAGTTAAATTAAATGGCTAGCATAGTTGCACTAAAATAAGTTAATTGGTGTTAGTTTGACATTACATGAACGCACACACAATTAAAACCAGTAGGTACCTACCAAACTGTCAAAGTTCCTAAGCAATTACTTTACTCGCTAGAAAGATCTTAACGGTCCTGATTCAGACTGTGCAAGTGGAAATCAGTCTTACATCCCTACTTTATATGGCTTGAACACAACATAAGACAAATATGTAGGTACATCACATTTTTTCACCAACCGCGATTCTGCGGATATAAGTCGCACGGCCGACGGCAGACGTGTCTGCTCTACCACGGGCGATACTCTTCCCATCTTCTTCTTATCGTGTCACTACTTCTTTGGAACCAGTGTGGTGAAGGGATTTCAATTGCGCCTCAAAGAGGCTCCTTTCGAGCACTCGACACATATTTTCATGCCGGTTTCCTCATAATGTTTTCCTTCACCGTAAAGCACGTGTTTTAATGCACACATAGATTTAGATTTTTTGAACAGAAAAATCCATTGGTTTACGACCGGGTTCGAACCCACGACCTTAGGATCGAAAATCGAGGCACCTCCCACTCGGCCAACACGCCTTTTTTTAATTTTCCCATGATGTGCCGGTGAGGACTCGTCCGCAATATCGCGGATCGTGGGGTCCACCCTAACTTCTAAACACAGGTTCTAAACCTGAAACTTCTGCGAGGCCTAGTGAAAATCTCTACGTTTTCATTAACAAATGTTTTGTTTTTAGATTACATTAATTAGCCCAACGAGAGGTCGACCCTTATCCACCTGTTTGTAACTGTTATTGCCCTGTTTGTAACCGGCCTGTCTGTAACTGGTCGTCGACAGTTTGTCGCCTTAACATTAGGACACGAAATCTCTTTCCTCTCGACACGACGATATCCTATTTGCTTATAAACGGCCAGAAAGATAGAGGCCAGAGAATCGTGCCGGAAAGTTTCTGTTTTCAGAGAAAGGAATTTGTTTTATCAGTTAAGCTGGTTTCAGACTACGCTATAATATAATAGCATATATGTACAGTATACAGCTCATAGCACAACAATATCGCGCACCATACATTGTTATGGACACGTTATGGATTATATATGAAACTACAGAATTGTTTATTTCCAGAGAGCATGTTGTACAAGGTTTTCTTCATGTAGTAAGTTTGACGATACGGATGGTCGAGTGGCAAGTGTGTTGGACTGCCATGCCCGGTGTCGTGGGTTCGATTCCCGCTCAGGACAAATATTTGTATGATGAACATCGGTGTTTGCCCTGAGTCTGGGTGTTTTCTATGTATTCTAGGCGTTGTGTGAATGCCCAAACAATATTATGTATAATATTATGTACCAACAGCTTTCAATACCGCGTGGAGGGGAAGCTTTCTTCCCCTCGCCCCATCAGGGCCGGAGTCCCGCAAGGCTCCGTTCTAGCACCGCTTCTATTTACGCTTTATACTAGTGATATCCCTCGCACGCCGCAGGTAGAGTTAGCCCTTTTTGCCGACGATACCGCGCTACGCATCCAATCCTAATCCCAACCGTGCATGCATTCGACTCCAAGCCGCCCTTAATGCGCTTGGCGCTTGGTTCCGCAAATGGCGTATTGAGGTCAATCCAACGAAGAGTGCAGCAGTGTACTTTTCTAGGAAGGGCCGAAGATGCCAATCCCAACCGCTTACGCTGTTTGATCAAACCATTCCATGGGTAGCGGCCGCCAAGTACCTTGGCGTGACGCTTGATCAACGCTTAACCTTCCAGCCTCACATCCGAAATGTGGTGAACCGTGCTAAATTTATCATGGGTCGCCTCAACTACCTCATATGCAAGAAGAGTAAAATGTCACTTAGAAATAAGTTGACTCTTTACAAAGCTTGCATTCGTCCTATACTGACATACGCTTCCGTAGTGTTTTGTCATACGCGTCACGTTGTTCGCTTACAAGCTGTGCAAAGCACGTTTTTGCGCAGAATTTCCGGAGCCCCAGGCTATATGCGAAATATAGACCTCCACCGCGATTTCGATCTCGAGTCCATTGTTCAGTTCATGAAGCGCGCCGCCCGGCGGCATTATGACCTCGCGCCCCACCATCCGAATCCTCTCATTTCGAACGGCCCCGACTATCCTAAAGACCCGCCAGTAGTCAAATCCCTCCGTAGGCCTAAACATATTCTAGGCGATCCAGATGACGACATCACCGCCGCCAATCCGGTGGCGGAAATGCAGTCATCCCGCGACAGACGTAACACTCCACAATTCGCTTACCGACCGAGCCGGCGCGGTCGGAATCTCTCTTACAGGCACTCTACAACGTTAGGTTCGATTCCTAACAGTGCCTTGGGTCAATAGTCCAATCATCCCCCTGGTAACAGTCCAAGCCGAAGTTCGACCCACCGTTGGGTACCCTTGTGCTGTTTGCCCCAACCTAAATTTTAAGGTAGAGCGCCA
The DNA here is from genome assembly GCA_932526365.1 of Lobophora halterata. Classification (NCBI taxonomy): domain Eukaryota; kingdom Metazoa; phylum Arthropoda; class Insecta; order Lepidoptera; family Geometridae; genus Lobophora; species Lobophora halterata. The sequence continues at coordinate 490,466 of OW052007.1, forward strand.
TCTGCGCTCACCGAGAGCCATCTGCGGCTAACTGCATTAAACGTCCATACGAAAAAAACAAAAAAAAAATGTTTATTCACTCTCGTTTCGGACTTCGGCGAGTCCACACCTCCTGATGATGCCTCGTGTAGAGGCGAAACACGTGTCGTATCTTTAAACTTTGAAATTTGTTGATATTTATGGATTTCCGCAAAGTAACGCCTCAATCAATCAATTATATTATTTATTCCCTATGCATTATTATACATAACTGGCTCTAGGTAGGTACTCCGTGGTCAGTGAACCCTGATAAACCGAGTTAAAATAACATTGGTAAAACCAAAAACATTATCAGTACCTACCTATAAAAATAAACAATAATATATCACTTACAAGACATTTTTAAATGGAAGAATTAGTGTACCTACCTGCACCTACTTTCCTCCTTACTTTTAATTTAATTTATTCATACTTTTTACATACACAAATATCTTTATAAAATAAGGACTTATAATAACACAACTAAACTAACTTTATTTTATCGTCTTCTTCTTATCGTGTCACTAGTTCCTTCGAACCAGTGTGGTGAAAGGATTTCAAGTGCGCCTCAAAGAGGCTTCTTTCGTGCACTCGAGGCTCCTTTCGTGCACTAGAGGCTCCTTTCGTACACTTTTATCGTTGTATATAAGAACACATTAACGGGAGCCTGTAATAAATCTGCTATTGGACACTTTCTTGATATTTTAATACATAAAATTAAGGTACAGTTAAATTACTCATTGGCCTACTTTGGCTAGATTGTAATACTTGAATGAGGACGTGGTGGGCGAGTGGATGAAGCCCTTACCTTGCGATCTGATGGTCGCGGGTTCGAATCCCGGTGGCAGTCATGCGTAAATGGGTTTTTTCAGTCGAAAAAATCTATGTATACATCCCACGTCCTCGCAACGGTGAAGGAAAATATCGTGAAGAAACTGGCATGTCGTAGAACCTAAAGTTCGAAAACATGTGTTGAGTGCACGAAAAGAGCCTCTTCGAGGCGCACTGGAAATCCTTTCACCACACTGGTTCGAAGGAACTAGTGACACGATAAGAAGAATACTTAAATTAATAAAAATGTTGCACTAAAAAAAAACCGTTATAGATCATAGGTAAGGGGAGGTGCAAGGCGTCGTTCTTGTAATGCGGGTTTAATCACTGGTTCAGACACATCCGGCCTCAGGTTTCATTGTCGATACGCCACACACAGCATACACCCCCTCACTGCACTACATTGTTGCCAGACGCTGCTCTGCATTTTTGGCACCGTTTTCTTTTGCCTATCTTTCGCCTGTACGAACGTTTGATACGCAGCAATAGATTAGGATACGAGCAGTCGGTTGGGTACCTCCTACTAGTACGGTAAGCATAGAATCATGTAGGGATCACTTTAAGAAACAAGAAATACTAACATCGACCTCGATATGCATACTAGAAGTATTAAAATATGTAAGACAAAACTTTAGCAAATATAAAATTAGAGGAAGCGGTTCCGAACGTAGCGTAAGGAATAAAATGATTCTCGAGGCAGAACGGTACAGGCTTAAGTTGGTTAAGAAACAACCCAAGGGAATGGGAGAAATACTTTTTAATAAACTTCCGCTAAAGATTAAACTGATAGATAACTACAACTCATTTTGCAACGTAGTCAAAAAAATATTATTGCATAAAACTATTTATAAAATAAGTGAATACCTAACTACAGATTATAGTCAATTCGATGTAGAGTAGAATCAAAACCCGATCTGAACTATACATACTTACCTACCTAATACCAACCTAGTTTTACTTTTTTACATAACGACGCTCCTTTTACAGCTGATGAATTATAGTACGCCCCTTTACAGCGGAATGAAATAATTATTACATGTACATTGTTATAATAATTTTATCAAATACCTATTGTATTAATTACATAGATTACTACAGTTAGGTACGTAAGAAATGACGAGAAACTGATGTTACGCCTTAATTAAATAATATTAATGTTTGTTATGTTACTGTGTCTTCATCCTTTTCAATAAATAAATACAATACAATACAATACAATACATACAATACATAGTGAAGAGTTGAACTTGTAAATTTAAAATCCACTTTTTTTATTTCACTATTCCTCTTCTCATGTGAATCAGTAGCTAATTCTATTGTGGATGTTTTTAGTGACGAGACAAGCTATGTTGACCGGAACAGTGCTACACAGGACTTTGATTCACGTAGGCCTGTGCCACACTGCTATAGCGCGTGTCAACTTTGTGATATTTTGATGGTCAGTCACGAAAGCTCAGTTAGTTTACTAGATACTGAGCCCTTCAAACCGGAACAAAGTAATGCTTACTGCTTTGTGGCAAAATATTTGGCGCTTGATGAAATCCTGCATACGGAATCGGAAAACGGAATGTAATAAAACGCACTAGTGCGGTAATGTAATTAAAAAAGGAAGGTTTATCAAGGATCTCCGTTTAAAACGAACGGTACTTTTTTAAATCTTAGCAAAGAGTTTTTATGTCAGAAATAAAGTGGTCAACATAATATGAATAAAATTAACTTTGGGAGATAAAATATAATAAATAAACATTTAATTCGTTAATTTAAATTATATTGACCATAAATTACAACCATTTAAATGTAACAAAACACGAAAATATTAATTTACTTAATAAAGTAAATTAATATTTTTGTGTTACTAATAAGTAATACTTTGCCTGTGCTTTGCCTTAAAAAAAGGAAGGAAGGTTTATCAAGGATCTCCGTTTAAAACGAACGGTACTTTTTTAAATCTTAGCAAAGAGTTTTTATGTCAGAAATAAAGTGGTCAACATAATATGAATAAAATTAACTTTGGGAGATAAAATATAATAAATAAACATTTAATTCGTTAATTTAAATTATATTGACCATAAATTACAACCATTTAAATGTAACAAAACACAAAAATATTAATTTACTTAATAAATTAAATTAATATTTTTGTGTTACTAATAAGTAATACTTTGCCTGTGCTTTGCCTTAAAAAAAGCGCTGATGCACGCGCTTCGCGTGTAAAAATTATTACGCGCACTGTTTTGTTTCGCTGTGTTGAAATTTTTATTTGAAAATGTCGTCAAGTAATGATGAATTAATTTGTTTATATCCTCGCAAATGTGTTATAAAACGTCGTATGGCATACGTGCGCTTTGATAATGACAGCCTCTGCTTTCTTGTAGCCCTCACCTACGGCTCGGGCTAGCAATATCGCCTCGGCTGTAATTATCAACTTACCGCACTTATATCGTAATGTACTATTATTACATTTCAACGGCCAAAACGCATTCTTTACAGCAAACGCTAATCGTGTTTGCTGTAAAGAATTTGTAACAACTGAATGAGTTTATTTAAATTACAACCAGATATCTTGAGATTTATGTTGCTGACTTTACATTTTTACAGTATCTGATGGAAATAAATTCTGTATCATTTGTGTGTTTTCTGGTATCTAGAATAAATACACTGTGGAGAATACGCCAGGGGCAAATAATTTGTCCCTGGATATGAAATCTAGGTTTTGCTGTCTGTACTGATAAGTTTCTAGCTGTAATTCCACTGAGAAGCTAGTCTCCATACCAAGTAGAAGGTACATTAATTTTATTCAGTTGGATTTATTTTTGCTGACATGGTTTTTCTCTCTGACTCACATTATGTGTAAGAATTTGGATTCGTAAATGTCGCCGAAACGTAATGACGTAAATAACATTTTTTTCAAGATACCTAGAGCAACGCTAATATTAATATAATACAACCATTTAGAGAAGGCACATTATTTGTACAACTTTAAGATATACTTTAACACTAGCGTTAAAAACTATAAATTAAGTACCTACTTAGATACTAATAACTAGTTAAAAAGTAAGCAAATATTATTTCAAAGACCTAGACAACATCGATATTGTCTTACCGTCATTATCTTATCTGAAGTACGAAGCAGACAGGCTTTAGCGCGAAACTATACTTATTTAACAATTCGAAAGTACCTCAAAGGTATTAGAGGTAGGTATTAGAACAAAGTAACTGTTTGGCAGCAAACGTCGTGATGGAGTAGCAGACGGTAAGCCAGAGCGTGGAGTGGAGAGGCGTCGTTGTATCGCGGCTTGTTTGGCCACTTGCCAGCGAGATGGCTGCCCGGTCAATAATCAGTTTGGCCCAACCGGCCCGTGAGTTGCTAGCCGCAGGTCGTTAAAAGTAGTTACTTTACTTAAGTAGGAGCTGTTCCTAAAACTTGGCTACTAGAGATGACGGTACTATTATGGACCGGTCAATAATCAGTTTGCCCCAACCGGCCCGTGAGTTAGCTAGCCGCAGCTCGTTAAAAGTAGTTACTTTACTTAATAGGAGCTGTACTCAAGAATTGGCGACTAGAGGATGGCGGTACTATTATGGACCGGTCAATAATCAGTTTTGCCCAACCGGCCCATGAGTTAGCTAGCCACAGCTCGTTAAACGTACTTTATTTCTGTAAGAGCTGTATTAAAAACTTGGCTACTAGAGGATGGCAGTACTATTATGGACCGGTCAATAATAAGTTTGGCCCAACCAGCCCGTGGTACTACACTAGCCGCAGCTCGTTAAGAGTAGATGCTTTACTTCTGTAGGAGCTGTACCAAACAGTTGGCTACTAGATGATGACGGTACTATTATGGTCCGGGCAATAATTAGTTAGGCCTAACCGGTCCCTGAGAACTACACTAGACACAGTTTTTTGATAGAACAGTTGTTTTACTCTGTATCAGCTTGTGGCTCTGTGTGCCGGGAAATACTGGATCCAGAACTTGAGTAACGGATAATGACGGTACTTTTATAACCTGTGAGCCTTACACTGTATTTTTCACCGCCGATAAAGGAGGATGTTCTCAATTCGCTTTTTTTCTCTTTTTATGTTACCTCAAAACTTTGTTGTTTATAAACCGATTTGAAAAAATATTTTTTTGTTTGGGATTTTATTAAAAGCGGTTCAGTAGTTATATTTTTAAATCAAAATAACTGAAAAAAAAGTAGTTGAAGTGAACAAAGCGTATTTTGCTTCCCTGTGACTTTTCAGTGGTGCCTACAGTCCGATTGAAGTCGATTGTTGTATGTTTTTGTAAAACCTTGATTATCTTGTGGAAACATAAAACACTCTGTCTTCGTAAGACACTCTCTATGTCTCTGCTACAGACAAATATTTTATTCGAGTCGATTTTCTGTGCTTATAATATCTGTGTTACCGCAAAGGCAATGTTACAGCCAATATTTCAGATGTAACGGACCTTCTTCTCAAGAAAATAAGGCTGAAATATACTTTTCAGTCGAGAGAGCGAAACCACATTGTTGAAATATCGCGGTACGTGACTCAATCAAAAAGTAACTAGCTTAATATGTTATAAGTAGCAACCAACGTACTTAATTAAATAAACTATGACGCTAAGTTAGTATCTTAAATACTTAAAACCAACTGTAAATGTGTGTTAGTAACTTTACGAGTCAGTGGAGCGGAACTTTGTGTTAGACGGGATTTATATTGTAACTTTACATCCTTTGAGCATGATGGGTTAAAGTTAGGCATGGAAATGATTGCTTCTTCTATTTCATTGTCACATGGTGAAATGATTTCACAGTGAAATTACTGGTGGCCTAATGTGATAATGTCACATTTTGTTAAAATAATTCACGCATGACGCGACGTCATGCAATCACTCCCGTTCATGCCTAGATTACGCGTACCGAGTACTCGGCCGAGAGCTCTCGGCCGAGAACTCGGTACGTATAGACATAGCGCCGAGTGCTCGGCTGAGCGAGTGACGTAAGCTTTCACTGTTTCAGTAACATTTTACTGTCTCGGCCGAGTACTCGGTACGTGTGATCAAGGCATCACAGTCAGCACACTACTGACTCTCTGTTATTGTTAAATTTCGAATGGTGACAAGTATCATGACATCACAGCGTACAAAATCGCCTGCCGGGGCGCGCCTGGTGGATATTGCAGTGATTTTGTAATTGACTTAATCTCAGAAAGTAACAAGTGTTATATGTGATCAATTTTATACTATGATAAGTAACGTGTTACTCTGTATACTCTCCATGCCTAGTTATAGTTATGTAGGTAAGTACATAACTAGCTACTGGGATAATCGTTATAAAAGGCTTTGATTAAAGTTAAAGCCTCGGCCTCGTGTGTGGCGTGGACCTAAGTATATACAATTTTAACCAATTTTGGCGGTCCGAACCAGCTACTTAATTTTCTATGTTTGCGTTAAATTATTCGAAAAAGGTAATTTTAAAGTGTGTTTTTTGGACAATCTTATTTATCTTACGTAGGGCTCGCAAGCTTACTTTTCCACCTATATGTAGGGATTTAATTTATTTAACGATAAATTCAATTATGAACTATATATAATTAATTATGGATTACAGGAAAAAAATAAAGCTATCACAGGTAATCACTATACTAAGTAACCTACTTAAGCACAGATGAAAAACAAATCAATTCTCAACCTTCTCAAAAACAATAAAAAGTAACGGCAATTTAATGTTTACTATCTGACGCCCGCTACTTCGTCTGCGTTGCAAATTATTTTCTTCTTCACTTTCAGTTCTTGACGAACACATCCACCAAGTTTTAAGTCTCTCAGTTAAGTGGTTTGGCCTGTACATTGTCTGTTCTGTCAGTCAGCCAGTCAGCCAGGTCTTGAAAACTAGGTAAGTAAATAGTTGTGTATCCACTCAGGTAATAGTTAGTAGAGTTCCGCACATTTTATTCTTCATACTGAAAAATTCACGTGAGATATTTGTAGACTATCACTAGAAACCTGCAATGCACCACTCACTCCAAAAGCAAACTGGTAGCCACAGTTGAGAGAATAAAAACGTTTTGTGAAACTCTAAAGCCAAATACTTAAGAGGATATGTAAAAAAAATAGAGTACTAACTTACTCAGTAACGGTACAGGTGTTAATACAGTGATTACTTGAGGATAAAATCATAGTAAATGTAAGACAGAAACATGATTGGTGAAACTTTCTCGATACATGACTTTTGGAAATCGGCCCTCATTAAATCTGTTTTGTATAGGTCCTCCAAAATTAAGAGGATATTTACAGTTATTTTTATACTATTGAGTGAGTAATCGAAGAACGTAGATAAATGTAAAAGGATTTTAAAGCAATACGATGTTTTATCATTTGTCGCTTACGTCAGTTACTTTTGAGCAACAAAAATCTATATCTAACCTCTTCCCTCGGTGTAAGATGGGTAATTGCGCTATCCCTCGGCCGCTATCATTTCTGACAGTTTCACTTAATATCCTCTTAATAACCTTCCTTTTAAAATCTATTCTGTGGAGTGTACGGGTCATTCTATCCACATTCTATGAACCCATTTTATAAAACGGCCCTGCCATTGGTTGAAAAGAGCAAAAATTTCTCTGTGTTGAAAAATTCGTAGGATTTTTACCTTTTTAAATGTTATTTTTTAGATCATGTTTGTTGAATTACTCAGATAAACCAGTAAAAATGGACACTCATTTCAAAAAGTAACAAACATTTAAAAATATACAATCAAATTGAGAACTTCTTTTTTGGAAGCCGGTTAATAAAATAGCTCGTGTCATTTGTTTATTTTCGCAAGTACGAGAAACTTCAACAATGACACAGAGACAATAAATAGTAAACAGTATAACCACTATTGTACGTCGTATGTAACTATAGGATTTGACTAGATACGAGTTTATTTTGGTTTATTGATTTGAGAAATCCAAAGCTTCAAACATCTATCAATAAATTCAACATAATTGTGAGACTTAAAGCCAATAAAAATTTACGTTTCCTAAGTGTGTACCAGTATACTAAGCGACAAACAACCTTGTCCTCTGGCGAACCACGTGTTGTTTGTCGCTTATAATACCTAACTTCGGGTGTTGCATTTTTAAGCTGCATTAGGCCTTACAAATTGGTTGTCTGTAAAGTTGGTTTACGGACGATAATTTAACGTGACTACCAGCGTAACGGGACAATGAGCGTTACCGGACAATGACGTCAACGTTTTTGTGAATGCAGCCCGCGTTCATCGATTTATTAGACGAAGTCACGTCAAAATGATTTCTTAACAATGTGCCGCACGTAGTTGCTTCGATCTCTGTCCTCACAATGGCTGATTTTCGTCCTAGCGTGATGTATACCAAACACGACGCCCTAATTTTTTTTTTAAATCTGTAATATAACTGAATTACTTTCAATTTGCTGACTTGCTGACCTATCGAGCGTACTGGTTGTAACTTCACCCTGGAGAGGGGAATTAATTCCATTTATCGGATGAAGTTTAACGGGCGAGGAAAGGCCTGGGCATTTCGTGAATGTTTAATACCGAAGTTCGATGTTTGTGGACCTCGGTTTATTGTGCTTTAAACGAGAATGTCCCGGCTTTAGTTTGCCCGGCTCAAGTATTTTGATGGCCGAGATATCGACACCTTCGTTGTAAACTTTGAATTTTGTAGATAGTGTATTTGCTTACTGCCTGGCACAGAACATTGAAAATGTGACAGGAAAATGGCCACATTATAACTTCTGGTACATTTTAGTCCGATGCTAATTGTCGAATAAGAGAAGTAACAGGGCTTGATAAATATTATATAGCCGTCTCCGGAGAATAAAATGGTAATTGCAAAAACACAACTATTCAGGAAAAATAAAAAACCGAATTTCGTTAATATCTTGCGAACCACTGGACATTATAAGATATGGGATACCTCAAATGAAAGTAGTTTTTTTTTTGTATTCTTATTGTCTTATTGGATAATTAATAACCTTAATCGTATAAGATATATTAACAAAATAAGATATTAGTAAAATAAAATCAGTGCTAAGAATTTGTATTGTCGATTACCATTTTGTTCCCGGTTTTTCTTAGCGAGGATATATATTGCATTATTGTCTTACAATTTTATTCTATGCCTATTGACGGTTCAGTTAACGAAATTAATAGTAACTTATCATTTTATTCTGGGAAATAGTAAATATGTTTTGTATGGTAATGAAACATTGGATTTTTATTCTTGTTTTTTTAATGAAACTAATTTATGGTAATCAATTCGGTTTAAAGATATTTATTTCCCAAAAGAACAAATACAGTTCACTTATATGAGAATATACGGTATTTATACCTACACATGTATAGGTACTTATTTAAATGTTTAAGCGCTAGTGTCAGAGCACATAATTATTATAATATACTTAACTAATAGTTCGTACAAATAATATGCCTACTTATTAGTAACATAACCAACTTAACAAACAATAGGTAACAATAGGTAAATAACTATTATTGGAATCAATCGAACGATCTAGGTTTATCGCGATTTTTGTTTGGTGCTTGTAAGTGTGCGTTGGTATTAAACCAGTAATTGTTATCAGCTGCTGCGGCAAACAGGACCCGCGTCTAAGTGTGCGGGGCACAGTTAGTTGCACACACTAAAACAATTCATTGAGCGACCTTATTATCTTTATGCATTCACATTGTATTGCTTGCAAAAAAAAAAAAAAAAAGTCTAGGAGCAGCAATTATTTTGCCTATTTGCTTCCAAAACATTTTTATATTTTATCATATAAGATTAGTAGATAGTCAAAAGTAGGTATGTATAAAGTAGTTATATAAGTATGTATAAATAATTTGATAAGTAATTTATATATGTATAATAATTTTTTTTATATTCCAGTGTTATATACCTATACATACTTATTTATTCATATACTTTATACTTATCTTATTTACTTTAAATATAATTATAGCTTAACACATATTTTTATACTTTTTTATGTTAGGTATTAATGTATAGAGGTAGGTATATATATATATATTTTTAAAAATTTATTATGTTTTTTGATAAATTATAATACCTACATCTTTTGGTTTCATGCCCAACTTGTTTATCCACGAAGGATTACTTTACTTGCTTTTTAGATTTGTTTCTTTTTTTTATTTTTTATTACTGTTGGTACTCCTTTTATATATTTTATGGTTAGGTCGGTTTCTCCATTTTCTTCACGACGACGTATTTCGGATTTTAAGTTCTGCATGTAGCTTCTTTGTGTTGGCGTTTGGTCTGAATAGATACGGATAGGAACAGCAAGTTTTGATTTATTTTTGAGTAAGTACTTTGAAGTATCGGCATTCTCAAAGAATACTCTCACTGGTCGTTGTTTATCTTTGCTGTACTTTCCCAGTCGCATAGTTTTAGTTGGTTTCGGACAGTTTTGATAAACCATTGTTAGACAGTTCGTCACTGCTTCAATATCATAGTTGTTTCTTACTTCAAGGTTCTTGTCAGTTGTCTCAGGTAATCCAATCAAGATAACATTTTTTTCACGCAATAGCCTGTCTTGTATCTCATGGACTAAGTTGTGTTGAGTTTCGAACGAGGATGTTTGTGTAGGTTCTGGCCGAGTACTTTTCAGTTGCAATATATCAACTTCTATTGATAAAAGTTTGTCTTGAGTTATCTTTTGCTTAGATGATATATTGTCAACAACTTCATGAAGGTGTTTATTATCAGCTGTTAGATTTTCTGTCGTAATTTTTATGGAGTTCACTTGATCTTTTATTTCTTGGATATCTTTGCGAATCAAACTGGTATTTTCGTTTTGTGCGGCGTTACCTTCTCTAATACATTTCATAATTTCGTTGCGGAAAGATATTAGATCCCTCTTCATATCATACTCTGCAGTTCGTTCTTTTCTCTTCCTCGGACATCGCGATACTCGCTCTTCCCAGTCTTCCTCGTTGTTTGATAAGTTGGATGTGGATCCATCCCCACTACCACTTCCGCTCATTTGCACCTGCTTATGCGGAGAATGTAGTACACTCATCTTTTCTAAAAAAAATTATAATTATCTCCTTGACTATACCACGCTGGATATTAGGTAGTTTATTGGGTAAAATTTCGTAGGTTTATCTCACAAGCAAAACAGTATCATTTGCAACTAGATTTCACTGATTTCTCACTGATTGTTTTTTTTGTTTCTGACCGTCAACAACACCTTAACTCTATTCGTAGGTAGTATTTTTAAATTTGTGGTGAATAAATTTGTGGCAGACGTCCGCTCGCTCCGAGCGCTAGCGCTTTATGCGCATAAGTTTATTTATTCAAATTAAAGTAATATCAAAATAATTATTTTTGTTTGTATGTATCTCAAAAGGGAGAAAAATACGAAGTGATAAAAAATTTGAACAAAAGTCGACAAAAAACGACTGTATTTTTCCATTAAACAGCCAAAATGCTACGAAAACTTAAAAAAATAAAGGAATTCAGATAAATCCTGCATGTAACATTCCAACTTAAATAGAATCAGGCTAAAATAAACGGGTATAGACAAAATCCAGGGGTCTAAAGTAGCTAAATGGTCAAAAAATCAAAATTAAAAGGATCAGGCCTTTTCGGCACCTAATATAAATCCCAGAACCTGGGTTTTCATATTTCTATATAGGTATTGAATGTATCTGTCGACCTACAGATAAATCTGAAAGGTAGAAACAGGTACAAACAAAATCCAGGGGGCCAAAGTAGGTATTTGGTCAAAAAAATAATATGATATACACCAGGCCATTTTGGGATACAAAATATACTAGGTTGTCACGTTTTGAGACAGATATTAAATGTATCTGACGAATCTGAAGGGTACAAATGGGTAAAAACATAGTCAAGGGGGTCAAAGTAGGTATTTGCTCAAAAAATTGATATGAAAGGCATTACTCCATTTCAGCATACAGATTGTACTAAAATACCTTGATTTTCACGTTTTTAGACAGATCTCAAACTTATCTCAATAATTACGGACGAATTTAAAGGGAACAAACTGGTAAAAAGAACATCCAGAGGTCAAATTGAGTTTTCGGTTAAAAAATCAATATGAAAGGCATGTTGGCCATTTCAGCATATAAATTGTCCCTACGAACCTAATGTTTCACGTTTATAGATAGATCTTGAATGTACCTGACCAAATACAGATTAATCTGTAGGGTACGAACGGTTACAAACAAAATTTTCGGTCCAAAGTAGCTTGATGATCAAAAAAATTAATATGGAAGGATCAGGCCATTTCAGCATCTGATATGTACTTCAGAACCTAGGTTTTCACATGTCTAGATAGGTTTTAAACGTAGGTATCCTTCTTACAAACACATTTGGAAGGTAAAAACGCGTTAAAATAAGCTTTTTAGATTCACAAAGGTGCTTTTGAACACACTGATTTAAGTAAGCTAATCATACTATCGGTGCCGAGAAGCACTCGCAATATTAAATGATGCTATCACTCTCGAAAGTGTTGCAACGTTGTATCAATTCAACAAAATTATCAACAAACTAACACATATTTTTTACGCGAATAAAATGGTAATATTGATAACCATTTTCGTAATTCTTGACAAATTTTGGTAACATTGGTTTGCAATTATGTTTTGAGAATATAAAAACTACGAATATTATTGTATTTTTTTATAACTTCTTAAATAACGCAAGAACAGTTATGAAAAAAATTGTATAGATGTATTAGGGTCCATAGAACTCAATTATGGCATAACATGAAAACTATGGCAATGGCGATTACCATTATGTTCTCCGGGGACGGCGATATGTTAAAACGACTAGGCTTTATAATAGCATACAACAAAAATTTTGCCCATAATAAAATTGGCCATATACTGACGTGACTACGTCTAATAAATCGATGAACGCCGGCTGCATACACGAAAACGTTAACATCATTGTTCGGTAACGCTGTCATTGTCCGGTAACGCTCATTGTCCCGTTACGCTGGTAGTCACGTTAAACTATCGTCCGTAAACCAACTTTACAGACAACCAATTTTTTTTTAGCAAGATACCAAATAGCAAATAGTACCTATGTTAGCAAATAGTAGATATGTATACTTAACAGTCTTGTTCTCAAAATATACTTTATTTATGACGCTATTCAACGAAAATGGGCCAATTAACTTACTAAAAATCCAGTCTCAAAGGCAAAGAGGAATCCCATTTTCATGCTCGAACTATTCATAATTTCCAAGAAATTAGCTTTCAATCTGGAGGAAAATCTTTTAAACATTCTATCATTCCCTTTGATCGCGGGCCGTCGCCGGGAATTTTAAACGATAGTTCATTTGGCGTCGGCTAATCACAACTTGTCGACACGTAGGCTGATTGTCATTGGGGCTTTGTTTGGGAAATTACAACGCTTTGCGTTCTCATTAACATTTCCTTTTTTACCTGACGATTTTATATAGTATAGTGCTCCGTTACGTCATGTAGACTTTGTGTTGTTTCATTTGTAGGGAGGCAGCTACACATTAGATCTAGTGTTACGTCATCTAAACCTTGTGTTGTTTTATCAGATCTAGTGCTTCGTCATGTAGACCATGTGTTGTTACATTAGATCTAATGCTACGTCATGTAAACCTTGTGTCGTTATAATAGATCTAGTGCTACGTAATGTTGAGCTTGTGTTCTTACAATAGATCGAGTGCTCCATCATGTAGACGTAGTGCTACAATAAGTCTCATAAACAGCAACAAATTATATAAATATATTTAGTAATAAATCCGCTTAATTTCTAAACAAAGGTTTTAATTAACTTAACTTTAGTTCAACTAAACCAAAGAGTCAACGAACAGAAAACCAAAGTTTAAAGATACTACACGTGTTTCGCCTCTACACGAGGCATCATCAGGAGGTGTGGACTCGCCGAAGTTCGAAACGAGAGTGACTTTTACTCTCGTTTCGAACTTCGGCGAGTAATAATATCCGCTTAATTTCTAAACCTTTGTTTAGAAATTAAGCGGATTTATTACTAAATATATTTATATAATTTGTTGATATTTATGGATTTCCGCAAAGTAACGCCTGAATCAATCAATTATCTCATAAACAGTGCTACGTCATGTAGAGCTAGCGCTACATTATGTAGACCATTACCATGTGACCATTATGTAGTACGGGTGTATTCTAAGAAAATTTTTAATGTCAAGAAAATACTTACATTGAAATTGGACAGGTAACAGCCGAAACCTGCGGCCATTTTCTACTTACGTAAGGTGGAATTTGGAATTCTAATCGACAGAAAACTAGGTCTACGTTACGTAGAATTAGGTCTACATGATGTAAAATCAGGTCTACATAACGTAGCGAAAAGAAGCACTAAATCTACATGACGTAGCACTTACACCCATATTGAAAGTCAGTCCCTATCCTTAAACTCACCTTACGTAAGTAGAAAATGGCCGCAGGTTTCGGCTGTTACCTGTCCAATTTCAATGTAAGTATTTTCTTGAGTGTAAAAATTTTCTTAGAATACACCCGTACTACATAATGGTCACATGGTAATGGTCTACATAATGTAGCGCTAGCTCTACATGACGTAGCACTAGCTCTACATTATGAAGCACTACATGACGTAGCACTGTTTATGAGATAATTGATTGATTCAGGCGTTACTTTGCGGAAATCCATAAATATCAACAAATTATATAAATATATTTAGTAATAAATCCGCTTAATTTTTAAACAAAGGTTTAGAAATTTAGCGGATTTATTATTACTCGCCGAAGTTCGAAACGAGAGTAAAAGTCACTCTCGTTTCGAACTTCGGCGAGTCCACACCTCCTGATGATGCCTCGTGTAGAGGCGAAACACGTGTAGTATCGTGCTCTTTCTAAATGAGCTATTTAAATATGGCAGGACTTGCAGGTGACGAGATAATAAAATTGTATTTTGACTTAGAACTATTTTCGCGTGATTTTCGCAATACTTTTTGAACAGACATCTGATTCTCGTATGTTAAAAATTTCATTACGTAATATTGAAACCAAATTATATGCTGGATCGAAACAAACATTAATATTTCCACATCGGCTCCCCACACGACCAATTTGCGCTGAAAATCAATTAGCACACTATAATTTTACAAGCCGCATCCTATTTGGTTAATTTTCGCTTATAACTGGTTGTAACTAGTAGGTAGTGCTACGTAATAAACCCATAACGGGCATTATTACGTAGCACTTCGTCTGCATGAAGAAATTTGGAATTTGGAATTCTACTTGAAATTTGGAATTTGGAATTCTAATCGACAGAAAACTAGGTCTACATTACGTAGAATTCCAAATTCCAAATTTCTTCATGCAGACGAAGTGCTACGTAATAATGCCCGTTATGGGTTTATTACGTAGCACTACCTACTAGTTACAACCGGTTATAAGCGAAAATTAAGCAAATAGGATGCGGCTTGTAAAATTATAGTGTGCTAATTGATTTTCAGCGCAAATTGGTCGTGTGGGGAGCCGATGTGGAAATATTAATGTTTGTTTCGATCCAGCATATAATTTGGTTTCAATATTACGTAATGAAATTTTTAACATACGAGAATCAGATGTCTGTTCAAAAAGTATTGCGAAAATCACGCGAAAATAGTTCTCTAAAGTCAAAATACGTGTATATGTTTTATGTATATTTATATGTTTGAATAGCTCATTTAGGAAGAGCACGACCCGGACATTAATAGTAGCGGGTTCAATTCCTGTAAAAAAAATAATTTGATAATAAAATTCTTCCGTAAACTTGGTTAAGCTCAAACATATAAATGAATTAGTAACATTGCTGGTGCATCAGTATAATTATGTAAGCTGCTGCTCTGTTCGAACCTCCGGCCTACTTGATATCGAGTTAAGATAAACCTATCTCCTTTTCTGGCTCAAACCAAATTTAGTTTAGTAGTTTCAGCGAGGTTAAGTAACCAACATCCATGTTTTTATACATCCTCGCAAACTTTCGTATTTATTATTTATGAATGAATGATTTATTTGTTACAAGTATAGTTACAGACGGGTCTAGTGAATGTCTAAAGTAGAGTCACATACTTTACTGAAGAATACTTTGGATAACACGGATGGTCGAGTGGCAAGTGTGTTAGACTGCTACGCCCGGTGTCGCGGGTTCGATTCCCACTCAGGACAAATATTTGTGTAATGAATCGGTGTTTGTCCTGAGTCTGGGTGTTTTCTATGTACCTATTGTTTGTATGTATGTATGTATTTACAAAAAAATATACTTACTTAGTTTGGGGCGGCGGCGTTAGGTGGCGTTGTGTGGAATGTCTAAACATTATTATTATACAGTATACAGTATTCTTCGTGTGTACTTTAAGTGTGGCATCTTTTTATGTTGATGGTAAAGCACGTAAATAAAACCGTCGATAAAACGGTCCACGTTTCGGCAATTTGCAAATGGCGGCCGCGATTTATTATCCGCTTCGCAGTACCAACTTCATTACCAGACCCTTATCAACGGGATATTTGAGATGTCTCCGATCTGTGGCGGTTTCTGAAGCTTAAAGATTTAAAACAAATCTCTTGTTATAACAACTTCTTTAGATCACTATCGGAAAAACCTTACATTTTAGGCCTTTTATATTTTATCGTTGTAGACAAATGGATAAATGGATGTAGAGAACTAAAATTGTAATAATTTATATAAGTAAGTTATTAAGAGATAAAATCAATTCAAATTTTGTATGAATGAACTGAAGACCTGCGGAAAATAACAAAAGCTAATATTGACTTTTTTTTTATTTTGGCGTGGCGTACGAGTTATGTAGGTGAGGTGACGCCAAGGGCAGCAGCTTGTAAGCAATAACAATAATAAGACAGCAACAGCTTGCAATTTCTATGTATCGCCCTACGACCCGGAACAGCAATGCAAGCATTTAATCAAATCAGCAAGGAGATGCCATCTGCAAGTCACAGCTGCATGCAGTCCACATGGTTGAGTATCATAATAATAATCATAATACTCTTAACTAAAGTATTAAGACAGGTACTTTTAATTTAAGCGAAAAGCATACAGTAATTTCTCATGTTAGGTGCTACAGCTAGGAGCATGAGAGTTGACGTACGCGGTTAGATACGCTGTAGCCCGTGCTGGTATCCTACGTCAGAGCACGTTGACGTACGCGGTAAAGCGTCGATGACACACGGCTTTTTTGAAAGCTGAATCCCGTGTACAGGTACTTTAAATCAAAACTTTTTATTATAATTTATTTATTTATTTAGATAACTTGATCCAGAAGTGTTATACCTAAACCGATACCTCCCACACCTTATTGCCGAGATTATGTCATCTCTGAAAATCGTTGTGTGGGGGCAGAGAAAATGAAATCTATTTTTGAACCCGATATACTTATACCCACTCTGAGTTGAGTGCAATCCCTTACCCCACTTGAAGCTTAAAGCAATTTTTACTTGCATAACGAATTTGTTAGAATCTTTTTTAAAGAGTTCTTTCTTAAAGAGGAAGATGGCTGCTAAGTAGGTACGGTAAGCCATTTATTTAATATTTATATTCCTTAAAAGGTTAAGTCCATCCATTAAGCATTTTATTTCGTTTCCGTTACGAAAAAATGAAGAAAATAAATATTGGTCAGCTTTAATACAAGAAAGAGAAAAAAAATAAGAATTTGATTTTATAAAACTTCAAAAGATTTGTTTGATAAGATAAACGAAAAACCTTAAAATGTTATAGTTTTTTTTTATTAATTAAGATATTAAAGTATTTAATGAATTTAAGAAAGAGAAATCAAAATAAGAATATGATTTTATAAATCTTCAATAAAATTGTTTTATAAGACAAACGAGAAACCTTAAAATGTTATAGATTATTATTTTTAATTAATTAAGATATATCTTAAGGTTAAGGATATCTTTTAATTAATTAAGATATATCTTAAGGTTAAGGTTTATATATAAACCTTAACTTACTTTTCTAGCTATAAAGTATTTATTACAGTATCCGTAGTAGAGTAGGAAGGGTTTGCTTGATAGAGACTCACATTGATTTTTTAAATTGAGCAATACTGCATTCAAAAAATTTCAAGAAATCGCTTTCCCAAGCCGGGTTTCGAACCCATTAAATGTGACCGAAATGGTACACAAGTGGTACACAAGTACACAAGGACCAATTCCTTCTCAATAACATGGTATTAAAAATTTGAGGAACACCATGAAATGATCAAAAAAGCCAAATTTTGGTTTTTCCCTCAAGCATTTAATGCTCAAAATGTGATAAATTTTCCGTGGGATACCTTGTATTCTATATATAGTATTTTTTTTTTTTTTTGTTTTTTTGATTAGACAAGCACCACTGCCTCACCTGGTGGTAAGTCATGGTGTGATCATTATAGCATCTACACAACTACTGCTGCTGTACCGACCTTCGACGGAAACACTCGGCTTCCATTAAACCTAAGACTAATTTCGTTTCACTAATCTTGCTCCCGACGTAAATCGAAATTGATGGCATCACCGAATAACACCTTATCCGAACGACATTAAGAATCAATTTGACTTGCGCACCGCTGCTCGCTCGCACCCTGACCGTAACTAAGCGTAGTTTAAACGATGGCTAAGCCGAAGATAATAGATAAAGTAAGGTAAACCCGTCCTGGCACCGACTGAGAGGCTCTGACGAACAGCCCTGCGGCACACCCGACCCTCGAGCCAATACACAAAGAAACGACAAACAAAGGAAAAAGGAAAATAAATACTACCTATTTGTGTCACGTAAGTTTTCTATACAATCTATATTATAGGTTTTGACGATCAAGTAGTTGCCATCGCAACGCACTGTTTGGTATATTGTACTTATCTACTCGTACCACATTCAAGAAACCGAATATAAAAATGAAAAAATTAACTAAATACAAACTTTTCATGTGCAATGCATGTTGTCATTGCGAAAATCAATTACGCATCGTAATAAAATTTGCATTAGTATATAATTAATAAGACTAATTAATTGGGGTCGAGACCCTAGGTCCATGGGGAATGGGAGCCTTCCGCGTTTTTAAAATTTTGTCAGAGCGTCTGGTCGAAGCGACGCGTGATCAGAGGGCTGGCAGCTATCTGGGCCAAAGAATAAGCCTTGCTATACAAAGAGGCAATGCAGCCATTATCCTCGGCACGCTGCCATCGGGTATCGAGTTGGAGCAGTTGAGCTACCTATAGATCGTTTGCAACGGTCTATGGGTGGCCCAATTGTTTCCTTTTGTAAATTTTGTAATATACCTATATATAGATTGTAGTAGTTAGCTTATGCTGTAATAAAAATATATTAATAAGATAAATAATTTATAATTTAATAAGTGGGCTACCTAAGTGGGAGTATCTAGTGACATTTCGACATAGTCTTATTACAATGTACTTAATGCCACTCTAAATGATTGTTGATATTTATAAGAGTTTAAAGCTTGATGCATAATGTATTACAAATAAATTCAATGATTTAATTATAATTCATTATTATATGATCATTAAAACTGAAATGCATATGAAATTGTCTCGTCTGTAGAACCCCTTTGTAAAGAAACTAAATATTGCCCACGAACTAATAACCCTGAGAGATAATGTTGCCGACTTTACGAGCGTATGAAAGACAGGTTATGTAGGTGCTGGGTTATCTACTATAAATAGCTATAGGCCATGACTTGTAGGTACTCTATCTATCACATAGCTACTCGTATTAAAAATAAGAATACCATTTTCTTTTTAAAAAAACCAACAGTAACCAGTTTAACTTCAAAATGATAAACATTCTTAAATATTCCCTGCAACCTAAAATGCTAAATTTTATAAAATAGGTAATTTATCCAATTGATAGGTATCGTGAATAGACAGTTCCAAGTTAGTTAATCCTACTATAATATTATACTATACTATACTTAATATTATAAACGCTAAAGTTTGTAAGGATGGATGGATGGATGGATGGATGGATGTTTGTTACTCTCACGTAAAAACTACTAAATGGATTGTAATGAAACTTTACAATAATATAGCTTATACATCAGAATAACACATAGGCTACAATTTACAAAGATACCTGCGCAGACGAAGTCACGGACACCAGCTAGTAAATTATAATTATTTTGATTTAGGGATTGTTTACCTCAAGATGATTTTTCCGGTATAAAATTCGCGTATTATAATTTAAATACTTTACAAAATTTTAGTAAGTATTAAAAAAATGCAATCCTCCTGTCAAATGAAACAGAAGTGTGGATAAAACCACACAATCAGCGCGTACAAACCGCGGTCGGCAAACACCGAGTTTTACGTTCGATTTATTTAACTCACGTTTGCGACGCCCGCAGAAGTTGAAAGAAGACTCTTTCGACCCAGTTTGCCCCAACCAGGCTGTCATCAAATTAAACAGATAAAAAAGGAACTCGATAAAAATCTAAAAAAAAATAACCGTCTTCAAAAAAATAGGTGATTATCAATTCAGTTGAATATTTTTTTTAATGTTTGTAACCTCTGACAGAACTTTGCTGTTTATGCACCAATTTGAAGAAATATTTTTTGGGGAAATACCTACTTTCAGATTGGACCGATATAATTTCATCATTTTGATTTCATCAGTTCATTAGTTTAGTTTTCAAATCAAAATAACTGGAAAAAAATATGGCGCCGAAGGAAACAAAATTGCGTATTTTGCTTCCCTGTTACTTGTCAGAGGTGCCTACGGTCACTAGAACCGGCGGATTGAAGTTGGTTGTTGTATATTTTTGTAAAATCTTGATTATAGGGATGTATTAAAATAAGTTTTATTAGAAAAACTTTTTTTGTACCTAATTTTTCATATTTTGATTATTAATTTTTCGCATTCGACTTTGTCACGCAGTTTCTGTTAGATCATACAGTCTCGTCAAATATGTGAATAGCAATCCTTACCTAATGTGACCGGTCGAGCGATTTTCGCTAGTGGACGGTAGTTCCGTTAACTAGCCACGGATTTTTCAAATATTCAGTACTAGTTTATTGAACTTTCAAAAGCAGATTTTGGTGAAAAGGTTTTTGATCAATTTCAGACGCTGTTTAAATTTGATCAAAAACTTTCAATGATAAGTTTTGCAATGTTATAACTGAATTGAAACACAGATAGTATTTCTTATTACATTTAATACTCTTTTGTGAAAGTCTGTTTGTGTTAAGCGACGATGACACACGGCTAGTTTACACGCTACAAGCCGGCGAGTTTGAAAGCTAGCGAGCGAGCGAGCTAGTTTTCGGTAAGGATTGTCAACTAGCAGATTGTAAAAAAGCCGACGACCACTGGTCGAGTTTACAAGCTACAAGCGAACTCACTGGCTTGTAGCGCGTAAAAAAAGCTGTGTTTCATCGACTCTTTACGGCTAAAAACAAAACGTAGGTACCTTTTAGATTCAATATACATTTTTCAGTTTGAAAATGCAGGCCACACCACACTCGCTCGATCATTCGTTAGTAAAAGCTTTTGTATGGCTGCGGTATTAGATGTAAATTTTTAGATTGAAAGATCTCTACTACTCGGGCGAATGAACATGACACCTGGCTCGAATGAGGTTTGTGCAAAGTACAGCGTGGAATTGGATAATCTCGATAGAGAAGAGGTCCTGTAATACTTGGTAATGATAAAGATAGAAGAAACACGGTCGGCGCCGCGCGGGGCAGCGGGGGAAGCTTCAAGTTCCCAGTCACGTGTCAACCAGGTGTCATGTTCATTCGCCCGAGTAGTAGAGATCTTTCAATCTAAAAATTTACATCTAATACCGCAGCCATACAAAAGCTTTTACTTACGACTGTTCGAGCGAGTGTGGTGTGGCATTTTCAAACTGAAAAATGACTACCTGATAAGATTAAGATTACCCACTACCCCCATCTCGATAGTAAGCAGTGCAGTCACGGAATACTATAGTAACTCGATAATACACACTCGTCGAAAACAAAAACTCGTGGACAAACTCGCTAACCAAGTTAGGGAAACGAATGGCGCTGGAAGCTAACCCGTATTAACGTGGGCTCGTGAAACTTTCTTAATTGGGATTGACTTAAAACCGGGCCCTGATGACGAGGGATACAAGTTCTTTTTTCATTTTTGCTTTGATGTTAAGGTTACATCAATTATAATAACGATCTACATATGTGGGAGAAAGCTCGTGAGAATGGTTGCATGGTTTTTTTTTGTTAATCATCACCGTAAAGCTACTAAACTCTCGAATTCAGAATGGCCGTAGGCTACGAGCTAAAAATATAGCTATAGCATTTAGCATAAGCTAAGTAGTTGAGTACCTATATACCTAATACTATTTTAAAACTACCCTTTATAACTATATTTTATACTATATATATATTTATACTTTATAACACCCTTTTATATTTATCTACCGAAATTGACAATCTTTTTGATAAAACGTAGGAATAAAATACCTACTTTGAAATAAAAATATATTTTGGGCATTTCACACAATGCCATCTAGGCCTTAATTTAGCGAGCTAGTAGGTAGGTATGGGAACCAGATGATTAATAAAATACTTTTGTTTGTAAATTCATACATAGAATACATAGAAAACTACGAATAGATAGAATGACAGCCGAAAGTATCCGAGATCTGTGGCTGAAACTGAAGTATTAAGGCCAATCCTCAAATCCAAATTCCATACAAAATGATTCGGACAAATACTCAAAAAGTACGCCGTATTATAGTAATTTCTTCACACTATTAGTTTCGCCCATGTTTTTTGATTTCGTCAACAAAAAAAGTGAAAGGTTTCATACTTTAATTTAGATTTTATACGTGTTTTTAAGTTAGTAGGATTAATTTTACGGCGTACTTTTTGAGTATTTGTCCGAATCATTTTGTATGGAATTCGGATTTGAGGATTCCCCTTAAGAAAGGAATTTTGAAAATTCGCAACTCAAACGAAGTTGCGGTTTCAGCTAGTCGAAAATAAAACTGAGACGGATCCTCGCATCTGCCTACAATAATGTAATAATAAAGGTTTTTATCAAGAATAAAACATGTTTTTGTAGGTTGTAGGCTTGTAGGACACTGGCCACTGAAACATTACTTATAAAGAACATTCCGATTACCGCCTACGATATTATAGGAAGCAAATTATTTCTTTGATCCACCTCCTTCCTCAAGAATCCAAAATCCATTCCAAGGAAAGATTTCCTATTATTAGTAAAAGTCTTGGCTGCCAAAATGCTGATCTGACCAACTGCTGGAAACCCATAAACTGCTGACAAGCCATACCAAATTATGTAGGTACTTACATACATATTTAAGCTAATATTTTGGTTTGATTGCGTTAAAACATAAAATATTAAAATAATATCCTAGATTAGTCTTCATCATCATCAAATAAATAGGACCTCAAAAATAATAAGGTAGAAAAGACGAAGAAGTCTTCTCTAGATAAAGTAATTGGTCTTTTCGCAATATAATTAAATTTATATTCTATTGTAACAATATCCTTTGATCTAATTGGAAGTTCCTTTGTTCGAAGTTTGAGGTGAATATATTGCGAAATAATACCGATTTTTTTAGAACTTTTGTAAGTAATGTGTCGTCATAAAGGGTAAATAAGGATAAATATAACGTAGATAAATGCCTGAAAACACATGTATAGGAAGATCAACAAGATTTTTCTCATTTTCCCCAATTTTTTCACAAAGAACTAGTTCTGTTAATGTTTAGATCAATTAATCGATCTACATAGTTATTTTAATGTTGATGTGAAAAATCTCGTGTCAAAACATGTGTTTTTCAGGCATTTATCTACGTTATATTTATTATTATTTACCCTATATGATGATATATGTAATACTAAAACCATAATAATACGAAAAAAAATTAAATCATTTTTATCTAGCTAACTAAAATTGCGAAAACTTGTATTTTTTAAAGTTTTACTTGGTTTTACGTACAAAATAACTTTTATATATAAATACAATAAATAATTTTAATTCAAATATTCTTCTGTCTGTACTTCACACGTATAAAATTGATATCAGTATTAATTAAAAAGATACCTATATCCATACTCACCCGTAGACTTGGAGGAACAATATGCTCAAGCAGCGGGATATGACGTAACTAATTAAATTATTGATGTTCACATCAAAGCCTCAAATACACAATGTGGTTCAATTTGAGTATACATTTCAGATAATACAAGAACCACTAGAGAGTGGAACGCTCTATCCGTCTAGTGTTTCCACACTATTATAATTGAGATGTCTTGAACTGGCATATTCTAGGAAAGCGTTGTATACCTTATATTTATGATACTCTATCTATCAATAGGTAAACATAAAAGTCTTGGACTTGACTGACTGACTGACAACGTACAGGCCAACCAGCTGAACGTAGAGAATTGAAACTTGGAGGGTGGTCGTCCAGAGCTGAAAGTACCTACTAAGAAGGGAATTTTGAAAATTCGCAACGCAAATGTAGTTGCGGGTTTCAGCTAATAGTCTACTATTATTAACAATAACTACAAGTATTTCCCAGCCTGTTTCTGTAACCTGCGTATTTCCCGTACACAATTTTCTGACTATTACTTCGAAAATTACTGTAATATCTGATATACGTGTTTGCTTCCAAGTGTCTATAGTTTTAACAGTTTTGGAGCAACAAAATATTGTGCTAGGATTCTACAGAGTTCAAATACTTCCTTTTTTTTTGTAAATAATATGTACATACATAGAATTATAGAAAACATCCAGACTCCGGACAAACACCGATGTTCATCATACAAATGTTTGTCCTGGAGAGGGAATCGAATCCGCGACACTGGGCGTGGCAGTCCAACACACTTGCCATTCGACCATCCATGTTGTCACATATACTGTGCGCTGAATATTTATAGAATTTTCTCCGATACGAGTTAATTAGGACATGCAGTTCAATAGATAGATAGAATATACTTTATTGCCCACCATCTTAGTACTTACACATTATAATTGGTGAAGCCTCCTAATTTAACACTGAGAAATAAATTCACGTTGTATGGTTTTTTTAATTTTCGCGCATTTGCATGGATATGACGTTCCGCTAAACTGTCAGAGGCTGGTGACAGCGGCGCCACGATTGGTCAAATCCTGACCTATGGACCAATGAGAAGCCTCTCTGCACGACCATTTTTGAATTGGAAAACGGAAATGAAAATTCGCCATATTGTTGTTTTGCTGGTCGAATTTCGGATCGCAATTTTTGTTGGAAAAACTTTTGTCAAATTGATATACGGATATTATTCAAAAATATTGATAAAACTGAGCCGGGAAGAGTGATTTTTACTTTGTGCTGTGGACGATTGTGTTATTTGAACAGAGAAACCTCTGCTGCATCTGGATTCTCGGCATACGATCTCCGGAGCCGGGACCTGGCAAATTCCGCTATAAGACGCCACTCCAGCAGTAAACGGATCTGGAGTGTTCTTCGCAGGTGCGTGGGATTTAAAATACCTACTTACAATCGTGAAAGTTTCTCAGTGTTCCTATATTTTTTTTGGCAATTTTTTTTAGAACGCAAGTTCATTGTGACGCTACACTTACGTGTGTGTGTTACGTGTATGCTTACACGCTTTGCCAATAATGAAAAAATAGAGCTAGGTAAATAACAGTGGACAATGGGCGGTCTTATTCTTAAAGAGCGATCTCTTCCAGACAACTTTTGCATGGACTGGATACTGTTGGACAAATGAGGACGGTGGGCATAACGTTAATTTAGAACGAAAGCTTATTAAAAAGTATAATAGCAAAAAGTATTACAAAACAGATTATTTAATATCCTAAATTGAACGATTAAAAAGAAGAAAAACTAATATAAATAAAATAAAAATATAAATATCAGATAAATCAGTGATAACAATTAACAATAAATCAAGAGCTGTGAAAAATATTTTATTATTTCGTAGGTGTGGCTAAATAATGCTCAACGACCTGCTTTTAAAAATTTGAAGGGACAACTACCCAGCGAGCGTTAAAAAACAATATCGCAAATGTTTATGCAAATAATATGTGGCACTCCGATTAAACTTTGTGTTTAGCTCTTCATATTCATTGTCTTGAAACAATCCACTTTGGGAGCTGCGGCCAATATCTAAATGAGAACAAAGCAATAACCATGTTAAGTTCTGTAAAGTAGAGTTCACCCTAGTCGAGTTCAGTGAATCTCAAATGCACTTGTACTTATTATTGGCTGAAGTTATCTGCACGTGCTTCTAACTACATTAAAATTTTCGAGAGAGATACCATAGTTTTATAGTTATTTGGATATTTCTGGGAAATTACAAAAGGGTAAGCCCTTTTGTAATTTCCCAGAAATATCTGCCAAATTGAGATTTCTTCTTAATTTTTATTCAAATTGAAACTTCTGGGATAGTTCGTGGTATTCCCGATAAAAACATTAGAGCGATTGATTTGATTCCCTATAAATCATTAATTGTTAGTGAAGCTTCAAATACAAAAACTTTGATATGAGTCCGCGAGAAAATAATTCTGGGTATTTTGTTTATTGTTTGAAAAAATAAATTAATACTAAGTTTTTTTTTATGTTTTTCTGTTAACATGTGATGAGACGAGGTAAGCGCTCTCATGATGGTAAGAGATCGCGCCTCCTCATGACCAGAACAGTGTTACACAGTTGTTTGATACACATGGAGAGTTTATTCTGTATCTTTTTCGCAGTTAGCTGCAACGTCGTTTCTAAACTACATATAACTCATATTTAGATTTGTCGTGTTATTGTAGCATCGTATCACAGATATCCTCTTATCGCCTATTTTATTAAAGTACCTTTTATAAACACTCAGTACTGTAAAATGAAACCAAAATAAAAACTCATGTTCATTTTAAGGCTATGGTCTCCTCTAGGGTAAAGCCTTCATATAACAAAAAAGAGTCACTAGTAAAAATCTGCCGTCTGCGAATTGAATGAATATCCAGTATTATTTGAAATGAATTGAAATCTAAAAGGCTTGGACCTGAATGACTAATTAACTGACAGACATATCACAGGCCGAACTACTGAACATTTTGCACTTGAAATTTGTATGGCTTGTTAAGTGCGACCTAAGGAATTTCAAAAGAATTTTGAAAAATCACAACGCAAACATAGTTGCAGTGTCAGCAAGTGAAATCTAAATTAGATTTCACTATCTAGCAAAAGGAGACGTCAAACGTCAGAATCTGCCATCATAAATTTCTAACATTTTTACGAGGGACGAGGTAAACACGCATTTCACACGCGCCTTATAAAATCTTATTCATGTAAACGCACACTATAATAATCTCGCACACCATCTTAAAATATGCACACAGTTATCCAATACAGCGTATAGTTTTATTTAACGTGAATGGCCAAGAAGGTTCTATGGCCAACAGAGGGGTAGGTACGCCTTGCATTAACATCTCCATTGGCTAAATTCTCGAAAACCTAGGTAGACATTTGTAGTATTTGAACAGTCATTAGAAGTAAGTTCGTCTGCAAGTCACTGAGTTCCCAGCAAAGTAAAACTTGTCAACTTGTCCCGAGAGCGGCTCAAAGCGTGGCGAGCGCAGTCGAGGGACGGGGTTAGTTTTAACAAGTCGTCGGTTTATTAGCGTCTTGTGTTCATCATAAAGAACCCTCATTACGATATTAAGCGTGGATAGCTAGGAGATAACGTCGAGGGAGGCAGGGTTCTGTATAAAGAAGAATATTATTAGTTTTTTCAATGAAAATATCAGTCTTTCTAGATTTCGTTTTTGCTGAGGAAATAAATCTGAATCTGAACATTATTAAATAATAATTGTTCTTATTTAAAACAGAAAATTTTGTAAGAAAAATGGATTGAAATTTCTTCCTCAATCGCGCCAAGACTACTGAACCGATTGACTGGAAAAAAAACATAGGTTTTTTTCTCAGTTTATCTATACTCAGCAGGCAAAGCAGCCGTGGGCAAGAAATATAATATAAAGAATATAAAAAGTTAATAATAAATAAGGATAGCTTAACTAAACCACCAAAGTGCCCACAAAAAAATTTGAATAGAAATTTGGACCGTAGTATCGTTGAAAATTCACCATGGTTGACCCATTATCCAACTTTCGTTCAAGCATGGGTTATCCGGCCTTTACAGCAGAACCCTAAAACGAATTAATAAGTGGTCCAATTAGAAAAGTTTGAAGAGGTTTATCGATTGCGAGCTGGTGACCGTTCTACCATTACTGGGGACAAACTTTTGGGAATCAAAGCGAAGACTGATCGCGAGTGGTGAGGCGTGTATTTTTTAACTGAAAGATCTTTACATAACTAAATAAATAATAAATAAATTACCCGCTACTTATATTTAAATCATCGCCAATGCCTGTTGGTTGCCTGAAAGAAATCGCTCTCAGCGATAAGGTCGCCAATTGTACCACTCATTAGTTTTAAGTCTTGTATTTGTTATTTTCCATGTGTACAATAAATAATTATTTATCTATTTATCTAAATATTTTAGACATTTCACACAAAGCCATCTATCCCCAAACCAAAGAATAAGTAATATTATGTAGGTTAGGTACCATACCCAAACTAAGCAGAGTTTGTACTATGGGATGGGAACCAGATGGTTATTAGAATACTACTTTTTTTTGTAAATACATACATAGAATACCTACATACAAAACACCCAGACTCATGACAAACACCGATGTTCATCACAAAAATGTTTGTCCTGAAGCAGGAAAGCAGGAATTGAACCCGCGTCACCGGGCGTGGCCTACAGTTGCCATTCGACTATCCGTGTCGTAAACTTACAGAGGTATTGTGGGGAAGGGTGGGGGGTGAGGGGGGGGGGGGAATAATTTATTTATTTAACATTAGACTCACAGTTACATATTTTTCTTATATATATTATATGCTATGAAATATATCTTCTTCTTCTTCGTGTTCTTCATTACTGAAGGTCGTACCCGTCTTGAAAGATAAAATATTACTAATATTTAACCAAATCGAGTCTACATTTTGCTTCCTGTGCATAATTAAAAAATATAGGTAGCAATAAACGCATAGTATGTGAGTCGTCAAATCATCGGAGGCTTTTGGGTAGTTTGAAATATCCGACACCAAAGGCAGCCAGAGGCTTACATGAGAAAGAATATTACAAAGCTGCCGGCGTTTACACGTGTAGATACCGTATAAAATATATACCCGCCCGCCCAATAATACCAAGAAAGATTTGTAGGTCGTTGGTACAGTCCAGCACAGCGGCTTTCATCAATCTGATTCTTGAAAATCCACTCAGCAAAAAAAAAGGTAATGGTAGGTACAGTCAGCTGCACAGACATGTATACACTGCCAAGCTCTCACATTTTTATAACTCTTAATTTTGCAAAGAAAAGGGCACGCAAACATTTTCAAATCAATGTATTCATCGTAATTCTCAGAATTCTGGTCAGAAGAAGAATATCTTTGCAAAATGAAGAGTATAATATAATGTAAAAGCTTGGGACTGTATATATGTCTGTGCAGCTGACTGTACGTCACTTATAGAGCATTTCGATTAATACTTTTTTTAAATAAGCAAGCTCGACACCCTAGGTTTGAAAGATTCCCCTCATCGTTTAGAGAGTAACTACTTCGCATCGTTGAAGCTGTATCTAGCTAACTCTTAAACTAACACAACAATGCTAGCTAGAAATATAATAATATTTTTTGTTACATTCATACCTAATAATTTGTAACAGTCAACGATAAGGTGTGAGAATCCTCAAATAAAATATATAAAGTACCTACAATTAAAACAAGCTTATGAATTTATTTCGTAACTTTTGTCGCTGCGTGTACCTGCAAGTACATCGTCCCCAAGATCCGCATTACCTGGCACTGTCATTGATAGCAGGTAACTTGGTAACTGGCACGATGGGGAAACCAAACATGTTTCATCGATAAACGAATGACTATAGTAGCTTATACACTAAGGGGATAAAAGTGTCTTACGTCGCGGGCGGCATGTTGAACCCTGAGCTAACGAGGGACTCGGTTAACTCCTGAGCTTCATCCCAGAGGAGCATACTCTACTTATCACACCTTCTGCGAGACAATAAAAAGCCAGGGTTCGAGCAGTAAACACCGTTTTTTGTTCCACGTTCTTTGAAATCGTGCCTTTTCAACCGACTTGTTAGTGTTGCCTACGGCCACTAGAACCGTCCGATTGAAGTCGATGTTTTTGTAAAACCTTAATTATTTGCAGTGCGTGTACGCGCGTCAAAAATACGCTAGCATGCTAGTAGAAACCGCACTTTTTCTATATGGCGTGCTAAAGGAAAGACTTACATACCATACCATATATACTCCTAAAACAGATAACTCTCTTCATAGTCGAATAAATCTAAAGTACAAAAACTCTTTGGTATTTTAACGAGGTAGAGCATGCTGAGAACATTCAATTGTTCTTCAGATAAGCTAATGAACAAACCACATCAATAGCTCAGAAATCTCAATGGCACAATTTTCGATATTAACCACTGTTCGACAGTAGGTATCGCCACGTAACGACCACGAAGAACTGCCACTGTCAAACCTAACCTAATAACCATCTAATACAGGGAAGTAATTTCACAGACACTAGAACTGGGAGCGGACCAAAGCGAATTCAAATTAGGGTAAGTTTACCGCAAAACTAACACGGAATGGCAGGCGCATCGACTGGATGGGGCTTCCAAGTGCTTTTAAGTGCTAGCTGTGGACGGATTTGAGATTACTTAATAATCTTAAATATACAAACAATAAGAATTAGAATTATTTCAACTGACTTCAATAATGGAGGAAATTCTTAATTCAGTTGTTTTTTGACGTGATTACGTCTAATAAATCGATGAACGCCGCCGCGCCGGCTGCATGCACGAAAACGTTGACGTCATTGTCCGGTAACGCTCATTGTCCCGTTACGTCGTTAGTCACGTTAAATTAAACTATCGTCCGTAAACCAACTTTACAGACAACCACTTTTTTAAAGTTAGTTACTTCAGAACTTTTTTCTGACTATAAAAGTCCGATTGAGGTCGGTTGTTGTATGTTTTTGTAAAACCTTGATTATTATTTATTTTTTCAGTTATTTTGATTTAAAACCTAAACTACTGAACTGATTTTGATTAAATTTCTATGGGACCAATCTGAAAGTATACCTATCCTCTCAAACAAAAAAAATAATTCAATTCGGTTCATAAACAACAAAGTTCTTAGGTACTTAACAAACATTAAAAAATATCCAAATTGATTACCTGCCCTTTATTAGAAGTCGGTTTATGAAAATAAACTGTTTTTTTTTCGGAAAATGGCTGTGTAAATCCTCTACCCATTTCCTGATTCCATACCAGAGAATTAAAATTATTTCCATTTTCGTAGCAGTAGTTTTAAGAAGCCCCTGGCATAGAATTCGCTCATAATAGAAGTTAATACTGCTGTTTATTTTGTGCCGAGCGTGAAATGGGCCATTGCTATTAAACTCATAATAAAATTAACATTCTTTATGCATTTACTAGACTATTTTGGCCCACGTCTTTATCTGAGCTATAATCCAGCTTAGTAGACCAAATACCGCTAAGTGTGTTACGGCGAATTTGCCCTAATTTGTTTACCGGCGCGGCTGGGAATCATTTTTTACACAAGTTTTTTTTATGCAAACACATGTGACATGATGTTCTTCTGATGACCAAAACAGAGTTATATCCTCTTTTTCTTTATGCCAGGTCATAAACTAGGTATACATATCTTTATTATACCTACAAAACTTCAGCACGAACAGTGTGAATGTTTGCACATTGAATGTGGCACAGCGTTTCTTAACCTTTTTCAGTCCGCATACCCCTAGAAAATCAAGCACAATATCAAGAACCCCATAATAAAAAGCACAGGGATTAATTTAGAATAATTTATGTTAGAAAAGAAGAAAAATTAAATTTTTAACTGTTTCTGTATTGCTTTCCGCCGTACGATTACGAGATTTGCCTTTATTTATTAAAATTCAAAAGTCCATAGATAAGACGGCGGACCCCCATACACATATTCCACAGGGAAACGCTGTTTTTTGGCATGACGGAGTAACCAACATCCACTCAAATTCACACGCATTCGCATCCATGATAAAATTATACATGTAACATGATCACTCATACATATACCATTTTTGTTCTAGTAACGTTATTGGGTGATTCAGACTGTTCATGAGTCAGGCTAGTTTAAACCAAATGGGTTAACTTAGTAGGCATTAACTCGGAAAGTAAACTGGCTCTTTAATAGTTTTTTTTATTTTCATTGGGTCCGTTAATTATTTACGCCTCGTAAAATACGTAAGGTCTTTTTATTGGCGGCGCAAACGACAGCGTGCAACAGCCAGAATTAAAGAAGTAGACGTCACGAACCATGAATTTCATTATTTAACGATTAGGTATCAAATGGTATCATGAATTATAAATCAAAAAATTTTAATTACAAAAAATACCACGCAGAAGGGTTAGGTACATACTACGTTGTATCAGTGCATTCGACATTTTGAGTTTCTACAAAATGACAGAGTGACAGCGGCGCGAGTGCGGTGCCCGAGCTGAGCTATATGCGTATTTCTTTCTGGTAATAAAAAAAAGCGGTGTATACTAGCTGTATCTGCTGTCTGCGATTCGTCTGCGTCGACTTTAGAATCGGGTAGTTGTGTGTTAATCCATATAATATACTATCTCTGTGCAAAATTTCATCCAAATCCGAAATCCATTCGGGCATTTTTGCATGATTGAGTAACTAACATACAAACTTTCA
Organism: Lobophora halterata; assembly: GCA_932526365.1. Classification (NCBI taxonomy): domain Eukaryota; kingdom Metazoa; phylum Arthropoda; class Insecta; order Lepidoptera; family Geometridae; genus Lobophora; species Lobophora halterata. Next base: position 523,134 of record OW052007.1, read on the forward strand.
CAGTATATAATTTCACCGTGCGATAGTAGTTGGTGTGAAATTTTGAGTAGCGCCTCCTATCGTGATTATCTAAATGGTAATACATTATTTTAAAAGTTACTCATGCCGCGACGATCGTTAACGTTATAAAAGTCTGATATTTATGTGATGTTCAACCTCTAAAATTATTCGTAATCAAATAAAAGGTTTTGCTGCTGATTTCTCCACGTTTCGGTGCAATTTGGGTACCGCAGTTTATCAGGATTTGAACCCACAAAGTACCGAAGCAGCAGATTGATCCACTGCTCTGAGAAATGTGGAGTATTTGAGAAGCAGCATCCCGCGGATCACATTATTCAGGCTAATCTGAGTCGGGCGGCGCTTAATCGAACTTGGGGTTTTACCGAAATGTTCCTTCCGCTTTGCTTTAGAATGGGTATTTTAATTCGGCGCGGTGTTGTTCTGTTTTAGTCATGGGCATGCGTGACAAACCTCCGGGAACACCTTACTTGTTTACAAACAGGATGTTTTATGACTTGCAATCAATTAAAATTAGTTTGGGGTAGGGACATTAGGCCCTTGGGGACCAGGAGCACATAAGATCTACAAAGATCTAGCTGATAGGCTAAAAGAGTCTACTACTCTATACTTTACTACTATGGCAGAATGCCGGCTTTTGCTTTGCACAGCGTATAAGCATTGCCATTCAACGTGGCAATGCCGCCAGCGTTCTGGGCACGTTGCCTTCTAGTGGAGACAACGACCGACTGAATTATTTATGATTTTATTTTATTATTCTATATTTAGTGTAATGCAATCTGTATTAAAATTCTAATCAGTCTCGTGTGAACTATTAGCTCTATAGTTGAATTTTTATTTTCAAATCTGTTGTGCGATTAAAGGTTGTGCATAAATTTTTTTAAATGTTCGTCTGAGATGTTTAGAAGATTTTTATTCAATAAAATTATTTTCTGTATATCTCTGCAGTGAACACTGTGCGCCGCCGGCGGAAGAAAAGGAATGAATCGAGGCCAAGACTTCATTACGACCATCGATTGCATTTCCAAGTCAATTCTGTGAGTCTTTGGTCAGACGTTTCTTACCATTACTTAAATGATCAATAAATTAGACTTCAGGTAGCATAGCGTACCCTGCTCATATACAAATTTAAATTACAGACCTTTTAAAAGTATAATAACCTAGTTTCCAACACCGGTTGCATGTCTGTGAATAATTTACACAAAGTTTAACGTTCATTGAGTCTCCGGACACAATCGCCTTTGTGCGTCGAACGAATGCATTCTACGATGCTACGGCGTAACGTTGCAACGGCGTTATAGTGCTACGAGCGACGTTGCGCCGTAGATGAAGTGCTACGGAGCACGCTACGAGTTGTTGAATCGTTGGAGCTTATTTCGTATCACAAAACGAACGAATAAACAGCTAGCAAGAAATTGAATTACAGAATGAAATATTACATTGCCTTATCATAAAATTGTTTGAAATGTTATTTATTTGTCGAAATGTAGTCAACATTAAAAAAAAATATATAAATGGAAATGTAAATTTGAGTTAAAGGACTTTATATTCTTTGAAAATTATTTCATATTTTATTCTTTCAGTACACTGCCTACTAAGCACCTGTCAAAACACACCATTTAGTCCGATCTTGGGTTCTGCGAACAATAAAGCTTTAGGTTTTGTTTTATTTTGTTTCATACCTTGCATGTCATTTAATTTTTGTTATTCATCTTGTTTGTTAGGTTGCTATTTTTTTTTTCATTTATTGATTGTTTATTAAAATAAGTAGGTTAATAGTCATAGGTCGTGTCGTTAATATTCACAGGGCTCAACTGAAAACCAGCGCTGGATTAGTGGGAAACCCCATCTATCCAGCATAACGCTGAGTTGAGTCCTTTTTTGCCATACAAATACATACACTTCATATACGAGTAGATTAGAGTAAGTCTTTTAAGTTAGAATTATTTAGATAAGTAGTTATACGTTTCTCTATTTGACTGTCACTGTATTGTATAGGCAAATAAATACCATTTCATTTCATTTAATCATATTGCTCTTACCCTTCAATTCACTATTACGTTGTCCTAGACGCAATCTCAACCTAAATAGCACATTCAAGAAAAAAAGTCAGATATTTTTTTTTCCTTTAACAAAATGTAGTGGGTTGGTGCCGTAATAAGGGGTCGGCACGTCGCGAAGGTGACAATATTCCATCACGCGGCTCTGAGGACTTCCAGCCCGCACGTGACTTGGAGCTCACCTGGCTTCGGTCACACCATCCAAAATATCATCTACACCAACTATTGCTTGTATATTCGCATTAAATCTTACTATCCAATTTCTTCTTCTTATCATGTCACTAGTTATTTCGAACTAATGTGGTGAAAGGATTTCAAGTGCGCCTAGAAGAGGCAGGCTCCTTACGTGCACTATGCATATTTTCGAACTTTTGGGTTCTATGAAATGCTGGTTTTTTCACGATATTTTCCTTCACCGTTAAGCACGTGTTTTAATGCTTTCTAACTAAACAAATATTAGTAGTATATTTCTCTAGGTAGTATTCGTTCTCGTAAATTTTTACTATACTGGGTAAGTTATAATTCTGTGGTTTAGTTCCGGGTTTAAGCTCATAACGGTGTGAGCTCATCCGAATAATCCCTCGTCCCTAATAAACCAGCAGGTAAACATTAATGCGTACGGAACATAAATTATGACCATTATTATGTTGGTCCTGACAACTTCTGACAAGGCCAGCGGGAAGTTGGAAGCAGAGGTGCGGGTTTGGTTCTCCGGGGATGATTGTTTGTATAATGCATGGAAATGATTGCTTCTTCTATTCATTGTCACATGGTGATATGATTTCATTTTGTTACTGTGAAATCACCAGTGATTTTATAACACACTGTTATTTTTCATCAGTGGCCTAATGTGACTATTGTCGTATTATAATTCACGCATGACGCAAAGTCATGCAATCACTCCCACTCACAGTCAGCACACTACTGACTGACGAATATTATTATTAACGATACGATTCGAATGAAATTGTGAATGACGACAATTATCATGACATGAATCATTCACAGTGACCACCAGCGAATATAATCGCCTGCCGGGGCGAGCCTGGCAGGTTTCACCGTCGAATTTTCTTACAACTTGATCTCAGAAAGTAACAAGTGTTATGTGTGATCAGTTTTGTACCATGATAAGTAACATGTTACTCGGTATACTTTCCATTCCTATTTTGTATGTAAAGCTATTCTTAGTTTAGGTGAATCACTGTTTTCATTATTCAATATGAAACACTAAACGGCCAAGAAGATCATTCAAAAAAATATACTCTGATACTCACGGTTATCGATACAATCCTTGGATTTTTATAACGATTTAAAAAATTACGTGACTCGTCGGTCGGATATAATTTGCGCCTCATTTTCTTATTTTTTTATCAACTCATATGAAGCATTAATACTATGTTTACACGAGTTTCCAAGTATGTTTTAATTTCATGAACAAAAAGTACCTACGCAACTTTGGTAATAACGCTTGGTAATTTCTGTGTTTGTGTTTACTCTTGAGAATCCTCTGAAAAACATTGATGTTGAATTTCAAACAAGTTCCCGCCAACTCGCTCATCAAAGGAACGTACAAACGTAGGTACCTACGTGCCAACGTGCCAACGAATCAACAATCAACACTCGGATTCTTTCCTGTCACGTCTCATAATTCTGTTGGGTTTTGTCGCTTGCGGCAACCAAGTTTGTCGCAAACTCTTGAATAAGGAAGGTTTATAGGACGCGACTATTTAGAACTATTATTAAGTAGTTTTTGTTTGTATGAAGATATGTTTAAGCTACTGTTACAAAACACTAATAACTGTGTTCTGTGTGTGTGTAACTGAAAACCAGCGTTGTCCAGCCTTCTTGGTATCTAGATTGCTAGGTACGTAGGCATTGCAGCACGACACTATACTGAGACCGTACCTATAGGTCTCCATAAATGTAAAGTAGTTTTTTCATGTAAATACCTACTTATTAAGCTATACGTGTGTTAAAATGTTAAATGTGATAAGTACCTTACATTTATATACTTAGAGGAGCCAATGAACTAATTTTCTTTGTTTCTTTTCTTTCTTCTCTCGAAAAAGTCTCGTCCGATAAAACAAGGCCGTCTTCAACTAAACTCTCGAATAATACGTGCTTCCGCGATAATACCCGCCACTTGCGATTCCGCGCGCGCCTGTGCCGTATCCTACTCAACTTGTTAACTTGTTTGCTTCAGATAAGAATTATGAGATGTGATACTTGATATCGAGTAAAGTGACTAATGGATGTAGTCTCACAAGTTGGGACATTGATAAATCATGCATTATTGAGATAACTCAGTTCAATTATAATCTGATACTGGCTGATGCCCGCAACTTTGTTTGCGTTACGAATGCACAGAATTCATTCCTTAGTACGCGTTTACAATTCTGGACGAACATATCCTCAAAATTTCAAGTCTCTACGTTCAGTGGTTTGGCCTGTGCGTTGACTGCCAGTCAGTAAGGACGAAGTCTTGTATATAATATATTGATGATTGATTCAAGATTCTTTGAGCTGCCAGTCTTTATTTAGTCGTAGAAAATCAAGATTTTACAAAAACATAGACAACCGACTTGAATTGGACTGTTTTAGTGACCGTAAACACCACAGAAAAGTCACAGGGAAGCAAAATACTACATTTCGTTTACTTCAACGATATTTTTTTTCAGTTATTTGTATATAAAAACTAAACCACGAAATGAATCGATTTTGATGAAGTTTGTATGGGACCAATCTGAAAGTATATACTCTCAAACAAAAAAAAATATATTAAAATCGGTTCATAAACAACAAAGTTCTGTAACAAACATTAAAAAAAACATTCAAACGAATTGATAACCAAGCGACTAAAAGTGTAAGAACTAACACTAGAGTTTTCTCAAATAATGCCAGCTCTACCAAATTACATAATATTTTATTAGGTACTCAAATGAAATTCCACGTAGACCATGACCTATTCAATGTTATGCAAAGAATATACAGTCGGTAGAACAACTAGAACGGACGTGACTTGAACGCAGAAAATAAACAAATTTAACTTTAAAATACTCGTAAGTCACGTTGTTCCCTGGTAGGGAATTAAATCACTGAATAAATATTAAATAGTAAGAGAACTACGAATGCTGAGGAATGAATGCCATGCCACTAGAAGAGTGTTAGATATGAAAGTAGACGGGTTTACGAGAGGAGGAAGACCATGGGACTGTGTGAAAGAGGATATGAACAAAGCAGGTGTGAGTACAGAGATGACGGCTGATAGAGACGAATGGAAGAAGAAGACATGTTGTGCTGACCTCACCTAAGTGTGGGATAAGGACAGGCAGATGATGATGAAGAGAACTACGAAAGCTAGCAATTTTTCTCGCCTAGTATTTACTACCAATTTATCAAATTCTAGGACACAAGGTTGACACGTCGCCATTTTCTTCTCCTTCTTCGTCTTCGTCCTTGCCTTTGGTGTGTAAATAAAATTTTGATCAAGGCGTATAGTATGCCTGATTCGCCCCCTTGCTCGCGCGTACCTACATTTTTGAAGATATACAAATTACTACTTGTATTACAAAACAAACGGACCTCCACGATCTAGAAAATAACATTACAAACATGTAGTATAAAATCCAATTCAATCCAAAAATTTTAAAAAACTTCATAAACACTAGGTTGATTGAATTGGATTTTTTACTACTTACACATTTGTAATGTTTATTTTTATTTTTAAATCTTCAAAAATGTAGGTGCGAGCGAGAGGGGAATGTTATAATAAATCAATTCTCATACACGCACACATTAAGCACCAGTGCTATTCATAAAAAGGCAAGTTAGGTATCTAGTTTCCTAACTGCCAGGTGAAACACACAATACTTTATTTAAATTAACCTTTTCGACAGCGCCGAGTGTTTTTTCAGGAAACCCACTTATTCAGACAAACATTTATTTAGTCCACGAAATTTTACACTTCAATAACATAAATGTAAATGTAGGTACGCAGTACCAAGGTACTCAGTAACAAGTTACTGCGTAACAAGATACTCAATAACAAGATACTCAGTAACGAGGGACTTAGTACCAAGGTTCTCCGATAAAGATACTCAGTAACAAGATATTCAATAACAAGGGACTTAGTAACAATGTACTTAGTAACAAGGTACTTCGTAAAAATATATTAGTAACAAGGTACATAATAACAAGGTATTAGAAACAAGATACTCAGTAACAAGGGACTTAGTAACAAGGTACTCCGATAAAGATACTCAGTAACAAGATACTCAATAACAAAAGACTTAGTAACAAGGTACTTCGTAACAAGGTACTCTGTAACAATTATTACAGTAATTGAGCAGAACGGAGAGGCGGTGCGGATTCATCAATCATGCTGGAATGGCGTAATGTTGATGCATCGCCTCGTCTGCATCAGACACTGCATGAGTGCCAGGAAGGGGTATCGATTTATGCTGGTTACTCATATTTACATTGCATGACGTGATATCGCGTATTGAAAGAGTTTCAAATTGATAAAGTGGCATTATTGTTCGTGTGGTACAATAACTAAACTACAACAAGCTTAAAGTTTAAAAAAACTGAAAACCCGGCTGCGAAATAATTATACATTCATTGTCAATTCATTATTCCAAATTAAATTTAAACATACATATAACTTATTTATATTTTTGTAATCTCCTTTAAAATACCTTCACTTTGATAACCTACTCGATGGGTTTAGTACACAATAAATTATTAACGACTTACTATTTAGCTCCAAAAATCGGCCATTTTGATTTTTTTTTTAACCCATCTAAGAACACTCGAGTGATTGAGACGAATCTAACGATACCTTAACTGTCAAAATCCATCTAGTCATTTGGAAGATATGAGGTAACACAGAAATTTACATGCATATATTATGTACGTAAACTTAAAGGATACGCGTGAAAAACATAACCCTTCTTTGGCAGTCGGGTAAAAAACTATAAAAAACACCAATCCGCATTGGGTCCGCGTGGTGGATTAAGACCCATTCGCTCTCCTGCCGAGAGTAGGCCTGAGCTGTGGGAAAATTATAGGCTGATTATGCTATTTAAGTACTTTTTAATTAATATCATTTAAAAATACTTCTCATTTGTTCCATTCCTCGCATTCTTATAGTAAGGATAATATTATTCCGCATTGCAAATACGCAGTCTGGCGTCTAGTCGGGGTAACTTGTGAATTACCCGGACCCGGGGGTTAAATTACAAGTTTGACATTTGGAATGAGCTCCGGAAAGTGTAATGTTGGGTGGATACTGACTGTGAAAGCTGGTGTGGATCGTCTCGGATAAATCCCGATTTTGGCCTTGGTCTTTGGGTCGATGGACGAATAATTAAACTTGGTTCCCTTTTTGCAGCTACTTTACTGATTGTCGGGTTTCTCAATCGGTTTGTGCTTCTGTCCATCTCTTTGTTATTGCATTTATTCATAGTCCTATCCTACTATCCTACTTCCTTCCTATCCTACTATATATATATATATATTATATATATCCTACTAATATTATAAACGCGAAAGTTTGTAAGGATGGATGGATGGATGGATGGATGGATGGATGTTTGTTCCTCTTTCACGTAAAAACTACTGAATGGATTTTAATGAAACTTTACAATAATATAGCTTATACATCAGAATAACACATAGACTACAATTTATAAAGATACCTGCGCAGACGAAGTCGCGGGCACCAGCTAGTATATATATATATATATATATATAATATTATAAACGCGAAAGTTTGTAAGGATGGATGGATGGATGGATGGATGGATGTTTGTTCCTCTTTCACGTTAAAACTACCGAATGGATTTTAATGAAACTTTACAATAATATAGCTTATACATCAGAATAACACATAGGCTACAATTTATAAAGATACCTGCGCAGACGAAGTCGCGGGCACCAGCTAGTAAGAAATAAATTATTAATTAATTAGATCACTGGTTAATTACCGTACCCACATATTATCTCTTTATAATATTTTTACTGTAGTCTATACTTGTTTATTGGTTTCGAATTATTATTAGAAAGACTTTCAACTAGCTTACGAAATTGTTAGATACGTACACATAATCAGCCTATAATGTTCCCACTGCTAGGACTCGAGCTTACTCTTGGCAGGAGAGTGAATGGGTCTTAATCCACCACGCGGACCCAATGCGGATTGGTGGATGTCACATGCCATAGATCATCATTCTTTTTTTTTCTGTCCTTTGACATGCCGGTTTCCTCGCGATGTTTTCCTTTACCATTGCGAAAACGTGGGATTCATACATTGATTTTTTCGACCGATAAAACCCATTTACGCATGACTGCCACCGGGATTCGAACCCGCGACCATCGCAGGGCAAGAGCCTCATCCACTCGGCCACCACGTACTCATACGTAGATACGCACTTAGTTTTAGAAAAAAATAATACACGCACTCTAATTTATTTAATATAATAGCTACAATACATACAACTTATAGGTTATTAATACCTACGGAGGCATCGATAGAAATTCAATGAAATAACACTATTTGAAGCAAATATTTCTGTTCTCAACAATCTGTTTTACTAAGAAACGAAATAAGCTGAAACTGAGTCTTTCCTTGAACACCCTGCGTAAAAGTACGTAAGACTTTCTAAAAAATATAGTAAGAAAAATATAAAAGTTTATCGAATTACAAAGAATTTCTTAGAAAAAGCTACTTTATATTTTTATGTTTATGGATTGCTTTTATAATAATTACATGATACATTCAAGTGAAAGCGTTTCGGGGAAATATGTTTTACGATATAATAAAAAAAATAGATTAGTACCTACATACCTACTTCGGGTTCGGCTTTGAAAATATTTGTTAACTTGTGATTTCAATTTTGCGTTGAGTTTTCACTTTAGAAAAATAAGCCTATTTTATCAAAATCCCCAAATTGCCCAAACCAAGTAAGAGTAGACCTAAGTACCTACCATAATCTACGTAACATAATAGTTTTTCTAGTAAACTTTAACTAGTATGAGTTAAATATTTCTCGCCACTAGTCGATACACACACATAAACTGAAAAAAAGTTCACGAAAGGAGCCACTTCGAGGCGCACTTAAAATCCTTTCACCACACTGGTTCGACAGAACTAGTGATATGATAAGAAGAAGAAGAACTGAAAAAAAATAATTAAATTTATTTGGGTATCTCACAATAATTCTCACATAACGCCATATAGCCCCAAACTAAGTAAGAGCTTGAGACTATTCTGGAAACCAGTGATCTGATAGAATACTTAAAAATACATTTTTGTAAATACATCCATAGAATGCATAAAAAACATCCAGACTCAGGACAAACACCGATGTTCATCCAACAAATGTTTGGAATCGAACCCGCGACACCGGCGGCGTCGTGGCAGTCCAACACTCGCCACTCGACCAATCGTGTCGTCACATTGCACGCATAAACTGAAAACTACATAGTCGACACATGGCTCTCATATTTTCAATACGAGCATACGAGGTTGTTAAAAATATGGAGAAGCAGCGATGTTCGGTGCCGCTCGCCGCCGCCGGTGGGTTGTTCGGTCGATGGCGTTCAGCTCGTTATGACTCCAGGAAGATGTAATATCCTGGATGAGGCTTTACCGCCATTTACTTTGTGGTTCTTGGTTATTGGATTGGGACTATAAACTGATTGAAAATTAAAATTTGAAAATGAAAAATATATGACAGTGAAATTGTTTATTTACTAAAAACACGAATACAAATTATGATCTTAAAACTTACCATTAGATGCTAAATAAAATCTAAGTTATTTTAAGCTAAGTGTATTTACAATTACCAGTGCATTTTTTAGAGAGATTCAATCGTTATATGCCTACATATTTACTCATGGCCCCACACCTAGAGATACCTAGTTTTACGATAATTAAAAACATTTTCGCTATAATTTGAGTGAGAGAATACCTATCTATTTATTAGCGTGAGCGTATCTATTAGAATGTTTTCAGGCCTACTATTGCTCAATTCACTGATAGCTTCGGAACCGCAGCTCTGTAGTTGCAAACAAATTCTTAATGTAGAGTGTAGAGAAAAAAAATACTGCTTACTATTAGTTAAACGCTGTTTTAATCTTATTCAATAAATGGTAGATTTGGAAAAACTGGTCCACAGGTAGGATGTATGTAGGACTTATGTAGGATTCGGTAAAGAGAAATAAAAGCCGATGTTGATGTAAGCCACTTCCATATTCCACAGTTTCAGCTGCAGCATGTCAAGTGCAGCGTCCACCGCGCGCCCGTCGAGGCCTCAATACTTTGTAATTATGTAGCCCGTTCATCCCTGAACTGTGAGTGACAGGTTCATTAGCCGACTCCACTGTCAATAAATAGTGGAATATTATGAAATATTGGCACCAGAACTGACTGGCTGAAAAACGGGAGGTGAGGTTGATCCCGTATTAGGTTCATATTGGCTTTTGGAGATAATTTGCATAGTAAATGAAGACATGTATTTTTGTCATTTGAAAGATACGAAATGACAAACCTAGTAGCTAGGTAGGTAATTGCAAAAAAATTCAGTCATTACGGCGTTAAGGCTAATCCTCAAACCCAAATTCCATACAAAACGATTCGGACAAATACTCAAAAAGTACGCCGTTATAGTAATTTTATACGAGTTTTTAAGTTAGTAGGGTTAATTTTAAAACACGTATAAAATGTAAATTAAAGTATGAAACCTTTAACTTTTTTTGTTGACGAAATGAAAAAACATGGATGAAACGAATAGTGCGAAGAAATTACTATAATACGGCGTACTTTTTGAGTATTTGTCCGAAACATTTTGTATGGAATTCGGATTTGAGGATTCCCCTTAAAGCTATCTAACTATCGTGCAAATCTACCTACTATTTTCAAGATTTTCACGTTTCAGAAACTATCAAGGAACTTTTTTTTGGCTTCTCATGGTCTGTCTATGAAATCTATATGAATACCACAATTTTCAAAACTTCTACTAAACATTTCAGGCAAACGTACTTATTAAACGTTATTAAGCTAAAGCCAGCGTCCAAGTTTGATACCCCAATTAGTGTTAGCATTGAGTAGGTGTAGTTATTTTATTTTTCTTTTGTCACCTGCAAAACAGCAAGTTTCAGTATTATACTGTAAGCGTTATAAAAAAAAAACATCATAAAACATTTTTCTATTACAAAAGAAGCACAAAAGCGTAGTCGCGATGCAATATCCCGGTTCGAGCGCCCTCGCGCCGGCACGGCACTGATTTCGAACCTACCTCCACTCAATTTCAATACAACTTGTTTTATAGAAGCTGCTCTTAGTGATAGTCACGAGGAAATTTACACCTTTACGTATTTTGCTTGCTACTCTTTTCAGTTTTTTTATCAAGATTTTTACTACATCTTGAGCATAGAAAATGACTTTTTAAACCTATTCCGCTTTAGGTACACTTCACATAAAAATAAATAAATATTTTTGGACATTTCACATAACGACATCTAGCCCTTAACTAGGCAGAGCTTTTACTATGAGAACCAGATAGCTGATAGAATACTTAAATACTTTTTTGGTAAATACATACATAGGATACATAGAAAACTCCCAGAATCAGGACAAACACCGTTGTTCATCCATCACACAAATGTTTGTCCTGAAGCGGGAATCGAACCCGCTACACCGGGCGTGGCAGTCCAATACACACACACACATGCCATTCGATCGACCGTGTCGTAAAAAAGTTAGAAATTTTTTTTCAAGGTAAACCAGTAATTACTGGGCATGCTAGCCGTTCTCTTGATGGTAAAAACGTCTGCCCACGACCAAAATAGTGCTTCTTAGGACTGTGAATCACATTATGAGCTCATGCACTTTGAGATGTAAGTACAAGTATTTAAGTTATTTTTTGACATGACTATGTCTAATAAATCGATGAACGCCGGCTGTATGCACGAAAATGTTTACGTCATTGTCTGGTAACGCTGTCATTGTCCGGTAACGCTCATTGTCCCGTTACGTTGGTAGTCACGTTAAACTATCGTCCGTAAACCAAAATTACAGACAAACAGCCGTGTTAGCCGAGTGGGAGGAGCTCGACTTTCGATCCGAAGGTCGTGGGTTCGAACCCGATCGTACACCACTGGATTTTTATGTTCATAAATCAACGTGTGCATTAAAACACGTGCTTAACGGTGAAGGAAAATATCGTGAGGAAACCGGCATGTCATAGAACCTAAAAAGTTCGAAAATATGTGTCAAGTGCACGAAAGGAGCCTCTTCGAGCCTCTTCTCTTGAAATCCGACGAAGAAGAAGACAGACAACCAATTTTTTATGAAAGAATACTTCTCAGTAACGTACTTCTGAAGCCAATACATCCAGTGCATGACACAGTGAAATGCTGACTAATTTATAACGAATCATTTGCAGAAGTCCAATAAATTTATATGAACAGTTAAAATGAGTATTAATTCTATTTTATATCTCTGCGGCAACAATATGGTAATAATTCCGGGCTTACTGTGAATTCCATACATGAGTACATTATCACAGGGCAGAACTCTTTACTGTGTGCAATAACATTCCATATTATATTATGAAAATGGGAATCATGTTGGTAACAATGTTCTGTTCCGGAGCTTATAGAGACGCCATGTTTTTCAATTTCGGCCAAATATTCGGCTTATTTGTATTGGTTCATGGTGATTTTTAGTTGCGTTATCCATACATTCTACGAAGCTATGATGTGCGTGTGCATACACGGGAAAACAGTTTTTGGTTTTTTTTTCGAAAAAAATACAATTGATCCCTGGAAGCCCTGGAATCCGCAGAATTGCATCAATCGCAGGGCTATGTGGACGTGGTGGCCGATTGGCTGAGGCCCTTGCCTTGCGGTCTGATGGTCGCGGGTTCAAACCCCGGTGGCAGTCATGCGTAAATGGGTTTTTTCGGTCGGAAAAATCTATGCATGCATCCCACGATCTCGCAACGGTGAATGAAAACATCGTGAGGAAACCGGCATGTCAAAAGACAGAAATAATGGTCCGCGTGGTGGATTTAAGGCCCGTTCGCTCTCCTGCCGAGGCTAGGCCTGAGTCCAGGCAGTGGGAACATTATAGGTTGATTATGCTATGCTATTGTATAGAATAGATGTAGATAGGCTATTACATTATATTGTTTTACTAACGAGTTCGTAGAAAATACGCTAACTATCACACCGTAAAAGGTAGACAAGCGCGACATTTTTATTATTAATTTTATAGCAACCCTATGGATAGGAATTTATGCAACGAAGTCAAACTCGTTTCGTACGGTTCGTATTTGCATATTATGTTATGCTAACTATGGTAACATCACGATTATGGTTTGAATTTAATTTCCCTGTTGTATTTGAGCGTTATCTGCTTTACATTCTCGAAAGGACTTCATAAAATAGCAATTCCTAGCTCGAAAATTGTTGAGCTAACTACAACTACGTATGTGTAAAGTGTAACTAGCTTCTGCTCGTAGCTATATCACTCGCTCAGCCGAACACTCGGCGCTATGTTTATACGTTCCGAGTAATCGGCCGAGAGCACTGTCTTGGCCGAGTACTTGGTACGTGTGATCTAGGCATCAATCTCATAAATGTTTTCAATAATATTTTATTGGATATTGTAATTCACCAAACTTAAATTTATGTAGTTTAAAGACATACCTATTGATTAGGAGAAACATAATCCACATCGATTCAAATAAAATTTGTAAACTGAATTCTTCAGTGAAGTATGTGACTCTACTTTAAACATTCAATGAGGATGTGGTGGCCGAGTGGATGAGGCCCTTAACTTGCGATCTGTTTAGAGGTTTGCTTTGGATTGCTCCCATAGTTTCATAATAACTGAAAGAAATATGTCGTCGACGAAAACGAAATTGCGTTTTTTGCTTCCCTGTAACTTTTCAGTGGTGTTTACGGTCACTAAAACAGTCCAATTGAAGTCGGTTGTACTATGTTTTTGTAAAACCTTGATTATTTATTTTATCTCTCAAACTTCTATGATCTGAGACCCTGATGAATTGAAGTTCTCTAAGTCTAACTTAAGTTTGCGTTATGAGGTATGTATGTTTGTCTAACGATCACTCTTGAACAGCTTATGCGAACTCTGTAAATTTCAGCTGGTAGGTTCAATTTTTATAGGTGAGAAATTTGTTTATGAGCTAAATCATTTTAGCGTGAGGTCTTTGAGGTCTACGTTTGTGGCTAACTTAAAACAAGTTTCAATTTAATTTAATTTAATTCATTTTGTTTTTGAGGTTAACTTGCCAAACGCAATTTACTTTCCGTATCTATTAGGTACAAATGTAAAAACCTATGAGAACTAGTCGTAAAGGTGCTATCAGACGGTTAATTTTTCGTACATTTTCGCTTTTCATTCTGTACCTTTCAATCGAAATTAAATTTCTGAATACAAAATGAAACACGAGTTCTCAATGATTTCATGAACCGATCTAACGGTGTTGGATATTGCATACGCATCATTCACTTCCACTCCGAATGAACGAAAAATTTACAGTATGAACACAAACGAGAACATTCACTCGGTTTCATCCACTAAACTAATTCTAATACGTACGACTACAATAAAAGAACAGGTAAAGTTCTGTTGTATGTCATTCTGGTACGTAGCTTAGTAGCCGTGTGAACATAAAATGAAAGAAAAATGAAGCATTCACTGGAGTGAACGTTCATTCGAGTGAACCGTCTAATATCACCTCATCTGCCAACACACGCATTCATATCCCAGTCCAATACCGACAACAATGAATCAAAGGCTCTCGATCAAAGCTTTTAGTGGAATGTATGGAATGTATGATCGATCACCCATTTACAGCGTGCAGAAAAAATAGAGTGCCCTAGTGAGGCCTAGAGCAACGAACTATGCTGGTAATATACCATTTTTAGGCACATATTCCGTTATTGACGTGACTACGTCTGATAAATCGATGAACGCCGCCGCGCCGGTTGCATGCACGAAAACGTTGACGTCATTGTCCGGTAACGATCATTGTCCCGTTACGCTGGTAGTCTCGTTAAACTATCATCCGTAAACCAACTTTACAGATGACTAATTTTTTTAATGTTGAATATGTCCATACATTGTTACCCGACTGTGAAGTAGAAGAGTAATGTGATTCTGTTGTATATTTTTGTAAGTCTTAACTCTTTGGCACGCCCCCCGCCGTGTAGGCTTGAAGGCTTGTTGGATTTTGACAAATGGGGTGTCATTAGATTTGTTCAGGTCACGGGAGTAACAGCTGTGAGCTGAAGACATAAAGATAGAAAGAAAGAAAAAATATTTATTTTGACACAACTGTACAAGCTTACAATGACAACGCAATTTATTAAGTAAGCAAGTACTTACATTAAAAGACATGTAGGATACGATGGGGCAAATTGAAAACAGCCTATGTCCAGTACTGGACTTTTAAAGCTGATGTTGAAAACTCCTTAGGGAAACTACTTACAGTAGCAAAACTTGCTCTAGACTAGACTAATTTATTTTTTATCGCGTCGTCTCCCGCCCTGCACCACCGGGAAAGGCAAAGTAAGAATTTATTATTGGATTGGGCGAGTCGTCTGTTTGGGCGGGCGGGGCTGTGACGGGTGTTACGTCGATGGGCTCTTATTTTAAAGGTCTATAAACCTATCCACGGTCATACTGAACGAGTACGATACGAGACTTTGTTTTCATTTTTTTTTAATTTTTTTTATCGGCCTTCGTGTGTTCATCTGTAAGGCGAGTTGTGTTCTATGTTGCGGTTGTTAACAAGGGAGTGATAACGCTCCAAGGCAGCCGCTATCATCAATCAATATACATAAAAGGCTTGAACCTGACTGACTGGCTGACTGATAGGTGACGTACAGGCCAAACCACTGAACGTAGAGACTTTAAACTTGGAGAATGTGTTAAACGTTAAGAGCTAGAAGGTGAGTACTTAGAAGGAATTTAAAAAATTCACAACGCAAACGAAGTTCCGAGTCTCAGCAATTAAAAAAATATTTTTACAACAAACTCTTAATTATTATTAAAGATTTTTTTTTCATTCTATAATTGATATTTCTAAAACTCTTTTTTGGAGCTTATCCTGGTTCCTCTTTTTAACTACCTAATCATCTCGTTAATATTTTTAACGATAAAACAGTTCATTATCTAAAACAAATGGGTGCCGTAATGTAACATTTTCATAAACCAAATGTTGGTTATAATATTTGTTTATATCATTATTTCTAAAAGTCAATTGTAAAAAATATTCAACTCAATTGAAAACCCTCCAACATTTTTCCGTTCCCGTCTCGTTGTAAGCAACTTCAGCTCCGGACACACTTTGATTTTATTCGATAGATAGCGCAAAGGGATGGCGGATTAACAAGGTTAACTCCGAGTGGAGCCGGCGCTCAAACCAAGCTGGGAGGCTGCCTAGTCAACACGAACTTTATCCATCCAGCTCACAAGTGCAACAGGAGCACAAATGGAAACGGGAAGAATTGAACACTCATTTTTCGTCTGTGGAGTTTTATTCTTTACCGATATGTGAATATTATGGTAACTATGGTAATTACGAACAAAGATCTCTTCCTTTAATCTTTGCAGATTTTAGTTTAGTAAGTTTTTTTTTTTTTTTTTTTTATAAATTATTTATTGACACAAAAAAAAAAGGTTTTGGTAAGTTAAAAAGTTACCAAAGTTTTTTACAGTTTACAAACTCTTACCATGTTAATACCTACTGCTACCAGCGGATAAGACTATCCCACGACATAGGGAATCCAAGTGTGATTATACGAGTCAACCCCTAAACACGGACTCGTATAATCACAGCTAGCTAGCCCCTACACTAAAGTCAGGACAAAAATAGATGAGGTTTTATTTATATTATTTTACACACTCCAAACCCAAAATTAAGCTTAATTAATACCTCTCTGTACTCCAGCAGGTACCTAATTTCCAACAATAAGTTAATGTACCTAGAGATTAAGATTCTGAAATAAATCATGCATTCATTAATTCTATTGGTTTACTAGTTTGGGCGTGAATATTTAACAAACATTAATCCATTCTCACAACAAGCTTTCGGTGGGAATAGTGGGAATATAAAAGGATCCGTACAGATTCCACATCATCCAATAAACGTGACCTCCTAAAATGTAACTGGGGATTTAGACAACCTCCATATACTGGTTTCCTCGTGATTTTATCTCCACCATAAAAACTAGAGCCACCCGGGCCGCAGATAAAACGCCGGGAATCAAAGTCCAGTAAAGGAAAGGTACGCATGAACTACTTTTAAAATAATTTATGTTCCATCAGCAAAATAAAAGCAATTTCAACCAGAAACTTGAAAAGGAAATTTTGGACGGGGTCCAAGTTGTTTCGTTCGAAGTATAATCGCTCGATCCCCGATCAGAACTTTGGTAACTCAATGTTTTAGTTTATTTATCTTCGACTGCTGCCAGCTTTTTCAAGAAGAATTGAAACTTTAAACATAAATAAAAACGACGGGTTGTGTCGGATATACAACCGTAAATTTTATGTGGATACTTCTTACGTCGCCTCTGACACATACATACATGTATATCGACGATGATGGATGCTGCAGCGGAAATTAACCATGGCGGCACTTGATCATTTTAAAATTAATAAATGCCGTTCTTGAAAGCATTAACATATCATTATTAATAATTAATAACAAATATGGTACGACAAAAAAAAATCATAAACTATTTTATCAGGAATAAAATTAGCCTTCCTTTAACTTTGTCCCGGATGTGACGTAAGTATCTACTAAGTAAATCTTAAAATGTAGCCCTACACAATATAAAAATCTTGACATACAATCTTGACGAAACAATGAAGTCACCACTTCAAAAAGTTCTTGCAAACGAAGAAGTCACCACGTCAAAAATGTTGGTTCTTCTTAATATCACTAATTCATTTTAGTTAAAGGAGGGTGGTGAAAGGATTAAAAGTGCGCCTCGAAAAGGCTCCTTTAGTGCACTTCTAATAATTTTGGTAAATTTTAATAGACTGTCTAATAAAATATTGTACTGCAAAATTAATTTGATAGTAGAGTACTCGTATTTGTTGCTGACCGCCGCCATTTTGGCCGCATATTGGGATGCAAAGTAGAGCTTGTCATATTCCAGCTCAAAAATGGAATTTTAGCTCAATCGTTTCGGAAGTTTGGCGTGATAAGTCCATCCTCACAAACGTTCGCCTTTTTAATATTAGAGTCAAAATTAATTAACATTATGATTTGCTTATAATTGAACTCTAGCATAGTTTTTAGCTGCAAGCTGTTTTGTTGCAAGTAGTTATTTAAATATTTACTCTGTGATATAGGTACTCTATTATATTTGCTCAAAGCAACCCTTTCAACCCTCTTAATTAAAGTTCAATAAAACAAAATAGGTATTTTAAGGGCAAATGAACCAAATAGAGCCCAATGAACCCGATTTCACATTAAATAAAGCAATTTAATTGTATAAAGGAGTTTATGAATCGTAAAAAACTTATCAGTAACCATGTTCGAATTAAACATAAGGATTGTTGTCCAGAAACGAAGAGGCAGTGTGGTGAAATGTAGATTTCAAAAAGGTACATTTTTTTCATGTAAGCAAGTGACGAGGCGACTAAAATGGGCAGAACTGTTTGTGTGTCAATCTATTTCGCTAATCATCAAAACAAAAATATATACTAAAACATTTAATTTAATTCAATTCAATCATTTATGGCTAAACTGTTACATTGCATAACTCAGGTATGTTATTTTTTTTATACAGTTTTAAATAAATAAGCTTATAATATAAAATATTGTCTACGTCTATGTTCTTAAGTTAGACATCTTGTTCTAAGCATGACATAACAAATTCACCGCTTCACTTTTTTATTTATTTAAGTTCTTCTTTAGAATGTAGAAATACTAAACAGAGTTAATTTTGAACCTTAGTTGAGGATGTAAGAGTAATTACTAAATATATTTTACCGTTTATTGTTATTTACAATGTATATACTAAGTGAAGGAAATCGTAAAGAACGATTACGTCCGGTATGATATAGAAGAGGAAATGTATGCTTTGGCATGTGACATCCTCCAATCTGGATTGGATCCGCATATAGTTATTCTATTTCACGATGAAGGTTTGATCTTGGTTGTTGTTAACCGTGTACATGCACATTGAGGTAGTGTGTGTAAGCATGCAGGCACGATCGCTACGCGGCATTAAATGACGCGAATGCATCTGTACATGTCACTACTACAACCATGGCCAAACCTTCTTCGTGAAATGGAATATCTGTCTGTAGTGAAATAAGACCCATTGTCTCTCCTAGTCAAGATTAGGCATGAGTCCCAGAAGTGGGAGCGTTGTACGCATATGATTTTTTCGTTTTATTAGCTCTCTTTGATAGAAGACAACCTTTGCCAGTCTCTGTTTCCACCCGACGAGCTACAAAAGTCCAAATTATATCAGTTCTTTTTGTCTCCCCAAAGAGCATTTTCAAAGTTTAGCAATTATAAAAGTTTGGGGTGTTTTTTTCGCCGATATCTTAGCAAAACAGACGGTATCTTGCCCTTTAATAGCGATAATGCTTCGGCTTATCCTGAGGACTAGAAGGGTCATAACTCTTGGTAATTTATAAACTAATTTATTGCATAGATATACCTACCTAACTTCGTGTTTTTATAGGCATAAAAATACCTTGCTTGGCATTTTCTTATGTAAACTGTTCGTGCTTGTCTTGAACTTGGCGCTTTCCTGATAGCTAAAGATCACACATGCCATCGCCCATGACCAAAATAGACACGAGACTTTAAATCACATAGGTCGCTGCAAACACTGCAATTTATAGTTCTAGTTCACCATCAACTTAGCGTATAGCATTCCACTGCTGGACGTAGAACTCCCAGCGCTTGCCCATTTTGAGACAAATTCCAAATAATTTTCAACC
This sequence comes from Lobophora halterata, assembly GCA_932526365.1. Lineage (NCBI taxonomy): Eukaryota > Metazoa > Arthropoda > Insecta > Lepidoptera > Geometridae > Lobophora > Lobophora halterata. The sequence goes on from OW052007.1 coordinate 543,216, forward strand.
GACTTCAAAAAAGAAGGAGGTTATCAATTTGCTTGAATATTATTATTATGATTATATTTTTTTATCTTTGTTACGTCAAAACTTTGTTGTTAATAAATCGATTTAAAAAATATTTTTTGTTTAAGAGGTTAGATATTCTTTAAGATTGGTCTCATATAAATTTCATCAAAATCGGTTAAGTAGTTTGGTATTAACATCAAAATAACTGAAAAAAATTGGTGTCGAAGTAAACAAAATTGTGTATTTGCTTCCTTGTGATTTATCAGTCACTTGAACCGTCCGATTGAAGTCGGTTATTCTATGTTTTTGAAAAACCTTGATTATTATTCATATTAATTTTCTTTGAAATTTTACATTATGTGGTATTCGTTAAAAGAAAATGAAATAAAAAAAAAACAATTCCAAGAAACAAAACTGTAAACTTCTTCCGACAGCAAAACAATTAGTTTGTGAAGTCAAGCGTGAACTACCCTCGCAAATCAGCAGCATAACAGCTGTTGTCTTGTTCTCATTTATCTTCTCAAGGCAAAATAAAATAAAGCAAGCTACTTGAAATGATTCACGGGGTAATTTTTTACTCTCCACTCCCTGCAAGCAATATATTACAGCCGTTTTGCACTTTTGAATTCCGGAGAAGATTAAACTGCTTGTACTAGATTTTTTACACAGCGGAAGTTGAACGGGGACTTAAATAATTAAAAGCCAACAACAGAACATAAATTTACTCAAAATCAGTTATTTTTAAATTTTTATGAAATGAATGAATGAAATGAAATGAAATTATTGGTATCTTCCTTTTTTTGTTTTTTAATAAACAAAACTTATATTTTTTTTTTTTGCCGTTTATGCGAAAATCTGTTTTGACTTGATTTATATATATTGTATTGGGGAGGCCTTTGCCCAACAATCGGTCAACATAGGCTAATAAAAAAAATTGGTATTCTGTAAAGTTGGTTTACGGACGATAGTTTAACGTGACAACGTCATAACCAGCGTGATGGGACAATTAGCGTTACCGGACAATGACATCAATGTTTTCGTGCATGCAGCCGGCGTTCATCGATTTATTAGACGTAGTCACGTTAATAAATATTGTATTGAAGTAAACCAATATACCTAAAATACCAATACTTTAGTATTAAGAATTATTTCAAGAATACCTATAATGACCAGAAATACAATCATGTTGTCTATGATAAATTACTTCTAACAAGTCAACTAATTGGATCATGCAAGTTGTACATGTATATGGATAAAGATAATAATCATTTATTTCCGCATAGTAGCCAGTATCCTCGGCACGCTGCCATCGGGTATCGAGTTGGAGCAGTTGAGCTACCTTTAGATCGTTTGCAACGGTCTATGGGTGGCCCAATTGTTTCCTTTTGTAAATTTTGTAATATACCTATATATAGACTGTAGTAGTTGGCTTATGCTGTAATAAAAAGATTCATTTTATTTCCGTAAACATGTGTAAATTAACATTATTAGTTTAAGACACAGCATAAATTTTACCAGTGCAGGCGTGCAAATGGAAATAATAGCATGTATTTGGCAACAGTAAACAATTATATATAAGAGTAAAGGTACATCAATGAAATTGGTAATATCAAGACTTAATAAATAGGTATTATTCTTCTAACTTTTTCGTTTGCGGCATGAAAGTGCGTTATGTTGTACACAGTATCTGTACGTACAGTGATTAACGTAAATATCAGAGATACAGGCTACATAGTGCGTGGGCGGGCGGCGTGCGGTGGGCGGGTAATTAGTAAGTAAGACTTGTTCTGTATTCGTTGTGCGGTATGCTTAGCCACGGTTTGCGGCTACGTACAATCACGAACAAAAGTATTAAAAATAACTAGTTGATTGACTTTTTTTGCGTTGTGTATTAACAAAATTCCTTTCTTATTACCCGTTTTCAGCTTTTGACGAACATACCCTCCAAATTTCAAGTCTCTGCGTCCAATGATTTGGGTTCTGCGTTATCTGTTAGTCAGTACTAAGCCTTTCATACATATTAATGATTGATTAGATGACAAATTAATATACGAGTATGCTCGGATATTTTACACAATACGCTATTTGAAGCAGAGCGAGGATTTGGGGTTCAGATGTAATACTTATGTCTTCTTTCGTAGACACTAACATACAACTCGATTTTTGATAATATTTTCTTCTTTGAAACATTGGATAACTAAATAATTAACGAGTAATTAACGTACGGTTAGTGTATTTTATATTTTCATCGTGGAGTGAGGAGTTTGTCACGTTCCGTAAATCTCCTTCAGAATTTACGAGAAATTAAAAAAGTTTAAATAAACACGTAAGTTTAAAAGTAAAAAAAGTTTACACCAACATTTTTGCATCATTTCAGGAAGCTCAGTGTATATGACTGTACTCCACCGCTGTTCCATCGAGGCTCTTTCACTGAGCGCTTTTGTGGAGAGCTGTACAAAGCCCGTCTATACCCCAACTATTTGTAATGCGTACTTTTGCCGTTTGAGGCGAGCTTTCAACTCCATTTTTATTGAGTTTCAGCTAAGTATACACAATGGAACACGTTATCTAGCTTGCTAAGTATTTCAAGGCTCTAAAACATGAAGCTTACTTTTGATAAACTAAACTAAACTTTTGATTGAGATTGAAGTTGGTTGTTTTATGTTTTTTAAAACCTTGGTGAATGCCGTTGTTTTCTACTTCCTGTAAGTATATTTTTGATTATTTTCGTGATGTGTAATAAAGACTAATCCATCTACCTATCTACTCTACCTACCCTATGTAGGTACTACACCTCAATCAGTCTTAATAATAATTATCTATATGCCAGCTTGCGTAAAACGAATAGTTCTACAGATATCGGAGACCACTTCATCTTCCTCGTCGCTCTAAAAAGACTTGCTGCATAGTTCGTCGACTTTGGAACTGCCGGTACTTCTACGCAAATGTATTGCTTCCAGTTAACACCTACTTAGCAGTAAAATATGGCCAGTTTTAAACGATTTATGAAGCTGGTGCATACGATTGAAAGTAAACGACGAAAAGGCTACGTTATTTTGCTTATTTTACTGTTTTACTTAGTTATATATTTTTGTACTAACACCCGTATTCTAAGTCAGTCCTCAAAATCAAACTCACCTTACGTAAGTAGTAAAATGGCCGACGCTTTACTAAAAGTTTCGGCTGTCACCTATCAAATTTCAAATGTAAGTATTTTCTTGAGTGAAAAAATCGTCTTAGAATACGGGTGTAAGTTTTTTATGTTAAAAACAATATAAATAAATAAATACCTATAGGTATTTGCAACACAAATAAAAGATATTAATAGAATATCTTTTTAATATCTTTTATTTGTGAATAGAAGTGTGATTAGAGTATTTTCAGCAATCCTGAAAATTCAATTAGAACGGGATGGTTTAGTATGTTAATTTTTGTACAGATTACAGTAATTATTTGTAAAATTGTTTTCACCCGACTGTATTTAAACTTAACGGCCTTTTATTCCATTAAATAATTTGGGTTACCTACATTAGTATTGCTAAGCCTTTGTGTTTTATAGAAACAAATATCTACTCCTGAAAAATGATGGAAGAATTAAAAAAAAAATCCGACATTCCTATAAATCGTAAATCTAGTACTACGAGAACGAGTCGAAAAACTCTAATATCTTCGCACATAGTGCGAACAGGGCGAGACAAAGAGGCCCCTACCACGGACTCTCGATCACGTTTCCTGACATCCACGCTGTTAATAACTGGCTACTCAACCACTACCATTGTAAAAGTTCATTAACTTCCGCAGTTAACTTAATTTTATGTTAGGTAGGCATGTTTCAAGGAAGACCGTATCCTGATGTTAACTCTTATAATAAATAATAAAATTCGTTTAATTCAGGATTTATATAAGTAATGATGAGGATATCAAAAATTTTAATAACTATTTTACTATAAATTCTGAAAAACTGAATTAATTTGTTTATGGTATAAGCCAATCTTCAAACAAATGTTAATAAAAATGTTATATTTAAAATTTAAAATGGGTATATGTTATCTTAATTATTAACATTTCAAAAATACAATAAACAACTTAAATTAAACTTCCATTTAACAAGTCAACCGCTCATTTGCTTGTTAGAAATCTCTAACAGCACCTACCCTAACTTAAACTTCGAGTTGTGATCGAGAACCCTTAGTACGTCCAAAATAAAGAGCTTCATATTACGTGCATTGTCGGAGTCACGTCCCGGCCGGCCATTACACCTCTTTCTTTGTCCGAGTCGGTATAATGCAATAAACCTCCAACAGCACGTGGGAATGGCCGACGATTCTATACCACCCTCTATAAATGATTATGCTTTGTCTCGCCATCTATGAAGGATATTTTATTGAGAGTAGAATATATATTTTATTGATATGTAACTTAAAAATTACGTACTTAGTTATAGTTACAGATGGTGGTCTATTTGTATTTGAAAAAATGTTTTTACCTATATAAATCAAGAATAGCCAAAAAATTAAAAATACATTGTTTAGAAAACTGATTTTTGAGGACTTATTTAAACTTATAATTAATTAAAACTATTCATATTAGGTATAACATTGGAGTAGGTTGTCATTAGGATCATAGGATACAAATAGTTAAGCACTTACATGTAGTTGGTTCGCTAGCCTCCACCCTAGGTAGAACCTGTGTTGTGGGGGCTAGCACTCTTTCGCATTATGTTTCAGTTTATGGAGTAAATCTGAGATAATTATGTATCTGACTTTATGTTATTATTTGGTCATGCATATGGTAAGTATAACTTGGTTGAGTTTAGGTCAGTTTAATTTGTGATGATAAGTAGGTTTACAAAATTACAATAGTCGTGTTTGTGGAGAATATTTTAAATTTTTGATTTTTATTCTTCCATAGTTACTTTTTATAGGTAGATATGATGCGAGTAGATACTTATTAAATTGATTTGGATTGTTCCCAAATTGGATGTTATTTACTTACATTAAAAATGTGTCGAGACGAGTTAGACAGATGATGGTAATTAATAAATCACGCCCATTTTCTTTTTTTACTTATCATGTCACTAGTTCTTTCAAACCAGTAGTTGTCAGTAGTGTGGGAAAAGGATTTTAAGTGCGCCTTGAAGAGGCTCCTTTCGTGCACTCGGTGGTTTCCTCACGATGTTTAACTGCATCGTTAAGCACGTGTTTTTTACACCATTGGGGGTTTTTTTTTAACAAAAAAATCCATTGGCTTACGACGGGGTTTGAACCCACGACCTTTGGATCAAAAGTCGAGGCACCTCTTACTCGGCCAACACAGCTTTATCATCTGTCGATGCACTGTCGATGCAACACTGCTATTAAACTTATTGACTAGGATGCAAATTTTGATGATCAGTATTGAAAGCCCAATAATTACACGAGCTACAGTGCTCTTCAAACCTGAACACAATTATGCTACCTCATTAAATACCTACAGCTTGGCTACAGAATATTTGACACTGCGTTGGAGTCTTGCTGGTGAAGCCTACTCTAGATAAATTTGTAAACGTTTGAGTTTCCATTCCATTTGAAAAATGAAGTACCTACCTACTTATTAACGATATACATACCTATTTGACGTGACTACGTCTAATAAATCGAGGAATGCCGCCGCGCCGCCGGCTGCATGCACGAAAACGTTGAAGTCATTACAATAACGCTCATTGTCCCGTTACGCTGTTCAAGTTAAATCGTCCGTAAACCAACTTTACGGACAACCAATTTTTTTTTATGGAGTAATAATATTTAAAACTAGGCTCAATCTACGGCATTTTATTCCTATCTAGCACAGCCACGTAGGCACGTTTTGATCTCAAATTTTAATTAAATCGGACTTTGAGTGTATGTGTAATTAATTTAGGATGCCTATTGAATATTGATTTGCCTATTTGTGGTACCACTGATTAAACCGTAGTTCTATTATTATTAGGTCAAATAGTATCAGGCTTATTCAATCGTTCACCAAATTATTTAAAATTTATGGTATATGTCAGGGATGGCGAACCAATAGCACGCATGCCCGTGGTGGCACGCGACGCAATATTTTGGGCACGCCACCGATCACAAAGTTCACTGTGAGATGAGATGTAGATTACCTACTAAGAAAAAAGTCCTAAGTAGTATTAGGTACTAAGAAAAATTCGCGATCGGATGTAGGTTTATGCTGGTCTTTAGCAGCCTAAAAATCTTAATTTCATCCAAAATTAAACAATGAGATGATTTTGTTAACATATTTTTGTGTGTGAAATTTAAGTGAAATAGCATGGAAAAATAAGTTGAGCGGGGCCGTAGCGTCCTTTCATATTCTTCTAGTCCGTCTCTTCATTTAGTTTGAGGTCATTCTCTTCTTCTTATAGCGTCTCTTAGACACCATATTGTGGTCTCCTCAATATAAGAAACTAGTTAGTAGCACATCATACTGGTTCGAAAGAACTAGTGACACGATAAGGCGTTGTCCTAATAGAACGCGATCACGCGATCGTCGCGCGAGCATTGGCATCGTGTCGCGTCGCGCGATCGCGCGATTGCCAATCGGGACGCCTATTTGAAGTTAGTACGTTTGATCGCGGATTCGCGCGACGGTCGCATCGCTTGCTCGCGCGACGATCGCGTGATCGCGTTCTATTAGGACAACGCCTAACGGTCTGAATTTGGACCGTTAAGAACTGGCAAGCAAGAAAAGTAATTGCTTAGGAGCTTTGACAGTTTGGTGCAAGTAGGCATTAGATTCACAAATGTCGGAGCAATAGCTTAGCGCTCGTCTTCTATAGGCATGTTGATGGCTCGTTTTGAAAGCCCAATAGTTTCACTGCAGTGTCCTTCAAACCCGATCGCAGTAAGTTAATTAGGGCGTAAATTCTATTTGGGTCAAACCGCGAAAAATTGTAAATAACATTCATGACGTTACGTTCATGACGATTATAAAGCTTAGTTCATATAATGGCAGTAAAACATAATGTATATGAATAAACTTTTATTGAATATTAACTTTTATTTTTTTTAAGTAAAAGTAGTATGTTTTTTTTTATTTCACATGATGGCAGCATTTAGCGTATGGTCTATGTGATAAATTGAAATTACAGCACAATATTATTAAGATTTTCATTCATTCATTTTTTAAAACAAACACTTTGGTTTTTATCTTAGTCCATCTGTCTTATGGTCTTATGTTCCTGGTTAGGTATGTTTTTTTAGTATGGTCATGGAACTTTAGTACACTAGTGTATTCTCAGCTTAACTAGTAAGCTAGCATGACTGTAACGTAACACTTTCGTATTATATTGTCTCATTCATGACAAAAAAAATGCGTGCGACATCACCCTCAAATTCAAATATCACTTTATTGCGAATAGCCATACACTACGGAGTGGTTTTGTTCTTTTTTGTGATAGTAAGCCTTCATAAACACGTAAAATAGTAAGACATATTAATAAAACTTTCCCTACAATCGAAGAATCAATAAACACTTTTTTCTTGTGACAAATGAATCATCCACATAAAATACTATTTATCTTAAAATAAAAATGGCGGTTTTTATTATTAATGTGTTGGCATATGTTTAATGATGTTGCCACATAAGAAACTAATTGATACTACTAAATTATTCCTATAGTTTTCCAGAAATAAACGTTACCTTCATGACATCAAAAACATGAAAAATAATGGACACTTTTTTAAAATGGAATAAATAAAAACCAAAGCTTTGTTTATTTAACGGTTTTTATGAGCATGTTGGATAAGTTTCATAGAACTTCAACTTAAAATTAAAAACCGATAAAATCATTACGTTTCGTCAGTAATAATAGTTGTAGACACAAAATTGGTAGATGGACACATCATTTTAGTATGGAAGAGAAATTTGTACCAATAAAAAAAACCGAATAAAAACCAAACTGTAAGAAATTGCTGAAACATTGTGGAATTACCTAATAGTATACAAGCATACCATTCAGTACAATATCCAATAAATCTTAACTAACAAATAATGTTGATGTTATAAGAAAAATAAAGCGAAGACAAGAGGTGTGTTATAAATTTACATTTTTTCGCGGTTTGACCCATTTATAATAATTTTCAGGGTCAGTGTTTATTGCCTTGTAACTAAGGTCCCTATTTAATGGTAAACGAATCATAAACCAATGGAAAAGGTCCTTACAGTTTTAATGAGGAGGCACCAAATGGCTCACATTAATTAGCTAGATTGCGTGAGGCACTTACACTTGTGGCAATTATACCAGATGTATTGCTAGGTAATTAAACTGCTGAGAAGAGCTGCTCATCTCGTCTCGTGAGAGTTGGCCAGGATAGCTGAGTTTTAGAAACCCGCCTATAAGTTAGACGATTATCATAGGCACGGCAATGGCTCAAAATCACGTATTTTTGTTTAAATATAAACATTACAGTAAAATGCAGATTTTTAAAATGATAAAACATTTTAATTATTTTATTGCGAGAAGTAGGTAATTGTTTATTGTTATAGCCGGGGACCAAAAAATAATATACGCTAAGAAAAAAAAGCAATGGAACGCAGTATACTTGGTATCAAGAGGATCGAGCGAGTCCGAAACACCATACTGCGTTCATTAACTGGCATTGCCGACGTAGGACAGAAAATGGCCAGGCTTAAATGGGATTGGGCGGGGCACGTTAGCCGCATGTACCCAGAGAGGTGGGCAAGACTTAGCCACTCTCTGGATACCTGAAGACGGGCAGCGGCGTAGGGGTCGGCCGAGAAAGCGTTGGAGGGACGATGTGGACGGATTTAAGAGGGAATGGTGGGAGGCCGCAAAATATCGCGACAAGTGGAAGGATTTGGGGGAGACCTTTGTCCAACAATAGGACACAGCAGGTTAAATATAAAGAAGCTCCCAATTGTTAATACCACTTTTATTTTCCCGTGGAATCCCCAACTGAACGTTACATAACTTAGACAGTGTGTCAAGAACCAAGCAACCAATGTTACTAGCAGCTGTAAGAATGACTTATTATAATTTCTTTCCTCGACTCTTGAGACACAAAAATTTAATTTTCTCCAAAATTATAAGGCACATAGTTTAAAATTTGCTCTCTTCAAAGAAAAGTGGCCCTTTTTTTAGTGACGTCATTTGCACACTTCTATGTTTGTTTTGTTGAAAAGCTAACACGTAACATTTTAGCTTGACAACGGCTAACAGGTGTTAGCGGTCGGGTGAGTTTTCGCAGGCTGAACAGTGAACACGTCAACTGGACTGAAGGCTGAAATTCAGAAGGTGTTCATTTTCACACTGAACATTGGGGAATATATGGTTGGTACTCTTTGTATAACCGAGTGATGGTTGATACAAAATAATCCTGTAGGTCCTAAAATAAATCGATGGTTTTATTTTTGTTATAGTTTTATCCTAAATAACTAATTTAGTTTATTTTATTCGGGTATCGAGTTGGATCAGTTGAGCTACTTAAAGATCGTTTGCAACGGTCTATGGGTGGCCCGATTGTTCCATTTTATAATATAGATTGTAGTACAGGTGTCTTCACGGTTTAATAGCGCTCGGCGAAAATGGAGGGGTGCTCTGCGCAAGTAAGGTGAGGCAAGACGGCGGGAAGGTGGCTAAGCGACCAATAGACGCCGGCGCCCGGGCGCCTTCCCTGTCGCGTCGCACCCCAGCCGCTAAACACATCTAATAAATCAACTTTTGTGTATTCACGGCCAGCGCTATTAAACCGTGAGGATACCTGTAGTTATGCCTTGATCACACGTACCGAGTACTCAGCCGAGAGTAAAATGTTACTCGGTCGAGAGAAAGCTTACGTCACTCGCTCAGATGAGCACTCGGCGCTATGTTTATACGTACCGAGTACTCGGCCGCGAGTATTCGGTACGTGTAATCTGCATGCTGTAATAAAATTTTATTTACAAATAAGTACAGTGGGCGCTCTAATTGGCCTTACACCCAGCTTACGCCTGTGTTAAGCAACTCATACATACACAAATGCACTAGTTTCTATTATCTACAGCTATTCGATAACATCATTAAATTCGTCAATCTAGTTATCGCTTGTTGTGGCGCAGCGGTAGCGACGGCTAGAAAAATTAAAATTAAGATGAACGGACTGGGTTCGAACCTAGTTTTAAATAATAACATTTAGTTATATTTTTAAACTTATTATTTTATATTATAAGATTCATTTCAACGTTTTCTTAGTTTTACGTTAAATATTATAGATTTAAAGTAAAATAATACACATTTTTTTTATTAAACAAGTGCCACTACTGTTTTCATTACGATGAACCCTTTAGTTAGCTGGATCGTCATTCTCTGTTGAATAATAATAAGTAGGTATAATAGGGAATAATGTTCAATGAGTTAACAAAAGCAATACAATCATTATTATACGTCAGTAAGATACTTCACAGTTACGTTAGTTAACAAATATATTTTAACTTACTGAAATTTGTAAAAGTGAGCAATTTCACTAATGCTCACATTATTCTCACGAACAACAATTATTTGTGCGTATTGGATTCTCCTTAAAAATGCATAATGAACACAAGTAGCAGTTAACACATTTGTTGTTACGTGTTTATTGCTCTGAACTTCTCACCAATGACCAAAAAGATACAAAGAATGAAAAAAAGAAAATAGAAGAGGGTAGGATTTAAGTTCAAGCTTCATTTATGTCAGAGAAAGCGCAAATGATTGCAATGCAGTGTTTATTGTAAAATAAAATATGCAAAAATGACGCCAATGACAGGGATCCGAACCACCATGTCTTACAATATCAGACAATGGTTATTACTATGATAATACCACTGGGCTATCATGCACTTCCGTGAAATGATGAATTAGATAGTTGCACTGATCGCTTTTCTGTCGTAATAATTTTAACCAATAGAATAGATTGTTATGAAGCTTGAATACTACACACGCTTACTATTGGGTATTCTGTAGCTGGGTGTAAGGATAATTAGAGTGCCCACTGTACTATAGATATTGGCCAGACACAGCACAAACTCGATTTCAACTTGTGTTAAAACAGTGCCAGATTTTGGAAACTGCGCTATACCGGGGAATAAAAAGTCTCCCGGGACTTGCGGCGCTGCCGGGAGCGGATTAGTCGCGTGTAAGCGACGTTTTCAATTGTTCTTACCCAACTCCCATTATTGAGTTCCCTTTGTCTCTATTGTATCTAGTCTCGCTACCGTTCCTCTATGAATGGGATTTTGATTAACATGAAAATTTAAAATTAATTCTTGTTTGCTATTTGAGTTGAATTGAAGGTTTTCTGATCAATTAAGATTGCTTTTAGACTGGTAAAATCGTTTTTAAAATGAATATGTTAATTAGTATTGACAATAAATCTCCAAAAATAATCTATAAAACATAACAAAATGTCTCCGCTCAGTATTCGGTCTAAACTGGACTGAGTCATGTAAGCCCGTTTTTGTCAAAAATAAACTGCTAACGCTCCCGTCTTTGTATTTATTTGAAATGGTTAAATTTGTAAGAAATAATATGACATTTATTTGAGAAAGATGAAAGAGCCGCCTTCAAAAGGAAAATTGTCCAAAAACCATTAGTCATACCACAATATAGATTACAATTATGTAAAAAAAACAGTTATGCAATGGTAGTAAAGATTTATAATAAATTACCTAATGAATTTAGAGACCTGAAAGACAATGAATTAAAACACAAGTTGTATAATTGGCTCTGTGATAGATGCTTTTATTCATTAAATGATTATTTTAATTTTATGTTCCCCTAATATTAAATGTCCTACTCAATTTGCTTACTGGTTACGAATTTTAATGTTTTTGACAAATTTTAATGTAAGAATACTATTAATTATTAATGAATTATTTTTATTTGCAATTTATGTAAGAATTATTTACAATTATTTAGCACTAATTTTAAATATTTGCACGACAAAAGTTGATGCAGTGATTCTAATTTAAAATAAGACCACAATGTACCTGTATTACGCAAATAAAGATTCATTCATTCATTCATGCATACATATTATAAAAAAATATATTAGATAAAAAAAGAGCGAGCTTTTCAACAGTCTTCTATTATGATGTATGTGTAATATCTCACCTTGGTAATCTCGGTAATGTGGCTTTATTTAAATTTGGAATGATTCTGAAGATGAAGTATTTACTTTTATTTTGCTGAGGTTGGTACCATCCGACAGCTAACGTTCTGTTACACAATTCTGTCCCATTTTCATGAAATTACTCCCAGGAATCGACAGAAAGCGAGGGGAAATAATAATTTATTTCCTCTCGCATTCTAGACACATATTTTTTTTTCCTAATAGATACCTGACATTGCAATATCATCAATGTCATCACTTACTCTCTTAAACATCCTGTATTTCAATTCAAACAGCCTATTCCCTAGGAGCCTTTCGCGTCAAAGCAACGTCAGCAGGATCATTCAAGCTTTTGTGAACGAGATGAAAAGGCCCTTCGCATGAAAGGTGGTGCCTCCGGTCCATCTGCTGCATGGAATATTCAACGAGGATACGGCTCCTGCACGGGTGCATTTTGAACGATGGTTTATGACTTTCAACTGGTTGGGATTTTGAAAAGAATGTTTTTGAAAAGTGTGTTTTGGACTTGGAAAATTGCGGAAAATGAGCCCGGATGAAAAAATATAGGTATTTAACTTCATGTGATACCTGTTGTACGTAGTATTTAATTTATCTGTGCTGCTATTTTAGAACAAGACTTAATTACCTACTTATTGAATTTAAATTTACGCTTTTATTTTACATTGACGAGATAATTGCCATGCATGTTTATTATATCTGTGCTGATATTTATTTTAAAACAAATAGGTTACAAATCAGTATTATGGATGGATAAACGAGACCTGTAATCATTCATTAATTATTAATCATTTATTGAATCATAATTAAGGCTTGTTTTATGTTAACAAGATAGTTAATATTTTTTTAATTATCTATCGTGTTGGCCGAGTGGAAGGACCTCGACTTTCGATCCGAAGGCCGTGAGTTCGAACCCGGTCGTACACCACTGGATTTTTCTGTCCAAAAAAATCTATGTGTGCTTTTTTACACGTGCTTAACGGTGAAGGAAAACATCGTGAGGAAACCGGCATGTCATAGAATCTTAAAAGTTCGAAAACATGTGTCAAGTGCATGAAAGGAGTCTATTCGAGGCGCACTCCGCGCACTGAAATCCTTTCACCGCCATGATTTGAAAGAACTAGTGACACGATAAGACGAAGACTGTTTTTATGTCAATAATTCTTTAGATTTTCTCTAGAGTGTTTCATATCGTGTGGCTATACCAGACGTGAAACTACACAGAGTATGTATTCACCTGTCTCTGTTCGTCTACTTTCTCACACAATATTGAGTCTGAGTGTACCTGATAATGGACAATAAAAGAGTCCTGGACCTTCGTTTGTCACCAACGTCTCCGATGTGATTGGAATTTATTACGGTATCCAAAATGACACATGACTTGGAGAGCTCCGCGACATGCTGCAGCGAGGTTTCACGATGAACTGTCACCATTTCTTTTTATAACAGTGATTTGACGTTGACATCGCTAGAGAGGTCTTTGTTTTTGGGTTTTATGGGAATCCAAGTATGGAAATTAGTTTTGGGTTTTTTGGAAATTGGGTTTATTAGAAACCAGTCATCCAGATATTGGAATCCAGTATGCTCTGGCGGGAATTTCGCTTGAAAAAGTTTTCAGTTATGAATTGTTTTTTCGATAGGTACAGTTTTATTTTCGTACCGATGGAGTTTTTCAATTTGTGTGTAAATGAAAATGTGAGATCTCAAGACTAAATTTGTAATTTCTATCTCATCACCATCATGAAATTTTTTACATTGCTAAACATAATATTACTGTCATGTCGTATCAAGAAACTACAACACTTGCCACAGTAATTAAGGGAGGTACCAAAAAAGTAGTTTCGAAAAAGTGAAATGGATAAGAAAAGCGACACGCCGCGAGCCTCGAGATCTTGCGCAAGAACAAAAGCTAAGCTCTTAAAACAGTCTCATCAACTTTTTGTTGAGATATAAGTGGAGAATCCTGCAGATGCAACTCCATTTCCACTTCTGTCTGTTATCGCTACTTGCTTCCTCTGAAACTTTGTTTTAATTTAAAGATAAACCTCTCGCTATTTGAAGAGTGCTTTTAATTTAAAAGTTTTCTGTTTCTGAATGTTGGAACAATGGGTATTTTTTGTCAGAACTGTCTTTTAATCAATCAATACATTGATGTTAAACAAGTGAAAAAAATATCGTGAAAAGCTGAATGTGGAATTTGTATTCTGATGTAGAAGACAACAAATATTTTTTGTAAAGGCATTATGCTCGCTTTTACTGGATTGTTAAATTCTGCATCCCAGTCGAGTTCTTATAATGCCTTATCAGTAAATAACATCTTGAAATCCTTTCACCACGATGTATCGTGTCACCACTAGTGACACGATAAGAAGAAGTAAATAACAGAACTGTAAAGTGTTATTAAGGGAGCCCAATAGGGAATTTTGGGATTTACTGAAGCTCGTCTAATTAATAGGTATATTGAGGATTCCTTGCACCCTATTGAGTACCACCACCATTTATAAGTCTTGTATGTATTTTTTTTACTTTCTACCATCATCTTTAATATTTAAGGAAAATAAAGCTTTTTTTTATTTTTTTTATTATTTTTTTATTATACTAACTAATGTAATAAGTGAGTACCAAAGAGAGCAAGAGTATGTTTGTTTATTACCACAGATGAGAGCTCTGATTCAGCGCATTTTTACGAAGCTCTTAAAGACAGACTCTACTGGAATTATGTAAATTTTCAGACTAAAAGGCACCGAATGTAGTAAAGTTTATCTCAGCGTAAACATAAATAGGTACTGTTTTTCAGAATACGAAAAGTGGGGGTAAATGGGGTCATAAGGGTAAAGAGTTGGTATATAGCAATAAAATAGATCATCTGTATTAGCACTAGCCAGCAAGAAAGTGAAAGTTAGCGGCAAGGATGGCTGAGTGGCAAGTGAGTTGGACTGCCACGCTGGTGTCGCGGGTTCGATTCCCGGTTCAGGACAAACATTTGTGTGATGAACATCGATGTGTGTCCTGAGTCTGGGTGTTTTCAATGATTATCTTCTATGTATGTTTTTACAAAAAAAAATAATTAAGTATTCGTTCAGTTATCTGGCTCCCAAAGTACAAGATCTGCTTCGTTTGGGGCTAGATGGCGTTGTAGTCGTGCCTGCACGTACATGAGTCAACACTTCAACAAATCATAGTGCAATCATGACTACTAACCTACTACTTAACTGACCTAGCCTACTAGTTCACCTTCTAACGAAAAAAATAACGAATTAAAATAAAGTTTCACAATAATGAAAAATACCCTTTTAGGTCGTGTATGTGATAACAAACAAATAAATGATATTTCCCATACGTATTCAACTTTACCATACCTATAAATATTTGGGTTTGTAAATCGTTTCTTTTCCCTTTGTAGTCGGGCTATGCCAGGCGTGGAAAGTCATCAATAACGGTGTAAGTACCCGGTGTACACCAATATTTGTTTTGAAACTTTTGTGCTCCTACTATGGGTTTATTTTTTAAATAAAAAAAACTACTTTTATAGATATTTAAGTAAATTTAAAATTACTTTCTTTTAACTTTATTGCAGCATAAGCTAACTACTACAATGTATATTACAAAATGAAACAATTGGGCCACCCATAGACCGTAATATAGATAGTAATTTACGTTTTATTATATTTCTAAATTACAAATAGAGGTGATACAAGGTAGTTAAAAGTAGTACAAGAGGCGCCCTTATCGCTGTGAGTGATCTCTTCCAGCAGGAAACCCGGAAAACCAGGCAAAATACATAAAAACTTATATGATAAAATTTAAGTGTAAAATTAACGGGAAGTCACGCACATTATTGTCGAAGGATGACGAAGGTTCGATATGATGAAAAACATGTACATAATGTATATGATTTTATAAAAAATGATTTTAATTTTAATCTTAAAAAACTAATTACTTACTATTCATATGTATATGAATCGAAATAGACATAATAATGTCGAACAGTTCTATCAAGCTGAAGGCTGTTGAAAACTAATGATACCTATTTGTTATTTTTCTAAGGATTTTTTTTAAATATTTGTTTAGTCGAATTTTGAATATAGGCTGAGTGAAAATAGTTCGAGTTGTGTCTATGACTCATGGTAGGGGAGCAAACACCAACTTTGTTGGTTCATGCCACCATCGCCCATCAGTCTTACTTTACGCTCACTTATGAGTAAAAATCCATTACCAGAGAAGTTCAACTCGTAATGTTATGTTTATGAGTCTCATTTTGCATTTTTTTTACAAAAATTTCAATTTCAGGACTTTTGATGATAATTTTTACGAATCTTAATATCACAATTTGTAAAAGTCACCTTTTTATTTGTACGCTGATGGCAATATCTCTTTATCTTTATATTTATCTTTAATATCAAGCGAATATGCTGGATTCTTCTTATCGTGTCACTAGTTCCTTCGAACCAGTGTGGTGAAAGGATTTCAAGTACGCCTCGAAGAGGCTCCTTTCGTGCACTCGACACATGTTTTCGAACTTTTAGGTTCTACGACATGCCGGTTTCCTCACGATGTTTTCCTTTACCGTTGCGAGAACGCGGGATGCATACATAGATCTTTTCTGCTACCGGGATTCGAACCCGCGACCAAGGTAAGGACCTCATCCACTCGGCGACCACGTCCTCATGGATTATTTATTATAAACCAACGTTTTTATTAACCATATTCTTGACAAATAAAATATCATTATTCTATTTACTTTTTTATCTTAAAATGTATTTTGTACTGTTAGCTGTACCAACATGTTGTATACACTCCCAAGCTTTCACATATATATTACTCTTAATTTTGCAAAGACAAGTGCAAGCATTTTCAAATTTATGTAATCTTCATACTTATCAGAATTCTTGTGAGAAGAATGTCTTTGCAAAATTGAGAGTATCATGAAAATGTGAAAGCTTGAGAGTGTATACAATATACATATTGGTGCAGCTGACTGTAAATCCGTTTTTCAATATTTTATGTATGAACAAGAACTATTTCGCCAAAAATATATCACTATTTACTAGCTTCATACAAAAATACTGCAATTCGACGAACAACGCGTGCAGAGGGAGGAATAAATTGAAAGCTTGCAAAACTAGTTCGACTAGATTGAAGAATTTCTTTGTAAACTGTTACCACGCGAGCTGGTGCAAAATGGAGCGAACTGGAATATCAAAGGCCTTGTCATATACCTTTTATTTTTGACTCGGCTCTGTTCAAAACATTGTATAAAGGACACAGACCGTGCTGAAATACACCACAAGTTTCTAATTAACAGAAAAAAATACGTACATATATAATAGCCAGTTGCCGAACACAGTTGACAAAAATTTTTTTGCAAAATATATATGGTAATATTTGATATTTGTTACTGTTAGTCCTTTTTCTATGGCCTTGCGCCAACTGGTACGCATCGTAAATAATTATTTTCATTTTTTCATTCATCGTTTGGCAAACTCGGGTACCTAGCTCGGCTCGGGCGCCGCACTCGCCCCGCTGTCATTTTGTAGTACCTATTCAAAAATTCTGTCTGCACAGATACAAAATAGTACCCCTTTTGCAATGACAATTTAAGTTTTTTGGTGATTGAAAACTTATGGT
Source organism: Lobophora halterata (assembly GCA_932526365.1). Lineage (NCBI taxonomy): Eukaryota > Metazoa > Arthropoda > Insecta > Lepidoptera > Geometridae > Lobophora > Lobophora halterata. Next base: position 560,978 of record OW052007.1, read on the forward strand.
GTTTCTTTTATGGTAGAGATGGTTCTAAGATTGGGTGTTTCAATGTATCAACCGATAGCTCAGCAAAAGTTCAACCCAGTACGATTTTGTACTGTTTTGACTTATTTTACATACGTTTCATTCTCAAGACAACACACTGAATAAACACTTTAAAATAAAAATTAGTACATCGATAAATACACGTACATAAACGGCTTAATCTTGGCTGACTGACTGACTGACTGACAACGCACAGGCTATACCACTTTACGTAGTGACTTGAAATTTCAAGGGTATATTCGTCAAGATGTGGAGTCGCGTAGTATAATAAGAAACGAATTTAGTTATCTTCGCAACACAATCGAAGTAGCGGGTGTCAACTAGTATTTGATACATATCAGTCGGTTTCTTGTATCTTGCTAACATTATTCAGATCATAACGATATACAATATGATCTAATGGTACAGCGCTATAGCATGGAAATGATTGCTACTTCTATTTCATTGTCACATGGTGATATGATTTCATTTTGTCACAGTGAAATCACCGGTGATATTGCCACCGGCCTAATGTGATAATGCCACATTTTGTTAAAATAATTCACGCATGACGCGACGTCACGCAATCACTGCCGCTCACAGTCAGCACACTACTGACTGTCTGTTATTGATATTTACGATACGAATGAAATTTCGAATGGTGACAAGTATCATGACATCACAGCGTACAAAATCGCCTGCCGGGGCACGCCTGGTGGATATCGCAGTGATTTTGTAATTGACTTAATCTCAGAATGTAACAAGTGTTATGTGTGATCAGTTTATACCATGATAAATAGCACGTTACTCGGTATACTCTCCATGCTTACAGCGCTGTAATTAATCGTTATTGGCGCATCTGCTGTTGACAAGGAATTAATTAGGTAATCCGATCTGTTTTGTAGTTTCTGATGGAGTCACTTTCAGCTCCGGATGTTTGGTAAACAGTTTGATTAATTTATGCACAGTCGTAAAAACAAGTTTTTTAAATTATCTACGTACAATTACGAACCCTATTTTCTAATTATCCTGTCGAAACGAAAAATCTGTCGGGAAAATACTAATTCCAGATCCGTACAAAAAATAATAAAAGAAATGACTTTGATCCCGCGTCCGAATTAGATGGCAATTTTCGCAAAGTAACGTGGGCGAGATACCTACCATAGCACATAATGCAGTACATCAACTCCAAGTATCATTGCCTACCATTACATAATAAAATATGATAACATCGAGCTAGGTAAACAGCCTTATATCACCAATAAAAAAAAATTAAGATACCTGTGGAGAAGTAATATTAGTTAGATTAAATTTGATTTTGTGTTTTTTTTCTAAATGTAGTACTTTATCGTCTTTCGTTAACTGTCTAAAGTATTGTAAAAAAATTCTTATAATATAGTTCTTCTTCTTATCATGTCACTAGTTTCTTCGAACCAGTGTGGTGAAAGTTTTTCAAGTGCGCCTTGAAGAGGCTCCTTTCGTGCACATAAAATATAGTACTAATTACTTATGTGTGAAAATTTAATTCGACTAGTCTAACTTTTACAACTCAAGATGACTGTTATAGTGAAATTTATTTCTATGACTTTGGACTTGACCTACTGAAACACTCATACACTGCCATCACTCTGTTTGCTTTTCATTGAGGGTCTGTTATCTTAATTGGTAATCAGTAGACAGTTTTTTCAGTGAACCGAACCAGTCGTTTGGCCGGCTTTATCCGCTGATGCCACAGTTTGAGACACGTAATGTATTGTACAATGTTTACGAAAACCTTTTTGATAAGTTTACACAGTGCACCAGTACACACTTTGTAATCAAATGGTCAAATTGCTTCAAATTATTAAAAAACAGAAAATTAATGTTATGTTTGTCCAGCTCTAGGAATATTTTACACTGGAACTGCGCTAGGATAAGTTCTAGAAAAATAAAACTTTTAAAATTAAATTCAATAAATATGTAATTTTTTTTTTATTATTTTACCAATTATGAGAAATAACATTTTTATTTACACAACTAACTACTAAATAAATGCTAAAAAATTACATTGCATTTGTTGCATTTCTATTGTTATTTTGTGGGTAGTTTGGTAAATCACCGCCCGAACGTGAAGAGCTCGAGGCTCTTCAGTACATGGTCGGGAGTCATTGTGATCGGTTGTGTGTGGACGTTCTATCCAAAATCCGTTGATTTCCTGCCTTTTTTGGCCGTGCTAAATCTACATCTCAACATTAATTGATACTTGTGAAGTGCCGTGGGTTAATTGCCGTGCTGTGTGCGTTTTCCAAAGACTTTCGAACCTGGACCCGCCGTGCGAGTCCACAGGACCTGCTTGCCACCAAAGCAATAATCCAGGAGCAGCAGTTCAAAGGTAAGTGGTGTTCAATTGCCTTCGGAATTCTGTAGAAACGTTTTCAGCCCTAAACACTGAACTTTCAGAACTCAAAATACATACTATAATATCGCAAGAAAAAATAATCTCAAAAGGTTTGGTTTAAAAACCGCACAGTATTTACTTCTCTGACTTTGAGCACTACAAAAAGTAAGGTATTTATTCTGTTTGTAATAGCTTAGAAAACTATGAAAGAGTTGGTTGCAGTTTAAACGAGCATATTATTAGAGTAAGCCACTCAATACTTTCTATTATTAATATTCAACAAAATAAATGTAAAAGAAGCAGATAACTAGAACTAGAAGACGATTATCACCGGCGAATTGAACCAATGAGCGACAAAATCCATCACGTATCTGACGTCAATTGCGTTGATCATTGGTCGAATTCCCGCTAGTAATGGGCTTCAAGTTACTAAATACCACTGCAGGACTGTTCTCCAAAAAATATAAAAATACAAAATACTGTACTCGTATTTGTAGTTCACGTGATACATAGTATTTTATCATCTAGTAAGTGCCGCTGACGTTGCAATTTCCATCAACCTGAAGACACTGCAATGCAGACAGGACCTTGCAAAGCAACGTTGCAGTTATGTGTTCAGCTCTATACTTACTTTACGACATCTCATTCGTTCACCACAGTGAAAACTGTTTAGTTTTCACACATTTTGAAATAAAACTTACCTTTTTAGCTTAGATAGATAAATATAAAATGCTATTTTGCACAAGGTAAAAAAACACAGGCGAACTAAATGTTAGTTAGTATTCTCTTCCAGCTAACCTCTTAGCTTAGTTCACAATACATTTCTATATTTAGAAACCTAAAAACCTAAGACCTCAACCTAGATACTTAAAAGACGAGGTACTTACTTGCTAAGCATATTTTAACAATATACTTTTTCACTTCTTATGCTCGTAAAGTTCAATTTTATGTACCAAGACAGTGACTATTATCAGCTGATAAAAGTCCCGTATAAAATGGCTTGCTTCAAGCCCTTAGCGTACAAATTACCATTTTTAATACTCATGTTTCTAAGACCCAAACTTTCGGAAGACGATTTCCTCACGATCTAATGTAAGATAAGAAGATTTTTGTATAATTGGTGAGTACCTGCACTACACACCATACATAGGTACCAAAACGCTTTCAAATCTAGCTCAATGCCCGTATAGGCAGTACGCAATAAATGAACACGATATAAAATAAATATGAACATCTGAGAGTGATCTTTGATAGACACTTAAACAACCCTTGGTAGGAATGTAATTTGTCGTGTCAAAACACTGGATTCAATTCATTCGACAATCTGTTATTGTCATCATGAATCGGACAATACGCTCTGCACTTCCTAGGACAAGATATTAGCCTGCAATATCTCAAGACGTTGCAAGTGTAGACACAGGCTGAGGTAAGATAGCTGGTTAATATGGTATGTTATTTTGTATTACATAAGTGAGAAACATGCAAACAAACTTGTGTATCCCATCACCTCATACTAATATCATAAATCATTTATCTATTCTTATTTTTGTAGATGTTTTTACCCGACTGCCAAGGAAGGGTTATGTTTATCGCGCGTATCTTGTACTTGTGTATGTATGTAAATTTATTTGTTACCTGGTATCTAACAAACGGCTGTAAGGATTTTGAGTTAAGTTTTCGTTAGTATGGTGCGCAATATTGTTGTGCTATGAGCTATGCTATGTAATGCTATATTATTATAGCGTAGTCTGAAGACAGCTTGAGTTTCGGCTCAATAACCCGAGTGTCCTTGACGGGTTAAAACAAACAAAATGGCGGATTTTTGGCATTAAGTTATTAAATTTTGTTTACCAAACCTATTGAGCAGGGTAGTTATCAAAATGAAGGAAATTATAATGGAGATTACAAAAATATGCTTAAATCATATATTTAAATTTAATTTGGAGTATAATTTGGCAATCAATATAATAATCATTTCGCAGGCGGGTTTCAGTTTTTTTTAAAATTTTAAGCTTGTTATAAAAGATGGATTGATGTTTATTTTCTTGAGACTGGCCAAGATACGTCGTCCGTATTGTATATACGATATGATGCAAAGATGTAGGTATGTTGTAACCATGTATCGAAACGTTTACTTTATGATTATGTTATAACAAAATATATTCGGGTCAGTTTAAAAGAAATACCAGCTATCTCTAAATCGGCTAGAAACGTTTCTGGAACACGAGGAAATTGAAACGAGATAAAATACCTGTAATATTGGCTCGCCATGCAGCCTGGGAATCAAATCATATTTATTTATCGAAATATGCTCCGTGATCTTGCTATCGTTCCTATTTTGGCGAACGAATTGAAAAGTAAAGTATTTTCAGCTGTTTTCCTATCTAAAATTGTTTTGTTGAATATTTTTCTGTTGAATATAGAGGCATTAAGACGTCTTATTCTTCAATACACAAATTATGTAGCCGTGAACGAGTAATTATCAGAAAACCTTGTAAATACGCTGCAATTACGTTTAATTAAATATTTTAAATAAATATACCTAAGAAAACTGTGTTAAATTAAGTGATTCTAGATAACGTTCTAAGAAATCTTAAATACTAGTCTTATCATAACAAAATAAAGAAACTTATATTTATTACAGATAAACTTATTAACCTACATTAATAATACACATTTTGAAAAATCTCACGAGAGATTAGTAATTAATGGATGCCCCCTTATAGCTGCCTCTTTTTAAAGGGTTGTAAGTATTCGCCAGCAAATCTCCATCTTTATTTTCCAAGCATAATTGATTGAAGTTTTATATGGACTATATTAATAAGTAATATTTAATTTTACAGAGAACTAGAACTTAGTCTTAGTTCTATAGTTCTCTGTAAAATTGAATATTGATATTCTTCATTATTTATCCGACTTATCCGACAGAGGACCAAGGTTACCGACATAGCTCAGAGAATTAGCAAGCTGAAGTGGCAGTGGGCTGGTCATATCTGCCGAAGAACCGATAACCGCTGGGGTAAACGAGTTCTTGAGTGGAGACCGCGAATCGGCAAACGTAGTGTAGGACGCCCTCCGGCCAGGTGGGGTGACGATCTGCGGAAGGTTGCAGGCAGAAAATGGATGCGGCAAGCCGAAGACAGGGCGCGATGGCGCTCATTGGGAGAGGCCTATGTCCAGCAGTGGACTGCGATAGGCTGATGATGATGATGATGATGATTCTTCATTATAATTCCCTTTTGATCTTCTTGCAAACTAGGATCGCGAGAGCATTCCCTCGAGACTTCGATACAGCTCAGCTTAACTTCATTAATGGTTGATCAATTTGTTTATTTAAATAAGTAATTGGATGGGCTCTTGAAATAACGGCTCGAGAAAATGTGATGGTTATTCAACCGACTTCAAAAAAGGAAGTGGTTATCAATTTGGTTGAATGTTTTTTTTTTCATGTTGCTTGAGAGGTTGTATTTTCAGATTGGTCCCATAGAAATATTATCAAAATCGGATCGGTTTCGTTTTTATAATAAAATAACTGAAAAAAAAGTCGTTGAAGTGAACCAAATTGCGTATTTTGCATCCCTGTGACTTTTCAGTGGTGCCTACGGTCACTAGAACAGTCCGATTGAAGTCGGTTGTTCTAAAACCTTGATTATGAACAATCTCGTACTGTATTTTATGCAGACCAATGTGACTGTTCTTCTTCTTATCGTGTCACTAGTTCTTTCGAACCAGCGTGGTGAAAGGATTTCAAGTGCGCTTTTCTTACACTTCACGTTTTCCGAGCTTTTTGTGCCGATCCTCACGATGTATTCAATCGTCATTATGAAATAAAAAAGTTATTTTTTAAGTTCTCTGCTCTCTTGAACCACTGAAAACTTGGTGATCCAGCTCGTTTGTCTAACTCGAGCCGAGACGTTGATTAACGACCGCGGTCTATCTCACTAGAACCTGAGGCCCGATCACAAACATTTTTGACAATTGCAATCATACCGTCACCGAGAAGCTTCGAGAATTCAGCAAAAGGAGGGATTATACCTACGTCAGAATCTGCTAACATAATTTCTGCCATTTTTGACGGGGGACGAGGTAAACACGCATTGCACACGCGCCTAACAAAACTTATTTATGTAAACGCGCACTATGATAATCTCGCACACCATCTTAAAATATGCACACAGGTATCAAATTCAGCGTATAGTTTTATTTAAAGTGCATGGCCAAGAAGGTTATATGGCCGGCAGAGGGATTCGCCTTGCGATAACCCCCCCTTTTGCTGGATTCTCGAAGCCGAGAAGTCAACAGTTTATATGACGTTTTGAAAATAATTATGCACTTTTGACTTATCAGTGACGGATACGATACGATTACGATTGTCAAAAATGTTCGTGATTGATGTTTATCTCTAAGTGCATCATGGTGTAGCACATATTATTATAGTAATACTCATTAAGTGTATAGCTATGGTACATAAAATTACTTATTCTTTGGTATAGCTCAGAAAATATGTTTGGATGGATGTGTGCGGCACAGCACTAAGCTACTGGACTGGCGAAATTCGGTAAAAATTAAGAGATGGGAGTTCTAAACGAAGAACAAGACGAGGTTCTTTTCTAGTGATGCAAGACGCCTGGTCATGTCATGGCCAAAACAGTGCATCGCAACACTATTTTTTTGGACACTTCACATAACACCATCTAGCCCCAAACTAAACATTAACAAATAACAAAGTTTAGCCCTTTGGGGTTAATAAACAATTGGATAACTATAAATTTCATCTGCTTTTATTCTATCAATAACATTGCCAATATACTGAAGAGTTCCATTGAAGAAGGAAAGTAATAACAGATTCAATTTGAACGGGACAGCGTCGGACGAAAGATAATAACGAAGTTTTTTTATAAAAAGCTAGTCGAGAGAGCTTTGCTATATTCGTGGAGGGTTCCGCTGTATTTCGATTGAATTTTGTTTTGTTGAAAAAATGAAAAAAAATTGTTATGAATTTTGTTGAAATTAAACCATTTAAATTTTTTTTACTAAGTAATATTTCAATGATTTTTCAATGTGGGTTTGGGTATATTTTTTTTTTTAAATTTATAATACGCACTGGTTTCGCGTGAAGTAATAAGGCCATTTAGCACTCCTAACTAAAAGGCCTGAATCCTAGCAGTGAGAACACTATAAGCGAATATATTGTAATACGTAATTAGCTATAATTATGTAATACGTAATTAAATTGCAAACGATCTATAGGTAACTCAACTGCTGCAACTCGATATCCGATGGCAGCGTGCCGAGCATACTGGCTGCATTGTCTCATTGTATAGCAAGGCTTATTCTTTGGGCCAAATGTGTACGTAAATAATGGTTTATGACGCATTTTAAAAGCATATTAAGCTTCCATATACATCTGGTTTAGGGTTTATTCGCACAATTTTTGTCAGGAATTCCAAAAGTTGGTATCTTCCGTGTCTCGGGGCCCATAGATAAACTCATTTGAACTCGATTACATTACAGGCGAAATGACCAAAGTTATATGAAGGGATAATGTGGACAAAATTGAGCTAAAATGACCAAAAGAAGTAACTTTGATGAGTCTAATACTAAAACTAAATTAAGGAAAATTGCGGAACTGCAAAAGCAAAGTACCTAAATAGGAAGTGAATGCTGCAATAAGTTTGTTCTATTTCTACAATAGCGCGTAATTATTATTTTTAATATAATTGATTGATTCAGGCGTTACTTTGCGGAGATCCATAAATATCAACAAATTATATAAATATATTTAGTAATAAATCCGCTTGATTTCTAATTTTATTGATTAATTGATGATAAAATTAAGAGAGATGATTTATTGATGTTTATCAATACACTCTCGTTTCGAACTTCGGCGAGTCCACACCTCCTGATGATGCCTCGTGTAGAGGCGAAACACGTGTCGTATCTTTAAACTTTGGTTTTCTGTTCGTTGACTCTTTGGTTTATAATATAGTAATATGTACTAAAGTTCTAAACTAAAGTTAAGTTAATTAAAACCTTTGTTTAGAAATCAAGCGGATTTATTACTAAATATATTTATATAATTTGTTGATATTATTATTTTTATTTTATTTATTTTAGACACAAATTACAAATGAGTGTAGTTGTAAGTTGTTAAAAAAAATTGGTTGTCTGTAAAGTAGGCTTACGGACGATAGTTTAACGTGTCAACGTCATAACCAGCGTAACGGGACAATGAGCGTTACCGGACAATGATGTCAACATTTTCGTGCATGCAGCCGGCGTTCATCGATTTATTAGACGTAGTCACGTCAAAATAAATAAAAAAAAAACAATAAACAGTTGCTTTATAAATGTAGTCTGATTTTTATGATTTAGTAGAAAAATAACAACAAAGTAACCCACTATTAGGTTAGTCATAAATTAACCTATTAGATTCACAAATAAATAGCAACTAGTTCTCATTTTTTTTAAGTACTGACCTATCTTTATGTGTTTTCTTTGGCACAACTTTGGCGATGTAGTCATACGGTTTTTGAATTGACACAACATCGACTCTACATAAAAAAATGTTTTTTTTTTGTATCCCTTAGATTCTATTATGCAGTTTCATAAAGTAGTGTTACTTAAACATCCTTCCATTTATTTTCTTTCAACAGAAAAACGGTTAAGTTTTTCTTCATTCCTTTTAAAGTACTTGAGCGACACTTTTATTGAATTAACAAGAGTCCTACAGAACCCTGAAAGCAATAAAACGGAAGTAGCCCTACAGTGAGACGTTATGGCTTCAAATGGCACTCGCCACAGTTTCAGCGAGATTTATTATAATATACTTAGCAAAGTGTATATCTTAAGTGTTAAGGTCATCGTGCACTGGAGCTCGACGCACCATTTTGCAGCAAAGTTATTGTAGCTAGGCAAAGCTGCATTGTTCTTTGTAGCACTATTACGATAGAACATCACATTGTTCACTATAATTTTAATATTATTCCATATTGTAATTATCTAGTTTTAAGATGTAAGCAATTCTATCTATCTATTTATTTATAACCAAATAATCAATATATATAAAAGGCTAAGTCCTAACTGACTGATTGACTGATAGAAAACGCACAGGCCTTATCCTCTGCTGAACGTAGTTTAATTTGTGAAAAAAAAAGTTTTTTTTATTATTTGTTTCATGATTTCATGTTTGATGACACGAATGGTCGAGTGGCAATTGGGTTAGATACGACTGCAATGCCGGTGTCGCGGGTTCGATTCCTGCTCAGGACAAATATTTGTGTGATGAACATTGGTGCTTGTTTGTTGTCTGTCTGTTTGTAAGTATGTCTAGGTGTTTTCTGCGTGTCATCTCTACGTAGCATACTACGTATGTATTTGCAAAAAAGAAAACAGGATTCCATCAGTTATCTGGTTCCCATAGTACAAGCTTTCTTAGTTTGGGGCTAGTTGGGCGCTGTGTGAAATGTCGAAACATAATTTGTATAAAATAAATGTATAATGTAGCTCAACATGAAACTTAAAACCTTTAGTGGTTTCAGGATACAATTTTTTTTTTTAAATATAAGTTTTTATGTAAGTTAATATATATGTATATAAATATATACCTATATTATTATTATTTGCCCGTCGCGCTCTAGTATGCATCTTCAAATAAGGAACAATAAGGGCTATAAGTACACTTGTTTCTTTGAGTACCTACCACGTGGAAGAAGCGTTGCTTTATACTTGATGTGTCTTTACTGTTCTCGTAAAGACTTGGTGTTATCTCCGTATTATCTCGTAAAATACTGCACATTTTTGTCAGTGGAATAAAGATAAGACTGCACTCAATGTATTTTATTTTCAAAGTTTTATTCAGGCACAAGTTTACAATTTCTTGATATCTTTGAGTAAGAAGCTGTTTCTATATATAAGATTTGAATTTATAAGCGGTAAGACGTTACCGTTGGGAGGTACCCCCCTGCAGGATGCCAGCTAAATAGATACCAACGAGGTGCCAGATATTTTGTTACCAAGCATGTGTTAGCATTATTGTGTTCCGGTTTGAAGAGCACTGTAGCTAGAGAAATTACTGTCCTTCCGAGACTGACCATCAAAATGTCGCAAAGTGAATCGCTTTATAAAAAATAAGCCTTTATTGCTGACCTTAATAAGTTTACATGATTTGTGTAACTACTGTGTGACGACACCGTGGCTTAGTTGGTAGTGACCCTGCCTACGAAGCTTGGCGTTCCGGGTTCGATCCCCGGCCGGGGCAAATATTTGTGTGACGAACACAAATATTTGTTCTCGGGTCTTGCATGTTGTGATGTCTTGTATGTGTCCATGCCACCTGCGACACAGGAAATCCTAGTGCAGGGGTGTGAGTGTGTGAATGTTTATGTTTATGTTTTACTAAATTTTTTTAAACATTTTTTGTACTTTCTGTATATTACCAATGTTGTTTTATTTGTCAGCTTGTCCTTCGACAAAGGCCTCCTCTAAAGCTTTCCATTTTATTCAGTCCCTTGCTCTGCGTGTCCATACGGGGCCGGCTATTTTTCTCGAATCATGATGATAATAATTTGAGGATCGCTTTGGCAATGTTTAAATCAAAGTCCTGTGTTGCACTGTTCTGGTCATGAGCTCATCGGCTGCAAAATGTTTAGTATTAAAAAATAAATAATATTTTATTCCCAAATTGCATCCGAAGAGTTCTAGTACAGTTAGCAAGGAAAGTTTTCAATACGATTTTTGTTTAACTACTGGGTCCATATTTTAATCATTGTAAGTAGGTACTTAATCAATAATAAATTAATACTCCTAGATTTTTCTAAATGACTTGTTTTTATAATCATTGGTAAGAATCTAGTGGACTGACCACCAAAAAGCCAAAAAGGTGACGCGACTTTCATGCGGAAGGTCGTGGGTTCGAATCCGGCCTTACGCCAATGGATTTTTCTGTTCAACAAATCTATGTGTGCATTATAACACGTGGTGGTGAAGGAAACATCGTGAGGAAACCGGCATGTCCCAGAACCTCTCTCCTTCTAAAAACATGTGTCAAGTGCACGAAAGGAATCTCTTCGAGGCGCACTAGAAATCCTTTCAACACATTAGTTGAAAGAACTAGTGACACGATAAGAAGAAGAACTTTTGATTGTTAGACGCGCTTTTTCAATTCTAAAAATTAATTACATATAAAAATTAATAAATTAATTTTTCAAAGCTGTGGCTGCTCTTTTTTAGGCTGTTTTACGTTTATTTTGAATATGTTACTAACCTTAGAATAAGCCTTATATTAACAAAATATGGTGTAATATTTACCGAAATAAAAGATTTGAATTGAATTGAATTGAATAATACGAGTACCTATATCTCGAATATGGCATTATATGTAACATGAATAACATTTGGGTGGTCGTCATTTTTCTCTTTATCACCGAAACTAAGCTGGTGCTATACATATTCTAGTCTTTCCTTCATTCAAGTTTTTATTCACGGAAGAAAGTCATTTCAGTTACAAATCATCATATTATATTTATTTACACAATTTAAATACTATCTCAATAAAATTATAAAATAAATAAAGCTTACCTACTCCAGTTTATGATTTTCAACTTAGTATTTTTTTTTTGTATTTATAACTTTTAATATAAACATGAAACTATGTGCTTCGAGAATATAATATTAATTTCGTAGCTCTAATGAATCTACTTATTTCTTAATAATTGTGAGACGTTTCAAAAACACCTAGCGATTCTGAAAAATCATTAATTACTTAGATTATTTATACCCAGACACTAATTAATTATCTTCGATATCTATGTTGATAAATTTCAACAAATTATTTTAAAATATTTACTAATGTATAAATCAAAGTTTTTGTATGTCATATGTAGTACAATCGACTTCAGTTAGAACTGTTCTCAATACTCTAGTGACCGTAAATACCACTAAAAAGTCACAGGACAGCAAATTACGCATTATTTGTTTGGACGACATATTTTATTCAGTTAGGTATGTTATTTTATTTCAATTTAATTTATTTTAATTCAATTTGTTTTAGTTTAATTTAATTTAGTTTAATTGTATGTAATTTAATAGTTTAATGTTTATGTGAAATATGGATCTTTAGTAGTCCAAAATTAAATATTTTATTTTTTATTTCAATTTCGAAACAAAGTACTAAACCGATTTTGATGATTTTTCTATGGGACCAATTTAAAAGTATTTACCTCTTAAAAACCTTTTATAATTATTATTGTGAGCCTGAATTGTCCGACTGCAAAGTATAACCTTTTAAATTAAAAAAAAACCAATTGGTTGATAAATAACGAATTTCTATGGTACCTAACAAACAATATAAAAAAACTACTGAATTGAGAACCTCCTCCTGTTTAATAAGTTACTTGAAAATTATTCAATTATATATAATTGCAATAAAATGCGGCCACATTTGTATTTGTATTTGTATTTATTTATTTTACTTTAACTAGAACGGCTTACACCAATTATCCTAATTAAAGATTATACATTTGTCAGAACATTACATTATTCAAAACATAAAAGTCATTAAAAATAATCAATAAATATTAAAAGTTCAAAATTAACTTATTAAAGTTTCTTATACGTCCTCGCAAAACTGTAGACACATAAATAAAATCTTCTTACATCCATCCGCAAACAGATCACAGTCCGGTCACATAATCTCTACATAATCTCACATAATCAGTCACATAATTCTCTATGATAATTTGATGTGTGTACATCTGTATTTTTTTGAAGGCGCAAGGCGTGATTTAATTGTAAAACATTTTTGTATTAGGAATATAAGTAAAACTGATAAAGCTGTGATTAAAAGTATTCAACATGAACGGTGTGTTAGATATTATTTTACCTGACTGTACTTTTCAAGCAAAAGGTTTGCCAAATGAAACTAAATACACGCTACTTTGAAAAGTTGTCCAAATGCTACTAAATGTATGAAAAATAAAAAGGTTGCCAAATGCCACTTTTGCGTAGGTATAAAACGAGGGTTACGAAATGAAACGTTGTCCAAATGGGACATAGCCTGATTCCCGTACCCTCGAAAGAACAGTCGCTCAGAAAAATCTAGCTCATACTCGGTAGGTACTTCAAAACACAATTCACAGCTGTGACGTCACCGTCTCACCGAAATCCCAAGCACAACACATAAATAAGTCATCTACAAATCGTGTAACGTACGGCTGCGATCCCATATGCACACACAGGCGACGTCTGAGGTCATTTATCTGAGGAGACACCCTGTATTGTATCTCAATATTGACGCTTGCAAAATGGCGCTGTGTATTTTGTACTATAATTTCGTGATTTGAATTAGTAATTGGATTTTAACCTTGCATCAATAGGTATATATATAAGAGGCTTGGACCTGACTGACTGATTGACTGACAATGGACATGCCAAACCACTGAACGTAGAGACTTGAAATTTGGAGGATGTGTTCGTTAGTTTAGAGCTGTTAGTCATCGTCGCACTTGAATCCTTTCACCAGATTGGTTTGAAAGAACTGTGACACGATAAGAAGAAGAGCATTAAAATGTGGCCACATAATTTTCTATGATCATTTGATTCCTGTACCCTCGAAAAAACACTCGCTCAGAAAAATGTAGCTCATACTCGGTAGGTACTTCAAAACACAATTCACAACACATAAATAAGTCATCCTAACAAATCGTGTAACGTACGGCTGAGTTCCCATATGCACAAGGACTGGCGAAGTCTAAGGTCATCTATCTGAGGAGACACCCTGTATTGTATCTCAATATTGACTTGCAAATTGGCGCTGTGTATTTTGTACTATAATTTTGTGATTTGAATTCGGAATTGGATTATATTTGGAGTTCTCCGTTGAGTAAGTTAAATTCACCATTATTCATTACCTAATGTTTTTACTAGGTGCTTTAAAAACATAGTTTGATCAATCAACATCATTATAAAGCAGTCCACTGGAGGTTTTTACTAGGGCGTGCCATCGTGCCCGATATTTGGCTTTTCTTTATTATTTAATAAATGCAGGTAATTATTAAGTAGTTATTCATTTGTATCAACAAATTATATAAATATATTTAGTAATAAATCCGCTTAATTTCTAAACAAAGGTTTTAATTAACTTAACTTTAGTTTAGTTAACTAAACTCTCGTTTCGAACTTCGGCGAGTCCACACCTCCTGATGATGCCTCGTGTAGAGGCGAAACACGTGTCGTATCTTTAAACTTTGGTTTTCTGTTCGTTGACTCTTTGGTTTATAATATAGTAATATGTACTAAAGTTCTAAACTAAAGTTAAGTTAATTAAAAACTTTGTTTAGAAATCAAGCGGATTTATTACTAAATATATTTATATAATTTGTTGATATTTATGGATTTCCGCAAAGTAACGCCTGAATCAATCAATTATCTGTTATTCATTTGATTTATATTGTAAAAAAACCACAAATAAATTTTACATTATATTTGCATAGTCTTAAGTCTGGAACTGTGTACTCTACACAGTTCCAAAGATACCAAACCATATTTTATGAGTTTTGTTCCCAATTGCACCTGAAGCAATTATTTTATCAATGTTTTTCACCAGTAGGTACAATCAAGAGTTATTCATTCATTTATTCCATTACCCACCAAAATTAGTTTTCTAATCTTCATTTCCCATTGCAATGGGGAACGAGCAAGCGTGGATGCCGAGGCCTAAGCAAGGGTGAACACGACTCATTAGACGAAGACCTTCGATCCATCCCTGCTCGAGATAACGCGAGATGGATGAGATCAGATGAGATCGGATGAGTGCGCGTTACCTCACTCTTTGGAGGAAATTCGATTTTTGGGGTAAAGCGAACGTTGGTGTAAACAGTTAAAAACTAAAAGTTAAAGTTTTACAAAAATTACAACCGATTTTGTTTGTAAAACTGAAAGCGAATTGGACTGTTTTAGTGACAGTAGACACCACTGAAAAGTCATAGGAGAGCAAAATATGCAATTTATTTTACTTTGGCGATATTTTTTTCTAAACTACTGAATCTGATTTTGATGAAATTGCTATATGAATGATTTTTATTATCGGTTGATATAAATATAAATAAATGATTAAGTTCTAAAATAATAACATAAAAAAAAAACCAAAAAAAATGGTTGTCTGTGAAGTTAGTTTATGGACAATAGTTTAACGTGAAAACGGCGGTAAACATTTACAATAAACTTCCAGATAAAATAAAAATCCAAGAAAATGATGACATTTTTGATATTAATTTAAAAGAAATGCTTTTAAAAAAATGCTATTACGAGTTGCAAGAATGTATTAAACATTCATTTAGTGACTTAACAATATGTTAAAAATATCGGCCCGTCTCTATCATTTGCAACACCCTATCCGGGTAATATTGAGTAGCTGTACTTTATTTATTTGACCTACCAAGACTTAAAATGTAACCTGCCCAATATTGCAAATAAATACTGAATACTGAACGTCATAACCAGCGTAACGAGACAACGAGCGTTACCAGACAATAATGACAACTTTTTGTGCATGCAGCCGGCGGTCATCGATTTATTAGGCGTAGTCACGTCAAATACATATAACCGAATTGAGACCCTCCTACTTTTTTGAAGTGGATTAATGAAGAAGTATATACAATCCGGAGTCAACAATCAAACAACCAATTTTAATGTTTTTTTTATCTTGGCCGTATATTTCTAATCTAGTTTACTGCTTTCTTGTTTAAATCCGATAAAGTAGAGATTCCATTTACCAACTATCAATGGATAGATCTACAAATTGAAATAGTGCATCTGACGTTCAATGGCTTTACAATCATCCAATTCCAACCATTGAAACATCCATTTGGAAAACTGAATGAAAAGATACGGATTTTCAAAACCATATTTCACTAGTCAGCTTGATGTTATCGTATTTTTGGAAGCGAGAATTTAGCTATTTCTCGAAATTGGACCACTTTGGCTTTTACAGGTTGGCATTCGGTTTAAAGAAATTGTATTACTCACAATAGTAGATTATGCACTAAGGGGATAAAGTAGTGTCTTATGTCGCGGGTGGCATATTGAACCCTGAGCTAACGAGGGACTCAGTAACTCCTGAGCGAAGCGAGAGAGTTATGTAGGGTCAAGGTTCAAGCTGCCCAAGACGAAGACAGGCTTTATCCCAGAGGAGCATACTCTACTTTTCACACCTTCTGCGAGGCAATAAAAAGCCAGGGTTCCGATCTCAGCAGCCAACACCATCTTTTGTTTCACAATCTTTGAAGTCGCGCCGTTTTTCTTTTTTTTTATGTTTCATCTGTCACTCTCTTCTGTCCCCCTAGGGTGACAGATGGGACAAAAAGTTCTATCTGTCCCCCCGTTGCTAAAAGGGAGACAGATAGAACAATTTTATTCATTGTTTTTATTCATTGTTTAAATGACCTCACAACTATAAGGGCTCCTTCAATTTATACGTTTCGTGTCGGCCACCGTACGGCGTCGGTACGATCGATTGAACGACGCCGCACTGTTGCCGCACCATGCGCTTTGTATGAAAATAAATGACCGTCCGTGCGCCGCACGACAAACGCACCGCTTCGGCACTGCAACGGTCCGACACGAAACTATGTTATTACAAAACGTTTCTAAATTTAATCGTCTAAATTGAAAGAGCCCTAAATAGAAGTGAACTAATACGCACTAGGTATTCATATAAACTTCTAAATACTGTCTATACAGTACAGTAAAAAAAAAACAATAACATACGAAACATAACAAAACTTTAATACAATGGGCGGTCTTATTGTTATCAAGCGATCTCTTCCAGATAACCAGTGTAGAGAAAGTGTAGTAATATCTACTTTATTTATATTATATCTTCTTCTTATCGTGTCACTAATTCTTTCAAAGTAGGGTGGTGAAAGGATCTGAAGTGCGCCTCGAAGAGGCTCCTTTTTGCACTTGACAAATATTTTTCGATTTATTTAGGTGTTTCAGTAGTGTAGTTTTAGGTGTTTGTGAATTACGACATATCGGTTTTCTCACGATGTTTTCCTTCACCGTAAAGCACGTGTTTTTTACTGTATACATAGAGATTTTTAGTACAGAGAAATCCATTAGTATACGACCGGGCTCGAACCCACGAACATTGGATCAAAGTCGAGGCACCAAACCCGTTCCTACACTCATAGATTTTTCTGTTATTAAAAATTGTGTATCTTATAACACGTACTTAACAATAGAAAACATCATGAGGAAACCGGCACGTCATAACTTAAAAAGTTAGTTTGTAAACATGTGTCAAGAGCTCGAAAGGAGCCCTTGAAATCCTTTAACCACACTGGTTCAATAAACTAGTGATACGATAAGAAGAAGAAGAGTCAGAACTAAGCTCTGCATAGATATTTTTATGTGTACCTACAATAAATAAATAACTATCTATGTATAAATGCTCCTAAGTTTTACTACAAAAATGTGTTTGTACAAAAAAAAATAAAGGAACCATCCTGCAAGTTTATAATAAAGCCATAACATTTATTGCAGCAATTCATAGACGTTTACAAAAAGGACTTACATAAACCATTTTTATCAATTTATGTTTATATTTTCGCATTACAAATTACTTCCTGCCCATTAGCTCGCCAAAATAGCCTGGAATTGTCGCGAAAACGGTTGAAATTCGCATAAAAATGAAAATAAATGCTTATAGAATCCCAAAAACACACATTAAACAAATGAGACGCAACCAAAACAAACACCAATACATTATATTATACTAATAACACCTAGGAGCGCTCTGAGGGCAATCATGTTATTTTGCCTCTTGGTTAGGGCTGTCAACGCTGCTTACCAGAAAGAACTGATATCTATAAAGGCTTCGCCAAACAGAACGCACTTACGTTGCGTCAGGGCGCTAAGTTGACGCCACGCTATAGCGCCGAACTGTGTTGTACAATGACGGTATTCTACTGTAACACCGAGCGCCGGCGCTAGCAGTACGCAACGTTCTGTCGCGGCGTCAGGACTGTTTGACAGGCTCTCAATATATCTGTACAACACAATGCAGCGTTATAGCTCAACGTAACGTTACGCCCTGATGCGGCGTAAATACGCGTTCTGTTTGGCTACATATTCAAGAAGAGAGCGGAACATGGAATATCACACACTATTTCCTGATTTGTTAAATAAATCTGTTGCAAATGGCCGACGAAGCGGAGCGAGCGCGCGGGGCGCGTCCACTGATCGGCATTCCGTATGACGTTATCGGTACGCATCGCATGTAGGCATTGCCGATGAGCGGTCCGTACAGTGCGGATCAGTGGACGCTGTTGTATGAGTTTTTATACAAGGCAACCTAAAATCCGTTGCGTGCGATGCTTCCGATACGTCCAATGCCAGCCTGTGGACGCTTAGCTTTAAAAGCCTTCGAGAATCTAGCAAAAGGAGACGTCAAACGTCAGAATCTGCAAACATAAATTTCTGCCATTTTTAACGGGGGACGAGGTAAACTTGCATTACACATGCATCTAACAAAATCTTATTCATGTAAACTTATCATAATATCTTAAAATATGCACACAGTTATCAAATATAGGGCATAGTTTTATTTAACGTGAATGGTCAAGAAGGTTATATGGCCAACAGAGGGCGTACGCCTTGCATTAACATCTCTTTTGGCTAGATTCTCATAGATAAAAGCGTCTCCTTTAGGCCTGTCGCAATCTAGGCCTCCGACCATAGCTATCGGTAGCCGGCGACGAACAGTTTACATACATTTCTGTAAAATATCCTAAATATTTATTTTTTTATTGTTCTAGCGCGTGGCCACCCTCGGCGTCACGTGTGCATGCGGTGAGTCCCAACAAAATATACTTATTAATGAAAAAAGCGTTGTATTGTATACTGATTCTTAGGCCAACACCGGTCGCTGGGTTTGATGGCTCGTAGCGGAACGTCTGTGTTTCCTCCGCTTAAATAGATTCATTTTGATATTTTGGATTTATATTTGAGTAATTTTCGAAGAATTATATCCAAAGTTACGTTTTCCCCGGCAACCCTGAGCCTTTTGACGCTATCAGATGGCGTGGCGTAATAACACAGTAATGGATGCGCGGAGACCCGGCGAGCGATTCATCGTCATCCGTCTTCTCTGATCGCGGCGCGACGCCCGGCGATACTCCACATGACACCAATTTTCATAAAGCATACAATCCTTTTGTGTTGGGACTTCATGCAACCAGTATAAAGAATAATTTTAGTAGCTCGCTACCCGTGACTTCCCTTGCTTGGTATCGAGATTAAACGTATTCTATGTCCTATTCAAAAGAAACTAAATTTCAGCTCAATTGGTTTTAGTGTGATTGAGCAACAAACCATCTATCCAATATTCAATCCAAAATAACAATAACATATTAACACTATTTATTGTAAAACATGTAACAATGTACAACAAGGGTCTTACAAAAGGCGAATTTATCGTTAATTACGATATCTTACAGATAACCTAAGAACTAACTCAACTATAAGTAAGGACTTTGCACAGTCTCAGCACAGTGTTCAGTCATTGTTTTAGCCTGGACATACACAATTTAGCATGCTCTCCTACGCACAGAAGCGCTTAGTAAATACCACTGAATTGAACAAAAGAAAAACTACGATTAATGGATTTTAGTGGGTGTAAATGAATACCCCTAAAAATTTATTTTTCTTTTGGGCTACGAGTATATCCGTATCTTAGTTTACGAGTACTTAGATATTGTATAAACTTCTTCCGGCGGAAAGGCGTTAACACATCTCATTATATACGCATCAACAAACTCGCTCACTTGCTCGTCTTATCTACATTATCTTATCTTATCTTATGTAATTTTTTGACGTGATTACGTCTATTAGACTCCGGAATCGATAAACGCCGGCTGCGTGCACGAAAACGTTGACGTCATTGGTAACGCTGTCAATGTCAGGTAACGCTCATTCTCCGGTAACGCTGTCATTATCCGGTAACGCTCATTGTCCGTAAAACTATCGTCCGTAAACCAAGTTTACAGACAACCTATTTTTATTACCGTTTTATTTTTGAAAATGAATATAACATTACAAGTGCTAAGGCATTGTGTTAGTATTGTTTGAATGTGTTATTCTCAGCTGCACATGATCGAATGTTCTCAAAAAAATATAATTCTCATCGACTGCAAAATTTTTAAAAATAATATTTTTATCAACAAAATCATACAAATTGCCCCCAAAGAGTTCTAGTACAGTTAGCAAGGAAAGTTTTCAATACGATTATTGCTTAAGTTCTGTGTAATATTTTATTAA
Organism: Lobophora halterata; assembly: GCA_932526365.1. NCBI lineage: Eukaryota > Metazoa > Arthropoda > Insecta > Lepidoptera > Geometridae > Lobophora > Lobophora halterata. The sequence continues at coordinate 581,691 of OW052007.1, forward strand.
AGTTTTATTTTTGAAAATTAATATTGAATGAGACTTACAACAATATTTCACCGCTAAAGGAGCGCAGATGAAAATTGAGTGAATTAATCCATCTTCATGCCATCTACAATTTATTTCATACAGTCAAGATTGATTGATCGAATATGAAAAGGGACGTTTGGAAGAACTTGACCATCCTAATTAATATCATAAAGGTATTTTATAGCCTAAAGTTTAATGATAGATGGAAAAAATAATCTTTTTGCTAGTCACGTTGGGCGTATAATTTTTTTTTAAACAAATTTGTCGCTAATTTTATGCTTTTAATTTTTTTTAATAGATGACAACATCATTGAGGCTATAGGAACCAAGATAATCGCGAAAAACCGATAACTGTAACCTTTGACCTTGAATAACTTACGATGCAGCATGTGATTTTATGTAACTTTTGAGACAACTTTTAGACGATCAAAATGAAAGTGTATACGAGTTTCCAGCTTGTTATCACTCATTCCGATGCGAAACCCAAAATTTGACTGGCCTCTTTCTATTTTGATACAACGCGGACAAAGTCATGACAGCTGCCAGCTATAGCTATATAATTATTTCAGTAAGTTTAATCACACGTAAAAAGTACCTAACTCTATTAGAAAATTTAATGTTAAAGTGTAGGAGAGAACCACCGCCTTAACCTCGCCGTGCAATAAATCAAATACTTGAAAAGTTGGCAAAGAATTTTGACAGGATTTCACGGAATTTCCAGCGCTGAAACTTTACTTTAAAACCAATAATTGGTCCACAGCTTTGGGATGAATGCTGGTTTTGACAACCCACTTCCGTTTCTTTTAGGTATGCCTGATAAAAAGTTTTGTGTGTGTAAGCACTTTACTACAACATGTTTACATACAACATGTTTAATAATGTCAACAAATTATATAAATATATTTAGTAATAAATCCGCTTGATTTCTAAACAAAGGTTTTAATTAACTTAACTTTAGTTTAGAACTTTAGTACATATTGCTATATTATAAACCAAAGAGTCAACGAACAGAAAACCAAAGTTCAAAGATACGACACGTGTTTCGCCTCTACACGAGGCATCATCAGGAGGTGTGGACTCGCCGAAGTTCGAAACGAGAGTTAAAAAATGGTTTATCAATTTCACACAACGCTATTTAGCCCCAAACTTAGCAAGGTTATAGGAACGCGGGAAACTAAATCTCTAAATTAATTAAGGTTAGAAAAATAATTACAAATCTATGTTCAAATCTTCTTTTTCTTCGTGTTCTTCATTACTGAAGGTCGTGCCGGTCTTGAAATACGTGGCTCGATTGACAAACTGTTTCCACGCTTGTCTGTCTTCAGCATGTCTCAGGGCGGCAGAGACAGGGAGTCCCGTGAGTGTCTTGACCTGGTCGGACCAGCGGCTATGTGATCCAGCGGCCGCGTGGTCTTTTACCTTCAACCTTTCTCACTACAACCAATTTTTCGAGATTGTCGGGTTGCCTTCGGGCTATATGGCAAATGTTCAACTATTTATGATTAATAATGCCGCTGATCTCCGGCTCTTTTCATCCATTTATACTAATATTGTATGACAAAGCATTCGCAAGTTATTTGAACAAATTCAAATTGAGCTCACGATACGACAGTAGGGAACTGTACCTTTGAACGCTCGAGCGCGATCTTCCAAAGTGGCCGTGATTCCAGCTTCAGGTGAATTTGAAAGTTAAATATTCCACGATTCAGGTTTTATTAAAAAACGTCGTCTGTCGAGAGCAGGGATGCCTGAATTAAACGAGACACTGTTTCATTTGAACGTTTGTACACGTACTAGTCTCCCGTAGTGCCTAGCTTTTTTACCCGACTGCCAAGGGAGAGTTATGTTTTTCGCGCGTATCTTGTATGTATGTATGTATGTAAAATTCTTTGTTATCTACCTCATATCTTCCAAACAGCTGGATAGATTTTGACAGTTAAGGTATCGTTAGATTCAGCCAATAACCTGATGGGTTTTTAAAATAAATTAACAAAATGGCGAATAATAAGTCGTTTATAAATTTTTGTTTACCAAACCTATTGAGTAGGGTATCAAAATAAAGGAAATTAAAAGGAAATTGACAAAAAAAACAAAAATGTATTTTATATAAGTCTTATGAATTGGCATGTCAAATATTTGCATAATATTTTTGCAATCGGGTTTTTAGTTTTTATACTTTAAGCTTGTAACCGTTACTTTTCAAAATGTTGTGTTAAAATTGGTTTTCACGTGAATACTGAACCTTTAGTTATAAAAAATTCTAAAGGGTATTTTCACCCGTGAATAGATTATTCAAACAGTTTTGGATAAATAACTTTAAGAACTATGTTATGAACAATATTTATTTGGATCAAAGAATAATTGGAAACTAAAAACAAAATGTAGTGATTATCCAGTTTTTAGGTTTTATTTTAGCATAATTAATAGAGAAAAACATGAATGGATGGTAGGAGTTTTTTACAAATGTCGGTTTAGCAGAAGCTTATTACAGAAATATTATAGTTTAAAATATGATTTAAGATTTTAAAGATTATAATCACTGACTGGTTGGTGGTTTTATCAAAGTATGTTCAACTTGAACATACTTTGATAAAACCACAATTTACCCTTTCAAATGACTGTAATCTCTAACTTTGTCATAAACTGCTGGGATTAATCAAATTCTGACACCTTCAAGGGGTTAGATGGAAAGCTAATTAAGTCCAACTTTTATAATTGAAGTTGTCTTACAAAGTTGGATGAAAGGAAGGAGGGAGGTCAAAACCTAAATAATAATTATTTGCGTGGGATGCTTTTAGAACGCTCTTTATTTTTCCCGTATCTTCGTGAAAAGTCGTATTTTTATTCAACTTTTATTAAGGACAGTTACTTTCTTTTTGAATGAATTATTGTACTTTTTGGAAAATTATGATCCGGCTTAATCTTGTAAATACTCTTTATATTGTTACCAGCTGCAGCCTTGTCGGTGATGTCGATATAAAAACATTGGTCTTACACCAGTATTCTAAGTTAGCCCTCAAACTCAAACTCACTTTACGTAAGTAGTAAAATGGCCGTTGCTTTACTAAAAGCTTCGGCTGTCACCTGTCAAATATCATGAAATTCCTGATAAATTATGCGATATAATTTTATCAGATTGTTAAATTAGATATATTAATAGATATATACGGTGTCGTCTATATTAATATAATTAGATATATTAATATAGACGACACCGTGGCTTAGTTGGTAGTGACCCTGCCTACGAAGCTTGGTGTTCCGGGTTCGATCCCCGGCCGGGGCAAATATTTGTGTGACGAACACAAATGTTTGTTCTCGGGTCTTGGATGTTGTGATGTCTTGTTTGTGTCCATGCTACCTGCGACACAAGGAATCCTAGTGCAGGGGTGTGAGTGTGTGAATGTTTTTAATGCATGATAAATTTTTCACGCCGTTACACGGTGGAGTATGTGAAACCAAATATTATAATTTAAGTACTGTATACCATACTTCATGCAATAAGCGATTTCATTTCATTTCATTTCATAGCTAAATTTGTTCAGTAGTTTTAGCGTGATTAAGAAGCAAACATCCATTTATCCACTCACGTCCCATCGAACCTCAAAAACCTTTGTTCTAACAATATAAAATTCGCATCTACATATGACGTGGGAAGCGCTTTATTCAAAACCACTGACATAGATTTCCAAGAATCCCTAATCATTCATCCCGTTTAGCTCTTTGTTCCACAGTTTTAAATGAAAGTATTTAGATAACCAAGCTGAGTTTACCCCACGTAAAACTATTCCAATTTAACCAACTTTATAGCCAGAGAAATTAACAGATAGACAAAAACGTAGGCAGTTAAAGTGGTTTATGTTCCGTGTTTTGTGAGCCCGTCGATATAAATAGCTGTCCGAAAACATTGTTCAACTAGTTTGTACATTTTCGATTATTAGTTCTGATGTATATGGGTAGAGTAGGGTATTTTGGCTATTTAGTAAAATGGAGGTATACATCCTTGCCTTGTAATAAGACAGTCGTTGGTTCGAATTCCTGTGGAAGACATGCGCAAATACGTGTTTAGTCGAAAAAATATAGTTATATCTATATATCTATGTTAAATTATGCATAGGCTTAGCCGTGTGTTATCGTCTACATTTCTTTGTTTAATGCATTACTTAAAATGTTTAGTAATAGGTGAAAACTTTTAATTGTCCCTAAGCACTTACTTTCTTTACTATATTGTTCTTAACTAGCTGTAAGTTTTTCTAAAAAATAAAAAAAATAAAATGAAATATGATAATGAAGGATCATATCGTGAGCATACCGGCACATGGCATGGAACAGATAATAAGCTTAAAGTTTATAAAAATCTGAAAACCCGACTGCCAAAATATTATAATTATATTAATTCATTATTCCTAATTAAAAAAAAAAACATAATTACAACTTTGTACCTCATCTGCATTGCCCATTGAAGTTTTTTTTGAAATTAAAAACGTTTGATGCATTAGCTGACGTGACACAGGCAGTTATACTTTTCCCCGTTTGAAGTGAGGATCAGCCCTCGGGGTATTTCCCAAGAATTGAGTGTGGGGTAAATAGCAGATCGAGAAACTCAAACACAACCTTTGCGTTGCGGTGTCCCTGTAGCTTCAATTATTCCTTGTTGGGTGAAACCAGGTAAACCATACTCGTAATTAACAATTAACAGGTAAAACCGCTAACTTTACACGGATACTGCAGCTGACTGTCAGACTTGAGGTCGGTGAGTAAATAAGGGTTAAAGGGATGAATTTTGAGGGCATTGACCGTGTTTGACCTTTTAATGGGACAAAGTAATTGATTTTGTGCTATTTCGTTGAGAATTGTATAAATTTTGCACGAATTTGGGGTAGAAGTAAGTTGGCAACAGTATTTTATTAGGTAGAGGCAAAGTAGAGTCTAAGTTACGGTAAATGCATAACTGATTTGATTGATTGATTAAACAAAATTTATGATGTTTTCATGGAAGTTCCTTAAATTAGGTCAAAACAATACATTTCGCAGGTGTTACATCAATATACACCACATTTTTATAACTTTATTTATTTCAAGTTAATTTGCCATATATGTGCTCAGTAGCGGCAACTAATTATATTTTTTCTTCTTTCTGGTGATTAAAAATTTACGGTCATTATAAAAGTCTTCGTCCTGACTGACTGACTGACAGACAACGTTCAGGCCAAACTAATGAACACCGAGACTAGAAATTTGAATGGATACGTCAAGTAGATTAAATATTAGATTATATTAAAACTCTTTATTGTTAATCCTGGAGACACCTAGGAGAAACATACACATTGAAACTTCATGTAATCTAAACGCGTACTAATAAAGTAATTTGATAAATTCGCTACGCACACGAAATTGTGGGCGTCAGTTAGTATAATATATTAATAGCAGGATTTACTCGTACACAAATTGCAGCTCGAATTGTTCTGAAACAACCTCAAAATTCACAAAACACGACACGGAGAAAGTATCGCTACGACAACGACACGTACAAACTCGAAAGGAAGATTACCCCTACCCCTTAGTCTGTTTCCCCCCTGCCTCCCCTCTTTGCTAACATCTTTGATTACTCTTCAAGTTTTTGTCGCATACAAATAAGAATTTTCATGCAAACAGATCCTTTGCATTTGCAACTGTGCTCCATTTATTTCATTTATTTTCATTGTGTGTGCAGTGTAATGTAATTCACAAATAAATATATTTATCATTTCTTTGTTTTAAAATTCTTAAGAGGATTGTCCCTAATAAACGCGCGAATAGGCACTTTTGGTTTGAATAATATTGAAGAACTCTCTGCATTTAATGACACTACAAAAATATCTCAACTGCCTAATAGACGAGTGTTCCCTTACACCGCGTGATATTTCTAAAATTATTCTTAATTTACGAGAAAAAAATTCTTTATATTGATCAAAAACATCGAAATCGACCTTTTGTATTTGAATGATTTAAGCTATATCATTGAGAATATTTGAAAATTCTTTGGTGTTATCGTAAGACAAAAGTATAAATATTTCCGACACCACGCCTTTTTTTCAGAAATTCCAACCAAAAAGCAATAATCCAGGCTTAAACATCATTGATTTTTCGATCCCCGCCGTCCATACATTTTAGTATGAAAAACTTGACTCGCTATAAAATAGACAACGTGCCCGCAAAAAATTCAGTACCCCCTTAGTATTCAAGGTGACTGCACGTCCGTTGAGATCAAACGTAGACTATGACTTATCTGTGGTTGGGATGACACTAAGGGTGCGTCGCGACGTCAGGAGTATCGGACACAAATGCTAATATGTACCCTTCGACTAAGTAGACGATCTAGGTAAATGAGCTTTGTTATCATTTTTTTACGTACCTTAAAAAGCGTTACTAATTTTTTTCTACCCATTTCAGGTAGATATGGAAAACATACGGGAAATTACACACACAAAAAATTACATTATTGTTCACCCAGATGCAGTCTGAATTTTAAAAATCTAACATTGGGAACGTATAGGGCGTATGGGGGTGAGATCAGAAAAACCTCGACTTTTCACCCCCTTTCACCCACCTTTGAGGTGCAACATGGTATCTCAAAAAGTGTAAGTCGTACAAAGTTAAAACTTTACCCACAGGTAAATTATTTGTTCTAATTTAAAATTTTTGAAAAATCCAATATGGCTGCCATACAAAAAAAAAATAAAAAAATAAAAAACTTTAAACGCTTGTATCTCGTAAACGGTTGCAGCTAGAGGCCTGATTTTTGTACTTATTATTTTGGATGAGGTGCGTTATTGCAAAGCCAGCGACCTCCACGAAGCGAGGCAGTAACCTGAGTGTTCACCCCCCCTCGGGGTGCAATATGGTATCTCGAAAAGTGTAAGTCGTACAAAGTTGAAACTTTCACCATAGTTGTAATTCAGTCTGTAGTCTGTAGTCAATAGTGTTTACTTATTTCTGACATCGACTTGTTGACAATATTATGACATAAGTTGATGGCAACATAATAATATGGGTGTTTTGGTGTGTACATATTATTGTAACTAAGTATGAAAACATAATTTTGAAAATGTCGATATGTGTACATACTATTGCACGCGACTGTACTTGACTAGTTTAACGTCCGCGACTTTGTACGCGTGGGGACCATTTTCGAGTCATTATTGTGTAACTAACTCTTTGTTGACTTTGTTTCATAGATTGAGATAATATCCAAAAATCGTACACTCTGACCCCACCCTTTGCCGCTGGCTAATGAGTAGTACTCACTACTGGCCAACGGGCGTCGCGATGTCAAGCTAATGGCACAATACATTGCGTGTTTTTTATGACATTCTTCAGCATCCTACAAAGATAAAGGTGTTATGAAAATGTAACTTGTGCGTAGCACCGAAAGTATATTTGTTTCTTTCCAGGGTGGTATACTATGAGTGCGCGATGAGTCTGTATGAGTAGAAAATATCTATGTGTGTGTTCAATCAAAAGTTCCCACGCTTGCAGACCGGAGCCTTAAGTGTTAATATTATTAATGTTATAGTACGATGACACACGGCTTTTTTACACGCTACACGCCAGCGACTTCACTTGTAGCGTGTAAAGTCGCCCAGTGTCATCGGCGTTTTTACAATCAGCTTGTTGACAATCCTTCCCAAAAGCTAACTCGCTCACACGCTAACGTTTTAAAACACCAACGCACAACAAAAATACGCTAGTCTGAAACCGCACTAACTTATATTTTCATTTCTTCTTATCGTGGCACTAGTTCTTTCGAACCAGTGTGGTGAAAGGATTAGTGTCTCCGGAAGTGCGCCTCGAAGAGGCTCCTTTCGTGCACTCGACACATGTTTTCGAACTTTTTGGTTCTACGATATGCCGGTTTCCTCACGATGTTTTCTTTCACCGTTGCGAGAACGTGGGATGCATATAATAGATTATTTCAACCGAAAAAACCCATTTACGCATGACTGCCACCGGGATTCGAACCCGCGACCGCAAGATAAGGGTCTCATCCAGTCGGCCACCACGTTCTCTTTGTTTCATTCTTCATTGTATTCAGGTATGTCCAGGTATTTAAGAATGTCCACATTTTTCATTGTATTTAGGTATGTTCAGTACAAATTTCACACACAAAACATTCCTTGACGAATAGAAGCTACTTTTTAGGGAAAGACTGTGGGGTATTTTATGCATAGACCTTTGTTTAGAATGTTAGCTAAAAAATGCTAACAAGATAACGTTAAAAAAAAACCATCAATTTTTATTCGCATATCCTGCATAAAAGAATTTAATAATTTATATTTATTGTTTCACGTTTTCATCCGTATAAATTGAATTCTCTTTTAATTTTCCAACTATCTCGTTAGTCGCTCCAGTCGACTGTGAAACTCATGTTAATCGCAACCGGGATTAGTCTCTATATTCCTTTATGCAATTAAAACGTCTCTTGCGCTGTTTGAGCTCGCGAGATCCGCTCGACTCGCTCTTGCCCACGCTTGAATTAACTCACAATACCTTTGAGTTACTCGTATCGAGTTGTACTGTTACTTACCTAGCTCTTTTTACCCGACTGACAAGGAAGGGTTATGTTTTTCGTGCGTATCTTGTATGTATGGAAATTTCTTTGTTACCTCGTATCTTCCAAACGGCTGGATCGATTTTGACAGTTATGGTATCTTTAGATTTGTCGAACTCTATACAAGGTTTTTTCAAGTATATATTTTTTTGGATCCCATTATGTGCTGTTGGGTAATGCAAAGGTTTCCCCGAAAACACATTAATTTCGAAGATAAAAATCCTGAATCGCTTTTTTTAATTTCATCTGAGGAGCATAAATAGGCAAATTTTCAGACCCTAATATAAATGATTTAGGAGCAATGGAGCATCCATGTTTAAACCTAATTAAACTTTGAACCTTTGTTCTCAGATTCGTTGGGATTCTCAAAATTACTTTTTTGTGTGTGTGATGAATCAGTGACTGTGTCAGTGAGTCAGCCAGTCAGTACATTTTGTATTTGTATTTGTATTTATTTATTTACTAAAAAGTTAATAATATATTCTATTCTATTCTGTTAATATTATATTATTAATACATATTATCCGCTCGCTATTCCGAACTCGGAAACGCCGCAAATGCCCGGTTGCCCACAGATTAGCGGGAAACTTGTTCTATTTTCTATACCCTGTTGACACGAGTTTAATTTTCTTAATTTGCCTTATTTTGGTAGTAACTTTTCTGAAAATTACTTAACCAGGCGAAGTGATGGCAGGTGGAGTAAAGCTATGACCGAGTGGTGGCCGAAAGTGGGATATCGAAGTCGTGGTCGTCCGTTCGCGGTGGGTCGACGACATTAAGAAAGTCGCGGGCAACTTTTGGATGCGAAAAGCACAAGACCGGAGAGAATGGCGTATACAGAAGAAGGCCTACACCCAGCAGTGGGTAGTTACGGGCTGTGGATGATTATGATGATGAACTTTTCTGACATGAGGTGGAGTGATTATTCACTATTTATGTTTTTGTTTGTATGAGAATGGGTCTTGTAAGTTTCTTTTTATTTCGTATAGTTATTATGTAAGTTACCTATGTGATTGCGTTGTTTAGTTGTAGGTAAGTATATTTCGACACAATTTAATAATAATAATAATAAACATTCACACACTCACACCCCTGCACTAGGATTCCCTGTGTCGCAGGTGGCATGGACACATACAACACATCACAACATCCAAGACCCGAGAACAAACATTTGTGTTCGTCACAAATATTTACCCCGGCCGGGGATGCCCTGAACACCAAGCTTCGTAGGCAGGGTCACTACCAACTAAGCCACGGTGTCGTGATGTAAAAATTGTTTGAGAATAAATGAAATGAAATGTAGATGACAAACTACATTAAATTTAGTACAATTCCATTAAACTTCTATACAACTGTCACAAGTCATAATTTGCATTAATTTGTATTTTGTTTTTACAAAGACAACGGACGGGTCTGCATTTGCATTGCTAATGTTTGATGAGGCACAGATGGCGCTGTTGTCGCCGCCACAGAATGAGTCAGCAGAATAGACAGAGAGGCATTATGCTTCTTCTTCTTCTTCGAATCGTATCACTAGTTCTTTCGATCCAGTGTGGTGAAAGGATTTCAAGTGCGCCTCAATGAGACTCCTTTCGTGCACTTGACACAAATGTTTTCGAACCTAAATCCAACCAAATTTTAGGCTTATAAATTTAGCAGTTGACTATCATCTGTATATAAATTTTTCCATCTTAAATACTTTTGCATTTATTTATAAACTCTAAAAAGGATGAATGAATAAATGATATAAAATATTGAATGTGACACTAATGTATTCTATAGTGTTTTAGGTCCTGCTAGTATAGCGTAAATACCACCAGTTTATGTCCTAATGCCCGGGATACACGAGGCTAGTTTACAAGCCAGGATAACAAGATAGTTATGGTAAGCTAGAAAGCTAGCAGCTCTGGCTTCGTGTAAACAGAACTAACTTAATTTCTAGGCTAGTAAGCTAGTGAGAAAGTATGCTAGTTCTGTTTACACAAAGCCAAAGCTAGCAGAACTATCTTGCTATCCTAGCTTGAAAAAAACACAGTAGGTAAGTAATTCGTCTCCTCACAATTTTAACATGAATGAATGATTGAATGAGCCTTTTATTCTGCTGGTGTCAGCAGTATGTCTCCTGGTGTTTGTTGTATGGACTAAATGGGTAGTTACGTTTCGAGCAGTTTTTTTTTTTTTATAGAGGATTTCGGTCATAATCCCCCACGGGGACCAGCCGGGGAAGTGATTGTTGCATTTTTTATAATAATAAATAAAATAAAAATTAAAAAAAAATCTTTATTTTCCTATGACACTTTACAAATTAAAAAGTACATACTAAAAATATATTAAGGTTCGATTGTGTACGGACCGCCTGTGGCGGTAAAAGCCTCCTCCAAGGTTCTCCAATTATCTCTATCCCTTGCTCTTCTTGGCCATAGTTTTCCGGCCACCTTCACGATGTCGTCACTCCATCTTGTTGAAGGTCTTCCTCTTCTTCTCTTTGTGCCTCTGGGTGTCCAGTTGGTAAGTACATGGCTCCACCTGTTTGAGTCCAAGCTTTGTATGTTTTTTTAAAATACGTTAGAGTATATTTTAATCTATCTATCTTTTAGTTTAGAATTACTTACCTATCTACTTTTTTTATGTGTTGTTAGTTATTCTATTACGGCAAATACATTTCATTTCATTTCCAAAACCAGCTTCGTGTATAACCAGCATTAGTCTAGATAATAAAATGGTTTAGTGTTGGTACTGTTAGCACAACTGCGGGCCCGCGCCCGGGGTATTTTCTCACACGGCTTTGTAATTTTAGGGTATCATCAACTTTTTACTGCAAAACCTATCTACATATTTTACGCAGAATACAGGAAAACTGTTTTTCATAGGCACGTACGAGACGCGGGTTTACGGTTTTTTGTGCCATTCTTCTGAATTGTTAATCCTCGTAAGCTGATGCGAATAGCCTAGTTTGGGCATAAAGTGTTTGGTGATGTTATAGTGATGTTTTTCTTTTAGAAAAATACAGGTTCCCTTAATAATCTTTGGCCACCATTCGTAAGTCTTCGAAAAACTAGCGAATCCTACGCTAATAGGTAATCTGTCTATTTTAACGCCAGTTGCAATATTCTTAAATTATGCGTTAGTAAATAATTTATAAATTGTCAACATTTAATGATTGTCAATTATATTGAAACGATAATAAAGTTCTGTAACAAATATTTATTCGACGGAACATAAAACGATCTCGTTGTTTGTCCGTCTGTCACACGTGTTTCCTCGAAGATGCTTTCACAGATGATTTGGTAAGACGTAAATACATAATATGTTAACGCAGATACGTTCTTTGATATTTTTATGTAATTTATTTGATTTCTTGTTGCTAGGACGTCTATTAAATTTATAACGCCGATTAAATTATTGTTTATTGTTTATTTAATTTGCTTACATGTAAAATCGTCTTATTAGCTTAGGTTCTAATATATTAGCTAGCGGTGCACATGACCCTGTCAGGGCACTGCAAACATTCTGTCCTATTAAATTACTTACCTTTAAGTTAAGTTTGAAAGGTACTTTATAAATTTATTAAAACAAATATTTATTTCATTCATGTTGTTTAAACTTCTTCAGCAAAACCACTGAGCAATCGCTTTCTGCTGTTAATTTAAACACAAAATTGTTAACAACATAATTCAGAACAAAATTTAACGTTTATCTTGGATTTAAATGTAAATTAATTTCGCAGTTGTGGAGGGGTGTCAAAAATATACGTAATCTTTAAGAAGTTATCCTCACTTTCAGTATAGACACTTATAAAAATCACGATAAATGACTTTCTTCGGTCAAACTAATTAAACTAAACTCCCTAATTTGTCCACATTAGTGATAATGTAAACAAAGTGAAAAATGCAGGTGACCGTACAATAAGTAAGTACATGATTACGTAGTCATTTAGTTTTTTTTAAACTGTACTGCAAATTGTAATATCATAATTTGAGTACTGGCTTATACCTCCAACTTACTTTTTAAAAATACAGAGTACAAATTCTTGAAAAAACGGCGTTACAGGTTAGTGTCATTAGTGCTTTGAGAACAAATTAATGTGCTATTGAATTGGGGTTCAATTTAAAAAAAAGGGATATTTTCTGTCATATATTCATAGTATAAATATAGTATGAATATATAATAATATATTCATAATAAGGAACTACTATGTGAATATTAATATCTCTATCCTATAAGCCGAACAACGTTTGTTTTACAAAAATATATTATTTCACATAGTTCCCAATTTCCAAGCTCTGCTGAGATTGGGACTAAATAAAAGGTTTTCGTAGTCTTTCACGGTTATCACACATAGTTATTAGATTGTAACGGATATTTATCGCGCTCACCTTATCTATTTTTTTCCGACGTTTCGGCTATATTGATAAACACCCGTTAGAATCTAATAACTACGCTAAACAAAATGTCCAAACATTATATAGCACCACACTTACATACATAGTTATAACTTCAAGATCAAGTTCAATTTTTTTTATTGGTAACAATATTGTTAGTTACAAGTAATTTAACAATATACCACATATACGGCAGTTACTCGTAAATAAAGCAATTTAAGGAGTCGTCTGACTGCCGACGGCAACTTAATAAATGCGTGGTCGTTACCTTACCGAGGTAAATAACGGTGGTAACTATCCGCGAAACTTAATGTATTTAACTTCGGGCACGAAGACTGGGGTAAAATATTCCTAACCTAATGAATTCCTGAATCTACCTACTTGACGAACATGGTCTTTTTGGTTTATATTTTCAAAATCATGGCCTGAATGCGTAGTTTTCGTTTCGGGAGAAGTTTTATTACACCCTGTAGAATGAAAAATTAACTATAAAAAAATAACTTACATTTTTTTTTTTGAGAATGAATGGATGACTCAAACTTCTCGAAACCACTGAATTGATTCGGTTGAAATACAAAAGATATTGAAAATTACAGTATCACGCGAGACTTAACACACCCTTCGAATTTTAAGTGTCTAGGTTCAGTGGTTTGGCCTGTGCGTTGTCTGGCATTGAGTCAGTCAGGACTAAACCTTTAATATACATATAGTGATAAGATAAAACCGCAAATTTAGTAAGAGACATTTTTTGATAGATAGGTAGATATTTTTCCCTAATTCCTAATAGAGGCAATGTAGGTTATTACGCGATAAAGGTAGTCGGCATGATATGTTTTGTACATGGCATGATATCAAAGGAACTGATAAAAAAGGTTGATAACATAATAAATTGACTCGAGAAAAAATTCGCTCGTCACGGCGGTATTTTTCTTTGGTCGTGAATAAGTTATCTCGAGAAAATAGCTTATAAATAAATATTTCACTATTTTAAGTGTCTAGGTTCAGTGGTTTGGCCTGTGCGTTGTCTGGCATTGAGTCAGTCAGGACTAAACCTTTAATATACATATAGTGATAAGATAAAACCGCAAATTTAGTAAGAGACATTTTTTGATAGATAGGTAGATATTTTTCCCTAATTCCTAATAGAGGCAATGTAGGTTATTACGCGATAAAGGTAGTCGGCATGTTATATTTTGTACATGGCATGATATCAAAGGAACTGATAAAAAAGGTTGATAACATAATAAATTGACTCGAGAAAAAATTCGCTCGTCACGGCGCTATTTTTCTTTGGTCGTGAATAAGTTATCTCGAGAAAATACCTTATAAATAAATATTTCACTGCTCTAGATTTTAGCTCTATATCTGTGAACTCGAACCATTAGCAACATACAAATTATTGATGTTTTAGGGTTTTTTTATGGAAACTCTAAATTGATTTATTACTTTATGATGTTTGATATATTTAAAAACTGAATATTTTTGACTTGTAATTATGTATGTAATTATCGTACCGTGTCCGAATCGAGACTGCTTGAGATTGCCCTACAACTGCTACAAGTATAGGACATAATATACAATGTACTACGTTGTATCTATGCATGCAGAATTTTTGGTTACTACAAAATGACACAGTGACAGGCAGCGGGGCGAGTGCGGCGCCCGAGCTGAGCTTTTGCGAGCTGGGTCGAGCTAGGTGCCCGAGTTAGAGGGAGATCTTGCTGGGTTTGAGAGCGGTCGGAGTGGGGGCTCTGGCTGCATGATACTTGAACCCGGGACGGCTGCAGTGCACGGGGAGGCTTGCACTGCAAGCGGAGCTCGGGGTCGGCGCAAGCCTTGGGAGGGATGGGCCTCACAGCAACGTGCGTGAGGGGCACCGTTACGTGTTCTTCGGATATCCCGGGCACCCCTCTAATGCGCAAAGGTCGGCCACCACGGGGTTTTAGTCGGTTTAAGTCCGACATATCCCTCCCCCCACCCCTCTCCCCCCACCCCCTGGGGAATTCCTCATGGATGCCTTCCGCGCATCCGCGAATACCCCATGTAAAAAAAAAGGTGCCCGAGTTTGCCAAACGGCGAATGAAATTCAAATAATTTACAATGATGCGTATCAATTGACACAAGTCCACAGAAAAATGACGAACGGTAACAGTATGTATTTTTTTCTGGTATTTAATTAAAAACTTGTGGTTACACTAATATTATTTCACATTTATATTTTAACGTGAAACTTTACCTGCGCCTCGTTCGAACAATGGTTAGCAACTTTTATAAAATCCATGATAAAGTTTGAAACTGAAATGATGCAATTTTGCAATAGTTTTTGGTCTGGAAGTTTTCGCTAACAAAATGTTTGCACTTTTTAGTTTTTGAACAAAGTTTTCATAGTTGCATTGAAAATGAAAAAAAAAAACAGGGAACTCCAATTTTCCAACGCTCTCTCGAACTACAACCAAAGAATTTACAACGCAAGACTTTACGCGTGGTACTTAGATATTAATATTGTATTATGTATATAATATAATATTGGAAATTATTAATAAAATATTTTTATATAGGTACATTTAGAACTTTATTTGATACGTATGTTTATACAAATGGTAAAATGTATTAAAAAATATTTTTTTTTAATTATTTTTCTTGCGGCTTTATCTACGATAAAAAGTAACCTATGTATTTTTCCAGCTTATAAACTATATCCAGAATAAATCACATCATAATAGTAGTTTTGGCGTCGATCCAACCTTACAATATTTTGCCTTTAAACTATACATTTTTTTGTTAATTTTGTAAATATGATTTGAAATTTACTAACATTTTGCTCGAAATTTTATTTAATATGTAATAATATTATTTCATAAAGTTACTCGCTCAACTACCTCTTGCATGTCGTCTTCACGTATAATTGCTGTGGCACTTGGCCTGTTATGTGTCATGTTCCTGAAAAAATGTATTAATGTACACTGAGGTGCAGACGGAGGCTGATCATTTCCGAGAACCCGACTTGTAGGTTAGATATAGGCGAGGCTGAAAAACAGCGCGGCTGAGTCCTCGACCTGTTCACGACATCACTACCTACCTAACCAACTTGGAGTTTAGAACTTTATCTTTAAAACTTTTTTGTATTAGGTTAGCGTATGTTTAAGTGAATAAATGCCTTTTTATTTATTTACTGTTGGTGTTCAATAAAAAAAAAATATAAATATTAGAAGGATATTATATTTATTTGAACATCTTCTGTAGAGTAACATGTCCGTCCACACTCACCTACCACTCAGGGTGAATAAAAGTTTAGCCGTAGAAATGGGGAGTTTTGGTAGATCTCATTAAAATGTTTGGTTTGTTCCATAGATGAATAACGGTGTTCCTTATAGAACACCAAGATAGACAGTATCAAATCAAAATGGAGTCGTAAGACAGGACCAAAAAGTTTCAGACACCTTGTCAATAAATATGAAATATCTCCATTTTCAGATAATATTTGTTACTTTTTACGATGTAGTTTTATTAACAATGATAAAGCCTAGTAGTTTTAACATATCATTCAAGATACATTCAAGATCTATCTATAAACGTAAAACACTAGGTTCGTAGGGACAATTTATATGCTGAAATGGCCACATGCCTTTCATATTGATTTTTTACATTCAAGACCTATCTAGAAATATGAAAACCAAGGTTCTGGGTTTTATATTAGGTGCTGAAAAGGCCTGATCCTTTTAATTTTGATTTTTTGACCATCTAGCTACTTTAGACCCCTGGATTTTATCTATACCCGTTTATTTTAGCCTGATTCTATTTAAGTTGGAATGTTACATTCAGGATTTATCTGAATTCCTTTATTTTTTTAAGTTTTCGTAGCATTTTGGCTGTTTAATAGAAAAATACAGTCTTTTTTTGTCGACTTTTGTTCAAATTTTTTATTACTTCGTATTTTTCTCCCTATTGAGGTACATACAAAGAAAAATAATTATTTTGATATTACTTTAATTTGAATAAATAAAATTATGCACAATTACCATAAATGAGTTTCGTTAAAAAAACAAGAATAAAAATCCAATGTTTCATTACCATACAAAACATATTTACTATTTCCCAGAATAAAGTGATAAGTTACTATTAATTTCGTTAACTGAACCGTCAATAGGCATAGAATAAAATTGTAAGATCATAATGCAATATGTATCCTCGCTTAGAAAGCCGGGAACAAAATGGTAATCGACAATACAAATTCTTAGCACTGATTTTATTTTACTAATATCTTATTTTGTTAATATCTCTTATACGATTAAGGCTATTAATTATCCAATAAGACAACAATAATACAAAAAAAAACAACTTTCATTTGAGGTATCCCATATCTTATAATGTCCAGTGGTTCGCAAGATATTAACGAAATTCGGTTTTTTATTTTTCCTGAATAGTTGTGTTTTTGCAATTACCATTTTATTCTCCAGAGACGGCGATATAATATTTATCTAGCCTGTTATTCGAAAATTAGCATCGTACCAAAATGTACTAGAAGTTAGCCATGTGGCATCTTTTATTGGTCGCATTTTCAAAGTACTACATTGTGTTTCTATACTTTAATACTTCTGTGGTTGGTTCATGTTTCAAGGGCGTTGTTCCAACTGGCACGTGAGACTTGCTAACGAATGTATCTAGATAGAGGTGGCTAGAGGTAGCATGTACGTACAGGCAAAAAAAGGTGATGAACTCTTTTATTTTCGAGTCTGGGTATTTTTATGGAGGGTTCTACACTGTGTATGTAAAAGTACGACTGAGTGAATGAGTTTTTAAGGCTTTTAAGGAAAGAAGGAAATAACGCAGTGAATGTAGATGAAACGAATGAAAGGATATTTTCTTCTGTGCGTGTAGGTACCTATATAAAAATAAATGGCTGTTCGTTAGTCTCGTTAAATCTCAAAAACGGTTTGACCGATTTGAATATTTTTTTGATTTCGTTCGCTTCAATGCTTCAATACCCTAAAAAGAACAATATTAGGGAAAATTCAACGATAAACATTTCTTCTACGGCTAGTGTTTTTACCCGACTGCCAAGGAAGGGTTATGTTTTTTATATATTTGCCCCCATGTGCCATGTTAAAATAACAAGTAAGTACATAGTCAAGTCTTTTCTTTATTGATCCTAAACCTAAACTTATACGGTATTTTAGCCAAATCCAAGTGGTTTCGGTGTGTATTTCCATACATGTAAATATGTATTCCCCATGGTACGCCACGAAAAGTATCTAATTTTGGTTTTCATAGCTTCATCCACCGACTTTCTGAAAAACAAGATAAATGTAAATCATGACTGACATCCCAGACAGCCAGGTGAGAAATGGTTGTGCAAGCTCTGCTAAGAGCTTACAAATAAAACGAACGTAGGTATAATAATTAATTTTATTTAACTTCAATAAGACTGTTGTATAATTTTGTTCCTAATTATATCAATTAGAATATTAGAATTAGGAATTATTAGAATAATTCCTAAATGGCAGGCATTTTAAAGATAAGATAAAGATAAAGATTTTCATTTTTCACGAAACATGATAGGTTAGATGGTAGGTAACAGAGTATGTACATTCATGTCTCACCAAGAACTAGCATACAAAATATTCGCGTAGAAATGCAAAACAAAATTACAATTTGATTATCAGATAAGATTATAACTATTATTAATAAATTGTACTTCAGTTAGGTAAGATAAACAAGACAACGAATAATTTTATTAACTGACTATTGGACTTGCAACTTCGTTTATTCCTTTATGCTTCTTGACTAACATGTTGTCGAATTTCAAGTATCTAAGCTCAGTGGCCTGTACGTTGTCTGTCAGTATCTCCCAGTTAAAATAAAATAAAATTAGTTGATTGATAAAATCAATCAACTAATTTTATATTTTACGTTATACTTAGTTATTTATTTCTTAAAAGTTAATGTTAAAGATAAAAATTTCGAGTATATTTTATGTGAGCATTTATCTTTTTTATTTAATTTCGGCTATATTGCCACAAACTTGATTCTAATTTCCTAAAAGCTCTAAAACTATAGAAGCGAAAACTTATGAGGACGGATAGATAAATACAGATATGTCCAAATTCCAAACGCCATTTGTTAAGTATTTAGTATATGAATGGAAAATCACATAGCTACTGATAATCCCGATACCACGCAAGCGAAGTCGCCGGCGCCTGCGTGTTTTTGTTATAGCAATTAAAACTTATTTATTTCAGCACAAATATTACATACAACATAATACTAACAAGCTTCAATTGTTGCCCAGCAGAATTCTATCATACAATGTAATCCAATGTATAAAACCTATATAATATACCAGCTACATGACGTCCATTCTATTCAGGGCGCTATCACGCACGACCACGTGATTAGTCCCGTCTATGTCCCTTCCTTGTCCCGTCTCGTCCCCTTCCGTCTCCCTTCGTCCCTCTTTTGTGCCGGGACATTCATCTCCTCCCAAGATGAAGTCGCTTAAGCCCCCGGGTACACGGACGGCGGAGAAAATAAGGATGCTACGATTTCTCTATTAAGTTACCACATTGTTTACTGTGCGGAAACTAGATGAAATAAAATAATTCTTGCCGGATTTACGTTGTTTTAGTCGGACAAAATGGATAAATGTATTGTTGTTGGTTGGGTATTTCCAGATATTTAGTAATTTTATGGTTAATTATATGATCCGCCTCTTAAAACTACATGCTACAGTATGATTTTGATTTTGACGTCACAGACACCTACCAAGAATAGGTACATCGAATATAAAATTAACCTTCAAGTAACTTAGAAAGTCTTGAATAATTTGGTTTATAAAATGGTATTAGTAACGTATTAAATGGCTTGTTCCCATGATTTGCGATATTGAAGATGGACACTGCAGAGTGCTTGCAGTTGGATATTGCAGAAGAGCCCGCACCGCGCCGCACCGTGGGAACGGTATCGTCCGTGGTAGAGCAGAGACGTCTTTCGCGGTCGGATCTGCGGCGAGTCAGTAACTGCAAAGATTCTTTAAGGTGCGAGCTCACAGAACCGTGAGAGGTTATGCGAGGTCAACAACACATACATATAACCGTGGTCGCCCGCCGTCTGTGAACAAATCCGTAGAATCGCAGATTGTCGGAAATAACAATAACAAGGATTTCAGCATAAACTGCTAGAGAAGTTTCTGGTCCAAAATTTTAGGAGTGAACATACACTCACACAAACTCAACACAACATCATCATCATCATCATCCTTGGCGCTACAGCCCCGGGTGGGCCTTGGCCTGGTCAAGTAAACAGCGCCATCCAAGCCGATCTTTGGCTTTCTTGTCAAGGATTTCTCAATTTTACTTTTACACCAGTGTGTCCATCGCGTTATTGCATCCTTGGCTGTTCTCATCACAGGCTGAATGAGGTTTCAGTGTTCTGCAGCGCTGTAAGGCAGCGCAAAGAGCTACATCGTTAAGCGCTGTAATTGCTTTTCAGTCAAAAATGAAACCATAAGATGCCAAGCGAACAGAAGAATTTTTATCAATTTTTATCATAAGTTAAGAAGTTGGTAAGATTAAGGTTATTGCGAAGCAAGGGAAGAAAGAAAGTTAACTTAGTGAAATTAAATTTATAAATGTAGGTATTTAAAGAGCATAGATTTATAACGGTGTTCCCATAGAACACCAAGATGGAGAGTATCAAACCAAAATGGTTGCGGAATACCTACAGGACAGAACATTCTCAGAAACCATGTCAATAAAAATGAAATATCTTTATTTTCAAATAATGTTTGTTACTTTTTACGATGTAGTTTTATTAACAATGAAAAAGCTTAGTGTTTTAACATTATAATATTTATCTTGTTATCTGTAACTTGTCGTTTTCGAAAATTAGTATCGGACCAAAATGTACTAGAATTTAGCATTTGGCTAACATTTTTTGGGCGCATTTATAATGTACTACATTGTGATTACGTACTTTAATACTTCTGTGTAAAAAATAAACTAAATGTCTGCGTCTGGTCTCATCCCGGAAAAAGTGGAATATTACAAGTAGATAAGATAAGGTCAGACTAAGTTCCTACCTACATTTAGTACCTAACCTACAGGTAATAGAGAGTAATTGTGTTATTTGCTGCAATAAATATTTTCATTTTTCAAATCAAAGCTAATCAAAATTGTGTAGGTAAGTTGTTTTCGCAGTGCAGGATATAGGTATATATAGGATTGCCCGTAACCCTGTTTGTTTCAACGAAGCCCGTGTTTGAGTAGTAGGTAATCCAATTCAGATTGCCAGTCGTTACCACTGTGCTATTGTTACTGCATAATTCACGTTGCCATGGCAACGCAATAAGATCTCTAATAAATCGCATTACGCCACCGAATCGCACCAATTTGTAGATATTGTTGGCTATAAGGAAATGGCGGTTTGTGCACCTGCGCCGTCCAGGTGAGTTGTAGTTTTAATTTAGATTGTATGTACAGTCAGCTGTACAAACATGTATACACTCCCAAGCTTTCACATTTGTATTACTCCAAATTTTGCAAAGAAAAGTGCACACAAGCATTTTCATCGTAAGCTGAGGTAAAGCGAGCGTACATTTTTGAGTTGTCATCCGCGTAATTTCTGCTGCATTTGTTTTCATAGAAAAGTCCTGTTTGATTCACACGGGGCGACGCAATAAGAGTTAGTTTTTCTGCTGGTCAGAATTTACGCGACCGGAATACGTGACTCACAACTCAAAAAAATACGATCTTTTAGCCTCAGCCTTAATTATCAGAATTCTTGTCTGAAGAAAAATGACTTTGCAAAATTAAGAGTATAATATTAATTTAAATGCTTGGGAGTATAAACATGCCTGTGCAGCTGACTGTACATAGCTCTAGAAATAAAACAGGCATTCGAAGCAATACAAGTGCAACGGTGAAATTTTTTGAATTTCATCCGTGGGTTCGAATTTTGTTATTTTTTGATTGCACACAGCTAACCATTCCGGACGCATACAAACACACATACCTATGATGTTTGTTTGTAAATATCATAAAAAAACACATCATAGTTTGGAAACAAATAAACTTGGAAAACACGTCAAAAATATTATTTTATCCGGTGCAGAATTTGGAAACCGGAAAAAAACAACGTTTGTGAGTTTATTTTACTTAAAAAAATGTTTCATTGCTTAAAAAATAAATAAATATTTAGGACATTTTGCAAAATGCCATCTAGCCCCAAACTAAACAGAACTTGTATTATGGGGGACCAGATGTATAAAACTTGATTGATGAAAATATTTCATTTCTACTAACGTAGAGTCGGAGAAATATTGTATTTTTTCGTCGCCATCTCCCTTTGAAGCTTTGTTTGGAATACTGTTCTACGATTACATCTGAAGAAAAGATTTGGAACTACTTGTATCCACAGAAGTATTAAAGTATAGAATCACAATGTAGTGCATTAAAAATGCGACAAAAAAGAAGCCACATTGGCTAACTTCTAGTACATTTTGGTCCGATGCTAATTTTCGAAAAATAGAAGTAAGGGCTAGATTAATATGATATTATATTAAAACTACTAGGCTCTTTCATTGTTTATAAAACTACATCGTAAAAAGTAACAAACATTATTTGAAAATGGAGATATTTTATATATATTGTACACAAGGTGTCTGATTTTCTTTGGACCTGTCTTACGACTCTATTTTGGTTTAATACTGTGTATCTTGGTGTTCTATAGGAACACCGTTATTCATCTATCCTTTTACCTAAGGAACACATACATAGCCGGGTCGGTACATTCGGCTTAGCATTTCCATAGAAACAACGACCAAACGCCTCTGGCTCAATATGTCGTACACAGCCAAGTAGTCTATATCAACCCTTAGGGCCATACTACACGGGCGGTTCCCCGCTGCGGGAATCTAATATGAATTTAATATGAATACTGCATACTACACTGCGCGGTTTCCCGTCGCGGTTCACAAACGGGAGAAATACGACCGCCGCATGCAGCGTCCAACCGCCGCTTTAGTGTCGCCGTACACGGGCCACCGGCCACAACCTCAAAACGCCGCCACCTGCATATTTCCTATAGTTTTCATACATTTTATATGAGCGCGATACGCGGTAATAGACGCCACGCGCTACAAACAGCCGCTAAACTTAAACTTAACCTACACGGGCGGTTTCCCGCTATTACGTCATTCTGCACTGAAATTTTCTCCAAACATTGCGTCATTCATCATTGGCGGATTCATGTTAAATTGAACAAAATACAGCGATAAACCACGTCCCGTGTAGTTTGATGGTCTGCGGCAGCTTTGTCGAGCGGATTCCTGCGGCGGGTGAACCGCTCGTGTAGTATGGCACTTAGTTATTACTCAACTAATATAGTTAGGCACTCTATCCTAAAAAGTTTTGTTGTGTTGTTCCAGTACAAAGTATATTTATATATTTATAGAGATAAGTTATATATTTACGAGCGAAGTTTCAAAGTTAGGTTACAGATCTTAGGCATCAGGCATACATACACGTAGAGTCGAGTACAGATATTATGTTTTAAGACTACACGCGAGTATACTAGTGTAAGTAGTTTCAGGAATAAAATGCTTTTCACTGATAGAAAAGGGCAGGCTACACCACTGGAAGTAGAGACTTAAAATTTCATCAAGATGTGCAGCCGCGTACGGTACTCCGCTAGGGTTATATTTTATTTTACAATATATTTTTTTACGTAAGTTAAGTGAATATTATAAAAATATATTAATGCACAGACGCGTTTATAACAAATATAGGGTACTGCTATGAGGTATTTTAAATTAAATTTCAATTTCAAGTCATGTGATACTTGTATTCATCTTACTTCATTTAGCTAATTACTGTTTCTGAATACCTTTAAATTGAAACTAAAGTATATATATTCTGAAACAATAAGTAATTTATTTTAAGCTTGCCTAAAACTTGAGCGTCTAGGCTCCCAAACTATAAGCTCCCAAACAATATTTACGTAACATTTTGTTGAGTTAATAAAACAAATAAACGAGTCAGGAGTCTCTCAGACACCTCACGAAGTGTCTCGTCAACGTCCCAGGTCATAAAATATTCTTATTGAATTACTCTCGTTTCATATTCACTCCTCCAAAGTTGCCCAAGGTCTATACAGGGTGAAAAACTTTTCGAAACCTTAGGGCCAGGCCACAACACTGCGTTGCGGCGTCGTATCGGAAAAAGAACATCGTACAGAAATGCGATGCGATGTCGCAACGCAAAAATTTCATCGGATACGACATCATACAATAAGACGCCGAAGTTTTAGTTTCTAGTGAGACATGGACCGCACTGCGCGTGTTCTACTTCTGCTTGCGTGAAGATGCAACGCCGCAACGCAGTGTTGTGGTATAGCCCTTACACTTTGTATTCAAGTTGCAGAAATGACTTTGAACTAGTATAGCTATCAGCCAGAATTAGCTAGTTGTATTTTTCACATTCTGAAAAAAAAACGAGCGAGCCTCAGGGCGCCTTCAAAATAGAGGCGTGAGGAAACGCCACTGTGGCGCTTCTAAAGTTTTCATACAATATCTAGACGCGCCACTATGTCACGATAGTGGCGCTGCACCTGCGCGTCTAGATATTGTATGAAAACTAGTAGAAGCGCCCCAGTAGCACCACTGTGGCACCTCTACTAGTTTTCATACAATATCTAGACGCGCCTCTCTGTCATTATAGTGGCGCTTCACATGCGCGTCTAGATATTGCATGAAACTAGTAGAATCGCCACAGTGGCACCACAGTGGCGCTTCCTCACGTCTTTAATTTGAAGGCGCCCTTACAGTAGTCGCATTATGGTGTGTAACATTTGACATCTCATTAAAATTTGGAAGAATTCTATTTACTTCATTTTTCTGAGGTCAGTACCATCTGATGGCTAAATCCCTATAGTAATTTGACTGTAACGGGTATTTATCGCGCTCGCCTCGTTTTTGTGTCCCGACGTTTCGACTGTATTGCAACAGCCGTGGTCACGTGCTAACTCCCTGTTACACACCTCCGTTGTATTTCACGAAATCACTGCCATGGCAGAGGAAATAGGTATTTCTCACATCAAAAAACATATATTTTGATTACAATAAATAATAATGTTGAAGTTTAAGGCAGTGTCCTGTTAGTGTAAGGAGTGTAAGACATTGATCGTACGATCAAACGATGCGATTTGGTCGCGTGATGAAAATTAGCCATATGAATGATTGTACGATCATACAATGCCAATTAGGACACTCTGAAGAGATTAGTGTATTTAATATCGTCGTACGACCGAATCGCATCATTTGCTCGTACGATCATTAGCCAACTAGGACAGTGCCTAAAGGTGACAGTTGCATTGAGTATACATATACTATTCACACACATACACACCCTCCACACCCACACCAGCACACACCCTTACTCAAAGTCAATTCAAAATGAAAGTAATTAAAGTAATTTAATTTATAGGCACTTATCTTTACACCTAAATTATAATATTTACAAACACTAAACTTACTTGCCTAAATAATTTAACTTTTACAATCTTAAATCTACTTTGTTTTCAATATTATTAACCTTTTAAACTTAATCAAATAGCTAAATATTGTAACGGAAGAGCGTGTTTTCCTAACACAGGTATCTTTTTACTTAAAAAGGAATCAGAACTCACGTACTACAATCCAATCTTGTATGTACACCCTGTATCATATCAGTCAATCCTGACGTGACCTTCTGAACATAAAATTTTTATGAACTAAATCATCAGCTCGAAGAACTGCTGTTTCATTTTCCTTGGATAATATTTTTGTACGTGGCTTGCGTTTTGATCTTACACGTTACTTACTTTAGATATTACTTACTTAGATACGAAGAGAATCTTATGAAGAGCATTTCAATGTTATTTTACGACAAGTAATGGATCTTTCATCAGAGCCCAGAATCCCACGAGCTGCTATCTCACGCGGACATTTGTACATATTTGAAGATATAGTAAATTGACAGAGTATACATTTCAAGAAGTAGAGCGGTGAATTTGTAACTTTTTTGGGCAATTCCCAATTTCTTTCGCTAATTATACATAGGTAACAAACAAAAAAATTCAATACAAAACGCTAACCCGGCGGTTTGTGCCACCGGGTCGGCGGCTTTGGTGTGTATATGCCATTACTTTATTTTGTGCACTGGCTGGTAAAAAAGCCGGCCAACGGCTTTTATCGACTTTCGATCCGAAGGTCGTGAGTTCGAACCCGGTCGTACACCAACAGATTTTTCTGTTCAAGAAGATCTATGTGTGCATTTAAAACACGTGCTTAACGGTGAAGGAAAACATCGTGAGGAAACCGGCATGTCATAGAACCTAAAAGTTCGTAAACAAGTGTCAAGTGCACGAACGGAGCCTCTTCGAGGCGCACTTGAAATCCTTTCACCACACTGGTTCGAAAGAAGTAGTGACACGATAAGAAAAAGAAGTGGACTGGCTATGTAAAGTTGAAGGTAAAACAGAACAGTGGTCAGTCACAGTAATAGCTGTTAAATGAATCTCCATTTACCACCACATTTATTTATTAGAATTGTACGAATGTGCAGTGTATCCCATTTGTCGACCAATTACTGCCATTCCGATATTTCCAGTATCGATGATTCTGATGACTGAAATGTATCGACCAATTACAAAAACTATTCACTATCTGGACCAAAAAATGCTTTTCTGTCATTTGAGATTTCGATATGATTGAGTTCGGTCGGTTTGCTCATACATTTTCTAAATATAATATGTATCAGTACGCTAGATAGGATTTGATTTATCTTCAACTAGCTGACGCCCGTAACTACGACTACTGCATTCCGAATGTCATTAATTCCTTTTTTAGCTTTCACTTTCAGCTGCACGAACACTTCAACAACATTTGTTTACTTTTATTGTGACAAAGTTATGTCAAGTATTCAAAAAACCATAGACAAGACAATGTGACTACCCTTTCCATAAGCTCAAATTAATATATTAAAATAATGTGTGGATTCGATGGTGACAACGCTATTTATCCTTGATTAGGAGAATCACTCGCCTCGTAGCGAGTTTGCTTGCACTTTTACTTGTAGGTATCTCGGGATGCCTGGTGATCTAAATGAACCCTAAACACATCGGATGATGGTGAACGAGCTTAGCATCTTTTTATGAATAAACTGTTTAAACAATAACGAGTAATAATGATTATATCATCAATCAATAATTACTACTAATTACCGGTGTTATTTACTATCTGATTATACATCTCATATTCCTCTTCTGACGATATTACGAACATTAACTACTAGAGCACGATTCATAATCTCCTTTTTATATCAGTTATAGGTGCAGACTGGCGCGTCCTCTGGATTTTGGTTTTGTTTTGATTAGTTGAATAACGAACAACCCGAAGTGCCTCTCACTTCATTTGTAGTACAAAAGACACACAGACTTGACTTACCATAGTCTCAGTTTTATACCCAATAACATTAGTAAGGTCGAGTCATATTTTTGTACCACATGTGTAGAGTCACGCGCCGGGCTGTTTTGCGTCCTCTTCGCTAGGTAATGAATTAAATGAACGTGATATTTATGCGTCATAAAACATATCTATCCTTAGCACGTTCTTGGTCCCTAGCATGGAGAGAAAGGATTGTAATTGGTTGCCTTTCATCCGGGAGCCGCGGGCGGGGGCGGCACCTTTCCGCCTTCGGGCAAAAATACCGATATATAATTTATTATAATAATTAATTAATCGACAGACACCTAATTCTTCCAATTAGAATTTGTTTTTAGACTGGGGTCTCTGAGGAACAGTCACAACAACATAAAATTCGTTCTTTCATTCACCTATTTAAAAATCAACAGACTTGGGAGTTACATAGCGTGTTCTGTTTGGTGCAATGAAAATTGATCTAAGTAAAGTTTTAGGCAGTACTTATATTAAAACAATCCTATCAAAGTATTCGATTTTTCGACTTTGATGCAAGTGGCAACTAAACTCATTAGAATATAACATGACTTATTGACTGAATAGAATACCAATTTAGATAAGTAGGTACTTTTTGCAAGAACCTACAATAAATTAGACCAATAATATGGAATAACTCAATCTTTAGTTCCTAACTATTAGTAAATAATTAAGTATACCATAAAATATAATTTTGTCAATGTGCTACATAAGACTCTTTATTTTCGCCATACCCGTGACTTCGCTTTCATACTACGTTTTTCCTTTTTTTTTTAGTTTGCATCCAGACCTACAGTATTTTTCCTTTAATTTTGCCTCTAGACCTAAATATGTCTATTCATTTCCTAAATAGAATTCCTCCTGATATGAACGAACATCGCGTTCGCTTCTAATTAGGAAGCGCCATAGAGCGACAAATGTACGCGTTATTGGAGGCAATGACACTTAAAGGTAGGTAAATGCTGTGTATTGTTTAGTTTTGATTTTAGGTGTTACAAATTATATTTACTTACCTTTTTTTACTTGTTATTGAAATGGTAAAAATGGCAGACAATAAAATTATGAAACATAACCTCTCACCTTAGTTTGGGCCTCACCGCCACCTACTTACTGTAAATGGTATTCTACATGTGTACAGTACAACCAATAGCGCTTAATGTATTATTATTTAGTGTATTTGTATCACCTCATCATTTAATAAATAAATTGATTTGATTAGATCTAGAGAGGAATTGTATCTAGGAGTACAAAGAGTGGCTTATTAGCTTAACGCGATCTCTTCTAGCAGTTTAAAATTCACAAGCTTAAATTTTATAAAAACTAATGGCCTTCATTATTCCAAATTAAATTTAAACATAATTGACCTATGTATATTTTTGTAATATCCTACTCGATAGGTTTGGTAAACAAAAATTTTTGAACGACCTACTGTTTAACGCCCAAAATCCCCCATATTTTTAAAACCCATCTAAGGACACTCTGGTTATTGATACAAATCTAACGATTGACAATATCCATCCAGCAATTCGGAAGATATAAATAAAATAAAATTAACAAATAAATAAATAAATATTTTGGACATTTCACACAATATGAGATAACAATGAAATTTACCTTAACTAAAGGAACTTACCTTGACAGTCAGGTAATAAAAGTATGTACTAAACGAGGTGGGATGTAAAATTAAATGGAAAGTAGGCAGGAAACATCTAAAGAAAAAAAAGCTTCGATAAATTATTTCCTAAAATCACAAAAAGAGTTGGAAAGATTGAGGGATCATAAAACCAAACAATCTTTTTCTCAGTTTATATGGAGTTCTGGAAGTTTCCAATTTACTCGAAGTAAATTGAAGTAATGTAATCCGCTTCTCCCGATTTTTATGAATCCTGCTTTGATTTATTTTGTAATTTGGGTAGGATTACTTCAACTCTTTGTAAAAATATGGGTAAGTATAGGAAATCTATTTAGATATAACCATTTTTTGAACTAAGAAAGGTATTTCCTTCCTTCTTAAGTTATCTAGTCAAAGTTCTACTCTGTTTACTGAGAACAAACATTTTATTAGTAACATCGAGTGAAATTGGTGAAACTTAAAATAATTATCAATGATGCGTACCGACTGACGCAAGACCATAGAAAAACGAATTTTCATTATATTTAGATTTTAAAGTTTTTTTTCTTTTTTTTTTTGCCATTTCTTTTTTCTTTTTTGTTCAGTAACGGGCTAACGGCAACTGATTACAAATGTAATTTTTTTTTTCTGATAATTAAAAACTTGTGGTATAGAGTTTCATGAAAACTCAGTCTTGTTATCTATTTATCTCTTATCTTCTTTATTTATCTATCGGGATAATATATTTTGATCATACATAAAACAATAAAGGTTTAATGATTAAAACAGAAAGTTTGTCAGCCTACATGAAGTGCATACGCATAGTCGTGCACAGTCACATTTACTCGTAGGACGGTGTAAATGCGACTATGATGATTGATGAATGATTCACTAATTATTTGGAAAATTACGGTCTATTCATGAACCCACCACACGCCGAGCATCACCTACCGTGGATCACTAATCTCGTCGGTACTGTGTGGTGTAGGCATGAAAATAATTGCTACTTCTATATTTTCATTGTCACAGTAATGGTGATATTATTTCATTTTATAACAGCTAAATCACCGGTGATTTCGTCACCAGTGATTTTTCATCAGTTGCCTAATGTGACTAATCTATGATTTGTTATAATAATTCACGCATGACGCGTTGTCACGAAATCACTTCCACTCACAGTCAGCACACTACTGATTGACTGTTATTATTATTTACGATACGATATGAATGATATTGTGAATGGTGACAAGCATCACGATATGAATCAATCACAGCAACCGCCGGCGTACAAAATCGCCTTCCGGGGCGTGCCCGGGCGGATGTCACCGGTGATTTTTTAACAGACTTGGTCTCAAAATGTAACAAGTGAAAGTGATCAGTTTTATACCATGATTAATAACATGTTACTCGGTATACTTTCCATGCCTAGTGTGGCGGCTGCCTGTCGGCTACTAACAAACGAGCCGGCATTGTTGACATGAATCAGAAGGTATTTGCCACTGCCGTGCAGAGGTATGCTGTGGCCGGCGGCGTGTTATGATCAAATGAAATACATAGCCGGAATACGACTGAGGTTTACCTACTCGACTACTGTTTGACTATGGACCTATAGTATGGTACATAATATTACTTATTCTTTGCCTATAGACCATGGTTTTTCGTCACGACCCTATAGAAAAGGGAGAAAACGAGAGCCATACAACGGAAACATTTTTGTAATTAATAAGTAGTGTATTCTTCACACGTGCACGTGGTGCACGAAAAGAGCGTTTTTGCACTTGAAATCCTTTCACCACACTGGTTCGAAAGAGCAGTGTACAGCACGATTACGAAGAGTATATTACACAACTACCTACATTAAAAATAGATAATTAAAAAAAAATATGATTTTTGTTTGTTAATAATACATAGTATACGTATATCTATAGGATTATAACTAGGTAGGTTATGGTGCCAATCACATTGCCTCCCCATTTCGGCCCGCTCCGGGTAAACACTCGGGCATAATTCGACGGCTCGTCCCTGGGGCGACCGATATCCCAGATACCGAGACAAAACCTCATATATTTTTGTACAATTCGTACTGAGAAAAGCTAAATGTAAAAAAAAACAGAAAATAAATCTAGAGTTCAATATTATCAATACATATATATATTTTTTTTAATACAGCATAAGCTAACTACTACAATCTTTATATAGGTATATTACAAAATTTACAAAAGGAAACAATTGGGCCATCCATAGACCGTTGCAAACGATCTATAGGTAGCTCAACTGCTCCAACTCGATACCCGATGGCAGCGTGCCGAGGATACTGGCTGCATTGCCTCTTTGTATAGCAAGGCTTATTCTTTGGCCCAGATAGCTGCCAGCCCTATACATATAATAAAGCAAGAGACCCCGAATTCTTGTACATATGTTTTTTTTTTACGGAAACGTGTTCAGACGAGTAAAAATAACTTGGCCTATTTTTTTTTTTTAGTGGAAGACTTTGTTTGTTTGTTTGTGTGTGCGTCCATCACGTCAAAACTACTGAACGGATTTTATTGAAAATTTACTAAATTATAGTTACTGAGCCTGAGATGGTTATAGGTTATATAATATTACGCTATATCTCTTCAACGGGAAGATAAAGAAGTTTAAAGTTTGTATGGAAACAGTTTTTTTTATGAGTGTATCTTTTTCATACTAAAGGATTAAGTTTCTCAAAAAAAATAATTAGATTCGGGTTTCACCGATTTTCAAAACTAAAGTTAAAAGATGTGAAAGTACGGATTGAAGGTGTTTTTAGACCAAAAGTTGAATGAAGCTGTCTCCTCAGATAAACACAATATCTGATTGAAAGTCACATTTTTATACTGTCCGCAGATGAGTGCCGCCATGTTTTTCAGTTTTCTACTAAATTCAATATTTGAGTGGTTAAAAAGAGGATTTGAAAATGTGCAAGTTTTGATTGACTTGCTTAGTACTGACACTTTGCTATTCTGTGACATTTCATTCGCGGGTGGAACAAAAAACATCGACAATAAACAATTCTTCCACGGGTGACCAGGGCCGGCTTAACCTATTGTGCAGGGTGTGCATTGCACACGGGCGCACGGTCCTAGGGGGCGCCGTGCGCCACTCGCCGCGGCCGCCCTACCCTAGCCACCGCGGGCGCCCAGGAGCGACTGCCAAGCGCCACTCGCCACGAGCGCCCTAGGGCGGCCGCGGACACTCTGGCAACCGCGAGCGCCTAAGGGCGGCCGCTAAGTGCCACTCGCCGCGAGCGCCCTAGGGTGGCCGTGTCACTCTGGCAACCGCGAGCGTCTTGGGGCGGCCGCCCAGCGCCACTCGCCGCGAGCACCCTGGGGCGGCTACGGACGCCCTGGCGGCGAAAGCGTAAAAAATTTGCGGCTCGCTTCGCTCGCCGCGATCAGGTTTGTTTAGTTGGGTGATTTTGGATCCAGATAACGCGATTTGTGAAGCGAATATTTGCGGCTTACTGTGCTCGCCGTGATCACATATACGCTGTTGTAGTTTTAGTTTTAGTATCTTAATAGAGTGATTTTCAGGACTAAATTCAAGTCGTATAAAAATTGCGGGTCGCTTCGCTCGCCGCGATCAGATTTTTATTGTTGATTTCGGGCCTTTTATATTTTGATTTTACTTAGATAGATAACCAAATCACTAGAAAATTTTGCTCAATCACATGTATGTTGTTACGTATTTTAAGGTCCTAATAGAGTGATTTCAGGACTAAAGTAAAAGCATCAAAAATTACGACTCGCTTCGCCCACAGCGAAAAAGTTGTACATAACACTACTAACTCAGAAAAAAAAAGATTCCCAGATTTTTTGAGTGGGTAAAAAGAGGGTTTGAAAATATGTAATTAGGTATTGATTGACTTAGTACTGACACTTTGCTATTCTTTGACATTTCTTCAGCGGGTGGAGCAAACAACATCGACAATAAACAATTCTTCCACGGGTGACGAAGTCGCACGCGGGTAGAGCTAGTATTTTATATGACAAATGAACAACAAAATTTATACGAATCTAGAATACAGGGTGTGAAAAGAAATATTATAATTGGTTTTAAGGACGTTTTATGGAAATATTAGATGGTTTTTTGGTGCCTGACATTCAAACAAGTTGTAATTTTCCTCAAAGATTAATGAAACAACGTACCTACCGACTCGTAGACAAGTGTTTCAATCCAGGCAAACATAAAATACTCGTGTCAAAAAAACTTGTACTTCTTAAGTGTCAATGACACACACCCAGTTTACAAGCTACAAGCCGGCGAGTTTAAAAGCTAGCCAGTGAGCGAGTTAGCTTTCGGGAGGGATTGTCAACTAGCAGATTGTAAAAAGCCAATGACACTGAGCGAGTTTACAAGCTACAAGCGAACTCGCTGGCTTGTAAACTAGGCCTATTTTTTCATAGGGAATTCTCATGGATGCCCATCGCCCTTGAGGGAGGTCGGAGGGGTATGTCGGACTTTAACCGACTAAAAGCCCATGGTGGCCGACCTCAGCGCATTAGAGGGACCCCGGGATATCCGAAGAACACGTACCGGTGTCCCTCACGCACGTTGCTGTGAGGCCCATCCCAGGGAAGGCTTGCGCCGACCCCGAGCTCCGCTTGCAGTGCATGCCTCCCCGTACACTGCAGCCGTCCCGGGTTCGAGTATAGTGCAGCCAGAGCCCCCACTCCGACCGCTCTCGAACCCAGCAAGATTTCCCTCTTGTAAACTAGGCCTGTGTCATCGACACTGTACGTCAAAACAAAAAATATTATTCAAATAGTTTATGTTTGTCCAACAGCTGTCGTTATCCGTGAAAAGGGTCGCCTAAATATTTTATCAATGACATGATCTCCTGACAAAGAGTACCGCCGTCGGATCAGAGACATTGACGAGGAATTATAGAGCCCTGGCGACCTGGCCAGCGTTCTATTTACAAATATCCTTACAGTTTAAGATGCGCAGAAGCACTATGGCATAGGGTATTTTTTTCTAAATTAACGGGTACGATTCTTTTCTAGAAAAAATGTTTTTAGTGATTAAAAGTCTCTACCTAATTTACATTAATTTTTATCTTAATCAGTCACGAGACTCAAAGAGTCAAAGGTTTCCTGGAAGGATTCTGATCAGGTTTAAAACTCTTATTAAACTCTTATCAAGCTCGTTTTTGTAGTATATGTCTTTTTTTTATGATTTATATTTTAACGTGTATAATAAATACTATGAATTATTTTTCACTTTCTATATTTTGAGATTAGGCCAACTGCATCCAGTTAAGAATTTACCTTGAATGTAAATAAATGGTCTGCTTCGGTTTATGTCATTTGGTGCTCGCTCGCCTGTTTGCGAAGCGATTGATGCAATTTCCGAAGGCTGCGAGCCGAAAATGCATTACTTTTTTTAAACGACCGGCCGTTGAAACTTCTATTTGAGTGCCTGATTGGATGAACGAAAAGGCATTTAGTCTACAGACAAGCGACTGATAGTTCTCAAAATTAAGTTTTTCGTAGCTCAAGCATTAATTTATGCGTTGATTTTAACGTATCGTATTCGTCACAGAGGAGTCAACAGTTTGTTTAATTATATTTCAAATCTGTCTATGAACACTACGACCGACGTAGGCTGTCACAAAATGCTACGACCGACGTAGGCTGTCTACAAACGCTACGACTGACGTAGGCTGTCTACGAACAATACGACCGACGTAGGCTGTCTACGAACAACACGACCGACGTAGGCTGTCTACGAACGCTACTACTGACGTAGGCTGTCTTCGAACGCTACGACTGATGTAGGTACGTTTGGTTGTATCGTTCATAGACAGTATGATCGATACAACCAAACGTAGGCAAACAAGATCAACAGATAAGAAATAATATCCCTGTTGCATCCTTTCGTACTGTCTATCTCGCTCAAACCTGTAGTCTGTTTCGCTCTAATGTTATGAAGACTCACTAACGAATGAAACACTCTCTTGTAATGTATTAACTTACTGTACATTAGTAAAATCTCATGGAGCTAATGGGAGTTAATGTATGAATATTTAAATTTATAGTAATATTTTTCGTAGGGCCATTAGCAAATAAGAAACAATAGAATCATGGAGCTCTGGGAATAAGCCCTGTCTACAAACGTTACGACCGACGTAGGCTGTCTACGAACGCTACGACCGATGTAGGCTGTTTACGAACGCTACGACCGACGTAGGCTGTCTACGAACGCTACGACCGATGTAGGCTGTCTACGAACGCTACGACCGATGTAGGCTATCTACGAACGCTACGACCGACGTAGGCTGTCTACGAACGCTACGACCAACGTAGGCTGTCTACGAACGCTACGACCAACGTAGGCTGTCTACGAACGCTACGACCGATGTAGGCTGTTTACGAACGCTACGACCGACGTAGGCTGTCTACGAACGCTACGACCGATGTAGGCTGTTTACGAACGCTACGACCGACGTAGGCTGTCTACGAACGCTACGACCGATGTAGGCTGTCTACGAACGCTACGACCGATGTAGGCTGTCTACGAACGCTACGACCGACGTAGGCTGTCTACGAACGCTACGACCAACGTAGGCTGTCTACGAACGCTACGACCAACGTAGGCTGTCTACGAACGCTACGACCGATGTAGGCTGTTTACGAACGCTACGACCGACGTAGGCTGTCTACGAACGCTACGACCAACGTAGGCTGTCTACGAACGCTACGACCGATGTAGGCTGTTTACGAACGCTACGACCGACGTAGGCTGTCTACGAACGCTACGACCAACGTAGGCTGTCTACAAACGCTACGACCAACGTAGGCTGTCTACGAACGCTACGACCAACGTAGGCTGTCTACGAACGCTACGACCGATGTAGGCTGTTTACGAACGCTACGACCGACGTAGGCTGTCTACGAACGCTACGACCAACGTAGGCTGTCTACGAACGCTACGACCGATGTAGGCTGTTTACGAACGCTACGACCGACGTAGGCTGTCTACGAACGCTACGACCAACGTAGGCTGTCTACGAACGCTACGACCGATGTAGGCTGTTTACGAACGCTACGACCGACGTAGGCTGTCTACGAACGCTACGACCAACGTAGGCTGTCTACGAACGCTACGACCAACGTAGGCTGTCTACGAACGCTACGACCAACGTAGGCTGTCTACGAACGCTACGACCGATGTAGGCTGTTTACGAACGCTACGACCGACGTAGGCTGTCTACGAACGCTACGACCAACGTAGGCTGTCTACGAACGCTACGACCGATGTAGGCTGTTTACGAACGCTACGACCGACGTAGGCTGTCTACGAACGCTACGACCAACGTAGGCTGTCTACGAACGCTACGACCAACGTAGGCTGTCTACGAACGCTACGACCGATGTAGGCTGTTTACGAACGCTACGACCGACGTAGGCTGTCTACGAACGCTACGACCGATGTAGGCTGTCTACGAACGCTACGACCGATGTAGGCTGTCTACGAACGCTACGACCGATGTAGGCTGTCTACGAACGCTACGACTGACGAAGACTGTCTACAATTCAATGCAGTAAAATGTCTACGAGGCAATGGCGTAGAATCGTACTAGGTACTCTACGAATCTATAAAGTTGTAGACAATCTACGGCGTAGTACTTTGTCTACGAAGTCGCTACGAGAAGTAGCTGTCTACGAAGTTACGGTTAGAGGACGATACTACATTCTGAGTTACAGTTTAATGATAAAGAATCTAATAATATAATTCAAAATAAGTTATTTATATGCATTGGATACACTAACACAAACATTGAATAAATTAATATAATTCGGAAAAAGATGCAATTTTGTCTAACTAATTCCATCGTGAGTCGGATGATTATAAGATAAATTATACAGGGCTACCTGTATCTTTGATGTTGTAATTAAGATACACATACACCATAAAGTATACAATAAAAAAATACAAGTAAATAAAAGTTAAGATGGTGGCCCAACTCATCGTGGAAAATCTCTACAAGGCGAAAAATTCAATCCAAAAGTTGTCAACCGAAACCAAAAAATAATTACATTCACAATCCTCAGACTTGAGACTTCTCAGATTACCCATTTATAACGTTCTCAAGCTGAAAACCAAGACAACGAGATTTTAATTAAAGTCGTGTCAACTGCCCTGCCCCATGCTCTCATTTGCCCCACTGACGAAGTACAGACAACCCCGGTAAGTGCTGTTTTCCTTGTTTTTATAATTTGAATAAACATTTGGAATCCTAAGTGCATGTCAACTGTCAGTCTTCTTCTATCATGTCACTAGTTCCTTCGAACCAGTGTGGTGAAAGGATTTCAAGTGCGCCTCGAAGAGGCTCCTTTCGTGCACTCGACACATGTTTTCGAACTTTTTTGGTTCTACGACATGCCGGTTTCCTGAACGTGGGATGCATTCATAGATTTTTTTGACCAAAATAACCCATTTACGCATGACTGCCACCGTGATTCGAACCCGCGACCATCAGATCGCAAGGCACGGCCTCATCCACTCGGCCACCACGACCTCTACTGTCGGTAAAAAAATAAACATATACATAGGTACTTACCTACCTAAAGACTTAACAGACACTATAACTTGTAATAACGTTAAATATAAAATTAAAAAACATTTTCTTAGTAACATTTTATCTTACACATAACATGTGTAGTGTACTTACCATTGCTCCAGTGTGCCTACCTATACTGTTCTCGCACTTAGATAGGTTAGCTTAAACTTATCAAGATAACGCTCGAAATGTGTCAACTCACAGCACTTGCCCAAACCTTAGTGGTTTATAAGTGTTACATAAGCGACCAATGTATTATAAATAGTTTATATTGATAAATAAATAAAAAAAACATTTATAATATTTAGATTTTTTTTATCAGATTTTGATCTTGCTGTTTAGGAATCAAGATCCATTGATAAAAACTAATCAATTAGTGCAATACATAGAGGCAATACAATCAGTGTCCTCGGCACGCTGCCATCGGGTATCGAGTTGGAGCAGTTGAGCTGCCTATAGATCGTTTGCAACGGTCTATGGGTGGCCCAATTTTTTTTTGTAAAATAGATTGTAGTAATTAGCTTATGCTGGTAATAAATAACACATAGAGGTGTTTTTATGAAAAAAAAAAAATTAGTCCGTGATTATTGTTGTAGTTTAACTAATTGGTTAAATTAAATTAAAAAATACTATCCATTTCAGAACAAAATATTTAACATAGAGTAGTTATAGTTAAGTACTCAATACGTTACGCTAAAGATAATTAAACTGATATTAGAATAAGTAATCCGTATATCAAAATGATTTAGCTTCATAAAAAGGAGAAAAGAAAAATACTGATTCTGGAACGCTAAATATTTCCTATCATTTTTTCATATTACTAAACAGTTTTTTTTTTTCTTTTGAAGAACCCATTTTCTTCGGTTTTGGCTTCACATCAAAGGTATATAGCCAGTGTCAAGTAATAGGAGAGATTATTTTGTCATAAGTCAGAGTCGATAAGTCAAGTCATGCCCCTGTAAAGTAGTGGTGGTTGCGATTTTACTAGAGGCTTCTATGGAGTTTTCGAGGCAACACGAAAAGTCACGTTTTATAGCATTACACTATTCACCAACACTCATACACGTTCACGAGCACTTAATGGATAAAAAACCACCGTTTTTACACTTAAACACTCAAAGTTATACAAGTTTTGTCTATTAATTTAATGCCGCCAATGCGCCATTTTTCATGTTCCCACCAAAACTCAACTAAACAGTTTAATCACTCGTCTAAGCGACATTCATTGTATTTTGCGAAAAGTTTGTTTTATTCGTAAATCTTCTGAATTTCTTGACACCTTTTTGAGTTATCAGTTGTCCTAATTTCCTTACCTCCAGAGGGTTTTATATTTAAAGGGGTAGGCTAAGGGTAATTTATGTTTGCTGAAGCCGAAGGGCAAGCCTTAGATAAAACACAGTTTAGATTGGCTACTTCTGCCAATTTGAGCTTTTTATATTAATTTTCTTCTCGCTTTCTGTTAATTAGTTGCAGTGGTTTTATGGAATGCAACGGAGGTGTGTAACAGGAAGTTAGCCGTCAGATGATACCAACTTCAAACAATAAAGTGAATAGAACCCTTCCAAATTTAAATAATGTTATTATTTTGGTACACATTATAACTACTCGTTTTTTTTGTTATTCTATGTAATCTTAATTTTCATACTTGAAACTGATGCTTATAAATATAATTCAAACATTATGCGAACAAAGCGCGTATTCCCAGCCTTAAATTCCCCTGTTTAAAGTTTAAAAATTATAAGTTTCAAAAATAAAAACAAGTTTCGTAGTTACAAAAACATCACTATCTAATAATTTATTGCTCTACATAATAAAATGTCTCATTTCCTTAGAACGTTAGAGCGATTGCTAAAGCTTTTGTGTTACGTAAGCCATGACCATTCTAGTCTCTTCTTATTCTGTGGCGTGGATAATCCTTGGTGTTTAAACACGGGTCACTATCTTTGAAGACACAGTTTATACTATCAGTAGGAACGAGGGGTCAGACGCTTTGTTGAAATGGTGTTCGTGTTATTCTTGCAAGAGAAGAGTGATCCTTGGGTCCAGAGGCAGGTAGGTAATCCCTTTAAATGAAGGAGAAACATTATAAATAGTAAATTTTTTGTGCATATATTTTAAAATTAACGATACAATTGGTCGAGTGTCAAGTGTGTGCCACGCCGGTGTCGCAGGTCATTCTCGTTTCAGGTCAAACTTTTGTGAGATGAACATCGATGTTTGTCCTGCGTCTGGGTTTTTTCTACGTATTCTATGTACCTATGTATTTTAAAAAAAGTAAAGTATCTATACTTACATATAAGAATTAAATCTTATATCTTTTTTCCAGAGTACTTTGCTTAGTTTGGGGCTAGATGACGTTGTGTTAAATGTTCAAACATTATATTTTAATTAACATTTATTTTTTTAATATTATTTCAAGTCGGTTAAATTTAAGTTCAAAAAGTTTTAATCCTCAACATTTCTCCAAACGTACTAATCACTCAATTAGTCTCTGTAACGAAGTTTCTAATCCTCCGAGGCTAAAGCCTTATTTT
The DNA here is from genome assembly GCA_932526365.1 of Lobophora halterata. Classification (NCBI taxonomy): domain Eukaryota; kingdom Metazoa; phylum Arthropoda; class Insecta; order Lepidoptera; family Geometridae; genus Lobophora; species Lobophora halterata. Next base: position 621,902 of record OW052007.1, read on the forward strand.
GACCCCATTCATCCAAAGAGGTAACGTCTTTCCCTCGCTTTAGGCTATGAATTAACCGATCTCTAAATACAGCTGTCGCCACGAACTTGAACACATTGGTTCGGGCCTAATATGACCCACGAGGTCACTTGGCGACTAGCGAAGCCATTGTCCCAACTATGATTTATAGTGGTGTCAGATACGCCAGAAATTAGTTTGTATGTTGGGGAAATGGCTGTTTCATCTTAAAGTGTTGCCAGTTGGAAGTTGGATCTTGTTCTTGATTTTAGAGTTTCATATGGTATGACCTTTTGATGTGTTTTAACCCTACTGCAAAGGAGGGTTAATGTCATAGGTGTTAAGGCCTTATTTTTGTCAACTTTTAAATCTTTGTCAATTTTTTAATCCTTAAAATCATATATTTACCAACTCTAGGTGAACTTATACCTTTACCACAGAGTACCTACTAAGATACTACGTAGAACCTATAGTTAGTTATTAATAACTAAAACATTGTAAAATTCATGGAAAATTCTCAAAATGTGACCTTTTTGATGTGTTTGACCCTACTGCAAAAGGGGTTAATGTTATAGGAAGGCTAAGGCTTTTTTTTGACAACATTTAAATCAAAAGTCTAAGACAAATTTTGAATCCTTTAAATTATAATTTTACTAACTCTAGGTAAACTTAATTACCTATACCACAGAGTACTAAGATACTACGTAGAACCTTTACTTAGTTATTTATAAGGAAAACATTGTAAAATTCTGTATCTTGAACGAATGGTTCTACTGATTACTTGGAATACGTACTTATAAATCGATATTCAACAGGATATACCTATAGATACCTACTACATCATAAAAGATAGGTTGATAGCTGATCTAGTGCTTCAAGACACAGCCAAATAAACACTAACTGAAGCACTTGTAGATGTGTAGGAATACCTCAGACGATCAATACCTACGCTGATTTGAATGTCACAAGTCAACGCGCCTGGCTGGTTTCGCTCTCTGAACTAAAAGCTTCAATGGTAGCACCAGTTTTTGACCAAACGAGTAACAAGAACACCTAAGCACCTATATATTATTTTTTCCATTAAGTATATAATAATGTAATAATAAAAGGTAGTATTATTTAAGCAAAATAGAGGTACAGAAAGCTGCACATTAATGTTTAGACGACCCAGCTTTCATATTAATATTACTCTTAATTTTGCAAAGTAAAGTGCACGCAAGCATTTCCAAATCAATGTCGTCATCTTACTTGTCTGAATTCTTGTCAGAAGAAGAATGTCCTTGCAAAATAAGAGTATAATATAAGTGTGAAAGAATGTATACAATACATGTCTGTGCAGCTGACTGTACATAATATTACTCGAATAGTTTCAATACTTAAACACCCACTGCAGGACATAACGCTTTTACCACGATGACGACACCGTGGCTTAGTTGGTAGTGTCCCTGCCTACGAAGCTCGGTGTTCCGGGTTCGATCCCCGGCCGGGGCAAATATTTATTGTGTGACGAACACAAATGTTTGTTCTCGGGTCTTGGATGTTGTGATGTGTTGTATGTGTCCATGCCACCTGCGACACAGGGAATCCTAGTGCAGGGGTGTGAGTGTGTGAATGTTTATACTTTAATGTTTATACTTTATCTTGAGGCTCTCATCAGTGACAAAACTATTCGAAGATGATACAGTGATTTTTATTATTTACTACAGAACTTTTTTCTTGTTGTAAATCAAATTATAAAATTGTTTGTAAAATCTTGGGCTACGTTTGTTCGTATGACGACCTTGTCAAAGCCTCAAAGTTGGAGCGCGATCAATCAAACACAGGTAACGTAGATTGCCTGCGATTTAGCTGGGGGCCTAAAGGGGGGTGAACAGGGGGTGAAACGGGGGGGACATTACTGAGCGAGGCTCTTCGTAAATGGATTTTCAAATATTTTGAAGTCATGTCATCATTATCTGAGTAAGAAAGAAGGCAAATCATAGGTACTTTATTTCCCCTAATAAATGTTGCCTGTAAGGTACATAAATAAGTTAATTTTAAAACACGTATAAAAACACTTTCGTTAACACAAAAACCTTTCACTTTTTTTGTTAACGAAATCAAAAAATATAGACGAAACGAATAGTGTGAAGAAATTACTATAATACGGCGTACTTTTTGAGTATTTGTCCGAAACATTTTGTATGGAATTGAATTTGAGGATTAGCCTTAAACGTCAAAGATAAAGGATAAAGAGGCCTAATCTTCCGTTTATCTATTGGTGAACACAGAACTGCCTTGATAAATGATAAACATTTCACTTATTTTTAAGTTTTTCTTGCAGTTTAAAGTCGTGGAGTTTACTTGCTACTTGCACATGAAGAACAAGTTCTACACTGAGCCTAAGTACGAAAGCTTACGAGTTTAACGTAAGCAGTCGAGTATGAGTAATACTGTGCCAACGCGAAGCCGTGTTTGCCATAGACTAACTTACTATGGATGCTTTAGAATAAGGATATTTTAACTAACTGAGGATATTTTCAAAAGTCATTTTTACAAGAAAGAAAGTTTTTTACTTTTATTTTAGTTCCTCTGACGAGTCACTGTTGGGCTATCTGCTTTGCTTAATTGATTTTACTACAAAGATATAAGATTATTATGACAATTTTATGTAAGAGTAGGTTGATAACATAAATTTTCAACAAAAAAAATGTCAAAAGCTTATTTGCTTTCTCTTTATGGTAAATGTAAATTGTCATGAATTTCAGTGTTCTTCCACTAACCTGCCTTCATTCCATTTTCAATTTGCTATACTCAATACTCAATACATTTATTATCTTCACAGGGTAAAAATGCAAACAAATAGGTACACAATAAAGCGGTAGAATCACATTTGAGCTCTTTTGGGGCACCACAATATCTATAGTTAGGAGGCAGGCAGATTTTGCTACGAACATAAGGTAGGTTATCTAAACAAAAAATACTTAACTCAAATGTAGGGTCGGGTCTGTAATTGTCTTTACACCTAGCTTACGCTTTAAACCAATGGTGCTTTAAGTAATGGGTAAGTCTTAAATGTTTTAATCAAATCAATAGTTTACTCGAACACATACATGATGTGTTCGTGTGAATGGTTTAATCACAGGGGACATCGGCGTAAGTAAGATTATTACAAAGCCGACTGTACATAGGTACTTACTTTCACAAGCTAATATTAATTTGTTTACTTGCCTATTAGAGGCTTAAAACTAGAGTCCAAGAGTTGTGCCTTCCCTGATAAAAACTTATTCGAAAGTACCATTTTAAAGTAGCTACGAAACGCCGACCGTTGTTGTATGAAAAGAAAATTAAATGTTACCCATTCAACGAGCTGAAAAGGTTTTTCATTCCCTTATGTTTGTTTAAGGGTTGGATAATGTCTTGCTTAGAATTCAAGAGATTAATGAAAATGAAAATATCATTTTATTCTAAGGTCAAAAGGTCCACGGTTTATTATAATAGGCTTGATAACAATGTAGAGAGGAGTTTAAAAGAGTGTCCTGAATATAACAATTTGAACATCTGAATTTTCGTCTTTAAGATAGGTACATTCAGCTGCACAGACATGTAAACACTCCCAAGCGTTTACATTTATAAATTATTCTTAATTTTGCAAAGATATTCTTTTTCTGACAAGTATTTATTCTAAAAAGTTAGATGACTACATATAAAATGCTTGCGTGTTCTTTTCTTTGTAAAATTAAGAGTAATATAAATGTGAAGGCTTGGGAGTGTATAATATCTGTGCAGCTGACTGTACATATATATATTTGCTTTTCAATCACGCGAAAAGTAGTAAACTGATTTGGCAGATATTAGGTAAAGTTTATAATTATGGTTCAGTTTAGGCATAAGTTTATCTAATATGTTACGACTTTGGTACTTATAAGAATAAAAGGTCCTGTGAAGCACTGTTCTGGTAATGATCAGGCGTGATATCATACCATCAAGAGAGTTGTTATTAATACTTATACCTAGATCACACGTACCGAGTACTCGGCCGAGACAGTGCTCTCGGCTGAGTACTCGGTACGTATAAACATAGCACCGAGTACTCGGCTGAGCGAGTGACGTAAGCTTTCACTGACTCAGCCGAGTAACATTTTACTACCTCGGCCGAGTACTCGGTACGTGTGATCTAGGCATTAGCGATCCAGTGTCTGCTTATGAAAAAAATCTTTATAAATCTTATGTATTTAAATTTATGGTCACTAACAAATAAATAAACTGCTAAGTTACATTTTTCTTGGAGACAAATTTGCAAATGAATAGCCGGTAATTTTATAATTAAAACGAAAACGTTTCTTAATTCTATTTCTCCTCCATTTCACCCTCGCAAAGATGATCCTATAATACACATCTTAATGCCACTAATCCTGAACATAGCCACTAGCCCATTCTATATGAAGCAGTAATCCTTATGAGTGACCAGAGAGACGGGTCCATCTAAATTTCATAAGAGCACGTGTGTCCTTAATGGTATCGCCATCGCAGTCAAATGGCATACAATATTCATAAAAAGTATAAGCGATGGCAAAATATTCGTAATTTATTTAATAGGTGGATTATCTTAGAAAGTTTTAAAGTAAAAAACATTAAAGGATATTAGGCAAAAATATTTTAAAATAAATAGCATAAATTACCATTATCTGTTTTGTGGCCAATCTGTTACATAAGGTTTTTGTGTCCATCAAAGAAGACGTATTGTCTTCTTTTAAATTTTGTAATTTTTAACCAAATTACACGGAGAAAAAAATCTCGTTATAGTTACTAAAATTCTAGTTGAATTTCTGACATCGAAAATAATTTAGTAACGATTACAATAATAATAATTCCTGCTAACGAAATTTAGTAACGATTAAAATATAATAGTTCGAGCTTACAAAAGTTAGTAAAGGGTACAAGAAAATATATTATAGGTTACTATTTTGTCTCGCTTTCCCATTTTTTTTTCTCCGTGTACAGAATAGGTTTAGAAACTTAATTTCGTTGTGAATTGTATAAAATTACAAAAGTATTGTCTTCTTTTATGAATACAAAAATGTATCTTATGTAACAAATTGGCTGCAAAACCGATTATATTGTTACAATGTACCTTCTTCTTATCGTGTCACTAGTTATTTCGAACCAGTGTGGTGAAAGCATTTCAAGTGCGCCTCGTAGAGACTCCTTTCGTGCACTTCTTCTTATCGTGTCACTAGTTCTTTTGAACCAGTCTGGTGAAAGGATTTCAAGTGCGCCTCTAAGAGGCTCCTTTCGTGCCTTTGACACATGTTTTCGAACTAATGCATTTTAACTAAGGTATATGAATTTTGTCACGAGGGCTAGGTAAACTTCACCGTTAAACCAATTTCCATATTCTTTTGACGTTCAAATATAAAATAGCTGATGAAAAATTATTTCATGATTATACTCACGACTGTACCTGGAAGTTTACGTTTATATTTCAGCTGGTGATATATATTCAGTGACCGAAAAGTTATGGCAACCGAATGTCTGCGGCTAACTTTAATAACTGTCGCCAAAGCGACGGTGGCGGGCGATATTCAGTAAACATTAGTGCACGAAAAGAGCCTCTTCGAAGCGCATTTGAAATCCTTTCACCACACAAGTTCGAAAGAACTAGTGACACGATAAGAAGAAGAAGTACACATACATTTTGGCGCTGAATCGTAAGTCATGAATAAAGATGCTCGTTTGGTAAGTCACCTCGTGATTCCTAATTGCAAGATACACACTAGTCTAGAACTGGGAAAGTCAGGGGGTGACCTCGAGTTTAGTCCTCGTTTTTAAATAAAGCTGTAAGTGTTCTACTTCTGTTGTAGGCACTGCTTGACCTTCGGGAATGTTACCATTGTGCCATGTTCACTGGGGCATCATAACTAACAAGCATTATTAATCTAATCATACTACCATATAAAGTGAAAAATATTATAAGTAAGTACAATTATATTAAATAGCATGCATGCAATGCTGTGAATGATGGTGGCGACGAGCTACACCATCATCATGTACAAGTATGTAATCTAAGGGTCGCCCGTCACTGGTTGGTGGCTCGTTTGCTGCTAACCTAAGTGATTAACTTAGAAGTCGAGATAAATACTTATAAGTAGTTTCACTTTAATCCCTTTGTTTAACATAAGTTTCTAATTTGTTTTACTAAAGTAACAAAGTTGGGTAGTTGTTCGCTGGCCTTTAGTAGGTAAGTAATCTTCCTTTACGTTTAGGCCTTTGATACGGGCGAACGATCTTAGAGATTTGTTTTTGAGCAAAGGCTTAGATGTTATACGATATCGGTTATTTTGGTATAACTTGACATAAATACCTTGATACTGGCAATCTTATAAACCCGTTAATTGTTATTAAAACATAAAAAAAAAATATCGTGTCACTAGTTCCTTCGAACCAGTGTGGTGAAAGGATTTCAAGTGCGCCTCGAAGAGGCTCCTTTCGTGCACATTTAAACATTATACACCTAAACATAAACATAAACATTCACATACTCACACCCCTGCATTAGTATTCCCTGTATATTATATTATATTTAGCTCAAGACCTAATTTTTTTACATAAAAACTTTTATTTCGTAAATACATAATACATAGAATACATACTAGAAAACACACAGACTCAGGACAAACACCGATGTTCATCACACAAATATTTGTCCTGAGCGGGAATGGAACCGCGACACCAGCGTGACAGTTCAACACACTTAAATTGCCACACGACCATGCGTGTCATGACAAACGATAAAGGTTACTATCTTGATGCAGTCTTAGTTGCAGGCAGTCCAAAGGTTACGCTAAGCTAGGAGGTTATTATTACATAATAATGTCTGTCTCATCACGAGAGATTTTTAAATAAAATTAATGCCCATTTGTACCAAACTTAGCTAGTAAAGTAATTGCTTAGGAACTTTTTTCAGCTTAGTGCAAGTACACATAAGTTTAATAAAACAAAAAAAAATTGATATTTCACACAACGTAATCTAGCCCCGAACTATGCATATATGTATCCTTCCTTTGAAATGAAATTACTACGATCAATATTGAAGGTAAACACTCTTCACAGCTATCCCCACTTTAGAGGGACGCTTTCCACACAAAAATGCCCCATCTCCTTTATAATCACGGGAAGTGCTCTCCTATTTTTCCCTCCAACGATCAGATTATGCAAATCTTGCGCTTTACATTCTCTGTTCTAAAAACACTCTTTCAAACTCGGTCTAGGAACGTTCGTGTGAAAATAAATTGTGCAGCATGCGGGCTATTACAAGATTGTAATGTTCGCTCCGAGGGGTTTAAAATGTCACCCGTAAAGGGGCCGATATAATCATTTCTTTGGTCATGGACTCGAAGCCGGAGGCGAACGCGGATATGTGGGAATATGAAATTGCTGGATAATCCTACGTTCAAATGTGAATTTTATGAAATTAGAATCCTCATAAAACGGCTCTATTTTCTTAAATTCATATTAGAAATGGCACCTTAACTATAACTAAAAAATCACTTATATAAAACCCTAGGTACCTGGGTTGTGTCATGATTTGTGCATTTCACGATTCATAAATTTACAATAAGTTTAATAGCGCTGAATTTTTTTTTACCTTATGTTTCGGTTGAGATCGATTGACGTTCTATTTTTAAAACAAATTTCAACAAAATTTTGCATGTCGTATTTAACGTACAAGTTAGTGAAACTTCTAACTAATTTAAAAGGATCATGTAAGTACAACCTTACACGTATTAAGTATAGAAATGCAACTATTCGGAAGTTGTGATAAAAATATATTTAAATACTAGTATTTTCTGAAGCCACATCCAGAAAGTTGGACTTTATCTCTTCGTTGCAGAGTGAGAATCAGTCCTGTGGGATGTTTGCCGCGTATTAGAAAATTTCTCGACTAATACCCAGCGGCCGATAAGTGCTCCGCATCGCACATTCCCGCCCCCAAGTGCGCCATTCCTCTCCAATGGTGGTTTTATTTCAAGGGAATAGAGTTCAAATTTAATAAAAAAGCAGGCAATTTATTGCCAGCTTTGTTTTATTTTTAAAAAAGCAGTTTGTTAAATTCTTCTTTGTATATTGATTATACAAGGTGTAACATCTAGGCAGTAAGCGATATTTGAAAAAAGATAGATAACATAAATTTGACTGAAAAAATACTCTACAATCATAGTTGAACTTTTTTTTCAAGTTTAATATTTGTGTTTACTTGTGTGTAAAATGTTAATGAAGTTGATGGAAGTTGTGTAAATCTAAGAATCGACCACGGCTTAACTTGGGTCATCATAATAATGGTTCATCAGCATAAACAAGGTCACTAGCGCCACATTCAACCACGGAAGAAAATAAAGACCTCCATTTGAACAAAGTGCCTATCTCTCTGCGAATTCACAATCTACCAGTAGGTAGGTACTTTCAAAAGATTATAAAAAAAAAAAAAAAATATTTAGTTGGAAATTGTGTGTTTCTTCTCCTTAACCAACGCAATGTATTCTCAGCGCATATATACCTACATACATTTTTTTTAATTATATTTATTTTACACATACATAGAACTAGTATTTAAACATTAAAAACATACCAAACTATACTAACTAATACCATAACATATATATATATATATATATATTTATATATATATATATATATATATATATGTAATAATATTATTTATTCTTTGCTAATACTTACAAATACGAATACTGACGAAGTTTGTGATACTATACCAGATACATATATAAGACCTCGTTATGACCATACTTCAGGCAAATAAATAAATCTCATTTCAATTCATTTCATGATTTAAAGTTAGAATATTAGCTATGTGATTTTTTAATATAAATGTAAATACTATGTATTTCTAAACAGAGATGCGCTAAGTACCGAACAATGATTTATCCATTTATACTGTATCCCGGTTCGAAGCGTCCTAAAAAATTAGGTAAGTATATAATGAGAAACTTTTCGAAATATAATATTTTTAAGGGTCCCGTCCCTAATCATGTTTCTGAACATCACAAGTTTGGGAAGTTCAAAGGACAACCCGAAATTTGAATAAGTGGATGGAAAGTTGAGTGTGTTATTGAGATGGTTTATTCATACTTTACCTAAGATTTCGTAACTTATTCATAAAGAATCCGAAAGCTTTACGAAATAACTATCTCTCGTGAATGATTCAAAACACACTCGATACTCAATTATAATAAGCGAGTTAGTATCAGTTGAGCTATCAACTGATACTACGACCTGCAACGGCTTTTCTTAATCATGGCTCAATAAGTTTGCGTAATCTTGGGCAGGTACGTATCCTTGAAGTAGTTTCGGATACAGAGTTTTGATATTGGTAACAGAGATGCAGACAGATGCCTCAATTTTATTTTTGTTATCAAGCAAGCTCAAAAAAAATTCAGTTGTAAAAATTTAGCGCAGTTTTTTTTATCTAACAAGACACATTAATTGGATGTTAAAATTGAATAGTTGACTCCGTTTTCCGCAATTGGACTCGTTAATCGGTCCTTTATGCGTGAGCAAGTTACCTGCTGGCTACGGAGGTAGCCAGCCTAACTCCGTCCAGAAGCGCAGAAGATTCCTGGGCTCTTCGCAGGCTTCGCGGAGTGACCTCGGTTGCCCGAGGATTTTGTGTCGTTGTGCTGTCACTCCCACGCATTCCAGGACTACGTGGGAAGCTGATTCTTCTTCTGTTAAGCAGCCTCTGCAGAGTGGGCTGTCAGTGTTACCAGTGTTGTGGAGGACACATCAGGCTACATAAAAAAAAAAGGTGTGTGCTCATGAAAAACCACGCGACAGAAGTGAAAATTTCTTTAAAGTCGAGGTTATTATACGACTACGGCTAATTATTGTACTACAACGTTCACAGTTTCACAGTAAGTACATTGAAATGACAGTAGAATAATTATAAAAAAATATTATACCCGCTCACTTTACCCGAAGTTGTGATGTATACATCCGAGCGTTAGAAGCTCATTAGCCCAGTCCAATTCACTCCTCACTAAATATTTTGCTCAGTGCACCTAAAGAAGTTTTCACTTCAAAAACATGATTCTACTTAGTTGAAGTACCAAGTTTTTTGTGTTTTCATCAATTGATCATTTTATTTACTCTGGATTATGGCGTTAATGTCAAACACAAAGTTGACGTCTAACAAATAAATAACACGTCAAAAGCAAAGCAACCCAATTATGAAACCATTAGTCAAACAATTGTCGAGGCAACATTGTTGAAACTCGTGCCTAATTTGGGTAACGTGCCGTTTCAAAGTCAATATAATTAGCCAGTTTTTAATTGCTCAGCCAAAGTTCGTATTACCACCCCAATGAAATAGGGCTTTTTCAGACGCATCCCTACAACCACAACTTGAGTGTGTGTTACAGCTCGGTCACAATTTATCTTTGTTTAACAGGCATAAAAATTATTAATACCTATGGAACACAATAATATCATTATAGTATTATGTTGTTTTTTTTTATGCACGTTTAATGCAGTCGGCCGCAGATGGCCGTTACTGCGACCCTGAACTCTAACTTTATTTCATAGATACGTTCATACAAAGAAAAATATATGATTAGGCACAGGAAGAGACAAAATAGCTGTTGTAATTCTGAACAAAATAGCTGATGTTTGTTTAGAAAGAGAAGAAAACAAGCGATCAATATGTAAGTAAACTATTTTCGCAGGTTACAATAACGCCTCTTTATTCATATCGTGGATCAACAACGGCATGTTATTTTATCACTGCAACGGCCCAACCCAATCCCAGTCTAGTTTCTTCTCATCATCATCGTTTATAAAAGACTTAGAAACTGAATTTACTGACAAATAACGTTCAGGACAAACTACTTAACGTAGAGACTTGAAACTTTGACGATGTGTTGGTCAAAAGCTAAAAGTTAGTATTAAGAAAGAAATTTTGAAAATTCGCAACGCAAATAAAGTTGCGGGCGTCAGCTAGTTCTTAATAGTCAATTTGACATGTTACCGGTAAAAAAGTATATTCATAAGTGTAATGTGTGAAGGGGCCTTATCTACTCCGTTGCGTTGTTAATGTGCCCGTTGTTCTCGACAGGTCAAAGTTTCGTACGCAGAGAAGTCGATTCGCTTACATCTGTCGTGTAATTAAATTACAGAGCTAATTTTTAATATGACACGTTTAATAATATCTACGAGAACCCTATTTATTACCTTCTAGTGGAATTTTGCTCATGTGTTAAGAACTAAAAACATTTTGAAATAATAAGAGAAGAATACTGTGTGTATTTATGTGTCCACCACTGTAGTTGTGTTTTTCCCTAAAATAATATAAAAGATGTTTTGGAACTTTGGAACTCTCTAATATATTATAATTTGATGTCCCGCAAAATAATTCCCATTTCAATTTTGATTTAATGAATTTGAAAGATCTAAATCTAAACGGCTTTACGATGAAAAACTACAATTGTGTTTTTATGAAATCATTGTCGATAATCAAAACGATGTACAATCTATACCATCTATACCTACCACCAAAGCCATATCGCAGTCGAAGCACGGCAGTACGCGACGCGTGATTATGCACAATCGCAGGACGACAACCTCAGAGCGCGCTGATTACGAGCGAGCACGGCGAGGCATTGTTAGGCTTTGTGTGCCGTTGCGATATTGACTTTCACAAGGCACGCCATGAAGGCACAGTTTATACAAACTTAAGAAATCGCTTTTGAATAAAATTTTCTGAACTCTCTCGTGTATGTATATTTCTGATATATTTTCAGACATTCTTGTCTGCCAGTGACCAGCGCTGTTGCAGTACAGCTTAACGTCAGGAAATAAATCTAAAAAGTAAACGCTTTCAGACCCATAGAGCTTAAAATATGTGTGAAAATGTATTTGATTATCCGAATGTTTTTGGCACTACTTTGCAATCTAGAACGTAGGTACATAAAGAATTACTTGGTGTTAATTACGGCACAATGTACGGGGCATGATTTTCATCATCATCATCAGCCTATCGCAGTCCACTGCTGGACATAGGCCTCTCCCAATAAGCGCCATCGCGCCCTGTCTTCGGCTTGCCGCATCCATCTTCTGCCTGCAACCTTTCGCAGATCATCACCCCACCTGGCCGGAGGGCGTCCTACACTACATTTGCCAGGGCACAATAGTTGATCAAAAATATTTGTGTAGAATGGCGTAGGATACAAACGTACTGAAAATACCATGCGGAGACGTGGACGAGTTGACGTGACGTATCTGAATGACGACTTTGACCTGACTGTGATTGACGAGATATACTTTTCATCGAATTTGACGGTTTTGTGACGTATTCAGCTATTTCCCTAGCACTTTCTTGTACCATTTTTTATTTTATTTCTTGTTTAAGAATCCAATAGTTTATTTAATCCAGCAATATTTTGCGCCATTTTTTTATAAGTAAGTGTTTTTATAAGTGAAGTGAAGAGAAGAGTGAAGTAAAGAGTAGAGCTAGACTCTCTCTTGATAGTACCTACCTAATAGATAAATAATTTTTTATTAGCCAGATAGAAAGCTAGACTTTTTTATAACTTTTTTTTATAAAGTATGTTTCCTCGGGGTGTACAATAAAGTGTTACTAGCTATCTATATATCTAGGCTAGGCAATTCTACTTAACATTTACAACATTAGGGCTGGTATAGAGGTATATACCGCAACGCCTTTGTCCAAAATACAGGACTCTAATTAATTCACATAGACCGTTGCAAATCTGCTATAGTAGTGCTCGGTACTCGGCACTTTCAGATATTGTAATAGTAAGTCAGGCAGTCAGTGTTCTCTATTTAATGAAAAGCGAACTAAAACGGCTGTGTGGTCGTAGCCTTACCCAGTCAATAAGTGCTCATTGTTGAGTCAGCCGAACGGTGCAATAAGGTGTGTTGGCGATAGCGCTGCCGCAGAGCAGACGGGCTTCCCTGTCAGAGACAACCCTGCTGACAACTCGATTTTGAAGTCAGCGTTGTACCGCGAAATGAGTCGACTTTATTGTGAACTAGCTGGTGCCCGCGACTTCGTCTGCGCAGGTATCTTTATAAATTGTAGCCAATGTATATATATAATATATAATTCGTTTCATCCATGTTTTTTGATTTCGTCAACAAAAAAAGTGAAAGGTTTCATACTTTAATTTAGACTTTATACGTGTTTTAAAATTAACCCTACTAACTTAAAAACACGTATAAAATCTTAATTAAAGTATGAAATCTTTCACTTTTTTTGTTGACGAAATCAAAAAACATGAATGAAACGAATAGTGTGAAGAAATTACTATAATACGGCGTACTTTTTGAGTATTTGTCCGAAACATTTTGTATGGAATTCGGATTTGAGGATTGGCCTTAACATCACGCCTAAACTTCTACCTAAAGGTTTTTTTTTCTTTTTCGGAAGAACTTTTAATGCAGTTAGCCGCAGATGGCTGTTACTGCGTTACTTAACACGTCTGTTCAAAATAATAAAATGAAAATGAGTCAGCCAAAACGATTTATTCCTCGTGGCAATGAGTCAGCTGAGTTTCAAATTACTTTCGACCAAGAGGACCTGGAAATTGGTCTTCTGAATGCAGGTCGTAAGTCACGAGGCAGGAGTAATTCGATAATATTATGACTAGTTCCCAAAAAAACCATTCTCAAATAAATAACCCAAAATGTCAGAAGAAAACTGATTCCTTTTTAAATAATCTTCCAAAGATTTCTTAACGCCCTACTTGGTCCTATTATATTATTGCTTTTACATAATCTATGCATGAGTATGTTACCGCGAAATCTCATAGAGCCAATTTCACCTCGTCTTAATAGTTTCCAACTTGATTCAGAATATTCCAAATAACCTATTTCCAAACAACCCAAAATGTCAGAAGAAAAATTATTCCTTGTTGAATAATCTTCCAAAGACTTCTTAATGGGCCCTACTTGGTCCTACTTTATTTTTGCTTTTACATAATCTATGCATGAGTAAGTTACCGCGAAAACTCATAGAGCCAATTTTACCTCGTCTTAATAGTTTCCAACTTGACTACGAATATTCCTAATACTTAGTCAGTGAGCCGTGCACCGATCAAAGGGGTTTAGGTGCGCAATAATTGGCCGAAACAGTAATTAATGGGCCAGAAATAAGCGAAATCTTTGGCTATTGTGTTACCTGATGAATGCGGAAATGTTTGGACTTATGCCATTATTATATTGATTACGAAATACAATATTTCTTTGATGTTCCCGGTAGGTAAATTAAAACTTTTTTGTATTTTTAGTCAGAAAGCATAATTGTATTCTTAGCAAGGTTTAGAAATTAGATGAATTTGACAAGTGAAAGTCCTGGTCCTGTTATACATACACATACATACTCGTACGTACTTGTAGTAATCGAACACTCTTTGCTGCTTCAAATATTATAAGTTCAATTTACCTGGAAGGAACGAGATTTTTTTTGAGTTTTATAAAACTCTTTTATAAAAGCTTTTGGACTTCAACCTTTAAATACATTTTATTTAACGTTCATCAAATTATTCTGGATTATTACACTCGCCTTAGAAACTCTGTCGTTATGAAAATGGCGTAATTTTCACACTGAATACCGTGTCTAGGTCTTTCATTTTCTGCGGTTTTTCCGAGTCACGTACACACCTCATTGTAGTCTTTTATGTTATTTACGCTTTCTCCAAATCTAGCTATCTTTACCTAAATCAGACGATCCAATTATATAGTAATTACCACGTAATACTTATATTAAAAACGTTTTCCTGACGAAAATAATGGTACATTATTATACGCGACCATATCTCTTGTCGGATAAAAGGGATTTTCTATATTTTCCACGAACGCACGTGACCAAAGTACAGGGAGGGGCGCATTAGGTGTGAACATACGGGATTCTCTTCGGTTCGGGCTCAGTGGCGCGTGGTTGATGATGATGGTTCAGAGGCCGTTTCGCTTCCACTCTACCCAATTATGCGTTTTCGTAACAATGTTTCTGGAGTTATCAACCGACTTCAAAAAATTAAGTTTTTTTTATGGGTGTTATCTCAGATCTTTGTTGTTTATCAACCGATTTGAAAAAAATGATTGAGAGGATATACTTTAAAATAGGTCTCATATAAACTTTATCAAAATCAGTTCAGTAGTTTAGTTTTTATATCTTAATAACTGAAAAAAATATGTTGTCGAAGTAAACGAAACTGTCTGTTTTACTTCCCGGTGACTTTTCAGTGGTGTTTATGGTCGCTAAAACAGTCCTTTTGAAGATATACGTGGTGGTCTATAGAATCTCGCACATTCGAAACGTGGCTTCAGTCATACTTTCTAAAATGAGTTAGAATTTATTTTTGTTCCTCAGTCCGGCTGGAAATTATGGAATAATTGAGTTTGAAATTCATTTTGCGTTTATTTACAAAGCTAACAAATGACACAGGCTATTGTAACTCGATACAGCTCATCTAATGCTGCGGGCAGATTAATTTCAAAAGCATTATTTAAAGGGGCTAGGTGTGTAAAAACTTAATCATGATTATTATTAATTAGGCACCTGCGCAAGATTCGTACCCGTCCGTTTTAATCCGTTGATCTCAAACCAGAAAACACTCGTTCCGATGGGCACAGCCGAGCCCTTTGCCCGATACCATTCAGCGACTAAGTAACCCCCTCTAAAGGAACCGAGCGCTAAAAGGGGGGGTTAAAGGACCCCTCTAAGGAACCGAGTTTTTTGTACTCTCCTATCGAAGGGACAAATGGCCCTCAAGGTATTTTATTGAACTCCAAAGCGGTCCTATTGAGGCTTTCCGAATTTTGGGTCATCGATCGTTCCGTCGAGTGAGCAATGTATAAAGCCTTTTTGGTGATCAGATTTTTATAACTGAGGTTAGGCAATTTGAAATGGTCATGTGTTGAATTTACTTACGCGGTATTTGAGGATATTTTTTTTTTGATTTGCTTTTAGTGAGACTATATTTTTTTAAAGTATAGTTTGGAGAAGAGTTCTCTTGATGGCAAGAGATCACAACCAAGAATGCATAGGACTTTAAATAAGTGTAAGTTTAACAACTTTAAAATATTTTGTTTAGTCAGTTTCTAAAGCCCAAATATTCTCTAGCTTCAGTTGCTCTTTCAACCAGAATACAATAATGATTACCTTCTACTGCTTCGTGGTTTATCTGGCACGGTACTCTTTTTTCTCCTGTAAAATAAGATTAAAAATAATATCTTTAAAATAGATAAATATAAAAAAATAGATCTTGTAGGTCCTAATGAAAATTATGAGATAAAGTTTATATACTGTGTCAAAGGCTAGCTCTATTCCAACGTAGGTGGGTATAGTTTACTAAGTCCCGCCACGAAGGGCTAAGGATGCAAATTGCAAATATCGAGTTGAAATCGAGTAAGTTCAGTGTTGAGTGGCGAGCTGGTCTCCAATTGTTAGTTAGTACGTGCAAGTTTAGCTGAGCTGGCTATAACTGAGACCACGGCCCGATGCTGTGCCAGATTTGCACGTAATTGGCACAAGATAAATCCCTAGGGTATCTAGAAACCTACGATACATAACAGATAACTGGTGGTAATATGTAGATTGTAGATTTATGTTATATATATTCGTTGCGTAAAAGATTTTTCAGTTACATGAAATTAATCTTAAGTATATAAATATTATTTTAATGAATATGCAATTTTGTGATGATAATTAATGTACTTATTTAAAATTTTAATGTGTTTTTTTTGGGTTCTTTAATGTGTTGTATTTTTGTATGGATCTGGTTGTCCGAAATAAATATTTAATTATTATTATCACCTATAAAGGCAAAAAGACGAAAAACAATCTTAGGAACCTATGGTAGGAACTTATTTTATTTATGTTACTTATTTTATTAATACTGAACATTACAAGGAGGTATAGAGGGTAAATTTTTCAATTGGGCTCGGATGGCCAATTCCAAAAATATAGCGCAAAAGCTTAAAACAGCCTATTTTGTAAAAAAAAATAGATAAAAAAAAATCCTAGCTAGCCAAGAATCGAACCCATTGACTTTGGTTATTGACAAAAGACGTGAAAACCTTTTATAATCAGACAAAATAATAGCTACCATTATTTTTACATAAATACTATTATCTAGTGGTAGATAAATATTTATCACTCATTAGCTACATCATCAGCCAGGAAGCCAATTTCACCCCACAGAGGGGTTTTCCCCCCAGGGGGTGAAAATGAAGGCGACGTAACAGATTGCGGCGTGAAGTGTATTTATAACGGCGGCGAGCCTTTTTAATGCACGGGTCTTAAATCGGATTAAATGACTCCGCTTTTAATGGATACTTTGTATCTTGGACCTCCGTTTTAGGTAGTTATGTCTCAAAGGGTCTTAATAAATTAAAATAGTGGCTCTGTGTGCTATAAACCTTGCGAGTCTTGTAGGTAGAATACTCGGGCGAATGAACATGACACTTGGCTCGAATGACGTTTGTGCAAAGTACAGCGTGGAATTGGATAATCTTGATGGAGAAGAGGTCCTGTAATACTTGGTAATGATAAGTAATGATAAGGCTTCGCAATTAGAGGAATAAGAAAAACGGAGGGCGCCGCGCGGGGGGCGGGGGACGCATCAAGTTCCGAGCCACGTGTCAGCCAGGTGTTATGTTGACTCGCCCAAGTAGTAGTAGTAGTTGGTAGTAGTCCGTCCGTTGTAGTCTGTGCAGTAATAATAGTAATCTAGTATTTATTTACCTAATGCTCACTAAATTCCACCAGAATCGGTTGGGAAATGCAACCTGTAGAGGAGAACAGATGGAAATCCGGACAGCCATACGAAAGCATTTTTGCGCGAGCTGAAGCAGGGACCTTTGCTCGCGTTTCACTCCAGCTCGGTCAATTAAGAAAGATAAATTTTAGTATGGCTTTTAAGGATTTAGTTAAACTATACACATTTTTTTAAGGATTTTTATGCAATATAATCTAATTTTTATTTGTGTATTTTATTATATATATATATTATTATTTATTTATTTATTTTTCAGCCATTATCGTCCCAACGTAGGGCAAAGGCCTCCCTCCTCTTCTTTCACTCCTTTCGGCTTAGATTTCGTCAATTGTTTCATTTAATTATTTTTAGTCATGTAAGAATTCGTAAAGTATCATATATTTTACAAAAGATATGTTCTTTTTTGTATTGTATTTCTTTATTTTTACTCCGCTTCTTAAATCATGGCCATCGCAATTAAAACTTGTTTTTAAATCCAAAATGTATTTGCACGACTGTCTTAGGTTGATGTTTCTGTAAACATTGTGTAAATTATACGAAGCATAAGCACGCAGACTACTCGATCGTGAAGAAAATGGGCACCAAGGCTCTTTCACATTGCCACGCCTTTCCCAAAATTATTAAAAATAATAATGGTTATACACATTTACATTCCTGACGTAGCTACTACTTAATTTTTGTGTTTTTCCTTTAGTAGCTTCCCATTTTAGAAGATTACCTATCAGTCTCTCTTTTGTGCCTAACGAAAGAGGTGTTCGATGCTAGCAATCAACAGTCCCGGAAGTTGAGCCTCGATTATTTCCTCCTGCCAACGCATCGTCTACGTATCGCTCCCTTTGCCCATCATAGTTGCATCAGTTGGTACATAGACAGATCTATATCTGTGAGTTGGTAACTTTTGTGTCTTAGTAACTATTTACCCGACTGCGAAGAGAGCGGGTTATGTTTTTCGAGTGACATTTTTGAGAGTGACATACATAATGTTTGCTCTATGCATCACCCTGCAAGCTAAACGGCTAAACAGATTTTGATAAATGAGGTGTCGTTGGATTCGTCTGGGTCACGCGAGTGCTTCCTATATATCAAAAAATCTAATAAGCTATAAGGCACAAAAATATGAAAAAAAAAATACAAAAAACCTCTTCGTTTAGCGAAATATGTTAAGATTATTATTTAAGTTTTGTTCATGCGAGTGTCACAGAACAAAATAAAGTGCTGAAAATTGAATTTGGCGATAATTTTTTCACAGTTAGTCTTACGATTTTTTTGAGAGCTTCGATGCGTTTTATCGTGATAACACCCTTTACAAGGCTAACAAAATAGGCATTCAACTCACATGACCCGCGACCGCCCGGGTCGAAAATAAGACGAATTGCTTCAAATGCGACCCAATAAATTTAGCAAAGTGCCCGCAGTACCACTATAAAAAGCAAATAGTTTATTCAAAGGTAACTAAATTGTAATTTGAAGAGTTCTACACGCATGGGTTTTTGTAAAATTTACGAGATACCATTTTGCGATTTTATCCACTTTTTTCGCGTCCAATTACGTTTTGGTTAGAATCTACATTTAGATAGAAGTTATTTGGGTTTTAAACGGATCTTTCAACATTGTCTCCTTAGTAGTTAGTTAGAAGAGTATGTAAGCTAAATTTTGTAAGAAACTTTTAACCTTTGACATTTCCTGCAGAATTCCATCTTAATGGGTAAATTACAAGCACAGTGCAAAATATTTTATATATCTAGCAGTTATGAAAATAAAAAAAATGGTTGTCTGTTAAGTTGGTTTACGGACTACGTCATAACCAGCGTAAAGATAAAGATAAAGATAAAAGATAAAGATTTTTATTTTGCACGAAACACGGTAGGTTAGATAGTAGGTAACAGAGTATGTACATACATGTCTCACCAAGAACTGGCACAACATACACACATAGACATTAACAAACATTATCGGTTATTAAAAATTTCATTCATGTTATCATGTTATAAATCCTTTTCTAGCAGTTACAATGTCTATAACCTTGAGTTGGTAACATTACTAATACCTTAATAATTAAATGAATGAACATACTGATACAAAAAATGCTGATAATATAAGCTACTCAGTAACTTAAAGTTGTATACGTAATTCCTTTAATGAAAGCCTTCTTCTGAAAGCCGATGGCCGACTCGATACACTTTATTAATTAAATCTCCCTTTGGCTGATTTCCAAAAGCTTTGCTTTCTCCTTCGGGACAGAACTGAAGGAACGTTTCGATGGAAACAGAATTAGAATAGCAATCAGCCTCGCCAGAAGAAGGTCTATTGGTTCCAGTTTCAGCCTTCAAGTTGTTTTAATAATTCCTTGTTAAGGCTAATCCTCAAATCCAAATTCCATACAAAATATTTCGGACAAATACTCAAAAAGTACGCCGTATTATAGTAATTTCTTCACAATATTTGTTTTGTCCATACTTTTCAATTTCGTCAACAAAAAAAGTGTAAGGTTTCATACTTTAATTTAGATTTTATACGTGTTTTTAAGTTAGTAGGGTTCTATCAACATTAGACCGTTGTTATTTTATAGTACGTATTTAATATTGTTTTTTATCAGGTAGAGGATGACAATTTGCAAAAAAAATATTATATTTTTTTTTACATTTTAAAGTTTGGCAAAATCGAGTTCATGACTACTAACATTTTTTCATAACTAAAGCCGTTTTGATTTTGCTCTCAGAGGGTGGTGGAGAGTAGACTTGTAGGTTAGATAAAGGCGAGGCTGAAAAACAGCATGGCGGAGTCCTCGACCTATTCAGAAGATCACGACCTAATACTTACTTATCCATCCAACTTAGAGTTTGAAACCTAGCTTTAATTTGTTTTTGTATTAGGTTAGCATGTTTATGTGAATAAATGCCTTTTTATTTTATTTATTTATTTATATTTATATATATACCCTGTACAGCTACATGGTATGCTATTCTGGGAAACCAGATGTAACGTGTGACAATGGGCTTGCGTCATCGTCGGTCGCCTATCTATTTCCTACGTTAACGTCTTTCCTATGAAATGTTTTACAAAATACGTGTTTTGTTTGGTTGGACAAACAGAATAAGATAAAAATATCTAGGATTTTTTATATCTGAGTAATAATAAAAACGTTTTCTTATTTTTTTTGTTTTTAAATAATGTCGTGGATAAGGTAATTGACGAGGCGTTGAGGTGAATTTCCACTGACGCAGAGTTGGGCGCAGTGGAGAGGAGCGGACCGTGAATTGGCCAGTCACTGAGTTCGAAATCTCCACTTTGAAGTCCACTTCGAGCACTGTGATTGGTCAAATCACGGTCCGCTCCTCTCCACTCCGCCCATCTCCGCGTCAGTGGAAACGCACCCTTACTCTCCGGCTCAACGTAGCGCACCTTGACTATTTTTTATCCACTTACCATGGTACAGTCATAGTGCACGAAAGAAGCTTCTTCGAGGCGCACTTCGAGGCGAAATAATTAGTGACACGATAAGAAGAAGAAGGTACAGTCATCAATAATTATTTAGATCAGTCCGCAATGTCTTTCAGGGACCGTTCGTGTACGAAAGTTTAGTGTATGTAACTTTGTGTACGTTTTAAGACAAGTAGTACTTAGCTAACGAAATGTAAATAAATATTCACAGGGTGATTCAAACGAATCGTGTGCTTAGGGAAAATACCTATCTGAATAAATATTGAAGCATATGTATTTATGAGAAAATATATAAACTGACTCTATATAAATTTATAAAGGTAGAAAAATATCATTTATGAAATAAAAAGTTAGTTGATTTTGTGTAAAATGGAATATTGTTTCTTGGATATTAGCTTATTAACTATTTTTATTTCCAGTCGCTGCACATGCTTACTTATCTAAATAATTAATTAAATCTCTTTGCCTTTAATAATCTTGATTTGAGTAATTAAATTCTTCCACCGTGTACAATGTGGCTTGTTCCCAATAAACCCTAATCCCAAAAATACCCAAAACAAATTTCCATGCTTGGATTCCCATAAATCCCAAAAACAAAAGACCTTGATATCAGGCTATGACACTTGACCTTTTTCGGTACAAGTGAATGCGAAAGCTTTAAATAAAATGCCCCCCTCCTATCTACAATAAAGTCGAAGTAAAGTTTATATATTTTTAATGAGCATCGGTGTTTGTCCTAAATTTGATAAGCTATAGTCTTTTCGAAGAACTTGGTACATTTTGCTAAATAGTGAATTATCTATATAAATAGTATATTATAGATTGAGTAATCAATAAAACATACCTAGCGTAAATCATTTTAATAATCGGCGTGCCCTCAGTTTTGTGGATTTTCGAGCATAGCTCGAAATCCAAGTATGGAAATTCGAATAATATATTGTATGGGAATCCAAGTATGGAAATTCGTTTTGGGTTTTTTTGTCCATTGCTGTATATACCTAACAGCTTTCCTTACAAGGTCGGTAGCTACTAACTACACTTCTGCACTGGTAAGTCACGGGTACGTCACGTTGATCAAGTTTTCGAAAAATAAATATTGATATTGCTCACGTCTGTGCCATGGTCTAGCCATGATTGTTTTATTTAAAAATCCTTGGGTTAATTGGGATTTGGGTTTTCTGGGAACCAGCCCGCAATTTATATGCAAGTGGGCCAAACGATTTGAATGAAACTGTCATAACAGACTTTTGTCGACATGGAAAGCGTTGTAAAATTTTACAACATGCATCTTGAATGCTGCATAATTCCCCTATAGTCATAATACGTGAAACTATTCCACATACTCCGTGTGGAATCGTAAAATTTTTATTCGTTGTAAAGTATTAATGGTTTGGTGAAAGACAGTTTTAACAGCTGCAGTTTTAGAGATAACAGTTTCAATGCGTCCACATCACACTGAATATCACATTTCACACTTATATTATAGGGGTGAAATTTTGTGAGGATGAATGAATATATGACTGGATGGTTTGTCACTGATTTATTACTGATAAAACTACTAAATGCAATTAGAGGATCTTGGTCTTTTCAAGAAGCGAGTAAATAGATGTCTTCTAGACCTTCGAGATTCATCGTCGGCCACATCATCACTTAACATCAGGCGAGATTGCGGTCAATCGAAGGTCTCCAATAAAAAAATATAAAAAAGGTTTGTCCTCACTGACTAATCACGATATCACTAGGACGTGGTGGCCGAGTGGATGAGGCCCTTTCCTTGCGATCGCGGACATCTATCGATGGTCGCGGATTCGAATCCCGTTGGCAGTCATGCGTAAATAGTTTTTTAAGTAGAACAAAATTATGAGCGCATCCCACGTTCTCACAATGGTAAAGGAAAACATCGTGAGGAAACCGGCATTACATTGAATAGAAAAAAAATCTGGGTCTGCGTGTTGGGTTATGTATGACCCAACGCTCTCGTGGAGGAGGAGAGTAGGCCTGAGTCCTAGCAGTGGTCATTGGCTTTTGATGTTGACTGTACGGGGGTGCAGTCAACATCAAAAGCCAATGACCATATTCAGATTTTCAAAATCGCTATGGATAAACCATTATTATATTTTTGACAATGTGGTGTACAATTAATTTTGAACTTTAATGATGTTCATTTAATACTGGCGCTTGACATGTTGAGCGATTTATAGGCATAATAAATGGTGTAAAGCGAATTTGAAAATCTGAATGTGGTCATCGACTTTTGATGATGACTGTTCCATGTAGATGTACCGCAAATTATTTTGAAAATACATGAATATTAATTGTATTATGTTCTTGCGCAAGTTTTGGTAAAAATAAATATATTATTTTCTTTCATCTTTCATTACTCTATAATTGACCTATTTAGCAAATGTTGAAGTAAAGTTTTGCCTGCAATGAGTGTTATATTTCTTGTTCAATTAATATACTGGTGTGTGGGCACTGGACCAACTGGCACGGAGTTCGAGCTGAATCGCTCTCAGCTCGCTGTGAAACGTTGATTTTACGAACACCATCTATGTGAGTGCCTCCCATTTGGCCTTGTAAAGTTTACGAATGGAAAAGAGCTCTTCTATGCATTATAGAGTTTTTTCAATAGCCTCAGATAACTTTGCGGCAAAATAAATAAACCTGTGTTATTTTAAGATATTATGAATGAATGAATGAATGAGAACTATTGTAACAGGAAACTTAAAGGTACACATACAAGATAATTGAAGAGTATGTACAATAGGCGGCCTTATCGGTAAGCGACGATCTCTTTCAGGCAAACTTGAGTAGGAGACTGAGACTAGAATATGAAACGTTGGCTAAAGGTGCTCTAAATAGTCTATGTTTTGTTTTAAATAACTATACGAGATTTTTAAGAAAATATATAAATATATAACTGCTTTACCGCAATCTACCAAACATTTGCAGTCGGCCAAAAATTACCTACATAAAAAAAAAACGTCGTCATTTTTAATCCACCAAATTTCCCATCAGGAAAATATTTTTCAAATCAGTCTTCATCAAGTCAGTAATATTGTGTTACTCATTTACTTATACATGTTTTGCCTACTCAGCGTATGAAGTTCGGTAATTCAGCCCAAAGGCGTGGCAAAGATATAAAGATAAATTTTCAAACCGTAGATAGAGGGCGGGCCAAAATTCGTCAGTGGAAACAATAAAACAATAAGCATAGTATAAGTTCGCGATAGTGGCGCGGCAGTTTGGGCGAGCGATGGCCCATAAACGTCACGTCGC
Organism: Lobophora halterata; assembly: GCA_932526365.1. Taxonomy (NCBI): domain Eukaryota; kingdom Metazoa; phylum Arthropoda; class Insecta; order Lepidoptera; family Geometridae; genus Lobophora; species Lobophora halterata. The sequence continues at coordinate 646,414 of OW052007.1, forward strand.
CGGTCGCCGCTCGTTACCGCGTTGTTTAGAGCCGCCGCGACGCGACGACGCGACATAGTGCAGCAAAACCAGAAGGATAACATTATGAAATGAAATGGAATTTATTTGCCTATACAATACAATAGAAACTTATAACTAATCTAAATAATTCTAACTTAAAAAGACTTACTCTAACCTTCTCGTATTTGTTAAGTGTACCTATGTATTTGTATGGCATAAAAGGACTCAACTCAGCGTTATGCTGGATAGATGGGGTTTCCCACCTCCAGCGCTGGTTTTCAGTTGAGCCCTGCGAAGGTTATTACGTAAACATTCACACACCTAAGCCACCCCAGCCTACCCCAACACTAGGATTCCCTGTGTCGCAGGTGGCATGGACACATACAAGGCATCACAACATCTAAGATGTTTTGTCTCTCCGCAAAACTTAACATCAGAAGGTGACAAGTGAAAGACAGTGAGCTATCACTATAACACTGCAACTTTTTCAACCATGAGTTGAATTTTGCGGAAAGACATCATTGTCTTTGCTTACCTATTTTCAAACACGCAAAGTTAAGCTTTCTCCCGTATCATACCAGAACCGTGCTAAGTCTCAGGCAAAAAAATATTCTTTGTATTGAAAAGTATGACACCATACTTTCAATACAAACCTTACACCGTTTTCCGCCACCGACTGTCGCGCTCTAAGCAATATTATATTTTGTCGGTGCTAATACGTTCCTTGCATTGCACGCGACGGGTCAATATACTCAATTATTATGGAAGAATCGCATTTCTATAGATATTCAGAGTCAAATTGAAGCATTTGCTTTCTTACAGAATTCGACACCATATTTGCCATACTTGTCTAACTGTATTTAACAAAACACTGTGTCGAAATAGTTGACATCCCACAAACGTTCGTTTAGCATTAAGTTGGTGTGCGTTTATCTTGTTTTTGTTTATTTCGTACGCATCCTGGACAGTGCCCACTGATAGGGGGTTTGTACAGATTTAGGAAAGCATTTCTAGTGCCACACCAGTCAGCCATTTGTGAAAAAGTTAGGTAAAGGGACCTACTTCAGTGAAACCATAGAACATTGACACCAACTCTAGCTTTAAAATTAATATTTTGAGAGTTCTTGAGAATTGAAAAATGCAAAAAGTTTGTCGCGGGATTCTGTGTTCTTGTGACGCACAAGATTAAAGTAAGTTTTTTTTAATATGAACGAATATGTTACAGGTAGCGGCACCTAACTTTAGCGCTGACCGTTATTGCGCAGAAGTAAAAAGTAAGGTACCTGAGGGGGACTTCACATACAATAACTATGCGCAGTAACCGCCCCGCGTATCGTTCAGCGCTAGACTTACATGCCGTTACTTATACGCACGTTTTTTGTGTGGAAATTTCTTACTTTATGTGTATACATAAGTTCCTACTCGCGTAGTTTTATGTTTTAGGACTTATGAAGTCTCTATTTATCTCGTCTTTTATACTCGTAGAATGTTACATACCATTTTTTTAAATTAAATTAAATAACGTAGAAAATATGTAAAACCTAATTTTCTCCTCCTTCCATACAATTGAAATAAAACAATAAAATTTTCAAGCAAATAGTTTAATCTCCTACCGAAATACCCAGAGATTAGGCTAATCTCCTCAATAACAATAACGAGTAACGACGAAGCCATTGACTGCTCCAACAATTACGCGGACCGTTAAAATTTCCCGCCGTTACAAACAGGACTGTTGCACCATCCATTCTGAAGACCATTGTGCCCAATATCCTAAGTAGAGTACTTTCCAAAGGCCTTCCATACTATCGCAAACAGCCCACACTCTTTTTGTTCTAGCATTCTCTCCGATGAGAGTTATGATAAAACGAATGTTCAATGTTACAACGGAGAGTCCATTTTAGTCCAAACACATGTAGAGCTCGAAAGACATTACGAGTACCATCCTACAGCCTACAACAAATTAATCATACAATAAATTAATTTTTATTTGTATTGTTATATTCGAGGACATGCTGGATAATATGAATTCTTTATACTTAGCTAAAGATTTTCAAATCTAAACATATTCATAAGTGACTGCTCAAAACAAGATAAAGCAGAATAAGATAAAAATCGGAAAAATTGCTTAAATACTTGAGTAACTCAGAGAACTGACCATTGGCTGATCGGAACATCAAACAATTTAATAAAATAACCCAATCTTGATTCTAAATATTCGAACGTGTAGAAGACCCTTAATACGTACCTTTGAGAGAAATACGAGAGAACTTGGGCAGTTCGGAAGGGAATTAGAGGGCATGCCAGGGATGGGGTAAGGGTAGGTTTTAACAGGTAACTGGGTAATGGTCAGAATAAGTTATCTATGTAGTAACGTAGTACCAATAATGGTAAGTTATGTAACTTATATAATTTTGGAACAGTGGCAATGGAATGGCAGTTATTTGCAATGTTTTCTTTAAAAAAATACCTACCGATCCTCTAGTGGTCTTCTTATTTTATACTCGGTACATATAAACATAGCGCCGAGTGCTCGGCTGAGCGAGTGACGTAAGCTTTCACTGTCTCGGCCGAGTACCTACTCGGTACGTGTGATCTAAGCATTAGAAGACGTCAAGTTCCATATCTCCAATAACTTTATTGTTCGTCCATTCCACCCCTGCATCAGTAATGGTGAAGAACTTCGGAGGGTGACCTGTTCATTAATCAAAGGAAACTCATGCCCAGTGATGGATGGAAGAAAAACCCGAGGTTTGCAGCCTGCGACCAAATGAATTACTTATTTTGTTTTTTGACGTGACTACGTCTAATAAATCGATAAGCTCCGGCTGCATGCACGAAAACGTTGACGTCATTGTCCGGTAACGCTTATTGTCTCGTTACGCTGGTTATGGCGTTGCCACGTTAAACTATCGTCCGTAAACCAACTTTACAAAGAATTCAGACAAGTAAGATGACCACATTGATTTGAAAATCCTTTCGTGCACTTTTCTATGCAAAATTAAGAATAATATAAATGTGGAAGCTTGCGAGTGTATACATGTCTGTGAAGTACCTACTCTGTGCCATAGCAATAAGCAAATTAATATGGCTACTGTAATAATGTGTGGTATTCCATTACCAAAACATAACTATTCATAACTGTACGATTCCCGGAACAGATTACGTACTTCGTGGATTTAGTGTCAGTGGGTTAGTGGTCTATGATTGGTTGGGATGGTAGTCTACATAATGCCTATGTATGTATAGTAGCTGGTTTGTCAAAAGTACTAGTGAATTTATTTAACTATAACCTTAATATCACAAATAAAATGAGAGTTATAAAAGGTAAAGTTTTAAGGATATTTTTTATCCATCATACTTTAACATTTATTATTTATTTCATTTTTGAAAGTAAGGTTGATAAGAAATCGGGGAACCTATCCTTATGGATAATCAAACCCTGTTTTACCTTAAGGCTAATCCTCAGATCCGAATTCCATACAAAATGTTTCGGACAAATACGGAAAAAGTAGAAAGTTTCATACGTTAATTTAGGTTTTATACGTGTTTAAAAATTAACCTTACTAACTTAAAAACACATATAAAATCTAAATTAAAGTATGAAACCTTTCACTTTTTTTGTTCACGAAATCAAAAATCATGGACGAAACGAATAGTGTGAAGAAATTACTATAATACGTCGTACTTTTTGAGTATTTGTCCGAAACATTTTGTATGGAAATTTTGCCTTGAGGATTCCCCTTAACATAAAATCACAGAATGGAATGAAAAATATCTCAAACGTTATTTAGTATCTAGATGTAATAGTAGGTATGATTAATATATGTACCTACTTAATGGTGTCAAAAACAGAAAAACAAAACTCTCTCAACACTTTTTGTGCCCAATTTTCGTTCCCAGCGAAGCCTTAAAACTTCGTCGTTTTTGTAGCTACAACAATGTATACCCAGTACTAATATCTCCAGCCTTGTTGTATACAGGATGAATGTCCCTTGTGCGTCATACGCCGCCTACAAATCCGGCGTATTCGGCGTTGTCGGCGTATTCGGCGTGGCGTCCATAACTCGCGCCGAGCTTCTGCCCGCGACTTTTATTGTCATGTGGAATGGTGACGTACACGCCAGTGTTATTGTTATAAATGACTGGTTTTTCGAGGGCTGTTGTGTGAATGGGGAGAGTACGGAGAATTTGCTACTATATTATTATGTACCTTATTATAAGACCTTTTTAGAAATAAAACATTTTTTTAATTTTTTTACTCCCCAAGGCTTTTCCGGCGTGGTAGTTAAGAATAAGAATAATAAAAATTATTGTTCAAAAACTTTCACTAATTTTACAATGTGTAAGCTTCTTCCAGCTCCTAAACTACACCCGTATTAGATTTCAGAACTTGGATGGATGGATGTTTGTTACCCAATCACGCCGCAAGTACCTCTTGTCTTGTCAAGTGCTCTTGCGGCGTGATTGGGTAACAAACATCCATCCATCCATTTTCACATCGTTTAAGATACTGGCATTTTTTCTTATTACCCGACTTCCAAGTAAGGGCACGTAAGGGTAAAGTTTTTCGCGCGTAGGTACTTGTCTCAATAACCCAAATGTTCTTACAGTTCAGATCAGTTTCTAAAATAAATACCAAAATGGCGGAAGCGCAAAATAATAAGTCGTTTAAAATGATGGTTTACCAAACCTATCGAGTATAGTATATCAAAATGAAGGAAGTAAAAAATATACATAAATCATAGGTATGTTTAAATTTAATTTGGAATAATGAATTGACAATCAATGCATAATATTTTCGCAGTCGGGTTTTCAGTTTTTATAAACTTTGAGCTTGTTTGTTTTTGACGTGACTACGTCTAATAAATCGATGAACGCCGCCCGGCTGCATGCACGAAAACGTTGACGTCATTGTCCGGTAACGCTCACTGTCCCGTTACGCTGGTAGTCACGTTATACTATCGTCCGTAAACCAACTTTACAGACAACCAATTTTTTTTATTCTAATTTTTATATACTCTGAAGTAAATTGTAGTTAGTCACTCAATATTGTGAAAAATTAATGAGTAGCTTCCTATAGATTTTTGTGTTTTCGGAAAACAATACAGTTTTATTTTAACTTCAAGATGACATTGGAGTAGACTTGGCTCGTGGACGATTAAGTGGTTAATTTAAATACATTTTGGGTACATTAAACTATAAGTAGACACTAGGCATTTAAATTAAAGATGACTACTCCCTTGGGAGAGACTTGGCTTTACTCTTGTCAGATGTTTGCGAAGCTGCGAGACGCAATCTCACTGAATGTAAATTGTAAGATTAATTGTGACTTGGAATAATCTTTAACTTAACCAAATATAAATAATGTCTATCAATTGTATCAATGTGTATTGTTACTCCCAATTATTAATTACCTAAGTATTTTTTATATTCTATTCTGTTAAAATTACACCTTGAAAAACTAATGTTTGTAAATATTGGTGATTAAGAATATGATGTAGATATATTTCTCCCTCAATAACGCCAAAATTACTGAAGTGTATGGATGGATCTGGACCGGAAAAAGGATAAATTCATTTTTTATCCGGATAATATACTGACAAAACCGCAATATTAAGCAGTTACTGTTAGATTATAATATATATAAGTCCATATAATATAATATAAAAATAATCAAAGTTTTACAAAAACACCACTGAAAAGTCACAGTGAAGAAAAATACACAAATTCGTTTCTCCGACTCTTTCATATATTTAAAAACTAAACTACTGAACAAATTTTGATGAAATTTCTATCTGAAAGTATATCCTTCCAAATCAAAAATACTTTCCAAATCGGTTTACGTAAAGAACAACTTCGTCATTATATCAACAAACATAAAATCAAAACAAAAAAAACCGATTTGAGAAACTCCTCTTTTTTTGTAGTCGGTAGAAAAACATTCTTGACTTGGTTAGTTAATATTAGGTTCCTGCATTGTGCATCGGTACAATCGCGCACACAAAGCATGTCCGAACAAAATAAACAGCAAATAAAGACGTACAGTCGCACTCACAACCTAGGGTCAGCGTACACTCAAACTAGATTGCTTTTCAAACAACATTGCAGTAGCACTATCACCAAATTCTTTGACTTTATATTCGTATCGATGTTGTCACAAAAGGTTGTTCATATGTGACAAACTGTTGACTAGCCATATCACTAAGCAGTAACATAAGGAGATGGATAAGTAGATAGAAAATTCTTTATTGTACACAATTATAGAAAATAAAAAATAAAGGGCTTAAAACCAATGAATAGTAGGTACAAATTGGCGGCCTTATCTCTGAAAGCGTTCCAGGCAACCAACAGGCAATGGAGAGGGTTTAAATAAATGTAGCGGGCCAGAGCATACACCGGTTTTCAGAAAAGGTTACTAAACATAATGTTTTATAAAATCCTAATACATCAATTAGTAAAGGAGTACATATTAGTTTTCTTGTGACGGATTCGATAGGAATACGCTTGTCAAAATGTTTAGCGATAGGGCTATAGTTCGCCGTGATATTCCCACTTTGTGATCAGTGGTTTGGGCGAACGAGTATTTGCTTTGTTTGAACGTGCCCACGCATTGCTGCGGTTATGCTTAGTACTGAACTTTCATTTTTAATTAGTGTTTACAGTACGCGGATTACTTGCTTACCTAAATTAGTTTGCACTGTTTATCCGACTAGGGTGAATCGCCTTAAGGGATTTAGGGTTAATCAATTTACTAATATTTAATGGAATTATGCTGATTCTAGCTAGGTTCACTTAAATCCTGCTTAGCACTGTTTTGACCAAGGGCTGGCATGATCCCTTTAGCTTCGATGACACATGGCTTTTTTACTAGCTGATTGCTGGCGAATTCAAAATCTAGCGTGTGAGAGAGTTAGCTTTCGAGAAGAATTGTCAACAAGCAGATTGTAAAACTGCCAATGATACTGGGCGACTTTTACACGCTACAAGCAAACTAGCTGGCTTGTAGCGTGTAAAAAAGCCGTGTGTCATCGACGCTTTACTATAGTACAGTCGGCTCTATAATTGTCTTTACACCCAGCTTACGCCGATGTTCTTTTGCGATTAAACTACTTGTGGTATATATTAGGGGTATATTTTAAGTGGTTTATTCACATCAGTAGTTTATTCACACACAAACATGAAGTGGTTTAATCACAGGAGAAAACCGGCGTAAGCTGTGTGTAAAGACAATTATAGAGCCGACTGTACATAATATTACTTATTCTTATGCTTTACTAAGAGGAGAGAGGAGCCTTCCTTTTACCCATTAAATAATAGTTTTTTTTAATTAAAATAAAATCTTTCAGGTTAAAAATGGACAGATTACTAATTAAATGCTTAGACCACGCGGCAGAAGTATAAACTTTATCTGATATATATTTCCAACTTTACCCGAACGAGCGTTCTATAACCGATCGTTCTATGACAGCTCAGTCTCATTCACTACTAACAAAATAAAGTACCTACTCAAAAATGTTTTCACTTCAATAAAATAATATCTAATATTTACAAAGTAATGGTGTCTGTAAATACAACTATGTACATATATTGAAACCACTCGTGTCACGCTCTGAATGAGTTCATCTTGTTATGAATTCCATACGTAAATAGCAAATGATAAATATTTCATGAGATATCAAAGCAAATACACAGTATTTCACTATCTCTCTATCGAATGCGATGGTCTTATTAAGCAAGTAAGTAAGCTGCAGTCCGCGTGGTTATGGGTTAAAAGTAGGTACCCTAATGTATTTTTCAGTTCACGAACTAGTAAACTACACTCAGGAGAAATTTCATCCAAATGTTTTTAGTAGTTTCGACGTGATTAAAGAGAAACATCTATTAGTATTTAATTTATGACAAGCTGACACCCACAACTTTGTTTGCGTTGCGAATTGCGAATTTACTTCTTCTTCTTATCGTGTCACTACTTCATTTAAACCAGTGTGTTGAAAGGATTTCAAGTGCGCTTAGAAGAGACTCCTTTCATGCACTTGACACATATTTTTCGAACTTTTTAGGTTCTATGACATGCCGGTTTCCTCACGATGTTTTCCTTCACCGTTAAGCACGTGTTTAAATGCATACATAGATATTTGGAACCGAAAAATCCACTGGTATTTGTCAGTCAGTTAAAGTTATAATTATTAACTTAACCACTAGCACTGAAAAAAAAATTGGTTGTCTGTAAAGTTGGTTTACAGACGATAGTTTAACGTGACTACCAGCGTAACGGGACAATAAGCGTTACCGGACAATGACGTCAACGTTTTCGTGCATGCAGCCGGCGTTCATCGATTTATTAGACGTAGTCACGTCAAAAACCACGGGTCTAAAATAGTTTTATTAAAGCATGCAATAAATTTCTTGCATATCAAACTGTGAAATAAGACAAACGAAACAGCGATTGCTCTATTTTTCTCGAGCGTTTTACGATTCGCAGTTGATTTGAATTTGCATCAAGGTTGTTACGATTTTATGTATTTTCTTTATCGTTTTTCCTCAAACACATTGTGAATTTCCATCGCTATTTATGTAAGGTCCCTATAAATCCCGAAAGGGGATATTTTACGATTTGTTTGCAGTTATCATGGCAGCGGACAAATGTTGTGAGGATAAATTGATGTTACATAATCATTTCAAAACTACTGGTTAGTTCAGATCCTGGAATATATTATCAGATAGAGATGTTCCAGGCTAAAAATGCATTTGTATGTTGGCGTTAGTGCGGGGGCATTCTTAGACTGAAAGATACTTTGCATGGTAGTAACTTACTAGTTTATCATTAAAATACAGTTTCATAATTGGCTAGCTGATGCCCGAAACTTAGTTTTCATTGCAAAAGTACATATAATATATCTTGACTCTAAATTTCAAGACTCTACGTTCATTGGTTTGGCTTGTATGTTGTTTATCATTCAGTCATTCAGGCCATTTTATGTATAGATATTGGTTAAGTCATATTTTTTAAAAGTATTAGTGCCTACGTTTTATTTTCGATTTCATGAAGTAAGATTAATTCTAGACGAATTGGTTCCTAGACAAACCTGTATGGCCAATCCTCAAATCAGAATTCCATACAAAATGATTCGGACAAATACTCAAAAAGTACGCCGTATTATAGTAATTTCTTCACACTATTCGTTTCGTCCATGTTTTTTTATTTCGTCAACAAAAAAAGTGAAAGGTTTCATACTTTAATTTAGATTTTATACGTGTTTTCAAGTTAGTAGGGTTAATTTTAAAATACGTATAAAATCTAAATTAAAGTATGAAACCTTTAATTTAGAATTTTCACAGCTTTTTTACAAATGGATTGTAAAAACGCCGATGACACTGGGCGTGTAGCGTGTAAAAAAGCCGTGTGTGCTATAAAATATGTTTTAATAAAAAAAAAAACTTTCCTTCGGAAAAACCTCAAGGTGTCATAAGAATGAAAACTGTCTGGTAATCTTAAGTGTTGGATTCGGAAATGCTGCAAAACAGTATGCAGACAGGTGGAATCCCGGGAGCCTGCGAAATTATTCCACTGTCAGAGTGAATTATGCGATCCGCCGTCAATGCGAAGATAAATGCGCTTCTCATTGCGGGGAATGTGGCTCTCAACCTTGGAACCTTACACTATGGAAGTTTCACAAATTCAACGACACAGTCCGTGCTTTACTGAATCGTTTTAACTAACTTCAAAAAAGGAGGAGGTTATCGATTCAGTTGAATGTTTTTTTTTATGTTTGATACCCCAGAACTTTGTTGTTTATAAACCGATTTGATTTTTTTTATTTGAAGGGATAATTGTACTTTCCCATAGAAATTTCATAAAAAACGGTTGAGTACTTTGGTTTTGAAATAAAAGAACTGATAAAAAATCGTTGAAGTGAACAAAATTACGCTTCCCTGCGATTTTTCAGTGGAGTTTACGGTTACCAGAACAGTCCAATTTTTTTTTCTAATGTTGTCTGTTTTTGTAAAACCTTGAATAATCACTATGAAATGTGCAAATGGGATAGGTAAGAAAATATAAATACAAAGGCTCAAATACCGGAATATCGTATTAATTTCCGTTTTCATAGGTGATTTTATTTTAAGTGATTTTAATTTAGGTGATCTTACTAAAACTGATTCCTCCTGAATCGAAACCTGAAATCTGTTAAAACGTTCAAATTTACTCTAAAAAAAGAACTTATCGCAGTACAGAAACAAGTACATGCTCAACAAAGTAAATAAAATGTAACTTACACATGGTTAGTGACTTCTAGTCTACTCGCACTAGCACTTATTTCTGATTCTCCCACGCACTTGCAATTTTTTATACTTTAATTCGTGATGGCGTATGTTTCAGAAGCAAACATTTTCAATTTTCCACATCTTTCTTTCTTTTTTTTTTTTTTCTTTTCTCAATATGGCGTCGCAATCAAGTCGCAATACGCGTCGTATAGGATACTTGATTCATCGAATTGCAGTATGCCATGTATGCCATTGGATGATTGCTAAAATCACTCTAGCCTTGTCTATGGCTAAAAATTTAAATGACCCAATTGGGTGATCTTGCATAAATAGGTAATGTTGCCAGTAAGACAATTGTAAAATTAGTCTTAAATAATGTTTTCTTGTGTTATTTTAGTAGTTTTAGTTTTAGTTTTTGGTTATTTATACGTTCCGTGTCGTCGCCACTGGGGTCTAGCAGAACACCAGCGCTGCAGCGTGCTGCCAGTACGCTGCAGCATGAAAGCTGAGCTAGGCCCCCATTGATGGAGGACTCTGTTACTCTGACCTTTTTTTTTTTTTTTTTTTTTGTCAATTTATGTTTCATGTGGTTTTCATCAATAAAATTATTTCTTTTCTTTTCTTTCTTTTCTTGATTAACCAAATGATAAGTTGAGGCCTTACGAGCCATGATCTACTGCAGCTTAAGTCACACAAGAAGATACACAAATTCAAATCATTTGGCCTAGATAGAGGCCGTAGCGGACCGGATCCTAAATTTTATATAATAAATGTGAATGTTTTCTGGGAATAGATAGATAGATGTTTACTGGTCAATCACGCTGACACTACTAGAACTGTTGGGCTAAAAAATGGCATAGTTGAAACTTGGAAAAGGAAACAGCCTACTTTTTTCTTCTGTCCGCAGTTAACGATGTCAACTAGGAAGGTATCATTAACCCATCAGGTCGTGTTGGCCGAGTGGGAGGTGCTTCGACTTTCGATTCGAAGGTCGTGGGTTCGAACCCGGACATACACCAATATTTTTTTCTGTTCAAAAATCTATGTTTTTTTTTAAATACGTGCTTAAGGGTGAAGGAAATCATCGTGAGGCATGTCATATAACCTAAAAAGTTCAAAAACATGTGTCAAGTGTACGTAAGGAGCCTATTCGAAGTGCACTTGAAATCCTTTCACCACACTGGTGCGTAAGAACTAGTGATATGATAAGTAGATTTAGGTCGGTAAAAGTTTGGGAATCTCTGGCCCAGTCATGGAGCTGTGAAACTTTCTCACTTAGGTCCGGACGGCTTTGCACATATCGTGGGCCTTCTCAAACTTTCCACCATTAATACTTATTTATTTTAGGGGATACCTTCTAAATGGGTACTTGTAGCTTTTTACAACAGACTTTTACGCTTTTGGCTGAAGTTCACCGATTTATCAGACCGTTAAACGACGACTTAATTATACACCTTATCATCGTTTACGTTAAAACCTCATAAACCAAGAACATTGTTAATGATTTTGTAGAAGTATAAAAGTTGTGTAACGTAAATTTAATATAGCACATGCCATTATCACGTAAGACGCTAATTTTTCGCATAGTATTTATGGTATTATCTTTCTTCTCGCTTTCTGTCAATTTGCGGTAGTGATTTCTTGAAATACAACGGATGTGTGTAACAGGAAGTTAGCCGTCAGATGGTACCACCTTCAGAAAATTGAGGTTAATAGAATGCTCCCAAATTTAAATATATGTAATATATATATATAATTATATATTTATATATTACATATATTTAAATATTATATTATATTTTTCAAATGAAAAGATCATTTGAAAAATATAATAAATATTCTTTAACTCACCTACTTCTTCTTTTTCTTACTTCTTATCGTGTCACTAATTCTTTCGAACCAGTGTGGTGAAAGGATTTCAAGTGTGCCTCGAAGAGGCTCCTTTCGTGCACTTGACTCATGTTTTTGAACTTTTTGATTCGATGACATGTTGGTTTCCTCACGATATTTTCCTTCACGATTAAGCACGTGTTACACATACCTACATTTTTTGAACTGAAAAATCCATTGGTGTCCGGCTGGTTTCGAACCCACGACCTTCGGATCGAAAGTCGAGGCACCTCCCACTCGGCCAACGCGACTTTTTTACGAACCTATTTATAAGCTGCCAAACAAATCACTGAGTCAAAATCAGTTAAACGTCCGTTAGATTTTCCATGAACACGGGCTTGAGATTGACGACACTTTTTAGCAAAGTCTTGAAGACAGTTTTGACATTGGTCTGAAAGTTTTAACGAGAGCTTCATCGACACCATCTTTTAAACTAGTTTCAGACTACGGTTAAATATAATAGCATAAAGTATAAAGCTCATAGCACAACAATATCGCGCACCATACATTGTTATGGACACATTCACACTGTACTGTACTATATATTATTGGCTTACTATATGCAATAAATTGGTGCGATGCGCTGAGTTCATGCTGTGCTGTATTACGCGCCGCCCTCTTCCTCCTTCCTCACCCCCGGCCGTCCCGCAAGATCGCGGTCAACTGAGCTTGCTATATACTTTAAATACTTGCGATTATATCGCGTAATGTGAACGCCATGCTATATAGTATAGCATTAGGTCCTTCTTTGCTATAACTATATAGCACACGTATAGCGAAGTCTAAAACCAGCTCTATTCTTGACAGACTTCTATCTCACTCAAATACTTAGCAAAGTGGAACACCACAAAGGAGAAATAGAAGGTACCTATTATCTTCAGAAGTTTAGTATCTATGAATTTTCAATCACGAAATTCAAGACTTTCGTAATTAAGAACTAAGTAATCTCACTTGTCAGCGAATCCGATATTTCAAAGAAAATATCTATTCAGTATTGAAATCATTAAAATAATGTTCAAATAGAATGCTGGATAAATACGATAATGTAGTTATTTTACGAACGGTCCAACGGCAAGAGTGAAAAAAAATTCGTTATAGGTACTAAAATTCTATTTGAAATTGTGACAGCGACAACAATTTAGTAACAATTACAATAATAATTCTTAATGCTAACGAAATTTATTTAATGGTACAAGAAAATATTTTATATTTTTACTATATTAGTCTTGATATCCCATTTTTTTATCGTGTGTTATAAGTTTAGCAAACTGCGACCTAGAATCACGGTTTACGGTTTAAGATATTTATTCTCAAAAGATTTAAACATAAATCACTTACAGAGAATACATCATAATTTTTAAATAATAGCATAATGAGCAGTGAGAACCTCATGCATTTTAATAATACTTGGTAAGTAAGGTACACATTTATGTACACCTACCTACTTCCAGTTAATTAAGGATACTTCCAGTTAATTAAGGAAAAAAAAAACAAAAGCACGCAAAATATTATTATCTAAAATAATATTCCGAAAGCAAAATAACCATGCAAAATGTGTGTAGATTGAAAATATTTAGCAACGGATCAAACATAAACTGCGTGCTCGCATAACAACAATAGAATTTTAACTTGTAACTTGTCATCTCTGGGCCAGTTTAAACAAGATTTATGTTGAATGTGTCAGTAGACGCTTAACTAATGAGTCTATTGGTTAGTTGGATCGAAAAAGAATGTCTTAGTTTAGAACATACAAAATATTATATTGTTTATATTTAACTTAATTATTTTTACTAACCGCTATTGGTATTATCATTGGAATCGACGAAATTATCTAAATGGTGTCGCAATCATCACAAATAAATATCAATAAAGCTTCTGAAATCGGGGCCTTTACTCCAACCTTTCAAAGCATTAAGCTAAATAATAAAAATATATATATTTGGCCAAGTTCTCCGGCCAGGTGGAGCAACGACGTAAGGCAGCCGGTAAAAAGTGGATAAGGAGAGCCGAAGACCGGGTTCAGTGGTGCGAAATGGGAGAGGCCTACGTCCAGCAGTGGACTCATGTGAGATGATGATGATGAGATATTTTGCAGATTTCACACAACGCCATCTAGCCCCAAACTTAGCAGAACTTGTACTATGGGAACCAGATAACCAATAGAATACTTAAATACTTTGTATAGTAAATACATACATAGAATATATAGAAAACACCCAGACTCAGGACAAATACCAATGTTCATCACACAAGTACTTGTCCTGAAGCGAGAATCGAATCTAAGACACCACCGGGCGACCGCCGGCGTGGCAATCCAACACACTTTAGCACTCGACCAAGTCGTCAAATAACGAAATATCATACATGTCTGAATTTGACCAAATTATAGAGTCAATAGCGGTGCTTTAGAAGCATTATTATTGAATGAGATTGGTATTAGAGGTGATTGTAATATTATAGCCCTGTTTATTTGGCTCGTGTTCGGGGTAGCCGACCTCCTTCTAAGTAAAAAACTCCTAATACGATAATATTTTATCTCGCTCAATCGTTCTTGGATTACGTTTCTACAACTTCATTTTCAAGCACAGATAATCCGTTATTTTCTGCGCAAAGTTATTTATTTTTGTTAATACGTTTTGTGGGAGTGATCCTCTTATATTTTGATTTACAGGCTGAAATATAAGAGTGGTTATGTTTTTACTTCTATTTTTTGCAACAATATTTTTTTAAGTAGAATAACATAGTTCAAGAAGTTTTGATGTTATTTCAGATGTTGTCTCTTAGAATTTTTAAACTTTCTTATGCTTGTAATCTCTCTTTTCCATTCGGTTTTATTAAACGACTCCCAGGAGTGAAGAGGATTTTGAGACTCGCCTAGTGTCTGACTACATAGTTAGATCTGCCTAGATCACACGTACCGAGTACTCGGCCGAGACAGTAAAATATTACTCGGCCAAGACAGTGAAAGCTTACGTCACTCGCTCAGCCGAGCACTCGGCGCTATGTTTATACCTACTTACCCAGTACTTGGCAGAGAGCACTGACTCACCCGAGTACTCGGTACGTGTGATCTAGGCATACTCGTATGTCTTAAAACATTGTCTCGGCTGAGTTGTGTTGTCATAATGGCCAGTGTTAGGTACTAGTTGTATCACCGACTAAAACTTAAATTATCATAATTGTTATGTGTTTAAAATATGGCAAAGATAGTTGGAATTGGTCAAAATATACAAATAATATCCACATAGGTAAAGTCGCGGGCGTCAGGTATCTTCTACTTGCGAATGCGAATGAACATGACACCTGGCTCGAATGACGTTTGTGCAAAGTACAGCGTGGAATTGGATAATCTTGTTAGGGAATAGGTCCTGTAATACTTGGTAATGATAAGGCTTCGCAATCAGAGGAAAAGAAACACGGAGGGTGCCGCGCGGGGCAGCGGGGGAAGCATCAAGTTCCGAGCCACGTGTCAGCCAGGTGTCATGTTTATTCGCCCGAGTAGTAGGTATTGGCCAAAAGTTTGCGGTAGAGCAGAAGCTCAGTTTTACCATATTCATCGTTGAAGGGTGTTTTTTCCATTTGATATACGAGTATATTATATCCGGGCCACTACAGTTATTTGGCGCGATTTCCAGAAAAAAGTTATTATTATTCTGAGTCCATCACATAAAGGTTTTCTCAGCATAAAGGTCAAATAAAACAGTAATAAATCGTAAAAAAACATTTCTTATGTACGTAACATAACATAATGTGGGCTAGGATTTACCGAGCCCATAAAACATAGGGGTTAATCGGAGATACGTTTGTATTATATTATGACATATTTTTACTGCCCTCTGGGAGATAAGCCTTTGATGGATTAACGGTATACAAAATACATGAAGAAGGACCGCTAAAGTCTTCCTCTTTTTGGATAGTCACAGTCGGGTCAAAGTCGGCTACGCGAGTTCGTAACTGTATTCTACGAAATTGTAGTTAGCAGCTACATCTTTCGTAGCATTTCACATTCATATTATAAAAGAGTGGTTACTTCGCATTATTTTTCAGTAGCTACTGTAGTACCTGCGAGTCCTGCGACTTAGAATACAATAGAATACAATAGAATATAAATGCTTTATTGTATCAACTTAAAATAAATAAAAACAAGAAATACAAAATAATTATTCAAAATAAAAATATAAAAAAAAATAGCTCACGTAGTATCAGAAACAAACAAAGAGCCTGTATTGAACCATGTATTTTATCAGATCATAAACTACAGCCAATACCAAATTTCAGCTCAATTAGACCAGTAATTTAGGCGCTATAACATCCATCTATCCATCCTCACAAATTTTCGACTTTCCATTAGTAAGATTCAACGGTATTGTTGGCTAAGTAAGTAGTGACCCTGCCTGCAAAGCTTGGTGTTCCGGGTTTGATCCCCGGCCGGAGCGAGCATTTGTGTATGTACCATAGATCTCGAATACTTTCGGCAGTCGCCCCCTCTAACTTTATGGTATGTAGGTACATACTATGTTCTCGTAAGCACAAAATATTACTCTTTGGTTCCTGGTTATTTTATTATGTCTTACTTGTAACCATACCTTACCACGCCACCTGTGACATCCTACAGGGTATGCGTCGTATGAATCGCTTTAGTGAGGTTAAGATTAGCGTATACGGGCAGATTGGTACTCGCGAAACTTCAAAAGCTGAACGCGCGCATACGTGTTTTCGCATATGTGCGTACATTGGCGTTTACGCTCGGCTTTCTCTAGCGAGTGTCAGTAGCATTAGGCGGTTTGTCGCGCGTACACGCGCTACAAAACACAGAACACGAGCAGCATTTTCGAAATTCGAAATCGACATTGATCGAAATTCCACTTTCACTCCACTTCGAGCACTGTGATTGGACAATACACGGTCCGCTCCTACCCACTCCGCCCAGCTCCGCGTCAGTGGAAACGCACCCTAATCCGCAAATCAGAAAACTCAATTAAGCGTCGATGACACAGGGCTAGTTTACCAGCTACAAGCCGGTGAGTTTAAAAGCTAGTGAGTGAGCGAATTAGCTTTCGGGAAGGATTGTCAACAAGCAGATTGTAAAAAAAACGATGGCACGGGGCGAGTTTACAGGCTACTAGCGAACTCGGTGGCTTGTAGCTTGTAAACTAGCCCTGTGTCATCGACGCTTTACGTACGGGACGTGGATTTATTTCAACACAATTTTAAATCCTGAAAAGCAAGCGCGCCTTTAGGCTTTTAGTTACGAAATAAAATGCAAAAAAATACAAAAATATGTGTAAACAAAAGAATGTGATTTAGTTATTGCTGTTCGCTAACAAAATTGTGGCCATTAACGATGGCTATTGTTTGCTTTAATCAAGCAATTTCGTGAAACATCGAACAAATAAACAGTTTGTTGTGAATTTTGGAGTCGACACAACATAAAACTATATATATCATAACTGTAAAATAAATTTGATATGAAAATGAGAATTTAACGTTTTATTAGATAACACAACTATTTTCAAAAAGGTTTTACAATAACATATAACAACCGACTTCAATCGGACTGTTCTAGGGACCGTACGCACCACTGAAAAGTCATAGTGAAGCAAAATAGTCAATTTTGTTCACTTCAACAACTTTTTTTTCAGTTATTTTTAATTAAAAACTTAACTACTGAAGCGATTTTTTCAAATCGGTTTATAAGCAACCAATTTCTAAGGTAACACAAAAAAAAAACAACCTTTTTGATAATCTCCTCCCTTTTTGAAGTGGGTTGATAAACAAAAATTACTTACTATAAATAATGACCCTTACAAAGTCATATGTATCGCTGTTCTGGTCTTGGGCAGGCGTAATCTCTTACTATCAGGAGAGCGCCTCATTTGTCTTTTCACTTGTTACCATAAGGAATATATAAGTATATGATATGTATCAATAAAACCAACACCATTTGCGACAGTTTTGTTTCTCTCGTAAGCCGTTTTGCCTGTCGCGTGGAGCACCTCCCGAGTGGTGCTAGTAGAAACAATACCCTCTTCAGCTCGATGGAACTGCTGCGGCAGTGATGCCCTCATCCGATTTTATGCTTTTTAACGGGGTCAACGTACTAGCAGTATTGAAATAATAAAGGTTTTACAAAACGTACCTACTACTACCGACTTCAATAATATAATTGGACTGTTGTAGTGACTGTAGACACCACTGGCAAGTCAAAGGAAAGCAAAATACGCAATTTTGTTCACTTCAACGACTTTTTTCAGTTATTTTGATTTAAAACCTAAACTACTGAACCGATTTTGATATCATTTCTATGGGAACAATTTGAAACTATAACTTCTCAAACAAAAATTTCAAATCTGTTTATAAACAACAAAGTTCTGAGGTAACAAACATTAAAAAAAAAAACATTCAACCGAATTGATAACCTTCGAGTTGAAAATATCTGTTAGCTATTTGGTTACAAATCCTAGCTTGAGTTTCATACCTGGTACCATGCCTGTCTCCTAGTTCATCGACCCTGTGGAGAAAATGTCCTATTTCTTAGAGTGTTTACTTTCCCGAGCGCCGCGTGGAAGGTAAAGATATGAGCTGATGCAGACAAGACAGCTCTTGGCAAACAACGCGACAACTTCATTACCATGAGAACTTACTATGACAGTACCCACGTATGTTTTCTGGCACTCGTTTTGTTGAGATTCTATGAAAAAGTCGGCATCAAAGGGTGGATTAGCTATTGGTTGATTAACGTCTTAGGCTACGAGTTATTCTAAAGTTTATCTAGACACAGGACAGTGTGTCAAGCCACGGTCAGGCCCAGTGAACTGACGAGCAGCTCTGTGTGTAATTTTACACGAACTATTTGGAGTCACATTTGACCTACTCATAACTCAAAAACTAATCAACATAAATACACCAAATTTGGTTCATATATTGAAGGCCCGCATTTTCAGCTCTTGACGAACACACCATGCAAGTTCTAAGTCTCTACATTCAGTGGTTTGGCCTGTGTGTTGTCTGTCAGTACTGACTGACTGCAGGACCAAGCCTTTTATACATAGATAACTTGAATTTCCATTGCATTTCTATTATAACTAGCAGACGCTAGGCAAACAAAAGGATTACGTAATGAATGCATTACGGACATGAAACCTATATGAATGTAGGGCGGGCGGGAGTAACACACCGCTTTCAACCTCTTTTTTCTTTGTGGAACCATAACCGGATTTTAAGCTTGAGCTAAGGCAGTAGGCATCAACAATGAAAAACACATATAAAAGTTATAATCCCTAAAAATATCACGGGTCTTAAAAGGTAAACACGAATACTTAAAATAAATATTTTAGGTTATCGCAAGACCCTGCGCTACATCAGACTTTATTTTATCAAAATCATAATAAGGATTTCGTAATTTCATGGGGATCAGAACTTGCACGAAATTTCATACAAATAAGGCATTTAAATGCCATGGTTCGTGTGTCAACAGTTAGAACACGCAATCCTTTTCATGTTTTGTTTTTATTGACTTGACTACGTCTAATAAATCGTTGAACACCGGCTGCATGCACGAAAACGTTGACGTCATTGTCCGGTAACGCTCATTGTCCCGTTACGCTGGTAGTCACGTTAAACTATCGTCCGTAAACCAACTTTACAGGCAAGCAATTTTTTTATAATGTGTCTCAATTTACTCCATATAAACCCAGGTCAAAAACCTGTTCACACCCTTTGAACTCAAATTAAACTTTAGATTACAACACTTCAACAAACCTCCTTACCTATTTTGTAGCAACACTTTTGGTTCAGCCACCTTTTATCGATTTGCCCTCGGTTTTTACTGAGCGCATTCCGCTTGCATTGAAATCTCTACCATAACACAATTGGCTAAAGTTCAGAATACTATCCTGAAATAAGAAGCCAAATCGTAGCGTTTGAAACGATGCAATGCCGTTTACATAGAGCAGATGTGTATTGATCTTGCATTTGAAATTACAGATCGTGTAAGGACGAGTATGTAATAAGTTACTTTAATTAAAGTATTATGGTATAAGTATTCTTGCGCAAAGGTTAGGTAAACTTAATTTTAAACCAAAGGGACAAATATTTTTATAGGTCTTTACATAAAGCAGAGACAAGAAAGTTAATGCAGCGATTCTAATTTACTCATAAAGTAAGTACCTGTATTATGCAAATGAAGTTTTATTCATTCAGTAAAATGCCTTGATGTCAACAAATTATATAAATATATTAAGTAATAAATCCGCTTGATTTCTAAACAAAGGTTTTAATTAACTTAACTTTAGTTTTGAACTTTAGTACATATTACTATATTATAAACCAAAGAGTCAACGAATAGAAAACCAAGAGAGGCGAAACACGTGACGTATCATTAAACTTTATTATTATATTCATGATTTTCCATTATGCTCGTAGTTATAGATCTTAGTCTACTGCCCTATCTAGATCAGGCTAGCGTGAGTTTGGCCGTTTGGAAACAATTTGTTCAATAAATTGGCTACAGTGGTTTGTTTAGTGAATTACCACGAACCACTCTCGAACGACTTCCGGTCTGAAAGTAGTCCGCAGTAATCGATCCGTTCGCTTCATCGCGTGTTTTTGTGTTTTCGAGTCTTCAGCATTATTTACAAAACTTTGGCTTATACATTTTGTCTATAATTTTTTAATATTTTTTATTTACACAACTAATTAATAACGTAATGTTAAAACATTATAAAACTAAAATTACTTAACAAGGAATAAAAATAGGGAATATGCCTATTTAAAATTATAAATATACACATAATTTAGGTCACTGACTACGGGCTAAGTACCCAAAAGCCTTGTAAAAGAGAATGGGCATCGCAGCCCTCGACCTGCAGTTATTTTACCTATTTGACAATTCGATATTTATAAGTATTCGTTTTAGTCATGAAAATCTTTAATGCAGCGGGGTTTAGTAAATGACCAAAATATAAGATCTTAGTTTGATTTAAGCATCGTAATATCGATGGTAAAATGGGTAAAATGTAATAAAGTAAAATGGTAAATCTGGGCTCTATACATTTTTGCCCCAAGTTCTTGGTATTTGATATGTAAAATGGATAATCAAATAATATTCGTTTTAGCTTTGTAGAGCCTCAAGTTTTCTTTTTTTCACATTAATGGAATTCACATTCACAGATAAAAAAATTGCGGTCTATTTTGTATATATGTTTGGCTGTTTTGGCTAAAAAAATTCAATGTTTCTTGAAACATAAAACGAGCCGTACAAACCGGCTCTGAAATCACCCAAGTCGAGAACAGCCTCCGCCGCTATTGTGTGGAGTATCTCTCCGAAGGCAGGCGGCTCTTGTACCCGCCTCCATTGTTCCACCAGTCCCACTTGATTTCTGGTAATCATGCCAACCAGATGTTGTTCGAGATGCAGCCCGTAGACACTGCTAGTGTTAGCTTTGGAAACACGCTTTGATTTTTATATTAAAATTAACACCTTAGTGGTTAGCGCAGAATTGTTAGATTTTTAAAATATATCAAATTCTAAAATGATATTAAAATACTCGCTTGTCAGTTCTTAACGGTCAGAATCTGGACTGTTAAGAACTACCAAGCGAATAAAGGAATTGCTTAGGGACTTTGACAGTTTGGTGCAATTAAGCATTAGTCTATCTACAAGGACTTCGAGTCGTTATTCCGTTAAAAAAACTATAATAAATGTTTTGAATGAACGAATAGTGTGAATACCTAATTGGTAGATAAAAATATCACTAAATTCAGATTGATAAGTTATTTTTCTCCTTCTCGGCAAACAAAACATTTACCTTATTTGACAAATTTGGAAACCCACTTCATGTAGCACTCACCAAATTGGGCCTGTCCGTTGCAAATAAAGTTATACCAACGTCCACCTTCCCACAGGATAGCTGATTGGATTGAATGAATGAATGAATGACATTTTATTGTACTGGAAAACTTTTGCAACGAGTTTCGACGATCGCAATAGCTTTTTTCGCGATTAAAGTTCATTATTCAAGTAAATCGCGATGGACCGACGACATTGTGGACGGCACCGTGGCTTAGTTGGTAGTGACCCTGCTTACGAAGCTTGGTGTTCCGGGTTCGATCCCCGGCCGGGGCGAATATTTGTGTGACGAACACAAATGTTTGTTCTCGGGTCTTGGATGTTGTGATGTGTTGTATGTGTCCATGCCACCTGCGACACAGGGAATCCTAGTGCAGGGGTGTGAGTGTGTGATGTTATGTTTATTGTTGCAGTTGCGAAAAGTCGCTGTATAAAGGAAGCTCGTGACCGCTCGTCGTGGCATCTAAAGCGTCGATGACACAGGGCTTTATTACACGCTGATTGTTAGCGTTTTTAAAAGCGAGCGTGTGAGCGTGTTTGCTTTTAGGAAGGATTGTCAACAAGCAGATTGTAAAAACGCCGATGACACTGAGCAACTTTACACGCTACAAGAGTAAGCGCTGGCTTATAGCGTGTCAAACAGCCGTGTGTCATCGTACTATTATGCTTCTGGGATGGCTTTTGTCCAGCTATGGACGTCCAAAGGTTGACATAATGATGATAATTATTCAAGTTAATAAAAAACACTGTGACTACCTATTCTGTTATAAAAATTGTAAATTCTTTGCGTTACGGAAAATTGACAAACATTATTATATTGGAGTGAAGGGTAAGGGTGCGTTTCCACTGAGGTGGAGCTGGGCCGCGTGGAGAGGAGCGGACTGTGAATTGGCTCGAAGTGGAGTGGAAATGGAATTTTGAGCACTGTGATTGACCAATTCACAGTCCGCTCATCTCCGCTCCACCCACCTCCGCGTCAGTGGAAAAGCACCCTTAGGAAGGTTTTATGTCATTAGCATTTTCGGTAAGTGGCACTTACTTTAACCTACAAACTAAATGAAAAATGCTTCCGCGTATTTTCCATTGCGGGTTTTATTCCGATGGCACGTTGTTTTTATTCCCTCGACCTCTATAATGAAATGTTCCTAAAACTAAGAGTGACTTGCTTGTAAGAGGATGTTTATGTATGGTATGGGCCTGAGAGGATTCCGAACTCGAGGAACGAGCACCATTTATAACCGGCACCGAGGCATTCCTTTCGAGCCAACATAACAGCTTTATCATCCTATAAATAGTGGCGTCCTTGCAAGAATCAACGGTGCATTTGAAACGATTACGTAAAGCGCCGGCTTGTAGCGTGTAAACTAGCCGTGTGTCATTGACGCTTAAGTTATTACAAGTATACAAGTAAACAGAAACAAGTGCGTGTCACATGCTATTAATTTGTAATCGTGATGTAAAAAGAAAGAAGCTTTGTCTATCTGTCTGTCTGTGAGAATTTGAAATCAATCAGCTGTTTAGAGATTCATTGATTGATGAAGGTATTTAAAAAAATTGCAGAGCGTTACATTTTTTTTTTAAATTTTGTGATTGATCACGAGTTGAAAGCTGGTTTAATAATTCTGTTCAGAAAATGTACCCATACCTATATATATTTTCTTATTTTTTTTAAATGATGTGAGATTTTCCTACTTTTTTAACGCAAACGTAGATGTTTTATAACTATTGTAGTTTCACCGTTCTTGCTGTAACATAGTTCCTACAATTATGTACTTTGTTCTGAATAAATAATTTTGAATTTTGAATTTATTTGTTAAATAAAACAGTATGGGCACTACAGGCTAAAAATAATAAATAAATAATAATAATTGTTAAATAAACATTTCTCTCTTTTTTATGGATTTCTATCTTACACTAATATTTTGAAATCAAAGTAAGAGACGGATGGTTACCGATAAGAATATCGATTAACATCCAATCGCCCCCGGCCATTACTCACCGGCGAGGGTTCTGCCCCACGACATCCGCACACCCCCCGGAGACGAGGGGCGGCTTCCGCTCCATGTGGATGTACCACGAAATACAACTCAAACACTATTTCGTGTTCTTTACCCGACTACCATACCATACTATGGTAGGTAATACTTATTACTTATTCCTTGACCATTTCATTTAATTTGCCAAATATGAATCTAACTTACACATTATTTAAGATGTCCTTATAATTTTTCTATTCGATAGAATATATTTATTTATTAATTAATTCTAAGGACCTGTCTTTTTTCATTAATTAATATTCAAAGTTTAAAACATGCTACAACCGACTTCAATTTAACTGTTTAGTGACCATAAACACCAATGGAAAACCACAGTAACGCAAAATATGCAATTTAAATGCAATTATTCAAATATTTTTTCAAATTTATTTGTTTTAAACTAAACTAAACTACTCAACCGATATTAATAAAATTTCTTTATGATCAATGCGAAAGTATATCCATTCAAACAAAAATAAGAATTTTCTAAATCGCTTGATAAATGACAAAGTTTGAATGTAACAAACATTTAAAAAATAAACCGAATTTAAAACCTCTTTTTTTAAATACCTACGGTTCAAAAAATTGTCTCCTTAGCATATACTATAGGTTTAAACAACGGCTTGATAGATTAAAAAAAAATACGGTATTTTAAACTTGTCAAGATCACGGACTAACATAGAATTGTAAAAAAAATTAAAAGACGAAATACTAAAAAGTGTAATAAAATCTTAACAAATAAGTTAAAAGAATTTACTTTATCCGAACGTCTTGCGAGCAACTTAATATAATGTGCTTCCAAGTTAGGTACATTGTGGCCTTTCCACCGGAGAAATATATTTTAGAACGTCGTAATGAAATTGAGCTCTTTCGTAGGTATTTTAAAAAGATACAAGCTTAAACCATTTCAAAGTCATTGTTCTTAGTACTCGTTTAGATCTAGGTCAGCTTTCTTAGTAACCATGTTGTTTAAGCAAAATTGTATGAAAACTAGATTTCGTGCAAACATTGTGCAGGGTGTGGCAAAATGTTTGAAAAAGTTGAAATACTCTAGATTTCTTTATACATAATGGATTATTAAAATATCTTGATGTATATGTAATATCTGTATCATAATAGTTAATGGAATCGACTGATTAAATTTTTTTTAAATGCTATATATGTATCTACTCTTATTTTGGACAGTCTTTAACTTATATTTCTTAATTAAATACTGATAAAAAAAAAAAATTAAAACAAAAAAAAGTTTGTTACAAAACTCGCGTATGATCTTTCGATTTAAAAAATCATTATACAGGTCAATGTGATTTGCTTCAAATTGCACCTAAAGTAGAATAAAACATTGGAGTTATGAAACAAAAGGTAATTTATTTTGCCACATCTTGTATGTGTAGAAATTCGGTCAACATGAGTAGGTATTAAGTTATAAGATATTTGAAAGAAAATGTTAACAAGGTAAATTAAATGAAAAACATTTCATTCAAAGTGTTTCTATGAGGTACTATAGAATTTATATATATTTACAGAATAAAACTGCATGCTACGAAAAATATAACACGTAATATAGCACGTTCGTTCGTAGCAAGATTATGAGATCTATCGAAGAAAAAAAAACATCAAATCTATCCAAGGACATCATTGAATCCAATTTCTACTTTTTCTTCTTATCGTGACACTAGTTCTTTCTAACCAGTGTGGTGAAAGGATCTCATCTCAATTGCGCCTCGAAGAGGTGCACTATAATTTATATTGAATTCAACGAGGAAAACTATTTTTTTTTCAGTCAAAAAATAAACACGTCTCATTTCATTTTTAATTTATTGATAGCATCACTACATGCAAATTAAATTCATATTAATTTTTTTGACTGAGTTATCACTTAGAATTAGTTTAACTTCCTTCGATTTTATGTAAGAAAGTGGTCAGTTCTCGTGCCGGGGTTATCAAGCCTTCCAAAAGCGCCATTTTCCCTTCACGAAACATTAAAAAAATTAAGTATCAAACTTTTCAAACAGCTAAAGTTACCTAGGCGTTTTGTTTTCATAACAATATCCTACAAAACTCCGTTGGCAGGAAAGATCCTCGAACAAAATACCAGAAAATAATTTGTTTTTGAATGGACAGTAACGGAATAATTAAAAGGTCTCTTTGTTTATAAATTCAATATTTTAGCTCAATGCTTTTCGTTCAACAAAATGAGCCTTGCGGAAACGTTCCCGGAATCCATTTCTGAAATAAATGAGTTCATCCCAAAACGAAAGCCTTCAAATTGGAGATGAAGGGCTAAAATTTAACCTTACAAAATTATGACCAAATAAAATTTACGTAGGCCTAGATAGAGAGATCGTTCAGTCTAAAAAATAAATTAAAAAAAAATGATTACACTCTTCAATAATTGCCTCTATACAAATGCAATTTCTTACAGTTCAATTAAAACACCAAGATCGGCAGTATCAAAGCAAGATGGAGGCGGAAACAGTACCAAACAATTCTGATACCTGTCAACAAAAATGAAATATCTCCATTTTGAAATATTTTGTATTTTTTTACGATGGAATTTAACTACCAACATAAACCTGTTATTTTTTTTATTTAGCATTGGACCAAATTCAATTCGAAGTTGGCTAAATCAACCAACTTTTTTCAGCGTGTTTCACTTTACTTCGGTATGAATTTATACTATAATACTTATTTAACCGGTCGTGCCAGTGGATGGCACGTGCTTTTTTTTACTGAAAGAACCCTTCTCTACCTAGAAGTAAGTACAATGTCTTTTCTATACACTAATTTAAGGGACTAATGCCGACTTACACCAAACTATTAAAGGTTTTAAGTAATTACTGATCAGATCAGATCTTAACGGTCTGAATTTGGACCGTTAAGAACTGGCAAGCAGAAAAGTAATTGTTTAGGAACTTTGACAGTTTGGTGCAAGTAGGCATAAGCAGTGTTGATCAATGTCCTGTTTAGGTCTATTTTGGTCATGGGAAAACATCAATGTGGGTTATCTCTATGCGGTTATCATTATGACGGTAGTTTAAGCCTTATAATATTAAAAAGATTAATGTGATAATTTTACTATTTTCCAGAATGTAGAGATGCTCTACTTTAACTTGGCTCCACTATGAATGGATTATCAAGCCAAGTGGACTATTAAGCCGTGGCACTAAAAGAATTACCAATTTAATGGCACTGATGCTAATGAAACGTGTTCCAAATAAAATCCTAATTGCTTTTTCACAAGCTCAGAGATAATGGGGATCCAAAACAAAAAAATAAAGTCTGGGCTCTATGCCCAGACTTTATTATATTTTGCGCTTTCGTCAAATTTAAAATCAATTTTGTTATTACTTTTTTTACAGTGTATATAAACTTATGTAGTCACCTACATGATTTAAATTTATACTTTCAACGATGAATGTATCGGAATAACGTCTTTTTCCAGTTTCATACACCTTTCTTAAACCATACCTAAATTTCAGGAATCTATACAGTAGTTTTGACGTGATTATAGTTAAATATTATCAAATCATGCCAAAACTACTAAAAGCTATTTAAAGTAGCCATGAGCCATCCATACTTAAGTAGGTACTTATACT
This sequence comes from Lobophora halterata, assembly GCA_932526365.1. Lineage (NCBI taxonomy): Eukaryota > Metazoa > Arthropoda > Insecta > Lepidoptera > Geometridae > Lobophora > Lobophora halterata. The sequence goes on from OW052007.1 coordinate 674,052, forward strand.
TTCCGTCCATAATACATTTATCTCTTCATTCTTTCTTGAAGTGTTATCGCGAACATTTATTTTGCTATTTCAACCCACTGCTGGGCAATTCAAGGCAAACAAAAAAACGCTAAGGATAAAGTTGTTTTACCAAAAAAGAGACAATAATTCATAAGTTTACATATGTGATTAAAATTTAGAGCCTTACAAATTTAATTAGAACTAAGATCTTTGTACCTACAGGTCTAAAATAATTTTGGTAATTCGCAAGGCATACTAAGTTGTGGATGACAGCTTGTTATAATATAAGTGGTATGCCATGGAACTTTTAACCCCAGGATTGATACAGGGTGTTGCGGCTCTGTAGTCTGGCTCCAAGGGATGGATGAGGGATCCTCCGCCTGCGCGGCGCCGCTACCTCTCCCCTCCCCCGACCCCCTCGCATCCCCCCGCAGCCAGTCGAGCCTCCCTCTCGAGCCGGAACGACGTATCGTCGGCTTTCCACCAACACACTCGGAAATGTGCATGAAACTGTGCTGTGCTGTGTAAGTGCTGTGCGTGTGTGTGTAATTCTGGATCGGCTATTTCGGCATGTTTTTCACGTAGGTACCTACTTTTTTTAATACAGCTATACAGGGTACAAAAGGAGTACGTAGATTTAAAGTAAAATTTGGGCATAGTTAGACGCAAGAGCTTGGAGGAACTGACATTTTTACACTCTTCATCAAACATCGATATCCTTAAAATTATAAGTCCCGGATGACTGACTGACTGACAGACAACGCACAGACCATACTTCTGAACGTAGAACTTATGAAAAAAAGAAATTGCTTGGGTTTGTCAAGATGTGTAGGCGCGTACCTACCTCTACTTACTAAGAAATACATTTTGTGACGAAAACCAAGTTGCGTCAACTAGTTCTAAAATATTTTCTGATGATATAACCTCTTAAGAAGTATTATTAGTACCTACTTACCCAATAAGTAATTGAGAGTTAACCCGGACAGTCGTCGTAGGTAGGTTACCTATTAAGGTAGAGTGCTACAAACTTACTAGTGTTGTGCCAGGCTACGTGATTTTATGCTATTGCGCACTATTCTAGTTACGAACTGACGTGATTTATTAACTAGAATTAAATAGAATGAGAGAGCTCTCTTCTGTCGTCCATTTGATCACTTCACTTTACATTAAAAAAATATTATGCCTACCACTCCCCTATTACTAGAACCTAAAGGTACTTATAGGTTCTTAGTTTTTACAAATTTTTAACCTACGTAGAGGGGCTCTATAATATTAGGAAGTAGGTAAATAGGTGTGTTTTTCAGTCTTAAAATTTAATTACAGCATAAGCTAACTACCTACTACAATCTATATTACAAAATTAACAAAAGGAAACAATTGGGCCACCCATAGCTCAACTAGGGGCGTAGCTCAACTGCTCCAACTCGATACCCGATGGCAGCGTGCCGAGGATACTGGCTGCATTGCCTCTTTGTATTGCAAGGTTTATTCTTTGGCTGAGATAGCTGCCAGCCCTCTGATCACGCGTCGCTTCGACCAGACCTTAAAATGTACGCCTATCCAATAATTCCCGCATAAAAAATATCCATAAACTGATCTGAGTGGAAGGGCGTGCATTTTTAAACTGAAAGATCTCTACCTACTTACCTACTATAGGAGCGATTTCAGACTAGCGTAATAAACAGAGAGGGTTCGCCGCTCGTGTTGTTTTTTGCAATTCGCAAGTAAAGCCGGGTAGAAACTAGTATAAAATAAATTCTCTACCGTTTTTTGCTCTGACTGTTTATCCGCCATTCGTGTTTTACTTCGGGCGCATTTTACTTGCTAATGCAGACCACAGACGCTTTGAAGAACTACAAATCTGTTTTCTCTCCGCCTTTAGTGTGATAATTTACATGGACTCATTTGTGCTATCGCAGAGTGTTAAAGTGTTGTATTTTTGGGCCCAGGAATATGGTTTTTGTCTAGGATTTAGTGACTAGCGCTTCTTATGCAAACTAAAAATCTGGCGTTATAGTATACAGCTATTTTTTTTTTTATATATGAACTAGGCAAGCATTTGACCACAACCTCACCTGATGGTAAGTGACGGTGTGGTCGAGGATGTAGCACGCTCGCCTAGTAAGAACTTATTTGCAAAAATATCAGGCCTCACCTTTCCGGATCCTGAACGGTGGACTTGGTAGATAAGTATTTTCGCTTTTTCACTGGTAATACCTACGCTGTCACAAATCCTGAAAATCAGACCATTGTTATGCCTAGATCACACGTACCGAGTACTCGGCCGAGACAGTGAAAGCGTACGTCACTCGCTCAGCTGAGCACTCAGCGCTATGTTTATATACGAGTACTCGGTACGTGTGATCTAGGCATTAGTCACGTGTCAGTCACTAAATAAAGACATATAAATGGGCATGATCCGGGCTTGGCCACAGGGTCAGAATTGTTTTCCTTCGATTAAGTATTTTGACGACACGGATGGTCGAGTGGCAAGTGTTAGACTGCCACGCCGGTCGGTGTCGCGGGTTCGATTCCCGCTTCAGGCCAGGCTCTTGTATGATGATCATCGGTGTTTGTCCTGAGTTAGGGTGTTTACAAGGTCTGCTTGGTTTGGGGTTAGATGGCGTTGTGTGAAATGTCTAAAATTTTAAGTACTTATAAAAAAAAAGTGAGCTAATCGTCGATAGGTTTCTAGTTTCTTCTTCTTGGTCGTTACACTCTTCGCAGAGTGGTCGTGATTGTCATGGTGGGGGTTGTGACACGCTTCACAATCCTGCGCCATTCATCTCTGACAGTGGTTTTCCTCGTGCATTCGTGTAAGGGACCATTTAGTGCTGCTTTGACTTGGTCAGTCCAACGCATTGGAGATCTTCCTCGACCTCGTGTGCCCTCGACTTTTCCCTGTACCACCAGACGCTCGATGGACATTTCTCGACGCGACACGTGTCCGAAGAACTTGAGGATACGAGCTAGCAGAATAGATGATAGACGCTGCTTGATGCCGAGTTCTTGAAGTAGGTACCTGTTTATTACCACAGGTTCTAGATAGGTCTAGTTTACACTCATCCAAATTGGTACCGAGCGTATTTGTACTATCTGCAGCATGAAATTGCATCACTCGTATTAATTTATTAAGCTTAAATTAGTAATCCAACAGCAAACATTCAAACTCATTTGGCAAACAGCTCGCTGGATTAAACTGGACTAGAAATCTGACTGAATTAGGTCTCTATCAAAACCATTTTCACACTAATACCTAATTTGAACTAGATGATACCATCGATATATCGATGTCTGACGCCTACTATTTCGTCTGCATGCATACGAATCAACAATAGTAGATTATGCACCAAGGGGATAAAGCAGTGTCTTATGTGACGGGCGGCATGTTGAACCCTGAGCTAACGAGGGACCAAGTAACGTAATATTCTCTACCGAGCGAGGCAGTTATGTAGAGTCCTGGAAGCGAGGGGTTCAAGCTGTCCAAGACGAAGAAAGGCTTTATCCTCTATACTCTACTTTTCACACCTGCGAGATAATAAAAAGCCAGGGCTCCAGCCACAAACAGTCTTTTGTTTCACGTTCTTTGAAATCGTGCTTTTTTTCTTTCGAGTTCTGCTTATGGTTGCTAGTTCGATTTTCGAACAAACCTCTTTACAATGCCATATGGGGGCATTTTTTTACTAAGAGTTTTCCACAAGTTTCCACACGAGTTTGACGTTCCAAATTCAAACAACTTTATTCCCTTACGAGTTTCATACAACTTTACCTCCCTAGAGAGATAATGCTTTGCTTTACATTGAGATTGCATGATACCTATACCTAACTACAACTACAATTGGACGTGGACGAGTAGGTAGTGTGAAAAAATAATTTCTTATTACGCGCATATACTTTTATAATACTATACCCTTGAACATTTTAGTCTCTAGCCAGGACAGATACTTTTGTGACAATTTACAAAAGTATCTGTCCTATAATATTTGTGACACTATGTTTTTTAGTAAAAAAATAATCCTTATTATGGGAAATAAAAAAGGGTGATTGAAAGATGAAAGCCTAAAATGATCCATCTACAATATTCAAGGTACTTTCCCTCCATGTGGCATATCCGTGGGACGCCCTGTATTTATAGTTCCTACTTTCCTACGAAAGAACCCGAATGAAAATCATTATCAAAATAAATTTTTACCATTTATTTTTACTTTTCTTATTAGAAATCTTACTTAAAAAATATTTCTAGTAGGTACGCAAAACATTTTCAAAAATCCAATGTAGGTGACAAAGTATATGAATAGTGAGCTGGAATAGGCTACTATGGCGCCTATACAACGTAGGTAACCTGAATAAAACTGAAATACTTACTGAAACCTCGATGAAACAGGGCTAGTTTATAAGCTCCAAGTAAGTTAGCGGTCCAGAAGGATTGTCAACTAGCAGATTGTAAAAAGCGAGTTTACAAGCTACAAGCGAACTCGCTGGCTTTTAGCTTGTAAACAAGCCCTGTGTCATCGACGCTTAAGAACTTTTACCAACCAAAATTACAAATAGGTTAGGAACTGCTTGCAAAAGTTAACAACTGCGTATTTCCTCTTTGTTAAATACTAAACTGAAATAAAATAATGCATACATCCATTTTTCAAAAAGAGTTAAAAACTAATTGCAAGAACCCTTTCCAGCAAGAATTCTTGATAAGGTATTTTTTTTTCTTTCGAAGAACCTAAGTTCTTCAGTTTGGCTTCACATCAAAGGTATATAGCCAGTGTCAAGTAATTGGAGAGATTATTTTGTCATAAGTCAGAGTCGATAAGTCAAGTCATGCCCCTGTAAAGTAGTGGTGGTTGCGACTTTACTAGAGGCTTCTATGGAGTTTTGGAGGCAACACGAAAAGTCACGTTTTACAGCATTACAGTATTCACCAACACTTATACACGTTCACGAGCACTCAATGGATAAAAAACCACCGTTTTTACAACTCAAAGTTATACAAGTTTTGTCAATTAATTTAATGCCGCCAATGCGCCATTTTTCATGTTCCCGCCAAAACTACCTGATAAGGTACTATGAAAAGTTACCTTAACATTTTTGGAAGGTTTTTGTGACTTAACAAAAAAACAAAACTAAACACAGAAGTTACCTCTTTTGAAACATAAAATACTTCTGACAAATCATTACAAAAAAAAAACTACTGGGCAATAACAATAGAACATAGGTATTTAAGATTATACAGACCCATGTTCAAATTGGCCTACACACATCACATGCCTCTAAACAAGTATCAAAAAGTACCTACTTTTATACCTACTTGCACCAAACTGTCAAAGTTCCTAAGCACTTTATTACTTACTCGCTTTATTTTATATATTACTTTACTCGCTTGGTAGTTCTTAGCAGTACAGATTCTGACGTTCTTCGTTAAGCGAAAGTTTGGTGCAAGTAGGCATAAGTTTTATTTATTGTAACAAAATACTTTTTGACAAATTTAAAAAACTTAAATAATAAGTATCATTAAGATTAATTAAGAACTTAACATGCAAAAAAAACTAGGCAAATGTTTAACAATAGATGGCTTATACCTACTGACTTGCACCAAACTGTCAAAGCTGCTAAGCAATTACTTTTCTTGCTTGCCAGTTCTTAACGGTCCAAATTCAGACCTTTTAGAACTATCAAGCAAGTTAAGTAATTACTTAGTAACTTATATAGTTTGGTGCAAGTCATTACTCTTTAGATAAACCTTTTAACGAATTATTTATCTTACACCCATTTCAGATTGTGTTCAGCCTCGAAACTGGCGGTTGTGTGTATTTCTTGTTCAATAATGTTCAGGAACCTTTCCACCACTCCGGGGGTGGGTGGAACATTGATCTCCTTCAAGAACTTCATTTCACACAGAACATGCGGCTTGTTTGTATCAATGTAAACTGCATCCTGAAACCAGAGCAATTATTTAGAAACACTCATCTACACGGACGTAGTGGCCGAGTGGATGAGGCCCTTGCATTGCGATCTGATGGTCGCGGGTTCGAATCCCGGTGGCAGTCATGCGTTAATAGGTTTTTTCGGTCGAAAAAATCTATGTATGATCATCCCACGTTCTCGCAACGGTGACGGAAAACATCGTGAGGAAATGTCAAAGGACAGAAAAAAAAAATGTTCTATGGCATGTGACATCCACCAATCCGCATTGGGTCTGCTGATGGCTGCAAGGCTGATATAACTCATCTACACACTATTCCAAACGTTAGAGGTTTTATTATAGGACTAGCTGGCGCCCGCAATTTCGTTTCTATTGCGAATGTTCAACCGACTTCAAAGAGGATGTTTAAGGCCTATACGCACATACACGGTCAAATTTTATTCACCATAAAAAAAAAATACACATAGTCAGTTGCCGTTACTGAACACATATACGGCAAAAAAACTTGAAAAAATAAAGTCGGATTTTTGGCAAAATAAATTTGATTAAAATTGGATATCTGTTACCGTTAGTCGTTTTCCTATGGATTTGCGTCAGGCGGTGCCTTAATAGATATTAATTTAAGTTTTATTCATCGTATGGCAAACCCGGGTACCTAGCTCGAGCCAGCTCGCAAAACCTCGACTCGGGCGCCGCACTCGCGCCGCTGTCACACTGCCATTTTGTAGAAATCCAAAATTCTGACTGCACAGATGCAACGTAGTACCCCGTCTGCATTGCCCATTTAATTTTTTTTGGTAATTAAAAATTGGTGGTGTATATATATATATCATACATTTCATAAGACACCATTCGAACTGCTCAGTGACGTTCAGTGATGTAAGTGCTGCGTCGACGTTTATTGTTTGAATGATGGTACGGAACGTTTCCATACAAAATGTTTCGGACAAATACTCAAAAAGTACGCCGTATTATTTAACATTTTGTGTGGAAATTTGCCTTGAGGATTAGCCTTAAAATAACTGAAAAAAATATGTCGTCAAAGTTAACGACATTGTGTATTTTGCTTCCCTGTGACTTTTCAGTTGTGTTTACGGTCACTAAAAAAGGTCAACTTGAACCACTTGAACAACTTGTCTACGTTTTTGTAAAAACTTGATTATCAAAATTCCTTTCTTAGTACGCAGTTTCAACTCTTGTAGAACACATCCTCCAAGTTTCAAGACTTTACGTTCAGTGGTTTGGAGTGTAGGTACATTGTCTGTCAGCCAGTCAGGTCCAAGCCTTTTATAAATATAAATTGTTTAAGGTCTTCGGTTAGGCTTATTCCCAGAGCTCTCTGTTTCTATTGTTTCTTATTTCCCAATGGCCCCACGAAACATATTTCTATAAATTTAAATATTTATACATTCACTCCCAATAGCTCCATGAGGTTTTACTAATGTACAGTCAGTTAAAACATTACAAGAGTTTTTCATTCGTTAGTGAGTCTTCATGCCATTAGAGCGAAATAGACTACAGGTTTGAGTAGACCATTAAAATAAGAATAATATAAGTTAATAGTGTACATAAGTATTACTTGAAACTTAATTATAAAAATAATTATTATTCTATTTGGCTTATTCCCAGAGCTCTACGATTTTATTGTTTCATATTTCCCAATGGCCCCACGTAAAAAAATACTATAAATTTAAATATTCATACATTAACTCTCTACTTTGTAATTGGAGAGATAAGGGATGAAAATTTTATAATTTTTATCATCATTTTGCCTTTCGATGTCCATCTTCTGCTGGTAATCATAGACAAGCGACTCTACTGAGTAAGTTCTGGTGTTTTACTTTACACATACCTGAGGGAATCGAATATCTTTCGTAACAGATTTGAACTCCACTAAATTGTTACTTAGGTCTTGTTGATAGGTGCTCTGGTTTCTGTCCAAAATTTGGTTTCTGGATTGTGGTTGGTTTATAAGTACAGGATCCCCATATATAGCTGCCAAAATAGATTTCCCTTGTTGGAACTTGATTTCTGTTTCAGTTGGTACTATCAGGTTTTCCAGTGCCTCTTTTAAATCACACAATTTAACAAGATACTTGCTTTCAGCTTGTTTATGATGGCTTGCCCAGTTTATGTAGCCAAGCTTGCGTGGCTTAACTATTTTTGCAGTATTTTCTAGGCTTGGTGACATGGTTTCATCGCTATGCCCATTTGTTGCAGCTAGTAGTACTGTATCTATATCTGAAGATCTTTTAGCCTGCAGCCCGCCAACTTGTTTCGTCAATTGGTCGATAGACGCAGTTGCGGTTACCAATTTGCCATTGAGCTCTGTGATCTGTGAGAGCAGTTGTAGCAATATTCCGGAAGCTGTAGTATCTGCAGCCCACTCTTCCAACGTCTCCATGATTAGACAGAATCCTCTGGAATTGAGATGGGTTGGTAAATAAGTAGAACAAAACCTGAGGTTGCTTTGCCTAGCCTTCGAAGAACCCAGGAAACTTCTGGGCTTTTGAGGGAAGTCAGTCTATTTAGATTATTAGCCAGGATACTCGAGACATCAAGGACTAACAAGAGTCCAATTGGTGATAAGGGAATCTCTTTACATCACCTACTAACCAGTCTTAGTCTTATTGTGTCACTAGTTTTTCGAACAAGTGTGGTGAAAGGATTTAAAGAGCGCCTTGAAGAGGCTCCTGTTCGTGAACAAACCAGTACCCACCTGCTTTTTCTATTTATTAATAATGAATTTCCAAAAATTAACAACTTATTGACCAAACTGAGCAGTGTAGTAAGTGTAGATAAACGACCATAAATCCATCAGTGTTCTTTCCTATACCTAACTAATACAACTAACAGTGTGCAGCAGAAAACCGAAGCTAAATAAGTAGGTAGAGGTACCTGAGCCAGACACAATAGGTAGGTATATCTATCTACCTACTGTGGGTATGCAGATAAATACCTACCACCCTTATCTAGGTAGACGCTGATAGTATTATATTATCGGATGAGAAGAGTTTTTTTTTTTTTTTTTTTTTTTTTTTTTTTTTTTTTCTTTCGAAGAACCTAAGTTCTTCGGTTTTGGCTTCACATCAAAGGTATATAGCCAGTGTCAAGTAATTGGAGAGATTATTTTGTCATAAGTCAGAGTCGATAAGTCAAGTCATGCCCCTGTAAAGTAGTGGTGGTTGCGACTTTACGAGAGGCTTCTATGGAGTTTTGGAGGCAACACGAAAAGTCACGTTTTACAGCATTACACTATTCACCAACACTCATACACGTTCACGAGCACTTAATGGATAAAATACCACCGTTTTTACACTTAAACACTCAAAGTTATACAAGTTTTGTCAATTAATTTAATGCCGCCAATGCGCCATTTTTCATGTTCCCGCCAAAAAACCGATGAGAAGAGTTATTTCAGGCTAAAAATATGGGTTAAGGCAGGGTTAAGGTATGTATGAGGTAGACTCACCTTAAATGTCCACTATTGTGTAAGTACCTATTGTAAAAGCTAGACTGCTGAAGTATGGCTAGTTTGAACTTCCATTTCAGTCAGGGTCCAAGGACAGGCAAGCATTTACATTAAGTTTCTTTCGTACAAGAATCTTCTTTTTTCGCAAGGCGCAAAAGTCGCGAACAATCGTCGAACCGAACACAGTATTTTATTAAATAACTAACTTACTTAATACCTATTGATCAGCAACAACAAACGAGCAGGAAAAGGCAGAAACCACCCTACACTGATTATTTCACAAAAATTGTGAGATGATTGTGAAATGTAGTAAATGGGCGCCTCTTTTCTGTTGAATTCAAAACAACTGACTGATCTGTGAAAACAACCAAATGTACGAGAACGAGCTCAATATCGCCAAGTGAGAGTAAAAACTACACATCTGTAAGGGTTCAATAAAATCTATCTGATATTAAGCTCTTAGTACTCTGTGGTTAAGGGTAATCTGAACAAAACACATATAATATGTGAAAATAGAAGCCACGATCGAGAAGTCGTTTTCCCCGAAAAGAGACATATATACATATATGGCTTGCCAAGGTCTACTATAGACATTCGTAAATTTATTTATAAGAACGTATTACTTTATTTATAACGTAGACCTTGGCTAGCCATATATGTATTATATGTCTTTTTTCGGGGAAATCGACTTCTCGATCGTGGCTTCTATTTTCACATATTATATGTGTTTTGTTCAGATATCATTTCTTTTTGTAAATAAATTTATTACTATTCAAAGGTATATAGGTTAGGTACCTACTATAATTATAATAGTTACCTACCTATTTGTTTTCCTTACTTACACACCACCATCATCGCCTCTAAATGTATGTAGGTAGGTAAAAGTACAATAAGTTAAGTACCTAACCTACCTTATAGCGTAAATAAGGAGTGGGTACCTGCCTTTGTAGGTAGTACATATGTGCTGGGAGATTTAAGTGTTTTCCGACAATTTGCATTTCCACTAGCTTGCGTTCATCTGGGCTCTTGTAAATAATTTTAAATTTTTATTTTTATTTTTTATTTAAATTATTGATATTAAGTTAAGTACATAAAACGATAAAAACAACCTTTCATCATGGAAATGGAAATATCCTGCAAAAATTTGCAAGGCAATTGCTCTCATAATTTGCAAGGCGCTAAATTTACCTTATAAAATCGAATAGTTTGAAAATAAAATCAAATCTTATAAATTTACGGTTTTCTGATTTTTTCCTTTGTATACACACAATTACCTTGCTGGATGCCAAATTTGAACTTTCTAGGTCATCTGGAAGTGGGTTAGGTTTTACGTCTATATGTCAGTCAATCAGTGATAAAAATGACGGTTTTTGAACGTTAATATCTAAATAACCGTTTAAGCTGTGTTTATGAAATTTAAGGTACTTCATTAACTCTGGACTTTCAATACATAAACCAAATTTGGTGTGTTTATATTGATTAGTTTTTTAGCTATGACAAAGTCAAAAGTGCCTCCAAATGGTTCGTGTAAACTTACACACAGTGCTACCCGCCAGTTCTGGGCCTGACCGTGGCTGGACACACTGTCGTGTGTCGAGATCCTCAAATCCGAATTCCATACAAAAATGTTTCGGACAAATACTCAAAAAGTACGCCGTATTATAGTAATTTCTACACACTATTCGTTTCCTCTATGTTATTTGATTTCGTGAACAAAAAAAGTGAAAGGTTTCATACTTTAATTTAGATTTTATACGTGTTTTTAAGTTAGTAGGGTTAATTATAATCAAAAAACATAGAGGAAACGAATAGTGTGTAGAAATTACTATAATACGGCGTACTTTTTGAGTATTTGTCCGAAACATTTTTGTATGGAATTCGGATTTTAGGATGCCCCTTAAGCTAAGACTGCACAAATGGTGAGTGACAAGGTACCTAGTAACCTACTTTTCATAATCAACAAAAGTTAACAAAACGTGCAAAAGCATGAACTTGCAGCTTGCATAAAACCATTCTATGATTATTCCATCTACATCGTAGACAATAAAAAGTTATTTTATGTCATATTATTAACCAACATTAACCCACCTACGTAAGTATAATTATTCAATATATCTAAGTACGTATATATTATACCTACTTATTATTTCTTATGTCTACTTTAATGGCTACCTACTTAGTAAAGAAAACACAAGAAATATGTAAGATTTAGATTTTCTAAGTTCCTAAAACCGATGCTAAAAATAACTATTTTTCTTATGGTCATGTACTAAATGTTTATAGTAAGTACGGAATAATTGAAAAATAAAAATAATATGTACTAATTTAACAAAATATCAAAACCAACCGTACACACAAAACGGTTTATTGAATGAAACAAAAGGATACAATATTATTAAGTCATTTACAATTTGTAGGTGGTGCGGTAATGCAAGTTATATGAGGCCATTTTCATTCCCATTTGAGATCATATTTTTCTTCAAAGCTTCTTGTGGTGTGCATTTCCTTTTGAATTATTTCCATGAACCGTTCAATGACTCCATTAGTTGGCTTGACATTGACCTGCCTCAGGAATTCTATCTCTGCATTAACGTGTGGAATGTTTGTATCCACATAAACTGCATCCTGGAAGATAAGATAAGATAATATATTTAGATATAACAATTTATAACAACAAATGATGGTTTTATTTCTTATGTAAGTAAGTATATACAAGTAACAATTGATGATAGAAGCAATTCACTATTGTATAGTGTCAAGTACAAGTATAAGAGGACATGTCTACCAATGACCAAAAGTGTCACACGTCAGGAATGTTTGGTTGGGCGCTACAGCTCAGGTACCTAACGTTCGTCCACTTTGAGACATTTTGATGGTCAGTCTCAAAAGCCCAGTAATTTTACTAATATCAGTACCCTTCAGGCGTTCAGGCAATTTTGAGGTGGTTATGATACTTCAACACCGGATCCGTTTTTAAGCTGGAATACAGTTATGATTTTAGATTTCTTCTTGGAGACTGAATAATAATACTGTATTTGTTTGTAACTATCTAATTAAGATACTACATAATTCTACCGAGGGCTATCCCCAACGGTGCATGCAACGCACCCCTTGTAATTTTATTTCACGTTCAAAACTATGGATTTTATGTGATCTAATTTTTGCTTTATACGTATTTATTATAATCAAATACATATCGCGAATCGGCAAACGTAGTGTAGGACGCCCTCCGGCCAGATGGGGTGACGATCTGTGAAAGGTTGCGGGCAGAAGATGGATGCGGCAAGCCGAAGACAGGGCGTGATGGCGCTCATTGGGAGAGGCCTATGTCCAGCAGTGGACTGCGATAGGCTGATGATGATGATGATATGCATATAAATAGAGGCAAAAAGATACTCAGTTCAAGTCAAAATACCATGTTACAATAAGCTGAACATTATCAAATTAAACTTACCGGAGGGAACCGAGATTCCTTGTCGACTGTTCGCACAACAACATTGACAGCAGTAGAAGATGCCTTGGTATTTTGATTACCATTGCCGTAGTAAATATTAGTATTAGAGTTATAGTTATCATTAGGCTTTGTAGTATTTCCACTCATAGTGGATAAAGCAACTTTGCCTTGGTTGAAAGATGATGTTGCATTACTACTATTAAAATTTTCATTTTTTAACATGGCCACAGCAGCTCTTATATCAGATACTTTGACCAATCTCTGCTTATCAAGGCCTTGATTAGTATGAATGTTCTGCCAGTTGACGTAGCCCAGGCTCAATCGTTGCGAAACAAATGGCGAAAATTGAGGTTTGGGTTGACTTGATGCTTGGTTGACGGTGGGAGTCTTAGCCTCCATTATAGCCACTTTCTTTGTTAAGTTGGCAACCACTGCTGTTGCTATGTCCAACTTGTTATTCAACAACGTGATCTTTTCTAGCAGTTGCTGGTTTGTATCTTTTCCTGCTGACATGATTAAATTGGCTGAAAACAAACATTCAGATAATTACTATAACTCTTAAAATTGTAAATATCATTAGTTTGTGTGAATGGATGTTTGTTACTCTGTTACAGATATTAATTTTTTTTTTTTTTTTATATTAATGGTAGGTATACTGTTTCATTTGTATTTTAGATAAAAGGTATTTGAAATTTTAAAGATAGTTTATGTTTTAAGTAGGTAGGTATTTTGTGAAATTTTTATTTGTGTGAACAAAAATTTCACGCCACAGATGGCAGGATATTATATTGATACTGTATTTATTTTTCGTCGACTTTGTACACAATATGTGTTTCAAGCAATAAATATACTTGACTTTAATACTTACAAGTAGCGGCACATAACTTTAGCTTTAGAAGTAAAAAGTAAGGCACCTGAGGGGGACTACACATTCAATAAACATGCGCAGTAACCCCCCTCGCGTATCGTTCAGCGCTAGACTTACGTGCCGCTACTTATACTTTGTATTGGACATAAGCTTTTTATGCCTATTAATATTATTACCTACTTTATTGCACCTAGGGTTTTAGTGAGCGTGTACTTACTTACAATGCACTGACTTACAATAAATTTTAAGTACTTACCTATCTGGCTATCGACAGATAAGTAAAGTACAAAAATTAGCAAAGATTATAAAAATAGAGATAAGATCCAGTTTGCAACAGCAAGTGTAGGAACAGTCGTTTATTTGTATTGTAATCAAATAAATAATAACCTACTTACAGGGACTTCCCCGCACAAGTACGGAGTAGATAAATACAAATTATCATAGGGAGTGGTAGGTTAGGTACCTACTTGTTAAAGTATCAACCGGTCAATTACCTATACGTTTATGCCTATAAATGTAATTATAGCTAGATTATTTTATTATCATTATCAAGTTTTAATCAGCCCACTTTTAGTTGATAATGCGTATATATTTTTATTATCTGAGGTAGTCCTGTTAACACAAAGCAATATTATAAGGTAACCTACCTGCTTAATAGTCGAGATCGCTAAGATTTGGCTAATGAAGGAACATTGATAGGTAGGTAAGAACCAACAAAATTAAAAAAAAAATTGTATACAAAAGTATAATTTAGGTAAGTAGGGGAGGTAGGTACCTCTATTAAAATAAATTATAGTAAGTTGGTACTTACGTTGCGATAATTTTGTAGGTAGGTATAATTCGAAAATTAAATCCGGTGTGCCTGACTAACAGGTGCACTAACTTAACACTGAACTGAATCACTGAATGCTAGAAAAATGAAATTCGTCACTCCAGTTGCCTGTAACTAATAATGGTCAAGTGTGAGTTAAATGAATGCGCAGACTTGTTCCAAAGTACATTTTTTTATATTAAATAATATTATAATAATAATGTTAATCTAGTTACGAACCAATTTATCGATTGAAAGTATTTAGTATCATTGATAGGTACCCAGTGTGAGTATTGAAATCTGAGTAAATTTGCCATAAAATCAGATTTTGCACTAAAAATTACTGCGGAACCAATTATTGTGCTTTTGTCTGTTTGTTAAATTAATTTATTGTATTAATTTTAGCGTTAGTTGATAGAATGGGAATACGGACTACATGTACAATTGTATGCCTAAAATTAAAATAGTTTATCTGTTTTGCAAATGGAACCAAGTAATTTTATCGCGGACTTGAGTGTTGCCGTATTTAAAAAACTGGCATATATTTTAGGGATTCCGCGTGCATAGCAAAAATATGTAGGCGTGAACTAAAATCTGGAAAAGAGGCAAGCTATTCAACTGGGTTACACAATCCTCAATCTTGGATGAATAAGTACCTACTTAGGTACCTAGATAATAATGAAAACGTACATACTTACGTTGTTAATTACGTTTTTACCCCCGATGCTCTACCCAAAGGGAAAAACGGAATAGGGTCCGTTATTGTATCTCGAGTCGACTGAGCTGAGGATTCTCATTTATTTATCACTTTGAAAGTTAATATCAAACAAAAAAAACCGTCACTTTGGCAGACGAATTTACTTGAATGAAACGCTGGAGAGAATATACACGGTGGCGATCAGGAACAGAATATATTGAGCTAGTTCGCAGCTTATAGTAATACAGGGTGTCCCACAGCCATGCTACATAGAAAAAAGTGTAAGTAGGTAATTGGTTAGTTTAGCTAAATAGAGACAAACTTTTATTAAGAAAAGGAGTTTTAGAAAGTCAGTACCTAGGTACTTACCTACCTACAATCTATTTCGCATTAATTTTATAAAAGTCGTTTGCCCAAGCCCAAGGGACTCGAACCCGCAAAAGGAAAAATAAAACCGGTGTTTACAATCAATTGATCGAAAAGGGTACCTACTTCCACATACATAGATCAAGAGAATTCTTTTTCAATAACTTATTAACACAACCACAAAATGGACTGAAAACGATTTTTATTGAGAAAACTTTAATTATTTTTAAATAATCCTTGAATGCAGTAGGTAAGTAGGTACTTAATACACTGTATGCATGTTATGCACTGTAGGTACTGATATTACTGGCCTTTTGAGACTGACCTTTACAATGAATCAATGTGGACACATCGCGGACGCTCGTCAGCAGCGTGGGCTTGCCCGTACAGATCACCTCGGCGCTGCGCAGCTTGTGTTAATATAGGCTATGAGTAGCCACCATAACACAGCGCAATCGATCGAATCAAGTAGTACACGCAAATATGACTTAAGCTAACAAAACACCAACAAGACCACAGCGAGGCACACGAGCACGCGAGGTAAGTGTGCGCTTAACCTAAGGTACTTACGTAGTGTGGTATGTTTAAAAAAAACCAATAAGCATCTAATAAAATTGTAGGTATGTGTAATGTGTAATAATACAAATGTCATGTATGTACCTACATACATTTATTTATACTTTTATAAAGCTTTTATTGGTCTATGTGTATGTGCCTTCTTCTTCGAACGTTAAAGTAGGTAAGTAGTTAACAGAATACCTACCTTGTATCTTCTTAGAAGAATCTTCTATAAGAAGTTCAGCCACTCTCTGTTTACGTTTCTTCCACCAAGTATCTAATAAGCCCGTATGTTCCGTTTTATAATTGCTTTGAGCCGGATGTGATGAGCTAACGGGCCTCTGCACACAGCCTCGGGAACTTCCTAATTATATGGTGAACGGGGCCTTCCCTCACAAACAATTGGTGGGAAACAACAACAAGAGGGGGAGTTTAACCAACCTCCCGTTTTTGTGGTTGGTTTAAGCCAGCTCTAACGAACAAATAAATATTCTGTTATTATTGTGATCGTATTTTTAACAATTTAAAATAGGAGGAGGTTAACAATTCGGTTAAATATTTTTTTTTTAATGTTTGTAGGTACCTTGGATTTTTGTTGTTTTAGAACCGATTTAAAAAAATCTTTTTTTTGTTTTGGTGGATGTACTTTCAGATTGGTCCCATACAAATTTCATCAAAATCGACTCTGTAGTTTAGTTTTTATATCCAAATAACTGAAAATATGTCGTCGAAGTAAACGAAATTGCGTATTTTGCTTCCCTGTGACTTTTCAGTGGTGTTTACGGTCACTAAAACAAAAATTGAAGTCGGTTGTCTATGTTTTTGTAAAACCTTGATAATTGTAAATTTGATACAAAAACGTAAAAAAATACCGTATCAATATAATCAGTGAGACCGGAAAACACTACTTTTAAGTGTTTTACGTCTTATTTGAAAAATAATTTCGGTACTTATTTCTATCTAAAATTTTAAGTTTAAGTAGGTTTAAAGGAGACAATATAAAAAATACATTTACGTACCTACCTTCTCAGTTAATTAATTAGGTAGGTATATGGATCATGTTACCTTATTCAGTGATTTTATAACGTGTCTCAGACAGCACAACAAAATAATGAAATACCTATTAGATAAATATATAACAAGCTTAAAGTTTAAAAAACTGAAAACCCGACTGCGAAATAAATATAATTATATTCATTGTCAATTCATTATTCATAATTAAATGTAAACATACAACTTATATAGGTACATATTATTATATTTGCAATCTCCTTTAAAATACCTGCATTTTGATACCCTACTCGATAGCATCTGTCACCAAAAAAATATTAAAGACTTACTATTTAGCCGCCATTTTGTTTATTTCTAAAAAACTACCATCTAAGAACACTCGGGTGATTGAGACGAACCTAACGATACCTGAACTGTCAAAATCCATGCAGCCGTTTGGAAGATACGAGGTAACCCAACAATTTATATACATACAGACAAGATACGCGCGAAAAACATAACCCTTTCTTGGCAGTCGGGTAAAAAAGGCTTAGTTCTGATTGACTGATAGATACAGGCCAAACCACTGGACGTACTGGACCAGAGGACGTGGCGGCTGAGTGGATGAGGCCCTTACCTTGCGATCTGATGCGGGTTCGAATCCCGGTGGCAGTCATGTGTAAATGGGTTTTTTCGGTCGAAATAATCTATGTATGCAACCTACGTTCTGGCAACGGTGAAGGAAAACATCGTGAGGAAAGCGGCATGTCGTAGAACCAAAAAGTTCGAAAACATGTGTCGAGTGCACGAAAGCACTTCAAATCCTTTCACCACACTGGTTCGAAAGAACTAGTGACACGATAAGAAGAAGACTGGACGTAGAGACATAAAAGAAGGGTAGGTATGTTCTAGAAGTACACTTAGTAGTAGTAGCACACTAGTATTTTTATAAATGTTAAACGCCCAGTTAAAAAAACTTTTTCAGCAATAAATTAAAATAACCCATTACCGTCATAAAGTTTAAGATATGCATTAAATCAGGCTCTTGTGCTACTGCCATTAGTGCAGGTGCAACTGGATCGAAGTTGCATCATTTGTTACAACTCCCGTAATTGAAAAAGTTGGTACTATCTCAGTTAAGCGTTGGTCTCTGCAAAAACTGATGGAAATTTTATAAGTTGAATAATAGGAAGGCAATCCTACCTCCTACCAATATAAGTATTATAAACGCGAAAGTTTGTAAGTATGGATGGATGGAGAGATGTTTGTTACTCTTTCACGTAAAATCTACTGAATGGATTTTAATGAAACTTTACAATAATATAGCTTATACATCAGAATAACACATATGCTACAATTTACTAATCCTGCGCAGACGAAGTTGCGGGCACCAGCTAGTATTAAAATATAAAAGAACAAAGCAATTACAAATCATTGATATAAACATAAACGTTGGTGTAAGTATAGAACAACATATTGTTATAGTACGATGACACACGGATTTTTTACACGCTACACGCCAGCGACTTCGCTTGTAGCGTGTAAAGTCGCCCAGCGTCTTCGGCGTTTTTACAATCTGCTTGTTGACAATCCTTCCCAAAATCTAACACGCTCACACGCTATCGTTTAAAAACGCCAACAATCAGCTTGTAAAAAAGCGTGTGCTTTAGTGCATGGTTTCAGATTAGCATATTATCCGCTTATACACGGTCAAATTTTAATCACCGTAACAAAAATACGCATAGTCAGTTCCCGTTACTGAACACCAATACGGCAAAAAATTTAAAAAAATTACTTCGAATTTTTGTCAAAATCAATTTGTTTAAAATTTGATTACTGTTACCGTTAGTCGTTTCCTATGGATTTGCGTCAGGCGGTACCTTTAATTGATAATAATAATTTAAGTGTAATAATTTAAGATTAGAGGGTGTCGGGAAATCAACGGCAGCGAGTTCCACTCCCTTGATTTTCTACTTGAAAAATTACGTTTTATTAATATTTCAAGTAAATTCGGTAATTGACTAATAATAGTCAATAATTTATAAATTAGTCAATAACTAAGCCGCTCTAATTTTTCTGTTTTGTCTGACAATGAAAAACAATTTACGCATGCGTAGCTATTCAGGTCACCATCGCAAGTGCTCTCAATCCCAGAGAGGGTGCAAAAAGCAAGTCAGGGTTGTTTTTCTCACAAGATTTTCACAATGAAACCAAAATGAGCATACTATTTCTTTTTGTACGATCAAAAACCTTTCTTTTTTTGATTGGCCTGCTATGTATCATGTTACCAAAAAAATGTATTAGTGTACACTGTGTTTGTGTTCAATAAAAAAAAAAAAAAAAAAAGAGCAAGGCTCTCTATGTAGGAGATAGAGACCAATAGGAACCCTTTTTTGAAATAGTAATATAACTAATTATTTAATTGAAGATACATTTTGACTTAAAAAAATATATGATACTCGCCGCCCCGAGGCGTTTGGACCCTTCTCTAAAGATACTTCTTATTTTTTTATGTCAAATTGTATCTTCAATTAAATAATTAGTTATGTTAATATTTCAAATGTGTTTTGATTGTACAAAAATAATTAGTATGCCCATTTTGGTTTTATTACTATGCTTTGGTAATTTCCCGAAAAATATAGTGGGATGCTGGTCTTATTATTTGACTGGTAAGAAAGAGTTAATGTATTTTACTTATTGATTGATCGAGAAACAACCCCGAATTCAGCAATAGCAACAACTTTATTTTTATGTATAATTATTTTTATTAAATTAATAATTTAGAGCAGTTTTACACCACTTACACTAACTAATATTTTATTATACATTACAGAACAATTCATTACATATAGAGTCATACTAAAAATTTAAAACTATTAAAATAAATACAACATTCAAAGCATTAATTGATAAATAAATTAAAAAAAGAATATGACAATGAGAAAATTAATAATTGATTGATTCAGGCGTTACTTTGCGGAAATCCATAAATATCAACAAATTATATAAATATATTTAGTAATAAATCCGCTTGATTTCTAAACAAAGGTTTTAATTAACTTAACTTTAGTTCAAATAAACCAAAGAGTCAAAGAACAGAAAACCAAAGTTTAAAGATACATGATGGTGATGATGATGATGTATCTTTAAACTTTGGTTTTCTGTTCTTTGACTCTTTGGTTTATTTAGAAAGAAAGAAAGAAAGAAAAAATATTTATTTTTGACATAACTGTACAAGCTTAAACATACCTTAAACCAAGTACCTACAGTGCAGTCAAAAAAGGGCTCATGCTCAGCATGTGTTGCAGTAGACTGCAACGCTGGTTTTCAGCATGAGCCCTTGGTTGACGCACGGACAATACAGAGACAGTACAATGCAATACGACACAAAACAATAATTATATAACATTTCATTTATATATCTAGATAAGCAATTTTAGTGATCGGTATTGTAAGTTTAAACTGCTTTTCTTTAGCATCTAGTTAGTATTATATATCTATATACGGCCAAAGAATAGGCCTTGCAATACAAAGAGGCAATGCAGCCAGTATCCTACCATTGTGTTACGAGTTGGAGCAGTTGAGCCACCCATAGATCGTTTGCAACGTTTATTTGAACTAAAGTTAAGTTAATTAAAACCTTTGTTTAGAAATCAAGCGGATTTATTACTAAATATATTTATATAATTTGTTGAGAAAATTAATAACAAAAATAGAATAAAAAGATAAGATAAGTATCAAAATATAAAATAACATTCATTCATCGCTCTCACAGAAAATCAGACACTCTACTATGAACACGTAATCCTTCAGCTACTTCTTTGGGCAGAGGTTGTTGGTGTGTGTGTCCAGTCCACGCCTGGTCTTACGGCAGCTGTTGGTGGCAAAATTCATGCTTTGTTGAACCCTAGGTTTGTACATATACTTGGTACCTTCTAGTTCAAAGTCCCGCCTTAAACCGTTTCGCTCGTTACTAAATCCCGACTGTGCGACATAAACCGATCGTTATTTATATTTACACACATCCACCCCCAGGGGTGGTTGATTTAGATGCCCCAGAGTCGTAGTCAGGATTTGTGTCGGGGGTGAATTGAAATATAGACAGTTTGGGTATAAAAGTACAAGGAATACAAATTATAATTAGAAATGCGTAGTAGTGACGGTTGCAAGGAATGAATGTAGATTACTGAAATCAGGACAATTATGAGATTTAACGGAGACCTTACCTTTGACCTTAACTTAACTTTGGCTTTAACGGTTTTCGTAACTCTGTGACATCAATCAGTAATAATAGTCGACAAAAATCTTATTAAAATGATCATTTTGCCTATAAGACTGAAGACAAACGGCCGGCTTCGCAATTGACGATACTGTCAACGATATGTATGTATAGTAATAGTTGATATAGCATCCAAACACGAGGAAAGCCTGCATCATACTAGCACCAAAACGGACTCTATCAAGTAACACAGTAACTATTGTATCTGAGCATGAGTGGTTTATTTAATCCTACTGCCAATATTTACCAATGCCACTTGATAATCGTGAAAGGCCTTACCTTATCATTCATGGTGGGGGGGGGGAGGCATTACCTTATCATTAATGGGGGCATTAATGGGGGCAAAAAAAAAGCTAAAGCATGGCTGCTTTAGCTTTTTTTTTGGGCGGCCTTGCCTTCTCAATAGTAGGAGGCCTAAGCTTAGAAGGGGGAGTTGACCCCATCTCTGAGTACATTACGCTCCGCTCGAACAAACTTTGCATAGTAAATTCTCGACTGTTACGAACAGCAATATTTTGTATCAAGTTCTGTAACGAAGAGAGATTATAGTAGTGCCACTAATATGGGAAATACAGGCTTGGTTTGGTAAGCCTTTGGCAAAATACAAGAGTAAGGGTCTGAGTTCGTTCGTACAATTGTATATCCCACTTATTCTTCTAAAATAATAATAATCAATACATATAATAAAGCAAGAGACCCCGAATTCTTGTACATATGTTTTTTTTTACGGAAACATGTTCAGACGAGTAAAAATAACTTGGCCTATTTTTTTTTTTTTTTAGTGGAAGACTTTGTTTGTTTGTTTGTGTGTGCGTCCATCACGTCAAAACTACTAAACGGATTTTATTGAAACTTTAAAAAATTATAGTTACTAAGCCTGAGATGGTTATAGGCTATATAACAGAACGCTACATTTCTTCAAAAGGCATATATAGAAGTTTAAAGTTTGTATGGAAACAGTTTTTTTTATGAGTGTATCTTTTTCAAACTAAAGGATTATGTTTCTCAAAACAAATAATTAGATACAGGTTTCACCGATTTTCAAAACTAAAGTTAAAAGATGTGAAAGTACGCATTGAAGGTGTTTTTAGACTAAAAGTTGAATGAAGCTGTCTCCTCAGATATACACAATATCTGATTGAAAGTCACATTTTTATACTGTCCGCAGATGAGTGCCGCCATGTTTTTCAGTTTTCTACTAAATTCAATATTTGAAAAGAGGGTTTGAAAATGTGCAAGTTTTGATTGACTTGCTTAGTACTAACACTTTGCTATTCTGTGACATTTCATTTGCGGGTGGAACAAAAAACATCGACAATAAACAATTCTTCCACGGGTGACCAGGGCCGGCTTAACCTATTGTGCAGGGTGTGCATTGCACACGGGCGCAAGGTCCTAGGGGACGCCGTGCGCCACTCGGCGCGGCCGCCCTACCCTAGCCCCCGCGGGCGCCTAGGAGCGGCTGCCAAGCGCCACTCGCCACGAGCGCCCTAGGGCGGCCGCGGACACTCTGGCAACCGCGAGCGCCTAAGGGCGGCCGCTAAGTGCCACTCGCCGCGAGCGCCCTAGGGTGGCCGTGTCACTCTGGCAACCGCGAGCGCCTTGGGGCGGCCGCCCAGCGCCACTCGCCGCGAGCACCCTGGGGCGGCTACGGACGCCCTGGCGGCGAAGGCGTAAAAAATTTGCGGCTCGCTTCGCTCGCCGCGATCAGGTTTATTTCATTGGGTGATTTTGGATCCAGATAACGCGATTTGTGAAGCGAATATTTGCGGCTCACTGTGCTCGCCGTGATCACATATACGCTGTTGTGAGTTTTAGTATCCTAATAGAGTGATTTTCAGGACTAAATTCAAGTCGTATAAAAATTGTGGGTCGCTTCGCTCGCCGCGATCAGATTTTTATTGTTGAGTGATTTTGAGCCCTGATAAATTTCGATTTTACTTAGATAGATAACCAAATCACTAGAAAATTTTGCTCAATCACATGTATGTTGTTACGTATTTTAAGGTCCTAATAGAGTGTTCAGGACTAAAGTAAAAGCATCAAAAATTACGACTCGCTTCGCCCACAGCGATAAAGTTGTACATAACACTACTAACTCAGAAAAAAAAAGATTCCCAGATTTTTTGAGTGGGTAAAAAGAGGGTTTGAAAATTTGTAATTAGGTATTTATTGACTTAGTACTGACACTTTGCTATTATTTGACATTTCTTTCGCGGGTGGAGCAAACAACATCGACAATAAACAATTCTTCCACGGGTGACGAAGTCGCACGCGGGTACAGCTAGTATTGTAATAAAATATAAGTATGCGAAAGTTTCTAATAATAGATGGGTAGATGACTACGGTTCAAAGAAGGGTAATGAGAAAGCATAGCGCTTTGCTAAACGTAAAAAAACCTATTCATTATTTTTTGATGAGTTACATCTTTCCTCTTGCTTTTTGTCAATTTGCGGGAGGAATTTCGTGAAGATGGGACGGAAGTGTGTACCAAGAAGTTGGTAGAGATAGTACAAACCTCATCATAAATGTCATTAGGCTTAACCATCTATATATATTAACCATCGTTACGCTCTACCTAACGTTTATAAAAATCAAATGAAACACTTTCGGCCTAATACGTTATGAGACAAAATAAAATTGTATTGAGCCCTTGAAGTAAGAGTGACATTGACCTCAAGAGATGTGCGTAGGTCAAACAAGTCCTTTATCGGACAAAGAGAGGTGAATTAAATAATGTTGTAGACCAGCAAAAATTGTATTTATGCCCAGCCATAAATACGAGTATGAAATAAAAAATACATGGAATGGAACACGATGAAAGTGCCTTTGAGTTAAAAGTTCAATTTATTCAGTTTTTGTTTGTTTAACTTGAAAACAAGTAATTCGTGAATATTATAAAGTTTGTAGAGATGTTGAAATGATATTCTGTTGTTTTCATTTCATTATTTTAGCTGGCTGGTTTGGAAAAATAAGTTTTATATGAAGACTTGTTTGAAAAAGTCATGAAAATTAACCTTGAAATCAAATCCTGAGGACTGTGTGCTTTTATGCAATCAATATTTTACTTGACTGTGGATAAGTAGGGCATAGGTATATGTAAAAATAATGTCTGTCTATCCGTAAGCTAGGTCAACATCTACTAGTTATAGTAATAGTAATATTTTTATTGAGACATAATAAGATTTACAAAGAGTTTTTGAATCCACAGGTTCCCAAACTAGCAAAATGCTGTATTTCAGGAACCTGAGTCTTCTCCTTATTTTATAACAATTTGATGTATGTCTTCAAAACTAAAAAATACTTTATAATTAAATTAAAACTAATTTAGCTAAGTACTAACATAATTTAATAAGGTAATTGACATAACAATTTCAATAAAAAAGTTAAGTAAATAGTTCTTTATATGATAATAAGCAAACAAAATAAAAGACCTCATAGAAAAAAAAAATAACAGTTATTTTAAAAATTAGATAATTATAATAATATATGACTCTCAGTGCGTGTGTATGAATGTCTGTGTGGTATATGTATGTGTGTGTGTGTGTGTGTGTGTGTGTGTGTGTGAGTGCGTGAGTTAAACTCGTATTTCTCGTATGGGCTCTATTGTAAAATCGCTCACTGTCAATTAGTGCACGAAAGCATTCTAAAATAAAGCAGTATGTTCCTAAAACTAGTTTTAAAGATTGAAAAAGTTTCTATGTTCATAAATTATTATTTTGTCTAGACTCTAAGGGTACCTCAGCCTATCGAGCCACCAGATTTATGTTCTGTGTCGTACTTATTTCTGAACCAAGTCAAACTTACTACTTTTTGATAAACAGATTTGGATTTTGGTTTTGTGATCAGTAATGTTGAGTGTAATTTTTTATGTTAAGGCTAATCCTCAAATCCAATTCCATACAAAATGTTTCGGACAAATACTCAAAAAGTACGCCGTATTTTAATAATATAGTGTGAAGACACTATTCGTTTCGTCCATGTTTTTTGATTTCGTCAACAAAAAAAGTGAAAGCTTTCATACTTTAATAATTTTTAGGGTAGGTGTGTTGTAGGCACTACTTGACCTTCTGGATATAAAATTTGATGTGCCATAATCATTCCCCTTAAATAAAAAAAACTTTTAAAAATAATGTCCGTCTATCCGTAAGCTAGGTAAACATCTACTAGGTTTACTCATATTTTTCGTATCATGGGCTTTATTATAACTTCCTAAGCTAGTTTGTCTGAAACTTGTGATCGGTCCCCGCGGTCCACGCTTAAGAAAAACCGGCCGTTACAGTTTGAGAACTTTGCCTCTTACATCTTGGGTCAGGAAGTTTTAAAGAAAGTGCTTACTTACCTACTTATTGTAGAGTAGGGAGAGATAAAATAATGGAGCGTAAAGAGGATTTCGTATATGGGAACACGATTAGGTTTTATATATATTTTTTTCGAAAATGTTTCTATGATGTTTAATAGACTTTTCAAAGCAGGTCCAATTGATTTTTATTTGTTTATAAAAGGATAGTTTTAGTTTTAAATTTGTAGTTGTTTCTTTTCTATAATAATATAGAAATTAATAATAATATAGATAATAAACCTATATTATTATTAAAGGCATTACTTATGTAAATTGTTTCTACTACTTAATTTATCTACGCTTAATAATATAAACCAAAAATCTAAAGAAACCAAAGATTGTAATATTTTTATCAATAATTTGTTTACGCTCCAAATAAATTTTTTTCCAATGGTTTCGCCGAATTGATGCACCAATAGATAAAAAAATCGCTTTAGATATTGTGTGTATATACCTAGTAACAATTTTATTCGGCAAAGTGATCAGTCGTTTGTACATTAGGGTCACGTACGGACCCAGGTGATATGGCTTAAAGACTGATTTAGTGCCAATATAAGACCTAGATTAAGCCTGAAAAATACAATACATATATAATGAAACTTATTTTCGGAGAAATTGCTGATTTTTCTCTTGAATTATTAGATAGGTGTACTAGGTTTTACAACTTTCAACTACTCCATTATAATAACATATCAGTAGATAGGTAGATACGTATACAGTACATAAATAAAAAAAAATGGTTGTCTGTAAAGTTGGTTTACGGACGAGAGTTTAACGAGACCAGCGTAACGGGACAATGAGCATTACCGGACAATGACGTCAACGTTTTCGTGCAAGCAGCCGGCGTTCATCGATTTATTAGACGTACTCACGTCAATAGTGGTTTATAACCTTTCTGTTCTGAGTACACGACCCCTTATTGAAAGGAGAAAATTTGGCGACCCCCAAGGAACTATGGCAGTTTAAGGCCGTTGTAGGTGCTTAGAGGTCATCCGTCATGGGCGGGATCACTCGGATTTGTCCCCCGCAACCCGCACGCGCACTACGACTAACAGAAACAGACGCCGCATGGCTTTGCCATTGCGTAAGGTCTGATTCAGACAATCATTTGAGTAGTAATAGTAAGAAAAGTTTCGTAAGTAGGTACATATTTTTTTGTAAAATAAATTTAGGATATTTATTGAATGCCCACTTACTTACTGTTGCGGGCCGAAAAATAGCATCGTTCAACTACCTACCGACATTTCAACCAGTTAAGTATTCAGAAAAAAATTGATTGCGAGATTGCATGGCATTTACCTACATAGTTTATTCAAAGATAAGTAAGTAGGTACCTACCTAATATCAACAAATAGTACAGAACAGATTAGTATTTTACTAATCGGTCGGTACTCAGTCAGATCCATACATACTAAAAATTCGCAATCGAATGGCTAAATGAATGTTTTTTCCTCAATCACGCCAAAACTACTGAACCAAAATTTGGTACGTATGTGAATTGTTTGGAAAATACACCTACAAAATACAAAATAAACCTAGGCTACATTATATCATTATTTCGAGTGTGTTTCGAGTGGTCGAGTGGCAATTGTGTTGGGGACTACCATGCCCCGGTGTCGCGAGTTTGATTCTGGCTCGCCTACTTACTCTCCTACTTACTTGCCTACTTACTTGCCCACTTACTTGCCTACTTAAGTAAATACCTTACTTAACTTACTTACTTAAGTAAGTACTCAAGTAAGTAAGACCAGTGTCTACTTACTTGCCTACTTAAGTAAGTACCTAACTTAACTTACTTACTTAAGTGCTACTTAAGAAAGTACTAAAGTAATTAAGACAAGTGTCTACTTACTTGCCTACTTAAGTAAGTACCTAACCTAACTTACTTACTTAAGTACTACTTCATCTCTTCTTCGTGTCACTAGTTCTTTCGAACCAGTGTGGTGAAAGGATTTCAAGTGCGCCTCGAAAAGGCTCCTTTCGTGCACTATGAGTGAGATCGATTCCGGCTCGCCTACTTACTTGCCTACTTAAGTAAGTACCTTACTTAACTTACTTACTTAAGTACTACTTAAGAAAGTACTTAAGTAAATAAGACAAGTGCCTACTTATTTGCCTACTTAAGAAAGAACCTAACTAAACTAACTTACTTAAGTACTACTTAAATAAGTACTTAAGTAAGTAAGACAAGTATCTATTAACTTGCCTACCTACCTACTGATTGCCTACTTACTTGCCCACTTACTCGCCTACTTACTTGCCTACTTACTAGCCTACTTACTCTCCTACTTACTTGCCTAGTTAAGTAAGGTACTTACTTAACTAGGCAAGTAAGTAGGAGAGTAGGAGTAGGAGAGTAGGAGAGGAAGGCACTTAAGTAAGTAAGTTAAGTAAGGTACTTACTTAACTTACTTACTTAAGTGCCTTCCGACTTGCCTACTTAAGTAAATACCTAACTTAACTAACTTAAGTACTACTTAAATAAGTTCTTAAGTAAGTAAGACAAGTATCTATTTACTTGCCTACTTACTTGCCCACTTACTCGCCTACTTACTTGCCTACTAACTCGCCTACTTACTTGCCTACTTACTTGCCTACTTACTTGCCTACTTACTTGTCTACTTAAGTAAGTACCTTACTTAACTTACTTACTTTCTTAAGTAGTACTTAAGAGTC
This sequence comes from Lobophora halterata, assembly GCA_932526365.1. Classification (NCBI taxonomy): domain Eukaryota; kingdom Metazoa; phylum Arthropoda; class Insecta; order Lepidoptera; family Geometridae; genus Lobophora; species Lobophora halterata. Next base: position 702,485 of record OW052007.1, read on the forward strand.
TACTTACTTACTTAAGTAAGAACTTAAGTAAGTAAGACAAGTGTCTACTTACTTGCCTAAGTTACCTTACTTAAGTAAGTAAGACAAGTGCCTACTTATTTGCTACATAAGTACCTAATTTAACTTACTTAAGTACTACTTAAGTAAGTACTTAAGTACTTTTTAAGTAAGCACTTAAGTACTACTTAAATAAGCCCTTAAGTACTACTTCAGTAAGTTCTTAAGTAACAACTTACTTAAGTACTACTCAAGTACCCACCTACTCGACCACCAACTCGCCCACCTACTCTACCTTCAACTCGCCCACCAACTCACCCACCTACTCTACCTTCAACTCGCCCACCAACTCACTCACCAACTCACCCACCTACTCGCCCACCAACTCGCCCACCTACTCACCCACCAACTCGCCCACCTCCTCGCCCACCAACTCACCCACCAACTCGCCCACCAACTCGCCTACCAACTCGCCCACCTACTCGCCCACCAACTCACCTACCTACTCGACCACCAACTCGCCCACCTACTCACCCACCAACTCGCCCACCAACTTGCCCATATACTCGCCCACGTACTCGCCCACCAACTCGTCCCCCTACTCGCCTACCAACTCGCTCACCAACTCGCCCACCTACTCAACCACCTACTCGCCCACCTACTCACCCAACAACTCGTCCACCAACTCGCCCACCTACTCGCCTACCAACTCACCCACCTACTCGCCCACCAACTTGTCTACCTACTCGCCCACCTTCTCGCCCCCCAAGTCACCCCCTACTCGCCCACCTACTCGCCCAACAATTCGTCCACCAACTCGTTCACCTACTCGCCTACCAACTTGCCCACCTACTCGACCACCAACTCGCCCACCTACTCTACCTTCAACTCGCCCACCAACTCACCCACCTACTCTACCTTCAACTCGCCCACCAACTCACCCACCAACTCACCCACCTACTCGCCCACCAACTCGCCCACCTACTCACCCAACAACTCGCCCACCTCCTCGCCCACCTCCTCGCCCACCAACTCACCCACCAACTCGCCCACCAACTCGCCCACCTACTCACTCACCAACTCGCCCACCTCCTCGCCCACCAACTCACCCACCAACTCGCCCACCAACTCGCCCACCAACTTGCCCATATACTCGCCCACGTACTCGCCCACCAACTCGTCCCCCTACTCGCCTACCAACTCGCCCACCAACTCGCCCACCTACTCGCCCACCAAGTCGCCCACCTACTCGCCCACCTACTCGCCCCTAAACTCGTCCACCAACTCGCCCAACTACTCGCCTACCAACTCGCCCACCTACTCGCCCACCAACTCGCCTACCTACTTGCCCACCAACTTGCCTATATACTCGCCCACGTACTTGCCCACCAACTCGCCCACCAACTCGCCCACCAACTCGCCAATCAACTCGCCCACCAACTCGCCCACCTACTCGCCCACCAACTCGCCCACTACTCACTCACCTACCTACATGCCAGTACTCACTTTCAGCTCTCGACGATCACATTCTTCAAGTGCGAGCCTCTTATAAATATTGTTTCATGCGCGTATTGACAATAAAGCCAATAGCCATCTCATTTGCATACATAAATAAATTTATCTATAACGGACGTACTATCTAACAGTATTAGGGTGTGAATATTACTTTATTCAGTCATGTTTCGTAAAATCGTTTCGCAAGGCGGTGCGCGCCAGCGCGACGCAGCCTCCCCGTCCCGTAGTCAGATGGGTACTGAGGTCCAGAGCGGTGCACGCCTACTTTTATTGCAAAATTACGTATATTCATTCCTTGTCGCAAGAATTATTAGCGTATCAAAAAAGCTTAGTTAATTTTTTTTACCTTTTTTTCACCTTGCTAATGGTATAAAAATATATAATATATATAATGCCGTTTAGGAGAAGAATCAAAAAAACCATTCAAAAACAGCTTTATTTTGGTTTTTTTTTTTTCATATTAAATAAGCGAATAAAATAAATGTTTCTTAATGGTTTTTAAGATAAAAGACCATATAATATTATAACATTTTTGTTTTTTTAAATAATTACCCCCCCTTGACGCCGTGTAGGTTTTAAACCTGGGCATTTTGGCCTACCGTTACAGATTACCAAGTTGCGAATGCCCTATTAACGCCTTAACAACTTAAAATTACTATAAGCTACAATTAGGTTTTATTGGAAAGATTTTGTTTCCAGACCACTACAATCTTGAAGCTCAAGACAAGAGTGATTAATGTTCTTACTAGCCATATGCTCTATCTTCGACCACAAACCATCGCTTACTAGATTATCGCTTATTAGAGAGGGAATAGTCAAACGCTTATCTAGATAACAGTAATAAGCCTTAGTCTTGACTGATTGGCTGACTGACAGACAACGCACAGACCCAACCGCTAAATGTAGGGCCTTGTAATTCGGAGGGTATAAACATTCACACACTCACACCCCTGCACTAGGATCCCCTGTGTCCCGGTGGCATGGACACACGCAAGACATCACAACACCCAAGACCCGAGAACAAACATTTGTAAATATTTGCCCCGGCCGGGGATCGAACCCGGAACACCAAGCTTCGTAGGCAGGGTCACTATCAACTAAGCCACGGTGTCGTCAAAGGGTATGTTTGTCAATAAACATAGGCGCGTAATAAGAAAAGAAACGCAAACGAAGCCAACTAGGCCAAAAATAAAAGTAAAAAAATAAAGACAAATCTTAACCTAAAATAATATAACTCCTTTTTTGTAACCATAAAGTAGAGAAGGGTAAAAAGGGTGATGGTTTACGCATTTTTATTTTATTTTACTCTAAATAATATCTCCAATACCATCAATCATGTATTGTAAAATAATTCTTCATTCATTCATTCATTCTACGAGACCTTTGTCAATCTCACTTTAAGGTAATTCCAAAGGAAGGTAAGATTTGGCCATCTAAAGTATTATTATACAATTCAGATGACTCGTCTGAATCGTATAATAATTCTTAAAATTTTTGGTTCGAGCTCGAGTTCTTTAGGTTCGAGAACTACAAGACAAGTGGTTTTTCAAAATAACAAGTTTTACCTACAAAAAAGTAAGTAATAAATCTTAGTAGGTACTATGTAACGCTGTGATTTCAAAATTATTTTTGGTTGATATTAAAAATAGCTTATACCGGTAAAAATTATCATGATAATGTAAGTTCCGTTAATTTTAAAAATTCACCGTTCCGTTTTTCTTCTTCTAATTCTAATTCTAATTTGGGTAAGGGGTTACAAGTGGTCTGCACTGACGTCCCGCTGTGGGGTGTATTGTGCATTGACCCCTTTTTTGTACTAACTTTACCCCAGCCAGCCCAGTTCCCCAAAATAGCGGAGCAGGACCCTGGGTTGATGGATGGTGTGTTCCAGTTTCCCGGTAGGGTCATCCGGACCCGTATCCAGGATTTTCCTCAGCCCAGTCTTCTTTCTGGCCTCTTCTGTAGCTGTGCAGTGCACAACCACGTGTTCTACGGTTTCTTCCTCTGCGAAGCAACCGCGGCAGATCACGCTGTCCGTCGCACCCATCTTGAACAGATGGTGATTCAGGTCGCAGTGGCCGGTTATAATTATTTTTGGCCGTTTTTCTTCTTGTCGTTTTTACGATACGTGGAATTGTATAAATGATATGAGACATGTTTACTAAACTAACGTAATAAAAAAAATGGCAAATAATTTTATTAAAAACATTTATATCATAACAGCGGATTTTCAACAAAGCAGTGAATGTATTTGGAATAATTATCGTATTTTGCCTAATATTTTGGGATTATCCATCTATGTTAGATGTACCTATTTAAAATGTTTAAAATAAATTAATAAAAATATTGGTCTCTTTTTTTCAACTGGCTTTACTTACCTCTATGCCTAGATCACACGTACCGAGTACTCTGCTGAGACACTAAAATGTTACTCGGCTGCTATGTTTATACGTACCGAGTACTCGGCCGAGACAGTGCTGGATACTGGATTCCATTAGGTACTACTCGACTCAGCACGAGATTGGGGTAAAAATAAAAAAGGAAGCGCCGGAAGAGTCGAGGTTAAGCTAATTTTCCGGTCTCTTAATTACAGTGGCCAATATAAAAAAACAATATGAAAGTGTCCCTTTTGTCCTAAAAAAAAATTTTATTTGCGGTTGTGAAATTCTATTGTGTTCTGGATATTTTTTTTAAAGAATGGAATTGAATTGCTGAACATGATGAAAACCAGCGTTGCAGTCTACTGCAACACATGCTGAGCATGAGCCCTGTTTTGACTGCACTGTACTTGGTTTAAGGTATTTTTAAGCTTGTACAGTTATGTCAAAAATAAATATTTTTTCTTTCTTTCTTTCTTTTTCCTATGTTAGTGTGCTTCAGTCTATAAATAAAGGGAAATCTGTTATAGCGATATGTGAACTCCATAAGCAAGCGAGGGTCAACATTAGAATCCATTGTCCATTTACGAGTAAAAAACTTCCACAAAATATAAGTTGAAATGGAAAAAAAATACAAAATTCTTATTCTTATTCTTTGCGTTTGGCTCCACACATAGTATATTATAAGCCAGTGTAAAGTAATTTATCGCATTCGTGGTCAAGTTATTAAATAAACAGGTTTTCTTCTTCTTTTATTGAATTATTGTAAAAATTATAAAAATATTCAGTCAAATGTCAAATGTACATCAAATACAAAATGACAAACTATGGCAAGCCTTTTTGACGTGTGCTGTGCTGCCTTATTAGTAGGTATAAAAAGAGATTAAAATAATCGATTTTTTAAGGATTTTTTTTAGTGATCGAATAATAAACAACTGAGCAAAAGTCGTGAAAAGGAACTTCTACTAAAAACAAAAAAAAACAGTATGTGTTTGACCACTTGACAGAAGTGAAAACTTCATCAACTTCATCATGCTGACTTTACCTTAACAAGTGTTACATACCAAAGCATGACGGCTCAATATCGTTGAATACCCACAAATAAACAAGTGTTCAGCACGCCTTAAAAAGTTTTCACTTTCAAAAAATGCATAAACACCCTCGATCACATAATGACAATTTGCATTATCGTGATATCGATTCATAAATAAATAGATATTATTCGAATGTTATTCAGAAGAAAGTCAATGACAACACTGGTTGGATGAATCATGAGACCAACTAGGATAATATTATCATATTAAATACAAATTAAATATACTTTTATTAGGTTCATCTGGGTACTAAAATTAACATAATATAAAATTTCCAAAATTAATCGATTTATTGAACAATTTGGATTTCTCTAGCATCGTGTTCACTGAGGCCAGGAATGACAATACCCTTTAAGCGCTACATAAATAATATTACTATGTTTATCTACTGAAAAAATTATAAAAAAAACGAGTAAGCCTTTCAGTAGTTGCATATGATGAGTAACATCTGATGTCATCCCACCTTGGTAATAAGCAAACTTTTAAGTTTGGAATCATAATTATGAGGTCCCATTTTCACAAAATTACTTCCACAAATTGACAGAAATAGAGAGAAAAGACATCATTTACACATCAAAAAGTTCCAAGTCATTTGCTTAACCAATTCGTCTAAAACATAATATTATCTTATTTAATTAGGGGTCGCAATCTTGTTATTTTGTAGCAGATGTAACAAATGATGTTTATCAAACCAAATGAAGATATGTATGTAAGTGGTGAAAACAATGAATATATCCAATGGTAAATTATGGTCTAAATTAAGCATGTGTCACAATCCGGAAGTTGCTGGCCGCAACATACGTCATGTGCAAACCAAACAGCATTACCGGAAATCAAATAAAGTTCCATCGGGTCGGCAAACAGCCGCGCCGTTTTTCTTTTAATTAATTATAGAATAAAATTACTCTGTGTATTTGGGACGGCTGAAAAATTGCGCTCATGTAAAAATGGTTAATTTTCACGAACACAGACGGTAATGAAGTTGACTATCTGGAGATAATTATATTTATCTAAAAATTACTTCCTTTATCTACAGAATGATTCATCTTTATATATAACGAGTGTGAACAGCAGTACTAATCGATTTGAGCCAATTGTTAAACAAAAAATCGTATTGAAAATTTTCCTTACTAATTGTACTCTTCAGATGCAATAAGGGAATATTTTTATTTTTTTTTATTACTAAAAAATTTGCAGCCGATGAGAATCATCATATAAAACTATTGGTTCTCGAAAAAAGTTTTCATTTAGAGGCTGTTTGCCTCAGATGCATTTGAAAACAACTCCAATTTTGTCTCTCGTTAACGGTTAAACTGGACAAGATGGTACAAAAAAGACTTCTTTCGATGATTTTAGCTCTATTAATCGATTGAGTATTGTAGAATCCCGCCATTTTGTGCATTTCGGTGATGGAAATAGCACTGTTAATTTATATATGTGAATTAGAACTTGTACACAATTATTATGAAACGAGGACTAAACTCGAGGTCACCCCTGAGTTTTCCGAGTTCCAGACAAGGTGTTTCTCTAACAATTAAGAAATTTCACAAGGATGTCTAACACTTTTTCATTCGTTTCTTTCGTTTTATTAGTTTCTTTCGTTTAATTCGTTTCTTTCTGGCTGCAGGTATATTGATTTTTACTGTCCGGTATATAAGAGTGTGCGGATTCACCAAATCCGTTAAATCAGCCGTATCCAAACACAGAACGCTCATGTATTCATCCGAGTGATGCGTAACGTGATTGGCCTGTTAATTCAAATTGAACCCGCTCATGTGGCACGAATAAAAATGCCAACAAATGACTATGAACTATAAAATTAGTTGAAGGCGTGTTCGGACGATTCGAACATCAATTTATAGGACTAGGTGGTGACCGCGACTTCGTCTGCCCAGGTGTCTTTATACATTGTATAAGCTATATTATTGTAAGGTTTCATTAAAATCCATTCAGTAGTTTTTACGTGAAAGAGTAACAAACATCCATCCATCCATACTTACAAACTTTCGCGTTTATAATATTGGTAGGATGTGACTGCATTTGTCCGAGGCTGCACCCATGGTACTAGGATACTAATTTCACCCGTGATACTAATTTCACCTGTGGTACCAGAATACCAATTTCACCCGTGGTACCAGAATACCAATTTCACCCGTGGTACCAGAATACCAATTTCACCCGTGGTACCAGGATATCAATTGCACCCGTCCGTGGTACCAGAATACCAATTTCACCCGTGTTACCAAGATACGAAAGAATAGCTTTATTTTCTTCATTCCGAACTAAGCATGCCATATTCCATCTGGAAACAGTTAAGTTTCAATCTATTTATTTCGATAAAAATAGTTAATAACCCGAATTTAAATAATTCCCAGAACGTTAAATTTTTCGAAGCCAAATTGCATTCTTTAAGGGTCAGTGGCAACAACATCGATAAAATTCCAAACATAAGATACTTTCAATAAACCGAAATAGACCACTGAAACTATGAAAGTAACTCAATAGACCGGGGTCTTTTATCTTCGACAAGTCAGACGCAATAAATATAACTTAGGTGCACCTTATCAACCACCCTGGAGAGTTTATAACAAAGACACAGGCAAGACTTGTGGCCGTTCACTCTTAGCACACGTACAGCTTGAAGGTTTAAATTTTTAGAACACTTTGAATCCTTAAGATTGTTTAACTCAAAGGAAACATCCTTATAATTTAAAAAATAATCTAAACTGCATTCTTTGATTTCTCGACAAGTTCCATAACCGGGAATCGAACCAGCTAAAAAATATATAAAATAAAGACTCACTATTTTATTCTACTTATCTATAGGATTATTTGTTCAGGATAAAATGGCCTGCAAGATGTCTAAACTTGACTGTACTGTACTGTACTGTTAACAAACAGTAATCAATAAACTTTAATTATGAAACCAGAATTTCACAGTAGAGGTAGAGTCACTTCCTAACCCAATATCCAAGCAGTAGGTCAATGATGAAACACATGTGATGCGGAAGGATGAATGCCATGTCACTAAAAGAGTGTTAGATATGAAAATAGATGGATATAAGAGTAGAGGAAGACCAAAGAAAAGATGGATAGACAGTGTGAAAGAGGATATGAATTAAACAGGTATGAGTTCAGAGATGACGGCTGATAGAGACGAACCACCTAAGTGTGGGAGCAAGTAAGGGCAGGGAGATGATGAGGTCAATGATGAAACACAAGATGTGGAGTATTCTAGCTGTCTTCAATGTACCTGTGGCAATACTTAAACGTGGCAGTCGTGTTTTATACGAGGTGACCGTCGTAAAGACTTCCCTGCTGAATCTTTCCCTTCGCGTCAACGAACGATCGATCATACAAAAGGTTGGATTTGCGTTTTGTCATCATATTTGTAAGACTTTGAACTTTCCTTTTGTTAGAATAAAGCTTTCGGAAGTTTGGTCCGGGGTCTAGTTAGGAAATCATACGGAAATTTAGAAATATGTTTTTTGCAGATTTTTGCTGGAAATTACGAACCGTTTGAAACGGTTTTACAATTGGTCATACCGAATTTTTTGCAATTTTGGTACATCGGTAAGTGTGTACAGTCACGTGCAATAATATGTAGTTCAAGATTATGTCACAATACTAAACTGTAGGTACAGTACCTACAGTATTGTGTAGGTACCTACTAAAATTGAAAAAGATTCGGTATTCAAAAAAATTCGGCAAAAATCCGATGTCTTAATTAAAAAAAAATGTCTTAATAAAGATAACATCTTGTTTCAAAATTTGTTAGTATCATTTTCTGGAGACACGGCAGTGTCTCCGAGCCAAGTAGCATCTTATATTTTCTCGTTCAAAAAACACGTTTCGTTTGTAACAGGAGTATGACCGACATTCTTCTTTAATTGATAGTCGTTGGTTCATCGACCCGGAAACTTGGCAACTGTGCCTGTAACGACGCCGGGTCGTTTATAACGACGCCCATTGTTCCATCAATCTATGCTAATGTTGGCAAGTAATGTGGGGCAGGCTTTATGTGGGTTACGACACTTCTACACGACCAAATATAATGAAGAAAGATGGACATAAATTCTTACTTATTTTACTTATTTTAATGTAGAGTTCGAACCGAGTCACTGTAACCCTGCAATACAGGCTCTTGAGGAGACCTAGTGTAGGGTAAAGAACTCCAGTAGGTACATCTAAAATCTAAGATATAAACTGCCATGATATTAATATCCATTACAATGAATCCGATCCATATTTAAGAAACCATTAAACAATTTTATTTTATTATTTTATTGATTTTTTTTATTCATAATTTGGCTTATTGCAATATTGGGTAGGTAGGTTATATTTCAGGTAAGTCTAATAGATAAGTACAGCTACACAATATTGCCCATTTAGGGTGTTGCAACTATTAATAGAGACGGCCCGATATTTTTAACTCTATTGTTACGTACGAGACTTTCATAAATTCTTGCAACTCGTAATAGCATTTTTTAATGATGGTAAGAGGTCACTCCTGCCCATAACCATAACAGTGCTACACAGGGTTATGATTTCCATAAATAGACCAGTGCAATACTGCTGCAGTTCTCGTCCACCTTGAGATATTTTAATGGTCAGCGACGAATGCCTAGTAAATTCACTAGCTACAGCCAGTGCTCCGTAACTCGCGCTTGGTTCAGCGATATATACCTACAATTTCGTGTTCAGCAGACTGTACAAAAATGTATGGGCCGCCAGCCGCGGCGCGCTTGCGCGGTTCAGCGCGCGCAGCTTGCGTCATACTCTGTTTGACGTTTTCTTGAAATAAATATGATTTGACATAAGTAAAAAGATAAAATTATTTGAATAAGTAAAATTAATTACTACATAAACTTACCTACTAGGTATTCAAATAAATAATATGCCTAAGCCTAACAGGCATTTTTGTCGGTTCATGGATGCCAAAACAAAATAAGCAAAGAAGCATTGTCGTTTTTACGCTTCCAAAAGACGAAGAGTTGTAAGTTTATTATTTTAAATAAGTACCTACCGACAATAGACATTATCTATCTAGATAAATAGACGAACTTACATAAAAAATGCGCTTTTTTGTTACGATCTATTTCCTAAGCGCATTAGGATAGCCGCACACCTGCCTCGGCGTATGCCTCGCGAGTCGCGCCTCACTGCGGCCTCGTTTGCTCTCAGCACACTAAAACTCTCAAAATACGTTTACGAAATGCCGACACTTGGCACCCTGCAACCCGCCCCCGAAAGGCACTTAGCTCCACACGCAATTGAAAGCGCACGTCTTGTTTTTGAATTATTTGTACCTAGACTTATATTTCATTACAAAATTAAAATACATTGTCTGCATAAAGGTTTTCATTGAAAGATGACGACCGAATGACCAAGACAAATGACAAATGGCCAAAGAAAGTCTTAAATATTTTCGCTCATTTTGCACAAAGTTCCTGTACTCCTCATTATCTAGATAGAAAGAGAGACGCCTGCTCAGTAAATTCTGACGTAGATACATCACAATTTGCTGAACAGGCATCTCTATCTTCACTAATGGTGCCTTCTCACTCCTGTGTTAACACGGGCTGCGGCACGCCGGGCCACGGGCCATGTGAAGCCAATGGCTCGGGCAGCCCTGGCAGTCGCGTGGCTGCACGTTTTATTGGTCCGTGTTAACACGCGCCGTAAGATGGAGTGACTTGACTTGGGCTCGTCAGCAGCGCGGGCTTGCCCGTACAGATCACCTCGGCGCTGCGCAGCTTGTGTTAATATAGGCTATGAGTAGCCACCATAACACAGCGCAATCGATCGAATCAAGTAGTACACGCAAATATGACTTAAGCTAACAAAACACCAACGAGACCACAGCGAGGCACACGAGCACGCGAGGTAAGTGTGCGCTTAACTAAGGTACTTACGTAGTGTGGTATGTTTAAAAAAACCAATAAGCATCTAATAAAATTGTAGGTATGTGTAATGTGTAATAATACAAATGTCATGTATGTATTACATACATACATTTATACTTTTATAAAGCTTTTATAGGTCTAGGTATGTGTTTGTGCCTTCTTCTTCGAACGTTAAAAGTACGCACACCCTTATCTCTACACCTGACGTAAAGTGACATTTCTCGAGGGAAGCCGTGGGGTAGGTGCGGTTGGTGGGAGCGGTTGCCTGTATGTTGACAATTGCACTCAAAATATCGTACTTTGCTCAAAAGAGTTCAGCTTCTTTATGTAATAATATTTTTTATTCTTTGCTACAGTTGCCCTTCCAACCGGAACACAGTTTACATACATTAATGCTTTGCTACTATTCTTTATTTTTATTTTAGATATACCTATTACTTTTCGTATGGCTACTAACAATATTAAGCTTAAAGTCAGGCAAGTTTAACATGACTGTCCGAATCAACATGCGGTTTTTCAAAACATAAGTCCCTGCCTAGAGTCAGCTGTAGTTTGGCTGTAGTCGGATCGATTAATCGGGATAAAAAGTTCCTAACCTTTGTTCTAGTCCTTATATTTCTTCACCATTTAATTTAATTATGAATGTAGTTGAAAAATAAATAATTATTATTTTTCGATCCGACTTATCGAAATTATACTTACATTTGATTTAATTATCTGACACATAAAAGCATAATCCATCAGCTATACCTACACATTTACTACGATTTCCGTTGGTCTGTAAGCATCTCTGTGTGATGGATCGATGCTATCTGTCCTATGTGGGTTAGATCAGAACAGAACTGCAATATCACGCAGACCGCCCATATCTCATAGAAATAGACCTGTGTGTGCAATTAGCGCAATGCTAGTTGACATTTTTATGAACTTTTATATACTGTACCTGCTTATTTTATTTGTGAAGTTGCCAAAAATATTCAGTATAATGTAGCCCTGAGTACAGAGTAAAAAAAATATATATTTTTGTTAAACCCTGATACAACGTTGTACACTTCAAAGTTTAGTATTTTCATCTTAGTACTTATTTTATTTTTATTTTGGTATTTCGTTTTAGTTTTTCTTTATGTATAACAGTTAGTCATAAAAGCGATGTCTGTTAGTGAACTTAATGTAAGAATCTAAATTGTTATTATTGAATACCTACTTAAACTTCTTCTGCTTCTTATCGTGCCACTAGTTCTTTCGAACCAGTGTGGTGAAAGGATTTTAAGTGCGCCTCAAAGAGGCTTCTTTCTTGCACTACTTAAACTTAAAGCCAACTATTATTATAATATAAATTAATTTTATTGTAGGAGTACCTACGTTTGTAAATGGACAAACTGTTGTACAACACTTTTTGACAGTTTTTAAACAATAAATAATTCTTATTCTTATTCCTCTTTCGGAGTCCCGATGTGTAATATTTCCTGCCCACAACTGTACATAACTTAGCAGCTTCGTTACTGCGTCCCACATACAAAATGCCAGGGGCTTTGATTTAACGAGACACCTCGAAGAACGTAGAATTCGCTTCATTAAAAGCTTTCGGTGTTTACTTACGGTATGCCGTTGAGTTTCTCCATGCAATTAGATGGTATAATAATATACCTATCCCCGAATTTCATTTTGATAGTATATTGAATGCTTAGGGAAAAATGTTTCTGATAAAACTTAGAGGTAAAAAATAATTTTGAATTTGATTTTTTTTTTTCTACATTTTATCGTTTGAATTAAATAACTATGCAGTATAAGTAAAATAATTTTAATTTTGAAAATACAGTTAAAGTTCAGTAATTTAGAGACAGCCTTATAACATGATTTTATTTTAAAATGTTTGAAATGTTAGAGTTCGGATCGCAAAATTAAATTTTCGCAGCAAGTTAAAACCGGAGAAAACGATTTTCTATTCTCGCAACAACTTAAAGTAAATTGTGTGCAGCGTAGCACTTCTACGTGTCTACGAATAATGGTTGCTACGAGAATTCCTCAGTCTCAAACCGTTGTTTTTTTTAAACAGTGTGAAAATATAGTCACTTTATACTGCTAAGTTAAAATACTAATAAAATCCCTATTATTACTGCTTGACGGTAGAATACAAAATACTTTGAATAAATTCTTATGTTCTTAAGTTTGCACGCCATCAAGTAGGTAAAGTTTTAGTGTACAATATTTGCTCATAGTTGTTACTCTATTAGTAGTGAATCTAAATAATAATGACAATTATTGAAACGATATTGTTTTTGCATGCCGGGAAAGATAATGTGAACGGAGCTATATTATCTTATTTACACCTGTTCAGTATACACTAAGTGCCTACTTACCTAATTATCCTAAAAGTTGCTGTTGCTTAGAAACATTGCATAAACTTGTTACCTTTTTCTGCTTTCCGTCAAACATTTATATTAATATCCACTACCCAAAAACTTGAAAAAATTAATTCGAATTTTTGTCAAAATAAATTTGATTAGAACTGGATAACTGTTACCGTTAGTCGTTTTCCTATGTATTTGCGTCAGGCGGTACCTTTAATTGATAATAATTTAAGATTTATTCATCGTTTGGCAAACCCGGGTACCTAGCTCGAGCCAGCTCGCAAAACCTCGACTCGGGCGCCGCACTCACGCCGCTGTCACTCTGCCATTTTGTAGAAATACATAATTCTGACTGCACAGATGCAACGTAGTACCCCGTCTGCATTGCCCATTTAATTTTTTTTTGTAATAAAAAAATGGTGGTGTATTTTATTTTCTTTTGTTTTATATGATATTTTATTTATTTTTATTTTGGGATGTCCATTTTTCTCTCTACCTTTACTCCAACAAAACACAAAACCTGAAACCTGGTCGCGTTCTCAAATAAAATAGCACTCACAGAAACATTTCTGCGTAACAAAATCATGAAACATTTTACGAGGAAGGTCGGGGTCAGTGGCTAAGGACGAGTGGAACAATTATTTCTTCCTTTTTGTTTGAGATTTCCGAGAGTTCCCTCTGTGTCGCAGCCGACAATAGTTACGTAACTTTGGATGATTTATGCTTCATCCACTTCTGATAAAGAAGCAGGATTAACTTTGGATAAAAAGTTTTGATTATACACCGCAAATTTATTATATAATCACCAGAAAAAAAATACACATAATCGGTTGCTGTTACTGAACACAGATTATGCCAACAAAACTTGAAAAAAAAACTGTATATAAATTTGATTAAAATTGGATAACTGTTACCGTTAGTCGTTTTCCTATGGATTTGCGTCAGGCGGTATCCACCATTGATAATAATTTAAGTTTTATTCATCGTTTGGCAAACCCGGGTGGTAGGCTAGTTAAAATCCAAAAAAGATAGGACATAATTCGTACATTTGTAGAATGTTGCGGGATCGATAGAGGATACCACTAGGAGCCACCACCTAATTTGCACCGATTCTAGCACCTACGGAACCCTGTTAAATACTCAGTTGAAACTTTGAAATCGGTGTAAAATGTAAACGGGTAAAGTCTATCTCATGAAATTTGTACCACACATTAAGACTATCTTAATGTACCTCTACAATAAATTTCAAAGTTTTACAAGTAGCATGACCAGGTAAAAATGATTTTTTGTAGTTAAATATGCAGTTATTCAGTTATTAAATAAATGACGTATTTATGCGCTTTTAATTAATAGACATAAGTCGTTTGGTGTCAAAATCGAACCTGTAAAACTTGCAAACGATGACGCGTTCAATTTTTCATAGATGGAAAAGCTTGTGGAAGAGACTTATTTTGTTTATCTGACGTGAAATGCAACTGTCGCTTCTGTTGGCTAAGTTCCTATGTTATTTACCTATAATGCCCAATAAACACTTGTTCCGTATTAGAATCCCAAAGTTTTTTAACTGGCATACGTTACAATTACCTCGATAATATATTTGAGATAAGTTTTGAAACTGTGTCGATTTTGCCTGTAGAATTGTGGTACAAAACCTCTCAAAAAATGCGTAAATCTAAGGATATACTCCTATTTAGAAAACATAGGCAGTTGAAAATTTGGGAGAGCATTGTGGCAAAGACCTTGACCATAACATCAAATTGCACAACAACAGGAGTTGACCCAGAATAGATTTATCTGATACCAAAGTATTGTAATTGCTATCACAATTCAAAGGTGTTCCCGGTTTCGGATTTAGCTGAAACTTGGTGGGAACGTGGAGCATGGTGTCGTACAAAATATATCACACTGCACCAACTGTATAGAAACGCCTCATCAAGCTATGGCCTTATGAAGGTATCTCCGGATCCAGCCATCTCCGGAGGTTGAAATTTATATATGGTAGGGGCAAATTCATTTGAAATCAATTTATGTAAAAATTAAAGCTTTAAACAAATGTGTTCAATTATGTCCTATCTTTGCTCAAAACACGCCTAATTTGACTGCACTATGGGTACTTAGCTCGAGCCAGCTCGCGAAAGCTCGGCTCGGCGCCGCACTTTCGCCGCTGTCATTCTGTCATTATGTAGAAATCCAAAATTCTAACTGCACAGATACAACGTAGTACCTGAGTTTTGGCGGGAACATGAAAAATGGCGCATTGGCGGCATTAAATTAATTGTCAAAACTTGTATAACTTTGAGTGTTTAAGTGTAAAAACGGTGGTTTTTTATCCATTAAGTGCTCGTGAACGTGTATGAGTGTTGGTGAATAGTGTAATGCTGTAAAACGTGACTTTTCGTGTTGCCTCCAAAACTCCATAGAAGCCTCTAGTAAAGTCGCAACCACCACTACTTTACAGGGGCATGACTTGACTTATCGACTCTGACTTATGACAAAATAATCTCTCCAATTACTTGACACTGGCTATATACCTTTGATGTGAAGCCAAAACCGAAGAACTTAGGTTCTTCGAAACAAAAAAAAAACGTAGTACCTCTTCTGCGTTGCCCATTTAAGTTTTATTGGTAATTAAAAATTTGTGGTGTATATAGGTAGGCATGTATGAAAGCGTAATTTTTTTTTACATTTTTACTTTTTTAGGTTTTTTATTTTTAATAGGTGTCAATTTGGTGCTATAAGTACTCGTACATAGATGAGAGTTCAATGTTAAGATTTTGTTACACTCTTCTGGTCATAGGTAGTCGTTCTCTATTACCATCAAAAAGCGCTTAGCTCGTTTTGTCACTAGCCTGCCTTTAAATATGCTATAGCTAGATTTTTTTTGTTTCAAAATGCAAATTATAATACCTGTTTGGCTACGCTATTGAAGCAAATAAGACATAATACGATATGTACATAATATCCAATCGCAATTCAGCCAAAAATACCGTATTATTGTTGGCTATTTCACGAGCTACATCATAAACAATTGGATTATAATCTGGTAAAAATACGGTAACAAATATAGCCGCCCGCTACGAAACAATTATTATAAACATTCAGTGGAGAAGTTTATTTCAAGAGTGCTGAGGTAAACATTTTATTTTATTTTTATTTACTCAAAAAAATAAAATAAAATAAAATAAAAACATATTCGTTTTTAGTGTAAAAGTTATAGTATAGTTGATACTCTAGACAAAATAAAAATGAGTGTAATATCTTCAGACTCTGTTTTTCTGTATGAATACTTTATTTATTGCATAGTTTTTATTTTTGAAAATGTTTTTAAGAATATCATTTTGACTTTTTCATGTTCTGTTTTGGCATTATACATAATGTATTTCATAAAGATTATTGACTATGCTCATAAAATAAGGCATTTATTTACATAAACATTCACGTAGCTAATGCAGAAAGATTTTCTGTCAGTACATTTGAAAACAACGAGTTATCAATTGATATTATAATTAAATTGGTAAATTATTAATCACCAGAAAAAAAAATACACATGGTCAGTTGCCGTTACTGAACACAGATATGGCAAAAAAACGTGAAAAAATTAAGTCGAACATTTGTCAATTTTTTTTAATTAAAAATGGATAACTGTTTCCGTTAGTCGTTTTCCTATGGATTTGCGTTAGGTGGTAGCCTTTAATTGATAATAATTTAAGTTTTACTCATCGTTTGCCAAGCCCGGGTACCTAGCTCGAGCCAGCTCGCAAAAGCTCGGCTCGGGCGCCGCACTCGCTCCACTGTGACTCTGTCATTTTGTAGAAAATTAAAATTCCGACTGCACAGATACAACGTAGTACCCTGTCTGCATTGCCCATTTAATTTTTTATGGTAATTAAAAAATGGTGGTGTATATAATTGATTCCAGTAGATCAGCGCTGGTAACTGCTTCCTTTATGTTAATGTTGCTCCAACTCCAGCGCATTGGGCTCCCCCACCCCTCGTGGCTGTTTTTCTTCCACTTTGACAGTCACACCAAGTTTTTCTTGTTGCCGCCTTTCCTGGCAATGTGACCTGAAAAAATACGATAGGTAATATCATAACACCACAATATATGAGGCCAACTAACCTTCTAAAACTGGCGCCATCAAGCACAAAGTCGAACCTAAACTCCAATCAGGCTTCTAAGGAAAGCTCTAAGGAGATTTTTTCAAGGGAACTTTCCGCCTTACCGATAAAACGAGCTTTGCAAATATCCTCGAGTACCTTTTTACCCCACTTTTTATTACTGCGCAAAGATACGTTTTTTGCGTTCCTAAGATATTTAAAAATCGAAAAACAACTTGTTTGTAAGTAGGTAAGTGCAAATAATATGAGGAATATATGAAGGAAACCATCGTGAAGAAACGGGCATATCATAGAACCTAAATAATTCGGAAAACATGTATCTAGTGCACAAAAAGAGCCTCTTCGAGGCGCACTTGAAATCATTTCACCACACTGGTTCGGAAAACTAGTGACACGATAAGAAGAAGACTATAGACAAAATAATCTTTAGAGATTTAATAAAGTAACTTATAGAAGTATTAGGTATTTCCTGATAAATTATTTAAAAAAAAGTAGGTATTATTCCGAAATCCGTAAAAATGGTTTACTCGTTGTACTCGTTATTATATTTTCGTGTAAGAACTGTTATTGAAAAAACAACGTTTAGCTGATTCAGTTATGTTTATTTATCAGCTACTTCCCACTGATTTCCAACAAAACGTAACCGATAACAGAAACCTTACAAATATGCGTAGATAGAAAAATCCGGGCGGACATAAATAATGTAACGGATTACATAATGCAGGATTTGGGAGAGCGGTTCGGAATACCAATACGTAGGTAAAACGGCGAATTACTGGCGTGTTCCCACTTTGTAAATTAAAACCAACATACCCTCGTCACTGTCTCGCTAATAAGTACAACTGAAACGAAAAGTTAAATTTGATAGAATCGTTATCATGCAGTTTCGGGGATACGTGGAAAACATATTCCAAAAGTTTCCACCTTTGATTATTGTAGTCATTGAATTTTCCCCCATTTGCTGCTTTGTAGCAGTAATTATAGCAACGAAAAGGAGGTCAAGGGTTGGGGCTGTTATGTTTTGAAGTTCATAAATACGAGTAAAAAATCGACCTATGTAGGAGTGTATTATGCTTTTAAGTATTTTCGGTCTAAGTCGCAACCTTTATTTATTTTATTATTTTACAGCCATTATTGTCCAACCCTGCAGTTGGTGGCAAGGGGCATCCAGAAAAATATTGAAATTTAAAACAGACGCCCAGAATAAATCGTTAAGCAATAAATCTGCTATGTAAAAAAAATATTTTCTTCACGTTTTATTGGTAAATGGTCTATTACAGTGTTAATTCTCTCTGGCTTATGGTCATCACATAAATTCTGTAAAACTATATTCTAGTCATAAGCAGCGTGATTGTTTAAAAATTGTGCTTATTCATAATAGAAGCGACCCTGTATTTGAAACATGAATTTGCACGTTTGTATTCAAAGTGTGTGTTTTATTGTTTCAGATAATGTTGGAGTATTTGAGACTTGCGCCCTGAGGCACCATGCAAGTCCGCCGGCACCTGGACGTGCGACTCCTCGCTCTGTGCACTACCTGCCTGCTGCTGCCCGCAATCGCCTGTCCCCAGCAGTGCATCTGCAAGTGGAAGAACGGCAAGCGTTACGTCGAGTGCTCCGACAAACTGCTCAAATCCATCCCCAACTCTCTAGACTCCGAGACACAAGTCTTAGACTTCACCGGAAATGATCTCAGGGAGCTACAGAAAGAAACGTTCCATCATATCGGTCTTCTCGACCTACAAAAGATCTACCTTCAGAGATGTCGGCTGCAGCAGATTGATAACCACGCGTTCAGAGGCCTCGCCAACCTTGTGGAGTTGGATCTATCCAATAACCATCTGACGGCGATTCCGTCCAGCAATTTCATTTACTTCCCTTCGTTGATGAGGCTCTCGATTAATAACAACCCGATAATGAGCATCAAAACTCATTGTTTTCAACCTCTTTCGTTTCTGAATACACTGGAACTCATGGACTGTAAAATTGAAAGCGTGGAAAGAGATGCGTTTGCCGGATTGCACCATCTCGAGTGGCTGCGGTTGAACGGTAACCACCTGTCCAACATCCGAGGCGAGAGCTTATTCCCTGACACGCTTCGCGGAATAAATCTAGAAAATAATAATTGGAATTGCGATTGCCATCTGAGGGATTTGCATAGTTGGCTGTTGAATTTCAATATGCCGCACGCGGTAGAGCCGGTCTGTTCGCTCCCAGAGCGCTTGAAGAAGCGAACGATCGCAAGCATCGCCGTCGGCGACTTCGCCTGCTTGCCGAATGTCAACCCTAGCACGGTGTTTTTAGAGATGAGCATCGGCAGCAACGTCACGCTGGAATGCATGGTGAAGGCCATACCGGAAGCGCGAATATCGTGGACGTATCAGGGTCAGATCATTCACAATTACTCTAGTATGTCATCGGAACTGTCCCGTGAAGTGTTTTTCCTGGAGAATGGAGTGACGGATAAGAAAAGTGAACTTTACATTTATAACATTGGTGTAGAAGACAACGGCACGTATAGCTGCGTGGCCGAAAACCCCGCTGGAAGGGCGCGTGCTAATTACACCATCCGGATTCTAGTGAAGGAGGAACCCGTCGTAATAGTCGTCACTTTCCCGCAGCGTCACTTAGTGGTCATAATCACCGTCATATTCCTGATAATAGTCCTCCTAATAGCCATTATAGCGGTAGTTCTACTAAAATTTAAGACCGACACTTCGAGGAGTCGTAAGAAAAAGGAAAGCGGTAAAGACGTGGCTTTGTGCAATCAAATTTTACCGTCTAGTAGGAGCAACGGAAACATCCCCAAAAACAACGGCAGTTTAATTGTAAATGCCCATTCTCATCACGCGCTCCACTACACCGTGCAAACGGGCCGCGAATACGACGCAAACGACATGTACCATAGCAATAACATGAAAGGCTTCGTCGACAGAAATCCCGACCTAATTAGCGATGCGGAGACCGTGGCGAACAACACGCAGAACGAAAATGCGGTTTTATCTGTGTACAGCGCGCAGACCACGAACGGTGAGCGGTTTGAAGAGGAGACCGCATTCACCGCCACTATGCCGCGGCAGGTCACGTGGCAGGACCAGCAGCCGCACCCGATACCGCCCGCCGGGACCATAAACAACATGTACCAGCATTCGGCAGATGTCCATCTAAACCCCGGCTGCTTCCTCGACAGTGAAGGCTACCCCTACGATTACGGCCTGCCGAAACATCCCTGCCGACCTCCAATAATGTCCAACTACTCCGTAGTGGGCCCCTTCTACCAAACGTTACCGCACAACAGGCCGAAAGGACAGAAATTGGTTTGCAAATTCGCCAAGGACACGGAATTCAATACGACGCCGCCCACATGCCCTAATTTCGAAATGTTCGGGGCAAATAACGTGCGGCGCACTTTAGAAGGGTACCCCGTTCCGAGGAATAGGCCGATCGCGTTCGTCGGGAACGGAACGGTTTATTACAATGAGGAGTTCGTTCCGTCGCCTCCGGAGGGTTATAAGAGTGAGGGGCAGTGTTGCGCGCCTGCGGAGGCGTGCTCGTCGTGGGTGAGTCCTAAGGGGACGTGTGCAGTGATGGTACCGGTGGCGACGGAAGGTGTGCGGTGTTACCAGGTAGAGACTCGGTGCGTGGATACGCAGACCAGCGACGCGCGTCTCCCGGGCGAGGGTTCCGAGGCCGTCCTTAAGCCCTTACCCCAAGTTTCGAACGCTAAGTGCGCGGCGGATGTGTGTTCCGAAAGCCCCGACGAGGGTTACGTGGGTGATGCTAACGACATCTGACGAAGACGTCACGAAAACCCGTAAACGGGCAATTTTAGACACTAACAAAGTGATACAGCGACTGAGTACGAAGTAGTTTTGTATGTATAATTTCGCCGGTCGGTGGAGCATTCCAACCCCATCGTGTTCTGGTTGTTTTGTAATTTTATAATGTTTTGTATTATTTGTTGGAATGCTATATCGGGTGGTAAATATCATACCATTTTTTTCTAGTCAGTTAATGTAGATAGTATTTTATGATAGGAAAATACTGGAAATAGCAGGACTTTATTCAGAATTTTTAATGTAAATACGCTAAATAAATATGTGGTAGTTTTTTTACTGTGAGCTCTACTAATTGGTTGGACAACGTTAAACTAAACATATATATACACATTTTATTATTGAGTTAAAAGTTAAGAATGTTATTCTATTATTTTGTTTATTAATAACCTTGTTGGCGTGCGAGCCTTCACAACCATTAATATTTAATAAGCTACGACACATAAAGAACTGTTAAATCAGAATTTTAACGCAAAATCTCTTCTAAGAGACGGATTATGCATTGTTTAATTAAATAATTATGAATCTCATAAAGAAATTTGCATGATACAACTTGCTGGCCCGAAATACCCAAAGGTTTATATTGAGGAATTTGTAAATTATGTAAATACTAGGGGTATTCGACATTCGTAAGGTAGAATAACGTAATTCAATATCAGGGTACTTCCCTTATATGAGTGTAGTCGTGTTTCGAAGGGTTACATTCCACGGTCTTTGATCTCTCATTGTCTAAATTCTTACTGTGTTCTACCTACTCAAAGTTTACGTTCCTCCATAGAAAACCACTGAGTGCAGAGCTTGTCATGTGATTTTATGTAGGTATATTGAAATACTATCAATTCAGCATATTAATTAATAATTTAATGACTGGTAAGGTACAATTTATTAAGGTATTTATTTGTACTTTATTAGATTTAGATTTTAAGTCAGGGTTTTACTTTCGCATAGTTTAGTTGGAAAGAGAAAGATACGGAAAGAAAGTCGATGTTACAGGTTCTATTCCCGCTGTGGACGAAAATTTTGAACACAAATCATTATGTAATGTTTTTTTTTTGCCTGAATTTAAACTCATTACTACGTACAAATAAAGTAAGATAAGTTATATTAACAGCTCTACCAAAATGCAAACTCTACATACAAACACAGTAAGAAAAGTAAACTTAACAGCTCTACCAAAATGCAAATACGCCTGTTATACTAACTGTTATACTAACTGTGACACACAGTGTCATGGTGTTACTCGTTGGAAAAAAAAAACAACAAGTAACACTGTTACTGAACTGTTACCCACCCCTTTAAGGTAAGTGAAAATCTGTCCAATTGCCGTAAGTGGCATGATTAAATGTTTATCACTCAATCACATTAAAACCACTGAACAGATTAGCCTATTTGTTACGGATATTCAGCCTTCTTCTTATCTTGTCACTAGTTATTTCGAACCAGTGAGGTGAAAGGATTTCAAGTGCGCCTCGAAGAGGCTCCTTTCGTGCACTTGACACATGTTTTCGAACTTTTAGGTTCTATGATATGCCGGTTTCTTCACGATGTTTTCCTTCACCGTTAAACACGTGTTTTAAATGCACACATAGATCTATTTAAACAGAAAAATCCATTGATGTACGACCGGATTCGAACTCATGACCTTCGGATCGAAAGTCGAGGCACCTCCCACTCGGCCAACACGGCTTACGGATATTCAGTATCTAATCTACAAAACGAAATTACCTTTTTTTAAACAAAAAGTACGTAAGTGAAGTCACAAGCAGCGTTGAATGTTAGATAATACAACCTCTGTTCATAGATCAACGTTCAGCATCCGTACAGATAGGTCAGTATTGATTGTAAAAGATGCCTACAACAGCGCTGTAATTATTTACAGCGCCTGGCCGCCAGCCAACTCATTAATAAAGCCGCAACTCACGATTAAACTGATGTATGATGAACCTATGTTCATAAAATTAGTGTAGATATGTCACAAATGCGAATGTTTGTTTAGTGTAAGGTAATAATAATATAATGTTTGGCCATTCCACACAACGCCATCTAGCCCCATACTAAATAAGCTTGTATTATGGAAACCAGATAACTGGATACATACATACTGTATTTTGTTAATACTTACATATAATACAAAGAAAACACCCAGACTCCAGCCAAACACCGATGTTCATCACACATGTAATATATGAGCGGGAATCGAACCCGCGACACCGGGCGTGGC
Organism: Lobophora halterata; assembly: GCA_932526365.1. Lineage (NCBI taxonomy): Eukaryota > Metazoa > Arthropoda > Insecta > Lepidoptera > Geometridae > Lobophora > Lobophora halterata. The sequence goes on from OW052007.1 coordinate 725,902, forward strand.
AGTCTAACATTGCCACTCGATCATCCGTGTCGTCGATAAAATCAGGTTATAAGAAAAATAAAGTGGAAAAATATTTGGTTTTCGTTGTTAGTTTTCAGAGGAACAAAATAATACCTAAATGCATATCTATAAGTTTTTTTATCTGTGAAAATTCTATCCTGCTATTATAATCTATCCTGGAATGAAACCTCAAAAACACACAAATAGGGAATCGTAAGATAATAAAAACTGTAAATAGTTATCTTTTTTGTAAGAAAAATGAATCTTTAAAACTTCGTTTTGTACTTACGTTTAATTGTAAATTATAGCAATAAAACTATATTAATAAGTAATTTTCTCACTTTAAGTAAAAAATCATTAAGTCACCATTTATGTTAGACATATTTTATTCATAGATTTTTTATTGAAAATGTTAAGATCAATGCAAGTGTTTATGCACATCTAACGGAATTGAAACATTGAAGCAGACAAATTCGTTGCAACAAATAAGGTCTTGTACGTGATTTCACTTAAGAGGTTAAGGTAAAGATATTAGATAAATGAAATTCGCAATCTATCCGGTATTTGTGCATAGAACTTGTTAGTGGCTTAGCAATAGTAAATCTACGTCTAACTGCAGTATGTATCCACTGTGTGTTTCTCCGAAAAAAAATATCTGTAAAGTTGGTTTACGGACGATAGTTTAACGTGACTACCAGCGTAACAGGACAATGAGCGTTACCGGACAATGACGTCAACGTTATCGTGCATGCACCCGGCGTTCATCGATTTATTAGGCGTAGTCACGTCAAAAAATCTGAAATAATCTCTTAAACCTTACTACCCCTGTCTGAACAAAAAAATAGTTTTTCTAACCATTATAGTAATTGTCTCTACTGCAGTGGCTCGTAGCTTTAAGTAAATTGTTTTATGTAGCTCATATAAAAATAGCTCATTGTAGAAAGAACCTTATGCCGTTCTCAAACGGTGTAGTTTTGAGTCAGACTGGTAAGCTTCCCGAGGATAGCACGAAAACCCGCAATGTATCTCTTAGCGAATCATACTGTAGATGCATGACATTGAAATAAAAGTGTATTTTTAAATAAGATGTTTTATTTATAATCATCCTTATGCTAGAAACAAGTTACTGCTCGTGGCTCTGTCTGCGACTTTGCCGGCTTAGAGTAAATATAAGAAGTAGCCTATGTATTTTTCTAGCTGATAAACTCTACCCATACAAAACTTCAGCTCAATCATTCCATTGGGTTCTTTCGCGCAAATGTCCAGTCGCGCAAATGTCCTTTCACATAAATGTGCAGTCGCGCTAATATCCTTTCGCGCAAATGTCCTTTCGCGCAAATGTCTTGTCGCGCAACCTGACAATGTCTACATCATTACTAATCATTTCCATAGAGAGTTTATATTAAAATTAATATAGATAATCACTTTAGTGGTTTTATTAATAAATAGTAAAACCACTAGAGTCAAAAGGATTATCTAATAAAAGCGTATTTATGACCCTAACCTGGTAACCAGGTTTCTAAAATGAACACGTTATGTGGAACGTGCTTCGGCAGCGCCGGCGTGAAATCGAAGCAACCGGAATTCATGTCTTTGAAATGAGGTTAAAGAAGAATATTATTAGTATAAGTTATAGAAAACTCTTGTAAGAAAGGTTATCATTAAATATATATATACATATACAACAGATATGTAGGGAGAAGTATGTTCATTATGTGCCCTATTTCCTAAAAACCTTAAGTACTTTCGAAAATCAGAGTAGGTAAATTTTCATATTTATGCTTCATGCTTTACCTAATAATACTTTCATTTGTTTTTGGAAGGTAAGTTTTTTTATGTTTATACTAAATGAGCTTTATTACAGCATAAGCTAACTACTATAATCTATATTACAAAATGTACGAAAGGAAACAATTGGGCCACATAAGGTATTATAATGGGTTTTTATAGGAAAACTGGCACATATTCTTCTGAGGCACTAACCCGGTTTTACCCCAAAAATATTAAAACGTATGGAAGAAGTATTTTGCCCTTTTGTATTTAGAATAGTTCAAAGTAAGTCATAAACCTACTGAAAAAAGAAAAACAAAAAGGCATTAAGTCCACATTATCTTATAACACAGCATAAACTTTTGAATAAATCAGAGATAGCCTAAAGTAGAAACATTACCATTTCTCTTGGATCGATACCCATCAAGTCGTATAAACCAAATTTATGGTCTTAAAGGTTTACGGCGTAATTGTAAAGAAATTTGGTAAACACATTACCTTTGAGCGCAATCTGAACAATTGCGAGCACGTTCTAGCTAGACAGTCACGCTACCAAGACAGGACCAAATAAATACACGCTTTATAACGATAGAGATAGAGTCTAAAATAGCGTGATATGATGATTCATAAAATGCTTGGTAGCTTGTAGGTATGGAGAATATATCGAGTAACATGTTATTTATCATGGTATAAAACTGATCACACAACACTTGTGTCTGAGACCTAGTCTGTTACAAAATCACCGGTGGTATCCGCCCGGCGCGCCCCGGCAGGCGATTTTGTACGCTGTGAATGAATGAATGAATGAAAACTTAAAGGAACTTACCAGGAAACTTAAAGATAAATACAAGATAATTAGTGAGCATGTACAATGGGCGGCCTTATCGCTAAGCAGCGATCTCTTCCAGGCAACCTTGGGATGGAGAGTGAGACCAAAATACGAAACGTTGGCTAAAGGTGCACTAAAGACACTATTTTTAAACATAAATTAAGGAAAGCATTGAATGATACAAAGAACTAATTATTAAAAGATTTGAATAACAATACTGTTAACATAGTTAAAATAAATTAAGTAGGTAACATATACAAATCTATAATATATATATATATATATATATATATAATAAATATACATCTTTAATACACATATATAATGAACTTGAACGATCGATCAACGATTTAGGATTGCATGGGCAAGTATCGGTTTTTAACTCTTCTCTGTGATGTCATGATACTTGTCACCATTCGCAATTTGATTCGTATCGTAAATAACAATAACAGACAGTCAATAGTTTGCTGACTGTGAGCGGGAGTGATTGGACATGCGTGAATTATTTTAACATAATTTAAAATGTGACATTATCACATTAGGCCACTGATTAAAAATTACAGTGACAAAATCACCGGTGATTTCATTGTGATGAAATGAAATCATATCACCATGTGACAATGAAATAGTAGCAATCATTTCCATACCTAGTAGCTTGGTACCGAGTACGGAGTTGAACGAAATGTGCTACGCCGTATTTTCAGATGGATTTGCGACCTTTGAACCAAATTTGTGTCATTCCGAACCGAATATTTTTAAAACTCTAGTCTGAATAGTCTTTTGCTGTTTTATGATTCGTTCAATCGAGTGAAAGGCTAAAAGCGATTCAATTGATTAAAGGTTTGTCACCAGTCAAGCATAGCGAGCTAGAGATGAGACAAGCGTAATGTTATTAAGGGATTACACCTGCCTAGAGTGCCCATGGCCAAAACAAAGACAAAACTTCAAATCATAAAGCACAGAGCAGTACATCAAACTTCTGGACGATTTGTAGCCCAGTAATTTCTACATAAAACATTGTTTGAAAAGTAAAAAACATTTATTACAAGCTTAAAGTTTAAAAAAAACTGATAACCCGACTGCGAAATAATTATACATTTATTGTCAATTCATTATTCCAAATTAAATTACAACATATAAATTATATATATTTTTGTAATCGTCTTTAAATACCTTTATTTTGATACCGTACTCCATGGGTTTGAAAAATCCGCCATTTTGATATTTTTTTTATAAAACCCATTTTTTATAAGAACACTTGGGTGATTGAGACAAATCTAACGACTATTAATTAGTATAAATAAAAATAAATACAATTATGGAAAATAAAGCTGTGTATATATATATAACTTCTGTAACTATACAGATAGAATATTCTACATAATACCTACCTAAGGTAAGCATCTAAGAAAGGCAGATTAGCCACTTATGTTTTTTAATGTTTAATTTATCACATATCTCTTTTTTTCATGAACTTCAATTCAAGTAGGTATAAAATAAAGCAGATACCTTTTTATTCAAAATATGTATACTACGTATTCTATATCTCTATTTTGTCTCTTAATTTTTCAATAGGCACTTATCTAAGTCCAAGGCTTAAATTCATTTCTGGTAAAAACTCAATTTCCTTGCCACTAAATAGACACATTTCCCTATCTGCCCCTCCCGCTGAAATCGCATATCCACTTTCCCCCGAAACGTAGAAATCGATATTCTGAGCCATGTATCTTCTCAACTGACCTTGGGCTGGATGTCAATGCCGGAATATCGGAATACCGGAAAACCGGAGTACCGAAGTTGGACCGGACACGATGGCTCTATGGAGTACCTTCATTACTCCTCATAAAGAGGAGGGATCTAGCTATTTGATAGGAATTATTAGCTGGCTTTCTGCGCCTCCTTTATGTGGTATGAGGACTTCTTTTTATCGTGTCACTAGTTCTTTCGAACCAGTGTGGTGAAAGGTTTTCAAGTGCCTCGGAGAGGTTCCTTTCGTGCACTTAGAATTAAAATTTATTTACTTCAACTAGTCAAGTTACTAACTAGTAACTTGACACATGTTTTCGAACTTTTTAGCTGTTATGACATGCCGGTTTCCTCAAGATGTTTTCCTTCACCGTTAGCACGTGTTTTATGTACATATATATAACACACAAATATACATATTTTATGTATTTTAATGCACACATAGATTTGGGGGTTTGAACCCACGACCTTCGGATCGTAAGTCGAGGCACCTCCCACTCTGCCAACACGGCTGTATGAGGACTAAACTAGTGAGATGATTGAACTGAAATATTCTAGAGACTTGTATAATTTATTTCAGGACCTGAATAATTCATTTTTAGGACAAGAAGAATCGAATTTTTAGTGCAGCGAGGGATTCAAGCTATTCCAAACTAGTAGAGCATACTCTAGTTTTCACAGATGTACTAACCAAGACTTTTTATAAGCGACCGACGTCGCGTTCAAGGTACTCTCCTAATAGTAAGAGATCACGCTTAACCAAAACCAAATTAGTCTTACACAAACTTTGAGTATTTAATCCTACTTTTCATACTTTCTGCGAGAAAACTAACCAGTTTGTTGGCTTTCATTATGTAATCAAAGAACCAAGGGTTATCAGAAGTGACGGCACGTGGCAGCTACGCTACCGATGGTAAGAGATCACGCTTACCCATCACCAAAACACGAAATGAATGAGTGAATGATTTAATTTTATTTATTTAACACTCTGTCACAAACTTTGAGAAAAAAACTTATCCCGCATAAAAACTTCTTTTAACTCAATACCATGCGGGAATATATAGAGTTGTAAAAAAATATTTTTACCACATTCTAATATCAGCAAAATCACTGTTGGTTCAGAAGTTACAGTTATAGGGTTATTGAATAGCAATCTAATGAGAGTTGCGACGTTGAGATGGAATAATAAAAACGCTGAGTAAATGTATCTTTTGAGAGCCCTTAACCTTGGATCAATAGATTCCAATGTCTTGCAAGATCGTCAGAACGGAAGATATAGCACCAGTTTTCTATCGACCCAGTGATTTTATTTTGCGGAAGAGTTTGCGGGACGAGTAGGACCAGGGGCGTAGCTACCGCCGTATCTACCGTATCAATTAAACGGGGCCCCTGGGCTACGGGGGCACCGACGTCCGTAAGCAAAAATTAATAAAATCTTCCCAAATTTTATTAATTTCAGAAATGACAATAGTAAAAAAAAAAACAATTAATTTTTATCCCGCGTAAAGCCTGCGTTCAAAGTTGGCAACACTCTACATCGGTTATCGTGGGCTGCGTGATTTTCCCGTTTAAATCATTTACTTCACGGGAATCCACACCTGAACAGTGGAAGGAGAAGAGAGAGATGTCTAGTTTACCCTGCAGAAGAACACGAACGCCTATATAATAAGTGTTACACTAGTTAGTCATCATCATCATCCTTGGCGCTACAGCCCCGGGTGGGCCTTGGCCTGGTCAAGTAAACGGCGCCATCCAAGCCGATCTTTGGCATTCTCCTTCCAGCCGCTGACTCCGAGTGCTTTTAAGTTTTTTTCAATGCCATCCAGCCATCGCATTTTAGGTCTACCTCGAGGTCTACGGCCGTCAGGCTTCCCGTGTAGGATCCGCTTGGGCACTCTTGCCTCATCCATCCTTTCCACATGGCCAGCCCATCGCAGACGACCGAGCATAACGTGCTTTACAACGTTTGGATCTTGATATAGGTTGTAAAGCTCGTGGTTGTATCTTATTCGCCAAATATCACCATCGAGTACAGCCCCAAAAATGCGCCGGAGATTTTTCTTTTAAAAACTAGTAGTCTATGTTCGTCTCTCTTGCTTAGAACTCAGGTTTCCGAACCATAAGCCAAGACAGGCCTTAGTAGGGTTTTATATAACAGTAGCTTTGTTCTTCTCGGAAGCAGTTTAGAACGGAAATACTTTAAATACAGTAGTTAGTACTAGTATTAAAATTGAAGAGGTCGCGAATAATAGAGATAGATAGATAGTAACACCTTATTTTACGAAATATACACACATCACATGATAAATATATGCACACCCCAAAAAAAAACGCATAAAATAAAAGGAAGCTTAAAATTTAATATAACAACGAAAAAATAGAGATCGACATTGTTCTCGATTTCAATTGTTGTATGATATGGTATCCTTTAAGAATCTAGCTAGCAAATGAATAACTTCCACTTCATTTTAACAGAAGATAATTTTGTTACAGGAACATATCGAGGTATCGCGTTATAATAATGAAATGAAAATGAAAATGAAAAAATATTTATTAACAACAAAGATATACATTTTATAAGTGTTACAGAACAAACTTACAATTAAGGCTAACACTGAGATCTTTTGTTGATAAGTTTGAATAGGATTCTTTAGGGGTGGTCCTCACACTAGGCCGAGCCTGTATCGTGAAGGCCTTTCTTTCAACATTGATTTACTTGTCACAAGCTTAAGCTATACCCCTTTGTATTGCCTTTAATTAGATTAAGAATATCGAATTGTTATTTCCTAGTGGTAAACAATAAAGTTATTATCTATCTAGCTATCTATCTAATACTGTACTGTACTGTGCTCACTTTTCGTAAGTGGAAGAAAATGATTAATTACAACTTATTGGTTAATCATAACTCGTGCTTAACCCACCGGTCGCGTCGATCAACTCGTAGAGCCTTGTAGGAGATTAGCTTAGTAGGCATGTTGTGTGGAAAGAAAGAAAGAAAGATAGATATTTTCGTCTCCACAATCTTACTTAGGCGCTTTGTTGAACAGTCAAGTGCGAGAATAAAATTAGGGAACTAGTTATTCTAAGCGCGCTTCATCTTTGACCTGTATTTGAGTCAAGGGCTTTAGTTAGTTATCCTGCTAATATTATGAGAGCGAAAGTTTATGAGAATTGATAGATAAATGGATGTTTGTACCTTAATTGCGCCAAAACTACAGAACCGATTTGACTAAAATTCCGTAGGTATACAGTCATAATAGTCTACATAATATTCATAATTCTTCTTCACATCGTGTCACTAGTTCCTTCGAACCAGTGTGATGAACAAGTGCGCCTCGAAGAGATGCTTTTCGTGCACTTCAAATATTTATTTCAATGAACTCAGGAAGAGCTTACAGAGTACTCTATGGCACTCAGACACTATTCTACACTATAAAATAAACTTATTAATACTTTATCACAAATTATAATGTACAATTTTAAAAATGTCAGTATTAGGTGAGATTGAATAAAATTATGTCACACTTATGCTGATAGAGGAATCGAACCAGCGACACTGGTGTGGCAGCACACTTGCCACTCGACAATCCATGTCATCAATGATGTATGGATGACACAGAGCTTAATTCGGTTTCTCAGTAAGCCACTGGTGCCAACCCTGGACCGTCGGACACGGTGGAGAGCCGTCTCGTTAGAGATTAGCCTGGCTTCGGGTGTTGGCTTAGCGTGGCCTGATCTACAAGGCAAGTGTTACCGGTTTTTAGAGGATAGGATTTCAGGTTGACTTGGAAGAATATAGGATAGTACTTTTAGGTCATTTATAGGTGCATTTATGTTTATGCAAGGAAATAAAAGACTTTTAATTTATTATTTATTTCCACGTTTGTGGATTGTGTGGAGCGGCTAAGGCGTTATATGAAATGTTAAGTCCAGAATTCCACAGCATTATTTAGTTAACTCTTTAAATATTGTTTTTAAAGTCGTTCAACGACTAAAGCCACTAAATTTAAATTTAAAATTATAATAAAATAATCAAGGTTCTACAAAAAAAATCAACAATAGACTTCAATCGGAATGTTCTAGTGACCGTAGGCACCACTGAAAAGTCCCAGAGAAGCAAAATACGCAATTGTATTCACTTCAACGTAATTTTTTTCAGTTATTTTGATTTACTAACTAAACTAAATGAATAAAATTTCTATGGGACTCCTCTGAAAGTAAAAAAAAAAGTTCAAAAAAAGAGAAGGTTCTCAATTCCGTTGTTTTTTTTATTGAATTGAGAACCTTCTTTTTTTTGAAGTCGGTTGAACAAATCTTATTCAATCAAGTTCACTAATCTATGGTATGGTTAAACTTCATCTTCAGACATTGTGCAGCTGGCAGTCTAAAATCTTCAAAATTTGGACCGAAGAGCCAAGCCAACCCCTTCTTCAATACTCAAGGGGCCCGTCTAAGCCCTGTCGTCGACACCCTCGTACTGAAGGACTTAATTAATTTTAAATTCCCGATGAAATATGTAAATAATCCCGGGTTTATTAGAATCCTTTGATAAGGGACGGTTTGCGTAGTTCCTGTCGAAAATGATTGCGGTCTTAGTCCTGTTACCAAAATCTTGACAATTGTTTCAATTTTTTTTTTATAGGTGAACCAGAGGTTTGATCAAACATTTCTGACAATCGCAATCGTATCGTAAAAGAAAACAATAAATGTTCAATTTCGAAATCCCAGTAAATTCACTAGCTACTGTGCCCTTCGAACCGGATCACAGTAACGCTGACATATTTTTGTGACATGATGGTAGAGTGTCTGATTTTCTGTGAGAACAATGAATGAAAGTTATTTTATATTTTGGTACTTATCTTATCTTTTTTATTCTATTTTTGTAATTATTTTTTTCAATATCATTATATTTTTTTTTAATTAAAATGCCGTTTTTTTTTTTATTGATTTTTTTTTTTTTTGTGTGAGTATGTGTAATGAATTGTTCTGTAATGTATAATAAAATATTATTTAGTGTACCTAAGTGGTGTATAACCGTTCTTAGTAGGTAGATAAATAAAATAATAGAACAATAAATAAATAACTACTGCTTTGCGACGGACTATCTTGCACTGTGTAATCACCCTTATTTCTTTCGAAAAATGTACTCTACTGACTTCTTCCACATATTATTGGAGGCAACCAAAATTATATTTTGTTAACAACATCTATTCATATCACCGTCTATCACAATCCAGTTATTAACGAGAGAGAACCCTTCCTTCAAAAGGGTTCCACAATACACATCTATAAACGGTCTGCTTTTTTGTAGGTGCTCTGGAGCGTTGAATCGAAACGCGGTTTCGTTTCCCAAAGTACGAGTAACAATAGGGATTGGAATTTTGTACGACTTCATGTTATCGCTGATAAAAATCAAGTTCCGTACAAAAGTGAGTACCTATTTGCGTTAGTTTTTTTACGATACGTGTTATTTAGGTACACTAGTATTAGTCCTGACTTACTGACTGACAACGCACCGCACTGACTTCAAACTTTGAGGGTACTTACTCGTGTAAGTTAGTTTTTTTATACTTTTTCACACCACCTGCTCGACAATGTCAAATTACATATCATGCTATCATCAAGGCATCAAGCAAAGCATTACCTCCCAGGTATGAAACTCCCAAGGGTTGTAATGTGATTTAAATTTGGAACGTCAAATTCGTGTGGAAACTCGTGGAAAACACTAAGTAAAAGAACAATGCCCCATACGGCATTATAAAAAGATTTGTTCGAAAATTGAACTGGCCACTCATAAAAAAAAGAAAAAGGCGCGACTTCAAAGATTGTTTAATAAAAGACGGTGTTCGCTGCTGGAGCCCTGGTTTTGTATTGCCTCGCAGACGGACGGTGTGAAAAGTAGATTATGCTCCTCTGGAATAAAGCCTGTCTTCGTCTTGGGCAGCTTGAACCCCTCACGTCACTCAGGACTCTACATAACTCCCTCGCTTCGCTCAGGAGTTAACTGAGTCCCTCGCTAGCTCAGGGTTCAATATGCCACCCGCGACATAAGACACTGCTTTATCCCCTTAGTGCATAATCTACTATTATTTGTATCGATTAGCCAAAATACATTTCATTGCATTTCATTAATCTTCAGTATTACGAAAGAATTTTATTCGATTCGCAACGCATATGAAACTCTACTTTAGCACTGAAATTGATAAATTAATAAAAAACGCTTATCAACACTGAGACATTACATGTATTACCAGTTTTTTTATGTTTGTTACCCCAGAAGAGAGTTTAGAATCAAAGCCTCAGAAATTTGTTGTTTAAAAATCTGTTTTTGAGAGGATATACATACTTCCAGATTGGTGCCATAGAAATATCATGAAAATCGGTTTAGTATCGTTTCGTTTTGAAATCAAAATAACTGAAATAATTACATCAGCTAAGTAAACGAAATTACATATTTTGCTTCCCTGGGACTATTCAGTGGTGTTTACGGTCACAAGAACAGTCCAATTGAAGTCGGTTGTGGTATTTTTTTGTAAAACCTTATTTTTTTATCGATATACAGCTTTGATAACACTGCGACCGCCACTTGGATCTATGAAGTAGAGTTTCTCACTTCTTCTTTGCAGATTCAAAGATATTTATATATATTTTAAGAAGAATTCAAAGATATTATGTTGAAAATTTCAAAGGTAAGTAGGTGTCGCCAGCAATATCCTTTCGTATGTCCTATCGCATCTTACGGAATCCCGTGATTTATGCGTCCAGACGTGGCTATCTGAGAGACTAGCCTTACAATTTAGTCAGGTTGCATCGAAACGTTTTTATTCCGATAGTTTTTAGCTAGACGCTCTCCTTGTGATTAGAGATCTTAGACCCGACTGACTGGCTGACAGACAACGTGGAGGCCAAACCACTGAACTTAGACACTTGAAACTTGGAGGATACGTATTCATAAAGAGTTGAAAGTGAGTACAAACTACGAAAGGAATTTTAAATATTCGCAACGCAAACGAAGTTGCAGGCGTCAGCTAGTTTTAAATAAAGACGAGGGGGTGCAACAGTCATAGTTTTTCTTAAAATTGTTCTAAACCAAAATACTCGTACATCATCAATATTGTTTTATTAAAAAACGAAACAAGATAGAAACGAAACAAAAGGCCTGATCATTATTTTGAATTTGCTTTTAACGATTCCCATGGTAAAAATACAATTTTCATTTTCCCTTTTTCATTTCGGAAGTTTGAACATGAAAAATATTTCGATAATGAGGGGTTCGTTTTGGTCTTAAAAGTGTCAAAGTATTTATGTGTAAATTTTCTAAAAGTAATATTCTACCAATTCTAGCGGTTCTTTTGTTTAAAAACTGTAATCTTACCTTTTCGATTCTTCTTTTGTAAATTGATTGGAATTTCTTAATTATACTTAAATAGCATAATCAGCCTATAATGTTCCTACTGCTGGGACTCATGCCTACTCTCGGTAGGAGAGCGAATGGGTCTTAATCCACCACGCAAACCCAATGCGGATTGCCATGCCATAATACATTTTTTTTCTGTCCTTTGACATGCCGGGTTTCCTCACGTTGTTTTCCTTCACCGTTGCGAGAACGTGGGATGCATACATAGATTTTTTCGACGGAAAAAACCTATTTACTAAACGCATGACTGCCACCGGGATTCGAGCCCGCGACCATCGGATCATAAGGCAAGGGCCTCATCCACTTGGCCACCACCTCGACCAACGTGCGACAAACGCATACCTAGTAAATATCGTGCTAGCCTCTTGAGATAAATTACAGCTGGGCCGATGCATGCATGCGAAAATGTGAGAAAAGTACGCAGACATGATTTTTCCATCTTTTTGTGGCTGTTTTGCTCGGTCAGGTTTTGGATAAGCGAGAATTTATTCTAAAGGGATAAAAAACTTTAGAGAACTATAATACTTACTAGATTTATTTAGATCTTATATCAGTCGGAATATATACTGACAAAGTAAATATTTGACGTGTAACCGTCATGTAATGGAGTCGTACACTATATTCGAAGTGGGGTTTTACATCTTAGCACAATCTACTGCTCACAGCTTTACATGAGAATTTTGGTGTTTCTTTAAATACGATAGTCTCAAAGTTGATGATGGTCAGTGATTTTTGTTGTTGTTTTTAGCGCACTTGAAATCCTTTCACCACTCTGGGTCGAAAGAACTAGTGACACGATAAGAAGAAGATTGTTCATAAAACACGTGCCGACCGATCGTCCCAATCAACTCACGGCAAGAGAGGACCAGGCAAAATGGTGTTACAGGCTGTTTTTCCAGTTATTTAAAAAACCGCTAAATTCATCAGTAATTTGTAAAAACTGAACAATATATTAAAATTAATTTCTTATAGGCATCGATGATTCTAGGTACAGGATTACAATGATGCTTGAGAGTACTTAATTTGTTAGATCTAGCTCAGAGAAAAAAATACTAGATCTAGCAGAAATAAAATACATTTTCAGAATAAATCTGTGTTTCCAAGTACTAATAGTTTTCGAGTAGAAATCTAATAAAATCTGTAAAATAGAATGATTTACCTTCTACTGTTTCGCTCCTTTGTTTTATAACAGAAAATTAAAATACTACAAGGTTTGTTATTTCAAAATGGCAGAAAGGCTTATGTTTGAATTATATTAGGACTTTTAGTGTCCATTAGGACGAATTATAGCCCTTTATCTTGAAAAAGGTTTATTTTAGGTGGAGACAAACTAACAGCCACCTAGAAAGTTATTATTAAATTGGAATGGACTAGATTTGGAGAGGAAAGTAATTTACGTCATCATTTTAATTTATCGCTTGTCAGAATTTCAGATAAAAGCTTTGTAAGAAAATCCATCACGCTAGTTTTTGTGATTTTTCACACATTTTGGTGCCTTACAGTCGCCATGGTGGATTTTTTGACTATCTACACTTGCGTGACCCATACGAATTCAACATCACCTCATTTATCAAAATCTTTTTTTCAAAAAAAAAAACAAAAAAACCTGTCTTCTACTCTACGTTCCTTGTCGTTAAATTAGGTTTCCTACTCTTTTTAATATCCGGATACTCTCCAACATATCATTTATCAACTCGATCAATCTGGTTAAGGCTGAGGCCTTTTGCCTTGGACCTAAATGCCCTTTATATTATGATGAGAATTTTGATAAACTGCCTCCCCCAAAAAGGTTTTAGGTCTCCGTGATCTATTTCGGATTCTATTTCATATAACACTAGCTAACGGCCGTTACTTCGTTTCCGTTGCGAATTATCTAAATTCGTTTCTTAGTACACTTTAGACAAACCCGCCGAATTTCACGTCTTTACTTTTTATTAGACTTATGCTCTTTATTACATATCGATATATTTTTAATTATATATTTGAGGAAATACTTGTACGCCCTAGCCCGCTACTTATTTTTAAATCCTCTCCATTACCTGTTGGTTGCCTGGAAGAAATCGCTTTCAGCGATAAGGCCGCCAATTGTAACACTCATTAGTTTTACAATTGGCAATTCTACATATTTGTTATATTCCATGTGTATAATAAAGAATTATCTATCTATCTCTTTATCTTTTTCAAGCATTTTCATTTATTTATTCATTCATTCAACAATTAAAGCTACAAAAAACGTAAGAGTCGATTTAATACACTACGGAGTAGAAGAGAAAATAGATCAGCTCCATTTTCTCATCTTACTCCGTAGTCTGTGACCCCTTATTATACCATTCCCGAAATTCTCAACTAAACTAAACATTTTTTATCCCCTTTGATATTTTTATTGGATTTTTATTGGCCTATATTATTGGACTGAAAATTGTAAGGCCTATTACTCACCAGCAGGAAATTACGCTCAAAGTACGCGGAAGACGCGTCAACAATAATTTATGTACCAAGCCAGTTCTGAGAATAGATCATTTTTCGAATATCATTTACGAACGCTTTTTTAATATTTTTCCGTGATGGTATTTTTCCTATTGGGTTTTTTTGCATGTTTCAGTACTTCAATTTTATTTTTTTGATAAAATACGTCTTATTTCCATTAGGAATACTTAGGTACACACAGCGTCATAGATAAGTATTCCCCTTGCATTATAATACCCAGCTTCAAATCCCTTTACATCACCGTCGCGGCGAATGGAGATGTTTTGCCTTTCAAAAATAGATTATATTTGTATAACCGTATGTAAGCCTAAAAATAATTTTAAGTATTATAATTTTTTGAAAGGATTTATAGCTGGGTGTCTTGTGCAGACAGCGTCAGAGATAAGTATCCCACTTATCTCTGACGCTGTCTGTACATGTATACGAGTATCATAACTAAATTATCTTTACTTACTGACTTTTTGTGGAGGAAAAAAAATGTTTTGAAAAGTTAATAACTAATTGCAGGGTTTCGGCATGCATCTCGTTTCAACCCAACTAAGCGTAGTTTTAGTACATACATGCAGGCAGCATGTACGAGTATGTACTAAAATCGAAAAATTCCTTAACAACATAACACATCTGCGGGTTCTTGAGTGGAGACCGCGTATCGGCAAACGTAGTGTAGGGCGCCCTCCGGCCAGGTGGAGCGACGACCTACGAAAGGCAGCCGGTAAAAAGTGGATGCGGAGAGCCGAAGACCGGGCTCAGTGGCGCGTTATGGGAGAGGCCTACGTCCAGCAGTGGACTAAAGTGGGCTGATGATGATGATGATGATAACACATCTGAGTACGACTATTCTTAGAAATATCTATAGACTTACAATTGTGATTGTTATTTGATATATATGGTTCTATTATCAACAGATCGGGAAATAGTTTTTAAATATCATTAACTTAGTCTTCCAACTTTACTTCGCCTCAAAGTAGTGGAATTGCTATGAAGTACAGTTAACGAATAGCTTGGCTATCCATCGAACTCGCTATCGAAGTTGCTTTTGA
This sequence comes from Lobophora halterata, assembly GCA_932526365.1. Lineage (NCBI taxonomy): Eukaryota > Metazoa > Arthropoda > Insecta > Lepidoptera > Geometridae > Lobophora > Lobophora halterata. The sequence continues at coordinate 741,191 of OW052007.1, forward strand.
GGGAAAGTTTTAATCTATGCTTAAACTTGTGCTTCAGTTATAAAGTAATTTCTTGCGAGTCTGAATGCAGATACAACTGCCATTTGTTTTTTAAAGTTTTAATATAAAACTACTCATACTTTAGTCACTGTTCGAGTCATGTTTTCTTATTAAAATTGTATTATATTTATATTATGTCGCAGGCATTTTGTATAACTCGACATTTTACAAACGGCGTCGTCCGTTTACAAACGCTCGCTGTTATGTAATATGCCGAAGGCAAATTGTAAATTACCTTGTCACTATAATAAGAAACATTAAAGGATGCTTATACAATTTTCATTTTGAAATAGAAACACTTAATGTCCATGAAATCTGGTGCTCTCTAAGGTCAACGACCGCCGAGTAAGAGGCGAATATGAATATGAATAGCAAGAGATGTTTTAAATTTCGATGTAGATAAAAGTTGGGAGACGGTAGGTTATGGTCTTTTTTATGCGCCCATACGCGAACAAAGCGAGCGTGCACAGCCTATAATGTCATAATATCATCTGAGGGAAATAGTAGATACTTAGGTATTGTTTTTATAAGATGGTAAACCTACAATTTCAAGCAATGTCGGAATTATAACAATTGAACGAGTTGCCAATTTCCTTCGGCATATTACATAACAGCAAGCGTTTGTAAATGTACGACGCTGTTTGCAAAATGCCGAGTTAAACAAAGTGACTGCGACATACTATGTATACATAACATATACCAGATTTCACAGTGATGTCAACTACTTAAGTATGTATGTATATTTCATGGCGGTCATAAAGTTTATCCCTCCACAAAGGCACGCCCCTGAGGCTGACCTTCGACTCTTCTCATCCAACATCTGTTTGTATCGAGTCTTCACTCATAAGCCATTATCTGGTTATAGCAAATTATCCATGTAGGTCTAATATTGTTCATTCAAAAGCTGGATACTACTCGGACTACTAACTTCAAGTCCTTCATGGTGGAAGTGCCAGCTAAGGACAAGGAGACGGAGACCTGCCGGGGTCGTGTTCCGTCGCTGAAGGATGGCGTCAACGAAGAAAAAAATCGTAACTATGTTCTATTATATAGTGTGTATAATGTATGTAGTATGTACATATGTTAGTCTGTAAGGAATATATTTCTATGGGTCTATTGCTTTTGTTGCCTAAATAAATTATTATTATCTTTCTTCTTTCTTTATCGTGGCACTAATTATTTCCAACTAGTGTGTTGAAAGGATTTCAAGTGCGCCTCGAAGAGGCTCCTTTCGTGTACATTATTAGTAAAGTAAAGTAAAGTATTTATTTATTGCGTGAAATACATATTAATATATCATTGTTCTCCAAAACCTTTTAGGACCCAGCTATTTCAATAAACATTTATTTACCAGGATTCCGGAACAAAATCCTCACAAGTTTCTCCACCGAACGGAGTTATTTTCATTAATCTTATAATATTTCCGATATGATCCTTTGCGACGGAGTTAAGCGGTCACGTACTATAGGATCGGAAGCACCCAACTTTCGAGTTTGATACGAGGGGTGGGTACTGGGTACTAGGTACCCAAACGTTGGCTCGTTTGATAGTTCAATGTTCGTTCACACGACATAAACTCATTGTAAAGGTAGCAAAGTAAGTAAGGTAAAGTAAAAGTAAAAAATATTTTATTTGTGACAATTGTTATACAAAAGTGGAGATCTTTCAGTAAAAAAATTGCACGCGTTTCTTCGCGCGATGTGTCTAATTTATTGATTTAATTATGAGATAGATGATTATATGTAATTATATTGATAAATAAATAAATTATTATAATAAATAGTGCAAGCGACGACACAAATGGTCGAGTGGCAAGTGCGTTAGACTGCTGAGTGCCGCGGGTTCGATTTCTGCTTTAGAACAAACATGTGGGATGAACATCGATGTTTGTCTTGAATCTGGGTGTTTTCTATATTTCTATGCATGTTTTTACAAAAAAATAGTAGGTAGCCTATGTAGGTATGTTTTTAAAATATTATTTTTAAGTTTTATTGCCATATCTATGTTCAGTAACGGCAACTAATTATGCGTATTTTTTCTAGTGATTAAAAATTTGCGGTGTATTATTCTATTACCTAGTTATTTGGTTCCCATAGTACAAGCTTGTTTAGTTTGGGGCTAGATGGCGTTGTGTGAAATGTACAAACATTATAAAAATATAAAAAAGGCAAACACCCTTAGAATGTACCTATTTAGAGACTAGAAAGAGTGTACGTATACTAAGTAAGTAAAACTTACTTATCTAAAAAGCATTTTCCCATCGGCCCCTGCACCCGACACCAAGATATCCACTTTCTGAATTTGTTACAAACTTTCGGACGAAGATAAAACTTCTTGTCGTTAATGACACTTTGTTTTTTCTTATTATTTTCATTACTTAAGTTTCCTTGATTGTACTTTCTGACTTTGTTTTTGCGACCGTGCCCCATTAGTGAATTTGAATCCATTTCTGTTTTATCAAAGGCTGAAGTTATTTTTATTAATGACATCTCTATATAGGTTTGCTTTTTGGTCTACAAGAAGGATGTGTACGAAATTATTAAATAATATAATATAATAGAATTTATTGCGAGAAAATGCAACTGCAACTTAACAGATAGGTACTTAAACCTAAGGCGTTACATTTTTGTGTTACTTTCCGCCTGAAACTTTCAGGTTTCAGGGTAGCTCACAATTCGATGATAATTTAAAAATCCATTTATTGACATGCAATGCTGGCATAACCTCAAAAACCATAACATTGACGACACCGTGGCTTAGTTGGTTGTGACCCTGCCTACGAAGCTTGGTGTTCCGGGTTCGATCCCCGGCCGGGGCAAATATTAGTGTGACGAACACAAATGTTAGTTCTCGGGTCTTGGATGTTGTGATGTGTTGTATGTGTCCATGCCACCTGCGACACAGGGGATCCTAGTGCAGGGGTGTGAGTGTGTGAATGTTTATGTTATGTATGTTATGTTAAAATATAATCTCGTATAGGAAGCGAGATAGTGCAAATGCATAAAAATTGTTTTTAGATTTTAATCTACATCTAATTCTTGTTTTTTACTTGAAGTATGTTTTAATCTTTTTTTTTATATAGTGTTTTATGAAAGTACAAATATTTGTTTAATGATAGATAAGCATCATTTCTAGTCATCATAGAGAATTAAAAAAAAAATGTGCTAGGTATCGTTAATTTACAGTATAATTTTATTTAAAAAACAAGCAGTATTCCCGTGTACATAATATTATTTTGCGGGCCGAGGCCGGGTATGTAAATTTATCACTGCCCTCGAGTAATGGAGATGTTTGCGTAGCTCAAAAGAATAAGTCAATTTATTTAGTTTAGACAACAATCTTGTAAATAGTTGCTTTTATAAAATAAGTTTAATTATTTGCGGGGCCGGTTGGATGTTTTTTGTTCAGTCTCGACCAAATTACATAGATAAATATAGGTTATGACCTGAAATAGGAAATGCTAGCAGGTAAAGTCGCGAGCAGCAAGATAAGGAATAATTCAAAAATATATGAGTAATGTTTCATTGTGTATGAGTTTTGAACTGTCAGGTAAGGTTATCAAGCAATATATAAGGGAATCCTCAAGGCAAATTTCCATACAAAATGTTTCGGACAAATACTCAAAAAGTACGCCGTATTATAGTAATATCTTCACACTTAAAAACATGTAAAAATCTAAATTAAAGTATGAAACTTTTCACTTTTTTTGTTAACGAAATCAAAAAACATGGACCAAACGAATAGTGTGAAGAAAGTTTTTGAGTATTTGTCCGAATCATTTTGTATGGAATTCGGATTTGAGGATTGGCCTTAAAGGTTGAAGCTTTGAAAATATTTATGTAGAATCCTTATCAACCGACTTCAATCATCCTTATCAATTAGGTTGTTTTTTTTATGTGTTTACCTCAGAACTTTGTTGTTTAAAAACCGATTCGATAAAATCTTTTTTATTTGTAAAGATATACATACTTCCATATAGTCCCATACAAGCATGAAAATCGGTTCAGTACTTTAGTTTTGAAATCAAAATAAACGAATTTAGCTTCCCTGTGACCATAATCGGTGTTTACGGTCACTAGAATACTGCAATTAAAGTCGGTTGTAGTATGTTTGTGAAAAAACACTTTCAAGGTCAGAAAACTCGCAAAGTTGTACAAACCTGTGTAATAAAGCCATTCATAAATCCTGGAGGTATTGTTCCGTGGCCAAACTCACAGAGCGAGAGCACTCAGCGCAAATTCAAATTTATTATTATTACACTATGCGATTTCACACAATTTATTTAAAGCTTTGCTAATGAAACGTTTGGAGAAATGAGCTCTTTTCATCGAGATCTCTAAAATAAACATCTAAGACGGAACCTAAATAGGAGAAGAGGAGAATGAACAAACATGAGACGTGGCTTGAATGACGTTTGTGCAAAGTACAGCGTGTAATTGGATAATCTTGATAGAGAAGAGAGAGATAACGCTTCGCAATTAGAGGAAGAAGAAACACGGAGGACGCTGCCCGGGTAGCGGGGGAAGCATCAAATTCTGAGCCACGTGTCAGCCAGGTGTCATGTTCATTCGCCCGAGTAGTACTTAGTTTACTTAGAACTTAGTTTCCCTGAATTGCTAATGGACGTTGTTTTAGACTCGAACGTTGCATGTTCGGTTTTGAAATCCTAATATATCAAAATGTTAGTATTATACCAAATTGAGCTTTTTGGGGTCGAGACCCTAAGTCCATGAGTAATAGGAGCCTGCCGCGTTTTTCAAAATTTTGTCAGAACGTCTGGTCGAAGCAACGCGTGATCTGGGGCTGGGGCTGGCAGCTATCTCGGCCAAAGAATTAGCCTTGCAAGACAAAGAGGCAATGCAGCCAGCATCCTCGGCACGCTGCCATCGGGTATCGAGATGGAGCAGTTGAGCTACCTATAGATCGTTTGCAACGGTCTATGGGTGGCCCAATTATTTCCTTTTGAAAATTTTGTAATATAGATTGTAGTAGTTAGCTTATGCTATAATGAAATAAATGTTAGTAAATGGCTCTTTTTCGCCTTTTGAGTGGATAATAAATAGCCTTTCAGCTTTGATTATCAAATTGTATGATTAAAAACTCATTTATTGAATAAACAGATGATCCTTTTGATTATGCCTAAAATACCTATCATTTTGTGGTCCCACGTATGCGCGCTTTGATGAAATACCATGTTTTAACTTATTTGCATATTTTTAGAAAATTAAGTCAGGGCGCTTATGACTCACTTTATAATTTATACAACGTTGATTAATTTCAAAAATGGACCGACACGCCGGTGAATGACGGTCACACATTTTAATATTTGAGGTTTTTAAAAATGAGGCTTTTAAAAATACGAGCAGGGCTTGTTATGTTGATTAAGTTGGAGTGTACAGTCAGCAGCACAGACATGTATACACTCCCAAGCTTTCACATATAAGTTACTCATAATTTTGCAAAGAAAAGTGCACGCAAGCATTTTCAAATTAATATAGTCATCTTACCTGTCAGAATTCATTTTAGATGAATAATGTTTTTGCAAAATTAAGAGTATACTATAAATGTGAAAGCTTGGGAGTTTATACATGTCTGTGCAGCTGACTGTACATCCGTATCTGTATATATACATGTCAACGTGTACGTGTACATTGCGTAGTAAACACGAGTTTACGTGACGTGAATTAATCTTCACTTTATAGGGCACATGTGCCATAAAATTGAAACTTTATACATCCCTAAATAATTCATTTTCAATAAACATACAGCCGCACAACTTGTTTGCATGAAACTTAACGACATCATACAAGAATACCTATTAGGCTGCTTTTCCACCAGAGATGTGCGAGGATGCGAAACGAGAGATGTGTTTGTAAAGAACCAATACTATCGCTTCATTTACCTCGCCTCGGTCAGCACAGCTCTAGTGGAAACGGCTCAGCGGAGCTAGATTCACATACAAAACAAGCGAGGGATGTGTGTGTACGAGGGATGTGTGCGAGGAATGTGTTGCGAGTGTGAGTTGCGAGGTTTGCGACATACTGTACCAGCCAGTCCATAGACGGAGTTTGTTGGAAGTAGAAGTGTGCGTCACTCCGCTCCCACTACACCGCACCCCCGTCGACTCATTTCAGAGCTTCACAACGCATCCTCGTACGCATTAGTCACCGCTCCGCTACACATCCTCGTACGGCATATTTTCCTCGCACAGCTTTGGTGGAAACCTCCACACATTTTCATAGCACAGCTAGACATCCTCGCACGACACATTTCCCTCGCACATCTCTGGTGGAAACACAGCCTTACTCTACATGTAGCATGTAGATAGGTAGAGTGTGTACTCAACAAGTTTCTTGCTTTTAGGACTTGACTTTGACGACACGCTCGGTTTGTCGAGTGCGGTAAGTGTGTTGGCCTGCCGCGCTGGTATCGCGGGTTCGATTCCCGTTTTAGGAGATACATTAAACTTCGGTGTTTATCCAGAGTCTGGCTGTTTTCTATGTATTCTATCATTATGTATTTAAAAAAAATATATTATAAGTATTATATCAGTTGTCTGGTTCTCATAGTACAAGCTTATTCTTAGTTTGGGGCTGGATGGCGTTGGGTGAAATGTTCAAACATTATTGATTTATTTTCTTATATCCAATATTATATCCCTTATGCTTAGATCACACGTACCGAGCTCGTACACGCACTCGGCTGAGACAGTAAAATGTTACTCGGCCGAGTACTCGGTACGTGTGATCTAGGCATTAGGCTCCGCGTAACTTTATTAAGTATAAAAATCTTTTTTTTTAATTATTTACATTGTAAGTAACGCATTTATTTACTTCACTTACGAAACTATCTTCCTCGATACTTGAACTTTTTTGATAAGAGCTAGCTGCGTATTGAATTTTCGGTTGTGTGGCACATGCCGTATAATTTTGCCCATTTTCACAAAACGGCAAATAGGTAGAGCTAAAATTATATCAGGGCCAAAACATTAACTTCAATAAGGCCCCATTTGGCTCGCCGAAATCTTTAATTTAGACGGGAGAGGCATTATCAGAAAATTTAGTGTAGGCACGCTTTGTTATAACTTTTAATTCCATCCATTAGTACCCTTTCTCGTCAATTCAGGGTTGTTTAGAAGGGGTTTGATTTGAATGGACAGCATGAAATATAATAATATTATATAATAATATAATATTGAAATATTAGGAAAATATTTATTGAACGTAATATTTTTTTTTCAATGAAAATCTTCTTATCGTGTCACTAGTTCCTTCGAACCAGTGTGCTGAAAGGACAAGTGCGCCTCGAAGAGGCTCCTTTCGTGCACTCGACACATGTTTTCGAACTTTTTAGGTTCTACGACATGCCGGTTTCCTCACGATGTTTTCCTTCATCGTTGCGAGAACGTGGGATATGCATACATAGATTTTTCGACCGAAAAAACCCATTTACGCATGACTGCCACCGGGATTCAAACCCGCGACCATCAGATCGCAAGGTAAGGGCATCATCCACTCGGCCACCACGTAATGAAAATGAATTAATGATTTATTTGTCTCAAGTATGGTTAGTCACAGACAGGTCTTATGAATGTATACATTATTTTATGGTTTTTTTCTGATATGCTACCGATAACAAAAAGTAAATATCTCTGACTCGCGAAGCCATTCTGGAGAGCTTAGGGTGGTATCAAACTTCCGACACCAGAGTAAGTAATGAACAATGTGAAAATTATTTGATCAAATTGAGTTTATTTAAAATTGCGTATAATGTGCAATGTGGTTGAGCCTCTTGCCATTAATATCACCATATTCAAACATGAATTAAAACCTAAAAAAATATATAAAAAAATATGGATGTGGTAATAAACATTTTAGTTTCATACGTCCTGGCTCGCCCAGTAAATAAATATGTGTCAATTAAATACTTACAAGATTTATGTACAGAAGTCTTTCATTTCACCTCACATCAATCCACTATTTCCATTCGATTACTTGTATAATCTGTGTGTGTTTGTGTGTTTGGACATAGCAAGTATTTAATTTCTTCATTGTAATAATCTTATTTCGTATCATTTCCTTTTAACACTAATTATTCTATATATATAATTCTCTCAAAATTGAAACCGCCTAAGCATGTAATGTAATCGTTTAAGAACCCTGAATGGTTCATGAGAATGGGCTTACAGCAAGACTCGGATAATAAACCATAATTTATTCTACCTCAGCAACGTTTAAGTAGACGACTACTAATGTAACCTCGTATAAACATTAAAATAGTCGTTACAACGGTGTAAATGGTTCGTTAGATTAAACTACAAGGGACACAGTTTGATTAAAAGGAGATGAATTATCTGCAATAATAGAGAAGGTGAACGGAAACTGAACTGATATTTTCAACCGATTTCAAAAAAAGGAGGAAGTTATCAATTCGGTTGATTTTTTTTTAATGTTTGTTCATTTCATTTTTTTTTCATTTCAGTTATTCTCAAACAATTTTTACATTGTGTCGGAAAAATAGGTACATACACTAAACCACGCAAGATCACATATTATATCAAGTAACTTTTTAAACAAGAGATCAAATTAAACCTAGAAACAAGAAAAAGGAATACAAACAATAACATAAATTGTGAATAGTATAGTGTTACCAGCTCATATAAGAAAAGTTACTACCAAAAAATAAAAATAAAAATATAGTCAAATTCAGATAATTTAAGAAAATTTAGACTTATGTCAGCGGTTATAGATTTACAAGGTATGTCAAAACAATTTAATTCTAATTTAAAAATAAAACAAAAATGTAGATTTAAATTTTCACTAGTTGTCATTACAACTCAGGTTACCTTAAAACTTCGCGGTATAAACCAATTTGACAAAAATATTTTTGTTTGAGAGGTTAAATTACTTTCCGATTGGTCTCATAGACATTTTATCAAATCGGTTCAGTAGTTTTATTTCAAGAATGAATTATAGTTATATAAAATTAATTTTAAAAAATAATGTTTAAATTTCTAAAAAAATAATGATGTCTCTATTTTCTGGTTACCCACTCGATTTTTTTACTCGATTTCTTGTTCTTGTTTCTCTAGCAGTTGGAACTTACTAGTACTTTAAAAATGTTTATTAAATACAATATGAATTGATATGCAAATACATCTAATAACAATCCGGCCCGTCTGGTAACGACTTAGTTTATACTAGGTATAAAGTTAAAATAGTTGTTAGTGTTTCAACCGACTCCAAAAAAGGAGGAAGTTATGAATTCGGTTAAAAGATTTTTTTTTAAATGTTTTTAACTCAGAACTTTGTTGCTTATCAACCGATTTGTTGGGAGGAATATTTTTTTGTTTGAGAGTTCTATACTTTCAGATTGGTCACATAGAACATTTATCAAATCGGTTCAGTAGATACTTAACATAGATAGAGTAGAAAAAATGTGGCGTCGAAGTAAACAAAACTGCGTATTTTGCTTGGCCTGTGACTTGTCAGTGGTGCCCGTTCACTAGAACAGTCCGATTGATGTCAGTTGTATGTTTTTGTAAAACCTTGATTTTTATACAAAATGGTAAGTTTCAGTTTCAAGTTTCTTGTACGAGCACTGGCCTTGTCACTGTGTGACGCGGGTCGTGAACATTAATTATGATTCTAACTTGTCGAGATGGAGGTTGAGCCAGTTTATCTCTATCTACAGCCGGGGTTTTTCGATAAAGTTACGATAAACCTTAACTTTCTTCCGATTTATAATCGTAATTGTGAGGACGGATGTATGTATGGATGGATGCCTTTAGAACCAGCTAGTTTACCAAAATTGTCTCGAAGGGCTTTAGGAAGGAATGTATATACCTATAAGTTGTAGACTAGATTTTTTTTTTTGTTAACAACAAGTATGTAGGGTCGGTTCTGTAATTGCCTTTACACCCAGCTTACGCCAGTGTTCTCCTATGCTTAAACCACTTGTAGTTCTTCTTCTTATCGTGTCACTAGTTATTTCGAACCACTGTGGTGAAAGGATTTCAAGTGCGCCTCGAAGAGGCTCCTTTCGTGCACTACTTGTAGTTTATATTATTGGAATATCTTAAGTGGTTTAATCACATCAGTAGTTTACTCATGTAAACACATGATGTGTTTGTGTGAATGGTTTAATCATAGAAGAACACCGGCGTAAGCTGGGTGCAAAGACCATTACAGATCCGACTGTACCTACTTGTAGGTGCAACGCGACAGGCCGCGTTAGCATGTTTAAGTAGTTTCAGTAAAGACTGACTGATCTCACATCCTAACTCAAATCTTCAGGTTGTTCAGTACTATCACTAAACTTTTTGACTTGCGTATTCGTATCGATGCCTACACATGCTAAGTATCAGTTCGTATGGTTTGTTTCACAGCATCATCAAAACTGTACCTGTTTCAATACGAATACGCTTGTCAAAAAGTCGACTGATCGGGCTGCAAAAACGTCAGTGAACCGTGTGCCGATCAAAAGGGCAGAATCCGTAATAATTGGCCGAAATAGTAACTAATGGGGCAGAAATAAGTGAAATATTTGGGATTGGTGATCCGATTACCTGATGTTCTGCTACAGAAATGATTTGACCCAATTAAGGTGCTTCTTGATTCGACCCACTTATATTAATTTCGATCCAATAATTATGTATTTGGCGTGTTTCATTTTCAATTCAAATCGTTTATTGACCACATTGTTTCATAACGTAACTTTGCTAAGTCATAAATAAATATTAATTTGGGAAAATTAAGTAATGTTGTAACTAAGTATGTTCCTAAATTTCATTTTCTGTATGTTTTTTTTACATTTCATTTATTTGTCTATAAATTATTTTATTTATTTATCTACACAACATATTCTACCTTATTTCCATTTTTCACAGTATTCTATTTTTCAATTCTATTTATTTTTTAATTTGCTCTTCCTCTACTTTTAGTATTTTTGTTTTAATAAAAGTCTAATCCTCAAATCCGAATTCCATACAAAATGTTTCGGACAAATACTCAAAAAGTACGCCGTATTTTACATTGTCTATAAATAGTAGACCTTGGCTAGCCATATATGTAGATCTCGAGTCTTTTTTCGGGGAAAACGACTTCTCCATCATAATCCGGTCTATACGACCGTAGCTCCTCCATTTTCACATATTATATGTATTTTTTTCAGATATCAATACTTTTTGTAAATAAATGTATTATTATTCAAAGGTACCTACCTATAAGGTAAGGTAAAGGTACGTTAGGTACCTACTATAATTATAATAGTTACCTACCTATTTCTTTTCCTTACTAACACATCACCATCATCGCCTCTAAATGTATGTAGGTAGGTAAAAGTACCTACTATAAGTTAAGTACTTAACCTACCTAAATAGCGTAGATAAGGTGTGGGTACCTGCCTTTGTAGGTAGTACCTATGTGCGGGGAGATTAAAGTGTTTTCCGACAATTTGCATTTCTACTAGATTGCGTTCATCTGGGCTCTTGTAAATAATTGATATTAAAGTAAGTACATAAAACGATAAAAACAACCTTTCATCATGGAAATGGAAATATCCAGCAAAAATTTGCAAGGCAATTGCTCTCATAATTTGCAAGGCGCTAAATTTACCTCATTAAATCGAATTATTTGAAAAAAAAACAAATCTTATAAATTTACTGTTTTCTGATTTTTTCCTTTGTATACACACAATTACCTAGCTGGATGCCAAATTTGAACTTTCTAGGTCATCTGGAAGTGGGTTAGGTTTTACGTCTATATGTCAGTCAATCAGTGAAAAAAATGACGATTTTTGAACATTAATATCTAAATAATCGTTTAAGCTGTGTTTATGATATTTGAGGTACTTAATTAACTTCGGGCTTTCAATACATAAACCAAATTTGGTGTGTTTATATCAATTAGTTTTTTAGCTATGACAAGGTCTAAAGTGGCTCCAAATAGTTCGTGTAAACTTACACACAGTGCTACTCGCCAGTTCGCTGGGCCTGACCGTGGCTTGACACTTGTCGTGTGTCGAGATCATAATAAAGGTTGGAGAAAAGTCCACAGCAATAAAAGGATGAATAAAACCAACGACTGTGATGTTAGAATATGATAACAAAGGTTTGATAGAGATAACACTGGATTAGATGGCTTAGATTCGACACTCTACAAAGCCGATAAGAATAAGGAGAAGAAAACTGGTACAAAAGATGTTAATATGTTTGGAGCAAAACAGTTTTGTTCGTTTTGGACGTACCATATTTTTACCCGACTGCCAAAGAAGGGTTATGTTTTTCGCACGTATCTTGTATGTATGTATGTAAACTGTGTTACCTCGTATATTCCAAACGGCTGGATGGATATTGACAGTTAAGGTATCGTTATAATTGTCTTAATCACCCGATTGTTCTTAGATAGGTTTTATAAAAAAATAATCGAAATGGCGGATTATTGGAGCTTAATAGTACCTAAGTCGTTAATATTTTTTTTGTTTACCAAACCAGGGTATCAAAATGAGGGTATTTTAAAGGAGATTACAAAAATATTTAAATAAGTTACCTACATGTTTAAATGTAATTTGGAATAATGAATTGACAATGAATGTATAATTATTTCGCAGTCGGGTTTTTGGTTTTTTAAACTTTAAGCTTATTACATTGGTATCTATCAATTTCCTTCATTTTCCAATCCATATGACACGTTTTTAAGGTTGGGTAGAGAGATTACCGGGTTTTTGGGTGGATTGGGATGAATCAAGAAGAAATCGATCCCCCGTGATGAGTGATGGATGTGGCAGACTTTGAATCACACACCACAAACAAACCACTAGGATGATAGATACCTCGAAGAGACCTAAGTTAAGTATGATTTAGGGCTGTCGCGAATCACTAACTTACTAATGGTCGCGAAGCTAAAAGTATCTAATCTGTAGGTATTCAATACTATGCATGTATGAGTATTCAGATATCTACATTGTTTATCACAGAAACAATACAGTTTAAAATAAATAGAAAATTATGTTACCTTTATGTCAGATGAGGGTTGACCGATGAGCATGACCACATAGTCACGGTGCGTGACGTCTCTTATGACTCAGCATCGTCCAGCACGATGCGAGGATGAAGACATCGACACGACGACCATGTCATGATGTGGTAACGGTTATGAAGATGAGAACACGAAGACCCGGTGTGATGCTTTGTAGATTGGATAGATTTACCTAGATATATGTCTGTCTAGGTTAGTAAACCGCGACATACCGTGAATACAGATGCGTACCTTCTACGCTTGCATCTTATCGTACCTAAATGTATCGTGAGTACTTTGTTCTAAACCACATACCTGAGCTCAAAACGCTATAGCAATCCTTTTACACGTTAATATCTAGAATATGCCGGTGAACACGTAAATAACAGGATTATGTGGAAAATTATACATGTAGGACCTGTTAAGAACTAATATCTAGCACTTACCAAATATCCTTAGCTGAAAACACTGAGCACTGAACACTGACCTGATAATTCAACGAACAAATCTGACCACGCCATTTGAATCTACCCACTAAACTGGCGACGCTTGCCGCTCGCGACAGACTGGCGCCGCCGAGGCTTGTTACCACTCAAAGTGGTCGGGCCGGTGTTACTACATCCACATTCTACAATTCTACGCGTGTACATTCACACTAAAATGATACCATATGAAGCCTCGTATTCCTCGCTAAAAAATGATAATCGCGATGACGTTCCGCGACAAGGGCAAAAAGAGCGGCGAATTTTTTATTTGTTTGAAATATGTTAAATTAGATGAAACGATTTTTTTTTATTAAAAAGAATTATTAACCATTACAAATAAAATCATCGCGTGAGAGAGAAAAATAAGCAAGGCTTGGTTCGGTTTTTTTTACATGGAAGCCGTTTTATCGAGCGTGTTGTATCGACGGTAAAATATGGTAATTTTGTGTTAGAATGCATGGTTTACTAATTACGAGTTTAAAGATACTAGTGAAAACTTGTGTTAGTTAAAAAGTGATGTTGTTACAATGGTGTCGACAAATTTTTACTTTGTGTTCGGACCGACATTCATTCAATATGTCATTGTTATTGTTGGTAAGTGTTCTCCCTTCCATTTCGCGTTAACTATTGGCAGTAGTGGCCCAAGTTACGATTCTGACTGCTATTCCGTTGTTTCTGTCAAACCAAGCATTTTTTCTCAACTGCTTATAAATGAGGACGTGGTGGCCGAGTGGACGAGGCCCTTACCTTGAGATCTGATGGTCGCGGGTTCGAATCCCGGTGGCAAACATGCGTAAATAAGATTTTTCGGTCGAAAAATATATGTTTGCATCCCAAGTTCTCACAACGGTGAAGGAAAACATCGTGAGGAAACCGGCATGTCAGAGGACAGAAAAAAAAATGTTGTATTGCATGTGACATCCACCAATCCGCATTGGGTCCGCGTGGTAGATTAAGACCCATTCGCTCTCCTGCCGAGAGTAGGCCTGAGTCCCAGTAAAGGGAACATTATAGGCTGATTATGCTATGCTTATGCTTATAAATAAAATAAATGTAAAAAGGATAAGGAAAATTAAAAAAATACAACAGGTTGTGTCGGAGACACAATCATAAATTATAAGTGGATGCTGATGTTACATACGAATAAGTATATCCTATAATTACATAGGCGTATCGATAGTTTGATTTTGCACTAGGGTAGTGCGATGTCAGTACCTTAACCTACTTACAGAGGAAATTAAAAGTGGCGGCGCTTGGTCATATAAACATTATTATTATGCCGATCATAATAAACATTAACTTATCATGATTAATAACAAATAACATATAAAGTACCTACGGTTAAAAACATAATACACTATAAACAGAAATCAAATTAGCCATCATTTAAAGTTTGCTCTGAATAAATGTCTGAATGTGAAGTACTAAGTTCTGAACTGTTTGCCTATACAATCTTGCAAACAAAAAAGTATCCACTTTGAAAAGAACGTTAGATTGTGAATCATGCAATCGCAACACCATGTTTCACAGTGTCAATAAAACTATTATTTTCCTCCAGCTAATTTCACGCTGCTCCACATGGGGCTGAGCATCGCATGTCTCTCGCCGATGCTGGTGCAGCTGCGGGCCGAGAACCAGACGGTGCTACCGCAACCCCTGACGGAGGATGAAGGTTCCTGGATCATCTCCATCAGCGATGTCATTGCTTTAGCTGGTACGATCTTCAGGCCGCTCCAAATGGGCTAAGCATCGCGTGTCTGTTTTCGATGTTAGTTCAGCTGCAGAATGAGAACCAGACGTTGTTGTCGCGACCCTTGATATATATACCGACCCGCGATATCGTTGCTTTAGCTGGTACCATTCTTTAGAATACCTGTAAGCAGGGTGTCCAATGTCTCTAGTCTGTGTTCATTTTTTTCGATTCTGCACTGCATAAAGAAGTTTATGATTTTTGTACGTGTATCCGTTTCTGTGACTTCTATAAAAGTTTCATCAGCTACGCTGACAAATTGCCAAGTTTTTAAATGTTTTTTTATCTGTTCCTCTAAGCTTAGCCTAAACTAATAACACTGAAAGTCTTTGATAGAGAGGTCACGGGAAATGTTTCTTGCATGACTTTAGTTTGTATGGAAAATAATGTGCAACGTTAACCACTGGAATTGGTTATTTTGACTATGATGATCATTAATGTTATTTTAAATTCTTATCGCGTCACTAGTTGTTTCGAACCAGGGTGGTGAAAGGATGTCAAGTGCGCCTTGAAGAGGCTCCTTTCGTTCACTTGACACATGTTTTAGATTTTTTTTTATGTTCTATGACATGCCGGTTCCTCACGATGTTTTCCTTCACCTTCACCCTTTAAATAAATTTATAAGTCACTTTTCGTTTTTTTTTCTAGCAATGCCGTTCATTGGTTACCTGATGAACAGCCTGGGCCGCAAGTCCACGATGCTGCTGGGCTGCGTTCCCAGGGTCATCATGTGCTTCATGTTCCTCTTCGCAACCGACGTGTGGATGCTGCTGGTAGCGAGATGCTTCAGTGGATTCGCTGACATCTTCATCCTTACAGCTACAGCCACTTATGCTTCTGAAATAGCAAGTGTAAGATTTTTTTTGTGAAAAGAAGTAAAAGGATAGCGACTTAGGACCTCTTCTGATGGTAAGAGATCATGATTATGCCTGCCCATGACTAGAACAATGCTACACATGACTTTGATTCCCATAAACCGGTGCAGAACTGTTAAAGTGCTTTGAGACATATTGATGGTCAAAGTGTCATTCGATCCAAAACGTAGTAATGATTCTTCTTCTTCTTATCGTGTCACTAGTTCTTTCGAACCAGTGTGGTGAAAGGATTTCAAGTGCGCCTCGGCTCCTATCGTGCACTAGTGTAGTAATGCTAAGATATTACTGCATTGCGGCAAAAAAATTTAACCTATTTAGGTCTCTCTCAACGGCTAGACCGATCCTTACAGAGCCACTTAGTAGAGCACACTATACATGGGACGAGCAATGTCTTTACTTTTCTAGAAAGAGATCCGAGGAGGTCTAGGCACCCTGGCGCAGATCCTATCAGCTGTTGGAGCCACGACCATGCTTTCTTTGGGACCGTTCGTTTCCTACAAGACGATGCAGCTCATTAATACTATCGTGGTCTGTGTGACCACTCTCATTATGTTTCTCCTTCCAGAGTCACCGTACTTCGTTTATGTTAAAGGTAATTAACTTTATACGAATTTTTCATAATTATTCTGCAACTTTGTTTTCGTTGTCAGCTAAATTCGCTTCTTAGTAAGCGCATTATAGACTTACGCATATTTAACAAAGATTCAAATAATTAGGAAAAAAGGCTTCACGAATATAAGACTACATACCTAATAAAATTATGTAGTCTTATATTCGTGAAGCCTTATTTTCCTTATTATTATAAGAATTATTAGTGATAGACAGACACTAATAAGTCTTACAGGCCACGACACTGATGAGATATGAAATTACGAGGATCTGTATTTAAACGACGCGTTCTATAAAAGGATTATTGTTAATTCGCAACGGAAACGAAGTTGCAGATGTGAACTAGTCAAAAATATAGCAAATCCTTTCATTTCAGGAGATAAAATCAAGTCAATACGAATACTAACATA
Source organism: Lobophora halterata (assembly GCA_932526365.1). Lineage (NCBI taxonomy): Eukaryota > Metazoa > Arthropoda > Insecta > Lepidoptera > Geometridae > Lobophora > Lobophora halterata. The sequence continues at coordinate 758,375 of OW052007.1, forward strand.
CCTCCGTGGAACTGATACTCTGGCTCTTGAAGAAATACAGGAATATTCTTCAACTCCCGAAACAAAATTTGTCATAAAAGACATTTTCAAGGATAAAGTTTTACTGAAATCCACAGGGAAAGCTATAGCGATAGGCATATTTGCACAGTTAATAGGATACAATGCCATATCAATGAACTTGCAGACCATATTTGAGATAACCCACACGAGTGTGAGACCAGAAATATCGTCTGTAATCATAGGTTGCATACAGCTTCTTGCATGCTTCTGTACCATATTTCTGGTAAGAAGAGTTGGTCGGAAACCTTTGTTGATCACTTCGCTGTGTGGAGTTGGTATTGGACAGGTATTTGTTTTTTTTTATCTATTTATGTTTTGTTTTTTTATATCTTACCTTATATATTATCCTTTAATAACTTCATTGTGAAATATTTCTTCATTATGTTCTTTTTTTCAGTTAGGCTTGGGAACATTTTTCAAAATTGCCGAACAACATGAAGTCACTGGATTTTTGAACTATCTCCCACTTATTTCAATCATTCTAGTGATTTTCTTCTATAACGCAGGTAATTTTTTTATATATTCAGTGGCATTCATTTGTTTATTAGTCTTCTTCTTATCGTGTCACTAGTTCTTTCGAACCAGTGTGGTGAAAGGATTTCAAGTGCGCCTCGAAGAGGCTCCTATTAGTTATTTTACTATTAGTTAAGTATTGAGTTGCTTTATATGTTGTTGTTCTCTTCTTCTTCATGTTTTATGTAAGCACAAATCTTAAGATAGTTTACCATCATTTTCTTAATGTACTTATGTCTAATCCGTGGGAACCTGTAATTGGCTCTCCAAAGCTAAACTATTGTCTACCTAGCTGTATAAAGCTGTTGGTTCTCCAATAAATTATTAATAAATAAATATTGTTTAAACAATTATGTTATTTATACCAACAAATAACGTCACTGATGTGGTATACTAAACCATTGTCCTTGCGTCGGCTAATAGAGACGAATGGAAGGTGTTGAACTGTTTAATTTCTACTTTTTTCTTGTATCAACATTTTGATTGCAGGTTTAGGATCCCTCCTTTTCATGACTCTAGCTGAGCTCTTTAGCGGCCGATTTCGAGCCTTCGGCATATCCATAGCAGTCTTCACCACATTCATCTTCGCGTTCTTGACACTGCGCTACTTTATCTACGTGATCAACGCTGTCGGCCCGGCTACCACCTACTGGACGTTCTGCATCTGCGCAGTCCTCGCCAGCCTGTTTGTTTGGATCGCCATCCCGGAGACTGAAGGAAAGGCGTTTTCTGAGATTCAAGAAGATCTGAGGAAAAAATAAATTCTTGATGAGAAAAATCTTTTTAATAAACTGGTTAGATATGCATTGCATTCACACGCAAGTATACCAACAAATACATAACAAGGCAACCAAGTGACACTCAAAATAGGACAACACGGATGGTTGAGTAGCAAATGTTTTGAACTGCCATTTCGGATGACGCGGGTTCGATCTATCTTTTTTTTGGCCTTCCTCTACTCTTATATCCATCCACTTTCATATTCAGCACTCTTCTAGTCACATGACATTCTTCCCTTCGCATCACGTGTCCATACCAAGCTAGCCTATTACCTCTTTCATCCATCACTGGCGCTACCTTCAGGCTTCATCTTATATACTCATTCCTTATTCTATCTAAATCCGCTCGGTTGTTAGTCTCCAATAGCTCTAAAGTAGATTTTAGACAACCATTGTTTTATGTGTCCATTTATTATGTCGACGGTGGTTGAAGTTTCACTAACTTCGAGAGGCAGTCTAGCTACAAGTTTTCGATCTCGTGATCCTAAGTGAGAATAAATAATGTCCTTTGAAATTTTCTATACTTACTGTCTTAATGTCTTGTTATTACTTTCACGATTATCACACAGTTATTAAATTGTAACGGGAATTTATCGCGCTCACCTCATCTATTTTAGATAAATACCTGTTACAATATAATTTAGGTACTAATAATAACCATGTCTTGTTATTAATTTATAAGTAGGTATTTAGAATAAAGAAACTGTTAAATTCTTGTTAAGTAAGTATTTATTTTGTGATCTATTTTGTGCTTCTTATGAGCTTATGACTTTTTAAATTCAAGTTGTAGATAAAAAATCACATTTGATTCATTCATACTTTTCATTATATTGATCAAAGAAACATCGTCTGAAAAATCAAAGCAACTTATAAGTCTTCGGTTATATTAATTTCACTTCTCTGAAAAATTTATTATACGAAATATGTACATTATCAACATTGCCTATGGAAACGTTTTCTTTAGATCATCACGTTTCTTTGCCATGAATAGGACTTAAAACCATGACAAAGTAACCTTTCAAAAAAGATAACAAGGGTTTAGCGTTGATAAATGAAGCGGTTTTAAGGTAAATAATTTCCACCAGCATCTACATAAAACCTATTTGAAGAGATTGACACAAAGCGCAACATTTTACATTTTTTTCCTTTGAAATGACAGCTAGTAACGACTTCCGGTGAAGCGAATAAACCTTTTGAAAATCTTCGAAAATAAATTGGTTCTTGAATATTAACGACAACCAACAGTTCTTTGCATTTTTTTAAAGGATATTGTTTTATTTAATTAACAACAAAGGATATATTGTTCTTAAGGCTTATCTATAAGATATATATAAGACGTAGTAATGCCCGATATACCCGAGGCTAGTTTTTCAAACCAGAATAGCAAGATAGTGGTCGAAGCTAGCAGCTCTAGCTTCGAGTGACCAGAACTAGCTTCATTTCTTGGCTAGTAAGCTAGTGAGAATGTATGCTAGTTCTGTTAACACGAAGCCAGACCTACTAGCTTGCTAGCTCACGATAACTATCTTACAATCGTGGCTTGAAAAACAAGTCTTGTGTATCTAGAGCGTACCTAACAGTGAATCTGTTACAAAATAATTTCTTAGATGTATGATAATAACGACGATACAATTGGTCAAGTGGCAAGTGCATTGAACTGCTACCTACGCCGAGTGTCGCGGGTTCGATTCCCGCTTCAGGACAAACATTTGGGTGACGAACCTCGGTGTTTGTTCTGAGTCTGGGTGTTTTCTATGTATTCTAAGTATGTGCCTATTTACAAAAAAAAGTACATGTATCGTATCAGTTATCTGCATAAAGTTAGAATGTAAAGAGGGGTAATGACATTTCAAATGCGATACAAGAAATGATAATAAGCATGTGCGAGTGATTGTCTATGTGTTGCTCAAAAATAGTCATGGACTTTCAATAAGATGTTTTATCGACATCGATAACTGTGGTACCTACCCATTTTGCGTCACAAGTCTTAATAGAGAAAAAAATAGTGCCTACTACACAATCATGTTGTTAATAGAGGGTTAATGAGTGGATAATCCTTCAGCTGCGTGTGGGGGTCATCAGAAAATGAAAATATGTTCCCAGTAGAAATCCCACGGACTTAGAATTTTTACTGGGTACATATTTTCATTTTCTGATTAGTCCTGAAGTCCCCCACCCGCAGCTGAAAGATTATTCACTGATTACGTCACCACCTGTACATATGAAGATTTTAACCAAAGGAATGAGATGGGTTTGGTTATTATTTATTAGATACCTTCTAAAGACTAAAGAGCCAAGTTTTGGCGTTATTTAGGAACAAAAACTTATCCATCCTCACAAACTTACATTCATAATACATAGTAGCAGGACTTACCAATATTTACCTACAACTTACTCACCAATCCAAATAGGCGGTAGTCTTCGAAATAAGATTGTAATAGCTAGAAAGTCGATTGTGTATATATAATATATATTTTAAAAAAAAAAGAGAAGAAATTTTTTTTTTTTTTAAAGTTGGTTGATTATAATAAACAATAATGAAGCCCATGCAAATGTTTTATTCAATGACTAAAAAATACTTTATTTAAGAATATTAATTCTGAGTTTTGTCATTATATGTAGGCCCGATACGTAAGTATACCTGTCTGTCATAATATATGTAGCCTATTAGTTTCAGGTAGGTAAGGTAGGTACTATAAAATAGGGATCCAATTGCAATATGAAGTTGGATCTCGCTTTTTCTTGAGTTGAATCTGTAAAAGAGGTTGATTTATGATTTAAGTCCCTATCTAATAATTACTTGACTAATGCCTACTTGCACCAAACTTCCAAAATTCTAAACAATTACTTCACTCGCTTGACAGATCTTGATCGGTCTGAATCTGAACCGTTAAAAACTGCCAAGCGAGATTGCTTAAGAGCTTTGACAACTTTGTACAAGTCAGCATAAGGTCACAAAATACATTATTTACGCCTGAATTGAAACATTGTTCAACATGGTACTTACTGGAACATGTAACGTAGGCATCGAACCTTTCTTCAAAACACGTTAATGTATTCTGAATAAAAAAACAATCGTTTTTAAAATGATTGCTGCAAACTTTTATATTGTTTTGATGATCGCTCTGTTTCTGAAGAATTTGTAACCATTTTTTTCTGTTTTGCGGATCCTTTGGTAAGCTGAAATTAAATAAGTAAAAACGATTAGTTATAATAATACTCGTATTTTAAGAAACAAAATAAAAATGACACAAGTGGTAAATTTATTTTAACTAGGTAAAAATACCCTAACGATAGAAAAGAAAAGAGTTTTGTACCACTTTGCATAACTACCTACTCATTAGGTACTATCGATATTTCATGACGTCATCATTTTATCAAGCCCTAGCGTAACGAAGCAATATTTGTTTTTACATGAAAAATCTATTATTTCTCCATATATGTAAGAACCATTTGTACACACGGCAAGAGCAATCAAAACTCCACAAGGCACAACGATTTTATAACTAATTGTAGAAGAAAATTGTCCAAAATTTTTTCTACGAAAATAAACCAAATATTTTCTTTACTCACCTGTGAAATGAATGATTATCTTGGTTATTTCTTTGCGTTGTGCCACACGTATTGATTGAGCAACTAACCATGCTCTTTATAATAAATAAAATGGTTTAATTTTGTAGATAATTGTAAAAAGATAAAATAATTTATAAACAATAACTGACGAGTTCTCCTGGGTATCAAAAGGTTTTGAGTGACGTGACTTAGTTCTATACTGCTCTTAATCATAAAAAGCTATATTGCATCTCTTTCATTAACCGATCTTTTGGGGGCGACAGCCGAAAGTATCCGAGATCTGTGGTTATCTGGTTCCCATATACAAGCTTGCTTAGTTTGGGGCTAGATGGCGTTGTGTGAAATGTCCAAACATTATTATTATTAATAATGTAAGTCTGTTTTTGAAAACAAAATAGATTGTAGCCCTCATACACTTTCATTCTCGAGGGCTTCTCCAAGGCAACACCCTCGCCCTTCTTTTATTAGTTTTTCCTTAGATGTTTTATTCCCTCGTCTCATTTTACGGCTTCTGATATTTATAATCTGTGGATCTTGTTTGATAGCTAAAAATAGCTAAAAACTGTTTTGAACAAGGGAAGGGAATATACACCGCAAATTTTTAATCACCAGAAAAAATAAAACGCATAATCAGTTGCCGTTACTGAACACAGATATGGCGATAACAATTGAAAAAATTATATCAAATTTTTGTCAATGTAAATTTAATAAAAATTGGATAACTGTTACCGTTAGTCATTTTCCTATAGATTTGCATCAGGCGGTAACCCTTTATTGATAATAATTTAAGTTTTATTCATCGTTTGGCAAAACCGGGTCGCAGCTCGAGCCAGCTCGCAAAAGCTGGGATCAGGCGCCGCACTCGCGCCGCTGTCACTCTGTCATTTTGTAGATTCCCAAAATTCTGACTGCACAGATACAACGTTGTACCCCTTCTGAGTGACCCATATAATTTTTTTGGTATTTAAAAATTTGTGGTTTGACTAATTAATATCGACGGTATAACCAATAATGATTTCAGTCGTTCGTCAACTCATCCAACACGAAACTCGAGTGAATATAATTTTTATTTCGTTCGCTAACTCATCCGAATCCTTTTTACTTTAAATTCAGTACAATCGCTAACTAAAGTGCTATGATATTTTGCAAAAGAAGGCTTTGAGAGTATATGTAAAATAGAATATTTATGAAAATCAACACAGAAAAAGTTAAAAGTTTGATAACAGATTACAATTATAGGTATCTGATCTCTGAGTATCACAGACAAAAACTTATCTCAATATTGGTAACACGTAATTATTTAAACATGCATAGGTACTTAATTTCAAAAACAATGAACAATAATTATGTATTTTTTTTTTATCGTGTCACTAGTTCTTTAAGCAGTGTGGTAAAAGGATTTCAAGTGCTCCTCGAAGAGGCTCCTTTCGTCAATGAACGGGTAAATATAAATTTCGTAAACCAAATATCAGCATACGATTCATAATTCATAATTAAAAATAAACAGTCAGTTAAACAAATAAGATAATTATTTATTATTAAACCTGTAACAATTACCAATATGATTACAACTTTAATGAAAATGTATAAGCCTACCATAAATTACCACCTGATTAATATACGAATAATTATGCGGCAGTAAACTTGAGTTTACACAAATGTAAATAATTAAATATGTTTAAATAAAGCCCATGTGTATTTACGCAAAACGAGTATTTAAAAGATATATCAATTTATTTTATGCATGAGTAATTGTTGGTGGGAAATTATAAAACAAATATTTGTATGTGAACCAGTAGAGTGGGTCAAAATGGCTCGAAGCGTTTCGTGTAAATAGTGCACAGTGCGCTCCAGGCGTTTTCTTTAAGAATTTGCCTGCGCACGCGGTGCGCTTTATAATAAAAAAAAATAATTTTGCACATTCACATTTCACACAATGCCATCTAGTCCCAAACTAAGCAGAGCTTATACTATGGGAAGCAGATAACTGATACAATACTTATATATTTTTTTGTAAATAGGTACATACATAGGATACCAGATTCGGGACAAATAGGAGTGCTTACACAAATGTTTGTCTTGAAGCGAGAATCGAACCCGCGACACCGGCGTAGCAGTTCAACACACTAGCCACTCGACCATCCGTGTATCAAAAACATGCTATCTACATTATTTACACAATTAGAATCTAGACGAACAAAACACATCTAGAGGTCATAGTTAGTCAAGTTTTATTAATGTAGCATTTCAAATCGAAAGGAGCCTCTACGAGGCGCACTTGAAATCCTTTCACCACACTGGTTCGAAAGAACTAGTGACACGATGAAGAAGAAGAAGCATTTCAAATACTAGGTACTAAAAATAATACACGAACTGACCTAAAATTATACGATAAAAATGGTTCTATGTAGACTATGGGTACACTCACGTACAAAAATGTCTAAACGCACGTTTTATTCAGTGACTTGTTAACAATAGCATCACGTAATTTTCACTATAACCAAGTTACAATTAGAACCCAATTTCATTGGGTTCCGCCGGGATCATGGTTCGTTTGCAGCCGAAACTAACTTCACTAATTAAATATCTTGCTTATTTATTCAGGCTAATTTCTTGTCTAGACTGTGCCATTGTACATGAGATGGTACGGAATAAAAAACTTGGTCCAATTGCCTAAACATGTCAGTGAGGTCGTTAATATGACTCTTGAAGTGAAATTTGTACGAAGGAATGGCTGAGTGTATTCTTGTACCAATGAACGTGATCCTATGTAAATGTGTCCCAAATTGTTATTACAAATATGTTATTTTGACCACCGGTTAGCTGGATGTAGCAATCTGAGCGAATATTGAAGAGGATACCAAAAATTGGATTTAGACGGAAATCAAAATCACCTACCTAATTGTAGTAGCGACGGAAACTGATTTTTATATATTTGTTCTTTGATAACACTATTATTATCTATTTCTCTAAATTTATTTAAAAGGCTTATTATTGTAGGCAGGAATATGATAGTTTAAAAAAAAACAATAATAAAATAGATCTCAAATCATAACTAGACTAGATTTAATGACAGTATTTTTTTCAGTCGCTTCAATCCACTGACTTCCAGAACTATTATTACTGTTAGTGACAGCACTAATTCTGTGATAGTAACTTGCATCTCCAGTGTTTTGTCTGCGACTGTACAAGCTAAGCTCTCGGATCGGGTTGGCAATTAGGAGTTTCGAAACCTATCTAGGATCTGTTTGCGAGGCAAATACGGATTTGGAATCGTATGCAGATATTTGCCTATAGATTTAGGTACAAGTATTAATCTGGATATTCTCTTTCAGTGTTTGCATTTGTAAAATAAGGATATTTGTAAGTGTTAAATATTAAAGGGCGTATACAAAAATATACTTAGGTGTATGAAACGTGAAAATATCTAGAGTAGGATTGAAGTTTAGTAACATTTCTTATAAAATATGTCTTTGAAATAAACAAAATTGCCTAGGCAGATATTTTGCTTCCCTGTAACTTTTCAGTGGTGTTTACAGTCACTAGCACAGTCCAATTGAAGTAAGATGTAGTATGTTTTTGTAAAACCTTGATTTAAGTACCCTCTTACCAAAAAGTGAAAGTTTAATTATTTTGTTTAATTTAGATTTTAAACGTGTTTTTAAGTTAGTAGGGTTCATTTTAAAACACGTATAAAATCTAAATTAAAGTATGAAACTTTTCACTTTTTTTGTTGACGAAATTAAAAAAACATGAACGAAACGAATAGTGAGAAGAAATTACTATAATAATACGTACTTTTGAGTATTTGTCCGAAACATTTTGTATTGAATTCGGATTTGAGGATGCCCCTTAAGGTAAAAACTCGTTAGAGAAAAATAGTACTATCTCCATTTCAGTGTAGGCTTTATTGCTGGAATTCATTGCTAATAAAAAAAAACAATCAATCAATCAAATCATTTATTTGCGTAGTAAGGGTTTTCATGCAGTGTTCCTAAATTCTACCATTTAATAAATACTAAATACTAAATAAATAATAGTGGTGCCAACTTACAGCTACCGCTTGAGCATGCAATTTTTTTTTATTCTATGTATTAAAATTATTAAAAAGCTCCTTAAATTCCACTCCAGTCATGATGTTACAAAAATAATAAGTTTCGACTCTATAAAGTAACGTAGTCGCTATTTCTATGCAAAACAGGCTTACCACGGTGTTCTCTATGCAAACGACCTAGTCTTGCAGCCTTAAGTTTATTCTGACAGACGATGCCCAGCAACAATTGAAACATGTAAAACCTGAGCTTATACATGTGTTTATAATTATACACCATATTTTTAATCAAAAAATAACTTAAATGGGCAATGCAGAAGGCTACGTTGTATCTGTGCAGTCAGAATTTTGGGTTTCTACAAAATGACAGCGGGGCGCAAGGCCATAGGAAAATGACTAACGGTAAATTTAGTTGTCTAATTTTTATATATATTTTGAAAAAAAATAACTTAAATTTTTCAAGTTTCCTTGCCATATCCGTGTTCGTGTACGGTAACTTATTATGACTATTTTTTTTCTAGTGTTTAAACATTTGCGGTGTTTATGTTTTTGCTTCGCTATAGATTAGTAACCATACGTTGTGCTTATTTATATGTTTTAAGCACTATTTAAAAATGCATATCTATTTTAATCTTAATTAAAATAAAGTATTTCCTTGTTCTCGAAAGAAACTCACACTGTACTTCGAAACTAAAGTTCAAAACAGGCTTACCACGGTGTTCTCTATGCAAACGACCTAGTCTTGTAGCCTTCAGTTTATTCTGACAGACGATGCCCAGCAACAATTAAAATATGTAAAACCTGAGTTTATACATATGTGTTTATAATAAAGATGTTTTTACTTCTCTATGGGTTACTTACATATGTGTTTGGCGCTTATTCATAGTTTTTTTTTAAAGCACTGTTTAATTATGCATTTCTATTTTATCTATAAAAAACAGTTTTTTCCTTGTTCTCGAAATAAACTAAACTGTACGTCGAAACAAAAGTTCAAAACAGGTTTACCACGGTGTTTTCTATGCAAACAACTTTAGGCTTGCAGCATTCAGTTTAGTCTGACAGACGATGCCCAGCAACAACTGAAAACATGTTCTTGTAAAACCTGAGTTCATACATGTGTTTATAAATATGTGTTTATACATATGTGTTTAATCATAAAGTCAGCCATAAAGATGTTATCCTTCTCTAGTTACTATATACGTGGCACTTATTTATAGATTATTTAAAGCACTGTTTAAAAATACATTTAGTTGCCTATTTTTCTAATTAAATTAAAGTTATTTCCTTATTCGCGTAAAAATTAAGTTAAAGTTTTAAGTTTCAAGCAGATTTTTTGTGTGCTGTACTTACCTACTTATTTGAAAATGGGTCTGCAAATAGCAAAGGCGGCATTTTCTCTTTGTCAATGTAGTACAATCACGTCTACGCTCGCAAGGCAAATAGCAGCGTTATGTCTCCGCTGTCGAGCGGTTGAATAATATTAGTATTCTTTGCCACTCCCCGTGTTCGGAATTTAAACTTTCCCCAAAGGATTAAAGAAGAGCAGCCTGTATAGAGGGCGTTTAAGTATAAGTAGGATTATGATATAACTTGAAGATGCCTTGTGAGTTGTAAGTAGGATACTTGCTTTCCTTGAGCTAGTAGCCAAGCCAGTCTCTACTTAGTAGGTAAAATATTTAAATTTTGAATTTTGTCTAAACCATTTTTCGAATACCGTTGTTGAAATTTTTGTATTTCAGTTAAACTTGCTTTTAAAATTTAGCTCAACAGTCTAAACACATAATAAAATAACTAAATTGCTTTTTAACCGACTTCAATAAAGGATCAATTCGATTGAATGTTCTTTTTGTATGTTTGTTACCTTATTAATTTGTTGTTTATAAACCGATTTTAAAAAAATCTTTTTTTTATTTGAAAAAATATACTTTCAGATTAGTCCTATAAAAATTCATGAAAATCGGTTCAGTAATTTGGTTTTGAAATCAAAATAACCGAAAACAAAAAAGTCGTAAAAATGAACAAAATTGCGTATTTTGCTTCCCTGTGACTTTTCAGTGGTGCCTACGTTCACTAGAACAGTCAAATTGAAGTCGGTAGTTCTCTGTTTTTGTAAAACCTTGATTATTTGCGTTTGTCACGCAATCGAAGCAAAAATAAAACGAGTCAAACATTGAGCCGACCGAACGGTGCAAATCGAATATTTCAAAGGGATGTCACATATCATGGAAATCCATAGCATCCATCGCATAATATGAATCGATTGACAAATAACATTGTATTTCAATACTAAAATTGAATTCCATTGGGAACTGAAGCCTCGCATTACCAAGTTGTGAAAACGTGCGAAATGTATGAAACAATTCGCCCATGAATATCCTCCTGAATGATACTAAAACGTGATATTCCAAATTACGATATTATGTAAAGAAAGGGTTGTTTTTTGCTAGCGATAAAAGCCGGTCATAAATTACTGTCACTATTTTCCAATTAACTTATAGAGAGCTACAGCTGGCGCCAGAGGGGTGTATAGTAAAATAACAAATATTGTCTGAAAGAGATCGCTTCTTCTTATCGTGACACTAGTTCTATCGAGCCAGTGTGGTGAAAGGATTTCAAGTGCGCCTTGAAGAGGCTCCTTTTGTGCACTAGATCGCTTCATAGTAATGAGGCTTGTATATACAGCCTCTTTAACAAATTTAGTACATTATGTACAAATTAAGTAAATTATGTACTTAATTTGTTTTCAGTTATGTGTTGGTCAATATACGAGTAGGTACCTATATAAAAGGCTTGAACCTGACTGACTGGTAGACAACGTACAACCTAAACCACTGAACGTAGAGACTTGTAACTTGGAGGATGTGTTCCTCAAGAACTGAAAGGGAGTATTATGAAAGAAATTTTGATAATTCGCAAAATTAAAATACGGAATATTAATTCATTAATATTAATGGTTTGCTATAGTTTTGGCTTTTATAAAATAGTTCCAATTTAATTTTATATTCGTTTCAATTCCGGCGAAAGAGAAAAACTTTTAGATCTAAACGTTTAGATTTATACATAAAAGTTTACAGGTGTTTAACCGGCTTTTCAAAAGACGGATAAGTCCGACCAAAAACCAGGTTCAACCAAACTTACATCCAAAAACGCGTGGCCGAATAACGACGCGTTGAATATTTAAAATAAAGCAATGTTCACACTAAAAATGCAAATTCGAAGTCTCGCTGCCTTTACAATTAACCTAGATTCGGAACAGTGCCGGGAAAATTAACACTTAATAGAATGAAGCTTCCTTTGTACCTCTTTTTGTTTTTTCATAACTTTTTGTTCATTATAATGTAGTTTGAGTATTGTGTAGGTACAGACAGCGTCATAGATAAGTAACCCCCTTGCATAAGACCATTGTACAAAATATAGTATAAAATTTTGGTTAGGCTTTAAGCGTTTAGAAGGGATTTGAAGCTGGGTGTCTTGATCTCTCTTGTCTTGTCTTCTCTTATCTTGTGCAAGGGGGATACTTATCTATGACACTGTCTGTACATAAATTGATCAAACTTTCACATGAATAAAATTGGTTTGTAAAGTTGGTTTACGGACGATAGTTTAACGTGTCTAGCGTAACGGGACAATGAGCGTTACCGGACAATGACAGCGTTACTGGACAATAACGTCAACGTTTTCGTGCAAGCAGCCGGCGTTCATCGATTTATTAGAGGTAGTCACGTCAAAAAAACTACAAATGATTTGATCATTCATCTTATCTTACCTTATCTTATTGCTTTGCTTGGGCTATGCTGTTTATACTGTATAAAAAAGGGTCAAATACTTGCGAGAATACGCAAATTCAGTTATTACTGATAATTTATAATATTCAGTTGAATTCAGAATGATTATGGGATTTAATTCGATTCAATACGTTTTCAATATGAATTAACTTTAGCGGGGGAGAGCTGGGCCCGGCTCGGTTAACGAGCATGATTGCGTTCCCTTATTATTATTTAAAATAAAATAAAATACCGTAATAAAAAAATTACACAATTATTGTGTAGGTTCTTTATTATTACAGCACATGCTAACTATTAAAATCTTTATTACAAAATACCCAAATTGAAACAATTGGGCCACCCATAGACCGTTGCAAATGATCTATAGGTAGCTTCAACTGCTCCAACTCGATACCCGATGGCAGCAGATGTAGATTCTTGAATTAATCAGAATTTCATACTATTAAAAAAAAACTTGATAAATGATTTGATCATTCATCTTATTTTATCTTATTGCTTTGCCTGGGCTATGCTGTTTGTAAAAGTGTTCAAATACTTGCGAGAATACGCAAATTTAGTTATATCTGTCAATTTATAATACCTACCTATTCAGTTGAATTCAGAATGATTATGGGATTTAATTTGATTCGTTTTCAATATGAATTAACTTTCGCGGGGAGAGCTGGGCCCGGCTCGGTTCATGAGCATGATTGCGCGCCCTTGAAGCAGTGTTGGACAGAGTTTTTTAAAGTAAATTTGATTACAGTTACAGTTACAGATTACATTACATTGATATAAACCAAAATAATAATGTAGGTGCTTAGGAGTTTTCTGTGTTTTTAGTTGAATACCTACTTATATTTATTCCTTTTAGTTTAATTTTAAAAGCTGCTAAGTGCAAACGCCAGCTTCTTTAAAACTCATCTGGTTTTCCATTCTTCGCGATGAATGGCCGGGAGTCGGAGCACTAAAATTAGCTTTTTCCTCTCACATAACGGAATGAATATACGTAAGCAAGTAGTTACAAACATTAAAGTGGGCTAGCTAAAAACTGTGAAAACTGATGGAAAACTGCATTTTTTTTTTGTTTTCAATTATACATCCCATTTTTTTTACATGGAGAAATCCGCATGAATGCCCACTGCCCTTGGGGGAGGGTGGAGGGGTTTGTCGGACTTAAACCGACTAAAACCCCATGGGGGCCGACCTCTGCGCATAAGAGGGACCCCGGGATATCCGAAGAACACGTACCGATGTACCTCACGCACGTTGCTGTGCTGTGAGGCCCATCCCAGGAAAGGCTTGCGCCGACCCCGAGCTCCGCTTGTAGTGCATGCCTCTCCGTGCATTGCAGCCGTCCCGGGTTCGAGTATAATGCAGCCAGAGCCCCCACTCCGACCGCTCTCGAACCCTTCAGGTATACATCCTATATTTAGCTACATAATGGATTTTATGATTAAAAAATAATTAATTTTAATAAGTACGTTATATCAACAAATTATATAAATATATTTAGTAATAAATCCGCTTGATTTCTAAACAAAGGTTTTAATTAACTTAACTTTAGTTTAGAACTTTAGTACATATTACTATATTATAAACCAAAGAGTCAACGAACAGAAAACCAAAGTTTAAAGATACGACACGTGTTTCGCCTCTACACGAGGCATCATCAGGAGGTGTGGACTCGCCGAAGTTCGAAACGAGAGTGAATAAACATTTTTTTTTTTTTTTTTTTTTTTTTTTTTTTCGGATGGACGTTTAATGCAGTTAGCCGCAGATGGCTGTTACTGCGTCACCGGACTCTCGGCGAGCGCAGATGGCGCTCTGCCTTAAAATTTAGGTTGGGGCAAACAGCACAAGGGTACCCAACGGTGGGTCGAACCTCGGCTTGGACTGTTGCCAGGGGGATGATTGGACTATTGACCCAAGGCACCGTTAGGAATCGAACCTAACGATGTAGAGGGCCTGTAAGAGAGATTCCGACCACGCCGGCGCGGTCGGTAAGCGAATTGTGGAGTGTTACGTCTGTCGCGAGATGACTGCATTTCCGCCACCGGATTGGCGGCGGTGATGTCGTCATCTGGGTCGCCTAGAATATGTTTAGGCCTACGGAGGGATTTGACTACTGGCGGGTCTTTAGGATAGTCGGGACCGTTCGAAATGAGAGGATTCGGATGGTGGGGCGCGAGGTCATAATGCCGCCGGGCGGCGCGCTTCATGAAGTGAACAACGGACTCGAGATCGAAATCGCGGTGGAGGTCTATATTTCGCATATAGCCTGGGGCTCCGGAAATTCTGCGCAAAAATATGCTTTGCACAGCTTGTAAACGAACTACGTGACGCGTATGACAAAACACCACGGAAGCGTATGTCAATATAGGACGAATGCAAGCTTTGTAAAGGGTCAACTTATTTCTAAGTGACATTTTACTCTTCTTGCATATGAGGTAGTTAAGGCGACCCATGATAAATTTAGCACGGTTCACCACGTTACGGATGTGAGGCTGGAAGGTTAAGCGTTGATCGAGCGTCACGCCAAGGTACTTGGCGGCCGCTACCCATGGAATGGGTTGATCAAAAAGCGTAAGCGGTTGGGATTGGCATCTTCGGCCCTTCCTAGAAAAGTACACTGCTGCACTCTTCGTTGGATTGACCTCAATACGCCATTTGCGGAACCAAGCGCCAAGCGCCTTAAGGGCGGCTTGGAGTCGAATGCATGCGCGTTTGGGATTAGGATTGGATGCGTAAAGCGCGGTATCGTCGGCAAAAAGGGCCAACTCTACCTGCGGCGTGCGAGGGATGTCACTAGTATAAAGCGTAAATAGAAGCGGTGCTAGAACGGAGCCTTGCGGGACTCCGGCCCTGATGGGGCGAGGGGAAGAAAGCTTCCCCTCCACGCGGTATTGAAAGCTGCGACCAGATAGAAAGTCTCGTAAGATGAGCACGAGCCTATCAGGGACACCAAGTTGGGATAGCTTGTAAATCAAGCCATTGTGCCAGACCTTGTCGAAAGCTTTCGCTACATCGAGAAAGACAGCGCCGGTACCGGAAGGGTAAACGGCGTGCATATGAGTCATTATGTGCTCCGTGATGCGGAGCACCTGCTGAGGGCACGAATGTCTGGCTCGAAAGCCAAACTGTTCGTCAGGGAGGAGGTTATGATCGTTAACATGGGACCAGAGACGTCTCAGAAGGAGGCGCTCGTAGATTTTCCCAAGAGCACTAAGGAGACTAATGGGGCGATAACTGCTGGGCTCAGTTGCCTTCTTGCCCGGTTTGGGGATGCCAATAACAGTGGCCTCCTTCCAGGCGTCAGGAAAAGAGTGAATAAACAACGTTGCCCGGCCCGTATTTATACCCGTTATGACGATGAGTCGCCTGTTGTTGAGGATTTAGGGAGGAGACATTGGAATACTCGTATTTAAATCATTCAACAGCGTAATATTTGTTGTATATTGTGTTTTAAAATTTCTAAACACTCTAAAATATTTAACCTAAAACCTTTTTCACATGTATGTAATATATTAAAAGTATTGTTATCGTTTAAAGAATGACCAGTGTCTATTAAGTGCTTTGCAAAATGTGATTTTTCTGGACAGTTATTTCTATACGCTGAAACATGTTCTTTGTATCTTGTCTGAAAACTACGACCCGTTTGACCTACATAAACAGCATTACAATCATCACAAGTTAATTTATAGACACCAGATTTAGTACGTTATATTTAACGCCAAGTTAATCGTTATTAAAAAACCTGCTTAGTAATTTTAAAATGTCGGAAATATTGAAATATTGCGTTCGGTAGAAGTCTTTCCAAGTTTTGTTGAAAATAACGATTGTAACTACTCGTATGTTGGGTAAACACTTGATTCTGTGCTCATATGCTAATTTTAATCTTACTTTTTAGACTATTTGCATAAAAGAGAGGCAGAAACGAACTTCTGAGTTTTGAGTTTTCACGTGGGCTTAAAAAAATGGGGTTTGAGGTTTTTGTGTTTGCAGGATGAGGTAGATTTTGCAATGAGAATATAAATCAGTTTAAAATACAATTTTAATTCTTAGATCTGTTACTCCATAGATAATGCGAAAACGATTGTTTTTTGTATATGATTCAGAGATTAATTTGACAAAAAATCGACTAAATATGTTCAAATTTTTTTGCCGTGTTCAGTAACTGCAGCTGATTATGCGTATTTTATTTCCTGGTAAATAAATATTTGCGGTGTTTGTCAACGTAAAAATATAAAACCCGATAATTTACAATATAACGGTTTGAAACCCGATAGATTGTAACTTATTTTCTGATTCTGATTCTGATTCTATCGAAAAGTTGTGAACGCAAGTACTAGTACCATGCTCTTTAAAACATGGCGCAGTCGCCCACAGTTTTGAAAGTTACAAAATAACGATGACCTTTATAAAACTCGAATGTACGATTTTTAATAGTTCAATACTATCTTAAGGTACCTGAAAGAAAGCTATAATTTCATAATCCGATCACAAAAACCAACTCTTTACTGGCCTGACCGTGATCAAAACAGACATAAAAGACAATTATAAACGATTTAGGATGCTCAAAAGCTCTAAAACAGACAATCTTCTAAGTAATTTAAACATTAAAAAGTACATCAAGTTATAAATTTTAATGGCATCGCGACAGAAATTCTGAACAGGGTTTAGAGACTAAATAATCTTACGTTTCAAGTAAACTGGGTTGGAAAATCTGCTATCATCCGCCTGTACCTACCAAATCAGTAAAATATTATTTATTACCTATTATTTAAGAGCCGTCCACTCCCTCCTCCCATTCTTTCCATTTACCTCTATTTGGGCAAATTCAGTCCAATACCTTTACCTAAAGGAATTATTTTTGCGTTCTATTAGGTACGTATTGATATAACGATTTGGTGCAATAGTTACTGTAATGTTATGGTCTAACGTCAATAAATCTTTGAAATTGTTATATCATAAATTTACACAACATTATTAAAAACTTGTATCTACAGCTTTCGCCAAAATGCGAAAACCAAAAATAGTCGCAAAAATCCATAAAAAAAATAATATCTGTAATTCGTTCAAGTTTTTCCCGGGAGTTCAAGATTGTAACCTAGACTTTGTAATTGGGTGCCTTATGACTTTGTTTGAGATTATACGCCATGCCTAATATCATATCTTACGTGAAAATTTCAGTCATCTTTCTATGACAGCTCACTATATTCCTATAATGTTCCCACTGCTGGACTCAGGCCTACTCTCGGCTAAGAGAGTGAATGGGTCTTAATCCACCACGCGGACCCGCGGATTGGTGGATATCACATGCCATAGATTTTTTTTTATTCTGTCCTTTGACATGCTGGTTTCCTCACGATGTTTTCTTTCACCGTTGCGAGAACGTGGGATGCATACATAGATTTTTTCGACGAAAAAACCCATTTACGCATGACTGCCACCGGGATTCGGACCCGCGACCATCAAATCATAAGGCAAGGGCCTCATCCACTCGGCCACCACGTCCTCACTGGCACTAGATTCGAGGCACCCCAATACAAAGTGTAGATAAGTCCTACAGTCCCACAGATAAAATGTAGGCTTAGTAACAATGTCCCGTTGCCACCTTCCAAGTACGAAAAGTGCTCTCCAAAAAGCCCAATTTTTTGCAAAGAAACCCTTATCAGATCTGTCATGATCAAGTTTCTTCACAAGAGGCAAAGGTACGCTACCAATACCCTCTTGAGCAGCTTAAGAAATTCCATCAGCGAATATTTCGTATAGCCTGTTCCAAATACGTTGAGTTTCTACGAAATTCTTAGACCTAATACGAAATGTATTATCCAGTTATTCTACATGACAAAGTTCTAGGATGATGCTTAAATTTATCTAATAGTGCAGACCCGCGCTTATCCCGTTTAAATTAAGTTCTACATACATTATAATGTAGCAGCAAACTGGTTATATTAGTCAATCAATGGGACGCCTAGTCTATTGTTTAAATTAAATGGTTTAAGTTCACTCAGCTATGTGGTAGATTTTTGTCCGTCGTTTCCATATGGCTGGGTTTCAGACAAAATTAATAGAAATAAAATATTTTATTGTAGTCATAAAATATAGGTTGGGTACTTTGTAATGGGTATTATACCATGGCAGTCTTAGATTTTAGATGTACTGGATCTCTTTACCCTACACTAGGTCTCCTGTATTGTAGTGACTCAGTTCGGACTCTACAATCATTACCTATTCATAAAAAAACGTATATATGTCTACTATTAGAAACTACATTATGTAATACGTTCAAACTTTACCTATATGATTTGATGAGTGAATGAATGAATTAATGTGTTCAGCTACATTAAAATATTAGTTATATATTACAGACAGGTTTTCATTCATTGGACGTTGAGCTGGTTTCTTCTATCAATTCAAACGGTTTAAGCCACGGCGCTATTTGCCAACAGCCTAGGCGTTCGATGGAATTGCTAATTCAACCAACTGGCTGCGACATATACGCAAAAAGAGATTTGCCACTTGAATGAATTTCGGGACAAAGGGCATTATGTATTTGTTGGGAAAATAAAGATACACTTTCTTCGCCTTGTTCTCGCAAGTTTTATTTTCGGCGATCTTTATTTCTGTGGATAAGTTTCGGGAATTTTCTATTAAAACATTTTTAGGAGAAGATTATTTTTGAGTACTTATACACACATGAATAGGCAAAGTTTGTGACGATAAACAATAGATATTTGTACCACAAGCACGTCAAACGGCTAGGAATAGAATTCGGGAAGAGGTCTGTGGTTTCTCTAAATGCCCAAAAAATATTTATTTATTTTTTTTATTCTTCTTCTTTTTATCGTGTTACTATTTCTTTCGAACCAGTGTGGTGAAAGGATTTCAAGTGCGCCTCGAAGTGGCTCCTTTCGTGCACTCGACACATGTTTTCTAACTTTAGGTTCTACGACATGTCGGTTTCCTCACGATGTTTACTTCACCGTTGCGAGAACGTAGGATGCATACATAGATTTTTCGACCGAAAAAACCCATTTATGCATGACTGCCACCGGGATTCGAACCCGCGACCATCATATCGCAAGGCAAGGGCCTCATCCACGCGGCAACCACGTCCTCAAATGCTATTTTGTTCTGATACATGAATGCGAGCGAAGTTGTGTGTAGCAGCGAGTTTTTCTTACGTCGTTGGAGTAGAAAAGTAAAAGTTTCTGGATGAATATTTAGGAAAGAAGTTGAGATAGAGCATCAATTTGTAAAAAAAAAAAAGGTTTTACAAAAACATAATACAACCAACTTCTATTGGACTGTTTTAGTGACTGTAAAAAGGCAGCAAAATACGCAATTTCATTTACTTCGACGACATATTTTTTCAGTTATTTTGATATAAACACTAAACTGCTGAACTGATTTTGGTGAAATATAAATGGGACCAATCTGAAATGACCTCTAAAACATTAAATCAATTTATAAACAACAAAGTTCTGAGGTAAGTAACAAACAGAAAAAAACATTTATCCGAATTGATAAACTCCTCCTTTTTGAAGTTGGTTAAAAAAGATTCAAATCATCGCTCGCCCTTCGAAACGGTATTTGTTAGCCTCCAGCTAGACAATAAGTCTAGCGTATAGATTTCATCTCGATTTTATTACAGTACCGAGCATTTCAAATTGATTTGATAAGTAAAGTTGAAAGCTATGCAAGAAATAAAATAGGTAAAAAAAATCAATAAAAAAAATATTTTGGACATTTCACACAACGCCATCTAGCTCCAAACTAAGCAGAGCTTGTGCTATGGGAACCAGATGGCTGATAGAATACTTGAATTCTTTTATTTTGTAAATACATAGGTACATAAAATACATAGAACACACCCAGACTCAGAACAAACACCGATGCTCATCACACAAATGTTTGTCCTGAAGCGGGAATCGAGCCCGCGACACCGGGTGTGGCAGCCCAATACACTTGCCATTCGACCATCCGTATCGTCAATTAAAATTAAATTTACCTTTGGGAGCAGTCCTAATGCGTTAGGATTGCTGTGTTCCAGCTTGAAGTATAGCATGTCTCTATCTAAACTCCCTACCATTCCTAACCCTACTGCCTAGATCACACGTATCGAGCACTCGGCCTAGACAGTGCTCTCGGCCGACTACTCGGTACGTATAAACATAGTGCCGAGTGCTCGGCTTAGCGAGTGACGTAAGCTTTCACTGTCTCGGCCGAGTACTCGGTACGTGTGATCTAGGCATACGGGTGGACTATATCGAATCATCCCTTATCACGTTTATGAAAAAATGGATTTCAATGCCAAACGAATCCAAATTGACTCTCGACCCGTGAACCTGTACTCGAAACTTCACATTTGGGCATCTTCGAACATTTATTCTCGAAGTTGGGCGTATAAAAATCCTTTGTATTTATTTTGTTAGATATAAATTCGAAAATCGTAGCCTCTGGTAGTAAAACTGTTTTTTTTCTATTTAGATTAAACATTGTATACAAGAATACATAATATAATACAAGAATGATATAAATAAAACCAATGTAGGACGACAGAGATGGCCGAGTGGCAAGTGCATTAGACTGCTACGTCAAGTGTCGCGGGTTCGATTCCCGCTTCAGGACAAACATTTGTGCGTTGAACGTCAGTGTCTGTCCTGAGTCTAGGTGTTTCCTATGGATCCTTTGTATTTATTAACAAAAAAAAGTTATGTATTCTATCAGTTATCTGGATCTCATAGTACAAGCTTGCCTTAGTTTGGGGCATTAAATTAAATTAAATTAGTAATGGCGTTGTGTTGAATGTCCAAACATTAAAAAAACATGTTTTTTACGTAACCACTGCGGCTGCGGTAGTGTGTCTCATAAGCATGGAAATGATTGCTACTTCTATTTCATCGTCACATGGTGATATGATTTCATTTTGTCACAGTGAAATCACCGGTGATTTTTCATCGGTTCATAGGTAAGTGATAAATCACATTTTGTTAAAATAATTCACTGATAACGTTACGTCACACAACCACTCCCGTTCAGTATCAGTACACTACTGACTGTCTGTTATTGCTATTTACGATACGAATGAAATTGTGATCTGTGTCTCAGAAAGTAACAAGTCTTATGTGTGATCAGTTTCATATCATGATAAATAACATGTTACTCAGTATACTTACTATCCATGCCTAGTGTCTAAGCAGAGCGTTCTGAATAAAATATGAAAATTGAGAAATGTGTCGGGAATTCCTAGCAAAAAGCTTCATCACCCGTATTTCTCCGCAGACGATATTTTATTAGATTGCGGATTCTTTTAGCGGAGCGACGTCTGCAACTGCATTGCGAGATTCGTTTTACGAATGTTTGATTTGGCGGGCGGTTTCTTGGAAAATACAGACTATTTCAATCACAATCATGAACAAGATGGATAGATAGAATATTCTTCATTGTATCACATTGAGGACGTGGTGGCCGAGTGGATAAGGCCCTTGCCTTGCGATCTGATGGTCGCGGGTTCGAATCCCGGTGGCAGTCATGCGTAAATGAGTTTTTTCGGTCGAAAAAATCTATGTATGCAATTATGCATCCCACGTTCTCGCAACGGTGAAGGAAAACATCGTGAGGAAACCGGCATGTCGTAGAACCTAAAGTTCGAAAACATGTGTCGAGTGCACGAAAGGAAACTCGTTCGAAGGAACTAGTGACACGATATTTTTTTATTTTTTTATTGTATCACCTTACTATTAAATTAAAAACAAGCAATACAAACTCAAATTACAGTGCGGTCTTATTCTATCTTCAAGTTAACCGATTCTCTAGTGGTCTTCTTATGTAAATTTCTTTAAATTGTAAATCTGTGGATAATACAGTGGGTTTATAGTTAAGCTAAGTACTATAATCATTAATTAATATGTATTGTATATTACAGCTGTTTAATGTCCCTAATACTTAATTAAAATTATATATAAAGACAGTTTTATAAATTGTTTTACAAACATAATTCATAATAATCTATAGATGAATCTTAGTTCGGAAGTCTTACCTTCAGTAATTAAAAAAATCTTACATTTTCCAGGCAAAATAAAAAAAATGCTACCAAAATACTATCGCTATATTGGACTCCTACCATTTTTATTATTTCATTATAGATAGGTATTTATTGAAAATCCAAAGCTAGGTTATATTGATTCTTTTAGGGAAATTTGTTTTTAAATGGCCGCTTAACAGATGTATAAAATATCAAAATCCATTAGGGCAGGTATTGGATTTCTTCAACACATAAAGTACTTGAGCTGAAATCTTACCTAAAGCCTCTGTTCGTAATCCAGATTCTTAGAATACAAGTTCTATTAAGTAGTATGTTTCCTGGAAGTTCTTCTTCCATTTAATCTACTCTTTGATTGAAGCACCCGTACCTTTGAAATAGGACGTCTTTGAGCGTAATGTATCAAAGTTATAACGCTTAAGATCTGGGATTTCAATTGTCTCTCAATCGATCGGGTGATTAAGTACTTGCGCTAAAATCCTAGAACGTGACGTCACAACTATAACGAATATGGTTGTAGGTTAACATCCTGCTATATCTACAGAGCCTAGACTAGGGTTTACTAGGCTTCGTGACACGACACACAAAGCATCAGGAGGCTTAACGTCATCGCACCGTTACATGAGGCATAACGTCGCATCGTTACACGAGGCATAACGTCGCATCGTTATACGAGGTATCATTAGGTTAGAAACACGTGTTGGAAACTAACTGAAGTTTTGTAAGTTCAGGATTTGATTTTACACTAAAATGATGACGAGAGTTAAGTAAGTTAAGGCCGTAGTTAAGAACGTAAGCGGATTTACGAGTATATATCTTCCACCAATTTTATCAGCAAAAATTATTATTATTAATTAATTGATTAAGATGAAGATATAATATTATATCTTGACAAGGGTCACCACACCAGATATCTGGACTAATCGCCGTAATGCGAAAGACTGAGATTTAAATTAATTTTGAGACGTGTGCCAACCCTTCATCAAATAGGTACGTCACGTGTCACGTAGATCTTAGATTGGAGAGTTTTGGGCAGAAGTTTAGGCCCGGCTTAGATAAGCTTGGGTGGGAGGTTGGCTGTTGATATAGGACTAATAGTGTACATAATATATTAAATATTTGCCCTTATCCATTAAATACATATTGATAGATAGAGATGAATAAGTCGCGCCCAGACTGCCCCATCCAAAACAGATGGATTTTTTTTTTACATATTTGAATAAATAAGTAGGTATTTATTATAATTCATCAAATTCAATTTATGATTCAGTTTAAATTAAAATATTCAATCATTATTCAATTCTTATTTATTCATATTTGACATTTATTTTTAGTTCTTGAGTTCTCTTTTGATGTCATTTTAAAAAAATATTTTACGTGTGCTATAATATGGATGTATTGTCTGATAATAAATGAATTAATTATAATAATAATAAATTAAATAGATAGAAAGAGGACATGAACAAAGCAGGTGTGAGTACAGAGATGACGGCTGATAGAGACGAATGAAAGAAGAAGACATGTTGTGCCGACCCCACGTAAGTGCAGGGAGATGAGAGATGATGAGAGATGAGAGATAAGGGCAGGGAGATGATGATGATCCATGATCCATATAAATAGATCAACTAAGTATAATCTACAAAGATTTATTGATAAAAAAAGTTGTGTGTGTGAAAAGGTCTTAAGCTGTGTGTATGGTCACACGACAGAATTGAAAACTTCTTCAAAGGCAAGATTAATAATACGAAATACAACAATATTTCACAGTTTGACAGACAGTGAGTACATTGACATGACAGTAGAAAGGTATATAAAATATAATAGTAGAAAATAAAAATAAATAAATATTTTGTACACATATTATAAACAATACAATACATTTTACACAACGCCATCTAGCCACAAACTAAGCAGAGCTTGTTCTACGGGAACCAGATAACTGATAGAATACTTAAATACTTTTTTTTGTGAATACATACATTCATAGAAAACACCCAGACTCAGGACAAACACCGATGTTAATCACACAAATGCTTGTCCTGGAGCGGGAATCAAACCAGCGACACCAGCGAGGCAGTCCAACACACTTGCCACTAGTTACTTATAATGTCACTAGTTCTTTCGAACCAGTGTGGTGAAAGAATTTCAAGTGCGCCTCGAAGATGTTCCTTTCGTGCACTTAACATGTTTCGAACTTTGTAGGTTCTATGACATGCCGGTTTCCTCGCGATGTTTTCCTTCACCGCTAAGCAAATAATATAAAGCAATAATGCACACTTAGATTGTCTACCGGGTTCGAACTCTCGGCCAACACGGCACGGGTAGTGTCTGATAGACCATGATTATTTCAACTCGTAAGTAAAAAGATTCATAAGTATTTGCTATAAAGTAAACGAGGCGATTCTGTAAACTAATATTTCGGGCTTTCGCTAAACAAACAATACACAACTTCGGCCCCAAATTGTTCTCAATAGTTTTCGTAAATCCAAAGTTTAGGTTTCAGTAACCAGGGATCAAACGAAGGAAACCACTTAGCAATTCAAAATTTTGATTTCGATTCAACAAACCTCTATGTTTATTTATAAATTCAATTTAAGGTTTGTTTGTTTCGGCATCTGTGGGAAATCTACTAAAACAACTCGATTGGTCGAGGGGCAAGTGTGCTGGATTTTCACGCTGGTGTCGCGGGTTCGATTCCCGCTTCAATACAAGCACTTGTGTGATGAACGTTGGTGTTTGTGAGTCTAAGTGTTTTCTAAGTATTCTATGTATGTTTTTACAAATAAAAAGTATTTAATTATTCTATCAGTTATTTAGTTCCCATATATAAGCTGTGCTTAATTGTGGGATTCGGCGTTCGGCGTTGTGTAAAATGAAGAAAATATTTTTTTTATTTTTTTTATTTTTATTTATTTAAAGGAACCTAAAGTATTTATTTATTAACTTAATTAAACTCTTCGATAAGAATAAGTATGAATACACTTCCGTTTTGTAATGAATTTAAATCGCGTTCTTAGTAGAAATCTGTTAAAAGCATCTTTGTGTTAATCTGGATGAATTTGGAGCGGCTAAAGGTTAAGTTCGGTGAATTATGGTCGCATTAGTGAGAGATTGTAGCCTTGTGCCGCGTGATATCTTCTGAAAATTAACGCGAATCTAGCCCAAATATATTCTGAACAAACATGCTTGGAAATTCGAACCACATTTTGACAACATTTTTCGAGTTAAATCTACCTTGCCGGGCCTAGGCTGTCTGTCAGTCAGTCAGTCAGTCAGGCCCAAGCATAAAGATAGGGGGCGACAACCGAAGGTATCCGAGATCTGTGGGTCCAAGCCTTTGATATTATTGATAATGATTGACGGTGTAATGTATTTTAATTTTTCAAAAGAAATTTTCGTGTCAGGAGTCTTACAAAGTCAATTTTATACAAAATGCTTAATCCTGACTTATGACAGACAGACAGCCTATAGGCTAAGCCAGTGGACGTAGAGACTTGAAACTTGAATGATGTGTTGGTCAAGAGCTGTAAGTGCGTATTATAAAAGTGTTTTTTTAAGTCGCAAACAGTATTGTCGAAGCCATTAGACTATTACCTAAAATAAGAATATCACACTTAAAATACCCGAAGTGAAGGTCCATTAGAGTAAAGGATAAATTAATCTAAAAATTACTTGTAATTCCGGTATGAATTTTATAAATCTTATCCTCAAACGAATTGAAATAAATTAACAAATTTAACAAAAAGCATAAAATTTTAATGAATTAACAAGTTACACGGAGAAAGTACGTGCCTGAAATACATGCAGGATTTAACCGTTTTAAAACTACATTACAGCCAGAAATGTGTCGCCGTGATTCAGTTGGATTTCATAAAATTGGAATATCGGATGCGGCATACGGGAAAAAAAGGAAAGATGATAATTTGTGTCATCTTCTTTTGACCTGAACGACATCAAAATAATGGTAGCGTAGCATTATATGATTACAAAATGAATTGCCTGTATCGTTAATGCCATGACCGTGAGATAAATATATTTTTGAATAAGCAATGATCTTTTCTACTGTTATATCAATGTAGGTATACACTGTCATACTGTAAAATAAGTTTTTATTTTTGTCGTGTGGTCTTAAGTACACATTTTTTTATGAGAAACAATTATGAAATCAAATATGAAATATGAAAGTAAATAATTCGAATTTTCTTTTTCTTCCAAACGTGTCACTAGTTCTTTCGAACCAGGGTGGTGAAAAAATTTCAAGTGCGCCTCCAAGAGGCTTCTTTCGTGATCTACTTGCACTATTTGAATTTTATTCTGTGCAAAAAATAGCCTTCTCAATTTTTTCGTTTGTCTCCGTCCGCTGCTGCGTTTTAACAGCCGTATATCACGTAAATTCAGTTTCACACACAGTTTAACTGCGTTACTCCAAAATACGTGGAATCCACTCAGACGTATTAAAAGTTTTTTATGTTCTTGTTTATGTTATTTGCAATGAAAGTTATGGCCATACTATACCGGTATGCGATCTCGCTGGTTATATCTCAATAAAAAATCACGTGTGACAAACAGACAACGGATACCGATATTGTTTTGTACTGAAGTAAATGCATTTGTTTGTAATCCTAACGCGAGTGGGCCATCCTAATTTTACTTACTTAATTACATTAGTAGTTATAACTATAATACTCTAATTTAAATTTTTCAATTTCTATTTTCTTTCTTAAATACCAACCTACATAGTTATAGTCAAATTGTTTTGCTTCACCGTTTAGTAGGTGTTTTTATTTATTTATTACATACTATTCCTACAATTGTAGTAAGTTGCTCACGTTGGTATATACAATTATGTATTACACGTTTTAAAATTGAAAAATTATGTATTAAATTTGTTTTTATAACTCTGTGGATAACGCAGTGGGCTATAATATTGTTAATGTAAGATGTTATAATTATTAAGCAAAATGTATATTATAGTTGTTTGTTGTCCTAAAAAAATATAATAAAAAAATAAAATAAAATGCGTCGATATAGCGTTTTCTTTTGGAATTTATGAAAAACTGTTGTGAAGATCTGAGAGAGATGAATGTCTTTTTGAAGGTTCAATGCTTCCCTCTCACTATTCAGTGGTATTTACGTTCACTAGAACAGTCCAATTGAAGTCAGTTGTACTTAGTATGTTTTTATAAATCCTTGATTATAAGTATTAGTGGAATTAGTGTAACAAAACTCGAGTGTACAATTTGGTTAAAGCTTTGCCGAATACTTGGCGAACACTCAAAATAAAATATCACCGACATTTCCCATTTTCCCGATTCGACGACATTAGCCCGACCTTTTTCGGTCAGCTTTTAAACGGTAGCCGTAAAATATCGATCGAAGATTTATTCCGATCACGATATGATATATTTATGCCATTTGTTAAGCGAACGTGTCTACATTTCTAAAGTTAGAACATACATCTAAGTTATACCATACGTCTAAGTTACGTTAAGTTATAACTGTAGTTCGCTGTTGCATTATGGGTAAGGCTGCCTTGGATATGGTGCTTCTAAACGAAATGTAGGCCGACCAACAAAGCAACACATTGGTTTGTTGTTTAAACAAGCCTAAAAACTCTAAAAAGCACAGTTTTTTCATCAGATACTCATAATATTTCACACATCATCATCTATCTATATTTATAGATAGATAGATAGATAATTCTTTATTGCACACCACAAAATAAGAAAATAAACAGGAACACAAACAATATAAAAAAAGTGAAGCACAATGGGCGGTCTTATCGCTAAAAGCAATCTCTTCCAGACAACCTTTGGATGGATCTGGAAATGATGGGAATAGATAATGACGGTGGCGCGTTTAAATAAGTTGTATACATAAACCTACATAAACATAAATACTTATATAAATAAATACTATATGTAAAAAAAAGATAATTATTTTATAATATCATACTATACTATACCTACATATAAATTATATATTTATCTTGATTATCTAAAGCCGTGTATTCATTGAGAAACATTTGTTTATAAACACTGTTTCAGAAACAAAATTTACGTGTTTGTAAAACCATATGTTTCTGAAACATATACATTTGTTTCGGTAAACATTACGTGTTTCTCAGCATGTTTCTGTGCTCCCCGCTCAGGATGGAGAGCAATCAGTTTCGCAACAGATCCAAATGAGTGTAGATGCGCTTGAAACTTGTTTCATAAACATGGAGATAGTGTGGAGCGGCGGATTTTTTTTTAAATTAATAGAAATACTTGAAATGAAGTGCATGTTTTGGGATGGCCCATTATAAAAATATATTAAAAAAATGACGCGTGGGAAGAAATTTCTAATGATATAAGAATCTCTCTCTCTCTATCTTCGGGTAGTTTTTATCCTCCGTGCCTCGGGCGACACATTGTAAACAATTGATGATGTGAACGGCAGAGTTTCCGAAACATTGTTTCTGTAAACATCTACGTGTTGTTTCAGAAATAATTCAATTCAATTCATTTATTTGGGACATTAACAAAATTTACATGGTGTCGTGCATTTCTTATTTAACTCTATAGTAACTAAGTTGCATGCAATTTCAATTATAAATGACCACATCGTGCATAAAACTTATAGTACACAAACTATACCTAGCAAAACAGTTGGACCTAATAATTTAAACACTTTACTTTAAAAAAACGAATCTGCCTAAATCTTAAATTTATCATGCACGTAAAATATGTTACAAAAATATAAAATACATCACACAAAATGAAAATGAAAATAAATACCTATAAACAAAAGAGAAAGGAAATATAAACAAAATAATACAATCTATTTTATATAGCAAGATGGGTCTATAATAAAGGATAATGTATCCGAAACATTGCTTCTTAATGAATACATGGCTTAAGTTATTTTTATATCATAAATATGTTTATTAGGTATGATAAATGTGATTGCGTTGTTTAGTTTTAAGCATATTTCCGACACAATGTACAAATTGTTTGAGAATAAATGAAATTAAATGAATGAAAAATATAGTATTTAAGTATTCTATCCACAGATATATATCTAGGATTCTATCAGTCATCTGGTTCCCATAGTACTAGTTCCGCTTAGTTCTGGGCTAGATGGTGTTGTGTGAAATATCCAAAATATTTATTTAAAAAGGTAATATATATTTATATTTCAGTTGCAGCTTACTTAACCATCCGAGTTATATTCAATAAGAGCTGTAACCTAGGTCGTAGACAATAGGAATATTTTAAACAAACAATTGGTTTGATCCAACTGGATCCATTTTCACCGACCACAGTTTATCTATCAGTGTCCTCACTTGAGCCTTCTTTGAACGCATGGTAAAAATGTAGAAGGTATGCTACTCCGGGAAGCTGGATTTGTGATGTATGGACACTGACTTCATCGCCTGCTGCTGCTGTCAACGGTCAAACGGTCAATATTTTTTTATTCAATTTTCTTGTTGTCATAACTTTGTTTTAATTGATATCCAATCGGGATATGAAATATTTTGCTGTTTTTTTTTCAGAATATTTTTACTATTCTTTTCGTAGTTTTTGCAATCAAATGCGCTTCATGTCCAGTAAGAACTTTACACCTTACGAAAAAATGGATTGATTGGCCGAAAAAAAATTATAATTCAATAATTTATAATAAATTTTATATAATAGCCAAGTTCAAGTTTCCATAACTTTGCAATAATGCAAATAGTTAGTGACGCAATTCAGGTTCGCTCACAAAATATTTGTGTAAATGCTGCAGAGAGTGCAGAGATGACGTTAACATCGTCCTCTTTCTGTCATTATCCGTGGGTGGGGTCGGACACATCATGTGTACTGCTTCCATTCTTCTCTATAAGCCGTCATTTTTGTGCAAGCCGCTGGCCCGGGGCGGCACAACCCACCGGCTTAGCGTTTTTTATGCGATTGTTCAAAGGAGCCTGGTTTCCCAGGCCGGCGGGCTGTGCCGCTGGGAGCCGGTGGCTTTGGTGTGTTGACGACAACATATAGATAACAATCATTTAAATATGAAGGTGAATGGACTAAGGTTAGGCAGAGTAGCATACCTTGTATATCTTTACCATTCTTGAACGATAGCCTCGTATTAGTTCAGGGCGAGACAAATGTACGCAATCGAAAGCGGTTCGGCCCAACGACGACTGTTACCTTCCATCTTCTTCCCAGCTTCGGGACAACTTTATGGGTATCTTTTGTCTTGGGGTAGCGTGACGAGATGTGACCCGTTTTATCGGGGGCTGAGTGTTTTACGCCATTTTTAGGGTAGTTTTTTTGAGTACTACGAACAAACAAGCTTAAGTTTTCGACAGACTTCAAAAAAGGAGGAGGTTATCAATTCGGTTGAATATTGTTTTTTGATCTGACTACGTGACTAAACCCCGATTCAGAATTCAAGATTTTTTTTGTAAACATAGGTGTGACCACCCTAAAAAATACTTATCAAAGTGACGTTTACTCAATTTTCCTAAATACTTATGGTACGGTTTATTTTCTAGTCAATATCCATAGAATGGAAAATAGCAATGGTTTTGTACTGATTATTATATTTTATTTAATTTTTTTCAGAAAGTTGTAACACGACGAAATTATATTAGACAAAAATATTTTAAGACATTGGTATCATCGGAGTAAATCATAGAAGTTCGAAACAATTTTTGGTTTTTGACCTAAACGTGTGTTTGTAAATTTTATTCGTCTCTTGTCCGTTTACGAAGCCGAATGCGTTCTTTTTTCACTTCTCGTGTGCAATTGTGTGAATCGAATTAATTTTTGTTAGGAATTTGCTATGCACCTTCGCATAATATTATGATTAATAGCTCAGTAGTATAAATTCACAAATTCTATTTCCTATTCTACCTACCTCTCAGTGTTCTAAAGTACCTGAATATGTT
Organism: Lobophora halterata; assembly: GCA_932526365.1. Lineage (NCBI taxonomy): Eukaryota > Metazoa > Arthropoda > Insecta > Lepidoptera > Geometridae > Lobophora > Lobophora halterata. The sequence goes on from OW052007.1 coordinate 790,083, forward strand.
TACTTAAGAATTATTTAGGTAAAATGGGAAACTATCGCACAAGCAAAACCACGCGCTATTACTAGTAATAGTGATCCGTGGTATAAACTCGTTTTTAACTCTGACCTGTCTCTGTTACAGTGACATATCATGATACTTCTTTGTTTACAAAAAAATCTTGAATTATAAATCGATGAATGCCGGCTGCATGCACGAAAGTCAACGCTTTCGTGCATGCAGCCGGTATTTTCCGGCAGCCGTCATTGTCAGGTAACGCTCATTGTCGCGTTACGCTGATGACGTTGTCACGTTAAACTATCGTCGTTTTTATCGTCGTCATTATCGTCCGTAAACCAACTTTACAAACAACCATTTTTTTATGTATGTTACCTTTTTCGTTGAACTTTGTTGTTTATTAACCGATTTGAAAAAATATTTTTTGTTTGAGAGGATATAATTTCAGAATGGAGATCTTTCAGAGGCGAAAGACGCGTAAATTGTTTTCTAAACAGAATTTCATATCAAATTCATGATCATCCTATTATTTTTGACACAATGTTATTTAGCAAAAAATAATCCTATGATGAAGCCTTTCGATTGGTATGATAAAGCTACAGGGTGATTATTTTACTCGTGTTACGGGTTCGATTCCTTTTTTTTTTACAATGGTAAAATGCAATTACGCATACCCTACCTATACATTACCATGCGGGTTCGATTCCTGGTTCAACCATGTAATTATTTCAATATCTATGAATGCAGTTTAAATTGTTGTTAAATTCAAATAATGTTTTCTTTCAGTAAAATGTTTCATCTACAATATTCAAGGTACTTTTCCTCCGTGGCATATTCACGGAACGCCCTGTATATTAATGATGATGATAATTGATTTGAGCTTAGACGAAGAGTTTCATACCTGATCAATCTATGTGATATTTGCAGTAGAAATAACTAAAACTGGCAGTCTATCGTTTACTATTAATTCTGGTAAAAATAGTTCACAGAGAGTGTTCATTTATTCTGTGGTCCTGACAAAAATAGCTTTGGAGAGAAGGAAATGGATTTGGGTAGAATGGAGGATTCCAATGGTAATTTGTAGTTGTCAATGGAAGGTGTGATCCGGTTAGACGATTACGTGTATTGAAAGTTTTGGGAATTTTGAGACTTTATTTTGTCGACTTGCCATTGGCAAACTTTAGAGACAGCGGGGCTATTTGCTAAGCCGTCATTAGTTCTCGTAATCGGATTGAATGGTCAAGAGGGGGAAAAAAATGACGTCACCCGAGGATTTCTGTCGCTATCGGCTTCGAGAGGTCGGCCATTTTCTGTCAGATTTGACGTACCATTCGATAACGAGAACTAATGACGGCTTAGAAAATAGCCCCGCAGAGCTCTTCTGGAGAAGAGCCGTAATAAAGAAAAGATTGGAAAAAATGGCGCAGTGAAAATGAGGTATATACCCAACAGTGGGATGCAAAAGGCTAGCTAGATAGATTTTATGCACGTATATTTTTACCAAAACTAAAATATTATCTAAGTTTAGAATTTGAAATAGTTGTTGTACCAAAGTACGTATGTACATACATTATTGCGTAAACTTTATTCATTCAATCAGAACGGGAAGTAGGTACGTAAAAAAACAATGAATTCTCACGTACCACCTAAGTAGTTCACGAAAGGAGGTGCACTTAAAATCCTTTTACCACACTGGTTCGAAAGAACTAGTGACACGTTAAGAAGAAGAACCTAAGGTTTGTTGCTTATATAAACCTTTATGTAAGCACAAACCCCGCGCAGCTCTTCAAGGCTTTTGTTACGTGACGTAGCGTAGGAATACGTCTATGTATGATGTAACCAATGTAACTAAGTTTTATGTGAGAACTGAACTAATGTTATCTATCCCAGCCTTAGAAGACAAACAAATTCAAAATAAAACATGTTGCAGCCCGTGCACTGCCAACGATACGATTTATTTTTTGACGTGACTACGTCTAATAAATCGATGAACGCCGGCTGCATGCACGAAAACGTTGACGTCATTGTCTGGTAACGTTCATTGTCCCGTTGCGCTGGTTATGACGTTGTCACGGTAAAACTATCGTCCGTAAACCAACTTTGCGGGCAGCCAATTTTTTTTACGCAAAAATACTAATGTAATAACAAAATGAAAATATATTATTTTGAAACTCTGGATTTAAAACAGATTCATTTCAAATTAAAACACAAATAAAAATAACTAACAAAAACAAGCTGTCTGTACATTTTTCCGAAGAGACGAAAGAGTGTTGTAGTGTCTTAAACACAATTAAACTAACAAAAAATCGCTGATCCTTTATTCTTGAAATGTAAAAGACCTATGAGGCTAGAGAATATATAAAACTTTACCTTATATACTTATTTTTAAACAAACACAAAACGCGTTATTTTCCGCCTAACAAGAGAAAACGGGTCGAATAAACTCGGAACGACTCGTATAAACTCGGGTTTGAATCGGACGCAGCGTACAAGCTCCAAAACTAACTGAGACAAATGCGGGTAGTTGTACCAAAATACGTTCCCGATCCTTTAGTGAGTGATCGCGGCCATTACCACGAAGCTTTGTTTGAAAGAGGCTTTCAATTATTGTTTTTTTCTTCAGATATTTTCAGGCAGGTGCGTTCCGTAAGCTACCGTAATGGCTCTTAGTTTGTTTTCAGGATCCGGTAGAGATTCAGGCTTGTATTTATTGAACAGATTTTACCTTTGATCGATTTGATCAAATTACTGGTTTTGACGATGCTAATATAATTTGAGCTTAGGTTATCAACGAATCTCTGAACTTGATGCTTGATTGAGAATGGGGCTAGAGAGTTGAATGAATTAATGAACTAATATATAAATGAATGAATACTAGGATTGACAAATCGTCGCTCTTATTTGACTAATTGAAAAGATTTCCTATTTTTTCCCTTCTTGTCGCAAACAACGATATTTAAAGTCTTATAAAATATATCTCCATTTGTTTATGAGTGACAAATGCAAGATTACGTAATATACCGGGTGGTACCCCATATTGCAGAAATACCAACCTTGGAAAATTAAGGTTCTTGTAGAAACTTAAGCTCGTTGCAAGTTTAAAAACTTCGAAATAAGACAATAACCGATTCCGTAAGCTCCAATACCCAAGGGTTGGAAGTTAAAACTAACATTACGTAAGTAAAGCGACCCGCTTTATACTTAACAAACAAAGCTGCACTCTCAAGAAATAGAGTTTTACAGAAACGTTCGTATACAGGGTGATACAAATGTTGAGTAAAATTTTATTTATCAAAATTTTATAGAGTATAATAAATGATCTACACGAACTTGAATAATCCCTAAACAAAATCCACATTAACGTTTTTTTCGAAAACATGTGTCAATTGCACGAAAGGAGCCACTTTGAGGCGCACTTAAAATCATTTCACCACACTGGTTTGAAAGAACACGATAAGCAAAAAAAAATAGATATCAAAAGCGGAAAATAAAGCCATTGAAATTACCAAGTTGCAGAACATTTTCTCACCCTGTATAAAAACTTAGTCCACATGTTGTAGTTTGCCTACGGAACTCTGCCTTGGACTTTTCAAGATGAAACTGCATATTTTCAGATCAAAAATCCAGCGAAGCACATTTAAATATTGTGTTAGACTTTTTTTTTGTGGTGCGTCCTGATGAAGAGACAGACAGACATACTGCGAGTTTCTCTGCGTTTTGGCAGTCAAGCAATAATGGCCAATCAATAATCAATAATCAACCGACTTCAAAAAGGAGGAGGTTATCAAAACTTTTTTGTTTATGAACCGATTTTAAAAAATGTTTTTTGTTTGTTTGTGAGAATATACCTTCTTTCAGATTGGTTCCATACAAATATCATCAAAATCGATTCAGTCGTTTAGTTTTTATATCCAAATAACTGAAAAAAATATGTCGTCGAAGTAAACGAAATTGCGTATTTTGCTTCCCTGTGACTTTTCAGTGGTGTTTACGGTCACTAAAATAGTCCAATTGAAGTCGGTTGCCTATGTTTTTGTAAAACCTTGATTATTATTTTAGCTTATGCTATCAAGAAAAAATTTCAACAAAAAGTAAAGAAAAACTTAAACCAGAAAAGAATATGTCTATGATCATGGATATAAAAACGCGCAATATGATGCTTCCAGCGGCTTCCATTGGTGCACAACCAGGTCCGAACTCACGATGTGGAAGTGTGATTATTGCGAAGGTAAAACAGCGATTATCTTCAAATTATCTTACCTAAAACATCCTAAAGCAAGTAAGACATTTTACAAAAAATATTACCTCCTCAGTGAAGCTACGTCGTCGGGTATAATAGGCATATTCTAGGCTAGTTCCTTTGTTACTTTCCACTACATTAGCCTAGGCGCGAGGTTATGTGGGGATTCTCCATCAAAATTCGATTAGCATTATTTCGATTAGGTCAATGAGCAATGAATATGTAACCATTTTGACCCAAATTTTAAGGGTTCCGTGGATGTTAAATTAAATTTAGTGGGATAACTGACATCCTCCAGTAAACGTAGTAGGTTGTGGGTTTGGCTGATAAGGTATATTATTCCCATCTGATCCTGCTCTGTCCGCCTAGGAGGACAGATGGGCCAAAACAGTTATAAATGTCCTCCTTTTAGCAACAGGGGGACAGATGAAACTTTTATTACTGAATTCTTTTAGGTATAAAGTATTGGCTGTAATTCCACAAACTAAAAAAACAGGCTTCTCTGAACTGATGTTGTTGAAATTTGGCATCATTTATGAAGAGATATTTCAGTCTAAGAATGCACGAATGAAATTTCATTTCATTTCACCCCTTCTCTATTGCCGACTTACAATAACCCTTATGCCTTGATCACACGTATCGAGCAAACAGCCCAGACAGTGCTCTCGGCCGTACTCGGTACGTATAAACATAATATCACCGAGTGCCCGGCTGAGCGAGTGATGTAAGCTACTTGTTTACATCACTGTCTCGGCCGAGAAACATTTTACTGTCTCGCCCGTTTGCTCAGTACGTGTGATCAAAGCATTACTTAGACTGATCGCGCGAGTGGAGGGGTGTGCTTTTAGACTGAAAGATCTGTACCAAATGCTTCAAAATATAATAAAACCAATTTTTCGCCATCGGGAAAACGTTCAGCAAATATTTTGTTCGTTCACGAAGGCTTTGAGAATCGCTCTATTAAGAATATTTCAATACGTTCCATATTGCACAATATAAATATCCTGGCAGTATTGCCACTTAATAACTATAACCTAGCAGCCCTAGAATATGTCTGTTTTTCTGTATATTTTTGATTGTTTTATGATGGTGTGCAATAAAGAATAATCTATGTATTTATGCATCCGTCTGATTTTTTCCGAATTAGTCTTTGATCAAATTTTAGCAAAACTTAGTTTGGTCCGAATTGTGAGTCAAAAGTTCCCGAAGCACCTTGTAGCGATTTTGTCGATAGACGTCTTGGAAGCCAGAAATGACGCAGCGGTGGCTAAAATCAGGATTACATAATCTGACAGGTCAGTTATATTAAAATTTAGAATTTATTAATTTCGCAATCATGTAAATGTGAAAAAGGTCTTAACTTTTCATAATAGTTATAACATGAGCCCTGTTATGGCGCAGCGACACAAAATAGGTAGAATAAGGCGCGGTGCTTATAAAATAAATCTTAATTAAGCTACACCTACCTATACTTCTTCTTAGCATGTCACTAGTTCTTTCGAACCAGTGTTGTGAAAGCATTTCAAGTGCGCCTCGAAGGCTCCTTTTTATTTATTTTAATTTTATTTATTTGGTACAATAACAGAAAACAAATCTTTAATATTTTTCTGGTTAGAGTTTATAAATAAACATAGAGCAAAGCTAGGATGTCATCAAGTAAAATAAAAAAACTATGATAACGGTAATATTTTAAGCTTGTTGCATATTTTTTTTTTAGATTTATATGATGTGTTTCCATACTATTGTAGCCTTCGTATTTTATGTTATGGGAACGATTTCATGGCTTATCTGACGAGATCACAAATATATTGTGAGAATATTAGGTTTTGTGAGTGAAATGTATTGTGAGTGAAATCGCGTAGAAGTGACAAACAAGGCCTGTATCAAAAGTTATCAGGTGTGAAGACACGATTGAGGCAATTATATGGATAATTATCGATATTTTCGGATTATTAACCATCGGCAGAAACAGAGGATGTTCTTACTTTGGCACGTTCATATTTATGTTTTATCTACATAATTATTATTGACGTGACTACGTCTAATAAATCGATGAGGCTGCGTGCACGAAAATGCTGACGTCATTGTCCGGTAACACTCATTGTCCGGTAACGTTCATTGTCCCGTCACGCTGGTAGTCACGTTAAACTTTACAGACAACCAATAATTTTATTACTGATGTTTTTAAATGTATGATTATAAAGTAAGTACTTAACTGTTAGGCAATTTTTAATTGCATTCATAAAAATAATTCTGAATTAATGTTATGTGGGTGCCATAGAATTTAAAGTTTTTTTTTTGCGGCGATCGGTAGCGTCAACACATATATAAACACATATATAAACGTATTCACAAAAGCACCTGAAAATTGTATCATAAATTCAATTCTCGCAAAACCCGTTGCCAAAAACAATAAGGTTGTTACACGAACAATAGAAAACTTTAGGACGAAAATTTCAGTTATAAAACTTTCGTGTATAGGATAGGATGGACGGATAAAGGACGGACTAGTGGCGATATAATCCGGCCCGTACAACCGCCATTCAGGATCGTAGAGAATGACCATTGAAAAAAGATTTCTATCCGGCCAATTAAACATTTTGTCCGGCTATTTAACAAATGATGTTATTCCATATTCGTTTATTTTTTATAATAAAAATATGAAATGAAATAATATCAATATTTTTATAGCATCAGTTTTGAAAAAAAAATTTGGTCGCGAAAATTACTAATATGAATAATTTGGATTTTTGATGCAATACAAAAGCAGGGTTTAGACGAAGAGAGCGCTGGCTGCCAGTCTCATTGGCAGCCAACGCTGGCTGGTTATTGGCCTCGTATAAACAGTTTTTCAAGACAAGCCAGCGCTGGCTGCCAGCACTGGCGGGAATAGAGCGCCGGTCTATTGTACATTGGCCTCATCTAAACAACGCGGGCCAGGCCAGCGCTGGCTTGTCTGAGGACTGGCGCCAGCATTACTGGCTTCGTCTAAACCCTGCTTAAATCCCGTCAGTCTCAAATTTAATATTTAAGTTACTGAACACGAATCCCATGTTAAGTTAGGTACACGTGAACACTGAAATACTTTTCAGTGGCCAAACAATGTGGCAACTGGCAAATCTGGCAATGATGCCAGTATTTTGAGCGCTAAGGCAACGCGCTCAAAATGCTGGCTAGTGATGACAACGAGATTGAATGGGTTAGAAAACCAAAAGATTCATTACACAATGTTTTAACGCAATTTTTATTTCCTAAAAATTCTACCTCCGGCTTTTGAAATATGGTAACATCTCTTCAAGAAAGGTCCAGACGCTCATTGGAATTCAGGCCCAAATGTTGGCAACTCGTAAAGATTTCCAAAAGTTAAATTAGGGCCACTTGTTACTGTCACTGGCCCTTATCTTGCACCCATTTGTTTTTCGATAACAATATCATTTTTTTTCTAATGAAAGTTTTTGTTTTAATTAGTTCTTAGTTGGGACAAGAGTTTATCAAAATAATACACAATTTTCTTTAAAAATGTTATATTAAATTATACGTTAATTATGTGTTTTTGATGTCAAATAAAGTGTCCGAAGTCCATTTTTTTATAAAAACAATTTAAAATAATGTCATCGTTGCTAACCCCATATTTCAAAGTTTAACTTTGTGCTATAAGTCGGTTTAAAGATACTTTATTCTAAAAAAAACCAGTTAAAGTACACCTACTAAGATAATAATATAGTCACTATGAATTATTTTAGGTGTTGGTTAGGTATCATAAGTGTTTGCATTGACGAAAGGAGTTAGGACTACTTTGAATTTGAATAGAGAAATTGCTACAAAATTTATACGAAGTTGCAGAATACTTGTTGGAATCCACGAGTAGTTGCGAAGTTTTCTTCTTTGAATCATATTGAAGTTGCATCGCGTTCACTGTTTTCAAAAGAGCTGCTTTTCAATCTTAGATTTTGTTAGCAACTTCTTAAAACAACCTTTGATAGAATAATGAATACCGATTCTAAGGGGCCTGCGTGTAAACTGCATTCAAATGAGTCTATAAATGTTTTGCCACTTCTTCTTCTTATCGGGTCACTCACTAGTTCTTTCAAACCAGTGTGGTGAAAGGATTTCAAGTGCGCCTCGAAGAGGCTCCATTCGTGTACTTGACACTTGTTTTAGAATTTTTTAGGTTCTACGACATGTCGGTTTCCTCACGATGATTTCTTTCAGCGTAAAGTACGTGTTTTTTTTGTAATTGGCAAAAAAAACACGTACACTGAAAATCTAACATGTTTTATTATCAAATTTTCTGATTTACTGACGAAATTAATCCCAAATTCTAACCCAATAATTAATAAGATATTTAGCGTGATTGAGGTCCACAAGTACCTAATTTTTAAATTAATTGGAATTTTTGGAATTCTGTTTGAATTTATTTTGTTTGGATACAATTTGATGAGTAGGTAATAGATTTTATTTCAGTAGATGAGTTTCCAAAAGTTTATGTCGAATCGAATTTTGCAAGTTTTTGAAAGTTAAATTAAAAGTTTCTACCTGAGCGTTGAACTTCTGTTTGAGTACGCCAAAATAAAGGCGAATTCACACAAAACCGCTCAGAGCTCTGATGACCCAAACTACATTTCTGCCATATCCGAATTAGTTAAACAGTTTTTATATGTTTTAATCGTTGCGTCTATGGATCTATTATTGCATGCTTTGATTATTTACTCTCAATAGTCAAAATCCAGTAGGAACATTTGGAGAATGTCAGTGTAGCGACACATCTGCGGAACGTTCGGCGCCAAAAGTTCAGCGGCTGAAGCTTCGGTCGTAATATTCCGTTGGTATGACAAACCAAACGCTCAAAAACGCGGCGTCTTGTTTAATGCGCTACGCAACGGAAAATTACGTGGCGTCGGTGTCGGCACTAGTTTCAGTCGTGTAACACGTCGCGTGATTTGTCGCTTGCTGTGACGAGGTGGCCAAGTGAATGAGACCCTTGCCTTGCGATCTGATGGTCGCGGGTTTGAATCCCGGTGGCAGTCATGCGTAAATGGGTTTTGCCGGTCGATAAAATCTATGTACGCATCCCACGTTCTCGCAACGGTGAAGGAAAACATCGTGAGGAAACCGGCACGTCAAAAGACTGAAAAAAAGATGTTCTATGACATGTGACATCCACCAATCCGCATTGGGACCGCGTGGTGGATTGAGACCCATTCGCTCTCCTGCCGAGAGTAGGCCTTAGTACCAGCAGTGGGAACATTATAGGCTGATTTGATTATGCTATGCTTATGCTTATGCAAAATACATTGATTGCGTTTTGGCTGAAACAATCGCTCGACGGAAGGTTCGGCGCTACGCCGAACGCGACGTAATTTCGGATGATGTGTCATAGGGAATTTGAAATACACTGCTGTCGCCTTCAGGGTTGGAAGAACCCCCCGGACGGCAGTTAGTAGAAGTAGATAGGGGTCCAAAGAAAAGATATAGGTTAAAATTTAACAACTCACTTTAATGCACATTTAATTAGCAGTCGCGCACTCATCGCACTCGTTACGATTCTATCTATATTCCACTTTAGCACGGTACACTGGCCTGAATACGGTGTCCTGAAGGCAGGTGGCTAGCCACCCCAGCATGGGAAACAGCAGGCCGACAGGAACAGACTCTGATGGTGGGTTTTGTAGGTATGTAAGGTGGTAGATAGGGATCCATAGTCTGGAAAGCTTGTTCTGGAAAGCTTGTCCTGGAATCCTTAGTCTGGAAACCTTAGTCTGGAAAACTTAGTCTGGAATCCTGAATCTGGAATCCTCAGTCTGGAATCCTGAGTCTGGAATCCTGAAACGGATATGTAGGTCTTAGGGAGCAGCTCCAATAGCTCAGTTGATTGCCAGTTTGTCATTGTTGTATTCGTGGACGCCTGCGTAGGTAGATAGACAGGTTGACCAGTTCAAAAGGTGCAAGCAAAGACTACTACTGTTCGAAAGAAACAGTATTAAAACCATTGAATCAGATATACCTCACTAGAATGCGGCGCACCGCCCTCTTTTTTATTGATATTTTAATGCACCTATGTATAATATAATTTTAAAACAATAATGCAAAGTAACGTATGTATATAACATTTATAGTTTATTGAGCAGATTGAATTTTCCCTTGGTTGCTTGTTTATGTCTCAATGAAATATTCAAAGTTCAAAAATTATGGTCGCCCTACAGAACGAGACACACTCCTTACTGGTTCTAGCTCTTTCGGCTCGCAGTTTTCGTGTGAGTCGGCATTCTAGATACATAGTATACAAGTTCTTTGGGTGCAAGATACCGTGGAATTTTCCAGAATGAAACCACAGATCTCGGATACTTTCGGCTGTCGCCCCTCTAACTTTATGAATGAAACGCAGTTAGATAGACAGATTATCAGACAGCTTTACAAGATGGAGAACAGCAGAAACTATAATATGCATTATAGTAACTCACCCTAGAGGGATTCCCAGCACAGATATTACGTTAAATTAGATAATATTAGTCTTTTAGATATTTTTAAAATCACTATAATCGAGAGCCACGCGTCTCGGAAGACATTTTGTGTCAAAAGTTAGCGGCGGCCAATCAGAGCAGCCCATTGAGATCGTAAGATTGGCGTTCCGTAGTCGAAGATAAAAACGGTCGCGAGTATTTTTATTTATTTTTGTACAATGTTACACTGCGAGCGTATTCAACCGAACTATCGGTGCCGTACGTTCCGCAGGTGCGTAGCTACACTTGTGTGGCACCGGCTTTAAATTTTAGTAAAATTTCAAAGTAGAATTATAAATTGGCCGATCTGTCATCGAAATCATAAATGATTTGATATTACTAATTTGGGACAAAAGTTTCAAAACAGATTTTATTTATTGAGTTCAGAAGCTTCAGTTGAGAGAAACTAATCATTTCGCTTATTAGTATCAACTTAGTTTGAAAGTTTGGTAAATTGAAAGGTCCCTAAGGAAAATGCATAATTTGATCTCCCTCGGGCAACTGCTACATCTTGATGGGTAACACAACAACGAGGTTCCAGATTATTATGCCGCAAAGCAGTAATGTGCAAGTATTACTGTGTTCCTGTTTGAAGGTGACTGTAGTGAATAAGGCTTAAAGGCGTAAAAAAAATGCCGTTGGACATTTTTTATTGTCGATTGTTCCAGCCGCGGAAGAAATGTAACAGAATAAGATAAGATAAGATAATGTTTTATTTCCAAAAAAAGGTTTACATAGTTAACAAAGTTTGTTTGGCTTATTTGTAGAGTACGTTGTTTATAGGTACATAATATACTTTGTTCTAAACCTATGTGAGACAAAGTTTAAGTTCTTCGCTCTAACTAAGTTAAAAAACTTGTATGTAGACGCGAAGAATAGCAAAGTAACAGTACTAAGCAAGTCAGTCAATACATATTATACTCATATATCTACCCTCTGAAAAGATGTAGCGTAATATTATATGGCCTATTTCCTTTCGGGCTTAGTACCTATGATATTGTAAAGTTTCAGTTAAATCCGTTCAGTAGTTTTTACGTGATGGACGCAGACACAAAAAAACGTACATTCATCTGCACATACATGTATACACTCCCAAGCTTTAACATTTATATTATACCCATAATTTTGCAAAGACATACTTCTTCTGACAATAATTCTGACAAAGAAAATGACTAAGTACATTAATTTGAAAATGCTTGCGTGCACTTTTTTTTCCAAAATTATGAGTACCTAATATAAATAAAAAAGCTTGGAAGTATTTATATGTCTGTGCAGCTGACTATATAAACAAAGTCTTCCAATAAAAAAAAATGGGTTATTTAAATTCGGCTGAACACGTTTCCACGTTTTAAAAAAAAACATATATAGGTACAGGAATTCGGGGCTTACTACTTTATTATATGTATAGATAAATAGAGATATAGATGTAGAAAATAAAATCTAGGTAGACTTCAAGTCTACCTTTCAAAAAACTTTAAAGGAGGTATCGTACTTTCTGAAGGAATACTCAAAGACCTCTCTAACAAACTTGTGAGACGCTCCGAAAGATCGCGATTGTAAATTGTTCTCAACTGAACGTGGCACGTGAACGTGCAAATATCACCCGTATGACGTAAAAGATAAGGTGCAATGAATTCAAGTAGTTTGGAGTGAGGAGAGCGACAACGTTCCTGTTCCTTCCTTGGTTCAGTGAGACAAGAATATAGCTTTATAATCCCGTGTATTTTGTTTTCGGAACAATATTTCTGCTCAAGTGTGATCGTCAATTTTTACCTTTTTAAAGTAGGTTTATTAATGATTACATCATCAAACACAGCGCACAGACAAGTTCTTAAAGAAAAGGCCTAAAGCCTGAAAACGCACCGTGCAATATTTACACAATTTATTTATACCTACAGTAATGATTTGTGAATTGCTACTGAATGTAAGTAGCTAGTTAGAATGTGATGTTTCTCAATTTAAATTAATTACGAATGCTGCCATAACAAAACATAGATATTCTGTGAAAATATTATTTTTTACATATTATGGATAAAATGAGCTTTCCGTTAATAATTACGTGAGGTGTTAGAGGGAGAGTGAGTCGGGCCGAATCTCGTGTAATCACGTTATTTTTATTCTGCAAGAAACAGTGCAAATTTGCGAGAAAACAGTATTAAATAAGGAGTATTTTTCCACTAAAATATGTCTAAATCATCTATTTAAAACAATATTCAACTCGTACAAATAATAAAATTTTGTTTTATTATAAGAAATAAATGCAACGCACAGGTTAACTTTTTTACAGTAAAAATACGCATTTAGGGAAAAGTGAAAATAAGGGGTAGAGTGGGGAAGGGGGTAGAGCTAAATCTCACGAGATCTCGCTAAGGCGTGTGGGAAGGGGGGAGTAAAAAAATCGCCTAAATTAATTGACAGACGGACAGACAAACAGGTTCAGTCTAAATACTGATCCATAGTTTACTCAATACTACTAATAGGTACTACGACTATTCTTTAACTAATAATTTACTTACCTTTTCTTTAGACCCCTTGAATATTAGGCATGGAAATGTTTGCTACTTCTATTTCATTGTCACATGGTGATATAATTTCATTTAGTAACAGCTCTATAACCCTGTGATTTTTCAATAGTGGCCACAGTGATAGTCATGTTTTGTTAAAATAATATGACGCGACGTAAAGCAATCACTCCCCCTCACAGTCAGCACACTACTGACTGACTGTTATTATTATTTACGATACGAATAAAATTGTGAATGGCAAGTATCATGACATGAATCAATTACAGCGACCGCCGCCGCCAATGGGGCGTTCAAAATCGCTTACCAGGGAGCGGGACGGACATCACCGGTGATTTTATAACAGACTTGGTCTTAGAAAGTAACAAGTGTGATGTGTGATCAGTTCTATACCATGAAAAATAACATGTTACTCGGTAGACGTTCCATGCCTACTGAATATTATGTAGTACTCTCATAGGCCTGAGTGAACTCTACATTCATTGCACCATCCATCCTAAAATGATATTATTTCCATGTATCCAGTAACTTAATACTTTCTCTTGAATATAAATTAGTTTTATGCGAGGCTTATGCAAAACAATGCAATAAAACGTTCTCTAGATGAAGAGACGCTACGGGAATTGTCTCGTATATCTGCGTCGGGGATTAATGGGAATAGACTTAAACGTATTTATTCTGCTTTCGAGCGAAAAGGACAACAGTTTTGTTATTCCGTATCGATCGTTCAATTGTCCGGAAATAAGTAATGCCCGAGATACACAAGATAGTGATACTCATAGTAAGCTAGCAGCTTAGCTCTAGCTTCATAGAGACAGGACTAGCTTCATTTAAATGAATGAATGAACACATACTTCACTGAAGAATACAGTATACAATTTTTTTTAGGCTAGTAAGCTAGTTTTTAAGCTAGGATAGTTAAAAGAGGATAACATTCTAATTTGTAAGCTAGTAGCGACCCCCACCACCGTTTTTACTATCCTGGGTTGTGTACTCTATCTTCGTGCTGCTGGCGAAGCTAGTATTTTATGGGCTAGTCACTAGCCACTAGTGAAGTGACTAGTTACGCGTTTTGTTTTTTGACCGCAAACTGAATCCAGTTTCTAAATGATAAATGCTTTCGCAGTTGACGTATTGCTGCAATGGTAGTCAGCATCAAAAGTCGATGACCACATTAAGATTTTTAAAATCGCTATACTCCATATAATATTTTTGATAATTGGTGTACAGTTAATTTTAAACTTTAATGATGTTCATGCAATACTAGTGCTTGTCGTGTTGAGCGATTTAGGTATTATAAATGGTGTGCAGTGATTTTGAAAATCTGAATATTTCTATGGGACCGATCTGAAAGTATATCCTCTTATCATCATCATCATATCAGCCCGTCTGCACCCACTGCTGGGTATAAGCCTCCTCTTTATCACGCCACTGGTCGCGATGCTGTGCGAGACGCATCCAGTATTTGCTCGCCCATCCGCACCCACTGCTGGGTATAAGCCTCCTCTTTATCACGCCACTGGTCGCGATGTTGTGCGAGACGCATCCAGTATTTGCTCGCCCATCCGCACCCACTGCTGGGTATAAGCCTCCTCTTTATCACGCCACTGGTCGCGATGCTGTGCGAGACGCATCCAGTATTTGCTCGCCCATCCGCACCCACTGCTGGGTATAAGCCTCCTCTTTATCACGCCACTGGTCGCGATGTTGTGCGAGACGCATCCAGTATTTCCTCGCTACCGCAGCAATGTCATCGGTCCATCTGGCAGGAGGTCTGCCTCGTTGGCGTTTCGCGTCCCTGGGCCACCACTCCGTTAACGCCTTGGTCCATCGGTCGTCGTCCCGTCTGGCAACATGTCCTGCCCATCTCCATTTCAAGCTGGCAATCCGCATACCCACGTCTACGACATTCGTACGCTGTTTGTATATCCTCTTATACAAAAATATATTTTTTTAAATCGGTTAATTTATAACAAAGTTCTGAGGTAACAAACAAACATAATAAAAAAAACATTCAACCGAATTGAGAACATCCTCCTTTATTGATGTCGGTTGAAAAAAAAACATGTTTATTACAAATAAGTTTTGATATTTTTTATTTAATTTTTCTCACATATAAATGGATATTTCAAATAATTAACCATATTCACAAGTGCTTTGCTGTTTAGGGAGAAAGTCGTGTGTATCATATCGGGGTAATTTAATGGATAAAGTCTGGCCCACTTAAGATATCCAATCTCCAGGAAAGAGCGACCTGAAAAGAGAAATAGACTTTATGATTTTATATTTTGCATTTTATGATGTTCTTATTATTGTGAAGGACCCGAATGCCGCGCACCGCTATCTCCCACGCAATTTTTTTTAAGTGTAATATACATTAACTAAGGAATTAGAATAAGCCTTATGTACTAACAAAATATGGTGTAATAGAACCGAAATAAACGATTCGAATTGAAATGAATTTTTAAAAAGTAGGCCAATGAGTAATTCAACTCTTTTAATTTTAATCTGTCCGTTAGTTATTTTTTATTTCTAAATCTTACTGTAATATAAGATTTCATTTATTTTTAAAGTAATAAACATTCTATTTTTTTTTTCTTTTATAGGTATAACGGTTTGGAGATTGTTATGTATAAATATTTATCAAAAAACGAATTTGAAATTGAATTCACTTGTATTTAAAATATCAAAAAAATGTCCAATATCACATTTTGTACAGTCTCTAATTAAGGGGAAGACACACCGATAATGTGTTCTTTATAATAGCCAAGAAATGAAGCTGAAAAAAAAAAAGCATATGTAATCTATCTATCTAAACTTACCATCAACTGTCACCCAGTCACCAGATTCATCTCGATAGACACCGACATGAACATAGTTCTTTTCACCGTCAAGCTGTGCTCTATACTTCTCATAAAGTCCAATCAGCAAGTCTTCCTCAGCTTCTTTGTCTATGACGATGAGGTTTGACCCCTCTTCCACGCAGGTTTTGTTGGCATCAACCCATAAAACAAATTGAGGATGGAACTTGTAACAGCCTTCAACACCAGCCTGCTCTACGAACTCATATCCTAGAATAACAGAAAGCTTTAAACTTTTTTTATGTGGATTTTAATTTTAGATTGTATCGTATTGTTATTGACTTTAAAAGAGAATCCGTCGGCGAGTCACTGCGACCCCGCCATACAGGCTTTTTAGACCTATACAACAAATACACCTGAATTATAATATTAAAAAACTCAAAACAGCAAATGTTGTTCATGTGGCATAGTGCCAAGAATACTTGCAGCATTCCCGCGCTGAATCGCCAAAGACAATCTCTGCGAGAAGAATGAGCCGGTTATAGCGATGACAATTTTTAAAAAACTTTTCATGTTTGCCGCCCCACATGGTCCATAAGTTTTGAACCCAAGCGGCGCAATATAATCGATAATACCAGAAGGTTTTTAATTCTCTATTCACGTAAATAATAGCATTTTCAGATGTTGCCAAGAGCTGGTACAAAATAAAGGGCCTAGCAGTAGATGGCATTCTAGGCTAGGATAATAACGTGTAGGTAACAGTCTCCATACTGGTTGTCAAGAAGAGATCGCTTAGTAGCGATAAGACCATTGTACTACATTTCGTAATGTTTCCTTCTCTATGTTATTGTTTTTTGTCTTATGGTGTACAAGCATTTTCATTCAATCATTAATTCAATAGTTTTTACCATCGCCAGTACAAGTTATAGGTTTCTCGGTGGTTGTAGTCTCCACCATTGGAACAGCTTCATCTGTTTTTACGTTCGAGTTTACGTCACGACCTGTAAACCAATTTAATTGTCTTCAAACGTTTTTCAATGCTGTCGGATCAATATATCTAAATATTCTACAGTTAACAATAAGTTTAAGACACGAATAATCTTCCTTTCTTCTCGTGTATGCCAGTGGTTTTGTTTCTTATCCGTTTTTTTTATATGGAATAGGCAAGCATTTTACCACAACCTCACCTGATGGTAAGTGACGGTGTGGTCGAGGATGTAGCACGCTTGCCTAGTAGGAACTTATTCTCTCTTGATTTGAAGACTCTGAGATTATAGTGTCTCGGAAAAACAGACGCCGGCAGCGAGTTCCACTCCCTGCTGATGCGCACCATAAATGTCGATGCGAACCGCTTGGTTCGAGTTCGTGGGATGTCTACGAGATAGGGGTGGTACCCCTCCGTACCCCTGCTAGTTCGGTGGTAAAAGGGAGATGATTTTTATACCTTGGTAATGAATCTCTACCTTAGATTATGATAGAGCCATGATTTACCTACCAATCTGGCAAAAGTCACATACAACCGAATCGATTTCACTTCCACTGTGTTATCTTTGTGATTGAATATTTTATTTTACAGCTTTTACGTGTTAGCCATAGCTGTTGTTTATATCAGTCAGCATCTATCAATAAAGAAACAATTATTGTTTAAATGCTATCACAGCCATAGGACTGTGACATCAAAAAAAACTCACTATCGTCAGCCGTACTGTAGACACACTGCTCGCTTGGCACATCTAGAAGAAATAAATAATATAATTATTCATGAAATTATTTTTCAAGAACGATAAAACAATTCATAGTAATTTATTTAGGTCTAGGCCGGCAAAGTAGATTTAACTCGAAAAAAGTGTCAAAATAAAGTTCGAATTTCCAAGCATGTTTGAGAAAAAATCTATTTGACATTAGGTGAAGACAAATCTTCGACTATAAGTTTCATGTTAGAGGTGCAAGGTAAGGAGGCAAGCACGTCAAATACCTACGCCATAACAGACTAACATTGCAGGTACATACTTATTACAGCCTATCTATCGTACATCCTATAAACAAAACTCGAAAAATATGATCCTCCTTCTACAATGTGGGGTAACAAAGCCTTACTCTTAGCTCCAGATGCAGAACTAAGATAAACTTCCACGTTGATATTTATGGATGCATCTGAAAAAAAAAGGAATTGTTGATTTTGAAATTGAAACAAACTGTAAGTTAGGTATTAAGTCAGTAAAATAAATATATATAGACAGTCGTTATTTCTGTTATGCCAAATTAAGACGACGTAAGTACCTATGTCTCTTGGAGGCTTCATCTGTCAAATCGCTTTGACGCATAAACATAGTACAGATATTGACAGTAAGTGCGAAAGATCAATGTACTTTACTATTGTGACGTCATCGCCAATCCGATGTATAATAAACATCCCAATCATTAATTTGTTAGTGTACCTTTAACAGTCATTTTTTTAAATACGTGGGTTACTATTGCTAGCGCCATAGCTATCCCTTGCTAACAAAGGAAAACAAGATTTGTCATTTTTATTGATCATTAATTGTTTGTATTATATTCCAAAACAAATTTATCCGTATTTAAGTATAGTGTCATTATTTTGTCAAAAAATTAGGTATAAATACTTACTCATATAAAGAAAGCGAAAAGTCTGGCCAACTAAAAATCTAGATCGACCTCGTTCATATACGTATTCTAAAATGATTTGAACTTACTTACCCACACCCAGCAGCCTAATTTATCAAAATTGATGGATGAACGGTTCAACAGTTATCATAAAAAAAAGTACCCACAAACAGACATACATATACATATATATCGGAGATTGAACCAAAATTTGGAGCATGATTGACTTGTATGTTCCGATCTTAGCCAAGAATCGTTATTATCGCCATTTATTAGTGACTAGCGTAGTTTGGAAATGTCAAGTGGTATTTGTAAGTGTCACTGTCACTTGGGTAAGGTCGATACAGAGCTTTTAGAGGGCGCCAGTGTGTAACAACTTCAGATCATTAGATCTTGCGTGCATTTATTCGTTCTTGAAGTTAATGAACGAGCTGACGAGCCGAATCAACTCACTCTTGGATTGACGTCAGATCGTAGTACTCTGAATAATCTGTGACATCAGAAGAGAACACTGGTCCCGAAGCGTCTGTGTTGAACATGCCAGGTTTTCGTTTAATTTGGATCTAATCCAGAGTTACCTTTTCAATTGTGCAATATTATTACCTTATTTTGATTGTGATCTTCTAGTAAACGTCTAAACTACAGAAGGCTTTGGTTATTTCGGATTTCGGTTCATATTAGAGAATCCTGAGTCTAACAATCTAATCCAGAGTTATCTTTTCAATCGTGCAATATTATAACCTTCTTTTGATTGTGATTTTCTAGTAAAAAATATTAAATAAATAATAATAAAAAAGTCGAATCTACTAAAGGTTTTAGTTATTTCGGATTTCATCACAACTGCCCAATGAATAAATGTCAATTGACTTACTGAAATATTTTTTTAAAGTGAAAACTTCTATAAGCGCGCCTACAAAATATTTAATGGGTATTAGATGTAACTGGGCTCGTAACGCTCGATTATGTAACGCTCCTTCAGGTAAAGTAGGCTCAAGTCACCTTGATGAAGTTTTCACATAGTTCATAGTTCATAGTTTTTTTATTGGCAACTATTTGTTACAAGTCATTTCCAAAAATAATGTATAATAGCACATATATGCAGTTGCACACAGTAAAAACAATAATTAAATTAATAAAAAATATCATAATATAAATTTCTAAATAAATGTAAATTATTGATAATTAATAATATTTAAATAATGTCAAACAAGTTTTATTATAATTTCATTGCATTAAATTCATCCAATTCATACACTTCACTTCTCATTTGGTCATATACACGCCATTTTTATCATTAATGGAACGTTTAACATACAACATAAATTGTAAAAAAAAAAATTTTTTTTTTTCTTGATAATGAGCTATACCTAGCTAATTAAAAATTATGTTTGGAACTTTGTACCAAAGAAACGCCAACTATTACCGAACCGACCCGAGCGTGTGTGTGACGTGACTATGTTTAAGTCTACTCATTATTACATGCAGTTGAATACAGTTATACCTTTTAATCTAAATAATCTTGGTAGTATCGTTAATATCAAAACCAATGTATCTACATATAAAAAAGGCTTAATTCCTCTTGACTAACTGTCATACAGTATACAGCATAACTAGTGGACGCAAGGACTTGAAATTTAAAAGGTATTAAAAAAATAGCCATCTTGGATTTCAAATCTGACATAAAATTCTTTATCCTCAACCCTTTTTGCGCAAGTGAAACCCATAGAAAAATTTAACATATGGATACTAGGTATCCATAGAGATACAAGATAAAAATCCAATGGTTTTTCTATAAAACCATTTTTTTTCATTCGAATCCATATTTTTATGTATGGCGGCCTTATTGGATTTTTAGTTAACATCCTCTATACCTACGGTTGAAAACTGCATCTGAGAGAAAAATGATGCGAGTCAGTCAATCAGTGGTCCTATAATCAGTTTAGCTACTTCTTTTATTTTTATACTGTCATTTGTTAGGGATTTTGAATAGAAATTACGTAATTATAGAGCTGTCAAAACGGGACATTCGGACGTGGATCTGCTCTGTTGGGCGGCCAACGGCCTACTAAACTGAAATATGCGATGCGCTTAGTTTTATAATCACAGTTTTTTGGGATTTACACAAATATGAAATAAATTGAAAAAAGTTGAACGATTCCAAACACTAAATAATTAAATTACCTCACCTTACGAATGATATTCTCTTACTTACTTCAAATATTTTTGGAGTTATGAGTGAAATGCAGTGCCAAAATCGTCTTTGTTTCAGATTTTTTTCTAACGAAATGAGTAGAGTCTATCCTGTTTTAAGGAGTATATTTTAAAGACGAAAGACATAGTTACAACATATACTTTTTTCAGATCTTCAATTCTAAAATTGCCTGTAGAAAACGGTATCAAAAAACTCATAAAACCAGGATAACTTCGCGTTGCTTTTAAAAAATAAATATAGCATTTAACAAAAAAGTACGCCAGAATTATTCATAAAAAATTCAATTGAAATATAAAACATTTTTTTTTATCCGAATATCTATTACTATATCCAAATGCCAGAGGTTTGTCAATCGGGGGTTACATTTTCAAGTGTGTATTTTTGTGAATCTTTGCGAATTTTTTTTATCGAGTTAATATTTAATAATCGTGATTCGGCTGATCAATTGTTAAAGAAAATATCTTTAACTTTCATAATTTATTTATTTATTATAATTTTTGTGAGGCTTTCTAACTTTATTTAGTGATTGTTGTGAGGTCGAAACGTACATTTAGGAGCTCATTTCGCCTTAAGGCATTTTTTTTAAATCGAAATAAAATTCTAGGAATTCTTTTTTAAATATTTTTAAGAATGCTTAACGGTTTTTAGATAAATAATTACAGATAAATATCTTGTGTAATTAAAGTAGAGACTTACCCATTTTGCTCACGCATAGAGCAAATAAAACCAAAATAAATTGAAATTTTAAGTTAACCGACATATTTTTAGTGCGTCAATGAAGGAGTAGTCAATATAATAATATAAAGTTGTTTGCGCTTCCAGTTTATATTTAACCCATGTACCTACGAGCTTCATACAAAGCCTAATTAACGTTTTATCAAATTAGTAGAACTTTTAAAATGTGACACATTTTTTTGGGTTCTGTAACATAATTTGTATTGTACTCGTAACTAATCCTTAAACCGCATATTTTATATAATTATACCGTTTTTATGGTATTTTGTCTATTCAAAAACATAGGTATGTCTCTACAAGGGGGTAGACAGATACTCCCACTTTACTAAATACGAGTATAATAATGTAAAAATTGTAATTATTAATATTCTTACAGAAAGACAAAGAAAATAATTAGCAAATGTGATAATAAAATAAAATACTGTTTGAATGAGACAGTCAGTAACATCGCTTTTCATGAGCTCTAATTGCAGGAAATCTTATGGATAAAAAAAAGGCTACACATTAAAAAAGAACCATCTTAGTTTAAAGGAAAAATATAATTATTATAAAGGTTGCAAGATAATTTAAATACAAAATAAGGATGTTTTGTCACTAATTACTAATTCAATGTAATTGGTAAAATAATATTATCTGGAAGGAAACACTAATACAATATATAAACCTAATTAGCAAAATTCAAACTAAAATTAGCTTATTAGGTATATTTGTTGTATTTTAATCTTAAATCTATACAGTAATACCTAATCATCTTTCGATTGAAAAATACATCATAATTTCATTTTTTTTTCAGTCATAATTTGATTTTTTTTAGGACCTAGCTGTGACACGCAATTTCGTATGCGTTGCAAATTTCCAAAATTCCTTTCATAGTACGCACTTTCAGCTCTTCAGTCTCCAAGTTTCAAGTCTCTACATTCTGTGGTTCGGCCTGTCCGTTGTCTGTTAGTCAGTCAGTCAATCAGCACTAAGCCTTTTATAGATAGTAATCATGATCATTCTCCTTTGAACAGAAATAAATTAATAATAATTAACTTTGTTTATTCAGAATTATCTCAAGATCCAAAGTCAGGTTAAATTAAATTAAATTATAAATTACTGAGACCATCGAAATGAGGCCTAAAACTAACTGCAGTTCAAGTTAGCCACAAGAGAAACCACATGAGGTGCGGCGGTGTCTCCTGCCAATAAGAGCGATCTTGCTGGGTTCGAGAGCGCTCGGAGTGGGGGCTCTGGCTGCATTATACTCGAACCCGGGACGACTGCAGTGCACGGGGAGGCATGCACTGCAAGCGGAGCTCGGGGTCGGCGCAAGCCTTCCCTGGGATGGGCCTCACAGCAACGTGCGTGAGGGGCACCGGTAGGTACGTGTTCTGAGGATATCCCGGGGTCCCTCTAATGCGCAGAGGTCGGCCACCATGGGGTTTTAGTCGGTTAAAGTCCGACATACCCCGTCCGCCCTCCCCCAAGGGCGCTGAACATCCATGAGAATTTCCCCATGTAAAAAAAAGGCAAGAGAAACCAATCCATTAAAAACACTGAAAAAAAAGTACATACTACTCGGGCGAATGAACATGACACCTGGCTGACACGGGGCTCGGCACTTGATGCTTCCCCGATGCGTGTTTCTTCTTCCTCTAATTGCGAAGCCTTATGATTACTTATCATTACTAAGTATTACAGGACCTCTTCTCTATCAAGAGATCATCCAATTCCACGCTGTACTTTGCACAAACGTCATTCGAGCCAGGTGTCATGTTCATTCGCCCGAGTAGTAAGTATTACCTATTCTACCAACACGTAGCTACCTATCTCCTTTCCCATCTACAAAAAAGTTTTAATATTTTTCAAGCAGCGCCTGTGCCATTCCAACTTTGAACATTACATTCCCGAGTTCATATAAATCAAACCTACCTTCAGAACAAAAGATTACAAAATAGTTAAAAGAAATGCAAACAGAATTGCACAATGGCGACATTTATCCGCGTATTCGAGCTCTACTAAAGCAATTGCGATAAAACTATTCTAACTATGTGGATATTTATTGCGAACGCTTGTTTTTATGTAAAACGGAATAAATGGGCTTACAAAAGCCTTTACTCACAAACATTGCGAAACAATTTCAATCATTTAGGTACATAATTTATTTAGATCGAACGGATGAAAATTGTCATAATACTCTAGTGATGATTCTGGATTGTCAATATTTTAGTGAGATAAATTATTTATATCTTTAACCAGTTCAACTTCATCTAGAACTATTCGGATGCAATTTGGGAATAAAAACATTATTTTGCAACCGATGAGAATCAATTTATAAAATTTTTTTAGAGAACAATGGTTCAGATGAATCTGAGAACGATCCATTTTAAGATCTTTTCTTTTATACGTGTGTCATGGATTAAACTACAAGTTTTCATAGATTAAACTACGAAGTAAGCTTCCAAGCAAAATTATTTTTTCACTTGTTGAGTAAAAAAAGAGAAGAAGTGAATTTTGTACTGCATTATGTATTCCACGTTTCCTAGACGGTGTTGATGGGAATGGGGATAGAATATTTTTACTGTTGGTTTTCTTGTGAGGTGGTTAAGAGTTGAATTTGGCACTCGTTTTGAGATAAATAATGTATTCGGGTCAAATTTTATGCGGCGATTATAAAAAATATAATAAAGCTGCCCTGCAAGCTTATGTTATCGCTAATGAAATAAATGTAGTGAATATTTTATTTAGATAATCAAGGTTTTACCAAAACTTAGAACAATTGACTTCAATTGGACTGTTCTAGTGGCCGTAGACACCACTGAAAAATTTCAGGAAAGCAAAATACGCAATTTAGTTACTTCGACGACATATTTTTTTCAGTTGTTTTGATATAAAAACTAAAGTAGGTACTTAACCGATTTTGATGAAATTTGTATGCTACCAATCTGAAAGTATATCCTCTCTACGAAAAATATTTGTTTAAATCGGTTCATAAACAAGTTCTGCGGTATCAAACATTAAAAAAACAACAGAATTGAAAACGTCCTCCTTATTAGAAGACGGTTAAAATAAATTTAATTAGAAAATGAATAAATATCTTTACACTGTGTTCCTTCGTTCAAACACTGTGCAACTATTTTTTATTAGCTAGCTACTAACAGCTTAAGATACCCACAGCTTAGCTTGAAACAAAGAAGCTCATGTAACATTCAAGTGTAAGTCCAAGCTGCTAAAACTTACCTACTTCGCACTCAGGTGCAACCATTAGCTTCACCGACCTACTAGCTTATAAGCAAGCTGTGTAGGTACAGCGTTTAGCTAAAATAACGTTGGTACAGTCAGCTGCACAAACATGTATAGACTACCAAGCTTTCACATTTATATTCCTCTTAATTTCGCAAAAAAAAAGTGAACGCAAGCATTTTCAAACTAATGTAGTCATCTTACTGTCAGAAGAAGAATGTCATTGTAAAATTAAGAGTATAATATGAATGTAAAAGCTTGGGAGTGTAGTAAACATGTCTATGCAGCTGACTGAACGTACTTTTAAATTTAGATTTCGCTATGACATGTTAATATTCAAATGAGTTTATTATCAAACTAGTTTGCACCCGCAATTTTACTTAGGGAATTTATATAAATCCTTTCTTAATACTCACTTTCAGCTCTTTACAAACACATCCTGTTTGAAGTCTCTACGTTAAGTGGTTTGGCCTGTGCGTTGTCTGTTAGTCATTCTACTAGGTGTTTGTCTTGAAGCATCCAGAATCGAACCCTTGACACCAGCTTGGCAGTCAAACACACTTGTCACTTGACTATCCGTGTCGTAACGCCTTAATCAATCAATTATCTTAGAATATCTGACACCCATACAGACGACATCCTGCAGGGGACGCCATCGAAAGGTAGGTCTACCCTATGGCGTATTCCAGCTTTAAGAGTTTACAAAAAAAGAGACATAAGAAGAGACCTAAATCTAGTGGATAGTTATGGGTTATGGTTATGCTGACATGATGATGAAGCTGAAAGAACATGTTATGTAAATTTAGGGTTCTGGATAAAGTCAAGTACTAAGTAAAGTTGAGGGTTTGAAGCTTCGCCCAGAACCGGGAATTGGATCAGGAAGTACCTAGTCAAAGTTCATCACAGTGAAGTTGAAGTTAGCTATTTGAGAGTATGGGTAATTTCCGAAGTTAACGGAAAATTGGTATATCAGGTATCAAAGTACGATGGTATACATTAATTGAATTTAATAATTGTACTTAATTAGCCACTGGGAAACGTCCCCTGTAGGATTTCATCTAAATCCAGTGCCCGATTTGCTGCCGCTAAATGTAACAGCATTACTGTGTTCGCTATTGTCGTTGTATTCGAGTGTCATTAAAACCGTTAATGACACTCTAGCCAGGAATTAGTGGGTTTTTGAGACTGACTCCGAACAATTCGTAACATTCGGAGTGCTTTTAAGGTTATATTGTGTACCTTTAGAAAAAATGCACTCTATGAGTTAATTCTTAGTTCTTAAAACGCTAATGCCGACTTGCATCAAACTTTCAAAGTTCCTAAGCAATCACTTTACTCGCTTTGCAGTTCTTAACGGTCCAAATTCAGAACGTTAGGATCTGTAAAGCGAGTAAAGTAATTGCTTGGCAACGTTGATAGTTTGGTGCAAGTAGGCATAATTCTGACAATGGAATTAAAAAAAAAATCTAAGTATAGGTAGGTAAGTAATAGAATAAATACCAACCAACAACCTTTGATTCCATAAACTACGTTTTATGTTAGAACAAACTTCAACTTGGCTCTTAACAATAATAAGGTTCCTAGTGTTATACTATGTTATAAATTATTTCATAACAAAGTATTTTATAAGAATAATACACCACAACTCACACGGTCTTGGGCTGCGGTCACACCGGCCGCCCCGCGCTATATTTCTGAGTAACGACTAGAGTTGATGACTGTGCAATTATTAGGCGGACAATTCCGAAAATAATTATTTGCCGATTTTCAGTTTTTGAAGTGAAACTTCTTAAGGCGCGCTGAGCACATTATTTTGTGGGAATAGAATGAGGCTGAACCGTCAGGCTCGGCTATGTAACGCTCGTTTGGGTAAAGTTGGCTCGAGTCGCATTGATAAAGTTTCTAGTTCTGTCGTATGGTTTTAACACCGCACCAACCATATTTTTTTAAATTGCATTACGAGATGCGATAGTACCTCTTTTAATGGTAAGAGATCATGGCCGTAATTTTAACCGTTCTACCCAGGACTTTAAGAGATCACGCCTGTTTCGCCACGGCTAGAAGAGTAGCAGGACATAATATAGTCAGTCACATATTATGCTGGGCTAAATTAGCACTAAAAAAATAATTAAATGTCAATAATATTACTAGCGCTAGAGTGCCCTTCAAACCAGAACAAAATCATGCTTGGCAGCGGATAAGTTATTAAATCTAAAAAATGGAAAATACGAACTTCAAAAAAATCACGTTGAAATTGACGGAATAGAAGTAAAAAACAAAGTTGTTAATTTCGGAGTCGTTACGTCACATCTCTATCGACCTCTCTGAAGACAAAAGCCCTTGATTTATTCGTCCAAGTATTTTAAAAGGGTTTTTTATGTGTAGCGTGAAATCCGGGAGTTCCGTGCTGAATGTCCAAATGGTGTGACTGAGGAATAAAAATTTATCTTTGTTTTAGAAAATTATTTATATTGAAATTTCCTTGTGGTAAAATATCTGTTAAGTTTTGGCTTTAGTTTTAAATGTTTTAATATGTGTAAGGTATATACCTATTAAATCTTAAAAGCTTCGTCCTGACTGATTGACTCACTCACAAACAACGCTCAAGCAAAACAACTGAGAATGACTTGAAATTTTATGAGATGTTACGAACAACGCTTACATTTTTCTTAACAAGCATCAAGAAATATTAGTGCGTTCTTGTAATGAAACGAAGTTTGTTAATACACAACACTAGTTGCTTCGTGAAAATAAAATATCTGGGTACTGAAAAATAAATTATAAATAAAACAGTAAGGTTTTAGTAAAACCATTTGGAACTTTTCATGGCGATGCTGACTGTACTTTAGTGGTGGCATTCCTACTAAAAATATTTTAAGTAATGGCAAATCCCTACATATTTTATTGCGGTGGAATAAAATATGTACGGATTTGAAAATTTGGAATCCCTACAGTGGCAAATCCGAACTAACCCATAAAATAAGATCCCAATAATAACGTAATAGTAACCTTTCCAGTACAGTTATTAAGATAAAACTATACTGACAGTAGACTAACTTAACCACTCGCACAACTAAGTTTTTAGTTTTGGGTAGTTGCTTGAAGATAGCGTCAAACTTTAATTAAAATACTTACCTAGAAAATACTTGGGTACCTAGAAATTTACTGGTAAAGGTAGTCACTAGATAAGATATTCTAGATTTCTCATTGATCCTACTAAAATAAGTAAGACAGATGTATGGGAGGATTTTTGATCATAAACAAGCGCATCATGTACGTAGATCAAAATCTAACAACAAGTTTTTATATGCTTTTCTCTAACTCGTTTCTTTATGTTATACTAGCTGGTGCCCGCGACTTCGTCTGCTCATTATCTTCATAAATTGTAGCCTAAGTTATAAATATAAGTTAATTCTGTTGTATAAGGTATACCTATTATTGTAAAGTTTCATTAAAATCCATTCAGTAGTTCTTACGTGAAAGAGTAACAAACATCCATCCATACATTCTTACAAACTTTCGCGTTTATAATATTAGTAAGATGATACACCTACCTACCAACCTGTCTACCTACCTACCTAACTACCTTCCTACCTACCAACCTGTCTACCTACCTACCTTCCTACCTACCAACCTGTCTACCTACCTTCTTCCTACCTACCAACCTGTCTACCTACCTACCTATCTACCTTCCTACCTGAATTGGGCCAAAAAAATTAAGACAAAAAAACTTGGGGCAAAAATATATACCTTTAGTAAAAACCGCATGTCGATTCGACATGTACTTTTCGAGATAGCACGTAGTAGGTCCCGAGGTGGACGTGCGAATCGTCAACCTGCGTATACTCCTGAGATACCATATGGGGGGTATAGAGGGGGTGGAGGGGGGGAGGAAAGTTGAAGTTTTCCTGAACTGCCACTAACCTCCCCTATACATTCCCGTATATACATTTAACATTTTTCAACTCCATCTAGGAGAACAATGTCAATGAGTCAGTCATTCAGTCTAGCTGGTGCCCGCAACGTCGTCTGCGCAGGTATCTTTATAAATTGTAACCTGTGTTACTCTGATGTCGGGCAAAAAAAAATTAAGGAAACAAATTGGAGCAAAAAAAATTAAGGCAAAAAAATAATTGGGGCAAAAAAAATGGGGCAAATAAAATTGGGCTAAAAAAAGTAATTGGGAAAAAAAAATGAGGCAAAAATAAATGGGCCAAAAAGAAATAGGGACAAAAAAAATTGGGGCAAAAAAATAAGGGCAAAAAAGCTGGGGCAAAAACAACGGGCCAAAAAAAATTGAGGCAAAAAAAAACTAAGGCAGTAAACTTGATTAAAAAAAATGGGCCAAAAAAAGGGGCAAAAAAAATTGGGGCAAGAAAAACGGGCAAAACAAAATAGGGCAAAAAATTATTGGGTCGAAGCATAATTGGGGCAAAATAAATTGGAGCAAAAAATTAGAGCAAAAAAAATTGGGGCAAAAAATAAATGTGGCAAAAAAA
Organism: Lobophora halterata; assembly: GCA_932526365.1. Taxonomy (NCBI): domain Eukaryota; kingdom Metazoa; phylum Arthropoda; class Insecta; order Lepidoptera; family Geometridae; genus Lobophora; species Lobophora halterata. The sequence goes on from OW052007.1 coordinate 819,436, forward strand.
GGGACATAAAAGAAAAGGGGCAAAAAAAATTGGGGCAAAAAAAAAGGGGCTAAAAGTATATAGTAAAAACCGCTATGTACATTCGAGATAGCACGTAGGTCCCGAGGTGGACGTGCGAATCGTCAACCTTCGTATACTCTCCGAGATACCATATGGGGGGTATAGAGGGGGTGGGGGGAGGGGGTAGTTGAAGTTTTCCTGATCTCCCACCAACCCCCCCTATACATTCCCGTATTTACATTTTACTTTTTTCAACTTCATCTAGGAGAACAATGATGTCAATGAGTCAGTCATTCAGTTTAGCTGGTGCCCGCGACTTGGTCTGCGCAGGTATCTTCATAAATTGTAGCCTATGTGTTATTCTGATGTATCCTACTAATATTATAAACGCGAAAGTTTGTAAGGATGGATGGATGGATGGATGGATGGATGGATGGATGGATGGATGGATGGATGTTTGTTCCTCTTTCACGTAAAAACTACTGAATGGATGTTAATGAAACTTTACAATTATATAGCTTATACATCAGAATAATAATTGTAAAGTTTCATTAACATCCATTCAGTAGTTTTTACGTGAAAGAGGAACAAACATCCATCCATCCATCCATCCATCCATCCATCCATCCATCCATCCTTACAAACTTTCGCGTTTATAATATTAGTAGGATTTAAGTTAGGTTGGATTTTTTTCTAGTTATATTTTTTTTTTTTTTTTTTTTTTTTGGGTAATGCATTCCACCGAGTTTTGAACTACCCTGAAGGTTTCAGCCGGATAGCTAATCGAAAAGTGCTCGAAATTTAAGATGCAAGATTCTACCCGGAACGACAGACAAAAAATGACTTAATAGTTTTATTTAGTTAAAATGAAGACAATAGGCGTGGGAAGTAATAAATTTAAAATTAATTTTAAAGAAGAAATAAACACGAAGCATTTATTACTTTAAAAGAATACTTAAGTGGGTTGGTAATGACTTAGATCCGTTATTAACCAAAATGGCGCTGAACATAACGTACATAATTCAACAAAGGGAAAACAATAGGTATCTGTCAAGAAAATAGAATTATTCAAAATCAAAGGCCAACGTTCCAAAATGGCCTCCAGGAATTCTCAGCTCACAATTTAATTGGCGTTATAACTTGTATAAATAAATTATCTTAGGAACAGACCAGAATAAACAGTTACGGGTACAAAGACAGAAGGCCTTTGATTGAAATAACGAAATGAGTGATCTGCAGAGCAAAGGCACAGAATTAAATTAAATTTTGAGACAGTAAGTAAAGTTATTGGGATTACGCTTTTTTTATTTTACGGATCAGACAAAAGTTATACTTAACAGAAACGAGTTGGTAAGATTAGAATCCTTTCGCCTACTTCTAACTTCTAACTTATTCAATTTTTTAATGGGTATTAAAACAACATGTTCATGCCAGCCCTCAGATATCAACACACAAAAATAATACTCTTCTATATATTTAACAAAAACACACAAAATCTATCTACCCAGATGTATGTAGGTAACTGTAATGAGTAGGTACCTATCTGATGGCAAGAAATTACGCATGCCCATGACCAGAACAGTGCTCCACTAGTGAAATTACTGGACTTGAGACTGACCATCAAAAAGTCTCAAAGAAGACTAACGCTATAATATTAGTGATGCACAGACCTATGTGAATCAAAATCCTATTTAGCACTGTTCTGGTTATAGGCAGATAGATCTCTTACCTTCAGGAGAGCTCCTAGATCATCACGTCACTTGTTAAAAAAAAAAAGCACTTTCTGTATTACCTATATGAATACTAGTGTCCTTACTGTTTAACTCTTTGGTTCTGTGTCAAATAGGTCTGAATTCCAGGTGGGTTCGAGTAAATCAAGTAAAGATTAATGGGAGGGATGAATTAGTTTAAACCGACCGGTCGGTCTCCGAGGGGGCGATCTACTAATACCTGTATTTCACTCAATTGAAATTGATTGGTTTGAGATGGAACTCTACTCCCAAGCGCAGGCACCTCATTAAGATTGAAATATTATTTCAGGTAATTTTCTGTTGAACCACAGTGATAGATTTCCACTGAATCCAGTTCAGTTCGATTACCAGCTCTCTCAAGCCTGGTCAATTCGGCCTATGGCCACCACGCAACCAATCTCACGTGTGTCACACATTAGAAGAATCCGTATGATAGATTTAATAGAATTACAATACAAATTATTAACAGTTTAAACTAATTACTACTCGTACAATCTATATTTCAAAATGTATAAAGGGAAACAATTGAGCCAAATATAGACCGTTGCAAATTGTATCTGTGCAGTCAGAATTTTGGGTTTCCACATAATGACGGAGTGACAGCGGAGCGAGTGCGGTGCCTGAGCCGAGCTTGTGAGCTGACTCGAGCTATAAAACTAAAATTATTATGGGTACCGATTGACGCAAGACCCACATCCTATTTTTATCATATTTATTTTGAAAAAAAAGGTTTTTCTGTTTGTAGTTTTTTTCTGTCTGTGTTAAGTAACGGAGAGTTATGTGTTTTTATTTCTGTTGGTTAAACATTTGCAGCGTGTAGCTGTATAGTTTATTACTTCCTACTTAGAAGTATTTAAATATTGTTCCACGTTGTTTGTGTAAGCCGATACGCCTATTCAAACAAAGCGGAGCTCCATTTACAGCTTCCTTCCTCATATTGTATTACCGCTACAAGATTAAACTAATGCTATACGTAATCATTATTTACACAATACATATATTCTAGGCCAGCGTTTCTTAACCTGTGGTCTGCGAACCCCTGGGAGTCTGCGAGTGTGTGTGTGTATAGGGGTCCGCCGTCTTATCTATGGACATTTGAATTAATAAATAAATGAAAAATTAGAAGAAACACTGAAACATTTCCTGCTTTTGTCATCCACATACATCTGTGAAAAGGCATTATCTGCTCTTGTTAACATCAATTTTTTATTTAAATTTAAAATTTATTTATTGGGACAACAAACAGCTGCAATATACATTTTACTTAACAGTTATCAAAAACCAATACAGAAATAGATTACAATTAGAATCCGATTTGATATAACATTACTTGTACTACTTTAGTTGCAAAAAAGCAGCACCAACGTTCACATTAATACAGTATATTATTTTTTAATACAAATGTTTTTTTTTTTCAGTAGGTACATTAAAGTAAATTATCCTATATTTATTTCTTTGGGTCCTTGAAATTGTGCTTGATTTTCTAGGGGTCCGCGGATAGAAAAAGGTTAAGAAACGCTGTTCTAGGCTATTGGATTACATTAAAACTCCTTGTGTTAGTCCAAAACAAACACTTATTAAACAAAATGTAAGCAATTAGAAAACAAAAACAATAGAGGTTACAATGGACGTCCTTATGGATGCATTCCAAGACTTTTGAATATTTTTTACAAAATAAACTTGAATCACTGTTTTAACGTGACTACGTCTAATAAATCGATGAACGCGTCCTCGCCAGCTGCATGCACGAAAACGTTGATGTCATTGTCCGGTAACGCTGGTCACGTTAAACTACCATCCGTAAACAACTTTACCGACTTTTATTTTTTATATATTATATGTATAATAAAAGTGACTTATGGGAAAAGAACGTTTTGCATTTTTTGTACCTACACTACAAGTTTATTTTCTCAAAATAAATGTATTTTCCAGGCGATGAATTGCATCTACTGTTTCAATGAGACGGAATAATATTTCAACATCACCGTTATCTAAATTATTCTAGATCTTTTACTTTGATTATTTTCCTAGCTCCCGACTAAAGATATTATCTTCCTTTTCTTATCTAACTTCATAATATTACTCCGTTGAAAACAAGTAAGTTAACCTTATTTTTTATCTCAAAAGCGAAGAGATGAGCAAGGTGTTCTCGCCTGGAACTCGCGAATCGGGAATCAAGAACTCACCCTAACTAACGAGGACGTGGTGGCCGAGTGGATGAGGCCCTTACCTTGCGATCTGATGGTCGCAGGTTCGAATCCCGGTGGCAGTAATGCGTAAATGGGTTTTTACAGTCGAAAAAATCTATGTACGCATCCTACGTTCTCGCAACGGTGAAGGAAAACATCGTGAGGAAACCGGCATGTAGTAGAACCTAAAGTTCGAAAACATGTGTCGAGTGCACGAACGGAGCCTCTTCGAGGCGCACTTGAAATCCTTTCACCACACTGGTTCGAAGGAACTAGTGACACGATAAGAAGAAGACCCTAACTAACGATGTTGCAGCTACGCTAGCAGAGGCAACAGCGTGGAGGGCACTAGCCTCTTTCTGTGAGACCTGAGCGGGATCGTGAGAGACCCGATCCCGTTCTCTCCGAGACGGCGGGGCCGTTTCCAGGTGGGACATTCTGATCCTTTTGGTCGACCACATTTGGTGATAGACATCGCCTTCCCGTAACAACTGCACATAGGATTTTAATACCATATAGGGACATAGGACAGGTCGGACCTTTATGTAGTTTTAGTAATAGATGAAACTATCATATAATTTTTCAGAAACTTTTAATAAATTTAAAAGTTACACAATAAAGTAACTTCAATCAAAGAATTGATCCATCTGACTGTGTACACTGTTCTATACGCTTCAGTAGGTACATCCGGCGCAAATCTGACACAGAGCCGGATTTGAAATTCAGTGCAATTAAAGCTCGTTGAATTCTTATGAGCTCTAGGATAATTTAATTTCCCCCGAGACGAACGTCGCTCCGTGTCATCATTAGTACCGCAATCTTGGCGTTACACTGAAGGGGTAATTTCATTGGCTGTAGTACCAGCTTGTTGGATGAGATCCTAAATCTTGAGTAATCTGAGATTTAAACTCTTGAGAAATTATAAATGTTATAAAATAAGAAGAGAATCTTGTTTTGTATGAGCCGGTTTAATATTTGCTTATTTTGAACTTCCTCTTCAAATCGTGTACTGGTTCTTTCGAACCAGTGTGGTGACAGACAAGTTTTGAACTGACTCTACATTTACATTATCAATTATTTATCTGAAGATTATTCAACTAATTCGGTTGAGTTTCATTTTTTTTAATTTTTGTTATCTCAAAACTTCGTTGTTTATGTTGTTGTTATGTTAACCGATTAAAAAATGTTTTCTTGTTTGAGAGGATATCCTTCCAAACCCATTTCATGAAAATCGATTCAGTAATTTGATTTTGCAACCAAAATAACTGAATAAATGACATCAGCCAAGTAAACAAAATTGCGTATTTTGTGTCCCTGTAACTATTCAGTGGTGTTTACAGTCACTAGAATTAGTTTTTGTAAAACCTTGATTATGTTACAAGTGAATGTTCAAGTCTATCAGCACCATAAAAGTTTGTAGTTTTAATTTCAAACTCTCTTTGTAACTTGACGCTTTTATTTACAATCGTGAGCATCCAAGAAAAACAACTGGCAATCAAGCTAAATGGGTCCGCCAAGTTTGGAGCGGCCACACTTCCGCAAATAATAACTTCCTCAAAGTTAGTATTTTCCTAGTGGCCGCTCTGCTATTAATTGCAACCGTTAAGGTGGCCTTCCGATGGTGGCGACCGCGACAGACGACCGCAAACGGGCCGTGGATTCACCGCTCGTGTTTTGTTTTGTTGCAGCGCGCGACAGTGCTCGTTGATTTAATTTAGATTTAGATTTCATTTATTTGACCAATATGACAAAGACCGTTATACAAGGCAAGTCAAAGATACAATGCAATGATACCTACAGCTTGATAAAAGCTAATGTAATTATGTATGTGAATAGAAAATAAACAAAATTACGAAACAATTCGTTGAGTCTAACCAAAGAACTACATATCAATCAAACAGAAAGTTACAACAATGTCAAAATGTCAATGTCAAATGTAAACGCCGCGAGAGTAGCGAGTGTCAGTAGCATGAAGCGCATGCTACTGACACTCGCTAAAAACCCGATCATAAACGCCGGTATATGACCGTGTACGTGCGTTCGACTTTTAAATTTTCGCTAGTACCAATCCGCCCGTATATGCCCGATAAAAATATGCTAGTCTGTAACCGCACTTAGTATGCATTAATATGAGGTGCTCTCGGATGCAAGCGACAGGGTCGCGCGACTCGCGCGTACCATATTCGGGTCGCACAGTCGCCGGTCGCCAACATAGGAACGCCACCTTTAGTACTAACTGATGCCTACTCTGTGTTGTTCATTTCATAGCGAGAGCTTAGTTATCTGATGCTGTGATTAAAGTGATTTTTGTGTTTGATTACTCAGGTAGTTTTAGTGATATTAGATATTTCAAACACTAAATCAGTATCTATCTTGTTATAGTTTTTGACGGAAGAGTAAAATGTGCGGTAACACAGCTGAGGAATAATTAATTATATATGACTTCACAAAATGCCACCAGTTTTTTTTTTAAATTCTTGTTTTACAAAATGCTAGTGATATTGACACTTATAATATACTAGGGTGATGCGATCACAACACAGAGGAAATTAAAAATGGCAGCGCTTGGTCACTTTAACATTCCTATTATGCCGATCATTATAAGCTTTAACTTTCTCGCTTGGTATTTCTAAACAGTACAGATTCTGACCGATAAGAACTGTCAAGCGAGTTAAGTCATTGCTTAGGGTTTTTGACAGTTTGGTGCAAGTAGGCATGAGTGTAATAACAAATAAAGTAAGTACGATTAAAAAACATAATAACCTATTACAAAACAAATTAGCCTTTGTTTAAAAAGTTAGTCAAGATACTATATTTTAACCTGTAGGCCTATCATCATCAGCCTATCGCAGTCCACTGCTGGATATAGGCCTCTCCCAATCGCGCCATCGCGCCCTGTCTTCGGCTTGCCGCATCCATCTTCTGCCTGCAGCCTTTCGCAGGTCGTCACTACATCTGGCCGGAGGGCGTCCTACACTACGTTAGCCGATTCGCGGTCTCCACTCAAGAACTCGTTTACCCCAACGGTTATTGGTTCTTTGGCAGATTATGGCCAGCCCATTGCCATTTCAGCTTGCTAATTCACTGAGCTATGTCGGTAACCTTGGTCCTATGTCAGATAACCTCAGTAACAAGGTTATACAATCTTGCAAACAAGGAGTAGATATCCACTTCAAAAAATCAAGTTGGTAAACTACTTAGCTATAGTAACAGTCTTAATGAGATTTCGTTCAAAGGTGTTTGAAACGTCAGGGGCTCCATTTTGTAGAGACAGCCCCAGCTTAACAATTCAAATCGGAAATCTGCATCAAAGGAAACAGACAGTCAACACCTTTTACCAACCAGACATCTAATCTGGCAGGAACTTACGTTCAAATCCCGACTTTACCGACTTTCAATACGGCTTAATTCAGCTTAGGTAAACGTGAAAACACTGCGTCTTTACCATAAGTAGAAATGAAAAGCGACGTATGATTCTGAAAGTCGTGGGCTTTTCGACTCTAAGTCGGCCAGTTAAGGGTTAGTTTCGTATGTATTGATTATAAAAACACGGTTTTGTCGGCTCATGCAGATTGACACAGCTAGAATTGATTGATTGATTATGCCTATCGCTGGGAAATTGGGATTTTGGAAATGGCTTTATTTGGGAAACTACCTCTACCTATTTCCAACAGACTTCAAAAAGGTGGAGGTTATCAAATATATATTTTTTTTAAAACGATTTTATTTGCGAGGATATTTTTTCAAATTGATCCCATAGAAATTTCATTAATCGGTTTTTAAATCAAAATAACTAAAAAAATATGTCATCGAAGAAAAAAATAAGCGTATTTAGCTTCCCTGTGACTTCTCAATGGTGTCTACGGTCAATTGAACCTTTCGATTGAAGTTGGTTGTTGTATGTATTTGTAGTATTAGATTCTAGTATTAGGTATTATTATTTTTCCGGGTAGGTACTCCTACAAAATTAAGTGTTCATGTTAAACGAATATTCTAGATAATTCTTAATACCTACATAACAATGCCTAGACCTCGCAAAGAACATAAATATTTATTATTTAGTACTTATAAGTTTTGTTTCAATGTGTATGTCAAGTTTCACCACTGTTTATTAAAGAGTTTTAATCTAATCTAATCCATATTTTCCAAGTTTTAAGACCCTTTACTTTTTAATTGTTTCGGCTTGGCGATGATTACACTGCAGTGCTCCTAAAATTACAAAAAAATATATACCTAGTGCTGGTAATTTCTTCGTTGTTTATAGGTACTTATGAGGTATAATTATACTCTATACAATTTTAAGGTTTCATATTATCCATAAACAGGTCTTATGCATCCATTTTCCCATTTAATTTATTACCATCCAATTGAAATGGCATTAATTCCTCTTTAGACAGGTAGTTAGTATAACTTCCACGTACTTGGACACTGCAATACGAGTTCCGGATCTCACTGAGGCACCACAGATCCTCAAACAGGAGCTTGCAGAATAGGTCAGTCAACTTAAGTGATTAAAGTGATTGCTGGCAAACTCTCCGAGATACAATTTGGGTCTGGTTGAGAAAGCACCAGTTTTCAGATAACATCGAACATAGGCGAATGGAACTTTTTTTTTGAATAGTTTGGTGTTGATTGAACGACTGACTGACAGACAACGAACAGGCCAAACCACTAAACGTAGATACTTCAAGTTTCAAGGAGGCTGTGTTTTACATTCTCCGAAAGTTAGTTATAAAATAGGAATTTTAAAAATACGCAACGCATTAGACGTTGCTGGCGTCAGAGTTAGTGTAATAGATAAAAAGGGGTTTTTCTGAATGGTAAGAGATTATCTGTGTATCTGAGGGGTTCAGCAGTAAAGGTTGTGAAGCAATTCAAATACCTTGGACATATCATCACCGAAGACCTGAGTGATGACCTAGATATTGAGCGAGAAAGACGGAACCTGTCCATTAGATGTAACATGCTTGCTCGGAGATTTGCCAGATGCAGCGACGAGGTGAAAATAACACTATTTAAAGCGTACTGCTTGTGCATGTATACCTGCCAGCTCTGGTTCAAGTACAAAAGAAAATCGTACAGTACTATAAGGGTGCAATATAATGACGCATATCGTATCCTCATGAAAAAGACAAGGTTTTGTAGTGCGTCAAGCATGTTCGCTGATGCACGGGTTCCGGATTTCTTCGCCATAATCAGGTCCAGAATTGCTTCCTTTTGGGCTGGTATTAGGAGCTCCAAAAACAACATACTTAAGTCTTTGGCTGATAACATATATAGCCCCATGTACAGGTTCTGGCTCTCAGTGCACCAGAGTGAGAACCGTAAATAAATAAATAGATAGATAGGTTAATCTTAAGTTCTTTAGTTAGGCACTTTGTTTATTTATGGGTTTTTTTTATGGCCTGAAATAAATGACTTTTATTTATTTATTTATTATGCCTGTTTATGACTAGAACAGTTCTACAAAGGAATTTGTAAGACAGAGGCTGGTGCTACACTGCTTAAGCACTCGTCCACTTTGAGACATTTTGATGATCTAGATTAGTCTCAAAAAGTCCAGTAATTTCACTATTTCTTAAGTTTCTATAAGATTTTAGTTTACTGTACTTAAGCCTTTTATTACAGCATAAGCTAACTACTACAATCTATATATAGGTATATTACAAAATTTACAAAAGGAAACAATTGGGCCACCCATAGACCGTTGCAAACGATCTATAGGTAGCTCAACTGCTCCAACTCGATACCCGATGGCAGCGTGCCGAGGATACTGGCTGCATTGCCTCTTTGTATTACAAGGCTTATTCTTTGGCCCAGATAGCTGCCAGCCATCTGATCACGCGTCGCTTCGACCAGACGCTCTGACAAAATTTTAAAAACGCGGAAGGCTCCCATTCCCCATGGACCTAGGGTCTCGACCCCAAAGGGCTCAAACATGTACGACCTATCAAGACCTACATATTTACGCCGCTTGAGATCTTCAGCAGAGTTTGCCGCCGCACCAGCCTTAACTTGCGTCCCTGGCAAATGAGAAGGTGCCAAAGTGTCTACGCATGTAGCGTCCCACACCAAGCCTAAGCCTTGATCTTTATTCAGTCAGGGAACTTTAAATTTTATGTTTTTTTCAAAACATAATTCGGCGCCTTGGCTCTTTACGATACATCTCTGACTGATGCTGACCCCTCAGGTAGTGTGACGTAAATTAGATCTAGGATTGCGAACACTTCACCACTAACTCCTTTGGATGGGGTTTCTGGAATGACACGTGGGATGGGAGATGGAACGTGGGATCAAATGAATACAGGATGCTGGATGCTGAGCTGCGCCGCGACATCTCAATGCGGTGTACGTACACAAAAGCAAGCTATTTGTGGCTATTCAGCATTATAAAAAGCTATCTCAACAGACATACTTGCATAAATATATTACGAAAGCAGCATACATACTCTTTCGGTAGGTACCTACTCACTTTTATTTACAAAATACTGTTTTGCTGACTGTACTTTATCGATTTAAAATTCCAGCATTAAATAAATTAACCAATGTGCACTCTATTTTTTTATGATGGAGATTTTACCCGATATCAAATTTATCTCGACCCTCTAAAACATCGCCATCCTTCTTCGCAGTTGGGCAAAGACTACACTATTATCTCTTTTCCGTTCCTTTTGCATTAATGAATAGTCGAAGAATCCCTGACTCTGTGACTAACGATGTCTAGGGAACGGCTTTTAAAGATTGAATAATTAGTTCCGAGAAAATTTAAGATTTTTTCGCTTTTTCATAAAACCAGTAACGTGCTAATTGAAATCTTACTCTATTTTAATTGCTGTAGAGTTGCTTTTTGTTGAGGGATTACAGTTTGAAATTAACGGAAACATTTTATTCTTTTAAAATGGGACGAGGAAAATGCGCATTGATTGTGTGAAAGAAAATTTCATTAAATAACCTACAAAAAGGAGCGATGAGAAAACTGTTACGTATTTTTGTTTGTAGGTAGGTATTTTACATCGCTTAAGTAACAACCGAAAATGAAAAAATAAGCATAAAAAAAATCTTTTTGCTAAGAAAAATAGCTGTTTTACGCTATAATTTAGTTTATTTCTGGTTAGGGTGATCATAGCAAACCCATCACGGGTTATGAAAAGTATAGCGATCAGGTACACTGTAGAGTAAAGCCAATCTACTCCATTGCGTTGCGTTGAGTCGCAGTTTTGTACCGGCACTTGGCACTTCTTCTTCTTATCGTGTCACTGCTTTCGAACCGGTGTGGTGAAAGGATTCCAAGTGCGCCTTAGAGGCTCCTTTTGTGCACTTGACACATGTTTTCATCATGTTTTCAACTTTTTAGGTTCTGTAACATGCCGGTTTCCTCACGATGTTTTCCTTCACCGTTAAGCCAGCTAGGCACGTGTTGCACTATGGACTCACACATTTTTTGAACAGAAAAATCCTTTAGTGTACGACCGGGTTCGAACCCACGGATCAAAAGTCGAGCCAACTCCCACTCTGCCAACACGGCTTTTTGAACTATGCACTGAATGCGTCCTAATCTATCGTTGTGACAAAAACGCCAGTACAAAACAGCGACGCAACGCAATGCAACGGAGCAGTGTGGCTAAGACGCTACTTTGCGTCAAGAAGATAAGTAACGCAAAGTGGAACTCTTAAAAAAGACTCCAGACTGAATCCTCTGATGATCGAGGTGGATCCGCGGCGCCGGCTGACTTGACAAATGACAATGGATCCACGGACGCGGGATCGACTAATTAAATAATGACGAAAACATTGAACAGTTATAAAATGATACGGCGTTTTATAATATGAATTAAGCTATTATATTTTTCTGTATGAAATGGTCAAATATAGCTTAGCTAGCCCTCGGCGAAAGTGGAGAGGTGCTCTGCGCAAGTGAGGTGAGGCGAGACGGCGGGAAGGTGGCTAAGCGACCAATAGACGCCGGCGCCGGGCGCCTTCCCCGTCTCGTCGCACCCCTCCCGCTAAACACATCTAAAAATCGACTTCTGCGCATTTATGGTCAGCGCTATTAACCCGTGAGTATAACTGTACCATAACACTACCTGAGGACGGACGGTGTCGTCAGGGTCGGCCGCGCAAATGTTAGCGAGACGATATCGTTGCCTTTGATGGGGAATGGTGGGAAACTGACAAAGATCGAGAAAGGTGGAAAGATTTAGCAGAGGCCTTTGCCTTACAATGGGACAACATAGGCTAAAAAAACTGCAATAAAAACAGTTTTTTAAAGCGAGTACCTATTCTTACAGAATATTTATACAAATCATGAAACTTTTAAGTACCTACCGCTTAAAGTTTGTACAAATTATATTTCTGTCCTTAATAATCCTCTTGGATAACATGGTAAAAAAAATAGGATTAAGGGTAATCCTCAAATCCGAATTCCATACAAAAATGTTTCGGACAAATACTCAAAGAGTACGCCGTATTATAGTAATTTCTACACACTATTCGTTTCCTCTATGTTTTATGATTTCGTGAACAAAAAAAGTGAAAGGTTTCATACTTTAATTTAGATTTAATACGTGTTTTTAAGTTAGTAGGGTTAATTTAACAACACGTATAAAATCTAAATTAAAGTATGAAACCTTTCACTTTTTTTGTTCACGAAATCAAAAAACATAGAGGAAACGAATAGTGTGTCGGATTTGAGGATGCCCCTTAATGGCAAATGTACGTATATATGCACATACTTGTGAAACTCGTTTATGTGGATTATACGTAGTTATTAAATTGTAATGGGTATTTATCGCGCTCAGCCTATCTATTATATAAATATAGATTTTTAAAATAGCCGAAATTTAGGCTGTACCACACGAAAGTGCACCATAGTGCACGACAGGAGCCTCTTCGAGGCGCACTTGAAATCCATTCACCACACTGGTTCGAAAGAACTAATAAACACGATAAGAAGAAGAAGAAGAAGGCTGTACATATTGCAACAGCCGTGATCACGGGCTGACTAGTGCATTGGAGCGACCGTTGCGGTGACATGGAGGCAGGCCTAATCTCATGTCGTTGTCAAAAATGTTCAGCCGCCACATTAATCCGGCTAGAAAACCTATCATAAAACGAATAAATAACAACGATACTAGGGTAAGTGAGTCAATAAACATCCTACAACATTTCATACTCAAGACGACAACAAGATGAGGAAGGAAGCGATCACCCCGCCTTTCTGACGAAACTTTCTCCCGGAAAACAACGCAGAACTAATGCGCAGCAGAATCGAAAATAATAACTTAATTTCCAACTTAGCTTAAAAATATATTACCTAAGAATGAGATAAAGATGCCAAAAACATTTAACTATGACCTATATTTTTGACGTGACGACGTCTAATAGATCGATGAACAAAACGTTGACGTCATAGTCCGGTAACGCTTTCATTGTCCCGTTACGCTGGTAGTCACGTTAAACAATCGTCCGTAAACCAACTTTACAGACAACCAATTTTTTTTATTTTAGTAGGTAATGAAAAATAAATATATTTTAATTGATTGATTCAGGCGTTACTTTGCGGAAATCCATAAATATCAACAAATTATATAAATATATTTAGTAATAAATCCACTTGATTTCTAAACAAAGGTTTTAATTAACCTAACTTTACTTTAGAACTTTAGTACATATTACTATATTATAAACCAAAGAGTCAACGAACAGACAACCAAAGTTTAAAGATTTTTCTTGAGTTTCTCTCTCTCTCTCTCGTTTCGAACTTCGGCGAGTCCACACCTCCTGATGATGCCTCGTGTAGAGGCGAAACACGTGTCGTATCTTTAAACTTTGGTTTTCTGTTCGTTGACTCTTTGGTTTATAATATAGTAATATGTACTAAAGTTCTAAACTAAAGTTAAGTTAATTAAAACCTTTGTTTAGAAATCAAGCGGATTTATTACTAAATATATTTATATAATTTGTTAATAAATATTTTTTATTAAATTTATTGACTTTTAAAGACTTTCGTTTTTTTCGTACTTTACTTTCTGCTTGCTTCCCATCAATTTTATGTGCCCTTATTAATGTACAATGCCAATGTATAGGGAAGTATGAAAAGCCCATTTTTTTTAAATAAAAGCTCCATATACCTTTTATATTGTCAGTATCTTTTAATTATGAAATTCTATCATACAATTTCGATCTAACATCGATACTTCCAAACCAATTACAACTCCGATAGCTCCCGTTCGATAAGTGCCGCCATTACACCAAGCGTCTAAACATCGATGCCATAAATTATTATCTATAATTTCCCCCCAACAGGCGAATATCCCTTTAGCAAGTTTCGTAGTGTGCCATCGAGTAGGTAGGTTCTGAAATAAACCATCGCGGAGAGTTAATTCAATTTGAATAATAAATAGATCACATATTTAAGGCCTAGAATCCCGCGCGGCGCTATCTAGATAGTGCATTTTAAATTTTTGAAGATATAAACATTAACTGCGTATAAATAAAAAAAGTATAGTGATGAATTTGTTAATACAACCTCACGAAATGATTTAGTATTTTTTTTGACGTGACTACGTCTAATAAATTGATGATCGCCGCCGAAAAAAAAAAAAAAAAAAAAACTATATTATCGTCCGTAAACCATATTTACAGAATAGGTAAAGACAACCATTTTTTTTTTCATTTTATAAATTTTATTGTGATAGCGAATAAGCGGCGAGCGGTATTCTATAATCAGCCATAATAATATAAATGTTAATAATTAATATCACTGGAGTTTTTCATGTGAATGATTCTGCGTGAATGCGCAGTATCGTGAAACCTTAGCAGCCATCAGATGCCGCATCCATTGAAATGTTTCGCATTTCCGAATTCCATAGAGCCATTCATTATTTATAATCAGCCTCGTTTGTAGAGATCCCACACCGCATTAATCAACTCAATTAGCGTTAAAGTCGCTCACTCAGTGATAAAAAATTGGACATTTATATTGAGGCAAAATGTTTGCGTAATTTAGTTATATGAAGTGAAGAAGTTCTTTAACATTATAATAGCTGACCCTTACAACTTCTTTTGCGTTTCAAATTAACAAAATTTCTTTCA
Organism: Lobophora halterata; assembly: GCA_932526365.1. NCBI lineage: Eukaryota > Metazoa > Arthropoda > Insecta > Lepidoptera > Geometridae > Lobophora > Lobophora halterata. Next base: position 834,470 of record OW052007.1, read on the forward strand.
TATTTTTTTTATTTATTGTATTAGAAATTAGTACCTACATAACGATAAAACAAAACATCTAAAAAGCCACGAATGGTTTGTCCTAGATGTAAGCTGGTTCTCCTAATACATACAGGTTTAGGTTTAACTTTAAAATTACTTTAAAGTTGCGTAAACAGGTTTGGGGAAGTCTTACTTTACTTTCTTACGACGCTACAACCCTTTATGGGTTCTGGCCATTTCCACAATTGACTGCCACTCCTGCGAACTTTGGCCTTCCTTCTCCAGGTGGTAAACTTCCCTATGGCCTTGAGATCTTCGTCAATGCAGTCGCACCATCTCTTCTTCGGCCTCCATTTATAATTCATAATTCATTTATTTTTCAATTTCAAGCATTTAATACGATTTGTTTATATCTAACATAATTTTACAAAATTTACAAAAGGAAACAATTGGGCCACCCATAGACCGTTGCAAACGATCTATAGGTAGCTCAACTGCTCCAACTCGATACCCGATGGCAGCGTGCCGAGGATACTGGCTGCATTGCCTCTTTGTATAGCAAGGCTTATTCTTTGGCCCAGATAGCTGCCAGCCCTCTGATCACGCGTCGCTTCGACCAGACGCTCTGACAAAATTTTAAAAACGCGGAAGGCTCCCATTCCCCATGGACCTAGGGTCTCGACCCCAAAGGGCTCAAACATGTACGACCTATCAAGACCTACATATTTACGCCGCTTGAGATCTTCAGCAGAGTTTGCCGCCGCACCAGCCCTAACTTGCGTCCCTGGCAAATGAGAAGGTGCCAAAGTGTCTACGCATGTAGCGTCCCACACCAAGGGCCTGCCCATTCTCCATGGGATAAGCGTCATACCGTCAGGCCGCTTACCATCGTCACGACTTAGACCGTTCGGCTCGAGAACGGCTGGCACATTGGCGGTGGTAAAAGCCCGGCGAATGATTTCGTTAAGACTACTGTGGCGGGAAATTCTGCCAGCACTCCTAGTGCACGATAATCCATGGTGACCAAGATGTTCGACCGCAGTACCACACCGGCATCTATGTGGAGCGCAGCATGGAGCACCCAACCGCAGACGTGTTGCAACGCGGAAAGTTAAAGGGTCCAATAATGTGCCAATCGTTTGTGAGGGCAATGCTTGCAGCCAAAGTCCTGACTCCCATTTGGAAACGGCTAGGAGGCGAGCACGATCTGAGGGGCTAGAGCACGTTTGTAACAGACAGTTCCGTGTTAGCTCACAGATAGGCCCGTCCGTATTAGGGGGGAGTAGTATTTGGGCAAGCAATTTGCCAAGCGTTCCTGGCCTCGTCTAAATGTGAAATTTTGAAAATGTTGCCAGATTGAATTGAAACCGTCGGAGCTAAAATTTTTTCAACCAAAGAACTTGTGCTATAGACTGAGGACAAGAAAGCTGGTAGGCTAACACTTGAAATTTTGCGTATACCTAAGCCTCCCATTTTAATAGGAAGGGAGGCCTGCGACCATGCCCTGCCATAATTTTTACTTATTGGCTTGTTGGAGAATACCTAGAATGGGTTCAGCACCTACACTTAGCTGTTATGCTTGTGTCGTAGGTGCTGGTACCTTCCAGGAACATTGTGATTTTCAGCCAAGAAGTAAGACTATCTACGCAGGAGGATTTCTTTCATAGCATGCTCTTACACTTTCTGATTATCATACCGCCAAATTTTAAGACTCTACGTTTAGTGGTTTTGCCTGTGCGTTGTCTGTCAATTAGTCAGAACAAAGTTTTTTAGTACAATAAACACTAAAATCCTAAGAGGGAATTTTTTAAACAATGTTTTTGATCAAAATTATTGACCACTTAAAAGTTACGATTTTGATAGCGTAAAAGTAGAGTATCCGGGTGCTAACGACGCATAACTTAATTGAAAAGAGCAGACATTTGGGGAATGCAGAAATGGGGGGGTTACGGGTTCAAGTTCTGTTATAGTCAAAAATTAGAGAAAATTTTTTTTTTTTATGGAAAATTAAATGTTATGTTATATTTTTTCTTGGTACGTATACAGAACGTTGTTTGGCATCCCCGCAGAACTTACAGATATAGGTATACTCCACGAACAGAACACAAATCATTAAAAAAATCATTACCAAAAAATTACAAAATCTGGAATAAATATCTTTGTTAAAAAAACCCTCGTTTGTAGTGAGCCTAATTCAAATAACCCGTGTGAAGATGTTAATTCGAATAACCCGTGTATGTTTTTGTTATCCACAAAACAAGTTCATATAATTTAATATTGTATTTAAGTGACGCAATATAATGGATAATAGTTATTATAGAAAGTTATTTTTCTAAAAACATAATTTTGTAATTCGTACAAACCAAATTATGGCTGAAAAGGTGGTGTTATGTTTTATCGCGTCTCGTATACGTTATTGTCATATTAACTTTACGGTCTTTTTACGTTTACGGTATCGCGGGCAACACTTCACGTTAACGTAACACACGTAATTTCTCATCTCGTTTCTTCAGGGAACCCTTATTATCCAAATGATGGCCTATTTTTGTTTGCTGAAATATAAAAGTTGTTGTATTAAAATTTTCCCAATTTTTACGTTTTTGTTCTACAAGTCTTATTTGAAATGTAAATAGGTAAATAGAAGTTTTATTATTAAATTTGTAGGTAATAATCAAGGTTTTACAAAAACATACAACAACCGACTTCAATCGGACTTTTCTAGTGACCGTAGGCACCACTGACAAGTCACAGGGAAGCAAAATACACAATTTCGTTCACTTCAACGACTTTTTTTTCAGTTATTTTAATTTGAATACTAAACTACTGAACCGATTTTGATAAAATTTGTATACAACCAATCTGAGAGTATATCCAACAAACATTCAAGTGAATTGATGACCTCCGCCTTTTTTTAAGTCAGTTGAAAATAAATAATTTTATCTTAGTTTTAATCACAAATGAAATAAAATCTTATCCCTTAACTTAACTGTTTACATTGCCAGCAAACTGAAGTCAAGAACAGTCTTAAAAGTTTCAAAGAAAATAGTTTCAAAACCTTTATAATAAAGGTAGTTAACTTCTCAATAATAAGCGAAGGAACTCTAAAAACTTAAACCAAGATAACCGGTTCAATCCGGAGGGAACTTGTGTGGTAGGGTTGTTGCACGAGAGGATAAAATTATATTTTTTTTAGCAACCTGAAGCGAGCTAGACTTCTTACAGTTTAGTGCAAGACGACATTACTCCTTTTTTATTATTTTTTTTATTTAGGAAAAAGGGTGTAAAAAGTTTAAGCTTTTGTGGCGTCGTAGCTCAATAATATTTTATTTGTGCTTAGATTTGGGTTCGAGAAAAAAATATTTTTAATTTTCAAACATTACTGTTTCAAACATTTTGTAAGTTCATCGAATCACAATGTAGAGTAGCTCTACATTAAAAATGCGGCAAAAAAAGGGATACTGTACAGATTTTAATAAAATTTCTATGGGGCCAATCTGGAAGTATTATAACCTCTCGAACAAGAATTTTTCAAATCGATTTATTAACAGCTAAGTTCTGAGGTAACAAAAAAAAACAATCAAATTTAGAACCTCCTACTTTTTTGATGTCGGTTAAAAAACAGAAATATTCGGTATCATAAATATCCCTGGCATCCTTGAGAGCATTTTCCGCGGGCTAACTTGTATTAGCAAAGTTCTCCCCATGCAACTAGCGGAGATGGGATAAATTTTTCATAAAACTGACGGGAATTAAGCGATCTCCTTTGATAAGGGTGTGAACGTCTTAAGTTTTGAGTTTCCAATTTACCCTGTGACGGGTCCTGCCCTCTGTTTGCCTCCGTGGTGGACAATTTATGAAATACTAGCTGAAGGCCATGGTTGAATGAATATATGAATGAATGAAATACTGTGTTAGATAAGGATAAAAAGGTTTTTTTAATAAGTATGGATGCATTCCCCCCAAGGGCGGAATGCATCCATGAGAATTCCCAAAAAAAAGGTACTTTCCTGATGGTAACATATCGCCTGCCCATGATCATCAAAATAGTGCCCTTCAAACCGGAAGACAGTAATGCTTGCACTTAACAGGCTTGCAATATCAGGCACTGTGTTAGTACCTATCTAGACGAAATCCTGCTGCAGGAGATGCCACCCAACGGTAAATAGGCATGTCAAAAACACCAAACCCAAAAAAATCCCGTCTCCCATCCATAGAGATTTGATTTTTTAAATAAAACAGATTGACCTAATCTGTTTTATTTAAAATTATAAATGTAGTTCTAACTGTTTTGCGAGCCTTTATAAAATAATATTTAAATAAAGATAGGCTAAGGCGTCCCCTAGACGATCGTTATTGCGCAATATGACGAATTGTGTTATATTGTGCTTATTGTGAGTGAATCATTGTTTTTTTTAATTTTATTGTAGGTACAATAAATATAATATTGTACAATATTATTGCAGGTGTAGGAGACGCTTTAGTAAGAAATGTAGGTATGCCAATTTTCAACCATTTCTTTTGAGAAAAGTATTGGTTATTCCAAGTACCTATTTCCGGTTTTTGTAGATATCTAGAGAAATTAAGGCCTGAGTCAATGTAATCAATTTGAAGCGATGACTCTGCATGAATCCCTCTCGTGTCGAATCTTCCAAAATCACATTAGCTTGACTTTGATAAACGAATTTATGATACCTATCCATCGAACACTTATATCTAGAGTCACGATCTGCAGTGAATACAAGCAAAGATACTGCAAAGAATAAAATATGTATTTAAAAAATATTGAAATATAAAAGGTATCAAAACTACACTTCAACTAAACTTTCACGTATATTAAAATTTTGAAAGCGGATTTTATTTAAATTCTGTGAATTAATTACGTGCTGCGAACGGGCAAAAATGTGAATTTCTTTGTTCAAAAATGCTCGTTTTTCACACAAAGGAAGAATAAAAACCCACATTCAAAGGTATCCACATCCTGAAGAGTTTCAAATGTCACCTCATCAACTTCGAGATAATGTCATTTTTATGTGCAAACGTCAAAAGCTTACTCCGCCCGCAAGAAATAATAGGGCTGGTTTGTTTCGGCCGCTTGTGGAGAAAACGCTGTAAGTAGAAGTGACTTAGTTTAGGTTTCTTGTATAGATAAAATGCTTTGAGATTCAATGATCATAGTTTTATTAAGTTATAGTAAGAATAGTGTAATATTTTGCAATTTTGCTTAGTATTTAGCTTCTACAATTTTTTTTTCGTGTTTTCAGATGGAATTCCACTCATTATTATTATTATTTTTTCTTATCACGTCAAAACTACTAAATCGATCAGAGTAATTCATGTTTTTTTAGGGACGTAGGATATTAAATTAAGGTTCTGCCGATAATATGCGAGCAAATTCATAAGCAAATTCACAATCAACCGACTAAATACTAATTTTTGCCAAAGCTTCGCGTTTACACCCTTTTGCAGTGTATGCTACGAGATTCATATTTGGTATACGGCTGCCACATTCATACATAAATAAAAAACATTATATCATCGCACCTCTTTCGCATTCGTTTCATTATGAAGTTATAAATAACAGACTCAGGACAAACACCGATGTTCATTTTCAGAAAAAAACATACTGGCGAATTAGGTACTTGCTACTTAGGATTCTCTTCCAGCTAAATTTGCTATGTGTAGTTAACATTATGGTAGTAGTACCCGTTGCGTTGATTAGCAATAATGTTTTTTTTTAATTATCAACGTGACTTATTTTTATTTGGTACTAGCTGACACCAGCCACAACTTTGTTTGCGTTACGATTTTTCAAAATTCCTTTCTTAGTGCGCAATTCAGCTCCTGACGAACACACCTTCCAAATTTCAAGTGTCTAGTTGTCATTTGGACCGGCGTCTCACGTGGAAGACACACATCTTCACCAAAAGAAAAGCTCTAGGCTTACAACTTAACAGACTATACTGGCTACTTAATAGAAAATCTGTTTTTAAACAAGAAATTACTAGTCTACAAATGCATCCTCAAACCCATGTGGTCGTATGGCGCCGAACTCTGGGGAACTGCTGCACAGTCAAACTGGACATTGCTTGCAGTGCTTAACGGTGAAAGAAAACATCGTGAGGAAACCGGCATGTCATAGAACCTAAAAAGAAGTTCGAAAATATATTGTGTCAAGTGCACGAAAGGAGCACTTGAAATCCCTTCACCACACTGGTTCGAAAGAACTAGTGACAAGATAAGAAGAAGAATAATTAGATTACCTACTAATATACATAAAACTTTACTACGATAAAACACTACGACATCCTAAAGTAGCTTCAAGAACCCTATAACAATAATGTTAGGCGTAATTTCAACTCCAAAGAAATCCTCAATTTGGTCCTAAAAACACTAAAAAACATCTGCCCCTTCGCAGTAAATATCATGGAAACTTGAAAGAAAAACCTATTTGCCTTTATGACAAAATGAAAAAAATGTCACCCCAACTTCATTTTCCTTATGAATGTGAAATATTAGCCATCAAATGAAGAAAATGGCTGTTTGAATTAAATTAAATCTATTCGAGCCAATTGAATGGGTGCACAGGAAATTGTATCATGTTTCAAGAGTGGAGGAGCATCGAATTGATTGAATTTACCCTAAAAACCAGAAAAATAATGAAGTGCGACACTTTTTTTTCCCATCGAGTCACATACAGTTTATAATATTTTATTCCCATCGAGTAACAGTGTTACTCGTTGGGAAAAAAACAACTGTTACTCGTTCTAAGTACAGGCCATACACCAAAGAGTACTTTTAACATACACACAAATCAAAAGTAACGGAAATTCCCAATAGAAGTCTAACATTGCCCATCTTATTTCTAGTGGAAGATTGGCCTCGTCTCCCGATTGTCTGTTGTTTATGCGTGGCATCGTCTACACCTCAATGCCTTCTTGAAGGCGGGTCTTCCGGTGCTTTCTAACTTCTATGGATTTGGCTATCCAAGCCCAGTTGGAAAATTCACCCTACCTATTGATGATGGTCTATGATACTACTTTATACTCTTCCCGTTTAGTGTGTAGCTATATTACCACCTACTCTACTATATATATATATATATATATGTATACTATATACATCAGCGAATGTTATAAGCTTTTACAAACATTTAATTTTAGCATAAGCATATTCAGCCTATAATGTTCCTACTGCTGGGACTCAGGCCAACTCTCGGCAGGAGAGCGAATGGGTCTTAATCCACCACGCGGACCCAATGCGGATTGGTGGATGTAACATGCCACAGAACATTTTTTTTTCTGTCCTTTGACATGCCGGTTTCCTCGCGATGTTTACCTTAACCTTTGCGAGAACGTGGGATGCATAGATAGATTTTATCGACCGAAAAAACCGATTTACGCATGGCTGTCACCGGGATTCGAACCCGCGACCATCAGATCGCAAGGCAAGGGCATCATCCACTCGGCCACCACGTTCACAATTCAATTTTATAGTCAAATTTTCTTGACAGTGAGTAATATTTGTGTATATCTTGGTACTCTGTGGTAATATAATTAAATTTTGAAACAATTACACACAACTCTAGTAAAGCAGACTCTCCAAGGACATATTTAATTTTGTAACATTAATTTTATTATATTATTATCTGCTGTCAAAACAGATTCCTCTCTACCTCCCTGAATTTTAGTTAATTATGAAGTAATAACGAACTTGTAAATTTCATTGATAATAAATTTAATTAAGTTTAGAAATAGCTAACTAAATAAAGTTAGTTGTTTATTAAAATTCACTGGAACAACAAATAAGCTGATAAATATATATTTTTATCGTTATTCATGTTTAAAAAATATATACAACCTTATATACTATATACTTATACACTAAAAAGCTTTCAGAATTTCTTAACATTTAGTTTTTAGATAAATAAATTGAAGAGGAATAACAGTTTCATACCTTTATAATAAAATTAAAACATAAAAAATGGGTTTGCGTTCCACTTGAAATACAAAAAAATAAATGTAACGTTCCTAAAAGTCCAACATAACATCCCATTGGTAATTTCGTTAACGTTATAAAGGTAAAAATGTCCAAAAAGGTAAATACGACGCTTGATGCAAATAAAATGGGATACATCCGAGCCATGAATACCAGAGTTAATGATACTCAAATAAAACGCCGTGCCTCCATGATAAATGAATATTGGACGCGCCAACTTTGATGTAATTTGTATGTTTGTTTATATTAATTGAGCATGAAAAGGCATGCCAGGCATGCCAAAAATGCCTTTGTAGAAAAAGTCAAATCAGACAACATGAAAAGTTTCATTACCTATTACAAACAATAAAGTTATGCAATTCTTTGTTAATTCGTTCACAAACACGACAAAGTATAAATCATAACAGATATTTACAAAGGCGAGCCTTATTAAGAGCTTTCTTGCAGCAAACCTGCGATAAACGTAGTGTAGAGTGACCTCCGGTCAGGTGGGGTGACGATCTACGAAAGGTTGCTGGCAGAAGATGGATGCGGCAAGCCGAAGACAGGGCGCGATGGCGCTCATTGGGAGAGGCCTATATCCAGCAGTGGACTGCGATAGGCTGATGATGATGATAAATATTTTGGGGCTAGAAAAAGCTTGTAAAATACATCGATCGATCATTTATAAGGATCGTTTGTTCAAATATAAAACACGAAAATATCAATAAAAGTTTGTCAAATAAACAAAAGATAGCATGGTGCAGAGGCAGATTGAGGTTACTAGGGTTGCCATCCGACCGGGTTTCCCCGGATTTGTCCTAGTTTAGTAAGCGTCCGGGGAGCGTCCGGGCCGGACTTCATTTGTAGTCCGGGTCTAAAAAGTCTTGGGCCGCCCGCGACACATCCTAGGGCACGCACTAGAGTGAAACAAAAAATTTTTATTTTTTGCTTCATTAAAAAAAAAATATCAAATCTGTTGATCTATGACGGTTCTGAGGAAACAAACATTATAAAACAACCGAACCTCCTGCTTTTTTTTAGTCGGGTTCTGGGCTCTAAAATCCGGGGTTTTCACACGTCATATCCTGGTTTCCAAATTTTAGTGACGGCAACCCTACTTGAAGGTACCTATAGGAAGGAAGTTCATATCGGTACTGTATCTCTTACACACATGAACGTGCATTGTCCATAGTTCAATGGATTTCCAATACAGTACTAACATATTGTTACTTCATCTATTGAGGTCCAACCAGATGGAAACACCGTAAGACAAAACACAGACTAGTTAATTTATTTAGTTAATAAAATGTAAAAAATGTAATTAGAAGACTATAATAGGTAGATTGGTGTCTCTCTGGCCTAAGTTAACACTTTAAAGAACAAAACCACCATAAAAATCCAAGTTCAAATCAAAACGAAAGCTTTTATTAGAACTTTCATTCTTTTATTTCACAAAAGATCTTTTAACTAGCTTTCTGAATTATATTGAAACTGAAATAGTCCTAATCTAAACCCTCTGAGGTATAGTCCTATAATATCGCCTTGAACGGATCCGTCGGTAGAAGAAATCTTGGCATTATCTACAGAGTGTCCTCGATTCCCAATGTAAAGACGATCGCAAATATCTACTTCTATTGTGGCTATGAAAACTGAGGTTAAGAAATTTGAAGTTGCCTAACACACGGTGATTATAAAATCGTGCTATACGGCCGTCAAAATATGTATATCGCTCGATTTATATTATCTAATAAAAAATCAAGGCTTTACAATAACATACTAGGTACTGAAACAGTCCAATTGAAGTCGGTTGACTTCAATTGGACTGTTCCAGTGACTGTAAACACCACTGAATAGTCGCAGGGAAGCGAAATACGCTATTTCATTTACTTATGTATATGACGTAAATTTTTCAGTTATTTTGATTTCAAATTAAAGCACTGAACCGATTTTCATGAATTTTAAATGGGACAAATCTGAAAGTAGGTACTATGTTCTTTAAAATAAAATAAAAAATTCAAATCGATTTTCAACATCAAATGTCTGAGGTCACAAATATAAAAAAAACTTTCATCCGAATTGATAACCTCCTTTTTTTGAAGTCGATTAGAAAAAAAAATGCAATTGCAAAAACGATTGGGTGATTAAAAATCGCTTCGTAGTCGTAAAATTAAAAGACGATAAATAAGACTGGCGCTAGAACAAACTAGAAGTACCTAACTAAACTAGAGTAAATGAAAAACTATCGTGGAAAGTCTTTTTACAGCAAAAAAAAGCTTTAAAAAGTTTACTAAAGTTATAGCCACTTTAGTAAGCTTTTTTAATTGCCTGTCTGTCAGTCTGTTTTCTAAGACAGTAAATATTTTCTATATCACATGTAGAAAACATTTTATAAGTCTCATTGCTTAGAACAAGATGTTCCTAGGCTAGGCATCTTGTTCTAGGCGATGAGGTAATAAGGAAAAACTCAAACTATGGCCTTTTGCAAGGGTTTTGGGCTCATAATCATAATCGACAAATGTACAGTTCATTTATATGAGAAAATTGATGAGATTGAAATAAGAGTTTAACTTTAGACCAAAACACTGATAACGGAAGCTTTGTTATTTCAAGAGGCAATTTGTCATTATCCTTACTAAGCATAATCAGCCTATAATGTTGCCACTGCTGGGATTAAGTACTGCTTTGAACTAGGAGAGCGAATGGGTCCCTAATCCACCACTTAGGTACTTATTAATTCATACTTGTTTTTTCTCGACAATTTTCCGTAATTTTGTGGCCACACAGTTATTTTATCTAGCACACGAAATGGCCTACATTACACAGATAGATACGGTACAACAGATGCATTAGCCGATCTGCCGAAAACAATGAATGTATCGAAAAGTGCCTATCGTGTGCCTATTTTGGAATCACCCTGTATCTATTGTATCTAGGTTACTATGTAATTCATAGTATGAATCATACTAGTACGAGGTGTTGTAGAGTTTTATGATATAGATAGATAGATAGATAGATTATTCATTATTGCACACCATCACAAAACAAACAACAATATACATAAAGAAGAAAATAATGTTAAAAATAGTGGACAATGAGCGGTCTTATCGCTAAAAGCGATCTCTTCCAGACAACCTTTGGATGGACAAGAAACTGTTGAACAAAATGTGGACGGCGGCATATTTAACTACTAAAAAACTTAAGCTACTTAATTAACTAATACTAACAGTGAAGTACTTACTTAGAACTTTTACTTTGATATTTTCATTTTTGGATTTTAAATTTCTTTTTTTCAGCCGAACCAAAAGTCTTAGATTCGACATAGGAACGTTTATGTGTCTTGAGTCAAATATCAGGGTTATCCAAGTCTCACAGGATAATTTCATCGTACACTACAATCTGGAACTCAGTAATGTTTTGACATTCCAACTTGGCGGCAGATTATCTTGGACTGCGTTGATACTTGGTAGGTATAGATGAAATCTTGCATCTACTGCGGAATTCCGTTCAAAAGTTTGAGCTTAATACAAATCTTATTTTCATCATTTGCGATGCACCTATGTGTCTAGAGTCAAATAGAACAGAGGTCAGGGTTATCTTAGTCTCTCAGAATAATTTCATGAACTATCGTGCACTACAATCTGGAACTCAGTTATGTTTAAACATTTGTGCTTGGTGGCAGAATATAGTGAACTGCGTTGGTTCAGATGGAATCTTACATCCACTGCAGGATTACTCTACTTTATTATACTTTTTTTGTCCCATTTTGCATCAGGTTTTTATAAAACTTGCACACCACTAGTTTATTGAGTTGTTTTAAAGATGAACGACGCCCGTCTTTCATACAATATTTCAAATTTTTTAGCGTCATATTCCCTAATTAATGTTTTAAAATCATTTTACTTGAAGTAATCAACATTATCTGCAGTGTATAAAAATATAAAGTAACTTAATTGTGATTGGTCATAAACCATTCACCATTTAAAGAAAATAATAAAATAATGAGTCTGAGCACAGGTGTAGTCGGAGACATTAGTAAAATTAATTGCTACCAAGCTAAACTGATTGGCCTGGAATCAATAAAAAAACATATTGGAAAGGAAGTTTATGAAGTCATATATCAGAGAAAAAACAGAGTCTTGTCACTTTCAGCAAACAATGCTACTTTGAAAAATAAAAATATTGAAATCATTATAGAACCTTTTTGTTGGTGTTATTGATAAATCGTCTTATTTTTAGGTGCAGTAGCGTGAAATTCAAGAATTGAATGGCATTCGAGTGGCATTTTGACAACTGCTTGAGGTTCTATTTTCGTTTTAAAGTTTGAACGATCTACATGTTTAGTAGACATTTGTCACGTCAAACAGCATTTTCCATACTATAAATAAATGACGTATTTATGCGCTTTTAATTAATAGACATAAGTCGTTTGGTGCCAAAGTCGAACCTGTAAAACTTGCAAACGAAAACGCGTTAAATTTTTCATAGATGGAAAAGCTTGTGGAAGAGACTTGTTTTGTTTATCTGACGTGAAATGCAACTGTCGCTTCTGTTGGCTAAGTTCCTATGTTATTTACCTATATATAATGCCCAATAAATACTTGTTCCGTATTAGAATCCGAAAGTTTTTAACTGGTGTACGTTACATTTACCTCGTTAATATATATGAGATAAGTTTTGAAACTGTGTCGATTTTGCTTGTAGAATTGTGGTTTAAAACCTCTCAAAAAATGCGTAAATCTAAGGATATACTCCTTTTTAGAAGACGTAGGCAGTTGAAAATTTGGGAGAGCATTGTGGCAAAGACCTTGACCATTACATCAAAATGTACAACAACAGGAGTTGACCCAGAATAGATTTATCTGCTACAAGTATTGTTATTGCTATCACAATTCAAAGGTGTTCCCGGTTTCGGATATAGCTGAAACTTGGTGGGAACGTGGAGCATGGTGCCGTACAAAATATATCACACTGCACCAACTGTATACAAACGCCTCATCAAGCTATGGCCTTATGAAGGTATCTCCGGATCCAGCCATCTCCGGAGGTTGAAATTTATATATGGTAGGGGCAAATTCATTTGAAATCGATTTATGTAAAAATCAAGCTTTAAACAAATGTGTTAAATTATGTCCTATCTTTGCTCAAAACACGCCTAATTTGACTGCACTACAAGTCGAACTATAAGGAGGGTAGACACCTACGATTTTATTTACAAACTAACTTAAAATAGTAAATTTTGTAAATGTAATTTGAGTAAATGTATTTGAGTAACTTATTATATAAGACCTGTTTGTAACTAACCATCATTGATACAAATAAATAAACTGAAATTGATTCCGCCTAGATCTTAGGGCGACAAAGGAGTGCAAAAGTTTAAGCTAGATACAAATCTTATTTTCATTTTAGATGAAAACTCGGTCTTATAACTTACAGACTCCTTGCTGAGGCATAATAAAGCACTTTTGTAGAATATTTCTTCAATTTCTTGCATATTGTTTTTGAATAGAATCAATTGTTCTGATAACAATACAAAATAATTGTATCTGTGAATGGCAACAAAGCTTCTGTGAAATTAATTAGATTCGCTAATAAATAGGAGTTATATTATACAATATATTTTTGCTCAAACTTAGAATAAAATAGAATAGAATAATTTTTATTGTCGAAAACTGTGTCAAAATAGATCTTACAATTGAGTAAGATTAACAGTTTTGTCTATTTCAGACATACAATATTTTTAAGTACCTACCTACCTAACTACACATTCCTCTACATAATCATCCATTTTTTAACCTATTATTATGTCTCACTTTTGGGCAAAGGTCTTCCCCATCCCCTTCCACTTTTTGCGGTCGCTAGCCGCCTCCCACCAATCTGCAATTCTAAGTTGTATTTGAGTAATCAATATTCATGCATATTATAGACCACATTGTTAACAAGTTAGAGCTAAGCCTTGCTATACAAAGAGGCAATGCAGCCAGTATCCTCGGCACGCTGCCATCGGGTATCGAGTTGGAGCAGTTGAGCTACCTATAGATCGTTTGCAACGGTCTATGGGTGGCCCAATTGTTTCCTTTTGTAAATTTTGTAATATACCTATATATAGATTGTAGTAGTTAGCTTATGCTGTAATAAATATACAGTTAGAGCTTGTATTATGGTAACCAATAACTAAATATACTTAAATAAGTGTTTTTTTTTTGGTAATTTTGTAATTTCATAGATACAATACTTACCTACATAGAAACTTGGCCAGTCCCAGTCCGTATCTAGTTTATTATTTTTTACATTTTTGTGGCAAATTGTTAAACTTATCTTTTGCCCTGTTTTGATTACATTTGATATTAGATAAAAAATCTTTGAGCTAATCTATCTCCATGAACTATTTTTTAGATCAACTTGTTTAAGTAGGTACTTTATATTTCTTTATTACATAATTTATATATTTATTTAGGATAATAGTCATTCCCTAATTTAAATCTATTCTATGTGCACTACCCACGCAATTGTCCACAATACACAAAGGTTTAGCTGGAAGATCATGCTACATAGCATTAAGTTCGCCTTTGTTCAATTTTTTTAAGTGCATAAGGATTTTCTATCATTTTATCTAGGTAATATTACAGAACAAAATATTACATTAACATTCTAATACTATTTAGTTAATCAGCTCATAGTCTTTGCCTAAGCTAGCGTGGTCTTGGCAGACATCACTCAGACATTAGGCTCACGTTTGATCCCATTATCACCTGCTAACTACTAATGGAACTGATAATCCACCACGTTGCTTATAATATGTATATTACAGTTTCGCCCGCTTTATACTGGGATATAAAAGAGCCTATTGGTGACTCGGGACAGATATAAATTTTAAAATAAGTTCTGTCTGTCCCCATCATAGCATTATTGTTAGTAATCTTTGTAAAAATGTTATATTTTTTTAATGAAAAATACACTTACTCAATACTTACTCAACTTCGTATATATATACATATTTGAAATATCCACGAAATCGGTATGAAACCACCGATCAGAATATCAAAAATCATCCTGGTAAATTCGATTTCCATCCCAACCCGTGTACAAATTTAGTTCATTCATTCATCTGCAAATACGAAGCGGAATTTTCCGTAAAGGATCAGTCCGTATTCCGTATCGTCGTGTGTGCGAAATGCGTAAGAGATGATTAGTTGTCGCTCCCGGCTACGCTTGCCTGGATGTCTGATAGGATGAGTGGGCACTCTAGCGCGTCACTACTTACGCTTGTGTGCTCTACACGTGTAATAACATTGTCTCAATAACAAGCGCAAATAAATAATGTATTTGAAGAAAACAAGCAATATTAAAATTTTAATTTTTGTATGATTAGATCCGATAGATTTATTAGTAATAATTCTGCATTTTTGGATTTTCGATACGACTAATACTGATTGTTTAAATCAGTTTTTGGTCTCTTCTGAAAACTTGATGAAAAACACATAACGCTTTTGGCAAGCGCACTGACGATAAATATTTTGGACATTTCACGCTATTTAGCCCCTAACTAAGCATAGCTTGTACATACATACTATAGGAACCAGACAAGTGATAGAATACTTAAATACTTTTATTTTGTAAATACATACCTACATAGAATATATAGAAAACACCCAGACTCAGGACAAACACCGATGTTTATCACACAAGTGGTAGTCCTCAAGCGGGAATTGAACCCGCAACACCGGAGCGTGGCAGTCCTTGCACAACAACACACTTACTTGCCACTGTACCAGTCGTGTCGTTAATTGATAAGTATTTTCTTATACTATAGCAGCCACTTATTCTAAAGTATTTGTACTGAAAATTAAACTTTTACGTAGGACTGGACACAGGACACTAGCTGAGTGTAAGACATAAACCTTGTGCTTATGGTACCCTGAAAAAGTGCTGAATCTTGCCTACAAAAAAACCATAAGTTTACCTACTCATATATTCTTAAACCAACAAAAGAAATATGTTATGCCAGCAAGATAAAAACTGATAAGAAATTAACGCGCATTAAACCTTTAACCTAAAAATACCCGCAATAATCTTACTTCCAATTTACTTTACCAAAGAAGGTGACTTATAAAAGGATGAAAGGAGTTGACTACTGCTGATTATCAATATAGACCAGGAAAATGGGGCAGCCCTGCGGGTTCCATATGTGCTCCACATATTTTAATATTTAATGACGTACATTTTTGGCCCGGTTATACGTGCGGTGTTCCCATTGAGATGATTCGCCTACATTCGTGTCACGATTTTAATGATCTAAGTGAATTGCGATGAGTTTTTTTATTTTTATTTATATTTGCGCTGTTTTTAAACCAAACCTTTTGAGGTTAATTATGCTGGCGATTTTAGAGTATGTGTTTTGAGTTTTGAAAGTTCAGTGTCTAGGGCTGAAAACGTTTCTACTGATTTCCGAAGGCAATTGAACACCACCTACCTTTGAACTGCTGCTCCTGGCTTGTTGGTTTGGTGGCAGGCAAGGTCCTGTGGATTTGCACGGCGGGTCCAGGTTCGAAAGTCTTTGGAAAACGCACACAGCACGCCTATGAACTATGAACGCGCGACACTTTACGATTTGGCACGGCCAAAAATGGAGGGAAAATCGACGGATTTTGAGTAGAACGTCCACACGCAACCGATCACAACGACTCCCGCCAATGCACTGAAAGCTTTGAGCTCTTCACGGT
Source organism: Lobophora halterata (assembly GCA_932526365.1). Taxonomy (NCBI): domain Eukaryota; kingdom Metazoa; phylum Arthropoda; class Insecta; order Lepidoptera; family Geometridae; genus Lobophora; species Lobophora halterata. Next base: position 851,149 of record OW052007.1, read on the forward strand.
CGGGTAGGCTGATTTACCAAACTACCCTCAAAATAACAATAGAAACGCAACAATATTTATTTATGACGACACGGATGGTCAAGTGGCAAGTGTGTTGAGGGGAATTCTCAAGGCAAATTTCCATACAAAAAAAAAGACTTACTTTAATTTAGATTTTATACGTGTTTAAAAATTAACACGTATAAAATCTAAATTAAAGTATGAAACCTTACTAATTTTATGTTGACATAATGGAAAATATAGACGAAACGAATAGTGTGAAGAAATTACTTTAATACGGCGTACTTTTTGAGTATTTGTCCGAAACATTTTGTATTTCCAAGTCCAAGTTTTTTAAGTCCGTTGATAATTCAGGACGTCACAAGATACGATTCTCGCCTTTATAATATCTCAAAATTACAATGACCTTTACCCTTAGATATTCAAAATGTCCGCCCTTATTAAGACTATCTAACTCAACTCCAACCTCTGTAGCCACGTCTGAGAGCTCTACACACAACGGGAGATCCCAACCACCATCGTACATGATTGATTGAGTTCCAACCAAAACGAAGATTCATTTCCTCGACCCAAATCGATAAGATTTAAATATGTAATCAGGATTTTCCGACGTCGCCTTCGAAACGCTGACACGAAAATGTCCTTAAGCTCCGAAGACGTCCTTACCTTAGTACACTTATACTGAGAGAGTCACTGGGTTCGTTCTAATGTTGATTTAAGACAAATAAGCAATGCGTTTTTAACTCTACCTAACATAAAAGCTGACAACAGAGACGCTTTTTTTTTGTTGTGGTTTCAAGGTTTCAGGTTCACATTGTTTCGTCATTAATTTTGGGTAAAACAGTTTAGTAGATACAGACAAGATTAAAAAAATGCCGCCACTTCAAATAAAAACGTTCCTTTAGTACTCTTTCTATACTTGCAATCTGTGGGTCAAATATACGCAGAAAACCTACAATGCTCTACGGGTCCAATATAACAACGGTTTCAGAATGCTGTTGGGGCTTCCACGATATTGTAGCGCTTCAGGGATGTTTGCAGACGCGCGCACTAACGACTTTCATGCAATAATGCGAAATAGAACTGCATCCCTGGTAAGCCGCATCCGAGGAAGCACCAACGGCCTTCTGAAGGATGTTGCCACCAACTTACAGTCTGCCATCATGAGGCACTGGATGGCGATTGTTAAACCTATTAATAAACTGGTAACACAATAAATAAATAGATTTTCAATAGAAATTATAATTGAATGAAGTTGCCCACATACCTAAGGTGTACCACATACTAAATGCCTAGAGTGTAAAATGTGTTGTTTTTGGTTTTCTTTCTTTTTGTCATGAGGTATTCTTTGTTTTCATTTAAATTGTTTGTGTTAATTTTCTGTGTGACATTTTAATTTTTAATTTAATTGTATTGTATTTTATGGATCTCAATCTGAAATAAAATTTGATTTATTTATTTATTATTTAGTACAATAAGCTTGGTAAAGATAAAAGACAGTGAAATAAAAAAATATATAGAGTAAGTATTAGAATGAACAAAATAAAGAATATGGCGACTATTTTAAAATTCAGCATTTCCGTGTAAAATGGGTGTCAGCGTCACTAATCTTAGGTTTGCCCAGTTTTTTTTAATACGAACGTAAACTTCAATTTTTGATCTTTTTTTTAGTATTTATAAAAGCTTGTGTTTGACCACCATCTCACCTGATGATAAGTGACGATCTGGTCGACGATGTAGCACGCTTACCTAGAATAATCCTATTCACTCTTGCCTTGAAGTCACCCAAATTATAGTGATCGGGAAACACTGACGCCGGCAGAGCATTCTCTTGAGATCTTGTAATATTCATGACTCATAATCACGACATCTGCTGTTGTATCTAGATAAGAGTGATCAAAGCAAACAGATTTGGCCTGCCTGATAGATTCCAACATTTCACAGGAGCGTGTGTGGGATGTTTATTTTTCTGCTTGAGTTGTTCTGTATGATTTCATTCTTTTGTTTTGCGGAATTTGCTGTCAATTTTACACCCTATTTTATGTATCAAAAATTCTCATATATGTTTTGGACTGAAGTATATAAAATGCATCCCTCCTCTCTACTTACAAGTATTAAACTTAGTTAGAACGAGGTACTCCAAAATTCTTCTGATTCGGGTCTTTACAATGAATATTTCAAAGTAGGTACATATACATACTATAGTTAAAACTACAATAGTTTTTCACCTTTAATAGAATTTAATTTATACTTTGATACTTAAAATTGTTACCTATCATTGTACTTACTGTAAGACCCAAGAATTAAGTGTTTTTTCATCTTATCTATAGGATAAGGTTACCGGTAAAGTTGTACATAATTACGAAGTATAACTTTCGAGTAATTTCCCTCATAATTGCAATTTCACCGCTCGCTTGCCTGAAATGCACTGAAAATGAAGCAATATACAGAACCCTTAGAAATTCTGCATGTTCCTTACAAAGTTTGCAATTGGAGCGTCGCGTGAAACTCTGCAAGTCTGATACTTGCTTCAGAAATCTTGATACTTCCGTCGGAGTTGGTACGTCCCCGTCAGTCGTCCTCGAGTTTGTGCTGTTTGAGTTTTGCTCTAGTTTATCATTAGTTTATGGTATGACATTATTAGCTTTGTGAATATAATGCGACTGAGTTAAAATTGTGGTATTGATAGTGCACCTAAGGGGTGAATTGTCAAATAAGAGAACATTGATTGGCTGCTACACGTAAAATTATGAAAAACCCGGCGAGTTTAAAAGCTCGCTAGCTTTGTAGCGAGTGAGCGAGTTAGCTTTTGGAAAGGATTGTCAACTAGCAGATTGTGCTTACCGCAAGAGGCTGCAAAACCACCCAAATCAACTGGCCCGAGAGCCAGTCAAGTGCAAAGACGTCCTAGACGACAACGGAAGTGCGAGTGCGGGAGTGTGCTCCCCCAAAATTAAAAACAAACTCTAAGCTCATAGTAAATTATACTGAAAACAAATCTAACTAAAAAAAAACTATCAGATTGTAAAAAAGCTGATGACACGGGTGAACTCCCTGGCTTGTAGCTTGTAAACTAACCCTGTATCATCGACGCTCTACAGTAACTTGTACTAAGTTGCTATCACTTAGTTTTTAGCTTCCATTAATAATTTAGGTAGGTATGATTAACACAATAATCTTTGTCGTTAATCATGTTTCCAGTTCTTTGGTACAACAACAGTTCAGCTTAACGGTGAAGGGAAACATCGTGAGGAAACCGGCATGTCATGGAATTTAAAAAGTTCGAAAACATGTGTCAAGTGCACGAAAGGAGCCTTTTTGAGGCGCACTTGAAATTCTTTCACCACCCTGGTCCGAAAGAACTAGCGATACGATAAGAAGAAGAAGATCTTCAATATATGATAATAGAGTGATTTCAGGACTAAAGTAATAGCATCAAAAATTTCTCGCAAAAGCTCACAGCGATAAAGTTGTACATAACACTACTAACTCAGAAAAAAAAAAGATTTCCCAGATTTTTTACGTGGGTAAAAAGAGGGTTAGAAAATATGTAATTAGGTATTGATTGACTTAGTACTGACACTTTGCTATTCTTTGACATTTCTTCCGCGGGTGGAGCAAACAACATCGACAATAAACAATTCTTCCACGGGTGACGAAGTCGCACGCGGGTACAGCTAGTCTTCAATATAAGATCATTGATTGATTCATGCGTTACTTTGCGAAAATCCATAAATATTAATAAATAGTATAAGTATACTTAGTAATAAATCCGCTTAACTTCTAAACAAAGGTCTCTTAATTAACGTAACTCTAGTCTAGAATTTTACTATCTAAATCAAAGCGCCGAAAACAGAAAACCCAAGTCAGAACTCGACACGTGTTTCGCCTCTACACGAGGCATCCTCAGGAAATGTTGACTCGCCGAAATCTGAAACGAGAGTCTATACTAAATATATGTATATCTACATTCGTGTTTGTATGCATCCGTCTTGCCTTTGACGAGTCACTGTGCAACTCAATTTGACGACGCGCCGTGATTGGGTTCAAATTGGAAATCGAATGAGCCAGTCGAATCGCGAACGACCTGCGAAATGCATTTCGGAGGGAAATGAAATTGATTTTGGAGGGAATTTTATGACTGCATAAACTAGCAAAGGTTTGCTCTTAAGGCCCTGCATTAATTTTCCTGATTTAAAAAACATAACGCCTTTACAAGAAGTATGGATTAACTTAGAAGGGAAAACTAAAAAAGATACACCAGTTTACGAGTCAGAAATATTAGGTACCTAAATAATTATTACCAAATCAAGTGTGACACTTACTTTCCAATATTTTATTCCCATCGAGTAACAGTGTTATTCGCTAGAAAAAAAAGTAACACCCTGACTTGGGGTGTTACTCGATGGGATAAAAATTCCCAACGAGAAACACTGTTACTCGTTTGGGTGTTACTCGATGGGAACCTATCGCTATGAGCTGTAAGCCCCGGAAAACGTCCATAAAAAAAATCACGTTCTTGTCTTGTCTCTACATTTCTTCAAACTAAGGCCAAGGTCAAATAAGATTTAGGTATACAATTAAGTATGTTTATTATGGCCCCTAGTTAAATTCTATCCGACACGTTCACCTTAATAAATGAGCTCGCCACCCTTAAAGTCCCGCAAAGGACCCTATCTTAAGCTTTAAGCTCATTAAACCACTAAACTTTTCTGAAAACTATATTATAGGTACGTACGTATAAAAAACCGAATGTGAATTATTTTTTTAAATATATTAGGAACTGCAGTACGATATAGGTATCAAGTGTTCCGTATTTTCCGTCTAGTCAGCTTATTATTCAAATGAATTTAAAAATTAATAATAATGTTGATTATTTACAAATTTCAGTCCTTTTCTGGCATTATGTATTTTACATTGTTAAGTTTTTTCTTGTTAGGATACACGTTTATTATAACCTACTTCACTCCTTGCACTCCAGTAAAAACGGTGAGAATAACTCAGGTATCCTAAATAAAATGTGTGTTCCATGTCCATATATCATACTAGCTGACGCCTGCAACCTTGTTTACGTTTTGAGTTAATAAAATTCCTTTCTTAGTACGCACTTATTCTTTATTATGAAAACCCCTCCAAATTTCAAGTCTCTAACTTCAGTGATTTTGCTTGCGGTTCTGGCAGTCAGGTCAGGATGAAGCCTTTTATAGATATTGATTGATACCTAATTATTTGTTTGTTAAAATTAGTCTTCTTCTTCTTCTTATCGTATCACTAGCTCTTTCGAACCAGTGGCAGTGGCAGATTTTAGGTGCGCCTCTTTCAAAACAGTGTGGTGAAAGGATTTCAAGTGCGCCTCAAAGTGGCTCCTTTCGTGTACGTTAAAATTAGTGTGGTGTAATGAGAGTACATCCTTACGTTTCCGCTTTCATTACGTAAAACACCTCTAATCCGAAGACGCCTTCCTTTTTCATTAGGCGACCACTCATTTGCATTTTGATGTCTTCGAAAGGGACTCAAGGACTCAAGGACAAAGATCGGGGTATTACTGGACCAAGTTAGCCCCGATAAAAAGATAAGCTCAAACTTCGGCCATACATTGGACTTTATAATTAATATACATTATCAAAAGCTTTGTATAATATTTATATGTAAGTAGCAAAATATTGTTTTGCTATTATTAAAATCATCAGAGGTATAGGTATTATTAGAAGACCCTATTTTTCAGTCATTCATGTCCCACCGTAGAGCAAAAAAGACTGTTATTAAGATATAATATAGGTATCCATTTCCTCAGCTCTCTTGTTTCTTCTAAGTTTTCCATGCCAAAATAAAAATTATATAGGAAAAAATCTAAAAACCATGTATTTACGCTTTTGTTCTATCTTGCTTCCATTTTTATTAAAAAACGATAAAAAATATATTTATAAGTAATGAAAACAATTTTAAACTATTTATTTTCTTTTTATTTTAATTAGTTTTTATATAATTAAACATGGGAATTAGGACCTTCCTGTTTTTAAATTTGACTGCCCAGTCCCGGAATGACCTTTTTACATACGTTAATTATTTTTTTTACCAACTTATTAAAAATCTTGTGAAGCACTGCTTCAGTTGTTATCTAGAAACAAGGCATAATAATTGATATGAAAAAAAATTGGTACCATTGAGAGTAACCTAAGATAATACATCGAATGCTGACTGTGACTGGGAATCATTACGTGACGTCGCGTCATGCGTGAATTAGGTATTTTATCAAAGTGTGACATACCTACTTACGAAAAAACACCGGTAACAAAATCACCATTGATTTCGTTTTTACGAAATGAAATCATATCACCATGTGACAATGAAATAGAAGTAGCAATCATTTCCATGCCTACACAGAATACATTGTACAAGTATTTCCCTGGTTTTACGTGGAGTCTTTCAGGTTTATTGCCAAAGGTAGAGGCACAAAACGTTTTATGTCCGACTAAGTTTGTAGAGCCACTTAAGGTGCAATTTTGTATCTTTTTGAAAGTGGATTAATGTATCAAATTTAAAGAAAGCTCCAAAGTATAAATAAATAAAAACGAGCATTTCAGTATTCGCATAATAATGTGTAACATTTACCATCTGACGGCAAACTATCTATTACACACTTTCGTTGCATTTCAAGAAATGACTACCACAAATGAACAGAAAGCGATAGGAAAATATTACACATAAAAAAATCAAAAATCATAGTGTTGACAAATATTATGCAACGTTAGTCAATACATCGTGATACGGTTATTCCAAATTCCACCTAACTAACTAGTCTATTGTCTTTTATAACGATAACGCGTTTATATTACAATCGAATCGCACAGTCATGACCGAATATCGGAAATATCGTACGCAATAAAATTTAATGTTCCGACATATTGGATCACAAATTCGCACTTACCGGCCCGTTTCTGTTCGATTAATTTGAAATCGATTGTCGACTCGATGGAGTATTCCCATTCGCACTCAAAGCATTTAAGGAATGATATATAATAATTATACAAGGTTGTGTTTGATTATGCGCCGTTTCAGTCTTTCACTATCTGTATCTCTCTCTAACTCTTTCTTCTAATTATTGTTAGACGAAGGCAAAGATTTTGAAGCTCGTCACACAAGTAGCTATAATATATATTAATATGATTATTGCAAAGCATATTACGATATATTTTCTATACAAATATTCAAGTGACCACACACGCAGCTATAATATATATTTCTGACTTGAATATTTGTATAGAAAATATATCGTAATATGCCTTGCTATAATATATATTATAGCTACGTGTGTGACGGGCTTTAAGCCGTTATCGTAATTCCGGAGTAGAGCCTAGTGACGACGCAGTAACAGCCATTTGCGGCTACCTGCATTAAAAGTCCTTCTGAAAAAAAAAAAACAATTATCGTATTAAATGGACTTTCAAAGTATGTACTGACTACTTTCCTACTATCACAAATAGGTACCTAGGATATTTACCTACTTACTAATGTAAGATAAAATTACTTGTGTAAATATAAGGAATGAGCTTTAAATTGTTTTTAAGAAAGTGGTTAGTTAATAAAGTTTTCTATAATTTAAATGAATATTATAATAAGGATAAATAATAGAGATTAATAATATTATAAAGTTATAAGTACCTACCTATAAGCAAAATGTGATTTGCACAAAAGTTTTTACCTTAATTTATTAACCTTGTTAGTAGATTAACAAAGTAAATTTATTGTACATCCGTGATGGATAAGACTGTAAAATTACTTGTACCTATTTACATAAGATCTTTATTGTACCAACTACAGTTTAAGCAATAAATATTTTCTGATTCTGATTCTGATTCTGAATACATTTTTATATATGCAATAAATAATTTAAGAATAATTTTACGTTTAAGTTCAGTTGTATTATTTATATTAGTTACCTCACAACTTCGTCATTTATCAACCGTTTGGTAATACCTATATTTTCATTTGAAAGGAAATTTTATCAAAATCCGTTTAGGTAGTTTCATTCATAAATCAAAATAACTAAAAAAAACTATCATCCAAGTTAGCAAAATTGCGTATTTTTCTTTCCTGTGATTTTTCAGTGGCGTTTTACGGTCACTAGAACGGCAGCCTTATTTGCTAAGCTGTCATCGATTCTCGTTATCGAATGGTACGTCAATTTTGGCACAATATGGTAGACCAAAATGCCAAAATTGACGTAGAAGAAAATTTTTAGTATGTTTTTGTTAAAAACGTTCATTGTAAAATAACTATAAATTATTGTGTAAATTTTGTAAATACTATTTGAACGTTACTAACATTTTGCTCTAAGTTTTATATGTATAATTTGTAATAATATTATTTCATAAAGTTACTCGCTCAACTACCTCTTGCATGTCGACTTCACCTATAATTGCAGTGGTATTTGGCCTGTTATGTATCATGTTCCTGAAAAAATGTATTAGTGTACACTGTGTTAGTGTACAATAAATAAGATAAAATAAAATAGTGCCATCTGTGAAATAAACATGGAGGTGAAATAGCAGAAGCTCATTAGTCTACAACTTGAACCTTAAACTATTGCATAGCACTCAGTTCTTTTGCAGCCTACTTAGATCAGCCATGTCGATGCCGATGGTAGAATTATTTTGATATTAATTCACTAGATGGCGTTTATTTATCAGTCGACGTAATAAATAGAGATGTTCTCTATTCGGTTTTTTTTTAAATGTTTGTTACTTTATGGTTTATAAACCGTTTTTTTATTTGAGAGATTAATATAGTATACACGGTAAAATAAAACTCATGTTTATATAAAAATCACAGTCGTTTATTAACTAATAAATACTGGTAATAATAATTAGGATAGACAAAGAGATTTACCAAAAAATCTTTAGCGTAAAAGTACTTTTAACTCTTATGAAACTAGAATGTTATTAGATTGAGTAATACGTGGCTACCGTGAGTTGGGCTCATGCACACTATAGCAAAAAATGCACATAAACTTAGCTACAACTAGAAACTATAGTAAAAATCTTAAAATAAAATTATGTATTATTAAGTAAGTATAGTTTTCCTAGAAACTTTACTTTAATTTCATGATAGATTTTATCGATACACCGTCTGATTTTGAGCCACTTGCCACATCTTAGCTACAGCGTGCACTATCCCTTAAAAATATAATAAAAATAATATCATTAAGTTTAAGGAACTTAAATTATCTAAGTCATGGGCCCGTTCCTTAAAACTAACTACAAGTACGTATAAACAATCTATACTTAAGTTTTCCGCCTATAAGCTAACTATTTCAAAAACTATTTCATCACTATTCTTAACCTTATATGAAAAATTAAAGTTGTGTCAATTTTCCATACACACAAAATTTCCATCGAGTAACAGTAGTACGAGTAACAGTGTTACTCGTTACAGTAACAGTGTTCCTCGTTACAGTAACAGTGTTACTCGTTACAGTAACAGTTATAGTAACCGTGTTGGGTGTTACTCGATGGGAACCCATCTAATGGAATGGCTGGAGGTCTGATACCTCAAAAACATAATAATAAATAGCTTGTTCATTCGCCGAAATCAAATTCATAATAGCAGTGTCTTATCAAGTCCATCCACTAAAGTAAAAAGGGCTGAATTATCCAACATTTTTTAAGCAAGATAATTCAAAAAAGTATAGCTGCATTTTTAATGGCGTTACTTCACTTGTCACTATACATCTTTACGCCATTTTATTTATGAAAAATAAATAAGTAAATATATTTTTTTAAGATTTTTTGAATATTGTAAGCTATTTACGCTGTTGTGATAAAGCTTTTAAACGTAGCTAAACTAAAATTGGCGTATCGTCTGATAACATAATTGTTTATCAATAGCACCGCTCTGTCTATGCTACCTATGGCCTACAAAATCAATGAAATCACATCAAAATCCATCTACTTATTTACATAGAAACGCAAAAAAAAAGTTACAGAATCCTATTTTAAAATAAATATTAAAGCAACGTAACGGTAATTATTACAGATAATTAATTATGTTGTCTTTGAGAAAAATGCACATTATCAAATTATCTGACTAAGGACTTTGTCAGCGTCGTGGGCCGAACCTGGACCCGCTTAGCACAGGACCGGGCAGCGTGGCGAGAGCAAAGAGAGGCCTATACCCAGCAGTGGGTCAAGTCAGGCTGCGGATGATAATGATGATGAAGGACTTTGGCATTGTCCTAGTATCTACGGTTAAGGGCCAAAGTCGAAAAGGCTTCCGCAAGAATTAAAAAAAATGTTTTCTGTAAAGTTGGTTTACGGACGATAGTTTAACGTGACAACGTCATAACAAAACATTGACAGCGTAACGGATGACATCATTTTGAAAGAAATAATCTTAGTGCAAGCGACTGTATGTTTGTAAATACTGCACTCATCTAGATAATTATTGTTGCGGTAGGAAACTGACATTAAGGCCGTGTGGCAATATTCTACTTTCGTTACTTCAGTTAAGCCTCTTCTTTTAAAAGGAAGTCTCCTGGTTTTCACGATACGCCATTTTTATTTTTGATTACTTAACTTTCAAGTAACTACAATTATTACATATACATTCGCTCTCATCACCAACTTTTTAATACACATCCATACAAATATTTTAAGTACCTTCTCGTATATATGAGTAGAGCTTATCAAACGAAACATATTATTTCACCTTAAAAAAACTAAACGAGCCGAAACCACATAGAAATAATCAATTAGGGAGCTTAATTCGCTACACTGTCATCAGCTCTCGTTATCGAACGGTAACGGTATGGAATCGTAATCGAATGGTACGTCAATTTTGGCATTTTTGACTCCCATTTTGTGCCAAAATTGACGTACCATTCGATTACGAGTGTTAACGACTGCTTATCGAATTAAGCCCGAGAATGCTATTTGCATCGATGTCATCGGTTCTCGAAATCAAATAAAATGGACAGGAGGGAACAATTACTCATTTGAGGAATGTAGCTTGATTGTATGATTTAATATTGGTGAGGGTCCGCCATTTTGTGCCAAAATTGACGTTCCGTACCTACGATAACGAGAACCGATGACATTGAATGGGAATCAGGGCCGTATTCAGTTACTGACATCTGTCAGAAGTAATTCTATAGTCATAATAAACAGTAAATGCTGCACATTCATGTAAAAAGTTAAATAAACTGTAGCTACCTAACAATTACTTTCGGACGTGATAAGAGCCAGGTACAATTTGAATAAAGCATTTGAATTTTTTTTAAAGCCAAATCGGTCTAAGTGCTATCATAGTTTAAAAAAACATACTACAACCGGCTTCAATTGAGATTGTTCTCAGCGTTTTAGTCACCGTTAAATCCACTGCAGAATCACAGGAGAGCAAAATACGCATTATTTTTTACTCGAATCACATAAGTTAATATTAGGTAGTTCATAGATTTAAAAATTATACTACGGAACCGATATTGATGAAATATCAATGGTACCATTTTGAAAGTATTAGGTATCTTTCAAATAAAATAATCGATACCTAAAATAATGACGAAGTTTTTATATAATTGGTAATTACATAAAAAAATAAAATTGAGCTGAGAACCTCCCCTTTTTGAAGGCGGTTGAAAAGTCTGACCTTTGAATTTCTTCGTAACATATTGTTTCCCTTTAAACTTTCAAAGTTTTTAAAGCAATGTCCAATTTTTACAACTTATCCACATCGTCCGTTCCAAAACGCGATTATACAAGGCAAAAAATGCATGATGCTAACTTTGGTGCAACGTGCACGTAACGGTATAGTGGGCGTTGTCTTCAACTCAGCGAGATCCTAACAACTTCAACGGGAAAACTACTGCATCATCTTCAACTTGAACCTTAGCACCAAGTACGAGATTACTCTTATAAATATGAAGAACCCGATCAACGCGCCAACATCCACCCAAAATATCGCTTTATCCATCGACATCTGATTGAGGAATTGATCTGGATTCCTAAAATGGCAGTACGGTTCTGAGCAATGAAGTTTTTCCCTTCCATACCCGTATACAGACAACATGGCGCCTTCGAATCCGTACCTTACATAGCTGAGATATGTCAGCCAATGAAGGTATGTTGGTATAGCGTTGAAATTTACGAAGAAACCAGAGAACAGTACTACAGGTATAGTTGTGACGGGTCCGAGGTAGACGCCCGTTTCGATTTTCATGCCAGCGCCGATGAGCAAGCCGAGTGACTGGGCTACTAAAGCGGTCAGTATGTTGATGGTGGTAAACATCAGAACTCGGTCTGTCTGCATCGGCTGGCCTGTCATGAAGTACACTATTATCACGTAGACGCCACTGAAGACCACCTGAAAACAGAAAAGGCTTGATACATTACACTATACTTAATTCATCACATAACAAGTCAAGAAACTTTATAACTGCGGAAAAGTTAAATATTTTTCAACTATGGGTGCTTTATCTAAACATAAGAATATGATCTCAGCCTTTAATATTCCCTCGGCTGGGAAACAGGGGCTCTATTCACTAAACTGTCATCGGCTTTCGTTATCGAATGGTACGTCAATTTCGGTCTCCCATTTTGTGTCAAAATTGACGTACCATTCAATAACGGGTGCCAATGACAGCTTAGTGAATAGAGCCCCAGCTTGCCTTCGACAAATAGAGCAAATAGGTCTAAATCCACCACGGACACAAAGCGGAGTGGTGGGTGTCACGTGCCAATTCTATTCTGGTTCTAATGGGCGTGTGGTGTACAGTCGGCTTTGTAATTGTCTTTACACCCAGCTTACGACAGCAGTGTTCTCCTATGATTAAACCACTTGTAGTTTATATATTGGGTAAATCTTAAGTGGTTTAATCAAATCAGTAGTTTACTCACGCACACACATGATGTGTTTGTGTGAGTGGTTTAATAACAGGAGAACACCAGCGTAAGCTGGTTGTAAAGACCATTACAGAGCCGACTGTAGGTACATACATACATATGTTTTTACGATTGCAAACCAATTTACGCATGACTACCACCGGAATTTGAACCATCAGACAATTGGATGACAAGACAAAGGCCGCAGCCACTAGACCCCCAACGTGAAAATTCATAATATTAGGTATCGTTGAAGTGGGGAAAAGCTAACCTGAAACGGTAGGTCTGCTATAGTCTTCGCAAAGTAGAAGGCCTTCAAGGAGTACCAGTAGTTGAGATGCTCTCGCACAAACACACTCATCTCCGTTGGGACTGTGAACAAACAAACAAATGGATTAGGAACCAAAATAGTTTGATGAGTCTCCTGTAAGAAGTAACCCTAGAAGAAAAAAGTAATATTTGGAAATAAATGAATTCACAACCAACCTAGTTACATTTTCGTTTATCCTAATATCCTTATTTTTATTGAGAAGAGCTGTATAAAATTGGATTGTATTTTATCAAGCCTGTTTAGACTAGCTTATGCTAGCAGTTTTGACCATATCTAAATAAAGCTGTAATTTAGTATGAGTATACCTGTCCCCGTATTAAATTTCAGCTCAATCCGTTCTGTAGTATTAACGTGATTGAGTATTCCATTTAACCATTTATCCTCGCAACGTTTAACCACGATACTACGCGCCCGAAGTCACGGGTAGCAGCTATTTGTAACTTTAAGTGTTTTTTAAGTGATCTTGTAATGAGGAAAACCTAGATTTTGAAACATTGTTGGTTGCTATTGTGCAATCCACTTTATAAAGGTCATCGCTCAACTTACACGTGGCTGGATGTAATCTTGTCAAAGGAAATCAAACTTCATTTTCCATTTACTGGCAAACGTTCTTACGTATCTGGCAAAATATATTGATTTTTACCTTAATACATTGCGAGGATTTAAGGTGACAGGTGAATATTTTTTTTAAAAACCCATCTAAGAACACTCGAGTTATTGAGATGAATCTGTCAAAAACTATCGAGCCGTTTGGAAGATACGAGGTAACCCAGAAGTTTACATACATAATATACAAGTTACGCGCGAAAAACATAACCCTTCCTTGGCAGTCGGGTAAAAAAGAAACTCACATGTAAGAATAGTAGGCATCATGGCGGTAAACATGGTAAACATAACGGTGAAGAAGATGCACCCTGCATTGCTCATGACCTTGGCGGCATCATTGCCAATGTCGTAGTACAGGAAGCCGATGAGGAGACCCACAATGGTGTGTGAGCACAGCCGCAGGTGAGTCAGCGTCTGGTCGCGGAGGATACTGCGGAATGTCCGCTTGAGCAAGATCCAGAACTGCTTCCACCCTGGAAAGGTAGGAACGGTTAAGGGCAAGAAATACTCACGCTCACTAATATTATCGCAAATGAAGTCGCAATTATAGAGGTAATTATAATAAAAAAAATGCCGTAATAGACACTAACACATTAAGAGGAATATAATGCAGTTGCTACATTTTAATCTGGGACGGTAGGTCAAAATGCTCAGGTTTAAAAACTCATGGACATCAAAGGGGGTTAATAAAATGAAAAATTATATGTAATAATGTTGGTCTTTTATCTTGAAAAATTTAGAGAAAAAAATATTTTATTCGCATATAGTATGAAAAATAAATCCCAAAACAAAGTTATTTCTTCATGGATTTTTGGTTTCTCTTCCTCTTCCTAAACGGCATTTTGATACTATTAAAATAAATTATCAATATATTAAAAAGAAAATAAAAATATTTGCCGTAATAGAAACTGACACATTAGCATATACAGAAACGTACAGGACATGTATAGGCATCGTCCTTCTAGATCCGCGTAGAGAGGATAGAGAAAAATTTGTTTATACCTGAAGTAGGGAAGCCAGTTTTGGCAGGTTCCTTGTTGAAGCTCTCGTTGGAGTCCAGGAGAGACGTGGTGCAGGTGACGGGCGCAAGGTTGGACGCATTCGGCAGCGGTGGCTTGTCGAGCGTCACAGGCTCTGACATATCTATCACTGTGCACGTTGGTTTATCTGGAAACCATATCATTAGAACGTCAGAAGTGTCTACGTGTTTAAGCAGTTTTAACGTCTGATTCACTTTGATTACTTGCAGTGCTCATGGCAGGTCCAGATGCAGTTGAAATTTTGACTGCTTAAACGTGCTTAGGCATGTAGACAAACAATCAACAATACAAAACAAAACATGAAACAGGTCAATAGGCAAGCTTCTTTTCAGTTAACAGCTTGCTTCTACTCGTAGAGTGGCTTATGGGAGAAAGTAAAACGGAGATTTTCGTGACTCTTGCTGTGGGGAAGTCACAACAACAAGTCGCTCATAGATCAAGGGGTAGTATGTTACTCCCCAGAGTAACTTCACGGCTCACATAAATGGTACGTTCTCCGATAAAAAAGAAAGAGAGAAAGTGTCCATGGCACAGGGATGCCTAGTGCGGGGTGTGAGTGTGCAAGTATTTGTTTTCTTGTATTATGGTTCATGACTCTGATGATTGATTCCCAAAACACTAAAAATAATAACGGTGCTGTTAAAGATCTTAAACGTAGATTACACAGTTGGAAAGGGGCTATCCATAAATTACCTTTACTTACTTTTTGACCCCTCCGCCATCCTTGTCACAGCTGGTTAAATTTGTGAGACTCCTACTCCTTATTGTGACATCACAATTTTTAGCCACAATTAATGTCACACTTCGTTGACTCCCTCCCACCCTTTTACGTGTCACGTAATCTATGGATGGCCCCAAAGAAGGTGCAAAAAACCCAAGAATTACGAAGGATTGAGCTACCAAAGATCTTTAAACCAAAGGAAATAAGGTAAAGTTGTATTGAAGAGTTCTTACCTATGACAATAGCCATTGCCTCCGCCTTTTGTGTGTTATTCTTGTTGTTATAGTTGTGGTTGAGCGGTACCGAGGAGGTGGATGATGAGCAGGACTGGCCTCGGCTGCTGTTCCCCTTGTTAACCTCCAGCACCAGTTTGTGAACCCATTCACCGTGTTCACCCGTCGCCACCTCCATCACTGGAAGGAGATATGGACACTAAAGTCACTGGTTAATCATTATCATCGTCAACCAATAGCAGAGCGCAGAGGCCACTAGATATAGGACTCTCCCAAGGTGCGCCACTTCTTCTTCTTATCATGTCACTAGTTCCTTCGAACCAGTGTGGTGAAAGGATTTCAAGTGCGCCTCGAAGAGGCTCCTTTCGTGCACTCGACACATGTTTTCGAACTTTAGGTTCTAAGACAGCCGGCCTCACGATGTTTTCCTTCACCGTTGCGAGAACGTGGGATGCATACATAGATTTTTTCGACCGAAAAAACCCATTTACGCTTGACTTCCATCAGGATTCGAACTCGTGACCATCAGATCGCAAGGTAAGGGCCATCATCCACTCAGCCACCACGTCCTCTCACGTCGTCACAAGGTGCGCCACTGATGTTAAATATCTTCGGCTCTTCTCATTCACCGTCTGCCAGCTATAGCGCGTATATCATCGCTCCATCTAGCCAAGGTTGATCTACACTACGCCTGCCTTGACGCGGTTCCACTCAAGAAGGTGAAATAAACGTATCGTTACTGAAGAAAATTAGTCAACATCAACGTATAGTAACTCAAGAAAATTAGTAAACAAATTCGAACTTAAAACAAGCTTAATTTTTGTTAGATCAAGCCCAAATGTCCGAAACTAATCACCAATTTATAGGATTTGTGACACTTTAATTGTATCAATTCCACCATCAAGACGAATCTTCATCAAAATCACTAAAACTCGCGGCGTTCAATGTAGGATATTTTGACATTAGAACTAAGCAAGTCCCTCCTATTTAGAAGGAACTAACCTAAAAGAAGTACCAATGCACAACCTTGTTCATTATCACCAAGGTCTTATACCAACATGGGACCTTTATCATGGTCCACCATATTGAACGACAGCAACGCGGATGTGCTAATAATGATGACATCAAATAGGTACCATTTAAAAATAATTGTTTTGTTTACTTTTAAAGAAAATTCCTTGTGCTGTTTGTCTGGTAAACAAATAGCCTGTCCTTTTTCAGCTCATGAACTTCGCCTTAAATAACATGAGCTAAAATCTACACTCTACACGAGGCATCATCAGGAGGTGTGGACTCGCCGAAGTTCGACGAACTCGGCCAAACGAGAGTTCGGCGAGTCCACACCTCCTGATGATGCCTCGTGTAGAGGCGAAACACGTGTCGTATCTTTAAAACTTTGGTTTTCTGTTCGTTGACTCTTTGGTTTATAATATAGTAATCTGTACTAAAGTTCTAAACTAAAGTTAAGTTAATTAAAACCTTTGTTTAGAAATCAAGCGGATTTATTACTAAATATATTTATATAATTTATTGATATTTATGGATTTCCGCAAAGTAACGCCTGAATCAATCAATTATGAGCTAAAACGTTTTAGTAGTTTTGAATTGTTTTGGCTTTAAATCACGCTAACGTAACCCTATCAAGAATTCAATAAATTGAACGATTTTCTTTTGTTTTCAGTAGAGTCGTATGAGTAGCTGACGTAGAGTTTATGTTCAGTCTCATTTTTAAATCATTTTAAATACAAAACATCTTCAATACTTCTTTACCTACTTACTTACATATATAACAGAAAATCTAAACATTTGTCAAATTAGAAGCGTTAACAGGGGCTTATCTCGCTAAGCATTCATTGATTCTCGTTATAGCATGGTCAATTTGGCATTTTGGTCTCCCATTTTGTGCCCAAATTGACGTACCATTCGATAACGAGATTCGATGACAGCTTAGTTAATGAGACCCCTGTTCCTACTCCATGGATTCGCACAGCTCAATATTACTAACAAGTATTCCTACGTAATGTTATTTAAACAGACATTAATTAACATGTTAATCATAACTAATATTATTTCATTACAACCAGTGTTATTGTAATAATAATGTTATCTCTCAACAGCCAACTTAGTAAACATTAGTAATTCAATACCTTTGACCTCTTCAAACAAAGAGATAATAATTCTGCTTTATTTTCATATATTTTCATTATGCAGTTGGGTTAGAGTTCAATGTTGTGTAAAATACCTCTACTGATATAGTGATAACTAAGTCGATTGGTACAGAGACACGTTTAGCATAGTGTCATAGTTACCTATAATAAATTAGTTTAAATTTAGTATTTATTTATTTACTTTAAATAAAACGGTTAAACAACCAATTCCATTATTTAAAGATTAAAAATATAATTATTAAAATACAAATTAAATTACAAATTACTTAAATTATAAATTTAAAATAGTCATCAAATAAATAATACACTTAATTAATTATATTTATGTCAAAATTTTGATTGGCAGTACAATGGAAATCAGAGAATTAAAGGACATTTATTGCCACATTTAATTTAGACACATTATTATAAATAAATTTGATTTAAAAATGTTTAGCAATACGTACTCATTGGTCTGGCCATGCCAAGAGAAACTTGCCCAGCATTAATCTAAATCTAGCATAGGATTAAATGATTTAGCTAGATGTCAATGGTTACAAATTACAATCATAAATAAAATTAATCTGTGCCGTGCGTCCAGTAATTTTAGACCTAAAGACCTAAGTATTACATGTACATTGTTATATATAATTTTAACAAGTACCTTTTGTATTAATTACATAGATTACTAGAGTAAGGTAATTAAGAAATGACGAGATACTGATGTTTAACCTTAATTAGCTTAATTTTAATGTTTGTTAATAACTGTGTCTTCTTCCTTTTCAATCAATAAATACAATAAATACGTCTTTAGCTTCGTCAATGAGTGATTTAATTGAGGTGATTAATTAATTCAAGACAAAAATCACGCAAAACTCTAAATAAAAACAAAATTGAATTTAAAATCAATTGACGGTGTTATCAACATTGATAACAATAATAAGTAGGTAACTTAGTATCAAAAACCAGCACAGGTATCAGTCAATTACTTTTAAATAAAGGTACTTGACGTCAATGTATCTAATCTACAATTGAACATGCTGATAAAACGTATCTAAATTTGATTACATAAAACACTTTTATTACAATGTAGCGATCTATCTCGAAGAACTGATTTTTGATAACGTACGCAGTGTATTGATTTTTGTAATCGAAGATACGAATTTATCCACGATAGAGTCGGATTTATATGAATTTAGACGTAGAGACCCCTTCCTTTTTACCCGACTGCCAAGGTAGGGTTATGTTTTTCGCGCGTATCTTGTATGGATGTATGTAAATTTCTTTGATACCTCCTGATTTTAACATTACAGTTATCGTTAGATAAGTCTCAATATTGGCCTAAGATGGGTTTTAAAAAAAAAATGAAACGTTTATTATGTATCTAACAAACAATTTTACGTACATCAGTAGGGCAAATGGTTTTTAATGTAAACAGGTGGCAAGTCGAGCTAAGCGCTCTCCTGGTTGTAAGAGATCACGCCTAACCAAGACCAGAAGAACACACAGGACTTTGATTCATATTGGCTGGTGCAACACTGCGTTAACTCTCCACTATAAATTATAATGGTCAGTTCCAAAACCCCAGTTACCACTATTTAATTCGCCCTTCAAACCGTGACACAGTCATGCTTACACGTTACTGTTTTTCGACAGAATATTTGGTATTGACGCCCATAAGCCGTGGCCCACTGGCTTGTCGGGATAGTCAAGTAACTTACCATAATCAGCAGGGTTGTGGTAACTCGGACAGTGCAGCCCCATCGAAGACAGGAACGGCACCAGAGCTAAGGTCTTTCCTCGGTAGATACACTGCCCATCAGCCAGGGTGTACAGGAAGTCGAACATCTCGAACAACCGCGCAGACGGCTGGTGGATTGTGCAAATAATCGTCCTTCCTCCTCTGGCTAAAGACTTCAGCAAGGATATGCATTGGAAACATGACGAGCTATCCAATCCTGAGGTTGGCTCATCGAAAAACATTACAGGCGGGTTATTGACTAACTCTAAAGCTATGGACAGCCGTTTCTTCTGACCGCCAGACAGATTGATCGTTCTCGTATCCCCCGCTTCACTGAGCCCCAGCATTTCTAATATCTCATTTATCACTATTTTCTTAGCTGCTGGCGTCATGTCTTTGCCCAGTTTCAAGTTGGCTGATACGTGCATAGCTTCTCTGACGGATAAGTGGGGGAGTAAGCAGTCGTCTTGCATAATGTAACAGGACATTTTCCTGAACCGTCTAGGGTTTCTCTCTTTTCCATTAATGAGGATGGATCCGCTGACATTGGACGTTCTGGAACGTGAGAGTTTGTTGTCAAACACTTTAGGCATTTGGAGTGTTTGGCTGAATGCCAGAATTTAAAGAACTCGTTAGCCAGAATTACACACTTTTAAAACCGTTCACAAAAGTACCTGACCTAGATTCCGTTATTGTTTTTACATGTACTAAGCCTTTTTTGGTTATAAACATAACGTTAGTTGTTTTTGACTAAAGATTTACTATCCTACTTCATACTAATATTTAGAAGACAAGGTTTGTGGGAATGGATGAATTTATGAATAGAAATATTGGTATACTTTTAGATGATTATATGAGCGTCTTATCTCGATACCTCGCAGTCGAAGCAGTTTATTTAAAATGGATCTCATTTGCAATTTCAAAAGGTGTTCGCATAAAAAGTAATACTCACTTGTACCCGGCTAAAATATTCATAAGAGTGCTTTTTCCGGCGCCAGAGGGCCCCATTATCGCCGTCAGCTCTCCCGACTTAAACGTGCCATTGATGCACTTGAGTAAGGCCTTGTACCCTCTCCTCCGACCCTCAGATACCGAGTACGAGAGGTCTGCGAACTCGATGTCGACTGGCGGCCGTTTGGGAAGGTGGGTCAGAGCTGCCATGGGTTTCTTAGGGTCTCCATAACCATTTGGGACTTTGGGCACAAGACCAGTCATGGTAGAGCCAGCGCCGCCATTGCAGAGGTTAATTTGTGAGCCGCTGGAAAAAGAAATATTAATTTATAGATCTACGATTTGGCAGCTTTGGAAATTAAAGCATTTTTTGATTTACATGCAGTATTCAACGAAAGCTGCCAGAGTCAGTAATCAGAAGGGTGCTTAGTTAATCTCGTCATTTTTTTATATCAATGGTTTTACAAAAACATAGTACACAATCAGACTGTTTTAGTGACCGTTAACACCACTGAAAAGTCACAGGAAAGCAAAATACGCAATTTCGTTTACTTCAACGCCATATTTTTTCAGTTATTTTGATATAAAAACTAAACTACTGGACCGATTTTTATGAAACTTGTATGAAGCAATCTGAAAGTATATCCAAAAGAATTTTTAAAATCGGTTTATGTTTATAAGTTCTTAGGTAAAAATAGATCAACTGAGTTAATAACCTCCTCTTTTTTGAAGTCGGTTGAAAATAAGAACTGCCGGCCAAAAAAGATGCAGCCTTGAACTTTGTTCCAAAAATAGATTACGTGAGCTGGTGGCAGACCCACTATAAACTAGCACCTATTCATATATATTTCCTAAATGGTTACATTTATTATTTATACCTCGTTGAGGGTATTGTATTGTATGAAACCACAATATACATAGATTCACCAACTCTACCAACTCTTTTTTTTTTAACTTTAGACTTTCAATAGAGAGTTTTTAGTAGATTATTTGAGATGATTTTTTTATTTCGTCATAAGTTATCTATACTCTTATTATTATTATAGCCTGTTTTTCCAAATTTTATTATAATAGCCTGTTTTTCCAAATTTTATTATTATAGCCTGTTTTTCCAAATTTTATAACCTCGATAACGTGTTTTCAAGTCTATAGAGTAAATCAGTACCAATTTACATCAAGTGAAGTTTATAAAAATTGGTTGCCTGTTAAGTTGGTTTACGGACGATAGTTTAACGTGACTCTCAGCTTAAGGGGGCGCAGTCCTGTCAAATAAGCATATAGGGTTGTCACAAGCCGCGCGCGGAATATTTCGCGCGGACTCAGCTGCCGTGAACTCTGAATGACCCCGGCAGGAATTACAGTACAAAAAAAACCAGTAGGATAATTTTATTTTACTTTAGAAATGCATATTTTATGATCAAACTTTGTTTATAGTTGTGATAAATTAGAATTTTGTTTGAATATATAGGCTGGTTTTTTGAGAGGGGCGATGATGGCCAAGTCTGAAACCTTTTTTACCTTTCTTAATTTTAAATTCAATTATTTTTTTAAATTTTAATTTACTTATTCTATAAAATTGTGTAAATTTTATCGAAATAAGTAAAATGTGCAATCACCTAACCTAAATCCATAAAAAAAATGCACATTTGAAACTGACCACCATCTTGAATTTAAAATATAACACACAATTCTTAATCATCATCTCTTTATCAGTCAAAAACGACAACGATGAGCAAAAAAAAAAAAAAAATTGCTCCATCATGTTGGATTTCAAATCCGACACAAAATATTCAACTCCTTAATAGTCAAAAACGATACCCCTAAAATAAATTACAAACAAAAACAATTTGTCATCTTGGATTTCAAATCTGAAACTAAATTTTTAATCCTCAACCCCTAATTAGTCAAATTCGACATTCATGACAATAATTAAAAAAAAAATTATTCGCGTTCTTGAATTTGAAATTTGACATCAAAATCTTTAACTTGAAAAATACACCCATAACTGCCAGGTACTTGTCTCGATGTGACCCGATACTCCCGCAAGCAGCGAACGGACAACCTTCGCTTCGCTCAAGTTGTTGCTTCGCTGCGATCAGTGCTGTGTTTAGCTGATGACACAAATTATTTTTACTGATTTTAGGAATTTGTAAATTCAGTGATTTGTGACATTAGGACAATTTTACAGCATTCATTATATTCAGTTACCGAACCTGCTTACAAAATTTCACGAGAATCTGTTGATAAATGCGACCTAAAGAGGAGAACAGCCGCCGACAGACGCCACCCGGACAGTGGCCGGTGGCCGCCCGGACAGACATACACAAGCATATTTGGCCAACCTGAAGTAGAGACCTTCGGCTTTCGCTTCACGCTCGTTCGGTCAGCTAATAATACTACTATAAACTACTATAGGTATATGCAGATTTATATAAAGCTAAAGCTAAAGCTAATTAAAAATTATGTAGGTACTATAAGTACATAACTCTACAAAAAATATTTCTTGTAGGTATCTTGTACAAGCATACTCTCTCTACATCTGTGTGTGGTGTTTTAAAAGAATCTGCAGGTGGTAGATTCATTACTGTGGTGGCGTCCATGTCAGTTTTCTGAGGCTGCTCCATTGACTTGTAACGATCTTCAGTATCTAGTCATACTGATTTTCATAAACTATGGCACTATGACAGAGAATGACAGACTTCACAAACTAAATAATGACGTGCATAATTTAATTTGTGATATCTGTCATCCGCCTCTGTAAGCGCCAGCGCGCGACTGAGCGAGCCTGCCAAGCCGCCGCGGTCGCGAATTTGTAGTTATTTAAACTTAGTAAAAAATTATCAAGTCAAATTCTACGAAAATGTCTAGAAATATTTATTGCCTATAGTTACGTGCAAAAATTAATTGTAAAATATCATTAGGCTAGTCATAGTTTTGAAAAAACACTACAAAGAGGGGTATATAGACCTGTACAAAGATCTTAGTTCTTAATTAAATTAGAAAGGTTCTGTATTTTTATCAAAAGTTGTAAACTTAGTATTTAGATCTTTTTTTGGAAAATAAACTTTATCTTATCTTATATACTAATACTTTGGGATTTTTTTCTATAGAGTGAAGTACTAATGATCTTGTAACTGGCTACGAATTTGGCTAGACTATATCCTCAACTTATGCATATTTTTTTTCAGAATTTAGAACACTATTTTCGATTTCTCAGATGGTTTTAAAAAACTCAAAATTGCGGCCTAAGTGTGACTGCGCCGCGCTGTGAAAATGACAGCGATACCGGACAATGATAGCGTTACTGGAAAATGACGTCAACGTTTTCGTGCATGCAACCGGCGTTTATCGATTTATTAGACGTAGTCACGTCAAAAAAAACAACAATGAGTTTCCTATAATAATAATAATAATAAATATTTGGACATTTCGCACAACGCCATCTAGCCCCAAACTAAGCAGAGCTTGTACTATGGAAACCATATGGCTGATAGAATACTTAAATACTTTTTTTTTGTAAATACATACACAGAATACATAGAAAACACCCAGACTCAGGACAAACACCGATGTTTATCATACAAATGTTTGTCCTGATGCGGGAATCGAACCCGCGACACCGGGCGTGGCAGTCCAATACACTTGCCATTCAACCATCCGTGTCGTCAAGTATCTGAAAGTACTTTGGTTCAATAGTAGAAGGTTGTATTCGATCTCCTGCGAGAGACTGGTACCTGAAATAGGTTTAAAAAACTTTTAGTACCAGGTCTTCAATGCCACTTCACTGCTGATTATAGATAGACTAGACAGACACGACAGACTAGACTAGACTAAAAAAAACTGCCAATGGCAATGAACGAGAAATTGACGAGATGACTTCTAGTCATCTTCATTATAGAGATTGATTGTTTGTCATGAGACACCCATGACCAAAATTGTGAGACAAGCTATGACACAGATCGTAATTGGAATTGATGGCCCGAATTGGCCAGCCCACACTGTCATTTCAACTCGCTTATTCGGAGCCATTCGCATCCTGCGCTTGGCTGTGCTGCTTGTAATTTACTCCATGCAATACAAAGAACACAGTTTCTAGGTACATCGAAAGTGTATGAATGCATATTGCATACCTCATAGAATGAAAACACTCAAATACTTTTTGTTTGATCCAAAATTTCGAAAAAGGGAAGAACTTAATAAATAATAATTACTTTCATGTTTCGGAATTTAAAAAAATTACAACGAATCCGAAATAGATTTAGTAATTTCATGTTTGTTTAAAATGTGCAGGCTACTGTTATTCAAACCATTTTCAAAAATAGAGAAAATATTTGAAGACTAATTTTTTTTACTTTTAGTAGAGTACAAAAAAAATATGATTTTTTTTATCTAATATAGGTACTTGTATCTGTATGTTTTACAGATACATTATTAGAATCTGTGTGCTACTATAATATTCCATACCATACAAAATCAAAAAGTAAATACATTTATTCTGTCCTAATCCATTTTACCAGTATAGGAGTACAACAGTGAGTTGGCTGGATGCCAACTAGCGCGCTCTTTAGGGAATCCAATATTTAAAGGTATAATTAAAAGTGAACCTTATTTCCTACGCTAAAAGTCTATTTTGGTGTGCAAATTACACGGTGGTTAATTTCGTTTGGAAACGCAATCGCGTGGAAAGAAGGAAAAAATATGAGCTCGATTTGAAAGTAGATTGGTAAATTATTTTTATTTTTTCAGCATAAAAGCCGAGAATTCGTCCAATGTGTTCCGTACCTACAGTATAAAAAGTCCGTATACATTCTGTAATAAAAGTAGATCGATAAAAACTTAACACTACTAAGAAAGAAGCAAAAACATTAGAATTAAATTATAAAAGATTTTTTTACTGAATTGAATGTAAATGTACCTACCTACTAATTTACCTTTTGTAGTATTATTTTTAATAAATATTTTCTGTAAAGTGTTTCATAGATTTGATTTTTTAATATTTTTTTTAATATCGTACAGGATCGATATTCTTATCTAAGGCTAGAAATTCTTAAAGTAATTACGAATAATAAAAGTAGTAAATTGCCAAAAAAAAATTACTACTATAATAAGAGAGAAATGTTATATATAAACATAAACATAACATAAACATAAACATTCACACACTCACACCCCTGCACTAGGATTCCCTGTGTCGCAGGTGGCATGGACACATACAAGACATCACAACATCCAAGACCCGAGAACTAACATTTGTGTTCGTCACAAATATTTGCCCCGGCCGGGGATCGAAACCGGAACATCAAGCTTCGTAGGCAGGGTCACTACCAACTAAGCCACGGTGTCGTCATTCGTCATATGAACGTCATTACGAAGAAAAACAGCAATTTTGTAGAGTTGTTTGTTACAATAATGATGTTATTTAATCAATTAGCTAATGACGTCATCACTGTTTGCTTAATCTAGCAAACGCATCACATTCATAATAAATATACTTATGCTAACTTGCACCAAACTGTCAAGGTTCCTAGGCGGCAACTTTGCTCGCTTGACAGTTCTTAACAGTCGAAATCTGTACTGTTAAGAACTACCAAGCGAGTTGAGTAATTGCTTGGGGACTTTGACAGTTTGGTGCAAGTAGGCATTAATGTTTTGTTTTTGCATCACTAAACTTGACTTGTTTAGACTGTAGATACAATTTTTATACAAAAAAACATATTAGTATGTACTTTAGTTTATGGAGGTAGCCGACTTGCTAGAGTATATAAATTTTCGAAGAAAAATCATGTCAAATAATTAAATTTTTGATGTAGAGGTACTTACTCGTATGTTTAACAAAATAAAAGTTAACACAATTTCAACTTCTACAAATGCGAGGTTAATAATACGAAATACCACTATTTTACTGAACAGTTTTGTGAGTTTCTACCTCCTAGTGACAATATAATACCTATTTAGAGTTACCTATATTAAACTTTTCATAACACAATGGCTAAACCAACATACTCAAGTTATTTTATTCGATGATGAAAGATAATCAAAACTTGTTTTGTGTTCTTTTTTGCAAATGTCACAAATAACCTCTTGGACCTTGGTATTTTTCAAAAATAAAAGAAGCAACAGTCTTGATTTCGATTTACAAAATAATCAAATACGTTGTATTTTCAAGAGATCATCCCGGAAGCATCTGATTTTTGTTCCGTTACGTCAACTTGACCCAATGACCTTTTCCTACATATCTTCAAAACTCTCCATTCAAATAAATAAAGCTTTGCTTACAGGTTATGTAGAAACACCGAAAATACGTATGATGAAAATTATTAACTTCATTAGCCATTTCATTATACGTATTATTATTATTATTATTTGTTAATTATTTATTTATTCAGACAACGTGTGGTTCACGGAAAATTAGATTTTGTTATCATTTTTTATCACAATCGTCATAATTAGTAAGCACTTAACATTCTAAGAAAAAGGAATTCCTAAAACACACTATAATAATATCCAAATTTATTTTACCACGGAGCCATATAAAATACTACATCTGTAAAAATATGTTTTCTTATCATTAGTTATTGTGAACAAAACCTTGCTAAAAGTCGCTAATTAATGCTAAGTGCATGCCGCGATCTCCACTAAGAATAATTTACCTTAGTTTTTAGATACAGTTAAGTAATTTAGGCAAGGAAGAGACAATTCATTTATGAATGAAAACTAATATCTGATTTTTAGGTTGAAATAAAATTGGTTGTCTGTAAAGTTGGTTAACGGGCAATAGTTTAACGTGACTACCGGCGTAAGGGGACAATGAGCGTTACCGGACAGTGACAGCGTTACCGGACAATGACGTCAACGTTTTCGTGCATGCAGCCGGCGTTCGTTGATTTATAAGACGTAGTCACGTCAAAAAAATACGATACGAGACGAATAAGAAAAGTATTCCTTTTACCGGAAAGTTATACTTCTGTATATCTATCAGATCATATTACATCAGAATAAATAGATTATAACAAGGCAAAGTCCACGTTCACACAACGGTGGAGGAAAACATCGTGAAGGCCAACCTCATAGAACAAAATCGACATCCACACCATAATGCCCTTGTGGTGGATTCATTCGCTCTTTCAGCCAAGGATATACTCGTATCTCGTATCCCAGAGGTACTGAAGAGGAGGCGTTATATGTTGATTAATCTAAGTTCCAAGAATCCAATTCCAAGAGTCTTCTTAATATCGTCTTCAAGTGCCCGCTCTTCGAAAGGAGCCTCTTCGTAAGAGGCTCCTTTCGTGCACTTGACACATGTTTTTGAACTTTTTAGGTTCTATGACGTGCCGGTTTCCTCACGATGTTTTCCTTCAACGTTAAGCGAATGTTTGAATGCACACATATATATTTTTGAACAGACACATTTATTGGTGTTTGACCAAAGTCGAGGCACCTCCCACACCTCCTCACTGGCAACACGGTTTATCCCAAGAGTAACTTACCCTAAAACCTGTCCATTATTGAGCTGTTCCGTGAGAGGCGGAGACTTGGATGAGAAGGTGACTTTATCGCTGAGCTCACTGCGGCTGCCTCGCCCAATCAGCGGCAGGTGGATCTGCGTACTCTTCGACTCCATCTTCAAATCTGCCGTCATGGCTGAGTTACCATCTCGGGGTTTGTGGCCCTGTAACAAGAGATACCAAAATTTTAATAATCAAGGAATTCAAAAACATACTACAACCGACTTCAATTGGACTATTTTGGTGACCGTAAACACCAATGAATAGTCACAGGGAAGCAATATAAGCAATTTTGTTTACTTGGATGACGTCATTTTTTCAGTTAATAAGATTTCAAAATCAAATTACAGAACCGATAATAACCGAGATAATTATCTAGATAATAATTGGACCGCAACACAAATTAAGTTATGGGTGGCTGCTATGGATAAATATAAATAGAAAAAAAGACGTCTAAACATAATTATACAAACCAAATAGTATCAATTAGGTTGTCTGAAAGACACCGCTTCACTTGATTACCTCGACTTGCCACGGGCAATAGGAAATTTATTCAAATTTCTGCGATCCTTTTAATTGATAATCTTTTCAAAGGCAACATCTTTGCCAAATTACCAGTTATGTGACCAATTAAGGGAATGTGCTAGGGAATGGCACAGCTCATTTGAATGAGGTTGAAATCAATAAGTTCAAGGTTTGTGAACAATGGAACCTCGAAGTAGAGTTTGTAAAACGACTGTTCTCTCATAACGCTCTTTTAGCTATTTTGAATTCGAGTATTCTATAACATATTTAATAAGTACTAGAGCCCAGATTAAAATTAAAATCAATCATAAATATCTAACAAAGGCTTATTCCTAACTGACTGACTGACTTCTTCTCTTATCATGTCACTAGTTCTTTCGAACCAGGGTGGTGAACGGATTTCAAGTGCGCCTCGAAGTGGCTCCTTTCGTGCACTTGACACACGTTTTCCAAACTTTTTAGGTTCTATGACAAGCCGGTTTCCTCATGATGTTTTCCTTCAACGTTAAGCACATGTTTTAATGCACACATAGATTTTTAGAACAGAAAAATCCATTGGTGTACGACCGGATTCGAACCCGGCACCTCCCCACTCGGCCAACACGGATTTAACTGACGGACTGACTGACAGACAACGCACAGACCAAATCACTGGACGTAGAGGCTGGAAACTTCAAGGGTATTTTCTTCAAGAAGTGTATGTGTAAGTGCATACTAAGTAAGGAGATAAGAACAATGAAAACGAAGATGGACGTCATCTAGTATTAAATTAAATTGTGATAAACATTTTGATTTATGAGTTGAAACAATAATTACGGATAAATCTGGAAACAAAATACAATAAATCGTACTTTATCCCTGATTATATTCAGTTTATTGTTGAGATAGTAATTCTTGTTCTCTAAGCGCGTAGGCAACACGCAATATCTGTAATCGATACGAAAATGGTATCATTTAAATAATTGACGTCACAGTGACGTAAACAGGCACGTACTTTATATTCAGGGTTGGCACCAAGTTGCGCACGAAACTTTGTATAGAACTTTACTATTAGGGTCACCGCACACGGGCTAAGGGCCACAACCACAAACGCCGCCACGAGAAGCTAGACGCAGCTACAAAAGTAGTTGGCGAGGGCGACATCCACTTATGGCCGGTGGTCGCCACTTGCGGTCGTTGACTACGTGCGTAGTGGCCGGTGGCTTCCACAAGAAGCGAGTAGCGGCGGTTTGTAGTGTGTGGTGGCCACCGGCGTCTACCGTGTGCGGAGAGTCCATATAAAATCTATTTAAACTACAGGAAATATGCCGGTGGCGGCGTTTTGTGGTTGTGGCCGGTGGCTCGTGTGCGGTGACGGTTTGTGGTGAAAATCATAAGGTACTGAGTGTCCACTGTTCTGAGATCAATGTCATGGCTTGAATACTTGTCTTTAGTCACTTTTCATCTTTTAACGAGCCGAACAGTCCCATGTATTTATTCTTAGTACTTATCAGACTATCGTATTTTTGCGCGCGTATACAGCCGGATTGGTAACTACTCGTGAAACTTCAAAAGCGTGTCGCGCGTACAGGTCACGCAACTAGAGTTGGCGCTGTCAAAGTAGGTACTGACACTTACTTATAATTAAAATTTAAAAATTATAATACGCGCGTATACCTGCCGGCGTTTACGGTCGGTGAGTCGTCGGTAACGTAAGGCGTCCCTGGAAGCTTATCGCGCGTACACGCGCGAGATTTTTTTATCTATTTCTATAGGATGTACGTACATATAATTTACACCGAATTTAAAATCAACAATCGGTTAGTAATTTAAAGCGTTATTTCTCAATATACCTAAGAAGGGAAAATCCAATATATTAATGGGCATGAACATCCTTCTATCCTACTTCCTATCCTATCCTTCCTATCCTACTTCCTACTAATATTATAAACGCGAAAGTTTGTAAGGATGGATGGATGGATGGATGGATGGATGGATGAATGAATGGATGGATGGATGTTTGTTACTCTTTCATGTAAAAACTACCCAATGGATTTTAATGAAACTTTACAATAATATAGCTTATACATCAGAATAACACATAGGCTACAATTTATAAAGATACCTGCGCAGACGAAGTCGCGGGCACCAGCTAGTTTAATATAAAATGTATTTAATATTTCGTTTGGATTCATAAAACTTACCAATAGATAGGAAACCAACGAGAACTCCTAAAACGATAATTTGTAGGATGTAGATCCTATACTTAAATACTGTTTTCAACAAACGACATGTCTCTTTTCATTCTACATATAGAATAAATCTTATCATTTACATTTATCGACCGATACGAAATTTATATTATATTTATGTAGATTGTCAATACAATCTCTGCAAATTTACATATTTCTATATCATCTTTGAAATAATATCTACAAATAAACTATTTGCATAACGATCTAACTTCACCAGAATGCATCTAGCAAAATCATGCTTTATCAAGCTATGAAAACAGTCACTGTTGTATACCCTATGTTGTTGTATTTATTATTGAATTCATAGAATGCCAGAACATTATTTTATGCTAATTTAAATTTAATTAGCATAAAATAATGTTACTCTTAAAATAAAATTAAATCACTGTGATGTGTGTAACAGTGATTTAATTTCTAACTGATGGGTCCACTTTGGCTTGTATCTTATCAAAGCCGTTTTATAATTATGAGAATGTGAAAAGATTTTCCTACATAATTATTATTTATTTGGTTTGGTTGTTCTGTACCCTTAGTAAGAGTTTGATAGTTTCCAAAACTCAATAGTTTTGGTGAGCTCGCTCAAACGAATAGTTTACGTTGTAATCGGCAGTACGGGCTAAATTTTTCGTAATAAGTTTACACGATATCAACCATCGACTAGCTCGATTGAACGAACTTCATGGTATATACTTCTAACTCTTTTACACGTCGGCAAAAGAAAGAGACGAACATATACTTTACGTTTTGTTTTTTTTTAATTTGCGCATAGTGTTAGCTAAAGTCTTATGACCATACTGCCTTGTCATACGTTTATTTTATTTTTTTATGGAGGCATCGTTTTTTTAAAGGAAAAATGAGCCCATCACAATATAAAATTATGGATAGATTTCATAAAGTGGTAATTATTTCTCTCTCTGGGAAAAAGTTTACAAGATGTGTCTCGAAATTTGTATAATAACCCTACCCATATCCATAATTTTAGAAATGGTGACTTAAATAAACCGGCCGAAGGCCATCATGTCAGGCTGAGAGCAATAAAATGTGGCAGGATTTACAAATATTTACAAATACTAGCTTGTTCGCATAGCTCTCACCGAATTTTATCTAGTGAGTGCGAATACTAAAAAAGTTTTCGTTAACGTCCTAGTTTACTACCGTTGACTTGTCAAAGTTAGAACTCGTACTGCCAAAGTGCCGTAAACAGCTCGAAAACTTTTTTGGTTTTCGAATACTATGTTTCTATCTAACTCATACTGCCGATTTAAATTCATGAAAGTTTTCGCTAGGGGCGCTGTTAGCAAATGTATGGAAGGAAACGAACCTACATAAAGTTTTCGCAAACTATCAAAACTCGTACTAAGGGTACAGGAGACGAACTAACCTCTGGACGTGATTGTAGAATACTTTAACCAATTATTCATCGAATTATCCACCATCCACCATCCAAACTAACTTAAAAAGGAGAAATTATTTGGCGATATGCATAGTTTAACGTAAAAAAAATCGTGGAAATCAGTTTCGCGTTGACGTTAGCGCATAAACAACATATTGATGCTCGCAAGCATAAAAGTTTGTTGCAGAAATGGTATCAATCCTCTTCTTATCGTGTCACTAGTTCTTTCGAAACAGTGCCAGTGTGGTGAAAGGATTTCTAGTGCACCTCGAAGAGGTTCCTTTCGTGAACTACAAATTTAAATGAGATGTCAGATGTAACATCTTAAGCGACTACTCTAAGGCTCGCTCGTTTTTTTTTTCTTTTTTTGTGGTGTGCAGTAAAGTGTTTTCTTTATATCTATTGAGAACAGAAGCTCACCTGAACCCAAGTAGCACTCAAATTCAACATAACACACGTCCTATGATCACAACACAAAACACGAGAATGAGCACATTTTGTCACTGTCTTAGCCGGCTAGCAACAATAAGTACTAATTATCGTATTATAATAGATAATAAATAGATACCTAATGATAAAATTGTATTAAAAGTATTTTTTGTTCCATGCGTATTGCGTAGTACCTAATTGGTTGGTATTTTCTACCCACTCAAAAGAGCACGAAAGGAGCCTCTTTGAGGCGCACTTGAAATCCTTTCACCACACTGGTTTGCAAGAACTAGTGACACGATAAAAAGAAGACCCACTCAAATTTATTTATTATTTTATACTATTTTGAGTAATATTATAATACCAATAATGTAAATATGCTAATTGCGTCGTGATAATTGCAAAAATACCCATAGCGTGATTGAAAATGACGTAAAAAAATAGGTAATAGCACTGTTTTATGGTGGGCACTAACTTTTAACAACATAACGAGTAAAAGAACCAGATAACCGATGATTTTATAAAAGGTAAATATATGTCAAGATATACCTCCCAAAACTACCTACTACTTATAATTTGTTTTGACGAAAATTGTAAAGTTTTTGTGTAGCGTGGAAGACATTTGACGAATATCGACGGCCGAATGTATAATTTGTGCGTTTCTGCGTTCACAGACTTTCTAAATGCTTCCATCTATTATAATTAGGTATTCTAGGAAATCTGGGTTAGTAATAGCCCGAAGATAGTGTCTCATTTTTTTTAACTAATGATAATAAAAAAAAAAAGGTGAAAATCACATGAGTTCAATCTAAGTTATGACGAGCAACAAGATGTAGAGCTCTTATAGGATGACCTCCTCCGAGATTCCTTCCCTTTTAGTTACAAAGGAATGCTATTTTCATTATTATCACGGCAAACCATAGATGAATAACGATGTTCCTATAGAACAAGATGGACAGTATCAAACCAAAAAGGAATCTTAAGACAGGACCAAAAATTTTCAGACACCTTGTCAATAAAAATGAACTATCTCCATTTTCAAATAATGCTTGTTACTTTTTACGATGTAGTTTTATTAACAATGAAAGAGCCTAGTAGTTTTAACATATAATATTTTTCTAGCCCTGTTACTTCTCTCTTTCGAAAATTTGCATCGGAACAAAATGTACTAGAAGTTAGCCAAAGTGGATCCTTTTTACTTGGCATATTTTCAATGTACTACATTGTGTTTCTATACTTTATTACTTCTGTACGGCAAACATACAACTCAATTGTGAATGTATGTGCCGTGACGTGATGAGGATGTCACAACTGACTGCAGGTCGTTCACGCCAGAACTCTTGGCCAGGGTTACTGACCGGTTCTTGTGCTGTGCGATTGCCTGCTAAGCCAAATCACGGACCTGTACCTGCACATCAATATTATATAATATTGTATAATCAAGGTGTTACAAAAACAGACAACCAACTTCAATTGGACTGTTTTAGTGACTGAAAAGTCACAGGGAAGCAAAATACGCAATTTAATTTACTTACACGACATATTTTTTTTAGTTATTTTGACGACACCGTGGCTTATTTGGTAGTGACCCTGCCTACGAAGCTTGGTGTTCCGGGTTCAATCCCCGGCCGGGGCAAATATTTGTGTGACGAACACAAATGTTTGTTCTCGGGTCTTGGATGTTGTGATGTCTTGTATGTGTCCATGCCACCTGCAACACAGGGTATCCTAGTGCAGGGGTGTGAGTGTGTGAATGTTTATATTATAGTTTATATAAAAACTAAACTACTGAACCGATTTTGATGAAATTTCTATGGGACCAATCTGAAAGTATATATAGTATATAACACATCCTCCATGTTTTAAGTCTAGATACTTCGTTCGGACGTTCAGTGGTTTGGGTTGTACGTTGTCTTTCAGTATTTCAGTCAGGCCTTTGATTAATATTGATGTTTGCTATAAGAAAACTCTTATAAGTTTTCTTTTTTTTCGGGTCACTATGGTCGCGTCGTGGAGAAATGTCCATCGAGCGTCTGGTGGTACAGGGAAAAGTCGAGGGCACACGAGGGCGAGGAAGATCTCCAATGCGTTGGACTGACCAAGTCAAAGCAGCACTAGATGGTCCCTTACACGAATGCACGAGGAAAACCGCTGTCAGAGATGAATGGCGCAGGATTGTGAAGCGTGTCACAACCCCCACCATGACAGCCACGACCACTCTGCCAAGAGTGTAACGACCAAGAAGAAGATGTAAAATATCAGAATATTATGTAGTACATCTAAGATAGGTACATATTGAATAAATTAGGATGCACTCTTATTTCGGATCTGTACCTGACGACGACTGTGCAATTTACGTCACGTGGTTTGTGGTCCCAATCGACGGATTCAAAAACGGTGATTCGAACTGAGGTCCCAATACCTAGTGGTCCCAATCGACGGAAGCCTTGTTGTATTAAGGGATGAGTCATCTATGTTATCAAACCTATACAGGTACCTACATCTTCATAATCGTGGTCACCATTTTGTAATCAAATGGAGAAACAATAGTCTTTACTGTCACAGTTAACGATACGATTCTATTAGTTTACATAACATTACAGGTACCATAGGAATTGATAAAGAAATTGGCTAACATGCCAAAATTATTTTGACATGTTTTCTATACCATGCGGTACACCTCCATATTTTTAACCGACTTAAAAAGAGAGGAGGTTCTGTTCAGTTGTTTTTTTGAATGTTTGTTACCCCAGAATTGTGTCATTTATCAACCGATTTGGTAAAATATTTTCTAATGTTTTCTTTTACTACATACTTTCAGATTGAACATTGAACATTAATTAATTTAGTTTTTAAATCAAAATAACAAAAAAAAATTATCGTCGAAGTAAAAGAGATTGCGTATTTTGCTTTCCTGTCACTTTTTAGTGGTGTTTACGGCCGCAAACCCATTGGGTATAGAGTTGGAGCAGTTGAGCTGCCTATAGATCGTTTGCAACGGTCTATGGTTGCTCAAATTGATTCCTATTGTATATTTTGTAATATAGATTGTAGATGTAATAAATATAAGTACTAATGTGTGTTAAGACAATTAAATTGCCAGGGACGCAAGTTAGGGCTGGTGCGGCGGCAAACTCTGCTGAAGATCTCAAGCGGCGTAAATATGTAGGTCTTGATAGGTCGTACATGTTTGAGCCCTTTGGGGTCGAGACCCTAGGTCCATACGGAATGGGAGCCGTCCGCGTTTTTAAAATTTTGTCAGAGCGTCTGGTCGAAGCGACGCGTGATCAGAGGGCTGGCAGCTATCTGGGCCAAAGAATAAGCCTTGCTATACAAAGAGGCAATGCAGTCAGTATCCTCGGCACGCTGCCATCGGGTATCGAGTTGGAGCAGTTGAGCTACCTATAGATCGTTTGCAACGGTCTATGGGTGGCCCAATTGTTTCCTTTTGTAAATTTTATAATATACCTATATATTGTGTTAAGATACATACAACTAAAATAACATTCGTTTGGTCGGTATTTGCTTTAAAAATGTTTTTTTTGCTCACAGATAACAAAACATCAGTAATCATTTATCATTTCAATTTTAAATAAATTATATTTATGATTAATTGAATGAATCGCTCTCGTTTGTATGTTTATTCAATCTGAATCAGTAGGCTAACGACCCAAGTGGTAACCTTTATCGTACCTGCAATACTTACACCTAATAATATAATAAGTTCATACATATACAAGTGAATACTGCTAAGCTTAATGTATCCACCATTCTGTTGTACTAAATCTGTAAGAAGCTGTTTGTATTCCTTTAAATCCTCCTTTTTAATATTATAAATGCGAAAGTTTATAAGTATTGATGGATGAATGGATGCTTGTTACTCTTTCACGTAAAAACTACTGAATGGATGTTAATTAAACTTTGCAATAATATAGCTTATACATCAGAATAACACATAGGCTACAATTTATAAAGATACCTGCGCATACGAAGTCGCGGGCACCAGCTAGTATGAAATAAAATATATTTTTAGGGAACAATCTGTATGTATTCTGATTATGCTTATGCATCCGTTTGAACCACATTTATGAAAGCACTGCCTAATATTCATGGTAGTGTTTTGTTGTATGAATAGTTAACAAAATGCGGAATGCTGAAAGTAATAAGAAAAATAACTCAATTCCAAACACATTTTTAACGATTTTTTTTAAAATTTATCTTTATCTACTTAGAATTTATCGATTTCAACTTTCCAATGATTGGTTTATAAAGTTCAAGGTTCTTTTAAATTACTTTTAAATTTAGTAGAATACAATTTATTTATTTTTATTTTTGACACAATTTTTATTATCATTCACAAATGTAGTTAATTACAATACTTTCAAAAGGATGTTTAAAGTACCGGTTTTAAGGGATTAACCAAGGAATTAATTATAATAATTCATTAAAGGACTGCTTCAGAAGATGTCAACTCAAATTTCGGTTATGTTTGATATTATAAGGTCAAATCTCATTACATTTTACTGTTGCCTACAAACCTAACCTAAGAATTTCAGCCATTATGCTGGCTCTTTATTTAGGCGCATCTTCTAAAAGCTAAAAATGTTTCCTTAAATTTGAAGTAAGTAGGTATTTATATGTTTAGTTCAGGTCATATTTTTTTCCAACACATGGCTCTAATATTTATTTATATAACCCACAAATCAACCTATAAAAATGTGGAGTCTTTTCTTTTACTATGTGCGTATAACAAAAGACTCTAGATACCCACCCAGTGGTTAGAAACTTACCTAATAGATAGTCTAGTCATGCTGTCAAAGTAACTATCAGACTTACCTTTAATATCTAATTAGGCACCCTCGACTATTCCTAAGTTAGAATTACAAAGGCAGAGACACATACTTTCCACATAATTTTGTATGATAGAGAATCTGTTATGAGATTTGGTAGAGCTAACAAATAACAATTTTAGTCTACAAATTGTTTCCCGAATTTCATTTTGTTATTCTGGAGGTTGCTCTACATAACTGTTATCAGAAAAAGGTCAACAAATGTTCTAAATTTTTACGAGTTTCAACAACTAAAAATAACAAATACTTCCAGTGCTTCAATAATCAGTCATAATAAAAAAAAAACTTACCTGTGTATCAATTTGACAGGGAAAATCGACGGTAACCGATGTCAACATGAAAACCACTTAACACAAGCACATGCGCACGTCTATCACACACTTTTTATATTACAAAATACGCACAACAAAGGATTTTTATTAATATTCGTGTGTGCAGTCCGCGGCTGTTTGGAATGAACGCTGGTGGACCACTGTGCCTCGAAGTCTGTGATCCGACCAACTGATTCATCAAACCGTGCTCGCGCCGAACAAAGGCGGATCGACCCGAGCCCAGTGAATACAGCTGTTATATGTTTGTGAACCATAGATTAATAACAGTGTTTCTAATAGAACACCAAGATAGACAGTATCAAATCAAAATGGATGCGGAATACAGGACAGAAACAGTAAAGTAATTGGTTGTCTGTAAAGTTGGTTTACGGACGCTAGTTTAACGTGACAACCAGAGTAACGGGACAATGAGCGTTACCGGACAATGACAGCGTTACAAGACAATGACGTCAACGTTTTCGTGCATGCAGCCGGCGTTCATCGATTTATTAGACGTCACGTCAAAAATTCCTTTGTTGTGCGTATTTTGTAATAATAAATAAAATTCATGTGTTAAAATGAAAAATCTCTATTTTCAAATAATGTTTGTTGCTTTTCACGATGTAGTTTTATTAACAATGAAAAAACTTAGTAGTTTTGACATGAACTATTTATCTAGATCTAGCCCTGTTATAAATATCCAGGGATGTGTATTATTTGAAATATATTAATTTTTGAATAATATTTCAATACAAAAATATTCCTGAAATCCCCGCTGCAGTTGGTGCTAGTGGGGATTAAGAGACATTTTTTCCTAAAACCCCCACTAGTGGAGAATACTAATGGGGATTTCAGGAATAAGCCATATTTTAGAAAAAAAGTCTCTAATACCCCATTAACACCAACCATAAGTGGGGATTCAGAGACTTTTTTTTCCTAAATCCCCACCACTAATGGGGATTTCGGGAATAAGCCGAAAACATTGTTACATCAGAATCAGAGTGTAGTGCGCCAAGTTAGTGCGTAAAGGGATGGCTCGGTACATTCTTAGTGCACGCGAACCGGTGGCGAATGG
Source organism: Lobophora halterata (assembly GCA_932526365.1). Classification (NCBI taxonomy): domain Eukaryota; kingdom Metazoa; phylum Arthropoda; class Insecta; order Lepidoptera; family Geometridae; genus Lobophora; species Lobophora halterata. Next base: position 890,116 of record OW052007.1, read on the forward strand.
AACAAAAACTATAGCGTGCCTGCTCTAACATCGATCTCGGGCATTGTCCGTCCCTGTCTGTCGCAACATGGCCTGGTTCTTGCAGACTGCGGATGTACTTCGGTAACTGCCCTATTTTGAGCCAGTTCAGTGCAACTGCTATTTCGGTTTAAAGATATTTATTTTCTCAAAAGAACTTAAACAGGCTTAAAGTTTCAAAAAACTTGATTGCCAATTCATAATTCCGAATTAAATTTAAACATATGACCTACTTAAATATATTTTTGTAATCTCCTTTTATTTTATTTTATTTTGATACCCTACTCGGTAGGTTTGGTTGGTAAACAAAAATTTATAACGACTTAATTACTATTTAGCGCCAAAAATCCGCCTTTGATGTACAGATTCAGATTGGTATCATAGAAATTTCATCAAAATCGTTTCAGTATTTTATTTTTTAAATCAACAAAACCTAACTGAAAATAATAAATATATCGTCAAGGTTTACGAAATTGCGTATTTTGCTTTCCTGTGACTTTTCAGTGGTGTTTACGATCCCCAAAACAGTTCAATTCAAGTCGGTTATTGTCAGCGAACTCGATACCGGTAACGGTAACGGTATCGAGTTCGCTGGTTATTGTAGGTTTTTGTAAAACCTTGATTATTTTGTCGATTAAAAATCATGTCAACTACCTTATCGAAATTGAAATGGAATGAAATCTGCCGTGAAAACTAAAATAGGATCACTATTTCAATACTTTATCGAATTGTTTTAGATATCATTCTAGGTTAAGGACGTCTCCAAAGATTAGTTCACAGAAGTTATCAAAATAATAGTTACTAAGTTGTTCATGAAACCTTAATACTTACAGCAATATCGATAAAAAAACACCACTTAGTTTTTGTTATCACAGATCGAAATTATTTTTATTTAAACAGCTTTAAAATATACACAGCTGGTATGCACATAGTATATTATATGTAAGTGATTTTATTACAGCAGATAATCCATATGTAAGTTACTTGGTAAATAGACAAAGAAGGTAGCTAAGGTACTATGACTATAAACAAAGACAAAAATGCAACTGACTCTTTTTTAGCGACTCTACCCTGAAAATAAATAAATTAATTGTAGGTAGGTATTGGTCCTGGCTCTTGATGTATGTCTGTGGTCCTGACTAACTGATTGACAACGCACTAGCTAAACCACTGAACGATTTGAAATTTGGAGAGTATATTCATCAAGAAGTGTAGACGTGTTCTAAGGAATTTTGTGAATTCGCAACACAAGTGAAGTTGCGTGCGTCAACTAGTCCTCTAAAAATTCTATTAAAGATCTCTAGAGGCACAAAGCCTGTTCAGATGGATCTTTCATGTTTGAGGATTGAGCTATTTGAGCTCAAAATAGGTGAATCCTCAATCAGTGATCCTAGATCAGTGGGGGAGCAGAAGTATTCAAAGATTTATCTTGAAACTTGAAGGTTGTCAAGTTGTGCAGACGTGTATGTACTAAGAAATAAATCATTAATTGGCAATGTAATCAGCTAGTATTATACGTATAAAAGTTTTAGTTCTGTTTGACTGACAGACAAAGGCCAGGTTAAACCACTGATCGTAGAAACTTAAAATTCAGATGGTATGTTTGTCAATAAGTGTAAACGTGTACTAAAGGCAGGATTTTGTTAATTCGTTATGCAAACGAAGTTTAGGGCAGCTAGTGGTCTAATGGGGCCAAATGTGTATTCTTTGTTTTGTAAAACTTCTAATACTTATAACTTTGTTTTTAAAATATGGTGGCCATTAAATGTTGTAAACTCTAGACACCACTTAACCTTCATACATCCGCCTTCCAATGTCTAGAATACCATATTTGTATCTTACAAGTATGAGTTTTTACAATACATTTCCTTATCAATAAGTAGTATCAATACACATCTTGGTAATTCCAACTTCATCTACACCACAGTCCCAGCGTTCTCAGGAATTATTTCATCACAAGAATAATTCCTATACAGTGATTTATATGAAGTATTTCTATGAACGCAAACATTCTTCAATCCTGAATGAATTAAATATTTATTGAATTATTTTTATATAGTATTCTATCATTAAGCAAAATTTTATTAAAGCGTTAGCTAACTACCACAATCTATATTACAAAATGTACAAAAGGAAACAATTGGGCCACCCATCATTATCATCAACCTATGCCAGTCTACTGCTGGACGTAGGTCTCTCCCGCGGCGCGCCACTGAGCCCGATCTTCGGCTCTCCTCATCCACCTTCTGCCAGCTATAGCGCGCAGATCATCGCTCCATCTAGCCAAAGGTCGTCCTACACTGCGTTTGCCTAGACGTGGTCTCCACTCAAGAACACGTTTACCTCAACGGTTGTAGGTTCTTCGGCAGACATGGCCGGCCCACTGCCACTACAGCTTGCTGATCCTTTGAGCTATGTCGACCACCTTAGTTCTCTGTCGGATGACCTCATTTCGGAGTCTATCCTTAAGAGAAACCCCGAGCATAGCTCTCTCCATAGCTCGCTGAGCGACTTATAGACCCATAGACCGTTGCAAACGTTCTATACATAGGTAGCTCAACTGCTCGAGTTCTCATAAGCTATGCATGGTTTGGGGCTTCGCAAAATGTCATAATTTTTTAAATTGCTACATTGGATTTTTCCAACACCTACCAAATATAATGAAAATGAATTTAGCTCATTGATCAGCTGGCGTTGGTCCAGTTTCAGTGACATTGTCCTGAATGGCACTTCTTCAGAAACTCACTACAATACTCTGTGTTATTCCGTTATTATTTGATCTAGCTAGTTGGAGGTCGACCTACGCTTGCCTAGACGCTTGTCTTGTCTCCACACACCTTTTTTAAAGAAATAATTGTTGAGACCACCTCTGCACTCTTTTCTTGGAATGAGATCACGCCTGCCCACTTATTTAAAAATCAACAGACTTGGGAGTTACATAGTGTGTTCTGTTTGGTGCAATAAAAATTTATCTAAGTTAAATTTTAGGTAGTACTTATATTGAAAAAATCCTTTTTTACGTTGGTGCAAGTAGACATAAGTTAAGCTAAGGTTAGACTTAGTTCATAAATACATTTATTACATGTAGGTAGGTAGATATCCTATCCTACTAATATTATAAACGCGAAAGTTTGTAGGGATGGATGGATGGATGTTTGTTACTCTTTCACGTAAAAACTACTGAATGGATTTTAATGAAACTTTACAATAATATAGCTTATACATCAGAATAACACATAGGCTACAATTTATAAAGATACCTGCGCAGACGAATTCGCGGGCACCAGCTAGTGAGTTAAAATTATGTTTTGCTGCGTTTTTTTTTTCATTTTTAGTTTTCATGCTCCTGTGTTTTTTTTTTTGCATTGTCTAGTACAACAGCAACCGAGTGGCCCAGAGGTGGTGGTGAGTCCATACTCGAAGCCCCTACACGAATTGAGCAGTATACCAGCCAGTCGTAGTAAGCTGTTGGTATTACAGCTTCTTCTTCTTATCGTGTCACTAGTTCTTTCGAACCAGTGTGGTGAAAGGATTCCAAGTGCGCCTCGAAGAGGCTCCAATCGTGCATTTAAGTTAAGACTTAACTTATTTTGAGAATAACAGCTTAACGTATTTTCGTGTCCTGGCCGGAGCGACCTGGTTAGTCGGTCAGTCACTTTACACCCGGCGATGTGATAAAAATATTTGCTCAAATAATAAAAGGATTGGTAATATCGTGAGTCACAATGGAATTATTCAGTGAGTAGCAGAGGATGTGGCAATTTGAAAAACTGTTTTATTATTCCGAGTAAATGTTTTTACATTATATATATTATACTTAAAGTTATGTTGAACGTTCTAACCAAGTGTTATTTATCTTTGGCTTCGAAAGCCACGGCCATGCTTATAAATGGGTACATACTTATAATTTCTATGTTACCTACCAATAAAAAGCGATCATATTTTTTATTAAAAAACGTGTCAAAACAGCAAGACAATTTAAACGATACTTCTTTTTTATGTAAACATGGGACGAGACGAGCTAAGCGCTCTCCTGATGGTAAAAGATCTCGCCTGCTCATGACTAGAACAGTTATGCTAAAGCGCTCGTCCACATTGAGACATTTGGATGGTCAGTCTCGAAAGCCCAGTAATTTCGCTAAGCTACTAATAAAGTGCAATATCAAATATTACTTAATAAACTTTACGGAATAGGAATACGAGGCATCCCATATACCTGGTTCGTTTCTTATTTAAATAACCGCAAACAATATGTTGAAGTAGAAAACTATAATGAGCAAAACGGGGAAATTTGTATAACTAGGTCTGACCCCATTATAGTTAATAATTCAATCCCTCAAGGAAGCGTGCTAGGATGTTTATTATTTTTAATTTATATAAATGACTTGCCTAAATCTATCAATCAATCTTGTGTTTTATTTGCTGACGATATTTCTCTCCTGACATCTTGCAAAAATGACATTAATTTAAATCAAAATCTTATTGACATTTTAAATACTATATCAAATCGGATGACTGATCATAACCTTGAAATTAATTATAATAAATCAAAAATCATGCAATTTCGACCCTATCAAAAATCACCACTTGACATTAAATTGACTTATAATAATATAAAATTAGAATCAGTAATGACATTCACATTATTAGGCTTAGATATAGATACGAATTTAAACTGGAAATCCCACATCAAAAGGATAAAATCAAAACTTTCAAGCTTCTCGTACGCTCTCAGGGAACTGCGTAAGGTCACAGATCAAAAAACAACTTTAGCAGCTTATTACTCATATGCCTATGCGTGGCTTAAAAACGGAATAATCCTCTGGGGCAACAGTGTAGACGTTCAAGACCTCTTCATCTTACAAAAGAAGTGCGTGCGAATCTTAGCTAACATAAAAATACCTGAAAGTTGCCAACCACATTTTATTGGCCTTAAAATCCTAACGCTGACATCCATCTTCATTTTGGAAATTTGTAAGTTTGTAAGAAAATACCCAATTTATTTCAAAAAAAACATTGACCAACCACGCCGCTATCAAAGCAGATACAAATATAACTTGGTCATACCTACATCTAAACTTAAAATATACGGTTCGGGTCCAAATGCAATGGCGGTAAAAATTTACAATAAACTTCCAGATAAAATAAAAATCCAAGAAAATGATCACATTTTTGAAATTAATTTAAAAGAAATGCTTTTAAAAAAATGCTATTACGAGTTGCAAGATTTTATAAACGATTCATTTAGTGACTTAACAATATAGTTAAAAATATCGGCCCGTCTCTATCATTTGCAACACCCTATCCGGGTAATATTGTGTAGCTGTATTTTATTTATTTGACCTACTAAGACCTAAAATGTAACCTGCCCAATATTGCAAATAAATACTGAATACTGAATACTGGATAATGTGAAAATTTGGAGTCGCTGCGTAGCATTCTTACTCAGTAAAGTAACCTGTAGGTTACAATCTTTATGTTAATACAGTGATAACTTAAGGATATAATTTAAATAAATGTAATACAAAAACACGGTTGATGAAACCTAACAGATAGGGTAGGGTGGTTTAAGACTGCGCACTTAACTTATCAGAGGATATAGCATCAAAATGAACCGCATTACAAATATCAACTTTATTTATTTCTATTCCTTAGGAATCAGTTAACATTATTTTAAAGATACTAAGACATGAGATCAATAGTTTTAGAGTAATTTGAGTAAAATCACAAAATGGGAAATGCGCGCTCTTACACTACCGGTCGTGTAAGATTGCGCAGTGGGTTCGGTAAGACTGCGTGGGTAGTGTAAGAGTACGCAGTTAATTAATTAATTATATTATTGGCACAAATCACACACAAAATGTGCAGTACCTACCTACATGTGCCGTGCATTCGTTATGCCACCACTCATTACAGACTACACATACAATTCAGTCTTCAATCATTGGTTTCTTATAAATTTCCCCACAGCCTGGACACATCCAAGTTTTCTTAGAACCAGGTTTTATTTTTGGTACTTACATCAATGTTATTATTTAATTTGTCCGTCTTTGGTTTAGATTTAGTCGTAGTCGTAAAGTAGACTCAGCCATGCCTAATTATTTAGCTATGGATCTTTCACTCTCCTTTACCTTTTGCTACCCGTTTGCTGTTTCTATAATTTCTTGAGAGCAAAGGGATCGCTCTGATGTCCGTTTTCTTCTTGACGTCATTCTGTCAGTACGAAATACCATAATTATAGAATGATTTTAAGTTAATAAAATAAGGAAAATGGAAAAATAAAATAGGAATGTGTAAGTCTGCGCACGCAATCTTAGACGACCGTATCCTGCGCAGTCTTACACGATCGTCCATTTCCAATTCTTCATCCCGGTACCGCCATCTATGCAGACGACCTGAATTAACTTCACCGGCACTGTCTTGTGATTGTGTTCGCTTGCAAAATCTATCAGCATAACTTTCGATTTACTTCAATCCAGTAATTGACAACACGTTCAAATTGAAGACAAATACGATCAAACAGTGATAAAAACTTCAAACTCACCTGGAGCATCGTATTTTCACGGTAATCCAATTATGTTCCGGGAGCGGTAACAGGTACCTTGCCACTTCAAAACAACACCGAAGTTAGCTACGAACTTCACTCTGCTGCTGAGATATGACGTCTGCGCACTCTTATCGAACGCGCAGTCTTAAACCACCCTACCCTAGATTTTATTTTTAAAATAGGCTCTTGTAAAATCTGTTTTACATCCATCCTTCGAATTAAGATAAATATTTACGGTTAATTTTTACGGTTATACTATTGAAAGAATAATTACGGAACTAAGATAAACGAAAAGGATTTTTTTATAAATTCAATACTTTTCAAACAATACGATGTTTTATCATTTTCCGCTTACGTCAGTTACGACAAAAATCTATATCTAACCTCTTCCAGCGTGGCAGAGTGTGTAATTGCGCTATCACTGTCTAGCTGTCATTTCTGACATAGTCACATAGCCTCTTATTGTATCATTATTTTTTTGTACAAAGGATGAAATCGTATCGGATGTTGTAAGATTCAGGCCCTCGGTGCAACGACCTACGTTAACTGTAAGCCTGAATTCAACCGTTGCCTAAGGCTTTCACGCTGTACAAACAGGTTTAACGAGGTTAAAAATAAATTTTCACAACTTTTTTGGTCTTAGATAAAAATAAATTTTGTGGAAAGAATTTTCTTGCTTTATCTTGCTCAGTTGAGCCCAGGAAGCCTAAAAGGCGATTTTGAATTTAAGGCCAATTTAAAACCGAGCGGAGACTAATTGATTCAATGCAAGTCTAATTAACAATTACGTGTATATAAGCTTTTGTCATTATGAATCTACATAATCAATTATACCGAGACGACACAAATGGTCGAGTAGCAAGTCCCTTGTACTGCTACGTTGAGTGTCGCAGGTTCGATTCCTGCTTCAGGACAAACATTTGTACGATGCACATTAGTCTTTGTCCTGAGTCCTGAGTCTGGTGGGTGTCTTCTATGTGTACCCTATGTATGTATTTACAAAAAAAAATTGGTTGTCTGTGAAGTTGGTGTACGGACGATAGTTTAACGTGACTACCAGCGTAACGGACAATGAGTGTTACCGGACAATGAGCGTTACCGGACAATAAAGTCAACGTTTTCGTGAATGCAGCCGGCGCGGCGGCGTTCATCGCTTCATTAGTCAAAAATATAAATGTAAATATAATATAGGTATTCTATCAGTTATCTGGTTTTTTTTTTTTTTTTAATTTATTAGTTTTTAGAGACTTTTACCTACTTTTGGGTATAACAGTCCCATCGTAGTTATCTGGTTCCCATAATACAAGCTTGCTGTACTTAGTAAAACCTTCATATTTTTTATACTTTAGGAAAATAAAATGAATAATATATGTGTTACTTAGTACAACATATACACAACAATGAGTGTGTTTCTCATTTCAATAAAAGACAAATCTAAGGCCCTATGACCTAATAATATCAACTCAAATGGTGCATTTGTATTTACTTTTCTTGACGAAATTAAAACTAAATAAGTAATTTGTTCCTACAATAAGGAATACCTTACTGCGAATATAAAATTGGGCCATTAAAATAAAATGATAAACTCTTATCTTATGGCCTACTCCAACTTTGTTTTTGTGTTCGTGCAAACAAAATTAGACATAATAATATTTAAAGTAGTTGTATTTATTTACTACAAAATACGACAGGTCAATGTAAATTGAAATGCTATAAATAAATATTTTGGACATTCCACACAACGCCATCTAGCCCCAAACTAAGCAGAGCTTGTACTATGGGAACCAGATAACTGATACAATACAAATATACTTTTTTTCGAAAATCCATGCATAGAATACATAGAAAACACCAAGACTCAGGAAAAACACCAACGTTCATCACACAAGTGCTTGTCCTGAAGCAGGAATAAAACCAGCGGCACCGGCGTAGCAGTCCAACGCACTTGCGACTCGACCATCCGTGCCGTCTATACTATACTTCCGATCAATATCGACGAACATATCCTTGAAATTTCAAGTCTCTACATGCCTGTGCGTTGTCTGTCAGTCAGCTATTCAGTCAATCAGGTCCAAGCCATAAATACTGATCGATACAACGCGGGCGAAGCCGTAAGCAAAAGTTAGTCCAAGCATAAGCAATTATTTTTACAGCAGCAATTAGCCCAGAGTGTATAAATTAGCATTCAGTCATCAAATTGAGTCTAATTAAAAACACACCACCATTTAGTCTACAATGTTACTTTTGTTGCCTGATTCATTCGTGTTACTTTACTTGACGACACGGATGGTCGAGAGGCAAGTACGTTGGACAGCTACGCCGAGTGTCGCGGGTTTGATTCCCACTTCGGGACAAACATTTGTGTGACGCACATCTATTGTTTGTTCTGAGTCTGGGTGTTTTCTATTTATTCTTTGTACCTATGTATTTACAATAAAAAAGTTTATCAGTATTCTATCAGTTTATCTGGTTCCCATAGTACAATCTCCGCTTTGTTTGTGGCTAGATGGCATTATGTGAAATATCCAATATATTTATTATTATTTACTGGCCACAAAAAACCCAACTGAAAAATATTATAGTTAGGTAGGTATGGATTTTTAATACTCAATAATGTAGATTTCAAAATCCATCATGTTTTGATCAGTTTTGAAGTTTTAAAAAAAACTTATTTCAACGCTCCTCTACCTATCTAATCTAGGCAAATAAGATCGTGCAGGAGGATTACAGGAAGGAGACGGCAGGAATTCCACCACGTCTTCATTCGCTCGATTGAGGCCAGCCGGGCTTGAGTGCATAAAGCCCATCCCGGCATTGCAGAGACCAAGAAGTAAATAGTAAGTCCTTAATATTCCGAGACATCGCCAGACCATCCTCTCGATCCTCACGTACGGCTCTCAGACTTGGTCTTTTACTAAACATCAGAAGTCTGCCCCCAGAGTTTGTCAGGGAGCCATGGAGTGTAGTATCTTGGGATAAAACTGTCAGACCGCGTGCGGAACTCTCAGACGTAACGTAGAATGTAACGTGAGTACACTCTCGTTTCAGATTTCAGCGAGTCAACATCTCCTGAGGATGCTTCGTCGAAACACGTCGAGTTCTTGGGTTTTCTGTTTTCGGCACTTTGGTTTAGATACTAAAATTCTAAACTAGAGTTAAGTTAATTAAGACCTTTGTTTAGAAATTAAGCGGATTTATTACTAAATATATTTATACCAGGTATTTATTAATATGTATGGATTTCCGCAAAGTAACGCCTCAATTAATCAATTATCACCAAAGGATAGATGACGTTGAAGGCCCAGAAGGAGATGGCGGGACGAACTTGACGCTAACCTACCAACCTGGACCACAGACGCACTGAGCCGAAAGGAGTGGAAGAAGAGATGGGAGGCCTTTTCCCTACGGTGGGACAATAATGGCTGAAAAATAAATAATAAATAAATCCTATCCAAAAAACTAAAAAAAAAAACAAGCAAAAATTATAATTATTTAATAACAAATAAGTATTTTTTAGAAAAAATTCTAACCATTATTGTATGAATTCTGATTTGCCCTTTGCCCAAAGCGATAGATGAATCCTACTATTTCCGCTCAGCTATCGCTATTATTCACAACACCTACTTAATTATCACAACCGCATAAGCTAACTACAATCTATATTACATTTACAAAAGGAAACAATTTGGCCACCCATAGACCGTTGCAAACGATCTAATAGGTAGCTCAACTGCTCCAACTCGATACCCGATGTCAGCGTGCCGAGGTTTATTGGCTGCATTGCCTCTTTGTATTGCAAGGCTTATTCTTTGGCCGAGATAGCTGCCAGCCCTCTGATCACGCGTCGCGTCGACCAGACGCTCTTACAAAATTATCTACTTAATTATTTATTTGCTACTAGTTAACTCCTGCAACTTCGTTTGCCTTTATTAGTACGCGGTGACACTTCTTTACAAATATACCTTCCAGATTTCAAGTCTCTGCGTTCAGTTCTTTGGCCTGTACGTTGTCAGCTAGTCAGTCGGTCGCTCAGTCACAGTCAGGTCAAAGCCTTTTTAAAATCATCGGTGATGCTAATAAATTAAAAACATGCTAAATCGCCTATTGAATGTTTCACGATTCAATTCTGAAATACTTGTCAAAAACGAATCTAGCCTACCTACCTACATAGATACCCCATTTACCAAAATCAAATCATATATGATAGTTTTTCTGAAGCATATACGTTATTGCGATTTGCAGCCGCTATTGGATTTTGGTATACAGTACAGTACAGACGAATCTTACGATAAATTCTCTAACAAAACCCATTCAACTTTAGGTGCTATTTTAAAAGAAATTGAAACGATTTTTCAAAATTCATTTCAACCTAAAGTTTAATTAATCAAAAATGTGATCATTTTCCTGGATTTTTATTTTGTCTGGAAGTTTATTGTAAATTACCGCCAATGCATTTGGACCCGAATCGTTTTTCATTTGTTATTGAAGTTCATGGTAATAATCATAGTAAAACTTAACCCGTTATTCGTTTATTCTTCGATGTTAATCAAACATCAATAAAAACAATTAATCTTTGTTTAGCCGTTGATCAAATGCAATCCAATTGAGCTCATGTGCGCAGATCAACGTGTCGGCAACAATGTCAATTGAAACGCGCGCACGCAGCCGCGCAGCTCCAATTTAATTTGGACCTAAAAACATTCAGAGAGTAGAATAATCTACACGAAGATGTATCATTAGTGTCTAAATTCATAACTCACTATACATAAAAACTTGGTTTTCCTGACTGACAGACAACACTCTCCTGAGTCAAAGAATCGAGAATATTTTTACTAAGTAGAGTTAGTCTTATTTTTATCGTGTCACTAGTTCTTTTTGAACCAGTGTGGTGAAAGTATTACAAGTGTGCCTCGAAGAAGGAGCCTCTTTTAGATTTTTCGTGCACTTGACACTTTTTTTCGAACTTTTTAGTTTCTATGCACGTGTTTTAATGCACACATTTTTTTTCGAACAGTAATAGTACATTATTGCAAAGGCAGCGAAATAGGCAATTGCAGGTCGAGTATGAGTTTGAAGGCCGAGCCGCAGGCGAGAACTTCAATAATACGAGACAGGACGTGCTTTTCTTAAAAAAATGCAAGGAAATAAAAAAGGGCCTTTTAAATAATAAATTTAATTAATATTAAAATAAAATATAGGACTTTGGCTTTGGTTTGAGCCCTTTGGGGTCGAGACCCTAGGTCCATGGGGAATGGGAGCCTTCCGCGTTTTTAAAATTTTGTCAGAGCGTCTGGGCCAAAGAATAAGCCTTGCTATACAAAGAGGCAATGCAGCCAGTATCCTCGGCACGCTGCCATCGGGTATCGAGTTAGAGTAGTTGAGCTACCTATAGATCGTTTGCAACGGTCTATGGGTGGCCCAATTGTTTCCTTTTGTAAATTTTGTAATATAGATTGTAGTAGTTAGCTTATGCTGTAATAAATGTTGTATTAATATTAAAAGTTATATTGCTCATGTTAGGACTTACATTTACCTTTGTCGCTAAATATATATCATATGGGGCTTTAAGTAGAAACTGCTTTATGTTTTCACCAGTCAAAATCTTCGATTTTTCGCTCTTAAACCCAGACGATTGTCGTTTTAGAAAAGTTGATAAATTTCCGTAGTTCTTCAAGTCAATGCCGTTTTTAATATGAACTGTACATTTCAGCATAGAATAAATCGCCCATAATAAACACCTAATGTACCTAGATGGCTTTTTAGTTTTAGCAATTTCATTGAAGTACGCCAAAAACACTGTTTCAGAGAATAATTTAGCGTTTTTCTCGTTATTCAGAACATGAAATTTTCATATAGGTACTTTGATATATTTTTCTTTTGATTTCGCTGGAAGCAGGTTTTCCATCGCTAATTTAGCTTCCAATCTTAAATCTGATGGAGTGCAGGCAATGTCCATTTCATTTTCACTTTCACAATCATCGGAACTTATTTTAATTATTATTATTTTTAATAACAAAATAACAACGAACTCCTTTTTATGTTACAGTTTGTGCCGAAAAAGGTTAAACGCATCTGTGGCTATACGGCTATACAGCCACGAGAACGCAATATGTACGATAGATGAAAGAGTTCTAAATTCAAACAGCACACCGTTTCATACAACATTGCCGGCGCGCTTTTCGTTCCAAATTCAAACAGCACACCGTTTCATACAATATTGCCGGCGCGCTCTTCGTTCCAAATTCAAAGAACACGCCGAGAAGTGATTTTGGTGTGTCAGTCTACGTAAATATGATACTTCGCGTGTTCTTTATTTAAAAGTAATGACAATATTTCCGCGCATGTTTAAGAAAAATACATTTGTGTACGATTGGGTTTGAACCCACGACCTTCGGATCGAAAGTCGAGGCACCACGGCCAACACGATTTTTACTGTCACTGCCAGACGTAGATTAATCCACAGCACTCCACCAAAGAACATTAATATAATTATGTACCATGCTCTACTAAAGTTACTAAACTCTATATATATTTCCGAATTTCTTTGATATTTTTTATCTTCTCAATTTTTTTTTGTGCTTTTTTCGTATATTTTAGTTTCATTTCATCAAATTAGTCATGGAAAGTATACCGAATAATAATTAATAATAAACATATTATTTGTTATTGTATACAACTGATAACACATAAATAACACCTGTTACTTTCTGAGACCAAGTCTGTTACAAAATCACCTGTGATATCCGCCCGGCGCACGAGAGAAACAGTAACTAATCATGATACCTATCCTTTAAGTCTTATACATATTGCGATGGTAATGGTCTTGAACAAACCCCGTTTGTGAGTACAAACGTAAGGTTAGTTCGGTGAGTACAAGTGCACTCAAAATGCACTACGATCACCAACCAAACCATTGTCTCCAGCAGGTAAATCAATTTCAGTAGAAACCTAGTTTACAAATAATTTGAAGTTTATTCGGATTTTCATAATAATTCATCATTCAGGTATTGTAAAAAAACCTTTATATAATAATAAATAAGACGTTTTACGCAACGCAATCTAGCCCAAAAATAAGCTGATCTTGTAATTTAGTTTTATCTTTTTATTAATTAATATACTTAATACTAAAATAATACTATTCTAATATACAAAGAAAAGGGAAACCTAGACTAAAAACTATACTTAAATTATAATTATTAATATTGTTGTGAAAAATAATTATTTCGGTATGTAACATTCAAATTCAAATGAATTAACATGTGACGGTCTTGTCCTAAATCATGATAACTTACAAACAACCTAACAAAGAATCACCTGCCCAGACTGAGGATTAACACCTTGTCATCTCTACACAATGTTTATATTTATTTACCTATTTAGTGATTGTCCTCAAACCGGGAATTGAATCCGCGATTCTAGATTGGCAGTCCTACTTTATAGCATGTTTGCAGAGATTAGTAGGACATGACCCTCAATATCTACAGCTGTTTCAAACAGAACATCCTGAGTCATCAGCACGCGGGAACTTAGTGCAAGCGCACTTGGAGAACCTTTGTACATACATTTGTATGACTCAGTCTTTGTTTTGCTACAGGAAATATCAGTGAGTAGAAGTCCACAGCCTTTGATTGCCTATGGTCTATATTAGGATACTAACTAACGCCCGCAACTTTGCTTGCTTGGGAGTTAATAAATTTTCTTTAACGAGCATACCCTCAAAATTTCAAGTCTCTACATCCAGTGGTTGTGGCCTGTGCGTCTGTAAGTCAGTCAGTCAGTACAGACCAGAAAAAAAATACACATAATTAGTTGCCGTTACTGATAAGTTATCAGTGATATAATAACACAGATAATAAAAAAAAATTAAGTAAATATGTCAAAATAGATTTAAAAAAAAATTGGACCTGTTATTTCCTGCGTCAGTCGGTAGGTACCACAGACGTAAATCAATATCTGTGGTAGGTACCCATCATTGCAAATAAACCATTGAGTATTGAGTTTTGATAAATAAATTTAAGAAGTAATTTACTATGGTATACCACGTATTACCCTTTTTGCATTACCCATTTAAATTGTTTTGGTAAGTAATTAAAAATTTGTAGTGTATAATGATAGGTTTATTATTTTTTTATTTATTAGAATGGTCCAGTAGTATATGGGCCGATACATCAATTAATTTCTCACTTCGATGCTCAAATTGTTGTGCTATTTGATATTGGATATTATTTTGACAGTGAAAAATGCTCTGCGCTATGCGCTACGCTCCACCATAAGCGTGTCAACCCTAAAAATACGGTTTACTTATTATTTTTTTTAAATACTCTTTTATGTATTATTTTACTATTTACTATTAGGTACTTAGTTCAGTATAATCTCGGTGCTCGTGCACCGGGTTATTTGTACTCAGGCTGGTTTTATCGTCATTATTTGCAGTAGGGTGTGCGTCTATGTCAAGTTTATAAGGACATTACCTAGGTATTAATTTTACAAAAGTTTTGTCATCAAATTCCTACCCTTAGGCATCCCACTTATGTACATATGTAGGGTCGGTAGAACAAGTTTTCTGATTCCGTTTGTCCGTAAGAAATAGTAGAGTAGGTACTGACAAACTTACTGATATCAAAACTTTTTGTATCATCAAAATAAAAAGCCTTTGCCCTAACTAATAAATTAACTGACTTATTCACAACGCACAGGCCAAAACAACTGAAAGAAGAGACGTGAAATTTTGAGAGGACGTCAAGAAGTGTAAAACGTCGACGACACACGGCTTTTTTACACGCTACAAGCAGCGAGTTCGCTTGTAGCGTGTAAACTCGCCCAGTTCCATCGGCTTTTTACAATCTGCTTGTTGTCAATCCCTCCCGAAAGCTAACACGCTCACACGCTAGCTTTTAAACTCGCCAACAATCCGCTTGTAAAAAACCCTTGTGTCATCAACGCTTAAGAGCATTAGGTACCTACTACTATAGGGATTTCGACAATTCGCAACGCAAATGAATTTATGGTTGTCATTTTGATACCCATGGTTTTTCCTATGAAGTAGAGTTTCATGGTCAACTCACAAGCCATCACAGTGGTCATTATTTCCACATAACAACCCAAGAAGCTGTAATCCTCCATGCAATTATGGTTTCGCAAAAAACGTAAATTATCTCAGTTATTACTTACCTACGTAGTAACTTGACGCGACATTGTTGAATAAATTATATTTTTTATGATGATGAGGATGTCTTATTATCTGTAGTGTGGTTTACCGAAGACTGCTTAATAAAACAAGATCTATTGCTAGGTACTTATGTAGTTACAAGTCTAAAGCTAAAAAAAGTCTTTAAGGCCGTTGTAGGTGCTTAGAGGTCATCCGTCATGGGCGGGATCACTCGGATTTGTCCCCCGCAACCCGCACGCGCACTACGACTAACAGAAACAGACGCCGCATGGCTTTGCCATTGCGTAAGGTCTGATTCAGACAATCATTTGAGTAGTAATAGTAAGAAAAGTTTCGTAAGTAGGTACATATTTTTTTGTAAAATAAATTTAGGATATTTATTGAATACCCACTTACTTACTGTTGCGGGCCGAAAAAATAGCATCGTTCAACTACCTACCGACATTTCAACCAGTTAAGTATTCAGAAAAAAATTGATTGCGAGATTGCATGGTATTTACCTACATAGTTTATTCAAAGATAAGTAAGTAGGTACCTACCTAATATCAACAAATAGTACAGAACAGATTAGTATTTTACTAATCGGTCGGTACTCAGTCAGATCCATACATACTAAAAATTCGCAATCGAATGGCTAAATGAATGTTTGTTCCTCAATCACGCCAAAACTACTGAACCAAAATTTGGCACGTATGTGAATTGTTTGGAAAACATATACCTAGGCTACATTATATCATTATTTCGAGTGTGTTTCGAGTGGTCGAGTGGCAAGTGTGTTGGGGACTACCATGCCCCGGTGTCGCGAGTTCGATTCCAGCTCGCCTACTTACTTGCCTACTTACTTGCCAACTTACTTGCCTACTTAAGTAAGTACCTTACTTAACTTACTTACTTAAGTACTACTTAAGAAAGTACTAAAGTAAGTAAGACAAGTGCCTACTTACTTGCCTACTTAAGTAAGTACCTTACTTAACTTACTTACTTAAGTACTACTTAAGAAAGTACTAAAGTAAGTAAGACAAGTGCCTACTTACTTGCCAACTTACTTGCCTACTAAAGTACCTTACTTAACTTACTTACTTAAGTACTACTTAAGAAAGTACTTAAGTAAGTAAGACCAGTGTCTACTTACTTGCCTACTTAAGTAAGTACCTAACTTAACTTACTTACTTAAGTGCTACTTAAGAAAGTACTAAAGTAAGTAAGACAAGTGCCTACTTACTTGCCTACTTAAGTAAGTACCTAACCTAACTTACTTAAGTACTACTTCTTCTCTTCTTCGTGTCACTAGTTCTTTCGAACTAGTGTGGTGAAAGGATTTCAAGTGCGCCTCGAAAAGGCTCCTTTCGTGCACTGAAGTAAATAAGACAAGTGCCTACTTACTTGCCTACTTAAGTAAGTACCTAACTAAACTAACTTACTTAAGTACTTCTTAAGTAGTACTTAAGTAAGTAAGACAAGTATCTATTTACTTACCTACTTACTTGCCCACTTTCTCGCCTACTTACTTGCCTACTTACTAGCCTACTTACTCGCCTACTTGTTTGCCTACTTACTTGCCTACTTAAGTAAGTACCTTACTTAACTTACTTACTTAAGTACTACTTAAGAAAGTACATAAGTACTACTTAAGAAAGTACTAAAGTAAGTAAGACAAGTGCCTACTTACTTGCCTACTTACTTGCCAACTTACTTGCCTACTTAAGTAAGTACCTTACTTAACTTACTTACTTAAGTACTACTTAAGAAAGTACTTAAGTAAGTAAGACCAGTGTCTACTTACTTGCCTACTTAAGTAAGTACCTAACTAAACTAACTTACTTAAGTACTTCTTAAGTAGTACTTAAGTAAGTAAGACAAGTATCTATTAACTTGCCTACTTACTTGCCCACTTTCTCGCCTTATTACTTGCCTACTTACTAGCCTACTTACTCGCCTACTTACTTGCTTACTTAATTGCCTACTTACTTGCCTACTTAAGTAAGTACCTTACTTAACTTACTTACTTAAGTACTACTTAAGAAAGTACTTAAGTACTCAACAAATTATATAAATATATTTAGTAATAAATCCGCTTAACTTCCAAACAAAGGTTTTAATTAACTTAACTTTAGTTCAACTAAACCAAAGAGTCAACGAACAGAAAACCAAAGCTTGAAGATACGACACGTGTTTCGCCTCTACACGAGGCATCATCAGGTGTGGACTCGCCGAAGTTCGAAACGAGAGTGAAAACTCACTCTCGTTTCGAACACGTGTCGTATCTTCAAGCTTTGGTTTTCTGTTCGTTGACTCTTTGGTTTAGTTGAACTAAAGTTAAGTTAATTAAAACCTTTGTTTGGAAGTTAAGCGGATTTATTACTAAATATATTTATATAATTTGTTGATATTTATGGATTTCCGCAAAGTAACGCCTGAATCGATCAATTACTTAAGTACTACTTAAGAAAGTACTTAAGTACTACTTAAGAAAGTACTTAAGTACTACTTAAGAAAGTACTTAAGTACTACTTAAGAAAGTACTTCAGGTAATAAGACAAGTGCCTACTTACTTGCCTACTTAAGTAAGTACCTAACTAAACTAACTTACTTAAGTACTACTTAAATAAGTACTTAAGTAGGTAAGACAAGTATCTATTTACTTGCCTACTTACTTGCCTACCTACCTACTTACTTGCCTACTTACTTGCCCAATTTCTTGCCTACTTACTAGCCTACTTACTCGCCTACTTACTTGCCTACTTACTTGCCTACTTAAGTAAGTACCTTACTTAACTTAAGTAAGTACTACTTCTTCTTCTTCGTGTCACCAGTTCTTTTGAATCAGTGTGGTGAAAGGATTTCAAGTGCGCCTCGAAAAGGCTCATTTCGTGCACTCGACACATGTTTTCGAACTTTTGGTTCTACGACATGCCGGTTTCCCCACGATGTTTTCCTTCACCGTTGCGAGAACGTGGAATGCATACATAGAATTTTTCGACCGAAAAAACCCATTTACGCATGACTGCCACCGAGATTTGAACCCGGTGTAAGAAAGCAAGGTTCGAATCGCAAGGTAAGGGCCTCATTCACTCGGCCACCACGTCCTCAGTACTACTTAAGAAAGTACTACTTAAGTAAGTTCTACTTAAGTAACATTTTACTTAAGTTCTACATAAGTAAGTATTACTTAAGTAAGTACTTCAGTAAGTACTAAATTAATAAGTACTTAAGTTAGTACTTACTTAAGTACTACTTAAGTAAGTACTTACTTAAGTACTTATTAATTTAGTACTTACTTAAGTACTACTTAAGTAAGTACTTAAGTAATAAGACAAGTGTCTACTTACTTGCCTACTTAAGTAAGTACTTAAGTAACTTCTTACTTAAGTTCTACTTAAGTAACTTCTTACTTAAGTTCTACTTAAGTATGTACTACTTAAGTAATAATTTAAGTAAGTAAGTACAACTTAAGTAAATACTTACTTTAGTAATACTAAGTACTTTAGTAAGTTAGACAAGTGTCTACTTACTTGCCTACTTAAGAAAGTACCTAACTTAACTTACTTACTTTAGTGCTACTTAAGTAAGTAAGACAAGTGCCTATTTACTTGCCTACCTACTTACTTTCTTGCTTACTTGCCTACATACTTGCCTTTTACTCGCCTACTTACTCGCCTACTTGCCTACTTAAGTAAGTACCTAACTTAACTTACTTATTAAGTAAGTACTTGAGTAAGTAAGACAAGTGCCTACTTACTTGCCTACTTATTTGCCTGCTTAAGTTAGTACCTTACTTAACTTACTAAGTAAGTAAGTACTTAAGTTAGAAAGCAAGTGCCTACTTACTTGCCTACCTACTTACCTACTTATCTACTTACTTGCTTACTTGCCTACTTACTCGCTTATTACTTGCCTACTTACTCGCCTACTTAAGTAAGTACCTAACTTGACTTACTTATTAAGTAAGTACTTAAGTAAGTAAGACAAGTGCCTACTTACTTGCTTACTTAAGTAAGTACCTAACTTATCTTACTTACTTACTTAAGTACTACTTCAGTAAGAACCTTACTTAACTAACTTACTTAAGTACTATTTAAGTATGTTATTAAGTAAGTACTTAAGTAAGTAAGACAAGTGCCTACTTATTTGCCTACTTAAGTAAGTACCTAACTTGACTAAATTACATAAGTAGTACTTAAGTAAGTAAGACAAGTGCCTACTTAAGTAATTACCTAAATTAACTTACTTACTTAAATTCTACTTGAGTAAGTTCTTAAGTGACTACTTACTTAAATAAGTTCTTAAGTGAATACTTACTTAAGTAAGTACTTAAGTTAGTAAGACAAGTGCCTACTTACTTGCCTACCTACTTACCTACTTATCTATTTACTTGCTTACTTGCCTACTTACTCGCCTATTACTCGCCTACTTTCTCGCCTACTTACTTGCCTAAGTAAGTACCTAACTTAACTTACTAATTAAGTAAGTACTTAAGTAAATAAAACAAGTGCCTACTTATTGCCTACTTAAGTAAGTACCTAACTTAACTTACTTACTTAAGTACTACTTAAGTAACTTTTACTTACTTAAGTACTACTAAAGTAGTACTTAAGTACTACTTGTCTTACTTACTAAAGTAGTACTTAAGTAAGTAAGACAAGTGTCTACTTACTTGCCTACTTACTTACTTACCTACCTACCTACATGCCAGTACTCACTTTCAGCTTTTGACGATCACATACTTCAAGTTTCTAGTATTTACGTTCAGCGGTTTGGCCTGTAAATTGTCTGTCAGTCAGTCAGTCAAATCCGAGCCTGTTATAAATGTTGTTTCATGCGCGTATTGACAATAAAGCCAATAGCCATCTCATTTGCATACATAAATAAATCTATCTATAACGGACGTACTATCCAACAGTATGGTGTGAATATTACTTTATTCAGTCATGTTTCGTAAAATCGTTTCGCGAAGCGGTGCGCGCCAGCGCGACGCGGCCTCCCCGTCCCGTAGTCAGATGGGTACTGAGGTCCAGAGCGGTGCACGCCTACTTTTATTGCAAAATTACGTTAAATAATTCGTAGTCGCAAGAAAAAATACTGTATCAAAAAAAGCTTACCGAGCTTTTTAAATATATTTTTTTCCCTAGCGAATGGTATAAAAATAAATTATATATATAATGCCGTTCAGGAGGAGATACGAAAAAACCATCCCGAAACAGCTTTGTTTTGAGATTTTTTTATTCATATTAAATAAGCGAATATAATAAATGTTTCTCTGATATTTTCAAGATAAAAGACCAAATAATATTATAATATTTTTTTTTTATTTTTATTAACACCCCTTGACGCTGTTTTAACCTGAGCATTTTGGCCTATTTTCCAGATTACAATGTAGCGACTGCCATAGTTAAGCCTTAAAATCTATTATAGCGTCTAGCGCTTCCTACGAATTGGCTTATTATAGGACGAAGAAGCGAAGTTCGCTGAAGAGCGAAGCGAGCCACTAAGCATCGTAACTAAAGGTACTTTGAATCTATAAAAAGCAAAAGTTTGCAAGAATGTCACGTCAGAAAGGAAGGAAGTGAAGAAGTCTATAAGCTATACCTACCTACCTTTAGGGCTGAAATCCAGTAAAATTATAATAAAATAAAATAGGGGCAGTATGGGAACTCTACATAAAGTAACGGAGCTATGCAGGCAAAACAACGGGCAGCAGCTGGTTTTCATAGTAAGCATCCAATATTTAACTGAAATAACTAACTTATAATGATGCTATTTACCCAAACATTGTTGAAAATAATTAGGAACATAAAGCAAGTTTATTTCTTAACTCTGCGAGCTAAAATTACTTGCGTGTCTTCAAGTAAGAATGCCTAAGTTGAGCGACAGAGGCATAGTGGTAACTATGAAGCTATCTCAGAGTTATATTTTTATAGCTGAAGCTGAAAATCAGCGTTGGGTCACATCACTGGTTGACTGGTGAGGTCAGCCTACATTGTGTAAGTTTAGAGCTAGATCTTAGTTGTTATAGCCTGTGGGGTATCGAACATTTCACATTGTTCAATAAATACTAATATACTAAATTTACCGATACCTAGTCTATTTTAAACATCGCCCTCTCTACTTCATTATTTATTAAATAATGCAAAAAAAATATTCTGAAACCATAACCAAATAATGTGAAAAATTTTGCGGCTCGCTTTGCTTGCCGCGTAAGCTGCTGCTCCACCGCCCTCCTGCACCCTCCATGTGGCATATCCGTGGGACGCCCTGTATAGTCTTTTCTTGAAGTTAACGGCACGCCGCCCGCGGCGTAAATAAATTCATAGCAACAGCTGCCCGCACCCTACGAAAAATTCTAGACATGGTCTTGTAAGTAAATTACTACTCTGAGTAAAGGGTGGATTATGTAACATTTTCCGTCTGGGTTGAGGGTGCTTAGCCTAGCTTAGAATAAGGTGAAGTTATGAAGACAACGTTTCAGGAATTTCACTGAAAATACGATTTTCACAGTTCTAAGCTGCTTGATTTCAAATAGGCAATTAGGTACACCTACCTACCTAATTACAAAAGAGGTCATAAACAACAATAAGCATTCAAAATTAAATGCATAGCCTACCCATTTCTTGAAATGAACGATCTTTTAAAACATTGTATTCTCTTCTTACCAAATGCCAATATAATATTAAGTTGATAGAGTAGGTACCTACCCAAGATTGGGTCTTAGCTTACTTAAGATAGGTAAGTACTTACCTACTTACTTACATTAAAGTAGCTGATGCCCGATACCTTGCCCACGTCGTATGACGATAAAACGTAACCTAAATGGTAGGTATTATAAACTTTACTCATCTAGCTTTATGCTCAATCGGCCCAGTAGTTTTTTTTTTCTTTCGAAGAACCTAAGTTCTTCCGTTTTGGCTTCACATCAAAGGTATATAGCCAGTGTCAAGTAATTGGAGAGATTATTTTGTCATAAGTCAGAGTCGATAAGTCAAGTCATGCCCCTGTAAAGTAGTGGTGGTTACGACGTTACTAGAGGCTTCTATGGAGTTTTTGAGGCAACAAGAAAAGTCACGTTTTACAGCATTACACTATTCACCAACACTCATACACGTTCACGAGCACATAATGGATAAAAAACCACCGTTTTTACACTTAAACACTCAAAGTTATACAAGTTTTGTCAATTAATTTAATGCCGCCAATGCGCCATTTATCATGTTCCTGCCAAAACTCCGGCCCAGTAGTTTCAGCGTGCGGAACAAACATTCAATAAATTCACAGATCAGTCAGAGTACTAGACTACGAATAAATTCATCCAAGATTCATCGACAAAATCAGATTTTAAAAAAGGTTAGCTGTAAGTAGGTATGATTCTAACTAGAATGAGTTACTTACAAAAATATATAGAGGTCAGTGCCTACAAAGGTTTGCACTGCCCTCCCGTTCTGGTTTTGTGCAATGAGTTCCTTTACCAAAGCCAGCTCTGCTCAACAAAATATCGGAGCAGAAGGAAAACAGGCCTCAGGCCCTATCATTAGGCACTCCGAACACTTCACATCAGCACTGTCCCAAATGGTGACTTGTGACTACTTTGTGCCCTTTTCCGCATTGTAGAGCTATAGTCGGAACAGAGAAGGAAGTCTGGCTTGCTTGTATGCTTTTAGTAGGCGTTCTAGCATGTGCTAGATTTCTTTATCGCGTCTCTCGTCGGATTCGTCGGTCGCCTTGCGTTGCTTGGTTGGACAGTGTGCCAAGCCGGCATTGAAAAATATTTTTTTGTTATGAATAATGCAGCACCGGTCTCATGACCTACCCATACAAAGGTAGGCTGTACCTACCTAAATAAAATAATAAAAAAGTTTTCATTTTTATTCAGGTTGAAACAGTCTTCGTAAACTGTTCTAGCTTGGTAAGTTGGTAGTGCTAATTTCTTGAAGGTTGGTAGTGTTATCCTGTGCTGCCAGCGCTCAAAATCATAGTATCATGGATTATTGATTCAGTCAATTTATGTACCGACAATAAATTATGTACCACTTTCAAAATTCATGTCTAATCTAAGGATTTACCTGCATTTTACTAGTAAACCAGTTTTAAAAGTATTTTTTTAAAGAGTACCTACGTTACCTATATAATTAAATAAACTTTTATGGAAAGCAAGTGAGAGAGTGGTTCATATAATAAATAGTACGTTCGTAGAGTTGTAGGTAGGTACGTGAATTTCCTTATAATTAAAAAAATATATTGATCGTCTGGGAGATAAACCAAGCACATTTTCTTCAAAATGCTTTCTAAAGCTTAGTTTTCTGCTAGTTTATTCTCGTTGAAGTCAGATAACTCAGTAGTTTTATTTTAGCTCAAAGGTTTTGTCCACGTTTTTTACTAGACAAGCTGGCGCCCCTCCTCCCATATCCGCATTTGTAATCGACGGAATTATTTTCATAGCATGGCAACATTTTAAAAAGAAAGTGAAGTGAAAGAAATGAAATTACGAGAATAGGTCGCAAGTCGCATAGATTTTTGGTTGATTTCCTTTTCACTTTGCTTTCGTATTCTCCGTAAGATCTAATAAACTAGCGTTAATTTGTGTTTCTGCTTGTATTTTGATTCAACGGGACTTCCGCCGCTCCGCCGATACCAGGATAAGTACAAAAGTGGCCGGACAGCATCTTTATCGATTTTCTTCCCTTGCATAAATGCTTTCAACCAACGCGAAGTGGTGTAACTAGACTATTCAGAAATCTATGATCTGATACGATTCTCATAGTTTAATTCAAATACTCTCAGTGCTGTGACATTTCTCTTGAATTCGGTGGAAACAAAACGCGATATGATGATGAATTCACTCGACGTCGTAAACGCGAACCAACATCCCACGCAAAATGGAAGCAAGATCCAGCCCTGTAACAATGAGTCCAAGACTAATTTGATCGTGAACTACTTGCCGCAAACGATGACACAGGAGGAGATCAGATCGCTGTTCTCGAGCGTCGGCGAAGTAGAAAGTTGCAAGCTAATTAGAGACAAAGTGACGGTGTTTCCGGATCACATCCTGAACGGGCAGAGCCTGGGCTACGCTTTCGTCAACTACCACAAGGCCGAGGACGCGGAGAAAGCGGTCAACACGCTCAATGGATTGAGACTGCAGAACAAAATAATCAAGGTATCGTACGCGCGACCCAGTTCCGACGCGATCAAAGGCGCCAACCTCTACGTGTCGGGCCTTCCGAAGCACATGACGCAGCAGGAGTTGGAGAAGCTGTTCTGCCCATTCGGTAATATCATCAGCTCGCGCATCCTCCACGAGAATGTGAATATGGGCCACCTGCTGCAAGTGGGTGCTGAGGAGCAGAACATCCAGGGGCCCTCACGTGGCGTCGCCTTCATCCGCTACGACCAGCGCTGCGAGGCAGAAAATGCCATCCGTGAGTTGAACGGCACTATACCCCCTGGTGGCACAGGCCCCATTACCGTCAAGTGTGCAAACAATCCGAGCAACCAACAGAAAGCTCTCGCTCCTCTAGCTGCATATTTAGCCCCAACCACAGCTCGCCGCTTCGTCGGCCCTGCAGGCAAAGCTCTTCTTGCTATCAACAAAGGTCTTCAAAGATTTTCTCCTCTAGCCGATCCGATCATTCAAGGCAACGCTATGGGAGGCTCGGGTTGGTGCATTTTTGTGTATAACATTGGGGCTGATACAGAAGAGAGTATTCTGTGGCAGCTCTTTGGCCCATTTGGTGCCGTCCAGAGTGTTAAGATAATTAGAGATCCCGCCACGAACAAGTGTAAGGGATATGGCTTTGTTACGATGACAAACTATGATGAGGCGGTGGTCGCCATCCAGTCTTTGAATGGATATTCACTGAATGGGCAAGTGCTGCAGGTCAGCTTCAAAACAAATAAGAGTAAACAAGCATAAGCTGTCGGAGAGATCTAGTCAATAAATTATAGCTAATGCAAAATGTTGATCACTATCCCGTCATGGTTTGTCATCAATTTACTTATTGAAATAGTTCCATTAGGAAAATATTGTCTGATCCTTAATGCCAGTCAAATCAGTTCAATGATTGCAAAAAATATGACATCACTCCAAAACTTGCAAATCAAATAAAAGTATTTGAATATTTTGATCAATTTGAGTAGAGAAAAAAAACCTATTCTCGCAATATAATAATTTATCAAGAATATATTCAGGGAAAGTATCTCAGGAGAATTTCAGTACAGTCATGCAGACAGTTCTTTAGTCTGTTCCTAAATGAATTTTGTAACATTACTGTTGACTAAGTAGATATAATTGAAAAAGAAAAGTTTTTTTTTTTCTATAAAACAATGAAAGGAATATTTATCTGAAAATACTGCGAAAATAAACGAAGCAATAAGTACTTAGGTATTTTAATAATTACCTACATAATGATAACATTTTACAGTGCAATATTAAATTTTACTAAGAGTAAAATAGTAAATAAATTATATTTCTATTCTATATTACTTTTAAAACCAGTGCAATTTATTCCAACATCTTTTGAGAAGAAATAGGTGCAATTATTATATTGATACTTATACCTATAACTTTATTTGTGTAATAACCAAAGATGCCAGAATAATGACTGATAGTAAAAATATATTGAAGTAAGTGACTACATACTTCTTCCATTACATGTTTTCATTATTATTAAGGATGGCCCCATTATGAACTATTGAAAGAACGAAATCTCAAACATTATGCACAAAATCATTTATGACATAGTTTAATATTAAAGTTGTGAACTTAAATAAATAATAATCATATTTATATTTTGGTTACTATTTATTATTGGGTTGGATTCATCAATACTTATAAAGTGTTTCATTTATTTGACCATCCAAAAATGTCAAACAAAATTATATATAAATGGACCATGACCTAACTACTTTTTGACTTACTAACAAGCTATTGATCAACATTTTATTGGATGAAATTTTGTAAATGTGACTTTACTCTTATCAGATTTGGGCACTTAATTTATTGCTATTGATTATTTTTTCTAGCGGGTGAAAGTCAAACCGAGATATTAATTGTAATTTCTGTGTTAAAAAAAAACAAGTGCGGTTACACGATTCTGAAAATATTTTTTTTTATTTCGGATTTAAGAGTTTTATAAACATCGCACAAACTTAACCGACACGTTTGGCTTTCACAATCAATATTATATAATATTGTCTCTCATATTAATTTTGACCATAATTATAATCACTATTTATTATTACATTTAAGTAATTTAAAATTCATCGTAAACATTATTTATTCTCATAATCATCATAGTATTGATAGAACTTCATTTTTGGTGTTAATATTTAATAATAAATATATTGTGCATTAGTGTAAGTTCAATTAGTTCGATAAAATTTACTCATTATAAACATAATAATAATATAAACCTTGTCTAATGATTTGTATTTTTTCAAATATTCTTTAAATATTTCAGTAATAGTAAAGTTATTCATAGTTAAATGCATATCATTATTGAAATGAAACACAGAGGCGAGATATTCTCAAAAGTAAGGGCTTGTACAATGCATTTTAAGTATAATTTTCTTTAATTAATTTAAGGATAAATGTGTAAACATTATTTATTTAAAGTACTTAACTATGCGGAGCTAGTCAGTTATAATTTGCGCAACATTAAATTTTTAAGTACCTAATACCTAAGTATTTAAAATAATTTGTGTTCTTTCTTTATTTATAATCTAGTTTAGGATTTGATTTAAATTATTTTGTGTGGTGTTTGGTTAACATAGGATATAATTATCTTCAGAAACACTTGACACACGTCTCAATGGTGTGTAATTGAGAGAACTAGTCAAAGGTAGTAGTAATTGCCTCTGTGTAATATATAATGCTCTAAAAACAATTTTGTCAAGCCAATGTGAATGTCCTATTACAATTTGCAAGTCTATCACTTGTCCGGTTAAGTAACTGAAACACCAAGTATAAAATAAGAAAATAGGATCAAAGAGCCTATTACTTCCCATTCACTATTATCATAAAACAGTAAAATATTGTAATATTGTGTTGAAGTTTAGCTGTTTTATGATAATTGTAGCTGCTCAGTTTTTTATAAAGCTCAAAGTATTTGGATCTTCAATATATTCTGACCGAACGATGATTATATTGTATAAGTAGGTAAGATACTCAAGTTTTGCCATATTGCAGAATCTTGATGCCTCCTTTGCGTTCACTCTTCTAAGGGTGCTATAGTTCCTTTTTAAAGCTATTTGAGTACCTTTTATAGGGTGAGCCAGGGTTGAACCTAACATATTGATCAATGATATAGTTAGGACATTCACTATAATGATGGCATAATTTAGGACATCAGCAAACTTTATTTACCTAATAATAGATCTGTGTATTGTTGTGTCGTCCTTCAAACAAATACGCTTGCGTCTCCACCGATAACAGAATTTGGTAACAATAACACACCTGTCCCCGATTCTGCACGATTATAACGTCGATTCTCTCAGATGTTTCCCAAGAATAATCGGGAATAAACATTTTATCTTCAATCTCATAATATTATGGTGTAAGCGTGATATATATTATTATACAATAAGATTTTTATAATGGTTAATCGACTTCCTACCATCGAATTTTGCGATACGGGTGGTTTTTTATGAAGAGCGATAAGTTTTATTGCTTATTCAAGTTGGTGGTACTTATTGTATTTTATTCGTGTTTGGCTTTGACTGTTATAGCCTTTTTCAATAAAGATGCTAAAATCTTATAGGTCTATGTATTTCATTGAAAATGAAAAAAAAGAATCATCTTACGCGTTGCTTTGCAAAACAATGCTTATTAGCCATGACGATTTGCTCACAATTCTTCAATCTCGTTAAAATCATAGCAGAGTCGGGGGCCTGTCCCATTTAACGTTTTGTTTAGTGTTTGGTTTTCAATTAACGTATTGTTTTAATTATATTGTTTAGAATAGATTTTGTTGTATGAAGAAAAAAAATAACATTTTTTTATTTTAGTGTTTATTTACCATTAATAATTTGTTTTATTTATTTTTCGTTGTATTACTATGGACAGGTTTGGGTATTGTAAGGTTTTGGCCTAGGATGTAGCTAGAGTTATAAGAAAGAGTACAAATCGCCGATAATGTATGAAGAGCGTTTGGCTTACTTACATTAATTTTTGAAATAATTGTCAACGAATGTAATCTGATGTAGGAAATATTCATAGTAAATAAATATTGAACTTAGCAATAATATTTAAAATAATGTTTTATTTCTCAAGCCATAGCTTTAAACTCTACCTTTATTCTGTGACTATGCTGCATAAATAAAAGTATTTTAATGAAAATACTATTGTGCGCGATTGTACCTACATTATTAAGTTGTAGGGAGTTTTATATTATCTCGAATACAAATTTGAAAGACTTGATCGATGTTATATTTTGGAAGAAACTTCAGTCATGCGCTACCTACCATTTTAGATGCACATAGTTATGCCTAGATCACACGTGACGAGTACTCGGCTAAGACAGTAAAATATTACTCGGCCGAGACAGTGAAAGCTTATACGTAGCGAGTACTCGGTACGTGTGATCTAGGTATTAATGTAGTGTTCATCGTTAAAAAAAATCATGTGTTTTTTAAGTACCTACACATAAGCCTCTAAGTTTAGCAGTTTCTGCTCGGGCGATGATGAAGCCGGTCAGTCAGGCATTCTAGTTTTTGAATTATAGTTTTAAAGATAAACAAACTCGCACATGTTTCATGCGATTCCTAAATCTATGGGGTTCGTAAAAAGTTATACAATTTTACTTGTTTTTTGCCTTGTAGGTAATATAATGCACACATGAGATACAACGAACCCCAATATTATTAGATCACTCGAGGGTTACTTTACCCTATTCAAGCTTTTGGGGTGAATGAACTGTGCGAAGTAAGGTCGGTGAACTACGCACGTAGAACGGTATTGATTCGGGAAATCGGTCGACACCCACCACCTACTAACTAAAACTTGCCGACACCATTTCCGCGAACGATAGAACGGAATCAAATTATGTATGCAGCCTGTAGTGCCTGTAGGTAGTAGGAGATACCTATTTAATAATCGTTCGAAATGGTTCGTAGGTATATTGTCATTTTTTAACCCTCAACTCCGTGTTCTAAGGAAGTTCTTTACTTCTTTATCTATCACAGTGTGAAGCTAACCTACTCATTGACCCAGAATCCAACTTTCTTCATCAAGTGTAAAGACTAGGTAGTAGGTATGTAAGTACAGTCGGCTCTATAATTGTCATTACACCCAGCTTACGCCGATGTTCTTTTGTGATTTAACTACTTGTGGTATGTATTAGGGGTATATCTTAAGTGGTTTATAAACATCAGCAGGTAGTTTATTCACACACAAACATGATGTGTTTGTGTGAGTGGTTTAATCACAGGAGGAAACCGGCGTAAGCTGGGTGCAAAGACAATTATGGAGCCGAATGTACTTTAATAATAATATCTAGTACGTACGTACTACGTAACCTGCCATAAATATCTAGGAAGAGCATCTTGGAATCTACCATATCTACTACTAGGTCTACCTACATAAATAAGATCATCAGCAGCTCAAACTCATTCAAATAGCTTCGTAAGTTGGTATAGTACGC
This sequence comes from Lobophora halterata, assembly GCA_932526365.1. Lineage (NCBI taxonomy): Eukaryota > Metazoa > Arthropoda > Insecta > Lepidoptera > Geometridae > Lobophora > Lobophora halterata. The sequence continues at coordinate 920,480 of OW052007.1, forward strand.
CCGGCGGATCTAGGCCGGTTTGAAGTTCGGCCGGCTATAGAGCGAGATAGGCGACACGAACACCAACTAATGCTGAAGTGAGATGGAATGGATTCAAGCGCGAACTTCAAACCGGCCTAGATCCGCCGTCCGTACTAAATGTACCTTTACCACAGCGGATCTGACAGATGCTTTTATGGTCGAGCGCCCTCAACGCTCACTGAGAGTCCGGTCGCAGTACGGGCCATCTGCGGCCTACTGCATTAAACATCCATCCGATAAAAAAAAGATGGTTGCTTTCCCCCAAGTTGGTACGCAATGCACGCAGGACACACGGACGTGCAGGGGGGTGTGCCCCCTGCACAATGATGTTGAGGGAGGGTCAGACGGAAGACACCGAAGTCGGAAGCATATTTAATCTAACTCTGCATTTAATCTAAGTCCTAGTCCTAGCCTAGGGCTTAGCTAGGCTTTCTATTTCCAGTCGTGCATTCCTGCCCGTCAAAGTGGAATACGCGACACGGGAATACACAGCCCAGGAAAAGAAAGCTGCTGTACATTTCAGGGTCGTACATTACCACATACACTGAAAGGAATTCCAGTGGTGAAAAAGTCCCCCTAAATTTAAGGGTAAAAAATGTAAACAAGGCCATTCAAAACCTGCAATTTTAATGTGAAGGTATTTTTTTTTTCTCAAGGCTTTTATAAAATAAATTTTGACTGCAACTTAACTTTTTATATGCACGCATCCTGTTGGTTGTTGTGATAATTTGCAAAGTTGAAGGCTTTGGGCACTACAATACTAAAATAAAGTTCATACCTGTATTTAATATCTAAAAAAAAATTGAGACGTGATTTGCACAGCATACAAAAAAAAATATGGGTTGGCAACACAGGGATTCCCAACAAACGTCAAAGTCAAAGTGGAAAACAGATACCAGCTGTTTGATAAATTATTTTTTCGCGTTCCGCAAGTTTGTATTCCAAAATGTATTTATAGAGCAACATAAAATCAAGTCTTCTTCGAAAAAGCCTTTGTACAACTTTATTTATCGGTTAATACCAACCTACTACGTATTTCTCTGTGATAACGTTTAATCATAGAAGTGGTCTCTATCAAAATGGAATCTCTCTCAAAACAAGAGTTAATATCGACAATAACAAAGCAAGCTGACCAAATAAAGCGCTACGAGGGACGCCTAAGAGGTAAGCCCAATTCAATCTTTGTTTGGAACTCGTGATATCAATATTCTAATATTTTAAGTTTGCTCCACACATCTGGGTAAAATCTGTACCCCTTTCTTAGGTCCCAATCTATATCCATAACAAATGCAGCTCGAGGATTCTGATATAGTTTAATGTGTTCAAATAAGTATATTAAAGTACTTAGAGAACCACACATTGAAAACGTGCCAAAAAAGGGGTCTAAATTATCTAAATTCTGCTACATTTTGGTCCCACGCTAAATTTCGATTTAATTTTTATTAGTCATAAAGTTTCTAGAAGAGATATCTGAATTTTTTGTCCTGATTTCTGCCTCCATCTTCATTTATTACTGTCAATCTTGGTGTTCATTAGGAACACCGTTTTTAATCTATGGATGTGGTCTTCTCATTCAAAATAAACTAAACCTGTCTAGAATTAGTTAACTGGTGCTAAAAAGTGACTCAAATTTAAGTACTTCCAACACTGTGTTTTCTTCACACCAGAAAAAGCAGCCTCTTTTTTATATTTATCTAATAAATTATTCTAAAAGAATAAATCATACTTTATTAATTTTCAGATGTGGTGACCGCCTACAAGGGTTTGGCTAAAGAGAAAGAAGCTTTGGATATCAGCCTTAAAGCTCTGAATAAAACAGATGCCCCTACTGAAGCTGGCCAAGGTAAGATACCAGTATCATATTATACAGTAATGTACTTTAACTTACAACATAGGTACATAATGGCTTGTTTCATTTTTGAAAAATTGTCTAGGTTTTTTATGTAACGTCAGCAGGGACACCATTTAACATCACAATCATACTTGATACCTACCTAATGATTTCCTGGTTTCCACTAAGCGCTTTTAAATATTTTTAACATAAGCTCTTTACAATATTTAATAACTCTTCAGATGTCAACTGCTACAAAGAGGCTTACGTCATAAATACAAATTGTGGGATGACTCTGTTTACTGCAATCAAACTCTTTAGAGCAAAGCCACAGTGTTCCACTGCATTGCATTGGAGTTTTGTACTGGCATTTGTCACTGAAAGCATCCAAATCTAGCGATGCGACTCAAATGCCAGTACAAAACTGTAACACAATGCAATGGAGCTGTGATCTGTGTGTGGCTTCGCTCTTAGTTAGTCCATTTTGCATGTCTGTAATAGAATGTAACGTCACAGTTATCATCACAGTTTCAGATGACTCCGTGGTAGCTCTAACAGTTTCGCTGTCTACCCTCACAGCAGAGAAGGCGCGAATGGAAGAAGCATTTCAAGCTGACAGAAAAGTCACCAGAGATAAAGTATGCTGCAAGTACATTATGCTATCTATCTATCTATGCTGCAATTACACTTTCTATTAGACTATTTCACATCCCAGTTTTTTGTTTAGGATGAGTAGTTAAAATGTTTGTAACTTAATCACTGAAAAATAGTTTAGTTATTAAGTTATAAACACTTATTTCTAACTTAAAAAATGGTTTCGATATTAAGTTACAGAAATTTTAACTAACTAAAAATAGTTAAGATATTAAGTTACAACCACTTTTTTACTAACTAACATAGTTTAAGATTGGATATTAAGTTTCATACATTTTCATTAACTAAAAGATAATTTAGAGATTATGTTACTAACATTTTAACTAGAAAATAGTTTAGTGATTATGTTACAAATATTTTAACTGGCTAGGATGTGAGATAGTATTTTATGTAGAATAATACTTATTTTTTACTCAGAAGTCCAAGATGATGTCCGTTGTGTTTGGGTATTTATTTCAGTATGAAAACATGTTACAAACCATGAGAGAAGAAACGAAAACATTGGTCCAGCAACATTTAGCAGAGGTCAACAACCTGAAAGCAAAGATCTCTTATGAGATACAAGAGAGGGAGAAGGAGAGGGCAGATTATACGGCTATGATGAAGTAAGTCTCTAATTCTAATTCTAATTTGGGTAAGGGGTTGCAAGTGGTCTGCACTGACGTCCCGCTGTGGGGTGTATTGTGCATTGACCCCTTTTTTGTACTAACTTTACCCCAGCCAGCCCAGCTCCCCAAAATAGCGGAGCAGGACCCTGGGTTGATGGATGGTGTGTTCCAGTTTCCCGGTAGGGTCATCCGGACCCGTATCCAGGATTTTCCTCAGCCCAGTCTTCTTTCTGGCCTCTTCTGTAGCTGTGCAGTGCACAACCACGTGTTCTACGGTTTCCTCCTCTGCGAAGCAACCGCGGCAGATCACGCTGTCCGTCGCACCCATCTTGAACAGATGGTGATTCAGGTCTCAGTGGCCGGTTATAATTCCTACCATTGTACATAGTTCTTCTCTTCTCATCTTCATGAGTGTGTTTGTCAGTTTCTTATCAATATTCGGTAGAAGCATCTTAGTGTGCTTGCTGTCCGTTCTTTTGTTCCAAAATTTTTGGTGTTCTTGTACTGAATGTTGATTCAGTCTAGCTTTTATTTCCGCTGTTGGCGGTTGTGTCAGGATTTTGTCCGATGAACTAGGGACTAGTTTCGCCCCCTGTTTTGCTAAGGAGTCGGCTTTGACGTTCCCTGGGCAGGATCCATCGTTCTTAGTCCACTTTATACTGACCTTATGTGCGGTTGCTAGGTTCTGTAGTGCTGTATGGCATTCTGCCACCGCCTTTGATCTTGTGTCAGGTCGCCTAAGTGCATTTAACAGTGCGGCGCTATCTGTAGTGAAGATAATTTTGTGAGCCTGTCTAGTTCTTGACGGTCGTTCAAGTTCCGACAGTATTTCTTTTGCCGCCAGTGTTAGCCCCACGGTTTCCGCCTGGAAGGCTGTCGTGGTCCGATTTAGGGGCTGAGCCCTTGCCATATCAGTTTCCGGGCAGTGGAAGCCACAGCCTGCGCTATTGTTTTCTTGGCTCCATCTGTATAGATGTATGAAGTAGGAGGTATGGAGTCGTCGTCAGGCGACATCTCCTCTGTCGTGAGTTCATATCTTTTATTAGATAGGTATGTCGTAGCGATTCTGTCCGTCCCTTTCTGGGCTTCTGGTACTAAAGATATCGCATTAAAAAAAAAAAAAAAGTAAGTCTCTCAAAATAACTTTTATATTTAATTTATTTTATTTTTTATTTAACGCCCGTGTTGGCAGAGTGGGTGGTGCCTCAACTTTCGATCCGAAGGTCGTGAGTTCGAATGCGGTCATACCAATGGATTTTTCTGTTCAAAAATCAATGCGTGTAAACACGTGCTTAACGGTGAAGGAAAACATCGTGAAAAAACCAGCATGTCATAGAACCTATAAAGTTCAAAAAACAGTTGTGTCAATTGCACGAAAGGAGCCTCTTAAAGGTGCATTTGAAATCCTTTCACCAAACTGGGTTGAAAGAACTAGTGACACGATAAGAAGAAGATTTATTTTAATTGGTAAGAGAAGATCTAAGCGCTTTCCTGATGATAAGAGATCACGCCTGCTCATGACCAAAATAGTGCCACACAGGACTTTGATTTACATAAGCCAGTGCAACACTGCTAAAGCGCTCGTCCACATTGAGACATTTTGATGGTCAGTCTCGAAAGCCCAGTAATTTCACTAACTACAGTGCCCTACAAACTGGAACACAGTAATGCTAACACATTAATGTTTTTTGTGACATTATACAGGGGATGCCTCCCAACGGTATATCGTACAATAACCAAAAGCAAAAAAAATTATAATAACTGCTGATTTCGTTGACATCATTATGTGAAATTCAGGGAAATAGATTTTAATGAGATTTTAATGTACTTTTTGTATATTTTCAGGGAATTGCATTTAAAATTAAACAGCGAAAGGAAAACGAAAGAAAAGTTGGAAGATAAAGTAGTCCATTCAACAGAGACACAAGGTAAGTAAGTATAGACAGCGTCAGAGATAAGTATCCTTCTTGCACAAGACACCCAGCTATAAGTCCTTTAAAAAAATTGTAACAATTAAAATTATTTTTAGGCTTACATACGGTTGTACAAATATAATCTATTTATTAAAGGCAAAACTTCTACATTAATCGCGACGGTAATTTAAAGGGATTTGAAGCTGGGTATTATAATGCAAGGGGGATACTTATCTATGACGCTGTCTGTACCTACCTAAATAAATAATGCGCGCTGCAAAAAACAAAACAGGAGCAGCGAATCCGCTCGGTTTATCTAAAACCGCACTTATGCCTAGATCACACGTACCGAGTACTCGGCCGAGACTGTAAAATGTTACTCGGCCGTGACAGTCAAAGCTTACATCACTAGCTCAGCCGAGAAACCGGCGCTATGTTTATACGTACCGAGTTCTCTACCGAGAGGATTGTCTCGGCCGAGTACTCGGTACGTGTGATCAAGGCATTACAGATTCACGCGGTAAATGTAGCGGTTTTTTTTTGTTTTTTTGTTCTCAGATAAACAAGATAAACTTTTGATTGGTAATTAAACTACAATATTACAGGCATATTGCAGATTTGAATAATTAAATTACGGAAAATTTGTAAATATAATTAAATAAATTTGAATTACCTAGCTAAACATTTCATTAAAATTTAATATTAAAATTTTAAATTATATAATTCATCACAGACATAAGACGCGCCGCCCCGTCCCTCAGAGTGCCCCCAGCGTGGTCTCACCCTGGGATCGTAAGGGTTAACCAATTATAACCACCAATTACAAGGGTTAATCAAAGAACAATGCATACCACACACATGATTAAATAATTTCTAAACATCATCTCTCTCCTCAGCATCACAAGCGGAGTTAGAGAAGAGAGTTCGCGACCTCAGTAGCAGCCTAGAGGCGGCACAGAGGAGGTGGCAGCGAGCCGAGAGCCGCACCGTACAGACGCCGACGTTGTTGGTGCAGCTGCAGAACAAGCTAGCTCTGTTGGAACAGTCGCACTCTGTCGCCATTAGAGAGGTGAGCTTATTGTACCTACTCAGTAGCAGCCTTGAGGTGGCACAGATGAGGTGGCACAGAGAAGGTGGCACAGATGAGATGGCAGTGAGTCGAGAGCCGCACCGTACAGACGCCGACGTTTTTGGTTCAGCTTCAGAACAAGCTAGCTCTGTTGGAACAGTCGCACTCTGTCGCCATTAGAGAGGTGAGCTTATTGTACCTACTCAGTAGCAGCCTTGAGGTGGCACAGAGGAGGTGGCACATATGAGGTGGCAGAGAGCCGAAAGCCGCACCGTCCAGACGCCGACGTTGTTGGTGCAGCTGCATAACAAGCTGGCTCTGTTGGAAGAGTCTCACTCTGTGGCCATTAGTGAGGTGAGCTGCACTTGGCGAGTGTACTCAGTAGCAGCCTTAAGGTGGCACAGAGGAGGTGGCAGCATGTTGGTACCCATTTACTCAGAATCCCGCAGTGAAGTCCGCAATGCAAATAGTTAATTGTACACAAAGGGCCAGAAGCAAGCCATTTTATACGAGACTTTTAGTAGCCCGAGCCGATGGCGAGGGCGGTATATTCAAGGCGAGGATAAAATGGGCTTCAAAAACGAGGTAGCCCATTTTATTATCCACTTAAATATAACTTTCTCGCTTTCGGCTCGGGCTAATAAAAGTCTCGTATAAAATGGGCTTCAGGAACGAGGTATACACAAGAATTTTCACTTACATTGCGAGAAAATTAAACAAATTTAATCTGAAATGAGCGCCCTCTTCTTTATAGATATTTTAAGCAATCACTGGTATATACTAGGGCCTAAAATGCAGTTTTACTCATCCTGTATCTATCATAAATATGAACACGAGCAGCGTGCTACAAAATGCACGCAGCAGCTGTGTTTTTAGTGTGTTTGTGTATAGAAAACATTATATTACATGTTACATAGCTTCATGTATGTTTTATAGCTTGATATAAAAATCTGCTTAACGCTCTCCTGAAGGACAGCCCTGAGTGTGATTTATTTGCGGATGAATGGTCAAGTATTTTGTTAGTATGTCTTAGGTATTGTGAGCGAGATGTATGATTGTTGGATTTTTTTTTTTTAACTACTTTAAATTGACCTAAATTATTGACATTCTGTATGAATTCCATGAACATTGTGACTTTTAATTTTTTATCTTTTTTTACCCTTTACTGACATTTTATATTTATTATCTAAAATATGTGTATAATTTTAATGAAATTTATGTGTAGTTAACATATGTGTCATTTTATGTGTAGCATTATTTAATAATATAATTGGTGTATCCGTTTTAATTAAAGTTAATAAATAAATACAAATAATTGATTGATTCAGGCGTCACTTTGCGGAAATCCATAAATATCAATAAATTATATAAACGAGAGCTCTCGTTTCAAACTTCGGCGAGTCCACACCTCCTGATGATGCCTCGTGTAGAGGCGAAACACGTGTCGTATCTTTAAACTTTGGTTTTCTGTTCTTTGACTCTTTGGTTTAGTTGAACTAAAGTTAAGTTAATTAAAACCTTTGTTTAGAAATTAAGCGGATTTATTACTAAATATATTTATATAATTTATTTATAAATACAAATACAAATCTGTATCTGGCTTATTATACCTTTCTTTTGCCCTTTCCAGGAGCAAATAAAAGCAAAGCGCGCTGAGGAATCAGCTCGCAAAGCGTGTGCTCGGCAAGAGGAACGAGTGGCGCTGCTCGAGTCCAAACTAGCAGAGCTATCGGAAACCGTGGGGCAGTACGACCTGAGGAGGAGGAACGACCAGAAACTGATACAGAAACTGCGGGACACCCTCAACGGGAAGATCATTGAGGGGATCAGTACTGAGAGGACAACTGAAGGTAAGAATAACTTTCAACAAATTACATAAATATATCTAGTAATAAATCCACACGTGTCGTACCTTTAAACTTTGGTTTTCTGTTCGTTGACTCTTTGGTTTATAATATAGTAATATGTACTAAAGTTCTAAACTAAAGTTAAGTTAATTAAAACCTTTGTTTAGAAATCAAGCGGATTTATTACTAGATATATTTATGTAATTTGTTGATATTTATGGATTTCCGCAAAGTAACGCCTGAATCAATCAATTATCTTAAAGAATAACTTTATTTTCATGATAATAAAAAAATATATTTCAACTACATAAAATGACTGGGAAGTTCTGTTTTCAGTTTAAGGGTAATCCTCAAATCCGAATTCCATACAAAAATGTTTCGGACAAATACTCAAAAAGTACGCCGTATTATACACTTTTTGAGTATTTGTCCGAAACATTTTTGTATGGAATTCACCAACAAATAAGTAACGCGAAATGAAGAGTCTCCTAATGCCCATGACTAAATCCATGCTGCTCAGACCTTTGAATAACATGGCTAAACACTTCTAATAGCGTTCGTCCACATTGAGATATTTTTATGGTCAGTTTCGAAATCCTAGTAATTTCTGTGACCTACAACCGAAACACAGTAAAGCTTTAGCTTTTTTAAGTTGCAGATATTTCTCTTATAATAATTAGCTAGTAGTAAGTTTCTTGTAAGCTTACTATACATTATATAGTACATATCTCAAATGTTTGATTCATCAAACAAATCGCCGCATTGTTCTTACAACAAATGGTCGTGTTGTACGGATCTGAGTGTTGGGCATTAAAGGGGACGGATGAAAGAAGAGTGCACGTAACAGTGACGCGAATGTTAAGATGGATGAGTGGAGTGACTAGAATGGATAAAATAAGGAATGAGTATATAAGAGGAAGCCTGAAGGTAGCGCCAGTGATGGATAAATTAAGAGGTAACAGGCTAGCTTGGTATGGACACGTGATGCGAAGGGAAGAATGTCATGTGACTAGAAGAGTGCTGAATATGGAAGTGGATGGATATAAGAGTAGAGGGAGGCCGAAGAAGAGATGGATGGACTGTGTGAAAGATGATATGAATAAAACAGGTGTAAGTACAGAGATGACGGCTGATAGAGAAGAATGGAAGAAGAAGAAATGTTGTGCCGACCCCACGTAAGTGGGAAAAGGACCAGGAAATGATGAATGATGGTCACATTGTTCTACAATTAAATCGCCACATTGTTCCTCAAACAAATCACCGAATCGTTCTTAGAAAAAAAACCAAATCGTTACATTGTTCTTCAAACAAATCGCGACATTGTTTCCAGATGGCTCACCACCACCAAAACCCAAAAGCGAAACAGACAACGAGAAACTAGCAGATTCCGAATACCTGCAAACTCTCATCGACAAAATCCACATCCTGAAAAAAGAATTCATCGCTGAAAACGACAAACTCGGCTCCCCCATCGACATCACCACGATTTTCAACGTTGAAGGCTACGAAAACATACACCTGAAATGCAAAGAAAACTATGAGAAATTGAAGAATGATTTCAAAGATTATAAGGTTCAAAATGCAAAAGCAAGTAGTAGCGGTGCTGAAGTGAAGAGTGAGATTGACAGTTTGAGGAATGAGACGGTCGTTTTGAAGGAGACTTTGGAGACGTTTAAACTTATGCTCGATGAGGAGAAACAGGATAAAGCTGACAGTTTAAAACTATGGGAAGAGGTAAGTTGCCACTTTGCCGCCAGTACTTTGCAACTGTGTTCAGGTTTAAAAGTTACCTATGGCTTGTAAAATTACTGAGTTTTTGAGACAGATCAAGACTTGAGAATCAGGACGGATGACACAGATGGTCGATTGGCAAGTGCGTTGGACTGTTACGCCGAGTGTCGCGGGTTCGATTCCCGCTTCAGGGTCACTTTTCTCTTCCCCACTTCTAATTTATTCTCCACTTTTTTTAAATTTATATTCAGTTAATTTCTATCTTATGCCTGGAAGAAATCGCTCTCGCGATAAGGCCGCCAATTGTACCACTCATTAGTTATTTTCTAAGTTTTTTTTTTTTTTTTTTTTTTTTTTTTTTTAAGTCTTTTATTTGTTATTTTCCATGTGTACAATTAATAATTATCTATCTATTTTCAAAAATGTACATAGGTTCGAGCGACATAACGGCGCGCGGTAAAGTGAAACATTCTGCTGGTTTATTTTTGTAGAAACTCCTCCACGAACAAGAATTCCACAAGGAAGTTACGTCCGAGCTCCGAACCCGCGTCCAAAGCCTCGAGAAGCAAGTGAGCACGCAACGCGACCGCTACGCCACGCTGCTGGACGAGACTGACAGCTACATCCGCGCGCGGAACGAGCGTGCGCGGAGGGTGTCCGCGGGGGAGGGCGGGGGGAGGGAGGGCCCTCTAATGTTACACGTGAGTATTATGCCTTGATCACACCTACCGAGTACTCGGTACGTATATAATCAAGGTTTTACAAAAACATAGACAACCGACTTCAATTGGACTGTTTTAGTGACCGTAAACACCACTGAAAAGTCTGCAAAATACACAATTTCGTTTACTTCGACGACATTCTCTTTTTCAGTTATTTGGATATAAAAACTAAACTTCTGAATCGATTTTGATGAAATTTGTATGGGACCAATCTGAAAGTATATCCACTTTAAATTTAACAAATTAAACAAAAATATAATTTTATAAATCGGTTAATACAAAGTTCTGAGGTGAACAAACATAAAAAAAAAACATTCAACCGAATTGATAACCTCCTCCTTTTTGAAGTCGGTTGAAAATAGCGTCGAGTGCTCGGCGAGTGATGTGAGCTTTCACTGTCTCGGCCGAGTGACATTTTACTGTCTTGCCCATTTCTCATCTCGCCTTACCTCACTTACGCAGAGCTCCCCTCCACTTTCGCCGAGCGCTTTTAAATCGTGAAGCCGTATTAGAATATAATAGAATAGAAACTGTATATATTTTGAGTTTATATTAGCATATCTAGGTTGCCCTATTGCACGTACACACAAAGTCAGATGACGCAGTAATGTCCATCTGAAAAAAAAATTGCACGTACAGACAACGCGTTTTGCTATATATTTATATATATATATATATATATATTTTATGTGTTTATATCTTTATATAAGTGTATATTTTTAGTTATGTATTATTTGTTAATTATTATTTATACCTATCTATATCAGGTTCTTTTTACTTAACTTTGTTACTTTTTATTTCTACTATAAGTTAGTTTTTATTTTTACATTAGTGTCCGTTTTTGCCAACTAACTTAACTATTAGTACACCCCCAACCAAGCTTTCTCTTTTTTCTTTGTTTATTTGCTTTCCATCCAAAGGTTGTCTGGAAGAAATCGCTTCCTAGCGATAAGACCGCCCATTGTACTTTATATTTTTTATGTTAAGATTTAATCATAAGTTCTGGTGTACAATAAAGAATTTCTATCTATCTATCTATCTAACGCCATAGATAAGTTTCCTCCTTGCACAAAACACACAGCTTCAGATCCCTTAAAAATGCCGCGGCGTTCGAAAAAGTTTTGTCATGTAGGCCTAATATATTTTTACCCGACTGCCAAGGAAGAGTTATGTTTTTCGCGCGTATGTTGTATGTATGTATGTACATTTCTATGTAACCTCGTATCTTCCAAACGGCTGAAAGGATTTTGACAGTTAGGTATCGCTAGATTCGTCTTAATAACCCGAGTGTTTTTAGGTGGGTTGATTTTTTTTTTAATTATCAAAATGGCGAATTTATGACGCTAAATAGTAAGTTGTTGATAAAAAAATTTTGACCAAACCTATCGAGTAGGGTATCAAATTGAAGCAAATTAAAAAGAGATTACAATATTATATATAAGTTATTTGTTTAAATTTAAATTTAATTTGGAATAATGAATTGCCAATCAATGTAACCATTATTTTCTGCTTAAAATATCAATCCGATACGAGCAAAAGATTTTATTATCAATTTCGGATAGATAACTTCGGAAACACACTCCTTCGGTGCGTATAAATTTCTTTTATTCCCAATTAAATCGGTATCATCGGTCTACTTTTACTAACAAAATGGTTTGATTATAATAAAAAATATATTATTGTTTCCAGGACAATTCGGCTCCACCTCACATGCTTCACTACGCACACGAATTGGCAAGAAAAGATCTAGATATTTCGCAGCTCAGGAAAGATAAACATATACTGGAAGGACAATTCAGGTAGATTCTTTATTTTTTAATGGAAATCTCTAAGTACACTCACAAACGTGTCGCCGACTACAGCGACTACACGAATACTCATTACACTTTAATCGGACATTGTGATTCACTAAATTAAAATTGTATGAAATTTTTTTTAGACACATGGATCGAGATTATGAGAAACTTATGCCTTATCAATTATAAATCACATCAGTAGTTTATTGTGTGAGTGGTTTAATCACAGGAGAATACCGGCGTAAGCTGTAAGCGTAGCGGGTGTAAAGACAATTACATAGCCGACTGTACCTAAAAAAATAAATAATAGTAGAGCATTTAGTTTCTAAGATATTATCTAGACTGCTAAACATCTGCTAAATACATAATAAGCATAATAACTATGTACTATTTATTTTAAAGGGACTGCCAAAGAGACGCGACTATTGAAAAAGAACGTTATAAAGAAGTAATGAGGACTCTCAAAGAAGAAATTGACAGGTATTTGTTAAATTCTTGAGTAAAACCCAAAAAGAATAAATACACTGTAAATTTTTAATCACCATAAAAAAAAATACGCATAGTCAGTTGACGATACTGAACACATACGGCAAAAAAACTTGAAAAAATTAAGTCTAATTTTTGTCAAAATAAATTTAATTTAAATTGCATAACTGTAACCGTTAGTCGTTCTCCTATGGATTTGCGTCAGGCGGTACCTTTAATTGATAAAATTTTAAGTTTTATTCATCGTTTGGCAAACCCGGGTACCTAGCTCGAGCCAGCTCGCAAAACCTCGGCTCGGGCGCCGCACTCGCGCCGCTGTCACTCTGCCATTTTGTAGAAATCCAAAATTCTGACTGCACAGATACAACGTAGTACCCCGTCTGCATTGCCCATTTAATTTATTTTGGTAATTAAAAATTGATGGTGTATAAGTAGATACCTATAAAGTCCACTTAATTTTTTTTCATGGATTCACGATTAACGCTTTATAAAGGTAAAAGTTTATGTGCATGTGTTTTAGTCAATAACGTCAAAATTACTTATCCGACTACTATTCGGTTACTACTACTTATTCGGTTTGAATGTTTGTTACCTCAGAACTTGGTTGTTTATAAACCGATTTTAAAAGTTCTTTTTTTGGTTGAGAGGATATACTTTCAGATTCAGTCCTATAGGAATTTCATCAAAATCGGTTCAGTAGTTTAGTTTTTATATCAAAATAACCGAAAAAAATATGTCGTTGAAGTAAATGAAATTGCGTATTTTGCTTCCCGGTGACTTTTTAGTGCTGTTTACGGTCACTAAAACAGTCCATTTAAGTCGGTTGTCCATGTTTTTGTAAAACCTTTATTATTTGACGACACGGATGGTCGAGTGGCAAGTGTGTTAGACTGCCACGACCGGTGTCGCGGGTTCGATTCCCGCTCAGGCTCAGAACATCGGTGTTTGTCCTGAGTATGGGTGTTTTCTATGTATTATAATCATAATATGTATGTATATACAAAAAAAAAGTATTTAAGTGTTCTATCAGCCATCTGGTTCCCATATTACAATCTCTGCTTAGTTTAGGGCTAGATAGCGCTGTGTAAAATGTCCAAAATATTTATTTATTTATATAGACAATATTTTTTTTCCAGGCTGAGAAGAATCCAATCACGAGAAGGAGCGAATCTCGAATATCTCAAAAATGTGGTGATATCATATTTAATGTCTACAGACTATAACGGGCGTCGGCACATGCTCAATGCTATAGCAGCCGTGCTACACTTCACTAGTGCCGAACGAACCATGCTCGCTTCGATACTATAGCACTAGCACCTATATCGATGATAGTACCACACTATCAATAATAGTAGAAAACTAAATCGTTACTAGAATACACTACTGGTATGTCTACAAACTAGCAGCCGTGCTACACTTCACTATCGGAGAAAATATAGCACTAGCACAATAATAGAACAACACTATTTTGATACTAGACTATACTATTAGCATGTCTACAGACTATAGCAGCCGTGCTACACTTCACTAGCGCTGAACGAACCATGCTCGCTTTATAATATAGCATTAGCGCCTACATCGATAATAGTACAACACTATATCGGGACTAGACTTCACTATTAGCATGTCTACAGACTATAGCAGCCGTGCTACACTTCACTAGCGCTGAACGAACCATGCTCGCTTCGATATAATATAGCATTAGCGCCTACATCGATAATAGTACAACACTATATCGGGACTAGACTACACTATTAGCATGTCTACAGACTATAGCAGCCGTGCTACACTTCACTAGTGCCGAACGAACCATGCTAGCTTCGATATAATATAGCATTAGCGCCTACATCGATAATAGTACAACACTATATCGGGACTAGAATACACTATTAGCATGTCTACAGACTATAGCAGCCGTGCTACATTTCACTAGCGAAGAACTATAGCATTAAAAACAATATTATTAGTATGTTCTTCGATATCAAAGCACTAACATCGATAAAAGTAACAACTTTTTATCGATATCAGACTACACTTAGTACATTACTAGTACATAATTATTTCTACAGACAGTTTGCTACACTTCACTAAGTGCAAAGCGAAATCTAAATAATTAACTAAGTGAATTAGATCTAATAACCGTAATGCATTATTTTTGCTTAATTTTAATTATTTTTTTAGAATTTTTGAACTACTAATGGCCCAGCCTAGACCAAAATATTCATTAACTTTCGAATAGATGTTGTGATTTAGACTTAAATCGTTGTAACATTCCTGATATAATATTATTGTAATATGTTAATAATTTGTTGTTTATTTTTATAATATTAAATAACTTACTAAAACTTCAAGTATTATTTTACTATCAACAAATTATATAAATATATTTAGTAATAAATCCGCTTGATTTCTAAACAAAGGTTTTAATTAACTTAACTTTAGTTTAGAACTTTAGTACATATTACTATATTATAAACCAAAGAGTCAACGAACAGAAAACCAAAGTTTAAAGATACGACACGTGTTTCGCCTCTACACGAGGCATCATCAGGAGGTGTGGACTCGCCGAAGTTCGAAACGAGATTCGTTTCTCGTTTTCTGTTCGTTGACTCTTTGGTTTATAATATAGTTATATGTACTAAAGTTCTAAACTAAAGTTAAGTTAATTAAAACCTTTGTGTAGAAATCAAGCGGATTTATTACTAAATATATTTATATAATTTGTTGATATTTATGGATTTCCGCAAAGTAACGCCTGAATCAATCAATTATTATTTTACTGCCTCTTTATTTCAGTAATACAAAAATATTTCCCTTTACATTATACCTACTTATAGTATAACGAAAATTACGCTAATATTATATGTTCCAAAGTGTGTATGGCATTTGAGAACAGATTGGTATACATACATTTCTTACTCAATCACGCCACAACTGCTAAACTAAACCGATTGGTGTGAGAAAGGACGAAAGGGGTCAATTTAAAAAAAACTATTTTCGAAATAACCAAGTAGAAAGGATGCTAATTCGAAAATACATTTTGTTCATGGTTATAGCTTCAACTATACAGACACTTTATATTGTAGTAGGTATTATAATGTTACGCTACCATTATTTTGATGTCGTTCAGGTAAAAGAAAAGACACATTACCATCTTCAGTTAGTATTAAAATATAGAAACACAATGGTAGTAGGTACATTGAAAATGCGATAAATAAAAGAAGCCACATTGGCTAACTTCTAGTATGTACATTTTACTAATTTTCGAAAAAGAGAAGTAACTGGCCTAGATAAATAATAAGTACCTACCTATATGTTACAACTACTTGGTTTTTTCATTGTTTATAAAACAACATCGTAAAAAGTAACAAACATTATTTGAAAATGGAGATATTTCTTATTTATTGACAAGGTGTCTGAAATTTTTTAGTCCAGTCTTAGGACTCCATTTTGGTTGTATACTGTCCATCTTGGTGTTCTTTAAGAACATCGATAATCATCTATGGGTAAGTATTATACCTAAGTACTCAGGTACTAGCCGACTTTACCCGAAGTCATGTTACATCTGAGCTAAGTAGTGTTACATAAGAATTTCCACACGAAATATTTTACTTAGTCCGCCTATATAGAAGTTCACTTTTACAATCTGTCTGATACCAACTTCAACGTAGTTTTCGTATTTCCGCCTCGAGGCATATACATAGATCCAAATTCGGAACCCAGGTGTAGTATATGAAAGGTTTACGAGCACTTATCACGGGCCAATCTCACGTATTTACGGACCCCAAATATAGTATCACGATATATCCGAACAAAGACGTAAAACTCCTCGGTGTAGGTAAAAAAAGGTAACGTTCGCTATTTTTATGATCGAGAGCTTATTTGTAGAGTTATGACTTACCTAGTGCGTATACTTACCTTTCCTAAGAGTTCTTACCTCTAATAAGGTTAATTGGGATATATTATGCCCCAGAAGGATAGAATCAAACAAGTAAAAGTTGCATCTGTCATCCTGTTGCTGAAAGAGGGACAGATAGAACTTTTTTGGCCCATCTGTCACCCTAGGCGGATAGAGCAGGGTGACAGATGGAAATATTTCGGTAATAATAGGTAAAGTATGAAGCATATAAAAAATGCTAATAACTTTACCTATTATCAGGTTCTTTCAAGTGCGCCTCGCGGAGGCTCCTTCCGTGCACTTGAAACATGTTTTCGAACTTTTATTTGGCTTTTATAGGTAGGTAACCTATTATCAGGTAAGTATGAGGTACTTTCATTTGATTTTAGAAATAAAAGTTTTTAAGAAAAGGAACTGTTGCGTTTCTCTTGTTATTTTTGAGGGTAGTTTGGCAAATCACCGCCTGCCCGAACGTGAAGAGCTCGAGGCTCATCAGTGCATTGGCGGGAGTCATTGTGGTTGGATGCGTGTGGACGTTCTACCCAAAATCCGTCGATTTCTCCCCTTTTTTGTCCGTGCCAAATCTGCATCTAAACATTTGATAATTGTGAAGTGTCGTGGGTTCATAGCCGTGCTGTGTGCGTTTTCCAAAGACTTTCGAAACTGGACCCGCCGTGCGAGACCACAGGACCTTGCCTGTCGCCAAACTAAGAAGCTAGGAGCAGCAGTTCAAAGGTAAGTGGTGTTCAATTGCCTTCGGAATTCTGTAGAAACGTTATCAGCCTTAGACACTGAACTTTCAGAACTCAAAATGCATACCTCTAAAATCGCCAGTAAAAATGAATCTCAAAAAGTTTGGTTTAAAAACCGCATACAAGCAACATACCTAGGTAGGTAGGTACCTACTACTTTTTCCGTGTGACATCTACAGGCCTGACACTTAACCTATTAGGTACCTACCTTACCAGATATTTCTATGATAATTCTGATACTACAGATAGAGTTCTATGATTAGGTATTCTGATATGTACTATAAAATCCTAGACATTTTATCAATTTCGGCGATGACGCAATTCATTCACACCAGCATCCGGTTTTTGGATCAGCGTAGGTACCTTTTTTGAAGTACCTAGGTACCAAGATTTATTTATTAAACATTGGGCGTTCAGTACCTAGGCAGGTACCTAACATGGATAATAAAAATTAAGGTAGGCTATAAATTAAAAGTAGGTACCCTACCTACCTATACCTAAGTAGGTACCTAAACCAAATTGTGTCTACATTTTGTGTCTTTTTTACTTCCAAAGAATGATCCTCACTTCTCAACAATCCACATCAATAAATATGGCGCGAAATGACTTGACATATTTTATACTGTCCCAACACAACACAACAATTTACAGGCAACTAATTAATCTCGCAAGTTGCCGGGTTCCGTACAATATTAATCAACCCGTCGCGGGTCCATTAGACGGACAAAAGAGTTGCCGAGACAATCGATGCGATGCTGCAAAATGTAAAATGGTCGCCATACTTTGTGATTTTACAACATTATAGGGTATTCTAAACAAAGAGTGACCCTTACAGTAGTCGCATAAGATGTGTAACATCTGACATCTTACCAAGGCTAGATAATAGCAATAGAATCTATGCAATTTATAAGTTACAAAGAACCTATCCAGTCATTGCCAGTTCAAATTCATGTACTAAACCTCAACAGCTTTATTAGGAAGAGAGTTCTACGCTAACCCTGATTTTTAATTCTTGTTCCATTATGAGAACAAAGCTGTTTTCATCAATAAAGATGCTCGTTCGGTTAATCCTCCTTATATATCTTAATTGTAAGAGGAACACTATTCTAGAACTAGGAAAACTCAGGGGTGTCCTCGAGTTTACTTCTCGATTCATAATAATTTTGTGCTAGTGACTCCTACCTTGTTTACACTAACCGATCGCTGACGTCACTGCAATCCTTCCTGACAGCGCCAAGTCCCACAAATGGCCGGTATCATGGTCACCGCATACTAATGTCATCCCATGATGGATGAGTCGCACTTTGTCTGCGACGCGACGCGCGACGCTCGGCTTGCTGTCTTGTCTTACGGAACCCTAACGTTTGAATATTATTGTTCGTCAATTTATTCAAAACCTACCTACTGAGGCCCAATCACGAAAAACTCTGACATCTTGACAATCAGCAATTTTTTGCGCCGCACCTTTTTGAAAATAACATAACAAATCCTTCTGTGACGAATACGATACGAAAACGTGATCGGGCTTCTGTGGTGGGTCTATGGAGTAGTTAGATGCATCGTAGAAGCTTCCTCTACTTATATGTAGGTACCTATTACCTATTACAATTTCGAAATTATGTGAGTACCTACCTACGTACCTACCAATGGATTGACTTGAATGGATTGGAGTAACTACCAATGGATAAGTATAGGAAATAGGGATAGTATGATAAAAAGATGGATGTATAGTTTATTCCTCCATCACGCTAAAACTACTGAACTAATCGAGCTAAAATTTGGTATGGGTAAGTATAGTTCAAAAGTTATAAAAGAGTATGTTTACCTACCTAATACCTATACTAAATATTACGAATTACCTATACAAAAAGTAGGTATCTACACAACCTGAACAAAGTTGTAGGTATTATGCAGCAAGTGCAATACCCTAGCGGCTTTAAAACTGTAGGTACCTACGAAACAAATGAAGCTGATACCGTCTAGGCACAGGCTATTGTCTAGCTCAGGCCGGATCTAACAAAATACACTTTTATGCATACGTCGTCCCGGGGGCCTACCGCGAAGCGAAACTATCGCGATGTGGAAATGGGATTTCATGTTTTGTGATTCAAATTGTTCCTGTTCAGAATTAGGTTGGATTCGACTTAGAAATGGATTTCATTAATATGGTTATGCTAGGAATTGTGCTAAATTCGGATCAGATATGCAAATAATTTTGAAGGGCTATCCTTTCAGTAAAAACTAAAATACCTACTCTATCGCTTTTAAATGAATTCCTACTTTTCACAACTATTAATATAGGAACAATTAGTTCTTATCTATTTAATTTAAAACTCTAGATTAGAGCGCAACACGTGACTGCAGTCGTAACTAGATTACCTACATTATTTCTTTATTGTGCCTAAATTAAACGCATGTAGTTTATAATACATATACTTTTCATTTGTTTTTTACAGAAAAAAATTAATACATAAATGTCTCTATGGTTTTATCCCAATATCACAGTTGTGAAGCAGGAACGTGGACGTGGTAGAGGACGCGGTGGATGAGGCCCTTACCTTGCGGTCGCGGGTTCGAATCCCGGTGGCAGTCATGCGTAAATGGGTTTTTTCGGTCGAAAAAAAATCTATGTATGCATCCCACGTTCTCGCAACGGTGAAGGAAAACATCGTGAGGAAACCGGCATGTCGTAGAACCTAAAGTTCGAAAACATGTGTCGAGTGCATGAAAGGAGCCTCTTCAAGGCGCACGTGAAATCCTTTCACCACACTGGTTCGAACGAACTAGTGACACGATAAGAAGAAGCAGGAAAATATATAGGTACAAGATAAGGCTTTGTCCGGACTTAGTTGCATATAACTACGACAATATCATGCTGAACTTACAGATTCCATTCCACAGACGAAGATGTGTGCAAAAATCAATAAATAAGTAATAAATATTTGGGACATTTCACACATCGCCATCTAGCCCCAAACTAAGTAAAGCTTGTACCTACTATGGGAACCAGATAACTGATACAATACTTACTTTTTTTTGTAATTACATACATAGTATACATAGAAAACACCCAGACTCAGGACAAATATCTGTAATTCTGTAATTCTTTATTGTACACAAAAAACACGATATAGTATAAAATATAAAAGAAAATACATGTACAAAGGCCAGCTTAACCCTAACAAGAGTTTTCTTCCAGCAAACCTTAGAGGTTAGAAAGAGGCTATGGTAAATGTGGGGTCGTGTACTGTAATTTAAATAATAATGGCTAAATTATTAGAAGAAGAAAAATATTTATATTATGTAATATTTATAAATATACTTAAATACTTACATATAATAAATACTAACTACTAAGATACATACATATAAGATAAACATCGATATTAATCATCACACAAATGTTTGTCCTGAAGCGGGAATCGAAACCGCGACACCGGCGCGGCGTCGCAGTCCAACACACATGCCCAATCGTGTCAAATATTATAAAATAATAATATGTGTATCTTATAAATAGTATTTTATCAGGAATCAAGATAATTCTTAGTCGTGTAAAACATTTTCACTATTTCCGTTGCACTGCGCAGATCAGAACGCTTCTCCCAAGAGAATACATACAAAGACTTCCAGCAAAACAAACACAACGCTTCGGAGTAGCACGCCCTATTCAAATATCTCTGGCTATATAAAGTAGCGCATATCTCTAGAGATAAAGAAGCAAATATCTAGGGATAGCAGTCGGACGGGTCCACCAACACTGCTGTTTGATCCTTGCATTCGAATAGGTCTTTTATAGCGATATTTTATTGGACTCCTATCTTTATGGTGATCTCTGGAAGTATGAAGTTTTATGCGTTTTCAATTGTATTCTGTATTTGTATTTTATGATTGCAGTGGATAAGTACCATTTGCATTGTTGCATTGTAAGTAAAATATAAGTCTCAGTCTTCTTCTTTTCGTGTCACTAGTTCTTTCGAACCAGTGTGGTGAAAGGATTTCAAGTGCGGCTCGAAGAGGCTCTTCGTGCACATGACACATGCTTCGAACTTTTTTGATTCTATGACATGCCGGTTTCCTCACGATGTTTTACTTCACCGTTAAGCACGTGTTTAATGTACAGATACCTATGTAGATTTTGTGAACAGAAAAATCGATTGGTCATCCTACCTACGACCGGGTTCGAACCCACGACCTTCGGATCGGAAGTCGATGCACCTCCCACTCGGCTAATACTGCTTTTATTAAGTTTTTAGTAACCGTAGCATAAGTTAACGAGAAGCGATAATTTTTAGCCACTGTATAAGCTATAACTAAGCTGGAAGAATACCCAGAGCTGAAGATTGGGTTGGGTGGTCCATTTTGGTGACTTGAACATTACTAAAAAGTTGAGTAATTACCTACTATCCAGTTAATTCGTGATAGTCATAAATTATCCTGTAATACAAAATTACACCCATAGCAAATTTTTTGACAGAGAAACACAAAAAAACCCTAGTCCATGTTTTATTATTATGACTGTTGCTAGGTATAGAAGATGAGGTATGTACTTACCTACTTGTCAAAAAGCTTTTTGCGAACTTTGAACTACTATGTCTAGTGTTTACCTTTGAAATCCTTTCACCTAAAATCCTGCAGATAAATAAACGAAATCCTCAGAATAATTTGAACGTAGACAAGTGCATAGGTGCACTGGGTGTCGCAAAGCAAATTATTAGAAGAACTTACCATATACCTCTCCAATTACTCTTCGAAAACCCACCTAATTCAATGGAAATAGGGTTCAAAGTTGCGTGGTTATTTGTGAACAAAATACGGGATCTTTTCTCAAAGGCTATAACTCTTTGTTTCACAAAACGTGGGACAGAAGCGACGGCTCACGTGTTGGGAGGATTTCTCAAAATACTTCAACATGTTCCTGAAAAAGGAGATATATTTTATCGAAAGAATAATAAGATTTTCAACCGACTTCAAAAAAGGAGGAGAGAAACAATTCGTTTGAATGTTTTTTTTATGTTTGTTTCCTCAGAACTTAAAACTTATAAATCGATTTTAAAAATTATTTTTTTGTTTGATAGGATATTCGCATAGGTAGGTAGGTACTTTCATATTGGTCCCGTAGAATTTCATCAAAATCGGTTCAGTAACTTCTTTAGTTATAATATAAAAAAAAAATTGTCGTCGAAGTAAACGAAATTGCGTATTTTGCTTCCTTGTGACTATTTAGTGCTGTTTACAGTCACAAAAACAGTCCAATTGAAGTCGGTATTATATTTTTGTAAAACCTACATTATGACCTAACAACAATTAAACTGTGACATATAAGAAAACTTAATTTGAAAATTGCATCACCTAGGGTTCAAATCAAAAGGACTGTCTTCATTCAACCAAGGTTTTTACTAAGTGGTTTTAAATTTTCACTTCGGTTTAATCAAAATAAAACCAAAAATCAAAGAAAACGTGATCCGTAGAGGCGTCACGACCTAATCTAATCCAACTAATATTGTTATTTATTGTCCTAATAGAACGCGATCACGCGATCGTCGCGCGAGCAAGCGATGCGACCGTCGCGCGAATCAGCGATCAAACATACTAACGTCAAATAGGCGTCCCCATTGGCAGTCGCGCGATCGCGCGACGCGACGCGATGCCAATTGGGACGCATATTGACGTTAGTACTTGCGATGGTCTCGTCATCCCGTTCTATTAGGACACTGCCTAAGGAATACGACGCAACGAGGAGAGGTCTAAATATCCCATATTTTCGTGTACTTTGTCATAGAAAGGGTCTATAAAGTATAAGCGTATTTTACGTCCAGCCGTGGACTGCTATAGTGATGTTGAGGATGATGAATAAACCAAGATTATTCCTACCGAATTCTGTTTTCAAAAGTTCGTCTTCACGCGTTTCCAAGGCAGAAATTATCATTCGTGCACTCCACCGCTGAGCTACATCCAGCGAGTCTCCTAGCGTCCTCAACCTCTAACAGGCAGAGACGACGCACGGACTTTCGAATATTTCCTCTTCGCAGACGCCTAGCCGCAATTTTATAAAACCACTGTTTGAGAAGAGCTATTATTTTGGAAAAAAAAAGTGACGTTTATTAAGTATGTGTGTTTGACGTCACGAGTAGGAGAATCCATAGGCCGCATAGTGCAACTCTGCTATATACCTAATAGCACTCGAATGGCCTCTACCAATAAATAATAAATATTTTTTGGATGATAAATATTTTGGACATTCCACACAACGCCATCTAGCCCCAAACTAAGCAGAGCTTGTACTATGGGAACCAGATAACTGATATTAAACTTTTTTTTTAAATACCTACATACGTAGAAAACATCCAGACTCAGGACAAACATCGAAGTTCACCACACAAATGTTTGTCCTGAAGCGGGAATCGAACCCGCGACACCGGCGTAGCAGTCCAACACATTTGCCAGTCGACCAATCGTTACGTCAAACCAACATTTACCAATATTTTGATGGTAAGTCTCGATAGCCAATTTCACTATCTACAGTGCACTTCTACTGTAACTGCAACTGCAAATGCTTACACATAACTGGCAGAGAATATTTTACATGGTATTGGTAACTATTTAAATGGAATTCTGTAAGGGACATCTTCGAACAGTAACATAATAATAATGGTTTTAAGTATTATTAACCCTTTAAAAATACGAATTGATACAAAGTTTTAAGGATACGCCCCTGCGCCAGGTTTAGCGTACTTTATGCATCTCAGACACCGAATTTACACGTAAATTGAAATATTACACAAAGTATGAGACGCCGCGCCGTAGGACTTAGTGTTACTGGCTATGTCGAGTTACTTGCAAGCTGTATGAGAATAGAGATTTTGAAAATTATTTATTTATATTTTATCAAACAAAATCCACAGCTCTTAGAAGTAATATAACTTAGATTAGACTCATTATTTAGACTTAAGGCAAAAACGGATTTACATTTTTTCGATTTGTCTTATATAATTTTGACAGTCACTAAAGTACCTACTAAAGTTATGTTGATTTTGTAACTGCAATTATTAAATAATACCTTTTTGTTATCATGTTGAAGGAAAATGGTGGATATTTTTTTTGCTAGCATTTTATAGGCAAAATAGCGATTGATAAAATTGATTTAAGGCTAATCCTCAAATCAAATTCCATACAACATGTTTCTTTAATTTTGCTTTTATACGTGTTTTAAAACTAACCGTACTAACTTAAAAACACGTATAAAATCTAAATTAAGGTATGAAACCTTTCACTTTTTTTATTGACGAAATAAAAAACATGGACGAAACGAATAGTGTGAAGAAATTACTATAATACGGCGTACTTTTTGAGTATTTGTCCGAAAATTTTTGCATGGAATTGGATTTGAGGATTCGCCTTAAGCATAGATTATACTAACTCAAAACCTTCACAAAATTCAATTTACCTTTGCTAAATTACTTTTGGATGTGCACTTTGCCAGTATTCCGCTGCCCAGTATTGTGTTAACATTACTGTGTACCGGTTTGTGTTACGCCGGCCTATATGATTCAAAGTTTCGCCCATGGACAGGCGTGATATTTAACTTTTAACTATTAACTATTGGTATTGTGGTGTATAGTAGGTACCTACTTTAAATCACTTTATTTATAGAATGAATGAATTATTTATTGATTTCGTAGTATAACATACGTTTTGCAACATAAAAACGTTTTTACAAAAATGATTTTTTTTTATTTATTATTCCAAAAAGTTAAAAAAGTTTTTATTGCCTTAAAGTCCCATTGAAGGTACTGTTCGCAATAAACGATATAAATTGCAGCAACAGTTGTACGGACAAGAACGGGTTGCATAAAAACTTGCGATTTGGATGCCAGCCGGTTATTGTGGAAATATAGGGGATATATTTTTGATATGTAACATATTTCCTGTCGGTTTCCTGCAATCTGTGGGAGTAATTTCGTGAGGGTACGGAAGTGTGTAACAGGAAGCCGTGGAAGCGCGAGTTGATTTGACTAATGACGTGAAACGTAAGCATAAAAATGAAGTAAATAGAATACCTACAAATTTTAAAAATTCGCTTTACTCTTTGTTTTTTATTACCAAGACGAGATGTCAGATGTTACAGATCATTATGTAACTACCGTTAATAATTAATTAGGAAAAAGTGGATGGTCATATTTTTATAACGATAATACAACCTCACGAAATGTTTTAGAATATTTTACTTTTGCGAAGTTTAACCTAGGCGACGGAATTAGGGAAAAATAGTATTGTCTGATTTCTTTCTGTGCCGATCCCGATTTCTAATACAATATCTACCCGTATGTTTCTATCCATTTGGCGAGCGCAGCCAAAAAAGTGGCTCTTAATTAAAATGACGCTTGCCAAGAAACCGTCAATATCCGGTGTAAAGTTCTTGGCTGGAGTTGCAGGTTTATGGACTGCGGGTATTCGGAGACCAACTTACTTGAAAACAGCTCGCTAAAGACGAAAGTTGTATGATTTCAACTTGTAGGTAATTACTGCGTTACCTGCTGGATTAAGTTAAGATGAACACAGTGCTAGATATTCTGCCGCAAATCAGTAATGTGTAAGCATTACTGTGTTCCGGTTGGAATGGCACTTTAGATAACAATTACTGGGTTTTCGAGACTGATCATCATAATGTCTCAAGGTGGACGAGCAGTAAACCAGTGTTTTTCCGGCCCATAGGAATCCGGCCTATTGGTATCCATAGAATCCTAGTGCAGGAAAAGAGCCTCTTCGAGGCGCACTTGAAATCCTTTCACCACACTGGTTCGAAAGAACTAGTAACACGATAAGAAGAAGGTACCCATAGACGACATCCTACATGGGATGCCTCCCAACGATATTTTGCTTAGCTACATAGATTAATAACAGTCTTCCTATAGAACACAATGATAGACTATCAATTCAAAATGGACAAAATTTTTAGACACCCTGTCAGTAAAAATGAAATATCTCTATTTCCAAATAATATTTGTTAATTTTTACGATGTAGTTTTATTAACAGTGAAAAAGCCTAATCGGTTTAACATATAATATTTATCTAGCCCATTTACTTCTCTTTTTCGAAAATTAGCATCTGACCATAATGTACTATAAGTTAGCCAATGTGGCTTCCTTTTTTAACGCACCTTTTTAATGTACAGTCAGCTGCAGAGACATGTATATACTTCCAAGCTTTCACATTTATATCATACTCTTAATTTTACAAAAGACATTATTCTTCTGATAATAATTCTGACAAGTAAGATGACTTCATTATCAACAAATTATATAAATATATTTAGTAATAAATCCGCTTAATTTCTAAACAAAGGTTTTAATTAACTTAACTTTAGTTCAACTAAACCAAAGAGTCAACGAACAGAAAACCAAAGTTTAAAGATACGACACGTGTTTCGCCTCTACACGAGGCATCATCAGGAGGTGTGGACTCGCCGAAGTTCGAAACGAGAGAAACACGTGTCGTATCTTTAAACTTTGGTTTTCTGTTCGTTGACTCTTTGGTTTAGTTGAACTAAAGTTAAGTTAATTAAAACCTATGTTTAGAAATTAAGCGGATTTATTACTAAATATATTTATATAGTTTGTTGATATTTATGGATTTCCGCAAAGTAACGCCTGAATCAATCAATTGACTTCATTATATTGAAAATTCTTGCGTGCACTTTTGTTTGCAAAAATTTAGAGTAATATAAAGAAAGCTTGGGAGTGTATGCATGTCTCTGCAGCTGACGTACTATATTGTGATTATGTACTTTTAAAATGTATTGCACATCATTAAACCACTTTTTTTCCAGTGATTATAAAAATCCTCGTAGCACAGCTACGGCGTAGCTCGTAGATTCAGCTACGGCGTAGCACTGAACAGTCAATGCAATCGCTCGTGAAATCGCTGGTCAAAGAACCGATTTCCTCATCACCATTTATTACGGAACCGCGAACAACTTACTAAGGGGCGCTACTCACTAATAACGAGGTAAACTAATACCTATAAAATGATTGAATGAAAATAAAACAAATCGGTTTCAAGAGTTCTATTTCCAAAAAAAAAATATTTACATAATATTACTTCGTCAATAAAATTATGAAAAAGTGATAAAATAACGTACCGAATTGTTGTAAACAGGATTTAGGTATATAATACAGTAGGTGAATTTAAATAAGATTTATAGGACAGATAATAGGTATAGTTTTTAGATTGTAAATGGTATTTATCGCTCTCACCTTATCTATGTTCATCCCGACATTTAGTTATAACTATGTGCTATAGTCGCGAAAGCCTAGAAAAAAGATAGGAGTACTTATATAAATATAGGTAGTCCCCTTTTTTATTCCTCATCTATAGTCAAGGTGTTGATTTTGGTGTTTAAGTTTTTTTTAAAGATGATGAAATACTATTTGCTTATTTATAAGAAAAGTTGATTTTTTTACGTCAAAGGAAACATAAATGTTCTAGTTATTTTTAAACTTAAACATTTGTAGCTTAATCTCTTATTTTAGAATAAGGTTTATAAAAATACTTCCTCAATAAAATCTTAATAAAGTTTTCTCAATTTCACAATAGCCCCGCCGTTTCTAAACCGATCCATCTCCGACCGAATTCATCCATCCGAATCCATTGGAAGCCTTCAAACCATTTTACAGTAGCTTGCAATTAATGGCAGTGAACGGGAATCGAACCCGCGACGTTAGTCAGCGGCCGCGACACGTGTAATGACTCTACCGGGGCTTGTTGGAGCATGCTGTATATACACGTGTACAGCGTGCTCTATTCTGGCATGTTGTACAAGAATAGAGCATGATGTGTAAAGCCGTGTTCCATTCTGATATGGTGAATCAGAATAGAGCATGCTGTATATTACGTGTTTGGTATTATATTATGGGCGTAGTTTAAAAAAATAGCCGTATTGGCCTAGAGGGAGGTGCCTCGACTTTCGATCTGAAGGTCGTGTGTTTGAACCCGGTCGTACACCAATGGATTTTTAAACTTTTTTTATGTAATATGTTCATTAAAACACGTACATAAAAGTGAAGAAAAACATCGTGAGGAAACTGGCATGTCATTCAACCTAAAAAATTCGAAAACATGTGTCAAGTGCACGAAAGGAGCCTTTTTGAGGCGCACTTGAAATCCTTTCACCACACTAAAACGACGAAGAAGCTGCTGTTGTGTTTTTTTGCCAAAAGCGTTTGAAAAATCATCTCAGTAAGCTCTTTTCCAAATGGTTTTGGATTATTTTTATTACAAAATTTAATGTTATAAAGAAATCCAAAACTTCTTTGTGATATCTGTTGTCACCAAGATTTGTTCATCTTGTTACATGTTTATTTGTTTAAAAAAACTTGGCACAAATTGTGTTACATTTCCTCCGTAAATCAGTTTACCACGTACCCATTTACGTGCAGGCACAAATGCAGTCTCAAATCCATTATAATGTTAATCCAGCTCTCACTGCATCCAGTTTCCATATCACAACTATTGCGAAGTCTGAACGTGGCACTCGTCCAAACACGTTTCCTTTTTGCGCCAGTTTTTACTAGTTTTCACCGGTTTTCGCCGGTTTTTACTGGTATTCACCGGTATTCCCGCTCGTTATAACAGTTCAAGTGTTGTTAGGTTTTTGTATGTTAGATTGATTGTTGAATATATTGGAAAAAATGTTTTTTTTCGGATAAGTGGATTGGTTGCCTGGTTGTTTGATTTTGTTAAGGTATTTTTTTGCTATTTTTATGCTTTATAAAACCAAAAGCAAACAAATACATTTTCATTCGGAATCTGAGCCTTGGATTATAAAATAACAAAAAGTACTGAAATATTGTCGAGTTATTTATAGATAAGGAATGAAATAAGATATTTATTTAACTGAATTCAACGATGAACTGAAGTATAGTTATATATATATATAACTAGATGGTGCCCGCGACTTCGTCCGCGCAGGTTTCATGTCATCTTTATAAATTGTAGCCTACCTATGTGTTATTCTGACGTATACGCTATATAGTGCAGTTAAATTAGGCGTGTTTTGAGCAAAGATAGGACATAATTGAACACATTTGTTTAAAGCTTTAATTTTTACATATATCGATTTCAAATGAATTTGCCCCTACCATATATAAATTTCAACCTCCGGAGATGGCTGGATCCGGAGATACCTTCATAAGGCCATAGCTTGATGAGGCGTTTGTATACAGTTGGTGCAGTGTGATATATTTTGTACGGCACCATGCTCCACGTTCCCACCAAGTTTCAGCTAAATCCGAAACCGGGAACACCTTTGAATTGTGATAGCAATTACAATACTTTGGTAGCAGATAAATGTATTCTGGGTCAACTCCTGTTGTTGTACATTTTGATGTAATGGTCAAGGTCTTTGCCACAATGCTCTCCCAAATTTTCAACTGCCTACGTCTTCTAAAAAGGAGTATATCCGTAGATTTACGCATTTTTTGGGAGGTTTTAAACCACAATTCTACAAGCAAAAGCGACACAGTTTCAAAACTTATCTCAATTATATTAACGAGGTAAATGTAACGTATGCCGGTTAAAAAACTTTCGGATTCTAATACGGAACAAGTATTTATTGGGCATTATAGGTAAATAACATAGGAACTTAGCCAACAGAAGTGACAGTTGCATTTCACGTCAGATACACAAAATAAGTCTCTTCCACAAGCTTTTCCATCTATGAAAAATTGAACGCGTCATCGTTTGCAAGTTTTACAGGTTCGATTTTGACACCAAACGACTTATGTCTATTAATTAAAAGCGCATAAATACGTCATTTATTTATAATAAGGAAAATGCTGTTTGACGTGACAAATGTCTACTAAACATGTAGATCGTTCAAACTTTAAAACGAAAATAGAACCTCAAGCAGTTGTCAAAATGCCACTCCAATGCCATTCAATTCTTGAATTTCATGCTACTGCAGCTAAAAAACAAGACGATTTATCAATAGCACCAACAAAAAGGTTATATCATTATTTTTATTTTTCAAAGTAGCATTGTTTGCTGAAAGTGACAAGACTCTGTTTTTTCTCTGATATTTGACTTCATAAACTTCCTTTCCTATATGTTTTTTTATTGATTCCAGGCCAATCAGTTTAGCTTGGTAGCAATTAATTTTACTAATGTCTCCGACTACACCTGTGCTCAGACTCATTATTTTATTATTTTCTTTAAATGGTGAATGGTTTATCACAATTAAGTTGCTTAATATTTTTATACACTGCAGATAATGTTGATTACTTCAAGTAAAATGATTTTAAAACATTAATTCAGAAATATAACGCTAAAAGTTCCAATGTTATTCTCTTCGTTTTGTCAATATCAAAAGATATTTCAATCACTGAAATCTCAATATGAAACCGCTAACTTATACTTAAAAAACACATTCTGTATAATCATGAATATTTTTTAAATGATCTGTTTTGTCAAATTAGTATTCCCAAAATACTTTAATGATATTGTTTGGTCGGTATCAAAAGCTTGTGCTTCACACTACCGTACCGTACTTGTGATCACGACACCTATTATTTTGCTAAGGAACTAAGCGACCGACTATAATTTCGTTAGTTTATTCCTATAGACGGCGCAAATGACAAGTTATACTTGAATTTGAACTATTACAATGAAGATTATCTTCAATACATTCATCATCAGCCTATCGCAGTCCACTGCTGGACATAGGCCTCTCCCAATGAGCGCCATCGCGCCCTGTCTTCGGCTTGCCGCATCCATCTTCTGCCTGCAACCTTCCGCAGATCGTCACCCTACCTGGCCGGAGGGCGTCCTACACTACGTTTGCCGATTCGCGGTCTCCACTCAAGAACTCGTTTACCCCAGCGGTTATCGGTTCTTCGGCAGATATGACCAGCCCACTGCCACTTCAGCTTGCTAATTATCTGAGCTATGTCGGTAACCTTGGTCCTC
Source organism: Lobophora halterata (assembly GCA_932526365.1). Classification (NCBI taxonomy): domain Eukaryota; kingdom Metazoa; phylum Arthropoda; class Insecta; order Lepidoptera; family Geometridae; genus Lobophora; species Lobophora halterata. Next base: position 951,771 of record OW052007.1, read on the forward strand.
TGTCGGATATATTTCAGTAACTCAATTGACATTTATTCATTGGGCTGTTGTGATGAAATCCGAAATAACCAAAGCCTTTTGTAGATTAGACGTTTACTAGAAAATCACAATCAAAAGAAGATAATAATATTGCACGATTGAAAAGATAACTCTGGATTAGATTGTTAGATTCAGAATTCTCCAATATGAACCGAAATCCAAAATAACCAAAGCTTTACTTTTTACGTCGTGGGATGAGAAAACACGAGCAGCTGCCCAACAATTGGGCCACCCATGGACGAAAGCAGAGTTGAATGTATGATTAATTAATATAAAAAATATCTAGATTGTAAGTCTCAAATAAAAATAGACAAAGACCTTTATGTAGATCAATTATCGAGCAAGTTAAAATTCTACTTTTTGTAGAACTTGTGCGTTTAATGTATGAAATTCTTAGACTTAGACATTTCAGGGTGGGGGGAGGGGAGGGTTGAAATCCCAAACCCCCCCCCCCCACTGTATTCCACCATAGGTCTGATTGAAAGGTGTTGGCTTGGTGCTCATGTTGCTATTGAGAGAATAACTCAATTTACGCACACCACTGCAGTTTTATGTGGGTCTACTATTAATTAATCTGTAATATTGGTGATAAATAACCTCAAGTTTCTGGATTTTTCTGAGAGAAACTTGTATATTTTAAGAGTGGTGATTGTAACTAACTACTAGTAGTTATCACAGAAAAAAAATCACGAATAAATTCCTTTTCTCCGAAGCACAGTTCAGCGATTCATAAGTTGGTGAAAAAAACCATGTTCCGTATGAGGAAGGATGGTGCAAATGTACCGAAAGGTTTATCATAGCTGTAGAAACCTTGTATTTATTTGCATCGACTGTGCCAATGTTTTCCGAGCTAATAACTGCATATATAACTACAAAAAAACATTTTTACCTGGTCATTCTACTTCTAAAACTTTGAAATTTATTGTAGAGGTACATTAGGATAGTCATAATGTGTGGTACAAATTTCATGAGATAGACTTAACCCGTTTACATTTTATACCGTTTTCAAAGTTTCAACTGAGTATTTAACAGGGTTCCGTAGGTGCTAGAATCGGTGCAAATTAGGTGGTGACTCCTGGTGGTATCCTCTATCGATCCCGCAACATTCTACAAATTATGTCCTATCTTTTTTGGATTTTAACTAGCCTAATATGTAAAGTTTCATTAAAATCCATTCAGTAGTTTTTACGGGAAAGAGTAACAAACATCCATCCATCCATACATCCATCCATCCAGCCATCCATCCTTACAAACTTTCGCGTTTATAATATTAGTAGGATATATATAAGCATACGAAATAAAAAAAATGGTTAATAAGTGTATACAAACTAGCTGGCAAAATAAAATTACCCATCACAAGGAACTCTCTAATTAATTATTTCACAAAAGAAGCAAACTACGTCGCAATTCAAAACCTAGGAGTTTTTTTTTCTCATGAATTTATTCTCATTTATTATTAGCATCACGAAGCAATCTTGCTGTTTCTAATTAAATATGCTCGTTAAAAATATTTATGACGCCCACGAACCGCCCTTGCATTTTTATGGTGCTTTAAGAGATATCTTGCAGGGAGGAAAGAAAATATGAGTCTTATTATTATAATTTAATTATGAAAGGTAACACTGGTCTGCAACGAAATCCTCCTTTGAATAAAAATATGATTTTTAGAAAGAGTTTAACATGCTTAATCTAAATCTGCTTTCCATTTTTCGCTATCACGTTTAAATATTTTTTTACAGGGTTTTTTTTTATCGCAAATTAACGTGTATTTTGTTTTTGGAGCACTGATAGACAGAGATAGCTTTGTCTATCGAACCGTCTGTATAATTACGATATAAGCCAGATAAGGTAGCGTTAATGCAAAATCATAAGACAAAATACACGTTAAAGTGTAAGTGTAAGACAAAGTACAATAGTGGCTGATATTGTTTTTAACCGACTGCGAAGAAGGAGGGTTATGCTTTTCGAGTGTATGTATATGTATGTTTGTCAGACTCTTTGTGATCTTCTGGAGACCAAACGGTGGAACGGATTTTGTCAAATAAGGTATTATTGAATTATTCTATGTCCTGAGAGAGATATAGGTTACCTACACTGTCAAAAATATAATTTGGCGGCTATAAGCTACCAAAACGTGCGAAAAAGTGTCAAAAAACCATCGAAACTTACGTGTGTGATTTCGGTTAATGAGTTATCTTCAGATTCGTTGGGTCATAAGAGTGTCTTAAGATGAAATTAAACTGTGAAAAATTTATGTACCAAAATGGCCACAATATTTTTGCAGGCGGGTTTAGGTTTTCAAACTTTAGGCTTGTTACACCATTGCAAGCGCCTGCGCAGTTTCGAAGTGACTGAGTGGCACTCAGTAAAAATTAATAGTGATCGCGTTTCTATTTAATTAAATAAAATAAAAATAAAGCAGATAAATTATTAAACTTTAAATTATATTGATACGTACGTGTAATAAGATTAATGTATATAATTTCGAATAAAGAGCTAAATAGAATCACCTAATAAAAATTGCAGTGCAGAGAGCACTTCAAAATGCAACATGTCCTAAAAAAACCCTCTTTTAGACTCTCACTTAGATTTCTTCCACGAAAATCTTGGCTTAGTATCGGATAAACACGATAAAAGTTTAAATTATGATATAGTGGATATAGCGAGGCGCTACAACATAAAATGGTGAGAAGCAAATGCTTGCAGTTTTTTTTGGTTGATTCGCCGCAAAACTCCGATATAAAATACGAAAAAAAGAAAAACTATGAAGAGAAATGCTAGTAACAACTAGAAACAAGATAGTTTTTATATTTTCAGATTTCAATACATCTGAAACGATTGAATTTAATATAATTATTCTCAGATAATAAATGTATGATACAAATTTAGAGCTAGAGTAGCGTCTTTTTTTATAAATTCCATCAAAAAAAAACTGTACGTGATACAATATTTTCAAAATCATATGTGTGTTCAAAAGTATCTAAACTAGTTTAAAAATGCATAATTATTACAAGGAGAGGAAAAAAACTTTTTTTTGCAGACCAGTGATAATTAACAGAATTCAAGGCTTAGCTAGCCGATAATAAAACCACTCTCTGTGAGGTAATTTTGTTAACTAGCGATGTTTTAAAATACAAACAAACTTTTTTTATACTCATACATTATAATAAATACATACATAATTTTTGGAGTTGATTCCTCCTTTTTATATTTTTGTAGAAGTTTACCAGCCGGTACTAAATAAAAATTATTAGAATTAGATAAGTTTACGTCTATGAAATAATATGAAAATCTTGTTTATGAAAAAAACTAAAGAATGCATCTCTAGCTACAGAATTGATAATTATTAGACCAGTAGCAAGAGCATGAACTTTTGCGTTGACGTTAACGTCTCGTAACCGTCACACAAAAGTCAATAGTTTGTATGTTTGTTTTTGAAAACTTCAGTTCAAACTTCTCTGTGGGGGAATACGTTACGTTAACTTCAACGCAAAATTTAGCCCTTGAGTTAGGTACTGATGTTACATGCCAGCTGAAGCAAATTTTCATCCGCTCGCAGTGTTATAGTATTTCTAGGTATTGAGAGAGTCTTGACTCCAATTTTTTTGAAAAATATAGAGAAATAGATTTATTTCTTCTAGATTTCTAATGACCTACACTATAAAGTTGGAATGCTACTAGCTATTTTTTTGGGTGACTCTACTTTAATTTTGGAATATAAAAACGTGCGTGAAGGGTAACGCGCGAACTTTACGCGCCATAAACACGTTTACGACAGAACAAAATATATTTAGCCATCAAAAAATGCCGGCGCGATCGTTCGATGAACGTAAAGATGTTTTACTAAGTTTTTACTTGGTGATGAAAGAAAACACCTCGAAAAGCAAATGTTTGACAGACAAAACTATCTAAGTAAAATCCTTAATGCAACCACAGATTATCTAAACCTAGAGATCTTTCGTAGTGAAGGGGCATGTATATTATATTATTACGTATGTATGTATTCGTACCCCCCGTTTCCACTTGTCGGGTGTCGGAGCCGACTAAATGTCGGGTGCTCCATTTTATAAGAATCCTTGTCGGCCAACAACAAATCGTGAAGGATAATTGTAAACAGCTTCATATAACATGTTCAGTCACTAGAGCATCCGAAATTTGTCGACACCCAACAAGTTCGTTTTGTCCATGTTTTTTGATTTCGTTAACAAAAAAAGTGGAAGGTGTTTTAAAATTAACCAGTAGGGTTAATTTTAAAACACGTATAACTTAAACACATTTTGTATGGAATTGGATTTGAGGATTAGCCTTAGACTAAATATCTCTACTTTTGTATACATAAACGAACGACTAGACTAGTATCTAAAAAGTAACTAGGTATATGAATCTAGCTTGTCTCCCAAAGGCCAAGATTTAACGACAAGGTGCTATTAAAGTGCTCTTAGACCGCGCACAATGTATGCTAATGTTTACGGCGAAGGAATAACTTTTTACGAGCTGCGTCGAATCTGAACGGGGCTTTATAGCTAGTGGGCGGTTTGAGAGATGCTCATTAGTTATGAAACCTATTATTCAGATGTACTTTTGCAAAATAAACTAATAATCGTTTTATAATTTAAAAAAAAGGAGATGGAAATATATTTTATTCGCCGAAATAGACGTAATAGACTCGTACAAATATGTAAATATAAAAAAATATAACCTAGATAAGTAATTAAAAGGTCCTTATATAGAGTCATATACTTCACTGAATAATACAGTATACAAATTTTCTTTTATTTGATAAAGCATAAGTTACTCATAACCTCAATCATGTGTCTAAAAAAATTTCATACAATTTAAGTTTAGTGAATCATAAATTCACATTAGATGCTGGATAGATGAAATGCCCTATCTATCCGCGTTGGTTTTCAGTTCAACCGAATATAGATGAATCTAAAATAAACAACTCAGGCATTTCAAAATATCTTTATTTTATGGCAAAAAGTAAGTTGCAGTTGGATCCATACTGACCCGTCATAAATACTTCCTTTTGTTCCACACACCGCGAACTTTTTCAATAAATAACCGTTACATCGTGATCTATGATACTCGCAAATGCCCCGGCTAGCCGAGGAGGCAGCTAGCTCACTTAATTCTACCTTCTAGTATGAGCCAGGGGGCTCTTGTATCGAAATCTCTAAAAAAACTGTCAACGCTTAAAACTAAAAAAAAATAGATGATCTTCAGTTTTTGTTCTTTTCATTGCTTATTTTAATTTTTTGGGCTATGTTATCTATAGGTTTTATCAATAAAAATGGTGAGATAATAATTTTCAAGAGACAGGTAGAGAAAGGGGAATTATTTCTAAATGCAAAACCATTTGATTGGTTAGGGTTTTTTTATTTTTTAGCCATTGCCTGCAAGAAAAAAATGGTTTAAGAAGTTTGGACGTGATTTGACGAACAAAACTAATTAGCAATAGGTGCTTAAAAAATATAATTTTGTTATTATTTCTTTCCATAATTTTTTTGAATTATTTGAATATAATCCATTTAAAAATTCAGCTACAACTCTCAACATTGCGTTATCAAAAACTGAGCTATCTGTTCAGTGCTCAAAACAGGCTGTTACTCACATTGCCTTCGGAAATATTTTAGAGTTCAATGGCGGTATTATGATATACAGCCGACCCGTCGCGGCTCAAATGAGAATATACGCGCGATACAAGGCTTGTTTATACTGCACTCATCGCACCCACTTTGTGTTTAACTGGGATATGTTGTTCTGGAGCGTTCATTGAGTTCATAAATTTAATTTAGGCTTAGAGTGGTTTCGGCGCGCGTGTTTTTTTTTTTTCAGCGAGTGTAAGCGTGCGCGCTACTTGTTCGAGTGTTGTCGCGCTTACGCGTCCTAATGCCGGCGGCGGCGCGGCGTCTCTACTGAGCCCTGCTTTCCTCCTACGTTGACGTCGGTTCAGTGTTGCCAACCCGTACCAAATTTAACCCCCAAGTATTTTTTTAATCCCCCTAAATAAATATTTCTCATATTTTTTTTTGTATGCTGTGCAAAACACGTCCTTATTTTTTATATAAAGAGCATTCTCTCCCAGACAACCTTTGCATGGACTGAATACTGTTGGATAAATGAGGACGGTAGGCATAACATAAATTAAGAACGGAAGCTTATTTAAAAGTATAATAGCAAAATATATTAATGTATCTACCTATAGATACTTTTTATTCTGATAGCATACAAGGGAAGTCGCAGGCAACAGCTTAGTGTTAAAAATATTATAAAAACTTTGAATGCTGAAATATAGAAATGTAAAAAGGAGCAACAAGTCGTAAGATTTCATATCGCACCACTTTATTAGTAAGCAAAGTTCCACGGAAATACGTCTACTTGTGAAACATGAAACCGTTAACTCCAACTTACGTTTTTTCGGACAAGTTTTAAGTGAATATTTTCTAACAAAAGCAAGGTATGAAGCAGAGTAATGATATTTGAGTATAGAGAACATTAGGCATGAACTTTGACTACTATTTAGTTACATCACAAAGCTTGCGAGGCTAATCATCGAAATGTATTACAGTGAACGAGAATGTAGCAGTGTAACACTGGCCTTTGTGATTCAAAGTCCTTTGCAGCACTCTTCTGGTCATGAAGGCGTTAGCTCAGACCATTCAGAAAAAACCCAGTTCCTCAGAGCTGATCGCATTCAGAAATATGTTTTCCAGCTTTCAATTCTATATAATCCTTAAAAAAACTAACGTTAAATAAAGTTGATGACTAATATTGTATAACTAAAAAGAAATAAATGGGCGTAAGCATTGCCATTCAATGTGGCTATGCCGCCAGAGTTCTGGGCACTTTGCCGTCTGGTGGTGACAGCTACCGACTAGGTTATTTATAGTTTATAATTATTATTATTTTTTATTTCCGTGTTATTTATTATTAATCTCTGTTATAAAATAATGGGCGTTGAGTAGCTGTAAACACAATAATTTATGAAAATAAAATTAAATGTTACGTAGTAGATGAGCGTAGCGAACAAATTGACGTAGGCACGGATAAGTCCAGAGCAAGTAGATTTTTTTCACTGTACAATGTACACATGGAAAATTACATTGCAGATTTTAGTTCATACCCACATTTCATGAGCGAGCATATTAAAATATGACTCTAATGTAAATAAAGCATTTCATAAATATTTTTAACGGGTCATAACAAACAGTTTGTAGCATTTGGTTTCGGTGGTGCAGTCACGCTATTTTTGTAAATCATATTGTCACGATTATATTAAGCAGTGAATAACTAAATGATAATAGGTAAGTAAGTGCACTTATGACATTTTCATTTTTGTAGCAAAATGCATACATATAAATGAACTGTTACGTTATTTTATTTGATTAACAAATTATTGATATGTTTAATAGTAATTCATATCTTAGGTACTACCATTATGCATTGGAATACAATTTTTTTTTAGAGGTTCTCAATTGGGTTGAATGTTTATTTTTAATGTTTGTTTCTTTATAAGGTATATTTTTGCTGAGCATAAGCGATCAATTATCAAAATCGGTTCAGTAGCTTAGTTTTTAAATCAAAATAACTGATAAAAAAGAGTTCTTGAAGTGAACCAAAATTCGTATTTTGCTTCCTTGTGACTTGTCAGTGGTGCCTACGGTCACTAGAACAGTCCGATTGAAGTCGGTTGTTGTATGTTTTTGTAAAACCTTGATTATTCTTTTGGTTATTAATATATAATTTCGTTCATTCTATATCATTCATTCAACAAAACATTTGCACTGAGCTCAAGTTAAATTTGATTTCGTCAAGTCCAAAACTCTAATTAAGTACCGTCGTGGCTTAAGTCCCGTTATGTGCTGGGAACTACCGAATTGCTCTAACTTAAACATTCCTTCGCAATTTACTTAGCTTGTCACAAAAACTTGTCTAGAGTTACTTAGGACTTGTGTGTAACTCAGAAATGAATTATACGTGCAATTATGCAGGTTTAGATGAGAAAAAATAACGGAGGTACTTGTAGGTATTGTAGTAAAGCGATAAGACTTAATCCATAATCATAATGCAAGTAGTTAACTTCTAACCAAATTATAAAAAAAAAACTATGGTTCCATTTCAAACTAATCGGACATCCACTTAGACCCGAGCTCACCAACAGACGGTTAGGTATTAAACAGTTGTTTTGACGTTTTTGACACGAATTTTCATAGATTAAACGTCAAAGATAACGTACGAAGAGGCCTAATCTTCCGATTTATCTATTGGTGAACACAGACCTTTATTAATTACTCGTAAATCTGTGAACAGGTATTATATTATCTATCATAAAGTATCTGGGAAATCCTATTAAAAGAAATAAAAAAATCCTTCCCATCGAATAACACCATGACATGAGAGTTACTCGTTGGGAAAACAAATCCCATCCAGTAACACTGTTACTCGTTTGGGTGTTACTCGATGGGAACCCATCAAAATATTTTGCAATTATCCATATAACGTAAACAAATTATACATACCCTACAAAAACTCTGTACCACAATACTTAAGAGCGTTACACACCATTTTGTAACTCTGTATAAATAGCTTTACAATATTTTTTTTAAGTAATAGCCCCAAAAGCTCTCACATTCTTAATAAGTACGCATCTAATTACTGTTTGGAAGAGATCGCTTCATGGCGTCCATTGAGCTAGATCATTATTATTTTTAGATAAATAGTTATAGTTAATATTATTTTAGAATGTAGGTAAATATAGATATTCATAAATAAAATGTATAGGTATACATTGTGTCAATGATAGATAAATACCATACTACTAAATACCTTTGTATAAAAATGCATTAGTTAATTAATCCATTAAATAATTTATTTAAAACAAGGCAAAATCTTTATTGAATTGAGCAAGTTACTTAAGTACTTCAAGTTTTGTTCTATCGGTATGATTAAATTGCAATAGAAGTTACTGTTACGACGGGCGCTTCTCTCGCGGCAGAAAAAATGTTCGTACAAAATGGGTTCCACTTTATTTATCCTCAAAGACAAAATACGGTTCGCGAACGTTGTCGCACAATATACGGAACACCATTTGAATATCTAAATTGGCGATCCTTCGGCATCTCCAAGTTTCCTCATTACCTCCGAGCTCACCTGTAAATTTTTTTTCGGAGACAGTTCTAGTGATGTGTCTGGACTATATTCGAAGATTTCAAGATTTGCAAGTCTTTTATGCGATTTCGTATGCAAATTGTCCATGTATTGAGTATAGTTGGTTTGTGAGGATGTGAGATGGATGGATGAATATAATGTTTGCTCTTTAATCATGCTAAAGCTACAGAACTGATTGGACTTGCATTTATCTCGATACCATTCGGACAAGCTCTGTGACAATTTTTTTTAATGAAAATAGTTTTTTTATGCAAACTAGTGACGAGACGTGCTAGAGGTTCTCCTGATGGTAAAAGATCACGCCTGTTCATGACCAAAACAGTGCTAAACCGGACTTTGATTTACATAGGCCAGTGGACTGATATTAGCACTCGTCCACTTTGAGACATTTTGATCATCACAATGATCAGTCTGGAAAGCCCAGTAATTACGCTAGCTACACTGTACTTCAAACTGGAACATAGTTATACTTACACATTACTGCTTTGCGCTAGAATATCTGATACTGCGTTGGTACACATCTAGATGGCATCCTGCTGGGGACTATTATTGGCGTTACAAATAAAAGAAAAGTTTTTACAATATGTATTGGGTATTATATAGTGTTGAATATGAGTATTATTATTATTATTATTACTAGCCTGTACTATCCCACTGCAGGGCAAAGGCCTCCCTACCTTTCTTCCACAATTTTCTGTCCAGTGCTGCAGTGGGCCAGTCAGGTTGGTATTTATCTAGCTCATCGCGCCATCTTCGCCGCGGTCTGCCGCGCCGCTTTCTAGCGTTGGGAGGGATCCAATCATTGGCAGCTTTGGCCCAAAGATCGTCCGGCATGCGGCAGACGTGGCCGGCCCAATCCCACTTGAGCTGGGCTGATTTCTGGGTAACATCTTGAACCTTAGTTCGTGAGCGTAGCACCGAGTTTCTGATTCGGTCGGTGAGTCGAACACCTAATATGCTACGCTCCATGGCCCGCTGACACACCTCGAGCCTAGACTTTTGCTGAACTGTCAAAGACCAAGTCTGTGCACCATATGTGAGTGTGGGGAGAATGCACATGTCCATGAGCCTGCGTTTGAGGCAGAGTGGAAGATCGCCCTTCATAAGATGTTTCATCGACCAATAGCTCTTCCAGGCGTTTTCTGTGCGACGGGTAACTTCTTTATCTTGTCGTGCCTGGAAAGAGACTATTTGGCCGAGATACACATACTCATGGACATATGCAATCTCAACTCCTTGGACGTATAGCTTGGTCTGGGTGCTGTTGGTCATCAGCTTGGTCTTCGACATATTCATCGCAAGTCCAACCTCGAGGCTGGCCTGGTTCAAGTCATTAAGCATGCAGCCTAGTTCTTCGGCTGAAGAGGAAAACAGTACGATGTCGTCGGCAAAGCGGAGGTTTGTTAACCGCCGCTCACCTAGGACTATCCCCTTTGAAGCCCAGCTTTGCGACAATGTTTTAAAAAAAACTTCTTCTAATGTAGCTGTGAAAAGTTTTGGGGAAAGCGGATCGCCTTGCTTTACCCCTTTTGCAATGCGGAAGGAAGGACCGGTGGAAGACGATATCTTGATGGCAGCTGTACTATTGTTGTAAATGTTGCGGAGAAGATGAATATAAGTGGAAGCAATATTCTGATTTTCAAGGGAGTTAAAGAGGGAATCATGTGTAATGCTGTCGAAGGCTTTGGAGTAATCTATAAATGCTAAGTATAAGGGTTGATTGAATTCAGAATGTTTCTCTATGAGTAGGTTGATAGCATGAAGGTGATCTGTAGTTGAAAGGCCACGACGGAAACCAGCTTGTTCAGCAGGCTGATGTAGATCGAGATCGCCGGATATACGAATTTCTATTACTTTTATAAACGCTTTGTATAAATGAGAAATGAGGCTTATTGGTCGGTAATTACTGATATCACATTTTTCGCCTTTTTTGTGCAGTAGAATAACATTTGAATGACAAAATTTGGATGGAAAGGTGCCTGTTTCCAGAATTGAGTTGAAAAAATTAGTGATATAAGGAAGCAATGCACTTTCGCCAATTCTGAGGGCTTCGGTGGTAATGCCGTCGTCGCCAGGACTTTTTCCGTATTTAAGGCTGTGAAGAGCACGATGAACTTCCTGTCCCGTTATGGTTGGTATATCATTGGAGCATGAGTAAGCGACAGTGTTGTTGGGCGATTCTAAGCGAGTGTCAGAATAGAGATTGCTATAGAAATCAGTGCAAATTTCTATGATTTTATCTTTATTGCCGTGTTTTGCACCGTTCTTGTCCCTCAGTTTGGTGATTGATGATTTGCCCTTTGCCATACCCTCTTTTGCCGATTTCAGTGATATCCTTTGTTCTAGAGCTGTTTTTATTAAGTTATCGTTAAAGTTTCTGACATCTTTTCTTATTTTGCGTTTGACCAATTTATCTGTTATTCTATATTCAGATGTGTTAAAAGTTAATGTTAATCTTTTCTCAATTAAATCTTTTGTATCTTTACTAAGCTTTTCTAGTTTTTTCTTTGCTGGTTTTACTCTAAGACTGGCTTGTTTAATGCTGTTTTTAATGTTGTTGTACTGTACCTCTATGTTTTCTGTTGTAGTGTCTAGTAATTTAAAGCTGTTTGTTAATTCTAGCATAAATTGGTCTTGACATGATAAAAGAGAGGTTTTGTCTATTTTTAGGATACTGTTTTTTATCATTTTCAATCTTTGGATTTTAAAATTGATTTTTACTGCTATTCTAAGAGGCCGATGATCAGAGCCAAAGCGAATTTTATTTATAGTGCTTACGTTACTAACAATATGTTTATTGGATGAGAGGCAAAAGTCAATTTCATTCTTCGTAACGCCGTCTGGGGAAAACCAAGTCCACCGGCGCTGAGGCTTTTTGCTGTAATAGGTGTTGGTGATGCAGAAAGATTGGCCAAAAGCAAAGTGTAGAAGCCGTTTGCCGCGCTCGTTTCTATTTCCCAGCCCATAGGGCCCGACGACGAGATTGTTATCTTGCGGTTCTCCTACACCAACTTTGGCATTAAAATCACCTAGTACCATCGTCCAAGTTCCTTGATGTTCGTGACACGCTTTGTTTAATAAGTCGTAGAACTCTTCGAGTTCGTCATCTGAGTGTGATGACGTGGGTGCGTACACTTGGATGATGGTAAGGATTTTCTTGTCTGTCACTCGAAATTTAAGCAATGCAATTCGATCAGAATAGCTGATGAACTCGATGATATTTTGCTTCCAGCGGTTCGATACAAGAAATCCTACACCAGATTGACCTCCACTAGGACCGTTATAATAGAATATATTTTTGCTTCGTTCTAATGTATCTTCGCCTTCTCTTCTAACCTCTGCTAATCCTATAACGTCCCAATTTATGAACTCTAAAGCATTTTCCAGTTCAATGAGTCGTTCTTCTGTTCTCAAGGTTCGGACGTTATAGGTAAGAATATTCAGTCGATCGGAATCCGTTAAGCATGCATTGGTCGTTTGACAGTTTAAGACCCTCGCCCGGAGATTCATCTCGCCCCTGACTATGGAGGGCTTCGGTCTACTGTCATCAACTTTGGCCCCCGAGTCGCCGGGCACTTGGGGACATTGTGTATCGTTGTGGTTCATAAGGAGGGGGTTAGACCAATAATCCATCACGCTGGTCCAGTGCGGGTTGATGGATCGCCAGAGCCTCGTTTGTTATTTAGCAGGGTGTACCGCGGGCAGGGGAGGTTGGCTTGGGGTCTGAAAGGTGTAAGTTAGACCCCCGTACCTAATATTTAGTAGGTTTGTCACATACCTAGCTTGTAAGTAATTACATATTTGCAGAGAGAGTAGCATTGATCCTACTCTAAGATTCCGTATGTCGCGGCTACCAAAGGGTTAGGCTTCTAACTCTGTGTAACAAACATCGAGTTCGATCGAGAAGTTACACTACGAGACGATTTTCTCAAACCTACATACATATTTCAATCATTTTTTTTGATGCTCATTAAAAATAATGGGAGCTACCGATTTTATAGGAAATGTTCATATGTGTAAAAAAGCTATAAAAATATTGTTAAGTTTAAAATAAAATAATACCTACCGATCCTCTAGTTGTCTTCTTATGCTGATAATGCAATGGGCTGTAGTATTCTGCTAAGTAGGTACTATAATCATTAAGTAAAAACGGAGACCTAAGCTCGCGCTTCGCGCTCTATTGGTAAATATGATATAAATTGAATTAAGTAATTTATAGGTAATTAATTCCAAAACCATAATACGTACCACAAATTAACATAGAAGTCTAAATTTAATCCTAGCTGAATCAAGCTAAATCAAATGAAACCAACCTTCGAAATGAAGTTCATTAAAATATTTACTCCACAAATAGAGTTCACTTTGTAAGACAAGAACAAGACCAAGTTTTACCCCATCACTGCCCCAGCTTCCCCGTTTCTCGGGTAATTTTTATTGTAATTTATTGAAGACGCGTGACTAGGCACTTTACCCGGCGTCGCCCGTAATAGTCTCAGTGAGAAGACGAAATTATAATTGGCTGTTACAATGTCCCTTCCAAGTGCTGTTTTGTGAGTAAGTGCTTCGCTTTTGCGCAGTACTTGTTTTAGGACGCCTTTTGTTGAAGATGATGGGTGTAGTCAAGTTTGATATCGTTCATGAAAACGCTATTATAAGGCTAGCTAGTCGCAAACGAGCCACCGACAGCGACCGGCGGCCGGCGACAATCAGTAACATTTTTTTTCTGTTGCGCGTGGCTACAGGACTCATGTAATCGCCAGTACGGTAGTAGCCATGCGCTACAGCAACATACAGTATGTTTACTGATTGTCGCCGGCCACCGGTCACTGTGGTTGGTCCCTCGTTTGCGACTGGTCTAAGCGAAGTAGTGCATGCAAATGGGAAACTTTTTTGCAGCGGATACATTCAGTTAGGTAAGTTTAGTACGCTGTCTAAATAATTGTTAACAGGTAATAGGTACTATACATATCAGGCTTTGGAACAAAAATAGCATTCTTTAGATAATTTGTAGACCTTATTGTCCATAACTATTAGTCTAAACTTTTTAAAATAGTGTTTCTTATGACTTAGAAAATACTCTTTATTATTTGCTTTCTAAAATATTTTTTATTTGCTTCCTCCCAAGTTTACTGCACTGAATCTAAGTATTTAAAATTAAAACTCATTTGCATTTCCTTTATTTTTATTTATTTTATACCTATCACATATGAGCTTACAGCCTAGGCCAAAGCGCTCAAGTGTTAAATTGCAGATAACAATAATTAATATAATAAACATGATTTTACACACCATTTCATTGTAAATAGGTTTGACTCCGATTATCTCAACCGCTGCTGCCTGGTTCATTTTAGAAATGTAAACTTGGTCAAATAACCAATCTCATTAAAATTCTGTTGACCTGTGTATAGATTTAATTTGATATATAATAACATTTAAAATTAATTAAGCTAGTTAGTAAGATTGGATCTAAGTTACCTGAAAATAAATGAATTTGAATTGGTACTTATTAAATTAATTCAATAACATTAAGACGTAAAAATCAGGAAAACAAAATCATTAAGAAAATACATTAAAATTAATAATATCAAAAAGAAGTAGGACCGTGTCAAAAAAATATTAAAATAACCTTATACGTAAATTGATCAGAATTATGCCTCTAACCTTTAGCATTTCACCCCTTACCCTCGAATTCAAAGTATTAATAGTTGCCTTTATTTCAAAGTTCGATCAAAGGGTTTATTGTTCGTGTTATAGTGACCGTGAACAGCAAACCCATGTACTTCAGATTGACCTTTTAACCCTGTGACTTAATGACCGAAACCACGCCGCCCGCCCATGGCATTCACCTTATGTCTTGATAACACAAAGGGGTTAAGATTTCTTGAGCTTTATGTGAAACAGCCATTATACGTCTAACACACCAATATCTATCTATGTATAATAAAGCAGAAGACCAGAATTCTTGTATATAGGTAATATGTCCAAGAATTCGGGGTAAAAGATATAGGAAAACGACTAACGGGAACAGTTGTCAAATTTTGACATATATTTTTTAAAGTGTTTTTGCCTTATCTGTGTTTAGTAACAGCAACTGATTATGTGTATTATTTTTTTTCTGATGTAAAAACAATTGCGGTGCATAAATCCAGCCATAAATGTACGTCCTCATCCCGCAAGCAAAGCCGTTCGTCGCCATTATAGGTCGTATTACGTCATATTTGCGCAGCTGGCGAGCTGATGCATTGTAAACAAACGTATGTCGATGCGTTGTTTTGGTTGGTATCTGGCAAAATATGGGATAAGGGCAGGGAGATAATGATCTAGCATGTTTACTTGCTTTTAATAATAGCATTATGTATAGAGATGGGTCGACAACATTGTCAGCGTCGTGGGCCGAATTTGGACCCGCTTAGCACAGGATTGTTAACATTAAACATTCACACACTCACACCCCTGCACTAGGATTCCCTGTGTCGCAGATGACATGGACATATACAAGACATCACAACATCCAAGACCCGAGAACAAACAATTGTGTTCGTCACACAAATATTTGCCCCGGCCGGGGATCGAACCCGTAACACCAAGCTTCGTAGGCAGGGTCACTACCAACTAAGCCACGTTGTCGTCAAGGACCGGGCACCGACAGGACCGCGGTCGAATCCGACCGGGACCCCGTTACCCTGTCTAGTGCTGATGCGCCGTCAAACCTCTCGTCTGATGATGAGTGGTTGGACGACGCACTAGCAATAAGGTGATTGAAGGAATATCAATGGGTTTTTAGTCGGTATGCCACCGGCCACTAGCACTCCGCTAGTAGTCTGTTAGTGAGACAGATATACCCCTTTAGCCCTCCCCGGCCATGCGTAAAGCATTTTCCCATTGTAAAAAGGACCGGGCAGCATGGCGAGCTATACCCAGCAGTGGGCCAAGTCAGGCTGCGGATGATGATGGTTATGTATAGTGGCTCAGGCAAAGAATCCCTATAGAAAACAAAAGCTCAAGATAATCAAGGTTTTACAAAAACATACTTCAACCAACTTCAATTGGACTGTTCTAGGACACCACTTATTAGGCACAGGGAAGCAAAATACGCAATTTTGCTTATTTCGACGGCATTTTTATTTTTATTTAAAAATACTGAACCGCTTTTGATGAAATTTATATGGGAATAATCTGAAAGTATATCCCCTCAAACAAAAAAATATATTTTTTAAAACGTTTATTAAAAAATGTTCTGAGTTCGGAAATCAACCGAATCGAGAACCTAATCCTTGCGTCCTTCTTTTTGATTATTTTCAAAGAAGAACTAATTAATATTCTGAATGAGAAACGAAGTGTATAATTATAAGTTGTAGAGTTTGCGATAGAGTGTCAATAATTGAAATTCAGACGCCGATCTCGGGCCCTTTGGCTGACATGAAGATAATTGCTTTCAGATCCGCGTGCGAGCGCCTAACATGCTCCAACTTAGTTAATTTTGATGCTAATAAACATATAGAATATAGGTATAGATATCAAGGGTTTTTGTGCTAGTTATATTTAAGAGAATAAGTTTGTGAAGTTGGTTGGAGAGATCATAGAAGTATTAAAGTATACTACTCTGTCAAGAAGGACCGGGAAAAGATCAATAATATACACAAAATATTTTTTATTCATCCAAATTTATTTTATCACCTTCAAAGTATGCTCCTTCAGAAAGTAGAAACACAATGTAGTACATTGAAAATGCGACCAATAAAAGAAGGCACATTGGATAATTAACTTCTATTTTAACGATGCTAATTTTAGAAAAAGATAAATAAAAGGGCTGGATATATACATACTATATATTAAAACTACTAGGCTTTTTCATTGTTAATAAAACTACATCGTAAAAAGTACCAAACATTATTTGGAAATGGAGATATTTCATATTTATTGACAATGTGTCTGAAATTTTTTGGTCCTGTCTTACGACTTCATTTTGGTTTGATACTGCCCATCTATAGGAACACCGTTATTCATCTATGGGAGAGATATTATAAATACATATTATAAAAGTTTGTTCTTTAATCACGCCAAAACTACTAATCCGATATGTCTGAAATTCGGGTTGGGAAAAGCTTAAAAGCTACTTTTTATTTATATTTGTATTAGGTATATTTTTTACTTATTCGGTTCTTCTAAACCACTAATTTTAATTGAAAATCATGTTGATTATGATGTTTTCAAATAATTAGAAATTCATAAGTTTAATTTATGAAAAAAAAACAAGTTTTAATTGACTTGTAAGTAGATAAGTTAATTTTAAACTAAACGAACTATTTCATTCAATTTAGGCCACACCATTCGTTGAATTTTGGCGTAAACTCAAAAACCGAGAACATAAATAACCAAGTTACCGTTATCTCTTTCTCGCAATTTAAATGGAGTTCGGAGCTCATTCAGTGGCAAATGAGCCATGAAGAGTAAGCGAGACAGACGAAGTTTGGAAACTCTTGTATCGGCAAAGGATTGCAGTAAAGTATTTGTATGGAAAGTCCCGAGTGGATCTGAAGTTGATTTCGCAAATTCGGTGGGCAAAGTTTGTCAATCCTCTCTTTATTTACCGGAAAGTTGGGGAAAAATCGCTATAGGGTAACTTTTCGGTCAAATCGTACATTCAGCGAGAAAAAGTAGCTAAGTTTTTTTGGTATCGTTCTATGAAAAGTTTCTTTTGATATTTTCTTTTCAAAAAATATTTAAATAGAAATTGAAATGTCGTCGTGGCATCGTGGGATTCGATATAAAAAATACCTAGTCTATATATTTGATTTTTCCATACCTATTTTAGTACTTTTGTCGTGCAACAAACATCTATCTATCTATTGTCATGCATCATTCAGTACGATAGAAATAAAAAATATATTTTCAGTTTCCTTTCATTTTACAAAGAGTTTAAAGCCTAGACCTACTAGATACCTACCAAGAGTCAAAAGAATAAAGCCGCGTTGGCCGAGTGGGAGGTCCGAAGGTCGTGAGTTCAAACCCGGTCGTAGTCCAATGGATTTTCTGTTCAAAAAATCTATGTGTGCATTTTAAAACATGTGCTTATCGGTGAAGGAAAACTTCATGAGGAAACCGGCATGTCATAGAACCTATAAAGTTCGAAAAACATATGTCAAGTGCACGAAAGCCTCTTCGAGGCGCACTTGAAATCATTTCACCATACTGGTTCGAAAGAACTAGGGAAACGATAAGAAGACGAACAAAGAGTTTTAATAGCCCACTACTCAAGACCAATAAAATTGTCAATGTAAAGTTTAACAAAGGCGATATCTTTGCACAATCTCGCGCTCCTATTCCTTCATTTCCTACTGAGCTGGAATCGAAAAAGCAAATAGATTTTAGCCTTCAGAAATACATATTATCGGGCCAATCCGCTCTACACTATTACAGTTTACCTCTCAATGTGGAACAAGTTATAAGCAACTAGCGTATTAAGCTTTTTACACCGACCGGTACTTATTTTAAGCCGATGCATGATAATTATTTTTGGTAAAAAAAAAAGGATGTTTAGGCTCTTAGTTCGTGTTTGATCCTTGCAGTCAGGGCGAGCATTTGTGCGATAATGATAAATAAAAAGGTTTCGAGTTTTTAAATATTGTAAAGTTTAAGTGTACCTAATTCAATGCCACCTGCAACTCAATGAATTTTAGTAAAGCATTAAAAAATTGCCATCACATTTTTAAAAAGTTGGATTTTTTTTTTTGTCAAGACATATTTTCAAAAAAACATCTCATCACTGTATTTTATACTCTCACCTTACGGTAGAGAAGCACGTGTATGCTAGTTAATCTAAGTATGTAGCAAGCACATGCAAGTTCTTAAATAAAACGCCTGAAAAAGTGCGTACTTTCCACTATTTACAGGAAACCTTTCGAGCCATTTTGACACCTCCTGTAGCTCTGTTTCTAATCAAGATAAACCATATCGTACAATGTGTGCATCATTACAATAAGCAATTAGGTGCTTTTGAACTTTCATTTAGCTCTATATTCCAACTCTTTTTATCATAAAACTTGCCGATGTTTCACATTTGATGTTTTTGGTGGGATTCATAGGTACACAACTGAAATCGCTTCAGTTCATGGATTAGGGCACAGCGATGCATCTATCGTGGAGATTGGCTTGGGACGTATTCAATTTTGCCGTGCCCTATCTGCCGACTCTATTAGCCGTCGACAGCACTTGTAACTATTTGAATAAAGCGCAAAAACGGGTAATTGGATGGGAAACTGTGAAAGCCTTATTTCAAGTGCACTTTGGCTTTTGAAATGGATTTTGAAGACTTCATTCCAAAATACAAAAGAGGTTACGTTCTCTTGATAGTTTCAAATTGTTTTAAAAATAAAACCGCAAACCGAAAATGCTCTCTTATCAATAATGAATTATACTTACTGTGTTCCGGTTTAAAGGAATCTGTAGCTAACCAAGCGCTTTGATAGAGTGATTCGTCATGTGATTTAAAATGATAGGCGTCAATATGTGATAGTTTACAAGCTTAAAAAAAGCCAGCGAGTTCGCTTGTAGCGTGTAAACGTGCCCCATGTCATCAGCTTTTTTACAAACTGCTTGTTGACATCCTTCCCGAAAGCTAACTCACTCACTCGCTAGCTTTTAAACTCGCCGGCTGTAGCTTGTAAACTAGCTCTGTGTCGTCGATGCTTTATAAAACAACAATCTGACAAAAATAAACTTCTAGCATTCCCGAAGTAACACCATTTTTTATGCATCCACGCAACACCATACTGTGACGTCACTGTGCACTAGGCATGGAAAGTATAAAGTAACGATTTATTTGTCATGGTTTAAAACTGATCACACATAACACTTGTCACTTTCAGACAATAATCAATAATCATATATTTAGTAAATAAAATATTTACACGTCACATATGATAATTAAATATAGAGCACCTACATTCAGTACAATAAATCTGAACAAAACACATATAATATGTGAAAATAGAAGCCACGATCGAGAAGTCGTAGACACTTTTTTTGTTGACGAAATCTAAAAACATGGACGAAACGAATAGTGTGAAGAAATTACTATAATACGGCGTACTTTTTGAGTATTTGTCCGAAACATTTTGTATGGAAATTTGCCTTGAGAATTCCCCTTAAATATAAGTTATTACAATCAAGGGGAATCCTCAAGGCAAACACCAAGTCTTACAAAATCATCGGTGATGTCCACCTGGTGCGCCCAGCCAGGCGATTTTGTACGTCAGCAGTCGCTGTGATTAATTCATACTTGTCACCATTCACAATTTCATGAGTATCGAAAATAACAATAACAGTCAGTCAGTAGTGTGCTGACTGTGAGTGGGAGTGATTGCGTGACGTCATGCGTCATGCGTGAACTATTTTAATAAATGTGACATTATCACATTAGGCCACTGATGAAATATCGCTGGTGACAAAATCACCGGTTAAAGAGCTGTTTCAAAATGAAATAATATCACATGTGACAATGAAATAGAAGTAGCAATCATTTCCATGTCTACTGTGCACAATCCAGCCAATTAGAATCCCTGCACCAAGACGCATTGCTCCATACAAATTGTCTCATTCAACCCTCGATGTCACTCCACCCAAGCGTCCGTCTCGTCGAGACGAGAGCCGTCAACATAAACATTTTTATTTCACCAGCCCACTGAGACCTACCACCCCTCTCTTTCAAACCACAATAAAGGTGTCACACGGGTGATTCCAAGTCACCTCGTGTCTCAAGCTTTATTGGTCGTTGCTGGCGCCTGGGTTCTTTGTAGTGATGCGTGAGGCGCCTACTAGGCGACTGATGACGTCATTAAGAGGTTAATTGTTTTGGTCTGTGTTCTTGATTAAGTCAGAATAAGTTCAGATCAACAAGTGGTTAATCATAACATAACTATTATAGCAACAGAAATGAGTGGTGACGCTTTGAATATAAATTAACTTAACGGAAATACTATATGATTTGGAGAAAATGTGTGGATTAGTCACGCTACAAGGATCAGTAGAGGTATTCAGTTTCGGGAAAGCATTATGGTTTTATCATTGAATTGCGATAAAAAAAATTGAATGAATGTTATTATTTATTGTTCGTGAAACTAGGTGGTAAGGTGAAATTATTAAAATAAAAATAATACCTATCCATTAAAATGTCTTAAAATAGTCGAACGCTTAGCCGTGTTGCATCAAAGTCCTGTGTAGCACTTTTCTGGTCATGGGCAGGCGTGATCCTTTACGATCAGGAGAGCGCCTAGTTTGTCTCGTCACTTGTTTTCATAAAAAAACGTAAAATTATGTTCTTTAAGCTGAGCAGCTTCAATACATAATTCCAGCTTAATTTATAGTATTTTTGTAGGTCTGTAACAAAAGTATGTATTAAAGTAAAGAATCACAATGTAGTATATTGAATATGCGACAAAAAAAGAAGCCACTGGCTAAATTCTAGTACATTTTGGTCCGATGCTAATTTTCGAAAAGGAGAAGCAACAGGGCTAGATAAATATTATATGTTAAAATTACTGGGCTTTTTCATTGTTAAAGTAAAAAATAACAAACATTATTTGAAAATGGAGATATTTCATTTTTATTGACAAGGTGGCTGAAATTTTTTGCTACTCCATTTGGACTTGATACTCTCTATGTTGGTGTTCTATAGGAGCGCGGTTATTCATCTATATTATCGTATAATTCTAGCAAATTTAGTGCAAATCTGTAACATAGTTATTACAAGGAAGTGACGTAAGTTCGCGAAGTGTCTCGCGAGTGTCCAATTCCTTTGACAGTAGACCACCTCCAAGTTGAGTCTTCGTATCGAGTTTGTGAACTTAGGACATTATGTACTTGGCGAGGCAGTGGAATACTAAATTATGAACTCTGTCTATGAAACTGTTAAGTTATAATAGTATTTTGGAGGTAAAAACAAAATGCTACGTAAAGTAGGACCTACCTACTTACCTATTGTAATTGTAAGTCTTAAGCCAATGATGGATTTTATGTTTTTAGAAATTTTATCTTACTTATTGGCTGGAAGTCTTATTTCAGTACGACTTACATATATCCAATAATGGATTAATTAATTAGACCTAAAGCCAAAAATTTTTTTTTTAAATACAGTTATTAATCAAATTTACTACTTACCTGTTATTTTATAAGCCGTGGATAATGTAAAAATTAAAATTAATATTCATCCATACAATCTTTAATTTTTTTATGTATTGTAGTTAAAATAGCTTATGACCTTCTCGGGCTGTTCAGCGGTTTGGGGGTTTGGCGGTCCTGTTTTATGACTATATCTTGGTTTGAAGATGCCAATCTTGGTATTCTATAGTAACACTTCTATGTTTAGGATCTCCTTATTTTCTCCGGTAACTCCTTACCTATCTTAGATCAACGGCAAATTACTTACTTTTAGTTGTTTAGTTCTTCTTTTTATCGTGTCATTAGTTCTTTCGAACCAGTTTGGTGAAAGGACTTCAAGTGCGCCTCGAAGAGGCTCCTTTCGTGCACTTGACACATGTTTTCGAACTTTAGGTTCTATGATATGCCGGATTCCTCACTATGTTTCCCTACACCGTTAAGCATGTGTTTTAAATGCACACATAGATCTATTTGAACAGAAAAATCCATTGGTGTACGACCGGGTTCGAACGCACGACCTTTGGATCGCAAGTCGAGGCACCTCCCACTCGGCCAACACGGCTTTTTAATAGGTTCGTTTGCTTTTTTATAGTTATTTTTGTTTGTGCACAAACAAATACGAAGTGCTTATCCTCGGCACCCCGCTACCCGCCCCCGAGGGGTCACTTGGCTCCACACGATCTTAGAAGCACGTCTCATTTGTGTTCTTATTTGAAAAGTAATTGCGATTCTGCATTTACCTACATTAAAAATATTGTCTACCAAACAAAAGGCTTTCATTGATGCAAGCAAGCCCCAGCGTGGACAATTTTATACCTACATAGGTTGTTTGTAAGATATCGCAATTAACGATAAGTCCGCCTTTTGTAACACCATAGTTGTACATTGTTACATATTTTACAATAAATAATCTGACGGCTTACTTATCTTGGTACTTAGCTAGCGAGTCGTTTGCTAGAGTATATTTATAAGTCGAAGGTGTCTTGGCGCTTGCCAATTCGCAAGATTCAGAAACTAAACTCACATTACCATTCACAAGACTTACCGTTAAATCGCGTCTTTGTTCCATGCCAGTAACTTGGCTCTATAACTCCACTCGGCTGGTATCAGCGGACCACACTCGCCGCGATTTAAGGTCTTGCTATACTGTAGGATTGTCGGATGGTTGGGTTCCGACTGCAACAATATAAAATTAGAATATTTTAAAGATAGAGGAATCTCAAAGTGGATGAGCAGTGTCGCCCAGGCTTTTGTAAATCAAAGTCTTATGTAGCACTGTTATGGTCATGAGCAGGCAAGTTCTCTTACCATCCTACTCCTAATTAGAAAGTGTCTAACATAACAAAATATATACCTATTTTATTTTTATTCGTTCTCATGCCAATGTTGTGTCGTGTCTATTTTAGGACTTATTCATATTTTTTTGGTGTACAATCTCCTTCTTATCGTGTAAACACTAGTTTTATCCAACACGTGTGGTAAAATGATTTCAAGTGCGCCTCAAAGAGGCTCCTATTGTGCACTATGGTATATAATAAAAAAAAAAATATACCTATCTATATATCGAGCTGCTGGCCGTGGCTTTGCCCGCGTGGCAACTGGATAACTTAGCTAATGTTTTATTCCAGCTCATAACTAATCTTACTAAATCTTAATAGGTTTAATATTTTTTAAATCATTGATGAACAAACATCTTTACATCTATCCTTGAGACATAGACATCTTAGTGCAGGCAATTGTACAGCATTTTTTTAATATTGTTGCGGTCGGAAGTTAACTCTCCGACCGTGTAGCAAGCCCTTTACAGACAAACTTGTTGGCAACTGGCACTGGCCACAGAATAGTGAAGCGTTACTAACATTAGGCTGTATTGTGTGAAGCGATATAAAAGTGTTTAAAGCCTCGGTTTGGCACCGGTTCAGCCGGATTTTTAATATATTGTTCGGAGTTCTACAAGATGTTGGCAAGACATCCATTAGTTATTTCTTGTCTGCGATAGTTACAGACTTATGGTACAGATTATGGTGTTACATAGAACAGCCTTTATTCTAGACATCGTTAGTAATATTTGTTATCGTAATAATCAATTTATTTTAGGTTGGTTATATATTCAGGTAAGGTTTTGTATTCATTGTAGAAAACTTAATCTGAATGATGTTTATATTTCTAGAAACGCAGGATCTAGCAAGACCCAATTTATTGCTCAAAATAAAATAAATTGTGTTCAAATAAAACATTTCATCTATTTAATTTGTGATAAGTTTCATTTTTATTTTACATTAATTTACGTGAAGCGTAACTAGCGAAGCAGATACACAAGGTGTACCTACTCGTAGCACAGATCTAAGAAGGAACCAAAGGTTAGCTGCGTAGCTCCGTAGCAGATTTACTATTAGGTATCTACTCGTAGCACTCATCTAAAATCCAAGGCGTAGCAGATGTTCTTCGGCGTAGCAGATGTACAGTAAGTATCTACTCGTAGCACTTATCTAAGAAGCAACCAAGGTATAGCTCCGTAGCAGATGTGCTACGGCGTAGCAGATGTACTAGTAGGTATCTACTCGTAGCATTCATCTTCGATCCATGGCGTAGCTCTGTAGCAGATGCGCTTTGGCGTAGCTGATGTACTAGTAGGTATCTATCTATTCGTAGCACATATTTTAAGAACTGGAAGGGGCTATAAGCTAAGCCACGGCATATAGTTTTGAATATTTCCAGCAGTAGGTGCTCTAGACCGAGATACCGTTTAGGCCGAGTCTTGGCACCGAGCCCTCAATAACTGACCGCTCCACCGATGTCACTATTCTGAAAGGCGCGGTCGAGAAAATCGCGATTAGAAATAGATAATTCAAGCAGATTTATTGCGGGGTGAAATTGATTGCAAATTTGCAATATAATCATCATAAAGAAGATAAATTATTTATTAAAATGATTCCAACTCGATACCTAATATAATGTCAGCGTACCGATCAGCGACCGTACAGCGTTTGCAACGGGCTGTCGGCCTAATTGTTTCCTGTTGTACATTTTGTAATAGGTATTACAAACATATATTGTAATTAAGGTAGTTAGGTATGCTGTTATAATTTATTAAAATTTAAGCACATTTTAATAAAAATTAATGAATCTTGAATATTTTAAGCGGAAAAACATAAATAAATAAAATAAAAAGGCATTTATTCACTTATACTTGCTAACCTTGCAAAAATGTTTTAAAGCTAGGTTGCGATATTGTGAAAAGGTCGAGGACTCAGCCACGCTGTTTTTGAGCCTCGCCTGTAACTAACCTACAATACAAGTCGGGTTCTCGGAAATGGTCAGCCTCCGTCTACACGGCCTGACCGTTTTCGAGAACTACCCCCCGCGTATATTATAACTAAAGTTAACAAAAAAGTTTAAATGTTTATTCTATGTATTGATTATAATAGGTATAATAGTGTGTTTCGTAATAATAAATTAATGTAAGTACTATTTACAAATTCGCTTAGTTTTAGAAATTCCGACACAATGTTAAAATTGTTTGTGAATAAATGAAAAAAAATAAAAATAAAAAAAAAAAGTTATTCTATCCTATTCTAGATATACATGCAGTATTTTAGAATTACTTATTTTTAATTAAATAGATTTACTGTATTCATTCATTTCATCATTTTGATTAAGCCCACACCTGGCTATCTCTCTGGACTTCGTGAATTTGAACCCTGATTTTAAATGATGTTTCTTGACAATAAGTGCTATGTAAGAATTGAAGACATAATCAGTTCCAAAAGTATCAGAATAGGCCCCCACCACTTTGAAATTGCGTTTGAGCGCCGAACAAAAAATGTATATTACAAAATTCAGCTGCCGACCTAACTTGGATCGAGTTTAGAACAACAAAGCACTTTCGTGGCTGCAAAAAGCGCTGAAGCTGCTGCACAATCCGTGTAATTATGCTTTATATTCTAAACAACCTTCTGCCCGCGGCTTTTTGTTATAGCAAAGGAACTCATACCTAACTAGTTGACACACGCAACTTCGTTTGCGTTGTGAATTAACTATACTCTTTTCTTAGCCTTTCCTCCTACAGCTACACATCTTGACGAGCATAATATGTTTGATATGCTAGATAGATATTATCTTACCTAGTTAATAAGACTTAATATTTGTATGCACATAAAATGGACTCAATTTATTTTAGACCTTATTGTAAACACATGATGCATAAAGCAGGTAAACAATATTTCATTTCATTTCCTTCGATATTTCAAGTCTGTCCGTTGTCTTTCAGTCAGGACTCGTCTTTAATATAAAGTAATTTAAGGCTAACCGGTCCAGTAGTTTCAGCGTGGTTAGACATCCATTCATCGATCAATCTTGACAAACTTTCGAATCCTATATTTTGGATGATTGGTTGTGACAATGGTTTTTATTAAAACAGTACATTTTATTGCATCGAAATAATTTTGTTTAAAAAAAATATTTTTATAATAATATTATTGCATCATCGCTTAAAATAAAAAAGCAATCAAATAAATGATAGAAAAGTTATTTTCATGATAAAAAAATAAAGGAATGGAATGTAGGAGTATATTCGTTACACGTGCATGCATAACATAGAATAAAAATAGAAAAGCAAACACATATCATTTTTATTCAGAAGATACAAAATAGCGCTACTTTCAAGCCAACTTACAAAGTATCGCCCAGTCTTTGACTGCGATTAAAAATGTATGGAAAATTGAAATTCGAGACCGAGACTCAAAGTCGATTCATAGAGAAAGTAAGAGTTTGCTAAACACGTGATTTTTACATAGAGGTGACTTTTCGAAACCACTATTGAGATATTCATCATTTACATGCTCGCCCGCTAGTATCGATAAAAGTAGTACTTATAGGTACTTCCAGATCCTGTCACTATTACTATATTATATAAAAAATATTATAATAATAAAATAACCCATTTATTTGCATTAAAAACAAAAAAAAATTGCAACTACGAAGGCCAGATGGGTCTTGCTATTTAAGTTTTATAATTTAGCCTATATTTTTTCCAGCTAAATTGTAACCCTTGCTGAATTGCAGCTCAATTTGTTCAGTAGTTTTGACGTAATAGAGGATCAAACATCCATCTATCTTCCATTCTCAGAAACTTTCACCTTTCATTTACATAAGTGGGGTTCAATTCTGTAAATAAGTAGAAAATAGTAGAAAATTATCTGTGAAACGTGAATTTTCTTACTCCATGGCTTGTTCAGGACGAGCGTGGCTTATTGTCCATTCGCGATTGAAATGCAGTTGATTCTATCGAGTTTTTGTTCATCAGTTCTATTTCTGAAGTAGATACTTTTATATTTGCAAGATTGTATAGGCCTACAGTTCAAAATTTAGTACGTCACATCCGGAACCTTTTTTTTAAACGAAGGCTAATTTGATTTCTGATTATACTTTTTATGTTTTAATCGTATCTTATTTGTTTTTAGTTATAAGATAATCATCAAGTTAAAGGAGATAAATAAAGTAATAAGGCATTCACATCCCGGCATCCCCATCCAAACATTTTTTTAAAATCTTTGAATACAGTATTACTGACTTTAAAAATATAAGGAATACAGGATATTTTTTGAGAAGAGCGGTGATGGCGAAGTCCGAACCCACGAGAGTTAGAGAAAATTCATGAAAGGAGTCATGCCCTCGATTTATAAGAAAACAATAACTTAAAAAAAAACACCCTGTATAAGTAGGTATTTATTAATTTATCAACTCTCTTGGTTTCGGACTTGGCTATCACCGCCCGTCTTAAAAAAACATCCTGTATAAGTTTCTATTGAGCAAAACTTTCAAACTTCATTATTTCATAGTACATCCTCTACCATGTGGTATGACCGTGAGACACCCTGTATACCTAGACCTACCTACTGGTTGTAACTTCTCTGCACGTATTGTTCAACACGTAACCGTATCCGCGGCAATACAAGCTAATGCGGCGACATCTCCTGAGCCAAGACGCTTTTGGCACTGATTCATGATTTGTTTTGGCTATGAAACCCACGGCCCGGCCCGGTTAGGACACCCTTACACAGGCATCTCATAGTTATTAATATATTTTTAAATGAAAACTTCTTTAACTGCGCTGAGCAAAATATTTCGTGGGAGTGAATTGAACTGGGCTACTGGACTACCAACGCTCGGATGTACCTAACACTACTTTGGGTAAATTTGGCTGGTATATTATTACTAAATGAAGAATTATTGTGTCTACTGTCTTAGTCGACCTTGAAGAAGTTTTCACTTATCCTAACGGCTGCGCCATGTTATTATAAACGGAGACAAAGTGAAACAATCGAAGAGCAAGCAATGACTTGTTTAATTCGGAACCAACCCTCAATAACAATCATATTTAATCCACTCACAATCGTATGGTCTTAAGCACACAACTTTTTTTTTAAAACATCCTAAAGCGATCTGAGCAAAATATTTTGTGCACCGTAATTTTTTAATTACCATAAAAAATAAATGGGCAATGCAGACAATGGGTACTACGTTGTATCTGTGCAGTCAGTATTTTGGATTTCTACAAAATGGCAGAGTGGCAGCGGCGCGAGTGCGGCGCCCGAACTGAGCTTTTGCGAGCTGGCTCGAGCTCAGGGCCCGGGTTTGCCAAACGATGAATGAAACTTAAATTATTATCAATAAAGGGTGCCGCCTGACGCAAATCCAAAGGAAAACGACTAACGGTAACAGTTATCCAATTTTAATTAAATTTATTTTGTCAAAAACTCGACTTAATTTTTTCAAGTTTTTTTGCCATATCTGTGTTCAGTAACGGCAACTGACTACGTGTATTTTTTTTTATGGTGATTAAAAATTGACCGTGTATATTCTCACAGAGGAAGCAAGACAGAGCAAAAGCATAAACGTGGTGTTAAGATAATCTACATATGCATTGTCTTGTTTTAATCGTCACTACGCAGGCCACTCTTCTAGGCCGTTGAGCTAAAATGCTTTTTTAGCTGTAGCTTTTTTAGCAACAATAAAAAAACCTTCAATGTAGCCTCACCCTTAGCCAGCAACGACTACCACCAAGACTGTGTGACTCACTAATGGACTAGTAAGTCCATGTTTTTACATTAAAAATTTCGTGCCAGGAATCGTGAAATTTGAGACTTGAATTTTAATACTTGAACATTTTTATGTGTTCAAATCTAGTTCTTTTACGATGGAGTTTGCTATGCTAGTTGGCAGCACTATGCGCGCCGTATAAAGCGCCCTCTGGCGAATTATACGAGTAAGTGGGAAAGATGTGCGTTATTCGAATACACGCGTTCCGCGATTACGCTGTGTTATAATTAACAAAACCATAATCCTACAAATTCTTATTTATACGGGAGCACGTTCCTTGTGGCAACATTTTAGGTGCTAACTCAAAGCCCCGAGCAGCAAATTATCTTTTAAAAGTTTTAAGAGTTAAGTAGGGTTTTTTTTGTAAATAAAAAGCAGTAGGTTTTGACCTTTCGACGACAAAGCCATTGATGAATTGCCAAAGACACCATAACATTTTTTATTGTTGACTTTAATCTTCCAATGTTCGCGAGAGCCGAGACCGGGAGAGATCGGGTTTCCAACACAAACATTTTACCCAGCTAATAAGGTATATTTAATCCAAGAACGACAGTTTGTGAACTTTAAACTAACAGAAATAAAATTAAACTTTAACACAAATATTAATGGTAGGTTATTGATCTGATAAGTACATCACTGAATAAAAAGGCATGGTTTGGTTTAATTTTATTATTTATTATTGTTACATATAGGTACATTACTTTAATGAATAAAATTAATAAATTAATTGTTGAAGCAATGACGCGTGATCAGAGGGCTGGCAGCTATTTCGGCCAAAGAATACTTGCAATATAAAGAGGCAATGCAGCCAGTACCCTCGGCACGCTGCTATTGGGTATCGAGTTGGAGCAGTTGAGCTACCTATAGATCGTTTGCAATGGTCTATGAATAGCTCAATTGTTTCCTTTTGTAAGTTTTTGTAATATAGATTGTAGTAGTAGTTAGCTTATGCTGTAATAAACTTATAAGTAATAAAAAAAAGTTTGACAATGTAAGTATAAATTCAAAAGGTTTTTAATATTTTTTATATGGGAATAAGGGAGGGACACCTTTGCCCTGCAGTGAGACGACGATACGGGCTAATATTTTTTTTAAGTTGGAAACCCAGAAGGGGAAGTTGACTGATGGCGTAAGCTCGTGTCACGTCGTAAGTCATGGCGCTGCGGCTTTATGGAGATAGGATGTAAAAATGTAATCGCGATAAAATACAAGCCAAACAAGAACGCTGCAATAACAAGCTTTAAATTCATAATAACAAGAACCCACATAAAAAAATGAAAAGTAAGGTGTCAAGTTTCGAGAATCTAGCAAAAAGGGGTTAAAGCAAGGCGAACCCCTCTGCTGGCCATATAACCTTCTTGGCTATTCACGTTAAATAAAACTATACGCTGAATTTGATAACTGTGTGCATATTTTAAGATGGAGTGCGTGATTATTATAGTGTGCGTTTACATGAATAAGTTTTGGTAGGCGCGTGTGCAATGCGTGTTTACCTCGTCCCCCGTCAAAAATGGCTGAAAATTATGTTAGCAGATTCTGACGTATAACCTCATTCTTTTGCTGAATTCTCGAAGGTGTCAAGAGATTACTTATTACAACTTATTTTGATTAACCCTCTGTGACTGAGGTGACGTAATCGTTATTATCGTAACAGTACCTTAAATAAAATGTTGTTTTTTTTTTTGTTAAACATTTATGTCGGTAATGTTCAGCGTGATTATTACGAAAAATACGGTGTTGACATCGATTCCATCGAACGGAATGCACTCAGCTAAATTAAAACACAGGTGGGATGAAAAACAACGCGGAAAACCATTTTGTTAATAAGTGTAGAGACAATGTTCGATCGGGAAAATATTTACTGGAAAATCTTCAGCAAGCCTACTTAGAGCGAAGCCTCACTGCTTCGTTGCGTTGCGTTGCGTTGCGTTGCAGTTTTGTACTGGCATTTGGCACTGAATGCGTCCAAATCTAGCGCAGCGACGCAAATGTCAGTGGCCTCGCTCTTACTCAAATTGATAATTTAAAAAAAGTACCTATAAAAAATCATCATCATAGAAGTCCATAAAAAATATTAAGAACATCGCTAGATTTTTAACTTATATGAATTTACCTGTGCGGTATCGGAATTATAATGTCAAAGACATCCGCTGCAGGATTTCGTCTAGTCGTGTATGCATGAAAAATATAAGTTTAGGTTGTAGAGTCAAAAAAATTATAAAAAAATGATGGAAAACTAAGAAGAATCAAACTGTATGTTAATAAAAAGTGTTTATCAATAGTTTAGATTTTCGCAATTATCACACATAGTCAAAGAATAAGTAATATTATTACATTTCCAAAGTCAACTCGTGACCACGGCTTTTGCAATACAGCCAAAACGTCAGTACGAAATATATAGTCTAATATTGTAAACATATATTTTTACTGTATAAATTGTTGGTAAATCTTGTTACCAAAGCAAATCTATCAGAGTTAAATAATCCGGCTAACAAAGCTTGTGTGTGACCGCTGATAAACCAGTGGTCTATACCAACATAGCTATCTATATTCGTTGGATAGGGTACTGTCAGCATACTGTACGTGTGTTATAATTATTTGTTCCAACGTTTTTCGGTTAAAGTTTGTTATAAGATTTTATTTCAAAGGGTTTATTAAATCTTGCCTTCTATAAAAAAAAAATATTTTTCAACCAACTTCAAATAAAGGTTTCTCAATTCGGGGTTTTATGTTTGTTACCTCAGACCTTTGTTGTTTGTAAACTGATTTGAAAAATCTTTTTTTGAAAGGATATACTTCCAGATTAGTCTAAAAAAATTCATGAAAATCGGTTCACTACTTTGGTTTTGAAATCAAAATACTGAAAAAATAACCTCATCCAAGTAAACGAAATTGCGTATTTTGCTTCACTTCATTTATATTTTATTCAGTGGTGTTTACGATCACTAAAACAGTCCAATTGAAGTCAGTTGCAGTATATTTTTATAAAACCTTCATTATCATCACAGAGCTCCAAAATCACCATTAATTAAAAATTAAGGGGAAATTCAAGAGATTTCGGGACTAACCCAAAACTGTGATTATCTGTATATTATTTGAGCCTGAGCGTAAAATGTCGGTTGCAGACAGGCCTAGTCGATCCAGTGAGCTGTTAGCAGCTAGAATCTCCCAACGGACTAGGCTAGGAATCTATACAAACGCATTTAACAATGTTTCATGACGGATAGGGACAATCATTCAGAACAAATTATCTGAAAATGTTGGATAGACACATCGTTTTTATGTAAACAAGTTTAGTGACGAGTCACGACCTGAAAACTGAATGAATAATGAAGGTTTTACAAAAAGTTATTGCAACTGACTCGATTTGAACTGTTTTATTGACCGTAAACACCACTGAATGGTCAAACGGAAGCAAAATACGCAGTTCAGTTTACTTCAACGACATTTATTTTCAGTTATTTTGATTTAAAAACTAAACTACTGGACCGGTTTTGATGAAATTCCTATGGGGTCAATATGAAATTATACACGGTCCAATTTTAATCACCATTAAAAAAAAATACGCATAGTCAGTTACTGAACAACATATACGGCGAAAAAACTTGAAAAAATTAAGTTTACTTTTTGGCAAAATAAATTTGATTATAATTGGATATCTGTTACCGTTAGTCGTTTTCCTATGGATTTGCATTAGGCGGTACCTTTAATAGACAATAATTTAAGTTTTATTCATCGTTTGGCAAACCCGGGTACCTAGCTTGAGCCAGCTCGCAAAACCTCGGCTCGGGCGCCGCACTCGCGCCGCTGTCACTCTGCCATTTTGTAGAAATCTAAAATTCCGACTGCACAGATACAACGTAGTACCCCGTCTGCATTGCCCATAATTTTTTTTTGGTATTTAAAAATTGATGGTGTATATCTCAAATAAAAAATAAAAAAAAAATTCAAATCAGTTTAAAATCAACAAAGTTCTGAGATAACAAACATTAAAAAAAAACAATCGAATTGAGAACCTCATCTTTTTTTGAAGTTGGTTAAAAATATATTCAGAATTGAGGTATTTTATGTCTACTGAGTGCCTGAAAATGTTGTGTCCTGTGTTACAACTCCATCTTTCGTAACTATTTATCGTGTCTTCTTTCTTTTTAAAGTCTTCTTCTTATCGCACTGGTTCGAAAGACCTAGTAGCAAGGTCTTTCGAACCAGTGCGTTGAAAGAAATTCAAGTGCGCCTGGAAGAGGCTCCTTTCGTACTCTTTTTATAGTATAGTACTTTCTTTTTATAGTATTTATAGTATACGGGCGTGAAATATTATACCAAAAGTGAGTACTTAATATGATATCCAAGATACCATCTCGTACATTCAAAGATGAAAGTCTGCGTTAATGAAAGGCCGCACGCCGCGGCATCCGGATCGATCTCCGTCGACGCATCTTCGGCGTTCGTGACTTGAGCAGGATGCTGTCACACCAATCTGAGCAATTATAAATTATAAATTATTTATTTTGCAGTTATGGGTACATAGTATAACTTATTCTTTGATTATGGTCTTCTTCTTATCGTGTCACTAGTTATTTCGAAAAGTGTGGTGAAAAGATTTCAAGTGCACCTTGAAGAGGCTCATTTCGTGCACTATGTAGTGCAGTTATGGTACATCATTATCACCTATCTGCCCTTACGTATAACCATTGAGGTAGTCGGCACATGTCTTATTCTTCCATTGTTCAAATACAGTTATATCAATGGTTTTAAAACCAATGTGGATCTCACCATTCCACATTATTTTATAAGTTTATTTTGCTGTAGCGATTCTAATATGTTCTTATGATGTTGATACAAGATCTTTAATTTTTAGACTTAAAAGTGGACGAGCACTATATACAGTGTAGCACCAGACTTTTTAAAATAAATCTCTGCGTAGCAAAACTACGGTCGGTAGGAATCTTCTATTTTTTTTTTATATTTAGCATTACGTTCGGTGTGACTTTAGCCTATTTAAGCTTAACATGCCATCCCCGTAGCGAATATTGGAACAATTTATGCGAAGACCTTCGTAATTTAGAAGAGCTCCAAATTGGAGGTATAGAGGTTGACACCTTCACCCGCTGCCAGAATTTAGATGTCTCATTTGATCTTCTGGGTCTTCCGGGATGCATAAAACTTCATAAAAATAGTTTAATTTATTGCTTGAATTTCAATAAGATAGATAGATAGATGGACACTTTATTGTACACCAACAAGAAAAAAAAAGAGTAAAACAATAGAACAAGAATACTAAGGCCTTAAGGTAGGTACAAGGGGCCGTCTTATTGCTGTGAGCGATCTCTTCCAGGCAACCCGGCAAGGAAAGATTATAATTGGAGTTCTTCTTCTTATCGTGTCACTAGTTCCTTCGAACCAGTGTGGTGAAAGGATTTCAAGTGCGCCTCGAAGAGCCTCATTTTGTGCACTATATAATTGGAGTGGAGATAGAGAATAAGGCTTTTATGTCCAAAAAAAAACCGATAAATCTAATCTGGTGGTAGGTATGGTAATATTTTAATACCATAAAATTGTATGCTCCATCATTTTCAACCGACTTAAAAAAAGGAGGATGTTATATAATTCGATGAACGCCGCCGCGCCGGCTGCATACAGGAAAACGTTGACGTCATTGTCCGGTAACGCTCATTGTCCCGTTACGCTGGTAGTCACGTTAAACTATCGTCCGTAAACCAACTTTACAGATTTTTAAATTTGTTGGTTTAAAAAAAAAGTGTTGAGTGTTGAAAGAGGATATACATATTATGTACCTACATACAGATTGGTCCCATAAAAATTTCATCAAAATCGGTTCAGCAGTTTAGTGTTTATATAAAAAAACTAAAAAAAATATGTTGTCGAAGTAAATGAAATTGCGTATTTTGCTTCCCTGTGACTGTGAGTCAACGTGTGAACTTTTATATTGTAACGTCACTACAATAGTCCAATTGAAGTTAAAACCTTGATTATCACATACCAATACTTCTTATGGTAAGCTGTGGACAGCGAACTGGTAATATTTCAAAAATACTAATTAGACAGCTTGGTTGTACAACCCTCGGTTTCACCCCAATCATTTACAAAGCCACAAAATTAAAACACTGCACAATATTAAAGTAACTAAGCAACTAATTTATTCCGGGCTTACTCAAAGAAAAGGCTTTTAATATAGAAAATCTTCCAGACAACAAAAAAAACTGTTTATTTATACAACTTGAAAACCTATAGCAACTGTTTTTTTATATACATCTGTGTAAATAAACTCAGATGAATATTTCTATAACTTAAGCATTGCTTATTTGAACTTCAAGAAATTTAGCGGAGTTCAAAATTGAGCTGAATCGTTTTAGGGGTTTAGGCTTTATGTACAGTATAGCTGCACAGACAGATGTATACACACCCAAGCTTTCACTTTTATATCCTAGTCTTAATTTTGCAAAAACATTCTTCTTCAGGCAATAGTTCTGACAAGTTATATGATTACATTTATTTGAAAATGCTCTCGTGCACTCTTCTTAGCAATATTAAGATTAATATAAATGTCTCTCAAAAACTTATAATTAGTATTTTTTATTAAGTATAAGGTATTATTTTTAATTTTAGATAGGTTAATTCTTTATTTTTATCTTAATTTTATTGTAATTATCGATGTGTCTCAATATCTTGTCTGAAATAAATTATTTACTCCAAAACACTGAAAAATTAATACATTTCTCACAAGTTTGAAGTCTCCAAGTCTAGAAGACTAACTAATATTAGCGCTAGAACACAATGCATCCAACAGTGACATCCTAACAGAACTGTTCCTTATATTTTAAACTACTCGCCTTTACAACTGCATTCAATCATTTCGAGTCCAATTTCATCTCGGTCTCAATGAGAAAGGCACAGGCTGAAGCGTTTTTATACGTCTTTGGTAATAATAATGGTAAAAATATTATTTTGAAAATAATATTAATAATTATTATTTTCAAAAATAATGTACCTACTCTCTATGTTCAGATTGTTCAGTGGTTTGCCTGGTGCGTTGTAGTTTGCCTTTTATACGTCTTGGTATTTAATACTGATCATAATATATTAGTAGGAATAATATATTCGGCAGTTTCATACGCTACTCTTTATAAGTTTGATAAGTAAGTTGATGCGCTAAGCTCAGTTTAGAGCGTCGATGATACACGGTTTTTTTACACGCTACAAGCCAGCAAGTTTGCTTGTAGCTTATAAAGTCGCCCTGTGTCATCGGCGTTTTGACAATCTGTTTGTTGACAATCCTTCCCAAAAGCTAACTCGCTCACACGCTAGCTTTTAAACTCGCCAACAATCCGCTTGTAAAAAAGCCGTGTGTCATCGACGCTTAAGAGTAGCGTATTACCGAGTGGATTCAACGCTCGTGTAAGCCCGTATACGCTGCAAAACAAAACACGAGTGGCGAATCCGCTCGGGATAACACGCTAGTCAAAAACCGCTCTAATACTTGGACCACATTCAGAGGAGCAACCGAGGCTGTCCCAAAGGAGTCCTATCGCCGAACGCGGGGCTTAATCTAACGAAGCCCCAACACAACTTACTACAAATGGAATTTGATCCCGGATTTAACTAACGCCCTTTTCTAAATTATATTCGTCTGGCGGACGTACTTATTGAGATTGGGGAAAGTAAGATATTCTGCTATTGCAAGCTGTTTCGGGAATTGCGTGATTCAATATTGAGCATTGGTAGAAGTTTTTCTGGAAATAAAGTTCCTGAAGTAATCTAATTCGGATTTTCGTTACACATTTTCAGACCTACGGAAAATTGACGCACTAGAGTATATTTATTTGATTGTATGTACTTGATGAATCGTTTCAGCATGGTCAGTTAAGAGGTATTTCCTGAAAATCTGAATCCAAACCGCTTCGGTTGTGTGAGTGTTTCAAGCAGTAAGCACAAAGTATTGTGCTTAATGCTTGAAACACTTCCAGATCCCATAGAAATTCCATTAAAACCAGTTCAGTAGTTTAGTTTTTAATTCGTAATAACTGAAAAAAATATGTCATCCATGAAAATGAAAATGCTTCCCTGTGACTTTTCAGTGGTGTAATTAGATTTCAAAGTGGTAATAATAGGAATGACTTAAGACAATTCAGTTGACTCAGACAATGCCATATTCAACCTAGGGATAGACCAGAACCAGTTCAGTAGTTAACTGAAAAAAATATGTCAACCATGAAAATGAAAATGCTTATTTCGCTTCCCTGTGACTTTATAGTGGTGCACTTTGATTATTACAATTAGATTTCAAAGTGATAATAATAGAAATGATTCATCATCATCATGCCCTTACATCACTCTAATATTCCTCTAATATAATAATAGAAATTATTATTTAAACCAATTCAGCTGACTCAGACAATGCTATATATATACAACCTATAGTGATAGACAGATACCCGTCCATCCGTCCGCTTTGTTTCCGTCGACCCTCGTCACCGAATCAAACGTTACTCCAATCATGAGCTTCGCAATGATTTTGAGTGGACAAAGCCAGGCACTATAGCTAGATACGTACCATTCCATTAATCAAAACCAGGGATTGCTAGGAAACTGTAAAGGCTCGCGCATATTAGGGTCATTAGTATCTAGGGACCGAACCGCATCGCATAACGAAAATCTTCCTACATCACTGTCGTATATTATAAATGATCAATCAATATACACCACACATTTTTAAATACCAATAATACTTAAAGGGGCAATGCAGCAGGGGGTGGGTTTCTACAAAATGATAGAGTGGCAGCGGGGAGAGTGTGGCGCCCGAGCCGAGCTTTTGTTAGCTTTCAAGATTCAAGATTCAAGATTTTTTATTCGCCAGAACATAGTATACATAGTATGTTGTTAAAGAATATTATTAGTCCCTTATGTTCTACCATTTATGGTGTGCGAGTTACAGTGAATGAATATAATACAATACTATCAAATGGTATTTAAATGTCAAAGTTAATTTAAATTTTTAACAATACCTACTACTTAACTATAACAATATTAAACAGCACAATACACTAGCATATAACTCTGCCTACTTTTTTGCTAACTTTTGTAAATAGTATATTTTATTTTTCAGTATGATTCATAAATTCCTTTAAGTTATAGAAACAGTTTTCAGCTAGCCATTTTACCAGCCTTCGTTTAAACATTGGTAGGGGTGTATCCTTAAACGAGTTGGGCAGTTTATTATATACTTTTATGGCATTTATAAAAGCATTTCTTTTATAGATGTCAAGTTTTGAGAAAGGTAAATACAGTTCATATGGATATCTAGTCATTGCCCTTCTGGATACTACATCACAATGTTTTTTGAACTGATCTGGATTTTGTTTAACAAATATACAAAGTTGCTTGATATACATACAGGGCAATGGCAATATGTGAAGTTCTTCAAATATAGGTTTGCAGGAATCCAAGAACCAAGCACCAACGATAGCTCGGACACACTTTTTCTGTACACGGAAAGCTTTATCTATATCAACCGAGTTACCCCACAGCAGTAGGCCGTATGATAGTATAGATGAGACATAGCCATGGTACGCCGTGAGTGCGGCCTCTCTTGATGTTGTCTCTCTTAACCGTTTGATAGCATATGTGAACTTGTCAAGTTTGTCACAAATATTAGATATGTGCTCTTTCCAGTCACAATTTTGATCTATTGTGATACCAAGAAATTTAGTTGATTTTACTTGTTCGATTTTGGTATTATTGTATTTAATGTTTAGTATCTGTGTTTTACGCTTATAGTTATGGAACTGAATATAGTTTGTTTTAGCTAGCTTGAGCTAGGTACCCGGGTTTGCCAAACGATAAATAAAACTTAAATTATTATATCAATGATAGGTACTGCCTGACGTAAATCCGTAGGAAAACGTCTAACGGTAACAGTTCTCCAATATTAATCAAAAATATTTTGACAAAAATTCGACCTGATTTGTTCAAGTTTTTTTGCCATCTGTGTTTAGAAACGATAACTAATTGTGGTTTTTTTCTGGTGATTAAAAATTGCGGTGTGTATAAAATAGTTAATTTTAGCTGACTGATATAGAACGTACAAAACTAACCACTGAACGAAGGGACTTAAATTTCGTGTATACATATGTTCGTTAAGACGTATTAGCATGCACATAGGTAAAAATATATTTATTAGCGGGCGTCAGCTTTCTTATTTATTTTTATTTTATTTAATTAACATTAGGCTCACAGTTACATTTTTTTCTTATATAAGCTATGAAATATATACTATTCTTAAACCAAATTGAGTCTACATTTTATCTTAATTATTATAATTATCATACGAATACGAGCACATACATTATAATTTCGTAAGTATATGATATTCATATAAAATGTACAAAAGTGATGTAGAAAGATTATAGTTATGTTATGATGCGGTTCATGCGGTGCGGTGCATCCGTATGTGTACTACAAGCCTTTATACATAGATAGTTTTTGTATCCGTTTACTAATGTTTGGAATGGACACGATATCACATCATATCATTAATTACAATTAATGTATTCAAGGCAAGAGATAATAGGATTATGTAGGTAAGCGTGCGACAAAAACACCTAAAGAATTTGGACTCGAGTCAGTCTCGAAAGCCAAGTATGTTTTTTGGTTCTAGTGGGCAAAAGACCTTACTTTCGATTCATTAAAACCTTTTTGAGGGTATTGATTAATTGTTAAAGTTTAGATGCGAGTTACTGAAGCAAGAAACAGCAACATAAAATAGACCGTACCGAGTATGCAAGACTAACATGCATTCATTAAAACCTTTTTGAGCGTATTGATTCATTGTAAAGTTTAGATTCAAGTTACTGAGGCAAAAAACAGCAACATAAGATAGACCGTACCGCACAGTACACAAGTCTTAACACGCATTCATTAAAACCTTTTTGAGGGTATTGATTAATTGTTAAAGTTTAGATGCAAGTTACTGAAGCAAGAAATAGCAACATAAAATAGACCGTACCGTACAGTATGCAAGACTAACATGCATTCATTAAAACCTTTTTGAGGGTATTGATTAATTATTAAAGTTTAGATGCGAGTTACTGAGGCAAGAAACAGTAACATAAGATAGACCGTACAGTACACAAGTACTACAATGCAATTAGCATCACACGCTGGTTAGCCGACACTGTGCATCTTACGACTGCCAACTTTGGCACTTGCCTGCTTCTCCAACTTTGACTTGTTCGTTACCCCTACTACGAAACTTCATCATATGAAAATTAAACACAATTATTATGGAACGAGATATAGTGCACGAAAGGAGCGTGTTCGAGGCTCATCGTCTGCCATTTGCAATAACGTTTCAACCTCCATGTTTGAGCTTCTGCCATTCAATATCATTCCGATTGGAAGTCACTCAAAACTTTGTTAAGGTCGTGAGAAAACCAGCCTCAGTGTCATAAAATCATAGAACCTAAAAAGTTCGACAACATTTGTGTCAAGTGCACGAAAGGAGCCTCTTCGAAGCGAACCTGAAATCCTTTCACCATGCTGGTTCGAAAGAACTAGTGATACAATAAGAAGAAGAAGAAGCTAATACTTATAGTTTCTTCGTTCTATAATTTTATAAGAACAGTCATACACGACTTTCTCTATTGGATCTTTGTGAACCAGTCTGAGGGCAAATAAACTAAAAACCCAGTAGAGAGTAACATAATTGGATTTTTAAATTTCAGATTGCAGCTGAATCCTAATCGAGTTGTCATCGACAAAACCTAGTTAGTACACTAGTGGTTTAGAAACAGTACGGTCCGAATCCAACTGTATTGAATTATTTTTGATATATAATACAGACAACTGCAACCGGCGATATTAACGATCAAACCTTTATTCTTATCCAAAAATGTGATAAAATAATATTTCAAATTGTTTGTTAAAAATACTGTAGCCACAAAGGATTTCTATTTTTTTTCTTATTAAGTCAAAAAAACAGAACTACAGCTATAAAAAAGTGCCCAGAATCTATCGTCCCATAATTTACTTATATTACGTTATTCTACTGAAACGTTCTTCAACTAAAAATGTTATTAAAGTTCTTTTACAAAATTTTGTCGATCGATTTTATGTAATGTCATCTGTGAATGCTCAAATGAAGAAAAGGAAGAAATTTAAATCCTTCTAAAAAGCCGAACCGAGTCTCTAACAAGGGCTATTGTCAAAATCCAGGCATTCAGCAAAGCACACAGGGAAGATGAAAGCCTGGACTAGGGATGTGAATTGAAAATATTGAATCGAGAAAGCCTACTGTGAATTTTTTATAAATATTTTTTTATTTAAATATATGACGAGACGAGCTTGGTGCTCTCCTAATGGTAAGAGATCACGCCTATTCATGACCAGAATAATGCTTCACAAGACCTTAAGTTAGACACGCTGGATGTTCTTTGCAAAAATACTTGACTTGCAAAAGCTTGAAAACACGTTAAAACTGACTTTTCCAAAATATAAGACGATATTAGCTTATTTATCTTTAAAACCCATTCCATTATTTGTCGTCAGCTAGTGATGTGAATGCCAATAGACTAAAAAACATAAACTAGTCAAGTAGTTAATTTAATTTAATTTTATTGTTACTGCCATAATATTAACAGTAGGAAAGACTATTAAGTAATATCGGTCTATAAAGTTATTAGGTAAGATTAATGTTATCGGTGTAATCAATAACAAACGTATATTTTAAGAAGAAGTTTCTGTGACATCCCTATTGACTCTTTCCAATCAATGGGAATATGCTAACGATCGCATCCGGAACCAACTTACAGAAAGAGGCTTAATTAAATCCACGATTCATATTCTAGTGTCCCGATACCCAATCAAAAGATAAGGGGGGAGGGGGAGAGGAATTAAGTCAAGAGTAAAGGGGAATTTTTACGATCTATCTTGGTAGAGTTGCGGTAGAAAAGTCTTAGAAAAAATAAATTGTAATTTTCTTGTACTAAGACTTATCCTACAGTTTTTTATTTCCAATTTAAGAGTTTTGAGTAAAATCACGATTCTAATTCTAATATCCGTTTACAAAATCAAAAGAGAAAAAGGAGAGTTGCAATTGGGTTAGCAAACATTTGGTATTTTTTTTCTTATCGTGTCACTACTTCTTTAAAATTAGTGTGGTGAAAGGATTTCAAGTGCGCCTCAAAGAAGCTTCTTTTGTGCACTGAAATAAACAACACTAGAGTCTTAGTTTCATGTGTTACCACCTAAATATTTTCGATTAAGGTTTAATGATTTTTTTTAAACAAAAAAAAATACAAATTTGGAGTTATGACATTGCAACTATACTTCTAGATACTTCCTCGTAGACGTGGAAGTATCTACGTTGCACATATAGATATGTGATCTCTTACTAGAAGAAGAGCGCCTAACTCGTCTCGTTTACATAAACAATCGACTTTCAGATGAAATCTAAAAATTGTAAAGTAGGCTCTTGTGTTTTACAATTTGTAAACAAAACCTCGTTTAAATTCTTTCCGTTACCACATTTACCAATATAAATTTAGATTTTACATCGAACCCGATAAAGGAAAAACGTTCAAGTCTTGTAATTAGCTCAATGCGGGTAGACGGAAAAAAATCAACAGCTCTATGAATATTCAAGGGCGGTATTTGTCGTGGTCTACGGAGGCTGAATTATTAATGTTTATCTAAGGGATACCACTGGATAGTGGTTTCGCGTGCAAACATTTTTTGGTTCTTGTACAATGTACATAATGTATTCATATACGACGACACCGTGGCTTTGTTGGTAGTGACCCTGCCTACGAAGCTTGGTGTTCCGGGTTCGATCCCCGGCCGGGGCAAATATTTGTGTGACGAACACAAATGTATGTTCTTGGGTCTAGGATGTTGTGATGTGTTGTATGTGTCCATGCCACCTG
Organism: Lobophora halterata; assembly: GCA_932526365.1. Lineage (NCBI taxonomy): Eukaryota > Metazoa > Arthropoda > Insecta > Lepidoptera > Geometridae > Lobophora > Lobophora halterata. The sequence continues at coordinate 995,180 of OW052007.1, forward strand.
CGACACAGGGAATCCTAGTGCAGGGGTGTGAGTGTGTGAATGTTTATATTTAAATAGCGAATCCCAAAAATTCGTTTGTGTTGCGAATGAACAGAAATCCTTTCTTCGTACGCTCTTACACTCCGTAACAAATCTGTAAATTTCAAGCCTCTATGTTCAGTAACTTGGCATGTGCGTTATCTGTCAGTCAGTCAAAAATGACAAAGCCTTTTATATGTATTGATTGATTGTTAACTAGATGACTCCTAAAATTTCGTTTGCGTTGCAAATTAACATCTTTTCTCTCACTTTTTGTTAATTTGTGACAGTGATTTCGTGTAATAAAACGGAAGTATGTAACAGAAAATTATCCGTTAGATAGTACGAACCTAAAAAATATGAAGTAAATAGAAAACTTCCAAATTTAAATGAGATGTCAGATGTTACACATCATATAAGACTACTGAAAGGCTCGCTCGTTTTTTTATTTCTTTGACACATTTATCAGGCTGTATTGTTCCCACTGCTGGGACTGAAGCCTACCTCAGCTAGTAGAGCGAATGCATTATAATGCACCTCGCGGGCCCGATACGTATAGTGGGTTTCATGCCATCATTTTTTTTTCTGTTTTTTAATTTACCGGTTTTCTCACAACATTTTAGTTTACTGTTTCGGTAAATGTTATTATTGCGTGCATTTACCAGCTGTGGCTGCCAAGTCAGTATATTCGCATATCTCTGCGGGCTGTCTGCGTCTGTTACATAGCTTGAATTTTCGGACATAATTAAAATCTCCCACGAGATTCTCAATTATGAGCAGCGCTTCATCGCTTGCAGAATTAGGAATAATTTGAATGAGAAACTAATGCTGTTTCCAAGCAAAATGTATAAAATATATTAAAGTGAATTGTTTAAATAAGGCGAGAAATGCAGCTTAGATTATATTCAAAGTATTAAAAAATACACGATTGTAAGGTGCAACTGCTAAGTTCAACTGTCAGAGCGTCTGGTCGAAGCGACGCGTGATCAGAGGGCTGGCAGCTATCTGGGCCAAAGAATAAGCCTTGCTATACAAAGAGGCAATGCAGCCAGTATCCTCGGCACGCTGCCATCGGGTATCGAGTTGGAGCAGTTGAGCTACCTATAGATCGTTTGCAACGGTCTATGGGTGGCCCAATTGTTTCCTTTTGTAAATTTTGTAATATACCTATATATAGATTGTAGTAGTTAGCTTATGCTGTAATAAAAAAATATTACTGCTAAGTTGTTTGATTTGACTCAGTATGTTTCAACCAACTTCAAAAAAAGGAGGAGGTTCTCTAAAATTTCTTCAAAACTACTTTGGTTTTGAAATCAAAATTACTGAAAAAATTACGTCATCCAAGAAACGAAATTGCGTATATTGCTTCCATGTAACTATTCAGTGGCGTTAACGATCACTTAAACAGTCTAATTGTTCAAGGTTATAAGTCGGAGTTGTATGTTTTTGTAAAACCTCGATTATTGTTCCAACCTTTTGTAAAGCAAAAACCATTTGGTGTAGATTTTTTCCTTTCAATTTTAACAGCGCCCTTTGAATATCGTACTACACAACTCGTATTACACAACTTCAAAGCCCATGAAAAATGTTTACAACATCCATTCGGATGTTTGAAATAAAATTGCATAATAACTAAAATATTCTGTTTCAAACGTGACAGCCATTTCATGCAACATTATAAGAACTAGTACATACTGGGCGCTCGGCGTTGCGTTGAGCGCGCGTTATTCGCGTACACACACCGCGCTTAGCACGGGCGGCGTTTGACGTGCGTTAGTAGGAAGTCTTTTTTTTCTTTGTTTATTTTCTTAAATTCTTTATTGCACACAGTAAAACTATTAACACACGTTATTAATAAAAGGCATGTACAGTACATAGGCGAGCTTAACCCTTAAAAGAGTTTTCTTCCAGCAAACCTTTGAGAATAGAGAGACAGTGTTGTAATGGTAGGTTTGTGTACACTTACTTGCACTTACATATATAAGTTGTTAACTACGAAAATACTATACATAATAAATAAAAATACATAATATACTACTTTAAATACATATTTATTATACATACATATATACATATTATACTCAATACTTAGGATATGAGATAATGCTCTTTTACTTTACTTATTATTATTATTTATTTTCTATGCACCTTAAAAAAATCATCATAGTTACAATAAACTACAGTTACTTATGCGAACTAAGATGTAAATTATTATAATTCGTGAACAGACAGTGTTTGCACGAGGTCAGATCAGAATTTCACAAACGGTTAAAGAAGATCACTACACCTTGTCATGTCAATTCCAACTTATATAAATGCAACCTAGACATCTAATTCAACAAATAGGTACGTAGTCCAATACACAAGCTTGCTTAGCAAAATGTTTACAAGCGTTTATGCTCGGCTCAAATAATGCACGTGTATAATTCAATAGAATTAAGGGTTAATTGAATTAAGGGGTAATCGCGCGTTAGCAAAGCGCGCCTATCAAAACGCCCAATGTGTACCAGCTTTAAAGGTTTGCATACACGATGCTTCGCACAAACGAATTAGCGCTCGGCCGAGTAGTTGGCATGCGAGTAATTGAATGAAATGGGAACTACACCAGTTTGGTAATTAAAAACTGGCATGGTGCCCGACATGCGATGTCTGGTCAACGCATTTGTAACGATTGATTTAGTATCTTTTACTGTTATGGAAATAGGCTTTGTTAAGGTTTTACATGGTACTTGGTAAATACTGTCGCAAAGCAGTCTTCTTCTTATGTTCATCAAGTAGACGCCTAAAACCTATTTTGTACATAAATCTATGAATAGGAGAGTATATGACTACCAGGGTGCCTATCGAAATTTGGCCGTAGTAATTACATAATTTTTAATCAATTTTTGGATAAACATTTAATTTACTTGTTTTTTTATCCACTTCATAGCAATATAGGCGTCTCGCCAAATTATTTTAAGACATCTAACTACGAGTATAACAATATTCATTCAGGCAAATTAATTTTTTCTGCATTGACCATTTAAGTTTTTTTGGAATAAAAAAAATTATGTGTATAATTACGTACACATTTTCAAAGTTTCGTCGACGAAATTACCACACACATACTTCTCCTTAAGGCAAATACCACTAAATCAAGTTGTGCCCTGTCAATTTTCAGCAAAATCGATTAGTTCGCAGAAAACATGCATGATTGATTACTTTACTCTTAGTAGATCGTTTAAACCGCAACTTGAGTCGACGGCGCGCGGCGATCAATCAAAATTATATTACCAATAAATCTCCGGAAGCTCATGCTGTGTGAACACGGGTTTATACTGAACGATTTTAGATTTTTTATGATTTACACTTACGTTACCTATAAACCTGTTTCATGTAAGTTTCATTTAATGTAGCTAGTTCAAATGTCAGAGTTTTCATACAACAAAAAAAATCTTCGCTATGTTGTTTTGATGTGTAACATCTTTCCTCTCACTTTGTATGCGGGAGTAATCCGTGAAAATGAGACGGAAGTGTGTAAAGGGAAATTGGTACCAACCTCAGAAAAATAATAAATATGTAGCATCATTCCAATTCAAAATGAGGCTTCCGGAGGTGTTGCACCAAGTACCGTGTACCAACGTGAGATGGTGTATTTTTTTTTTTTTGGTTTATTTAATTGCGTTGTATTTTTTCTTTATTTTTATAGAATGGTTTTTATTTCCAGTTCAATTAGAAATTGATATTTTTATTGACTCTCATTATTTTCATTTTTGGCTCTTCATAAACAAAGTGAAGCTCATAATCGTCAACCAATCGTATCGCCACATCTAATCAAAGAAAAACTTTACCATATACTGATTGCTTCATAATAATTTATTTGACGTAATCTGCATCCATCGAGCATAGTATATAACTCATCGTCAGTAAACTCTATTACCTTGTTCCCGATTTCTGTATTAATTTAGATTAAAATGTTGGGAAACCATTTTTACGTGTCGATTTGTGTTCGAAATTTAAATAGGTTATTGAAGTAAAGATGTTATTTTTGTTGAATGTGTGAATTAATAACCGTGTATCGGCAAGCGTGGTGTAAGGCGCCCTCCGGCCAGGTGGAGCGACGACCTACGAAAGGCAGCCGGTAAAAAGTGGATGCGGAGAGCCGAAGACCGAGCTCGGTGGCGCGTTATGGGAGAGGCCTACGTCCAGCTGTGGACTAAAGTGGGCTGATGATGATGATGTGTGAATCAATGTGAAAGAGTAATAGTAGTGTTTCACCGGTTTATGTGAATAAAAGTCCAGCCTATGTAAATGTCCTGTGTAGCATTGTTCTGATCATGGGCAGGCGTGATTTTTTACCATCAGGAGAGCTCTAAGCTCGTCTCATCACTTAATTACATTAAAAAAATTGATCAAGTTTTTACAGTTCAACATCTATCTTTTTTATACCTATTATATTATATAAAAAGCTTGGGCCTGATTGACTGACTGACTGACAGAAAACCTACAGGCCTAACGACTTGAAACTTAGAAGGTGTGATTTTCAAGAAGTTTTTCTTATCGTGTCACTAATTCTTTCGAACCAGTGTGGTGAAAGGATTTCAAGTGCGGCTCCTTTCGTGCACTCGACACATGTTTTCGAACTTTTTAGATTCCATGACATGCCGGTTTCCGCACGATGTTTTCCTTCGCCGTGTTTTAATGCCCACATAATTTTTTCGAACAGAAAAATCTATTGGTGTACGACCGGACTTGAACCCACGACCTTCGGAGCGAAAGTTGAGGCACCTCCCACTCAGACAACACGGCGTTTTTCGTCAAGAAGATAGTGTTCAATAAAAACCAAAAAGTCTAAATTCTTACGTATTTGAAATTGTATTATTGGATTTCTTTATTACTATTTATAAGTCATGATCGTCCCACTGCTGGGCAAAGGCCTCCCTTCTCTGTCTATACATCTCGGCATAGGGTATCCGTGGTCCATGTTTTGGAGAACGAATCAAGTTCATCCTGCCATCATCTCCTGGGTCTTCCACGACGTCGGTTGGCATTGGCTCCATTCTGTGATGGTTCTTCCCCACAGTTCGCTGGATATACTACTCGGGCGAATCAACATGACACCTGGCCTGACGTTTGTGCAAAGCACAGCGTGGAATTGGATAATCTTGATAGAGAAGAGGTCCTGTAATACTTGGTAATGATAAGTAATGATAAGGCTTTGCAATTAGAGGAACAAGAAACGGAGGGCGCCGCACGGGGCAGCGGGGGAAGCATCAATTTCCGAGCCACGTGTTGGCCAGGTGTCATGTTAATTCGCCCGAGTAGTACAACAGACGTGGCCGGCCCAGTCCCATTTTAGACTGGCTGTTTTGAGACCAACGTCAGCAATTTTTATTTTAGAGCGCAGCACGGAAAGTATGGATTTTTTTAAGTAAAAAAAACAACTCGGTACATTTAATTTTATTCTTGACATGTACGTTTGAAACTAAATCCATTTACCCTACTTTACATTCAGCAAAAGTGGCCAGAGAAGGCCGGAGGATTTAACGCGAGAATTAGAATTTTACACTGTAATAGTAGAAGGGGTGAAAAACGGGAGGAGGGGAACTACGAGTTTGTTCCGGTGGGGTGAATATTCTTGGTAATAAGTGTTCGATGGTTTATGTACGGGAAGTTTTATTTGTGATTGTGTTGCTCATGTCGAATATGTAGACATTTTGACGTGACTACGTCTAATAAATCGATGAACGCCTGCTGCGTGCACGAAAACGTTGACTTCATTGTCCGGTAACGCGCATTGTCCAGTTACGCTGGTAGTCAAGTTAAACTATCTTCCGTACCAGCTTTACAGACAACCAATTTTTTTTTCCAAAAAAAAATAGAAATATTAAGAAATTAATCATATTTTACTTATTTTACACCGCACTCTCAATATATGCAAAAAATTATAAAATTATTTATTTCGTACAGAAAGAAAACATAGTCAACACATACAAAGTTGTGGTACAGTCGCTGTTTCCTATTTTAGTTTTTTACATTATATTTTTTATTATAATAGTTGACAGAAAAGTGATTATTCTTCTCTCTTTCTCTGTGAAAATCACATTACAGACGGGCAAATCGTTAAATATTGGATTAAAGCAGAGTTTTTTTTTTGTAATCCCAGCATATCACCGTTCTAAATGCCGTGTCACCTAGGCCCGATGCACACTTGACTGCTTCGAACTAATTATCGCCAGTGTGTGCTGCCAATTCACTAATTATTGCACTCATTGAGGATGTAGCTTTTTAAAGGATAAAGAGACCAATTTTTGTCGAAATTTTCAATTGAAATAAATACTTTTCGTAATCGCGGCGAGGAAATGAAAAGGATTTAATAATTTTGAACTTTATTTGCGTACGTACTATTTGTTTTGGTAGGTATATTACATTAAATTATCATAATTTAAGGCGGCGCAGTCACACTAAGGCCGCATTTTTGAGTTTTTTAAAACCATCTGAGAAATCGAATATAGTGTTATAAATTCTGAAAAAAAGATATGCGTAAGTTGAGGATATAGTCTAGCCAAATTCGTAGTCAGTTACAAGATGATTAGTACTTCACTCTATAGAAAAAAATCCCAAAGTTACCCCTCTTTGTATTGTTTTTTCAAAACTATGACTAGCCTAATGATATTTTACAATTAATTTTTGCACATAACTATAGGCAATCAATATTTCTAGACAGTTTAAGTTTTATACATTAGAAAATCAAGACAAATATTTCTTATTCAAGGATTTTGGTTCTGATTGCAATCAGCACACCAATTTACGATTTGCGTTGACTGATAAATTTTAACACATTTATTTTAGGTATAATGGTGTATTTTATTACCGATAGTTAATAAAAAAAACAACCCCAAACTAAGTAAGCTTGTATTTTGGGAACTAGATAACTATATGGGAATCAAATATTTGTCCTAAGCGGGAATCGAACCCGCGACACCGAGCGTGGCAATCTAACACACTTGCCACTCGACCATCCGTGTCGTCAAAATAAAATTATCCTACTGCTTATTTCTCTTTACTGTATTTCCTGGCGGGGTCATTCAGAGTTCACGGCAGCTGAGTCCATGCGAAGTATTTTCCGCGCGGCTTGGGACAACCCTATATGCCTTTCTGACGGAACTACGCGCCCTTAATGTGTAGTTTTAATGTGAGTCCCTTTCGATCCGAAGGTCGTGAGTTCAAACCCGATCATACACCAATGGACTTTTTTGTTCAAAAAGATCTATGTTGGCATTAAAACATAGATATTTTTGAACAGCGGCATATCATAGAACCTAAAGTTCGAAAACATCTGTCAAGTACACGAAAGAAGCCTCTTCGAGGCGCACTTGAAATCCCTTCACCACACTGGCTCGAAAGAACTACTGATAAATAAGAAAAAATGTGAGTCCATGTCACTGCCGTTAAAGTTTTTGTCACGATAAATATTAGATCGAAAAGGCTATTTTTTTCATATACTTTAGATTCAACACATGTAACAATTCCACAAATCTTTTAGATAAAAGAACCGAAGAATCCTATCCTTGTAACTAGCTGAGGCTTACTGCTAAGTTTCTTGGCTCCTCTTCAAAATATGTCACAGTCAGATTCATGCAAATGTCTAGAGAACTGCTTTTAATTCGAATAAAGTTTCTTTTAAGAATTCTTTCGGGACTGAGATAGACTGGCGAATTGCCCACCTTGAGATGAATAGGCAAAGTGGTGGTTGTGTATGGATTAAGTTCTTAGCAAGAGTTGAAATAAGCTTTGGAGAAAAGCCTGTTTTATGTATAACATATTATTTCTAAACATTATATAAACAAAAATTGGTTGTCTGTAAAGTTGGGTCATAACCAGCGTTACGGGACAATGAGCGTTACCGGACAATGACGTCAACGTTTTTGTGCATGCAGCCGGCGTTCATCGATTTATTAGACGTAGTCACGTCAAGAAATTCTAAAAATTACGACCGGCTATTAATAATATTACTTTTTTTTTTAAAACTAACACTAATTCAATTTGAACATTGAAAGTTTCATAGTAGGTTAGGTACTTAGTAAGCACAAAACTTAACTCGTGTCATAATAATTTTCTTGCATGTATGAATGAATGGAATGAGTTCCTGCAAGTAAATTTCGGTACGTATGTTTTTCAAACTTTATTTCCATAAATCTGGGATACATTTTTAAAGTTTTCTTGTTGAAAATATCCGCACATAATACAATGTAGATGTAAATGTAACACACCGTAATGCCTATTTGCAATCGAAATGCAAGTCTGCCTGGAACTCATTTATGTAGCTTTAAATCGAAAACCAATTACGGAAAAACTCCACACAAGTGCACACGTCGAGATGTGTCGCACGCACACATGTATGGTATAGCCGATTTTACAGATATCAGAGCCTTGGAAGCGACAAGAAAAGTTTACATCATGTTTCACACGTAAAAGTTAAGATATTTTTATACTCTTAAAAATTAATCTTTGATTACCTTGAATGCATTTCCTTGTATTGGGATTAAAAATACCCTTTGCCTCCTAAACTTTGGGTCCTAAACTACGCCTTTTTTCAACAATTTAATTTTTCTTAAACATGCGCGGAAATATTGTCATTACTTATATATCAAGAACACGCGAAGATAATATATTTACGTAAACTGTGTGTTCTTTGAATTTGGAACGAAGAGCGCGCCGGCAATGTTGTATGAAACGGTGTGCTGTTAGAATTTGGAACGAAAAGCGCGCCGGCAATGTTGTATGAAACGGTGTGCTGTTTGAATTTAGAACTCTTTCATCTATCGTACACATTGCGTTCTCGTTGCTGTATAGCCGTATAGCCACAGATGCGTTTAACCTTTTTCGGCACAAACTGTAAAATAAAAATAAATTTTGGCGGTAAAGCGGAGTTTGTTGTTATTTTGTTATTAAAAATAAAATAAAATGAGTTCCGATGATTCTGAAAGTGAAAATTAAATGGACATGGATGACTGCACTCCACCAGATTTAAGATCGGAAGTTAAATTAGCGATGGGAAACCTGCTTCCTTAAGTAAGTACCTTACTTAACTTACTTACTTAAGTAAGTAAGACAAGTGCCTACTTATTTGCCTACTTAAGTAAGTACCTAACTGAACTAACAAGTGACAAGTGTCTACTTACTTGCCTACTTAAGTAAGTACCTTACTTAACTTAAGTAAGTACTTAAGTAAGTTAGACAAGTGCCTACTTAAGTAAGTACCTAACCTGACTTACTTACATAAGTACTACTTAAGTAAGTTAGACAAGTGCCTACTTAAGTAAGTACCTAACTTGACTTACTTACATAAGTACTACTTAAGAAAGCACTTAAGTAAGTAAGACAAGTGCCTATTTACTCGCCTACTTACTTGCCTACTTAAGTAAGTACTTAACTTAACTAACTTATTAAGTAAGTACTTAAGTAAGTAAGACAAGTGCCTACTTAAGTAAGTAACTAACTTGACTTTAAATTTTAAGTAAGTACTTAAGTAAATAAGACAAGTGTCTACTTACTTGCCTACTTACTTACTTACTTACTTACCTACCTACCTACATGCCAGTACTCACTTTCAGCACTCGACGATCACATTCTTCAAGTTTCTTTTTTTTTCTTTTTCTTCGTTAATTGAACATCATTTAAAAGGCCCTTTTTTATTTCCTTGCATCTTTTTCAGAAAAGCACTTTAAATGCCTCGGCCGAAATGGCAATTGCCTGCCTCGTATTATTGTAGTCCTCGCCTGTGGCTCGGCCTTCAAACTCATACTCGACCTGCAATTGCCTATTTCGCTGCCTTTGCAATAATGTATCATTGGCTCAATCTGTTTTCGAACAACATAAGTTTTCGATTTATAATAATTTGCGTTAGTGAATGTGAAGATAGTCAAATAAAAAAAAAAATATGTTTTAAGTTATCCTAATTCACTTGATGATTATGAAAAAGTACAAACAACTTTTGTCTTTGTTTTAAATGGAAGGATAATCAAATAACTCGGAATATTCAACGAGGAATTATTCAAGAACCAAGACAGTTGCTTTCAAATTCAAATGTCTTCGTGAAGTCTGCATTGATTAAAATGGTTTTTGCCTCAATAAAGTTCAAAAACATGAATATTTTATTGTCAACTCTTGAGATTTACATACTCTCCTTGTAAGAGACAATAACTGTTTAATTTTTGATTGAAAAGTTTATACCATTCATATTGGATAAGTTTTAAGATGCTTTAAAATTCAATTATTGTAATGTTAATTTATATCCCAATTTTAATATATTCTTCTTCTTATCGTGGCACTAGCTCTTTCGAACCAGTGTGGTGAAAGAATTTGAAGAACGCCTCGAAGAGACTCCTTGCGTATTATGATGAGTTCATAAATTTGAATATATGTGTAGCTATATAGTACTTACTTTATTCATTTTTTAGTTACTCAAATTCAAGACATCATGCCATTTTTTTGATTTAGAAATACAAAAAAATGTTTAAAAGGTATATTGCAGGCTACCAAAATTTGTTAGGAAGCATTACTCAGAACATCTTTTGTAATGATGGGTTTCTATCGAGTAACATCCAAAATTTTAAAGGGGTTAATTATTTTTTTTGAACTTGGTTATCGATTCTGAGCAAACTAGTTTCAGGTTTCGCATAAACAAAAACTAATGTGGTAGTTGTGTTACTTGGTGACAAAAGATAACTATGCCATAAATCTATAGAATACTATTATAATAATGGTAGTCATTTCCAGGGAGAGGTACATCCAAGTAGAAAACGTTTAATTAACACGAGTGACAGCGACGCGAGCCGGCGCTGCAATAACAATACACGTGTACGCGATTGTAAATGGAGTTTGATTTCCACTCTTAGTTATGAAGGTTTGAGCTTGTGGTAACGACTGTACTGGACCAAAAACGACTGTAGTTATAGCAATTAACAGGTACTAACATAGCATTCATCAGCCTATGAATGCTCTCAGCTTGGACTCAGAATTGTATGCTTTATGTAAAAAGAGCTTAACAGATATTAAGCGATAGATATTTTTTTCTGTCCTACGACATGATGGTTTCCTTAAAATATTTTTCTTCAACCTTCATAACACGTGGTAAGCGCCATTATGTTTTTTGTACGTACGTAACAGTGTCTATGACTGTGTATTAAAATATTACTTTAAAAAGTATGTAGAATTTTTTTTCTTAGGCATGGGTAGAGCAAGTAATATATTGCGGTCTAAAGAATTCTTTTTCTATCTCGTAGAGCGTCTACGCCGTAGCACATAATTATGTAGGTATGTAAATTAACACCGGAAGTAATGAAATCTTGATGACGATTAGCTCAACTAATCCAAATTTATATCAGAGTACACATTTTCAACCAACTTCAAAAAAGGAGGAGGTTCTCAATTCGGTCGATTTTTTTTTATTTAATGTACAAACATTAAGTTTTAAACCTTAGAAATCTGTTGTCTGTACACAGATTTGAAAAATTTGAATGATTATTCTTCCAGATTGGTCCTATAGAAATTTCAGGAAAATCAGTTCAGTAGTTAGGTTTAAAATTAAAATAACTGAAAATATGACGTCATCCAAGTAATCGAAATTGCTATTTACCTATTTTGCTTCATGTGACTATTTAGTGGTGTTTACAGAACGGTCCGATTGAAGTCGGTTGTAATATATTTTAATAAAACCATGATTATAATTGAATTGGTGTTGATACTTATATAAAAGAAATAACGGGCAGTGAAAACGTTGATTTTCTTTTCCCGTATATTTTCAAGTAAGTGCATATTTCAGGACCAAATGCAGACATTCATGATAATTTGGAAAGTGATAAACGCCGGCACCCAGTTGCAATTCACACTTTAAAAGTAGATTAAAAGCCACATTACCGCTAGTGCCCTTTGGTATAATCTTAATAAATCAGTCTGGCATTGACTTATACAAATGGACTGTGGGACTGGTGATACGCATCCGAGCCGGGTCAGGGCTCGTCCCGGGACGGGACCGGGACCAAGAATCCGTCATCATTTTGTGATGAGGTATTTGTTAATAATACGGTACTATCGATTTCTTTCCTTTTTTTAGAGATACCTTTTTTTTTTTTACATGGGGAAATCCTCATGGATGCCCCCGGCCCTTGGGAGGGCGGAGGGGTATGTCGGACTCATACCGACTAAAACTCCATGGTGGCCGACCTCTGCGCATTAGAGGGGCCCCGGGATATCTTAAAGAACACCTTTTTTTTTTTAGAGTTGCCTAGCTCGAGCCAGCTTGCTGCAGCTTGGCTCGGGCGCCGCACTCGCTCCGCTGTTACGCTGTCATTTTGTGGAAACCCAAAATTCTGACTGCACAGATACAACGTAGTACCCCTTCTGCATTGCCCATTTAAGTTTTTCTGGTGATTAAAAATGTACAGTGTATAATACTATGAGGGCGAAAGCCTTTGAGTATGGATGGATATAGAAGGATGATTGTTTTTCAATTACATCAAAACTTCTGAACCGAGCTGAATTGAGCTGATTGAGCTACAAAACGTGGGTATAGACTATGAACTGTTAAAATATAGTCCTTTTTTATCCCGATAACAGAGGCGAAGCCGCAGGTTCAAATTTCAATGGAATTTTATTTAATTAAAATAATTGTCTGCACATAACCATAGTGTATTTTCTCTGACACGTCACGTACAATCGTGAACAACGTATGAACAAACGAATATTCTTAACTCCAAACCCAAGCCAAGAAACTAGTTCTATTTCTTTGTGATTCCAAAACTGAAACTTTACTTTTGACGTTCACTGAAATTTGTTGCCTCCCTGCAGCCAACTCAAATGCTATTAAAACTTTTAATGAGTTGAAGCATTCTTTCAGGCGTTCGAGTGGTATTAATTAAAAGAGCTGGATCACTTTGGTTCGAGAGCCAGATGTGAGATACACAGGCGGCCGGGAAGGCCAACTTACCAAGTTTCCACGGCGCTTGCCAAAAACAAAGTTGTCGAAATTTTGTTACGTGTTTTACTGTTTATCGACTCGGGTGAATTTCTTTTTGATGCAGTTGTGAATTATTGTATGTTTTTGGTTTAAATTTAGAGTTATGAGAATGTAAAATATCAATTTTGTTAGTTATATTAGAAGTAACAAATATTTCATGATATATACTAATACGCATGGTATTTTTGAGTCATTTAGATATAAATAAAAAGTCATAAAAAAAATCAACCTTTTTGATAAACAAGGATATGACTACCTAATAGGTAGGTACATAGTTTGAATAAGTTTTTAAAATACAATTCAAAGTATTTTGATTTATACAGTCTTATGGTCAATTAAAAAAATCTATTAAAATTAACCCCACAAAATACCCACACAATTATGCATCCGACATCTATTCCATAAAACTTTACTAACAATGACCTAATTGTTATTCCCCCCGCACATTGCTGGCTTAAAACTAACACGTGCTCCACCTACAGCGTACAATCTTCGATGTATCCTTTTGGAAGGCGATACGTCACGCACGTGCGGGTTACATCGCTCGCTCGCTGTGATCACTACGTGACCGTGTGTCTCCGATTCGCGTACATGGATGAAATGTTCGTAAATTTCTATATTTTATAGGTTTTAAATATCAGTTCTCCCTTTTTGTACTTACAAAGCTATTGTTAGAGACCGTTCAGTTCTTACTCTAATGATTTTTTTTTATGTGTAACGTCTTTCCTCTCACTTTCCTGCAATCTGTGGGAGTGATTTCGTGAAATGAGACTGAAGTGTGTAACAGGAAGCGTAACAAGAAGTTGGTCGTATTTTAAGAAATTTATGTAGATGTAGATTAGTTTTTAAAATCCAAACTAAAAAAAAAACGCACATAGCTTCAGGTGTAGTATAAAAATTCCTTAGCTTAAAAATATTCTCTATAATTATACCAACTGTTTCGTACAATGGTTGAATAATAATCAACAAAAACAAACAACGGACTTCAATCGGACGATTCAAGTGACCCTAGGCACCACTGACAAGTCACAGGGAAGCAAAATACGCAATTTTTTTTACTTGGACGGCATAGTTATTTTTATTTAAAAACATAACTGCTGAACCGATTTTAATAAAATTTATATGGGACCAATCTCTCATGCAAATATATATCATAATAATTATTCAAATCAGTTTATAAACAACAAAGTTCTGAGGTACTTAACAAACATTAAAAAAAAAACATATAACCGAAAATAACCTCCTCATTTTTTGAAATCGTTTGAAAATAAGCCAACAATTACTTATCTGAAAACAAAATCTCTACATCCTAGGTCCTCGTCTTTGTACCTGTCTCTTGCCTGGAGTCTTCAGACACGACGAGCTAAATAAACATTACATACTCGCGCCCGGTCCGAGCTGCGACGTAATTGCATTGCTTGTCTGTTAGCTGAAGGTACTGTCGGGGAAAAGCAGCAAAATATAAGCTTCACACGATGTTGAGCTACCAAATCCTGAAATGAAATGATTTATTGTTTGTGAAACTAGGTGGTAAGGTGACATAAAAGATTGATTTAGACTAGGTAGGTAAGTCACAATAATATTATTTCAATGAAATAATGAGCTTACATTTTTGCAAGAAAGCTAACTCCCACCCTAGGATAACCTGTGTTGTGGGTAGTTTTCTCTTTCGTCGAGAATTGATAACAATAACAATTTGAGAGTGCGTGGCGCGCTGATGCACGCACGGTAAAAGAGAGTGCGACAGATAGATACATATTAATTAAACTTTTACTGTTCAACATTGTTCCTGCAATCTGGAAAAAGCAAGGGATTTTCTTGTTTCGTATAAAAAATCGCATATTGTGTGGTTTGCACACAGGTGCGGGTTTGTTAGAGTTTTTAAACCTGAAGAAATACAATTTGTGAAAAATAAATTTGTTGAATAAAAAAATCAATTTTGAATGTTTATAAAATAATTGTAAGCTGTTTATTTAAATAGTTTTTTTTAATCATATCGTGAAAAATGAATTTAAATGAGAAAATTAATGAAAAATATATAAAATAATAATAATAATTTTTATACCTAACACCATATACGAAAAAAGTAATAATTTCCCTGCCAGTACTTTTGTTGTTCCTTCCATTGTACAGAGCAGTGTTTGCGCGTCTTAGCAGGCTGTGTATAAGCCTCGTCTACGTGTTCTTCCCTATTATGTGCACCTTGATCTCGTTGAGAACATTTTGAATTGAATTTGGTAGTCTGTCCGACTGTATCATAAATGCAGAAGTCTGTTTTTCCGAGACACTATAATATCGGAGTCTTCAAATCAAGAGTGAATTAGTTCTTACTAGTCATGCGTGGTACATCCTCGACCACTTCGACACTTACCATCAGGTGATGTTGTGGTCAAATGCTTGCCTATTTAAAGAAAATATAAGGGAATCCTCAAATCCGAATTCCATACAAAATGTTTCGGACAAATACTCAAAAAGTACGCGGTATTATAGTAATTTCTTCACACTATTCTTTTCTCCATGTGACACAGTCACACAGTGACTTTAATTTATTTTTGGGTGATTTTGGGTCCTGATAAATTTTGATATTTCCTAGATAGATAACCAAAACACTGAAAAATTTGCAGCTCGCATCGCTCGCCGCGATCACATGTTGGTTATTGTATTTTAAGGTCCTGATAGAGAGATTTCCCCCCCACCCCATACTAGAGGGTGCTAGGGTAATGATTACACACGGGCGCAACATGGGCTAGAGTCGGCCCTGTAACGACATCGACAATAAACAATTCTTCCACGGGTGACGAAGTCGCACGCGGGTACAGCTAGTATATAATAATTGTGTTAACTTTCAACGCAATTAGATTAAATAATAAAGAAGTTCATATAAAAATCTCATTCCCGCCGTTTTGTACCGTTGTACCCGGGTGTCATTTGACTTGGGTGCAAAATCTCCAATTTTTTTACTCCTTCAGACCATTTTTTTTACCATTGACCTCCCGGATTTACCGGAGATCTTTTGTTTTTCATGAGGTCACCGTTTTGTTCATCAAATGCTCTGTCTCATGCACTACAAAGGGAAAAGCAAACAAAACTGTCCGTACAAGGCACGTTACCCATTTATGTCAATACGAGAAGACAGGACGCGCTGGTAAATGCGACTTATGAGTCGAATGTCCACATTATTAAAGCAGGCTTAGTAGCGCCGGGGGCGCACGAAACCGGTGGGACACATTGCCCTTTAGATCAACCAGCATTACAACCAGCAAAATGTAGAGACAAGCACAACAAATAAAAAATAATAATATGCCGTATCTTATACTCCACAAATGTTTAATTACCAGGCTATCCCATTTGGAAAACGTTTCATTTCGTAACCCTTGTCTATACAAAAGTGATATTTCGCAAACTTTTTTTTGACGTGTCTACACTGTCTACGTCTAATAAATCTATGAACGCCGGCTGCATGCACGAAAACGTAAATGTCATTGGTAACGCTGTCATTGTACGGTAACGGTCACGTTAAACTATCGTCCGAAAACCAACTTTACTGACAACCAATTTTTTTTTAATTCATTTTGTAGCATTTATTTATTTCAACCAAAAAAAACGCATAATCAGTTGCTGTTACTGAATATGGCACAAATCTTAAAAAAATGAAGACATTTCAGTTTTTTTGGTACCTAATTATAAACTTTTAATATAGCTGGCATAAAGTGGATGACTTGCTTGTAGTTTGGGTTGGTTTGCCATTCTTGCAGTCTGTATAGCTCTCATGTTATAGCTTGGAAACCCGCTGACGGGCAACATGCCCCTTTGTGCTCCGTCTCAACATAATGCGGGGTATAGCTGTCTCTATTAAACTAAGCTCAAATAATATTGGAAGGAATAGGATAAAATATCGGATTGTGCCACTTACTGTGAGTGCTTTTTACTGTATGGAGTATTTAATTAGAAGGTATACATTTTCTGGTACACATACCATTTTATATGAATGAACCAAAATTATACATGTATCATTTTTGGTTCATTCATTGTTTCTGTTTTTGTCTTTGTACTATTGTTTTTCTTTTTTTTGTGCGTATTTGTGTTTTTTGTTCTGTTACGTATAAATATAACGATTTGTTGCAATAGTTACTGTAATGTTATAGTCTAATGTCAATAATGTAAGTAAATCTTTGAATCATCCGACCAATATTATAAACGCGAAAGTTTGTAAGGATGGAGGGATGGATGGATGTTTGTTACTCTTTCACGTAAAAACTACTGAATGGATTTTAATGAAACTTTATAATAATATAGCCTATTCATCAGATTAACACATTGGCTACAATTTATAAAGATACCTGCGTAGACGTAGACGTAGACGAAGTCACGGGCACCAGCTAGTATAAAATAATCTTCAAGTCAACTAGCAAGCATATTTTATTCGGAATTTTACAAAAACCATTTGCTTTTAACGCAAAAGTGACGACATACCTGTTATTCCTTTTAGGTCGGTTAAAAAATCTTTTAATATTTTGAAAAATAACAGCATCTCTTTGAAAGTAGAGCCTTAATTTGTACAAGTAAATGTACCTACTTCCTCCAACATTTCCCCAAGCAAGGAAAAGTCAAAACGTTCCTATTTTCCAGGTTCTTTTAAACTGCATTTTACAAAACGGTAGTGACCATTGCCGCTTTTGTAAGGAGGCTATTCATTCCTGCAGAAAACTGCACGGAATTGGACAGGCAAACCCAATTACTGGGACAGCCTTGCTTTGGAAAACTTTTGTGACTTGTTTAAAGGATACTGAACACTGATATTTACATTTTTATGTAGGTACACTTAAGGCCAATCCTCAAATCCGAATTCCATACAAAATAATGCGGACAAATATTCAAAAAGTACGAGTAATTTCTTCACACTATTCCTTCGTCCATGTTTATTGATTTCGTCAACAAAAAAAGTGAAAGGTCATACTTTAATTTAGATTTTATACGTGTTTTTAAGTTAGTAGGGTTAATTTTAAAACACGAATAAAACCTAAATGAAAGTATGAAACATTTCACTTTTTTTGTTGACGAAATCAAAAAACATGGACGAAACGAATAGTGAGTGTTTGTCAGGATTCCCCTTAATGTTTTTTAGATAATCTATGAGAGTAGAACTTAGTATTACTAACTGCATGATGACACCGTGGCTTAGTTGGTACGAAGCTCGGTGTTCCGGGTTCGATCCCCGGCCGGGGCAAATATTTGCGTGACGAATACAAATGCTTGTTCTCGGGTCTTGATGTTGCGATGTCTTGTATGTGCCCATGCCACCTGCGTTACAGGGAATCCTAGTGCAGGGGTGCGAGTGTGTGAATGTTCAAAAAAAAAAAAAAAAATTGGCCACTAAATATGTTAAGGACTCTACTAGGCTAGTAGAGCGTACTAACTGGTAACGCAGCGCAGTAACAGCCATCTGCGGCTAACTGCATTAAAAGTCCATCCGAAAAAAAGGAAGCCTAGTATGAACAAAATTTCTAAAACAAGCTTTACTTCATTTCAGATTTCCATATTCTTGCTCACTCATAATAATATCATTATTTAAGGTGGTATCTGTTTGTTTTCTCTTTTTTTTTGAGAAGATTAAATTTTAAAACAAAGTTATGCAATTTTCAAGGTCCTAAAAAAATATGGTGATATGTTTTTCAAATAATCTGACTATAATAAATATTTTAAGACATGCTTTATAAATAAAATCAACAATTCTATTAATTTTGGCATCTCCAAAACATCACAGAACATAAAAAATCATGTTTCTGCTATATCCACTAACATTGTGTGTCTGTAAATTTCACGAAACCGCCTTTCAAAAGTTGACGAAATTCGATTCCAGTAAAGTTGGATCCAATTCGCAGTGGATAGTATTGCTCAGCAGATCCGAGGAAATCCAGAATTTTCGAATCCAGAAAGTTGAAGCCGCGGGGTGTCTGCGGGCACGTGTCAGATCTATGAGAAAATTTTGAAATTTGAAGAAAATTGTTACTACATATCGGCGTAAAATTGGAAAAACCGTTAGTTTGCGATTTATCGGCTTAAAAACGTTATTAAACTATAAAAATGATAATTAATAATAACTACGCAGGCAAACCCGCGGGCAGCTACTATTCATTTTATTATATAAGGTATACTAACTAAACAATCTACGCGAAAATAAAAATTATCTTGATGACACGGATGGTCGAATGGCAAGTGTACTGCCACGCCCGGTGTCGCGGGTTCGATTCCCGCTTCAAGACAAACATTTGTGTGATGAACATCGGTGTTTGTCCTGAGTCTAGGTGTTTTCCAAGTATGTATTTACAAAAAAAGAGTATTTAAGTTTTCCATCAGCCATCTGGTTCCCATAGTACAAGCTCTGCTTAGTTTGGGGCTAGATAGCGTTGTTTGAAATGTCCAATTATTTATTTATTTTACTTCCTGGAAATTAAAAATTATAAAGGATCATGAAAACCTTATGAAGGTAAAAATAATAAACAAGGTCAAATTCAAGAGGGATGTGGTGAATCGATTTAAATTTTCCCGGACCTCCAAAACAAATCATAAATCTGAATAAAAAAATCCTACCACTTAACGAAAAATCTTAGAACATTTCCGCGAGCACAGACTTTATCATTTAAATTGGTTTACCGAAAAAATGCGATTAAAAACTTTTTGTTTAAACAAATATTAAAAGTTGCTGCGGTTAGCCAAAAACAAAACAGAGAAGGAGCAAGGTAACCAAACATAAACAGTGACGTAGTCAGGAAAAAAGAAAAAGGGGGGTTCAATGGCGTGACCAGTCGAAGAAGGCTTATCGTTAAAAAACCCTCTACGAGAAAATGACTATAATAACTCCAAAAATGTTTTTCTTATATTTGTAGATACCTACACACGTGTTGAACCAAAATCCCTGCGTGATATAATTTACTTTTTGATGTTTGTTTGATATAATACAAGAGTTTTATAAAATTCAAATATTGAGGTTTATTGCACTGAAATTCTGCAAAACAGTTTTCAGGGTTCAAAATATATGGTGTATAGTGATGAGTAACAAGTATGAGTAAACTGTATGAAATTAGGTGGTGTATCTTAAATGCCAGTGTAAGTTTGTACAAGGCATAAGTTGCCCCAAATAACATTCCTGAGTTACATCCCTGGTCGCGATACTTTGAAAAATTCTCAAGTTAATTTTAAATCTCTGAAAAAGTCTACCAACTCATCACTCAGTCGCAAGAATGAAGGTTTCCGTTTTTAGTAACTCTGTGTTAATCTGACCCCTACTTTTGTAACCCCCTATATAAAAAACATAACTTGCATTAAAATTAAACCCAAACAACTTTTTAGAAGATTCGTAACAGAGGTTTATTGCCCAGCTACATATAAAACTATTTTCTGGAACGGCTATTTTGTCGATAGCCTACGTTTCCTAAAAAGCTATTATATTGGGGCTTTAAGAAATTTATAATTTGAGAAGAATATTAAAATGTCTTACAAAACTGTTTTATAAAACATGTGAGTTCAGTGTACATTTATTTCTTAAATGTTTTGTGTGTGCTATTTTAAAACACTTGCTTAACGGTGAAGGGAAAAATCGTTAGGAAACCAGGCATGTCATAGAACCTAAAAGTTCTAAAACATGTGTTAAAGTGCACGAAAGTAGCCTTATTGAGGCGCACTTGAAATCCTTTTACCACACTGGTTCGTAAGAAATCGCCTGCCGGGGCGCGCCTGTCGGATATCATCGGTGATTTTGTAACAGATTTGGTGTCAGAAAGTAGCAGGTGTTTTGTGTAATCAGATATACAGATTGTTCGGTAGGTATACTTTCATGCCTAGCGGCTAGTAATAATTCATAAAACCGACTGCAAATAGTAGGGGTAACTAAGATGTAAAGGCCACGTGAGAAAGTTCCACGCACGGGGGTATATCGCAACCCTAAATAATTCATAGCTAAGTAGTACGTGCCAGTGCCGAATCTCAATTCGCAACTTCATTGAAATTGAGAAACATGCTATATTTGAGAAGGTTTAAAATAGGCTTCGATGGATGATGATGAGTTAGTAGGTAAAGTAAGTAAAAAAAAAAGATTGAAAGTAAGTAGGTATTATATTGGTACCTTTTTACACTTAAGGGTTAAGTGGTGTTTGCCTGTAATTGGTTACTTTAGGTATCTTAAGTCTTTTAGAATTTATCTTAAATATAACACGTTTTCCTGTATTGACTGTCGGTAAACCTTATAAATAAAATAAAAATAAAATGATGGATGTAAAAAGAATGAAATTTTAGGCCACGTGATTCCGTGAACTGAAAGAAGTCTGTTAGAAGTTTTCTAACGCATTGTTATTTTTAAAATTTGAAACAAAAGGAGCTTACCATTTTGGCTCCCTACTTATTTAAAAAAAAGTTATATAAAAAAGTGTTCCCTGCAGGCATTCATCTAGATAGAATAAACAGTGGCAGATGTTTTTATTTTTATTTTATGTGTTCTGGTTTTAAGGAAACTGCCAGCTAGCTGGTTATATTAGATATACCTACTGGGCGTATGTGGCTAGACATCAAAATTTCTCAAAATGGATGAGCGCTATATAGTGGTGTTGCGTCGTTCAATGTGAATCAAAGTTCTTTGTAGCACTTTTCTACACTCTAAAAAAGATGGGTATTCCCCAGGGTACAAATGCAAAATTGCAAGCTGGTTTACGAGCTTTCACGGCCTGTCGCCATAAATAAATCCCCAATCGCGCAAATGCAACTATCATTCCGAATGATCATTAAAGTGGAAAGCCCCCGTTTTATAGCTAGGCCGCAAATACTTATAAAAGAAAAAGTTTGTGTGTTTGTCTAATTTAAAACCCTTAGATGTCTAAATGTAAAGTTAAACAAATGTCTACCTAGATGTTAAACAGCTGTTGGTTCTCCAATAAATAAGTAAATAAAAATAATGACTTTTCAACGTTTCTAGATAGCTAGGTAGCGTAGAAGTTAGCTGCAT
Source organism: Lobophora halterata (assembly GCA_932526365.1). Classification (NCBI taxonomy): domain Eukaryota; kingdom Metazoa; phylum Arthropoda; class Insecta; order Lepidoptera; family Geometridae; genus Lobophora; species Lobophora halterata. The sequence continues at coordinate 1,017,193 of OW052007.1, forward strand.
AAAGTAAGTGTTTTGTGAAATGCGATTTAATTAGTGTCAAAAAATGGCTGCGTTTATTTTAAGGACCTAGATATTTTATGTAGTCAAGGAACGACATCAACAACTTCTTTATTTAATTCATTGATTTATTATGTAACTATTCTATTTAATTTTATAAGAGCATAAGCTAACTACTACAATATATATATATATTGCAAAATTTACAAAAGGAAACAATTGGGCCACCCATAGACCGTTGCAAGCGATCTACAGGTATCTCAACTGCTCCAACTCGATTCCCGAAAGCAGCGTGCAGAGGATACTGGCTTGCCTCTTTAGTTTGCTATTAAAAACATATTTCACTTATCTATATTTTGTGAAAGCTGCAAAGTCACGCGCGCCAGTTAGTGAGGGGTTATAGTGGGCGCAGTAAAGTGCAGTTTTATGCCCTGGATGCTGGGTTTTTATTTCACTCGTCGACTGGAGATCCTTTTTTCTGAGTCACGCGATCGTGTGATTCTAGATCCAACGGCTTTTTTCCGTTGGCGTTTATTTATTTTTAAGTAGTTGGATGGTTACAACCAAACTCATGTTTCTTATATAGGGATTTTTAAACTTCCGTTTTAAAAATTTGTTGCCTTTGATGGGGAATGGTGGGAAACTGCTAAAGATCGAGAAAAGTGGAGAGATTTGGGAGAGGCCTTTGCCCAACAATGGGGAAAAAAGGCTAATAAAAAATGAGTTTTTTTTCAGGTCAGGTCAGGTCAAAATATTCGTGGTAGTCGTATATATTATAATTATTAATAATTATTAATTAAGGTAATTTCCTTCAAGATTCAAGATTCAAGATTCAAGATTTTTATTCGCCAGAACATAGTATATATAGTATGTTGTTAAAGAATATTATTAGTCCCTTATGTTCTACCATTTATGGTGTGCGAGTTACAGTGAATGAATATAATACAATACTATCAAATGGTATTTAAATGTCAAAGTTAATTAAAATTTTTAACAATACCTACTACTTAACTATAACAATATTAAACAGCACAATACACTAGCATATAACTCTGCCTACTTCCTTTCATAATTAAGTGTTTTTTTTATCTAATTTAAAAAGAAAATTTCTGTAATAGATACCTACCCATACTCTACCCAACATAAAAGTCATAAGCAAACGGATAATCTGGATTGGATGGTATTTATAATGCACCAGCGATGTAAGATCGCACTTCATCTCGACACCAAGATGCATGTCATCATGAAGCGTCGTTAGATATAATTCAGTCTAAAAATGCACGCCCTTCACTCACACGATCAGTAAAGGCATGAGTGCCATACTAAAATAACTACTTCTTCATCTTCGTGTCACTAGTTCTTTCCAACCAGTGTGGTGAAAGGATTTCAAGTGCGCCTCGAAGAGGCTCCTTTCGTGCACTTGACACATGTTTTCGAACTTTTTGGTTCTACGACATGCCGGTTTCCTCACGATGTTTTCCTTCACCGTTACGAGAACGTGGGATGCATACATATTATTTTTCGACCGAAAAACCCCATTTACGCATGACTGCCACCGGGATTCGAACCCGCGACTATCAGATCGCAAGGTAAGGGCCTCATCCACTCGGCCACCACGTCCGTCGTAACTAACTCACTCACTAACTCGTAAATTACTACTAGCAATAGTAGGCATGCATTCTTAGACTGTAAGAACTCTACCTCCTGTAACTTCTGTCTGGCCGCTTAACGACGTCGCTAGTGATAAGAATTGTAAATTTTACAGCCTCCACTGACGTGCATGAGGTTCAATGGCATTCATAAAAGAGATGGTGTATGAACGCGTTTTATGAGTAGGTACTGGGATTTACCTTTTTTGTTTGTGATGGACTTACCATTTACCACCGCTAATATGTACAGTTGGAAAATATGTATTATTGTAGCTTAAACCACCAATTTTCAGTAGCTCAGATCTCCAAACACAAAACCGGAAATTTTCCGTACCGTTGTTCTTCCGAAATAACTAACGTATTTCCGATACAAAACGACATATAGTCACTTTTCGAATACGAATCAATCAATCAGTCAATGTTCTAGCTGATTCTACTTTTTCTGCTGTCACTGATGTCTGTAAACATAGGTACCTGACCTTAGTGTTTGCTCGCTTCCCTTATATTATTAAAAGGTTTGTAAGTTTAAGTTCTTTAGTAAGATGGTCATATAAAGGACCAATGTCCTTGGATAATTTAGGTATTTGTACCTACTGCCATTTTATTTGTTTAGTTAGAAACAATGATTTAAAAAGGACGTAACTTATTTATTTATTTTAACACTTTAACACATACATATGTATGACTTAATGCTATCATATTTTCTAGCAGTCAACACGGGCGTGCAAAATATATGGTGTGGCGTGTCATTTAATACAATCCAAAAACAAAAAGTGTAGAAAGTAATAAAAGTGGTAACTTATTAATAAGGTAAAAAACTTAATTGATTGTAAACGTTTTTCGGCTACTTCTTCGGTCTTAGCGGTGGTCGACCGTTATTTCCTGAAAATTTGCGTGAGACCAAACAGAAAAAACTTAATTGATTGTAAACGTTTTTCGGCTACTTCTTCGGTCTTAGCGGTGGTCGACCGTTATTTGCTGAAAATTTGCGTGAGACCAAACAGAAAAAACTTAATTGATTGTAAACGTTTTTCGGCTACTTCTTCGGTCTTAGCGGTGGTCGACCGTTATTTCCTGAAAATTTGCGTGAGACCAAACAGAAAAAACTTAATTGATTGTAAACGTTTTTCGGCTACTTCTTCGGTCTTAGCGGTGGTCGACCGTTATTTGCTGAAAATTTGCGTGAGACCAAACAGAAAAAACTTAATTGATTGTAAACGTTTTTCGGCTACTTCTTCGGTCTTAGCGGTGGTCGACCGTTATTTGCTGAAAATTTGCGTGAGACCAAACAGAAAAAACTTAATTGATTGTAAACGTTTTTCGGCTACTTCTTCGGTCTTAGCGGTGGTCGACCGTTATTTCCTGAAAATTTGCGTGAGACCAAACAGAAAAAACTTAATTGATTGTAAACGTTTTTCGGCTACTTCTTCGGTCTTAGCGGTGGTCGACCGTTATTTCCTGAAAATTTGCGTGAGACCAAACAGAAAAAACTTAATTGATTGTAAACGTTTTTCGGCTACTTCTTCGGTCTTAGCGGTGGTCGACCGTTATTTCCTGAAAATTTGCGTGAGACCAAACAGAAAAAACTTTATTGAAATTTTGGGCATACCAAACCTATTTATGCTCTAGGCCTGTGTCCGTTGTATTCGTAGGTGTGTATCCGTTGATGACCACTCGACAGATTAAGGAGCTTCTCCACGTGCTCTTAATCGATTGCCTGCTATCCACTGAGCTTATATTGATTGCTGTGTGTTGAGCGAGACAGGGATTATCAACAAAGTGATGATAACACTGAAAAACATGGCTTTAATAAGATCAACAGAGTAAAAGTTTCTTATCGTTCCCATAAATTTTGTTTTTTTTTGCCCTTGGTGTTCAAAATCCTAATTGTAAATGACGACACGAATGATCGAGTGGCAAGTGTGTTAGACTGCCACGACCGGTGTCGCGGGTTCAATTCCCTTTCAGGACAAATATTTGTGTGATGAACATCGGTGTTTGTCCTGAGTCTGGGTGTTTTCTATGTATTCTATGTATGTATTTACAAAAAAAAGTATATAAGTATTCTATCCGTGATCTGTTTCCCATAATACAAGCTTACTTAATTTGGGGCTAGATTTTGTTGTGTGGAATGTCCAAACATTTTTATTTTTTATTTACCTAGTTTTTGGGTTAATCATAATCAACCACGCTGAAAGTACTAAACTGATTCCGTTGAAATTTGGTTTCAAAATATTTTTTATTTTTTATTTTAACAATACAATATTAGAAAACCTTTGATTTGAAACTCACTACGCGTTCGATCTTTACAATTCACACAGCTCGTGAATTAAAGAAAAATCCGCGTACAGTCGCGAGCACTCGTCGTTCCGGTACACTCACGTGCAAACGTCCACGTGAAAATTTAATCAGTGCTACACAGGAAATGCGGCGGCCGCGCACGTTGCCGCCTTTTTGCACCGCGATTCGATTTCCGTTAGATCGGTAGTAGATTTTTAAAAAGCCGAAGATATTTGAGAAGATAAAAACAATATTTGTTTAAATAAATTGTCTACATCTATATCTGTATGTATGTTTATGTCCTCAAAATTTTTGGCCAGATTGGGACTTGCACCACCTTGAGATATTGTCAAGCGAATGAAGAAAACAAAAGGTGAAAAGTCATCGAAAATATTAGGGTAACTCTATCACCGCTTAGCTCAGCATTTTCGAACTGCAAAAAACAATTTTCTAATTGGCCATAAATTGCGACTCCTGCGGACTTAAAAACATCGGCCAATAGAAATTTTTCATTGCTACAAATCGATGGATATAAATCAACTGAACAATAAGTAAGGCTGTTCAACAATGATTCGATGCGACGTGTTCTATAAAGTCTAGCTTTGAGTACCCCATCTAGACATCATCCTGCGTTACAAACGTTTACTACTACAACGTTTAAAACCCATAAATGAAAAACGTTCAATCACAATTTAACTTATATAAAAATGGCCTGAAAAGGATCTAAGAATTTATTAGGCACAGTCAGCTGCTCAGACATGTATACACTCCCAAGTTTTTACATTTATATTACTTTTAATTTTGTAAAGACAAGAGCACGCAAGCATTTTCAAATTAATGTAGTCCTCTTGTTAGAATTATTGTCAAAAGAAGAATGTTTTTGCAAAATTAAGAGTAAAATATAAATGTTAAAGCTTGGGAATGTTTACATGTATGTGCAGCTGACTGTACCTTAACAATTTATACATCTGACTGTTATTTTTTGAATATTATAAAAACGAGCGAGCCATATCGCATACCTGATGTGCAACATCTGACACATCTCAAAAAAAAAAAAAACTAAGAGTACGGTCATAATATTATTTATTCTTTGGTATGGTTTCATGAGAAATGTTTTTATGATTTAAAGGAATTTTTCAGTCAAAGTATGTAATTAATGAAAATTTTTATGTATGTGTATTGCTAAATTAAATAATATGTTTATATTTTATCAACTAATTACTAAGTAAAAAATAAGCATGCACAAAAATGCAATTTAATAAGTAATGTAATATTTGTATGCCATTTCCTGGTGAAACATGCATTTGTACTGTTAACATATATATAACACCATACCTACCGTGTTTCTGACAAATAAAATATATTTATCTTTATCTTTATCTCACTTTGCTAATAAACAAGATTTAAATTTGGAATGATTCTATTTACTTAATTTTTCTGAGGTCGCTACCATCTGTCGGCCAATTTCCTGCTTACACACACACTTCCGTCCCATTTTTACGAAATTAACAAATTGACAGACAGCGAGAGCAAATATGATACGCATCAATACGGTAAAAAATGTCATACGCTAGAATCACCTTTTCCTAGTTGAATATGTGTGTCGTAGAACTGTTCTGAGAAAACAAAAGTCATAAATTCCTGCTCACAGCGGCCATAGTTTCCGAGTGTCAATGGTTAGCTGGGAGGTAGAGAATTGTGAAAATTGCAGTTTGGTTCGCTTTGGTCTCTGGGCGAACCAGACTTGTTGGGTTTATTGCCGTATGCCATCAGATTTGTCCAGACTAAGACAGATTTACACCTCTTGTTACCCACCAAATAAGATTACCGGCAAGTAACATAAATGCTGTGGCAAGAGATTAAGACTTTATAGTTTTTCGTAGGCTCTCGTAGATTTTTCTGTTCAAAAAATCTATTCAAATTAAAATTCAAAATATTTATTTCAAACTTTTAGTCCATAAAAGTTGGTACAAAATTCCTTTTAAGAAGAAAAAAACATTAAAATAAAATTATAATATTATAACACGTGCTTAGCGGTGAAGGAAAACATCGTGAGGAAACCAGCATGTCATAGAACCCAAAAAGTTCGGAAAACATGCGTCAAGTGTACGAAAGGAGCCTGTACGAGGCGCACTTGAAATCCTTTCACCACGTCCATCCTTTCATTTTCCTAGAGTAGGCCAGTGCCCCAGCTGTGGGAACATTATGAGCTAGTTATTATTCTAGACAATATTTAGTCCTTGACAATATATATTGCCAGTTGGTATGCGTTAGTCGATCAGTTTTTTATAAAAATGTATTTCCTGCGTTACGAATGCGTGAAAATAAATTCAAATTAACTTAACTGTATCCATTTACGTTTTACATAAAAATACGGTTCGAAAGCCCCTGTGATGGGATAGAACCTTGGAGTAATAATTTGAGTAAATGCTTTTCAAGCATGAACCAAAACTCTGATCATACCTCAAGCATAAGATTGAGGCCATCTAGTATGTCAGTCTGACTGACTGACTGACTCTCTGACTCTTTGATGCGTCTTGTATGTTTAATTTAATAGTACCATTATCATTAAAAAAAACCTATTATAGCAGTCGTGTGGCCTCTTCTAAGGTGTACCACTAAGCCTAATCTTCGGCAAAGCTCATTTATTTTTTGCCAGCGCAAATCCATTTAGCCAATTTTTGGGCTCATAATTATTTTATTTTATCATAATCAATCATATAACAATTCAGCTGATATTTGTCACCGAAATAATAGATATATAAAAATTCAAAAAATCCAATATGGCAGCTATTTGCCTATCCACAGTCGTAAATGCTTTGCGTATTTTGACAGTTATAATCTGAAAACAGGACTCAGGCGTTTATGACACACGGTTTTTTACACGCTACAAGCCAGCGACTTTACTTGTAGCGTGTTAACTCGCCCAGTGTCATCGGCTTTTTTTACAATCTGCTTGTTGACAATCTTTACCAAAAGCTAACACGCTTATAAAAAAACCGTGTGTCATCGACGCTTTAAGCTGCGCTGTCTAAAATCTTTACTCGTGTAACATACGATAGGCCGAGCACACATGTTATGCATCATTCGGATATTGGGTTCGTGTGTAGCTGGCTTTATGTTACAGCGTGGTGATCCGTTCGTGTCGCAAAACCACTGAACCAAATTACACATCCATTTTATTTCGTGTTAACATTATTAAAGTAAATAAATAGACTTGTGACATGCTCTATTACTCTTTGTTTTCACTATAGATCAATGTTATAGAACTTTCAGCTTATTTTTTTTTTTTTTATTATTAGGTTCATAAAACTGGTTGAACACAGTAATAAAAATAGACAAATAAAAACATGAACTATCAGATTAGTGTTACAACCTTCTTGATATGAACACTGCATGCAAATTAATATTATACATAGCTCTGGAAATTAATACTATTTAATAAAAGCTTATCTAAATATTATAACTTAGAAAAAGTCTCTTGATGGAAGAGACAGATGACGAGAATATGTCAATTTCGTGACAAACTTCATTATAAGACGAACACATTCTATAAATTGGAGAGTGCTGACTGTATTTTCTATGACAGATAGGAAAGTTGAACGTTTTTCTATTCGGAAGGCGGCTAGAGATACGAGGAATTTAATTGAGTAGTGTTGATATAATGTAAATGAAAGAAATAAATAAAATGTATTTATTGGGTTCATAAAACCAGGATTAAATATTATACAAAATTTCCTTGCTTTTATAAAATAGGATTATTAAGAACATAATATACATCATAGTGCCTATGCATACCTACTTTGGTAGTGCATAGGTGTTGTGCTTAGATAGATAAATGCCTCACTTTGTTTACCTGAATGAAGTACTAATGCCTACTTGCACCAAACTGTCAAAGACCCTAAGCAATGATTTAACTCGCTTGACAATTCTCAACGGTCAGAATCTATACTGTTAAGATCTACCAAGCGAGTAAAGTAATTTCTTAGGGACTTTCACAGTTTGGTGCAAGTAGCCTTAAGTAGGTTGAATAATATTTATTGCTAATACTATGAAGAAGAGCAATGAGTATACTTATTAAATATTGGTAATTTATAAATGTTGTTATAAAATTATTTCTAAATATCTACCTATAACCGGAAAATAAATATCCATTCTCAACCATGCCGAAACTACTTAGCCTATTAAGCTAAAATTTGATTATTTTTACACTTTAATACTCAAAATTTAAATTTCCCGATCACTATTATTTGGGTGTCTTCAAGGCAAGAGTGAATAGGATTATTCTAGATAAGCGTGCTACATCGTCGATCACATCGTCACTTACCATCAGGTGAGATGGTGGTCAAACGCAAGCCTATATAAAGTAAAAAAAAATAAAAAAAAAATGAACCCGTTAGATGAATCTGAATAAGCTGATAAACTTTTGCACAAAAGGAGCCTCATCGAGGCGCACTTGAAACCCTTTCACCACACTGGTTCGAAAGAACTAGAGACACGATAAGAAGAAGCTGATAAACTGATAATAGTTAATAGTTTATTTATTTGCTGTATATATTGTACATGAGATCTTAAATTATACTTATTATGAGTACCAAACATAAATGTAATGTAACTGACTACTATTTTGAACCAACCGTATCTATGTCGCAGGCATATTGTATAACTCGGCATGTTACAAACGGCATCGTCCGTTTACAAACGCTCGCTGTTTTGTAATATTTCGAAGGCAAATTGTAAATTGCCTCGGCATTTTGTAATATGCCCCAACATTGGTGGACCATTCAAACGCCGTTTGTAAAATAACATAAAAAACACTAAGGTGTCCATGGAATCTGGTGCTTTTAAAGGACACGACCGTCGAGCAAGAGGTTAGAATGATTAAAATTACGATCCAGATAAAAGTTATTGCAAAACAGCGAGCGTTTGTAAACGGACGATGACGAGTTATACAATATGCCTGCGACATCTCTATATGCGCAGTTAAAACTATAACTAACAAAAAATACAAGTTTTCATAGCGACATGCTTATTTGCTTTAAAAGCGAGCGAAATCTCATCTAATTCGTTTGTTCCCACTCCCACTAAAACCATTATTGCCACGATATTCAAAGAAAACACACAACATTGCGTTGTTTTTCCACTAGACGTTTTAATTTCCTACGCTGTTTGGTGTTTTGAATGGGAGCCAGTGGCGGACTGGAGCCACAGCCAATTGGAAATGGCTACTCTACTTTATACTCACGGTATTGTACTGTACACTAATCGTAGATCTTTAAATAGATGAAAAGAACTATAAAATAATAATTTATAATTTAATTGAAAATTAAGAAACAGTGACCGTAAACATCATTGAAAGGTCACAAGAAAGCAAAATACGCTATTTCGTTTACTTGGATGATTCATATTTTTTCAGTAATTTTATTTTCAACAATAAAAAATAACTATAAATTTCTATGGGACAATTTTAGAGTATACTTATCCTTTCAAGTATATTTTTTTAAATCAGTTAATAAATGACGAAGTTCTGAGGTAACAAACATAAAAATAGAGAAATAAACAACTGAATGGAGAACCACCTCCTTTTTAGGAAGTTGGTTGAAAATACATTTTACATAAGACCACTACTAAAACTGAAACGCGAAGACCTTCGCCTGATGGTAGGGATAATCACAGGCCACTGTGACCTCAATCATCACCTCTTCAAGATAGGAGCCACTAGGGTTTGTTCCCGGGAATTCTCGTCCCGGGAATTCCCGGGAAATCGGTCGGTCTCGTACCCGGGAAATTCAGCTCGAGAAAAGTCGAGACATCGAGAAGTTTAAATAAACATTATTTTTAATTGGATACGCTGAAGACTTATTCAATCGTCTATACCCCACTGTTCCCACTACTACAGAACCTTCGACAGGAAATAATTCAGAAGTTGTCGAAGCAGGCGTAAGCGAATCAGAAACTTAACAAGACAGCTTTGCAGCTCAATTAGAGAGAGCAATAAAAGGTGTTTCGAGAAATGGTGAATCAACTAATGCTGTGGTGCTTTCCAAATCAATTATAAAAAAGAGTTTTTGCAATTTGAAAAAACAGGCAAGAGGACCCCTAATCTGGAAACACTATACAAAGCATTAATTTCAGTCAAGCCGACTTCAACAGAAAATGAAAGGGTATTTTCCATATCGGGAAATGTGGTCAGTAAGATTAGGAGCCGGCTGTCTGATAAATCTATTAATGCTTTGGTTTATCTTAAGGCATATTTCATAAGAATTAATAAGCAGGCTTAAAGACAGTTATATTTTTCGTATTAATAGTAGATAGATATCTCTTATTTATTTACATAAAAACTGCCAAAAATTGTGATACCATACCACCCACATAGTGAGATTAGTGAGTGATCTTTAGTTATGATGAGAAAAATTATGATTGTTTTTAGTTAAGATGTTTGTTTTAAGCTGATTGTTAACAGAGATTTTGTTTTTTATTAAAGATTAGTGAGATTAGTTATAATAAGAAGAAGTATGATTGTTTTTAGTTAAGATGTTTGTTTTAAGCTGATTGTTAACAGAGATTTTGTTTTTTATTACAGATTAGTGAGATGAGATTAGTAATGATAAGGAGAAGAAGTATGATTGTTTTTAGTTAGCAATTTTGTTTTGAGCTGATTTTTTATTGAGAACTTGTTTTTTTTGTTAAAAATTATGTTGATTTTTTTCATGTAAAATAAACACAGTTAATTAAAGACTCTTTTTATTATATAAACAAAAATTTAGACGTATTTTATTTTTTCTCGACAACCCGAGAAGACCCGAGAAATCAGGCTCGAGAAGTCTCGACACCCGAGAACTAAAAAACCTCGAGAAATCGGAAACCCTAGGAGCCACAGACATAGATATCTGCAGGGGCTGCCTACTAGACCAGGAAACAGTGGAGCACGTGGTGATCTACTGTCAAGCGACAGAGGAGAGTAGGATCAAGACAGGCTTGCGCAAGTTATTGGACTCCTCTCCACCTAATGTGTCAATAAGCACGCTATTGGAACTGTGCTGTCATCAACCCAGGGTCCTGCTCCGTTATTTTAAGGAGCTAGGATGGCTGGGGCAGGGTTAAGTATATATCGGGGGGCAATGCACAATGCACCCTACAACGGGAAGCCAGTGCAGACCGCTGTACTCCCTTTTTAGAATTAGAATTAAGACCACTAGAGGACTTTTGAAAACTTTTGCATTAGTATGAATGAATGAATATAAATGCTTTATTGTACACCATACAACAAAAAACAATACCATAGAGAAAGAAACATTACAAAATTTAGTGCAATAGGCGGTCTTATTGTTATTAAGCGATCTCTTCTAGACTTAACTTTGAGTAATAATTTTTTTTTTTGCATTTTATGTCAGTTAGTTTAGTAATATTTGTCTGCAGTTTTTAATTTTACTCGTTCACCAGATGTTCTCCGGCAGCTATGGCGGGCCCTGGCGGTTTCAGGCGGTTTCAGGCGGATTTTATTGAACGTGTACCGGCCGTCTGCTTTTTTAATAATCTTTGTTGTCTTGCGAATCTTTTTTGCCGCAGCATTCCGTGGATACCGCTGCCTCCGCTGCCGTTGCCGCCCGTTTGCCGCCCTGATTGCGGCGGCGCTAAGTTGGGAATAATTGGTTTCTTTGCGGTCTGTAGGAATGTTTTTGTGGTAACTATTTTTGGATGGAAACGGTTGGAGGCATAGAAAAATCAAAGTATAGGTAGATGGAATCTTTTTGGTGTTTGAAATCTTTTTGGCTTATTTAAGCCAACTTTAAGTAGGTACATTTTGGTAGATAAATATTATGGGTTAAAATATCTATTCCTTTTAATCAATATTAATATTATTATAAATGTATACACTCCCCATAAAATAGTTTGCTCAGCGCGCCTAAAAAGTTTAAATAAAGTAACAACAAGGAAGGTAAGGTCTGTATTAAAGATACTCCTTTTTGGCCTCCATTGATTCAATTATTTCAAAGTACAAGGAAAACTTTACCTTGAACCCATAGCTGAAAAACGATGTTCCTATAGAACACCAAGATAGACAGTATCAAACCAAAATGGAGTCGTAAGACAGGACGAAAAAATGTCAGACACCTTGTCAATAAAAATGAAATATCTCTATTTTCAAATTATGCTTGTCAATTTTTACGATGTATTTTTATTAACAATAAAAACGCCTAATAGTTTTAATATATAGCATTTATTTAGCCCTGTTACTTTTCTCTTTCGAAAATTAGCAACGGACCAAAATGTACTAGAAATTACCCAATGTGGCTCTTTTTTTTGTCGCATTTTTAATGTACCACATTATGATTCTATACTTTCTGTACCTTATTAACAAAATTACGGGCGTTTTATCCCTTCGATATGCTAACTGTGATGTACTAGAAGTTAGCCAATGTGGCTCCTATTTTATCGCATTTTCAATGTACCAAATTGTGATTCTATACTAGAATACTTCTGTAGGTACCTTATTAACAAGATTACGGGCATGTTATCCCTTCAATATGCTAACTGTGTAGGGTTGAAGCCCGGAGGCCAATAACTCACCGAAAAGGCCTTCCCATGGCGGGAGTAAATGCTATTTACAAAACAAATGAATCCGACCTATATAGCTAAAAGAATTCAAAAGGAAGCGAGTTTGTAAGAAATGAAAATTAATATTTATGCGGCTGGCATTCATGCTTTGTAAAGTTTTTGTAGTGAAAACGAATATGCGGCTTTATTATTATTATTTATTTAAAACGGTCATACCATTTGACTTATTAATATATTACACATTATTATTACAAATTATATATACATTATGTTACAAAATATATCTAATTATATTACAAAATATATTACTACTACATATATTTATTTAATTCTTATATAATTATAGGTATATATTTTTAAATAAAAACAAAACAATTTTCTATTTTATTTTGTACAGATTAAACAATTATAGGTTTTTGTAGCGGACAATTATTATTATTATATTACATATTATATTACATTACATCAACAAAAAAAAACCTGAAATATTATATTCCATACAAAATGTTTCGTTCAAATACTCAAAAAGTACGCCGTATTATAGTAATTTCTTCACACTATTAGTTTCGTCCATGTTTTTTGATTTAGTCAACAAAAAAAGTGAAAGGTTTCATACTTTAATTTAGATTTTATACGTGTTTTAAAATTAACCCTACTAACTTAAAAACACGTATAAAATCTAAATTGAAGAATGAAACTAATCGTGTGAAGAAATTACTATAATACGGCGAACTTTTTGAGTATTTGTCCGAATCATTTTGTATGGAATTCGGATTTGAGGATTGGCCTTAATCAAAGATAATAAAAATAATACAGCAGAAATTACAACCTGAACTAACAGCAACAGAACTTTAAGAGTAAGCACATAAAATCCCTATAGGTCTTTTATAACTTCATCCACGCTTACCCATTCAAGTTAGCGCTAGTTAGCTATAATAACAATTTGTGACAAACTTTTCAATTCTTGGCAACCGTATGTCCCCACACTATCTAGAAAGAAGAAGGGGGACAATTAGGACCACAATTAGAGGCAGTGTGTCTCAGATTAGTGCACAATCCACATGCTGTTTGTCGCACAACAATGCTTGCCAACTAACTATTAAGACGTCCGATATTTTCGGTTTATTACTGAAAATGGACTGTTGCAAATAAGCGCCGCAATGGTGGATTCTAATTGTGTCAGCGTACACGGAGAAAAAAATCGTTATAGTTACCAAAATTCCGTTTGAATTTGTGACAGCAAGAATAATTTAGTAACGATTACAATAATAATAATTTTCACTTACGAAATTTAATTACGATTACAATATAATAATAGTTCTAGCTATCGAAAGTTCATTTATGGTACAAGAAAATATAGTATAGTTTACAATTTTAGTCTTACCATCTCATCTTTTCTCTTTATAACTGTGTGGGATTTTTTATCAACGATTCATAATGTCAAATAAGGGTTACAATGGTGGGTTCTTATAACATACGCAGTGTTGCTCGTTGGATGTTATTTTCCCAACGGGTCACATTGTAGGACTAAGTGAGACATGTTTTGGTTTTCATTTGGTTTTAATTGAAATTGACGTTAGAAAAGTATGGTTATGGAAGATGTTGTAAAAAAATTTTAGAAGGATAAATTTAGGCTTCTACAATTTTTTTACAACATCTTCCTCCGTCATTTTACTCCGTCTCACGTTTTACAACATCAGAAAAAGAACTCATTTTTGCAGTGGTTATTTGCTGTTGCAAAATTTTACAATTCGCTAATTCATCCAAAGTGTATGAGTTGACAAACGAACCAAAATACGCGTGTGAATCAACGTTTTATATCAAAACTTATCATTATTCTAGCTTGAAAGCTATCTGTTAGAGAAAAGCGGTGTATATGCTTAGAAATCCAACGTTTTACCACCAAAAAATACGAGTAGGTACCTATATAGATAAGAGTTTCTATGAATTTCAAATTAGAAGCAAAGAGCCATGAAATTTCCGAAAATCTCAACCAAAATGTTGTGGAAGCTGTGCTACGTCTCTCGTGGCTTTTCAACCGTTTGCCCAACCAGTGGTTTTAATATAGCAAAGTAGATGCATCTCGTTTCAAACGGTCCGCAATATTTTTGAATTTGTTACGGAGACTTAGCATATGAATATGCGAAGTATTGTATTGTTTATGCAAAATAGTATAAAATGCAGTGGAGTCACGAATTTATGTATTCCCACTTGAATGATGAATAAGAAAATGGGTCGGTAATTTTGTTACTCTCAAAAAATGTAACCATATTTTTTGTTTTGATATTATGTTTAACGAAAGCGAAGGAAATCGGGCCAAACTTTTTTTCCCTATTTTCTTCGCCTAAGTCAAGGTTAAGCCGGATTCGGTGCCTTAACCGTTAATGGCTTTAATTTCCATTATTTTCCAATACAGTAATCTGCACAAAATTTGCCAAAACCACAGAAGCAGCAGTAACAATGTAATGAGAATAGCGGAGCTGATAGCCAACTATTTGCCGCAGCCAGGTATGATGGTCCTGTAATGTAGTGTACTGTCGGGGAAAACAGGCTTAACTTTTAGAAATTTTAAACATTGTTTTTTTAATGTTTTCTGTCAATTTATGGAAAATACTCAGAAAAATGAAGTAAATCACATCCTTCTAAATTTAAATGAGATGTCCAATGTTACTCTTCATACAGGGTGTGGTGTAATGAGTGGATAATCCTTCAGCTGCGGGTCGGGGACTTCAGGACTTGTAATCTTGGCAGCAAAAACAATGGACTAAGGTTAAAAAAATGGAAGTTTTGAACACGTCCAGTAACTTGAAATTCGTGGCATTTTTACTGGGTCCAGATTTTCATTTTCTGATTAGTCCTGAAGTCCCCCACCCGCAGCTGAAGGATTATCCACTCATTACGGCACACCCTGTATATAAGGCTATTGTAAAAAAACATCTAAAGAAAGGCCAAAGCACTACAGCCAAAATAATTGCCAAAATAAAAAAAAATGCTTTTACTCGTATTGCTGTTTTCCCCAACTGTACAAAATGGAATCATCAAATAACCAATTGCCAAAATATGTCCGATTAGCCGCGCATTGACAACGAGTAATGCTCATCTGCTTTGATTTGTGTAATGAAGGAATTTAATCATTGCTAGCCTATTGGCACTAAACCAATTTTCTGACTGTAGTTATTCTGGTATTAAAACATCTTTTACGATTAAATAAACAACAAATATGAATAAAACATTAGGTATTGTTAGCAGAAGGTATAGCGGTCTTGTAATTTGTCGAGATTTTGAACTGCACTGACCGTAAAACATTACCAATTTTTAATAACCAAAAAAAAACTAAATGGGCAATGCAGACGGGGTACTTGCATGTTGCATCTGTGCAGTCAGAATTTCGGATTTCTTCTAAATGGCACAGTGACAGCGGAGCGAGTGCGGCGCCCGAGCTGAGGTTTTGCGAGCTGGCTCGAGCTAGGTACCCGGGTTTGCCAAACGATGAATAAAACTTTAATTATTATCAATTAAAGGTACCGCCTGACGCAAATCCATAGGAAAACGACTAACGGTAACAGTTATCCAATTTTAATCAAATTTATTTTGACAAAAAATCGACTTAATTTATTTAAGTTTTTTTGCCGTGTATGTGTTCAGTAACGGCAACTGCCGTGACTATGCGTTTTTTTTTCTGGTGAATATAAATTTACAGTGTATACAGATCAGTGGTTCTGCATTGACCTCTATATTACTATAGATCAGATCATTCTGAGTAGAAATCGGAAGCAATAGCTCGTCTTTCTGTTTACTTCTCTCCTTCTCTTTTTGAGTTCAGTAGCTCGATCATGAACTTTTGCGTTAACGTTATCGTTACGTATCCGTCACCGAGAAGTTAACAGTTTGTATGACTTTTTGAAAAATAATTAAACAAACTGTTGACTTCTTGAGATTTTTGCCATCGCTCTCGAGTATAAAAAATAGTATATAGTATTTTAAATCTCAACTATTTAGCTCTTACCGTTTAGCTTTGAGAGGCTGTGACAGAGTCTCAGCAAGTACTAAATAATTCAACGTCCGAAAATTTGTGGAGCAACCCCAATACTTTTAGGCCGTTCTGTTTTTACCGTCGCTCGTATTATTGAATTTCAGGCACAATCCCATAAAACCAGGGACGATGCTAGGATTAGTGTTATAGGTAAATCAAATTAAGTTTAAAAATTTAAAATTACCTGACTTTACTTATTAAATTATGTAAAAAACACTGAAAGTTTGTGAAACTTCCGTTGTTATTAAGCTTGAATTCTTTAATTTATTATTTTTTTTACAAAATCTTAAATTTGTATAAATTTTTCCCCTGATGTTCACTTATTTATTATTATATTTATTATTTATTTCTCTTGCAATTTAGCTCAAAGTATTTGGTGGAAAACATGGCAATAAAAAGATTTAGAAATTTTTCACACTACCTAATGTGTTCTAGATTTTCAAATGAAATTTTGTTTCATCGACTAACGTAACCTCACTACATCCCTGCCTAAACCGATAGCGAATAATCGCGAAGGGCTGAATCGTGATTCGGCGGACACTTGCCGCAAAACCCTTTTCGGTTTTTATCTATTTGTTTATTTCAGTGCCTGTTAGGACCTGGTTTTTGCCGTTATTGTTATGACACTGCTATTACGTACACGTTTTATTGTAATCGTGTAATACAGACAAATTGTGGTCTTGAGGATTTCAAATTTAAATAAATTCAATACTAGTGTAGAGATTACCGAAAATTGTTTAAATTTGTAGAGGGTGAATCTAACTTAAATAATAAATGAAAATGTATTTAAAATACCTATTTAAATATTATGTATGTACGGTTAGCTTTTGTTTATGTGATAGCCGAGACCCCTTTATTTTTTTCTAGTTAATGTTACAAGCGAGGATATCCTGAAGTTCTCGAAATTCGAGTTGCAAGATTCCACCCAGAACAACAGACAGACAGACAGAAAAACATGAAAGTGTAATAAAAACGTGGTAAAATACAAATTACCTTTGTTTAAAATTAATTTAATTTTCCGCACGAAAATAAAATACTTATTAAAACTTACTTTTTACATAGGACTGGCGAGCAAAATATGGTACTAACTTCACCTTTTATGTTTGTACACCAATTGGTAGAAACTAAAAGAACCAAACTATTTACGTTATAAAATGTCATCTTACCTATTTTCACGAACAATAAATTATTTCATTTAATTTCATTTCAACTTTTGTTTTAAATCGAACTACCTACCAATAATAGTCAAGCAGTACT
The DNA here is from genome assembly GCA_932526365.1 of Lobophora halterata. NCBI lineage: Eukaryota > Metazoa > Arthropoda > Insecta > Lepidoptera > Geometridae > Lobophora > Lobophora halterata. The sequence continues at coordinate 1,034,968 of OW052007.1, forward strand.
TAGCACATATGCGGGCCACGTGTGAACAAATCCACGACTCGATTACAAACACCCGACCTGAATCCTAGAACACCTGGAGGACCATCCAATCTAAGAGATAAATAAATAAATAATATAAACGGATATTACACACAACGCCATCTAGCCCTAAACTCAGCAAAGCTTGTACTATGGGAACCAGATAAGCAATACAATACTTAATTACTTTTTTTTTTGTAAATACTAATAGAATACCTACATAGAAAATACCTAAATATGATGTAATCATAATACAATGATGCTCTTATTTTTAAGACACAAAATAATTAAAAGAATCATACATTAGAACATCGAAAACGCGCTAAAAAAAGTTTAGTTGGCGATTACATATTTTGGATTCGTCATTTTCATCTGAATTGGATGAAGTGGATAAGATGACGAACGACTCTACTTATCGTCGATGTTTTGAGTCTCTACGTCCACTGGATTAGCCTGTGTGTTGCCTTGTCTGTCAGTCAGTCAAGAATGCAGGCTTTTACAGATACTGATGAATTTAATAACTGATTAAAGCGTGTCCCAGACAGACGCGGCCTGCGGTGGCGATCTGCTGTTGCCTTCTTGCTTGACTGTGATAACAATACACTGCCGCGGCCGCGGTGGCGGTCGTTCTAACCTACGGCGGCACATTAGCGCTCGAGTCTCACTTGCGAGTGGACGTTAGTAATCCAATAGGCCAATCGTAACGAAGTTTTATTGCTTTTATTGGGCTTGAAGAAGATGAAAGAAAAAGGTAAGTAAGTTCAAAGTAATAAAAACACTGTTTAGAAAAGAAATATTAACTAACGTCGTTGTATTTAATATTTTGGTTATTCTTTTCAGAAAGAGAGAATTGTGGGTCCATGAAATTAATAAAGAACGGCAGCAACATGGGGAATTGGGCACTGTTTGAATAAATAACTCAGTGTTTATAGGCATAATTTCACGCGGTACACGCGCCCTGTTGTAAATATTTACAACTGATCGCGTAATGGCCGCCTCATGTCCGCGCGCTCGTTCACACAGAAGCGGTGGCGGAGGGGGCGGGGCTTGCGGCCGCGGTAAGCCGCGCTGTGACCGCGTCCAGGCCGCGTGTGTCTATGTCGTTCCTAGAACTCTGAAGTCATCCAACTGACCGCCACCGCCACCGCCATCGTAGGCCGCGTCTGTCTGGGACACGCTTAAAGTGATGAGTTTTCTTAATATTTCAACAAAATCAAACCAATTAAAATGCAAATTGACGTTACCGCGGACTTCGTCTTCCACTGGCGCATTTAAAAGTTACCGGCCGACGAACTTTCCTTCACAGCGAGCAATGAATAAAACATGCGGCTGTCATCTGTTATTTTAAGCAGGCAAGCAACGTCTTGGTTTTATTACGCTGTTTTAATAATATCAGTAATATGACGAAGCGGTATTGTGTTATTATATTAGATATTAGTGAAACTACCTACCAGATTATTATACAAGAGCCTTCTACTAACCATAAATCCTGGAGTGCGTGGGAGTGGCAAAACAGAAGAAATCCTCAACAACCCGGAGTCCTATAATATTATCTCTTAAGGCTGCAGTTTGTAATAAATCTAGTTTTAATACTTCATCACTTATTCCCATAAACAAGCTCTGCTCATTTTGGGGCTAGATATAGAACCTTTATTTTTTATACATCAAAAATAATTTTCTCAAATCACCAAAACTATTCTCCTTCGAGTAGAATTTATTTAAGTTGCACCTAGTAAGCAACATGCATAAACTGCCCAAGCATCATTAAACCTTACAGTCTGCTCTTGAAACACGCTACAGAATATCCTTTTAGCTGCCTTTTTCTTGTAAAATTCTATCTCAAAGCTGTATCTACATGTAAGGAAAATAATTCACAGGAAACTAAACGCCGGCGAGGGCTCTCAGCGCAGCTGGTGCCCTGCGAAATGTCGTTTTCTCTTTCCGAGGCGCTAAAAAGCGCATAAACTGGTATGGCCGATTGTGTAGACCCCTTAAGGTATGAACTGACAGCGGTTTAGACGAAAATAAAGTCAATAGCTTTAATTAACAGTTTCTATTTAGTATCTACGAGATTTGAATTGATTGATATTAATATCTATAAAGGAGCCTCTTCGAGGGACACTTCAGATTCTTTCATCGCACTGGCTTGAAAGAACTAGTGACAAAATAAGAAGAAGAATATCTGTAAAAGGATTTGTGTTAGTAGTAACTGTGATCTCGCTGTACGGCTCTTTATAGACGTGTAAAGAACATAGCTTCATTAGGTACTTTTTTTTCTTTTGAAGAACCTAACCTCTTTGGTTTTGGCTTCACATCAAAGGTATATAGCCAGTGTCAAGTAATTGGAGAGATTATTTTGTCATAAGTCAGAGTCGATAAGTCAAGTCATGCCCCTGTTAAGTAGTGATGGTTACGACTTTACTAGAGGCTTCTATGGAGTTTTGGAGGCAACACGAAAAGTCACGTTTTACAGCATTACACTATTCACCAACACTCATACACGTTGACGAGCACTTAAAGGATAAAAAACCACCGTTTTTACACTTAAACACTCAAAGTTATACAAGTTTTGTCAATTAATTTAATGCCGCCAATGCGCCATTTTTCATGTTCCCGCCAAAAAACCCATTAGGTACTTCTACATCATAAATACCGTGCTTTGTAGAAACATATTTTGTGTGCCATCAAGGTTTTATGTGAACAATTTAGTTTTTTCATTTGTTCATTTTGTCCTGAAGAAATGAATGACTGTCATCCAACGCACGGGCCAAACCACTGAAAATAGAGAATTAATTCTTAAGGCCAATCCTCAAATCCGAATTCCATACAAAATGATTCGGAAAAATACACAAAAAGTACGCCGTATCATAGTAATTTCTTCACACTATTCGTTTCATCCATGTTTTTTTGATTTCGTCAACAAAAAAAGTGAAAGGTTTACTTTAATTTAGATTTTATACGTGTTTTTAAGTAAGTAGGGTTAATTTTAAAATACGTATAAAATCTAAATTAAAGTATGAAACATTTCACTTTTTTTGTTGACGAAATCAAAAAACATGGGTGAAACGAGTAGTGTGAAGAAATTACTATAATACGGCGTACTTTTTGAGTATATGTCCGAAACATTTTGTATGGAATTCGGATTTGAGGATATACTAAGAAATGTCTTATTTTGATTCGCGACGCAATCAAAGTTATGCGATTTGAGCTAGTTTTTATTAATCAAAGCTTTGGTTCCATTCCAAATTTGTATTAATTGTGTCAACAGTTTCATTCCAATCATTATACCATTCTTCTTCTAATCGTGTCACTAGTTTTGTCGAACCAGGGTGGCGAAAGGATATCAAGTACGCCTCGAAGAGGCTCCTTTCGTGCACTTGAAACATGTTTTCGACCTTTTTAGTTTCTACAACATGCCGGTTTCCTCACGATGTTTTCCTTCACTGTTAAGCACGTGTTTAAATGCACACATAGAGTTTTTGAACAGGAAAATCCACATAGGGTTCGAACCCACGACCTTCGGATCGAAAGGCGAGGTACTTCCCACTTGGCCAACACGGCTTATTATTATACCATTAAAAAGCCAACATTTCAAACGTTTATACACGTGAGATACGACACAGAGTAACGTAATCAGCTTACCACTTACAGCACAAAGCTCTAGCTTGCACGGCGACTCGAGGACAGTACTTACTAAGTGCTCTCCAGACAACTACAGTATTGTATAGTTTAGCGGATTTACTGCCCGATAGACCACTCTCCTAGCCGAGAGTAGGCCTGAGTCCCAGAAATGCAAAGTAGGAACAGATGTGTGTTTACAAAAATATACCTACTGCAACCGACTGCAATTGGACTCTTTCAGTGACCGTAAACACCTCTGAAAAGTCACAGAGGTAGACATTGCAAGATTATTAAGAGCAGAAATTGTTTTTCAACCGACTTCAAAAAAGGAGGAGTTTATCAATTCGGTTGAGTGCTTTTTTTTTTAATGTTTGTTAATCAGAACTTTGTTGTATACAAACCGATTTGAGTTTTTTTTGTTCGATAGGATATACTTTCAGTACGGTCCCATAGAAAAAAATCTACTTAGTTAAAATAGTCTTAAATTTTATAGTTTCATTTTGTAATTTTAGCCTTCCTTCATTTATTTCTTCATTTTATACTACGTTTACTAAAACTTGTACCTACCTTTATACTAAGACCTTTATGAAATAAATGTTTTTTATCTTTATCTTTATCTATAGAAATTTTATCAAAATCTGTTCAGAAGTTTAGGTTTTATATCAAAATAACTGAAAAAAAAGTAATTCAAGTGTATTTTGCTTCCATGTGACTTGTCAGTGGTGCCTACGGACGCTAGAACAGTCCGATTGAAGTCGGTTGTTGTATGCTTTTGTAAACTAAAATAAATATTTTGGACATTTCACACAACGCCATCTAGCTCCAAACTAAGCAGAGCTCGAACCAGCTCAGGACAAACATCGATGTTCGTCACACAAATATTTGTCCCGAAGCGAGAATCGAACCCGCGACACTCAGCGTAGTAGTCCAAAGAACTTGCCACTCGACCATCCGTGATAACCTTGATTACTTTTGATACCATCAGGCTCTAGAATAGTTAATCGGACCAAATTTTGTTTACCATCTTTAAATTTAATAAATAAAAACATAACCCTTCCTTGGCCGTCGGGTAAAAATACATTTATAATTTATTGATGCAAATACCCATCGTTGGATCTGGGTAACCCTAGTAATTTCGCTGCATAGTGAAAATTTCCATAAGACGCGATCGTGTGTTTGATTGCTGTCGATAGAACAATAAGGTAGGAAGCCTCAGCGCGTCGATAGCGGCCGACACACGGCACTGTGGATCTACCAACAAAACCATTTGTAGTTTATTATCAAACGTAAGACTTTTAAAATAGCGTTTCTATAATTTTTAATCAGAAACAACGAGTGCCATACCTGTTATAATTGTCTTAATATCGTAGTAGTAGCTACGTTACTGATACGTAATCCACTCTGTCATTATATATTTGAGCTCGCACTCATCTTTTACACTAATTTTTTTTTATTTTAATTTTCTTTGAGCATCTACTCAACTTCAGATATTTCAAGTCGAATAATATTCTATTATTGCTTAAATTTAACATATTATGTTAAATTTAAGCGATAATTTAAAAATATGTAAACGTGAATTTTCATTTCCGAATTTTATTACCCACTTTGAGAGTCCAATTTTCCAAAGTTTACATTTCAGATACTTTGTACCTATAAGATTAAGAAATTCCGACACAGTGTGAAAATTGTTTGTGAACTAAATGAAATGAAAAAAATAAATGTAAATACCAATATTATACCCATATTATAAGTGCAAGTGAAATAACCGCTATATTAGTATAAATGCCGCAACTGTAATTGTTGGGTGAACTTTACAGCAATGTATCGTGTTTCACCGTGCCCTATTAGTGGCGCATGCAAGGGGCGCATGCAAGCCGACTGTTACTTGGCTATCAGAGATCAAGGAGCTTCGGTCGCGAGTAACTCCTGCTAAATTACACTTTGATTACTGAAACACAGAACTGATAAGCTCGCCCCCGAACTGGCTGCAGTGTGATATTGATTACAGTGTTTTCATAATTTGTTGCGAGTTTGTAGAGTCATGAAATGATATGTTAATTAAGTTTTGGTTAATTATGTTTGATTCTTCAAAAATATGGAATAAAGGTAGAACTTTTCAAAGTTTTCACGAGTGGCAGAAGTCTTTAGGCGATTGTGACCGCTTTAGATCAGGATCCTAAAACATAGGATCAGTTTATTGCCCAAAGAGCAGAGGCCCATCCAATCATGAGCACTTCTGACAATCGTAAATGTATTGTGTCCGTCACAAAAGGGTTAAGTATTTGTATGATTTTTCCAAAACGTCAAATGAAATATTGACTACTCTGTGGCGGATGATTGAGAATTCAACAATTAATATGATTATTTTTCTAAATGTTATATAAACTGTTGATTTATCTGTGGCTGATACGATACGATTGCGGTTGTCAGAAACGTTCGTGATCGGGTCTCAGTATTTGTATTCTAAATAGTGACGGCCGGTCGTTATCGTTTTATATTTCATCGTTAAAAAACGAGAGCTAAGCCATGCAACGCAGTTTAGTTACTGACGATGAAATTTTGTAAAAAATGCCTATAAATATTTCTAATCCATTTTTGCGCGAAATATTACTCAATAATAATATATTATTTTCTCAAATTTTGAAATTAACTTACTCTGAATAATTATTTTTTCTGTTTAATCCGCAATCCGCATTGTATATGAGGCTTTTTACGATAAAGACACCCTATTTCATTCGTCTGGCTGCCATTTGAGTTGCTGGCAATTACGTCATTCAGAGCCTCTCGAGACAGCTGCTGCAGGTCTGGGAGACAAACGAAACTATGAATTGTGTGGTTGTATTGTTCTTTTCTTAAAGATCTCGAATGGCAACCACGAACCAGACGACGCGTGGTAGAACGCTCCCCCTCAGCGAATGTAGAAAACTCGTGACTGCTCGTGGCTTAATAGGCCAATATCCATCAGTGGACGTCGAAAAGCTGGCTTGATGATGATCAAACAACAAGGTTCAACACACATCTAGGATTTCTAATGGCAACCACGAACCGGAAGACAGCGCATGATAGGGCGGCCCCTCACGCGGCGAATGTAGAAGACTCTTAAACGCTCGGAATGGGAGGTAGGAGGCCTATATCCATTAGTGGACGTCCAAAAGCTGGCTTGGTGACGATGATGATCAACCAATGAACACTTTACTTTGTTTGGCGGTACAACCCTTTGTGGGCCTAGCCACTTCTACAATGGACTGCCGCTCGCTGCAAACTTAGGCTTTCCTTCTCCAGGTGGTAAATTTTCCTATGGCTTAAGATCTTCGCTAATGCAGTCGCACCATCTCTTCTTCGGCCTCCCTCGCGGTCTCTTCTGACCAATGAACAACAAGGTTTGACATTTAGCAATAGGAACATCTATACTACAATAACTTTTTTTTTTTTAGGTCGTAAATTATGACATGATTTTTATCTAAACTAACGTTTTTTTTGATAGTTGAAAACTAGTTGGTAGAGTAGGTAGGTGCCTTCTCCACCTATAAGTCTTTAATAAGTACCTACTCTACCTACTAGTTTTCAACTATCACAAAAATACCTATAATTATATTTGTAACAACCCAAAGCTCAAAAACAAAACTGTCGAAAACAAGCTAAAATGTATAATAACATTGAACTGGATCAATTGCGTCTGATACGAAAAACAAAATAAAATTGTTATGGAAACATGGTTACAAAAAGCTTTGTACTTTTTTGATGATACTCATAATCGGTGGACAACTTTATCTTGTACCCTAGTTACGAGGGATCCGGTCGCATCCGGATATAACCGACAATAACCCGCTAAGTGCGCCTGCCGGACGGACGTTTTACGATGCCGTATAAATTCCGCATCGTTATTTACTTTTCGAGGGTGTCGCAAGGGAGAACCATTTTTATTTTTGAGCCGCGATGTGTAGCTGAACCTACCTATGTATTATTGAATCACCTTTTCAAGTTTTCTAGTTATTAAAGGTAGGTAAAATAGTATTTAATAAAATGTAATATAAATATATTATAATCGTTAAAAAACATGAGCTCGCTTTAGTCACACATAAAAAAACAATGTCATAAGAAATTATAATTTAAGAATACTAGAAATAAAAAATATCATTACGTTATTCCCATCGAATCACATGGTTACTACTATTTTCTTTCCATTGTGTAACTCCTTGCTACTTTTTTCACACTGTGACACGGGTGTGACTCTTAGTTAAAAAAATCCTAACGAGTCACAGTGTTACTCGATGGGTTTTGAGGTCATCAAGAAAGCAAAAAAATAACTTAAAATTTGAATTGTACTGTACGCCTAGATTAGATACATAGTGATTACGCTTCGTCCCTGTCTTGTAAAAAATGTTATTCACAATGACTTTTGATTTATATTTCATATGCTTTTGTATGGATACTTCGAAGAGTTCAAGCAATTTTTTAATTAGATATTTACATAGATGTTATTATTCTTTCCTACATCGTTTTTTTTGCCAATACATTTGAAAGCTCTATGGGTAAAAACACAAAATCCCCGATAGTGCATTTCCACTGCAACACAGTTAAAAGGGAAAAGATTACCGTCCGTCGAGCGCTTAAATTCTGGACCACTCGGTTGCACGTTGCGTGCACTTTTACACTTTTTACATGAACAATTTTTTTTTCCAAAATGATATGAATGTAAAGGCTTCATTCTGACTGAACAACGCACCAGTTAATAAACCACTGAATAGAGACTTGAAATTTCGAGGATATGTTTATCATGAAATGTAACTACGTATTAAGAAAGGGATTCTGTTAATTTGTTATATAAACAAAGTTGCGGACGGTGGTTAGTAATACAGGTATGTATGAGAATAAAGATCTTATATTATAAATCTCATAAATCTTAAAAAGAAAAGAAATAATTTTATTGATAGAAAACTATAAAATATATGAACAAAAAAAAAAAACAAATTACAATTAAACAGAGTCCTCCATACAATGGGTGCCTAGCTCAGCTTTAATGCTGCAGCGTACCGTTTTTTTCTAGTTTTTTGAAAGAATTTAATCATTTTTTACTGACTATCCACTGACGGTCTTGTACTCGTTTCTGGCCACAGCTTCACCCGCATTGCATCGGGATCTAAAAGTGGCTTTTATAATTTTTCTAATTTAGACCTTTACCGAACTGGCTTAGTTTGTTCAGCGTAATTGAGCAAAAAAAAAAAACCATGCAACTCTTCATCCTCACAAACATGAAACGGGAATAACGTACATTTTACTTAGAGTGTACGTGTTCAAAAATCCCGACAAACACAATTTTTTACGTCTCTTACACTGTACTCTAAAGCTTTTTCGCTTGAAAGAAGTCTGGATTTTTCAGCGCACAAAGCTCCAGGTAAAAATTCTAATCTAGTTTTTGGCACGGTCCGCGTCACCGCTCGCCAAAACGTTTAGCCCCCTATTGGCAACCACGACCCAATTCATCAAGGAAAAAATCAATGAGAACACAATCAAAGTTAACAACGCACCATGTTGCCAAAATCGCTGTCCATTCGCACGTGGCGTCTCTGGGGGCGGTTATGCTGAACTGCAAACCACAGTATAGGTGAGGATTGGGATAGTAATCTAAATTTTTTTTTTTTGGTTTTTTATTTCAGCTCTTTGTTTCTAACGTCAAAATTCTAACTAGAGTAAATAAAGGGGCTTTTTTATTTAAGAACGTAAGGAAATTTATAAATCAGCCAGCTGACCCGCGTGTGACTTCTTCCAACCCTAGAAAAAATATGTTTAATTTTAAACCATCCCTATACAAAAGCGAGCACAAAAAAAAATATCAACAAATTATATAAATATATATAGTAATAAATCCGCTTGATTTCTAAACAAAGGTTTTAATTAACTTAACTTTAGTTTAGAACTTTAGTACATATTACTATATTATAAACCAAAGAGTCAACGAACAGAAAACCAAAGTTCAAAGATACGACACGTGTTTCGCCTCTACACGAGGCATCATCAGGAGGTGTGGACTCGCCGAAGTTCGAAACGAGAGTGAATAAACAACGTTGCCCGGCCCGTATTTATACCCGTTATGGTGATGAGTCGCCTGTCGTACGACCCGACGTCACAAAAATCCTCAACAAAGGAGACCTTGGAATAGTCGTATTTAAATCATTCAACAGCGTAATATTTGTTGTATTGTGTTTTAAAATTTCTAAACACTCCAAAATATTTAACCTAAAACCTTTTTCACATGTATGTAATATATTAAAAGTATTGTTATCGTTTAAAGAATGACCAGTGTCTATTAAGTGCTTTGCAAAATGTGATTTTTCTGGACAGTTATTTCTATACGCTGAAACATGCTCTTTGTATCTTGTCTGAAAACTACGACCCGTTTGACCTACATAAACAGCATTACAATCATCACAAGTTAATTTATAGACACCAGATTTTTTATGATTCTCTAATTTATCTTTCCCGTTACAAATTGAACACAATTTTTTACGTCTCCTGCATACAACTTGTCGAAATATCTCAATAATGTTCTTAAGTCAAAATCAGGTTTCAATCCAAAATACAGTTTGAAAAATAGTTTAGATTTAGTAAATAAAATCAAGGGTTTAGATCTGCCGCCAGGATGTAGGTTGTTGTCTTTGGATGTTGAGAGTCTATTCACAAATGTTCCATATGAGGAATGTTTAGACATTCTCAAGGAACACTTTGAGAAGAAACATTTACTTCCTGAAGAGGTAGAGGAATTGCTTGATCTAACAAAAGTATGCATGGAACAAAATTATTTTCGCTTTAACAATAATTATTTTAAGCAAAAAGAAGGGTTAGCTATGGGTTCGCCTCTTAGTCCGTTAATGGCAGATATTTTCATGGATCATTTCGAAAATAAATACTTAGTAAATCAGGCAAATATTCTTTACTATTATAGATATGTAGATGATATATTAGTATGTTGGACAGGTACTCTTCGTCAAATTGATGTTCTTTTGACAAAAATCAATAACATTCATCCAAAAATTAAGTTCAAACTGGAGTTGGAATCGGAGAATTCTCTCAACTTTTTGGATTTAACTATAACTAGGGTCAATAGGAAACATGAATTTAAAATTTATAGAAAACCTACTTACACTGATGTTACAATTCCAGCTTCATCTTGTCATCCAGTACAACACAAATTAGCGGCTTATCGAAGTTTTGTTCACAGGTTAATGTCGTTGCCATTATCAGAAGCAGATTTCAAAGAAGAGCTCAACATAATTTATTACACAGCACAAAATAACGGGTACAATAAAAACATGGTTGATAATTTGATCAAAAATAAACGTCGAAACATTGTTCGTTCATTATTGTATGCATTGCCACCGGATAGGTCTGAGAAATATTTAGGTAGTCTTACTTATATGGGAACAATTACTGAAAAGATTTCAAAAATATTATTTAAAAATAAGGTGAGGGTAGTTTTTAAAACAAACAATACATTGCGTTCAATTTGTAACGGGAAAGATAAATTAGAGAATCATAAAAAATCTGGTGTCTATAAATTAACTTGTGATGATTGTAATGCTGTTTATGTAGGTCAAACGGGTCGTAGTTTTCAGACAAGATACAAAGAGCATGTTTCAGCGTATAGAAATAACTGTCCAGAAAAATCACATTTTGCAAAGCACTTAATAGACACTGGTCATTCTTTAAACGATAACAATACTTTTAATATATTACATACATGTGAAAAAGGTTTTAGGTTAAATATTTTGGAGTGTTTAGAAATTTTAAAACACAATACAACAAATATTACGCTGTTGAATGATTTAAATACGACTATTCCAAGGTCTCCTTTGTTGAGGATTTTTGTGACGTCGGGTCGTACGACAGGCGACTCATCACCATAACGGGTATAAATACGGGCCGGGCAACGTTGTTTATTCACTCTCGTTTCGAACTTCGGCGAGTCCACACCTCCTGATGATGCCTCGTGTAGAGGCGAAACACGTGTCGTATCTTTGAACTTTGGTTTTCTGTTCGTTGACTCTTTGGTTTATAATATAGTAATATGTACTAAAGTTCTAAACTAAAGTTAAGTTAATTAAAACCTTTGTTTAGAAATCAAGCGGATTTATTACTATATATATTTATATAATTTGTTGATATTTATGGATTTCCGCAAAGTAACGCCTGAATCAATCAATTATCACAAAAAAAAAAACCAAAAACAACTAAAGTGAAAGATTTCAAAGGATAATTAAAAATAATAACAATGTCTATTTCAAAATTGAAAATCACACTAAATCGTTGCTTGTTAACTACACGTATTATGAAAATAATAGTGATGTCCATATCACATAGTAAAACTTATTACACACATTAACTTTTTTTAAATAATTATTAAAAAGGTTTGTGTGTTGACACACGACACGCTCTGACGCTATCAGTTTTAAGGCATAAACTCCCATAAACTCCGAAAAGAAAGTTGATATACTGAATTTATACTACTCTGTCGGCCATGTCAGTACGGCTCGGATTCGGACGCGTCCGGAACGACCGAATGACCGGACAGATAAATGACTGAGCCGAATGTCTCGTAAACCCCGCGCATTCAATTACGGTTTTTTTACCGGAAGTGGTAAGTAATTGCGGTGCTGTAATTGAAGCGGTTTTATTTGCGACTGTAAAATACTGCTTTTCAGGTAACCATGTAAAAATATCATGGGTCAAGATATTTCATACAAGAATAATTTATCTCAAAAGCTTCCAGCGATTCCACTTTTATGATAATGCATTAAAATTTAACTATAAAAATTGGTTGTCTGTAAAGTTGGTTTACGGACGATAGTTTAACGTGACTACCAGCGTAACGGGACAATGATCGTTACTGTACAATAACAGCGTTACCGGACAGTGACGTCAACGTTTTCGTCCATGCAGCCGGCGTTCATCGATTTATTAGACGTAGTCACGTCAAAAAAAGAATATTAAGATATTATTTGGTGTGATTATTTTACTTCATGCTCGAAGTATTAGATGTACAAGGCCTAAAATCGTTCCCAGAGCGGCGAAGACGAAGTAATTTTACTGTCCTAAAATTAATCAATAAATATTTATAAAAGGCTTTATCCTGACCGACTGACAGACAACGCACAGGCCAAACCACTGAACGAAGAGACTTCAAATTTGTAGGATACGTATGAAAAAATATAAAAATATTGACATTTATAAAAATATTTACATTTAAGCATATTTATTTGACAGTAAAATTAAAATTGACATCAGAATAAACAATATTTAAAACTTGACATCACTCAAACAAAAATACAAATCACCTAACTAATGCTAATTTATCAATATTTTTGTAATACATAATTAATTTGACTATGAAATAAACATAAGTGAATTAGATGCCTACCGAGCAAAAAATTAACTTAAAGTTGTTGCGCCCTTACAGGGTTCATGTGCATTGTGTACCTATAAGCCACTTACACCTAAGTTATATAACCTGTATGCAAATGAAACAATAAATAAATGAATATCAATATGAATATGACGTGTAAGCGCGTATAAGACAGAAATTTCGTTATTTCACAACGCAAACGAAGTTGCAGGCGTTAGCTAGTCTAAAATATAATTCACACAAGTAAGAACGCATTAACCCTTCAACCTCTACAAATCGCAGAGGAAACTCATACACGCACGCCACTCGGGTCTTATCAACGCCATCTTCAATAATTAAATTTTATTGGTGTTCATAAATCTAGGCTCTATAGCGTGCTAGGAAACTAGGCGTAGAAACCTCGCTAGTTGAGGAGTTGAGGCAACTTAACTACGACTTCTTTAGACACTGCAAATGGCTTTTAAACATTTTCAAAGCGTTATCTGGTTTTATATCATGTTTGAATATTGGAACTGATAAGATTATTCTATAATTCTTTATTGTACACACAAACACTTTAGAATATAAATCATAAAAGAAAAGACATGTACAAATGCGAGCTTAACCCTAATAAGAGTTTTCTTCCAGCAAAACTTTTGAGGTTACAGAGAGGCTATGGAAAGTGTGTGTAGTATTTGAGATTTGAAAATTTAAGTCAGATCTGATAAAAAAATTAGGCAAACTTAGACTAAAAAAAACAGCTCGGTTTATTTATTTTATTTTATTTTTTATTATACATAATCTACAGCTCTTAGAATTACTATAACTTAGACTTATTATTTAAACTTACAGTCAATAATGGATTTACATTTTTTAGATTTGTCCTAGTATTGACAGTCACAAAAGTACCTACTTAAGTACTAAGAGTTTTTGAATTTTTTAGGTATAGGTACCTTATAGTAGTACCTTATAATTTCCTAAGATTGTACCGTGTCAAAGGAGTAGAGGGTACAAAATTTGTAGTTTGGAGGTATTGACTTCAAGGACTGACCATCAAATTGTCTCAAAATTAAAGAGCGCTATATTCATTTCTGCACCAGTCTATATGAAAAAAAATATGTAATTTAACTAAAACATACGAAGCTAAACTAAACAATACGAAACAAAACGAAATGAAACGATACGAAATGAAATGTTATTTTATTTATTTGCCGTAGACACTTAGGTACACACGAACTACTGAATGTACTATGTGACTCAAAGTCCTGTGTAGCTTATTATGGCCAGATAAGCGTGATCTCTTACCATCAGTAGAACGCCACACGCGTCATGTCACCCTTGACTTTAAATAAAAAAAAAATTGTGTTATTATGTTTCTACGCCTTACTATTTTATATTTGCATAGCAGCCTTTGCTTGGTTTATTAGTATGTTAATTGTAGCCACGCTTAAAAACCCACCCCCCCGTTTATAAACCTGCATTGCGGAGATGAAAACCGAGAAAAAAAATAATGAGCTTACCTTTCATAAGCAACTTTTACTTTTAGTTTGTAGCAGGCATGAATATGATTGCTACTTCAATTTCATTGTCACATGGTGATATGATTACATTTTGTAACAGTTACCAGACAAAATTACCAGTGATTTTGTCACCGGTGATTATTCATCAGTGGCCTCATGTGATAACGTCACATTTCGTTTAAATAATTCACGCTGCCGTCACAGCGGACAAAATCGCCGGCCGGGGCGTGCCGGGCGGATATCATCGGTGATTTCGTAACAGACTAATGCCTACTTGCACCAAACTGTCAAAGACCCCAAGCATTGACTTAACTCGCTTGGCAATTCTTAACGGTCAGAATCTGTACTGTTAAGAACTACCAAGCGAGTAAAGTAATTGCTTAGGGGCTTTGACAGTTTTGTGCAAGACGCCATTACACCCATATTCTAAGTCGATTTACTCACTCAAGGGAATACTTACGTGAGTGGCAAAATGGCCGCCACCTTACCAAAGGTTCGGCTGTCACCTGTCAAATTTCAAATGTAAGTATTCACTTGAGTGAAAAAAATCGACTTAGAATATGGGTGTAATGCCTACTTGTACAGTTCTTAACATTCCAGTTTCTGCCTGTTAAGAACTGCCAAGCGAGTAAAGTAATTGCTTAAGAATTTTGAAAGTTTGGTGCAAGGGGGCATAATTCTCAGAATGTTACAAGTGTTATGTGTGATCAGTTTTATACCATGATAAATAACATGTTATTTGGTATACATTCCACGCCTAGTTTGTAGTAAGTATTACCGTGGAGAAAATTGTTGTTCGAGATAATACTGTTTGTTAGGTATGAGGTTTCTGTGTCTTGACTACGAATTTATTATATTAATTATTTATATAACAAAAACAGGCATGATAAGGAGTATCCTGTGCAACACCGAACGGAGTGCAATTTGTCAGATTTGTCCCTTATCTCTTATCTCTGAATGAAACATTAACAAAAATATAAATTATAGAGCCAAATCTATAATATAGGTACTATGGTATAAGTTACAGCTTACATCTAGGACAAACCACTCGTGGCTATTGAGATGTTTCATATTATTGTTTTAGAATTTTTTTTTAAACAATAAATAAAAAAAAAACATTGGGCCACAATTTTTAAGTAACTTTCCTCAGATTTAAATAATTTATCCAATTCAAAAAACAGCATACCTTCTGATAAGTAATATTATTTTTGTCATTTAATTCGATTATGGGAAACTAACAGTTAGTAACTAAGCCTCGGTCCTTCCAGATCAGCAATTTGTAAAGCTTTGTAACTACTTTAAAAGCATATTCATCACAATCTAAAATCCAATCCAAACTGGCTCATAATATTCAAAAACACAATCCGTCAGTGTCATCAAACTAGCCAAACTACAAAGTGGAGACATTTCATCTAATTCCAACTAGCCGAAGAGTATGAAATATAGATTCGTTTAGTTTGATAGAGCTTAAAATACTCTGTGTTATTACAAAATGAAAGAAGATATGAATATAAAGATATGAATACCTTCAATAATCAATGAATTAACATTTATAGAAGGCTTAGTCATGACTGACCGACTGATTGACTGACAGACAGCGTCCAGACCAACCCGCTGGATGTAGAGATGTGAAATTTGGAGAGTATGTTCTTCAAAAAGTTAAGAGGCGTACTCAAAAAGGAATTTAATTGATTCACAATGCAAAATCCGTCAAAATTAAAGAAAGAACTTCAATCTTCAGAAAACGTCATCTAGCCCCAACCTAAGTGAGTAGAGCTCATAATTATTATTATTATGGAGAAAAAATAACTGATAGAATACTTACTTAAAAAAGTAAAATGTTTGGGGTTTCACAAAAAGCTAAGTAGTATATTTAATGAGCTTTGTTTTAAACACATAAAGCGAGTTCGTTGTTGAAGATATAGTTCCTTGAAATTTACAAACTTAGTTTTATAAGTTAGAGATGACGGCTGATAAAATTATTTCAAATAGAAAAACAGGTGTGCTTTAAAACCACACGATAAAAGTGAAAACTTCATCTAGACAACTGGAGCCGATTTTATCCGAAGGAGCGTTACATAACCGAGCGTTTCGGGCCCAGTCTCATTCAATTTTACTCAACGCGCCTAAATAATTTCTAACTTTAAACATGATCTGTTGACCCCATCATAGGTAGATTAAACGGACGGAAAAATGATAATAATTACTGAATCATTTTAGTTATTTTCTTACCTAATTTCTCCTCTATCTAGGTTCTGCATGAAGTCTTCTATATCTCTGCAGAAATCTATCATGTGACAGCGGCCGAAGTAATTCAGTAGGCGCTATAAATCTACGGAACAAGCCGACATGGCGGAATTTACCACGATCATAACCGCACTATTGTTCATTAATAATGAATCATTATTGATATCAATTTGATTTGTATCGTGTATCAAATTTTGATGAAACGATGTATTGAGATACTTTATTACCTATGCTAATAAAAGGAAGGTTACATGTAGATTTCGTCGGGGTGTTTGTAACGTATGTGTGTTGAATTAGTTTTTTTTTTATATTTAGGACATTTCACACAAGTTTGTAAGTTAAACTACTTTTATTTTTTAAAAGAAGTGTAGAGTAGCTAGAGGACAAATAAAAGTTATGTATAAAAAATGCACAAGTTTGTAAAAATGGATTGATACAAGGATGGTTGTTGATTAATTACGCCTAAACTACGAATCTGATTATAATATAATAAAATATATTCCACTAGTATTAAATTTATTATTCAATCAAAAATTTGTTTCTACATTACCTACGTCTAAATGTGTATGTAGGTACATACATAGATTAATTGATCTAAACTTACCCTCTAGAATGGTAATCTAATGGGATTTTTATATCTATTTTTTTTTACATTTAGGTTATTTCTTTACTTTTAAAATCAAGCCTCTAAATATTGTTCGCTGAATATAGAAGGCATGTATAGTTACTTTGACGGTTATGGCTTTGTTTCAGTAATTCACATAAAATTGGTATTTTATAGATTCACTTAGCACACTACTTTGATAAATAAAAAATATCCAAGGTGAACCGTTGCCAAAGCGAGCTCAGTATGTGGCGTACAATAAAACTTGGTCCGTGCACCTTGAAGTGTTAGCTCAATGTTTTTGAGCTGCAGTATCGCCATGTAAATATTAAATTATTGTTTATAAGGCGCGCTGTGGCGATACGCAAGCGACAATACGGTGTGAAAGGTTCCCTCCGAATGGTGCGAGATTCTACGGATTTGGGTTTGTAAATAAATAGATTATAGGCAGATGACCACAGATATTAAGTATTCATGCGGACACCCTCGCAACACCTTGCACGAGCTCACACCGCACGGCGCACCTTTGAAGTTACTGAGTTGCCGCGGATCAGGACTGCGACGGACATAACTGCGTTACCCTGCGTTACTCTTCCCATCGTGCGAAGGTGCGGGCTGATCCACATCCGTCCGCTAAATTCCGGTTCGCTAAAACGACCCAAAAAGTGTGACAAACTTTTAAATCACCACGTTGGCCAAATAAAAAACAAATTAACAAATGTACACTAATATGGTCACAATCACATGGTCACAAAATCTTATTACCTATCAATTAACGTATTTTAAATTTATCAAAAGGACATTATTAAACTAAAATTGTAACTTTTATTTATTACAGCATAAGCTAACTACTACAATCTATATATAGGTATATTACAAAATTTACAAAAGGAAACAATTGGGCCACCCATAGACCGTTGCAAACGATCTATAGGTAGCTCAACTGCTCCAACTCGATACCCGATGGCAGCGTGCCGAGGATACTGGCTGCATTGCCTCTTTGTATAGCAAGGCTTATTCTTTGGCCCAGATAGCTGCCAGCCCTCTGATCACGCGTCGCTTCGACCAGACGCTCTGACAAAATTTTAAAAACGCGGAAGGCTCCCATTCCCCATGGACCTAGGGTCTCGACCCCAAAGGGCTCAAACATGTACGACCTATCAAGACCTACATATTTACGCCGCTTGAGATCTTCAGCAGAGTTTGCCGCCGCACCAGCCCTAACTTGCGTCCCTGGCAAATGAGAAGGTGCCAAAGTGTCTACGCATGTAGCGTCCCACACCAAGGGCCTGCCCATTCTCCATGGGATAAGCGTCATACCGTCAGGCCGCTTACCATCGTCACGACTTAGACCGTTCGGCTCGAGAACGGCTGGCACATTGGCGGTGGTAAAAGCCCGGCGAATGATTTCGTTAAGACTACTGTGGCGGGAAATTCTGCCAGCACTCCTAGTGCACGATAATCCATGGTGACCAAGATGTTCGACCGCAGTACCACACCGGCATCTATGTGGAGCGCAGCATGGAGCACCCAACCGCAAACGTGTTGCAACGCGGAAAGTTAAAGGGTCCAATAATGTGCCAATCGTTTGTGAGGGCAATGCTTGCAGCCAAAGTCCTGACTCCCATTTGGAAACGGCTAGGAGGCGAGCACGATCTGAGGGGCTAGAGCACGTTTGTAACAGACAGTTCCGTGTTAGCTCACAGATAGGCCCGTCCCATTGCCTTTGAGACGAAAGGGTTTTGGGGGGAGTAGTATTTGGGCAAGCAATTTGCCAAGCGTTCCTGGCCTCGTCTAAATGTGAAATTTTGAAAATGTTGCCAGATTGAATTGAAACCGTCGGAGCTAAAATTTTTTCAACCAAAGAACTTGTGCTATAGACTGAGGACAAGAAAGCTGGTAGGCTAACACTTGAAATTTTGCGTATACCTAAGCCTCCCATTTTAATAGGAAGGGAGGCCTGCGACCATGCCCTGTCATCCAGCGCGATATTCAAAACCACCGACAGTGTATTCTTTATGATGTTATCTAAGCCTTCCATCAGCTCAGTGTGTTTCCACAGGTGACAACACCGTAAAGCGTACGTAAATTTGGGAACAAACAAACAAAATTTTATAATTGTAAAGGCCATGTGGGGATTTAATTTCAGAAGTTTGTCGGTGGTTTGTGAGAAATTTTGAATTTTTTCATCTACAAAACCTGCAAAAGACTCGTCAAAGATTGGTGAACCAAGGAGCCGAAGAGAACACTTCTCCACTACGGTAATGTTCGGTGCCAAACTGTTAAATTTAGCGATAACCGAATTTCGATCCAAACAAGATTCAGACACGAATAGTTCGCTCTTTGAAAAATTTAGGTCCAATCCGATTTGCCGAAATTCATCAGAAATTAGTTTAAGATCATCGAACACCGTGTTCACGTCGCCCCCTAATGTTCCGTCATCCAAATACCAAACATTAAGTTTGGATTGGAGACGTTGAATAATCGGGTGGATGGCAAGGCTGAAAATGAAAAAATTGTAACTTGATTCTAGATATTTTCAGAAGTATTTGCTAGCAATTTAAATTAAGCACCAAAATTTTGAACTTTTTGTTTCAATATTCAAAAATATATGAAACTCTGTGTTACAGCTCCGATCACAACTTAGTGCTAAAACAATATTCGTTTCAATCAAAAAATAAAAATGTTAAAATCCATGTTACAATCCCGATTCGATGTTCCACAAAAACTGATACTGAAAACTTCTATAACTTTCTACTTGTCGCTAGAACTCGATTGAAACTTTCATATGCAACGTGTTTCGCATATTTTTACGGTCGTGGAACTCACTTGCGGTACATGATTTCGGGAATAACAAGAGTTTTGCAAGTTTAAAACTGTATAAACTAAAGGTGGATTTATTGTTTCTCAATCACCAAAGTTGGATCGCCAGGCTTTCACAATAGAAAGAAAAAATAATGAATTATTTTTCTTCTTTAAAAGCCATTTAAAAAAAATACACAGTCCAATATACTGTTCTATTCATACTTCTTCTTCTTCTTATTGTGTCACTTGTTCTTTCGTACCAGTGAGGTGAAAAGATTTCAAGTGCGCCTCGAAGAGGCTCCTGTCGTGCACTTGACATAATATGTTTTCGAACTTATTAGGTGCTCTGACATGCCAATTTCCTCACAATGTTTTCCTTCAACGTTAACACACATACCTAGATTTTTTCGAAAAGAAGAATTCATTGGTGTACGACTGGTTCGAACCCACGACCTTCGGATTGAAAGTCGAGGCACTCGGCCAACACAGCTTTTTATTTTTATTCGTACTTAAAATACTTAACGTCACATTTTTTTATTGGAGATAGACCTTCAATTGACCACAATCTCACCTTATATTAAGTGTTAATGTGGCCGACGATGAATCTCGAAAACCTAGAAGACTATTCATTCGTTTTTTGAAAAGACCAAGGTAGAAGTAGTCAGAAACAGGTAGTAAGTAGAAAATAATTCCCTTTTGAATCTTTTCTTCAGTCTAATGTACATTATAGTCACAAATTTATGTTGCTCCTTTCTCTACCTTTGCAAATATAAATCCATTATTTCTTTATTAAAATCAACCCTTTTACCTTACCAGGGTTACTACGTAACCTTTAATAAATTTACATTCATAAAGTTATCACGGCAATATGCAAATGGGCCTTATAAAAATGTTAATTGCAACAGCCCTTAAGCCCTTGCCCTATTAAGGGGTGCCGCCGTGAACGCCGGCCGGCACTATGTAATATTAAGGTATATGATTTATGCTATAGGTAATGTTTGGAGATGAATTGAGGTAGTATAGTTATTTTGACTATTACCTGGGGTCGAAAGTAACCCTAATTTATATTTATGCTTCTTGGTGATCATGGTTTTGAAAATCAATAAATATTAATAAAAGCAGATACAAATATAACTTGGTTATACCTACATCTAAACTAAAAATGTACGGTTCGGGTCCAAATGCAATGGCGGTAAAAATTAACAACAAACTTCGAGACAATATTGCAACACCCTAAAAGGGTAATATTGTGTAGCTGTACTTATATTCATATGACTTAACAAGACCTGAAGTCTAACCTACCCAATATTTGTAATAAATACTGAATACTGAAAAGACTTGGACCCAACTGACTGACTTGCTAACAGACAACGTACTTATAGGTGAAACCGCTGAACGTAAAGACTTAAAACTTGATGTATATGTTTATCAAGAGCTGAAAATGAGTACTTAGAAATAAATTTTAAACATTCGCACCCCAAGGAGAACTAACGGGGTATTCAGTATTCAGTCTTTTTATTGCAGTCATGTTATAATTGTTTACAAAGTTAACGTAGAACATATTGAACGCTATCTAGGACAAAGTAACATTATGACTGTTTAGAGCAGGAGCGGACCGAATCAAACATATTGCAGTGTAATCAAATGTTGGGTTCAAAGTTTCTACATAAATGCCGTTAATCTCTGAAACTAATCATTCTAAAAGCTAAAAAATTGACATGTACACTCTTGACTAAAAAAAAACAAATATGTGTTTCAGGATTTTCATATTTTTTTCAAAACAAAAGGGGGTCTAATTTTGAAATTAAGACATTTTGGTAGGTTATGATAGTTTTTCGGTTTAAACATAATATTTAATAGTTTCAGTATTGAATCTGACGGACTGACTGACTGATAGACAACGTACAGGCCAAACCGCTGAACGTAGAGACTTGAATCTTGGATGTATTCGTCAAGAGCTAAAAGTGAGTACTAAGAAAGGAAGTTTGTTAATTCTTATTTTTATTACTATTTTTATTGGCTTGCGTTTGACCACCATCTCACCTGATGGCAAGTGATGATGTGGTCGACGATGTAGCACGCTTACCTAGAATAATCCTATTCACTCTTGCCTTGAAGACACCCAAATTATAGTGATCGGGAAACACTGACGCCGGCAGAGCATTCCATTCCTTGGCGGTTTCTATTAATTGTATTAATTCGTAACGCAAATGAAGTTGCTACTTAAGCCAGTTATAATAATATAAAATTGAAAATTTGGGTATATAACATCGTTTTATGGTATGTTATCGACAAAAACGTCTGTGCGTAGATCATAGGCGCTTGAAATATTTTGTGTTTTGTATACCTATTCCAATTTATTGATTCGGTGTGAACGATGTTGGTGGATTAAAAAGGTTTTTACCTACTGCCACTTTATATTCCAGCTTTATAACAATACATTCTATTTATTTAAAGTTAGTATCGCCAGGTGAACATGCATCCAATTTCCGTATAATCCACGTACCGAATTGTATTCCACAAAAACACAAATATTTGCAACGCGAACTGCACGTACTGTGTACAATTGTATCTATATGTACATTTACATCTATAGATTGTGCGCAATTTTCTAATCCCAACTGGCCGGGTGGATTTGCATCCAATGAATATTTGTTCAAAACATTTTGGCGGTCCGAACGCCCATTGTCAATGTTACTAAACCTTCCAATCATAGCCTTCGACAAGGGAAATTCAACCTTATGCCGACGAAAATAAAGACTAGACGTATTTGGATTTGGTAGTTACAGTCAGTATATGTAGGTATTCGATTTTGTTGTTTGCATGTTACGCTTTTCAATACTGTATCGGGGTTAAAAAAATGAAGTGGGTTATATAAATTACCAATTTTTAACAAAATTTTCGCGAAAAACGCACGATTCCCAATCTCTTTTCTTGATGTATATATCCATCAAGCTCCAAAAAATTTCACTGTAAAATAAAAATGTTAAAAGATTTTTCTAAAAAGGTAGAGCCTATGTATTTTACCGTCACTTTACGACCTTTAGCCTTAAAATTTCCGCCAAATAAACTGTCGCCTTACAACACGTTCAAGTTACGACACATAGAAAAAGTTCTCGCGTAAAAAGGGAAAAAGAACTCTACATTAAAATATATAAACCTCTAAACAAAGGACTATCTAAGGGAATGGGAAGGGCCATAACTCTATATATCTGAAGAGTACCGTAATAAAGGCATCATAGCTATAAAACTTTTTTTACTCCGTAAGTAACAACATGGGTAGAAATTACCGGAAGGGCAAATGCAAAGCGAAAATACTTCATCATAATTATTATAAATGACTGGCTGGTTTGCGATAAATACGTGCTAAAATACTGAAAACTTATTTTTTTTTAAATTGGTTTAATATTTTGGTTTCAACAATTTCAACATTCAACCCGTAGGTATAATTTAATACCAGTAGATTTTTTATTAATTTAAAAACACAATAAGATGCGTTTTTTCAAATAGTTACAAAACCTGAAAAACACTGTTTTTATATCGACAACATGCTATTTAAAAAAAAAACGGGTGTGCTTAAGACCACACGACAGAAGTGAAAACTTTATCAAGGCGATTCGAGCCGAGTTTACCTGAACGAGCGTTACATAACCGAGCGTTACAAGCCCAGTCAGATTCAATACCCACATAATTATGTATTTTGTTTAGCGCGCCTAAATAAATTTTCACGTTAAGTTTATTGTGTCAATTGATTTTGTTGTGTTTAAAAATGTAACGATTTGGGTGTTATCTGTTATGTTATGTTTTTTTGTAAATTAATAAATAAATTCTAAATGATGAATATACTTTCATAATATAAAAAATATGTTTTATATTATTTACAATTTAATAGGCTGTAATGCTAAAGCGGCTAAGGCGCGTTCATAATGTACTTTATTATGGAAGTTAATCTAGAATGTAATGAACGAATGGTTTACGATGAGATGAAAGGTAGTATGTTTTATGTTTGGTTTTACTGCTGAGATTTGTAGCCATTTTGTTCCTGTATAATTAACTTGCAAAGTAGAGTCGAGGGAATTAATTGGTTAATTCACTTAATATTAATTAATTGTCTAAGTAAAAAACAAATTATTAATATAGATATAGTCTTCCTCTTCTTATCGTGTCACTAGTTCTTTTGAACCAGTGTGGTGAAAGGATTTCAAGTGCGCCTCGAAGAGGCTCATTTTGTGCACTTTGACAACAATCTACTATAGATATAATAGATTGTTGTCAAAAATAAGTCTGAAAAGGTATACAAACTTAATTTATACACGCTGTGGTACTATCCGCTTTACACGAGAAAAGTTTATTTCTTCTCTTTTCCTTATTTTTAGATGAGACCTTTGATTAATTTTGATTGATAATTTTTATAGTTATATATGTATAAATTCGTGTTGAGAATTAATAGCAAGTCTGTAAGCAATTTCAAAGACGGTCTATTTAAATATACATGCGAGGTAACGTCTCCAGGCTTTTGAGTAATTTGCCCCTGGACAGTGACCTAAATAATAATTCTGTGTAGATATGTATATTCTGACAAATAAACGCTTCATTTTAGTCCTTATGATCGCGTGACACTAAAACGCATTCGGTCACAAACAGTCGCGATATTGAGCAGAATGACGACCTCTGTATCCACTCATATAACCGTTTGTCGCGTCTCATTATTGGACCGTACGGGACAATTAGCGAAAATACTTGTTTTTATGGTCTCATTATATTTATATGTAGGCCTTTTTGGTACTCTCTGGCCTTCCTTTTTTTCATCTCTTGTAAGCCAGTATTAGCTAAATATTATCTCACTTTGTTATCTATAATGTGTGTAATACAGAGAAATCCCATGCAAAATTTCATCTAAACGGTTACACAGTATCGGATATTCTGCCGTCAAGCAGTAATGAGTAAGCATTACGGTGTTTCGGTTGAAAGGCACAGAAGCTAATGAAATAATTACGATTCGAGACCGATCATTAACATTTGTGCGACTCCTTTCACGAAATTTCATTAACTGTACAGTAGTGGTTACGGACTTGGCCATCCGCTTTTCTCAAAATACCACCCTGTATAACAGTGTAGAGCCAGCCTATGTGATTCGAAGTCTGGTGTAGCACTATAATGGTCAAGGGCTGGCATGATCTCTTACCATCAGGATTTAGCTCCCAACTCGTCTCATCATTTATTTACATCATATATGATTGTATATATACAAAAGAAAATATTTTGATTTGTGTCTTAAGGGTAATCCTCAATGCATATTTCCATACAGAGTGTTTCGAACAAATACTCAAAAAGTACGCCGTATTATAGTAATTTCTTCACACAATTCGTTTTGTCTATGTTTTGCGATTGTGTCAACAAAAATTAGTAGGTTTCATACTTTAATTTAGATTTTATACGTGTTTTGAAATTAACACTACTAATTGGCCTTTTATTTTGGATTTATTATTGAGGATTATCCTTAACAGTGAAATATAAAATAAATATTTTAACGAACCTAAACTTTTTTTAATCAAAATCTGATTACAAGAATATGCAGGTCTACTACTATTAATAGTTAATGAAATTAAGTACTAGTCTATTCTGTGTTATATCTGAACATACATATCTGAACAAATATCCACAATGTATCGGATAGGAACGGTCTGTACCTACATTAAAAATATAAGAATTTTTGTAACTGTTTGGATAACTGTATCTCGTAAGTTTAACTAGCCGCCAATTATGCACTAACCCAAGAACTTTAAAGTCTCACCACAATCATTTAAACCATTTAACCTGTAACAGTTCTCTCTTTTTCTCTGCACAAGATAGAGCGAGACAAAATGAGTTGAACATAGTTAGCCGTAGCCTGTTTACTTGTTCTCGCAAACTATTGGATTAATGGAAAACAAATATGCCTGGGTTTTCCGTTATATTGCTTGCACAATGTAAAGTTTAATTTTAAAACAGTAAAGTCTTTAAAGTATTTATTTATTTATTGACACAAAAACTTAAAGGTACTTATGTTATATCACTATTAAACTATTAAACTAATGCTAATGCTTAGAATTAGAATTAGTAATAGGTATAAAATAGTGATTTTTGTTTTTAGGAATACATTGTTATGTTCATACTAGGTACCTACTTCTAGACAGATGCGCTAAGAACCGGACAAGTTTTTACTGTATCCCGGTTCAAAGCGTCCTCCAACGGACAGTAATAAATTGACACAGTCAATGAGTGATAGGGTAGGTGTGCAATATCAGCAATTAGCATGCATGCATAGCTATCTAAAGATTACGGAAAGAACAGTATGTTCACGTTACTGAAAATTTGTATGCAACAAGCCTTACAAAAAACACACTTGTTTTGTTACCATTATAATTTGTATTAATGGTTCGTTAGAAGTTTCATAGATTTTTTTTCTTTCAAATTTAGCTTTCTCTTTCTCAAGTCTAGCCCAATGTACAGTATGCATTTTTTTTTCAAATACAGCGTGTTCAATTTCCGGTTCGGAAAATAGTTATGTTTTTAAGTTAGGTAGGTACTTATTCAGTTATATTTTTTGTTAAAATTTACTCCAAGATACCACTAAGCATTTTTAGCTATACCCTTCCCCTGTACTTTAGAATTTGACCATCATGCATACCTAGTTTAAAAAATGCACTTTTAAAGTGAAAAATAGCATAAAACCTCTCTGCTTCATACTATCTGTGTCGTGGTATGCGAGTTTCTCCCATTGTTGTTTTAAACGTGTTTTATGCAAATAGTGGGTAATGTTTTTAAAATTGAGAGCGGTTGATTGGAGGATCCAGTGAACTGGATTCTGGAAATGTTTGATTTCTACCATTCACACTGGAAAAATAAATAAATACAACAGAACGAGAAGTTATTTCTTTTAATCCACTGTGATTGCGATAATGACTATTGGTAGTACCTATTTAATAATAATTAATTATGAATAAAAGTTTTTTTATTTCGTGCACTCATTACAAAATTTATCTAATTTTCACTAGGTTTTATCATATTTGCCTCTTCTATCTATCTACTATCGTTTGTTCTATTCCTTATTTTCTATGCAAGAACTACCCAAGTATTGCCATCTCTCTCTCTCTAACTACTCTACTTCAGGTATGGTACATAATATTACTTATTCTTTGCTTCAGGTAACACCAGCTATTTGAGCAATGTCATCGCGCCATCTCTTATACAGTCTACCAGGTCTGCGTTTTCTGCTTACAGGGTACCAATCTGTATAGTACCTATAGGGTTAATAAAATAAAACAGATTAGTAACTTTGCAAGTCCTTTTTTTTTGTTTTAAAAAAAAGGTGGTGGTGAATTAAAATAAATGTATAGAAACGCCTTTATACTATTTTTACAATGCTGTTATTATCATGCAAACTAATGTTTTTCTTATTTATTTTTATTTTAAACAATCTTTTTTTTTTTATTATTAAAAATAAGGTTGCGTTTGACCACGACTCGCCTGATGGGAAGCGATGTCGTGGTCTAATTTAACACGTATACCTAGAAGATGCTTGTTAATGCAATCTTTATATACTCCCAAAAAATCCTGTTTTTTGTTCATAGTAATTATGGCAGTCTAGAGTCTCCACCAGCAGAATTAACTCAATAAACCGATATAAAACTCCCAATTGAAATAACAAAACATTTAACAATAACACTTTAAACTTACAAACACATTTCAATAATATCCTGGCTCGTGTTAAAATAAAAGTAACAGTTGGGTGGTATAAAACCCCATGCAATGGAAATAAAAAGTACCTCGACCAATCACAGCACGGGGCTGTGGAATAAATGGATTGGACATAATAAAAAAAGTCACATTCTTTATTATGATGCAGTATGGAGTGCAATGACCATAGGGTTACGGTAATAAGTTTTCTAGAGAAATTGCGTTTAGTACGTTTTACTTTTTAAGTCAGGTTTTGCGATCATAACAGAAACGCAAGTTTAACATGCTAATGCCTACTTGCACCAAACTGTCAAAGCTCCTAAGCAATTACTTTTCTTGCTTGCCAGTTCTTAACGGTCCAAATTCAGACCGTTAAGAACCGTCAAGTGAGTCAAGTAATTGCTTAGGAACTTTGGTAGTTTGGTGCAAGTAGGCATAAGACTTTTTAAAGAAATTGATGTATAGGTAATACTTATAATATATTCCTAACACAGTCACGGAGGCTCATTCAATGCAATCCTACAAGAACAAATTACAAAACTGGCTGATTGAGCAGTCCTTTTATAAACTTGACGAATTTATAAATAATTGATCAGTTTATTGTATTATATATATATTATTTATTGTAAATTGAGTTTTTCTCCGAATTATTATTATTATTGTTATTATTTTTAGTTATGATGGTTTTTATTTTAATTTGATAATTATTATTTAATTTAAAAAATTGTTAATAACCAACCACTAATTGATTAGTACCTACTAAGAGTATATTATGTAAATGACTTGTAATTAACAATATTGTTACCAATAAAAAACATTAACTTGTATTTTAAGTGCGGTGGAATTGCTGATGTAGGTAAGAAAACAGCGAAGCTTTGGGATTTGGCGGGACATGTTAGCATGTACCCAGAGAGGTGAGCAAGACTAGCCTCTCTCTGGTTGGAGGGATGATCTGGATGTTTTCGAGAGGGAAAGGTGGGAGATCACTGGCGACCGTGACAAATGGAAGGATTTAGGGGAGACCTTTGCCCAACAATGAGATAACACAGGTAAAAAATATAATTTTTCATTGCTCAATTTTTTTTCAATGATTTATGCTAAAACTGGTCTGTAGCGAAGTTTATCAGAAGGTTCTAGATGTTCATTTGTTTCATATCAGAAACTACCAAATATATGAGCTGATTAGGAGTTGTAATTTTAGAATTTTTTGATCACACTGGCAAAGTCACGGAGTTAAGATTTTTGTTTTTTAATTTACTGAAGGAGGCAAGGAGTAACACAGGGGTAAAAAACAGAGGTTAGATTTTATTTAATACCAGACATACACTGCATAAATAACATCAAAATAGTCTAACAGATAGACTTTCGGCAATTCAAAAAACCGGTACTAATCGGGAAGACAAAACTCTTTGCGAAATAAAATTGATTTCCCATTTACCCAAATCCATCAACTGGCCCGAAAAAGAGCATTAGGCCCTATTCCTAAGCATTCCAAGACGAATCACCGGCCAAATAACCCAAACTGGGCATATATTATTATATCGGGTATTTGATAAAGATTTCTTAACTTATTTTGACTCCACTCTGACTACTCTACCAAATTATAATTAGCATCTGTTCCGGCTCTGTACCTACTTGTTTGTGATGCGTAATGAAAATTTTTTATATATATAATTTTTTTTTTATTTATTTATTGGAGAACCAAAAGCTTTATACTACTAGGTAGACAATAGTTTAGCTTTAGAGAGCAAATTACAGTTTCCGTGCTATAACAGTCGTTTACCTACTTTGATAATTATTTTGATAGATAGAAAGATAGATGAAAAATACTTTATTGCACTTAACAAATAGTACAAAGGCGAACTTAATGCTATGTAGCATTATCTTCCAGCTAAACCTTTGTGTATTGTGATCAGTTGCGTGGGTAGTGCACGAAGAACAGATTTGATGGTCGTTTCCGAAAGCCTATTTATTACCCGACTGCCAAGGAAGGGTTATGTTTTTTTACTATGACACTGTGTCGGTACCTGTCAAGATGGAATCCTGCAGGTGATGATTCGCAATTTTAACGATTCCTGTACTTAAGGGTAATCCTCAAATCCGAATTCCATACAAAATGTTTCGGACAAATACTCAAAATGTACGCCGTATTATAGTAATTTCTTTACACTATTCATTTCGTCCATGTTTTTTGATTTCTACAACAAAAAAAGGGTTTCATATTTAATTTAGATTTTATACGTGTTTTTAAGTTACTAGGGTTAATTTTAAAACACGTATAAAATCTAAATTAAAGTATGTAACCTTTCTCTTTTTTTGTTGACGAAAGATTTAAATTTCACCATTGGTAAAAAACGAACCATGATAACGAAGAATAAGTCAGTTTATTTTGTTGACGTAATGAGCTACTTCATTTACAAATATGGAGTGCAAAAGTTGTACAAAAGGAGGGTAGTAAATATTGTTCTAGCGACATCTGGGCGCGTCCTCTTCCATGTATGGCTGAGAACGCAGGAGTGGGGCACAGTGGAGGAATGTTGTAGCTAAACAACTTTCTGTAGTGAAAACTTTAGGTGCACTGAGCAAAATATTTCGTGGGGAATGAATTGGACTGGGCTACAGGGCTCCCAACGCTCGGATGTAACAATACTTTGGGTAAAGTCGGCTGGTTTTATATTGCTATGTGATAATGGTAATGTATCTACTGTCTTTTCTTTTACCACCATAATTTAATGGTTGCGTAACATTATAAACTAACATATAAAGTGCCTGTATTGTTCATTATTCGATCGTGACCAAAATGTATTTTTGGATTAACATCCTTCCTACTGTCATGCCAATGTACTCACTGTCAAACTGTGAAAAATAATTGTATTTCGTATTAATAACGTCGCTTTTGAAGATTTTTTCACTTCTGTCGTGTGGTCCTTTTTTTCTATTTTATGACATACCAGTTTTCTCACGATGATAATACCTACTTACTTTATGGTTTAGCTATGTTTCCGTAGGCTGTGACTAGGAACACGGAATGGAACGGTCACATTCGCCGTTCTATTGAGTTCAGTATCGTACGGTGGTTGCCACAATTTGTTTTGGTAAATAGATGTCTTCGGGACACTCGCGCCATATGTACGTAACGGTTTTTTTCTCATTGCTTTTACTAGGAGTTTTGAATAATTTTATAAAAAAAAATTGGTTATCTGTAAAGTTGGTTTACGGACGATAGTTTAACGTGACTACCGGCGTAACGTGACAATGAAATATTAAAATCCACAAACGCATTCCTAAAATTATTACAAGTCAAATTTATTTTGGATTGAGTCCGAGGGGAGTCTCTTTGACCTCGCCATACAGGCTCATTAGAGACCTAGTGCGAGGAACAATTCTTCATTAGGTACAACTTCATCAATTCTTAGGAAATAATCATGACAGCATTTTCCACCGTTAAGGTTTATAAGTAAACAATACAATTTATCTCATATTATTTTATGTCAAGTTGTAACCCAACGGTCAATTACAATGTCTAATATTCGTCCCCTGCGTGAATTTGTATGAGATAGGTGGGTAACAGTACCAAAATATTCTTACGCTAAGCAGTAACGTGTAAACATTACTGTTCAGTGGGACAACCCTGTAGCTAGTGTACCTGCTGGGCCTTTACGACTGACCAACAAAAGCCGAGTAGCACAGTTTGGGTTGTAGGCACGGACAGATACCATTTTATTACCACCAAGCAGTGTTAGCCGAGTGGGAGGTGCCTCGACTTTCGTGTGTCGTGGGTTCGAAACCGGTCGTACAACGATGGATTTTTGGGTTCAAAATATCTATGTGTGCATCAAGTTCTTAACGGTGAAGAAAAACATCGTGATAAAACCGGCATGTCAAGGAAGCTAAAAAAATCGAAAACATGTGCCAAGTCAAGTGCACGAAAGGAGCCTCTTCGAGACGCACTCGAAATCCTTTCACCACACTGGTACAAAAGAACTAATGATACGATAAGAAGAAAAACCACCAAGAGAGCGTCTTGCTCGTAGAGACCTAACTTAATCTATTTTCTTATGCAAACGAGTGTGTTTGCATAAAAAAATGGATTCGAAGTAGCCTTCGGCGTTCAGGGTAAATGGATTTTTAGATACCTTCAAAGGCTCCTTTGATTATGGCAAACAAAAAGAGTTAATAATTTGGGTTCGTGGAAGAAAAGCGTCAGTTTTAATTTCGTTTCGTATCTTCGTTTGTTGATAAAAGGATAATTTTTTTGCCACGTAAAAACCTTTGCGCCTTTTTACACGTCTACAAAGGAAGGGATATTTATGATAGTTCAGTTTGTCAATGTGATTTTTGACGTGACTACGTCTAATAAATCGATGAATGCCGGCTGCATGCACGAAAACGTTGACTTCATTGTCCGGTAACGCTCATTGTCTCGTTACGCTGGTGGTCACGTTAAACTATCGTCCACAAACCAACTTTACAGACAACCATTTTTTTAAATATTTTTTTATTATATACTACGCGAACTACGAATATATTTATTAAATAGTCCGCGTTGCGAATTAGCAGAATTAATTTCATAGTACGCGCTTACTTTATTTGATGGTCAATTTTGAAAACCCAGTAATTTTACAAGCTTTAGTGCTTTACAAATCGGAACACAATAATCCATATAATATTAGTCATTTTTGTCTAACATAGACAGTGCAAAATCATGTTACAAAGTGTTTTTTCCCGCCTACGCGAGATGTTTATCCGCCCATACCTAAGCCTTAACATACTTTCGTTATTTACACCATCTGAGATAACCTCTCAAGATAAACAGAACTACTTTCTACAGGAAAAAATACGGGTGATAAATCTTTCTCCTGTCAAGTACTATACTTGTATACTTAGCCGTTACGAGATAAATCAAGTTATACGCGTACGTTGCGTAAAATTGCAAAGCTAATAATACTCGAGATTAGAGAAACTTATGCCATACCAATTAAAATAAAATTAATATACTGTATTCTTCAGTGAAGTTTGTGACCACAGACATATATACCTAGGTACAGACAGCGTCATTGATAAGTATCGCTGTCTGTACGTGACTCTACTTTATACGGTCCTAAGACCTGTATGTAACATACCATACTTGAGACAAATAAATCATTCATTCATTCATTTACCAATAATAAAGTTTTTTTCCAAAAAAATATCATAATAATAAGTAGACACATCTGATTAAAATGCTTACCTTGCTTATTTAATTAAGAACTTTTTATACACATTTTTATGTGATTTTATAGACCCGAGAACGAAGCTGGCAGGTAATATTGAAAAAATCTTGAAGAGGATAGGGAAATTTTAAATATTTACAAAAAAATATTCTTATTCTATAAAACAATATTCTTAATTTAATTCATGTAAAGAAGATCCTGAGAGAACAGGACATAGAGTCAAAAAAGTATACATACAAACATACATACACGAAAAACATAACCTTCCTTCTTGGCAGTTGGGTAAAAAGTCCTTCTTTTTCTCATTTTTTGTTTGGTTTTGTGCGAATTCATCGTATCAAACGTTAGTAATAAAGATGGATTAACGGACGAAGCCGTCCCTATGCGAGCATTCGAAAGTGGACGGTAGCTTTTGCAGAATAAATAATTCAGCTACTCGATTTATGGCCGTGGAAAATGGAAGGGAATAAGTAAAAGGTTAGGTTTAAGTTTTATTTCTTTGTAAGAGTAATGCACCTGGGTGGTTAGATATACGTTGAAAATAAAAAGGAAACTGGTTAGTTCTTGTATGCTGTAGATTTCATACTTATATATTTTTGCTGGTTATATATCTGTTACTACATACCTACCTCAAATTCCAGTTTTGGTTACGTGCAGGCGTGATCTCTTACTATTAAGAGAACGCTTATTTCATCTCGTCACTAGTTTACATAAAATAAAAATTGGTTGTCTGTCAAGTTGGTTTACGGACTATAGTTTAACGTATAACCAGCGTAACAGGACAATTAGCGCTACCGGACAATGACGTCAACGTTTTCGTGCATGCAGCCGCCAATTTTTTAGACGTAGTCACGTCAAAAAGTCGGACCAAATCTTTCTTACACGTAAATTAATTTTCAACTCCAATCTCGCAAGTAAAGTCGCGAACATCGGCTAGTTTTGTTATAAATAAAGTAACGACGAGTAAACTCAGGGTTGTAGACTTTGTCTTATCGAAGACTTCGTTAAATGGATTAAGATTTGGGTAAAGTTAGATAAATGGATTAACACTTACGGACCGTTGGTTTTTATAAATTGGAAATGTGAATATTTAGCTGATAAATAACACAAATATCTAGTGTCTGGTCAAGATAATGAACATAGTCAGAGATCTATCCTAATTTGTAGCCTTTTTTTAACATGGGGAATCCTCATGTATGCCTTCCGCCCCTGGCAGATATGGTATGTTGGACTGTTACCTACTAAACCCCATGATGGCCGACCTCTGCGCATTAGAGGGACCCCGGGATATCCTCAGAACTCGTACCGATGTCCCTCACGCACGTTGCTGTGAGGCCCATCCCAGGGAAGGCTTGCGCCGACCCCGAGCTCCGCTTGCAGTGCATGCCTCCCCGTGCACTGCAACCACGGGCTCGAGTATAGTGCAGCCAGAGCCTCCGAGCGGTCTCGAACCCAGATCGTAACTTGCAGCGTATCTGGTTATTACCAGTTATGCTACAAGTAAGGATGGATCTCTAACCATGCGAATTATCTTAACCGTACACCAGACATTTGGGTTATCGACAAAATATCCACAATTCCGATTTATAAAAGCCAACGGTCCGTGAGCCCCATCGAAGCACGCGTCTTTACCCGTGAACTTCAGAAGGTATTGCCAACGTTTCACTAAACGGCTCAGCGATCAAACGAGTTTCATACCACAGCTTAGACAGAGATGGTTATTGGATTTTTAAATTGGAATATTCGTTTACTATTTTTAACTAATATACTATTAATATACTATACTATACTATTTTTAACTAAATTTGTAAATTTTTTTTTATTGATTACTTGTTTAGGTGTGCTGAACACTTTATTCCGTGGGTATTTAATGATACTGAGCCGTCAAGTTTGGTCATGTAACGCTCGGTTGGGTAAAGTCGGCTTGAGTCGCCTTGATGAAGTTTTCACTTCTGTCAAGTGGTAAGACCACAGTGAAAACTTTAGCACACGCCAGTAAATTTTTACTAATTGATTCAAACTGAGACCCTCAGACTGAGCAATTCAGAAAAAAAAGAAACAGAATCAAGCTTGAAAAATTACTAAGCAAAATACAGTTCTAGTTATATTTTAATTTAAAAAACTTTTTCGATATGGATATTTGTTTTTTCATCACGCCAAAACTACGCAAAAACTGCCAATTTGCCTGAAATTTGGGAAATTGATGATCAGTAAAAGAAAATCATCTATTTATATGGTCAGGATTAATCCTGTAATTGTTCTGAATGAATAATTTCTGAATTTTGAATCAAAACACTTAGATAGTTGCTACGTCAACGTAGTGTCGCAGCTCTTCTCGTTGCACTGTGTCATTCCACATTCCGCTGGGTCACTGCGGCTCACATAAACACTTTTGTGAGAACCATCGCCGGTAATAAAGATAGATTAATGCCGGCCCTTCTTGAGTGTGCACGAATTACTGTGTTCTCTGCTGAAAATGAAAGAACAAATTACGAAGAAAGTGCAAAAAAACCAGGGAAAATAATATAATATATGATGACAGGATAATGATAAATGTTATGATATATATGATAATTTTGATTTGGATAAGGTGTTTATTTAAATGGACAGAAATCCTAGTAATAAATACTAGCAATCACCAGCAATATTGTTACACTTTTTGAC
Source organism: Lobophora halterata (assembly GCA_932526365.1). Lineage (NCBI taxonomy): Eukaryota > Metazoa > Arthropoda > Insecta > Lepidoptera > Geometridae > Lobophora > Lobophora halterata. The sequence goes on from OW052007.1 coordinate 1,070,758, forward strand.
GATCTTGGAAGTTCGTAGTTTTAGGGTAAGCTAAAAATTTTAAGTCTTTACCTTTAGTGGTTTGGCTTATGCGTTGTATGTTATTAAGATTATAAAAATCTAAAACAAAAATTATAGTAAAAAAAATTGTGAGGTATTTGTAACAAATCACCGCTCCACTCTTTTAAAATCGATACTCAATCTATTTTTATTTTCAAAAATGTATAATTGCGCGAGCGAGATAAACACGCGCGGAATTCTGGGCCTTAAGTTTCTTACTAAAACGTTTACATAGTTTCAAGATCTAAAACACTAACGATGAAGTCCCCCGCCGTCCACTATTATCATGTACATTATAAAAGTGCTATAAAGAAGCACTTTGCCTAAGTTGCATAGTCCAGGCGACACCGCCGCAGGCACTGCGCTATATCACTATACTTCTGCAGTCACACCGAACTGTAACCTTCCTAATAAAGTTGATTATTACGTATTTTATATATTATGTAGGTAGTTTCATTTATTTAATCATATTTTTTCACAATCATGTATTTATCTCAAAGCTAAAAATCTAAACAAATTTATTTCTGATGTGCACGCAAAATAAAATATTAAATAATAATAAAATATGAACAGAATCACAAAAATGCTGAAATAACTGGTTAACGTACTACATACTATCTACATAATATAACTCGTCAATTGAATAGAAGCACCCCTGTAACAAAAACTTTCTCAACTTATATTGTTTTTAGGTACTTATTATATTCTTGGATGTTGTTGAAATACTAAAGTAAAATATGTCTGAAAATGGTTAACAGATGAGATATTCGCTGCTCGAAATTTTGTCACTGATTTGCTGGAGACCACTTACTTTTTGTGTTAATCAAATTAATATTTTTGATTTGCACTACTTCGTAGCGTTTGCCTATGTTTTCTTGCTTTTTGTAGAGCTTCGTAGCGTTTCGTAGCGTTTCGTAGAGTTTTGCAGAGTTTCGTAGCGTTTTATAGCGTTTCGTAGCATTCAGTACAGTATCGTAGTACATATTTTATGTAGGCGTCTCATATCATCTCAACTAATTTTAACAACCAAAATTTTCCATTACAATTTAATAAATGTTTTTTTTTCAATATGTTCCTTACAGCGAGAATGCATCCAGAATCTTACATTCGGCAATTGTTTGGGGCGAGATACCAAATGCAGTGATACGGCCCTTCGTATCGCGTTATTACCCTCATAGGAGATTGTTTGCTAACCGTAATATATGAAAGGAGTAACCTAGTCCATAATCCGACTAGATTTTTTGCTGCATTAACGAAAATCGTCGTTAGGTATCTTATTTTGTAGGGCAGTTAATTCAATTCAATTCAATTCATTTTATTTATTTGGTTCATTAACGAAATTTATAAGGTGCCGTGCATTTCTCAACTAGGTATAGATTTACTAAGTTACATAACATTTTAACTATTAATGACCATAGTAGGACCTAATAATTCGATTGATTTGGTAATTTAATAAAGATGTTTAAAAAGTACTACTACTGGTTTATAGTCAAAAAAAATAATATAAGCCTATGGCGTCTTGTTTACGTAGAAATTTTATAGAAACGAATAAGCTTATCTGCACTGTAATGTTCACAAAAACTTAACAAAACACCTACGATTATTATGAATTCAAAAATGTAGATAGATTTGAATAGATGTAGATTGATGTATGTATGTTGCTTAATCATATCTAAACTACTGAACTAGTTGGGCTAGAATTCCGTATAGTACTAATTATATAGCATAAGACTTAATTGTGACTAATTACAGATACACAAATATTCTGTTCGTCAACTCTTAGTAGTTTTTTATAAGAACATTTTGTTTGGAAGTTATTTACACTTATTACAATCCACTTTCCCGCTATGTAACGAAATAGAATATTTTTATTCAGTCCCATTCTCAGTGCTGTAAAATCAATTATTTACAGCGCGGCCCAACTGAAACTGAAATTCATTCCATTTAAGATAATCACGGAAAATATCAAACAGTTATGTAACTTTGGTATTATAAATCTAAAAACTTTATCAATTAAAAGTTATAGGTGTATACATACAAACAATGTTAAGGAAAACATGTGACCAGCTTAACATTATTGGAAAAACTTTTGACAAAGTTTTTCTTTAACTTCAAAAAAGGAGGAGTTTATCAATTCGGTAGAATGTTTTTGAGAAAGTGAGAAAAAGTTTGAGAAATTCTTTTTTTGTCTGAGAGGTTGTACTTTCACTTATCAAAATCTGTTCAGTAGTTAAATACTTGTATTAAAATAGCTCACTATACTAAAAAAGTCGTTGTGAACAAAGTTTCGTATTTTGCTTCCTATGAAATATGAAAACTAGAAGAAGCGGAAGGCGCTTCCTCACGCCTCTGATTTGAAGGCAACCTAAGGCAACCATCTTTCCTCTATCTAACCTCATCTAACCTCGAGTTGCTTCGAGAAAAGGAACGTCCGAGCTACCGACTTTTGGAGGCACTACTATCCTTTTATTTCCGGGTTTTTATATCTTGAGTTCGTGAATCTAATATCGTTAAACGTTATTCGTTAGTTATCGTCAAAGTGCAGTACTGTTATATACTGTGGTTATTATCGTCTGTTACGATCTACATTTCGTTTTCATTTGGTGTAGATTGCTTTTCACTCGTGATGCGCTTTTACTCAAATTGTTTGAGGAATTACCCATTTTATTACCCGACTCCGAAAATGCCAGAGGTTAATTAACTTTTATGTAAAATGAAATTACGAATTTAATAACGAAACTTGAGTCTGAATCGAGATTATAATGCTATGCGAAGCAAGCAAGTGTAAGTATTATGCTGTGTGCCGGTTGTAGGTGTAGCTTTTAAAAAAAATTAGAAAAAAGGCTTTTAAATAGCATGACTTTCAAGACTGACACTGTATTTTGACGAGCGCTGTAGTAGAGACTTGAGATTTGGAGGGTACGTAGTCAAGACTTGAAAATGCATACTAAGAAAGGAGTTTTCTTAATTTGGAATGCCAACGAAGTTGCTGGCTTTTTTTTTGGATGGATGCAGTTAGCCGCAGATGGCTGTTACTGCGTCACCGGACTCTTAGTTGCAGGCGTCCGCTAGTTTTACTATTTATAAGGCTTAAATCTGACTGACTGACAAACAACGTACAGACTGAACCACTGAACTTTAAGACTTCAAACTTGAAGGATGTATTCGTAAAGAGCTGAAAGTAAGTACATACTAAGAAGGAAATTTGTTAAATCACAACGCGAACAAAGTTGTGGGTATCAACTAGTGTTACATACAAACATAAATGTCACCGTATTATGCATTTCCTCCGCGGGTGACTGCGATTCTAAAGAATGCCTCATTTATAGATAGTATCTGATACGAACCTCGTTCTCATTTCATTCCACGTCGTCACCTCCTGAAATTCACTTTGAAAATGAATTCAAATAGTCTTTGTCTCGCGGTTGCAATATTTTTAATGGAATTTCTGGTATTGTATAGGTTTTATGGATATTGCGGGATAGTTATTTGCGTTTTCACAATGCTCGTAGTAGGAATGAATGAGTAGCGGTAGAGCGAAAGAAGGCTGCTTATCTGCCTTCCACCGCTCAGAGGTGGTCTGCAAGGCATGGGCTAGGGAACCCATCCTCGTATTGCACAGGTCACCTCAGACGAAAGATGGCCTTTGTTCACGGGCATCTTTTCCTCCTCTTTAGAGGAAACAGAAGAGGTCCGCCACGGCGGACGCTAGCCGACAGGCCGCGGATGATTCCAAACGGGTTCCCGCGACCTGTCACTAAGGCGATTGTGACGGGAACACGATTGGGTTTTAGTCGGTATTCTGCCTTCTGGCAGTGAGTCCGACATACCTTCCAGCCCTCCCCAGGCAGAGGGATGCGTAAATGCATTATCCCATCGATAAAAAAAAAGGTATGTATGAGTTAAGCTGAAATTTAATTGTAAATCAATTAAATTTCAGCTTAACTCATTAACTTGGATTAAACGTAGAAAAAGTTTTAAAGCCAGTTCATAAATACTCCGTTAAATAATTAGCCATAATCTTTTTAAACTCTCTTTTAATTAATTTTAAAGACATATATATTACTAAATATTAATTTCTTATTAGAAAGTTTATTGATTATACTGCCTCATTTTAGAAATTTTTCACGCCTTAAATTAATGATGAGCCATCAAATTTAAGATAAAGTATGGCCGGTTTTCATTACAATTTCTATACAATTTCTATAAACTATAAATATTCAGCTAATTAATTTGTGTGACCCCTTTGGGGTCAAGACCCTAGGTCCATGGGACTCGGGAATGGGAGCCATCCGCATTTTCCAAATTTTGTCAGAGCGTCTGGTTGAAGCGACGCGTGATCAGAGGGCTGGCAGCTATTTCGCCCAAAGAATAAACCTTGCAATACAAAGAGGCAATGCAGCCAGTATCCTCGGCACGCTGCCATCGGGTATCGAGTTGGAGCAGTTGATCTACCTATAGATCGTTTCCAACGGTCTATGGGTGGCTCAATTGTTTTCTTTTGTAAATTTTGTATTATAGATTGTAGTAGTAAGCTTAAATAATAAAATTAATTCAATAATCAGCTTTAAGTTGTCTGTGGCATAGGTTGGCGTGCACTGAAGACGTAGCACAATTTTCATCAAAATAAAAAAAACTATATAATTTGCCTTTTTTGTTCTATTAAAATCTTCCCTTACACGATAAGAACAAACCAACCTTCAAAATCAACGCATTTTATAAAGTAACATCAGTTCATCTTAATAGTGATAATATCAAGATGTGACGTCACAAATGATAGTGGGACATCCAAGACCGTCTCTAGGTATAATGGAAATCAATAAAGCTCCCCGCTGCCGAGCCCTTCTCTTACCCACTCAGTTTTAGGGATGAACAGAGAACGAGGTGGAGCTACCTTTGAATTAAAATTTTCGTAAAATTTTTATAATAATGAATACATGAAAGTACTTTATTGTACATCATAAGACAACTAAAACAATAACATAGAGAAGGAAATATTACAAAATTTGGTACAATAGGCGGTCTTATCACTATTAAGCGATATCTTCCAGACAACCAGTATGGAAACGGTTACGATAATACAAGATGGTCGGGGGTGCACAGAATAAGTAACGTTAGAACTGAAAATCAAAACTATAAAATAATTTAAATACTTACGCAATACATTATTAATGGGACATTTCACTCAACCCCATCTAGCTCCGACTAAGCAAGCTCGTACTATAGGAAACAGATACCTGATAGAATACTTAATATAAATACATACATTATGATACATAAAATACACCTAGACCCAGGACAAACAACGATGTATTCGCACAAATGTTTGTTCTGAAGCAGGAATCGAACCTACTACACTCCGCGTAGTAGTCTAACGCACTTGCCACTCGTCCATCTGTGTCATCAATTTCAAATTCTTGGTGCAGTAAAAGTAAAGTATCAAATATTACTTATGCTGGATGGGCATAAGTAATATTTTTATTTATATTTTGTTTAGGCAGAAAAGATCAGAGTAGCACAAAGAGCGATGGAAAGGGTGATGCTCGGAATTTCCTTACGCGACCATAAGCCAAATAAATGGAGCCGGTCAAAAACCAAGCTCAGAGACGTGGTGACACTCATAGCTGAACGGAAGTGGAGATGGGCCGGACACATTGCGCGAATGGATAGGGGACGATGGACGCGGCGATTGTTGGAGTGGAGACCACGACAGCACACGAGACCGCGAGGAAGACCACCAAAGAGATGGGTCGACGACATCCGACAACACGCAGGGCGGGATTGGATGGCGCGGGCTCAAGACCGTCAATACTGGAGGCGATTGGAGGAGGCCTACATCCAAAAATGGATAATATAAAGGCCGGAATGGTGATGATGATGATAGGCAAAAAACGCAAAACCTTTTCACAATCATCAATCATGTTAAAATCATCCATTTTACATTTATATTATGCAACACGTAAGCATGATGCAGAAAAAGTAGTAAACAGTTTAATTTAGGTTTCCACTTTACTTATTTTTGCTTCAAAAACGCTTTTTTGGTTTATTTTTTCAAATTGCACTTTTATAATAATTTCTGACAGAAAATTAATTATATATACATAGCGTCTTGAAATTTACTGGAAAGATGGTTGATTAAAAATATTTTACTGAACAAAAGCGACTCCACACCTCTCTGAAACCACGTCGCACACATCCGTCTCTTCACGACGCTTTTAAATACAAGGGAGACGATTCGATAACACATTCGTATGGCCTGTTTGTGACATAGAGATCCTTACGAGCGTACACAAAACCGTAAGGCTATATCTAAAATGAACGTAGAGATCTTTTGCTTTATCATGGTTCACTTGGTCATTTGAAACGCCCAAGACAGAGAAGGCTGGCACAAAAAACGTGGCTTATACTCAGAAAGCGGTGTTTTTGGGCCTTAGCCCACATATTATAAAATTATGTTATAAATATATTATGATATCACTATTATATTATCATCTTATATCATGATTAATTCTAAGCTCCGTCAGCTTTAATGGTGAACTGTCACGTTTGATATCACGATTAAATGTTTTTTCGAATACACCGCAAGTTTTAATTATCAGAAAAAAATCCGCATAATCAGTTGCCGTCACTGAACACATACATTTTTTTTTTCTTTTGGCTAATTCAGGTACCTAGTTCGAGCCAGCTCGCTAAAGCTCGGCTCGGGCGTCGTATTCCCCTCGCTTACTCGGTCATTTTGTAGTAACCAAAAATTCTGATGCCTGTGCAGTAAGAATTTTATCTGTAAACACGTTGTACTCCTTCTGCATTGCCCATTTAAGGTTTTTTGGTAATTAAAAACTTGAACTTGTTGTGAATTAATAAATAGACAAGAGCTTGACCACCATCTCACTTGATGTAAAGCGATAGTGTGGTAGAGGACAGAGCTCACTTGGCTAAAGGTAACTGATTGACTCTGGACTTGAAGACATCGAGATATGGTAATCTAGGAAAACAGACGCCGGTAACGAATTTCACACCTTAATTTTATGTAATTTTTAGACACATTGATCGAGATTATGAGAAACATAAGGCATATAAATAATTAGAAAATTTGTATACTGTATTCTACAGGAAAGTATCTAACTCCACTTTATACATTCCTAGAACCAGTCTGTAACTAACCATGCTTGAGACAAATAAATAGTTCATTCATTCATTCATTCACTCGTTGCTCTTACTTATAATAAAGGTCCATGCAAACCGTTTGGTTCGAGTCGGTAGAATGTCGACTAGGTACGATGTATGATGCAAAGGCGCCATTTTATCGTTGTAAATCTTGAGTATAGCAGTAGTAATAGCATAGCATAACAAGTCTTATGGAAAGTTGACCCGCTTGGTTTGGGTTTAAGGGTATCGCTTTCATTTGAAGTTGTGAGCTCTTTTTGAAGGTATTCAAAAATTTTATGTATGAGTATGTTCTTCGTAGTTTTGTGTTGGTTCGTCTGCAATAATGATTTCACAGCCTAAGTTTTCGTAAAACTCATTAAAATAATGTCTCGTATAATAAAATAATAATATAAACTAACAAACTTATTTACTAAAACAAGAAAATTAAATAAATTAGATACCTAAAACACATTTATTGCATGAGTTTTATGAGTGTTTCCTGCAGAAAGAGCTCAAAATGGCTACCCCTAGCTGTAATGCACGCTGTGCATCTTCTTTCTTATCTAAATAAGTGACGAGACGAGCTAAGCGCTCTCCTGATGGTAAGAGTTCATGCTTACCCATGACCAAAACAATTCTTCAGAGACGACTACCACTACTACTTTTATTAGATGGAATCCTGCAGGGGATGCCTCCCTGATTTATGGATAACAAGACAGAATATCAAATTTTTTAAAAGTTAAGATTTAAAATCTTCTACAAACTAAACCTCTTTTAACAGATTTTTTCTGTTCTGTTTCTGACAGCACTTTCTGTAGAAAACACTCATAAAACTTATGCAATAAATGTATTTTAGGTATCTAATTTGTTTAATTTTCTTGTTTTAGTTGATTAGTTTGTTAGAACATGAATTTTGTATACAAAACTCTAATCCACCAAGTAAATTAACTTTTGGAAAAAAATGAGCAAAACACATTTTCTTTGCTAAATGATGCTGTACCAAAAAAACTGTACGTGTGGCACATAAACAAGAAATACCATTCAATAGCTCAGTTATGCAGGAATACTCTAGCAAAAAAAAATTAAGAAAATTCCAAGATTTATATTCTTGGCAAGAAAAACAATGGACAAAGGTAAAAAAAATTGAAGTTTCGAAAATGTCCAGTAACTCGAAATCTGTGGGATTTTTACTGGGTACATAATTTCATTTTTTGATTAGTCCTGAAGTCTCCCACCCGCACCTGATGAGGATTATCCACTCATTGCGACACACCCTGTATACAAGAAGGTAACTAGCGTCAGACTCGCTGCGAGTTTTTAGCGAAACATTAATAAATATGTGTCGAAGATTCAAGTCTACAACTAGAATTACAATAGTGTTATAATAATGCTATTTATTTATTATAACACTATTAATATTATATTAATGGATTTATTACTAAATATATTTATATAATTTGTTGATAATAATGCCTATTTTTATTAACATAATACTTACGATATGATACAAAATACACTAATAAATAATAATATAATAATAATATGCTCAAGTATTCTGGAGTGCCAAGTAGTGACAAGATAGTTTGGATTTGAAAGCGATAACTGACCGATGTAATTTTTTTGTGTTAATAAATGAATACGAAATATTCTGGTATACTAATAAGTATTTAGAATTGACGTTTATAACCACAATTTAATGTAACTAATGAAATATCATTCATTTGATTTACATAAATATGAGCAAACATTTCAAACTAACTCCAAATCATTTGTGGTTGGTGGTTAAAATAAATTAGTTTTGGGATAGTAAATTATTATCAAAATCACAGATTTGAGATATTTACTATTTAGCACTCCAATTAAGCTTTTATGTGTATTGTTCAAATAGATTGCATTATCTCTTTGTTTGGTCCAAATTTCTACTAATGACATTAAATTTTAAAATTATATCGACATACTTTATTGTTTAATTGTTGGTCCCGGCTATTACAATAATATAATGGTTATAAACGTTAAGACATATCGAGGCCCTTGGCCATCAAATCATTACAAACATTTGTATCATTTATAGAAAGTCAAAAACCTTTAGGTGGATTAAAAAGTAGGTCATGAAAGCCGGTTAGTGACTTGCAAGAGAATATAAGAACTTTTTAGCAAAAAATAACATACCGACTTCAAAATTACTAAGAAGTAAGAAATAATGACCGTCATTGACATCAATTAAAAGTCACAAAAACGATTTAATTTCAAACCAAATAAAAGTCCTAAATAAATTTTTATGAAACTTAAATGGGATCAATCTGTAAGTATAACCTTTCAAATAAAAAAAAGTATATAAGTAGCCCTTTTTGTACCACATCCTTGCCGGGTTAACGTGACTACCAGCATAACGGGACAATGTGTGTTACCGGACGATGACGGCAACGTTTTCTTACATGCAGCCGGCGTTCATCGACTTATTAGACGTAGTCACGTCAAAATTAACAACATCATTGAACACCTTCTTTTAAAGTCTGTTGAAAAGACGGATTTGAACCCGTCTTCATCCCGTCAGAGGAAAGAATCGATCACGTCATTTGAGATCACCCTTAAGTTCGCACCCCACGGCCACAGTTCAATGACCGCGGGTTGTCCACGCGTTCGGCTCGTGCCCACAACGTGGGTTCGAAACCCGTTTAAGATGGGCTCGTTATTTTTCTTTTCACTTTTCAATTATTATAATTTTTCGAAGCTTTGGTTCAATCTTTTCTTTTGTTATACTTTTTAAAAATAATTAAATTTGTAATTTTATTCGCTTGGGTATATTTAGTTAGATGAATGGTTGATTGTGGCATTTAAATGCAATAGAAGAAAGAAAGAAAATACATTTATTTTGACTCAAAAAAAAAACTGTACAGCACACAATGATATAAATTATTCCCATCTGTTACCCTGCTCTGTCCACCTAGGGTGACAGATAAGTCAAAAAAGTTATATTTGTCCCCCTTTCAGCAACAGGGTGACAGGTGGAACTTTTATAAATTGAAAAAGTTATTTCTGTCACCTCGTAAGTAACAGTGGGACGTACGTGGTAGGGTAAACACGTAATTAGGTACATACTCACATTATTGTATAGAATAGGAAATTTTAACAAATGTAGAGCATCTACTTGACGGTCGAATAGTAGGTAAATATGCGTAACATTGTAGCTTTATTGGTGTACCAAAATTGTTCTACCCGTTCATTTGTCACACGTACAAATTACAATGTATTATATTTTTATTATTTATTAAATAAAACAGTGTTTACAATGTATGCATATATCAAAAGTAGAAACATTAGATAAGGTGTGGTATTCGTGTTAATGATACAAGTAGGTATTTACATACAAAATAATCAAAAACTTTTTTTGTCTAAGTAATTTTGGACTCATTCATGAAGGTATCAAAATACATTTCCTCATGTGTGATTCATTTTAGTATAAATTGTGGCTTCATTTTCAGTTAATTGCAATAATAACTCGAAATACAATTATCAGATTGCCACTTTAATTATACTACTGGAGCTTCTAGTACTTTTATGGTTTCTCCTCACGAATATCACTGACTAAGAGAGTAATAATTTCGAAGTGAGAGAGTCTAATGTGTTTTCATGGATTACATTTGATATTTAATTATATTATCATAGGAACATGTTAAGTTAGTATTATTATTATTATTATTTCATGTTTGTGTTTCGTCTTTTTTAATATTATGTGTAATTTTTTTATGAATAAATACTCACAAAAGATATTTAGTTATGTTTTTATTTAGGAATCTTATGTTTTATTATTTTATAGTTTTTTATCTAACACTTTAATCTAGTTTCAGTGGTATAAAACAAGTTTGTTATATTCTCTAAAAGTTTTCGAAATGACCAATGTATTTAATATATAAATTTTCATAAATAAGGTCAACTACTTTGGTATTTACAACTTGACGATTTGTATAAATTTTTGAAACAGTACCTACTCCATAATTATTTTATCTTCAGCAAAAGGGGTACACACGACAGTAAAAACTGTCACTACAACTTTATCATTTGAATTACTTTATGGAAGGGACGCGGGTTGTTAATATAATGGGTTTTACAACATGTAGTACTGTTTCGGTGTCGCGTTACTTCCGGTCGTTAAAGGGTGTGACTTTTTTGTTTTATTATAATGTTTTGTGTAATATTAGTAATTTTTATGGAAACAAATGTGACGTTTTTACACAGTGTACTCGAAATTTTGTGCTTTGATTTATTTTAAATAAAAAAATATTAATAAGACTGTGTAACACAATTTTTAGTGTGAACATGCATTTTTTTAATTACGTCAGTATACAGGAACATCTTATAAATATATCACTTTTGTATTGTAACTTAATTATGTCGCATCATCATAATAACATCATTAATATCTATGTACAGACAGCGTCAGAGAAAAGTATCCCCCTTGCACAAGACACCCAGCTATAAATCCTTTCAAAAAATTGTAATACTTAAAATTATTTTTAGTCTTAGTTACAGTTATACAAATATAATCTATTTTTTAAAGGCAAAACTTCTCCATTCATCGCGACGGAGATTTAAAGGGATTTGAAGCTGGGTATTATAATGCAAGGAGGATACTTATCTATGACGCTGTCTGTACATATGTGAAATATACCTACTTACTTATTAATGATATCAGTTGATATATTTTTAAGTTTTGGCCGTGTCCATCCTAATACCTATATAAAATTTAGTCAAATTAGACGTTTCAAAAAACATCGGATTTGATAGCGTCTTTATTTTTAAAACATAGGTACTAGTACCATAGATGAAAAACAGTGTTCCTATAGAACACCAAGATGGACAATAGCCAATCAAAATGGATGCGATATATAGAACAAAAAATTTTAAGACACCCTGTCAATAAAAATGAAATATCTCTATTTTAAAAAAATGTTTCTTACTTTTTACGAAAGAGTTTTATTAACAATGAAAAAGCCCAGAAATTTTTACTTATACATATTTATCTAGCCCTGTTACTTCACGTTTTCGAAAAATAGCTTCGGACCAAAATGTACTAGAAACCAATGTGGCTCCCTATTTCTTGATGCATTTTCAAAATACTACTTTTTGTTTCTATACTTTAAAACTGCTGTAACAAGTACTTATTTTAAAATATGACAAGTTTTCTACTAGATATTACATATTCCAATACTTGCAGAAACTTCTCGAATAATTCAACACGAGAAGCCAACGTTTGAAGGTGCCAGAACTCGGTCCGAGATACTGAACTTACGCCTAATGTTCCCAAACTAGAGCCAGTACAAGTTTTTAGTGATATCAGCTTTCTACCCACAGGTTTGCCTACGATGGACTAGAAGAAAATTAGTTCTAGTAGATATACGAACCTCTGCAACGGTGTATCATTTCATGTGTTTTTTATATTTACAAAAATATGTTGAAAAGTAGATGTATATTTAAAATTATAATTCTAAATATAATATACAGGGCGTCCCACGGATATGCCACATGGAGGGAAAGTACCTTGAATATTGTAGATGGAACATTTTACTGAAAGAAGACATTATTTGGAATTAAAAAACAATTTAAACTGCATTCATAGATATTTAAGCAATAACATGGTTGAACCGGGCATTGAACCCGTTACACGAGTAAAATAATCAACTGTAGCTTTATCATACCGATCAAAAGGCTTCATCATAAGGGTTATTTTTTGCTAAATAACATAGTGTCACAAATAAAAGAAAGACCATGAATTTTAACATTTGATGTGAAATTTAGTTAAAATAAGATTCTGAAATGAAAAGCTGACATTGCCGTGAGGACATTTGTATTTGTATTTGTATTTATTTATTAAATTAAAACGGATTATCCAATTACATTAATTTAAAAATTGTTTACATCATAGTTTGGTCAAAATAGTATCAATAATCATAGTAGTCAAATAAGTCAAACAATAAGAAAAAAAAATACAGTAACATAATAGCAAAAATAAGTCATTCAATATTAATATAACACGCAATCATTCATCACACTCACAGAACCTTAAGCATACTGACAAAATTTTCGACCATCCATCCGCAAACAAATCACACTCAGGACTAGCATCCAGGAGAGCGTTGAGCGCCGTGAGGATGCGCGGAATGGGTGACCGAGCTCGCGCTGCCGTGCGGGACAGAGGTACGGCAAATAATTTATGCTTCCGACTTCGACGATAATTATCCGGAACAAAGAGTCGACACAACACATCACTCAAGTCAGGGGCGTCGATCTTCCCATGCAGAATTTTGCAGCCAAGTGTGATTTGGTCAAAGTTCCGCCGAACCTCAAGTGAACAGTGTGAAGTGACATACAGCTGACATTATCATAATTACCCCGTACAAAAGTAGTTAGCTACTACTACAATCTATATTACAAAATTTACAAAAGGAAACAATTGGGCCACCCATAGACCGTTGCAAACGATCTATAGGAAGCTCAACTACTCCAACTCGATACCCGATGGCAGCGTGCCGAAGATGCTGGCTGCATTGCCTCTTTGTATTGCAAGGATTATTCTTTGGCCGAGATAGCTGCCAGCCCTCTGATCACGCGTCGCTTCGACCAGAACTCTGACAAGATTTTGAAAACGCGGGAGGCTCCTATTCCCCATTATAAATTAATTAAAATTTAAATTCACCATCAACTTTGCAACATATTTTTGTATATATAAAAAAAAGTATACATCGGTGCAGTTCGTTATATCTACTGATGGTAGTTTTGTACTAGCAAAAGAAAATTGTAGAATATTATTATTTAACAAAAAACGTTTCTGTTACAAGAGCGCATTTCCGTTGTATGTTATTCCGAAATAAACTACCTTTACCGCAATGTGTAATTAGTAAATAAAGAACTCTAACAAGAAAATGTATACCTATATTGAAAATGAAATGTAATAATACAGGATATTTCCATTCGAATTTCCACAACATTCCGACAATTACCACATCAGTTGGGCCCGAAGCTCCCCTCTTTCAAAAACTCCCGAAATAAATGCAAATTACCCGTGGTCGCGAAGACCGAACAAAGGGTGGGTGACCTACTTACGTCAAATTTGTGAACGAAGTCGAAGGTACTGCGTAGGGTGGCTCGCTACGAGGTTGTTAGAGACGAGAGGGCTGGTTGCAAACTATCACGTTTTTAACCCTTTTTAGCCGAAAATATGAAAGAGGTAATTTTGGCTGCAATGTTATGTGGATTTGCGAATAGGTAATAAAGGAATAGGTTTAGTTATTTATTGAATAAATAGTTTTTCTGCTCCATAGTAAGCTACATTTCAGTTATTGATCTCGCACAATATAATTTGACAAATTAGAGACGTTGTTGGGTGAAAATTTATCGTTTTTAAGTATTTTTATTTCTTTAAAAGTATTTTTATATCTAATAAACTTGCTTCACAAAAAAAAACATTAAACCTTCAAAATGTCAAAACAATTACAGAACTAAACTTTCTGTTTCTTAACTTCTTGTCATTTTACATTTCGTAGTTCATAAAATCTCTGTAAGATGCCTAATGAAGACGAAACACGTGTCGAACACTAATATAGTTATTTTTAGTTAAGCTTAGACCATCGTCACATTTCGAATTTAAAAATAATAATATAAATATATATCAGGCAACAACATCACAGAAATAAGCCTATTTGATATATACCTTACAGACTTACATATAATACAAATAGTTAGGATTTTTTCTTCGTCGACGCCATCCTGTAGCGACGGAACACGACCCCGACAGGGCAGAAGTCGAGGTGGGAGGAACGTCTCCTTTTGCTTAGTTTCCACCTCAATCATGAAGGAAGTTCGTAGTCTGAGTAGAGTCCAGTTTTTTAATGAACACTTGGATAAGTTCCTGGATGCGGTTATTGGCTTGCTCTCGTATGAAATGTGCAATCTCAATGCGTAATTTAATTGGAAATTATTTTGATCTCTCTCTGTTTTTTTTGTGAAAAAGGTTCATTTTCAATCAAATACTACTCGTTACAGTTTTCCGGACAAGTAATTTCTGGAAATCAGTGCTGAACTCACCCCTGTCAAGCCTGATGGCACCCCGTTATAATTTCTGCTAGGGCACTCCCTAGCCAACGCTCTGTAACACACGGTCACGGAATAAATATCTTAAATGGCAGAACACGCAAGAGATAGTATTATTATAGTAACTTTTTTGATGTGTATCAGGAAGTCGGCCGTCAAATAGTACCAACCTCAGAAAAATCTAGTAAATAGAATTATTCCAAATTAAAATTACCAAAGTGAGATGTTAGATGTTGCACATCATAAGGGAGCCTTAGATCGCTTGTTTTTTTTAAATATATTTAAAGGTCACGTAACGTAACGTTCTAATAAACTTTATTTTTTTTTGTGACACAAAGTGGCAAATAGGTTGTACTGCGAACCGATGTTGAAATAGATTTGTTATTAATTCAGTTTTTCTGTAATGTTGTGTGTCTAGATGTCAAAAAGTTTTACTAAATGTGTACCTATACTACGGCTTTGTTGAGTCATGATTACAACAAATACAATACAATACAATACAATAATTTATTAATAATTCCCAAATTACAAGTCAAATACAAAATAAAAATAGCACATTAAATAAAATAGATTTTAACAATAGTACCTATAGGTATAATGGTATAATATTTATTATAATTTTTTCCGGTCATATCGCAGGGAGTTTCAAGAACTCGTCTACGCTATAAAAACTGTGCTCAAGTAGCCGCTTTTTGGTCTTAGTTTTGAATATTGGCCGAGAAGCTGCATCCCTTATCTCTTCCGGCAATCTATTAAAGACTGAAGGGCCCATTATGTAGACGGACCGCTCCGACTTAGCTAATTTGTGTGGCGATGTAACTAGCTGATGGTGGTTAATATAATGGTGGTTAATAAGTTGCCTCTCTGATGATTTATATTTGTTACTAAGTCTGTGGCACGGTCATTGTTACTACTGTTTATACTGCGGTGCGCCGCCGGCTATCCGCTGTCTTGGGATCTGTTTATTACAAAGAGCGGATGTTGCCAGAACGTGGCAGAACGGTAAACACAATACCAAAAGCCAAATAACAACCCCTTGTTTTAATATCTCCATTCAAAATATTTAATAAGAAATATATTTTATCCCATATAAACGAGCGAGTCTTACAACAGTCGCATAATGATGTGTAACATTTGACTTCAAACCTTGGTTATAAGCACATAGAGGAAAGCTTTTTTTTAATTTGGTATGATTCTAAGTACTTATTTTTTTTTGAGGTTTGACGGCCAACTAAACAATAATCAATTGGTCAAATAAAATCGCCCTTTTCGAGCTTCATTACTTTTATTATACCTTACTTCATAATATTTTAATATATTTATTTTTTTTATCTTAAAATATTATCTATAAACCTACTATATGTACCTACCGGGTGTCATTGAACTACTCTCGATAACGAAAACCACGAATTCAGACCATGATTATGAAATAATGTGGCCCGAAAAAAACAACGATATATTTTGTGTTTTTTTAGCGAAAATCGGAAGTTAATCATTAAATAGACGAGCCTGGATATTTATTTTGTTTAAAATATGCAAATTATTATTCTGATAGCGCGAAATGTAAGTGCATTTGTCTTCTGGTCCCTAAAGTTGTATGATCAAAAGTTGTGTGATGTTTGCACTGCGGTAAGCCCGTGTTTGTGGCCACCTTCACTTCTACCTTAACTCATGTTTTGTAAGAAAACTAAAGGTTCTCTGGTTGATTTGGCTAGGAGGTGTAGGTGCAAGTATATACTATTTTTTAATTTGGCCTAAAACTAAGTAGTTTGATAATTCCTATTTCAAATATTTTTATTTTTTACTAGCTGGTACCCGCGACTTCGTCTGCGCAATTGTCAATTGTAGCCTATGTGTTAATCTGATGTATACGCTATATTATTGTGAAATTTCATTAAAATCCATTCAGTAGTATTTTGTGAAAGAGTAACAAACATCCCTCCATCCATCCATCCTTACAAACTTTCGCGTTTATAATATTAGTAGGATACTCAGCTGGTACAAAGTACACAAGTTTTACAGATTAATTTAATAACAATTAACCCACTTATCTATTAATATCATAATTATAATTACTTAAGAATATATTTTACTTTTTACCCATATTCTTTGTTCTACTTTTAATATCTCCTCATTTCCTGAAACAAATCACACATGACGTCATAATATCCGCCTAACGCCCGTTCCGTCCGTAAGCAACGTAGCGCCGTAGCATCCCGTAGCGGCGTAGCATTATTGAGTATAATTCGTGGCATTAGCTCGGAAGTGGCGTAGCCGCCGAGGACGGTCCGACCATGTATCAATTAGGTAGCGTTTGGTACAGTCGGGTAAATAAATATACGAGGTTCGGTGATGGAAACAAATACACGACGCGTCATGCACACAAGGTGAGGGCTGTACCACGGCGCCTCTCTTAATCGTCGAAGCTGGTACATGTGATGGGGCCGACGGTCTACAACCGTCTTCCTAACACAGTCACAGAGGCACAATCAATGCAATCCTTCAAGTACAAATTAAAAAACTGGCTGATTGAGCAAGCTTATTATATGGTTGACGAATTTTTAAATAATTCGAATCACTAATCACTAATCAATTATGAATTATTATTATTTTTATCATTTATCATTAAGATATTTAATTTTATTTTTTTATGACTTGTAACTACCAATATGTGTTATCAATAAAAAACTTGAACTTGAACTTGAACTTAAATAGATAGCTCCAAGATTAAGGTCTCAAATTAATCCGTATGACCTATTCAACTTTTTTTTGTCTGATTTATTTTAAATAATTTACAAACTGTTACGAGGCAATTTAATAATTATTGTTATCGCAATCATTCTTATTTTTTGTCAATACATCGAAATTTTATTGTTATATTTTTTTTGTTTTTTGTATTGATCGTTCATTTATTTACTACAAGTACCAAAGTATAAAATAAACGATGTAAGACTTCCTGGCCATATTCTTGTTTTTATATTTTAGAAAAAATTAAAAATAACAAATTTTACATTAAAACAAAAAAATACGATCTAAAATGTGTTAAAATCTAGCGAAGTGTTTTATTCACCACATGTACGATCCGTAGCGGCGCAACACCAACGAGATACAAACCGCAGCCTCCAAAATGTCGCTACATTTTGTGTATGACACTATTTATTTAGCATCATAGTACACTCACGGAAAAGCTTTTAGCTTAACTAGTGTGATGTTAAGATATTTTTGAATCTATGAGATAATTACCTTATATTTAACGAAATAATGTATTTGTTTGTTTGTGTAGTTTATTGGATTATTACTTTTACATATAAAGCTAGTTTAATATTTTGTAAAAAAGTTCTGTAATTCTGTAATTCTTTATTGTACACACAAACACATTAGAATATAAATCATAAAAGAAAAGACATGTACAAAGGCGAGCTTAACCCTAATAAGAGTTTTCTTCCAGCAAACCTTCTGAGGTTAGAGAGAGGCCATGGATAGTTCATTATTATACTTAAAAAATATATAGTAAATTGTTAGCCGTTTCAAAAACATAGTGAAATAAATATCCAAAGACATGAAAATTGGTTCTCTATTTCTTAAATATATTTTATGATAACCGTAATACTTCTTATTTCATCTGATTTCGCGATTATTATTAAAAAAATGTGAAAAAAATATTTTATTACTTTGCCACGTACACGCTCCAAAAAATATATCGTACTTAAATGTCGCTACGTGTAATTACGCCTTTATTTATTTAACATCATGTAGCGTTCCCTTTTAGCAAAATGTGGAAATGGAAGCCTAATTCCAAGGTGTTTCATTTTACAGTGCGGATTACAAAGCTAGTTTTGGATCGCATTACACAGTCTAAATAGAACCTTAGCAATTACTGTAGTCATACAAAACCATCCTATGAATATTTTAGAGGTTTGTGAGGATAGATGGATGTTTGTTTGTCAATCACGTGACAACTACTGAACTAATTGAAGTGAAATTTTGTACAGTAATGCTAATGAACTGGGAAAACCAAAAGTTATTTGCTATATCTAACGATACCACACACAATGCCGCTTAAAAAAAGTAGCTAGCAAAATTTATAAAAAAATAAGGTAAGTACTTATTTAAAAGTTCAACTTCATTTCATTTTATCTAGGATAACTCATTTTGAAAAAAAAATATACAGGAAATTTAATTCTCTAAAAAATTATCATCAAAAACATTTTTTTTTATAGATATGGGATGTTACGCTTTCCTGATGGTAAGAGATTACGCCTGCTCATGACCAAACAGTGCTACACAGGACTTTGATTCACATAGGCCGGTGTAACACTACTAAAGCGCTCGTCCACATTGAGACATTTTGATGATCAGTCTCGGAAGCCCAGTAATTTCACTAGCCACAGTGCCCTTCAGACCAGAACACAGTAATGCTTGCAAATGAATGATTTGCAGCAGATTATCTGATACTGTGTTGGTAACCATCTAGACGGCATCCTGCACCCCTTGATACGAGTAATGTACATGATCACACACTCTTGCATTTTTCAAATAAATCCACCGTCGTAAATTCCAAAACTGAAAATTCACGGTTCAAGTCCGTAAATTTTAAGGGGAGTTTCCTTTCATTTTTCCTAAACAACCATTAAGGGCTGCGTGCGAAAATCATCGCAACTGAGGTTGGCAGCTGCGGGGAGCGGGGGGATCCCTTTCGCTATTTCAGGACGTGAAATATAGTCCGACAAGGCATTGAAGAGCTTTTCCCGAATTTGTGTTACGTTTTACGACATAAGGGCTAGGCTGGTCTTCTAAATTATTCAGCAAAAAGTTTTTACTCGTATTAAGAATTTTTAGTAATGAATTCACTTTTTTTCGAGTTAGTAGTTTTTTATTCATTGTCCAGTAACTCTTAAGTTGGGTATACTCGTATTTCTTTGGAGACTACCTGAAACTTGTTGAATGTCTGCTTAAATTGTTTATAAAATTGCGTAGCGTACTTCCATCATCAATTCCAAAAGGAAAAGGAGTAAATATTTTTTGTTTACCACAAAATTTCTCAAGAATAATAAAGATATAAATAAAACGACGCGGAAAACTGCGCATACATCACAGAAACAGCGAGTCAATCCGTCAATCTGACGCGATCCTTGCGTACTTCACTAAAATTAAGCCTAACAATTTGAACACAATCTCTGTCGCAAATTAAAGGAATATTCTACATAACGGTACAAAGACGCGTCAACACGGAGACGCGGCTAAACAAGAAATTCCAAATAATCAACCTATTCACACAGAGCGAATTTACTCGAACCTAAATCTACCGAGGGTGAGCGAAAGGGAGGATCGTATCAAGACTCGCGCCCCATAGCGTCGCTCTGAGGGGACGCTCGGAGGGAATTTTAGGTTAGTGGACATGTAGGCATAAAGACGGGAACACGGCAAATTTGTTGTCTCATTTAGTTCGTGTCGTTTTGTGCTTTTCGTTGTGCGTCACGTCATAGTTCGTCATCGTATCGTGCTTTAGAGTAAGTTAGTTAGGTGTAAATATATTAAAGTGAGCGGCGTAATTTTCCCCGCCAATTTTCGCTCGCTGTTAAGTGCGCTAACTTTTAAACGTGAAAATAAATATCTGGATAGTGAGTGATAAATCGTGTGTGCTAACAGTCAAACGGTGAGTGTTAAAATAATAAAAAACACTTGTGTTTACCTCGACTTGTTTGTAAACAGTGCCGCGTGCGTTTAGCAAGTGTAAACATTGACCGAAATTATACACTTTTTAGTGTGAAAATTATTTTAATAACGCCCTAAACAGCGCTGAGATTCGCGAGACTCAACGGAGGGAAAAAACGCTCAAAAATAATTGTGAAACGTAAATTTGTGCCAAATATAAACTCTACCTATCTGTGTATGATTAAGTGTATTGTATATTACTGTAAATAATCAAAATATCCGCCTAATCCCCTGTGCATACCAAGTGAACGTGTAGGAATAACAAAACATAACAAAAGAAAATTAAGTGTAAATACATAAAATAAATCTCGCATCGAGAAAAACGGGGGTCGGCGGTACAACAGTTACTATACGGATCGATAATATTACGCATTACAGGGTGACTGAGAGGAACGCACACAGACGCGTTCACGCACACTCGCGTCCTACCCCACCGTCGCCCTCACTAATACAGCTTTAACATAAAAAACCGAATTTACTCTAGAACTTTATAGTACAAAAACTGTGATTTTAGTGTTCATATATTTTGACAATGTTGGTGGGAACGAATTTCGGTATGAACCCGATACTGTTTGGATACAATATGCAGCCTCCGGTTACGAACATCAGCATGCCACCGCCTCCGACGCCGATGATGGAGTCGGCCCCGGCTACACCCGTCCACACCAATCACCACTCAATCAAGGAAAAGCGTTCAAGTTCCTCCCCTTTGACGCTTTCTGAGATTACTGGAGCTCCTCCCGGGGCCGGGAAGGATGCTGTGAAACTCTTCATCGGGCAGATACCTCGTCACTTGGAAGAGGAGGATCTCAGGCCGATGTTTGAGGAGTTCGGGAAGATCTACGAACTGACTGTGCTGAAGGACAAACACACCGGCATGCACAAGGGTAAGAGTTTCACAACAAGTCTTTGTTTACATTGCTGACATAGCGTTTTCAGATTTTACATGAAACAGAACGTGATCGCATTTAACTTCAGTGCGTATATAAATGTAACCATAATATCTTATATTTTCATATTAATAATTATTTATTAAAGAGATTAGAAGAGATAATAATAAATAATTTTGAGGTGGCGATTTAATTTTACGAAAATTATCATAGCTAGCTTAATTCTTTACGCAAATTATAGTGTTATAAATACGTTTTATAACACATTTGCTCGTAAAGGGTCTATTATTGCACCAATTTCAATATCGTATTGTATCTCATTACGCACTAGTGCGGTAATGTAATGTAAAACCCACGAGTGCGGTAATGTGATTAAAAAAGGAAGATTTATCAATGTTCTCCGTTTAAAACGAACGATACTTTTTTAAACCTTAGCAAAGAGTTTTTACGTCAGATAAATGGTCAACATTTTTTGAATAAAATTAACATTGGGAGATAAAATATAATAAATAAACATTTAATTCTTTAATTTAATTAATATTGACCATAAATTACAACCATTTAAATGTAACAAAACACAAAAATATTAATTTACTTTATTATAATACTAGCTGTTTTGTGCCTTTGCCTTAAAAAAAAGCGCTGATGTGCGCGCATCGCTAATTTGACAACTAGTAAAAATTATTACGCGCACTGTTTTTTTTCGCTGTATTGTTTTTATTTGAAAATCCGTCAAGTAATGATGAATTTATTTATTTATTTCCTCGCAAATGTGTTATAAAACGTCGTATGACATACGTGCGGTTTGATAATTACAGCCTCTGCTTTCTTGTAGCCCTCACCTACGGCTCGGGCTAGCAATATCGCCTCGGCTGTAATTCTCAACTTACCGCACTTATATCATAATGTACTATTGTGAGGATTTTATAATAATTTATACTTTCGTTTTTCATACCTTCGAGTTTTGTTTACTACCCGTTTTATGCATCACAAATGAAAATGAATGGCTTACTCGACCACTCCTTCCTAGAAATAAATCCAGTTTATCAAAATCGTAACTACAATAAAATGATTACGCAGTCACGGCATAAGGAGGTTAAAAAATGCTTGCATTTTCCTCGAGTTAAAAGGAAAATGTTTTTTATCGTTGATCTTGTACACAAGTTTCAGCAGGATTTTTAAAACAGGTGTTGGATACATTGAATTAAATTATGAAAATTAAATTTTATGTTCTTTAAATTAAATTCAGAGAGTATATTTTGAAGTTTTTTAATCAAGGATATCGTTTAAGTGATTGCTTTATTTTGTGTAAATTTAACCCTAGCAAACTAAGTTACGACAACGTACTTATACTTAAAAAAACTGTACGCGCTAAAAAATATAATTATAAATCGCGCATGTTTGCTGTTGTAATTTTCAGTTTCTTTCAATCTCTATTTGAAAATGCACGCGTTAAATCATAAACTTGGTGCTCAAATCTAAAAAAACTACAGTAAAAATATTAGTCGTTCATTTCAAATGAAATATGGGGCGATGAATAAAAAAACAGAACCTGAGTTGCATAAACCCTATTAAATTAGAGCTAAGTTTTAGTAAAATACACATTTTCATAGGAATTTATAAAATATAAACTGAATCATACAGTAATGAATCACCATGAAAATACAAGTCACGGTGACGTAACCTACTTCGTACAAAAACAATACCTTTACGTTATAAGCTATAACATGAAAGCTAAGTACAATAGCAAAGCGGAATAATATAAAATTGTGATTTGAATATAACCTTATAGCGTGTGCCTTCGTCACCTGTAAGTTGTGACGAATGGGGAAAATAATGCAACTACATTTTCAAATGCAAGTTATTTATTCCTGAAAATCCATTGCAACTTTTTTACTGGGCAATAATCAAGGTTCTACAAAAACATAGGTACTACAAATAACTTCAATTGGACTGTTTATAAATAATAAATAAATAAAAAGCCGTTTATTTCCAACAATAGTACTTTACAAAGAGAAAAAATATTATCTAAAGAGTTTGTAATTTCAATACATATTTCTTCGTTATTATGTACGAGTTCTGTTCTAAGGGTGAATTGGACTGTTTAGTGACCGAAAACACCACTGATAAGTCACAAGAAAGCAAAATACGCAATAATGATTACTTCGATGACATATGTTTTCAGTTATTTTGATTTAAAAAGTAAACTTCTGAATCGATTATGATGAAATTTCTATAGAACCAATTTGAAATATTTTTTTCAAATCGGTATATAAACAACAAAGTTAGAGGTAAAACATGTTAAAATTGAGGACTCCTCCTTTTTTTAAGGCGGTTGAAGTTGAATCTTATCCAGTAAGCTTAACTAAAGACACATTAAGATTAAGTTTTCATAGTTCAATTTATTTATTTTTTACAAGTCAATTACTACATGGGCGTTCTTTTTATATAAGGGATCATGCCAATTTTGATCACAAATAACATAAGCATATACGGTACTAGGTATACTCACTGATTAACAAAAAACTAATTTTAGTCATCACTGATGTATAGAAACATCAACAACAAACTCTACCTGAATATGAGGACAGGTTAGAAAAATTTGGACTTTCCAGCCTCAAAAATCGCAGACGTGTGACTGATCTTTGTCTACTTCATAAAATTGTCAATGGAGTGTTAGGTAGTGAACTTTTGGATTACATATGTTTTAAAGCCCCAAGTCGTAGCCAACGTCATCTGAAATCCTTCTCGATACCTGTTGTTACCAATAATGTTTCGCGGAACAACCCCTTACATCGCATGTGCACTTTTTATGACGAAATCTATAGCATGGATATTGATATCTTCAGTTTATCTTTAGGTTAATTTACGAGATCTTTGTTCAAATTTAAATAGTAGGAACCTAATTTCTTCAAACCCAATTTTTGTTACTTAACCTTTGATATATAACATACTAATAATTTGTGTTAGATTTATTTTTATTTTTTTCACCTATAGATGTCAAAACGCGTTACATATATTGTGCACAATTATAAGTGGATGGCAAATTTAAACGTATACTATAAAAACTAAGAATGTAATGAATCTTTCGTGGTTTGTTGTCATTGTATCGAATTAAATAAAATAAAATAAAAATAAACATATTTATTCTACAAAAAAGCCCAATTTTCGACAAAAAATAAAAGAAACCCACAACATTAACCAGAGTATAATAACATTACAAGCAAACACAAAATTGTTCACATTCATCAAAAGTAAAGTCGTGCTCAAAAATCGTAACTCATCGTTACTCAAAGTACACTGTATTAAGGGCAATCCACACCAAACAACACCGAATACGTTCGCGATCCGCTCCAAGTGAAAACGACTAATAAAAACTCCGCGACAAATTTTTCACCCGCAGTCAAAACAGTTTGCGTGCGACCGTACAAATAAAGCTCGGTCACAGTGCACTGAACACAGCTACACAAATACAAAAAACTCAGATTTTACAAGAGAGTTTCAGATCTTTGCACATTAATTTATTTCGAGATTTTATTATTATAAGAGAAAAACAAGCAGCAACAGTAATTTTTCGGGGTTCCGTATCCGACTTAGAATTTCGCTTTGTATGTCTGCGTTCATCCGTTCGACCGTCCGTATGTCACAGGAATTTATTCAGTCTTTAAAAGTAGTCTATAGAAGGTTGAAAACTCTGTGATTTAGCACGCATTTAAACAGTGCTCAGTGCAAACAACCGTCAGGTTTTTGAAAAAAAAATCGATAGGTAGAGCCAAAAAAAATTAATATAAGAAAACCTTTTCCATCGAATTCAATGTCATATCATAGTTCAAACAGAATTTTAAACTATCCTAAGGCTTTAATTTCTTATAACTCTTATTGGGTGATTCTGTTGGTACACTTTAAAAAATATAAGCAGAAAGGAGAGCGTTCTAACTATTCTTTACAAATTTTTGCTGTGGTCGAAGTGAAATCGTGAACGCAAAAAATTGCAAAGCATGTTATGAGCAGCTCTTGCATGCTCCAATTGAAAAATAATTTGGGTTTTGTTGCATTTTCGTTCAGTTACATACGTAAGCCTAAAAGGTTTTATTTTAAACCGGATTAAGCAGGCTTACGATACAGCCCGCGTGGTAATCGAGTTTTAATGGAATCTTTTTGAAAAGCTTTACAATTTGAGTTGTGACAAAATAACGTTCCGTTTTAGTTTGAATCACAAACGGACAATTTAGGGTCGGAGCACACATATCGACTCGGAAAGGGATCGTAACCGTATCGCCTTTCGCGTCGCCGTCAAACAGCTGTCAACCTAATGTATGCACGAAACCAAAGCGGATCAGAAGCTTCGATACGTGGACTCGGCTACGGCTAGGCGACGCCGCGCTTACGGCTGGTTGGTTCGGCAACGCAGACCGCGGGAGGGGCGTGGACGAAGAGACGTAAGCTAGAGTACGGAGAGCCGTAAGCTAGGGTACGGAGAACCGTGAGCGCGGAGACGGCAAGTTGACCACGCACCTCACCGCGGTTCGTGAGCTTGTCCCGAGGCGAGGCGATTACGTTACGATTCCGATTAGTGTGCGTTGCAGTAGGGAATTTCATATAACTAATACTGAACGGCTCGAGTTGATGATCCCTTTCCGAGTTGATACGTGTGCTACGACCTTAAAAAAGTTTTTAATAATTAAGAAAACAAATATCCTATTCCTTTTTGTTTTCAGAAGAGACATTTAAAGTTAATGCGAGTTTAAACTTTTTAAACGATAAAATCGAAATTACCCTAAAAGATATTCACAACTGAAGATTATTGATGACATTTTGACTTCCTGATTTCCGCCATAATGGTCGTAAAAAGCGTGATAAAAATCCAGCGCAAAATCCAACCATCATTATTACTACCTTGAAAAAGCAATTACAATAAGTAGGGTAGAAATTATGGAGGAGAGGGAGAGAGACATAAAATTTAATAACACCATAGAGAGGGACAGTCAGGACCGAGGGCGGAAGGTTGTTTTATTTTGTTCAATTGGAATGTAAATATCAGCAGAAAATTTATATCTCTGAGTTTTTTGTCGAGGATACAATCTAATTTTGTGTAACGAACGACTGAGTTTTTATTTACGGTCGCCGGAAACGAGCCATCAACCACAGCGACCGGCGGCCGGCAACCATCAGTTTTCGTGCATTTTGTTGTATGTAGCGCTTGGCCGCTACACTTGTCGCCGTTGGTGGCGACGCCGCGACGACGCGCTACAACAAAAAAATGTTTGTACACTGATAGTTGCCGGCTGCCCGTCGCCGTGATCGTCGGCTTATTTGCGTCTGACCTTATTCTGCTGATTTTGATTATTATTGAAAATAATATAATGCTTATGTGAATATTGTAATATACCTACCTTTTCAGAAGCACGAAGTTTTTGTTGCTTAATGGCTAGAAATTTTAGTTCTGAGCCTAACCTTTAGAAGTTATTAAGACTTGTTCAAATATAATACTAAAAAATGTTTTATAGAAAATCCAACAAAGGTCTTAGTTACCTCGTCTGAGTCCTGGAATTTTCATTTGAAATAACAATTTATTTCTGAATTTTCTGCTCCACAATTCAAGCGGCCTTCAACGAAAAGAACAGTAATCAGGGCCAAAGGAAGTTTTCATTTCAAATGAATTTCACAACATAAAATATCGGGGCCCTTTTGTCCCAGAATGGACGAAATGACACTGGGTCGCGATAATTACCAGCAGAATGGAAGGGTTAAGTGGTGACGTAATGTCAGTGACAACGTGACACTTCTGGCGCAGTAGGCTTTTAATGGCGATTCGTGATTTGAAGCAAACATTTTTGAATTGTTTTAAGGACTGTTACTAAGGCTTTCGTCGATTAGGACCATTAGGTATCGGGACCACGGTCCGAATCGCCGGTTAACATTTTTAAATCCGTCGATTGGGACCACAGACCACGTGACTATCGTAGTTATCGTTTTAAACAGGTAACTAAATGATTTAAAAAGACAAAACATGTTCTTTTGACTTACGAGCAGGTCCGTATTGTAATAGCTGTGGTTTAATACCTAGGTATAAAAGTCGTTAGTTCTCCTAAAAATAAATGTTTTAACACAGTGATTTTAAAGTTTTATAAAACCCCCTTATTAGTTTTCTGAACGAAACTTCGATGGAAACAACTAATGGTATTTTTAGTGTCCATCTGCCCTTACTTCTATCCATCTGTCAGTCATAGTCTCTTATTTACAAAGATTGTTATGACCCAATGCATTTAAAAAAAAATTCTACGTACAAGTACAAGTCTAAAATGAAACCAACATGCTAAATACTTAGGGATATTTCCATAACCCATAAAAAAATCGTGGTTGTTAAAATATTAATTTGCTTTCAAACAACTGTCTTGCATCCAATTTATGTATTTACTGTATTATTAGAATTAAACTTACATCCCACAGATCAAGTGCACATAGCCCAGGCCGAGGCTTAGATACCACACACGGTCGTATGAGCAACAGTTTTCGTTTAATCGAGCAGAAAACGGATCGAGGTTTTTTTAGTCTGTTTTTCGATACAATATTCTTTGAACCCGCCCATTCATTCGTTAAAATTACTTTAATTTAATAACCACTAACCAATTCAAAAAAGTAGAGCTCAAAATTATAGAGTTTTGATGTAAACAAAACGAGCTAAACGCTTTTCAGATGAAAAGAGTCACACAGTCTCCTTCTTATCGTGTCACTAGTTCCTTCGAACCAGTGTGGTGAAAGGATTTCAAGTGCGCCTCAAAGAGGCTCCTTTCATGCACTTGACACATGTTTTTCGAACTTTATAGGTTCTATGACATGCCGGTTTCCTCACGATGATTCCCTTCACCGTTAAGCACGTGTTTTAAATGCACACATAGATTTTAATAACAGAAAAATCCATTGGTGTACGACCGGATTCGAACCCACGATCTTCGGATCGAAAGTCGAGGCACTTCCCACTCGGCCAACACGGTTTTTTTCCAGCAGTAATTTCACTAGCAACAGTGGCCAAATAAACAAAGGTTTGTCAATAAAATTATGCATTTATATATGGCGCTAGATTTACATAAGGCTCCCTCTACTCATACTCCGATAAACGAGGGACATCATACATATTTATGAATGGAAAATGTCGAAAAACTTTGCATTCGAAATAATGGTCAAATGACAGGGACATTTGAAATTTGAATTCAGTTAGAAAGACATTTTGTAATGTTAGCTAAATTTTCTACTCTACCACTGATTTGCTGGATCATTAATTTAAATTTTAAATATGAATGCATATTAAATGTTTGACTATATTAATTTTTCTTTGACTTTTTGAATTTTTCATCTGTGAATATAATGATAAGTTTATTTATTTTATCTGTGTAGAATAGTGTCTGGGCGCCTTGGAGTTCTCTGTAAGCCCATTCAGGGTTTTTTGAAATAATAATCTAAATATCTAAATTAAGACTTAATTTGGAAGGATATATATATCTAAATTAATAATAAAATAAAAATAAAATAAAAAATAAAAAAAACTTTATTTTCCTATAACACTTTACAAATTAAAAAAGTACATACTAAAAATAGGTTCGATTGTATACGGACCGCCTGTGGCGGTAAAAGCCTCCTCCTAGGTTCTCCAATTATCTCTATTCCTTGCTCTTCTTGGCCAGAGTTTTCCGACCACTTTCACGATGTCGTCACTCCATCTTGTTGAAGGTCTTCCCCTTCTTCTCTTTAAATTAATACACGCATAAAATTACAAAGTCCATTAAAATTGAAAACACTCTTCAGTTTTAGTAACGATAGTATTTGTTAGATGGTATAAGTTCTCTAAACATTTAGCAAAATTGCTCTTTTACACTAAAACTAGGCACTTTCTTTTATTGCATACGAAATAGCTCGAAAGCAATTTCAAAATTTCTATATTGCTGAATACTCATATTTTTATTCCGCGTACGAAGGTAAGTTTCCACTGAACACGTGAACTGAACTTCATCGCAGTTCAAGAAATGAAGCGAAAATAAAATAATATAACAAAAAAATATATTCTGAACTGTAGTAAATGGAATGGAGAATGGAGAACAGCAGCAGCAGTAAGATCGAGACGTCGGTGAAAATGGGCTTTTGCCCAACAATGGGAATGCTTAGGCAGTTGATAATAATTATAATAATGTGTCATGTCTAATTTTAAAAACCCCACTTTAATCTCAGGCATTCCGTGTTGGCCGAGTGGAAGGTGCCTTGACTTTCGAACTGAAGGTCGTGGGTTTGAACCCGGTCGTACACCAATGGATTTTTCTGTTCAAGAAGATCTATTTGTGCATTTAAAACACGTGCTTAACTGTGAAGGAAAACTTCGTGAGGAAACCGACATGTCATAGAACCTTAAAAGTTTGAAAAACATGTACCAAGTACACGAATGGAGCCTTTTCGAGGCGAACTTAAATTCCTTTCACCATACTGGTTTGAAAGAACTAGTGACACGATGAGAAGAAGACCGTTGCGAATTTCCAAAGTTCCATTCTATGTCTGTCTGTCACTCAGTCAGTACTAAGGCGCTGTCCTAATTGGCTATTGATCGTACGAGCAAACGACGCGATTTGGTCGTACGATGAAATACAGTAATCTCTTCAGAGTGTCCTAATTCATCATGTACGATGGTACGATTATTCATATGGCTAATTTCATCGTGCGGTCAAATTGCATCGTTTGCTCGTACGATCAATGCCAATTAGAACAGTGCCTAAGCCTTCTATATATTATATAGCCTTCACATTGATGATCTCTATGTCTATAGAGATTTTTGCAGGCAGGTTTTTTTCTTTTTATTTATAATGAAATACGATTGGAATACGCTTTTAAATACACCTTATACTTGTACAGAGTACGTAGCCTCTTATCTTTCGACTGATTTGCCATTCGTACTACAAGCTTGATTCGCAGGTATGAAATAGGTCAATTGCCTACGTTTTTCTAAGCTGAGACTCTTATCTGTTTTTTCCTCCCTTATTCTGCAGTTTTAATGCTTACGTCTACTTATACTCGCATTTGAAATACTTTTCTTGGAAACTTATAAATAGGACTAGTTTTTTTTTTGATCGGTATTATATTTAAGCAAGCTTTTTGTGTGGTAGACTTAATTTTTTATAGCCATCTTCCTCGGTGAATTGTTATCGGGTGTCAAGTAGGACCAGTTGAGCTATATTCGAAACATTTTCAAAGTTGGTTTACGGACGATAGTTTGACGTGACTACCAGCGTAACGGGACAATGAGCGTTATCGGACAATGGCAGCGGTACCGGACAATGACGTCAACGTTTTCGTACATGCAGCCGGCGCGGCGGCGTTCATTGATTTATTAGACGTAGTCACGTCCAAATATTATCAAAAATCTTTTTTTTTTTTTAATATAACCCGTGTAAACAGGATAAAACAAGATAAATAATCATGATTCATCGCCTCGCCCGAGCCGCTATCATTGTGTCCTATTCCTAATCAAACCGGGCCGCGCACGTGACCGCCCTGTAAAACGCAGGCTCCCTCCACACTGCGCAGTACGCACTGCAAAGGCTTGAATACCAGAAATAGATTGACGATAAAAACTAAAGATAACATTAAGATAGAGATAATTTTATTTGAAACAAAAAAATAACAAAGAATTAAATACCTTTAAAAGAAATTAAGTAAGCAGTAGATTATTCTTACGAACATATATATTTTATTCACTTTTGATTAAATTGAAACTTTGTAGGTTTTATGTAAAATGTACCTACCTACGATTTGATCTAAGGGCAGGCTAGTTATTATTCTCTCAATAGTGCAGAAAAGTGCCATTTTATGACAGTATGTTCAAAATTAAATTTAAAATTCAAATTGACTTGTAATACACCACACACACTCGACATTTGGCGAAAAAAGTGGACGAACTTTTGAACTAAATTTTAAACTTACTGTCCGTGAATTACAACTTATTTTTTTTTTTTCTGGAACCACTATACTTTTTTACAAATGAATCAACGATTTATCATAGTTTTTGGCAGATTACATGAGAGTTGTCCAGTGTCCACCACTAAAATGTAATTAATTAACAGTAAGCTCTCCTCTCAGTATGACACCAGCATTACAAAGGCGATGGGAGGTAATTAAGTAAGGGCGGGCCGTTGATTGACGGCCAGCTGATTGCGTCCGACCGGAGCAATGATCTCGCCTATATCTGGCCTTTGTGAGATAAAACTGGGATACGAGGCGTTAGGAGGTCTAGGCGTTGAGAGAACGAAGCGTTGGGAGGTTTAGTGTTGAGGGGACGTGGCGTTGGAAGGACGAGACTAAAGGGGTACGAGGCGTTGAGAGGGCAAGGCCTTGTCGGGAAGATAACGCGTCAGGGGCACGAGGTGTTGGGAAGACGAGGCGTCGGGAATACGGGGTCTCGGGAGCACGAGGCGTCGGGAGTATAGGGGTCTCGGGAGCACGAGGTGTCGGGAGGACGAGGCGTCTAAAGGATGAAGCAAGGGCGGGGAAAATTCTTGTTCTTGTACCAACAAGTTTCAGTTTAAATCTCAATCTATATTTTTTCATTTCTATGATCAATCTATTTAAACCTCATTTGTGAAAATCCATCAATAATAATCAAAACAGAAAGCGCTTACGCCTACCATAATGAATTTATTGACATTTTAATGTATCCTATGTTACCTCGACGAATCTAATGACACATCGTTTTGGCGAAATCAATATAACCTGGTTACAAGATGTAACGATGTACGAGTATCATACATTAGGTACATGCATGAACTGGAAACATATATTTCTTTTTCTTCACAGTTGGCTAAAGAAAACTCAAAATCGAAAGAAAACTACTATATTTTACAACAAATATTTGTTTTTTTTTTATTAATATGTTTGTTTGGCCGGGGCAAATATTTGTGTGACGAACACGAATGTTTGTTCTCGGGTCTTGGATATTGTAATGTCTTATATGTGTCCATGCCACCTGCGACACAGGGAATCCTAGTGCAGGGGTGTGAGTGTGTGAATGTTTATATTAAATACATACTTTTATGCGTCATACAGATTAATATTAATTCATTTATTTAATTTCAGTCATTTACCCCGCCCTTCTATCTCCAGTAATCTGTAGCCAGCGTGGGCGAGCGTGGGCGCGGTTTGATAGGGCAGAGAATTAAGTGCCTATATAGGCTGTCTTTTAGTTACCTTGAAGTAACCAGCAGACATCCTGTATATGCACTTATTTTACGCCCTTATATACAAGAGCCTGTAATAATAATTCAACTGTGAAGAAGGAGGGTGATGTGTTTTTTTAGATAACCTTATGTACACCTTAACAAAGATTATAATTTAAATGCATGTAAATAGGCGAGCTTAATCCTTAAAGGAGTTTTGTTGTGTTTTGGGTGTTTGTATCTCAGTCTGTTCCTTTGAGGCACCCAGTTAAAAAAAAAATGATTTTGAGGTTTCGTTAAATTTGTCTAGATAACGCAAGTGACAGGTAGTTGAAATATCAAGAAATCCAGAATTCTGCAAATGGCAAAATAAGACTTGATGAATCTAATCAAGATGTAATTAGATCACTACTGGTGTGTATAATAATATAAAATAATATATAATAATCAAAGTATTCAATATCCCAAGTAGGGGCAATGATATTTTCAGTAACAAATTCGATTGGGGTATCTGAAGTTTCAGGTAATCAATTAAAGTTAAATTAAAATTATACCTTTTTTATGCGAATAAATAATCCGTATTTTAAAAGACGTCAAAATAAGCAATAAACCGCAATTATTTTCAAATCTATAAATACCTAAATTTACATTCCCGTTTCAAGGTTTGCTCGCTATCGTAGCAATGTGCTACGCCGTAGCAGCTACGCCGTTACTGCTACACAGTAGCGGCTGTAGACATTTTATTAACCGTTTAGTTAGACAGTTTACGTGACAGTCGGACGTACAGATATTTTTACGTTTTGTGTTCGATCTTTTCGTTATAAACGATTATCATTTTGTTTTTAGGTCTAATCGTTTACATAAATGGATAAGACTTTATTGTACTGAAAAACGTTACACAATTAAAATATTACAAAATCTATTAACTTTACCAAAGAATCAGTGGTTTTTGGAAAAAAAACCCACCAAGTATTACTGTGATTCGTGAGACAATCGAATATTGAATTTTAAAAATTTAGTTCTTCGGTTATGGTTTTGTTACAACAAGAGACCATATTTATTTTTTTGGATAAATGTGCACGAATTAAAAAGGCTTTTTTTTGACTAGCTAAAAAAAACTTATATTGTTACGGAATAACGTATAATAACTAGCCATTGCTTGCGGCTTTTCCCACCTAGACCCAGTTTAGATAGTCAAATACATACCTACTAAGTTATTTATTTAAGTTTTTGACAATAACAGAGCAAAACTACACACGTTTTCACATTCTATATCACGCAATATTGAATCTACGATCCAAGAAATAACACCTATAATCGTAAAGCATAGTTCTATGTGTTTAGGATGGTTCCTCTGTGGGTGGATGTAGGGTAAAGGCTCCATTGCAGGTCATGGTCACATGTTTTTGACAGGAGGTTGTAGGGACTTTTGAAGTTTTGGGAAAACTGAAAATTTTTTGTGCCTTTTAACTGGCGAAAACAAAAAGGAGGTTCTTAATTCAAACAATTTGTTTTTTTAATTATTATTATAATAATACAAATTACATGTTTTTGTTTATATACCTACAATAAATTTAAAAAAGATTTTGATTTCGCTGTTTTTAAATATCCTATGTGGTGGGTGAATAACACTGACCACTGTACTACGTATCTATTATTTTACGTGTATCTATCTTCATATCTATTACTTAAGGCCAATCCTCAAATCCGAATTCCATACAAAATGATTCGGACAAATACTCAAAAAGTACGCCGTATTATAGTAATTTCTACACACTATTCGTTTCGTCCATGTTTTTTGATTTCATCAACAAAAAAGTGAAAGATTTCATACTTTAATTTAGATTTTATATGTGTTTTTAAGTTAGTAGGGTTAATTTTAAAAAGGCGTACTTTTTGAGTATTTGTCTGAATCATTTTATATGGAATTCGGATTTGAGGATTCTCCTTAAGTATAAGTGTTTTGAAATGAGGTAGAAAGATTTTTCGTACGGATTTTTATCTTTTTTATGTGATAACGCAAAATTTACGCCAATAACCGAACTAAGCTGTCACTGGATAATTTTTAGAGTTCTTCTTGTATGCCCAATACAAATTAAAATACCTAAGTACAAAATAAAGTAACTTCATTACCAGCACATAATCATCTCCAAAGTTCCACACACACAGTTCTGTCAGTAATTCTAGCAAAAACCTTCCACAGACATCTTCCCAAACTTGGTATCAGAAAGTTTTGATAAGGGCCGCGACACACGGGCGGGACGCATGCGCGGAGTATATGCTCATACCGTGACGTCACTCGCGCCCCTTTGGCCAGTCTCAAGCCGTCGCGGCCAAGCCAACCCGCCAACTCACCGGCTAAGCGCGTACTTCGCGTACACTATGTCAATACGCTTATGATAAAACTCACACACAAACCAATTTTGGTGTATATGATTTCCAATTTTGATGTATTAATTTCAACAACTACGAGTGTTTTAATGTGCGTTTGACCGGCGTTTTAACGTGTCTTTTTAGTGCCATTTTAAAAAGTGATATATTTAGAGCATATAATATATCGCCAGTACAAAAGTTTGATTGAATGCCTTTATGCCTAATATAGCTTTGAGAGTAAGGTAGAGCGCTAGATAAGGTTAGGATTAATTAGGTATTAGGACGTTAAATACACAAATTACCTCCAAAGATGTCGTTAATATGTGGAGGTGAGTAAAGGTCGGCTTATTAAAAAAAAAATAGCAACAAATGCACGTTGGAGATTTTTGAGCGGCTTACAACCCACGATACCAAACAAGTCAAAACATCTTTAATTATTTAACTAGTTAACTACAAAACTTTTGTATGTGCAAAAGGCGTGCTATTAAAACAATATAGATTAAACAGAATCGCAAAAAAAAACCTTAATTATTTTCTCAAAAATTATACCTAAACGAAAATTTTGAAAAGCAGCTTGTTTGAGCTAGTTAAAAAACAAAAAACTCTTGTGTGTGTAAAAGGCTGTAATTAAATGTGTAATTAAAACATTATAAAGTAAACAGAATCGCTATTTTCTCAAAAATATACATGATTTTTTTTAAAGCAGCTTGATTGTGCTGACAGCTAGCTGTTGGTGTCGGAGTTTTCAAGCCGCTCAAAAACCTCCATGGTTTGTCGGCAGCGTGACGTGTAAGCATTGCTGGGTTCGGTGCTCGCTGACTCACTCTCGATTTCGTTCAATTCGTTTGACAGGACCATTATCTGGTGATTCATAAGCGCGCGTCACGATACCGATATCGTTTATAAACAGTGGTTCGATTGCTGATTACTTTCTGTATGTTTTAAGGAATTATTTATCTAAAACATGGACAAATTGGTGGGTGTATTGTTAATTATAGGTACTTAACTTACATACCTATAAAAAAATAACTTAGTGGGGCGATTTACACAACCTCACAATAATCTTCTTATCGTGTCACTAGTTACTTCGAACCAGTGTGGTGAAAGGATTTCAAGTGTGCTTTGAAGAGGCTCTTTTCGAACAATAATAATAATATAACTTACATTAGAAATTACGAATTATGCCTTTGATACAATAAAAACTAACAAGAAGAAATAAATTTAATATAAAATATTTACATTGCACACGCGGCAGGCAAACAATAGTTTAAAAAAATTTTGTTCATTAATTAAAACTTTAAAATAGATCAGGAATTTGTTCATAAAATAAAAATATATATCAATATAAATTCTGACGGCTCTACTCTTCAACTTTAAATTTTGAATGGGTATGATCTAAACCCCACATGTCTGAACATTAAAATAACCTCAAACTCATATAAAACACGAGCTTACCGGGATATAGGAGTGAATAAATTCTCTGCCCTATCTCGGCCTACCGACTCTAAACTTTGCCGAATTTATAGCCACCGTATACTTGAACTACCATGAATATACTTGACGTAGAACCTTACCTATAATTTGTTTTTTATGTTTAATTATAAGTTTATAACACGGTTTTTTATTAAATATCTTGAATCAATAAATATTTATATGACATGTAGTTCTAAACATTACCTTTTCTCCTGTTAGTTTGCCTAAAATGTATAAAATAATAAAAATAAAGACCTAAACTTTGTTTGTGATGGTAATTATAACTTTAGAACACGCAAATACGTTTGCTTATTAAATATTCTGTAGAATCATTCAATATTTATAATTCTATGTAGTTCTAAAATTAACTTTTCTCCTTGTTTTTACCTACACTTTATATTAGTATCTGTTGAAATATCTAATTGGCCTCCAGAAATTTTTAGTACTTCAGTCATAGTTAGAAGTTTATTTGCCTAAAATGTAAAAATAGTAAAAATAATGACTCACTGATAGACAACGCACAGGCCAAACCATTGAACGTAGAGACTTGGCATTTCAAGGGTACATTTGTCAAGAAGTGTAGGTGCGTGCTTTGTAAGGAATTTTGTTGTTTCGCAATGCAAACGATGGGGTTCCCGTGAATATATTTGTTTTGATAATATAATCAATTTATTAAATTGGTTTCTATACAAAAACTGGTAACTATTTTACATAGTATTGTATCTATAATGCTCTTTTATCAAAATATAATGTCATATTTACTAAGCCAAAATATAAATTTTCTATTTTGACATTGATATGATATTGATACTTTCGGAAAATTATATGTTTAGATATACGTATATAAAATCTAAAATGGCCAATAAAATATCTAAACCGAAACGACAATAACAGAGTTTCAACAACATCCAGATTGTTTCATTGTAAATATGAAAACATTGAAAAG
Organism: Lobophora halterata; assembly: GCA_932526365.1. NCBI lineage: Eukaryota > Metazoa > Arthropoda > Insecta > Lepidoptera > Geometridae > Lobophora > Lobophora halterata. The sequence goes on from OW052007.1 coordinate 1,108,623, forward strand.
TTTCGAATAAACAAAGTCCAACAGAACATTCTCCATGATTGGCTATCATCATACATTAGAGTTTAGAGAAACCACAACAACACTGCTGTACAAAAATATGTATATAAAAGTAAAATATATAAAAGAATAAGTAAAATAAATGAAACGGTAAAGGTTTCCGAACGTCGCTAGACCGTTTATGAGATTTCAATTAAGATAATGTTATTTAAATCGAACACATTTAGTGGAATCTTCTACAATATTTTCTAGTTTCTTGGCTGAACGGTGAAAGAACTTTGTTGAACGAAGCTAAGTATTACGTTAGCCAAGTATGTATTATGTTAAAAAATATATAATTTATTAAATAAATAAACAAGAAACCACTTTTTTGGGATTTCCCCTATTTTTTCCTCGTAAACCAGCCATGTATCAGAGCGAACCAGCCGATTTTTTTTTCCAATTGGTCGAGCCGTTTTTGATATTAACCAAGCGAGACTAACGAACAACGCTTGCTTGTATAGTATAGATTATAAATAAAAAAACAAATAATAACAAGTATATTAAATTTTATTCGCGTAATATGAGTTTTTTTTCATGCCGGTAAAATTAAATATCGATGGTTTGTTGTTGTGGACAAGCTTTGTGGTTAATGACAAATAAACAATAAATAAATATCATTTATAAGTGATATGGCATAATAAATTATATTATTGCGAAGTGTGTGGTTGTTTTTAAATCAATATTTATTATCGTACCACTGTTTATAAATTGCTTTTATATTAAATAGAAAACTATTCCAAAAACGACGGAAAAATATAGTGATTTTCGGTAAAAAATGGCTGACGTCGAGCTAGAATATGAGATGATTTGGACTCTCTTGAGATAAGAGCACGAAACTTTTGTTTAGATAACGAGATGAGAAAGGCCAGTGTGTAAAAAATTCATGTCTGGCACACATATATGCCTTTTCCCGGCATTGATGAAATATGTTATAATATTAATATTTTGTGAAAATATTGTCTGAGACACATTTATGGGTAGAATAACAATCTAGTTTTCGTATATTTTTGAAAACACATATGATACAAATTAATAGTTTGATACGAAGCGTGGGTATGATAAAATTTGACAGTAATTAGTGCGCTGTTATTTCGGATATTAATGTAATAAAAAATAAACTGTCGTGTCGTTGAAGTAATCAAAGTATCTCAAAAACTTTATTAAAAAGGCCCATCTGGTCTTCCCAGTTGCAATTTAAATTATTATAAAATATGTTAGCATGTGAATAACGTCGAAGGTTACTTCATTATGCCTAAACTAAGTCATACACATAATACCTACATTAAATTTACTATTTGTTGTTCCTAAATAAACAAAATTAAAATGAAATAAAAATATCGCTGTGAACTACAAAGTGTCATAAAAGTTAAAAACTGAAGTGAAAAAGCGGTGAACGTCGTTCCTGGTTAATTTTCATACACCAAAAAGTGATGGGAATGCAGCCCCTCGTTTATTTTGCAGAGCCTGCCGCCCTCATGACGGAGCCAATATTGAGCCTTTACAAATCACCCCTATCAGGTATGGTGGACATTCCAGGTTCTATTTCAGCAGGTATTGAGCTATTATTTCACGCTATTGTTGTAGTGTCCGTACCTATATTGTATTTGAGTGTTTCATATTGAAGGGGAATACGTGTGTGTGTTAGCTCCGACACACTTCTTGACTTTACTCTTAAGAGTCGATGACACGTACACGGCTTTTTTACACGCTACAAGTCAGCGACTTCGCCTTTGATATTCTGTAGCTTGTAAAGTCGCCCAGTGTCATCGGCTTTTTTACAATCTGCTTGTTGACAATCCTTCCCGAAACTTAACTCGCTCACCGCTACCTTTTAAACTCGCCGACCAGTAGCGTGTAAAAAGCCGAGTGTCATAGACGCTTTATTTCCATCCGGGGGCCTCATATGAAAATCGATTCATAAGGAGTAAACTCAAAAAACAGTCATAAAAATACTTTTCTGTCTATCCATCAACCGTCCAACCATCAACCTTGTTCATATTTATTTAATGCAGTTTAATTATATATTTTTAAGTTTTAATTTGATTCATTAAAAAGCTTTTACTCCCTCCTACGTTACGATCTACTTATTTTCTAAAGCTTCGTTTACAAACGAAGATTTTTAGTAAAATATCTGTATGTCTGCACATGCAATTAAAAGAGGTGAGATTGAATGCTGCGGGCATCCAAACGAAGCAGTGCACATACATCTCTGGGGAAGAGACATACACATTTTGAAATAAAAAACTTTAAAAAAAATAACATTTCTAGAAAGGCCTGTGAAGTTTATTTATATTTAAAAACCGTGTAATATATAAAAAGTAAAAAAATGTTAACGTCGCTTTTATCTCACAAAGCTTTCTCGATAAATGTGTACCTATACGTCAATCACAGACTGTGTACAGTGTACATCATTTTAGTGCCTCTATTTTGTACACGTTCAGTGCACGATCAATCACTGCCTTTCAATTTATTACAAAAATACCTTAGCGCTTTTGGCAACATATTTAAAATTTTCAACGCCAGATATATTTTTGTAAAGAGTTTTGAACTATAACATCACTAGCGTATTACAACTTGTTGTGTACCTATAGTTATTTGATTGTAACGAAATCTATTGTTGTGTACCTACATATTTAGACTCTAAAACGTCTAAGTATACATACTTCATTCTACATGTAGAACTTTTTAGACCTCGGGCTTTGAACAAAACATTTAAAAAAAAATGGGATAGCAAGACTAAATAGTAATCTATAGCTGTAACAAATTGTACCATTTTAGTAACTACAACGAGATTTTTTTCTCCGTGTAAGATCAGTTGGTATGGCAATGTTTACTTGACTAGCCCACAGCTCATCCGCGGCTGAAGCACCAAGGATGGTGATGATGTGTCCCAATTTGTTATAAAATGTGTTTTTTTATAAAATGATGACCTTAAATTATGATACCAAAAGATGCAAATGATAGCTTTTAGCTTATTTAAATATCAAAATTATTGATGCATTACCACTGCAGCGGTTGGAGCGTTTAATTTACTATTCAAACTTGAAATTTTGATGACGCAAGCCAATTTAGTATATCGCTTTGTGGCATTCGTCATTAAAACATTGAATCGCTTTAATTACAATTGCAAATGGAAATACCGTTTCAGTGAGGTCAAGTGCGGGTCGATGTGGCGACAGGCACTTTCATACGTAACTTATAATTATATGAATAATTAGAACAATAAACAATTACGTTCATACACTTTATTATTATTTATGTATGGTTGGATTAATATACACCACCAATTTTTAATTACCAACAAAAAAACGGATGGGCAATGCAGATGGGGTACTAAATTGTATCTGTGATGTCAGGATTTTGATTTTCTACAAAGTGACTGAGTGACAGCGGCGCGAGTGCGGCGCCCGAGCCGAGCTTTTGCTAGCTGGATCGAGATAGATACACGGGTTTGCCAAACGATGAATAAAACTTAAATTATTGGTTATATCTATAAAAGGTACCGCCTGATGCAAATTCATAGGAAAACGACTAACGGTTACAGTTATCCATTTTTAGTAAAAATAAAAATGACAAAAATTCGACTTCATTTTTTCAAGTTTTTTTGCTATATCTGTGTTCAGTAACGGCAACTGACCATGTGTAATTTTTTTTTCTGGTGATTGAAATTTACCGTGTATAAAAAGTATCTAGGTAGATAAATAAACTTATTAAATTGCTAGGTATACTAGATATTCCAATATCCTTGAAAAACATATCGGTACTTACTATTTTACTTTAGAATGTATACCTATAGATAATTATCCTCGTAAAGTTTTGAAGGCGCACAAATAAGGGCATAATATTTTTATTTTTTTACAAGTAGTTTGAAATAGGCCAGCATTTGACCACAACCTCACGTGATGGTAAGTGTCGGTGTGGTCGAGGATGTAGCACGATTGCCTACTAAGAACTTATTCACTCTTGGTTTGAAGACTCCGAGATTATAGAATGTGGGAGAAACAGACGCCGGCATCGAGTTCCAATCCCTGCTTGTGCTCATTATTATTAATTAATATTTTTTTAAATATATTTACCATTGGAAATTCAATGTTTAAGAAAATAAATTATATTGAAACGGCTGGCTAGATGAAATAACTCTCCTTTTGTCACTGTCTGTACAAAGTACAAAAGTTTTGCCAATTGAATCCCACGCAAAGTTTTGATCAATGGCTTCAGTAGATAGATCATATGTGTCAAATTAATTTTAACTGTTTATATTTCATATTTATTCAGCAGATTAAATGTAGCTTCGATGGTATATTTATTTTTAATAAACAACTCATAATGATGTGCGAGCGTCAAAAAGCTGAAACTTGTGGTTTTTTTACTGCTAATACTCCATTAGTGTGTTAAATAAAGTTAGCTACTTCTACTTATTAAATAACAAAATTATATATTTTGTATTAAAAATAAGGTACGTATGTGGCGTTAATAGACTGGGATTTCTACATTTTTTTTAAAATCCCATTCTATGTTATAATTTTACTTATTTTAATTTTTGTTAAATTGTTTTATCCGTAAAAAAAATATGTATTCAGCCTCTTTTATCTCTACGCTTTACAATACATCACATTATTACAAAACCAATTTGCATCTTATTTACACAACCTCGTGGCGTTTTCCCCAAAATTATCTTTTTCCCGAAAAATATAACCCTGTTTTCCCTATTGTATAAACAACAGAGGTATTTTATACACTGAAACACCTACGCGCCACCTGATTGTATCATAGATAATGTCATACTCTTTTTAGGGTTCCGCAGGGCTCTTTTTTACACAAAAATCGTATATTTTTTTTGTGATACAATTCAGGCAGATAAATTTTCATTCTATTTGACAATGCTTTGAAAAATGCTAGTGATTGTAGCGACGTCAATTTTTTTATGTTATTCAGTAAAATACAACCATAGATTCTGAATGTGAAAGTAATTGACACAAAACGAATAATAGTAATAATAATAGTAATTGAGTTTAACAAATTTTCTAAATGTGAAGGTATTTGATACGAATAGAAAACGTAATAAGAACAATATACATTTTAAAATATTTCAAATAAGTATTTCCAAATTACACTTACGTTATTGAAGCGGAAATACAAACTGCAACTATATTTGTTTATATGAATGGTATGAATGTATGGTTTCTTCTGAATCAGGTGACACGCGCGTAAAGCCACAGACAATAGTTGTCGGATAAGTATAAAGCAAAATACATATATTACAAACGCAAAAAAGGTATTATAAGTATCCTTCTTTTTAAATATCCCAGTCGAATTCTTTCCATTTAACTTAACCGACCGACTATCAGGATTCAACCAATAAAATGGTTGAAAAGGTTCGTATCTTCAAATCGGGAATTCTTTGGCTACTTATGACTAGATATTCAACATTATAATCAAAACGTAGGTACCAAAAAACAACTTACTACGGATATACAAAAAACTTCTTTTTTTCCGATCGTCCATTATTTTTTATTCTATTTGAATATTTTACTTAAATAAGGTTCACAAACTCTGAATTTTTATAGCAAAAAAATAGTCTACCCATTGACAAGTGATAAAGCATCGTTGTATTATTCTGGTTTTGAGATAGGCGTCATTTCACACCATCAGGAAAACGTACGTATTGTACGTACGTATTGTAAAATGATGTTTTTTAGGTAACACGATGTTACCTTGTTTAGAATACATCATTTTGCCAGGATAATATCAATCCGAAAATCATCGGACGCACAAATCAATTCAAATAAAATAAATATGAAATCATCTAAAAAAATGTCTCCAGTAATAAATGTTTCAAGCGCAGAAATTATAAAATGGGATTCCATTCGAGTTTAAATTCAGATGGGAATAAAATCCTGCTCTACCTGAAAGGGGAGTGAGGTGGGTATAATTGAAATTTTTCTTAATCCCTCGAGCGTCGGTACACAAAATTTTCGCAAAAGAGAGATAAATTAATGTTTGTGCGATCGTTATTGCGATTTAGTCATACTTTATGGTTCGGAAGGTTAGAGTTTTTTATCACAAATTGAAAATAGGAAGGAATAATTTTAAAAACATTATTCTGTAACACATAAATTAAATCAATCAATATCCTACTAATATTATAAATGCCAAAGTCTGTAAGGCTGGATGGATAGATGGATGTTTGTTCCTCTTTCACGTAAATACTACAAAATGCATTTTAATGAAACTTTACAATAATATAGCTTATACATCAGAATAACACATAGGCTACAATTTGTAAAAATGCCTGCGCAGACGAAAAATCTTGGAACTGACTGACTAACAGACAACGTGTAGGCGAAAGCAATGAACGTAGAGACTTGAAACTTGGAGGATGTGTTCGTTTAGAGCTGAAAATCAGTACCAAGAAATACATTTTGAATATTCGCAACAAAAACGAAATTGCGGGCGTCGGCTAGTTAAATAGATAAATTTAACCCAAGCTTAGTAATATTATATAAATCATATTTTTTTTCTGATAGATGAAACTTCTGTAACTTGAAAAAACTTCAAGTAAAGGCAAGTGAAGTAAATCTGTATCAGATTATCCAGACGTGTCTTATTTATAGTGCAACGGAGAGCATTCGCAGGCCGTATTTATAGTCTGTGGCTGTCGTCAGGCCACTGGGATTTATGACCATCGAACATTATGGTTTGTAATAGTGCTTGAAATTTGAAATATTGCTGAATTTTGATATCACTATGATTGGTTGCTCTAAGAAATAAGTGATCCGTTATATACGAGTAATATTCGTATGCGCTGTATCATTTTTAAATCCTTTGTTTTTTATTTAATAAAGGTAACCCTTTTATTTACATATGCCTAATTGAATTATTTAATACAGCATAAGCTAACAACTACAATCTATATTACAAAATTTACAAAAGGAAACAATTTGGCCACCCATAGACCGTTGCAAACTATCTATAGGTAGCTCAACTGCTCCAACTCGAAACCCAATGCCAGCCTGCCGAGGATACTTGATATATAGTTGAATTTATAAACATATATTTATAAAAATATCTCAGTAGTCAACAAATTATATAAATATATTTATAGCACAGTGTGACCTAAGCCCGCACTTTACACACGGTTTTCCGTGACCTAAGTTGCCTATTACTGCGCGGTGCGTAAATGAATTGACTAACTTCACTCATGTAGACAAAATAAAAGAAAACAAAATTCTAAATTTAAAATCACAACTGTCAGATGTGACATCCCCTGTTATTTGCCTGTAACTCAGAAGAATGAAGTAAATAGAATCAATCCTAAATTTGACAAATTCGCTATCTTCTTTACGCATACCACTTTTTGCACTAGATAAAACGAGACAAAACATGCATTTGTCGTACGTCATAATATAGGGGGAATCTGTCACTCGTTGAGCCACAGAGATGACCCAAGTCATAAAATATCAATATCCATATTAACAGTTCGATGATCCACAATTATTCTCATCGATACCGATATTGATATATCAATCCTAACAACTTAAAGTCCGTGACTATGATAACGTTATCTAGATTCAAAGTAAAAACCACGAATTAAGATGACAGTTGTTTATAAGATAAAATAATATACAACATACACAGGTCAATGAGTACATTACAAAATTTATACTTAACACAAGTTTACATTTGAGCTAAATACTTTTTTCAGCTAAACCTTGTTCTGCCTGCCCCCTACCTATAGATTAGTTCCTTAACTTTAATTATAATAATTATAAATAAAGTTAATAAAATTATTATTATCTTTTCTTGGTATACTTTATCAGTACCTTTTTTCAAGGCTTTTCATACGCTGTCTAAAAAAGTTAATTTTTAGCAAACTGGAGTAGGCTAGATTTTTATCGACCATCTCACACTGCACATTCTGTACATTCTATGCTAGTGTTCTTCGGTGGTACGTCTGAAAACACTGATGAACTTATTTCTGTAATATCCGAAGGTTCTGGTTTAGGTACATTGATAAAAGGGATATCCTGAAACACATTATATTTTTAATTTATAGTTCATGTAATAATAATTATAATATACCTATAACACGCAATTTTAAGTTCAGTACTGACCGTTAGCTTGCGACGCTTCACGAGCATTGCATTTGGTTCAAGTTGAAGAATAGCCGGAAGAACATTTTAGCTCTTGCCGATCGTTATTGGACGCCAAAGGGACACCCTGAAATATTAAAAGTGTAAACGTAATATTTGCCGTGATTATTTTGAAGCTCTCTTTTTTTGTATATTACACTATCATGGTTGAACAGTGAACACAAAGATATTGTGTTTAACCATGATACAGTAAGCAGGACGGCAAATATATAATACCAATAAATAAAATATGAATCGAACGAATTACAAAGAGTGTGAGTGTGTGTAAGTGAGATGGGTCAGCTACGGAATCCCTCAATGGCTCACTTTATTCGAAAAATCTTACTATACTCAGTCTGCATGGCCTTATCGACAAATCTTTTTACGTTTTATGACATGACTAGTTAGTATATAATAGCTTCGAATTATTCATGATTTTAGCATGAAAAACGCCGATTCTTCATATTTCTATACTTATTGGACGTTATTCAATGTTTCTACGTAATAATTATATGCTATTATTATTATTTATTAATGAGTTAATACACAAATAGATACTTACCGCTGAAAATTCAGGTTCTCTTGATTTTGCATGATACTTGCGGAAGACTGGCATAATACGAGGGCACAATTCGACATTTCACATATTTTTTTCACTATTTACAATAGTTCAATACGTATTGAACAATATAAAACAACCAAAACCCCGTTGAAAAATAAACAAAAACAATGACATTTTATGAGATTAAATTTGAAAGATAGTCAATGTAGATGGAAAGCGACAGAACCATTTAACAATACACTTGGTTGGATAATTATGTCCCACATAACAATTGTGGGACTTTCTTTGAAGTTTCCTATGATTATCTCTATTATAGGTATATCCAAACTCTTTGGCCTGTACCCTTCATTTGAAGCTTGAAAATTCATAGATGAATGATGGTGTTCCTCTAGAACATCAAGATAGACAGTTGTGCACGACGGCCAAACACCCGCCTTACAACCGCCGACCACGTGCAGCCGACCGGTTAAGAAATTTGCATTGTAAATAAATATTGTTAGGTAAGGCCCGTAGCGTAGGAACTAATTGTAATGTCTGTCGGTGAAAATAAAGAAAGTTTGTAGAAGATAGGTTATTGTTAAGTTTCGGGTTATTGCTTTTTTAATGTTTTTGTATTGTCCGTAATGCTCATTGTTGTGATTTTAAATATTTTAGTTTTTAACATTTCTAATACCAGTAATGTTTAGTAGTGTCATAAACCCATGGAATTTGTCTAAATTTAGTATTCAGTTTATGATTGCCAGCTGATGGGGGATGAAGCGAGACAAAGGCCTAGCGAGAAGAAATAGTAATAAATAGTTAAAAAATTAGATGTTTCGCACGCAGCTGGCCCATAGACTTTGACCGTGAGACGGTGTTTGCCGCCACAAAGGAATTCGGATCCCGTTAGGTTCCTGGCCCTCCTTGTCAGCGCCTCTAATTAAAGTGTGATTTTCGGGATGCTTGCGAATTCGTGGTATATTCATGGGAAAGGGCATTGATAGGTATGGGCTTAGTTGAGAGCGAAATATGACCTATATGGATATGAAAAGTATATGGAAAATGTATGATCTCGCTATGCCATAACTCACACACCTCTACTTAGCACGTAACCCGTAACCCTTCTACAAATCTACAGTGTATATGTTTGTATAATTTTATTGTTCCCTTAGTGATAAGATTATTTTAATTAGGCTAAGTACTTATTTTGATATGGCTAACTCCTGGAAATAAGTACTTTTAGTTAGGTAGGTAGGTATAGTACGCCTATGATTTTGTGCACCACTTAAGATACACCTACTAAGATACCTATTAATGTAAACAGTTTTAGACATACCTATACCATAAATATGATTATAAGATTATTATGTAATTTAGAGATAAGAATCATTGAAATAAAGGATTGATGATAGAGAGAGGTAGAGATACGACGCCACTACAGCCATCCCTTTCTTGCCGCCCCGAAGGGCGATAATATAAAATAGGGCGCGCCGACGCGCGCCTCAGAGTTCAGCGGGATTCCGACGGCGAACCGTGGAATCACGTTGAAGCTTTGTGCCTGGCCAGAGCCGTTTAGTGCGAACACGACGACTCTGTGCACTTACGAGCTCAACGCGGAGTTCGTATTATTAGATCGTTTATAAGTCGGTAGCGCTCGTAGCTCTATCTCTCTACCAATATCGTAACGTTCATGTGTAATCAACAGTTTTCTTTTGTTTCTCCCTGCCTCAAATTCTACGCCTATAGTTTATAGAATTTACAGTCCATTAGATCGAATATTAGAACAGGACCAGAGTTCGTGTCGTGTACATTGGTCCTTCGCGAAGCCGGATTAGGGTTTGTGTGCAGTTAAGTGAATGTGAGTTCAAAAGAACTGAAGAAAGATGCCTGTTACAAGAAGCGGATTGGGGAAAGAAGAGTCGAGCCCTGGTGCCAGCATGACGATGGCTGGCACGGAGACCAGTGACTCTAGCACCGCCAGCACCACCTACGCGATGGCGCAACCAGAGGAGGCCGTTTCGGAGGTAAGTTCCCAAGTAAGGTCAACGTTAGCGCCACGGTCGCGTAAATCGACGAGTTCTCGGAAGCAGTACCTGGCCACCCTGCATGCCGAAGAAAAGATAATTGAGCTTCGGGCTGCTGAAGAGGTGGCTAGAGCGGCTCGGGAACTTGCAGAGGTAAGGTTTAGGCAAATGCAGGCGATGGATGAGTGTGATTCAACGGATGAGGTGGAGGACGACCTTGCATCGGTACGAATCAACACGTGGCTACGCGAGCTACAACCTTCGGTGGGGCAGGATAAGCCCAGTGACGACAAACCTAATGAGGTAAGAGAAAACCGGTCTGTGAGGGATGGACGAGGAGTGCAGAGGTCCTGTGCTGAAAGGATGCACGGACCGCGAGCAGAACGAAAGCTTGATGCACCGCGTCTAGCTACGGACACGGAAAATCTTACGACGGCGAGGTCGATCACACGTGTAGACGAAGGTAAGTTTAGGTTTAACTTTGAGCTCCCGGAGTTTCACGGACATCACTACGACTGGTTGGCGTTTCGATCAGCGTTCGAAGACAGCGAGAGTGCCTTCAGTCGAGCTGAAAATGTAATGAGACTTCAAAAGTGCCTCCGAGGACCGGCTAAGGAATGCGTATCCTTTATATTGGCGAACAAACGTGAACCGCAGGCTGTTATGAGAGCTCTCGAGCTAAGGTTTGGGCGACCAGAGTCTCTAATAATGGCTGAGCTTGATAAGCTGAAGCAATTACCACGACTAGCTGGCGGCGATAGAGAGGTATGTATATTCGCTTGTAAGATTAACAACGTGGTAGCTACGGTCGAGGCAATGGGAAAAGAGGCCTATCTTCATAGCCCCGAAATGAGCAGAGCGATCCTGGACAAGCTGACTCCCATCATGAGAAGTAACTATTATCGTTTCGAACGTAGTTGTAAGGAAGACATGCCGATGTTAAAAAAGATATCGACGTTTTTGGAAGAGGAGGCTGAGATGTGTAGCAGACACGCGCTGCCAGAGCAAATCTACGAGGGAGAGAGCAAGGGCCGACAAGGAAACAGACGGCCACAAAAAGCCTTCGTAGCGGCAGTATCAAAGGTAGATTGCCCAGTGTGTAAAAAAGGTCATCCTCTTATTAGTTGCCCCGATTTTATAGGTTCTAGTATTGAACGAAAATGGGAGATTGTCAGGAAAAGCCTCTTCTGTTTTCTGTGTTTAAAGGAAAAACACAAATGTAAAGGATGTAAGGCCCCTCTGTGTGACAAGGATGGATGCGGAAAGAGGCATCACCGCACCTTGCACTATGGTGTTAAAGTAATCGAACACGTGACTCCCCGCTTAGAAACAGCAGCGTCGGTCACGACTGACCGTGGGACTCGCCACGCGTACCTAAAGATTGTGCCGATAGAGCTGAGTACACCTAGCAAGATGGTAAGTACATACGCTTTATTAGACGAAGGTAGTACACTAACCTTTATTGATGAGTCGCTCGCACAGGCCTTGTGCGTGAAAGGGCCAACCAACACGCTATGGCTTAAGGACGCAAACGGCGGAGAGGCCAGACACGAGCGCAGTCAACGAATAAGCTTGCGAGTGAAAGGTAAACACGCGGCGAGCGAGTACATCATGCACGACGCGCAAACGGTGAGAAATTTGAACTTTACCAAGCAGACCGTGCCGAGGCGTGAACTGGAGGACTGTCATCATCTGAGCGAGCTAATCGACGAGCTGACATATGATGACGCGGAACCTAAGGTAATTATAGGCCAAGATAACTGGCACCTTATTGTCTCACGTAAGATAAAGGAGGGACATGACGGACAACCCGTCGCTTCGCTGACTCACCTAGGTTGGGTGCTTCATGGCAACGTCATCAAAGCTGACAATAAGGTAAGTAACTTCTGTGGGCATGTATCAAGTCGACTTGAGGAGGACTTGGAAGAGATGATGAGAGACTATTTCAAGTTAGAGTCGATAGGTATAGGGACACGACGTCCCAGTAGCGATCCGGAAGAGCAAGCGATTAAGATTCTCGAAAGGACGAGCCAGCGGAGACCAGACGGTAGGTTCGAGGCAGGATTGCTGTGGCGAGACCAGACAGAGGTCATACCAAATAACTACGTCATGGCGGTAAAGCGACTTAAGAATCTAGAATCGAAGTTAGACAAGGACTCCGAACTGACGGGTAAGTATTTTGATAGGGTGGAAAACCTGATAACTGCGGGCTACGCGGAGCGAACGAGCACACCCGGTCAGGTAGGTAGGACATGGTATTTACCGCATTTCGCAGTGGTCAACCCAGCGAAGTCAAAGATAAGACTGGTGCATGACGCAGCGGCAAAGTACGCGGGTAAGAGTCTGAACGATCGATTACTTTCAGGACCCGACTTACTACAGTCACTGCCCGGTGTTATTATGCGCTTTAGGCAATATCCGGTCGCGGTCTCGGCCGACATCAAAGAGATGTTTATGCAAGTTAAGGTAAGGACCGAGGATCGTGACGCGCTACGCTTTCTGTGGCGGGGCGAGAGAAGAGAGGGGCCACCAGACGAGTATCGGATGACTTCGGTCATATTCGGCGCCACCTCGTCCCCAAGCACGGCGCTATATGTTAAAAATAAAAATGCTGAGGATCACAAAGGTAAATACCCAGCAGCGGCCGCAGCCATAGTGAGAAATCACTACATGGACGACTACCTAGATAGTTTTCAGACTGTAGAAGAGGCTAGTAAGGTCTGTCGGGAGGTAGATTACGTCCACAAGCAAGCGGGCTTTGAACTAAGAGGATGGGCGGCCACACATGACGATGTAGTAAGGGATCTGATACCGGCAGAGGAGGCCACCGTCGTCATCGGCGGGAGTGGTGCCGTGACAGAGAAAGCTCTCGGGCTCCACTGGAGAATAAGCGATGACACAATATCGTATCAGGTAAATATGAGAAAGACACCGCCAGAGGTCGCAGCGAACGCACGCCCGCCGACGAAGCGGGAAGCGCTAAGTGTAATCATGGCACTTTTCGACCCTCTTGGCCTTGTTTCGCCGATTACGACCCCGGCGAAGCGATTAATGCAGGAAGTCTGGCGTTACGGGACCTCTTGGGATGATCCACTGCCCGCGGAGCTGCGTCACACATGGAGCAAGTGGTATGAGTCGTTGCGCGACGTAGAGCAGGTAAGGATACCGCGTTGCTATGACGCAGAACCAGCAGCTACAACCGAGATTCACACCTTTGTAGATGCAAGCGAGGAAGCTTACGCGACAGCTGTATACTGGCGCAAGACCCGCGCTGACGGCTCGGTAAGTGTAATACTGGCTGCCGGTAAGAGCCGAGTAGCCCCGCTACGCCCTGTTTCGATCCCTAGGCTTGAGTTACAGGCTGCGTTACTAGGCGCACGGTTGGCAGCAACAGTCGTTGAGGAACACGACTGGGACGTTGCGCGCCGAGTATACTGGTCTGACTCACGTACGGCGCTAGCATGGATAAGGTCGGAACCGCGATCATTTAAAACCTTCGTAGCGCACCGACTGGCCGAGATTGAGGACCTTACGAAAAAGAATGAATGGCGGTGGGTCCCAACAGCTGACAACGTGGCAGACGACGCAACGCGCGCCACCCCAGAGGAATTTACCTCGCAACATAGATGGTTTAAGGGCCCCGCGTTTCTCTATCACAGTGAAGAGACGTGGCCGGTCGAGACTCGAGCTCCCACAGGCAAGACAGGGGAGAAACGCGAGGAAAAATGCCACGCCGCGGTCGCGAAAGTTACATCATTTAATAATGATCACCTTCCCAACGTAGACAGGTTTTCGAGCTGGCTGCGATTGATACGAACCACGGCACGCGTTCTACAGTTTGTTGACCGGTGCCGCGACCAGCGGGTCGAACGAGCTGCGGCGCTAAGGAAGCGCACAAGGGCTAATGCGGAGAAGGACCCCGCATGGACGCGAAACCAACCCAAAACCGTAAGATGTAAATATAATGTAAATAAGAATAGGAATAATAGACGCTTCATAGGACTGGAAGCGCACTACCTTATCGCAGCGGAACGCCTATGGATAAAGGCTAGTCAGCACGATAGCTTCGCCTCAGATATACAGCGGCTGGCGACGAGAGCGCCACCTAGCGGCAACGATCGATTAGCCGCATTAAGCACAGTCATCGGAGAGGACGGAGTGTTGCGCTTGAAAGGGCGCATCTCGGAGACGCCGCACATAGAAGCGGAGACAGCGAGCCCCGCTATCCTCGATGGTAAGCATCCTTACGTCAGATTGTATATACAGCATGTCCACGAAAAAATGCATCACGGCGGCGTAGAGACAGTAACGAATGAACTTCGCACACGCGTATGGATAGTGAAGACGCGCCCGGCCGTGCGTGATGCGATTAGATCTTGCATGGTTTGTAGACTTAAGAGAGCTAAAGCAGGTAAGCCTGCCACTGGTGATTTACCAGCGGCACGATTAACCCATCATACTCGGCCATTTTCCCACAGTGGGGTTGACTATTTTGGCCCAATGACTGTGACAGTGGGAAGGCGGCACGAAAAACGCTATGTGGGCCTTTTCACGTGTTTAAGTTCTAGAGCCGTGCATCTTGAGGTCGTCCACTCGCTGAGCGTCGATTCCGCCATCTGCGCCTTGAGGCGCTTCTGCGCGAGGCGCGGTTGTCCCACGGAGATATGGAGCGACAACGCGACGTGCTTCCACGGCGCCGAGAAGGAACTTCAGCGGGCCATTCAAAATGGCCTACAACTTGAGGCAGCGAACCGCCTCATCAACTGGCGCTTCATTCCACCCGCAGCGCCGTTCATGGGCGGAGCGTGGGAGCGCATGGTGCGCTCCGTAAAGGAAGCTCTGCGTCATACATTGAACGAGAAGGCGCCATCGGACGAGACTTTGGCCACCCTACTGGCTGAAGTCGAGAACACGGTCAACTCGCGGCCACTTACTCATGTGGCGGTTGACCCCGATGAACCCGAGGCGTTGACTCCTAACCACATCTTGTTGGGAGTCAACCATCATGTCCCGGTCCCAGGGACATTCACCGAGAACGACGAAAGCGCCCGCCAGCACTGGAGGCGCGCGCAGTTCCTAGCGGATACGTTTTGGCGCCGCTGGGTACGGGAGTACCTACCTACGATGCAACACCGGCGGGAGCCGGCGTCAACAGGCCGAGCTCCCGAAATCGGCGATCTCGTCCTGATTGCGGACGAGAACTCTCCGCGTAACACATGGCCGCGGGGAGTCATCACCAGGACGTTTCCTGGCAAAGACGGGCAGGTTCGAGTTGTGGACCTACGTACGAGCGGCGGCCACATACTACGGCGACCGACGAGGAAAGTCGTCGTGCTACCGATAGGGCGCGAGATCGCGCCGGCGGGAGAATGTGCACGACGGCCAAACACCCGCCTTACAACCGCCGACCACGTGCAGCCGACCGGTTAAGAAATTTGCATTGTAAATAAATATTGTTAGGTAAGGCCCGTAGCGTAGGAACTAATTGTAATGTCTGTCGGTGAAAATAAAGAAAGTTTGTAGAAGATAGGTTATTGTTAAGTTTCGGGTTATTGCTTTTTTAATGTTTTTGTATTGTCCGTAATGCTCATTGTTGTGATTTTAAATATTTTAGTTTTTAACATTTCTAATACCAGTAATGTTTAGTAGTGTCATAAACCCATGGAATTTGTCTAAATTTAGTATTCAGTTTATGATTGCCAGCTGATGGGGGATGAAGCGAGACAAAGGCCTAGCGAGAAGAAATAGTAATAAATAGTTAAAAAATTAGATGTTTCGCACGCAGCTGGCCCATAGACTTTGACCGTGAGACGGTGTTTGCCGCCACAAAGGAATTCGGATCCCGTTAGGTTCCTGGCCCTCCTTGTCAGCGCCTCTAATTAAAGTGTGATTTTCGGGATGCTTGCGAATTCGTGGTATATTCATGGGAAAGGGCATTGATAGGTATGGGCTTAGTTGAGAGCGAAATATGACCTATATGGATATGAAAAGTATATGGAAAATGTATGATCTCGCTATGCCATAACTCACACACCTCTACTTAGCACGTAACCCGTAACCCTTCTACAAATCTACAGTGTATATGTTTGTATAATTTTATTGTTCCCTTAGTGATAAGATTATTTTAATTAGGCTAAGTACTTATTTTGATATGGCTAACTCCTGGAAATAAGTACTTTTAGTTAGGTAGGTAGGTATAGTACGCCTATGATTTTGTGCACCACTTAAGATACACCTACTAAGATACCTATTAATGTAAACAGTTTTAGACATACCTATACCATAAATATGATTATAAGATTATTATGTAATTTAGAGATAAGAATCATTGAAATAAAGGATTGATGATAGAGAGAGGTAGAGATACGACGCCACTACAGCCATCCCTTTCTTGCCGCCCCGAAGGGCGATAATATAAAATAGGGCGCGCCGACGCGCGCCTCAGAGTTCAGCGGGATTCCGACGGCGAACCGTGGAATCACGTTGAAGCTTTGTGCCTGGCCAGAGCCGTTTAGTGCGAACACGACGACTCTGTGCACTTACGAGCTCAACGCGGAGTTCGTATTATTAGATCGTTTATAAGTCGGTAGCGCTCGTAGCTCTATCTCTCTACCAATATCGTAACGTTCATGTGTAATCAACAGTTTTCTTTTGTTTCTCCCTGCCTCAAATTCTACGCCTATAGTTTATAGAATTTACAGTCCATTAGATCGAATATTAGAACAGGACCAGAGTTCGTGTCGTGTACAACAGTATCAAATCAAGATGGACCAAAAAATTTCAGACACCTCGTCTATAAAAATGAAATATCTCTATTTTCAAGTATTTTTTGTTACTTTTTACGATGGAATTTGATTAACAATGAAAAACCTAGTAATTCTTAACTATCTTATTAAACTAGCGCTGTTCCTTAACCATTTCGAAAATTAGCATCGGACCAAAATGTAGGTACTAGAAGTTAGCCAATGTGGCTCACATTTTTCTGACACATTGCCAATGCACTACATTGTGATTCTATACTTTAATACTTCTGTGTAAAAATTACACACAGCAAACAATAAATGACAAACGGTCTATAATAAGCACTCTCGTTTCGGACTTCGGCGAGTCCACACCTCCTGATGATGCCTCGTGTAGAGGCGAAACACGTGTCGTATCTTTAAACTTTTAAATTAAGCGGATTTATTACTAAATATATTTATATAATTTGTTGATATTTATGGATTTCCGCAAAGTAACGCCTGAATCAATCAATTATATATCTCACTAGGTTTTTTTTTTACTTATAACCAAGTTTTATTGTTATTTTGTGTTGGTACCCATCTAAGCAATACTACAGGGGATGGCTTGTAAAGTTACGTTCATGGAACTCAAATTAAATAATGTAGGTATTTTGTTTCTATTATTTTTCACACTTTGTTTCTTTCAAAAATGCAGTGTCGGCTCCGGTTACTAAAGACTTAATTGCTACGTTAATTACAAAGAGGTTTTTTTTGTGTAAAAGAATTCTTTGCTTGCGAAGTAATTTGGCGCTAAAAGAGTTTTCAAAACGTTTGTCTAGGCTTCTGTTTCAGAAATTAATTAATTCATAAATACTCTCATATATGAGTAGATCCAAATATATATATTTTTTTTAATTAGAGTCTGGGTGTTTTCTATGTATCCTACCTACTTGTTTAAAAAAAAATAATTTAAGAATTCCATCAGTTATCTGGTTCCCGAAGCGCAAACTCTGCTTAGTTTAGGACTGAAATGTCCAAAAAAAAAAACATAACTATCCTTAACCCTTACTTAACTTAAACGCTAATTAATAAAGTCAATACTTAGATGGAACTATTTCATTTATTCATTAGTTTAAAAAAACACCAATTTACTTTGAAATCCTTGAAAAAGAATTGATAAACCAAGAATTCCATTGCATTTCAATCAATACACAACAATGTTGGATCTATAAAAGTTTTATAGAGAGCTGGCACTGCCCCGAGCTCATATCCATCTCATTTTACGTATTCCGAAGTAAGGACTCTTAAGGCCGCTGCAAACGAGCCGCCGACTGCAGCGACCGGTAGTGTACGACTCAGTTTACAATTTTACATACAGTTTTTCGTCGTCACACTTGTCGCCGGTGGCGGCGACGCGCTGAAAACTCAGCCACAAAAGTTTGCTTGAGTACCTAATTACTGAAAATACTGAAAAAAATATAATATTATCACACCTGTGACATCACACCTGTAATAAAATGACGTGATCAACTTCTATCACAAGCAACGTCCTTATTAACTGACAGACTGACAGATTTATTGCCGAGCCGTAACTACTGATTGTAGAGACTCAGAAGTTGAAAAGCAGAATCCTTTCAATTAGAAAAAAAAAACACATTCACATGAATTATCTGTTTCTCCAAATCTGTTCAGTTTTCACACGAAGAACTGAAAAAGGTGCATAAAATGACTGAATCATGCTACCTAAATCCAAAAAGAATAGTTGTTTTTTACGCATTCTTATAATATAGGTAACAAATTATAGGATTTGCAGAGATGAATACGGAAAATTAGTTTTTAAATATTTTTTTTTGTATACAAGCGATTTTTTTAGTTTTCTGTTTGGAATCCGCCATTGTAGTCACAGCATGCGGTGTCGCTCGTCTCAGTTGAACCCTCAAGTATTACAGATGCTCTTAAACTGATGTAAAAACTAAAAGTACTTACAGCCCGGCAGCTTTAATGCGAAAAAGTTTACATTGTTTTGTTAAGCAAGCCGTACCATAGCTTTATGACTTTGAGTTTTTAAATAAATTGGTAGGATGATAAAGCTTTGCGGAATGGAGTGTAGTTCTTTAGGCTGTGCCAGTTTAAGCATTGTTTTAACGACGTTTTGTTTACCTCAAAACTTGAAACGTTTGAGACCTTGGGCGAAGAAGGCTTACATTTTACATGTGGAAGGTTTTTGGTTTCGCCGCTCCTGTTTTGTTTTTTGCAGCGCGTGTACGCGTGACAAGCCTCAAAAGACGACTGGCTTCATGCTACTGACACTCGCTAGAAAAAATCCGAGCGAAAACGCGGGTATACGCACGTATACGCACGTTCAGCCTTTGAACTTTCGCGAATAGCAATGCACCCATAAACGCGCGAGTATGAAACCGCACTTTAGAAAATGTATGCTGGAGTCGCTGTGAACGCGTATTTATTTACTTGGTTTTGCAATATATCTGTCACTGTAATATCACATCTGTTTTGTAAAAACCGTAAGATTACAGTCAACCGGTTTTCCAAACACGTTAAATTACAAACTGTCGAAAAATTGAAAACACTACGAATGCTATAAAGTAGACCAATCAAAGGATCTCGTTCACGGTTCTCAAATCATTAAATTGTAAATTACGGTTTTTGCAATTTTACGTTGATGTATCTTACTGTGTCTCACAGCGTGTTGCATAGTTTTGACTTTTTGAAATGAATACTCGTGTTTTAGTCGCGCTAAGCACTTCATTTGTGGGTATGGAATGCAAATGAGCCGTCAATCTCGGTTATGTAACGCTCATTCGGGTAAAGTCTTGAGTCGCCTTGATGAAGTTTATACTTCTGTCATACTGCATACTATACTCCGATTTATAATTCAAGATTTTTTTTGTAAGCAAAGAAGTGTCATGATATGTCACTGTAACAGAGACAGGTCAGGGTTAATAACGAGTTTATACCACGGATCACTATTACTAGTAATGGCGCGCGGTTTTACTTGTGCGATAGTTTCCTATTTTACCTAAATAATTCTTAACCAAACATATTCAGGAACTTTAGAATACTGAAAAGTAGGTAGAAAAGGAAATAAAATTTGTGAATCTAAACTTCTGGGATATTAATCATAATGCCAAGGTGCATAGCAGATACCTAACAAATATTCATTCAATTCACACAATTGCACACGAGAAGCGAAAAAAGAACGCATTTGACTTCGTAAACGGATAAGAGACGAATAAAATTTACAAACACACGTTTAGGTCAAAATCCAAAAATTGTTTCGAACTTCTGTGATTTACTTCGATGATACCAATGTCTTAAAATATTTTTCGCTAATATTTTTTCATCGTGTTATAACTTTCTGAAAAAATAAAATAATATATAATAATCAGTACAAAACAATTGCTATTTTCCATTCTATGGATATTGACTAGAAAATAAGCCATATCATAAGTATTTAGGAAAATTGAGTAAACATCACTTTGAGTAAGTATTTTTTTAGGGTGGGTACCCCGATTCAGAATTCAAGATTTTTTTTGTAAACAAAGGTGTGATGTTTACAAAAAAAATTTTGAATTCTGAATATAGCATATAGTCATTTGGTCTAGCACAGGCTGTTTTTTTATAATGTCACATGACACGAACAATATTCTTTGTATACCTTTAAAAAAGGAATAGTAGAATGTACTGTTATAAAACAATTGGTTGTATTAGTACAATGGTAACTCTGAATTAGCGTCTAGTAGGAATTTACAAATAATTAACAAAAAAATTAAAATATTTAAAATAATTAGCAAAGTAACGCCTGAATCAATTAATTTTCTAGTAGGTATTTGTCAATAGGTTAATATAAACAAAAAATTGGCAAGTTTTAAAATAATGCTACATAATGAGCTTTGTTATTTGCATATAATAATAAAGTTATTTATTAACACACAAATTCACGGCACAAAATTATGTACAGTGTACAATGTGACCCGTACGACCTTTCAAAAAACTTTTCACAATACGAATTTTCTTTATAAATCTGATTTGATAAAAGCACAAAATGGGGCGCGCCTCGCTCCGGTCAATCAGCTAAATCTGTCGATGGAAGGTCATTGAGGAGTTTGACCTGGTCTGGGATTAGTGACGACTGCCAAGTTTTTAGAATTTAAAGTTTTGATTGCTTAATATGCCTATTGCCTATTCAAACAATAATTAAATAACAAGCTTAAAGTTTTAAAACTGAAAACCCGAATGCGGAATAATTATACATTCATTATCAATTCATTATTCCAAATTAAATTTAATCATTTAGATAAGTAACTTATAAGTATATATTTTTGTAATCTGCTTTGAAATACCTTTATTTTGATACTCGATGGGTTTGGAAAACAAAAAAAAATTAACAACATACTATTTAGCTCAAAAAATCCGCCATTTTGATTTTTTTTTAAATCCCATAAAGAATACTCGGGTGATTGAGACAAATCTAACGATACCTTAACTGTCAAAATCCATCCAGCCGTTTGGAAGGTACGAGGTAACCCAGAAATTTAAAATAAATACATACAAACATACATAAAAGATACACGCGAAAAACATAACTCTTCCTTGGTAACATTTCTTATTGGTTACTAAGTATTCCGTGAAGTAGTCGGGTAAAAACAGGATAAGAAGAATATTTGATTATAATTCATTTCGGTGTTTGTTTTAAGGTAGCTGAAATAATATTGTGAAATTGTTAATTATCAGCAAATATTTTTTTATTCATACTTAACATCTTAGCAACATACCAATAGTGTTTTTTTAATAAAAAAAACTATCCTATCTTCCAAAATAAATGCTCAAGTTGAGATGTGAGGATGGATGGATAGATTAATGATCGCGCCAAAACTAACGATTGAATTCGTAAAAGTTAGGTATTCAAATTAAGAATATGAAACCGTATTTATTTTTTTGGATGGGCATGCAATTGGCCGCAGTTGGCCGATACTCCGTCATCGGAGTCTAAGAAAACCATATGACACCAGCCTAAACTGAAGATATGAGGATACCTGGAGAAGTAGATGTCACTTATCCCCTCCAATGAGTCAGGTGCCCTCACCGCACCGCCGCAATTAAGGCGAGGCAATAGCACTTCACTCGATGGGTCTCGAAAGGGTTCGATATTTTCATCCCGTGGTTAGAATTCTAGTTCGAGGTCAATGGGGTATGAGATGAGAAAAGTTAAAACGACCCATATTCTAGAACTTAGTTGGTTATTGGGAAGTATATTTATCTTGAAAATACGAGAAGCTGAAAAGAAATGTTACTATTAGAGCACCAGTTTTGAATGTAATCGTTAAAATTTCATTAAAAAAAAGTAAAAAAGAGGTAACTTCTTATAATACACATAAACAAAATAGTTTTCAACAACTTTACTTCTCATGTCAAGCATAATAAAAATCTTTTACCTACTTAATTTGGTAAATGTCGTATGGAGTTTTTCAGCATTTAGATAGAGCTATAAAAACAAGTTACGAAACAAAATTTTAATGAAAAATCAAGGTTTTACTAAAACATACTACAACACACTTTAATTTGACTGGTTTAGTGTAAAGCACTAAAAATACAAATTAAAAAAAACATGTAATTCACAATAATATTTTCATTTGGCATTTCTAGATAAACTCTAGGTCCTTGCTTAAATTTCAAGATACCTTAAATTCCGGATCGCCTCGTGAAGCAAGTTCATTGTCGAATGACACCTGCACTTATGAACTGAGCTGAGCCCCACTCTTTAATTCATTTGGAATTTCTTAACGATAGCTTAGATAACATAATTTTCAAAGTCTTTCTTGTCATAGTTATCTTGGGTGTATTTAAAGATCTCAATAACAAGTATCTTCTAGGTAGCCGTGTAAAAATAGACCATGAAATCGTTTCCCATCAGGTAAATCGTGGTCAAACGTAAGCCTATTTTTAATAATAAAAAGAAAAAAAGATACATACTCGTTACAATCAAATAACTATAGAAAACAAAGAATGTAATAGAATAGAAAAGCATTTATTGCGAAACGAGTATCATTAGATTTTCGTATAATTTCGCGATTATCACACGTATGTGTAAGATTGTAACGGGTATTTGTCGCATTCACATAATCTATTTTCGGTTTTTGGTCTTCAAAAAAAAAAATACGACCAAATTAGGGTAGTAGCCCCCATTTCACTGCGACAATAGCTCTAACACACCAGTCCAAGTCCATAAAATCTAATAACTAAGTAACAGTAAGTAGGTAACTAAAAAAATTTCAGAAAACTAAAAATCTTAACTTATTTTTAATAATAACACAATCCTCCTAGAGTGGTGATAGTGTACACACCACGTAGTTTATTTAGTTATTGCACACACACATGACAAAAATGTAGTACAGATGGAGTTTAGACTTACTTTTTAATTATACTTTTGTCAAAACTCAATGCCTAAGTATCGCCTCGGTTGCAAAAAATGTAGGTATCATTCATACAATAAAGAGATTTGTATTTGTATTTGAAGAAGCGATACTAAAATCTTAAATTTGACGATAACCTTTTCCTATTTCAACTCACTAGGAGCTTAATTTATTCACCGATTTTGCTTCTACTTCGCGGAAAAAAGTAATTTTGATTTCACTTTCGATGCAAATTTTTTGGCGCTCTGTATACTGTCACTCACTATTTCCATCTTCTGTTCAATCAAAATGATAGAGTTTTGAAAGAATAAAATCAGATAAAGTTTAAAAATAAATGTATACAGTCTGAATTCACAAAAAAATATTTTGTAGACGAAAAGGAATAATTTTATAATTGACCGAGTGAAGCGAGGTCTATAATAAAGATACTGGAAAAAACGGCGTTTTTTTGTGTGTATTTATGTATTGTACCGTTTACATAATCTGTGGTAAATAAATGATACAGTCCAGCTTTGGCGTAGATCTTCTACGCCGTAGACCATCTACGACACACAAAGTATCTCTACGATAGTGATTCTTATTTTAAAAACTGAAGTATTGACTTATTTTATTTTCTAACTACCTAGATAGTTATTAAACTTTTGTAAATTTGGTTATAGTTTTCGAATAAATAATGAAAAAAAATCATGTTGAATCAGGCAGTTTTCTCACCACCAAATCATTGATTTTACATCATACTTTATACATTACTGTGTTTTTCTCAAACATGCTTGGAAATTCGACCTTATTTTGACAACCTTTTTCGAATTAAATCTACCTTGTCAGCCTAGACCTAAATAAATTAGTATGTTTCATATCGTGTTAGGTTTTTTAAAAATGGAACGCTCTTTTCTTCTCTGAGAGTATCTTCCCTCTTAATATTGAGAAACGTACCTCCTTCATTTCGAACTTACTTTCTAAAGAGAACTGTTTAAAAAAAAAAGTAATTTATTAGCGCATATGGTTTCTTTATGTAATGTTTGCTCGTGGAAAATTAATTGTTGATTTATTTTAACAAAATTTCATATTCAAGTGAAAAAAATAAGTGTGAGACATTGAGATACCTACGTGGTGTGAGAAATTTATTTTGACTCGACCTGAAGTTCAAGAAGTGGTAAGAGCTGTATATAACCTTGTTACCTCCAAAATAAGAAGACTTCATTATGCACTTAATTCAATTTAAATGTTTCAAACTTTTTAAAACATTTTATTTCCGCGCATTTAATGAGAAAAGTACCTACTTGTAGCCTTGGCCTAATATGGACTCATGTATGTGAGCTTCGGCTGTGTCTCGGCCCACATTACCACATTTGTCCTTTTACTGCAAGCATGCATGCCGCTGCAGTAATGTATGTACTATGTATATTATAAAAGACTTAAGGGTAATCCCTTAAGGCAAATTTCCATATAAAATTTAATGAATGAATTTTAAAATTAACACTATTAATTTATAAACACGTATAAAATCTAAATTAAAGTATAAAACCTTACTAATTTTGTTGACACAATCGGAAAACATAGACGAAACAAATAGTGCGAAGAAATTACTATAATACGATGTACTTTTTGAGTATTTGTCCGAAACATTTTGTATTGAAATTTACCTTGAGGATTCCCCTTAACATATTTGCTACTACTAGAAACTTCTAGTTGCAAAGATAAGTACACGCAAGCATTTTCAAATTCATGTAGTCATTTTACTTGTCACAATTCTTGTCAGAAGAAGAATGTCTTTGTAAATGTAAAAATGTAAAATGTAAAATGTTTTATTGTCACAAAAATGATACATCAAGTACATACAAATTTAACAAAGTCTAAAAAAACTTAAATAAGGATCGTACCACAGTGGGCTCTGTTCCCCGCACTAGGTCTAAAAAGCCTGTATAGCGGGGTCACAAGGACACGCCGTCGGACTCTCTCTAATTTTTGTTTCGAGTTTATCAATTAGATGATACACAATGTTTATGGACAATAAATACTTTACAGTGCAAGATGGTTTGAAAATTAATACCTATACTTAACGTAACTTTGAACATATTTGATATTTTTGCATTTGCATAATTAAGAGTAGGTATAATATAAATGTAAAAGCTTAGGAGCGTTTACATATCTGTGCAGCTGACTGTACATACACTTGAAAAATATAAACCTCCTTCTTCGCCGTGGGGTAAAAACAGTGTAAGCATAGTCCACATAGTATAATAGTGTCATGCATTAGGACTCGCGCAAGGGAGTAATAAAGGGGTAATCACCCCACGGGCGGGAGGGGCGAATTACTTAGGGTGAGGTTGGTGGCCCAAGTTAGGGGGTGAAGCGAGTGAATATCATGGCAAAAATATTTTTTTGTTTTGACATTAGATCCGGTCATATTAAAAGGCGTCCTGTCAGGATTTCGTCTAGATGACTATCAACACAGCGTCATCAATAATGTGCAAGCGCTACTGTGTTCCAGTTTGAAGGCCACTGTAGCTAGTGCAATTACTGTCAAAAAGAGAGGAAAGATATTACAAAACAAAAATCCTCGGTTTCATTTATTTACCCGCTTCAATTTGATTTTAGCCAAAATTGCACATTGCATAACTTTGGTAAGTCAAAAATTAATTATACTTTTAAATAAGCTTATAAAATATTTTCTATACCTACATATGTTCCTAGACATCTTGTTCTGAGCAATAAGGTAATAAGCGGTATTTTTTTTAAATTTTCCATTTATTATTAATAGACAAACGTTTGACCACTACCTCACCTGGTGGTAAGTGATGGTGTGATCGAAGATGGAGCACGCTTGGCTAGTATGAACTTATTCACTCTAGTCTTGAAGGCTCCAAGATTATAATGGTCCAGAAATACAGACGCCCCGCCGGTACCGAGTTCCACTTCTTGCTTCAGCGCTTTCGCCCGCTTTTCTCTCCTACCAACTTCTTCTTCTAACTTCCACCACACAACTAGAGTGACACACCAAGTAATGTTTGACTGGAACTGCTATTTATTGTAACTGATGAAGCGTGTAATTCTCGACTCTTGACGTCTTTGTTATTGCTTTATTGAGTCGATGGCGTCAGTTTTATGGTGCCGTATACAGGGTGATTTTGAACTTTGATAGTAGTATCGGTTACATGATCTTAGGAAATCTTCGCTTTTCAACAGACTTCAAAAAAGGAGGAAGTTATCAATTCAGTTATTTTTTTTTATGTTTGAGAACTTTTTTGTTTGTGAGGATATTTTTCAGATTGATCTAATAGAAATTTTATCAAAATCAGTTTTGTCGTTTAGGTTTTAAATCAAAATAACTGAAAAAAACTTTGAAGTGAACAAGGTTACGTATTTTGTGACTTGTCAGTGGTGCCTACGGTCACTAGATCAGTCCGATTGGTCGGTTGTTGTATGTTTTTGTAAAACCTTGATTTATAAACAATTGTAATATTGAGTTCGGACAAGCTTGAACATTCTTCTCTCCTCTTTTGAGTTAATCCTCTTTTTCCGTTTTGGCTGAAATTTGATATTTGTTTACTTTATGAAAAACATTTAATACTTTTTATATCACTATCAAGCAAAAAACTGATAGTGCTAATAATAAAGATCACATTGACGGCGCGTCTTCCCCTTAATTAGATTAATTAGTGACTGTAAGAAATGTGCTATTAGACACTTCCCTTAAGATATTTTCATTTAAAAAAGTAAGTAAGATTTAAATTTATTTTAAGCCTACTTTGGCTAGATTTTAATTGTATTAGAATAAATAATTATAATTCTTATGCACTAAAAAACGTAGTACATACCAAGGACGGAATAAACAAAGCGAGAAAAATGTTCACCCTTTCACTCACGCATCAGCCTTTAATGCCCACTTACTGCTGGACTCAGGCCTATTCTCGACTAGGAGAGCGAATAGATTAGACCCAAACCGGATTGCTGGATATTTAAGTATAAATAAATAAATAAAGTTTGGATATTTCACACAACGCAAATCCATTAAGGCCCAAACTAAGCAGAGCTTGTATTATGAGAACCAGATAGCTGTCCACCGATTTATATTTATATTGTTTGTCCTGAAGCGGGAATCGAACTCTGCACATATGTGCTGTAGATAATTTATTTTCACCTTATCGCTTTAAAAAAAAAATGAAATGAAATATATTTGCCTTAACAGACAAAATAGGAGTGAATAAAATATATAAGGTATCTAGCGTGGAAATATGAACAGATCATACAACTATAACATTAGGAAAATACGGAACAGCGCAGTAACACATCGCGGCCGTTGGATTGCGATGCGAATTTAATATCTGTCAGGAGCAGAGTGGGCGCGGGTGTCGGATTCCCATTACTACCCGTGTATTTGATACTTTTATGTACTTACTAGCTAGCTAGTAGGTCTTTGTTAATTCTAGCCTATCATCATCTCCCTGCTCTTATCCCACACTTAGGTGGGGTCGGTACAACATGTCTTATTCTTCCATTCGTATGTAATATAGTATGTAATTATTATCTCTGAAATGCACTGGTAACGATATTATTTTTAATTAATATTTTAACTGTTTTACGATTAAAATTCAGGCCCTCGACGTTTGTTGAGTGCCACAAATTATTTTACTATTTATTTCACTTTCAGTCAATCGTGTAATTTTTTTCTCCATTACGCTAGTTACTTTTTTTCGGTTCGAATTTTAATGAAGTTGGCCGCAGATGGCCGTTACTGCGTCACCGGACTCATATGCTAGTTACTGTTTTTTCTTTTCCATGTGTCAAAATCACGGAATTCAAATTCAAATTCAAATTCAAATTTGTTTATATATATTTATACATAATTACATAACAGATATCTCCAAATCAACACTAAAAAATAATAATAAAGAGTGATTATTATGTCTTTTTTACAGTTTTTATCCTTTCTGAAAAGCTTACTATCAAATCTACATTACTTACAACGAGTGCTGTCCACCGCAAGAATCGCGCTGTTATGAGACATCTCATTTCGAGTGCGCCATTGTACCGTTTGTTGTTCCCTCTCTGCGACTTCAACTCATGCACTGAATTATTGTTAGGGTATCTCAGTTTAAATTTTATAAGATGGAGAAGTTGGTACAGTCGTGATGTAAAGCAACGTTGTAACTCACGTACAATCACCACCATCACGTATCAAAATAATATGACCACATTCAGATTTTCAAAATCACTTGACTCACGAGCGCCAGAAATCCAGTTTACATGTCTTACTTAGAGTCGAACTAGAAAAAACCCTTAATAAGTACTTAATTATAAAACTATTTTACATTAAGGAGACCAAAAGGTCCGGTCTCAGCGTAGTGTTGTCCTGCAATGCCTAGGTACCTAGCAATCTAGATAGTTACCTAGAAGACAGGACAATGCTGGTTTTCAGTCCAGTATTGAATGAACATAATCAAAGTTCAAAGTTAACTGTACGCACACCACATTGTCAAAATTATAATAATGGTTATATAGCGATTTTGAAAATCTGGATAATGGTCATCCCCTTTTGATGCTGTACCAATTCGTCGATAGATTGTTAGTATCAATATGGATTCACCTTATTTCAAGCGATGAAAATAAATAAAATAGTATTCGTATTACAAAAAAATAATTTGTGGCACACCGAGAGTGGTTCTGAGCATAATAAATCAAATGAGCGAGCCTTACAGTAGTCGTGTATAATGTGTAACATCTGACATCTCACCTTGGTAATAACCACCATTTAAATTTGGAAGGATTCTATTTACGAAATTTTTCTGAGGTTGGTACCATCTGACGGCCAACTTCTTGTTACACGCTTTCGTCCCTCGTCATGAAATCACTCCCACAGATTGCTGAAAAGCGAGAGGAAAGGTGTTACACATCTATACTAATATTTAATTTCAATAAGTATTGAAACTGTCAAATCTTAGCCATAAAATGTAGCACATTTTCTAACACTATCACACAAACTCAAAAATCCTACATTTTTGATTTCATCGACGAAACGGTTTCTTCATTATTTCAAATACTAGACTGTGGCAGTCACAGTCAGGTATTTTGTTTATTATTCCCAAAAAAACGGAGTGCAGTGCACTTCTCATAAATAGTCGTGCATAGCGTTTTCGTGGCTGAACCCACGGTCACAGTGAGTTTTTGTCCCTGCAGCCAGTTTTAACTGGTACGAATAAATCAACACTTATCAGCGATCTCGGCTTTATGAAAATGTGGCTAGGTTGTGTAGACGGTATGATAAATTTGGAAATTCAAGTTCGGTACTTAATTTTAGTTGGGAATGAAACTTGGTGCTTTGTCAAACTAGAAAATGTCTATGGTTTAGTGATGTCCTTACAGAAAAAAAAATTGTTGAACATCAAAGTATTGCAATATATTGTCTCATTATTATTTAATGATTTTACGAGCCTATCACAGTTCACAGCTGGACATAGGCATCTTTCAATGTGCGCCATCGCGCTATATCCTCGGCTTTTCGCATCGTATCTATCTTCTGCCTGCAGCTTTTAGCAGATCGTCACCCCACCAAAATATTTTAGTGGGAAGTGCCTCGACATTCGATCCGAAGGTCGTGGGTTCGAACCCGTCGTACACCTATGATTTTTCTGTTCAAAATATGTGTGTGCTCTAAAAACACGTGCTTTTAACGTTGAAGGAAAACATCGCGAGGAAACCGGCATGTCATAGAACCTTAAAAGTTTGAAAATATGTTTCAAGTGCACGAAAAAAGTCTCTTCTAGGAGCACTTAAAATCCATTCACTACACTGGTTCTAAAGAATTAGTGCGGTAACAAAACGGTTCGTAAATAATTTAAATTCTATTTGTGATAATAAGATAAAACCCTCGTAAAACAAAGGTAAACTAAACATAACATTTTCATAGAATCCTACAATATTTTTCAACAAAATAAACCTTTCTACCCTCGTATTTTCAATGCCATATATTCCCCGTCCTTTGCATCATCATTTCACAATCTAATAGTACATTTATAATCCCCACCACGCCCTTTTAATTTAAAAACCGAATCCACCTAAAGCGCTACCATCAATCCAGTTTCCCGGATTCGCTCAAGGTAAAAATACTCCCTGGGAGCATCACCCAATTAAGCTCGACTCCCTAAGATCCGGGAATGTTGCCATGGCAACACGGAAACAAGCGGAGTTAGGAACAGAGATGTGGGAATGATGTCTGCGTCCGCGGATCAAAGTGGACTCTGTATCTAGGAAACTCAAGAGTCATACAACGCATTGGATTTTTTTAAATATAATAATAATGTTTGGACTTTTCACATAACGCCATCTAGCCCCAAACTAAGCAGATCTTGTACTATCGGTACCAGATAACTGATATAATACTTATATACTTTTTTTTGGTAATAAATGTACATAGAAAACTCCCGGGACAAACACAGATGTTAAACACAAAAGCTTGTACAGAAGCGGGAATCGAACCCACGAACATCGGCGTGGCAGTACGACACACTTAGCATGCGACCAATCATGTCATCAAATTTTCAATTCTGTGTTATTTATTTTGTCATATTATATTTTTAGAAAGAATTTAAATATATAATATAAATTTGCTAATACGTAAGTATGTTTTCACTATTATTATTGATGTTAATTTATTTATTAAGACAGCAAGGACCACAAGTGTATTACCTACTTACTAACTATTGTATAGTACTTAAAACAGTACAGTAAAAAAAAATCCCGTTGAAGACATTTAATTTTATTATTATTATTATTTATTTATTTCGCAATCATGTACATTTGAAAAAGGTCTTAACTAGTTTCATATAGTATTTACATGAGCCCTGTTATAGGGCGCAGCGACACATGAATAGGTAGGATAGGCGGTTCTTATAAATATATCTTAAATTTAATCTATAGATAGATTACCTATACTTATTTTTATTATTATTATTATATATTTCCTTAACAGTAATAAATAATAAATAACCCTATTATTGTTGTAGGCTTTTTTAAACATTTCCTAATTTAAATTGCATTTTACAATTTTATTTCCTCGTTCGAAAAAGAAGGTGTATTAAAACACGTAAAGCCCCCAAGAGTTGATCAGGACCCCGTGCTATTTACATAATGTTGCCTTCACCGTTGTTGTACCGTTCTGCGTGAGTGTACGGTACGCACCTTAGGATATTACCTTGTGTTTTGGGAAATTAGAAAATGTATTTTCCCCGTGAAGTTTTTGGGGGTAATTTTCGCCTGGTATTTTGGCTCATCTCCGTTTTTAAAATTGGGAAATAGGCGAGAAGCTAAAGTGTTTGTGAAATACGGAAATAATATTTTAGTTCTATGAGAATTATCTAATATTACATATATTTTATTTTATTTATACATAATGTAAAGTTAATAGTTAGTTGTGTATAATAAATAGGTAGAGATCTTTAAAAAGTAATGTTGTTTTTGATTTTGGAAGGACGTGAATTT
The DNA here is from genome assembly GCA_932526365.1 of Lobophora halterata. Taxonomy (NCBI): domain Eukaryota; kingdom Metazoa; phylum Arthropoda; class Insecta; order Lepidoptera; family Geometridae; genus Lobophora; species Lobophora halterata. The sequence continues at coordinate 1,140,990 of OW052007.1, forward strand.
TTTGACTGAAAGAGCAAATTCCTAGTTGAATAGGTACAGTATTATACATATTTATATATTTTATACCTATTTTCATTTTTATTAAAAATGTAGTGATTTTTTGTATAATGTTGTGTGATCAAAGGAAACTCGTTTAGAATTAATGAGATTCAGTTACAACTATTCAATAAAATCCAAGCATTCAGCCGAATTAGTTTTGATTTGTATGTTTTACGGAATTTCAATTTGGTTTAAACAATAAAAAGTTTTGCAGCAAAAAGGGACTTTTAATCCCAAACCAGCATTCGAACTCGATTGGTTTGAAACTTGCTCATCAAATGAACGCGTAAAGAATTTGTAATTAACTGAAATCAATTGGATCAGTATTTTTACTATGTACCAAATCACGTTTGTGCATTGCCCTATTTACCAACATTATATGATCAAACGAACTTCCCTGACGTGAAGTTCGATCATTATTTTATGAGTCGCTTCGTTATGAAGATATTTATAACACCTGGTAGTTTCCTTAAATCTAGGCATAGATCGCACAATCTTTACAGACAACTTACAAAGTTATCAGGGATAGGTAAGCTATGAAATAAGAACTGGCCACATCATAACAGCTGTTATAACAAGTGATTATTTCCGAAATTATTAAAATAATGTAATTATTTGTAATGGGTACCTAATTCAAATGCGCGACTTAGAAATTCCGACACCATGTTAAAATTGTTTGTGAATAAATTAAATGAAATGGTAGGTTTTTTTTCTCCTTTATCTGTTTATGAGAAGCGAAATATGCAACTTCGTTATCTATTCAAAACATGCTTGAAAAAACATATGTAAATTGTAATCGAAATATTGAAATTTATTTAAAAAAAAAAAGTTGCAGGATTTGATATCTAATTTTTGGCGTTTTGTTAACCACATGCAGACTGCACTGATTGAATCATCTATAATTATTATTATATCATTTTATATATGTTAGACACTTGACATGACATGACTGTACTTGTAAGCATACAACGATTTCTAAAAGAACACTTGTTTTTTTATTAAAATCTATTTTTATTAAAATGACTACATATTACTACTATACTCAACTTATCAAAATTTTCCTTTAATAATGCACATTCATCGATGTATTTGGCTCACCTGGCGCGAGACTGCTTTTAAAAATGAAACAATAGCGGGTAATGAAGACCCGGCGACGTGTGCTCCAAGCTGATTGCTAGTTTCATAGTTTTACAAGTGGTATTCATTGTTTTGTGAAAGATTCAGCGGGGCGATTGTAAAAATAATTAGCCTAGGCTACGTTATGCGAGGATACCAATGACTAGCTAGGCTAGACTATGTGAGTTTCAGTTTCAGTTGAAACGTCCTTAGAAAACAAGAGTAAATAATAAGAGAAACAACACAATTACAAGATAACACACAAAAAATGGTTGTCTTTAAAGTTGGTTTACAGACGATAGTTTATTGTGACTACCAGCGTAACTGGACAATGAGCGTTACCGGACAATGACGTCAACATTTTCGTGCATGCAGCCGGCGCAGTGGCATTCATCGATTTATTAGACGTAGTCACGTCAAAAGTAAAAATATGAATGAAAAAAAAACGATGTTGCGAGATTGGTTTGTACGTATTTTGGGTTCTTTAGTAATATGGGTTTAGGTTTAGGTTCTATACTTGTATTTATTATGTTGCATTGTAGTAAAATGTTGTGTATGAAAATTTCCATAATTTAAATGTAACAGTAAATATAGCTATTGATGAGGAATATATGAAGAAGAACGTCCTTTTTAAAGAACGTGGTCGACCACGTTTAAAAAGGACGTTCTTTTCATCACAAAATGGTAAAACCGATGATTTACAACTAAACCACAATTCTCTCCTTTCAAACCAATTCCTTCAAAAGCAATATCTCAATACCGACAAACCGTAGTTTTGTTTACGAAAATACGGATCTTGTCCCGTACAACGGAATTGACATTGAAATATGGGTCGTCTCTCTCGCTCTACCGCTGCATGTGAGAGGGAGACGCAAGATGCACTTAACCCGACCGTTTGTTATGTGTTGTCTACGACGTCGCCTTTCGGCCTCTTCGGATGATTAACGATGAAGCGAATTTTAAATTTTCACCGCGACTTGGGATTTTGGCGCTTTTTGGATGTAGGTCAATTTATTTTGCGATAAATTTTGTGATGCTGAAAATATAATATATATAATGAAAATGAGAAATTTACATGATTATTACTTTAACTCAGTGTCATGTGTGGGTAATGTTAAATTAATGGATAAACGGAATAGGATTAACCACGATAGTTACTTTAAATAAATTTTTTTGTATGCTTTCGCGCTATCTTAAGTACACATATTATCATTACAGCTGTTGAGCCCAAACATGGACTTGTATTCAAAAAAAGATATACGCGATAACGATCCGAAATGTAATTTATTTAAATCAAAAGAAGAGTAATAATAGTTTAAGATAATTGATCCATCACCACAACGGGTATAAATACGGGCCGGGCAACGTTGTTTATTCACTCTCGTTTCAAACTTCGGCGAGTCCACACCTCCTGATGATGCCTCGTGTAGAGGCGAAACACGTGTCGTATCTTTAAACTTTGGTTTTCTGTTCTTTGACTCTTTGGTTTAGTTGAACTAAAGTTTAGTTAATTAAAACCTTTGTTTAGAAATTAAGCGGATTTATTACTAAATATATTTATATAATTTTTTGATAATAATAGTTTACCTACCTTCAATAATTGAAAACTACTTCAGAGTTTTTAAAATAGAGATACTACTTTTTATTTTGAATATTGGGATAAATAGATGTAGGTACTCGTATTTGACAAAGTTTTATAAAGCAAGATTCAAGATTTTTATCCGCCATAAATACTTCTGACATTTTGTCATGTAAGAAACTATATACGTGGTCTATGTCTCATAAACATCGCAGTCAAATGCTATATTCTACAAAGAGTAGAAAAATACAATATGGCTTCTGACCATTAAAGAAAAATCACCCAGTTCTAAATATCATTTCGCTATCGGAAAATTCCCCTTTATTTTATTACATGGTCAATAAAACGTCCTCTGTTTTCTTTCGTGCGGACATAGCAGTTTGACACTTTTATTGGAGCTGGCCCATTTAAACGCCTAACCCCCACTTTTCTGCCAAACAACTTTCAGTTCTAATTCGTTGGTGTAAAGTTGAGATTAGCTCGGGAGTGTTTGATTGAGAGTGGGGTTCTGTAATGAGACGGTCAGCAGTTATTGATTCCCGTGGTTCCATTAGGCCGGAGACGAGTGCGAATTCAGCGAGTAGGTAGCCGATTGTGATCATGCATTATCATTGGGTTTATAGCCAGTTCTGGGTAGTTCTTGTTTATGGCGTTTGGAAGCTGAATCGGAAACTAAATTGGAAGATATGAGGCCGCATCGGTGTGTAAGTCACGCGTTGTGATAGTAATGTTTATACTTAGAAAGATAGATATTTTGAACTTTTAACACAACGCCATCTAGCCTCAAATTAAGCAGAGGTTGTTGGTATGGGAACCAGATAACTGATGGAATACTTAAGGGGAATCCTCAAATCCGAGTTCCATACAAAATGTTTCGGACAAATACTGAAAAAGTACGTCGTATTATAGTAATTCCTTCGCACTATTCGTTTCGTCCATGTTTTTTTTATACGTGTTTTAAAATTAACCCTACTAACTTAAAAACACGTATAAAATCTAAATTAAAGTATGAAACCTTTCACTTTTTTTGTTGACGAAATTAAAAAACATGGACGAAACGAATAGTGTGAAGAAATTACTATAATACGGCGTACTTTTTGAGTATTTGTCCGAAACATTTTGTATGGAAATCGGATTTGAGGATTACTCTTAATCACCTTTTTTTTTCAATTTAATTCAATCATTTACTAGCCAAAATACTAGATACATTGCATAACTCTGGTAAGTCAAAAATTTGGTAAAGTTTGAAATACATAGGCTTATAAAATATTTTCTATATCTATGTTCCTAAGCTAGACATTTGTTCCAAGCAATAAGGTTAGAAGGAAAATCTCAAGCTATGGTCTTTTGCAAGCCTGTTTTTTGTAAAATTACGTAGAATACTTACATAGAAACAAGCAGACTCAGGACGAGCGCCCATTTTCTCACACAAATGCTTGTCCTGAAGCGAGAATCGAACCCGCGACACCGGCGTGACAGTCCAACACACTTGCCACTCGAACAATCGTGTAAATGTTTGCAAATAAGAGCTCACGTTTCTCTTAATAATATATTAAAATAAGAAATTTGTTGGATATGTGAAGTGTTCTATGGAAATGGAAAGACAACCCGCTTACCCATGACCATAATTCTGCTACACAAAGATTTTTTTACCAAATGTATAATTTTGTAGTCAACACCAGTAACAAATTTTATGAAAAATTCTTTAATTCTGATCAAACGCTTGTCTTCTTCTTTTTATCGTGTCACTAGTTCTTTCAGACTCGTGTGGCGAAAGGTTTTTAAGTGCGCCTCGAAGAGGCTCCAAGAGAAGCAGCTAATCCAATATGAATAAATTTTAGGACACGTTTACAAAAGGTCACGTTCTTCTGGATAAGGTTAGACTTACCCAATTTTTATCACTATCGCTACAAATAAGTACAATTTCTCACTTTACTACTGACACTGGCCTGGATTTCGAAAAAATGTTTCTAGCTTAAGTTCTCCAGTGGGACCTAAATCTAGGACACAAGACAAATGTCTAGAAAAAATCTGTGTAATACAGTCTGCGAGCCATCGTATTTTATAAGATGAACGCGATTACTGCCGGCAAAATCAACCAATGAGCGACAAGGTCTAACACGTATCTGATTTCATTCGCGTTGTTCATTGGTCGAACTTGTCGTGGAATGGTCTATAAGTTACATAATAGTTTTTTTTATTTAAACTCTTCAAGAAAAGCCAAATACGTAATTTTGTTTACTTGAATGACATATTTTTTTTCAATTGGATCTAAACACCAAATTTACTGTAAGTGGACTGTAATTAGGATATTTTAAGAAATAAATATATTGAAACCGAAACTTCTAAACTGATTTAGATGAAGTTTTTATGGGACTAATCTTACTACTTATCCTTTTATATAATCAAAAAAATCTAATTGATTGATATGACGATTGACGAATATCCTATTATGAAGTTCGGAGCTATCAAACATATTTATATAAATAATACGAAAAGATACAACCAAATTGAGAATCCTCCTCGTTTTTTGATTCCGTTGAAAAGACAAATGACTAGAAAAAAGGAAAAATCCGTGGCACAGTCTGCGAATACGACATGAGACTATAAGCCGCAGTAAAGTTGTACTCAGAAGCGCGATTAGGGATGATATGATCCGGGATGCTTAATCCGAGTGCAGCGCATTATACCTATTTAACGGGATTTCCCGGGACACTGGTGTAAGTCGCGAAAAACAGCTGGTTCAACTGCTGTTTTCTTTTGATGAACCTGATATGTTTTATAGGTATACAAGTCTAGTTCAGATTAACAAATTTTCAAAACTCTAAACTCTAAATACTTACGACAAAATACAAACACACATTCAGAAACACCTCGTTTTTTGATTCTGTTGAAAAAACAAATGACTAGAAAAATTCTGTGTCACAGTCTGCGAATACGACATGATACTATAAGCCGCAGTAAAGTTGTACTCAGAAGCGCGATTAGGGATGATATGATCCGGAATGCTTAATCCGAGTGCAGCGCATTATACCTATTTAACGGGATTTCCCGGGACACTGGTGTTAGTTGCAGAGAATAGCTGGTTCAACCACTGTTTTTTCTATGATCTAGTGAAGTGGTGCAAATTAACATTTATTTACATATGTACATAAAATAAAACATTTTTTTTATCTTGACATTATACAAAACTTCTCAGAATTTGATCCTTATAAGCAACACTACGAGATGGCGCAATAATAAAGAATACTTTTTTTGCCAAAATTAACGGGTTCATTTCTCGACTAGGACTTTTTTTAAACTAAGTATGAAATTAGTTTCTATCGAAATCGGCTTTGAGACTTCTTTTAGAAGTTTTTGCTATCGTTTTTACTCTCGGAATTGACCATCAAAACCTACATAGGTGAAATCATCCTGATCTACATGAAAGTTGCTTAAAGCTATTAAAAAAATGGTTTTTATCAATAAATTCTTGTTTATATCAGCTATCAGCTCAATTTAAGTTCATGCATTTATTAAATTCATTGTAAGTAGGAGTTTAGATATAGGTTTGTATGGTTTAAGCAACTTTATTTTAGAAACCCAGCCGTTTGATCTAAGTTGTGACAGCGTTATGAGTCCCGGACGTAATCCCGGTATAATTGTTGTCCGAGAAATGCCTTGAAAGTTACTCCTAATTGCGGGAATAATATGAGAACTCTAATCCCGGATTAAATTTGGTTTCGATAATTGCTTTAGGAAAGTTTAATTGCCGTATGAAGAATGCTCTCTGTGGAAAATCAGTTTGATATGCAAAGACATCAACATACTCCAAGATAGAACTCTATAGAAAGAAAGATAGAAAGAAAACTAATTATTGCCCTATGAAAAAATAAATACCTACACAGAAAAACAAGATTATAGGCACAACCCTAGATTTATTTCCTAGATCACACGTACCGAGCAAACGGGCGAGACAGTCAAATGTTACTTGGGCGAGACAGTGAAAGCTTACGTCACTCGCTCAGCCGAGCACTCGGCGCTATGTTTATACGTACCGAGTACTCGGCCGAGAGCACTGTCTCGGTCGAGTACTCGATACGTGTGATCAAGATATAAGTCAGCCAGTCAGACAGGACGAAGCCTTTTATGGATATTGATTTACTATGTCCTACTTACCTTTAATATTAATCTAAAACGAACCACGCTATTAATAGCGGCGTTTTCTCTGAAAGAAAACGCATATTAAATACTTACCTTAATATTAAGCTTTTTGCTTATAGAGAGCAGCATTTGATTTTCCGTTCGAGTTAGTCAAGTGCTGATAGTCCATTTCCACCGTAAGTGGCGCCACCTAGCGGCTTTGTGTGGTATTTTTATGTCTACCGATAATGGCCGCTCAATTACTTCTCATTGGCTTTTTATTACGTATTTTCACCAGGCAGAAATCAAACTAAAGCTTAATATTAAGGTAAGTATTTAATATGCGTTTTCTTTCAGGGAAAACGCCGCTATTAAATACTGTACCGTTAATATTAAGCTTTTTGCTTATAGAGATTCTGTTTGCTATCGCCTGGTGACGCCACTTGCAACGTGAAATTTCAGGTTCTTATACGCCAATGTGATGATTTATTGTAAGTTCTTAATAAAACATAAGTTATTATCATTTTTCAATATGAACCTGTAATAAAGTATATGAATTATGATATTTTGTTTGTTTTAATAACAATCATTGTATTTGCTACGTTAAACATAACTCGCAACTTACTGTCTTATGTAATAAGTATAGGATATAGGATATTTAAATACTGATTATGACAGACCTTCAGCGAGGTCAAACAATATTTCAGAAACCACTGTCGGAGGTTGGTTACTCTCATAACACATTTTCAGGGTTACTGCGTTCACAGCTTCGATATAATTATCATTCGGTATACTTGCTACACAGCCATGTGTGCCTAATCAGTTTTGTTCGATACCTTCGAAATATAAGTGAACATTATTATTTACAAATGTATTGTAGTATTTACTAGCATAATACTTCATACTAATTTAATTAAACTGTATTTAAAATACAAATACTTTGTTTCGAATCGAATGAGAGTGATTAAGTTATTATGTTAAATCAATTTTATATATTTTCTCAAAAAAAGTTTAAAAACAATTTCACATTGCCTTCTTCTCTATATTTTTTTATGTGGTTATAATAAACTAGAGGGAAAATAATAAAAATAATCAATGTAATATAATATAATGTTATAGTTTATTAAATTATTAGCGTGATGATAATTGGGTGTGTCAACACTATCCAATTATTCGTAATTCCAGTTAGGTAGTTTAATATTATTTAGAGACACTTCTATTATGCTTCCAATGCAGTGATTTTGATCACTGTATCAAGTTAAGTAGATACAATAACATTAATTACTAGACAATTACCGAATCACCTAGTTTAGGTAGCTATTTGGCAAATTAAATGTTAGTGATTCTAAACGAACCTCTTCGAGACGCACATGAAATCCTTTTACCACACTGGTTCGAAAGAACTGGTGACACGATAAGAAATTATTATATTGCAATAGTCAACAATAACAACAAGCGTTAAGGAAAATAGGATAGAATTGTAGATATAGAATTGTAAGTATTGATTCATGTCAGTTATGCCAAATGACAATTTTTCATTGATGTATACCTTTAACATCAGTTTATTATCCTACTGCGTTTACTCATAAAACTAAGAGTAACGTTAAAAGTTATCATTATGATTCCAGAATCGAGAAATCATGTGAGCTGACAAGTCAGCGTCCCGTCATATCGTTATAATGAATGAGAGCCATTCTTGTTTGCAAATGTTCGCTAGATGATATTAGGATATTATGTCATTTCAGTTGTTTTGTTGTTGTTCATTATAACCATAACATTTTATTTTTCATGAACAAAGTTTAATCAATTAAAGATCGAACGTAGTCGGTATGCAATCGCTTGCGAAGTTCGTTTGATAGCTAACGAATATAATATACAATAAAACTTTGGAATACAGCATTGGTCAACAGCCTGAGTGACAGGCATGTATGATAATTATCTAAAATGCATGAACATACTTAAAGTGATAAGATATTGGGCAATAAGATATTGGGCAATAAGATATTGGGCAATCAGTATGTTGGGTTAAGTGATTTGATCTTGCCTATTAAGCAACTCAATAAAGACATGAAAAATTAAGTACCTGCCTAGGTGCAGTCGTTGCCATTCGAAATATTTGATATTTAGGTACTATAAATATAGTTCACTTTAAATACATAATATAGTATATTCCATATACCTACTAACTAGGTATAGGTATAGCAACTGTTTAAATAAACTAGTACTAGTTAAAGGCAATAATATGTTCATGTACAGAAAATTCTTATCATTCGAGCCAGATAAGTGTCTGCTTAGACTAATGCGACCATGTTAATTTAAAACTTTTATAATAAGCTCAAACACTATTTAGTTCATTTGTAACTAAGGTTTGACGTACATTTATATTGTAAGTCTGAAGCCTTTGGGAGGCTTATTTAGAACTCTTGACAACAGAGCCAAACACTCAATTAGGAGAAAACGATTGTAGTTTACAGGCATGCTATTTTGTATCATGCTCTAGTCAGTGTTCATTGTTGAACAGGGTTAATTGATACGGTACCTACTTCCGTAGTTTACGTACCTATATTACGATTAAGAAGATACACAGGCATCTAGGGCATTTATGTTAATTTGGAGGCGACAGCTTAGATCTCATAAAGTACCTACTGACAATATTTGGAAATAATATTTTTGATAAGAGTGATATCGATAAGTAAGTAGGGTACTTACTTGCTTGTTTTTTTTTTTTTTTTTTGAAACGTTTAATATTACGATACTTTACTAAAATACAAGGTTCGAGCCAATAATGGCTAAGCAAGGGGCAAGACGAGCACTTGTTGTCATTTAAATAAACAATTTTATTAAAAATACCATGAGGGTATCTGATAAAAACATTACGTAAGTAGTTCATTTCTCGAAAGAGAGTTGAAAAAATATCTCACAATTTCTAGCCTAAGTTAAGATGAATTTATAGTATGCTGTAAACTATTTTATAATTATAAATTATTGATATTTTTTATCCTAAACAAGGACTTTCCTTCATTACGTGCTATCGAGCACACAAAGTTCCATTATTTTGGTGCTCTTACCGTGAGTTGAGTCACCCATAAGTTTAGTAAAAAGAGTGTACGAACTGGGAAGTAGCCAATACAACAGTCTTGCGTAACTTCTTTGGGAATCTAGTGATTCACTGGTAATGTTTTGCCGCTTCAATGCGTACCTACGCTACTATTAACATTCCCTGGTAAACCTGGTTATACAAGCATTACAGAACCTAAAATTAAGTTGTTTGCAAATCGTTGATGCCTTGCAGTGAGCAGGTATCCAATAGTTCTATTGTGCCTATTTGAGTCTGGTTTATGAAAGCAGTACGGGCTCGACATCAATATTTAAGATGGAGCAACCGTTTTAAAACTGCTGATGTCTTGTCGTAGACAGAAACATCTATAGATTTCAATGTAGGTACTGGAACTATGTCCTTAAAAGCTAAACTTTTATACTTAGATCTGTTTGCAGCTTAAGGTTTGCCAAAAACAAATGCATCCGGTTAGACTATACAGTAATGTAGGTAGTGGAACACTACAAGGTAAAATATTATAAAAGTCTTGTCATTAAATCAATACTTGCTCCTCACCCTCGAGATGGGAGCTCCAATCTGTCGGCAGACAATCTGTCGACAGATTGTTAATGCCTTGCCGTCAGCAGAGACATCATAAACACTTGACTCGTTGTAGGTACTTACTTTAATAGTGTACGAAATAAAATAAACACTATCTACACCCCGGAGGTTAGTTTTAATCTGTTCGCAGATTGTTTATGCCTTGCGTGAGCAGAGACATCATAAAAACTTGAATCAAAGTCGGTACTTTAATAATGCACGAAAGAAAAATAAATACTTTAAATACTTATATACACCGGACGTTAGCTTTAACCTGTTGGCAGATTAATGATGCCTTGCGTGAGCAGAAACATAAGATTAATTTCCATGTACAGTAAATTAAAGCAGTTTAACATCTCTCAAATTTTGTAATTACTCAAAGTTCCCGAAATTGAAATCCGCGGAGAATTCATAATATATATGTTTTTTAAAATTATACATGTCTTGCTTCAGACACAGTACATCTTTTGTAAAACCATAGGTTACCCTAATGTTAAGCTTTTATTGTTACTATTACACCACTGTTACAACCTAGAAAATTACTGCGTATTCAAATCAAAATTACTGTTCTAAGGAGGTGTGACTCTAAATTATTTGTGTGAGGGCTTGCTTGGTGGTAGAAATGATTTCTACAACAAATCCGAATAATTTTGCAACATTATTTAATTTAAATAAAAATCGGGTAGGTAGTCGAAAAACAATTAAATTAGGTATTATTATTGCTCAAATCTTACGGGTTTTCTGAAGAAAACCTATTTCTCTTGAATAGGTATGATACCTACTCCCACAACGTAAGGTGCATGTACTTATACGTATTTTTCCCCTTTTTGTTTGCTAGACAATGCCACCTGGAGTGGTCTAAATGAGAATTGTGTAGGAATATTTACATACTAACCAAAAAACATCTAAATGATTGAACCTACATTAGAACTAGTCATCGGATCTTTTGGAACAGACGGTTCCTATGTCAATGGCTTTTCGACAAAAAACTTCGTAGAACAGTTAAGTACTCAAGTTCATACTATCATTAAAATGTTCGTAACGTTGTTTAATATGCAAGTTTATTTATTTAGTAATAGCACCAGTCGTGGACTTGCGTACTAGGAAAATAAACGTTGAACCACTGACCCGAAAAGACTATTAGAATCACTTCAACAAAATTCAAAAAAGTTTGCGTAGCTCACCGATTTTCATGAATATAGTGCACTCACGCGCAGAATCCTGCTCGGATAGTTCGACGAGCTGCCGTTTATAGGGCTGCATGACCTGCAGCTTGAGCTTGATAGCTATATAGGTAGCTTGTAGCGCAAATTCACGCTATCTAGATCAATAAATTTAAATTTAAACACTTTTTCTTATGTAACTGGGGAATCTCATCAAGTGTTTCTGCTACACAAACCTGGGCGGATGGACAATATCTTTATCTTTATTTTGTATACACATACATGTTATACCGAACGGAATAAACCGTTAAATAATTCAATTTAATAAAGCCATATCGGCTACATTAAGAAAAGAGGGTACTTACATTTTCCCCTTTTGCACTTTTTAAACACTTTATTTCTTTTTCGAATGATAGTTTCGAATTCGATATTGAAAACTTATAATAAGTATGGAACAGTCCTAGGTAGGAGCTGTTCGGACGTGTTAACTCGGCGGAATACAAAACGCCAATGAGAAGTAATTGAGCGGCCATTATCGGTAGACATAAAAATACCACACAAAGCCGCTAGGTGGCGCCACTTACGGTGGAAATGGACTATCAGCACTTGACTAACTCGAACGGAAAATCAAATGCTGCTCTCTATAAGCAAAAAGCTTAATATTAACGGTACAGTATTTAATACATATACAGGGTATCTCAAGAAAATAATCGAATACTTGTATAGTTATAACTATTGTAGATAACTATATTTGTACTGTTTTTTAATTATTATTTTATCAGTAATGGCATAAATAGTTACTTAGTATTCTAATTCAATAACAAAAGCTAACATTATAACAAATGTAGACCATTAGCTAATAACACGAATATTACTGAAATAAAGCTTTCATCATGTGTCTGTGACGTCACGAGTCGGCCGTGGCGTATAAGGCTGTAACCCACTAAATCGGTTAATATATATAACCATATCAAGTTTTGAATTTGAATATTTAGGCATCAATCCCTAGAATCTCTAGGAAAAACATACAAAAACTCTCAAAAAATTGAAACATTACAAGGAAATAGTAACGCAAATTTAATGTTCCACATTGTTTTTATAGACGACAACATCATTGAAACCAAGATAAGCCTTTGACCATGAATAACTTACGACGCAGACACGCAATTTTGTGAATTTTGAGACAACTTTTAGAACACCATAATGAAGGTGTATACGAATTTCTAGCTTGTTATCTCACATTTCGAGGTTGATTCCTTTTTTTCCTTATTTGACTGGCCTAGTTTAGAAAATGTGACTTAACAATCGTAGACCTAATTCTGAAACGTGACTAGGTTTTACTGATGTATGCTTTGCATGTAAAATTAGTGTCTAGCAGTTTAGCATTTAGTGGATTGAACACCTAATAGCGTGGTCATAATACGCGATAGTTTGGAGTGAGCTGTTTTGTTCGCGAACTGACATTTTGACACGCCTTTTCACACATTTAATATTTAAAAAGTTATTTTATGGTTTTATTATCATACATTACCTACACGCGAATAAAATATAATTCCTCCACTTGTATCGTAAGAACTTACTATTTTATTTTCCCACCCTGTATTAATGTATGTTTCAAAATAAAACATGTTTCTGCTAGACCTTTGTGTCCCATTGTCAGCCAAGTGAGATTGTTGTCATACGAAAGTCACAGCTACACAGTTTGCCACTTAAAAATAAAAATATAACTCCTTTATCCCATTCTCATAGCATGCTTTTTTGCTATCTTTCCCCCAAAAAAATTGCCCTGCAAAGTCCGTAAACACGACTGAAAATTCAGGAAACTAACCTAAAAAATTCTCGGTCCGGCTTTCCGCGTCGCAGAAAGAATACTAATACTCGGCCAGCTAAGTCCGCCGAAATAGTCGGTTGCCACCCCTTATATCTCCTACTATTATTATATTTTATACATTTTTATTTATTTTAATAGAACAGAATCACAGTTTTTTTATGAATAGTAGATGTAGAATTACCTACCTACATTTCGAATGCAAAATAGTTTACTTAAAAAAAAAAAAACTACATTTTATTTCCTGGTATTTTCAATAAGTAAAGTCTTATCTTGCTCTGTCTTACGAATTGTCAAAAAAAAACTGTTTTCGTAGATACTTATAAAATTTAATTGTTTGAACATTCGTGTAGGTTGACTTATTTAAAATATGAAATGATTAAAAAAACTCGCAACAACACTTGATTTTAAATACTTATTAAAACGTTATTTTATCAACTCATACTGTTACGATACAAAAAATAATGTTATTCGAGTTTCTAAACGATCGCATTTGCTTGGTATAGATCTAAACTTTCAGCTAAGAATCGTTTTTTACCACGTAATGGTGCAGCGAATTTCAGGGTAAAATGTCTTCGCAAATTCTGTTGCAGTGACCCGTTCATTGATTGTGGAGATTGATATAAATAGAAATGTAACACCTGTAACAGTGATCATTTTGGTGATCACTGTTACAGGTGTTACATTTCTATTGTTATTTTGAGGGTAGTTTGGTAAATCACCGCCTACCCAAACGTGAAGCGCTCGAGGCTCTTCAGTGCATTAGCGGGAGTCATTGTGATCGGTTGCGTGTGGACGTTCTACTCAAAATACTTTTTTTGGCCGTGCCAAATCTGCATCATAACATTTTATACTCGTGAAGTGTCGTGGGTTCATGGCCGTGTTGTGTGCGTTTTCCAAAGACTCAAACCTGGACCCGGCGTGCGAGTGCCATAGGACCTTGTCTGCCACCAAACCGAGAAGCCAGGAGCAACAGTTCAAAGGTAGATAGTGTTAAATTGCCTTCGAAATTCTGTAGAAACGTTATCACCCCTAGATACTGAACTTTCAGAACTCCAAATACATACTCTAAAATAGCCAGTTTTAAAACCGTACTACAGGTATATTATCAAAAGCTGGCGTGAACAACACATTCACACATGCGCTTGTGTAGTGTCTGTGAATAAGAGCGCGGTGTGACCCTATTGTGACCTTTTTTTTTTTTTTTTATTGGAGATAGACCTTCGATTGACCACAATCTCACCTGATGTTAAATGAAGATGTGGCCGACGATGAATCTCGAAGGTCTAGAAGACACCTATTTACTCGCTTCTTGAAAAGACCAAGATCGTAGTTGTCCGGTGACCTGATAAAGTTATCATCCTAAATTTGTCATAGTAGGTGTGAAGAAATTGCATTAGTGTGAGTACTTTGACTGTGTCAGCTTTTGGTGACCGACCTTAATGCAGGAAAAACATAAAGTTTTTTAGTTACTTTGTGAACCGATATTTAAAAACGCTCATTTGTAATGTATAAATAAAGAAATAAAATAATTATTTAATCATACAACTTGGGACACATTTAGTTTAGACATGACATTAAATTATATTAGGTCAAATTAAAATAAAATTGAATAAGGTCAGTCTAGGTCTAGGTCAGCTATTCAGTGTTCAATATAAGTATACATACATAGGTACGGATGAAATTAAATATTTTTGACCTGTTTTCTCGTCGACCTATTTAACCCTCAACAATGACCAAAAACCTTAAAAGTATTTAAAAGTTCTACTTTTAAATAGAGCGGCAGTAATTACTCACTGGTAAAACACTACCGCCATTTGTACTAAAAACCTCAAACAAAGTCGAGCAAAAGAACTTTGAAACGGAATTCAGTGTGTTATTACGTAATTAAGCAAGAAAAACGTTGGCTACGGTGAAAAGAGCCGAAAAAACGTTGCTGGTCGTAAAAAAGGCCAACAAATCTGCCACAGAAAGGAAATATAAACACTCAGGTAGCAATGTGCAAATTGCCAAGACTATTCGTTTCATGTAAGTACAGCTAGCAATATACAAATTTATAAAGAAAAAATATGTAATTAAAACTTCTTCATTCCGCAGTTTTGCCAGTGTGGTAAGATAGCGTTCTTTTTACCAGCTATTTATCATAAATTTCAACTCTAGGTTCAGTAGTTTCAACGCGATTAAGCAACAAACCTATTTCCCATTGTAAACACAACAAGCCAGCGAATTCGCTAGTAGCTTGTAAACTGGCCCCGTGTCATCGACTTTTTTATAATATGCTAGTTCAAAAGCTAACTTGCTCATTCGCTGGTTTTTTAACTCGTTCGCTTGTAGCTTGTAAACTATATACAATTTTATTGGTACTTGTCAAATATTACTGGTCGTGTTTCACTTTCATTAATATCAATATAAATATATGGCTTGGTGCTGACTTACTGACAGACAACGTACATACCAATGAACGTAGATACTTGTAATTATGAGGGTATGTCCATCAAGAAGTTTAGGCGCGTACTGAGAGGAATTCAAACGACGTTGCAGGCGTCAGGTATTTGGTAATATATAAAAAAATATTTCTTATTCGAAAAACATAAATGCATAGGTATTTGGAACTGCACATATTATATAGGTCAGTGGAAAGTTTGACTTAAATGCTCAGGAACCGTTTCAATTCGTTCAGTTTCAGCTAGTTTTGTAGTAAAATAAACTTATGAACTGGTTTTCAAACTCGACTTACTAGAAATAGATACTAAAGGAGTTTGAGAACACGCTAAGTAGCTTATGGAAGCTTTATTGGTAGCTGTTCATTTGTAAATTGAATTTTTCTATTAAACTTTTGATAATTAGAAAGAAAGAAAGAAGAAATAAAATTTGTTTATTCGCTCCTCTAAGTAGGTATAGGTACAAATGTAGGAACATAATACATTATAAAATTAACTAGGTATGCCTTAATAAGTAGGTACTTACATGACAAAACTATTATTATCATTTACGACACCGTGGCTTAGTTGGTAGTGACCCTGCCTACGAAGCTTGGTGTTCAGGGTTCGATCCCCGGCCAGGGCAAATTTGTGTGACGAACAAAAATGTTTGTTCTCGGGTCTTGGATGTTGTGATGTGTTGTATGTGTCCATGCCACCTGCGACACAGGGAATCCTAGTGCAGGGGTGTGAGTGTGTGAATGTTTATTATTATTATCATGGAGGCGAATAGGTCCGGTCTCAGCATAGTGTCGTGCAATGCCTAGGTACCCAGCAATCTAGATATCTAGAGAAGGCAGGACAACGCTGTTTTCAGCCCGTTTTTTAATTAGATTATAGTAGTTAACGTTTTATAATATTCCATTTACATAGAAGTATCCATTCGCACTTTTCAACCGACTTCAAAAAAGGAAGAGGTTCTTAATTCGGTTAAATATTTTTTTATCCTTATGTTTTTTACCTCAGAACTTTGTTGTTTAATTTTTTTGATTTTTTTTTTTGTTTGAGAGCATTTTGTTCAGATTGGTTCCATAGAAATTTCATCAAAATCAGTTGAGTTTATTTTAGTTATTTTAGTTTAGTAGTTTATTTTTTTAATCAAAATAACTGAAAAAAATATGATATCAAAGTAAAAAAAAAATCTTATTTTGCTTCCCTGTGACTTTTCAGTTGTGCCTACGGTCACTAGAACCATCTGATTGAAGTCGGTTGTGGCATGTTTTTGTAATACCTTGATTATTGAACGGTATTTTTTAGCATATCTACCGCTCTTTATTTTTTTAATTTAGATTTCATTTAATCACAACAAAACTCCTAAAAATTTTACATAACAATAAATCAATCAAAACATTTATTTGCTTCAAACAAGAGTACAAGGATCTTAGCTACTAAAAATGGTATTGCCAGCTTAATGTAATCAATAAAAAATTAAAACTACATAGATATACAATACACTAATAGTTCTAATTCAAAACGACAGTTTTAAATAATTGTAACCATTCCAATTCTTTGTCCAAAAGATATTCGGTTTTCTTGCTAACTAGAGCAAAATAATAAAATCACAAAAGACCTGGAAGAGGATACAGTTTTAATTTTTATTCCTATATACAAAGCAAGAGCTATGTAATGGCTTTAAGAATCTTGCCAGAGAAAAAAAACACGTTTTTGTTGGTTTCTAAGAAAGCCTTTAAAATCTTATTCCGACCCACTAAAAAAGCCAAGACAAAAGGAACCGTTCAAGGAATACTCGAAACATCAATCGATTATTGGATGGATTTCATCAATAATTCAAACCACGGTCCCCTAAAAGCTGGTAAAGAGAGGGTTCCGCGGCACGAACGTTGCAGGGCCATAAACAAATGAACGTACGACTGTGGGCCGATCTCGAAAGTGGATTATACTTTCAGTACAATTTCGGAGGCAGCCGTGAATTTTTAAAAGTATCGATGCTAAAAATTTAAGGGAATTTGATTAAATATTTTTAGATATCTTATAGGTAGTGCACTAAGCAGTATCTTACCTAGGATTTGTGTTCTGTATAGAATTTTGCGCGCTCCTGTAAGTTGAAATAAATTGATACTATTTTAGTAGATTTTAAAACAACATTGTAACACTTGTTTCTGCAAATAAATGAATTGGAATTGGAATTGGATAGAAAATAAATAAATATTTTGGAAATTACACACAACGCTGTCTATCCCCAAACCAAGCAAGCTTTTATTATATAGGAATCAGCTTTGTTTTAAACAGGACACTCAGGACTAACACCGATGTTCATTACACAAATGTTTGTCCTGAAGCGGGAATCGAACCCGCGATACCGGCGTGGCGTGGCAGTTCAACTTGGCACTCGACCATCCGTGTCGTCTCATACAATGTATGTATGAATAAATTTAGATAATAAAAAAAATACACAATAATCACCCATAAAACCAAATTGCAATAATTCATTAAACTTTTCATGTAAAGTTCTCATATAAAATTAAAACAATCTAGTTTTTTCATAAATTTGTCAAAATCATTAATAAATTGGGTCACTCAGAGAGCTCATCCAAATATTAAAGGTCGAGGCCAAAAAATGTTTTAAAGAAATCCGTCAAAAATACATTTATAATATAATATAAAATAAAGCATAGAAAATATGTACTGCAAGACTCATCTGCATTACTTTCACTCTTCCATTTGCATCACAATGTTCCAAGCTGAGGGTCCAGCGAGAATAAATCGCTGGCCGCTTCCGGTCGCCATCTTGGATTGCGCTAACGGGTTCATTTCCTGCGCCTATACATTTCCGGTACATTGGGTGTTGCCAACTCATAATTTTTGAGCGTTCAGTCCAAATTGTTATGATTCTTTTTGACATTTTATAACCGTTGGTGATAAAGCGATGAAGGCACTCTTCTATTGATAAGGGATCACGCCTGCCCATGACCAGAACAATACCACATAGTAATTAAAATATGTACATAATACAGTGAGGCACTGCTAATTATAGCGATTGTCCATTATAGGCTATTAAGTTACTCTTATTTTTTTCGGCGCTACGACCCTTTATGAGTCCTGGCCACTTCTACAATGGACTGCAACTTGCTGCGAACTTTGGCCTTCCTTGTCCAGTTCGGAAACTTTCTTATGGCCTTGAGATCTTCATCGATGCAGTCGCACCATCTCTTCTTCCGCCTCCCTTGCGGTCTTTTCTGCATGCTATATCGTTTGTCCTTTTTCCTAAGCCGAGGTTATTGGTTATTAGATGATCCGATATTATTCTTTGTTGCAGTCTTCGTAACCGGGTTTTTTTTACCATACTGGGTGTTTAGCCCTGGGAACCCTCCTCTTTTACCCGGGCTTTAGCTACTGTACAATGTTCTTCAATAGCTACAGTGTCTAACCGGAAGACAATAATGTGTAGAGATCTTTTAGTCTACGAATGCACGCCCCTCCACCAAAGAATAGATAAATATCCTCCTTTATCCCGCCCCATACAAATTCTCTAACGCCATCCGCAAACGCGCCACCGACCACAGCGACAGGTGGCGGGCGACCGTCAGTTTACAATATTTTGTTACTGTAGCGTGTAGCCGCCACCGGCGACACGTGTATCGGCCGCGCGCGACAGCTACATAATTGTATGTAAACAAACGGCCGCCGCGGTCGGTGGCTCGTTTGCGGCATCCATAAGACTGATCACGGGAGTGTAGGGACGTGCTATTTTAACTTACTATATAAAAGATGGAGGTTCTCAATTCGATTGTATTTTTTCATGTTTGTTGCCTCAGAACTAAGTGTTGAACCTCAAACTTCGGTGTTTTCTATTTTTGTTTAAGTATACAAAAAAAAAATGTTTTAAGTATTCTATCAGTTTGTTAATTCCCATAGTACAAGTTTGCTTACTTTGGGGCTAGATAGCGTTGTGTAAAATGTCCAAAATATTTATTAATTTTGTTAAAAATGTCTTGGTACACTAAAAGATCTCTAAACACTACTGTATTGTGGCAGAATACATGATACTTACTGCGTTACCCATCTAGACAAAATCTTGTCCAAAACGACTGCAATTTCATACAAGCAGCAAGTCCTAGAGCTCAGTTGAAATACAACGGTTATGATATGTCTGTCGCTTCGAGCTAATGAAATGATATTCCAGTTCGTGAGCGGACTGCGAACCGATGCGAATGTTTGTACCAATGAAATGGCGTAGCTATTTTGACTGCCAGTTGCAGTTGGATAAATAACAGGATTAAAAACTGGCGAAGTGTGATTCAGACTCGTGCGTAGAGGGTTCCACATCATCTGGCACTCTGAAAGAGAAAATAAAAGAGATTTTCATCTTTATCATCAGCCCACTTTAAGCCGCAACCATTTCGTTGGTTTTCGGCTCTTTGCTTCCCCTTTTTAGTGGCTTCGATTCGCAAGTCTTTGAATCATGACAGCGGCGTTTGCCAAAATCGAATAAAATAAACCATAGGTAATTAATTTTAAAACTATGGTCTAGAACAGCTAGAGACAGGCAAAAATGGAAAACCCTGGAGGAGGCTTTCACCGCCATAGGCGGTCCCTACACATAATAGATATAATCCTTATGTTATTTGTAATATGTAATTTGTGTAAAGGAAATAAAAGCTTTTTTTATTTTATTTTATTAATTAATGTTAAAATAATTTATTATATTAAAACATAAATAAGTTATCTCATAGTGGTGTCCCTACAGGATGCCGTCTAGAAAACGGCTAGGAAGACATAATCATAATCAGTGTTCCAATTTGAAGGGGACTAGTAGTGTTGCACCGGCCTATGTGAATCAAACTCCTGTGTAGGACTGTTTTAGTCATGAGCAGGTGTGATCTCTAACCATCAGGCGAGCGCTTAGTCCGCCTTGTCCCATGTTTAAATAATAAAAACAAAAGTAAATAATTACATGACACGAGCTTATGGTTCCTAAACAAATTAAATTATTTTTCTCGCATCTCAATTTTGCAAGAAAGTGCATTTTAATTTTGCAAGCAATTTCTAAAAAAATTGAAAACTCATCTTTATCTGTAATGTAGTGCATGAAAAGTGCCTCTTCGAGGCGCACCTGAAATCCTTTCAGCACACTGGTTTGAAAAAACTAATGAAACGATAAGAAGAAGATTTATAATGTCAGCCTTTGGACGACTGGACATCCCCCAACCCCTCCTTCCATCCATTTATTCGTAATTCAAAAACTCCTATTCATTCGAAAATACCGTACCACATAATGAGCGGTAGGTATACGGTAGAGGCGTGACGGCGGCAGATTGCCGCGGCTTAGATACCGCGGCTCGGAAATAAAAGCGGCTAACTGCTAATTAGTGGCCGGCGATGCAAATTCCACCCGGTGATATAGGTCTGGGTGGTTTTCGGTTGCAATTGTGATTACAACGCACGCTTGCTGTTTTCGTCTAGTACCAAATTTTTTATACTTTAAACCTAATATGTTTTTTTAATAGAAAAGTTAACGGAAATATTAATTACTAACTGATACCTATTTTGTTTGTGTTTTGAATCAATAAATATTCCTCTATAGGTACGCGTACTATAAAACAATCTGACAACAGTCTCCGAGTTTTCAAGGCTCTACGTTTAAGTAGCCGGAAGAAATGTTTTTTTATTGTATGTACTTAGAGAGGTAGTGACTTTGGTTGATTTGGTTTTGATCTGTCTATCTCTAATCTGCGCACAGTACCTAATAATTTATGAAAATAAAAGTACCTACATGTAGTTTAAGTAATTAAACGGCCCAGGTAACAAATATTCTAAAGTAGCTTGAAGCTGGGAGTGAGACCGGTATTTTTTAATTATTTTTCAGATTTTACAAAAGAGTTTTCTATTCCATTTAGATCAACTATATATTTTCTTTAAAAAGCTAGCCTCAAATCTGATACCAAATTATTTCTGTACATTTAGTTTCCATTGATTTGATAAGGTTAGCTGTCAATGGCAGCCTTCATTGCAACACCAGTGGCGCGGGACGGTGGATTGTTGGCATGCTGGTGACATTCCATTTCATTGGAGCGTGGAATGTCATTACGCGAAAACCTCGCGCAAAATGCGATTCAGTGCATCGACCTTGCTTATTATTACCTTGCTACATACTGTTGCATATCTATAGTTATTTTGAGGGTAGTTTGGTAAATAATCGCCTGCCCGAACGTGAAGAACTCGAGGCTCGTCAGTGCATTGACGCGATTCAGTGTGATCGGATGCGTGTGGACGTTCTTCTCAAAATCCGTCGATTTACCTCCTTTTTTGGCCGTGCCGAATCTGCATCTTATCAACATTTGATAATTGTGAAGTGTCGTGAGTTCATAGCCGTGTTGTGTCCGTTTCCCGAAGACAGAAGCCAGGAGCAGCAGTGCAAAGGTAGATAGATGGTATTCAAATTGCCTTCGAAAATCTGTAGAAACGTTTTCAGCCCTAGACACTGAACTTTCAGAACTCCAAATAAATACCTGCCTACTCTAAAATCGCCAGTAAAATTAATCTCAAAAGGTTTGGTTAAAAAACCACACACATCATACGTACAATAGCGCGGTTTCAGACTAGCATAGCATACTGACCTAAGAATTGCGTTCTGCGCATCTTTGTCACGTGGCTCGCCAGAGGACAACCTGGTTGACGCTTAAGAATTGCGTTCTGCGCATCTTGGTCACGTGGTTTGCCAGAGGACAACTTGCTAGACGCTTACTATACCTACACGGTCGGATTGGTACTGGCAAAACTTCAAAAGCGTGTCGCGTGTTACCGGCGTTTACGCTCGGTGTTTTCTAGCGAGTGTCAGTAGCATGAAGTGTCTCTCGCGGCTTGTTGCGCGTACACGCGCTGCAAAAAAACATAACACGAGCGGCAAACCGCTCGGTATTTACGCTATTCAAAAACCGCATTATGTTCCTACATTTTATATTTCCATGAATACTTACTTTTGTTAGAAAACTAGTATGTATGAAAAGCAAAAATGTTGAAAGCTCAAGATTTTTCTTTCTTGGCCAAGCCTTCGAGTTTTTACACAGTATATTTTTGCCGCTAAGATTACGTGGCCTCTGGCTCGTAGATATTGCAGCTACTGTCTACAGCTTCATCCAGGTGATTTTAAAATTCCATGTTCTTTTTCAGGTTCTTTACTTCATATTTACAGAAATTCAGTTTTTAGAACCGTTTCGGCGTGATTAGGAGGAAGGTACACACATTTATTTTCGTTTGACGACACGAATGGTCGAGTGGCAAGTGTGTTGGACTGCCAGGCCAGTGTCGCGGGTTCGATTCTCGCTTCAGGACAAACATTTGTGTGATGAACATCGGTGTTTGTCCTGAGTCTGGGTGTATAATAATATCCTATGTATGTATTTATAAAAAAAGTACCTCAGTATTGTATCAGTTATCTGGTTCCCATAGTACAAGCACTGCTTAGCTTGGGCTAGATGGGGCTAGATGGCATTGTGTGAAATGTCCGAAATATTTACTATTATTTTTTTTTATTTTTTTTTGTTCTTAGAAATGTTCGCATGTTTACATTCATGATTACCGTGATACCGTGAATTCATAAAAGATTGAAATAATTGGATAGGTCCTAGTAACAGGAACATAATATGTAATAGTGCTAAAAAGTACATTGGTTGGTAAGTAAAGAATATAGGGACAGTTCTGCAGCTAAATTTCAAACACCACAATTTCATGTTGTGTCCGATCGACGACCAAACCTCGTCAGTCGTACGAAAAACGTGTAAGTACTGAATTCACTAAATCCCGATTCATTTGTTGCAGGGTGCGCGTTCCTGACATACTTCAACCCCGAGAGCGCTTCAAGCGCTCAGTCAGCTCTCCATGAAAAACGGACGTTGCCCGGGGTAAGCGGCTTTTTTGTCTTACGCCTTTTTACTTTTTGTTTTGAATGTTTCTTTCAAGGAACCAGCTGCTGGGATCTTATCTGGAAACATTAAGATGAACTTGATTTTTTTTCTGTAAAAGCTTTCGTTACTAAGAATACTTTACGAGTAGTTTAAATACAAAGAAATTACTCTCTAAATAGACTGTTGACGGATCATAATAGAAACAACAAAATTGACTTATAAATATGACAAGACGTGAGTATTTTTTTTAGGGTTCCATTATGGCTTAAAGAGGTTTTCGATGCGACTCTATTATACACTCTTTCTGTCTGTCTGACCTTCCAAGGGCTCTAGTTTTTGAATCGCAAAAGGTAGGTACTCGTACTTTTAATGTCTAATATAATAACTTCATGACTTTACTCAAAATTTTTCTAAAATTATAACCACAACCCCAAAAAAAAACTTGTATCTGTATCTATTAGTTCTTTGGTACGATCTCATTCATTAATTTACAAAAATGGTGAAGGAAAACATTGGAAGAAACCGGCATGTCATAGAATCTAAAAAATTCGAAAGCATGTGTCAATGAGCCTCTTCGAGGCGCACGTGAATTCACTAGAAATAAAAAGAAGAAGAAAATCACTAGTTCAAAAGTGACACGATAAAAAGAAGATTTTCAAAAAACATTTTTAATATTTATTATTTATAAAAATATATTTTATTTTATTTATGTAAATTCCACGTCACTTTAATCAAAATTAATTAATAAAACTGTGTTAAAGTTGCCAAGAGGTAGAGTTTTTGTTACATAAGTTCTGCTAATAAACCCTAAGTTCTGCTTATAAACCTTGATAAATTCGCATAAAACCTGAACATTCTCGGAAAGACCGCCGCAAAATAAGACATAAAACTTATCGTATACCTAACACGAGGTAATTGCGTACAAAATAAAGCGGCTCCAAATTAAGCACTACTTTACATTCGAGCCGTGCCCACAGAATTTTGTGAAGTAATTTTATTTAGGGGTATGAAACGATTTCTGAATAAAGCTGGTCTGCAATTGAGTCAGAAAAAAAGGAAGTACTTAGGAAAAAACAAACGAGAATCATTCATTCATTGCGTTTCATTCATTCAATAGTTCAGTTCAAATTACTCTCGATCAAAAGGTGGCTACCTTCACTGCCTCATACGAGGCTATATTACATAGGCTCATACGACATACTGAGGCTTTTATGAGAATTATCATCATATGGTTTTCTGGATATAATTTTACCTTTTAGAATCTTTCAGCGATAAGGCTAATGATTGTGCCAGACTTATTTATTCCTGTAAATTTCTTATGTCAAATGTTTTTTTTTATCTATTAAATATTTCGTGGCTGTATATATCTGCTAAGGTTACCTGTCTTTTAATTATTCAACCTTTACTGTGTTTTTGTTCATTATTATGAGTAGATCAAAACTTACTCTACTTTGAAATCGTCACATTAATTACATTTAGTTGGATTACCCGGATTATTATGGATATATATTTTATGTATAGTAGATACAAAAAAATGTTGATTAAAATCTAAAAACATGTTTATAAGCTTTTGTTCTATTTTACTTCCACTACGAGATATAACTGTTTTATAGTTTCTGAATGCATTGTCATCGAGTTGTGAGCTACCTTGAATTTTTAACCTCGTAACTAATCGGGAAGTGCTCGAAATTTGAGTTGCATGATTCTCCCTGGAACAACAGACTGACAAACAAACAAGAATACTATAGAATACATATAATTTGATCGAGAAATCTCAAACAAATTTGACATGAAAAATGAAAAAGAAGTTATTTTCTCTTCTTATTCGCTACCATAATAAACGTATAGCTTAATGCCTAAAACATAACGGTCGAAACGCTATTCAATAGGTGAAAGGAATCCGACCTATTGAATTTAAATCGGTGGGATAAATCATGGCAAATTTAGCGTGAATAATGATAAATTTCATAAGAGTTAAGAAAGTTTTCACTTAATTTTAATTTAAATTATGAGCCGTTAAAACATGCAATGTATTTTGACGTGACTACGTCTAATTAATCGATGAACGCCGGCTGCATGCACGAAAACGTTGACGTCATTGTCCGGTAACGCTGTCATTGTCCGGTAACGCTAATTATCCTGTTACGCTGGTAGTCACGTTAAACTATCGTATGTAAACCAACTTTACAGATAACCAATTTTTTTTATGAAATCCGCAGCTATGCTAAATCATTGAGTTTCATAGTTGTTACTACAAGTTATGAAGAAAATTTACCTGACATTGTCTCAGTGTACCGTATTTTTTTTTAATTAACCGCACCGGTTAAAGGCCTATCCGCACACAACAATGCCGGCACGTGCCGACACGTTCCGTACCATCATTCAACCAATAAACGTCGGCGCACCACTGACATCACTGAACGTCACTGACACTGACCAGTTCGAATGGTGTCTTATGAAATGTATGAAACAATAATAATTTTCACTGATACTGTACGATACGGGACGTATCGGTACGTGTCGGCACTGTTAATGTGCCTTAATGCGATTCAAAGCCCGGTGTATCACTGTTTTTGTCATGGAAATGCTAGATTTCTAGCAAAAAGCCCAGTTTGTCTCGTTTCTAATTCGTATATTTACATATAAAACAAGCTTATTGTTTATAAAAACTAAAAACCTGACTGCCAAAATATTATAGCCATATTGGATTCCTGAGATTTTATTTTGGATTCTATGACAGTCATATGACATGATATATAATTTTTTTTAATATCCTTTTAATTTTCTTTTTTTGAAACGCTACTCAATAGGTTTGAAAATCAAAAATTTATATACGACCTACTTAGCGCCAAAAATCTGCCATTTCATTTGTTTCCTTTAAAAACCCATCTAAGGACACTTAAGAGGTAACAAAGAAATTTAATTTACTTGTACAAGATGCGCGCAAAACATAACCCTTTCTTGTCAGTCGGGTAAAATATACCTACAACTGTTTTTATTCAAATTATGCTAAAGCTACAATCATCCATTTAGAGCTATAACAATCACAAAAAGCAATACACAAAGGGCAAAAGCGTAAACGACACCAACCCTGGAATTTTAATTTTTGATCTCGACCCTAATCTTTCCGTAAAGTTATACTCGTGACTTGAACAGCGAGTGGAATATAAATCGTGTCATTTCACTAAAACCCCAATGGAAAAGTTGATTAAATAATTCAAGTGAAAGAAATTTTGTACATAAAATACGGGACCCATAAATTTTAAGGTTAACACATCGCGCACCGTGTGTTCTCGTATTATGTTTAATAATACATTTTTTCTGACGCAAAATATTCCCTATACACAAGTAGGTAAAATAAATCATTGAGATAAAAATTTTAACGCTTCGGATGATTTATGGAGAAAATTTCGTGTTATTTTTTACGTAAATGCAAAGGCAACAATGGCTTCGTATTACGTCTGTTCGCATTTTCGGTGATGGAAAACGCTTTTCTGTTTTTATTTTAAATCGGAATTTGGGATATTTAGGCAATAAATTGTGATTGTTTAAAAATTATAGGTAGGTACGTATATTTTTTAGGGTTCCAAGTTGGTACAGCGAGAAACCTTTATACTTTTTTTGACTGTCTATCCGTTCGATGACATCCATCCCTTTGTACGACATAAGCATTCAATCTAAGTGCTATAATGTAATATAATTCTTTACAACTGTATCACTAGTAACGCAGTAATGCTTTTAATAACAAAAATAATCCAACTGAATTCGATTTGGATTATTCTAGTACCTACTCAGGAAAGCAAAATACACAATTTCGTTTTCTTGGATGATATATCTTTTCCAGTTATTATAATTTTGAAAATTAAACTACACAACTGATTTTTATAATATATATATAGAACCAATCTCAAAGTATCCTTTAATTTAAAAATAAATGAAAAAAACCAATTGCTTCATCGGTTGATAAAAGTGACGAAGTTTACCCAATGAAAGAGGCTGAAACTTTATGTAAACGGTGCTCTATTCAAAGCCAATATACATAAAATAAAATAACTCTACTGTTGCGTTTCTATTGTTATTTTGAGGGTAGTTTGGTAAATCACCGCCTGCCCGAACGTGAAGAGTTCGAGGTTCTCGAGTGCATTGGCGGGAGTCATTGTGATCGGTTGCGTGTGGACGTTCTACTCAAAATCCGTCGATTTTCCCTCCAATTTTGGCCGTGCCAAATCTGCATCTCAACATTTTAATACGAGTGAAGTGTCGCGGGTTCATAGCCGTGCTGTGTGCTTTTACAAAGACTTTTTGAATCTGGACTCGCCGTGCGAGTCCACAGGACCTTGCCACCAAACCAATAAGCCAGGAGCTGCAGTTCATAAGGTAGGTGGTGTTCAATTGCCTTCGAAAATCAGTAGAACCGTTTTCAGCCCTAGACACTGTACTTTCAAAATTCAAAACACGTATTCTAAAATCGCCAGCATAATAAATCTCAAAAGGTTTGGTTAAAAACCGCACACTACACAAATTACATATTACAAATAACATAAGGATTACATTTATTATGTGTAGGGACTATGGCGGTCCTCCAGGGTTTTCCATTTTTGCCTGTCTCTAGCTGTTCTAGACCATAGTTTTCCAGCCACCTTTACTATGTCGTCGCTCCAGCGGGGTCTTCCTCTTCTCCGCTTAGTGTCACGGAGAGTCCAGTTAGTAATAATTTGGCTCCATCTATTCTTTTTTAAGCTCTGTATGTGGCCTGCCCAGTTACATTTAAGACCTAGGATCCGTTGAACCACATCCTTTGACTTTGTTTTGCCTCTTATAGTTTTATTTCTGATACGGTGTTTTAACAATATACATGTAAGTCTAAATGGACTAGTCTACATTTCCAGTTGGCAAACAGGTCACGTGAGCATGTATTTGTTATGATTTTACAAACACGTCCCAATAACCTATGTATGCTGGAGTCCCGACTCAATCCCTTAGAGATGTCTCCGCGAATTTACCTATAAAAATATTATACGGAACCTTCTAGGATAATGTAGTTGTGGCGACGTGAAATATGGATGATGTTTTAATATTTACGTTCTTTTTTACCTTTGCGGAATACTGTATGTTTTTTCATGAAACGAATAATCATGTTGAGCTTATATGTGTATCTTGGATCCAATAATCATACAATTGTAGAGTCTGACGAGTACCTAGTTGTATATTCATTTGAATATCTATTTTTAAATGAATTATGCAATGAATGAATTAATAAATAAATAAGAACTCTTTATTATATCAAAGAACTTAGAGACATAGAAGATACCTAGAAGTGATGGAGCATGTACAATGGGCGGCCTTATCGCAGAGCAGCGTTCTCTTCCAGGCAACCTTGGAATGATGAGTGAGACAAGTAGGAACTGGACTTAAAATTATTATTTTTCTAGAAATCACCCCACTCAGACACGAAAGAAAGTTAGTTCTTTAGCAACAATTCAAAAATAAATCCAGATCTTCAAACTAAAATGAAACGTTTGGTATGAAACACAAAAAAACTATAAAAGGCTTTATGTGCTAACAAGCGTAACACCCATTCCGCCGAACTTGCTAGATAATGCACTTGGCACAAAAGCAGCAATTGAAAAATGTAAATGATAAGTTAAATGGTTTTTGGGTGTATATCACTAAGCTGGAAGTTATCCAAATGCAACAGGTCGTGCGTGCCTTGGATTAGCTGAAACTAGAGAACTAAGTTATCTGGAAATGATTATTTGGAAAGGTTTTAAATAAAATGAAACGGAAAATGTTACCTTGATATTAGTAACTCTTGAAACTTGTCTAAATACTTACATATTACAAATTTTAATTAAGATATCTGAAGGATATATTACTCAAAAAATAGTTGGCATAAAATAAAAATAAACATATAGGTATTAATAAAAAAAAAATGCATAGAACAGAATAATCATTTTAAATTTTTTCAGAAGATTTTTACTATAATATTTACCTCTTTTTTAAGATATTTATATTTTTGCATAAGTGTCACCTTCTCCCAAAGAGCGTTTCCTTTCTTAATCTTGTCCCAATTTTTTTTTATGATGTAAACGTGACCCTTTGATTATAACACTTTAAAATGGTTTATAAATATGTACAACATTTTAATATTAATTTTTATATAACACATCTAGTTAATATACATCTCCACGTGTGCACATGCGTTGCCAGACCACATTCTGGCAAAGCGCTGTAAATTTTGTTTGTGGGATCTTATCGCCTTGTATCACTTCTATGACACCTAACACACTCGTTGTCTCATCCAATTTCAGTAAGTTACTGATTTTCAATGGTTCCTTGTTTTAAGAATTCTTCGTCATTTTTTTAATAAAAAAATCCCCTACTTAGTATAAACAAGCATAATTTAACTTTAATAGGGACACCAAAAATACACCAAAAACTTCCAAAGAAAGATGGCGTCGTACAACAGCACAAAAAAAAATCTAGTATACTACTGTACCGTCATAAAATCAAATATTTTAAAATATTTTTCGATAGGTACTTTATATACCGTTATTATATTTGCCATTAAAATATGTTTCGATATATAAACAATATGAAAAAGCCTGCTCATTTTTAACTCTAATATTCTACTAGAACTGCACTCTAATGCCTAGATCACACGTACCGAGTACTCGGCCCAGACAGTAAAATGTTACTCGGCCCAGACAGTGAAAGCTTACATCACTCGCTCGGCCGAGTACTCGGCGCTATGTTTATGATCTAGGCATTACTTTTTAACTAGTAGTTAGCTATTCTTATTAAGTAAATATTATACGTCCGTAAATGGGTAAACTGTTGTACTAAAACTTTAAAACATCTTTTCACACAGTTTTTATACAATAAATGATTTTTATTCTTATTCTGTTTCGATATTTGCGGACCAAAATATACTAGAAGTTAGCTAAATTCATCCATTTCTTTTTCGCGTTTTTTCTGCAATAAAGTATTGTTCAATACTTTTAGTTCTATATTTCTATGCAAATAGGTTACGCCCAGGTGGTCTACGATTCTAAGCATTTCTCCATTTTGATAGCCTCAACAATAACATGGCGAACACGTGCCGCCTATTTATTGTGATAGCCAACGTATTTCTGATGCTGAAACATTTTCATTTTATACAAAATATAAATACATTTAAAGTTTATTACACTCACAAGTTATTACGTGGCATACGGAATATATTTTGAACGTTATTTTGGAGAATTTGTATGTACCTTAATGGCGGTATTTTAAGAAGAATGAGATTGAACTCTATATCCTTATATAATTATAAATACAAAAGTTTGTGAGGACGGACAAATAATAATTGATTGATTCAGGCGTTACTTTGCGGAAATCCATAAATATCAAGATCTCTCGTTTCAAACTTCGGCGAGTCCACACCTCCTGATGATGCCTTGTGTAGAGGCGAAACACGTGTCGTATCTTTAAACTTTGGGTTTCTGTTCTTTGACTCTTTGGTTTAGTTGAACTAAAGTTAAGTTAATTAAAACCTTTGTTTAGAAATTAAGCGGATTTATTACTAAATATATTTATATAATTTGTTGACGGACAAATAAATGGATTTTAAGATAATTGGTTGATTCAGGCGTTACTTTGCGGAAATCCATAAATATTAAGAAATAGTATAAATATATTCAGTAATAAGAAACTACAAATACGATTGAGTTGAAATTTTGGCCTTTGACGGTAGCCTAAGTGTGACTTTGACGGTAATCAGCGGCATCTAAATTAATAAATAATGAACACTAAAGTTATTAAATTAAATCGAGGTTTAAGTATTTTTCCGTTATTTAAGTGTATAATTAAAAACAAGATTTTTTAAAACTGCTACACAGAGAGAAAAAAATGGGATAGCGAGACAAAATAGTAACCTATATTATATTTTCTTGTACCCTTTAACAACTTTCGTTAGCTAGAACTATTATATTGTAATCGTTACTAAATTTCTTTAGCAGGAATTATTATTATTGTAATCGTTACTAAATTATTTTCGCTGTCACAAATTCAACTAAAATTTTAGTAACTATAACGAGATTTTTTTCTCCACATAAAAACCCAAAACACCTCACTTCAACCAAATAAAGTCATTCCACAACTTCCATACAAACAAACCGGCCTATATAAACAAAAGCGACTCAACACAATTATTATCGTTTTAAAACAACAAGCACAGAGCTGCGTTCGCATTCATCCACATTGTCATAGCCACGACTCGGAAACTGCAGTATGCAAATTAAAAAAAAACTGAGGGTTTGAAGAGGTCGACTCGTTCACAATAAATCGGGAAAAGTTGCATGGAAAGGTGAATTTTATCCATAATATAATATAAAGTAGGTAGTTATTTTGAAAAACACTGTAGCATTCTCCAATTTAAGGTGTATTTTAGGTTTTATACGAGTTGGGTTAGCGTTTTTAAGCTGTACAATGGAAATTAGTCATGTTACCAAAGAAAATTATACATATTTGTATAAAATCTACTGCATCTATCATTACCAATATATATAAAAGGCTTAGCCTTGACTGACTAACAGACAACGCACAAACTAAAGCACTGAACGTAGAGACGTGGGAGTACCTATATTTGTCAAGAAGTAGGCGTAGTAAGAAATAAAATTTGTAAATTCGCGACGCAATTGAAATTGCGTCCGTAAATCCTATCCTACTAATATTATAAACGCGAAAGTTTGTAAGGATGGATGGATGGATGGATGGATGGATGGATGGATGGATGGATGGAAGAAGGATGGATGGATGGATGGATGGATGGATGGATGTTTGTTCCTCTTTCACGTAAAAACTACTGAAAGGATTTTAATGAAACTTTACAATAATATAGCTTATACATCAGAATAACACATAGGCTACAATTTATAGAGATACCTGCGCAGACAAAGTCGCGGGCACCAGCTAGTCAATAATATAAAAAGTTTTCTGATTGACAACGCACAAGCCAAGCCACTGAATGTTATGGGATAATCTCTTCAAGAAGTGCAAAGGGAAGCGGAAGTATATAAGTTTTATGTGAATTTTGAATGTTTTTATGACGAATTTTACAAGCAAGTAGAGCGAATATTTTCTTGTATTACAAGAATATTATTAAGAACTAATGAATTATTTTACTGTAAACCTTCAATTAATACTATTAGCAATTTGTGTAAGATTTATTATCAATTATTTAGCTTTTATAAGTAGGTATTATTAATTCATTCGTTCATTCTTTTCCAGTACCTACATAATAAAGTCATATTTTCATTCATTTAAGTATTTATTTGTAAGTTTGCATACGAAGTTGTGGATTACGCAACTTCGTATGCATAAGCAAGTATTGAACACAGTTAACTTCTCGATTCTCATGATCCCAGTCAGAAGTGTAGGTAATTTGAATCAGCTAACTTCTCGATTCTCAAGATCCGTCATAAGTGTAGGTATTCCAAAATATCAGACAGAGGTGTATCTAACTGGAAAGATTGAAGAGTTTTACGAAATGAACCATTAATAAACTCTGTGGAAATTATAAAACAAACCAACATCGATATGAAATGTTTGAAGTAACTCGTGAGCTCGCTTCCTTCTGTGAACGGAATGTATGGAGTAGAGTGTTTATGGTTATGTTGCAATGATTTTATTTATCATAAGGTAACTTATAAAGCGGTTATTGTGGGTTAGTATAGTTATTTTTTTGTATGAATACGATTCAGCAAGTATCTAATAATCTTAAAAACAAAAAAAATATATTTATGATGTGTGTAACATCCTTCACTTCTAGCTTTCTGTCACAAATTGACTGGCTTGGGGTAATTTAGTGAAAATGGGACGAAAGGGAAGAAACAGGAAGTTGGCCGTCAGATGGTACCTTAGTAACCTTAGCAATATAATATAGTAAATAGAAGCATTCCAAATTTAATTGTTTCTTATACCAATATGAGATGTCAGATTAGTTACAACATCATCATATTATGCGATAGTAAGGCTCGCTAGTTTTTATTTATTTTAATACATCAGTAGCAAAATAAAATAAATAGATCAAAACTTAAATCCGTAATTAGTAAAGAAAATACTTTTTTTTTTCTGAAATTATATTCATTTGAGTATTTCCAATGAATAAAATGTTACATAAATTAGACAATAGTATCAACTGCACGCCTAAAAACTGTTAATTTATCGTTACTGCAACAACGAGCGGTTATATCATCTCTAAACACACGCACCGACACCAAAGATTTGTGTTTAAAATTAGGTCTTATTTTAGCTTTACAACGTTGGTACACGTCAGAGCGTACTGTACCAATGCGTCTTGAATCGACGGCAACGTCCGGCATTCAATCCGTAAAATATCCGAATATACCCAAAAATATCCGGGAATATCCGGCTAAAATCGGTGGTGGTATCAATCGTGTCGTGGGTATTATCAGTGCAGTGTGTGACAGTGACGAAATGGATTACGATTCGCTAATCTACTCGCACATCGCGAATTACTACGATGATTTGGTGAGTAAAAAAAATGTTAAATAATAGTAGGTTATAATATCTTAGACAGGCACCTATTCCAGGCATTTTGGTGATCCATAGTTATAGGATATTACAAGATTAGATAGGTGCCTAAAAACCTTACTTTCAAAAATCAAATGGAAGTTTTGTATATTTTATAGAGAATGACAAGTTTTAAGCATATTTGTTAATGATGTATAGTGTATACTGTATACTGTACCTATTATTACTTTCTTTTGATTTTCGAATGTAATATTTTTCGAGGGCACCTATAATTTTGGGGCATATAACCCTGTTACACCCCAATCAATAAAATTTAATAGGAAGTGTCTAACCATTTCGCTGTTCCTTTTTTGAGTTAACACAGAAGGTGTAACAATCATATAAGTGATTTTAATTAGATACGTATAAAGAGGACTTTCGAAGCTCGAATCAACACTAAAAAAAACTTTAGTTTCAAATTTTTTTTAATCGACCAAAAAAAAAGTACTTCAAATATGTTCATAAATCACCGGTTATATTTTGCAATTGTTGAAATAAATTTAAAAATATTTGTAAACTAGTCGCTGTAGAGTCATGTGTGTTTAAGTTTCGACTAACAATTAGAAATTGACCCATGACTCATGCATGATACAACCGCCTTAAACCTGTTTAGAGTTTTTTAATCAACTTAATTTAATAAACCGGTATACTTTACTCCGTATAAAACTTCTCAAATTTAGTCAAGTAACTTACTCAAGATTGCACACTGGGATAATTTAATCTGAAGTTTCAAGCGAAAACTTTATTAAAAGCGAATAAATAAAATATAAAATGCAATCCTGTAATTTTACGATAAAAACTTGAAAACTTAAATTAAAAACTTTGTGTTCTTAACTTATTTAAATAAAGATACTTAACTTTTTAGCTCGTAAGAGCAGGTTTTGAGTATTTCTTTGCCGTTTTGAAATATGTAAATATACATTAAATAAATACACCGAGATAAAAATATATAAGCCAATTAAAATTAAAATTAAATTATCATACCTACTATCTAAATCCTAAATTTTGATATAATAATTATAAGCCAATATTTATCAATTGCTGGAAAAATACATACTCTCGCTTAGGGGTGAGTGTAAACTGCACCCAAAGAACGGCAACTTTTGTAAATGGATACAAAAAATTATAATCCAAAGAAAAACATAATGTAAAAGAATTAAAATATAAAATATATTTTTCCTTCTACACAGTCATTTATCTAGTCAAGCGTGACTCAGGAAGCTATTAATATTATTTTAATCATAATAATAATTGTAAAATCCTGAAATAGAGTTTATTACTTTAGCTTACTTTAGGTTCCGCGTTATTGCCGTCCCTATCTAACTTATTATGATTCCAAATTGTTCTTTCTCATTCTGTCTCTAGTCTTTGAATTGACAGGAATCACTTGATGATTGAAGTAAGGTATGAAACACATAAATTATAATGATTAATGTTTTTAAATAAGTGATATTTATTGAAAAAACTTTGTTTTGAATTTATAAAGATACCTTCTCATCTCGGCATTCGTTAGAATAAAAAAAATAGGAAAGTTCAACAATACATTTCTAATCTATGAACAGAAAGCACTGTGTTGTGTAACTTACAATGAGTCATTGTTCAACCTTAAGCACAGTTAAGGGAAGCAATAAATAGTAACGCAACTACAAAACAAGGGCATATAAGTTTTTTTATGTATTTCTCATTTTCATAGCAGTCCATTTTAAAGAGAAAAATGTATGAAACTCTCCTACTTTTTTAATAATTAATAAATATCATCAACATTGGCCTTTTTCCATCTGTATAAAAGAAGATTCAGGTGACGAAAAGGCCAAGGATGATAGGTATTAAAATTAATTACTTTTTAAATATTTTTTTCAATATCAGGCATAACGTTTATGTTTGTAGCTTGCCCATTATAAAGAAGTTGAATAATGAAAGAACGACCATCATAACATTAACCGAAGAGCATGCGGGTTGAGAGTTGAGTTACTATCTCATGAGTTTACTATGTCAGAAGCAAGGTTCTAATTGTTATTGAACTGATCACTACCTCACACTACTCTAATTGAACGTACTAATTAGGTATGTTGGGAAATGTTGCGTTTTGGTTTAATAGTTTGTATGTTACATGGATTCATTCGTTTCAAAAAAAAATTCAACATACTGATATCATAATTTCATAATGTATTTTTAATAATTTATTAGGTAACAGCGTTGTTCTAAGTCAAAGCAAAAATTATAATCACGTGGACAAAAAACAAACGTTATAATTATGTACAACGTAATTTATAAATGTAGTGGAATATAAATTAAATCCAAATTATTTTTGTGAAAAATAATAATTTTGGGGCACCTAACCTTGTTAAATATTGAAATAAATTTAAACATATTTTTATTATTGTAGGTAAACCTTTCAAAACCAAGTCGCTTTACCTATAAATTCAAATTAGTTTTCATTTTACCAAAAGTTTTCTATGCCAAGCCAAGGTGCTTAAATTACCAATGGTTTCACCATGGCGTATTTCGGTAAATATTTGGTAAACATTCGGTAAGCGCCGATCAGAGCGATAATGTAGCAGGTAGACGATCAACATAGTACCTATATCCCTGATTACTTCATTAATATAAAGGGGTTTTAATTAATTCCGTTTTAAAACCAACTTTAATGAATACATAATTATTTATTTGTCCCAAGTA
The DNA here is from genome assembly GCA_932526365.1 of Lobophora halterata. Classification (NCBI taxonomy): domain Eukaryota; kingdom Metazoa; phylum Arthropoda; class Insecta; order Lepidoptera; family Geometridae; genus Lobophora; species Lobophora halterata. The sequence goes on from OW052007.1 coordinate 1,178,073, forward strand.
ACTAAGTATTAGTTACAGACAGGTCTTATGTATGTAAGAGTATAAAGTAGATTAAGTAATATACTTGACTGAAGAAAAAGGTATTTATATTTTTTTATTTTTCTTGCGTTTGACCACCATCTCACTTCATGGTAATATACTTATATGATATTTTGTAATAATGTGTCTAAATATTACATAAAATTTAAGTTAAGTGAATTACAATGACCAAATAGCTATTCACTTACAAAACTACAAATTATACAAAATGTTTGTCTATTATATTCTATCCATTTGGCACATTGGTCTAAATGACCGAAAACTACGAGAAAAATATCATAGACATACAAATGATTGTCAATATCTAAAAGAAACTAAATCGTTTATGCAATTCCAAAATTTAATAAAAATTTTACACTTATTTAGTTTAAAAAAAACTTCATGAAACAAAACATTCCCTCAATCCTTTCATTTATGATTAATTCATACGTATAACAAAAACAAAACCATTTATAATAATAGATCATCTCTAAGAATTCCAAAGTTCGTGTGAAACCGCCCTAGTACAGTCGAAGTCATAAACAAAACACTGACCGCGGCACGTGGTGCACTATTACAAATAGTTTTATAGGCTTATTTTTAGATACACTTCTGCTCAAAAGCCCTTTCTTGTTACATCATATAATGTTCAAATTTAAAAAAGGAATCTATGTTCAGAGCTTTTGTATAAGTCTGTAGTTTTTGTACAAGCAAGCCACTTATATTTATGTTCAAATAATTTGTCTTATAAATATAATGCTTGTTTGAAAAAAAAATTGAAAATAAAATAATTAGCTATAACTTATTTTTTTTATCGATAGTGTCTATCTACTACTAGTTAGAAAGGTAAAATCTCTTTTTTAAATATTGAAGTTTTTTTTAATAATATTATACAGGGTGAATGAATACCTACTCTCGACCGCCCTTTGAGGGCAAAATCTAAACAAAAGGATCGAAATTTTCCATAACTATACCAGTTTCGATTTTGCACTCAGAGGGCTGTCGTCGAGAGTACCTAATACCTATTAACCCTACTTATCAATAAAATAAATCCGTTAAAATAAAAAATGCCATACATTTTTAATCGCCAATTAATGAAAACTGATCTGTTACAAAATAATTATTATGTAATAACACGCTTCCTACATATTTATCTTCACGATCACGTAATATTAAATAAACACAATTCACCCTGACTAAATCCCACATCACTAGTAATTTTAAGTAAACACATTGATTACCCAATTAACGAATATCAAATTAGTCGAACACAAATCTGATAGCAAGTGTAATATGGACCCAAATTAAAATGAGTTAATCGTGTTGGGTCGCCCCTAGGTATGGAAAGTATACCGAGTAACATGTTATTTATCATGGTATAAAAATGATCACACATAACACTTGTTACTTTCTGAGACCAAGTCTGTTACAGAAGCACCGGTGATATCCGCCCGGCACGCCCCGGCAGGTGATTTTGTACGATGTCATGATACTTGTCACCATGATGGGTTCCCATCCAGTAACACCAAAACGAATAACACTGTTACTTGATGGGATTTTTTTTCCCCAACGAGTAACACCCATGTCATGGTGTTACAAGATCGATTCATAATTTCATTCGTATCGTAAATAATAATAACAGTCAGTTAGTAGTGTGCTGACTGTGAGTGGGAGTGATTACGTGACGTCGCGTCATGCGTGAATTATTTTAACAAAATGTGACATTATCGCATTAAGCCACTGATGAAAAATCACGGGGATTTCACTCACATAATGAAATCATATCACAATGTGACAATGAAATAGAAGTAGCAATAATTTCCATGCCTAGCCTAGTCGCCCCGGTTCGATGGTTTGGAAATTATAACTCTATGCTTTAAATTAGATTACCGGATAATATGGGTTGTGCAGTGAAAATTAGATTTTAATGTGAAATGAATAACTGTTTGGTTTGATTTTCAACAGACTATTTCAAAAAGGAAGAGGTTATCAATCCGGTAAAATGTTTTTTTTTATTTTTTTTATTTTTGTTTACTCAGAACTTTGTAGTATATGAACAGATAAAAAAAAAACCTTTTTTTATATGTGATATGCTTTCAGATTGGTCCCATAATTTTTTGATCAGAATCGGTTCAGTAGTTTAGTTCTCAATCAACATAACCGAAAAAAAAGTCGTTGAAGTGAACAAAATTGCGTATTTTGCTTCCCTATGACTTTTCAGCGGTGCCTACGGTCAATAGAACAGTCCAATTGAAGTCGGTTGTCTATGTTTTTGTAAAACCTTGATTATAAAAACACACATGGTCGAGTGGCAAGTGTGTTGGACTGCTACGCCGAGTAACGTGTTCGATTCCCGCTTCAGGACAAACATTTGTGTGATGAGCATCGGTGTTTGTCCTGAGTCTGGGTGTTTTCTATGTATGCTATGTATGTATTTACAAATACGCCAAATATATTTTTGCTAAATGAAAAACTAACTGTAACTATCTATAACTTTATATTTAATATATAACTTTATATATAACAAACTAAAAAAACAAAAATACAAATTTTTAATTACCAAAAAAACTAAAATGGGCAATGCAGAAGGGGTACAACGTTGTATCTATTGTAAGACCGGGTTCGAATCCACGACCATCGGATCGAAAGTCAACACCTCTCAACCAACCCGGCTTACAATTAATAAAAAGCGTTCTGGCGATACAATACAAAAGAAGTAGAACACTGGCAGTTCTATTTCAATCAAACTCTATGATGGTTCGTCGTAAATAATCCGTCCAGTATCGAACGCTTGCAGTACTTGGTCTTAAAATACTAAAATAGCACTAGTCTAAACTGTTTGAAGCTCTGTTACTTCGTGTATTACAAATTTGTAGTATAACTAAACCAAGTTAATTTCCGCAACTTCGAGTGGTAATATGTGTTAAAAGTAAAGTTAGCATAATAAAATTCGGGCTACAAAGATCCATATTTCCTTAAATCAATATTCTATTAGATCTCGACACACGACAGTGTGTCAAGCCACGGTCAGGCCCAGCGAACTGGCGAGTAGCACTGTGTGTAAGTTTACACGAACCATTTGGGGCCAATTTCATAAACACAGCTTAAACGGTTATTTAGATATTAACGTTCAAAAATCGTCATTTTTATCACTGATTGACTGACATATAGACGTAAAACCTAATCCACTTCCAGATGACCTAGAAAGTTCAAATTTGGCATCCAGCTAGGTAATTGTGTGGATACAAAGGAAAAAATCGGAAAACAGTAAATTTATAAGATTTTAATTTTATTTTCAAATTATTCGATTTTATGAGGTAAATTTAGCGTCTTGCAAATTATGAGAGCAATTGCCTTGCAAATTTTTGCAGGATATTTTCATTTCCATGATGAAATGTTGTTTTAATCGTTCAATAATTTAAAAATTATTTACAACAGCCCAGATGAATGCAAGCAAATTGTCGCAAAACACTTTAATCTCCCGGCACATAGGTCAAGGTACTACCTTATTAGGAAAATAAATAGGTAGGTAACTATTATAATTGTAGTAGGTACCTAACCTATATACCTTTGAATAGTAATAAATGTATTCACAAAAAGTAATGATATCTGAACAAAACCACATATAATATGTGAAAATAGCGAGCCACGATAAGATGGATTGGATTATGATGGAGAAGTCGTTTTCCCCGAAAAAAGATTTCAGATCTACATATATGGCTAGCCAAGGTCTACGTTATAAATAAAGTAATACGTTGTTATAAATAAATTTACGAATGTATCTAGTAGACCTTGGCAAGCCATATATGTAGATCTGAAATCTTTTTTCGGGGAAAACGACTTCTCCATCATAATCCGATCCATCTTATCGTGGCTCGCTATTTTCACATATTATATGTGGTTTTGTTCAGATTAAATTAAACTAAATTAATTAAATTGAATTAGAGAGATCTAAATTAAATATTTAAAATTTGTTTTTAAAATTTTGTCAGAGCGTCTGGTCGAAGCGACGCGTGATCAGAGGGCTGGCAGCTATCTGGGCCAAAGAATAAGCCTTGCTATACAAAGAGGCAATGCAGCGAGTATCCTCGGCACGCTGCCATCGGGTATCGAGTTGGAGCAGTTGAGCTACCTATTAGATCGTTTGCAACGGTCTATGGGTGGCCCAATTGTTTCCTTTTGAAAATTTTGTAATATAGATTGTAGTAGTTAGCTTATGCTGTAATAAAATTATATATAAATTTAATTTAATTATATAAAATTGTTTATCAAATCGGTAAACAGGTCGCCCGCGATACAGGCTTTGTCCTAGTGCGGGGACCACAGTTAACAAGTGTGTTATTTTAAATTTTATTTTGGTAAAATAAACGATTTGTATTTGTATAAATTGAATAAAAGTAAAATTCAGTCAAATTAAATCAATTTGGATGAAATTCAAATTAAAAGGTAGTGCAATGTGCCGAGGTCAATCAACAAGGGAATTAGTTATGCCTATTGATTTTATAATACTTTACAGCCTTTTCCGGATCCTAAAATATTATCATCAACATCATTTCGGCCTTTATTGTACCTGTACTTAACGTAATATTGCAAAAACCGACACTCGTTAAATTTTAAAACGTCTGTTTTTTTGCTTTAGTGCCCATGTAATGTGCGCTTCATAATAGGTGATCGTTTACAAATGAACGAACTGTCACCCTAGGCGGAATGAGCAGGGTGACAGCTGGGAATAATTCTCTAAAAACCGTTTTTTTAACGGACCTTTGATTGGTTTATTTCTATTTCTAAAACTTTTCGACAGTTTGTTGTTTAACGAGTTTGGAAACCGTTACATTGTAATAATTAACGGTTCTTTACGGTGACATGTATAATGTAGATGGAGCAAAGTTCAGCGAATAGTTTACATTTACTTTGAAGATAATTTAATGCAGTTCGGGTTTGTTTACACAGAACACACGCATGGTTTGTCTGCTGTGTGGAACACGATGTCGACGTTTCAGGCGTTGTCCTAATAGAACGCGATCACGCGACCATCGCAAGTTCGCGCGACCGACGTTCGCGATCAAACATACTAACGTCAAATAGGCGTCCCAATTGGCATTCGTCCGATGCGCTCGCGCGACGCGATGCCAATTGGGACGCCTATTTGACGTTAGTATGTTTGATAGGGTGGAGCGAAAATCGTTTTTTTGAGCAAGCGATTTCTAATAGCGGGGGAAAGTTGTTGCATAGGCTCAAACTGCATCATGTAAAATATATTTTAAATCGGTCATGGGTAAGAGCCTCCGCAAGACCATTGAAATTTTCCAAAGGAAATAATATTTAACTTTTTTCGACATCGACTTCAGCCCACAAAATACCACTTTAATGTATTTATTTAATTTTATATTATTAATTATGTGATAGATTAATAATATAGCAAGTTATTTAATACGATAAACAACACCTAAAGGAGTTCAGATTAGTGCTTTGATACGCTATGCTGCCACCTAGTTTGCGAACTGATTGCTGCATCAATATTATTAATTATTTTGACATTGCGATGTTTCTACAACCAATCTCTTAACGTTTTTCTTATCAATAATCATTAAAGACTTATTGATGCTTTAAAAATCCCTGTTTAAAGCGAAATTATAAAATTTAAGCCACATTCTTTACCCACCAACGCAGTCGCCATGAAATTCTCCAATTCACAAACTAGGCTGTTAAAATCAATGTTAGAAGTTTTTAAATGTCTTTTCATATTAATATTAGATCTCCTTATACATTTACATTTGTTTATAAGTTAAAATTACCATAAGCAACGAACGAATCTTTACTGAACAAATAATTGCCTGAGAAAATCATGATAATAGGTGCGCTGGACGTCTCTTGATCAAAACAATAAAAATGTGGTTATTTATGCTACAAAAGCGTATGTTATTAAGATACAAAGGTAGCACATTTACCTCAGAATGATTTAAGATCAATACAAATAAGTTTTTTTAAGAAATCTGCAAAAGTTGCGATGAACTCATGCCTGAGGTCAAAAATGTCTGAAACTTCAAGTAAAATCGATTTCAGTGGATTATCTTACAGTTTTATAGACACAACATCTAAAAACCCTCTGCAGCAAGTTATTAATTATAGGTTAAGAGCAACATAAAACCTGATTTGACTTAATTATCTTGGTAAAATTGCGATCGAAATCTCATAAAATTTTTCTGAAGGCAGCATTGATTTCGTAAGGTTTCTGTGTATTATTTAAAGACGAAGAAGGAAATTACGCTGAAAATTTCGATATAAAGTCAAATAACGATAGTAAAATAGTTGCAAAATGACACATTTAATTTAAAAAAGAACGAATTAATCTGTATAGTTCGGTTACATATTTTTCACACATCACACTCACAAGTGGTACCTGAATTATGCTTGTTTTTAAGGCTTTAACTGTTTCATTTTATATAAAATTTCAGTTTTGTAGATATTGGTATTGATTCAGTTCATAATTGTAACAATAAACAATAATTTTCAAAATTTGATGGGTCGACTTTGAGGGCAGATTTTATAAGTATGAAAAAAGTTCAAAGGCGATGCGGAGGCTCTAGATGTCATCTCAGGAATATGAAATTTTGCATGGGGTAGTAGTTTAGTATGGAACAACTTTCCCTCACTATTAGAAAACGATTGTCAAAAAAAACTTGCGATGGTCGCGTGATCGCGTTCTATTAGGACAATGCCTTACGCTACATTGGAAGACGAGCTATAACGCGGCTTGGCTTGCTCAACATCAGATTATTAAATAGCATAGATTACGATACGATTGCGATAGAAGACTTTAAACAGAAGTTTTGGCGAAATTAATATTATAGACATTGACAACACGGATGGTCGAATGCCAAGTGTATTGGACTGCCACGCCCGGTGTCGCGGGTTCGATTCCCGCTTCAGGACAAATATTTGTGTGATGGACATCGGTGTTTATCCGTCTGTTTGGGTGTTTTCTATGTATTCTTTGTATGTATTTACAAAAAAAAAAAAATTTTAGTATTGTATCAGCCATCTGTTTCCCATAGTACAAGCTCTGCTTATTTTGGGCCTAGTTGGTATTGTGTGAAATGTCCAAATTATTTATTATTTTATTTTATAGTCTTTACATGTTAATTTAGACCTACAACACATTTATTAACACAAATATTAAAATACTAGAACTAATCACTTACTAGTGTATATCTTAGTACTTAGTGCTAGTACCTAGATTGTAGCGAACCATGATCTCACGAAGAAAATATTTTAGTAAAACCTTTTTAAAGAGAACCAATATAATATGGAATAATAAATTGACTGACATGCCAATCACCTGGCTCGCCGGAGCACAAAAGAGTTATATATTGTGTTTTTGAACTAAAATAATAATAATAAAGAACTTAAGTAAAAATAATGTTATTTCTACTAAAACACGTAAATACTTTTCACTGCGAATGTATCTAAACTTTAATTGTCAGTTCATAAATTAAATAAATTGTCAACAAATTGATATAGTAGTGACATTTCCAAAGCCCGTCAACTAACAAGGTGAAGAGCGAACATCAATTTGTAGGACATGTGTTAAACGCCACACGTGTGTTCCGACTACATTTGTCACTACACACGCTCAGCATTCGTATTTTTTTTTAAGTATTTTATTTTTCATGCGTTAATATTTCCTGGGGAGTGAATTGGACTTGGCTAACTGGGCTCTAATCGCATTATGTACTACTCGGGCGAATGAACATGACACCTGGCTGACACGTGGCTCGGAACTTGATGCTTCCCCCGCTGCCCCGCGCGGCGCCCTCCGTGTTTCTTCTTCCTCTACTTGCGAAGCCTTATCATTACCAAGTATTACTGGAGCTCTTCTTTATCAAGATTATCCAATTCAACGCTGTGCTTTGCACAAACGTCATTCGAGCCAGGTGTCATGTTCATTCGCCCGAGTTGTAACACGTCTGTATTGTTCATGATTTGACCGTGAACAAAATGCATTTTTAAATATGTACATACCCACTGTGAAAAATAGTTTTATTTCGTGTTAATAACCTCGCTATTGAAAAAGTTTTGACTTCTGAAAATATATTTTTTTATTTATTATCATCGAATCAATTGTAGATTACATAATTTACGAGATAGAAATATTCGACCAACACTTATGATCCATAGAAACTGACTATACAAATTACAGTTTACAATATTATAGGGTATTTTTTACTTCACAAAAGCAAAGCCAAAGACAGAAGCTAATTATTTCATAAACACATCCAACTTTCTCTAGCAAAATGAAATGTCTAGAGAACGCCAGAATTACCAGAAAATATTCCCGAAAACTCACATTTTCAGGCGGGCTTCATCAATGGAGGCGAGGTGCAAGATAATCCGGTTTTAATGAAGTTCAGCACAGTTTTCAGACCGTATTTTCAGTTTTTTTTTCAGTCTGTTTGAACAACTTTTCGGTTAAGCCTATCCGAAATTGTTACTGCTTTTTTAGGTCATCTCTAACTTTTGATGAGGACATTTTTGCCGCGGCATTATTTTAGCCAATTTTAAAGATATTTTTTTAATAATATTTTGAATCCATCCAGTCTAGTCTCTCTAAATCATCTTGTGTGAACCAGTAGAAGAGTTTATGAGCCACTCAAAGTCTCCGACTCTGAAAAATAAACCTATGGTATCGAACAGTATTTAATTAATTATAATCAATTATCTGTTTCATAGTTAAACTTACTCACATAACGATATGTTTTATTATTATTATTCAGCCATTTTCACCCCAATACAGGGCAAAAGGCTCCCTCCTCTCTGTTTGATATAAACAAAAGGGATTTTAAATAGAAAGTTGTTTTGCTAAATGCAGTTATAATGCCAATTAAAATACAAAAATAGAAAATGATCGATATAATTAAAGATGTTTCTCGGACGGGGCGGTGAAAAAGAAGGCGCCTTCCTGTCTTCTCTCTGTAGTCTTTGGCTTAGAGGCGCGGCTATGTGTTATGTTAGGTTATGTGTGGTGACTCCGTTTTCCGCAATTGGACTTGTGAGGTGGTCCTTTTTGCGTGAGCATGTTACCTGCTGGCTACGGATGTAGCCAGCCTAACTCTGTCCAGAAGCGCAGAAGATTCCTGGGCTCTTCATAGGCTTCGCGGAGCGACCCCGGTTGCCTTTCGAGGGTTTCTTGTCGTTGTGCTGTTACTCCCACGCATTCCAGGACTATGTGGGCAGCTGATTCTTCTTCTGTTAAGCAGCCTCTACAAAGTAGGCTGTCAGTGTTCCCAGTGTTGTAAAGACGTTTGTTCAGAAGGCAGTGTCCTGTGATCGTTCCCACGATCACGCGTCGGTCACACGAGGCCGGCTATTCATTATTCTCTTATCTTTTGTTCAGAGGCATATGATCACACTTGCGCCAATGGCGCCAACACTCTCCTTCCACTCCTTGTGGCTAAGGGCGTCCCTGGTCCATGTTGGAAGGTATGCGTCCAACCCGTCCCGCCAACTCCTTCTGGGCCTTGCACGTCCTTGTTTCGCGTTTGGTGGGCTTCACTCTATAGTAGGACTGGCCCACAAATTGCTGGATAAGCGACAGACGTATCCGGCCCAGTCCCACTTGAGGCTGGTGGCTTTTTTTTGAATGAATACATGTCTGTACAGCTGACTTTAAACAGGTAAATTTTTGTTCTGGTATATTAACATTATTCAAACTTTTCGATAATAAACTTCACGATACCACCGTAGTACGTTCAGCAGTTGCAGCAAACGTATTTACCTCCAAGAAGGCAAATGCTAAAGTTTTCATTGAACGGCTCTTTTCAAATAATTCAGCGTAAACAACTTGTTTACTTAGGCTCTGTCGGACTACTTACGTTGAAACGGAACGAGAAAGGTACGGGAAAAGATTATTCACATTGTTTTCGATACTGAAGAAACAGTCTGTACTTTGTAATATCTTTTCGACAACCTCGGCTTTTGTTATTTATCTTTGAGCTCCTACGTATCCCTCTACTATTACCTTATATGATGTGCTTATATTTATTCATCTAGTGGCTCTCCATTACAAGACATTAGCTGTCAGCTCAGCGAACTTTGTTCTTGTATGTTTTCTATCAAACGTGTTCCTCGCTGGTAATTTTTGTCTACTCCCGAAAGTTCCGCAGCCATGATTTCTTTCTCCTGCCAACCCGTCGTGTACCACTCACTTTGCCTATCATAAAAGTTAGAAAAAAATACATTCAACCGAATTGATAACTTCCTCATTTTTTGAAGTCGGTTGAAAAAAGTTGGTTGTCTGTAAAATAGATTTACGGACGATAGTTTAACTTAACTAGCAGCGTAACGGGACAATGAGTGTTACCGGATAATGACGTCAACGTTTTCGTGCATGCAGCCGGCGCGGCGGCGTTTATCGATTTATTAGACGTAGTCACGTCAAAAGAGAGATATTAGTGTCTATAGTTATTTGATTGTTGCAATACAGTCGAAACGTCGTCGGGACACACAAACGAGGTGAGCGCGATAAATACCCGTTACAATCACAAATTACTATGTGTGATAATCGCGAAAGTCTACGAATAACTGATGTTAGTGTCGTCACGGCGCAATATAAAAAGCTATAAAATAGCTTACATAAAATGTATTTACCCATTTACCCCTCGGACAAATTGAAACGTTCATTCTAATGATAATAAGAATATCAAATATTTGTTTAATGTATTTGTTAATTATTATCGTAATGGGAATTAACTGAAAGCTTCTGAAGCGGGACTGAATTAATTAATTTCGGAGCGGATTACTGAAATTACTTATACGGTATTACCGAATTTCTCTCTACCTTGCTCTCTTTATGAAATATTTTGCACTAACTGTCTCCCGCTGATTTGCTTTCGTGGTATTGCGTTAGTCGAAACCTGTAGTAGGTATATATTAGGTGTAAAAAGTAGTAGAGGTAGGTCCTGCATAATCTACAACAAAGTTTCCGAGCGAATTTATTTTTTTCTGATCTATTTTAGTTAAATATAATGCGTTTGGCATTATAATTTTCTTTAGACATAGACAAAGACATAGACATTTATTTATTTGCTTCAATGTGGTAGGTACTTATGGTAAGGTGTTTACACAAATAGATAGTTCAGCACATTCTCCCTCCTGCCATGCATTGCTTTTTTTTTGTTATTCATACCGATACCTTTTACTACCTACCTATATTGTATAATAAACCCACTTTTTATGTTCGTACCCTACTTTTGACAATAAAATGATACTAAATACATAATCAAAACTTTCAACGTTAATTAAAAAATAAGCTACGAAAGTTAGTTGAGCTAGTTTATAAAAAAACTTAATTAAAAACCTGGAAAATACTCGCCAACATTGCATCGATTTTAAAAAGTTGTCCGGAAACAGCAGCTTCCGGAAGTAAAAGTTCTTCAATTGGTCTTAATTAAAGGAAAACAAGCTCGTACGTGAACCGCGCAAGATAGCTGTATTGGCACACGACCGAGAAACTTCCGGTTCATTTAGACTTGCGCTTTGTTTCATAAAAAAATTAAACTTCATTCAGCCTTCTTGATTAGTCCTCCTTAGATTGGAATTGTTTTGATCTGGCGCAATCAGCTTCAATAATACAATTATTTTATCAAAAATCAGCTACAACATCGCTTTTAGTATTTATAAGCAATTTGTTAGATTTTATTTTAAGATAAAAGTATTTTTTGTTGAAATTTGATCATTTCAACATTGGATTTTGTTCATTATAGTGCTATTGTCGAAATTTTATCATAATTATTCCATTAATTGGAAAACTCTAACGTAGTTGTAACCATTTCATGATACAAAAAGATTGCACCTTTTTTTAATCCTATCAGATAATGAACTAAGAAATGATAAATACCTTACCTACTGTAGTGTTTACAATAAATATAGCAAGCAATCCTCTAGGCTTATGTACTCTATGGAGATGTGATGTATTCGTCTGTTGTGATCAGACTCCGAGGAACCGGCATGATGGATAGATTGTAGGATATCAATTTATGTTTATTATTGATATAAATCTAATCCAAGCGAGTATAAAACCTACGCCATAGAGTACATACGCCATAGGTGAACCACTACACCTAGTCTTGTCCAAATCTATTCCATCATCCAGCCAGCGATGCCAGGGTTGCCAGATTAATCTGGTCAAGTTAGACATTCGAGCTTGCATTAATTCGGAAAAAGCTGAAAATTCGTACGAATGTTGAGGACACCATTATAAAAGAACTGTAAAAAGTCCTCAAATATCTTACGTGTGCAAAATAAGTTATTCAAGGTCAAAGGTTACCAACGTCGGTTTTTCACGATTATCTCGGTTTCTATGGCTCCAATGGTGATAAAATCTATAATAAATATGTAGAACATAGCATTTGCGAGAAACTATAACTCGAACGTTTTTTCATGTGCTCAACAGTTATTGAGATAGAGGGCGTAGAGTGTAGATACGTGATAATTCGACCAATCAAACTTCAATTGATTACACACACACCTAACCCTAATGGCCTCAGTCCAAAGGGGCCGGATCTTGGCCCAAATCTCCAATATCCAGGATATAGCTTCGGAGCATTCCAGATTATTATAACCGCACCATTTAGGATGGAGGCCGAGAGATAAGAAGAAGCGATGTTCGAATATTATTGTGCTATTGATAAAGTGGTAAGATCCTATAGAATTTTATATGCAAATTATTAAACGAAACGCATGCTGCAAAGTGATTTCTTTGTCCTGAAAATTGTGAAGATTGCGATTTTTTGCATAACCTACAACAAAATGGCTCAGCGACGGTATTTTTTTTTATTCATATTACTACAGATTTTTTTTTCCAGTCTTTATCATCCCACTGTAGGGCAAAGGCTTCCCTCCTATTCTTCCACTCCTTTCGGTTCAGATCGTCTGTGGCCCAGGTTGGTAGGTTTGCTTTCGCCCTATGCTCTACATTTGTCCAATTTTATGTATATTTTTTGCCATAAATTAAAAAAAAAATGTCTAACAGTTTCATTTAGCTACCGAGAAGAGGAAGACCAAAGAAAAGTTGGATGGACTTTGTGAAATAGGATATGAACAAAGTAGGCGTGAATACAGAGATGACGGCTGATAGAGACGAATGGAAGAAGAAGACATATTGTGCCGACCCCACCTAAGTGTGGGATAAGGGCAGGGAGATGATGAGTTTCATCTAGCTACCTACTTTTACAAAACTCTAGAATACGAATAAATGAATGAATGATTGAATGAAAATTCTTTATTGTACCAAGAAACTTAAAGATAAATACAAGATAATTAGTGGGCGGCCTTATCGCTAAGCAGCGATCTCTTCCAGGCTACCTTGGGATGGAGAGTGAGACCAAAATACGAAACGTTGGCTAAAGGTGCACTAAAGAGTAAATGTACATATCTTTAATTTATAAATGCTATTCCATACCGTCTCACATGAGTCTAACTTTATAAAGCTATGACTCATAGCTACGTTTGAAATATTTCAATGGTGCTAGAAAACGCTTTTAATTTTCATAAAACTTCGCAACACAGAATAATGTCAACAGCACGCTTTATACCGTTAATGAAATGTATGATGAAAACTACGAAACGTTTAAGCACACCACTGCACGCAATGATCGCAACACCACAGAATTAAAGTACTTTCAAGCAGTGGGTGCACTTAATTTATATGATGCAGTACTTATACATCTTGAACCTATATCTACACAGTTCTGAAAAATGAAATATTATTCACAAATAGTACAAATATATTTAGTAATATTATTTAACCTTGAAGTATACCTAGAACCTAGTTTCATATTTTTTATTAAAGTAGATTGTAGGAAATATAGTATATTAACAAAATAATATTAAAATTACCTAACATGAAACTCAAAAAATATTTTCCTGCCTAATGTCGAATGTAAATTTAAATTTAATAAATTAAGAACTTTAATAAGTAGGTTCATTTAGTAATTTGTACAACTTTTTTCGTCTTTTCAGTCTGAATAAAACAATAATCATGCGTTGGGTTGTCTTGTCAGTAATAAGCCTGATTTTGAAATTGCTGAAAACTGACTGATTTACTGGAAAGTTACCTTACTGCTGAAAAGTATACCTTCCCTTTTATTCTCTACAGGTAATTGTTATAATTATTGTACCACCGTGAAATAATGTGGAACGCGATGAACTTTACGAAATACTTTTAACTATATGAATACTATGTTAATTTAACGACAATGATACTTCGTTACAATACAATGATAATTTGATGGTAAATACCCAATTGACATAATTATGTTATTGCAGTTTTTAAATATTTGAAGACAGAAAAATAAATATACTTAAGTATTTTTGACGCTCAGCTTGGCTAATATACTAATACATCTAATTGTTTTAGTATATTTTTGACGTGACTACCTTATAATAAATCGATGAACGCCGCCGCGCCGGCTGCATGCACGAAAACGTTGACGTCATTGTCCGGTAACGCTCATTGTCCCGTTACGCTGGTAGTCACGTTAAACTATCGTCCGTTAACCAACTTTACAGTCAACCAATTTATTTTGGTTTTTATGTTTAGTTTATAAAAAATACACTGATATTTTTTGTCTATGATGTTGGTTTTTTCATAAATCTCTCGTTTCCTATGACTTAGAGTGTTATAATACGTTAACATGGCCCAGATCACGGTACATTGCCTCTCTAAGAGCCGGTTCCTTTGACTTTAATTGCAATTTCGGAGCCACCCTCAATAAAAATGCTCAAAGCCATTTCATTTACGTTTCTTGTTCAACCATTTGCATGAGATTTTATGAAATAATTTTTCAAGCAAAAAAACACAAAAAGAAGGATAATTTCGTGTTTATCTTGACTGTGGTATTTTCGATTCTTCTAAATTTATAATTAAATATTTGTATGTTTCATTATGTACTTTAACTATGTACTACTTATCTGGTTTGTTTTTTAGTTAAATGGCGCGTATTGTCTACACCGCAAACCGCAGGTTACACTTACATCTAATAGTGCATGGGGCTCTACCTACACACCTATACTATGTAATAAATATTACTTATTCTTTGCCTATAAGCTCCAATTATGCAAAAGCTTATATATAGCCTTATCTAGAATTATATGTTTAATTATATTTATTAAAAACTAACAGTTTATTTTTTTTAAATTATTAAGCTGTTAGTTAAACCTGTATCACTTCGAACTGTTGAATTGTTCACGCTAATATTTTAATCTTGTTTTAATTTTACATTTAAAGAACTTTAAAGGAAGTTTTAACACAGAAACATGCAATTTTTGGCTTAATTTATAATGAATATCGCTAAAGTAAATAGCCCGCTTGTAGAATATATTGAGATCAAAGCTCTCAAATTGTGTAAAATCATTACGAACGTTCTAAAGGGACTTAGCAGAAATTATTATACGATTCCCTAGAGCTATCTAATGGATTCTACGATTCAGTTAATTTAATAAGTAGCTAATAAAAGTAGCTTTGTAACTTTGTCGCTCACCAAATTGTTTACAAACATTGAGTAAAATTTTACGATTATTTGTCTACTGGTTTATGCATGCCGCGTTTCAATTTGGGTACTTGTAGTAAATGGTTGTTGGTTTTACTAAACATGCTTATAATTTGGACTAATTAATGATTGGCCTGAAAAAACCAAGGAAAAACCTTATTTACAGTTGGAGCTCATTCGCACGAGAGATTTTTGAACGCGCGTTATAAATCCGTTCAACAAAACAAATGCAAAAAATCAAGTAGCTGTTTGCAGGACAGCGAATCTAAAAACGCGCAAAATGAATTGGTTCTGTTTGAACAGATTTATAACGCGCGTTAAAAAACTCTCATGTGAATGATCTCTTACTAAAACAACACTAAATAAAAATAGCACTAATATTTAAAAAAAATAAAAAAATCGGTCAGCAATTTTAATCGATTTCATTGCAAGAAAGATTATCGGTATATTTCCGTTTTTTAAATGCTCCTCAAGAGATTCATTTAATCCATCTTTAATAATTTGTTACAAAACGTTGGGACTATTTCAGCAAAAGCAAACGCCTTTTCCTGTTTCTTCTTTTATTTTTAGTCGTCAAATGTAGTGAAAACATTCATAATAGCATATTATAGAGGCGCATAGCGACACGCCTCTTCAGAATGAGGGCGCATACCACACTGACGCTCGCCTTTGTATTGTGCCGACAGGAATGTGTGACGTCATACGCGGGATCATTATAGAATTATTGAGATAAATTATGGGATATCTAAGCAGCATAAATTCTAAACGTGATAAGATTCGCAACGAGTAAATCCGTAGAAGAACCAAGATGTATAGCTTTAAGAATCAGCAAGCTGAAGTGAGAATGGCCTGCCCTTATAGCTCAACGAACCAATAGCTGGGTCCATACCGGACGACCAACGTTGATCAGCAATCCCCGATTCGCGATCCAGGATCGTGGTCCGTGGATTGTGAATCGCACTAAGCCGATCCAGTGTTTTGAAACTTGCGATGCCGTAATTGTAACACATTGTGTAGCACTGTTCTGGATATGGGCCGTGTTCGACCGCTTCGGATCGAAAGTCGAGGCACCTCCCACTCGGACAATACGGCTACAGGGGCCAGCGTAATCTCTTACCATAAGGAAAACATTAAGTTCATTTTATCACTTTTTGGCGTTCAAAAATTACATCTTGTGCCTATGTCACTATATTAGTCCTATTTCCACGAAATCTAGCGCAAAAACTAAGAAAGGCAAGAAACCAGCGGTTTTTTCTTCCTGTGCTGGAACAATGGCAACATTTCGCGACATTATTATGGCGCTTCAGTCCCTCGTTCCCCGGTAATGAATAGCTCAGTCCTCGGCTCAGCCAGTCGAGATGATGAGCTTACTGAGATAGACCGAGGACATGTATAGCGCTTTTTCCTCATGTTTGCGTTTTGAGTAAAATATTTTAGTCAAGCGTGCTATATCTTCACTACGTTAAATACGAGCCTATAATATAAGGTACTAAAATAAATAGTCAGTTATAAAAAGTTACGCGCATTTATGCCCATTTATGTTAAATGGATTTATGCCATATTCGACATTCGCCCCGAGGAAGTTTAGCCCATATAAAAAAATCAGCTTTCGCCCCCCATTTATGTCCCACATTATATGCCGTATTCGGCCCATAGTACCTATATTTTAATTTAAAAATTCTAATGATGTCTTTCAGGAAAAGAAAAGACAGTAGACACATAACCAATATCAATCAGTAATCTTATACCAGCCGACTTTACCCAAATTAGTGATAAATCAAAGCGTTGAGAGCCTAGTAGCCCAGTCCAATTCGCTCCCCACAAAATTATTCAAAAATATTTTCCATGCTTGGCTTTTTTTTATAACAGAGTTTTTATACTTAAATCTGCTATCAAAGAGTAGAGCTGTAGAGTACAGAGGGGTACATATCAATCCATTATACCCTGACACCTCAGGCGATGCGATAGCAGACCCGCTTGTATAATAATAAAAATTTGCCCTGCTTTGTTCGTAGCCTGTTACGATAAAGAAAAGCAATTAATGTTAGTGATGCATCTTTTCTAAGCTCGAATACCTGTACACCACCAATTTTTCATTACCAAAAAAATGAAATGGGCAATGCAGACGGGGTACGTTGCATCTGTGCAGTCAGAATTTTGGATTTCTACAAAATGGCAAAGTGACAGCGGTGCGAGTTCGGCGCCCGAGCCGAGGTTTTGCGAGCTGGCTCGAGCTAGGTACCCGGGTTTCGGGGAGGCATGCACTGCAAGCGGAGCTCGGGGTTGGCGCAAGCCTTCCCTGGGATGGGCCTCACAGCAACGTGCGTGAGGGACACCGGTACGTGTTCTTCGGATATCCCGGGGTTCCTCTAATGCGCAGAGGTCGGCCACCATGGGGTTTTAGTCGGTATGAGTCCGACATACCCCTCCGCCCTCCCCCAAGGGCGGTGGGCATCCATGAGGATTTCCCCATGTAAAAAAAAAAAAAAAAGGTACCCGGGTTTGCCAAACGATGAATAAAACTTAAATTATTATCAATTAAAGGTTCCGCCTGACGCAAATCCATAGGAAAACGGTAACAGTTATCCAATTTTAATCAAATTAATTTTGACAAAATAACTACTTATTTTTTTCAAGTTCTTTTGCCGTATATGTGTTCAGTAACGGCAACTGACTATGCGTATATTTTTTATGGTGATTATCGTAGGTTCAATCAATTTTGCTCATATTTCAACATTTGATTCTACAAAATATTTATAAATAAATGAAAGATGAATGCCCTTTTTAGCCAGGCTTTATCCCGTTGTATATCACTGAAAATATAACCACCATATTTGAGCAGAATCGGTGCAGTGGTTTTAGTTTAAATACTTTTCCATCAAAGTCCATTATAAAAGTGCCACAAAGAGATAGTAAAAAAATAATAATTTAAACTATATCACCTCCAAAATCTGAAGTGGAATAAAAGTATGATACCCATTATACCAACACAATGGGTCCACTGAAAAGTACCCGGAAAGCTGCAACATTATAATAAAAGGTAACTGAGGATAGGTTTCCGGGATAAAATTTTATTGTGAACCTTCGACAAAGGGACGGGAACAAAAGTCCTGATCCCGGATTGTTCCCGAATCTGTGACGAAGAACCCGCCTTTGTGGATGACCTTCGTGATGCTTTGAGTGAATGAATGAGTGAACGCTTTTGTAATGTGTATTCCGTTAATGTTCACTGAAGATAGTACTTTTCAACCAACTTCAAAAAAGGAGAAGGTTATCAATTCGGATTTTTTTTCAGATTGGTCTTATAGATGTTTCATCAAAACCGGTTCAGTAATTTAGTAATGACAAAATAACTGAAAAAAATATGTCATCGAAGTTAATGAAATTGCGTATTTTGCTTCCCTATGACATTTCAGTGGTGTCTACGGCCACCAAAACAGTCCAATTGAAGTGTGTCCAATGTTTTTGTAAAACCTTGATTTTTATTTAACTTAGCTATTTGCCGACGACACAGCTAATTTATTACCAGGTTTATATCACTTTCTCGTTTGTCTGTCTGTCTGTCGATCCGGGTGGAATCTTGCAACTTGAATAACGTGGTTTTTAGATAATTGATGGTTCTTAATGTGCTAAATGCTACAATCTCAGTGTCTTCAAGTCCAGAGTGAATCAGTTCATTTTAGCCAAGCGTGCTCCATCCTCGATCACACAGTCACTTTCCATCAGGTGAGGTGGTCATCAAACGCTTGACTATATTATAAAAAATAATGTAGATTACATTTATTGTTTCTTTTTTTATTTTAATACCATAGCAGCTAGTTAAAAATATAAATGAAATATAATTTAGGTAAGTAAGTTTAATTTATAAGGTTTTAAAATGCCTAATATTTTTTTTTTGTTTCCAGGTAAGTTACGAATGAGTCATTTCAAGAAATGCCATCATGCATGGTGTCTGATAAGGTAAGTGTACCTAAATCTATTTAACCTATATTCCATTCAGTTTCCAAAATCTAAAAAAAACCACATAATATCTGTTAGTCATTTTCAGAAACATCAAAATTCCATAGAAAGTTTGGTATAATTTTTTTATTACAGTGAGTAAATAAATAAATATATTTTGGACATTTCACACAACGCCATCTAACCCCCCCAAACTAAGTATAGCTTGTACTATGGGAACCAGATGGCAAATAGAATACTTAAATACCTTTTTTTTGTAAATACATACCTACATGGTATAGGAACTTACATAAAAAACATCCAGACTCCGGACAAACACCGATGTTTATCAAACAAATGTTTGTCCCGAAGCGGGAATCGAACCTGCGACACCAGGCGTGGTAGTCCAATACACTTGCCATTCAACCGTCCGTGTCGTCAACGTGTGTACACAAGCAAACTTAATGCTTATTAACATTATCTACGATCTAAGCTATATTGTGTAAAATCCATCAACAAAAAGCTATTTAAAATTAAAAAGCGTGCTACAAATTACGTGGGTGTGGTTGTGTCAAACACGACATTTGTCACCTGCAGTGTTAAAAGCATTTTTCGACCTTTTCCGGAACTCGGAAATGTAAATTTTAGGCATAAAACTTATGAAGTACTTCAATAATGAATTTGAAATGAGGTTATAAGGGGACGGTATTCTGGAATGGGATGTGATTTTATTTTATTACCTGGTTGTTAAAATGTTCTTAGAATGTATTTTATTTTTTAAATCCACTTTCGGTTATTAATTTGTGTCTATCCGTTAAAAATTAAGCGGGAATCCCAGTGGCACAAAACATTGGTTTTTTACGCTACATAAAAAACAATGGTAAATAACCTTCCTTTTATAATGATATTAATACTGTAAAAACACAAAAAAAAATACCTTTTCAACTGACTTAAAAAATGAAAAGGTTCTCAATTCGGTTTATTTTTTTATCTTATCTCAAAACTTTGTTGTTTATAAACTGATATGAAAAATTTCATCAAAATCGGTTGTTTAATGTTTTCGTAAAACCTTGATTATTATAAAGTATAAAATATATAATACCTTTATCCCTTACCAAGCATTTACCTAAACCTAATGAAATTGCTCAAATAACGGCCCCGCCTAGTGATTAAATTACACTCACCCAACTCTGTTTTTCTGCCTACATCAGTCCCCAAAGACACAACTTTCCATTTCGATATTAGCTATTCAGTCCCTTGGTTAATTTATTAAGATCCTCGAGGGACTTCTGTGTCAAAATACCGTTAGTTTTGTGGAATTGGAATACCTGTAAAACACGAACAAAGTTTTTCGTTGACTTTCGCTTTTAAATCACACATAGTTATTATATTGTAACGGGTATTTATTGCGTTCACATAAGCTAGTTTAAAAGCTAGTGAGTGAGCGAGTTAGCTTTCGGGAAGGATTGTCAACAAGCAGATTGTAAAAAAGCAGATGACACTGGGTGAGTTAACAAGCTACAAGCGAAAGCGTGTAAAAAATCCTTGTGTCATCGACGCTTAAGACTGAATTTAATCAAAAAACTTCCTTTATTCTTTTCCTTTATAATAAGATTCTTATTCGAACATGCTTACTTACACGCTCCATAGTTCCGACGTCTGATGCTCTTGATAGGAAAATTAGCGATTTTCTGAGTCATGGTGACCGATCGGTTTGAGGTCACGACCACACCTTACACTATCAACAGAAGAGGTTTCACACTATATATCGGACTGGCACGTCTCCGACGAAGCTTCATGCTCTGATCATAGGTGGATTCGCTTCAAACTCAACATGTCCCTACCGACGCTACTACCGAGGCGCGTTCCCCGCAAAACTGACAGAGCCTTATTTACTCGAAAGGTTGAATCAGACTTAGCCGAGATGAACGCGCTGCCTACAGATTCTAACGTAGAAGACATCGAGCGGTATGTAGAAACAATTACAAAAATTTTAACCAACAGCTATGAACAATCCTGCCCCCTAGTACTACCGAAGGCAGGCTCCAAACGACCCTGGTGGAACCCCGAACTACAAAAACTACGCTGCAAGGTAAGGCAATCCTTCAACAGGGCGATGAACACCAGGTTATCATCTGAGTGGGAAAGATACTATACCCTCAAAACGACTTTTAAAACAAAGATTCGACTTCGGAAAACTGAATGCTGGAGACGATTTTGTACCAACATAGAAAACAACAGTAAGGTAGCCAAAATGAAAAGTATCTTAGCTAGCGACCAAGGGCCTGCATTAGGTTGCCTTAAGAAAACTGACAACACCTATACAAGAACCGACGCTGAAACCAGCGAATTACTTCTAGAGACACACTTCCCCGGGTGCCAGATCAATGACAGTCTTGACTGGACTGAGCATGATATGTGTGAGCCCAGTGGGCAAGACTGGACCGTTGCCCAAGATATTATCAACCGTGAGAAGGTAATCTGGGCGATTAATACCTTCCTTCCTTTTAAGTCGGCAGGGCTTGACGGAATCTTCCCGGGCCTGTTGAGATGGAGTGGAACACAACTAGCTGACCACCTTGTTAACATCTACAGGGCGTGTATTGCTCACCGATACATACCGAAAAAATGGAGAGAGGTAAAGGTAGTGTTCATACCGAAGCCAGGGCGGAGTGACTACACCCTGGCTAAATCATTCCGTCCCATAAGCCTAACGTCATTTCTCCTTAAAACACTCGAGAGACTCTGTGACAGAGAAATCAGAGGAAATGTACTCCATAAGAAACCGCTTCATATACATCAACATGCATATAGCCAGGGCAAATCTACTGAATCCGCCCTACACAGTGTTATCTCACGCATAGGAAACGGACTTTCAGCCAAACAATCCACTCTGGGTGCCTTCATTGACATTGAGGGGGCATTTGACAAAACCACCTTTTGTAGCATAAAAAGAGCACTGATGGAATACGGTGTTACCCCTACACTTTCAGAATGGATAAACAACATGCTAACATACAGAGCAATTCAATTCACTGTTAACACAACCACCAGAGGCATAGTTGCCAGAGGCTGCCCCCAGGGTGGAGTCCTCTCGCCACTACTGTGGAACATAGTAGTAGATGAACTAATCCGGAAACTGAATGGCTGTGGTCTCTTCACAGTGGGGTACGCAGACGACCTTGCTATTCTAGCTACTGGATGCTCTGAAAACATACTATGTGACATGATAAGAACAGCCTTTAAAAACATTGAAACCTGGTGTGCAACCAATGTACTTTCAGTTAACCCCACCAAAACAGAACTCATTATGTTCACCAACAAAAGGAATTTGGGTAGACTAAAACTACCAAAATTATTCAACACCGAGATATCTTTGACGCACGAAGTTAAATACTTAGGAGTCATACTGGACAGTAAACTACTCTGGAACAAACATCTAGATAAAAAACTACAGAGAGCATGCGCGACCTTCTTCCAGTGCAAACGTATGCTCGGGAGAACATGGGGACTAACCCCCAAGATAACGAAGTGGCTCTATACGGCTGTGATTAGACCAACACTAACCTATGGAGCAGTCGTATGGTGGACTAGAACCGAACTAGTAACAGTGATATCGAAACTACAAAAATTCCAACGACTTGCATGCTCTGCAATCGCTGGTTGTATGAAAACAACACCCACAGCAGCACTAGAGGTCATCCTAGACATAACACCGCTAGACCTATACATACAACAAGAAGCAACGATGGCCGCGATCCGCCTCAGGCACCTTGGGCTGTGGGGCAACCCAAACAGCTCGCACGCAAAAGTTCTAGACAGGGCAATCACCTATGAACCACTACTAACCGCCCCATGCGATAAAATACCGAAGGTATACATTTTTCAAAAGAAGTACCTCATACAACCATGCGAGACCGAAATAGATCAATCAGGGATCAATGAAACTAGAATCTATACTGATGGCTCAAAAACCAACGAAGGTACAGGGGCCGGAGTCTTTTCATTTGATTACAACATAAACATATCAATGACTCTCGGTATGCACAGCTCCATATTCCAATGCGAATGTGTAGCAATCACCGAGGCAGCTAACACCATACTTCGGAGGAAAATCGAAAATCAAAATATACGAATTCTAACCGATAGCATGGCTATACTAAAAGCACTAGATAGCAATACTTGCGACTCAATGCTCGTTAACGAATGCCACCGAGCACTGGAGAGAACAACCCAAGCCAACCAAATAACACTCCAGTGGATTAAGGGGCACAGCAACTCTTTAGGGAACGACGCCGCAGACGAGTTGGCTAGGAAAGGATCTGAGACTAGAAGGGAAGGGCCATCTCCCTTCCTACCACTACCCTTTTCTCAATTGCGAGCGTGGATACGCAAACGTACAAAGACACAGCACAGTGAACGCTGGCTGCAAACCAAGGAATGCAAACAATCAAGAATGGCCTTACCGCAACTTGCACCACGTCTAACTAGACGTTTACTTAGTTTAAAACGACCAGATTTAAGAATCATTGTGGGTACTATCACGGGACATTGCCTGCTTAATAAACACTTGCACAACATTGGAAACACAGACAGCCCACTTTGTAGAGGCTGCTTGACCGAGGAGGAAACGCCCGCCCACGTTATCCTGGAATGCGTGGGAGTGGCGAAGCAACGACAGGAAATCCTCAAAAACCCGAGGTCACTCCGCGAAGCCTGCGAAGAACCCAGGAATCTTCTGTGCTTTTGGGCGGAGTTAGGCTGGCTAAACTATTAGTCAGGAAATCCGACGTACAAAGGACCAACTAAGAGTCCAAGTGCGGAAAAGGGAGTCCATTTACATTGCACATTGCACATTGCACATTGAGGTCACGACCACAGCACATCCTACAGTTACTATGAGAAAACCACAGAATAACCAGCAGTTACTGGACAACAGCCAAGGAATACAATAGCAGTTAGTATGTACAGCTGTCTATCAGCTGAAAAGTGGCTGAAGGGGAGTGTTGAATGAAGATAAACATTAGTTTAGTCAGGGGTGGCAAAGTTTGGTTATTGTTTAATTTATGGGGTCTTTGTATTTGTGACTGGCGCAAATTGTTTATTAGTAAGAGCAAGTTCAATTTAATTAGGTTACTAAAGTTTTTTTTAATTTCTTTTCTAAAACATAGTTTAAACAGTTTTCTTATGTTGTTTTTTTTACCGTGACTACGTTTAATAAATCGATGAACGCCGGCTGCATGCACGAAAACGTTGATGTCGTTATCCGTTAACGCTCATTGTCCGGTAACGCTCATTGTCACGCTACACTATCGTGCATAAACCAACTTAACAGACAACCAATGTTTTCCACTGCTGGACGAACGCATCTGCTAAAACGCGCCATTGAGTCTATTCGGCTCTTCGTAGTTACTTCTCTTCGTATGGCGTCCACCTTTCTCATGTCGTCTTTCCAGCTAGCCTTATAATAAAAAAATATTTAAATTTAATACATAAAACGCTACGGACAACCCTGCAACTTAACTATATTTAAACCAATCAATTTAAACGAATTCTCAGTGATACCAATCGTAAATCCATATTCCATAACTGGAAATAATTATTCGCGATCTAGACAAATTCATATCAACAAAACACTATCCAATATCTGGATCCTAGACGAAGCCAGATGCAACACAAAAGGATATGCAATACATTTGGCTTCGTATTCCTAGGGTTGCTTATTTCTTATCACTTATTTTCTGTTAACTAAGTTGAGATACTTTATTTAATACTAAATTGAACACACATTTGACAAAAAATAATCTCAAAGAACTCAATGCTCGAGCATTTCCTACCAATTAACTAATTGATTGGTCGGACAAGAAAAATATATGCGTACCTACATCTTAACTGCTAAGTTAATACCAACCTAAATTTAAAAAAAATATATGCATTATATACCAATAACAAAATAGATAAATATTTAATAGAGTACACGTTGAGTCTATTTACAAAAAAGACTCCGTTTAGGTTCTTTTTTATCTATAAGTTATTGAGCTTTTAGAGGTTGAGTATATTTAGAAGATTCTACTTGGGAAAAAAATGTGCGTATATATAATTTCCTTTTTAAAAAGGGCTCTTTTTCTTACGGTCACGCTCTACAAGATACTATGTTTGATATTGCTACTAAAGTTACCTTTAACCTGTACCTTCCACATTATAATATGCTGGCCAATCCAGATGCCTGAAAGTACCTAACCTTTTGGCAAAATATCCAAACTCAACTCTAATACAAAAATTATTTTAATCAAAATTAAATAAAACTATCTCTAATCAAAAGTACAGGTTTGCTCAAAGATAAAATATATAAGAAGTTTATTTGATAAAAAATGGATGATATCATTGGACCTACAAATAGCCACTGCTACTTCCGAACCTGCCTTCCGAATAGACGTAGCCCTGAAGCAGTTATAAAATGGTATGTAGATAGACGTAATGGAGTTGAACCGTGGCCAAGAATGCAGCAATTGATTATTGATATTGCAATTGCAGTGCAATGCTATATTGGTTTTTGAGAAAATGAGCCTGGTTTAAACGAATGTTGGCAACGAAACAATGGTTCATTCCGCCATTATTCTTAACTAATAATAGCCCGGTTCGTAGATTTTTATTGAAAGTTTTCCAAGAGTTTTGTTGGCTTTTAAGTTTGAAAAATGTTATTGTTTTGGTTTGCTGCTGAATTTTATGTGAAAAGTCGTTTTGTTAAGTTATATTTAAGCTGCATAATGAAAAAAATAATTCATATTATCGTTCTCGTATAAAAATGCCTCTCCATTTAATTATTCAAATTTGAAATAAAAATCTTCTAAAAATAGCGTTATAGTAAAATAAGATAATTAAATTATGTTTATGTGCTGACGCCATAGTAATATTGAATCCAGAATAAAATCAGTCTTTGAGGTATGATTTTCAAGTGGTAGATTTACATTATAAGCTTAAACATGAAATAAATATGTACTTAAGTAAGTATTACTGACATTACCGCAAAGCCACGAACAAATATAAGCCAAACCTAGGTCAATATTTCATTGTAGGTATTAACACGAAAACCGAGCCAGAAACCAGTTACCTTTACTTAGGTAATTTGCAAATTGATTTTAGGTGCCAGATCTTGGCAACGATCTGGGGTTTAGTAGTGCGGTTCAGATTAGCGGATTGACTAAACGGATTTGCCGCTTGTGTTTTGTTTTTTGCGCGTATACGCTCGACACAGCGCACTGTCGCGTGTATACGCGCGTTTGGCTTTTGACGTTTCGCGAGTACCAATCCACCCGTTGCAAAAATACGCTAGTCTGAAACCGAAATAACGCTTTTGCCAGATAGTATCGTTATACAAATCTATACATAGTGCATAATTATATAATCATGGTTATACAAAAACATACCCGGATAAAAAACATCCCGTTATCAATATCAATCAATACATATAATAAAGCAAGAGACGCCGAATTCTTGTACATATGTTTTTTTTACGGAAACGTGTTCAGACGAGTAAAAATAACTTGGCCTATTTTTTTTTTTTATTGGAAGACTTGTTTGTTTGTTTGTGTGTGCGTCCATCACGTAAAAACTACTGAACGGATTTTATTGAAACTTTACAATATTATAGTTACTAAGCCTGAGATGGTTATAGGCTATATAATATTACGTTATATATCTTCAACGGGTAGATATAGAAGTTTAAAGTTTGTATGGAAACAGTTTTTTTTTTAGTGTATCATTTTCAAACTAAAGGATTATATTTCTCAAAACAAATAATTAGATACGGGTTTCTCCGATTTTCAAAACTAAAGTTAAAAGATGTTAAAGTACGGATTGAAGGTGTTTTTAGACCAAAAGTTGAATGAAGCTGTCTCCTCAGATATACACAATATCTGATTAAAAGTCACATTTTTATAAGATATAGCAGATAAGTGCCGCCATGATTTTCAGTTTTCTACTAAATTCAATGTTTGAGTGGGTAAAAAGAGGGACTGAAAATGTGCAAGTATTGATTGACTAGCTTAGTACTGACACTTTGCTATTCCGTGACATTTCTTCCGCGGGTGGAATGAACAACGACAACAACACTAAAAATAATTCCAAGGGTGACGAAGTCGCACGCGGGTTTTTTATGAGTGTATATGTTACAGTCAAAACTCATTGCCGGTCAAAACCAATATTGACCGCTAAAAGCAGTCAATATCGATATTGACTAAGGGCCTCGGTCAACTTCAACGTCCTTAGTCAATATCGATTTTGACTGATGAACTGTCGGTTAAAACTCATAAAATATAATGGGTTCAAATATATATACATATTTTTATTTGAACCTATTTTTTTATTATAAGTGCGCCTACACGCGAGCGAAGCAAGCGTGCACAGCTAAATGGCAGAAAACCATCTAGGGCTGATAAGAGTTTTCATCTCAAACTTTGGGATTACGTTCTGCAAAACAAATAATTATCACGGGCTTCACAGAGTTTCAAAATTAAAGTTAAAAAATGCAAAAGACCGGATTAAAGGTGTTATAAGACCAAAAGTTAAATCAATTTGTCTCCTCAGGTATACACAATATCTGATTGAAAGTTGCATTATAATTTCTTTTTGAATTTGTGACAGCAAGAATGATCAGAATAATAATAATTTCTTCCTAACGAAATTTAGTAACTATTACAATATAATAGTTGTAGCTAACGAAAAATATTTAATGGTACAAGAAAATATATTATAGTTTATAGTCTTGCTATCGCATTTTTTCATTTTTTTCAATCATTTCTGTGTAGCACTGTTCTGGTCATGAGCATGCGTGATCTCTTACCATCAGGAGAGCGCTTAATTCATCTAGTCATATGTTTACATAAAAACCCTTACATATATACCCTTACCCGAATTCAGAATTCAGGCGTTACTTTGCAAAAATCCATAAATATTAGTAAATAGTATAAATATATTTAGTAACAAATCCGCGTAACTAAATTTATTGCTAAATATATTTATACTATTTACTAAAATATAGGATTTCATAAAAAAAAAATATTATTTAGAACATATTTATATTCTTGACTTCAAAATTATAGAGTGACTTTGTTTGATTATTTCACCGCCACCGTATAAGGCGGTATTTTTTTAAACTGTAAATTATCTACTTATAATATACCTAACCATAAGTCATCAGTATTATCAGTAGCTATATCAGTAACAAACATTCATAAACATAAACATTCACACACTCACACCCCTGCACTAGGATTCCCTGTGTCGCAGGTGGCATGGACACATACAACACATCACAACATCCAAGACCCGAGAACAAACATTTGTGTTCGTCACACAAATATTTGCCCCGGCCGGGGATCGAACCCGGAACACCAAGCTTCGTAGCCAGGGTCACTACCAACTAAGCCATGGTGTCTTTAAAACAATAAGTCTGTTTTAAAATGAAATTATCTGTAATAAAGCAAAAATATTAATATTTATTACATCTAACAAAAACCTAGCTTTTCAAAACGAAAATAGCAGAACAGAAGCAGTGGCAAATTACTACGATAAAGAACGGTCATTCAAATAATAAATGTGGTTCGATATTATCCATTTGAACAAATAAAAAGAAAAAGTAAAGTCTTTGTTGTTCGGATACTTCGCGCCGTAATAATAACCATATCCCGATTTAATGCCTTACTCACACCTGTGCCCGAGGGAAACGGGCGGAATGCATTTTTATGCTTTTTGCCAGTTTTGGAAAGTATAGTTGCCAAGTATTGGCCAGAGTCCTATTCTCGGCCATTTAATTAGTAGTAAGTCTTGAAAGCCTAGTAATTTCAGAAGCTAACACAGTGATGCTTACACAATATAATTATTGAAGGTTATACCTAAAAAAAATCAAAATCATTAAAAGGCCTGAGACTGACAGACAAAAAAAACTAACAACGCACTGTTAAAACCACCAAACGCAGAAAATTAAAAAAATATGGGTATTGACTTGTATAGAATAGACTAAGTTCTAACTTAGTTTTATGAAACAAAAATGTACAAGCATTAGAATGAATCCATTACAGTACGTTCCTATCGTGACCACATTTAGCTCTATCCACCTTAATAACGTTCCAATTCACATAAAATGGTGTTTAGACGTCATATAAAAACACGCTAAAATAAAGAAAGTGTTTCGTTACGGACGTAGAAAATGTCTTTAGACATATACGTGAAATAAAAGTATACGGAGAAAAACATCTCGTTATAGTTACTGAACTTCTGTTTGAATTTGTGACATCGAGAATAATTTAGTAACGATTAAAATAATAATAATTCTTGCTAACGCTGGAAGAGATCGCTTTTAGCGATAAGACCGCCCATTGTCCACTATTTTTAACATTGTTTTCTACTCTGTATATTTTTGTTTTTTTTTGTGATGGTGTGCAATAATGAATAATCTATCTATCTATCTAATTCCTGCTAACGAAATGTAGTAACGATTACAATATAATAGTTCTTGCTAACGAAAGTTATTTAATGGTACAAGAAAATATATTATAGTTTACTATTTAGTCTTGCTATCCCATTTATATTTTTCCGTGTAGGTAAAAACAAATTACAGTTGTCAATTACATTGTAAATGAATAACATGTTGATAAGTCCTTTTACTATGAATTTCCTGCAGCTTATCTTGATTCAAACGAAACCACAGACAGTAACAATTAATTAATCAAAATAGATTCCGTCCCTGACTCATCACGGCGTGGTGTGAGCTGAAACGAGGGGCTCCGAACTCTAGACGCCGTAAAACGGAATGTAAAAATTATAACTTAGCAATAAACGTAAAAACGCAATAAAATATTGCGAAGCTATCTTTATGGCCTAATAGAGGACTTATCGGCTTAAAATATTACCAATAGATACGTGGGATATTTGTAAAGTAATATTTTAGGTAAAACAGGTGCTGTCTAGGCTAGATAACCTAGGTTATCGAGGTTTTAGCGTATTAAACATTTTCATTTGAAACCTTATTTTCATAGATATATCGTGCTTGCAATAAGCAGAGAAGGTGAACGAAAATATATTATCTGTAAGTTAAATATAAAGTAAGATAAATTAATTAAAAATTTTAATTTTACAGAAACCGAAGTAAACTTCAAACGATAAATTAGAGAAACGAAAATGAGTTAGAAAAATTAATGCACATTTGAACACTATCTCAAAATAAATAAGGCTTGTTTTTTTTAGAAACATTTTATATTTTTGGATACTATCTCAAAATAAATGAGGCTTGTTTTTTCAGAAACTGTGTATATTATTGGATTCTATCTCAAAATAAAAAGGCTTGTATTATATAAATTTACTTTAACATTATGTTTAGAAACTATAATTATTTACCTATATGTTTAGCTTTTTGATCATTACGACATACAGAGTGATTATATTTGTGATTAGTTGTTAAGTATCGCTACTTAGGTATTAATGGAACACCCTACACGTCTTCAACTTGATTAATTTCGAAAGGGGTAGGTACGAGTTATATTATCAAAATTATCATAACTATCTGGAACATCAGTAATGCTAATACTATCCAAGCCTAGACACAGTAAAGATTAAAAACAGTAGGCACACATATGCAGTGGCTATCTTATCTTTTAGCTCGCTTAAAATTCTACTATATCTTATACTATACGCGCTAAATTGCGCACCGTTAACATTCTAAAAATGAACGATTGCTATTTTCTATACTTTTTCTATTTAAAACATTAAAGCCACTGATGAGTCTAAACATTTTAAAGCGTAAATTATTGTTAATATTATTAATAGCGCCAAATATTTTCGTTATTCATTTATTTGTCACATTGATCCCTGATATACTAACAATAAAGGTGTTTTTTTTAAAGCAAATTAGAGACTTTCGGAAATTTAAGAACCAGTATTATTGATTAATAGAAGTCCTACTGTTTAGTATAAATTCTGTGTCAGGCAAGGCGAAACTATTCAACGACCATCGAACACGCCTCTACATCGATCGAGATAGGCGCACCTTAGCTCAGCGGTAAGAAGCTCTTCTGATATGCTCATATCGCTCATATAGCGAGTTCAATTTTCTTCATTTAAAATCACACTAAATAACAATTTATATAAATTAGCGAAAAAAAAAAGAAAGAAGGAAGTCTTATGAAACAGAACTCTAGCAGAGTTCTATTTCAAAGCTCTGCATATCACTGTTTTGGTCGTAGGCTCGCGCGTTGTGTATCGTTTTATCATTAGGCTTGTTTGTTAGAAATAAACCCATCGGTCAGAAGTTATTTGTCAAATTATGTACCTACTGCTTTTCAAACGTAATTTTTTTATTTTATTATATATTCTTTTACCTACTATCAGCAAATTATATAAATATATTTAGTAATAAATCCGCTTAATTTCTAAACAAAGGTATTTTATATATTAACTTAACTTTAGTTCAACTAAACCAAAGAGTCAAAGAACAGAAAACCAAAGTTTAAAGATACGACACGTGTTTCGGCGTGTGTGAGGCGATTTCCTCAAACTAACGCCTGAATCAATAAATTATCTTTTACCTACTGTTTTTGTTAAGTAGCGTGTATTTATTTTAAAAGCTGGCATGAACAACACATTCACACGTGCGCTTGTGTGTAGTGTCTGTGAATAATAGCGCGGCGTGACCCTATTGTGAACTGTCAAAATTATCATCCTAATTTGTCACAGTGTAGTGAAATCGCTATCATCTATTGTGCTGGCTCGTATCCTCACGTTCTTCGGACACGTGTCGCGTCGTGGTGAAATGTCCATCGAGCGTCTGGTGGTACAGGGAAAAGTCGAGGGCACACGAGGGCGAGGAAGATCTCCAATGCGTTGGACTGACCAAGTCAAAGCAGCACTAGATGGTCCCTTACACGAATGCACTAGGAAAACCGTTATCAGAGATTAATGGCGCAGGATTGGGAAGCGTGTCACAACCCCCACCATGACAACCACGACCACTCTGTGAAGAGTGTAACGACCAAGAAGAAGTGAAATCGAATTAGTGTTAGTGCTTTGACAGCGCCAGCTTTCGTTGAACGAGCTGTACTTTGACAGTCCGAGTAAAAATAACTGTTATTATATTCTCAAATAACACTAAAAGCAATACCGGTAAGCTAGCCAAAAACGAAAAGTTTTTCACTCACGGAACTCGTAATCCAGTCGGACTCGAACAATGGGGTCCGATCGTACAACAAACTGCACCCAGGGGGCGTATCGATTCGGAACTTACGACATTTGTTGCCTTAGAGATAAGCACGCGTGGCTTTATTGACCTTTCGAGGCGTTCGAATAGAAGTCTACATGTTTATCATGATACAAGTTGCAGTATATGTGCAGGGTACGATTAGCTGTTAGTGAAAACCCTTAAATGGCCACTAAGTGTATTCAAAGCTGCATATTATATAATTTTGTGCTGATAGTGTTACCAAAACGAATAAATTTAATGAATGTACAGTCAGCTGCAGAGACATGTATACACTCTTAAGCTTTCACATTTATATTACTCTTAATTTTACAAAGAAAAGTGCACGCAAGCATTTTCAAATTAATGTAGGCATCATACTTGTCAGAATTATTGTCAAAAGAAGAACGTCTTTGCTAAATTAAGAGTATAATATAAATGTTAAAGCTTGGGAATGTATATACATGTCTCTGGAGCTGACTGTACACCACCAAATTTTAGGTACCAAAAAATACTTAAATGGGCAATACAGAAGGTATACAGTCAGAATTTCGGGTTTCTACAAAATGACAGAGTGACAGCGGGGCGGTGCGGCGCCCGAGCCGAACTTTTGCGAGCTGGCTCGAGATAGGTTGGGTTTGACACGGGACGGCTGCAGTGCACGGGTAGGCATGCACTGCAAGCGGAGCTCGGGGTTGGCGCAAGACTGCCCTGGGATGGGCCTAAAAGCAACGTACGTGAGGGACACCGGTACGTGTTCTTTGGATATCCTGGGGTCCCTCTAATGCGCAGAGGTCGGCCACCATGGGGTTTTAGTCGATTAAAGTCCGACATACCCCTCCACCCTCCCCCAAGGGCGGTGATCATCCATGAGGATTTCCCCATGTAAAAAAAAAAAAAAAAAAAGTTGGGTTTGACAAACGATAAATTAAAATTAAATTATAAAAATATAAAAATTGTGGTGTGTATAAAAGGCTTGGATCTGACTGACCCAGTAGAAGGGGATCACCTAGATGAAGAAGATGGGCCGAGCTAGGCCGTTTTTGCTTACCTGTACCATAGAAGAACTAAAACACAAGATGAGCTTGCTGAATAGGTAAATGAACATAGTGTCTTGTAAATTTATATGTAGGTAAACCTATTAGGAGCACAAAAAATAACTATAAAATAAAAATAAGTACACTTTCTTTGCGTTTCGAAGCTCAATAATTCTTCTTCTTCTTATCTTGTCACTAGTTCTTTAGAACCAGTGTGTGTAACGCACTTACTATTTATATTACTTACACTTCGAAGACGCTCCTTTCGTGCACGTGACACGTGTTTTCGAACTTTTTAGGTTCTATGACATGCCGGTTTTCTTACGATTTTTTCCTTCACCGTTAAGCAAGCTCAACGCTCACTGAAAGTTATATATTGAACAAAACTTTTATTGTTTTACTTTTAGAAGTAAAGTTGATCAGCGTTTGAGTAAACTGGCAGTAATTAAACCGATGAGTTTTCTCCACAAAGATTTGTACCAAAACAGAATAAAAACAAAGTGGGAAGGAGATAAAGTGAACCGTAGTCCAATTTGGCTTGCGGATCCCTTTTGCCTGTCCTTCTGAGGCCGCAAACTGCACGCTACGGCGCTTGGTAGAGTCATAGTGATAGCGGAGTATTTTTACCCGACTGCCAAGGAAGGGTTATGTTTTTTGCGCGTATCTTGTATGTATGTATGCATGTATTTATGTAAATTTCTTTGTTACCTTTTGTATCTTCCAAACAACTGGATGGTTTTGGACAATTTAGATTTAATTATATTCGTCTCAATAATCCAAGTGTCTTTAGATAGGTTTGAAAAAAATTGTCGGATTTTTGGCGCAAGTAAGTCGTTAATAATATTTTTTTGACGTGACTAATAAATCGATGAACGCCGGCTGCATGCACGAAAACGTTGACGTCATTGTCCGGTAACGCTCATTGTTATGACGTTGTCACGTTAAACTATCGTCCGTAAACCAACTTTAAACACACAACCAAATACAGACAATTACAAGATTACAGCCCAATTACAGACCCAATTACAGACAACCAAATTTTTTTTAACATACCTATAAAAATGAAGGAATTTAAAAGGAAATTACAACCGCGCGGAATTCAGGGCCATCTATTAACTAACTTGAGCTTTGGGTTTGAATATGTACTAAAGTAAAATCCAAACTCTACCTATATTTCTGAAAATGTTGGGTTGGGTCGTCTTGGTGTCATCATATTCCTCGCTTACACTCTACAACGCCCGCTTTTAAAATCGTTAACCGCTACTCGCTCTCAGTGCAGCCTCACAACAACGGTAGAATCGGCCACACCTAGATTTTTCCGTCCATTTAAACGGATAGGCGCGGTGTCGCAGCTGAATCACGAATTAAAGATTAACTACTAAGCAGAATTGGCTTTTGTACGAGATCGGTTATAGCAAATTGGATTTGGAAAAAGCTCACAGGCTTTAATTTAGGCGTAACTGAGGATAAAATGGAATTAATTTGGCTAGAGTTTGGAGTAACTGGTCAGTATTGACTTATATTTTTTTTTAAACTTCTAGCTTCTTATCTTGCCTATCAGCATTATTGTCATTTGAATAGATTTACACATATAAGTATCTGACGACCACAAATTTGTTTACGTTGCGAATTTGCTAAATTCCCTTTTAATTACTTGCAGCTCTTGAAAAAAAGATCCCCAGAGTCAAAAATTTTAGGCATTTGTTCTTTTAGTCATGAAAAAGCTTTTTGTAGATAGGTATTCATGATTTTTTTACATTTTTATTATCACTAACGTGATGGATTCATTTCTTTCTGGGTAAAAGTGTGTGTGTTAGCGATTACGCTCGACTGGAGTTTACTCCCATCATCTTAGTAACCATAGCAACGGATAATCAAATAAAAGGTGTGCAAAGTACGGTGCGCAAAAAACCGTTAACGTTTGTATTAATTTTACTCGTCATAAAATTTCCATACCCGGGGCCCTTTCAAAAACAGAGTCAAGAGTTGATTTTTCGACAACACTTAAACAAAGTAAAAACTTTCAAAATACAAAAAAAAAAGTTACACAAACCTGGCAAGAAAAATATAAAAGTTCATGCTCTATCAGTTATATCTAATATTAAAATAGCCGGTATCAGCGTATTATTATCGAAGCTAGGCAGTGGAATTTATAATGACACTTGGTATGCAAATGGAGATCGCTGCTTCAACTTTCATAGCGCCGCAAGCAAAGTGCTTGGTGGGATAGAAAACTATTGAGTACGGGTTTGTTACAGAAATGAGATCTTCAACGATATTTTGGGTTATTTTTTTTAAGTCTAGGTCTTTTTAGGTCTAAGATACATAGATATTTTTTTTTGTTTTATGTAGTTTCGATTTGATAATAGGATAAAATATTTTCAGACTCCTCGTCAATAAAAATGAAATTCTTATCTCCTTTTTGAATATTTTTTGTTACGTTTTACGATGGAGTTTTATTAACAATTGAAAAGCCAAAAAAAATCATCCTATAATATTTCTCTAGTCTTCTCTCCTTATTTATTACATCTCTTTTTCGAAATTTTGACTCAGACCAAAATGTACGAGAACTTAGCTAATTTAGATCCCTTTTTTTTTTGCATGTTTTCAATGTACTACAGTGTGATTCTATACTTTAATACTTCAATGCATGTAACCCACTTATTTTGTTGCTATGTAGCTAAGTGGTTCAGTGTATCTGTTTTCATTGAATTACGAAATGAGGTCAGATTGAAGCGTTGCGTTGTAAGATTTGAACCAGAGAATTTTCTGATAGTAAGACTTAATAAGTAAAAATGTTGAGCAATAGAAATCCTATAATAAGTTTAAAATTTATGTAAGATAGTTTAAGAATGAAAAGTATTTTTTACATCGATTAGTAATCTAGGATCAAAATGATATTGCACTTGAACATCATATACTTCAAAACAGTTTATTAAGTAGGTATCTAAAATTAGTTAGCACCTATCTTTGGATTTTCTAGTTAAATGAAAATTTTGTTTGTGATATTGTATCAGAAACTTTACAAACCAATCACAATTTCTAAAGAGGTATCGATTTCTACCTCACATAGCACTAGAATTTTGCATTTTCGATTCTATTGTCTTATTGCTAGAGTTTAAAATTGTTAGGTACGATTTTTTGTATAACTTTACCCGAGTTGCCTTCATAGCCCAAGCCTTGAAACTTTCGACTCCCTTTTCACCTTTTTGACGTCAAATTCAGAATCCCTTCTTATCCCTACTTAAGAGTTTTTCTTGAAATCAGCCATCTGGTACTTACTGGATTAAAAAAAAGTTTAAGTAAAAATCTATTTATTTAAAACGTTCGTGAGCTAATAATCTTATTTTTAACTCCAATGCTACTTGCGGTTTCTCTTACGTGGTATTGCATTAAAAAGTAGCATAAAACTTACCGATATTCAGCTTTATCGGTTCAGTGATTTTGACGTGATTGAGCAAAAAACAAACATCCATCTATTCATCTTCATAAAATTTGGTATTTCTCATTAGCTTATTTTGGATATACTTAAATAATATTAGGGTATTTTTTTTCATAAAATAATTTATTTCATATAATTTCAATAATATTTGTTTGGACATCATGGCTTAAGAGCATAGTATTGGAAAGTGTTTTAATACGATACTGTGTTATAGTACGATGACATACTGATTTTCACCTTACTTACCTACAACACTGGGTTTACGTTTTTAGTGTGTAAAGTCGCCCAGTGTCATCGGCGTTTGTAGGTACAATCTGCTTGTTGACAATCCTTCCCAAAAGCTAACACGCTCACACGCTAGCGTTTAAAAACGCCAAAAATCAGCTAGTAAAGAAGCTTGTGTGTGTGACGCTTTACATTACAATAGTTTTTTTTTACAATCTGCTAGGTGACAATCCTTCCGCACCCTTTACTCGCCCACTCGCTAGCTTTTTAACTCACTGACTTGTAGCTTGTAAAATAGCGCTATATGTAAGTTTCTGCGATAATAACTGTCAAACCACAGATTCCATCGTCATGGAACTGAATTTGGCAGGAATGTTAATTAATTAGTTGGTTTATTAAAAAAATTGAGCTCGAAGGTGAGACAAATCGGTTTAGGGGTTTAGGGGCTTAGGTCTAAGTTTGGGACAAACTTCTAGTAATAGAAGTGGTAAAACACAACACGTCTAATTTACTAGGTCAAATCCGGTGGGGCGCAGCTTAAAAGTGTGAGGACGGGTTTCATGGAGATTTACGATATTGGGAAAATATTTACGATACATCAACACTGCGTCTAAAGCTGTATCGGATTTTATTATTATTTTATGTTAGCAGCGGATAAAATAGAAGTTTTATCAAAGTGTTACTTTGATAAAACTTTTCTATTTCATATATCTATCGAAACGCATAAAATATGCATGAGCAGCTATTATTATACCATGTCTAATGTGTTTTTTTATATAATTTGAATTATTACATATTTCACCCAAATATTTTAGCATTTAGTTATTAGTTAAGTGTGTAAATACATTTATTTAATTTCACCCTAATTATCAACACATTTTTTGCCTGTCTGTTCTTCATCTGATTTTATATAATTTAAGTAGATGTTTACTAATGTTTGTAATACGAGACACGCATATGGTACAGGAATCAGTGGGACAGGGTAAGACTCATCCAAAATAAATTGCCTTAGAAGATAAGGCATAGATTACCGGTATTGTGGGTTCAATTTTAGCACTGGGACAAACTTGTATGATAAGCAGTAGTGCACGAAAGGAGTGAAATACTGTCACCACACTGGTTCGAAAGAACTAGTGACACGATAAGAAAAAGGAGTAGTGTTTTTGTTTTTTTTTTTTATAAAAAAAATGCGCGCGTTGAACCTTAAAATCCTAACTTTGAACACACGAGCGACTTCTAATGAAATATGCATTATGTTTATGGAAAGTAATGTAGATGCTACTCTCGCTTAAAAAACCTAACTAATGCTATTTTAGTTCGAGTTTGAAAACTTTTAGAACACAGCTGCTCCACTCTGTGTCAAGACTTTTGGAATGTCTACTTAAAAGCATTTACAAACTATTACTAAAATGAAAAAAACTAATAATACGTAATTACATATATTATAATTTGTTTATGTGTTTACTTATTTAAAATTTATAAAAGAGGACCGACTGGTCTATATAATTTAAAGACTTGTAAAACACAGTTCGATCATAGGTTGATATCATTGATATACCTATAATTAGGAGAGTGCCTTGCTTGTTTCCCTTTTTACATAAAACGTATTTTTTTTTATTGCAACATATTTACTCGTAACTCATCTTGTATTTATTAAGGTTAATCAGTATGTTTGTTTTATTATAGCTACTTGTTTTTTAATACAATAATTTTTATCGCTCTGATAATGGTAAGTGAAAATAAGTATATTGACCTAACTTGGTTTTTAGATTTTGAAGGGTATTTATCGCGCTCATCTTATAATACCTTATCCGCTAACTGTACCAGCCCAACCCTCGATAAGCTGCGCTTAAACTAAAGTGAGTGCGAGGCATTCCTGTGAAATTTTGTTAAACAACATTAACTGTAAGATCGTTAAAAGTTTAAAGTAGCTTCGTCCATTACTGGAGAATGACTATGCGATAGTTCACCGGTCAACTTATACGGGATACGTGCTGAAAGCATTTTTGTGCTGAGCAAAACCACGTAGCAGGACCTTTATGGGATTCTAGCTGCTTTTTACTGGATTTTATATATCTTCGTAGGGTTATTTTATAAGAAATACTTAATTTATAAGGTCGATCTTAACCTTTTTACTATATTTTAGATTTAATCTTGTAAGGACACTAGAGGCTAGCAATAATAAACTGAGACATAAAAAGTGTTTTAAAAAATATTTTTATGGGGCCTATAGATTGTCCAAAAAGTTCAAATGTCGAAACGAAAAATTTGGTAAGTGAAAATATGAAATGCACGCAAAAGTAGATAAATTATTCTAGTGTGCTGTAAAAAGTGCTGTAAAAAAATAAATAATTTCTAAATATATTTTTTGGAGAGGTTTAGCTATTGATTAAACGATTTAGTGTTTTATTTTAGTATTAAGTAATTAGTGATGTTTCTTATAATCCAGTATAATTCCCTAAATATTTAACCAGGCCAAAAATAATATTTGGACCTTTATAAGATCTTGTACATATTATGTAACGAGGTCTAATAAAGGTCCTAAGACGCTGTTCGTAGTTTATGCCGATTTTACATAAATAAATAACGCCAAAGGCTGTTAAGGCTGATTTATGGAGCCCGCAGTAATTTTTGTTGCGCCTTAATTGTATAAAGAAGTTGGAAGCTGTAGACTGAATAAAATTGGTGTAATGTACTCTTTTTTTATGTAAACATGGGACGAACTAAGTGCTCTCCTAATGGTACGAGATCACGCCTGATCATGACCAGAACAAGTACTACACAGGACTTTGATTCACATAGGCCGTTGCAACATTTTTAAAGCGCTCGTCCATATTGAGACATTTGTCAGCATTACAGTGCCCTTCAAACAGGAACACAGTAATGCTTACACATTAATGCTTTGCGGCAGAATATCTGACACTGTATTGGTACCCATCTAGACGACATCTTGCAAAGGACGCCTCCCAACCCTTGTTTCTTGCTTAAACATTTATAAATTCAAAAGTCCCGAGCCTCCATTTAAGGGGAGTTTTGATTACGTGAATATTAATTGAACAGCGACTTAAGATGGAAATTATGAAGGAGTTCGGTTGGATGAACAAAATAATTTTCCGCTGAATGAGTCGCAATATGGCGACCTGGCGTCACTTTGCGCGAATATGACGTCACCGTGTGCGAGTGTGTGTAAACTGAAACTAGATGGACAATTGTGTGGGTTTTTCTGTAGGTAAATTGAGGCGATATTACAATTTTATATATATAAAATTTAAATTATTTCCAAAACTACTGAACTGATTTAGCTGAAATTACGTAAGGACTTGGATAATGATAAGGTTTACATCACAGATATAGATCTAGATATATTATGTCTGTGGTTTAGATACTTCTTAAAGAACACAATATACCTATTTCATTGCATTATAATATGTCTCTACTACGAAGTAAGTATTAAAAATCACCATAACAGGTATTAAAAAAAAATGGGTATATTAAACAAAATTTTTTAACGAAAAGGCGTATAATCCCGTTAGTCAAAACTGTCACTATCCACCGTTATCAGCTCATTAGCGCTTCAGACACGCTATTTATCATGTCGAAAATGCGAGTTACGTATATAATGACATTATATAAGTAACGCACGCATATTTTGTATGTTATTAAGACAAACGTATATCAAAACAGTAACAGTTTATAGGTCTTAATATTTTCGGCTTAAAAAACAGTCATCCCAAAGTTCTTTTGGAAGAAATCGCTTCTTAGTAATAAGGTCGCCCATTGTACTTGCTCCAACTTGTAGTAGGTATCAATTTCTTTGGTACAATGAACAGTACAATTCATTTATTTATTCATTCAACCATCCGCATTCGTTTTTAATTATATTAGTATAGGAAAGATAGTATATAAGTATTTATTTATAGTGTGAAATACATGTA
This sequence comes from Lobophora halterata, assembly GCA_932526365.1. Lineage (NCBI taxonomy): Eukaryota > Metazoa > Arthropoda > Insecta > Lepidoptera > Geometridae > Lobophora > Lobophora halterata. Next base: position 1,219,445 of record OW052007.1, read on the forward strand.
GGTACATGAACATGAAAAAAATTATAGAGGTTCAATGTATTCCATCATCATTATCGCGGGCATGCAATATTTAATTTACAGTATAAACACGTCATAAAGTTAGTTACTATTGAAATAAAATAGTAATTAAAAATAATGTTCAAAGAAAGATAACATAACAACATATTAAATAATTAACAAATGCAAAGAAAAAAATTACAAATTAATTATCAATTAACTTAACTAACGTTATATTAATGTATTTTTTTATTTACTTTAATATAGTTTTGATACTACGACGCCGTAAGAGGTCTTAAATATTTTAAATAATGTAAAAATAAGTAAATTTTAAATATAATTAAATTATTATAAATAATTTAGAAAACAACATTATCACACGAACCAATTAACAACTAAGGTACAATTTATCCAACACTAGGGTACAACAAAAGGGTTCGCTTACAGCCCTTGTGCGTAAGCATCATAGAGCGTAAATAAATACCTAATGAGTCCCGTTATAGCTCAACTTTAAGGGATTAATGTGAAATTAAACCTTGTTTTAGGTACTTTAACTGGTTTTCGGTATTCAGGGTTGGTATTGTGTTCTGTCAGAGAACAATTTTATTTTCCCGTAACTTCTTCTTATCGTGTCACTAGTTCCTTCGAACCAGTGTGGTGAAAGGATTTCAAGTGCGCCTCGAAGAGGCGTAACTAAATGGTGCAGGAAAATTAAATGGTGCTGCTTAATGTTCTAAGCGTTGGCATAAATCATTGAAATAGGAAAAAAATATATTTAGTACTTATATTTTATGGGTATATACACGGTCAAATTTTAATCACCATAAAGAAAAAATACGCATAGTCAGTTGCCGCTACTGAACACATATACGGCAAAAAAATTTGAAAAAATTAAGTCGAATTTTTGTCAAAATAAATTTGATTATTGTATAACTTTTACCGTTAGTCGTTTTCCTATGGATTTGCGTCAGGCGGTACCTTTACTTGATAATAATTTAAGTTTTATTCATCGTTTTTCAAAACCTTGCTCGTGCCAGCTCGCAAAACCTCGGCTCGGGCGCCGCACTCGCTCCGCTGTCACTCTGCCATTATGTAGAAATCCAAAATTCTGACTGCACAAATGCGTCGTAATACCCTGTCTGCATTGCCCATTTAATTTTTTTTGGTAATTAAAAAATGGTGGTGTATATAGTTCCAGACATATAGTGATGACTGAGATCAAACTGTTTTACCCCACTCGGGGAAAGTTTTTACTGTAAAATTTTGAAAAGTAAAGTCAATTTAATTTAATTAGTTTTTTATACCTTTTTTAGCTAATAAAAAAACTGACCAATTTGTTTACACAATTTGGCTACTTTGGTTTACATAATAGTAGGTACCTATAGTTATGCATTGCTTTGTTTCGGTTGGAAGGACACTAGAGCTAATAAAATTACTGGGTTTTTAAACACATTGTTATAGCAGCTATGTAGCTGCTACTGCTAGACTGCTCCAGTATACCTGCGCAAGTCTATAGACTTCCGCAAGTATTCTGGTTACTGGACTGGATACTGGTGTACCCATAGTGCCCACACTTCAAAAATGTATTTTATTTGTGCAAACCTAGACTTGTGCCTTGCATGCCTGCATTAAAGTAGTGCATCGACCTATTTAAAGTCTTAAGCACAATCCTGGTCATAGGTAGACTCTTACCATCTTAAGGCTTGCGTCCATAGGCCGGCATCGGATGTATCGGACGCATCGCACCTAACGGATTTTAGTTTGCCTTGCATAGAAACTCATACAACAGCGTCCACTGATCCGCACCGTACCAAAAAATAAATAATATCCCGTACTGACAGCTCATCGGCAATGCCTACATGCGATGCGTACCGATGACCTCATACGGAATGCCGATCAGTGGACGCGCCCCGCAAGCTCGCTCCGCATCGTCGGCCATTTGTCGCGAAACGTTATCGCGATTATCATTTTATAGCGAGAAATGTCATAAGGCATTACAAAAATCCGAATGAAGGTGACATCGGCAATCCGATTGCTAAAGGTGCGCTTACACGAGGGCAATAATTGCTCAGCGACACGAATGGACCGATCTGGAGCAATTAGTGGAGCAATATGGAGCAATTTCAATAAATTGCGGCAATTATTTCGGCGATATTGCTTCTAATTGCTCCAGATATTTCATATCGCTCAATGTCGCAGATACAAATTGACGAATCTCCTATGGGCTTGGAAATTCCAGGCAATTTTTGTATGTATCTTGTTCACACTTGTTTGTTTTGTGGCTTGCCGTGTTGCTTCCGCGGGGAGAACGAGAGGTCGGGTGGAAGTAGGATAGCGCGCTACAAGCCGCCGCAGCAAGAACAATGTCGTCCATAGCGAGCGAATACTGAAATGCTCGTGTAGGGACAGTATTGCCTAGTTGAAGAAGTTGCGCCATATCGCTCAATATTGTATTGCGCAATATTGATGCTTGTTGCCGTTGCCGTAAATTGCTTGATGTAGTCGTGACGTCATAGTTGACGAGTATTGACTGGAATTGAGCAATTTTAGTTGCCTGTGTAAAAGCACCTTAATACTCGCGTCGGCAATCTGATCGTTGCCGATACAGTGGACGCAGTCTAATTAATCCGTTACGTACGATGCCGGTCTGTGGACGCTTAGCTTTAAGAGCACGTAGCTACACTATATACCTACAAAACACTACACAGAATGTTACTCTAGCTTTGAGATGATGTCACCAAATCCAACATCCAATCAAAGTTACTCCGCCGACGCAAAGTTGGATACAGCTTTGAGGTTTAGGGTATTGGTGTATAGGGGTGTAGCACACAGACATTTATTTCAAATTTCATTTATCAAATACGACACGGATGGCAAGTGTAAGTGTAAGTGTCGAGTGGCAAGTGCATTAGACTGGTACGGCGAGTGTCGCGGGTTCGATTCCCGCTTCAGGACTAGTGTAATGAACATCGGTGTTTGTCTTGAATGTGGGTATTTTCTGTATGTATGTATTTACAAAAAAAAAGTATTTAAGTATTATATCAGCCATCTGGTTCCCATAGTACAAGCTCTGCTTAGTTTGGGGCTAGATGGCGTCGTGTGAAATTTCCAAAATATTTATTATTTATTTCTGTCTATATTATTTTTATCGTATGAGTGAAAACATTCACACACCTCTGCACTAGGTGCCTCGATTTTCAATCCGAAGGTCGTGAATTCGAACCCGTCGTATACAATGGGTTTTTCTGTTCTAAAATATCTATGTGTGCTTTTAAAACACGTTCTTAACGTTGAAGGAAAACATCGTGAGGAAACCGGAATGTCATAGAACCTAAAAAAAAAACGAAAACATGTATCAAGTTAACAAAAGGAGCCTCTTCAAGGTGAACTTGAAATCCTTTCACCACACTGGATCGATAGAACTAGTGACACGATAAAAAGAAGACTATAATCATCAGCATACATTTATATCAGCTTTTTAATTTTCTAAAACCGGTTGGATTTAAATTTTGAAAAGAATCTCTCAAAAATGAATTGCGAAACATAATTGAAGGCCTACTGCGGCTATTAAATTAAATTAATTTGTAAACACCATTAAAGTTATTGGATGTTAAACAATTTTACAAATTAAAACAATTACGGAAACCACAGTGATTTGTACAAATCATAAATATCACTATTAAACGTCAATGACACAGGGCAAGTTTACAAGCTACAAGCCGGCGCTTAAAAACTTATACTTATACCAGTCTAGTTCAAGTCTTAGTTAACCTACACTCCTAGTTAAAGATATATTCAAATATATGTATATACCTATATAGATATATAGGTAGTAATAGGTGGAAATTTTTGGCCCTAAGCACTTACTTTTTTATTTTATTTATTTGGTACATTAACAGAAAACAAATCACTATTTTAATGAAAGAAACTAAGCTAAAAAATACCATGCATTTTGTTGTCCACTTAAAATTGTACACAATGTTTTTATACATACTATATAGTTCTTAACTAGCTGTAAGTTTTAGGCTACACCATCAACAGCTAGTAACATTCAAGGTATTACGAAACATACTACAACCGACTTCAAATGGCACTGTTCTAGTGACCGTAAACACCACTGAGATGTCACAGGGAAGTAAAATACGCGGTATACATTTTTTTTAGTTATTTTGATTCAAAAACCAAAGTAATGAACCGATTTTAATAAAATTTTCATGGGATCAATCGGAAAGTACACACATAATATCTTCTCAAACAAAAAATTTCTTAACTCTAATTTGATAATAAATGCATTTCTTCTTCTCTTTTTTCTTCTTAACAATAAATTTCTGAGGTAACAAACATTTAAAAAATAATTCAACCGAATGGTAACCTTTTCCTTTTTTTAAAGTCTGTTGAAAAATATAAAAAAATATCTCACCGCAATTCATAAGGTTAATAAAATTTAGTTTTAAATCAATCGCTCACGTTTCACATCATCTGGTCCAGTTTAACTATTTAGCGTATGCAAAATGTAGCAACTATTAATAGCGATAAACGTAAAAGCAATACAAAAATGAGATCATGGCCGCGTTTCTTGGGTCAGAAAACGTTTACGATACTTGTAGGAGCGTGTTTTCATTGTACAACGATTTTTCGCATAAGTGAATAGGTAATATGCAGATATGTAACAACAAATTATGCGCTAGTAAGAATGAATAAAGAATCAATCTTAAGGCTAACCCTCAAATCCAATTCCATACAAAATGTTTCGGACAAATACTCAAAAAGTACGCCGTATTATAGTAATTTCTTGACACTATTCGTTTCGTCCATGTTTTTTGATTGCGTCAACAAAAAAGTGAAAGGTTTCATACTTTAATTTAGATATTGTACTTTTAAGTTAGTAGGGTTAATTTTAAAACACGTATAATTGTCTGAAACATTTTGTATGGAATTGGATTTGAGAAAATAGTGTTTGAGCACCGTTAAAATATTTGTAAGTCAATCAAAAGATTAAAAAACATAATCAATGATAAAAAAATCTTGTATTAAAGTAAGTTAATCTGTCAATGCGAACCAATGCCCACTTTTAGCATGTTACGCGGCCCTAAAATGCAAACCTATTTAGGGGTCATCTAAAGTTTACGATAGCCGATCCGGACATCCTTTTTAGTTATTACGTTGTTCCCGTTGCTATATTTTTACCAAAACACATAATCGGGCAAATAATGAATACTTGTAATATTTATACATTTTTGGTAGCAATTCATTTCAATCTACCTTCTTATTTGATTTACACCAAATGAATGTAAAATTTGTTTCGTATATTTCAAAATTCAAAACTTTTTATTTTAATTGAAAACATAACCTTATCAATCAAAAGAGCTATACCAAAAACAAAATTACACTTTACAACACACAAGTAAAAGTCCATTTTATTTTACAAACACTACACATTTCGACTATCCAGAGTACGTCATATAAAATTTAAAAGTTCTCGCTTGAAATAGACTAATTCACGTTTTTGACACTGGACACGAACGAATCGACTGAACAGAACAAATAGCTCATATTGAGTTAGCTAGGTTATTTATTATTTATAAAACCCTATTTTAATATTTTTGATATAAAAAGATTTGGTTATATATTTATATTTATATGAGCTACTTTATGTCCTATTAACAAGGGTACTATATCTATGTCCTCACTAGATGGTAAGTAATACGTGCATTTTAACAATGAATATTTGACTTTTTGGATTTGTTAGTTTCGTAAGCAGATGGTTAAATACATCATCAACAAGGATCTTGCTATTATTAAGTGACGAAGTTATAGAAATTTATTTTGTATGCGTTTCGTCAAGATCAAGAACTTTTTCAGAAATACTTGATATCCGTATTCAATTTCAATCCATCATTGTGTATGTAACTAGACCAGCTAAACTATGAAACATCTGTAGGGACATTTATTTGTCTAAACTTATTTATATATTTATTTAATAAGTGGTCGTGATTGCCGCTCCCACATAGGCCTTATCAGCCACGTAAAAAAGTGCCTAACAGATGAACAAACTGACCTGAATCATCTTTTAAATAGATGGAAAAGGGGTAATGAACCAGCTAAATAAAATGTGCTGTGAACATGCTGATTCAAACTACGAGTCCAACGTTAAATCGACAGCAATTTGGGAATCGCCACGTTTGTAGAAAAATATACCTGAATTTCGCTGTATCGGGTTTGTGACAACGAAATATGATGTTTTACACACTAGCCTCGTTTAATTGCGTAAAAATTAACCGAAAATTAATCGTGTTTATAAATTTTCGAGAGTTAAGAATTATTAAGTTTTTGATTTATTGAATGACGCTGCTTATTATATTTTTGTTCATTTTGCTTCTCTTCTCTTTTCTTCTTATATTTGAAATAGAAAACTATGAATAAAAAGTCACAAAATTATGTAGGTATATATGTGTATATATGTAGGTATATATATAAATATATATGTATATGAGTTTTTTAAACCAGGCGATGATATTTTAATTTAGGTAACAGCCTAGCCTTGAAAACTCATGTCCTAAATTTATTTTATTTTCACCACAAATATAAAATGCATTTATATAAATATTTAAAAATAAACCTACGAGTATTTATGCAAAGATATTAAGATTTTCGCTTGTATTCGTTTTTCATCAGATGTTACAAATTCTGCATTTAGAACCTGACAACACATAACTTGAAACTTTTAATATAATACTATTGCCATTATATATATTATTATATTATATTATTATATATATTATATTATATATATTTATACCAAACCTGTATAAACAAAAACATTTTTATCCCGAGAATTTAAAACTGTTTTCCGTTTTCTGCACCAGATGCAACGTATGAAATATTGCAATAATTTTTATTTCAGTTAATAGTCCGATAAAAATGCCCTTTTTGCCGATGACTGGGTGCGCGAATGCTGAAAATAAATGTTTTTCATATGTTTTAATGACTGGAAACTGAATTGTTAGAATTGTTTTTCTGACTGACTGCGCAATAGAAAGTTACAATTAAAATTACACGTTAAATGGTTTGGTCTGTGCGTTTTTTTTCAGTCAGTCAGGTGATGATAATCATGTAGCACTGTGGTTATAGGCAGGCGTGTTGTTTTTGATTGGACTTATTAGTCTTATTACTTCATTTTATTAACATTTTACATTTATTATTATTAATTTTTGTTTTTTTTTAATTCTCACACATAAATATATTAATAATAATGAAAGAAGATGGTTGTCTGTAAAGTTGTTTTACGGAAGATACGATAGTTTAACTTGACAACGTCATTACCAGCGTAACGAGACAATGAGCGTTACCGGACAATGACGTCAACGTCGTGCATGCAGCTGGCGTTCATCCATGTATTAGACGTAGTCACGTCAATAATACTTAATTAATAAAGTTGACAAATTAAGATTCAACAAGATGGCGCACACTAAAAAGTTCGAACAACAAAAAATAAAAGGCCCAAAATGAAATTGGAAAGCCAATAAATTATTGTGACATCTGTTAAATTGTAATTGCTTCCGCAATAAGATATCCAATATCCATAATAAATATTATTGCAATCGAAACCCGTTTATCAGCTGCAATTATTTGTCTTTATGTTCACGGATTTGTTGGTGGTAGAGTAATGAGTATTAATGGATAGCCGTATAAATAAAGTAAAAAGGTAGTTTTTGTAAAACCTTTTTATTACATTAAAAAGTGTTATTTTTATATCATTATTAGCACATAAAATAAAAAATAAACTAAATAAATTATTGTATCCTAAAACATTTCATATGTGTATGTATATGCTTGTCTAAATTCAAGATTAGCTGTACGTATACTAGGTATATCACAAAAAATAGGTATTTACCAGGTAATTAATATAATACTATTATTATATCGGTATAATATCTACTAAACTGTGATTTTGCCTATAAATAAAATATTTCTTCAATGTCCAACTCTATTTTCTGTTTATTCCCTATTATTACATAAATCTAATTTACGTTTCAAAGCGTCGACTTTTCGCGCTGATAACTTTATCGCGTTTCAAATCCACCACTAAATCACAATTACACGAAATACGAAAATTTCAGCCAAAACTGAACTACTACGTAGCCTGTTAATGTGCTGCGCGAAGATGTAAATTCACTAGAAGGGTTCATTTTCTAACGTTTTATTATTATAAGATTATAACGGGTATTTATCGCGTTCAACTTATCTTTTTTTGTCCCGACGCTTCGGCTGTTGTGCAACAGCCGTAGTCACGTGTTGACTGTGTATTGGGCAAACGTCGCAGTGAAATGAGGCTATGTATGATAATCGTGAAAGTCAACGAAAAACTATTATTTAACGTTATTCTGTTAGCACGGTTGCTGTTATCCGAAAACCATGTCGGAGGCCTTCAATATTTTTTTTTTTGACGGCTATAAAGCAACTAAGTAACAAGAAAATTCCCTACTTAAAGTTAATATACTTAAAAAAAATTTTCGCATGTGCATTTTGTGCATATTAGCTTTATTATATTTTTATTTATTCAAAAGACCAACAGCAATTTAAATAAAAACAGATTAATCTAATATGATATAGTAATTCAGCCAATTATAGGTCTTTTTAAGTAGTTATGAAAGTAATTCCTACAAAATAAAGAAGTACGCTTGAAGTAAGATTTAATCTACATGACGTAATCTACAGTGAATAACACCGTTCAATGACATTATTGTAAATACAAAAGAGTTTAGATTTACAATAATGTCATTGAATAGTAAGTTAACAATATTTTTAATTATCTCTCAAGAAGCATTTTTTATTTTTTTTGACATGATTTCCGAAGCTAGTGAAGTTTTCTGCTGCTTTTGGGTGATTTTGCGTGTTATACACGCAAACTTCTTTGACAACTTCTTTTGCGTTGCGAATTAACAAAATTCTTCTCTTAGTATGCGCTTACACTTCTTCACGAAATTGTATGTCTATACGTCTTGTTCTTTATCTGTCAGTCAGGACAAAGCCATTTTTAAATTTTGAATATTTGTATGTAATCTGTTCTAGTAAATCTATCTCCGTGTTTTTGCCTGTGCATTACCTAATGCAATTGCGTTCCTCAAAACGTAATTGTCTCAATCAACGCGCGTGCGATTCTTCTGAAATACGTGAAAATGTTCCGAAATATGAAATACGTAGTGGAAATTAACACGTCGCGAGGTTTGTTAGTTTTCGTATTAATATACCTAATTGAAATAGAGTTTTAGTTTCAGTTTGAAATCGGGTAGAATTTTTGGTTACTTTGAAGTATTGTTAATATTTTAAAAAGCTACGTGTCTAGTAATCATAAAAGGGATGAGTACTTTAGTAGCTCAGACTTTGCATAGATTTATTATACTTATATCTATGTTTTGTGCGTAGAGTTTTTGTAAAATGTCAAAAAACAGGTGCAATAACTTTTATACTATATACTAAAATATCTATCAACACATTTTTTTGTTTAGCATAATTATGATATCTCAACTCCAATTATATTCTTTCCTTGCCGGGTTGCCAGGAAGAGATCGCTTACAGCGATAAGGCCGCTCCTTGTACTACCTTCCTTAAGGCCTTTGTATTCTTGTTATATTGTTTTTACTGTTTTGTTCTTGTTGGTGTACAATAAAGTGTTCATTTATCTATCTATCTATTGATACTGACCGATATACACATGTATCTTCGCTGCGAATGGTATAATGTACCTACCTACTATTCGAGGCGAGCAACTAGCGGTTCTACAAAAGGTTTTGAGTCAATATACTGATCCGATCAAATGAAATCTATCTTCTCTATTATATATAAAACTAGTACCTGACTGACTGACTGACTGACTGACTGACTGACACACAACGCACAGGCCAAACCACTGAACCTAAACACTTGAAATTTGTAGGATGAGCTCGTCAAGAGCTTGAAGTGCGTATTAATTTTGAAAAATATCAGCTGGTAATAAATATCAGAAACATTTAAACATAACGTACAATTATACAGATAGACCTATAGACAAGATTACTGTAACCTCATTTTATGAGGTCGGTTAAATCTGAATGAAACATTCGCATCCAAATGAAGCGGCCCAAACATAAATCATCGGAATAAAAGTCGTTAATTCCGGCATTAATTGATCGATGATGAAATGGCCACATTCAGCACAAAAGTGTTGTTACATTCACTCAGTCAGAAACATGTTTCATACATAAATAACTTTTTTAACCTACTAAAATTTTAGCATATTAATATTATATCCTATTCATAGTTTATCCTCCTATTGTGATATCCTACTACTTTGTGGTAAAATAAAGTATGTTTTAAGGGAACAAGTTTTGATGTAAAAACTTCTTTAAGCGTACTGAGCAAAATATTTCGTGGGGACTGGACTGGGCTACCGGACTCTCAATGCACGGATGTAACACTAATTCGAGTTAAGTCGGCTGGTATATTATTACTAAGTGAAGCTGGTAATGTGCCTACTGACTTTTTTTTTACCTGAACGAATACTACAAATTAAAGTGCCTGTATTGTTGATGCTATGACCGTGAAAAAAATGTATTTTTAATTAGCATCCTTTCTCTTGTCATGTACTCACTGATAAACTGTAAAAAATAGTTGTATTTTGTATTATTAACCTCACCTTTGAATAAGTTTTCACTTTTGTCGTGTGACACTCAAATTACTGCAAAAACATTGAATGTTAATTAATTGATGTACTTTTTGTTTCAGGTAAGTACGAGTTCATAATCCGGAGGGTTCCGTGAGTTATTATTAATCGGCCTACTTTAGTTTGGATGTAGTTTAATTGGATATCTGTTCAACTCTGCCAGGTTTGAATGCTCGTTTCGAAGTCAAACTTAGAGTATAGAGTAGTTTAAGGGGAATCCTCAAGGCAAATTTCCATACAAAATGATTCGGACAAATACTCAGGTACTAAGGTTTCATACTTTAGTTTAGATTTTATACGTGTTTTTAAGTCAGTAGGGTTAATTTTAAAACACGTATAAAATCTAAATTAAAATATGAAACCTTTCACTTTTTTTGTTGACGAAATCAAAAAACATAGACGAAACGAATAGTGTGAAGAAATTACTATAATACGGCGTACTTTTTGAGTATTTGTACGAAACATTTTGTATGGAATTCGGATTTGAGGATTAGCCTTAACCACAACTTTGTTGAGTATTTTAATGACTGTACGTCATAAAATCAATGGTTCTAAATAATAATATAAGCCATCATTGGGGTTTGATAATCTGCAAGCCTCATATATACCAGGTTTATGTTGTTAGTAAAATGCTTTCTTTTGATTATATATACTATATTATATTTTTTACTTATTTATTTTATGTATGGTAACTCTTTTTTTTAATGTTGATGAAAAAAATGAAAAAAACATTTATTGCAGCAAAACACAATTACATCTATATCTAATACACGACTAAATGTAGTTATAAACTTAACTTAACTTAATATATTTATTATCTGAACAATACATTATATTCTAGCAACTTCGTTTGCATTGTGAATTAATAAAATCCCTTTCTTATGCCTAGATCACACGTACTGGCCGAGACAGTAAAATGTTAGTTAGCCGAGACTGTGAAAGCTTAGGTACATTACTCGTTCAGCCGAGCACTCGGCGCTATGTTTGCACGTACCGAGTACTCGGTACGTGTGATTTAGGCATTAGTGCGTGCCTGCACTTCTTGGCGAACACACTATCCAATTTTCAATTCAGTGGTTTAGGCAACCTTAGTTTAGGCAAGGTTTAGGTTAGTCCGATTTAAGCCTTATATAATATTGATGATATAGGTAACTTATTTTTTTTTATGGGATTGGTACTTACGTTAAGTTATAACCTTTGGCGTTGTCCTTATATAACGCGATCACGCGATCGTCGCGCGAGCAAGCGATGCGACCGTCGCGCGAATCCGCGATCAAGCGTACTAACGTCAAATAGGCGTCCCGATTGGCAATCGCGCGATCGCGCGACGCGACGCGATGTCAATTGGGACGCCTATTTGACGTTAGTACGTTTGATTGCGTGATCGTGCAATCGTCGTTCGCGCGATGGTCGCGTCATCGCGTTCTATTAGGACACTGCCTTTGAATTTAACATCAGGTTAATCAACGACGCAAAGCAATTTTAATAAACCCATTTAATTATTTATTAAATCCTGCACCCGATCTCATAAAGTAACAATAACCCATTGTTTCACATACAAAACATTCCCGACTCATCCGACTGATTAATACCTTACAAAGTTAACAGAAGCGAAGTGGGCCACTCCATTCATTACGAAACTATCAGATCCGCAACTAAATCCGTCGGATACCGGGTTTGATTCCCGTTTAAAGTCGAATAGGCCGGAAATCGATTGCTTTGGAAGCTTTGCGTTCGAATTGTACGTGAAAACCGGGTGCTGTAGAGATACTGGATGTGGCAGTTTCTATCCTTTTCGAAATGGAAAGCGTGAAAAGAAACTGTTGCATAGTTAAAATTTTACAGAAAAATCAAGGGTTTTGAGCTTTTTCGTGTTATCATTAATAACAAAAACACACCTATTACAGAGTTGGGCTGTTAGACTTAGAAATTGTGTAGGTGAACGACATATAACTAATAACTTTAAAATTTAGGTTAGTTACACCTAATCTAGTTATAGTTTGTTTTTGGAACATATTTTTAATGTATATTTTTACATATATATTTTTTTTTTATTTAAACACATATTTTTTTAATTGCAAAGATTTGGTATAGTTGTTACGACGGATAAGGGCTCGTGAATGGTAACTAAACAACAATAATAGGAAGTTTTAGTAATTCACGAGTTCAAGAGATTTTGAAACAAAAACTTCAACAGTTTTTATTAAAGATTCAATACGCATAACATTATATCACAACTCTTTGCCTCATCTAGTGAAACCTCATCTTTGTCGGCCTGCGCGAACGGAAATAACGCGCTTAATAGATTCGCTTCGGCTCACAAGTGCGCTGACAACTGGATAATCTATTTACGAGGAAAACTGCCCGCTTGCCGGCTTGACGCGCATACACTGTATCGGCATAGCCTGTGTACAAAGAACGAATACCGGGTGTACAGTCAACAGTATGAAATTAAACGCTACCGGTCTTTTTAATTGCTTTGAATTTTTTTTAATCTCCGCCGCGCAATTGGTTTAGCTGTACGTACACCTACAACTTCGCTTGATTTACGAATTGCTAAATTCCCTTTTTGTCCACGAATTTAAAGTCTCTTAGTTCAGTAGGTTTGCCTGTATGTGGTCTGCAATTCAGGATAAAGTTTTTCATCTGCACGCCATCCTTGTGGGCTTGATTTTTAGATTTTAACAAATATACACCGCGTCTGTAAAAACTAATCAAAATTAAAGTGCTTAAAAATTAAAGGCCGGGTTTTCAGAAGCTAGAGTCTTTCTGCTCACGCTCTTTTTTGTGTTACCTATGTTTAAGTTTTTTTTTCATCAAAATGTAAAAATTATGCTTTTGTTGTTGTCTGTACTGCATTATACCCTGTATACAATGGAAGTATACCGGTGCAATGCATGGGATGGGACGTGCAGTCGTGTTGCGGATTTATGCTGATTAGCGCTACTTTAGAAGCGGCTGTGTTTTGGATGTTACGTTGGCTTTGTGCAAAATTGAGTCGATTTTATGCCATCGCTACTTACGTTACGGTTATTTCAAAGTTTTAGAAAACCATACTACAACTGAATTCAATTTGACTGTTTAGTGGCCGTCAACACCGTTGAAAAATCACAGCTAAGCCAAATTTCATGTTAGGGTTTTCAATTTAAAATTTCAATATAAAATTTCAATTGAGATTTTCCTCTTTTCTATTCATAAAACTTGATACTTAACTTGGTTTAAATTAATAATGATAATAAACCGTTTACTTCCAACAGAATATATGACAAAGATAGAATAATTAAATTAAAAGAGTCTGTATCTAGTTTCAATAAGTACATATTTTCGTTGATATGATTGTTACTTGGATACCCATCTACGGGTGCATCCTCCATCTGCTTCCATGCGTCTCTATCATTGGCATGTCTCGTCCAAGTACGGCCGGCAACATCCACGATGTCATCCCGCCAGCGGCGGCGCGGCCGTCCTAAATTAATCCCGTCTAAATACCAATTACTATTGCTACGTTTATGTATTACAAAAGAGTTGTCCATTAAACCAATAGTACTTTTTTACTCTGCTTTATTCTTGTTGGGTTACAATAAAGTATTCAACTATCTATCTAGTATAAACTGCATTAAAAATCATAGGGGTTACCAGATAATCGTTAACTGAATTTGTTTAAATATTTTGTGTACTGCAGATTAAACTCTATAATTTTTAATTGTCACGTAAACAAATATGAAAATAGAATCCCAATATTTAAAATGTTACCTCTTCTCATTCAGTGCGTGCACGAATCACTCGAGTCAGTGAAGTTTATTCCAGAGATTAGCTGCACAGCCTCGCTTTACGACTCTACATCTCTATTGGTCTAGAGTCACAGTGTGAGGCAAACAGCTATGTTTCAACAGTATGTGTCAAAATGATAAATGAAATGATTACTACTTCAATTGTTATTATTCATTATCACATGGTGATATGATTTCATTTTGTAACTGCTAAATCACCAGTGATTTTGTTACACACTGTTATTTTGTCATTGGTCTAATGTGACTAATGTCAATTATGATTCACGCATGACGCAACGTTGCGCAGTCACTTTGTCTTACAGTCAGCACACTACTGACTGATTGTTATTTTTATCAATCATACGATACAAATGAAATTGTGAATAGTGACAAGTATCATGTCACGATAGAAGTGTTAAAATATATGTTTTGAATATATAAAAAAAAATAGATTTCATATTTATATCAACGTAATTATAAAACTTGGTTAGTAAAATCACACATCATATTAAATAAGATTAAACGAACTTTTAAAAGTGAAGTTCGATCATTATCAGAGTTAATTTATCCGAAGATACAGATACAAAGATATAAGAGATACATTCCACCTTCCTATGTAAATATATCTGAAAAATGGATTGACGAATTATAATTTTATCATTCGATCAGTCTTGTCAGTGAGACAGCTGTTCTGTAAACTGTGACGGCATGGAGATATCACCATCAAATCTCGGCTTGGCTCCGAGCATGCATGCCGTAGATAAGGACCCAGGCAATAAAAGTGGCCAATGGGACGCATAAAACTGTATCGATCTCGTAAACTTCTGACGGGATTATCGTAAAATATAGATTCGGCTTAACTTTTAGATAATGCGAAATGGTTTTGATGGTATGCTAGGTTTTGATGTGTAAACCAACGAAAATTAGAGGAGGTCCTTAGTTTGACCAGTAGTATAAGAGTGAAGCCACGCTGCTACGTTGCGTTACGTTGAATTATTCCCGTCTGTCACCCTGCTCTGTCCCTCGAGGGTGACAGATGGGACAAAAAGGTTATATTGTCCCCCTGTTGCTAAAAGGCGGGCAGATGGAACTATTATATATTTTAAAAGCTCTCTATGTCCCTTTGTCACCAAAAGGGGGAACGGATAGAACTATTTATTCCTGTGGTTTGCTTTGCAATTTTGTTTTTTTTTTCATTAGTATAATGCGTCCAAATCTAGCGCTGCGACGCAAATGCCAGTAAAAACTGTGACGCACCGCAACGCAACGGAGCAGTGTGGCTATGCTCTTACTTGTTTGTTTTTTTTTTTCAAGTATGTTTAGTTAACGCACATGTCATATTATTATGTACTTGACAAGCATTAAACTGACTTTAATTTATTTACTTTGGAGCGAAGCCATTGCGTTGCGTCGTAGTTTTGTTCTAGCATTTGCGTTGCAGCGCTAGATTTGGACACATTCGGTATAAAACTGCGACGCAACGCAACGCAACGGAGCAGAGTGGCTTCGCTTTTATTGTTTATTATGTTTAAATTATTAAATAAATTAATGTACATTTAAATGGGTCAAGAAACGACCCTTATGGTCGACCCTAGGCCCTAGGTGTCTCTAAAAGCTTTTAATAAACCCAAATTTAGTTTTCTTTCTTCAACAAAGACAGTTTAATGTTCTAATTAGGAGTTAATATAAATTAGGTCCTCAATTCTTAGAATCGCATTCAAAATTATATTCCTTATAAAACATATACAGGTCTGTATAGGTATCTATATTTAGGTACCTATAGAGATGTTAGATAGAGCAGTTCGTTATAGGTTGAAGATAGGTAGTAAACTACTTATCTATCTACTTAGGTACTTCATAATTTTGTATTTGTAACAGGGAAACATAAATATTAGAGTTGCAATGGGAATATGTTTTGCAACGATACGGTGTAAAAAGACTTAAGGCCCAGAATCCCGCGCGCCGTTATTTCGCTCGCACATTTGTACATTTTTGAAGATATAAATATACGGAAAATAAAGTTTAAAAAAGTGTAGCGGTTAATTTGTTACTTCAACCTCACGTTATGTTTTAGTATATTTTTTGTTTTTAATTATGTTTAACATAAACGAAGGAGACTGGGCAAAACTGTTTTTCCCAATCTCTTCTAATGTACGAGCGAGAGAGACGTGTGTTTATTTGAAAAATGTAAAACTAATTTTTTTTCTACTTTCTGAATCTTTTTTTTTCTGCTACATAATATTTTGCAGCACTTTTTTGGAATTGGGATTTCACGACTGATTTTTGTCGGCTACTTGAGACACTTCTCTAAAAAAGAGCACTTCCAACAAGGACAGACATCACTGAACCTTATTTTTTATAATATTACAGGTACAGTTTTTTGCCCCCATATTTGCCAGTTAATCACAAAACAAACACAATGTATCCTCAACAAAATAACTAATACGTTCCAACTATCGTTAATTCCGAGCGCGATAATAAAATCGATGTGAACCATCGGCTCACAGAATGAGGAGTGTTCAAACAGTAACCCTACATTTCCACAATCAAAAAACTGGTAGCTGAGAGATTATATGCACAAAAAATTGGTGGTCTGTAAAGTTGGTTTACGGACGATAGTGTAACGTGACTACCAGCGTAACGGGACAATGAGCGTTACCGGACAATGACGTCAACGTTTTCGTGCGTGCAGCTGGCGTTCATTGATTTATTAAGCATAGTCACGTCAAAAATTAAATATTTTCGGTACATAGCTTTAGTCGTTAAAAATGGGACTTTTAATTAATGTTATCTTAATTTTTACAATCTAGCTACAATAGGTTAACATGAGTAACTTAACTGTAACACTGATTTTTATAAGTGATTTTTTTTATGAAAGAGTCCAGTAAGTAGCACAATTCTTACACGCTCTTATGAACAGAATGACTCGCCGTTTTTATGTTCTTCTAGTGTATCACTACTGATGAGACTAAATTTATTCTGTGCTCAGAGTTAATGATGTGCAAACTTTGCAACTTAGTCATTAAATTGGATAGTTTATGTAGTAACTATTGCTGGAACTGTGGTTTTGTAGTGTTTGTCATTAATGTTTAGGTGCTGGATTATATCGAGAGTTGGATTTCGTTTTGAATAAATAATGAACAGTGTTGTTGTGAACTATCTTTGTACAGTCCAAGTTATAAATGCTGATAGTGAGCTTATAAGGCTGATAGTGTTCGCAAATTGACAAATTAATTAAACGTATTTTATTTTTTATTAGGACTCAAATTAAATTATCTTATTCACGTAATACATTTATTCTGTGCGTTAACCGCTGTGACGTGTACTGTAATTCCGTAGACATAGATTACACTGTAGACCTAAGCTACGTCGTAGACATATTTGCTACGTTGTCGCAGACAGATTTGCTACGTCGTAGACATATTTGCTACGGCGTAGACGCTACAGCTACGCGGCTGCCGTTACTACAATACATTTTTTGAACTAATAGTCAATTTAAAAGCATTGAAACATCCTCTAGAAATTTCGGGAACGAATTTGATAAATAAAATTGAAACTAAGAATAAAATAAATAAAAAATATTACATTTATAGCAGAAATAAATATAAATTCTAATGTTTTTTTTTGCAACTCCAGCTACAGTACTTTGTCTGAAAAATTGAGATTTCAAGACTGATCTGAAATGAAATGAAATGATTTATTTATTTTGCTTGAAGTATGGTTACATCAAAAGTCTTAAACTTGTTTTGGTCTCAAACAATTCACCATAAATACAGCATGCAAAAAAAATATTATAAAATATGTATGTAATACATACATATTTTAAAATAATATAAATAAGTATGTAGATAATAACGATAATATCAATAAGTCATAGTGGACGAGCGGTTCACAAGAATAGCATCAGCCTTTATAATTTAAAACACTGCATTGTTCTGGTGTTTAAAAAATAAACAAAACTTATTTCAAAACTCAAACTTTGTATGAATACTTAAAATATCGCGAAAATATGAAAGAAAGGCTTTAAAAGCGCATTATGAGAACAGCCCATAAGCTGTAACGGCGCTCAGAGCTAGCCAGTTTCTTCTAACGGTAATCGCACGGATAATGGAAGGCACGTATTATGTGGTCGGGATTTTCGCTGTAACGTATATTGTTTTACTTACAAAACAAGTATGTTCCTAAGTATTACATCAGATATCTGGTTCCGATAGTACAAGCTTTGTTTACTTTGGGTAGTACGTAGTATCTTAGTACTCTGTGGTTATGGCGTTGTGTAAAAAGTGTGGAAATAATATTTATAAATAAATAGTTAACAAAATTTTACTTCAGTTGTTGCTGTTGTACTACACCGTCGATAAATTTTTAATAAATATCGAGAAAATATTAAAAAAATTTAATAACTATAAATAGTTTTAATCATAATATTATGTGTACATATCTAGGCCTACATGTTGTATATGTAAAAAAAAAAATTGGTTGTCTGCAAAGTTGGCTTACGGATGATAGTTTAACGTGACTACCAGCGTAACGGGACAATGAGCGTTACCGGACAATGACAGCGTTACCGGACAATGACATCAATGTTTTCGTGCACGCAGATGGCGTTCATCGATTTACTAGACGTAGTCACTTCAAAAATCGTAGAAAATATTGGAAAAATTCGTACTTGCAAATTGTATTTTTAATGCTTTAAATATCACTTAATTTTTATTTTTCATTCTTGATTGAAACTTATTTTTCTGTTTAATTACTAAAGATACTTGATACAATCATGATACTTCTAAAGCAAATGTTTAACCTCATTTACTCTAAGATCAGTTAGATAAATCCCTCATTAGTAGCTAATTAGGTCATTAGCCGCATAATTAGCTACCTTTGATGATTACCATTATCCTTATATAACTGATCAGGGTTTGTAGTATCTACTAATGAATTGGCACAAATGTTTGTCTGTTTATCTGGTTGTTTGTAATTAGTAACTAGCTGCTGCCTGCGAATTTATTCTCATTGTATTGGTATAGTTACAAACTATACTTATTCTTAATTACATCTCATTGAGATCAGTACAGTGGTTTTGGCATGATTTAGTATGCGTCCATCTTCCCAAAATATTGTCTTTATTATATTGGTTAAAATATATACCATAATTATCTATTTCACTTTTAACTATAATTATATAATATAACACAATTATGTTCTAATAAATAATACTAACATTAAATATATATAAAAGTAAATATGATAAATGATATAATTATATATATTACGAAATGTAAAATATTTTTGTGTTGAGACAATTTTTTCTCAATTTTTTAATATATGTACATACGTATTTCATAGCTTATATTTAAAATATTTACTTGTTTATTGTTTATTGGTAATCAACAGCATACATATTATGAAAATAATTATCTTAAATATAGTTTAAGTAACAATGCAAATTATAGATTACCCAGTATCTATAGAGAGTAATATCAATGCGAGTTTGGTACTTATTGAACTGACAGGTTACCTACCTACATGAAATTCTACTTAATGAAGTTATAACCCACAGGTTATAGGTCGTAAGCTACTACATTACAAAATAATTATGCCTTCTTATCTACTGAATACTAATAGTAAGTTGCCATTAGGCTGAGTTTACATGGTGTGCCATGTTACAAACATAAAAAAATTACAATAATTATGCTTTCTTATCCACTGAACAACTAATATTAAACTTAGACGTAGAAAGGAGGTAACAACTTAACACAAAAT
The DNA here is from genome assembly GCA_932526365.1 of Lobophora halterata. Taxonomy (NCBI): domain Eukaryota; kingdom Metazoa; phylum Arthropoda; class Insecta; order Lepidoptera; family Geometridae; genus Lobophora; species Lobophora halterata. The sequence goes on from OW052007.1 coordinate 1,239,674, forward strand.
TATAATAAAGACACGTTGGGAGTTTGGGAGTCCAGGAACAATTCACTGTGATAAATGGACAAAAATAACATAAAAACAAACTACGCAAAAAATAATAACAGTTAACGGCCATTGTATCACGTACCAACGCAAAAACTTACGTTGTTACGTTAAGAAATAGACACAATATTGAACAATATTAAAGTTGCTTAGATATTTTTAAGCTAACAAGTAAAGTATGATCAAGTAATGTCCCATCCAACTTATATTAAATATACTTTTATGAAAACTTGTCGAGAGTTGTTGTTGTTCAGTCACGTTGAAATCGCTATTTTAATTGAGCTGAAATACAGTATAGGTATAATTAGTGCTTTAGAAAAGAACATAGGCTAATTTTTTTTCCAATACCGCGCTGGCAAAACCACGGGCATTTATCAAGTATTTTAACCTACGTATACTCTGCTAAGGCATTGATGAACATTGAACAAAGCGTTCATTCTAAAGGAGCTCTACATAAAACCAGACTTTCTACCAACTGTCTTCGCAGAATCCTGGAGTTCTTTGTACACATAGCCAGAAAAGACAGCTACAACCTAAAACATTTAATTGGTTGTCTGTAAAGTTGATTTACGGACGATAGTTTAACGTGACTACCAGCGTTTCCGGACAATGAGCGTTACCGGACAAAGACAGCGTTACCAATGACGTCAACATTTTCATGCATGCAGCCGGCGTTCATCGATTTATTAGACGTAGTCACGTCAAAATGTTTTAACTGCAAGGTAAAAGGTAAACAGCCTCAGGTGCGATTTTTTTTTATTAATGCTAAAACATTGAAAATTTAATGATGGCTCGTATATAAATGACCACAGATTATGGTAAAAACTAGACAAGACTGGTTTAAATTGTGTTTTTACGGGAGTTATTGTCCCAGGTACCCGCTGTTTAAAGTGGCTGAATTATAGCGGGCGTCATTATAAATGGTAATTTTTGTTTGCAGTCCGTACCTTTTGAGGTTGTATAATTTAAGCAGAAAATGCTTTTTTGTTTAATATTTATGTAATATTACTTTCATAATTTTCGTGCCTGAAAAATAAAATCAGCTCTACAATTTATTAATGCAGTATACAAACATACTAAATGTTTATAATTTTATAAGATAGGATAAGATAAGATAATTGATTATAACAAAATGATCCAAGTCAGTGGATAAATCTACTATAATATGTTTATAGCATAAATTTATAATATTATTTGATTTCAATTCATAAAAAAATATTTCTAATAATATAAAATCCCTATAGATTATTTATTATTAATAATTTTGTAATATTAATTTCATAGTTTTGGTGCCTGAAAAATAACAAAAGCTTAACCATTATTATTGCAGAATACAAACATACTTTATTATTAGAATTTAATCCCTTCAGATTATTTATTATTTGTCTGTATGTATTGTATTTTTAAGTTTTCAAAAATATTTCCGTCTCACTTATCATCTAATTATTTAAATGCGAAATTCTTTGAGGGTGGAGTACAAATGTTCATCCACTCTCAAAGAAATTCGCACACAGACATAGCGTCTTCTCCTCTAAAACTATTGAACAAAAGTTTGGTATGGCTCGAGTTTACAAGTTAAAAAAGGACATAGGCTACTATTTATCAACCGACTTCAAAAAAGAGGAGGTTATAAATTCGGTTGAATGTTTCTTTTTTTATGTTTGTTACCTCAGAACTTTGTTGTTTATGAGCCGATTTATAAAATTATTTATTTTATATTTATTTTTATTTAAGAGGATATACTTTGAGATTGGTCCCTTACAAATTTCATCAAAATCGATTCAGCAGTTTAGTTTTTATATCCAAATAACTGAAAAACAGAATGTCGTCGAAGTAAACGAAATTTCCCCTGTGACTTTTCAGTGGTGTTTACGGTCACTAAAACAGTCCATTTGAAGTCGGTTGTCTATGTTTTTGTAAAACCTAGATTATATTGATGCGAATGCGAAACCACGGGAAATAACTAGTACTTACTTACATCACACATACTTTCGAGAGCATTTCGAAAGCTTTTCTTCTACCCAGGTTAATAGTTCCCTTCTATTCTTGTTTCCCACGTCTCCAAAGCCTACAGGAAGTGTTTGTACACAAACCGAGCGGCAGACAGGCGGAACCGGGGCGAGTTATTGTCGCTTTCTCTGCCCTCTGCTTTGTTAATGTCCGACAAACAGAGCCGAACGGGCCGGACACTGCAGGTGGTTGGTTTAGTTTCAACTAAACTTTGGTATATTGTCATAAGCTCGAATGGAATGACAAAGAAATAGTAACTATACATAATAAGGTCGATATTTAGGAAGGAAAATAGGATATTATTCGTCTTACTCTATCACTCACATTCTACTTACCAAATTCTTATACCATCTCCTTATACCATTTCCATCGAACCCCCACATACACACCCATTCACCCAATCTCACACCTCACAGCATCATATACATACCATTACTTTCATTTGTTTAAAACATGCTTACTCTACCTTTTCCAGTTTTTACAGTAATATATTTTTTAATTTTCTCTACCGCATCATTAAGTTTTTATTTTAATGTTTTTATTCATCTTGGAACTTTCTACTATTGTTTATCCCAAGGAAGGTTCTGACTGCTACCACAGATTTTTATTTTAACTTTTACAGTTGTCAACGTTCCCATTTAATTATGTTCTCCTCTTATGTTCAAAATAAATAATTTGAATTGACTTGAATACATTCCGATTCCCGCTTCGGGATAAACATTTGTGTGACGAACATCGGTGTTTGAGTGTTTTCTACGTATTCTATGTATGTATATAAAAAAAAGCATTTAAATATTCTATCAGTTATCTGTTCCCATAATACAAGCTCTGTTTAGTTTGGGACTAGATGGCGTTGAGTAAAATGTCCAAAATATTTATTATATATTAATATTATTAAACATGAAGGAAAATACTAACAACTATAATAAAATCGGTGAAATTCATAACTTTTAACTTTAAATATTAACTGAATTACTTTTTTTTACCATCATACGAGTGCGATGCTGTGAACAGAAGCTATATAGTAACACGATAAATTTTGGCCAATCGTTTTTCATTGAAAATCAAATCGCATCTGTTTCAACGCAGCAGACCGATCAAACAAATCACGGATGAATCAATCAAAATAGATCAAACTCCATTCTAAACTAGAACACGAACTGTTATACGTCACTGTTGGTGGAGCCAATGCTTCATAGTAAATACCTATTTAATTCAACCTATACATCATACTCAAAAAACTACTTTTTCTACATGTAGCATAGCCGTGGAACACCCGGTTTCAATCAACTGCGTAATTTTCGTGGAAGCACTTCATTGTAAAGAAGTTTGTATGACTTTAAAATATAGTAAGTAAACTCTAAGGCGTTGTCCTAATAGAACGCGATCACGCGATCGTCGCGCGAGCAAGCGATGCGACCGTCGCGCGATCACGCGATCAAACGTACTAATGTCAAATAGGCGTCCCGATTGGCAATCGCGCGATCGCGACGCGACGCGATGCCGATTGCCTATTTGGCGTTAGTACGTTTGATCGCGTGATCGCGCGATTGACGTTCGCGCGAACTTGCGATGGTCGCGCCATCACGTTCTATTAGGACACTGCCTAAGAGCCCTTTCGTACGAGTGATTTTTTAACGCGCGTTAGACATACGTTCAAATTTCGAGGCGCACTTGAATTTCTTTCATGTATGGTGTCGGGACAAAAATACATAAAGTGAGCGCGATAAATATTCATTACAATTCAATAACTAAGGGGACTAATTTTTTGAATGAGAAAATTAATGAATAAAACTTTTTGATGCATAATATGTTGTTATTATTATTATTATTTATTAAATTAAAACGGTTAAACCAATAACATTAATTTAAAATTAGAATTAGATTAGTATAAAATTTGCATTAGATTAGCATATAATAAATTATAACAAAAAAATATATATAAAAAAATAATAATGAGAATTACATAATTTTAAATAACTAAATCATAAGACACACAAAAATGAATTTAATTCTACACTTTCACAGAACCTGAGGCACTCTGACATGATATTATTATGTTGTTTGTCTAGGTATTTAAGTTCTAGTGGCACGCACAGAGAGTTGCATCCGTCACCGTCTCGAGCCCACGGTCACGTCACGAACGCCACCCGCGTCATTTGTCACGCCCGCCACTGATGTCCGCAGTCCCCATCATTCAACCTACAGTACCCTAATGCGTAGGTGGCTACATCACCATTTTCTTACATCGATCTTTACACTCAACCCGCAATGATTCTTCACACTCGATTTGCCCAGATAGTCAATATGATGAATGTGTCGTACATTTAATGTCTTCATTCGCATGTCGTAAGCGATTAAAATGTAGCCAAGTGATTGGGTTCGGGTATATAAGAGTATAATGTTTATATAAATTAAATGTTTTGTAATAAATGAAAAATGTCAAACTCTTACAGGTATTCAATTTTAATTCGTTCAGATATTCTAATTAGTGTTGGTTTATTATTGAAAATCTGTACAACCTTAATAGATAACATAATAAAAGAAGGAAGGCAGTATTTACCATGAACAAGGTTTTCAATCTTAGTTTGGTGACTAGGGCTTAATTAAACTAAAATGGTTAGGCCTTGAGAGAAAAAAATATATATTTTTTTTTTCTTATATTATTGATATATTATAATAGTAAAGCAGCAGAAATGATTTAAAAATTATCCTTTGACATATAAAAACATGAAATTAAGTCCAATCATTCTTAATTAAACAACCCATATTTACATTAAGGTTCTGTAGAAAGTTACTACGTAAACGATCAGGAAATATGTACTCTACAGTATATTCTTCATTCACAGAACACGAAAACTATTCGTCACCGTTTCAATCGCATATTTACACTACAAACGGATGGTGGACAAGTGACGGACAGGACATCCGTCACGCCCGTCACCGTCCACTCTAACCATTCGTGCAATCGATTTCCCATTAGCCACCTTTTGCGACAAGCGCGTGTTCCCCTGGGGATTTGTTCTGGTCTACAAGTTCAATGTTAGTATGTTAGTGAGCATAAATTATGTTTAGTAATAAAAACTATTGTGAAAATTTAAAAAAAAACTTTTACACTTGACATTCACATCATTTTTTGGCTAATAGATTTAATAATAATATGGTTATTTTTGCCCAATGTTTTTCGAGTGTAAGTAACTGTAAGTTGAATTTATGTGATTTTAACGCTACAAAAAACCTAATAAAACTTGACGAATACTGTATCAATTAATGTGCTTTCTAATTCTAATAATTTAATGAGTTTCAATATCATATTAATTAATTTAATTAAATTATTTATTTCATTTATAGTACATACACTAATTCTAATTCTAAAAAGGGGGTCCAGCGGTCTGCACTGGCTTCCCGTTGTAGGGTGCATTGTGCATTGCCCCCCGATATATACTTAACCCTGCCCCAGCCATCCTAGCTCCTTAAAATAACGGAGCAGGACCCTGGGTTGATGACAGCACAGTTCCAATAGTGTGCTTATTGACACGTTAGGTGGAGAGGAGTCCAATAACTTGCGCAAGCCTGTCTTGATCCTACTCTCCTCTGTCGCTTGACAGTGGATCACCACGTGCTCCACTGTTTCCTGGTCTAGTAGACAGCCCCTGCAGATATCTATGTCTGTGGCTCCTATCTTGAAGAGGTGATGATTGAGGTCACAGTGGTCTGTGATTATCCCTACCATCAGGCGAAGGTCTTCGCGTTTGTCTAACTTGTCTAACTGGGGAAACATTAGTTTTGTATGTACGCAGTCGCTACCGCGTTCCCACAGTTTTTGATGTTCTTTGTCTGTGAACATTTTAAGCTTACTCCTGATCTCAGCTGTTGGTGGGTTGGAGGTGCTGACATCTTTGGTGGTAGGTGTGAGTTTTGCTCCTTTTCTTGCCAGTGAGTCAGCCTCGTCGTTGCCTTTGTTCGAGGAGTGACTCTTTGTCCATTTGATACAGACCTCTGCCCTGTGAGTCTTTGTAGCGCATTATGACACTCCGCGATCGATCTTGACCTGGTGTCCTGTCTACGCAGGGCATTTATTAGGGCTGCACTATCAATAGTGAAAATCATTTGTAAGGGTTGGTTTGTGTCCCTTTCTGATGCTTCCACCCAGGACAGCAGTTCATCCGTGGCTCGTTGGAGCCCTAATGTTTCGGCTTGAAATGCTGTTGCTGTTTTTCATTAATGTGCTTTACTCATGGTAATGTTTTAAAGAAGTATAAAAACGACATAGATCCAATACGGTGATGGTATTTAGAAATTGGATTTTTATGAACATTAAGCTTGTTGCAATACGAATAGACAAAGCTGGGTGCAGTAAGTTTCAAATAATTTTATTGTTCCTTTTTCATACAAAATTTACTCACTCAGGTACTACTGGTACTTAGGACATACATACGCACAGACCAGATGCTTAGGTATGCTAATAGCTCTACCAGCCTGAATATAGATTGATGCTAGAACAGGGCCTTTACCACAACATCGAAATTACTTGTGATTTTAATATGTAATGTTCATGTATCGCTGTTTTTAAAAGTAGGATAAAGGAGTTAGTAGCGAATCAGAATTTAGGCAAAGCGTTTATACTTATAATGCAAAAATTAATTTAGTGAAATTGGTTCGAAAAATAAATATTTATTGTTACCGATACGTTGACAAAATAGCTACTTTTTTGTATCATGATGATTAATTATTAAAGGAAATTAAAATAAATTAGGTATGTTAGGTATTTATAATAATTTAAACATTGACCTAAATTCTGTGTACTAATCATAATTTCAGATAGCTTAATTCTTTATTTTTAAAGCTAGTTTAGTAATTTTAGTTTTTTTGTGTTTCAGCATTTCGTTAGTAGTTAGTTTAGTAAAAAAATATAATATATTAAAACATATAGAATACATATAGATAATAGAACAGAACTATGTCAATATATTATAATGTTCTTTACGGAAGAATATTAATTGGCTGATTAGTCAACCGTTAATTAAATATCTTAACACGTCATAGTACAGGCCCAGTACTGAGTATTTAACAAGACGTTGCAGTGCTTAGCGATACATTGTTGCGGTCTCCTTGCTTGAGGAGTTCAGCTCTGCACAATTGATGGCATGACGAGCTTCGAGCTGGCTGAGAATCTGGTTTTAGATGGGAATAGTTAATTAGGTAAGTATTTGTATGAAATTTAACCAGACAACTTGGTTTTAGAGATTCCGTTTTCGGCTTCGTCTTAGCTTTGTCGAGATAGAAAGTAGCCGTTTCCATTTTTCAGCTCATAAAATCAAATGATATTATAAAAATTTTGGTCTTGATTGACTGACTAACAGCTTACAGACTAAACCAGTGGAGGTAGAGACTTTAAATTTCGAGGTTATGCTCGCTAGGAAGAGTGAGCACTTACTAAAAAAGGACTTTTGTTAATTCGCAATGCAAAGTCGCGATCGTCAGCTTAGTAAAATAATAAATAAATAAGATTTGAACATTTCACATCGCCATCTAGCCCCATATCAAGCAGTTTTTTTATCTACTTTAGAACTATTATATAGATTATATTATTAAATTACATGAAATCTTAATCTCGGCCTTACTATTTCCTTATACCTATTTTTTTATGTGAACATAGTGTTAGATCCTCATAATTATAGGCCTGATCTCTTATCTTAGGGAGAGCGGTTAGCTCGTCTCATCCTATGTGTTACATATAAGAGATCTGAGATCGTATCTCGAAACTAGCAACACTCTCTCTCTAGTTTGTAATTTGAAAGGATTGAAAAAAAATAGATACTTTAACAAAGGTTTATTGGTATTAATTAATTATCCAAAACCTGATATACACACACATGCATAACAAAATGGTGACGAAGATAGGATGATTTATTAAAACTAAACAGAGAGTGTGTTGCCAGTTTCGACATCCGATCTCAGATCTCTAATAACACATAGGACGAGACGAGCTAACCGTTCTCCTTATGGTAAGAGATCACACCTGCTCATGACCAGAATAGTGCTTCACAACACTTTAATTCACATAGACCAGTGCAACTCTGCTAATGCGCTTGTTAGAATAGGGATCTTAAATGTAAAGAATATTAGTGAAATAATGAAAATAAATATAAAATTAATAAAATCATTTATTTAAATTACCAAAGCAATAATTATCAGGGCGTTTTTAGGTTCCATAAGTTTAAATATCTAAATATATTTTAACCATCAAGAAATCTTATCAAAATAATGCTAAATAAGTTATTTACCAAGACAAACCATTCCGTTATAGCATTTTATTGTCTACCTCAAATCACTATCATGAAGTTTTACAGAATATGCACAATTTATTTTAAAACTACCGCTTGTCTCGCAAATTATTACACTTGATGGAGTATTATCTACTTTTACGCTAAATATTTTATAATGAGGTTACAAGAAATAAGACAGGAACTACGAAACATAAAACTAGGAAATATTATTAGTTTACTATGAAATATTCAATAAATTTGAAACACTGAAAAAGCCAAGAAAATAGATGTCTAAAAATGTTTAGTTCTCCCAATTAAAAAGGTAGATACTAGGTAAGAGGTAGGTAGGTACATCACCTTTTTCAAGTAGTTATTCACTTTAGCTGCCAGACGAAGACTAGCCCGATAATGGACGCACAGCTGCTTTTAAAGCAGTCTCATTTACAATGAAGATAGTCTATAATGAACAACCGACTGAACTTATCCTAAAACCAATTTAAAAAATGAAGTTGTACACAATCCAAGACAACATTACGTTTCATTATACGGTAAAAGAGAATTATATAAAACGTTCCGATATCTATCAGTTATCTGTTCCCAAAAAATATGTTTGCCAAGTTTGGAGATAGATGGCGTTGTTTAAAATGTCCAAGCTTATTATTATGATAATTCAACAATAGATAAAGGATTTTAACGAACAATTAATAACATCAAAATTACAATACTTACTTCATAATAAATACCTACTGTTTACAATAATCTATCACGCTCGTCCACATTACTTACGCGTAAGTAAGAAATCCAGCCGATTACAGACCAAATCATGCATCTGATTGAAATTATCAATGATTGATATAATCTATTGCGAAGCAAACAGTTTAGCTATTATTGCTTAGGTACGATTGAGTGGATTAGTTAATGAGAATTTGCAACTGCATCTGAGAAAGACGTTATTGCTTAGCTGGTTGTGATTTTGCCTGTGAAGCTTGATGCTTCGGGTTCGATATCCGGCCAGGGTGAAAATTGATAAGCGTAGAACAAGTATGAGAAAGTATTAGATAAGATTTAACATATTTTGTTTTTTACTAATCAAGATAGAAAAAAAAAGTTTAGGAGTAAACGGAAAGGGAAAATATGCAAAACATAGAGGATTTGTTTTTTTTTAAATACTCTTTTTCTTTAGAGCTTAAATTTTTTCAGACATAAATTAAAACACGGAAAATTATTACAGATCTCAGATATGAATAAAAATAAAAGTGAGATTAATTTTTAGCTTGAAGATAATGTTTCTAAGCATTAAGGTCACTTTTGTACTATAAGTTATATTATGTGCAATAAAGAATTTTCTATATATGTAGATATGTATCAATCGACAATACGATAATAATTGTTACGAGATATTATTTCTCATTTTTGATACTGTCTGAAGATCGACTCTAAACTATGTAGTTTTGTTTACTATAACTCATCTAAGTAGGTTTATGCCAATATTTTAAACTTAATTGTACTAACAAGACAAGACTAACATTGAGCTATTAATCATACCACCTTAATTACAATGTCAAGCCGTCAAATTGCAATTTTAATGCGACCAATAAGCAGGTCGTAAATCCGTGTCTTGTACATCTGAGGCTCGATCACAAACATTTCTGACTCAATCAATTGTATCGTATCTGGTTCAGAGACGTCAATAGAGGGCCAGAATTTGCAATTTTTTAAGATATAAATAAACTTAAGTCTAATTTTAAAAGAAGTGGAGCGTTGAATTTGTTGAAGGATATTTTTGTTCTGGGTCTTGAGACAGATACGATACGATTCTTCTTCTTATTGTGTCACTGGTATTTTCGAAACACACACACAGTGTGGTGAAAGGATTTTAAGTGCGCCTCAAAATTGTGAATTTCGTGTACTACGATACCATACGATTGCGATAGTCAGAAATGTTTGTGATCGAGGCTCAGCTGAGACGTAGAGAGGATGCAATAAATCTGGCCACATTCTGCGTGGCATGTCTGAGGGGGGGAGGCTGTGAAGTGGGAGGGGGGGGGTAGTGAAGGACTGTCACGCCTTGGCTAATACGTCGGGCACTACACTCTTGTCACAGATTATTGAGTTAGAGTCGATTAAAATCAACTAGAGACTGTCTAAATGTATTTTTTCGACTAACTGACTAACAGACAACGCATACTGTGTGTCGCACAGACCAAACGACTGAATTTAGATTCTTAAAGGAATTCTAGAAAGTCAATAAGCAAATAAAGTTTGCCAGTTAGTAAGTAAGTTGAGGCACATTTGAATGTCTTTGTTCTGAATAACTGACTGACTCATAACGCACTGTGAAAAACACTGATTTTTTTTGTCCTGAACTCCGCATCCATTTGGGTTTGATACTGTCTATCTTGGTGTTCTATAGGAACACCGTTATTGATCTATGCCTGTCTATACTAGTTACTTTAGATACAGAACTTCAGTGTTTTGGTAGCGTTGTGTCATGGCACAGCGTGTAGCGTCGGCCGCGTAATGTCGGCCGCGTAGCCGGTCTCGAGAACGCCTACGACATGACAAACGACTCACGTGCACACGAATGCACTCTGCACGCTGTCTCAGGCTTTATGGGCTCGCCTGACAGAGATACACGTCAAGGGAATATTTTTGGACATAACAATAGATGTAGTCTGCACGCCTCAAGTAAGAACTACGAAAATATATGTTTTGTTGAATAATAAATCACTTAAACTATAATTTAGAATGTCTTAACGACGAACGCTGAAGTAGGATACCACCAACTTGTATTCAAACTCCTTTGTCATAGACAGGACTGATCGCTTATCTTCTGGAAAGTGTCTGGCTCGTTTCTTTTTTCCTAAACATAAAAAAAAAACTATTGTTTTATATTGGGGGACTTCTCGTCCTTTCTCGTGTGAACTAGTGGCCACTTCTGTTATCTGAATTTTAAGCTTTGTATATCCTCCACTACTATTTTGTTGTATTGTGAACTAACTACTCGAACAAGGACAACTAAAAAATGTATAGAAGTCTTTAAAAAAAAACATAATTATAATCTAGTCCGATTCTTTTTCTATTTTTTAAGTTTTAAAGAGTGGCCCAATTGTTTCCTATTGTAATTTTTGTAATGTAGATTGTAGTAGTTAACTTATGCTGTATTATTATTTTTTAATGTTAATTTATATTATTCTGGTAGGTAAATGTAAATAGGATATCGAAATCAAATTAATATAATATAGAAAAATCCAAAAAAAACTGTAGCATTTCTAGTTCATTCATAATATACTAATTCAGAAATAAATACTCTTTTTTTTTTTAAACATATTCAATTATTTTGAAGATCTTACTATTGACATAAAAAAGACATAAGCTCAGATAACAGTCAAACGTTCCTAAAAATACAATCCAGCGAGAATAAGGGCAGAATATTTGCAAGCGTCCCCCTCGAGTTTTCATTTCAAAACGCCACGTCCCCAGCTAAATTATAATCCCAAGTCACACCTACAAATTCTCGAATTACATAGCAGATATATAACTGAAATAAACCTGTCTGGGTGAAGGAAAATATCGTGGGAGCCACCGGCTTGCCACAGGTGCTATGCTATTTCTTTTGCTCTCTGCTCTCCGCTGTATTTAGGTTTTTGCGCTTTCTGAGACGTTTTGAGAGGGACTCGAAAATAGGGCTCTGCTGAAAAAGGAAGCTTAACGCTGTAATACTTTTTTCAATCCTGTTGTATTTAGTATTCAGTATTCAGTATTTTTATTGCAGTCAATAAGTCTTCGTTTTAATTGTTTACAAAGTTGACAAAGAAAATACTCATACATGAAATAAATATTCATAGTTAGGGCTCATTTATACTTACATATCTTTATACAGATTTATTTCAAATCAAATCATTGAAACAAATTCCAAAATATTAAATTGTAAATAAAATTGTTTCATTTGTAATGCAGTTGCACTACCTATTACCTATTATGTGACTGAAATTATTATCAGTTCATCTAACGACGCAAAATGTTTATAGCGGAATTATTGAAACGGCTGCGTTGTAACGGAATAACGGATTAAGCGGGTTAAAGGGCGTAAATTGCAGCTTAAGGGCCCCAGAGTATGATGCTGTGTTACGTGAAATAATTAAACAGAGGGCTTTTGAGATAACACGGTAAACAGCACTGTCTGCAAAACATTATAAAAGGAGTTTTGCTTTGTTACGTGTTAAAAAAAAAAATTAACAAGTTGTAGAGCAATGAAAGTACTTAAGGGTAATCCTCAAGGCAAATTTCCATACAAAATGTTTCGGACAAATACTCAAAAAGTACGCCGTATTATAATAATTTCTTCACACTATTCGTTTCGTCTATGTTTTCCAATTGTGTCAACAAAAAATAGTAAGGTTTCAGACTTTAATTTAGATTATATACGTGTTTTTAAATTAGTATTGTTAATTTTGAGTATTTGTCCAAAACATTGTAAGGAAATTTGCCTTGAGGTTTAATTAGCAAAAGTTTGTACCGACGAAATACGGATTCTTAAAATGTTCATAACTCTTGGACGCTAATCGTACATATTTTAACTACAAAAGGTTTGTTCACATTGATTCTTTATTTTGAAAAAAAATTTACTTAGGCTTAGTTTCTGTCGTATGAACCTTATACCTATCAAACCTCCAAAAAAGCTAATAAAAAAATAATTTAAATTTTGATTCTTGTAAACAAAAGTAATCATTGTTCTGGTCACGATTTCATGAACCAAACTCTTGCAAAAAAAACTTGAAAACTTTCCAACACATGTTTCCAGGAGATTGGCTTAAAATTTCAAATTCCCAACCAGGCCCCGGGGATCAGTAGCAACGTCTGGCAAACAAAGATACGTTACCGAGATCTTAATTCTCTCTAATCCGAGTAAGAAGGCGAGGTGGACATACGTGCACCAGCGACGTGACTGGACTCTGATCATGAAACAATGGATTCTGTTTTGAAAATGTTATATTTTGGAAAACCTTTTATGTCATAAGCGTTTAAGGCGATATGAAATGGCAACGGCAGAAAAGATTGCGGTCGAAATGCAAGACAGTGATAGCGCAATTACACGCCTTACCCCGAGGGAAGAGGTTCGAAAAATAATATCCTTAAAAAGTTTTTATAAAAAGAAATCCTTTTCCATTTTCAATGTTACAAGTACCCGCGTGCGTAACGACTATAATAATTAAATTATGAAGGACTATCCAAGGACTCTTAATGAGTGCATACTTCTTATTTAATGGTTATCAACTGACTTAGATATCATATTCTGAAAAAAGAAAGTAGGAGTAAGTGAAGTACGTAGAGATTTCATCTCTGCGATCCAGTGGTTAGGCCAGGGCAAAATGACAGGGGGCCGAGGGGGGCATCACATCTAGCTCCCCAGCCAACCTTTACCTGCACGTGGTGGCCCTGCTGAACAACAGAAAAGGTTTTGGCATTGAGGGGCTTCTCCGTACGTCCTTCTGTATTAGCAGAAGGCGCAGCGGATGAAGCTGGGCGGAGGAAAGCAGTTGCAAACTCCGCCGGTGAGGAGTGGCTCGAGGAGCTGTAAAGAGGTTGGGCGTAGGGTGACGCCAAGGACGGGACCTATCCCTAAATAGGAATCAAGCATGGAAGCGGCTAGGAAAAATAAACTACCCCAGGGGGGTACCGGCGGCTCAGCCGTCGGAGAATCCCCCCGTGCTTCGGCACGCTGCCCCACGTATTCTGGGGGGGGCACCAACCGCAGAGTGGCGAGGAGAAGTAAGAGGTGGTGCAGGGAGCAGAGTGAAGAGGAGTGTCAGCTGGTTGAGTCTGATGCGATCTCGGTGAGCTCCAATCCCAGCTCAATCGTATCGGGCTCAATGAGCAAGCGCAATTTGCGTAAAAATGAGGTAGGGGAATCGGACGACAGTGTTTCGTCGGCCCCATCAAAAGTGTCATCAGCTCGGAGAGGGCGTGGCAGAACGGTGATGACAGGGACTGTTAGGACCGGAGAGGACGTGGCGGGCCCTAGTGGAGCCCAGCAGCAGCACGGGCGTCAAATCGACGCCTATCCCGCTCAACAGCTGCGGGAAACAGAGCGGTTTCAACGTGCTTTAGACGAGCTGGCGATGGGTCCAGGTACAGAAATGTACTGTGACCCGTCGGTACCTGGTAGCGGCAAGCCGAAACAGGCTAAAAAGACTTACGCCCACATCGATGGTGAGGCGCTATGTGCGGATGAACTGTTTGGCAGGGCCCTTGAGGCGGTGGAGACCATTGAATCGGAGTCTCAGAAATCCAGAAACCTTAAGGGCTCGGTCAAGAGTGCAATAGATCAGTCGCTAGTTGTATTGAGAGACATCATCGACAGTCTAAAGACGCGTACTGTCGATGATGAACAGAGGCGCCTTAGGGCTGACAACGACAGACTCAGCGAAGAAATAGCCGCCGTAAAAATTGAGATGGACGCCATCCGCAAGAGCTTGGAGGAAAGCTCGCAACCGATTGCAGCTCCGACTCCACCGCCTTTTCCGGTCGAAATTGAAGAAGTGGTGCGGGCGTTAAATATCTCCCTTGGAGAGATGGTCAACGCCCGTTTTGCTGGCATCGAAGACCGACTTCTACCGGCCCCGACTGTTCGACCGCTATTGGCAGCCGATAAGAAGAGGGGGCCCCCGGTTATCGTGACTATACCCACGGCCGCTCCTGTCGTCCTATCCAAGAATGCTGGACGCAATTCCGTGCGCTCTACTAGCCTTGAAATAGCAACTTCCGTCGTCGATGCAGATGGGTTTACGGAAGTGGTCAAGAGAGGGCGTAAAAAGAAGCCAGCTCTGGCTGCTCCTGCTGCACCAGTTGTGGCTGGCAGTTCTGAGCCAAAGCCTTCAGCGGTCTCAAAGATTGCAAAGCCTCCAAAAAGAAGAAGAGGGAGGAACCTTGGTCTTCCAAGATCGTCGGCAGTCGTTGTCACTCTCCAACCAGAGGCTCTGGAGAAGGGGGTGACATACGCCGATGTTCTGACGAGGGCCAGGGCTAACATAGACCTCGTTCAGCTGGGACTGACGGAAGGCGTCAGGCTAAGGCGTTCAGCAACCGGGGCTAGGATACTAGAAGTCCCAGGTGCAATGAGTGGGCCGAAAGCAGATGCGCTTGCGGAGAGGCTGCAGACTGAGCTTGCTGAAGTTGCTCGGGTCGCACGCCCCGTGAAGTGCGTAGACCTACGCATAAGCGAGCTGGATGACTCTGTTCATGAGGAAGACATCAGTGCAGCAATTGCTGCCACGACAGAAACAGCCCTTCGTGACCACATCAAGGTCCGAGGGATTCAGATGGGGCCCAGGGGTTCGGCTTTCACGATTGTGAAGTGTCCCGCCTCTGCAGCTAAGATCCTGCTGGAGAAGGGCAGACTCCTTGTGGGTTGGAGTTCTGCTCGGATCCTTGCCCTGGAGGCGCGCCCGTTGCGATGCTTCCGGTGCATGTGTGTCGGGCACACGCGGCCGATGTGCGCGTCGGTTGTGGACCGCTGCGGGATATGCTTCCGCTGCGGCAAAGACGGGCACAAGGCTGCGAATTGCACAGCGGCTGCGCCCTGGTGCGTCGTCTGTGCAGACGTACGGCGACCAGCCGACCACGTGACTGGGAGCAGGCGTTGCAACGCCCCCGTCATCCGGGGTAGATTGGCGGTCATGGGTCAGTCTCCCCCGGTGACGGCCCGCAACGCTGCGGCGGAGCCAGTTGGAATGTCTGACTAGGCTTTTAGCCTAGTCATAACATTCCAACTGCTACCAAATGTCTTTCGCTACCGGGCGTGGTTTCGACCGCGCCCCGCACCGATCGCACTGGCGGTAGAGCGAAGGAGGGCAGCTTAACTGCCTTCTACCGCTCGGAGGTGGTCTGCGGGGTATGGGTTGGGGAGCCCATCCCTGCATTGCACAGGCCATCTTAGACGAAGGATATCCTTGGTTCCAGGAGGTCCTTTTCTCTTTGGGGAAACAGAGGAGGTCCGCCACAGCGGAAACTCGCCGACAGGCCGCGGAAGATTCCGAAAGGGTGCCCGCGACCTGTTACTAAGGCGACTGTCGGGAACTCGATGGGTTTTTAGTCGGTATTCTGCCTTTTGGTGGTGAGTCCGACATACCCTCTGGCCTGTCCCAGCCTGAGGGATGCATAAATGCATTTTCCCATCGTTAAAAAAAAAAAAAAAAAAAAAAAAAAAAAAAGGGCAAAATGACAGACAGTCAGACAAATCATTTTATGTAACCCTCCTAATAGTATAAAAATTAACCGTCAATATTATCTTTTATATATCCTCAAGTTAACACTGTTATAATATCAAGTTTCTACTATATCGTTAAGTAATTAGTAAGCATGTAACGCAGCGACTTCAAATTTTAACATATCGCCATATAGTATAATATTTAGATCTTAGTTACTCCTTTTAAAAATGTATAGGCATGCAATTTGTATGATCTTACTAAAATCTAAAAACGCAAGTTTGTAAACATGGATTGATATAATGTAGATGTTTATTCGTGGAGAAAAACATAGGCCACTTTATTTTTTAATACTACACGTTAATATTTAATTGCAGAGAGCAGCTTGTATGTAAATAAATATTATATATAGTTGAAATTTGTCATTAAAAATTAAATGAGCTGTCTAGATACCTATCCAGCGAAAAATTAATTTGAGTATGATTCTCATAGATATGAGATTATTAATATGGTAATCTACATATCCAAATATTTATAAAAATTTGTAAGTAGACTAGTACCTACCTACACCATTTTTTTGCAGTGATGTAAATACTAAATGTAGAACTTCACGTTTCAAAATACACTCCAAATAAACTAGCATCCGAGTACCGCGTGACTCACGTAACATGTTGGTAACTAGATTGTGAAGAGCCAAAGACTTACACTTACAAAGTGTAATGCACTTAGTTTGTCGTAAAATTAGTGGAGTGTTTGTTATTTGTTTATTTTTAGAGTAATTTTGGAGAAAATGAATTTTGTTCTTCCACTTTTATATGTTTTGCAACCGACTTCAAAAAGGGGGAGGTTATTATCAATTCAGTTAAATATTTTTTTTTAAATGTTTGTTATTCCGGAACTTTGTAGTTTATAAACGGATATGAAAAATTAAATGATATACTTTCAGATTTGACCCATAGAAATTTCAAGAAAATCGGTTCAGTACTTTGGTTTTGAAATTAAAATTTGAAATGAAAACAAGTAGTTGAAGTAAACAAATTTGCGTATTCTGCTTCCCTGTGACTTTTCACTATTTGCCTACGGTCACTAGAATAGTCCGATTGAAGTCGGCTGTTGTATGTTTTTGTAAAACCTTGACTATTTATGCAACTTTACAAACAATAAGTAAACAAGATTATTTTTTTTAAGAGTGAAAAGTTCATTTTTCAGTGCCAAATGAAGAACAATAAAAATAGACGGTTCCAAGATCAAAAATTAAGACATTTAGAATATACAGGATACGCGTTTAGGCTGTTAAAACTACAGAAACAAACTTACATTATATTTATTAGTAGGTACCTACTTACTTATTTTATACTACATACAAATACCTGAAAATACTTATTTTTATTTAAATATATATTATTCCTTATATACCATGACACACAAGCTTTTTTACAAGCTGATTGATGGCGTTTTGAAACGCAGGCCTGTGAGCGTGTTAGCTTTTGGAAAGGATTGTCAACGAGCAGATTGTAAAAACGCCGATGACATCGGGCAACTTTACACCCTACAAGCGAAGTCGCTGGCGTGTAGCGTGTAGAAAAGCCGTGTGTCATCGTCTATTACAGTCAATCCAGCGATTAACGTTGGAAGCTTAACTTATAATGTAGAGCTATCTATTGCCAAGTCAGCACTGTAATCAAAAGAAACTATGAACTCTTTATTCCTCTTCCATTCAGGTTTCTCCATTATTCCTTTAAATTAACTTAAAAAACACTTAACTGCAAACTCACTCCCGAATTCGATACAAAAAGCTTAAAGAGCCGACGTTAAGTGAATAAGTGAATAGTTAAACTCGCGTTATATTTACATAAACCGAACATTAGCCCAATGGTGCAAGCCATGAGGGAATCGCTGGATTAAGGATTAATGGACCATAACGATGCCTAAATTCAATGATAAATAATAGGATGGGAGCGGATTAATATTTGATTTGGGAGATTCTCTTATCTTGTGGTATAGGCTGTATTTATGGACAGAATACACCTTCATAGAATGTTGTGGAAGCCAAATTTTTTCATCTCAAAGGGAAAGGTACAAAATACTCTTCATACTGGACATTGACATTCAATTGGCAAGTGTGTTGGACTGCTACGCCGGTGTCGCGGGTTCGATTCCCGCTTCAGGACAAGCATTTGTGTGATGAACATCGGTGTTTGTCCTGAGTCTGTGTGTTTCTATGTATTCTATGTATGTATTTACCAAAAAAGTATTGTTTAAGTATTCTATCAGTTATCCGGTTCTTATAGGAGAAGCTCTGCTTAGTTTGGGGTTAGATAATGTTGTGCAAAATGTCCAAAATATATATTTATTTATATATTTTTTGAAAAAACAAATAGTCGAGTGGCAAGTTCGTTGGACTATTACGCCGAGTGTTGTGGGTTTGATTCCCCTTCAGGACAAGCATTTGTGCAAACATCAGTGTTGGTTCTGAGTCTAGGTATTTTCTATATATATATCTATATATTATATATTGAACCTATGTATGTAGGTAGGTATTTAAAAAAAATGATTATAAGCATTCTAAAATGATATGAAATAAAATTTGTTTGCCACAAACGAAGGTAAATAAAAACTTTTATGTTTAGAGATATACAGTCTACAAATATAACTTTCCTTAAAGTAAAAATGCAAGCCACTATTACGGCGACAGTGGAAGGGCGTGCATTCTTAAACTGAAATATCTCTACCTACAACTTATAGATCAATTAATCAGTGATGCTAATTTCAAACTTGATTCAACTAATGTAAAGCTAAGGGGAACTTACCGTCCCTTGATCCTATTCTACCTTGATAGCCCACCCCTTGCAACTAGGGAAAACGTATTCCCCTAGCTTACGTCAATCGCATAGTAAATGATTGAAGTAGTAATATTGACTTAAATTTGTTAAGCTACCTATAAATAATGATATAACATTTAGCACTACCACATCTCCACAATACGCAAGGTTAGCTGGATGAGAATTCTAACTAGCATTAAGTTCGCCTATGTACTTGTTTTTTACTTTATGCAATAAAGCATTTTCTATCTATACGTGAGAATAAAATGAAAATGAAAATAATATATTTATGCGGTCTCGTAGATACAACTTTATTGGGGACCAAGTACCAACCGGGTTGCAAGTAATTATGTAGGCAATCAAAAAAATAATTCATTCCATTATTACAGGAAGTCAATTACATTATTTTTATCTACTTTTCCTAAAAAAAATACTTAGATTACCTTACAATATAAAATTACTGGTCTTCTTTATTGTCGTGTAAAAAGATAAACAATACAAACACATGCAAAAAAGCTGTCCTCCTTAATTATTGTGAGTTAATCGTCTCATAATAATCCCACTATTTGTTATTATCCTTCTGCTTGTAAATGTACTATGTCCATGACCGGCCTCTTCTCTGCATGACTCTGCGAATGTATAACGTAATAGAATAGTCTAAACGCTATGTAATTGCCGTCTTTCAACCGTTTTCTTTGTTCGTTGTGTAGTTGGTTTTCTGTTTTTGTGTGCTTGTGGTTTCAGCGCAGTTTTTTCAAGTATAAGTGGTAATAGGGAAATGGGATTGCAGTTTTGCAAATGTCATATTTCTTTTGAAAATTCTCAACTTTGAGTGTATTTTGAGTTGAGAAACTACTAGGTATTGAGGATAAATTGGAAAAACTTAGAAAAGGTAAAATTAGGCTCTTTTTATTTTAGCATAATAACAAAGTATGTGTGCATTGAAACACATGCTTAACGGTGAAGGAAAACATCGTGAGGAAACCAGCACGTCAAGAACCTAAAATGTTCGAAAAACACGTGTCAAGTGCACAAAAGAAGCCTCTTTGAGGCACACTTAATCCTTTCACCACACTGGTTCGAAAAAACTAGTGACACTGTTTTTCGAACCAGTGTGACCGGGGTTCTGCTGTTATTTTTTTAAGTGCATAAAACTAATTGGATGTGTTAAAAATGAGGTATCGATTGATTTGATTTTTTTAAAAAGTGTTAAAAATCTAACATGGTATTGTTATTTTCGCAAGCGAATTTTCGTTTCTATAAACATTATATTATTATATTATTAGTTATTATTAGTATATTAGCTTGCAATATTTTATATTATAATACAAACTGAATCTTTATTTCCTGTTTCTCAAATGTGTTACTATCCTAAATGAAGGTTGCTTGCTGAATTAACGTAGCAACAGCTGCAAAGTTAACAAAGGCATTATAGGGGTGTAATGTCGTATACGAACCTACCCGTTATGTATGTAATGTTGTATGTAACACCGTGTAATGTACTGTTGAGTAATGAGGGAGTAAAGACGCGATTTACACCCTTGTCACAAATTTACAAGCTAGTTATTGTGCAAGCGTCATTTTAACAATTTACAATAATATTGATTTTTGACGTGAAATCCGCCGCGCTGGCTGAAAAAAATTACGTTATTGTCCGGTAACGCTGGTATTGTCCGGTAACGCTCATTGTCCCGTTACACTGGTAGTCACGTTAAACTATCGTTCGTAAACCAACTTATCAGACAATCAATTTTTTTTTAACACAGTTTTAAATACTGAGCTGAATAATTTCTAAGGTTCGCACTGATCGTGTTGAAGACAAAGATGGATGACGGTGTGCAAAAGCCTTTTTTGATAAATTGGTAGATGTAAATGCTTGGTCCATTTGGAAATATCGTGAATGAGCCAAAACACGAGTCTGTGTGAGTGCAGATTTGCTTTTGGCAGAGCGTCAAGAATGCAATCAATGTTTGTTTTAGAGAAAGCCAAATGCAGAGATTGAATTTTGGCCTACTTCATCATCAATTTTATTTATTACGATAACTAATGATATAAATACCTACCTATTTTTTTTACGTGACTACGTCTAATTATTCGATGAACGCCGGTAACGCTGTCATTGTCCGGCAACGCTCATGGTCCCGTTACGCTGGAAGTCGCGTATACATAACACAAAATTTTGAAGATAATTTAAGAGTTCCATATTAATTAATTTCATACAAACTGATAATCCTTCTATAACGGATTCGATACGAATACGCTTTACCAAAAATTTTCGTGTTATGGGTTTAAGTATCAAGACAACGGAAGTCATTAATACCGAACTATACTATACCCAGAGTCCCAGACACAATAATCCCAAAAAACGGATTCCATACGAATGCGTACGTCAAAAATGTTTGTGATAAGTACAGGCTTAAGTATCAAGACAGCGAAAGTCATTTATACATTTATTCAGAAGGTATTGATGAGTCCCAGACACAATAATCCCGAAAACCGGATTCCATACGAATGCGTTTGTCAATCATATTTGTGATATGGGTTCAAGTATCAAGACACAGGAAGTCATTAATACCGAACTATACTATACCCAGACACAATAATCCCGAAAACGTCCCGATCGACTATACCGAGAGCGGCGCAAAGTCGCTCTACATATTCAAAGTTTAATCCCCATCAGCTTTCCTCTTCTTGCGATGTACACTTAACATTTAACTTGTTGTAACTCAATTGTGCTGAGATTTTGAATTTTAAGGAAGTAGGTACGGTACATACTAGCTATTTCCGCGAATTCACCTAACGGTATCAGGATGGTTGTTTTTGTCTTATTCGGGTAACGAAACTACATCTATGTTAAACTATAGCTAAATCGACCGAAACCGAGTAACAATCATAAGATTATTCAATTTAAAGGGTTAAAATTGAATTTCAGATGTAAAGTTTATTATTTTTTAAATTATGGGCAAAATTTAATAAAAAATATGGATTAAGGGTGAAGTTTAATATACAGAGGGTTAATTAAATAAAATAAATGAAAATAATGAAATAAAAATATATGTTGATCCATTAAAATAATTATTTTTAATAGAGTTTTAAGAGTGTTTCGATCACGATTAGATCAAGTTTGTCGAAACTGGAGTGAAAATGTTTTAAGTTTTATATCAAAGCCCTTAAAACCTGTATGAATCTTAGATGACCCTTACACGGACGCAAGAAGCTTGACCTAACATTGTCAGACCATTTAATAAACAGATTTATACCTAACGCAATAAGGTTTGAAATCTAAAAGCATACAGGCTGAAGGCACTATATTCAAAGTTTATACCGAGTCGGCTCTTCTTGCACGAATTCAGTACAGTGGCAGTACAGTTTGCAAGTTCGATGCAATGGGTTTTTTGGTTACTTTAAAAGGCGAGCGATGTGAACGTAAGATGTGCTAACTCAGCTTTTACATAATATGTTTTTTTTATAATAATAATAATAAATTCTTTATTTTCAGATAACGAGATCCATTCTTACATAAAATCTACAACATGTTAGGAACACAAAATATAAAAGAACACATAATACAATTAAAAAGAAACAATAACAGTTTTAACCCAATGACAAAGGATAGGACAATCAAACTTATCATCTCATAATAACGCAATTGAATCAGTTAACTGAAACTAGAAGCTGAATTCGGTCTCTGAAAGAGGACGTTGCACATGATTAGATTTTTGACACTTTTTTTTGGTTTTATGACACAACTATTACCAAAACGTATTAAAACATAGCTCATTTACCGAAATTAATCAAGTTTTGGTGGTTTTTTTGTCATATTTAACACATTTTGGTCCAGTACAGCAGCCATCTTGGATTTTTTGATATTTAAGCCAGCATATTAGCTCTCGCGTGACCCAGACGAATCCAGTATTTATCAAAATCAAACAAAATCAGGGTGTCAACTAGTTTATCATAAAAAGAGCTGAAATAACAAAGCACATCGTATAATACCTAAGTCGGTTTTATTTACTCACATAACTCAAGTTAATTAGCTTCAAACTTGAGTAAATGCTGTTTAGTTTTCAGTAGCTAAGTTGCATCATCTCTGAGCTACGATAAAGTTCTCGTAATTAACACGGTCGCACGTCACCACCTGTTCTGCCAAGCATTTGCTGAGGTAAAGCCAAAGTTATAGGTTAAAAAAAATCTAAGAAGCTTAAAGTTTATAAAAACTGAAAATTTTGCTGTCAAAACATTATCGCTATTCTTGAATTTTGATGATACTTCCATTAATCGTCTGATAGGTGGTTTGGTTGAAGCAAAATCATAATTCAATAACCAAAAAATAGTCACATCACTTTGATATTTTAGAAAAAATTAAGTATGTGACCTTGTTTTAGCTCTTGTCCAAATTATATAATTTAGTCACATGAAGTTGAGACTTAATGCCAACTTGTACTGCAACTTGCCTAATATTATTAGTAGTAGTTGGCAACTTTAGTATAGAAGTTTAGGAAATACCTTTGAGCATCTACTTAGTGTCTTACTTGGTTCGAACTGATGCAAGTGCTTTGATGAACTAAATAATTGTTTTAGATATTGTGTTAATATGCACGAAAAAGCGTAGGACGTAACTATGTTTTTCTTTATGTGCTTATTTATTTTTGTCAATAGAGTTGGTGGCACATATATTATCTTAATTTAAAAACCTAAGCTGAAGTGACGATGACCTCCACAAAGTATTTTACAGAAATCCATGTTGGATTCCAATCTTACAAAGTCCTGTAAAATTTCGGAGTGAACGTTTCATAATAGCTCCAAAGTAATATGAGATGGAACGCGATATTGCATTGCATTTTTCTGAGACGAAATGAAATCTCATGTGCTTGTAATTTTGCTGGATTCATCCCATTTTCTCTACATTTGAAGAGCGACGTTGGCAAATGAACGCTGTTTCTGAAATTTTATAACCGACAATAATGGATATTGTACTTTCTCAATTCGAAAATAAATAAATTTGAAAAATATTTGGTTGATTAAATCCATAGAAACTTTATCAAATACGGTTCAGAAGTTTAGTTTTAAAACTTGAATACTAGGGCATTTCACGATCATGGTGTTTTGTAGGTACCGTCTTTTAGCTACAAGGGTATTCTGATAGGTACCCTTAAAATCGAGATACCTGAACAAAACATTTCGTCCAAGTAAACGAAAATACATATTTTGCTTTCTTATAACTTTTCAGTGGTATTTACAGTCACTAGAATACTAAGATCGGTCCCAATTGAAGTCGTTTGAAGTATGTTTTTGTTAAAACTTTAATTTTATAGGATCATCTTGTTTTGAAGCTACATAGCTTAATAAATAAATAAATAAATCAAATTTTATTTCAGATTGAGATCCATAAAATACAATACAATTAAATTAAAATTAAAATGTCACACAGAAAATTAACACAAACAATTTAAATGAAAACAAAGAATACCTCATGACAAAAAGAAAGAAAACCAAAAACAACACATTTTACACTCTAGGCATTTAGTATGTGGTACACCTTAGGTATGTGGGCAACTTTATTCAATTATAATTTCTATTGAAAATCTATTTATTTATTGTGTTACCAGTTTATTAATAGGTTTAATAATCGCCATCCAGTGCCTCATGATGGCAGACTGTAAGTTGGTGGCAACATCCTTCAGAAGGCCGTTGGTGCTTCCTCGGATGCGGCTTACCAGGGATGCAGTTCTATTTCGCATTATTGCATGAAAGTCGTTAGTAAGTAGTTAATGCTCTATAAAAACTTCGTTAATAGATTAATCTATGGCGTAACCCCGGGGCTTGAAGCTCGAAGATCCTTCAAGTAAACATTCCACCCTACTTTTTAGGCAAAAACCCTCGCGTAAGTACGTGACTTGCAAACTTCACCAAAAGGGACTTTCCCGAATCGTATAAAGGTGACATCTGTATAGCATTGTGAGTGCTAAAAATTTTTAAAAGTAAAAGGCTGCCCGTGGCTGCGCCCGCTTAGTATTGGCACTTAGATAGTTTTTGTCTTTTACCAGTTTCATCATCATCATCATCCGCAGCCTGACTTGACCCACTGCTGGGTATAGGCCTCTATTTGCTCTCGCCACGCTGCCCGGTCCTGTGCTAAGCGAGTCCAGGTTCGGCCCACTGTTCCAGGTTTTGCCAGTTTACTGCAGGAAAATAACAAAAAGTATTATAATCCTTGTGATTATTATTTAATAAAAACGACACACAACTTGCGAGTGCCGATTTTACAGGACTGAAGAGTTTAAGTTCTAAATAAGTTAAAAAAAAATTGGTATGTATATAATTTTTGGTTCCAAAGAGTATGAATAAAAGCGCAAAGCGCACGCGGTAAATTTATTTAAAAAAAAGCTTAGAAGCGCATGGGTAAGTACTACTTACACGGCTCTCTTTGAGCCATTTCGATTAATATTTACACCACAAGCTTTTTAAAATAATAAGTTGAGTTGTTCATGATGACGTGACTACGTCTAATAAATCGATGAACGCCGCCGCGCCGGATGCATGCACGAAAACGTTGACGTCATTGTCCGGTAACGCTCATTTTCCGGTTGTTTGGGACAAACCAAACATACAGTGTAATTATAGTAATCATAGAGTAATAAGATACAGCATTTGTAACACTTACGAGAATGCCATTAAATTATTTGTGTTTAGGGCAACACTTAAGATAGTATAGTTTTTCTAAGATAGCAATAATTTTTCTTCCTTCTCTAAACTAGCGGCTTGTGAACATTTTATTTTTTACTTTCAAGAAAAGTGAATTTAACAAATATTAAAACGCTTATTTCTTGAACACCGGTAACGCTCCTTGTCCCGTTACGCTAATAGTCACGTTATACTATCGTCCGTAAACCAACTTTTTTTAATTGGGTTTCTCCTAAGATAATGTATGAATATGTACTGTTTCTCCATTATTACCAGTTAGAGGCAGAATTTCAATAATTTTCCCGTTACGGCTACAATTTGCTTTCTTATGAAAACTGAGAATACTTTCCTCAACCATCTCCATCGCATTTCCTTTCATAAACCTTCGCAAACTCCCAAATTTACCATCACAAAGAATATGCAAAACAACCCGAGTGTTTAATAAACGTAACTTACTGATTTAATATTGTTGCATCATTCTGTTTTAGGAGCTACGCATTTAATAAAGTAAGGCTGTGTAAGCATTGTATAGGTCATTTTTAGAGTTGCGTTACTGCGTAAGCATTGTATATCAACGTTATATAATGAAGTTGCATTACAGCGTTAGTATTGTACAGTAAACGTAAAGCTTTTCGCCCTTATTTACTTCAAAAAGAGTCGTATTTGGCAGGGTTAGGCATATTTTTGTCATCGGGTAAAGCGTCGATGTCACACGGCCTTTTTACACGCTACAAGCCAACGAGTTTGCTTGTAGCTTGTAAACTCGCCCAGTGTCATCGGCTTTTTTACAGTCTGCTTGTTGATAATCCATCCCAAAAGCTAATTCGCTCACTCGTTAGCTTTTAAACTAGCTGGCTTGGAGCATATAAGCTAGCCGTGCTTTTGAGTATTTTGATATAGTTGGCCTGTTCCTATATTCGACAATCATTCAGTAATGACTTAATTACTGACCTAATTTTCATAGCAACAATATCAGTAAGCGTTAATTGACGTGACTACGTCTAATAAATCGATGGACGCCGGCTACGTGAACGAAAACGTTGACGTCATTGTCCGGTAACGCTTATTGTCCCGTTACGCTGTCAGTTTTATTCATAAAAGTATGCAACTATTTCATCAATGTTTTGTTATGACGTTGTCACGTTAAACTATAGGTATGGTCTGTAAACCAATTTAACAGATATATATTTTTTCAGTTGTGCTGTTTTATTTAGCTTGATATAGCCATTTAATAAAGCCGTTAGGTACTGTTTTTTAAGTAGGCATTTTTTATAATGTTGCTTTACTTTTTCCATGAGTCGTGTACTGATGAAATTTGCATTCATTAGCCGAGTGGAGTGCGACCGTGGACAAAATGTCAAGCGGTTCTTTATTTTCTACTCTCATGTTTTAAATGAGGTTTTTTTTTTAAATTAAGCATGCAAAAGCTCTGTATTACTGTAGCAATAACACTTTTTCTTAAATATCAAGAACACTAGTAAATAAATCATTCTAACAACCGACCTCAAAAAAGTAGCAGGTTATCAATACGGTTGAATGTTTTTTTTAAATGTTTGTTACCTCAGAACTTTATTGTTTATGAACCGGATCCCATAAGTTTAGTAGTTTAGTGTTTAAGGGTAATCCTCAAATCCGAATTCCATACAATAAGTTTCGGACAAATACTCAAAAAGAACGCCGTATTGTAGTAATTTCTTCAGACTTACTATAATACGGCGTACTTTTTAAGTATTTGTCCGAAACATTTTGTATGGAATTTGGATATGAGGATTCCCCTTAAATCAAAATAACTGAAAAAAAAGTAGTTGAAGTGGACAAAATTGCTTATTTGGCTTCACTGTGACTCATCAGTGGTGCATACGGTCACTAGAACAGTCCGATTGAAGTCGGTTGTTGTATGTTATTGAAAAACCTTGATTATATGGCAATAACTTATAATTTTTTGACAGTATCAATTTATAATCATTATTTTCTTTGACCAGATGCCCCAAACCTAACGTTTTGTTATTCTATTAGAGCGTATATTTTAGATTTTTGTATAATATTTATATTATCTTAACACTAAGCTAACGAAAATAGTTAAACCAAAACAAAACATTTCAACACAAACCATTTAGAAATCTCAACGTCTGAGACGAATCTCTGACAGATTAAACGTAACATAAAACACGGACTTTAGGTCCGCAATAAAACCCTGGGTTCGTCTCCCTTTCACCCCTAATAATCGAGTTTACCCATCCAAGATGTCGCCACGTCTTTTGTAAAATAAATTTGAAACAGAACGAGCACCAGACGGTCGATTTTAAATCTTCTATCCTTGATATTGGCGCCCCATAACCCTTTCTCAAGTTTAAATAGGAGTTGGAGTAAAATTTATTTTTAGCAGTTTTACTAACTGGTTTCTATTACTTTTTTTACTTCTTGGTAATTCATGGAATATCTACCCCTCCGTTAGCTTAGAGTGACATACAAATTTAATATGAAAATTTACTTACTGTTTTATTTGAATATACTGTGGTTTAACTCTTCTGAATATCTTGCAGACTCCGTTGAGTGAATTAACATACAGTTTACGACAGTTCAAAGAAGGTCACTGTAACTTAATTTTGGTAACTGTGTGAAGCTAGCTACATCATTTAGGGAGAATTTTAAAAATATAAGTATTGTGTACACCAAAATTTGAACAATATTTCTAAAACACACCACGCGCTATGGCATCATTGAAGATACATTCGCAAATAATATGTTCAATGTATTATGTCAGACATGTGTTTTGCAATAAAGATTTTTATTATAATATAATTGATTAATAATAATTGATTGATTCAGGCGTTACTTTGCGGAAATCCATAAATATCACCGTATTTATACCCGTTATGACGATGAGTCTAACGGGTATAAATACGGGCCGGGCAACGTTGTTTATTCACTCTCGTTTCGAACTTCGGCGAGTCCACACCTCCTGATGATGCCTCGTGTAGAGGCGAAACACGTGTCGTATCTTTAAACTTTGGTTTTCTGTTCGTTGACTCTTTGGTTTATAATATAGTAATATGTACTAAAGTTCTAAACTAAGTAGAAGTAAGGTTTTAATTAACTTAACTTAAAAAGTTAAGTTAATTAAACCTGATTAATTGAACCTTTGTTTAGAAATCAAGCGGATTTATTACTCAATATATTTATATAATTTGTTGATATTATAATATTATTATTATTCTTATATCTATCCGTGCGAACCTGTAATTGGCTCATAAAAGCTAAACCAATATCTACCTAGATGTAAAAGCAAAGTCCAGTGACGCAGTAACTGCCATCTACGGCGGACTG
Organism: Lobophora halterata; assembly: GCA_932526365.1. Lineage (NCBI taxonomy): Eukaryota > Metazoa > Arthropoda > Insecta > Lepidoptera > Geometridae > Lobophora > Lobophora halterata. The sequence continues at coordinate 1,269,032 of OW052007.1, forward strand.
CATTAAACGTCCATCCGAAAAAAAGAAAAAAAAGAAATGTAAAAGCTTTTGGTTCTACAATAAATAAATAAATAAAATATGTTTTGTTTAAAGTAATTAGACATCCCATTTTGCGTAATTATTTTTTCCCTCTCTGTATTTCTATATTTTCCTTATAAAAAAGTTTTCTCGCTCTGAGTATAAAGTAGTAGTATAAAGTAGACATCCAAATTTTAATCAACATTATTTCATTATAAAACATTCACACTAAACAACGCCAAAAAACGAACAAAAGAAGCACATGAAACTTATCTCTGAATTTCCTTCAGCACAGAGCTGGTGTGAAATTTTAATGAAACTCAACTGAGATAACTAAAATGTATCCTTTTTCCGTCAGACGAAAAGAGTTAAAGTCCGCTTCGTTCCGTTGCCAATTTAGAAGCAGACTTTCAAGGGTAAATAATGATTTTTTTAAGATATCAATGGAAAAATGTTAAAATAAAACACACAGGTTTGCTTTTACCTCGTTTATATTAAGGGGAATCCTCAAATCCGAATTCCATACAAAATGTTTCGGACAAATACTCAAAAAGTACGCCGTAATATAGTTATTTCTTCGCACTATTCGTTTCGTCCATGTTTTTTTATTTCGTCAACAAAAAAGTGAAAGGTTTAATACCTTAATTTAGATTTTATACGTGTTTTAAAATTAACCCTACTAACTTAAACAACTAAAATCAAAAAACATGGACGAAACGAATAGTTTGAAGAAATTACTATAATACGGCGTACTTTTTGAGTATTTGTCCGAAACATTTTGTATGGAATTCGGATTTGAGGATTAGCCTTCACAAGTCGCTTCTTGTTTGTCTGTCTGTTCTTCTAGGTGGAATCTTGCAACTCTAATTTCGAGCACTTCCCGATTAGCTATCTGGATAAAACTTTTCTTTTTAGCTCACAACTTGATGACAATTCATTCTAAAACGATAAAAACTGTTCTATTGCGTAAAAGAAGCGAGATAGAGGAAAAGCATAAAAACGTGGTTTTTATATTTTAATCCACATTGTTTGTTACAAGTTTAATAGGTAGGTACAGCATGTATGTATTTCACTTCTCTAGGAAGATCATTTTTTCTCTGATTCTCTAGAAGCAATGATTAAAATGGACGCATCGATAGTGTGTCTATTTAATGATTTCAAGTGGACGCTAACTAACATTGTTTTTGAAGAATAGCATCGGTTACATATTGTTGTTCTAAATAATGAACTCGAGGAATATCTATTGAAAACGAGTGCTTACCCATAAAACTGAGACTACATACTCGCAAATGCTATAAGCACATATACAAATCCTTTTAAACGATTGTTTCATGTACGGGATTTTAATGACAGGCAGTCTAATGTGGGAAATTCGTTTGAAAGAATTTCTAACCAACCTGTGTGCAGTTTTTTTTAGGATTTAATTAGAGGTTTTACAAAATGTTGTATGTAGGTATGTTATTGTTATGAAGGTTAACTTTTCATCCAGAAGAATTTCGTTTTTGACGTTGTACGCCTAATAAATCGATGAACGCCGGTTGCATGCACGAAAACGTTGACGACATTGTCCGGTAATGCTAATTGTCCCGTTACGCTGGTAGTCACGTTAAACTATAGTCCGTAAACCAACTTTACAGACACCCAATTTTTTTCATGTTTAATTAACCGTGCGTCAAGTTAAGAGGATATTATTTAACCACAGACTTCTTCTTTTTATCGTGTCACTAGTTCTTTCGAAACAGTGTGGTGAAAGGATTTTGAGTGCGCCTCGAAGAGGCTCCTCTCGTGCACTATAGACAAAGTAGGTATAGTGTTACCACAGGTATAACGTTCTCACCCTTTTTTCGTTGACTATAACTCTTCTCGCTGTGACAAGTCGTAATGTAGTAGCGGACCACTTAAACGTAGAATATCTCTACTTAAATATAAACGTGCATATTTTTTAATAAATCATTTTTCTCTTCTATTTGAAAGCGGCTTTGTTGTGGAGTACAAAAAGAGTAATGCACAGTCATTCGTCTCGATCGAAAATTTCATTTGTTGGCAAGGGAACACCGGAGAGCTCTTTGTGTCACCCACGGAGGTAGCATTAGTTTTAGGAAGGCCGAATCCGTAACTACGCAGGATCAAAACCAAAATTTCGCCAAATTCTGCAGTCTATCTGCGTGTCTTTTACCTCAAAATGTTAAGACAAAATGCCTCGTTTTTAGCGTCGCCAATTACATTGAGGTATTTGATAAAAACGTGAATATGACCCAGCAAAATGGAAAGTACATATTTTTGGACGATAGATACGCCTTAATTTGGTTGAATGTCAAATAAATAGTTATTATTAGAGGGCTGGCAGCAATCTCGGCCAAAGAATAAGCCTCGCAATAAAGGAGGCAATGCAGCCAGTATCCTCGGTACGCTGCCATCGGGTATCGAGTTGGAGCAGTTGTGCTACCTATAGATCGTTTGCAACTGTCTATGGATGGCTAATTGTTTGCTTTTGTAAATTTTGAAGTATAGATTGTTGTAGTTAGCTTATGCTGTAATAAAATAGATGGTTGAAAATTGTATTGTTGCTCAACATAGATACAAAATTTGTATAGAGCGTCAGTTTGAAATAATAGCATTATTTTTAGTTTATATTTAGTTACCCTGTAGTGAGGGTACTAGATACGAAAAATCTAGTGCTTTACTTATAGCGATGTAGAGATGACGGAAAGTGGTAATGGCAATTTATTGATGACAAAATGGCAGACGGTTGGTAATCAGTGGTATTGTATAGAATTTACAGCAACATTTTTCAGAGGAAATACAGATAAGAGAGAATAACAAAACTGATTTTGTAACTAAAAATATGTCAACAAATAAACAAAAAATGTTAACTCTACATTGGTATGTTTTGTATAATTTTGAGAAGTTAGATTTTTGTTTTAAACTGAACTGAACTGAAATTTACGCAATATCTCACAATTCCAACTATTTATTGCCGAAATAAAATGTTTTTCTAAAAATGTTTCCAGCAAACAATGGCATCTACGTAATCGATTCGTCGCCGTATTTGTACAAAAATTGTTTTTGTCAAACTTTTGCGTTGTAGTTTTATTTCGTAACATCAAATTGATGACCGTAATATCGTGTCTGGCAACACCGAGTACAACGTCGCGTTTGATGGATGGTGTTGCCAGACGAGACGTTTCAATTTAATCGCCACTTAAATCTGAAACTGAAGAAAAATGAAGTACTGTTTTTTATTTTATGAGCTTTTCTACCCCTGCATAAATCCATCTAGATATGTATCATGTCTTTTCACTGTTGAGAGTCCTATACATCCATGATTCTGTCATGACTCATGAGTCACAGTAGTGCTTACATAATAATTTTGACAGAATCACTAGTTATTACCAACCTTTCACCACACTGGTTTGTAAGAACTAGTGATACGATAAGAAAAAGATGTAATAATATATAATGAATAATAATACATAATGAATTATTATGTAAGCACTACTGTGTTGTAGCTTGAAGCGCTCTGTAGTATGAATGAATGAACGAGAACTATTTACTGTACCAGGAAACTTAAGGATACACATACAAGATAATTAAGTAGTGCGCTGAAACTGTTGATGAAAGAAATAATATATAAATATTATTTTACTTTAACATACATTTTATTAAAAAACTTTACAAAGTAATTAAGGTAATTCCGTCGTTAGTAGGTACTGACAATTCCCCCAGACCATGGACCAAGGTCGCAAGTTCAATTATAATTAAACTTATGTTTGTTATAGCTTGATTAATTGTTAAAGTTTATTAATTACTGTTATCTTGTAACTTCAGTAATGGATTGCGTATCTTGCGTGATGTCGTCCACATACTACAATGATTTATGGCCCATCAGCGCGACTATTTGGTGGAGATTTCGGTTTAACAACTGTTAAAATTATTCGTATTCCTATGGCCTTGCGTCAATCGGTACCTATTATTGATAATAATTTAAGTTACATAGTTTGGCAAACCCGGGTAACTAGCTCGCCGCAGCTTGGCTCGGGCGCCGCACTCGCGCCGCTGTCACTCTGTCATTTTGTAGAAACCCCAAATTCTGACTGCACAGATACCCCTTTTGCATCGCCCATTTAAATATTTTTGGTAATTAAAAATTGGTGGTGTATACATTCGATCTCAAAACTATGGTAAGTTCAGTCAATTTAATTATATGCAGCTAAACGCAAGCATACAACTTAACTCCGTTTTGACGTAAAATTAGCTTCACCGCTCCCATCACTCAAGGTCTCCCCCACCCCTTGGGCACAAAGCGACGGATGCAGTCTCCCACAAACTTCCATGGAAGGGTTTTATAATTGTTTTCCTGCACCCGCCGAGAAAACGCGTCTAAAACGCAAGAGCGCTCCGCTTTCGTAGACCTTTTGTGTTGAAACCTAATTTTTAATTGAGATTCATTCTCATGCAGACAAGTTTCATTCGCTTCAAAATTAATACCTACGTACTCTTTTCAACCGACTTCAAATAAGGAGGATTTTCTGAATTCAGTTGAATTTTTTATGTTTGTTACCTCTGAACTTTGTGCTTATAAACCTATTTGAAAAAAAATTTTCTTGTTCGAGATACTTTTAGGTAGTTAAAATAATTTCTGTACCGTGAGAATTCGTGTATAGCTATACCCACTATTAGTAATTTTCATTAGTTTTTAAACCCTCTCCAAAATAAATTTTACATGACAAAAATGTACAATTTATTATGTTTTAATCTTCTTACACCTTTTAAAAATTCCTAAAACATCCCTAAGAAACAACAAACGATCTATCATTCATTATACTTCAGCAACTCCTGAATTTCTTTTATAAAAAATTAACCCATTTCGTAAAAAGTGAGTGACTTAAGAGAGGAGACAAAGGCTATAAATTTCGTGAGAATTTTCTTGAAACCGTACTGGCTGAGGACAATGACCCCTCCGCGTTGACGGCCAGTAATCCTGGCTCCTCTTGGCAGATTAATGCTGGTCCAGCAAGATCGCGTGATGTTGTTTTTTGTACTTGTTATTTTTGGAAAAACTTGGAAAAGTATTTTAAAAATTTATATTTTCTTAGCAGCGAGACAGTACCTATATATATTGTTAAAAATATTGTATTGCAGCATCAACTATTTCGCAGCATTGCTCGCGTGATATCGAGTTAGAAAGTATATAATTTTCTAGGTTATACACCACAAGTTTTTAATTACCAAAAAAGTTTAAATATGCTATGCCAATGAAGGGGTACTACGTTGTATCAGTGCAGTCAGTATTTTTGGTTAGAACAAATCAACACAACGACAGCGGGGCGAGTGCGGCGCCCGAGCCGAGCTTTTGCAAGCTGGCTCGCGCTAGGTGAAGACAACCACTCGACAAGCTTAGTGGACGTCCTCGGCTAGGGAGAGTGACAGTCTGCGAAAGAAGATTGCAGGTAGAAGTTGACTTCTCCAGATTTTTTAGGATAGAGCAGCTAAAAATGTATAAACGGGACATGTGTTGGTGACGACACGATTGGTAGAGCGGCAACTGCATTGGACTGCTACGCCGAGTGTCGCGGGTTCGATTCCCGCTTCACGACAAACATTTGTGTGATGAGCATCGTGTTTGTCCTGAGTCTGGGTGTTTTCTATGTATTATATGTATGTATTTACAAAAAAGTATATATCAGTTATCTGGTTCCCATAGTACAAGCTTACATAATTTGGGGCTAGATGGCGATGTGTGAAATGTCCAAAAATTATTTTTATCATTGTTGTGACACCATCCTATCTCTCAACCACGAGCAGAAAAAATCAACTTCACGAAAACTTTTTGTGAAAATCAAGTTAATCGACTGCCAGTCTCACTATTTTTCTTTCCCATTACCGAACTAGCCAGAACTTGTTAGAAAACTAATTAACCGATGTACTTTGTTTCAATGAATTGCACAGAGGTGTCGAGTGTCCCGCGGGGCGCTGCTTCGCTGAACTAAAGGTTAAACTACCCTGCTGCATTTGAATATTTGCATACTGAATGAAGAATATATTGTAGGAATAAAGTTTAAATTTAAGTTCAATTAAAAAAAATAATGGATAAACAATATTACGTTTTTCCAGTATGAATAAAGACTATCAAAATCTTTCGTAATCAATAGCAAGTTAATATTACTAAGGCAAAAGTTTGCGAAGCACAAATGGGTCGATCACGCCCAAATTACTGAACCGGCGAAACGAGTATTTTAATGTCGGTCCTAATAGTAATCTAATAATAATTTAAAGTTTCTTATAATAAATGAGATTTAAAAAAATTTTTTTACCGTAATCACCGCATTTATTTTTTCAGTTTTTATTTCAAATACAATGTGCTTATGCGATTTTCATGAAATTATCTATGGAAGCAATCTGAAGACTGATATGAAAAAAATATTATTTCATATCAGTGAGTAAACAAGTTTTATTTTATTTTAATAAAAAATAATAAGTAACACAATTTTTAACCCATTTTGCATCTTTTTGTGTAATATGTACAACCAAATGAACCAATTAAATTGAATTGAATGTAGTCATCATTACGCCCATTGATCAGAGGCCCGAGGCGCTCATTAGCACAGCAGTAACTCATTGTAAGCTGATTGGTTGAAATTATTATGACCATTGACCATCCACAACGTTTATAAGTAGTGTGTTGAATAGCAGGTTTGATTCCCACCAAGAATAATCAAAGCTAAATCCAAATCGCATGGCGAATGAACAATGGGCAAAGGCCACCACAGATTGGTGATGGCCTCAAGGGATCAAACGCCCTCGCGACCAAGGCGCAGGTAGAAAAATGAGTTAGATTTATACAAGGAGGACTGGTCCACACAAGCACTTGACAGAGAAGACTGGATAAAAGAGGGGAGGCCTTTGCCCAGCAGTGGGACATGTCAGGCTAATATTAAAAAATAATAAAAATAAATGCAAAATGCCAGGCCATCTCATTTATCCTCATCAACCTTCACCATTGCTGGAAGTAGGTATTTTATGAGACGCGCTGCTGAGCCCGATCATTGGCTTTTCTCAACAACCTGCCACTAGTGCGCTGATCATCGATTTGTCCATCATCATCAATATTATATCAAAGACTTGGTCCTAACTGACTGACAGACAACGTCCAGATGAACGTAGAGACTTGAAATTTGGAGAATATGTTCGTTAAGACCTTTAGTGGAATTTAGTTAATTAGCAACGCAAACGAAGTTGCTAGTATTATACACCACAAAATTTTAATTACCAAAAAACTTAAATGGTCAATGCAGAAGGGGTAATACGTTGTATCTGTGCACTGGCAGTCAGAATTTTGGGTTTAGTTTAAAAAAATAAAAGAATGACAGCGGGGCGAGTGCGGCGCCCGAGCCGACCTTTTAAGAGCTGGTTCAAGGTACCCAGGTTTGCCAAACGATCGAACGAACTTAAATTATTATCAATTAAAGGTACCACCTGACGCAAATCCGTAGGAAAACGACAAACGGTAACAATTATCCAATTTTAATCAAATTTATTTTGACAAAAATTCGACTTAATTTTTTCAAGTTTTTTTGCCTTATATGTATTCAGTAACGGCAACTGACTATGCGTCTTTTTTATCTATGGTGATTAAAATTGTAAAACATGTAAACAAAGTCGCAGACAGACACCATATGCATGAAAGTAGAGTAAGACGAAGAAGAGTGACGCGAACGTGGCTCTTCACGCCCTCAGCTCTCGAGCACTTGCCGCGTGGGCTGAGTCGGGGGTAAATATTGTCTTCAGACACACATTTCTACTTAGAAACGATTTAACGCTAGGTACCTATAAGTTATCAATCAATACATATAATAAAGCAAGAGACCCCGAATTCTTGTACATATGTTTTTTTTTCCGAAGATAGGTGCCGCCATGTTTTTCAGTTTTCTACTAAATTCAATGTTTGAGTGGGTAACAAGAGGGACTGAAAATGTGCAAGTATTGATTGACTTGCTTAGTACTGACACTTTGCTATTCTGTGACATGTCTTTCGCGGGTGGAACAAACAACATCGACAACATCACGTAAAAACTACTGAACGGTATTTGACTGAGACATTACGATATCATAACTTCTAAGCCCGAAAGGGTTATAGGCTATATAATATTACACTACATCTCTTCAACGGGTAGATATAGAAGTTTAAAGTTTGTATGGAAACAGTTTTCTTAATGAGTGTATCTATCTCAAACTTTGAAATTACGTTCTAGAAACCCAATAATTAGATACGGGTTTCATCGATTTTCAAAATTAAAGTTAAAATATGTAAAAGTACGGATTGAAGGTGTTATTAGACCAAAAGTTGAATGAACCTGTCTCCTCAGGTAAACACGATATGTAATTGAAATTGCATTTTTATAATCTCCGAAGATATATATCGCCATGTTTTTCCGTTTTCTACTAAATTAAATATGTGAGTGGTTAAAAAGAGTGGAACAAACGACATCAGGGCCGGCTTAACCTATTGTGCAGGGTGTGCATTGCACACGGGCGCACGGTCCTAGGGGGCGCCGAGTGCCACTCGCCGCGTGCACCCTGGGGCGGCTATGGACACCCTGGAGATCGAGGGCGCCCGCTGGCGGCCGCGGACGCCCTGGCGATCGTGGGTGCGGAGGCGGTTGCCGAGCGCCACTCGCCGCGGGTGCGCCGGGGTAGCCGCCGAGCGCCACTCATCGCGAATTTCCTGGGGCGGCCGCGGACGCCCTAGCTGATCGCCAGGCGAGTGTTGCTCTGCGATTTCCAGGTCAATCAAAGGCGTAAAAAATTTGCGGCTCGCTTCGCTCGCCGCGATCAGCTTTATTAAATTGGATAGTTTTGGGTCCAGATAACGCGATTTGTGAAGCGAATATTTGTGCCTCACTGTGCTCGCCGCGATCACATATACGCTGTTGTGAGTTTTAGTATCCTTGTAGAGTGATTTTCAGGACTTAAATTTATATTTGGGTGATTTTGGGTCCTGATAAATTTTAATATTTCCTAGATAGATAACCAAAACACTGAAAAATTTGCAGCTTGCATCGCTCGCCGCGATCACATGTTGGTTATTGTGATTTCCCCCCCACCCCTTACTAGAGGGTGCTAGGGTAATGATTGCACGCGGGCATACATGGGCTAGAGTCTTTCTAGATCTTTTATCAATAATAAATATAAAATTAAACGACAGAAATCATGTTAGATACTTGTTCTAAGAATGAATAATACCAAATTTAAAAAAAATAAAAAATATTAGTAATAATATTGTTACTTGTTATTGAATATGTTATTTTATGTGACACGGGCAATCCTTGTAATAAGTAGCTTATCATTTAGGTACCTACTTTTATATGCTTTGAAATATGTGTGTTTAAGTATCTACATAAAAAACTTTATTTAAAAAATTAAAACTGGGCTACCTTTTATTTTAAGTACATTTTGTACAGCATTGTCAAATTTTGGGACACGATTATAAAACAAAGTGTATTTTTATAGTCTCTTACGAAATATAACTACAAAATAACGCGAAACCTCTCCACTTATTCACCCATCCTCTATCAGCAAAGAACCCATATTACACCGCTGACGTCACCGCTGTAACGACCACTCGGTTTTCAATTACGCCGTAATTGTGGCCGCTATAATAACGGAGGCAATTCCGTCGAACGTAAATAGCGTTTGTTTTTCTACTGTCTGACGGATAGGGTGCAGTCGGTAATTTACATAATTCACCCTGTGTACGGCTTGGCTCACCCTTGTTGGTTGAAAACTCAAAGGTCAAATCACTTTTTACACTATATTTTGAAGTGATTTCCGCGCCCATATGGTACGGACTAATGCCAGAATAAAAAATTATATTATAGTGTTACATTGAATACGTATGTGATCGTGTACTATTTACCCAATTTTTTGTCTGCATGAATACTGATATCGTACAGAACAGTTTATTGAAACCGACCCAGCGATTGATATCATATATTGATAAATTATTTCAAAGCACTGAACCACCTGGTTCGTCCACATGTCGTTTCTATGTGCATTATTGATATGCATTGTGATTGTTATCTACGAATACAAACTCTAGTTTTAAACAAACCTTGGATAGGTAAAATGTCGTAAGCGCCTTGGTTGTAGGTACAATACCTTTAAGTTCTCGTTGCGTTTTTTATAGGAATGGAAAGGTAATTAATTTTAGGCAATAATAATGTAACACATAAATAATGTCATATTATTAAAAATATATTTAATGGAAAAGAGGGTTTAAATTATATTAATATCCCTATCAATTTATATAAATTAATATTCCTATTTACAATTTATGTATTGTTGTCAAGAACATTATAATACATGCATTGTTTTTAATAACTTGCTAAACTCACTCACTCACTAAATAGCTATACGTAATAGTACGAGTAAATACATAATATTAAATAAAATAAATATTTTGGACATTTCACACAACACCATCTAGCCCCAAACTAAGCAGAGCTTGTACTATGGGAACTAGATGCTGATAGATTACTTAAATACTTTTTTTTTATAAATACATACATAGAATACATAGAAAACACCCAGACTCAGGACAAACACCGATGTTCACCACACAAATGTTTGTCCTGTGCGGGAATCGAACCCGCGACACCGGGCGTGGCAGTCCAATACACTTACCATTCGACCATCCGTGTCGTCAAACACACTTGGTGACTTGGATGTTAATTTTAAATAATAATATTTGGTTATAGAAGTGTCGCTTCCGACGTTTTTTGTAAATGTGGTGTAAATGACAGTAAGCCACGGAGGCTAATGGATGGTTTTCCATGCCGCATAGTAATTTTCAATTAGATTAGTAATTTGTACTCTATTTATTCTAGTTAATTGGTTGACTGCCATTTGTTTTGAAAAAGAGCTCTAATTATTCTGTTTTGTATTATTAATGAATGTGGAAAAGGGTAATTGTACTCATGGCTGATTGTAAAAAATTATAGAAAAAAAAATCGCTTGACAATATAACAACTTAATATGTAGATACGTTTATGTGTACGTATGTGACATTTTAAATGTAATTGATTATGAATTTATCAATTATATTTTTGTTTCAGGTATGTAACAAAATTGCGGTTATTGAACCACGGTATGAAAACATTTTTCAATAAATTTTTTTCAGTGAAAAACTTAAGAAGCAAAGTTACTTTTGTATCTAGGGCGTATTTATATAAAGTGGTCTACGAAATTATTTAAACTTAAATCCGAGGCGAAGTTTGTTTAATAACTCCGTAGAGTGTTCGGTACCACGAGTGCTAATTCACTTGAAACTCATATGTGGTAAAGCGAGCAAAACCAAGTGATAGTGTTTTTCAGAAGAAAATCAGAGAGTACAAGATACTAGAATCATCCTTTTTCTGCCCTTATCCCACGTAAGTGATGGGTTATTCATACATAAAAAAAACTTAAGACATTATTTCATTCTTATAAATTACTAGCTTCACCCGCGTGCGACTTCGTCACCCATGGAAGAATTGTTTATTGTCGATGTCGTTACAGGGCCGACTCTAGCCCATGTTGCGCCCGTGTGCAATCATTACCCTAGCACCCTCTAGTTAGGGGTAGGGGGGAAATCACTCTATCAGGACCTTAAAATACAATAACCAACATGTGATCGCGGCGAGCGATGCGAGCTGCAAATTTTTCAGTGTTTTGGTTATCTATCTAGGAAATATAAAAATTTGTCTGGACCCAAAATCACCCAAAAATAAATTTAAGTCCTGAAAATCACTCTACAAGGATACTAAAACTCACAACTCAAAAATGTTTTAATTTTACATCTTGCAACACCATATTGAAATTCACTTAATCACAATCAAGAATCCTTTGATTTGACTATTTTATAAAAGTGCCTACCGAATTACTAAGTTTGCAAAACTTTCCTCTCGCCTGGGGTTAAAAATTCAGCGGGGACAAATGATTTGCAGATTCCACCTGACGCGTCCCTAAGTGTTTGAACTTGTATTTGGAAGTTCGGAAGTTTTGGGAACAGTCAGTCAAGGCATGTAATTGACACGTAAATCTTTATCTATTGTTAAAAAGAATGAATTTAAGAACACGTTGGGGTCAAAAAAACAAAATTATTGATCTCAAAAACATAGTTTCATAGTTCATTTATTCATAACAAGGTTTTTAATGTCAAAATAATAAGTATAGTGCGTGTAGTATTATAGTTAATATAAGAAATAGAGTACAAATCATATTGTCAAATAAACAATACAGTCACAAAATTACTAACAATAATAAAGAAGAATTATAATTAATGAATCATTATGTTCGTCTTTAATATTATTATTTTGTGCCGGTTTTTTTTTAAATAACCCTATTTAACGTGGCTTTTTATCAAAATTAACTCTATTTCAAAATAAGAAATTAATTTTTCCGAAATAAAAATGTTATAGAAACGAGAATAAAAAAATCAATTTACAAGGTAAAGGTTTAATTTTCGTGTAAAATAAACCGTTCAAAAACCTATCATTATACAATTTGCATGAAGGCCATTGAGTGTGGTCCAATAAATTACCGGCGATTGATTTATAATTTCCATCATTTGCCCAGTCAGCTGTACTACGGGAATTGGTTTTCATTTACAGCAAAATAGTACTGAAAGGCCGTTTAAATATTCACTGAATATCATGTAATGACGAAATAGACTGTAATTCAACGAAAACCAGCTGAAATCGGGGACTTTGTGGAATATTTTATCAGTAGCTGGCGGTAGCAATTGAAACAGAATATTTAGAAAGGAGTACCTATTTGGCAGATACTATGCATAACGTACTCCGCTAGAAAAAAAGTCGAATATTTGTCAAAATAAGTTTGATTAAAGTTGGATAACTGTTACCGTTAGTCGTTTTCCTATGGATTTGCGCCAGGCGGTAGCTTTAATTAATAATAATTTAAGTTTTATTCATTGTTTGGTAAACCCGGGTACCTAGCTCGAGCTAGCTCGCCGCAGCGCGACTCTGTCACTCTGTCATTTTGTAGAAACCCAAAATTCTGATTGCAAGATACAAAGTAGTACCTGCATTGCCCATTTAATATTTTTGGTAATTAAAAATTGGTGGTGTATAAGTCAAGGATATAAAAACCCTTAAAGATTACATATTAAATGGCAAACCAAAACCCTTTAAGAAATATGTAGAAATCATTTTTAGAATTGATAATCTGGTCCAAACCATTATTAAATGATGCAATAACTTCTATTTTATTGATAATTTATCAATAAACTTTGAAATATTTAAGCTAGCTACATCAATCTATTTTATAAAGTGTATACAAAAGGAAGCAATTAGGCCAACTATAGGCCGTTGCAATCGATCTATCTAGCTCAACTGCTCGAACTTTTGAAACTAAGATATGAATTTCCGACCATTTTCCAGCACGCTGAATTTTCAGAGCCACTTTTAAGACTGATAAAATTCAAAAATATTTACATTCCGCCGTCATAGTGTTTCAAAAGGTGTTTTAATAAACATAATAACCGAGCCATCGCAGAGATTGAGTCGTTAGATGTAGTCATTATGCAAATCCGTGCGCCGGTGAATTTAAAATTTTCCTTTTACGCTTATTTGATTAGGGCGCACAAATTGTTTCATCCCTTGGGTTTGTTTAGGTTTTAGTATATTTTTTTTTTATCTTGCTTAGTACAGTAATTATTTGGAACCAGATTTGGAAACTGGGAACGCTTATGGTTTTACTCCGGTGGTAGTCTGTTTAGATTTTGTTATTATGCTGTTGGTTGGTTTAGTAATTATTTGGTGTTCCAAACCAGATTTAGAAAAAAATTCACACCATAACGTCTCATTATTTTGGAAGTCTTTCAGATTTTAACCCTAGATACATTAACTGGGGATGTCTTAAAACAACATTAAGCAAACTTTGTACTAGGCAAAATTAAAATGAAATTCAGAAAAGGGCCTAGTGAAAATCTTCATTTAAAAAAAATTGCTTTAAAAATTTGTACTACAAATTGTTTGTACAGTCTTCTTCTTCTAATCGTGTCACTAGTTATTTTTAACCAGTGTGGAGAAAGAATTTAAAATGCGCCTCGAAGAGGCTCCCTTCGTGCATTTTATTACGTTACGTTTGTATACTTATTAGATTGTAACGGGTATTCATCGCACTCACCTCATATCCTGACAATCTAATAACTATGTGTGATAATCATGAAAGTCTACGAAACACAATTACAAAATGTTTAACAAAAAACCCAGGAATAGCCACAATTTTTGTCGAAGGGAATTATGTAATACAAAGGAATTATTCCCATCTGTCACCCAGCTCTGTCCGCTTAGGGTGACAGATGGGTCAATAAAGTTATATCTGTCCCCCTTTTAGTAACAGGGTGACAGATGGAACTTTTAATTTAATAACTAAAAAATACTGAAAATTGAATTCATATCTGTCTCCCTAAAGATCCATGCTAGCACATTGCTCTCAGAAAACTGCGTCACACGTCTCCAATAAAAATACTCCAATTTATTTCACTCGCTCTCTTTCATTGCCAAAGTTTTCGGGAGAATGAGCGTGCGACAATTGAAAATTTCCAACTCCTTATAATATTTTTCGATTGCGCACCTGAGGATATCTCTATAACCAGTTTTACTGGGACCTGCATTGTTCTTTAGATTGCGTGTTTTATGTTTTTTTATGTTCGAAATAATATGTAAGGTACTCATTGAGTTGTTCATTTTATTTTGCTATAGGACTTTTATTTGTCCTACCAATTATAGTAGTCAGTTTTTTTTTAAAACAGATACTTTACCTCATTACCACATTTCGATTTTCAAAAAAGCCATGTTGGCTGAAAAAAACTGTGTTGGCCGGGTGGGAGGTGCCTTGTCTTTCGATCCTAAGTTCGTGGATTCGACCCGGTCGTACACCAATGGATTTTCTGTTCAAAATCTATCTGCATTAAAACACGTGCTTAATGGTCATGGAAAACATCGTGAGGAAATCGGCATGTCATAGAACTTAAAAGTTCGAAATCATGTGTCAAATGCACGAAAGGAGTCTCTTCGAGGCGCACTTGAAATTCTTTCACCACGCTGGTTTGAAAGAACTAGTGACACGATAAGAGGAAGACTTTTTTCAATTACAATATTCCTTAATAAAAGACAAAAGAATGAAAATTCTCCAATGAGCTTTCCAATTCATTGCAGCACTTATAATTTTGAGAAAACGTTGCAAAGAATATCGTTAACAATACATATTGATTTACCGATATCTCAGCTGCAACAGCTTTTAAAAATGAGGGTAGATTTAAAATTTTCCATTCAACGAACGTTACGGGCAGAATAGACTTGCTACGCGACGAGACGTCAATTTAGCGGAATATTTTTCACAATCGTGAGTAGAGCATAGAAGTATTAAAGTATAGAATAACAATGTAGAACATTGAAAATGCGACCAATAAAAGAAGCCACATTGGCTAACTTCTAGTACATTTTGGTCCAAGCAAATTTTCGAAAAAGAGAAGTAACAGGACTAGATAAATATTATAATACTAGCTAGTACCCGCGACTTCGTCTGCGCAGGTATCTTAATAAATTGTAGTCTATGTTATTCTGATGTATAAGCTATATTATTGTAAAGTTTCATTAAAATCCATTCAGTACTTTTTACGTGAAAGAGTAACAAACATCCATCCATCCAACCTTACAAACTTTTGCGTTTATAATATGAGTAGGAAGTAGAAAGTAGAATAGGATGTTAAGGCTTTTTCATTGTAAAACTTCATCGTAAAAAGTAACACACAATATATGAAAATGGAGATAGTTCAAATTTATTCACAAGGTGTCTGAATTTTTTTTTGTCCTTTCTTACGACTGGGTTTTGGTTTGATACTGTCTATCTATTAGAACACCTTTATTCATCTATGGAGTAGAGGTATATTGTAAAGCTAGCTTTTGTGACTGCCACTTCGGTATGCAAGTATGAATTTCAGATAGCTAGGCTTTCTTGGCGCTTGGGGAGATTTTATGAAACTAGTATAATGTTCAGGTCTATATTTTAGATCTTACGGTAGCTATTTTTGGCTATAATTGATGAAAAATCATGTACTTTTTCGCTATTTCATGCTTTACTTCTCTTAAGTTTTATCATACTTTCAAAACTTCAAGTCCAGTGCGCCACCTAAATAAAACTTTATCAGAACCTTTAATTTTATCTATATAAATAAATTAATATTGTTTAGACTTTTCAAACAACGCCATCTAGCCCTAAACTAAGCAAGCTTGTGTAATGGGTATCAGATAACTGATAAGTATAATTTTTTTTTGTTAATACACTAACATACTTAAACAATACATATACAGTAATATTATAATTACCAATAAAATGTTTATCTGTTTACACGACCAATGTATACATACCTGCAAAGAAAACACCCAGACTCAGGTCGAACACTGATGGTTATCACACAAATATTTGTCCTGAAGTGGAAATCGAACCCGTGCCACCGGCGTGCCAGTTCAACACACTTGCCACTTTACCACCCGTGTCGCCAAATATAAATGACACATTTACAAAACTTGGAACCTAATTCACGTAGTGTCATACATATATGCGAATCAATATGAGCGTAGAGAAGCTACAAGGAATACAAACGTATCCAATATTTTATGTAACAAACACAAGCAGCTTCAACTGATTCAGCGAACAAGCAAGATTAATTAATAGTAGAAAGTTATTACCGTCTGTAATACCGACGTTTTATCATAAAAGATGTAATCCCGCCCTAATCCCTGGGCGATACCGCGCTGCGATATTACACTGATGGTGATTGAGTACAACAGATTTGTATGGCATGTTTACTTGGATGGACGTTAATCAAAATCCAAGGTAGGGTTTTGTAATGAAAAAAAACTCGATGAAAATTTTATTATAATTACTGTTTTAGTCAATCATATGATGAATATTTGAATAAATAATGATGTTAAAAATTACAGTATGCACAAACGTGTGTCCAGACACACGTTTGTGCATACTGTAATTTTATTATTTTATTATTATCTGGTACTAAATACGCTTTTAATACGAAAAAAAATAGTGATAAAATAATTCATAACAATCTATAAAAAACAAATTAAAAAAGTGTTTTTGAAAATTACAGAAAAATTATTTGTATGTAAAACTAAATATTTAAAAAAAATACTGAAATATAACCAAAAAAAGTTAAGTACAATATAGAGCAATCTCTCCACAGATGTACAGCCTTGCACGAAAACGTTGTCCAAATGCGTAGCAAAATGCCTAGCGAAATCCTTTATTTTTTTAAAATCCTCACTGCGTTCCGTATAACTAAAACCACCAGTCTTAACCATAAAATAAATCTCCGAACCTAGGCACATGCAGCCGCTAAACATCTCTACGCCCCTATCAAACGCTCGTTTGCACAAAGTATAGAGTCAAAGTATATCTGGTTCGCTGCGAATGTTCCGAATGGGTTTACGAACACTTTACCCTATTTCCGAACGAATAAAAAGGTTCCAAAGAGAACTCCATGACTTTTGTTATGTCGTATACCGTTTAAGTACATGTGGGGCCTTAACGGGGATTTTGGATGTATTGGAGGTGGGTGGCGGTTTTATGCCCGCAGTGATTTTAAAAACCGTGCAGCTTTTACCACGACAGAAATTGTTCGTAAAAAACTGTAGTAGGTATAGAGACTTTGTGGTTTATATTGGAGGCTCCATAGTTTTATGATTGTCTGAAAATTTATAGACTCGGTGACTCCCGCAACTTCGTTTGCGTATTTACATAATTTCTTTCTTAGTACGTGTCTATATTTTTTGACGAACATACCCTCTGAGTTTCAAATATCTACGTCCACTGGTTTAGCCTGTAGGCTGTTTGTCAGTGAGTCAGTCAGTCAGAAGCCCAGTTGGCCGAGAGGTGGTAGGTAAATTAGTCACCGTCGCCTATTGACGCAACATTAGGCGATGCATCTTTAACAAAAGATAATTTATTCTTTTTACAAAATAATGATCCGATTTCAATCCAAAAAGGAAAAAAAAACATTTGTTAAGTTTTGTTAAATGCTCCAACTTAGGTACAAAATATGCTTTAAAATTTTAACTAGTCTACCTAGTTTATAAAATTAAGAAATAACACTCATCCTCGAACATCAAAGCCTACATTGTCCAAAACCCTTTTGCTCAAAACTGGTTGGAACAGATCCAAAACTACTGAGTACCTGATAACTCAATTGTGTCGGGTACCTACTTTTCAACGGATTACCTACCCTTAGACCCTGACCTTGGAGACTTCAGACGCAATGCAGATTCTACGTGTAACTACGCTACGTAACGTAACTATGAGTTGGTAATGAAATGTGAAGGTATGTTCTAAAAGGTTGAAGGGGCTTTCAATCTTATAATATTTTTTGGCAAACTATTTACATTTAATATACCAACTTTAATGATATAAAATATAAATTTAGTTAAAAAAAAATGGTTAAATGGATTACCATAAATATAAATAACCCAGTCGGTCGTTGTGTCCACCAGAAAGCACCGTGCCCAGAACACTGGCGACTTTGCCACGTTGAATGACAATGCGCTGAGCAAAGTTAAAGCCAGCATTCTGGTCACGTGTAACTTTTAATTGATTTCTGGATGGAAATATAAAAATAATTACTTGTCAAGGCTTGGTACCGAGTTTAAAATATTCTACACCCTTTTTAAATCCTTATTAATGGCAGTTACAAATTTCAGCTAAATCAGTTCATAAAATCCTTTCACCACACTGGTTTGAAAGAAGTAGTGGCACGATAAGAAGAAATTCAGAAGTTTCTGGCAAAAAAGTGAACTGTTACGGTTAGCTTCATGGAAAAGCCACCCGAATGCCTCTGTGGTTATATACCTACCTACCATTGCTGTCAATGTTGTTTTTATTTTAACACATATTTTAGACAAAGAAAATGTTTTTTTTTAACTCTAATTTATCCTGGAGCCTGGCAATCTGTTATTCCCACCACTGGAAAATAGTTTAAAACTTTCAATATACTAACTAAGCTGGTCATTCTTAAAAATGTCCAAGAGCCAGTCCATTATTTCTTCATCGGACGGGCGATTAGCCGAGCCACTCGATGATATAATTTAGTTAGTATCAACTAGGATTAGCTCTTACTAATTGACCAATCAGGTACCAGGTAATTGATTTTCAACTGTTGGACACTGGACGGGAGTTTAGAAGTACCTTGTTTTTGGTTAAAAAATACGATTATGCTTGTAAAGTCAAGTAGTGCAAGGCAACCGTTGAGCTTTTACGTACCATCGAGAGAGCTAACGGTTGCCTGGTAGAGATCGCTTTAAACGAGAAGGCATCCCTTTGTATTGCATTTAATTTGATAAATTACATCTTTCCTGCCTTCATTTAGTACTAGGTACATGTCGTATTAGACTCGGGCGAACAAACATGACACCTGGCTCGAATGACGTTTGTGCAAAGTACAGCGTTGGATAATCTTGATAGAGAAGAGGTCCTGTAATACTTGGTAATGATAAGGCTTCGCAATTAGAGGAAGAAGAAACACGGAAGGCGCCGCGCGTGGATGCGGGGGAAGCATCTCAAGCATCAAGTTCCGAGCCACGTGTCAGCCAGGTGTCATGTCATGTTCATTCGCCCGAGTAGTAATTGTGTTTTTTTTTTGCTGTCACTTATGAACTGTTGAAAGTAGATTCATATAGGTAGGTACATATATCATTTGAACGAAACCAAAGGTAAAAGTAAGTAATATAACCCAGACAGATAAACAAATAAGTAGAGCTATTACCTAGTCACACTTCTTGGCTCCTCGCCATTCGGATTAGCGCTAGTGCCATCACCTTTCGAATTAGGGTCAGAGGTTTCAGGGACAATCGCCCAAGGTCAAGGGTCACCCGCAAGGTCAGCGGTAGTCTGTGACCTTTGGATAATTATTGATACGCGACGGTAAATAATTAATTTTGGGGGTCAGTTTGTATTCTATGGAAATAATCTGACACCAATAACTTTGCGTTGTGAATTTAGAAAAGTCTTAGTTCTCACTTAAGCGTCTATGACACATGGGTAGTTTACAAGCCAGCAAGTTCGCTTGTTGCTTATAAACTCGTCCCGTATCATCGGCTTTTTTTACAATCTGCTAGTTGACAATCCTTCGCGAAAGCTACTCGTTCACTTGCTAGCTTTTAAACTCGCTCGTAGCTTATAAAATAGCCCTGTGTCATCGACGCTTTAGTGCGGATGCAGACTAGCGTCGAAAAATATATACCCATATGGGCGGGCGGATTGGTAGGTACTACTCGGGCGAATGAACATGACACCTGGCTGACACGTGGCTTGGAACTTGATGCTTCCCCCGCTACCCCGCCCGGCGCCCTCCGCGTTTCTTCTTCCTCTAATTGAAAAACCTTATCATAACTTATCATTACCAAGTATTACAGAACCTTCTCTATCAAGATTATCCAATTCGACACTGTACGTTGCACAAACGTCATTGGAGCCAGGTGTCATGTTCATTCGCCCGAGTAGTACTTACTAGCGAAACTTCAAAAGCCCGACGCTCGTTGTCGCCCATACATTCGCTGCAAAAACAAAAAAAGAACGAATCGGCTTATCGGTTAATCCGCTTATCTGAAACCGCACTTACACTTCTTCACGAATATACTCTCCAAATTTCAAGTTTCTACGTTCAGTGGCCTGTGCGTTGTCTGTCAGTCAATCAGTCAGTAATGCAATCAGTCTGTCAGGATGTCTTAAATATGTATATTGAGAAGCTAAGTGAAGAAATAAGCTATATCTACTGTTAAAAATAATCTAGGAATTTGTCTAGACCGTACAGTTTGTAGTGTCAGATATTCTGCCGCCAAGTAGTAATTTGTAAGCATAACTGTGCTCAGATTTGAAAGACTTATTATAATAGTTACACTTGCTATCCTAACAGAAATACAGTAATTCTCACACATTACTTGCTTTATTGCTGACTATTTAGCTCTGTTGGTATCCGTCTAGACAAAATGTTGCAGAAAATGCCTCCCAACGCTAAAAAACATCTTTGAATGAATCATATTTCTAAATTTACAATCAAAGCTTTCCAAGTTATATTATGTCTGACTGAAAAGTTCAAACATCCCATAAATTGTTATAGTTTATATTTATTTTATTACGATTCTAATCAATTTCAATAAACGTTGGCACCAAAACTAGAATCAATCAATTTTATGAACAGAATTTATGAGTTTGTATAACAGTATGATCGAAAAATGTATTTAAAAGAATTCTAGAGCTATTCTACTACTTTTAAAAAGTAAAATATTTATGAAGTACTTTTTTTGCACTTACTCAAGTTTAAGTTTTTAGATATTCTTGAAGTATTTTAAGTACACTTTCAGGATCTCAAAAAATGTTTTGCTGTACAAAATGTATAGTTTGAGCGAAACACAAAAGTTGTTATTTTTAGGTTCACGGGCATCCTGTATATATATTTTTAGTGCTCACGTTACAGCGGTTTAGGTTTATGACCGATCGCCCAAAATGTATTGGCATTCGATGAAATTTATTTCAACTGAAAATAGAATTGTATGTTATTGAATCGTTCTCGAATAGTTTCAATTTATTTAGAACTTTGGAATCATCAATTTATATAAAAATGTTTTTTTTAAATTTTTTTTGTTTGTTCCATCTTTTTTTTCTCTGACATGGAGATCAGAGACATTTTCAGGCTAACATTTTGTATTTCTACTTTTTATTCTGTTTGTATTGAAAACTTTCCTTGCTTACTATACTAGAACTCTTCGGATGCAATTTTGGGAATAAAAATATTATTTATTTTTTAGTACTAAAATTTTTTTTTCGAGAACAATGGCACAGATGCCGCTGAGAATGACCCAAAGAAAAATAACATTAAAAATGTGCAGATCTCTTCGAATAAGATAAGACAATATTTTATTTCCAAAAATAGGTTTACAAAGTTGACAAAGTTTTTGTTTATTTGGCTTATTTGTAGAGTACCTACGTTGAAGGCCAAAGAATAGGCCGAAACATTACATTCTACAAAAAATATGAAAATCGCTTCTCTCAAAATACCTTCATCTCAAATCTAGTCAAATCCTGACCCGAATCAAAATCCGTACACAAAATACAGAGAAACGAATGAACTCGCAAACAACTTCCTACCCATCAATTTGATGGTCCATAAAGAAAACAAATTCATTCCTACCTCTATAAAGGCATTGTACCTCCCTGATTGTGAGGTATATCTGCAGGCAGTGTTTTGCACGCGGATCACGCAAAAAATATTTATCTTAGGTGAATAGGGGTAAATACACACTGATATTAATACCTATTCTTAAGCTTCATTCGTAACTACATCGCAGAGAAAAAAGGGGCAAATATAAACTGATAAACTTATTATTCATAATATTTCTGTATTAATGTAACTATTCAAAATTTGAAATTTTTTGAGGATGGATCGGTGTATCTCAATCACGCCATAACGACTGAATCGCTTGAGCTGAATTTGGTTGGGGTAAATTTCTGAGTTAGAAAAGATAAAGCCTAGGTTCTTTATCCTAAAACGATGGTATGGCACATGCAGTAGCTATTATGCTATAATAGTAACCGTAATTTAAAAATGAGCTACAAAAGCAGCTTTTTTTATCAATGAATAAAACTCTCCGTCTCTCTTCAGTAGTAACTACTGTATAAAATTGTTTCGTTTTAAAGCGCAATAACGTAGCGTTGATAACTGAAACTTGGCATTTGGCATCAACAGAGCCAAATAAATCCAAACCACTTGAAACGCGAATCACAGCCCCGCAGATGGTATAACCGTGTCGCTGCACTTCAGAATGCAAAGCCGAAATGCAACAATAACTCGTTCGAGACTCACGTATTTCTCGCTCGGCATTGCATTCTAATAAATTTCTAAATCGACATAAGTCGTTTTGTATTCGGCGCGGATTCTCGAACACAATAAGATCATGTTGCAAGGAGCTAGGCACCGCATAATGTGTGAGTCTGTTGATAGGTTACAGTAAGAGCACTTGTATCGATGCCGGATTTTATTGTCTGTGTAGTACCTAAATCGTATTCAATTCAATGAATTAATCATATTTTTTTATGAATTTGCATATCAATTCAACTTTTCAAATCTTTGCAATTGTGTATAAAAAAGCACACAAGAAATTTTTAACATTTTCCAGGATTCCTGTACATATTTTTCAGTTTCAGTTTTGTAGGTAATTAAGTCGACGAACGTATTTTTCTACCCGTCTACATTTTTATACTGTCGGTACTGTATGATAATTATTCTTTGTCTATGTTTTGCATATCTGGGGAGATCGCTTGAGCCGCGGACGCTTGCTTCCCACAGCTTTTTTGTTTCTTTTCGTGTGGTTGTTTTGGAGGCGGGAGTAATTTGAGGTCTGATTTTTTTAGCGTCTGGTTTTCTACCCAAAATGTTGTGGACGGTGGAAATATTTAAAACATTTTGGTGGGTAGTTGTAGTGTGGAAACTCCCTGAGAGTGAGTAACCAGTAGTTTTTTATGCAACAATAATTATATTCAATTAATACTTCCACATCTTTTGCATGTAAATCTACTCACAAACAATGATTATGTTATTTTTTTTTAGAAGTTTAAAAAAAAACAGTAACGTTATACTAAGCCAGCATCAGCAAGATAATAATAAAAAAAAACAAAGTAACAGTTTTAAGCGAGATATCCAACAGGCGTCCTTGCTCTATTTGGAGCAAATATTTTAAATTAAAGAAATAAAAAAGTACCCCGCTGCTACACTTACCCCACCCGAAACACCCAGTAAACGCCACCAAACGACACCGTCTGCCGAAGTTGTTTCACAAAAGCTCTTTTTGCCCCACCTTTCCTTTGCCTTACAAACCGTACATTTTCTTTTTGATTTTTTCTCCGCTACTTATTCAAGAAATACAGTTATTTAAAGAGATTGGATTGCTTCGACAACAATGCAGTCTCCTTGCCGACTAATGTAATGAAGTTGACGTCTTTGAAACACAAAAGAAAGCACTAGTTTTTGTGACTTTAATGAAAACGGGAAAAATACGAAAACATCGGAAAAGATAGGAAAGCCATTCATTTTCGATGTTCTTTTCATAGATGTCTTACGCTTATTCATGCTAAAGTATTTAAACTTTTATGGACAGGCAGACAGAAAGAAGAACGAGCGAGCCTTAGAGTAATCGTATATGATGTGTAACATCCGACATCACATTTAAATTTGGAATCGGCTATGATAGCTATGACGGCTAACTTCCTCTTATTAAAATTGACTCAATTTATACATATAAGACCTTATTGTAAGCACATATGATCTAGCAAATAAGCAATATTTCATTTACACACTTCCGTTTCATTTCATGAAATCACTTCCACAAATTGAAAGAAAGCGGGAGAAAAGATGTTACAAATCAAAATCCATCTCTTTCTAATGCGGGCTAAAAACTCAACAACGTGACATTTTTAGGTATTTCCAAAGAATTTACTTAAATGTCTCACAAAATTTAATGGAAAAGTTCTACGCTATATACTTTACATTCACCATAAACCCTATCTGGATCAAAATCAAGTGTAAAACAATCGTAAACCATCGCTTATTGTGGAAGTTACGCGTGTTTTGATGTTTAAACTGTCGGCGTTTTGCATTTGCAGCGAATTACACTTAAGGTGTACAACTTAAGGTAGGCGGATATCTGATCAAGATAAAACTGCTTGGATCTTTGAATTTATGTTTGTAAATATGATAAATTGGAACAACTGGCTAATTGTTTCAGAGAACATTAAGGTAATAAACGCTTACAAATGTTTTTTTTTTGTTCCATTCGAAGCAAAATAGTTTTCTTCTTATCGTATCACTAGTTCATTCGAACCAGTTTGGTGAAAGGATTTCAAGTGCGACTCAAAAAGACTCCTTTCGTGCAAGCAAAATAGTTATTAGATTGTAACGGGTATTTATCAATCCGTGACCACGGTTGATAAAATACAGCCAAAACGTCGTTAAAAAATAGATAAGGTGAGCGCGATAAATACCCGTTACAATGACAATCTAATAACAATGTGTGTTACGCGAAAGTCTACGAAAAAACTATCCGAGGCAACGTTAAAAAATATAAGATAATTTTATTATAAGACGTTGAATATAAAGTGAGCTTCTCTCAAAATTAATGTTACTAAAATGGGTTATTTTAAATGACCGGAAGAACCGTTAAAAATTATATAACTAAAATAAATCGCTTCAAGTAAGTGAAAAGGTCATTTTAAAGGTCTTACAGTTAACCCTAACTAATCCTTTAGCTTACCTTTCGCTCATAAGTATACTGTTGACATTAGACCGTGTAGAATAACCCGTCACCTTTAAAACTAAATGCCAGACTTTGAGAAAATGCCAGACAGACGGGCGCAAACATTTGTCTGTTCCCAAGCCTCTTTTGTCTACAAACGTCGTGAAAAAGTTTCCCATTTTGCATCTACTTCCATAGTGAACAAAAAACACCAAAAAACACCGTTGGGAGGCATCCTCTGCAGGATACCGTCTAGATGGGTACCAGCACAGTTCCAGATATTTAGACGCAAAGCATTAATGTGTTAGCATTACTGTGTTCCGGTTGGAAGGGCACTGTACCTAGTGAAATTACTGGGCTTTAGAGACTGACTATCAAAATGTCTCAAAGTAGATGAGTGTTATAGCAGTGTTGTACCGGCTTATGTGAATCATATTTCTGTGTAGCACTGTTATGGTTATGGGCAGCCGTGATGTCTTAGCATTAGGAGAGCGCCTAGCTAGTCTCACCTGACCACTGAAACGTCGACACGGCCAAGTACTGGGCAAAAGTAAGTTTCATTGAACCTTATACAAAGAAAAAGATTGCACAAATTTGCATATATTAAAGAAAACATGGAAAGACTCAACTGCTGCATAAAGGTTTATCGAAGAACAGTCAACAACGGAATGCATGAAATGCATTAAAAAATCATATTGAACTTAATATTCTTTCCTAACTCTACTGGTACTTTCGGATGCATGTGAGTATGAAAATATTAAGAACCTACAAATATGTTTTGCAGTGGTTATGAATCAATACTATATTTTCAACCGACTTCAAAAAATCCTCCTTGTTTCCTCTTCCGGTTATCAATTCAGTTGTTTTTTTTAATGTTTGTTACCTCAGAACTTTGTTGTTTTTAAATATTATCTTGTTTGAGAGGATATACTTTCAGATTAGTCTCATAGGAACCAAATAACTGAAACAATATGGCGTCGAAGTAAACAAAATTGCGTATTTTGCTTCCCTGTGACTTGTCAGTGGCGCTTACCGTGACTAAAACCGTCCGATTGAAGTAGTTTGTTGTATGTTATTGTAAAACCTTGATTATTTTATTTCTGGATACCAAGAATAGCCTCGGATGCAAGTGGGAACAACTCCCTGCCTACCCTGCTAGATAAAGGCTGACTGGGCAATTCTCTTTATTCAATCAACTACTTTACAGCTCGGGAGTTTTCGTCACTGTTGAATTTTTGAACAAAATGTGGTGATGTGGAGTGTGAATGTACATTTTAAAATGTTATTTTCTTTTAAATTGGTAGATGGATGTTTCCTCAATGATGATGAAACTATTTAATCGTTTGGGTTGAAAGTTGAGGACGAATTTGTAGAGAATTTTCAATTTAAAAATACTTATCCCTCCACTCGCTTAATTAGTCTAAGTAGGGGCTTTGTATGACGGCAACAGTGAAAATTGGGCAAAACTATTTTTCCCAATCTTATGTTAAACATAATCAAAGCAAAAAATATATTAAAACATTTCGTGAGGTTTTTGGTACTTATTAATACATAGTCAATTTATATCTTCAAACAATTACAAATTTTGGAGCGTGATTACAGCACGCGGGATTCTGGGCCTTAAACTGAAATATTTCTATTTCTATACGCGGTGAGAGAGAACAAAGGCTACTTTTGACGAAATAAGTAAAGATAAGATAAGATAATCATTTATTTGCTAAAATGTAGGTACATAATAGGTTGTTACATGTCAATCAAGCGGTCCTATACATTCTGCCTCCATTCAAGGCGAGCAAAATAACATTTAAACATAATTATTATGACTAAATTAATTAAAATAATGAAATAGCAAATAAAAAGGTAAAAATAGAATACAGTTAAATTGAAAAGAAAAGGTTTGATAATTATAAAACTATTATTTCAATCTCTATGTACCACAAAGGACTAATATTATAACAAAAGCGTTACTATATGAAAGAAAATGAAAGCGTAATGATGCTTCGAGCCAAGGTTGCCGATCGAATTGGTTCACTGCCTTCACGATTGCGACCAAATAGGGTACAATAGCGCCCCATAAAGGGGTACAATTGCACCTCACTTTGGGGTACAATTGCGTCCCACATTGGGGTACACAGCGCATATTGCGTGCGAATATTACGACCTGACTAGAATGTTATGGAAATGCCGAATATGAAATATCAATTACGGGAATGTTACCCAGGGAATCGGTTATTTATTTCCCTCTATTGTTTAATCATATTATTTTTTATAGAAACTTGAAGTCACTGAATACCCATTGTTATGAAATAAACCACTGAGCGTAGAGGCTTGAACTGGGGTCGCAACACAAATAAACATGTGCGTGTAAGCTTCTATTTAATTGAATGATTATTAATAATATTTTAAAATAGGTGGAGCATATAAAACCCAAATAAAACTAATATTTGCAACCCACTTTTAGGTTTTTCACACATGCTCGTATATATTCCACTGGCTTGCCGAGAGATTTGAACGGCCAGACATTAGCGAAGGTAAACTGTCATAACAGCGATTTTGCTACCGCGATTCAAAAAATAACTGCAGAATAGCAGTCAATAATCAAAACTTGGTAGGTAACTATTTCCAACCGACTTCAAAAAGGAGGAGGTTATCAATTCGGTTGTTTTTTTTTAATGTTTGTTACCTTATAACTTTGTTGTTTATGAACCGATTTTAAAAATTATTTGGGAGGATATACTTTCAGATTGGTCCCATGCTAAATTTTATCAAAGTCGATCCAGTAGTTTAGTTTTTAAATCCAAATAACTGATAAAAAATATGTCGTCGTAGTAAACGAAATTGCGTATTTTGCTTCCCTGTGACTTTTCAGTGGTGTTTACGGTCACTAAAACAGTCCAATTGAAGTCGGTTGTCTATGTTTTTGTAAAACCTTGATTATTATTTTTATTTGTCCAAATTTTACCTTCATAAAGTCATTTGTCTTGAAGTAAGACAAAAGCCTGTAGTTATTCACTTACTTTAAAGAAAAAAGTAGTTTTTACGTCTACAAAACTCATAGAACCGCGGACAGAAGAAATTTAAAAAACTTAAATTTTATCAAACATTTAAGTTTTTTAAAGTAGGTACCTACTTTACTCGAAAGTTTGAAAGGTTAGATATGTAACTTTACTGTGCTTCCATCTAATATCCATGAAAATCGCTACACAAAGTCCCTCGGTCGCAATGGATCATACCGCTATCTAGTCTCCGATACTTTGCATAAGGCTTTCAGTTTCAGGGACACTTAATGGCTATCTGTCAGAAAGGACATTGAATTTTATCATGCATTAAATTGTTTATGAGTGTCGCCTGTTTTCGGTGTTGTCCGTGTTTTGGGCAGCTAGGGTTTTATGGCAAAGGTTATTAGATCTGGCTTGAAAAAAATACCTCACTGTATATTGGAATATTAGTTATTTTTATATAATAAAGTTACTACTTTTACGAAAAAAAAAAGTATAAAATCTAACTTTTGTTTTTGAAACTACGATACTATATACGAAAAACGATTCAACTCTGATCTACGAGTTCCTTTACTTAAATAATTGAAACACGACGAATGTTGTCAATTAAATAATATTTTAATGTGTAAAAAAACTTGGGAATGATTATATTTTTTTTTTGTAGGACTGGTTTATAAAAACACTAGGCATGTTTAAAAAAAAATGTATTTTTGTAAGACTGGTTAAATTGGTCGCTTTTTAAAATAAAATCTTGTGGCAATAATGGAATTTATTCCATTAATTTGTTAACTAAGTTCGTGTGTAATAAAAACATATTTCTATGGAAAGGGTCAATATGACTTCTATGAAAGACCTTTCAGTCGTGATCAAAGACCGCGACCGATGTCTAGCCAAGATTACAATTTATTTTGATACAGGTACCAATTTCTATAGGTAGGTCAATTTTTAATTGGACCATTTTAGTGATCGTAAACACCGCTGAAAAGTCAAAGGGAAGCAAAAACACAGTTTTGTTTACTAAGACGACATATTATATTCGGTTATTTTGATTTAAAAATTACACTACTTAATCGATTTTGTTGAAATTTCTATAGGACCAATCTGAAAGTATAATCTTTCAAACAAAAACAAATCGGTTTATAAACAACCAAATTCCGAGGTAAAAAAATATTAAAAAAAACATTCAATCGAATTGAGAATCTCTTACCTTTTTAAGTCAGTTGAAAAGTTTGCTGCTTTATCTTTCTGTTTATTTGTAGTTCTTAAAGTCAGGTGCAGGGTTTTGCATTTATTCTGGCACCTGAGTTGAATTTTAGTGTTAATAGTGTGATAGTTTCATTGCACAAGTGCACTGTTTTAAGATTAGTATGTCACACAAGTGCACCGTTATTTAACCCCAAATAACACACAGGTGCACCCGAAGTCACTACACCCTGCATTTATTTACACAGCCGACACAACAATTCGGGACCTGATAGCTTGAAAATAAACAAATGTCGCCAAAAAGTGTCGGACACACGGCCCCGTAAAGCCAGCTGAAGTGTTTGCCGGAATAAGCGCTGGCCAGGTGCTCAGAATGGTTTTCCATTCGCTTTTCAATTCGGTGTAGTGCTGTTTTGACTGTGGGGTTTGCCTTGCATTGGTTAATTACATTGAATATACTTATATATGTGTAAATCAATAATTTATTTATATTTATAATAGGCTTCGTCCTGATTGATTGGCTGGCAGATAGCGCCCAGACCAAACTGGATGTAGAAACTTGAAATTTGGAGGGTATGTTTGTTCAGTAGTGTTTAGAAGTGCGTGTAAAACAAGCATTGCAAAAGACGTTGTCATCTATAGGTGCTTATTTTAAAAGGTAATCTTAGGTTTTTGCTAAAGTGCGATTCAGTTTTCTATAGTGCGGTTTTAATTTTAGATTGAATTATGTTATTTATAATATTATTACCTATTTATGATGATAAGTTATAGTTTTTCGTAGACTTTCGCGATTATCACACATAGTTATTTGATTGTAACGGGTATTTGTATTTTCACAAAAACGTCGGGACACAAAAACGAGGTGAGCGCGATAAATACCCGTTACAATCAAATAACTATATGTATGTTATTATGTAGATTTATCAACGGGATGTCTATTTTTTTTTTCTTTACGAGACATGTAAATTTAAAATTTACGACGCATTTTTTTTTTGAAGCTAAGTTTATATCTATCGGCATACCTAGGTACCATTAATTTATGGATGCAAGTAACTTCTGCCGTTACATTTCGGAAAGCACGAACTTGCTCTTCTTCCATGCCATTTGGCAATGTGTCTGCAGGCTCTACCAACCGCCCAGGGTAGCTGTCCTAGATACTGTCAGCCTCTACACCTGAGCGAATTGCCAGGAGGGTTGTATGGGGAGATTGCGTCTAGTAAATAATGGCTTTTTAAAAAAAAAAGTACTTCGGTTTTTTAACCTTGTTTGTTACTTATAGAATAGGGTATCACTTTGATAGCATAGCATAGCATAATGTGTATTTAATGAAAAACCTTCGTAGTGTAGGTAGGTCCAAATTAATTATTTAACACATTAGAGACATTCTTTAATATAATTGATTGATTCAGGCGTTACTTTGCGGAAATCCATAAATATCAACAAATTATATAAATATATTTAGTAATAAATCCAGACAGGCGACTCATCGCCACAACGGGTATAAATACGGGCCAGGCAACGTTGTTTATTCACTCTCGTTTCAAACTTCGGCGAGTCCACACCTCCTGATGATGCCTCGTGTAGAGGCGAAACACGTGTCGTATCTTTAAACTTTGGTTTTCTGTTCTTTGACTCTTTGGTTTAGTTGAACTAAAGTTAAGTTAATTAAAACCTTTGTTTAGAAATTAGGCGGATTTATTACTAAATATATTTATATAATTTGTTGACATTCTTTAATTATAACTTTTGTATAGTAGTACTAAAATGAAATTACAAAATAGGAAAGTAGGTATGTATTCACCTAAATATGTTTCGAATAAATCTGTAATCAATAAAAAAAGGAACTCTTGAGAAGAGTAATTAAGTTTCACTGTGTGAGATAATCGTATGAAACTTTTTTCTCAGCGACTACTAGCGCCATCTGTTCATCCTGTATGGTCCCCGATTGCAACCTACGCTACCTGCTAGCAATACCTTTTTCATTCCCGTGTTCCAGAACCAAGGTGGATCCGCACGTTTTCCCACCCTATCTGGCGAAATGATACTGCCGTTATTTCAGAGAGGGCGCTGTTTGCAGTTACATGAAAATGGGTGGGAAATCGGAAAAACGGAATGAAGTTTACGATTTTTCAGGACGTGGTTTTTGATTAAAAAATTAAAATGTTTACGGTCTCAGGTTTTTGTACTCTAGTTTGGTTATCAATTTTATATTCTCTTCGGAAAAGATTTTGATAGTAAATAAGTACCTATTGGTAAATATTTAAAAAAAAAATCCTATTTCAAAAAATATAATCATCTCATCTTCTTATCTTCTAATGTTTGTTAATTTGTTTTAGTAGGAACTATTATTTTTAATTAATAACCTATGATGAGGTTCTCTACCGATTTATGTTATTTTATTTATTTATCGATAGGTGCTAGATTAAAAATAGTGATCCTAGACTTAGCTGAAAAAGAAAATGGTTACGAAAAACTCATAAATTGCCCCCAACCAACACTTACTATACATCGATCCCTCAACAATAAAAATAAAGTAATTAGGTATTTATGTAAAGGTATTTGTGTAAAGGTTGCCTGGAAGAAATCGCTTTTAGCGATAAGACCGCCCATTGTAGCCTCTATTATTTTTGGTTGTTTTATTTGTTTCCTTTTATAATGTATATTTCCTCGGGGTGTACAATAAAGAGTTACTATCTATCTATCTATGTATTTGCAGTTTTGTACTACACATACTTAGGTACATATTTTTTAAATACGATGCAAAAGTCTGACAGCTCACGAAAGGACTTTATTTTGAAATTTTGCATTTTTAACGTATACTGATAACAGTATGACCGTAAGGTCTGCGCAGTTTAGCTGGCTGTGTTACTGGCACATAGAATAACCATTACGAGACTAAAGTAAATAAATATCAAAATATATTTATCTGTATCCAATATTTTCCTCTTTATTACTCGCTAAACGTCCCTTATTACGAGTAGGTACCAATAGGTAAGTAGTGAGTTCCTCTCTACAACCATTGCCTAGCGACGCCCTTCGTATCTATGGAGACCCTGGCTGAGGTCCCATTGAATCTGTTCAAGGTATATCACAATTGTGATGGCTTTTGTGCTGGTTTGTGTTTATATTTTGTAGATAAAAATATGTTTCGAATTATTTGTGAATGTATTTAGTAGAGATATGACTCATTTGGGTGATATTTGCTATGATTTCTGGACATATGCTTATCTGGTCTCAGATTTTGTAATCTAGATATGATTTCAGGATCGAGTTTTTACTGATTGTGATGTGAGGTATGTAGTTTCTACTATTCTCACCTTTGTTTTACCAAACGAGAGACATGTGTGTTTGTGTATGATAAAAAGTATTACAATTTGTTTTTTTAGCTGGAAGTCAAAACAACAACATAGCATAAAATCAAGACAATTCAGATACGGTTTTAGATATTTATTTCTCAAAATAATTACAAATTTGCTTATAGAGAAATTAAATACTATTTTGTATTTAGATTATGTGCCATAAGGCGGCGTGAGACGTTAGGTATCGTACTCTATAAAAGTATTCTACAATTTATCATCTAGTAAAGCTCCGTACTCACATAAGGTTTTGCTCGATCGAGCTATCATGTCGAGTAAAAACCATGGCATGAACTCTCGTCCACACATTCAGCATTATCTATTATGTGACGCGCACTGTGCAGTATTCACCGAACCGTTCTAGCCTTAATTCCATCGAGCCGGCTCGATGCGAGCCTTCGAGCTTTAAGTTTCGCGGTCCACACGTTAATATTTACTCGTTTTGGAGTAAAACTATCGAGTAAAACCGTATGTGAGACGGAGCTTAATGGTAGTAATAGCAAGATTTTTTCAGTTGTACATAATATGGTTTCAATATCAGACAGAATTTTGTCATCTTATAAATAGATAACATAAAATAAATACAAAAATAAAGTATTGCAAAATAATAATTTAATCAAAATGATTTTTGTATAAACTAACAGCAATGCTAGGGTATCTTGAAAGTGAAGAATAAAAGCTAAGATACGCGTAAAACGGGGTAAGTGGTCCTTCAACAATTATAACACCAAAATAACCCCAAATAATAGGTTAGGTTGTCAATCTAACCGTGACGACTCAGTAGACTAGGCATGGAAATGATTGCTACTTCTATTTCATTGTGACATGGTCTTATGATTTCATTTTGTAACAGTGAAATGATTTTTCATTAGTGACATAATGTGATAATGTCACATTTTGTTAACATAATGCACGCATGACGCGACGTCACGCAATCACTCCCACTCACACTCAGCACACTACTGACTGTCTGTTATTGTTATTTATGATAAGTACGAATGAAATTGTGAATGGTGACAAGTGTCATGACATCACAGCGTACAAAATCACCTGCCGGGGCGCGCCGGGTGGATATCGCCGGTGATTAACAAATACAAATACAAAATCGTTTATTTACCAAAATAAAAATTACAATAACACACTTGTTAACTGTGATCTCCGCATGAGGACAAAGCCTGTATCGCGGGCGACCGGTTTACCAATTTGATACAGTACTGGGGCAAACATGGGACAAGACTAACTAACATATCAAAAACTAGACGGCAAATCATTACACAATAATATAAGTATGTTAAGTAAGTATGAACTAATTTAGATTTTTATAATTACCTACTTATCTTGGTGAAACTATGCCATACATTTTATTTCATCTAAATTCTTGACTCATAACAAAGTAACAAGTGTTATTTGTGATCAGTTTTACACCATGATAAATCATCAATGGCCTATTTCATCTATGGAAGATGATTCAAACAGCGTTCGTTGTTGAGGTGCGGCACCTACGAGAATGACTAATAAGGCCGATACGACAGCGACAGGCACGGCCGCATAAGTCGCAAACAAAGTTTGTTCCCGGGGATGGTGGAGGAAGCGCGGCACGCTGATGTCTCAGTTCACGCTTAAGAGACAGAAGCTCGAACCAGGTGTTGTCGTGAGCGGTAACGCCGCGCCGTCCCAAAGCGTTTTCCTCCAAATGTCTCGATGTTCAGACTCCTTTTCCCAGCTTTTGGGATCGATTTCAAAGGAAACCATGATAAATAGCATGTTACTATACCTTCCATGCCTACAGTAGACTTGATACTAACAAGAAACTATTTCGCAAGTGGTGGCTCGATACAGTAATTGGCAGTTTGTTAGTGAATAGTTTGAACTTTGATTCCAGTCGGGTAAGCACGGGATGAGCTTTTGTAATGTGTAGCACTTTATCCTAAGTATAGAGTATACATTACACACGACGAAGAAGTATACATTTAACAGCGGATCAGTAATGTGTAAGCATTATTATGTTCCGGTTTGATGGGCATTGTGAGATAAGATAAGATAAGATAATCATTTACTTGCTAGAATGTAGGTACATAATAGGTTGTTACATGTCAATCAAGGGTCCTATACATTCTTATGCCGTGGATTTCTTACTGACATGGTATTAAAGTAGCTAGGGTTTTGCTTGTCAAATACACACAAGTCCCTTATGTACATGCAAGGTAAGGGAAGAATGCGAAATTCCTGAAATATAGGTTTGCAACTATCCATAAACCACGCTCTACAGATAGCCCTAACACACTTTTTCTGTGCCCTAAAAGCTTTTTCAAAAAGATTAGAGTCTCCCCACAGTATGAGTCCATAGGCTAGTACTGAGGAAACATATCCGTGATACGCCGCTAGGCCGCTTCTTTGGACACGCGTAGTCTTAGGCTCCTAATCGCATAAACAAACCTGTCAACTTTGTCACACAATTGTTCCACATGAGCTTTCCAATTAAGATGGTGGTCAAGCCTACCTAAGAATTTAGTTTTTTCTACTTCAGCTATAATTGATCCTTTATGCTGTATGAATAACTTTATAGCACTTTGGCGACACGTCGTGAATTGAATAATATTTGTTTTATTTAAATTAACTTTTAAATTATTGAGTGTCAGCCATTTAATTGTATTATCTAAAACATCATTAATTTCTCTTTCGAACGTCAATGTGTCTTTACCTTTAATAATAATTGTAGTGTCGTCAGCAAATAATATTGTTTTATGATTCGTTATGTTTGGAAGGTAATTTATGTAGATAGTGAAATTACTGGGCTTTCGAGATTGATCATCGAAAGTCTCAGAAAAGACGAGCGCGAGACGAGTTTGAACTGGCTTATGTAAATCAAAGTTCTGTGTAGCACTATAATCATCATAATGCCGGCGTGATAGCGTTGAAGGAAAACATCGTGAGGAAATCGGCATGTCATTAGAACCATAAATATTCGAAAACATGTTTCAAGTGCACAAGGAGCCTCTACGAGGCGCACTCGAAATCCTTTCACCGTCTTATAAATAAAGAATTGAGAATTTCATGTGCAAATACTAATAAAATATTCAAAAGCGAAATAAAGGTATCATAAGTAATTCATATTTCTGAAATATTGCATCCTTCCGAATCCCGTTCGAAGAACCAGCGCACTTGAAAACTCGTTATATCACAAAGACAGGAACGACCCTTGAACATACAGAGTGTAGCTAAGGTTTATTGTCTACTAGATGCATTGACAAAAATGGGTTTTAAATAATGGTAGCCTTCCGCGTTGTAAAAATTTTGTCAGAGCGTCTGGTCGAAGCGACGCGTGATCAGAGGGCTGCAGCTATCTCGGCCATGGAATAAGCCTTGCAATACAAAGAGGCAATGCAGCCAGTATCCTCGGCACGCTGCCATCGGGTATCGAGTTGGAGCAGTTGAGCTACCTGTAGATCGTTTGCAGCGATGTATGGGTGGCCCAATTCTTTCCTTTTGTGATTTTTGTAATATAGATTTTAGTGGTGTAATATATCTAATAGCACCATACTCAAACTAATAGAATATATGTACCTATTAATTTTTTCATTCTAAAGAAGTTATTGATTAAGCTCCTTAGATTTTTTTGTTATACATGTTATAACTATTCCTAGATAAGTGTCCAATTTATTTCTAAGATCCGTACAAATAAGAATAATTAGACAAAATACATATTCTGGTTAGCAATAACATCATTTTTGTGTTGAAAATAAGTAATTTGTTAGGTATAAGTATCAAATAATATTTTCCAACGCTTACGAATACCTAAGTCTCATAATCGTACCATCCTGTACTATAATATCAAATTATGCTAAAATACACCAAAAATAACGCATAAAACTCATATAAAGTCAGTTTTACATGAATTACGGGAACATTCACGTATGAAGTAAAGAATGATATTGTATGCATTTTGCATGAGCGGTATTATCGGATATGGCAAAAGATTTGAATATTCCAACCGCGAGTTACTATTAGTGCAATGATTAGCTTTGTGAGTTTAAGTCGAATTTAATTCAGCAGAATATTTAGGTAGAGCGTGGTAAAGTGTCGATCATAAAATAATTTTGAGAGGATTGTGAAATAAATAAGAATGATTTTAGAGTTTTGTGTTTTAGTTGATTGATAGAATATTGTTAATTGATAAGAACTAAATGAAAAACTGCTTACACATAATAAAAAATAAATTTTAATTTGTGAAAATTAGAGATATCTCGTTATTTCACTAGTTACTTACCATTTAAAGCAGAAAACAGTAATGCTTCCACATGACTGTTTCATTGTTGAATACCTGAAAGTCCTGGAACAAATTTGTACTATTTATTCCAGACCCATTCCATGCTATTAATTTTAATACAAAATTTATGTTTTTTTTCTAGCTGGTAATAAAAGTCCGTTCAGCAGTTTTGGCATGACGGTGCACCAAATATCCTTACATCATAACAAACTTTTGCCATTTCCCTTATTAGTTTAATAGTGAAAGCTAAAGAGTGAGAATTGCAATCGAGTTTTCGTAGTAAGGGTAAACGAAGTGCGTTTGTATGTGAACCAATATGTCATCTATGAAGCACGGCGCACAAAAGCATTCCTCTTTTATACCGTCCGCTATTCGCTGAAACTATTTGGAGGGTTTTAGTCTCTCTTTTACAATGGATTTTTGATGTAACCGCGAAATTTAAATGAAATAGTGCTGAGAGATGCTTTTTAGAGTTTCACTACAATATATGCGAAAGTAGGTGCTTTTTGTCTGAAGAAACCTATGGTTAGATGTTTTTTTGTGACTCGATAAGCTAAGATAGTAAGCGGTACTAGGGCAGCAAAATATGTAGGTACCTATTACAGTTTTCAAAGTACTATTCTAAAAAAGGTTAGAGACCATTTTCATAAGTTATATTTAATAAATAATAAGCATCAGCGGATACTCAAATTATCTTCGTTTTTTCGATACTTAAAACATCTTTTTTTTTTTAATTTTATACAATCAAAAGTTAAAAGGTCTGATTTTAAATTATTTAATAAACTAATCCAGAGTAATCTACCCAAATTTCAAATTCTAAACAAATTTACAAAAGACTTTCTGTCCAATAACAAGTCCTCGAGACGGATACTTTTAAACTAACCATCAACTTAATTTATCTAAGACACTGAAGTTGAACTGAAGGACCGTTAGACGAAGTTTGTCAATATTTGAAAGATACTTTCTAACGTTGGATGCTGAGACTTCCGAGTGGATTCCGAGCAATCTCTATAATGATGAAGCTGGATAGCTTTGTTTGATATTTCACTTAATTATTTTGTTATATTGTTTGATTTGGATCTTTCTTTTTCACTATAACTTAATGATTTTACCTATCTAAATAAATAGATTTAGATTAACACTATGAAAATTAAAATAAGGTGAAATGATTTTTCTACATCGTCGCCTCAGTGCTTGTTTGCATTAACTACCATTGGTAACGTTTTATTAAAAAAAGTCATACTTAATATGAGGTAATTCATTTAATATCACTGAAAATCCCTTCTCCCCTCAATTATTTTTCGAGTGTCACAAGATCTTTCAAACTTACTAGTGGTAAAAGAATTTCAAATACGCCTTTCGTGCACTTGACACATGTTTTCAAACTTTTTAGGTTTTATGACATGCCGGTTTTCTCACGATGTTTTCCTACACCGTTAAGCACGTGTTTTTAACACACAGATTTTTTGAACTGAAAAATCCATTGATGTACTACCGGGTTCGAACCCACGACCTTCGGATACAGAGTCGAGTCACCTCCCACTCGGCCAACACGGCCCCTCAATTGAAACCAGCCACTGCAAACAACCTGCTAAATCCCGACCTCATTAACGCAAACCACCGGGACATCGCACATCAAAAACAGCAAAGCAATGTTGAAATCCATTCCCTAATGCCACCACGATTCATGAGCGGGGCGATGAGCTGAGCGTTATTAGACTTGCTTACTCCGACAGCATCGAGCTCTATGTGTTTGACGGTCCTGGTTATTATAAAGTTAATTTGTGCGAACCGCTGGTTTGTCGAAAGAATAAATTGATATCTACGTAGTATTACGTTCTGGCGAATTTAGGTATAACTAGAGAGGCGATGAGCTGGGCGATATTAGTCTTGCTTACTTCAAGAGCATCAAGTTCTGTCTATTTAATGGTCCTGGTAATTCTATATTTGTAGTTGAGTCAGCCACTGGTTTATCGAAGTGGTTTATTTTTCAAAGTTTTGATAATTAATGTGATGCATTCATTATCATCACCATCATCATTACAGTCCACTGCTGGACATAGGCCTCTCCTAATCGCGCTCTGTCTTCGGGTTACCGCACCTATCTTTTGCTTGCAACCTTTTGCAGATCACTATCACACAGCATACATAAAATTTATTCAAATGCACTTACCAATTAATCATCTATTAATATTTACTTAACTGCCAGGAACCTGCTACCCGCTACTTGCTCAGCTACCCGCCAAACGCTCAGCGTATCACCCTATTACAAACTTTACACAGAAAGGAAACGCCGTACAAAGTGCAGGAAATTGCCTATCAGAACTTAGCGACAATCAAACCGGTGGACGCCAATCTAACTTTGCAGCGGACGTTATATTCCACTTAATGAGATATTTCTTGAAAACGGAGGATGGAAGGGTTCGCAGCGAAATAGAAAGTTTTACTCCGACTTGTTATTTAGAAAATCTATGTAGAAATGTTAGCAAATATTAAAAAGTTTCAATTTTGGATGACTTTATGTACATTGTACATATGTCTGGTTTTTCTTAATACGAAACTTTCTTTAACACACAAAAACTACTGAACATATTGAACTGAAATTTGGGTTGGATATAGCTTAGGACCTGAAAAATGATTAGACAGGAGAACCGGTTCAAACTACTAAGTATTCAATTTTAATAAGGCCTGAAATTCTTATCAGTGTTTGTTTATTATTTAAAGTTGATACTAGATTAATCAATAACATAATTGGAAGACACTATTTACCTGAGTACGAGTTTTTCAAACTTAGTTCGATGAATGAATGAATAAAAATGCTTTATTGTACACCATAAGACAAATAACAATAACAATGAGAAGAAAACATTACAAAATATTTAGTACAATGGGTGGTCTAATCGCTATTAAGCGATCTCTTCCAGACAACCAGTATGGAGACGGTTACGATAATACAAGATGGTCGGGGGTGCACAGGTCGAGTAAAGTTAAAACTGAACAAAGAAAATAATAATAATATAAATACTTGTAATATAATACAATGTATAATAAACGTATTTATATATATATATGAATAAGGCTTTAAGTAAAATGTAAGTACTTAAAAAAAAAATTATATTAATATCTAATATACTCAGATTACCTAAAAATAAAGATTTATTATTATTACTTTTATTTCAATATCACGTACGCAAAGCTGCGAGGTTTCACTGAGTCAAGTATAAAGATGTTAGACTCATATTGATATAAGTAACCTAATTAAGTGTAAAAAAATCTTGAAGCTGAATAAAAACAGTCCTAAAAACGTCATAACAAAACCTCCATCAACACTGAAACAAATGAAAAGAAATCAAGTTTTCCCATATTTTTATTACCCTAAAAGGGGTTCCGCACACTGTAAATGTAAGAGGTAACCTGAGGGATAGAGCATAATCATTTATTACGTGAAGATGACACTCTATTATCCCCCCACTCCCCTTTCCCCACTCCCCATTTCCCGTGCAGAAACTTAAGTTGGTTTTTTTGTACGTGAAATGCGGATAGATTAATAACGTTAGGATGCATAGTAATGGATATGCAATTTCACATGTGGAAAGTTTGGGGAACCTTGGTTATTACATTTAGTTGAGTTTTTTTGATCAACATTTTTTTATAACATAAAAGGAGCGGTCTTGACTGACAAGCATCGCAAAGGCCAAACCACTGAACGTAGTGACTCGAAATTTAAAAGGTATGTTGGTTACAGAGTGAAGGCTCTAAGAGTGCAAATAAAAAATGTAAGGAATTTATAAAACGTTATAAAATCACAGATTTTTGACGACATAATTGGTCGAGTGCAAGTGTGTAGGACTGCTACGCCGGTGTCGCGGGTTCGATTCTCGCTTCAGGACAATCACTTGTGTGATGAACATCGGTGATTGTCTGTAGTCTGGGTGTTTTATGGTACTCTATGTATGTATTTAAAAAAAAGTTGAA
Source organism: Lobophora halterata (assembly GCA_932526365.1). NCBI lineage: Eukaryota > Metazoa > Arthropoda > Insecta > Lepidoptera > Geometridae > Lobophora > Lobophora halterata. Next base: position 1,310,208 of record OW052007.1, read on the forward strand.
GTTCCCATAACACAAGCTTAGTTTGGAGCTAGATGGCTTTGAAATGTCCAAAATATTTATTTATTAAAATAAAAGGTATTAAGGTAAATCTAACGAAAGAAACAAAAGTTCATGACGTGTTTTGTTTCGTTCGAAATCGTTATCGCATCATCTTTGATTTCATCGATCTTTCGGATCTGTATCTGACAACGACTGTATAATAATACGTCACATGATTTCTAGTCCCAATCGACGGATTTAAAATGTTATCCGGCGATTGGGACCGCATGCCCAATACCTAATGGTCCCAATCGATAGAAGCCTCCTCCTATAATCTACCAGGAAAAATGGTTAATAAATTATACGATCTGATACCCTAATCGTCTTTTGCCCAATAATATCAATAATAATCAATAGCTTGTCATGAAACGCCTACAAATGATTTTATCCTCAACGAATAAAGAAAATCAGGGTTTGATTACGTAAGTGATCTGATCTCCCATCGAGCTTGTTTTGAAACACGAGATGGATCCAATAAAATAGGAGGATTATAGTTCAGGAGATAATATCAAAATTTTTAGAGTTAAGATTACATTAATAATTTTACTTAATCTAACAGGTATTTGAATTTTTTTTTATATTTAAGCTAACTATAGAGGTCTCGTAGTCTAGATATACTAGTACTAGTGTCTTATTAGTCTGTGCTAGTACCTACGAATCGGCGTTTCATTTGCCAAAGTATATATTAGTGGGTATGTATAAGTATGTGTATTTGTCTGACGATAACTTTCGAGCCGCTTATCTGATCGTCCTGAATGTGGTCATCGACTTTTGATGCTGACTGCACTGTACATCTGAATAAGTTAAAATTTTCTTGTTAATCTTAAATATATATTACTTTTATCTTTTTGCTTTGAGGATAACATTGATTGTAAATACATATATGAATGACTAGCTGTACCCGCGTGCGACTTCGTCACCCGTGGAAGAATTGTTTATTGTCGATGTCGTTACAGGGCCGACTCTAGCCCATGTTGCGCCCGTGTGCAATCATTACCCTAGCACCCTCTAGTAAGGGGTGGGGGGGAAATCACTCTATCAGGACCTTAAAATACAATAACCAACAAAAATAAATTTAAGTCCTGAAAATCACTCTACAAGGATACTAAAACTCACAACAGCGTATATGTGATCGAGGCGAGCACAGTGAGGCACAAATATTCGCTTCACAAATCGCGTTATCTGGACCCAAAATTACCCAATTAAACAAACCTGATCGCGGCGAGCGAAGCGAGCCGCAATTTTTTTACGCCTTTGATTTAGACCTGGAAATCGCAGAGAACTCGCCTCGATCAGCTAGGGCGTCCGCGGCCGCCCCAGGGCATTCGCGATGAGTGGCGCTCAGCGGCCACCCTGGGGCACCCACGGCGAGTGGCGCTCGGCAACCGCCTCCGCACCCACGATCGCCAGGGCGTCCGCGGCCGCCCGCGGGCGCCCTCGATCTCCAGGGTGTCCATAGCCGCCCCAGGGTGCACGCGGCGAGTGGCACTCAGCGCCCCCTAGGACCGTGCGCCCGTGTGCAATGCACATCCTGCACAATAGGTTAAGCCGGCCCTGATGTCGTTTGTTCCGCCCGCGGAAGAAATGTCACAGAAGAACAATGTGTCAGTACTAAGCAAGTCAATCAATACTTGCACATTTTCAGTCACTCTTTTTACCCACTCAAACATTGAATTTAGTAGAAAACTGAAAAACATGGCGGTACCTATCTTCGGAAATTATAAAAATGTGACTTTCTTCAGATATTGTGTATATCTGAAGAGACAGCTTCATTCAACTTTTGGTCTTAAAACACCTTCAATCCGTACTTTCACATCTTCTAACTTTAGTTTTGAAAATCGGTGAAACCCGTATCTAATTATTTGTTTTGAGAAACATAATACTTTAGTTTGAAAAATATACACTCAAACATACAAACTTTAAACTTCTATATCTACCTGTTGACGAGATATAGCGTAATATTATATAGCTTATAACCATCTCAGGCTCAGTAACTATAATTTTGTAAAGTTTCAATAAAATCCGTTCAGTAGTTTTTACGTGATGGACGCACACACAAACAAACAAACAAAGTATTCCAATAAAAAAACAAATAATAGGCCAAGTTATTTTTACTCGTCTGAACACGTTTCCGTAAAAAAAAACATATGTACAAGAATTCGGGTTCTCTTGCTTTATTATATGTATTGATTATTTTTATTTCATATTTTTATCAATTCTATTTTTAATATGGTGCATTGTTCTAAATCTCGTAAGAAAACGTATTCTGTCCTTGTTCTATAAAAGTAGCGAAATTAATAAAGTGAATCAAGTATGTTCGAGAATTTCTATTGCTACTTAATATTATGAAACATCCTCTTTAATTACTAAGCTTGATATATTATCTTTTGTCTATTTTTTATATTTTCATATTGACTGGAAAAATAAATTGTTTCTGTTTTTTATTTATAGCGTCCATTATTCATCCAAATATTTTTTATAATGATTTATATTTTATGTTACATTTCAGTTCATGAAATCTTTCAAATTATATCTCTACAAAAAAAATAACTGTCGTTATTCAACCAATCTTGTTATATTTTGGAGTTTGAACTTAGAAATCACGAATTTTTCATTAATTATTACAAATGTAAAAGTAAGTGACGATGGTTAAACTATGGAGTTTGATGCACAATTACGCTAAAACTTCTGAACCGATCGAGTTGATTTAGTATAGCTTGCAAAAAAGCTAAGAAACGCCAAAGGGTGGTGTCGGCTTAAAAATTACCTTCGTACACGTCTCTCTATTTGTTTCTACACGATTTCGTTTGTATACGTTAAAATACGTGTTTACGTTGAAATTAATAGAACACGGAGAAAAAAATCTCGTTATAGTTACTAAAATTCTGTTTGAATTGTTGACAGCGAGAATAATAATTTAGTAACGATTACAATAATAATAATTCTTGCTAACGAAATTTATTAACCATTACTTTATTATAGTTCTACCTAACGAAATTTATTTAATGGTACAAGAAAATATATATTATAGGTTAATTTTTTAGTCTTGCTATTCAATTTGTTTTCTCCGTGTAGTTTTTAATCTGAATACTTTGCGGACAAAACCACAGGCACAAGCCAGTAAACTACATAACAGTTTGTATTGACAAGGTGTGCTCCCCTTAAGCCTCATACTCGACACCGTAAATAGAGTATTGACATGTTTACCCGCCAGGTGGGGCGCGATTACACGGTGTAGGTGGGCCCCTAACGAGCCGGCTTACAGCGTCAAATATTGGATTTTGCCTTATTTATTTATTGGTTTTCACAACCTTATAGCTTGTTTATTTGAACTTTGATATGTTATTTTTTTTTCCAATTAACTTAACTCTAGTTTAAGATTTTTTGTATCTAAACCGAAGCGCCGAAAACAGAAAACCCAAGTCTACACGTGTTTCGCCTCTACACGAGGCATCCTTAGGAGATGTTGACTCGCTGAAATCCAAAACGTGAGTCAAGTTTTATTTTCGGCGCTTTGGTTTAGATACAAAAAATCTTAAACTTGATATAGGTTAATTGGGAACTTTGTTTGCAAGTTAAGCGGAATTATTACTATATTATTTATACTATTTATGGACTTCCGCAGAGTAACGCCTGAATCAATCAAACAAACAAACAAACAAACATTCACACACTCACACCCCTGCACTAGGATTCCCTGTGTCGCAGGTGGCATGGACACATACAAGACATCACAACATCCAAGACCCGAGAACAAACATTTGTGTTCGTCACAAATATTTGCCCCGGCCGGGGATCGAACCCGGAACACCAAGCTTCGTAGGCAGGGTCACTACCAACTAAGCCACGGTGTCATCAATTAACTCACCTTGTAGTTCTTGGTTTAATCCAAACCTGACTCACCTTGCTCGGTACCTCCAATATTGTGGTTAATTAGCATCTAGGATTGAGGTTTTGCTCTTCAAATAGTGGTGCCAAGACCTTTCAAATCATAGGACTTATGCTATCAGACCATAATAGCATAAGCATAGCATAATCAACCTATAATGGTCCCAGTGCTGGGACTCCGGCCTAACTCTCGGCAGGAGAGCGAATGGGTCTTAATCCACCACGCGGACCCGATGCGGATTGGTGGATGTCACATGCCTTAGAACATTTTTTTTTCTATCCATTGAGATGCCGGTTTCCTCACGATGTTTTCCTTCACCGTTGCGAGGGAAGCATAATATAGATTTTTTCGACCGAAAAAAACCATTTACGCATGACTGCCACTGGGGTTCGAACCCGCGACTATCAGATCGCAAGGCAAGGGCCTCATCCACTCGGCCACCACGTCCTTAAAGCATAATATTATATTGAAATATCAGACATTTCACTCAACGCCATCTAGCCCCAAACTTAACAGAGCTTGTACTATGGGAACCAGATAACTGATAGAATATTAATATACTTTGTTTTTGTAAATACATACACAGGATAGGTACATAGAAAACACCCAGACTCAGGACAAACATCGATGTTCATCACACAAATATTTGTTCTGAAGCGGGAATCGAACCTGCGACATCGGCGTGGCAGTCCAATACACTTGCCACTTGACCATCCGTATCATGGAATACATACTACTCGGTCGAATGAACATGACACCTGGCTCGAATGACGTTTGTGCAAAGTACAGCGTGGAATTGGATAATCTTGATAGAGAAGAGGTCCTGTTTTACTTGGCAATGATAAGGCTTCGCATTTAGAGGAAGAAGAAACACGGAGGGTGCTGCGTGGGGCAGCGAGGAAGCATCAAGTTCCGAAATACGTGTCAGCCAGGTGTCATGTTTATTCGCCCGAGTAGTAGACATATCATCTCAAAATGATACAAACGTGTTCGAAATCCAAAGCACGATTGCAGTATACATTTATTAAGGTCGCATCGCACGCCCTCTGGAATAATTGATGATTCCTAGATATGATTAAGCCACAATAGTATGTCATCAACGTCATCAGCATATACATAATTTAGATACAAGTATGCTTCTGTCTCAGTCTGAGTTGAAACAGCTAGGTAAATTGACGACCCAGATGGTCGAGTGTCAAGTGCTTCGCGGGTTAGATCATATAGATATAGAGGGGATAGCTTCAGGACAAATATTTGTGCGATGAACATCGGTGTTTGTTGTGAGTTTTTCTATGGTATACCACGAGACGTTATTCATAATTTGAATTTCAGCACCTTGCCTCTGACATGTCTTAAAAATCAGATTGATCAGTAGTCTTCTTTTAGAGAAGACTCTTAATTTTGCAAAGAAAAGTGCACGCAAGCATTTTGAAATTAATTTTAAGAGTTAATTAAAATCAAGATTACTTATAATATAAATGTGAAAGCTTGGGAGTGAATAAATGTCTAGGCAGCTGACTACGTCTCAGCCATATTCTGATTCTGGTGTGTGTGTGCCGCTCTATTCAAATGTATAAATAAATGCGCGTTATAAAATCATAGTCTGAAGATTCCGATCCGGAATGCAGAACGCTCGCCAGTTTCATTCTTACAGATAGTCCTGAATAATCTAAAAATAAATTTGAATTCATAATCTAAAAATATTAAAATGTATGGGATGCATCATTTCCTACATAGTATGCAATTCCGGACTTTCTAAATTAACAATAATAAATACATGCGCAGGCAAGACTGTGGTGAAGCTTGTGCGTGTGGTAGGCTCATTATACAGCCGGAATGTCTCTATGAATCCATAATCTGAATTTAAAGTGTTAAGTTCGAAAGTCCGGAATTGCATACTATGTAGGAAATGATACACAAACTTGTTCAAGAACAAACTCGACATTTGGTTGCAAACGAAAAAGACTGAATGAAATGTAAAACAAAATTTAAAAAAATTCTAAAACTGTGACATGCACTTCAACGAAAGTTATTCGTTTATCAACAAATAAAGTGGTAAAGTAGTAAACCTTAGTTCTTTAGTTTTGGCTTTACATCAAAGGTATATAGCCAGTGTCAAGTAATTGGGGGAACTAAGGTTCTTTGAAAAAAAAAGAAAAAAAAAAGTGAAGTGTATGTGGTAGGCCCTTAAAACCAGTTTAACCCAGCTGTCGTCCCTCATCTGTGGCTGTGGGATGTAATACGATTAGCGTTCGCATAATTTGATATGCGTCTACTGTTCATAGCTGAAGAGCATGGCAAGTGCTCTATTTGTCAATATTATGCTCAATATGTCCATTCTCCTCTTGTAATGTCATGTAATTTAAACTTTAATACATATATAAACCCTTTTTTCATCATAATCAAACATCAGTAAATCGCTCTTTTTTTTTCAGGATACATAAGACCACCATTGTATTTTTTTTTCATTTTTCGTTTTTATACTCCTAGTCCAGCTTGCCGATTCTCTGTGCATATATCTTAGGTTCACAAAAATGTTTCCCCAAATATATTGGGGGAAAGAAACTTATTTATTTTAAAGAAAAAAAGGGTTTATTTATGTATATAAGTTTAAATTACATGATATTACAAGAAGAGAATGGGCATATTGAGCTGAGCATATTATTGACAAATATTATAATACTGCGTGCGAGTGCACAAAATATTTATGACATGAAATTTAAAAAGTTAAGGTTATTGTAAACGTCCTTTATCAAATCATGATGAAGCTTTTTATTTATCGATTCCGGTACCTACAAGATGTTGGATTAAATTATTTTTACTATAAAAAACATTTTTTTTTTGCAGAAAGTGGCAACATTTCAGGCACAGTCACAGACGCCTACTGTCCGTGACAATATTCGTTTTAATTAACATTGGACTCGACTGTACAGACAAAAGACAGTAGGATATCCGGCCGAGGGTGACTAGATTCGTTTAACGTTAACGACACGATTATCATAATACTTATATAATTATCATAATAATAATTATTATTATAATAATATGTTTTTACAGATGTTAAATATTTACATTATTATCAATCATCAATTAAGGTACATAAAAAACTAAACATAAAAGCCTTTTCAATCAATATAGATACATAGATGCTGGTTCGCAGCGATATTTTCTACCTTATTTCCTGTTTATTTATGGTGACTTTCTAATTCGAGCTATATAGCTGTACCTATAATCCTTCATATTTGTGAAATTTCCCTTCGTGGGAAAAATCACAAGACACTGCCTTCTTTACAACTTAACAGAAGAAGAATCAGCTGCCCACGTAGTCCTGGAATACGTGGGCGTAACAGCACAACGACACGAAACCCTCGGGCAACCGGGTTCGCTCCACGAAGCCTGTGAAGAGCCCAGGAATCTTCTGCGCTTCTGGACGGAGTTAAGCAGATGCTTATGCTCACGCAAAAAGGACCGCCTAACGAGTCCAATTGCGGAAAACGGAGTCACCACACACACTCTTCATATTTGCAAACAAAGTCGGGTGATTTAAAAGTCCTCAAGTAAAATTATTCGGGGTTTCTCCGTCCGAGGGCGTCAGGGCTATTGACAAAGGTCATATATATTGTACTTTGTGCTCGGCCGCGCGCACTAATTCCGATTACATATATGTAAATCTATGTGTAAGTATAGAGTAGTAAAATAATGGACAGGTAAAGGCGCAAAAAGTACGAGTATACAGAAAGATTATCCGAGGAAATATAATAAATATAATAGTTCTTGACACGGAGAGTCAAAAGAACTGATTAATAGTAGATAAAACTCTACAAAGCTTTAAATTGAAATTGAATTAAACTTAAAAAAAAAATTATACTATCACCCGGAAATTCAATATACGTATAGTGTATTAGCTGGAAAAATACATAATAATATGATACTTTCTATATAAATATGTATCTCGTGGCTGAAGCGACGGTCAGCAACTACTCGTTATCAATCAATCAATCAATATTTATAAAGACCTGGTCCTAACTGACTGACTAACTAACAGACAGCCTACAGGCTAAGCCAGTGGTCGTAGAGACTTGAAACTTTCACGACGATCAAGAGCTGAAAGTGCGTACTATGAAAGGAATTTTGTTAATTTGTAACGCAAACGAAGTTGCGGACGTACAGTCAGCTGCACAGACATGTATAATACTCCCAAGCATTCACATTTATGTGACTCTTAATTTGAAAAAAAAAACAAAAATGAATATCCTTGCAAAATAAGAGTATAATATATAAATGTAAAAGCTTGGGATATATACAGTCTGTGCAGCTGACTGTACATTTTGTGTTCACAACTGTATCTGCGCTATTTATAGTCCGCCAGTACAGTATTGTTTGAGGCACCTAACAAGCTTTTGTTATAGTTCATCAAGCGTGATATGTGAATGTGACACATCCGGATAGGCCGGGAATAGGCACGGAATAATGTGCTACTTCTGACAATTATTTTGCTAACAAGAAATTACTGGATACTAACCTATGAACAAAAAAAAGTGTTAAAATAAGAAAAATGTCAGTACGTTCGTATGTCACAGGCATAATATTTAGTGCACGAAAGGAGCCTCTTCGAGGCGCACTTGACATCCTTTCACCACCCTGGTTCTAAAGAACTAGTGACACAATAAGAAGAAGTCATAATATTATTTATTGACCATATAGCATAAAGTACTAATATTTGGCAAACGTATTATAACGTTACATAATTCGCTACATAAAAACTTATGTAATAAGATTTTGGGAAATTTAACTCTACCTAAGTACGTACTGCGTGATCCGATATGTAAGTAAAGTCGGCTCTGTAATGATTCAACGCTCTATAAAGTAAGTTTAAGTGCTAAGTCACTGCCAATTTTCAAAAATTTGGTGATGAGTCATTACCTATCAACCTGCCCCTGTTAGTACTGTAATGGTTACTCATTCCTTTGTGCTATCATAAGTATGTGTGTATGTAGTATATATTTAGGTATATATGTATATATATTCTAATATGTTATGTAGGTATCTATGTATAATAAGTATTATTTGTATTTATTATTCGCTATATATTTCTAATCAACTTTATCTACTAGCCCTAATACCCCATCTCTCTATTCATTACATTCCATGAAACGGTTGCCTGGAAGAGATCGCTTTTAGCGATAAGGCCGCCCTTTGTATTGCCTTTATTTAGATTAAGAATATCGAATTTGTTATTTCCTAGTGGTAAACAATAAATTTATTATCTATCTATCTATCTATCTATCTATACGACGATACAACCCTGGTCTAGACCTCTTTGCGGATACTTGGACGAAGATTTTGTCGGAATGTTTGAGATTTTGTGAGTGAGATGTATGCATGTTAATTATTAATTTATTCAGTTTTATTTAATTCATTTTTAATTTTCCAAAATTATTTTTATCAATTTTATTTAATTTTATATTCCACCTTCCTTAGATTTTAATTTATCTTTTTCAATCAAATGTTATTTGCTCTTTAATTAATGTAATTGGCTGCTGCCGCCTTAATTAAAGTAATATAAATAAATACATATACAAAATGATCTTTACACCCAGGTTACGCCGGCGTTCTCCTGTGATTAAACCACTCACACAAACACATCATGTGTGTGTGTGAGTAAACTACTGATGGGAATCAACCACTTAAGATATACCCATAATATAAACTACTAGTGGTTTAATCACAGGAGAACACCGGCGTTAGCTGGGTGATAGACAATTATTGAGCCGACTCTACATAGCCGGTCGTATCTATATTTTTTTTGGTTATGAACTTCAGTTATTTCTTTCATTTTTGCATACCTAGTGGCGAGAAAGCTAAGGCTCCGATACACAGGACTTAAATTATTGCGGAGAGTCAAGTAAAAAGCTATAACATTGATATTATTAAGAGGAATAATAAAAAGTAAAATAGATACGCCTCGTATCACTAACAAGCAAAATTGAGCTTCATTGTAAAAAATGAGACCCATCTCTTGTCCTCGACAAATTGCTTGCATGTGATCCTTATGTTTGGTACAAGTCACAAACTTGTGTCAAACTATCATCAAAGCTATCAAACTAGCAGCTTTTGCTAGGTCGCTCGGTTACGAGTTTTGCAGAGTTCTTAACTATGATTATTTCCTTTTATAATGTATCCAAACATTTATTTCGTTTTTTATTTCATGTAAGATATACGAATTCGAATTATCTTTGATTTTGGCATGCATAAGTATGTAGATAGTACAGTATATTCAGAATTAAAGTGTCATTATGAAAATGGTAGTTTTCCGCTACCAATGGTTTAATGCAATTTAAAAAATTTAAGGACAAAAAAAATTAAACAAAGCTCGCTGCACAAAAAAAAGGTATTGTAAAAATTAAATACTTTAAATAATTACTTACTGTGTTTGTGTTTTCAAAGCGACGCTACCACTTACTCCTTGGGCCATACAAAGTCGTATATTTAAAATGCTGTAGCAGATTGCCCTTGCACTAGGCAGTGTGCCAAGCCACGTCGCTGTGTCTTCATCGGGTCATATTGGATCATCTAGACACTCTAATGTCTTTGGCTGATATAGGGGGTGTATGTAGCTTATAGATCCATCAATTGACATGATATCAACAAATTATATACATATATTTAGTAATAAATCCGCTTAATTTCTAAACAAAGGTTTTAATTAACTTAACTTTAGTTCAACTAAACCAAAGACATTTTTGAAATTAAGCGGATTTATTACTAAATATATTTATATAATTTGTTGATATTTATGGATTTCCGCAAAGTAACGCCTGAATCAATCAATTGACATGATGTCAACAATAAAAAAAAATGATGAGTTAGACTATAACAAAAAAAATATTTAGCTTCAAAATCAGAAAAAAAAAACTTGTTTTTATGTTTTTTTTAAAGTAGGTACTTATAAATTCTTGCCTTAAATATAGCTCAAACAATAAAATAAAAACAGTAAAATCAGTGCAGTAAAAAGACTTACCTACGTATTTACTCCTTATAATTTTTTTCTTGGTTTGTATGTAGGTATTTTATTTTATTTCAAGTACGTACTTACTTACATCTTTTTGCCTATAATATAGCCATCAAAAATCGAAATTATCAAATTGTTGCACAAATTACTGCAGGAAATTGTGTGACACAAGTTTCCTTTTTTAACGACAAAGCCTTCGAGCAGTTTGAGTCGAAAACGTGAATAGCTTTTTTGCTCTCAACTTTTAAAATTTTCCTGGAATCAGAGTTTGAGAGGCATCATATTCCAACTGAAATTAAAACGAAAACATACCGTACAAATACGAAGTTTCTCGTAATTTGATTCCATTGTGATTGTTTTTCTGAAATCTCCTTGGAACTTGTGCGTTTGAACGTTGTATGTACAATCAGCTGCATATAGAAATGTATACACTCCCAAGCTTTCACATTTATATTATACTCTTAATTTTGCAAAGATATTCTTCTTCTGACAAGAATGATGTAAGATGTGTGCATTGCAATATTAAGGCTAATCCTCAAATCCGAATTCCATACAAAATGTTTCGGACAAATACTCAAAAACTACGCTGTATTATAGTAATTTCTTCACACTATTCATTTCATCCATGTTTTTCGATTTCGTCAACAAAAAAATTGTAAGGTTTCATACTTTAATTTAAATTTTAAAAGTGTTTTTAAGTAAGTAGGGTTAATTTTACTATAATACGGCGTACTTTCTGAGTATTTTTCCGAAACATTTTGTATGGAATTCGGATTTGAGGATTCACCTTAAGAGTAAAATAAAATATGTGAGACTTAAAAATAAAATAACTAGCTTATTGAAACAATTTGATAGGATACACCCTACCACTCGGTCACCATCATCTGGTTGCTTCTTCAAAACCCACCACGATACAGAAAAAGCCTTCAGTAATTAGGCGTGAGATTAGTACAAGATCATATTATGCGTTATAGTGGGTTCCTTTACCTCTACCTACTTCTTCTACCTCTATCTATATCTACTCTTCTTCTTCTATTAGTGCTTCTCTAACTAGTTAGGGTTACAGTCGGAAGTCAGCTCTTCAAATTCTAGTCTTTAGCGATCTGTACCTGTATTAAGTCAAAGTTTCATGAAGGTCAGTGGCAATATAAAATTAATGTTTGAGACGTTAAAAGCAGGCCCGACCTTTTCAATAAGATATTTATACGACCTACCCACCTACAGTACCACGAGGATGCAACATCCTACCCACGTCCAACCAGCCTACTCTCGCGCTGCTTAAATATTCCATGACCTCCGCCTACCATCTCCAACCACCAACTATAGCTCAAAATACTCGCGAAATCAACAAGTGTATAGGCGTAAAAGATGCAGCTCGGTACATTTGGCTTGGCACTTTGCCATGCCACGCCTAGGCCCACCATTGGTTAATATAGTTAACCAATTGACAGCCTCTTGTATACCTATTGGTGGAAATATGAGGCCAGGTCACCTGGGCAGAAATTAGGTCACTGGGTGGTGGGTGAAAAAAATGTTTGCACGCGCGCGGCGATCCATTGCGGCGACATTGCATTACCAGGCCCTCTCGGCTACGGTGATAGCTAAATTAGATTCAACCGTGGTTTTAATCATATTAGTAGACTGGAGGAAATTACCGGCATACGGGGAGAGGCAAAATAATTAAATAACGGCTACGTAAAAGGAAAAGTTCATCAGAATTTGTGATAAAATTTACATAATATTCTCATGGTTTGATTCTGGACCAAAGGCCTTCTCAATAGCGTTAGTAAGCTAGTTTAACTTTTATACTGCGAAACAAACTTATACCAACTTCTAGTTAATATCTACCAAAAAAGGTTGGACTATTCGTGTTTTTTTTAATTAAAAGTTCTTAAAAATCAGAGAATATCAATAAAAATCAGAATTAAAAGACTTAGGCATACACAACTTTCTCGCCTGCACATTTTTGAAGATATAAATTAACTGATAATAATAAATTTAAAAAAAATGGTGGTAGAATTTGTTACAACAACTTCACGAAATGTTTTGGTAAATTTTTTGTTTTTATTTTAACATAAGCGAAAATTAATCTAAATTACACAATTGCTGATGCAAAGTTGCAATAGCACTTTAGCACTCATTCACTTACACTCATTCATACACACGATAATCATTTCGATAAAATCAGTCTCGAAAGTCAATTAAATTGACTAAATAGAGTGCCTATAACTTCTATCAGAAACATCGAAGATTGCTAAATAATTTGTATTGCTTATTAAACAGAGGTAATTAATGTATATAGGCTTGCTAAAACAATGTAACACTCTGAATATTATGCGCAACTACGTATATACGGACCTATATAGGTTAGGTATGTCCATACGGACATCTGCACAATAACTGTATACAGAACGTTACGAATAGACTGTGGCAATAACTGTGTCCAGGGTGATATGAATAGACCGTGACCATATCTGTATACAGGGGGATTTGAATAAAACGTGGCAAGCTTTCGGATATGTTGAAAGTTATAATCTAACAGATTTAGATCCACATTAAACCTATCTCTATTAATTATCTATCGTCAGTGTTTTTAAAAACACGGTAATACAAAGTCGGAGATCAATTCGGTTTAGATGTACCTAATTTTGAAAAAAAAATATGAATGCTATGTATTCTATCAGTTACCTTGTTTCCTGAATACAATATTTGCAAGTTCTTTTGCAAAGAAAGAGCAACTCTTTGCATTTTCGGTTCCACATATAGTGTGAAATGTTCCCTATTATTTTTATTGAATGAATGAATGAATTATTTGTCTCAAGTATGGTTAGTTTAGTTAGTTACAGACTGGTCATATGAATGTATAAAGTAGAGTTACATACTTCACTGTAGAATTCGGTTTACAAATTGTCTATTAATTTATATGGCATTATATTTCTCATAATGTCGATCAATGTGTCTAAAAATTACATAAAATATAAGTTTTGTGAATTAAAATGACCAATTTAAATAATCGCATGCTAAATAAAATAAAATTAACCTATAATAATAATCAATACCTACAAATTACCTAGTCCAATGTTAATATTATACAAATTAAATTATTGGATCCTGAGCTAAAAAGATTTCTACTTGCATCTGCTTTATCACTTACAAATAAATAAAAAAAATGCATCATTTTTTATATCCTAAGATCATCCACAGCTAGATAACGGGTAACCTACTTAACATGGTGTCACTTCTCCTGACCTTTTTAATTTAAGAAATTTATAACGATGTGACACCTTTCGCAAGAAATCTGACGTCTTTATATCAAAGTGTTAAGGTTCTTTATCCATCGATAAGTTTGCTGTAGATAGGCGCCGGCGAGCCGTATAAACGCGTAGTTAGTGCGTGAGCTCAAGCGAGAATCTTGCAAGCTTGTTAACTGATCATTTTACTATGAGTTTTCGAATAGAACTCGATTGTCAATGTTTACGACAAGTAAGAGCAGTCAAATTACAAGAATTATTCACTGCCGGGCTTCTCTCTAAAGGCGCAAAATTTAGTTTTATGTTATGAGATGATGGCTCTCCAATTACGCTAGAAGTATTTAAGCATTTTTTAAAGGTATAATGTTTATATTGCTGGAAAAAAAATAGACAGAATATTTTTATTTTTTCAACGTAACATTAATGAAAACAAGTAAAATACTAGGGCGGTCTTATTGCTATACAGCAATCACTTATAGTCAACCGTAGACGGTAGTCAATGCGAATCGAATTATTGTGCAACCTCTGTTGAACTACGTATTATTATCTGGACGTCATTTAATACTATCTGATAATTTTTAATACATCCCAACAGTTTATGTGACAGCAATAGTTCATTGGTTTATAAAGCGTGAGTCTAGATCGAGAACCAAAGGTAAATCCTGTTTTGATGTTCACGCTTCAAGAAATATGGTATTCTAGTTTGCAGTATACATGCTTCAATGCTCTTGATAATAAATGAAGCTTGATGGAACAATAATGTTTTATCAGCATTTATTAGATCTTGATTATATATATATAAAAAGGAAAAATATCAGCTAAGTTAGAAGTACGTAGGTATCTATGTATCTTAGTATACTAGGATAGTATAACTATTACTTACCTACGTTACTATGTGTACATATTTTTTGTACTTTTATCATTATATTCACTCATCTTTGTTTAGTTCCGGGCTGGATAGCGTTGTGTTATATGTATAAAACTTTATTCCATTCAGCGTACTTATGTGTATTTTTTGCTACATTTATTAGTACATGTGTTTTACAATAAAGATTCTTTATACTTAGGAAAGTTAGTTAAGGTAAGTACAGAGGTAAATTCAATAGTTTAAAAATGTAAAGTATTTACAAAAAAAGCATAAATGTATTCTATCAGTAATCTGGTTCCCATAGTACAAGCTTGCTTAGTGTGGGGCTAGATGGCGTTGTGTGACATTTCCAAAATATTTATTATTTATTTATTTAATGAAAAAACCTTTTTTTTATTGGAAAGTAGATATTCCTACTCTCCATTATATAACCAGTTCCTATGTTATCGAAAAATAAACAAATACCATGAAATTAATCAAAAACACTAACAACTAAAAACACTAAGCCATAGTACCTAAATAAAACACAGTAAAACTCACAATGAAATACCGTTTGAAATATCGCAACGATTAATATTGCCCGGACTGTACGATATTTTTCATTATTACGTGCTCATTAAAGAAGCTACGGGAATTGGATTAAGAAAGAGATAGGAGAAATGCAGACACGGTTTTTTTTATCATTATGTTTTTATGAAAATCGTAGCTCATGTACGATGAACGGCAACCAAAATTAGTTTTTTTTTATTGTATTTTCAACCGACTTAAAAAAATGAGGAGGTTATCAATTCGGTTGAATGTTTTTTTTGTTTGTTGTGTGCTGTTTTAAAAAAAATTAGAATATACTTTCAAATTGGTCCCATAGAAGTTTTATCAAGTACGGTTCAGTAGTTGAGTTTTTATATCAAAATAACTGAAGAAAAAAATGTCGTCGAAACAAACAAAATTGCGTATTTTGCTTCCCTGTGACTTTTTAGCGGTATTTACTAAAACAGTCTAATTGAAGTCGGTTGTCTATGTTTTTGTAAAACCTTGATTATATTACAGCATAAGCTAACTACTACAATCTATATTACAAAATATACAAAAGGAAACAATTGTGCTACCCATAGACCGTTGCAAATGATCTATAGGTAGTTCAACTGCTCCAACTCGATACCCGATGGCAGCGTGCCGAGGATACTGGCTGCATTGCCTCTTTGTATCGCAAGGCTTATTCTTTGGCGGAGATAGCTGCCAGCCCTCTGATCACGCGTCGCTTAGACCAGACGCTCTGACAAAATTTGACTTAATTTTTATTAAAAAAATATTTAAAAAAATAGTACAGTTAGCTGCACTGACATGTATATCTTTACTTCCAAGCTTTTATATTTATATTATACTGCAAATTGCAAATTGCAAAGATATTCTTCTCCTGACAAGTTAGATGACTATTGACTACATATATTTGAAAATGCATGCGTGCACTTTTCTTGGAAAAATTAAGAGTAATATAAATGTGAAAGTTTGGGAGTGTATACATGTCTGAGCAGCTGACTGTAGAATAGAATAGAATAGAATAGAATATGCTTTATTGTATCACCTTAAAATAAATAAAAAAAAGAAAAACAAACTAAAATTCCAAGGGCGGCCTTATTGCTACATAAAAATCTCTTCCAGACAACCAGATAAGACATATTGTTAACAGAAAAAAAAATTACAGTGGATAAAGGGTGTACTAAAAAGATATTATAGATAAAAAAAAATATAATTAACATTTATAATATTCATTTAAAATCATACAGAATATTACACAATATTAATACATATTATATTTACATTCTAATATCTAAATATTATACTAATGCATATATATATATATATATATATATATATATATCATTAGTATAATATTAAGATTTATTACAGCATAAGCTAACTACTACAATCTATATATAGGTATATTACAAAATTTACAAAAGGAAACAATTGGGCCACCCATAGACCGTTGCAAACGATCTATAGGTAGCTCAACTGCTCCAACTCGATACCCGATGGCAGCGTGCCGAGGATACTGGCTGCATTGCCTCTTTGTATAGCAAGGCTTATTCTTTGGCCCAGATAGCTGCCAGCCCTCTGATCACGCGTCGCTTCGACCAGACGCTCTGACAAAATTTTAAAAACGCGGAAGGCTCCCATTCCCCATGGACCTAGGGTCTCGACCCCAAAGGGCTCAAACATGTACGACCTATCAAGACCTACATATTTACGCCGCTTGAGATCTTCAGCAGAGTTTGCCGCCGCACCAGCCCTAACTTGCGTCCCTGGCAAATGAGAAGGTGCCAAAGTGTCTACGCATGTAGCGTCCCACACCAAGGGCCTGCCCATTCTCCATGGGATAAGCGTCATACCGTCAGGCCGCTTACCATCGTCACGACTTAGACCGTTCGGCTCGAGAACGGCTGGCACATTGGCGGTGGTAAAAGCCCGGCGAATGATTTCGTTAAGACTACTGTGGCGGGAAATTCTGCCAGCACTCCTAGTGCACGATAATCCATGGTGACCAAGATGTTCGACCGCAGTACCACACCGGCATCTATGTGGAGCGCAGCATGGAGCACCCAACCGCAGACGTGTTGCAACGCGGAAAGTTAAAGGGTCCAATAATGTACCAATCGTTTGTGAGGGCAATGCTTGCAGCCAAAGTCCTGACTCCCATTTGGAAACGGCTAGGAGGCGAGCACGATCTGAGGGGCTAGAGCACGTTTGTAACAGACAGTTCCGTGTTAGCTCACAGATAGGCCCGTCCCATTGCCTTTGAGACGAAAGGGTTTTGGGGGGAGTAGTATTTGGGCAAGCAATTTGCCAAGCGTTCCTGGCCTCTTCTAAATGTGAAATTTTGAAAATGTTGCCAGATTGAATTGAAACCGTCGGAGCTAAAATTTTTTCAACCAAAGAACTTGTGCTATAGACTGAGGACAAGAAAGCTGGTAGGCAATATTTAATAATATATAATATATAATGAATTATTATTATATATTATATATTATTATAATATATAATATATAATTTTATAATGTATAATATTTAGATATTAGTATTATATTCATATATATATATATATATATATATATATACCTATATACATATATATAAACACAATAAATATGACTGGTATTGTATAAATTATGTACCTACTTTGTACCTGTTTATTACTTAGTTCTGATCTTTGGTCCAGTGATTTCAGCATTTTAACCAATAGCCTAAGTATATGAGTTATAGCTTAAATTCTATAAAAGTATCTAATTATTTTCATTTTCACGGACGAGTAATAAAATTCATTGAACTAGTTCAACAAGCAAACTCCGATCATTTGATGCGAATTTCATGAAGTGAAAATTCATTCGTCCATAAAACTTATTAATTACTTTTTCCAGAGCCATAAATTATTATTCTCGAACGATATTTAAATATTGTAAATTCAATAAAACGGTGGCAAGTTGGAGGGCGTTTACAGACGATGAATCGACGGGACATTTTAATAATTACCTAATAATAATATTTGGACATTCCACACAACGCCATCTAGCCCCATACTAAGTAAGCTTGAATTACGGGAACCAGATAACTGATAGAATACTATACTATATACTTTTTTTGTAAATAGATACATAGAATAAATATGTAGAAAACACCCAAACTCAGGAAAAACACTCATGTTCATCACACAAATATTTGTCCTGAGTGGGAATCGAACCCGCGACACCGGGCGTGGCAGTCTAACACACTTGCCACTCGACCATCCGTGTTGTCGGATTTTGGTAAATCACATTTTGATTAACTTTGATTTACATAGGCCGGTGCAATACTGCTATAAGCGCTCGTTCACTTTAAAACATTTTGACGGTCAGTCTCTAAAGCCCAGCAATTTCACTAGCTACAGTGCCCTTCAAACCGGAACACAGTAATGCACATTACTGTTTTGCGGCAAAATATATGGCACTGTGTAAATACCCATCTAGACGGCATCCTGCATTTTATTTTACTTTTATTAAATATCTAACACATACAATACCTATGTATATAATATCTTAAAACATATAACGTACTATGCATATAAACCATTGAGTATTGAGTAGTAAAAGTAGGTTATAACATAGAAATCAAATAATTAATTAATAAACCAGAAAGAAAGTTTTTATAAAAAAAAACTCTTGATTTAAATACTAATCTTGAGCTCTACTTCAGATGTTTCAGGGGTAAATTCATCTTATTTTTTCGAACAATTACTATCTATGTTTAGTTTTATTAGTGACTAATTTCTTAGTTATTTTTGTTTTAAGAATTATTACAACAAGGTCTTGGTGTTGCCAGAATCCAAATATTAATCGAAAATGATATTGTTTTTTCGAGTTAAGTGTCTAAAATTTTGAAAAATGATTTTAAAGAAACACTTCAAATCCAACAAAATATTTTCAACAAACTGATAAACAAGTTTATATAATGGAATTGTTATTAGGTACTACACTTAATGCGTATTATTCATATGCATACGCTTGGTTCAAATATGGAATAATTATTTGGGGGAAATAGCGTAAATTCACAAGAGCTCTTTATTTACTAAGACCTGAGATGTAACCTACATACCTAATATGGCAATAAATGACTGGATACTGAATTTCGAACAGTTCTGCTTGTTTTGAAGTCAGTACAAAGCACCTACTCTAATTGAATTGAAATGCAATGCTCCGTTTGATAAATTCTTCTCGGAAAGCAATATTCTGTACAAACAAAGCCCGAGCAATAAGCTGTTTTTTATATTTTTTATTGAAGCCTTGTTTTTTTGCTTCCTGAATTATAGACTAATGATGTTTATTTCTCAGTCAAGGGTTATAAATGAAAAACTTATTGAGCACTGATAAAAACAACCTCGGTTATTAGATTGCAAAATTAATTGAAAGAAGTAGTTGTTTTTAAAGCTTACTGCTGAGTCTCCCAGATTTGCATTGTTTTTTTTTATAAGAGGTTCATAAGCGTTTGAATATCACCTGAGCTGATGGTAAGCGATGTTTGGGTCATTCTAAGTTCTGATAAACAAATATAGAGACTAGAAACGGTGTTACTTTCATTATCCATGCTTATACACCACAAATTTTTAATTACCAAAAAAGCTTGATAAATGGGCAATGCAGAAGGGGTATAACGTTGTATTACGACGCAGTCAGAATTTCGGGTTTCTACAACGACAGAATGACAGCGGTGCGAGTGCGGCGCCCGAGCCGAGCTGCAGCGAGCTGGCTCGAGTAAAGTACTTACCCGAGTTTGCCAAACGATGAATGAAACTCAAATTATTATCAATATGGGTACCAAGGCAATAGGAAAACGACTAACGGTAACAGTTATCCAATTTTTAACTAATATATTTTGAAAAAAAAAAAAAATTTTTTTTAACTTTTGGTTTTTTTTTTTATTGTGATTAAAAATTTTCGGTGTATTATTTTAGTAAAATCTAACGTGATCTAATTGGTGACACAAACATGTCATCGGATAACGATTTTAGTTTTTTGTTAGAAAAAATATAGTGCCCAATTAAAATATACAAGCTTTATTTCCTGTAAAAACTCTACCATTCTAACAAGCGTTGCAATAAAGGCTACTGCAACGGCAGCTAACATAAATCGTAGTGGATACAGTCACAACGTAATGTAACATTGTATCATTGCAAGATAGAGCAGAATAAAGAGTGACAAGGATAGTATCACTGTCATCAAACCATTGTCACTTATATTTTTTGACAAATCAGGCGAAAACTGTATGATTGATGTTTAGTTCATCGTTACCATTATGAGAAAAGACTACCGAAAAGATCCAGATGAAATAATTCATGAGATAAGTTAACGAAATTTATAAAGATTTGGCAACCGAGTGTCTTTGCAAATCAATGCAATAAATAAAATCATAGATGAAAAACTACATACACTTTACGTATCTAAAATAAATTCAAATTCAAATGTTTTATTGTACCTTATACTTAAGCCTAGAAACAGTTGAAAACTAATTACTAAGTGCTTAAAATATAAAGACCCTGCTAGGGTACAGCAATCTAGTTATTCCATAAATAATTAATAGGAACTTATTAAACTTATAGGTGCCTATATTTTGTTTAAATAGTACCTATTGTACTAATAATAATATTGAAACATCAATTTGACTATAGTAAATAAAGTACTATAATAAAATGTTGGCTTAAAAGTTATTCCGTTCACATTACAGCTTGGTGTAACATGCATCCGTTACAGACTATTTACAGCTTTGCCTAGACAAATTTTGCAGTCCAGATAAGAAAAGAAGGACAAAAGCCGCATTACGGGGCTTGTGGTCCTAATGGGGATTATGCGACGAATGACGGGTCGATGCGAGCCGAGCTTAGTTTTTGGGCGAGATAATGGAGGAATGAATTTAGAGGTTTTGCGACGGTGTGACTGTGGTTTTCTGAAAGCAGATTTCAGAGTGCTTCTTTTTTTTTATACAATGTGTTTTATAAATAAAATGTTGTGTACGACAAGGATATCTGCTGTTTAAAAAAAACATTTTTATACCTGAATAGAATCATGTAAGAACAATAAAGTTAATTTAGAGTGTTCCTTCATATTTAGACTTTGTTTGATATTTAATCGAGCATCATTATTTTTATTTCATATTGTTTTTCATAAAATTACGAACACATTTCAACTCGTATTTATATCAGCAGTAATCCGGTTGTACACCAATGGATCATTGTGTTTAAAAAATCTAAACATGTGCTTAACGGTGAAAGAAAATATCGTGAGGAAGCCACCATGTTATAGAACCTAAAAAGTTCGAAAGCATATGTCAAGTGCACGAAAGGAGCCTCTTTGAGGCACACTTGAAATCCTTTCACCACACTGGTTCGAAAGAACAAGTGATACGATAAGAAGAAGAAGAAACAGAAATCAGAATTTGAAGATGTATCGTCTTCTTCTTATCGTGTCACTAGTTCTTCGAAACAGTTCGATGAAATGTGTTCTTTTGTAGTCAGTGGTAGAAGAAATGTATTCACCTCAGCGAACTCGAATTCGCTGATTCACCTATATTATGTGTGAATCATCATAGTGTATCTACTATTTTTTTTATTGGGTGACAGACAGGAATAAAATAGTTCTGTCTGTCCCCCTGTTACTGACAGGGGGACATATAGAACTTTTTTGGCCCATCTGTCACCCTAGGCGTATAGAGCAGGGTGACAGATGGGAATAATTCAATAAAAATACAAGTACAAAGGAAATCTTATGTTTATGCTCATCTGAAACTGTTATGTGCCGTGGCCCGTGGTACCGTCAAAAAAACCATCACCATCACGTCATCAATAAGCGTTTCTATTGGTGGATTCTCACCTCGCTCCGGTGGCTGCGTTATGATTGGTCCATTGATTTGCTGTCATCGCCAAGCCTCCGTATTAATTGTTTCTATGCTTGTGCGATCGTGTTTCTATAATCCCCCGTTAATTGCGTCGGCTCCTAATGTCCCCGGACTATTGTTTTGGAAATCCGGCAAGTTCTGATGAGGAAATTCGTCACTGTTTGTTTTTGTTGGTAATATAAGCTTGTTCTCATCCACCTTCTGCCAGCTATAGCGGATGAGAAGAGCCGAGTATCGGGCTCAGTGGCGCGCCTTGGGTGAGCGAACGCTATTGTAGGTTGACGATGATGATTGTTATTGTTAAAAAAAAGGACAGAGGTTACTTTTTATATCAAGGATAGAATACCATAGGAAAGAAACCGCAAGCAGCTAGTAGTGTATTTTTTACAGCGCTCATCTACTTGGAGAATATTGAGGGTAAGTCTCTAAACGCCCAGTAATTTCAGTAGCTACAGTGCCCTTCGAACCGGAACGCAGTAATGCTTACACATCACTGCTTTGCGGCAGATTGTTTGACACTGTGTTGGTACCTATCTTGAAGGAATCCTCCAAACGGTTTTCTTCTTATCGTGTCACTAGTTCTTTCGAAACAGTGTGGTGAAAGAATTTCAAGTGCGCCTCGAAGAGGCTCTTTTCGTGCACTTGACGATGTTTTTCTTTACCGCTAAGCACGTGTTTCAATGCACATAAAGATTTTTTGAACAGAAAAACCCACATGGCCAACACGGCTTTTTGCTCCAAACGGTGAACGGGGTATACAATATTTATTCCAGTATTAGTACCTATATAGTTATGTCATAACATATCTCAATTGCCTGAGGAATGTGAGTCCTACACGTATCCGTTTCCGGGCGAGCAGTTCAGGAATACGCCGACACGATCACTTTTATCCGTTGAATATAAGCCGCCCACCTGTTACTACGATTCTTATGTCTTAGATCTTGTAGGTTTAGTCTAGATCAGGCTTAAGCCCACTGATATTTTGTGACAGGCGAGATTTATCATTTTCCACGTAGTTGCCTGCCATAACAGTAAAACTTGTATATTTCTTAGTACTCTGTGCTAATACATAGGTAGAACCGTGTTTTTTGCCTACTGGTTGATAAAACTCTTTGCAAAACAGACTATCGACGTTTATGAAATATACATAATGTGTAAAAGCAGCAAGTTAAGCGAGACACAATAATTTTCACATTTTTACACAAATGAAAATTACTTATTCTGTTTTAATAATTTTGAAAAATTACATGTGTATTGCTATAGCTGAATAAAATGTATGTAATGTATATCTCATATACCTAATTTCTCATTTCGTAATAAATATAATTGATTGATAGATAAATTGAAAAGTAGTAGACTCGGCAAATTCGTTTTTTAAAAGTAAAATAATAATGCTATCTAGAAAACCGTCTAGAATAACCAGTTATAAATTGTCATAGATTGAAAAGCCGTGAGTTTTGTAAAGACACCCAAAAACTATTCTTCTAAAAGCGTCAGATCGTTTTGATGTGGCCGTTTATTTTAAGTTTTTATCTCAATAGTTACTGGACACAAATCCTTATTCACATCGACTGGAAAAAGAACCTTGACAGAGGCTTTTAAATGTTCCTTTTTTCCCTTTGATGCCGGCAAATCAGATTTTCGTAAGTCGATGGCAAACAGAAATAATGTGTTTTATTTTTGCTTGGATCTGACGTGTTGAAATATTAACAGGCTTTTATTTCTGTAAAGAAATTGCTTAATATCGTATTTGTATTTTTCCTGTAGGCAGTTTTTTTATTCTTTTAAGTAATTTACTTGCAAATAATTACATTTGTTACTAATATAACTTTTTGTTCACTATTAGTTGTCGTACGAACGAACCTTGTACGGTGGAGATAGCTAAAAATTTGAAAAATAAAAGAAAATAAATTTGTTTATCTCCTGTGTCTTGTGTAGGCTCCTCTAAAAAAGGTATACAAATACAAATGTAAGCAGTGACATAAAACATTATAACATAAATAACTAGGTATGCCTTAAGTCATGGAGACCAATAGGTCCGGTCTCAGCATATTGTCGTCCTGAAATGCCTAGGTACCCAGCAATCTAGATACCTAGAGAAGGCAGGACAACGCTGGTTTTCAGCCCGGTTTCTTTGAGCAGTGATGCCTTCCTTAATTTAGTTAAAATACTAGTGCAAAATATTGAGACTGTCGATGACAGTGTGATCTGGACCCGTAAAACCGGCACCGTTATAAACAGCACACAGTTATTTTTTTGTGTAAACAAGTCCTTGTTTTTTTTATTTGTAATTAGTCTACCTAGAGTAATTAATAACGTATCTGCTCTACCGGCCGAAGTAGGGATTTCTCGGATCTATATAACAAGTATATCCATACTTAGCTTAGACCAAGAAGTCTTTAAATAGACCTGTACATATATCTTAGTTCTTAACTAAATTAGTAAGGTTCTGTATTTTAATCACATGGTGTAAACTAAGCATTAAGATTTTTTTGGGAAAAAAAACATTATTATAATTATTAAAAAAAAACTGTGAGTTAAGAGCGTATTTTTACCTACTTATAGCTAATTGATACTTGTAAAATAATGTTTCTATTTCCGCACTATCTATCAACTTAAATATGAAATGAATATGAAACGTTTTGTCATTGTTCATTTATGAAAACGAAATAGCTCCAAGTGCACTGCTCACGAAAATTACACTCTTGATTGTTCTCAAGATAAATTATCCTAGTCTCAGAGTCACTTTTGCACAGACATCCTATAACTAGAACTGGCTTCTTGCAATTTCATGTTTGAAATAATAAATCATATCGACGGTTGAAAGGCGAATTGACTCAAGCGAAATATTTTGCGATATTGAGTTAGTTATATACTTACATAATTGGAATCGTCTATTTTTTCTGCGTCTTTTGAGCCGCTTCACACCTTATAGCCCACGAAAAACTTCAAATGAAAAATCGGCAAGTTCTTGATTCTTTTGATGCACAATAAGTCAAGTTTGTCATTTATCAAATGTATCTCGATTATAAACAGAGTTACGAAGTTGGTCAAAATAGCTCGAAGCAGTTACTGTAAATTATTACAGTGCGCTTTCAGGCGTTTAAGCACTTGCCTGTACACGCTGCGCACTTCGAATGAGCTATTCAAATTACTAGTAATTTCTTACTTCTTTCTTCATTCTTTCACATGATTAGTTAGGGGTTTTCTATAATCGACGAGTGTATGAATATTTCGGTTTTAGTAACACATCCAGTTGTGTGACTGTGACTAACAGTTCCGTGGTGGCTTATAAATGTTGAGCGAGTAAAAAGGTGTCGCTCGGGTCCAGACCGACTGCGACCCGCTGATAAATGTAGCCCAACAGCCGAACCATATTTTGTGGATTTATAGATACCTCAGTTTTAGACCTCTGGAATTCAATTTTATAGCATCAGCTAGCATCATGCTTTTGCATAATATATCCACATGAGATACTTGTTATAAAATTGGGATTCAAAATCTCCTTTAATATAATTATTATATCACAATGCATACCGACTCCTCCGGAAAACCACGCATTCAGATCATAATTTTTAAAATATCTCAGCCCAAAAAAATCGAAACTAAAATTAATATGAGTTTTCGGTTGCAGTTTTATGATACACATGTAACTCTTTTAAATATTTCAAAATTCGTTGGTTATTGCAATTTATGTTACAATTTAAAATTGTTAAAATTTATTCTTGTAATCTTGTGATTTAGTAAGCCTTCTGGGTAACTACCCAGAAGGGTCATATAATTGTGTGTGACCTAGGTTGTCACCTGAGTTATGAAGGTAGAGCTGAGACGCACTGAAAGGTAGAGGACGTTATTTTGCCCTTCTCTGTCTATAATGGACTTTATAAAGCTTAGATTTCAGACGGTTATTCGTAAGAATCAAATAAGGGTTTTTTGTATAAAAAAGTAAAGAGACTGATAAGGCGCTCTCTTGATAATAAGAAAACAGTGCTAGGACTTTCACGTAGGCTATGAAATACTGCTATTAGCGCTCGTATTTTGAGCTATTTTGGTGGTCAGTCTCGAAAATAGTACAACTAGCTTTCGCCCGTACGTACTCTTTCTTAGTATAATTATTCTATTTCACGATGAAAAATTGTACTTCGTGAAATGGACGCACTTTAACGAATGCACCCTCCAATTTGTGTCTCTAAGTTCAGCGGTCTGTCAGTCAGTTAGTCAATCAGGTCCAAGTCTTTTATATTTATTGATTAAAAATTGTTGCTTTATTCATTTTAATAATTTAATCCATCAAAATGTTCCTACATAGCAAAAACAAACAGAAATTAATATTGTGACAACATTAATTTTTGGATACTCTACAACTTTAAAATACATTCTATTGTGAGCGACTGTACCAGTGGTTACTAGTAACTCGTAAATCAAATACCCAGTCTCCAAGGATAGAGTCAACACAGAGCCGATGCAATCTAAACCCGTGAACCAGAACTGGAGTTATGCAAGCGAGTGATTTGCATCTTGACGCAAATTATGGATCTTTTGATGAAATAAGAACATTTATAGAATAAAAAAATACATTATAAATACTTGGTTAAAAATCATAATTATATCATCAAGTAAAAAAAACGTACTTACGTAAAAATAATAATTGTGGTAGAGGCAGTTGATAACCATCTTGTATTTTCCATAAATATATTTGCGCAAGGAACAATTATTTTCCATCTGTAAATAAACTACAGATCACATTTCACGAAGGTTTGGCCTTGGTTGTGGAAGTGACATCAAAGAATAAATAATATTATGTGACATGTACAGATGCATTCGCGTCATTCGATGCCGTGTCGCGATCATGACTGAACGCTCCCGAGGTCACGCACATTAACTCAACGTGCATGAACACGGCTAACAACAACCAAGATCAAACCTTCATCGTGAAATAGAATAACTATATCACAAATAAAATAAAAGATACGTAGTAAAAATACATAGACTGCATAACGGTAAAGAACATAGTTACCAAAACTCATCTTCAAAAACTTTCTCTGCTCAACTATGAAACAACTCAATGAAACATTGATTATTATTAAACTTAAAACTGAAACTAAGTAACAAACGCCGGTAGCCATCCGCTCCAATTTCTCAGAGCTATCGATGCGAACGCGAGATAGTGTTTATCTTCACTTTGTTCCGGAACTTCTGAATCTTCCTTTTGAGTTTAATTTATAGGAATTGGGAAAACATTTACTTTATATCTAATTTCAAGATTAGATTTATTTATTATTAGGTATGTTCATAAAAATACTTCAAATATTGAATATAAGCACAAGGAGCGTTTCTTTCCTTTTTCTTTTACTTATTAAAATTTGCCATTATCTTGGTGCGTACCTAGACCTACTTGGATATAAGAAAATAAAACAACAGGTTTAGCTCACACAATAATTTATTGCAATAAATTCAATATTGGATAGGTACATTTGCAGCTAAAACTAAACAATTTTAACAATTTGACCATAAAACCTTATAAAATAACGAATAAGTATAAACAATAATTATTATCAGATAAAATCAATTTTGATCACAAAAAAGAGATCAAAATGGCAATTACAAACTAAATAATAAGATCACATTAATGCAAAACGAATGAGATCAAGTAAGTTAAAAATCTAGCACAAACACTACTCAAACAGTTATTGCTTTTAAACGTTAATGAAATGTGTAAATTGATTTATAATAAGAGATTCACGATTTTTTTGGATATGCCTTCTATAAGTCACTAAAAACATAACAATAATAATTGTATTATTAACATTAAGCTAAACACTATTTAAAGCCATACCTACGTATACTAGTGAAATTTTGAGTTAATAAACAAGCTAAAGTGAATAAAGCTGCAACAAAAACATCAAAAAGTTAGGCCCAAAAGTAAGCTGCCAACATATTATGTCAATGCAATTAGCATTCAGAAAATTGGCATACTTAGTGCTTCACTTTTTATGTTGCATGCTCCATCTATCGCATTTTCTAGTCTGTAATTTTCTCAATAGCAACTAGTTTTGAACACATGACTCGTAAGTCGGTATCATATATTTGATATTGATGAAAGCGTCCGGGCCTCCGTATCGCTCTAAAATCTGAAGAGTGTCTTCGATGAGGTCCGCAACATTTTCGCCTCGGGTGGTGGAGTGATCTATCCCAGAGCCCAGCGTTTCTGTCAAAAGTATATTTTAAATTTTATAAGCATGAATTGGTTAGATTTACGAGGAAGAGGAAGAAGGCCAAAGAAAATTCTTACTATGAAAGGCCTGTGTGAAGACGTAAATAAATAGAGACGAATGGAAGAAGAATACATTTATGTTGTGCAGAACCCTCTTATATGAGATGGGGCAGGGAGATGATCAAACATGATGATAATAATGAGCAAATCAATCAATCAATATTATTTTCCAAAACACAAATTATATTATTCAGTATAATTAATCCGTGAAGGCCGAGTGGGAAGTGCCTCGACTTAACTTGTTCAAAACTTTTATTTTAATTTAGTAACATTATTTAGATTTTTATCAAAAGCCTTGAAACAAAAATACCAGAATTTCAAATATTCGTTTGACATTTTTCTGCATCCAATCAAAACCTCCCTGTGAATACGTTTTTGTGACTGGTTTTTAAAAACACAGTTCCATTTTAAAAGAAGATAAAAAATAATTCGAGCACTGCGTTATTCCAATATTATAATATTTTCTTAGTCTACACATTCTCAGACAAGAGCATTTTTTTAAAATTCTATGAGATTAATATTTTAAAAAAATACATTTTCAAGCCTATGTTATGCGTCTAATGGAAGCTTCACACGGCCTGTGCTAACACGTGCCGTGCCGAGCCAAGGCGATTATGGGCCGCCAGCTTCTACGGCCTAAGGCGCGGCGCGACACATGCTAAACCAGGCCATTTGAAGCTACCATAATTCGACTGATGCTATATAATTATCATAATCATTACTAGCCTATGAAATTGCCCACTGTTGAGTATAAGTCTCCTCCCTGAAACGCCACTCCATGCTATGTAAATCAGCCAATAATATATGTGACATTGTACGCGTATGTGACATTGTGACCTCAGTACCACGATCGAGCGACATCAATCACGCGACATAATTGACACGCATCACACGAGATGATATTATTTTCGGTAATAGACTCGTCCTACCGAATAGATTAATTACAATACACGCGACAGTGTGAACTGAATCTTATGTGTGTGGAAATAGGGTGGTTTAGAGGTGAGCTCGCCACCTTTTCGCATTGTTAGGGAATCCAGCGCGAGGCGGCTCGGGTTTTGACGTGACGTGTGTAGGACAGACGGGCGACCTAAGGTTGTTACTATCTGACTGCAAAGGAAAAAGTAAGCCGCAAATGTGCCACCAACCAAAGTGATTGAGGGCGGGCAACCGTCAGTTCTCATACATTTTATCGCTGTAACGTGTCACCGCCACACGTGTCGCCACGGTGCGGCGACTATGTATTGTATTTATGTTCATTTGACGACACCTAATTTGTTAAAATCCATAGAACGCGTTAGCACAGCGGGCCGAATATTTTAATACTTTCAATGCTTTGGTTAGTGCAATGTCTGTCAGTCAAGATAAAGCGTTTAATTAATCTGATTATTATGTATATATAATGATCCCTGCTAAAGTATGAAACCTTACTAATTTTTGTTGACACTATCGGAAAACATAGGTAAAATGAATAGTGTGAAGAAATTACCTAATATAATACGGCGTACTTTTTGAGTATTTGTCCGAAAAAAATTGTATGGAAATTTGCCTTGAAGATTAGCCTTAAGTCTTAGATAAATAATAAATTTAATTTATTCCAATTTTTATACTTGTAGCAAATTGCTACGGTGCTACGGCGTTTCGTAGCCCGTCTACGCATAACGACTGCATTCTCGCTTGGAAATAGTTGCGAACGCGCTATTATAGAGTACTGTGTTATATTTTGTAAATTTATCAAAACATATTTAAAAAAAAAAACATAGGTAGTCTGAATAGATTTATAAGTTAGATGCTCTTCGATTTGACAACCCTGTAAAATCTAGCTAAATTTCAGAATTCACCACTCTTAGACAATATAAATAATAAATGAATAAATATTTTAGACATTTCACACAACGCCATCTAGCCCTAAACTAAGCAGAGCTTGTACTATTGGAACCATATACTTTTTTTAATTCATACATAGAATACATATATAGCAACATCCCAGACTCAGGACAAAGACCGATGTTCATCACACAAATCTTAGTGCTGAAGCGGGAATCGAACCCACAACACCGGCGTGGCAGTCCAGCACACTTGCCACTCGACCATCCGTGTTGTCAATGGAACACACATTTGGTTAAACTGGAACACGTACGGATTCTAAGCGAAGGGGTTAAACTTACGGTTTCTATCCTTGAACAAGTTGAGGATTGGCAGTATCTGCCTATAGTAGGGCACCAGAGCTTCTCCCACTCTGTCGCAGCCGGTTACCAGCATCTGGATGCATTTGAGCGCGTGGCACAGCACATCTGGTCGCTTGGTCGCTAGGGCATCTGGGAAAAGGGCTTTTTATCAGCGCACAACAGCAAAAGGCATTTTACATAAATATTTTTATGTAAAAGGCTAAGTCCTGAGTGACTGATAGACAACGTACAGACATGTATACACTCCCAAGCGTTTACATTTATATTATAGATACTCTTAATTTTGCAAAGACATTCTTCTTCAGACAGGAGTTCTGAAAAGTAAAATGACTACATTAATTTGAAAATGCTTGCGTGCACTTTACTTTGCAAAATTAAGAGTAATATAAATGTTAAAGCTTGGGAGTGTATACATGGCTGTGCAGCTGACTGTACGTACAGACCAAACCACTGATCATAGAGACTTGAAACTTGGGTGTGTTTGTCATGAAGTGTAAGCGCGTACTAAGAGAGTAATGCAAACGAAAATGCAGACATCAGCTAGTATATTATAAATGTAAAAATTGGGAATTTGTGTGAATAGATAAATGGATGTTTGTTCCACAATCCTCAAATTATCGTACCAAAGAACTTATAGATACACAAACAAATATGAATCGCTCATTATCCCGAAGCCACAGAGAGGTGTTCTACGATGAGTTGGCTCACCTCCTCACAATCATCATCATCATTTCAACCTCTGTTCGTTTATTACTGCACATAGGTCTGTCCCTTAAGATACCACGATCCACTGAACATGGGCCTCCCCTTAAGACACCACAGCGACCAATCTCAGCTTTCTCTATCTGAATTCTGGCGATCGCTACAACGTCATCAAATCGATGGTCGTCCTAAACTGCAATCAGCTTTTCAGGAGATCTGGATCTCAGATGGAGGCCGAGTGAACGACCCTGTTTCAGTGGGATGGGTCCTTCTTACTCTTGATGGGTATGATAAACTGCGAACCAGCGGCAGAACCTTCGAAGAGCCCTTGGTGACGAGGTCATAGATGCTTCTCCACGATAAAGCGGAACAAGTCCGTGCTCTCAGCCACTGTGTGACTTTGAACATATGCATAAGGCTATTAGTGAACGACCCTGTTTCAGTGGGATGGGTATAATACTTGATGGGTATGATAAGCTGCGGAACCACTGGCAGAACCTTCTAAGAGCCCTTGGTGACGAGGTCATAGATGCATCTCCACGATAAAGTGGAACAAGTCCGTGCTCTCAGCCACTGTGTGACTTTGAACGTATGCATAAGGCTATTAGTGAACGACCCTGTTTCAGTGGGATGGGTATAATACTTGATGGGTATGTTAAGCTGCGGAACCACTGGCAGAACCTTCTAAGAGCCCTTGGTGACGAGGTCATAGATGCATCTCCACGATAAAGTGGAACAGGTCCGTGCTCTCAGCCACTGTGTGACTATGAGCTCGCACATGAGGCCAAAAATGAACGACCCCGTTTCAGTGGGATTGGTACTCACATGGGTACATACTCTTGATGTGTGTCATAAGCTACGGGACCATCGGCAGAACTTTGTACATTTTGTGCGAGCTCAAAATCACGCAGTGGCCGTTCACTTTTGGCCTCTGACATGAGGCCAAAAATGAACGTTTCAGTGGGATTTATTATCTAGAATAAAGTACTACTCACTCTTGATGGGTATGATAAGCTGCGGAACCACTGGCAGAACCTTGTAGGAGCCCTTGGTGACGAGGTCATGGATGCCCCTCTCTACGATGAAGGTGAACGGGTACGAGCCCTCGGCCAGCCCGTCGAAGAACATTGGAAGGTAGTGGTGGAAGTCCAGCTTTTCTATTGGCACCTGGTAGAAAATATGACCTTATTGATAAATAATAATATACTGACTTCAATTGGTGTTCTAGTGACCCCAAACACCACCGAAAGCAAAATATTACGAATTTTAGTTTACTTGAATGACATTTTTTTCAGTTATTTCGATTTTAAATCTACATTTGAACTAAAATCTAAAAAAAATATGTTAAAAAAGTGAC
Source organism: Lobophora halterata (assembly GCA_932526365.1). NCBI lineage: Eukaryota > Metazoa > Arthropoda > Insecta > Lepidoptera > Geometridae > Lobophora > Lobophora halterata. Next base: position 1,343,208 of record OW052007.1, read on the forward strand.
AAAAAACCACCAAAACTTGATTGGATTGGTAAATGTATCTTTAAATACGAGCCGAGCCACGGTGTTTGTCACTTTCGTTTCAGATTTCGGCGAATCAACATCTCCTGAGAAAATTCTAAATTAGAGTTAAGTTAAATGAGACCTTTGTTTAGAAGTTAAACGGATTTATAACTAAATATATTTATACTATTTATTAATATCTTTAAATTCGTTTTAGCCATGGGAATGTCATAGAATTAGTATATTAAATTAAAGTAATATTCGGCAATCGGGTTTAATTTTTTTTTTATAAATTTCAAGTTTGCTGACGTGGTACTACGCGGGCAAAGCCGCAAGCAGTTGCAATTATTAGTGACGCGCATAGCTTGCCTTATCTTTTTTTAATTAAAAATGAAAGAATGAAGTTAAGAAGTGTATGTGAAAGAAAATAAATACCAGGTACCTTCCAAGCAATCTGTTTCCCATTGGTGTTGAATTCAATGGAAATAGGAAACTCCCCGCGCTGGTAACACTTCCTGAACATGGTCGGCCTGGGCGGCAAGGGGTCCCGAACACCGCATTTTGGTGGGCCCACCACTCTAGTGTTCTTTTGCAGCGCTGTCAAACATATATTTGTATTAAATCGCTTTCGAATTATTATGAAACTAAATCATTGCTTATTTTAATATTCTTATAATATAAAAATTATTACGTCTTCCTAAAAATTCATCTTGAATCCAGAAGTTTTGCCTTTAAAAAATAGATTATATTTGTATAACCGTATGTGAGCCTAAAAATAATTTTGAGTATTACAATTTTTTGTAAGGATTTATAGCTGGGCGTCTTGTGCAAGGGGGATACTTATCTCTGACGCTGTCTGTACGTACTGTAGGTATATGTATATACCTACATAGGTACAGTATTCCTATGCACGTACCTTGTATCATATAACAAATCCCTTATGTATTTATATATGAAAACCCTTTCTATAAGAATCATACAGAGTCCATTAAATATATTTTGTTGTAAGTGATACGAAACATACCTTGTATGGTAAACGCAGGAACAACCCTGGCTTTTCTCGTCTTATATCCATAGGGATAGTTAGGACTGGGCTTCTTCAGAGAATTCCTCAAATCCCTCCCACAGTTTTCGGGCGCGCACGGCGGCAAAAGTACCATTTTTAAAACGGTTTCTCAATACAAATCAAAAAAACATGATACTCCGCGTACACGGCTAAATAATCCAATAATATAGATCTAAAATGTTGACACAAGTAATAAAATAAGAAGGTAAATTTGCTCAGGGTTCGGGCTCGTTTGATTGTTTATTTTGGAATATGATCGTTGCTAGGCAACGGTAGCTATTGATTTGCGACGGTGGCGCCGCCTAAGGCCGGTGTACACGGGACGATATTGCGTACGTGATGGGTATTTTTATGCTGTTTGGATGAACTCGGGTTTTGTGCAGGGTGTAAGTTTATGAAATAAACTTCTGTTTTGTTTGAATAGATTGTGGTATTGTTGTTTACCCTTTTGCAAACCCCCGTTGCAAAAAGAAGGGTGTTTAATTTTGAAGCCTTTGTCTGTCTGCGTGACTGTAGAATCAGATTTTAATGCTGGTTAATTTAATTGAGGGCTGATTTAATTTTTTAGCAATTTTTTATACTAACGTATCCAGGCCTTTTAGGATTATTAGATATATCTACTTACATTGGTATGTTTTTTTATCTTTTTTACCATTAGGTACGTACTTACATAATATTTTCGATAAGAGTTGAGTTCTATTCAAAACAATTTATTTTTGTTTTAAACCTAAACTGCGAAATTTTAAATGGATTCCAATTAAGTCAAAACCGCAAAAACATTTTAACAATGAAACTGATTTTTAAAAGCTAACAAAATTATTCCATCCTTGTCACACGTTGCCGGAAAAATTAACTTAATTTTACTAATTTAGTAAGCAACTTTGCGACCGTGCGTCCGCTGCCGTAGGCGCGGTCCGACAAAATTGTATTAAGTATTGAGTTTTATTACATTTTAATATCGCGAGGTATTTACGCAATATCAGCCGAAAAATCTCTCGAAATGTTTATCAATATTTTTCCGTACATCGCGAGTATTCTTTGATTTCACTGGCAACTTTATTGGATTCTCGTTTTTGAACAAAATACAATATTCAAGGGTTTTTGTAGGGCTTTCTTGAACAAATAAAAACAAATTTGCACAGAAAATGTTAAGGTAAAAAACAGTTATTTTAATGTATTTAGGATAAAAAATCTTTTATTGCTAAGAAAAATCACGCTCTTTTTTTATGAAATATAATTTTGTACAATATTTTTTTTATATAAGGGGAAAAATACTTAAATGGTAAAAAAAAATCGTGCTGGTTTTAAACGAAAATAAACATTCTAAATTCAAGATCGGGAATCAGACAACAACCCTTTTCCATTGAAAGTAAACAATTGCTTTATTTGACAAGCCGAACCATTTATTTACGTAAACCCACCTACTTATGCACCTACTCCCATTGAATGAGTAGGTAAGTATTTAAGTACTCATAAATAAATCCATCTAATCCTTCCTTCCACGAAAACAATTCGTCAATACTTTACGAGACGAATAAAACAAACAGTTACGTCAAATAGCCGAGTGTTAAGTCGAAGATGGTTTTTTTATCGACGTGTGTGCACCCCTTTATGATAGAACAGAGATTTCGCGGTAAATCGAATGTCGCTACGTTCGATATTTAAAATTTAATTTTGCTCAGCTGCCGTCTGCAATATGAAGATTTTTATAACGTTTCTCGTTCAATGTGAAGATTGAGTGATGCTGCGTTTACACTGTGCTAGTAATCTACGGGATGATTATGATATTTTATTGATTTTTATTTTGGTTTTGCTACTTTTTGTAGTTGAGATCTAATTTTGGTAAAGGTTAATTAAGAGAGGCTGAAGATTGGATTCAGTGGTGCCCCTTAAGGACTACTGCACTACTTAAGGTAGGATCACATTATGTCCAGTAGTGCACTGTGAACGATTGACGATGATGATGATGATATCTATATCTATAAAAGACCTGACTGACTGATTGACAAATTGGCTACAGGCTTAACCAGTAGAAGTAGAGACTAGAAATTTCTAAAATTGACTACGAGGTAATATGAATGAAATCTGATGAAATAAATCATAATTTTATTCTAAAAACATGAATTTCCTTCAACATAGTAGGTACATTTTGTAAAAAAAATACTTAAAATTACTTGTCCTATATCAACTAGTTGACTAGTACAAAATGCTCTAGCATTAAGTCCTCCATTTGTATTACATTTTACATAAGTGTTTGCAATAGAGTATTAAATAATAATAATTAATAGGTACCTTAAATTAGGGTGGCTTCGTACATAAGTCTAGTTACTAAAAGGTGTGAACGGAGCACGAAGTCGAAGTTTTCGAAGCGCACCTAAGATCGAAGAGGAGTGAATATTTTGTAGAAACTTTGGTTGTTACGGGAAATTTTGCCTTTCACTGGACGGTGGATGCGCTCATAATTTGACAAGTTATTGCACAAAACTATCAGATATCGAAGATTAATTTGACAGACATCGATGCTTTGTTATCAAGATGAAATGTCGAGTAACCATGGATTTTATAGAAATACTAGCTGAATGCCCGTGCTTCGCTACAAGGTGAGCAGAAATGTATTATTATTATTATCTCTTCTTTATTCATTTTATATTTAATCAAAAACATATATATATAGTCTTCCTAGCCGATTTCGGCCACGGCGACTGCTTTCTGTATCATATCGTAGAGCTTCGTTGGTGAACTATCTATATGGCTTATATATCCAATTTTCGCTATAAACGTGCGTTTGCAGAAGATGCACGTTAGAGTGTTATTTTCTTAGCAAAAACATATTGTATTGTAACTTTAAAATACATATCAAAATTTTTACAAAATTTTACAGTGACTACACAATATAGATCGATAAATTAACCCACATTGGGAGATTTTGTAAAAATCTAATCCGATGTGGGTTTAGGGCTTCAGAGAGTGGAATCGTCACAAGTACACACTGTATCGAGTACTGCTGCTTTTTGGGCTTTTGTAATGATGTAATTTGGTAGTGACAATGTCTGAAGATGGTAATGAATATTTTTACCAATGAGTCCATGTTATTATTATTATTAGCCTTCACTGTCCCATTGCTGGCCAAAGGCCTCCTCCATTCTTTCAAAGAAATGTATGCTGTTTATATTATTATATACGATTATTATGCAACTTTTTACATTTTAAGCACCTTCAACCCCCGTCGGGCTGCACCAAACAGCGCCTATAATATATGCCTATAATAGCATTGTACATTTACATTACCAACCGACTTCGAAAATAAGTAGGTTATCAATTTGGCTTTGCAAACTTTGTTGTTTTTAAACCGATTTGAAAAAATATTTTTTTGGTTTGAGAGGATAATATACTTTCAGATTGATCTCAATTGATCAAAATTGGTCAGTAGTTAAGTTTTTAAATCAAAATAACAGAAAAAATATGGCGTCGTGAACAAAATTGCGTATTTTGCTTCCCTGTGACTTGTTAGTGGTGCCTACGGTCACTCTTCTTCTGCTTCTTATAGTGTCACTAGACTTTTAAACCAGTGTGGTGAAAGGATTTCAAGTCCGCCTCGAAGGGGCTCTTATCGTGAACTTCACGGTCACTTGAACCGTCCAATTGAACTAGAATGTGGTATGTTTTTGTAAAACCTTGATTATATTATATTATGATCTGAAATTGAGTTCGTCCTGACCTTTCTTTAGTACAAAGAAAAGCTTTTATTGTATCTCAATAATTAAGTTAATGGACGGCAGCGTCTAACGGCAACGACCAACGGCATGAGCCAACGACTAACGGCATGGAGCAATCCAACTAATTCAACCCATTTTAATCTTCAATCCCGACGGACACCCAAGTGATATTGTCAAGGGCCGAACGTTGGACTTTACCAATGAGATATAAAACTCGACATTTTAAACTGAAATTGTTTAAAAAAAAACATTAGGAGGGAAACTGTTTTTAAACGATAACGGCGTAGGAAAAGGAAGGTTATGATTTTGGCCGGTATGTATGTATGTTCATTTGTTTTCTCCAAACTACTAATCATAATTTGAAAAATAAGGTATCATAAAAAGGTGTCGTAAAATAAGCCCTGTGTCATCGACGCTTTAGAAGCGTTTCGTTTGTCCAGTGGTTACAGGTTGTGACATCACATAAAATTTAAAATGCACTCTAGAGGAATCATTAACAAATTATTTTTCTATTTTCATACTTATACCTTTCATATACCATTTCAGATATCGTAAAACTAGAAAGTATAGAAACCACAAACGCATTGTTCTAAACAAAAATATATAAATTCAATCTAGTAAGGTAGGCAGCAAATTTTGATTAAATTCTTAGACAGATTCTGAATACTTTGCTTTGATAAAACTCACAGAAGACAATGAATAAAAATACAAATGGAAACCAGTCAAAGAGATAGAGTTTGTATTTTAATATTGTATCAGCATTTAACACGCATAAACTTTAAATTGATTGCATTTATCTAATATTTCAAACGTTTAAGTAAATTTAATAAATCTATGAACAATAGGTATTATTAACACATAAAAAATTACAGATGTTTGAAATTTCTAAAAACACAAATATTCTTACATGAGGAAAGCTGTTTTAATTCTAGATAGGTATTATAGGTGAATTGAAGTCTGTTTAATTTTTTGATAAACACATTATATATTACATTATTTCTTCTACCTTTTACAACTTCTGTCGAAACTCAACCTGTCGGTTTTCTGGTATGCGTTTTTGCTCGGTGCTACCTGATTCAGCGCTTGCAGAACGAAGCAATTTTGAGCCCAACTCACTTTTACTCGGAATCCATTTATTTTGCGCAACGATATTTTGATTGGTTGAACTTTGAACTTCATTTTTGGGGATGATGGATTGGTTTATTAACTGGTGATTCTCTGTAACGTCTGAATTTTTATCAGTTATTTGATACAATTTTAGGCAATCTGGCTTGGAGAAAATGTGATACGTTCGCAACATGTCTGTACATACATACAGTATACAATAATACATCCAAGTTTCATGAGCCCAGTAGCCCAGTCCAATTTACTCCTCACGAAATATTTTACTCAGTGCGCCTAAAAAAGGTTTTCACTTCAAAAAACAATGTGACTTCCTGGCCCCTGTGAAACAACAACAAAATGGCCCTTTCGGATTATTCATTTAATTTCGGTCTAGCAATTAAGCTACCTAAAGTGCCTAAGCATAGCCATTCTAGATTTACGAGCGTCTAAGTACGGTCCGGCTGCACGTAGCTCCCATAAAACAGATTCAGTGACGCTAAGAAGGAAATGGGTGCAATACGCCATACGTCTTCGTTGGCTAAAAGGAGTATACTCTTATTTATTTAGTTATGCGATTTGGGCCGAGAAAAAAGAGGTAGTTTCTTATTATAATATAGTACTAGAAGTGGTAGGAAGATTCTGGTTGTGTCTTTTTACCGGACTGTCAAGGAAGTGTTATGTTATAGCGCGTATGTGTGTCTTGTATGTGTGCATGGTGTATGTAAATGTATTTTTTACCTCATATCTTCCACTGATTTAGGTATAATAAAAGGTGTAAAGCGATTTTGAAAATCTGAATATGGTCTACTTTTGATGCTGACTGTACCTATTGAGTGAAAATTAGGTAGATTTATGAGCTCGGATAACCCATTGGCTGCTAAAATATAGTACTTGCAACAATAATATTATTTAAAAAAAAACAAAATAAATCTTGGACAGTATTAAAATGTGGTCCCAAAACTCTACTGGTTCCGGTCAACGCTCCCTAGGGCTGCAAGCGACATATAACGAAGCATCCTAATGAACCTCTTTATTTGCCGTTAGAACCGTAAATAACGGAATTCAAAGCGCACTAACGACGCTCAAAGTTATCCATTCGGTAATGTTACATACATTTCCGTTAAGAGTTTCTTGAGCAAATTTTAGTTTTGGGTAAAGGTATTATTCCACCCACATAACTTTTTTAACGACAATACTCGTACAGGCACTATTTTTTTTTTAAACAGTCACTCTACTTTATTTTATATAATACTTACCACCATAAAACATAATATACTGGTGCTCGTCACGCAGACTTTGTGGGACTTGAACTGCGTTGAGGCGGCGATTTCGCAGAACAGTTAGATGTATGTTGCGATCATCTGCTGCTGATGTAGCCCTGGGTCTGCTCATACCTGGACGATAATCAAGCGACCTTACGTTGCGCAACGCCTGCTTGAAGTATAGCTACGGCTTGAGCTGCTTTCTCAGGTGTCGTATCCATTATTGATCAAAAAAAGTCGCAAAAATACACGCGTCTAAGCAAACGATAGACAAAAACTAAAGAAATGATACGAAATATCCGACTCCCCCTTATTGTAGAAAAAGGAACGCTAGTCGCGAACTCTAGTCAAGACACAACCAATCGTTAGAATTGTGTTTGTGTCTTGATTGCAATTTGAATTGACGGTCGGACTTTAGAACAAAAGTATAAGCATTTTAATCAGCATGAAATACAGGTTCTGAAGGTATAACTTTCATAGTTGTAAGTTTTATACTTTTTGAGAAAATCGAATCAGAGTTCCAAGGCAGCGGGTGGCCCGGTTTATTTGCTGTTCAGTGTAATTATGTCTAGATCTAGTTATGTCCCGTTTAAATCAATATATCCATATTATTTTAAACATTTCGTTATATTGTTTCTCGTTATTTATAAGCTGCTACCCTACAATAGTACTATAAAATCTTTTCACCTTGCCAGTGTCCATAAGGTGTGTATATTTATGCTTCTTACACCTCTATGAATAATATGAAGACAATGTACATTATGAATATGAAATTGCCAATAAGCTCGCCAAACCCCGTGCCGTATTCACAACATCAAGACATGTATCTTAGACATAAATCCAGCACAGCGGAGCATGTGTATCATCAGAACGACCTGTCGGTAAATTGAATACAACCTCTACTCCGCATAAAGTCTGGATTCTGGATAAACGCGACTTGCAACCACGACTTACAGCGACTCTACAATTAGGAGCGGTTTCAGACTAACGGTGTATACACGTCATAGGCACACGCGCGTATGAGGGCTTACACCGACAGATTTTTGGAAACAGTGACAGTAGTAAGTGACGCAGTCGCGTTACCCCGAAAATGCTCGTAAGACTATACGCGCGTGATAGATTATTGTAAACAGTAGGTATTTATTTTGAAGTAAGTATTGTAATTTTGATGTTATTTATTGCTCGTTAAAATCCTTTGTCTATTGTTGAATTATTATAAAAATAAGCTTAAGACATTTTAAACAACGCCATCTATCTCCAAACTTGGCAAACATGTTTTATGGGAACAGATAACTGATAGATATTGGAACGTTTTTTCATCATTCTCTTTTACCGTATAATGAAACGTAATGTTGTCTTGGATTGTGTACAACTTCATTTTTTAAATTGGTTTTAGGATAAGTTCAGTCGGTTGTTCATTATAGACTACCTTGATTGTAAATGGGACTGCTTTAAAAGCAGCTGTGCGTTCATTATCTTATTACTTCAAAATAAATACCTACTGTTTACAATAATCTATCACGCGTATACGTACTGCAAAAACAAGATACGAGCGGCGAAACTACTCGTTTATATCGCTCTTACTGCAATATTTTTTCAGGGTTTTTTATTTCCAATGTAGGAAATAAAACTTGCGAGATTCCAGCAGAGACTGGTGTAAGTTCATAATATTATAGTCATGACAAAGACAAACTTGCAGGACCGCTTATATATACCACAGCTTATACTGTACCTACATTATATTCGATTTTTTTCACGCAGTATTTCAAGAAAAAAGAAGGATATTTTTTTTATCTTATAAACCAGTGACTAACGTAAGTGTCTAAATATCATTTAAAATATGTATAGGAAGGCTATTAAAAACACAAGTAGGGTTTTGTCTTACATGGGTCGCTATGATTGAAACAGCACCTTAACTTGCACGATACTGAGACTAGAGCTTATCTATTTTGGCGAGAGTAAATACATTTTGTGGACATTTTTATTGCCGAGTTTATGGATTCCGGGATTGGATTATAAAAGTTATAAACAGGAATATAGAGACATAGGATTTTAGTTAGTCATACAAGCATACATATGTTTATTTATTTGTTTTTACATTTTAGTAGTTTTTTTATTTTTTTATTTCAAGATTTTTAATCATTGAATTGATTGTATTTTCTTAACATTATGATAACCTAAACTATGACAGAAAATGTAAAGAAAGCATGGATAAAAATGAATTTAGGCATGCGTTTTCACATTTCGGTCCAAAACCAATGTTCAAGAGTCATGAAAAACTAACTTTCGATATTTTTACACCCTTGATTGGTTTACTTGATTTATACTTTCATTGTAAATGTAAAGTCTTTTTCCAATTAACAGTTAATGTTAATGTTTCTTCATAATTATCATAAGCAACAAAAAACATTGGAAAATACAAATTAATTAATTTTCTAATACCTTTAAGTATTTTGTTTCTATTTTGAAATACTTTCAGAGTGGAGTACTAATTAACTTTTTATCTTGTTTCAGGTAAGTTTCCGTGGAACTAATGAGCTTATGAGCCTACAATCTAATATTATGTAAGTAAAGTACCTACTAAATATAAAAATGAACTCAAAGTTGTCGCGCCCTGACAGGGTGACCTATAATATGCTACTTACACCTAAGTTATATTCCATGTGTATGCAAATGAAACAATAAACTATGAAACTATGAAAAACTAATATGGCAGTGTGTAAGTAAGTATCTGAGTAAGTAAGTATTAAATGAGGACTGTTGATATAATTAATTAGCAGAAGCCCTTGTTAAGTTATAATCATCTCTCAAACATTTTTCATAAATTTCTATCAATACTGATTAAAATAAGGTGAAAGGAACTTATTTACTCAAAGAAATTTGAAGAGATACCTGCGCAAATCGATTTACTTTTTTTACTTACCTACTAAGTAGGTATGTTATTTAATGGTTCGAAGAAAAGTATATACAAAATTTGTATCTAGGTACTGTATCTACTTCTCTGTATTTCTAGTATCTACTTCTCTCCAGTTACATATTATGTAGATAGCCCTTTAGAGATATTTGATGCAGAAGCATACTTCTGTAAGCATACTTATGTAATTGGCCCATACTTTTATTAAAAAATAAAAGTATTTTTTTACCGATAATATAATGAAATTCATTTTGCTTGACATTTTTTCCACTTATTTTATTTGGAAACCACTAAACCAATGATGATGAAATTTTCTATGGAATTAATTTAAAAGTATTTATCTTTAATAAATAATTATCCAAAACGGCTGATTTATGGAGAAGTTCTAAGATGAAAAACAATAAAAATACAACAAATTATATGAATATATTTAGTAATAAATCCGCTTGATTTCTAAACTAAGGTTTTAATTAACTTAACTTTAGTTTAGAACTTTAGTACATATTACTATATTATAAACCAAAGAGTCAACGAACAGAAAACCAAAGTTTAAAGATACGACACGTGTTTCGCCTCTACACGAGGCATCATCAGGAGGTGTGGACTCGCCGAAGTTCGAAACGAGAGTACCAACAACCGAATTGACAACCCCCTCCTATTTTATTACAAACAAAAATGATTTCTTGGGTAGAATCTATTCTTCTTTTACTATCAGTTTCCCAAAACTCCTTCCACTTAATTATTCAAAAGCCCAAATCTAATTTAGCAACACATTCGTCCGCGTCACGGCGGGTACAACGGGACTGCGGAGCGCCTTATGACGTGGGGCTCCCGGAAAGCCTCAATGATGGATCATCTTCCTGCATCTGAGCATCTGAGGTACTAGGATTTGATTGTGCTGCTGATAGATGACGTGTTTGAAATGCACGGATGTTGTTATTGTAGAAGATTTTAGTGGGACACTCTGAATAAAATTACACTTTTACAGGGTGTAATAAGACCCGAAAACTTTCGGTACGGGTAAAGTGCCCCATAATAGAAATGGATAAAAAAAAATGATCTCAATGCGGGTTTTCATTTAAGACTTTTTTTTAAATATATTTTTAAGCCACATAATTATGAAGTTACGTTATAAAAAATATATTTACATGTAGGTTATTATTACCTGTGTTAATATTGAATGACATGTATGTTTTTTTTAAAACCTTATTAACATTAAACGTTTATTTAAACTGTTGAACTGAAATAGGGCGTAAATATTGCCTACATCCTGGAAAAAAATCATCACCCAGCCTGGTAAAAATAGGTTTCTTTTCTATTCTATTCTATCTTAAAATACGCACACAGTTATCAAATACAGCGTATAGTTTTATTTAACGTGAATGGCCAAGAAGGTTTTATGGCTAGCAGACGGGTACGCCTTGCATTAACATCTCCTTTGGCTAGATTCTCGAAGATTTCAACAGTAATTCAGACTTATAAAACCAAAGCTGGACTATCAAAACGTAAACTGTCCTCAACTGTACAAACGGTACATCAACCCAAGTATCACTTCCCTCCCCATAGAGTGCTAATCCCCGGAACATAGATATCCTCTATTTATACCACAGCCAATTCTCAAAGCAAACCGACTTATTTGCCGAAAAGTTTTAATATTTATCTCTGCAGTGTCCATTCGTTCCAAGTTTGAGATAAATTAACCACAGACAAACAAGTTGATGTAGACGTTGCAGTCTATGGAGTTTTTATTTACAAAAATAAGACTTTGGAGTTTGGTTTTTATGCAGGAGATTTTTGAAATTGGAAAAGCAGAAGCACTTTTTTCTTTAAAAATACTGTGATGTTTCTTATATGAATTTACATGTACAGTCAGTTTAAAAAATCAATGAACGCAGGTTGCATGCACGATTGACGTTGACGTCATTGTCCGGTAACGCTGGCATTGTCCGGTAACGCTCATTGTTCCGTTCCGCAGGTAGTCACGTTAAACTATCGTCCGTAAACCAACTTTACAGACAACCATTTTTAAGAAAAAATAAACTTAAAATACACTTAAACGTTCTCAAGAGTATAAAAAGTAAAATTAAAAAGTATATACTTTGCACCAGATAGCTGATATAAATTTCAAATGGCGTCATCTTATCTAGCCCCATACAAATCCATATCAGCAATCATAATGCACTTAGCTTTAAACTTTTACCAGATTCAACCACGATTTAAAGCTTTTCTAAAGTATAAAGCCTTTTATAATCCAAATCTGGACCATGGTCTAAGTCCGTGCTAAGCCGGCCAAAGAGCAGGTGGGTAGTACCCATCGGTCCTTCACGACGATAAATTACTGAGTCGCTTCAACTCTCTAGAACATACGGCAAAACTTTCTGAATGCTGTAAGGTGTGAGATCTTAGCGATTTAGTACAGGTATATTTTCAAAAGCTGGCATGAACAACACATTTACACGTGCGCTTGTGTGTGTCTGTGAATTAAGAGCACGGCGTGAGCCTATTGTGACCTGTCATAATGTAGTGAAATTGCATTAGTGTGGGTACTTTGACAGAGGTAGCTTTCGTTGACCGACCTGTAATGTTGAACAGTTTAGAGTTTCAATTGGTAGAGTCATTCAGAAATTGTATTTATAATCTCAAATACTCGAGATGACTACATTTCTAGTATCTATTTTGGATTTGTAAACTTTTTTAGCCACAAAATGACGCAAATTGACTGGCGCTGTTTACCATAAAATCAGCCGTCAGAAAGCCAATAACGAGAATAATAGACCCTTACAATAAAAAAACGACTTTCACTGAAACAATTACTTTGACCCAATCCAGAAGTCTAAATAAGTTGTACACGCTATAAGCAATAACATAAAGTTTGTATTTTACGCAGTGTTAACGACTTTATCAATCATCATCATCAATATAAAAGGCTTAGTCCAGATTGACTGACTGACTGACTGACTGACTGACAGACAACGTACAGGCCAAACCGTTGAACATAGAGACTTGAAACTTGAAGGATGTGTAAGTCAAGAGCTGAAAGTGAGGACTAAGAAAGGAATTTAAAAATACGCAATGCAAACGAAGTTACGGGCATTAATTACTCGCATATAAATCGCAATAGAATGGGAGGCCACGAGTCAAATCGCTTCTACTTGTGACTCGCACTACAAAAATAAGCTCATAGCATTAAGTGGATAATCATAGGTTCATACTTTCATCTGTATAATGGATACAGTGAAACCATTTGTTGCCTCGAGCTCTTGATTTGAGTGGCACTGATTATGTTGGTATTACTCTACACGGTTTTTAATTGATAAAATTTATTTGTTTATTCTGCTTCGTATTCGGGTAATCGGCTTTGTCAATGATAAACATTCAAACATTCATTCACATACTCACACCCCTGCACTAGGATTCCCTGTGTCGCAGGTGGCATGGACACATACAAGACATCACAACATCCAAGACCCGAGAACAAACATTTGTGTTCTTCACAAATATTTGCCCAGGCCGGGGATCGAACCCGGAACACCAAGCTTCGTAGGCAGGATCACTACCAACTAAGCCACGGTGTCGTCTAATGATATTATCGTATTTGTCCTCCTTTTCTTTAATATTATTAATTAGCTGTATCCACTTTGTTTGCGTTGTCTTCTTCTTATCGTTTCAGTAGTTTTTTCGACCCAGGGTGGTGAAAAGATTTCAAGTGCACCTCGAAGAGGCTCCTTTCGTGCACTTGACACATGTTTTTCGAACTTTTTAAGGTTCTATGACATACCAGTTTCCTCAAGATGTTTTTCTTCACCGCTAAGCACGTGTTTTATGCACACAAGTAATCCGTCCGTGTGCGACCGGGTTCGAACCCACGACCTTCGAATCAAAAGTCGAGGCACATCTCCACTCGGCCAACACTGCTTTACTTACACGGTTTGCGTTGTGAATAATAACTATTTTTTTTTAGTACATGCGTGTTCTTCTTGACGAACAAACCATCTAGATTTGTAAGTGTCTACGTTTAGTGTTTTGGTCTGTGCATTGTCTGTCAATCATTCAGTCAGTGAGCCTACTTTTTATATTTATGTGTAAACAAGTATAATCCAAAAGTAATCCATTAAAATATTTATAAATAATAAAGATGGATTAAGTCTAATTGGAAAAATACTGAAAAATCAGAAAACAACCCGTCGCAAATTTTATGGCGATGAAACAAATGTAGGTTAGGGTAAGACGGGCCATTTTGAAAAGGATTATAATAATACGAATTAAGAGAGCCATTAATCAGAAACTGTGGCATGGACCTGAGATGATAACTTCCGGAAAATACGATGCAATTTTTTAGAAATGTATGTACTAAATATATTAAATGTGTTTAAAGAGAATAGATACCAGCCAATAAACCGAGGGTTGCCACTAGCTTAACATTAGTACAACCAACACTGCAATTATTGCAACTTTATGGTCGAGAGGCAAGTGCGTTATACTGCCACGCCGGTGTCGCCGGTTTGATTCCCGCTCAGGACAGTGTGTGTCCTGGTTTGGGTGTTTTCTATGTATTCCATGTATGTATTTAAAAAAAAGTATATAAGTAGTGTATTTAGTTCTATCTGGCTCCCATAATATAAGCTTACTTAGTTTGGGGCTAGATGGCGTTGTGTGGAATGTCCAAACATTATTATTATTATACAACTATAAGTAGATTCATCACACAATATTCTAGGCAAGTTAAAATTCATATTTGCAAGAAAACTGTGACACAAACAGTACCCCGGAGGTAACAAAACAAAGAGATGGGGTAAAACGGTATTGTTATTGTAATTTGAGCAAGGATTAAAAAGACACTAAGTAATTAATTGGTCTCACGGCCTCTCAACGACGGATTGTGATCTGAGCCCAGGAGCGTACTTAGGCTCAATTCACACTGGGATGGCAGCGCAGCGGCGCGCAGCGCGACGAACACTTTTAGTGTGGACATTAAGCTATTTCTTTTTTTTGCGTAAGTAAGTTATGAGGCAAGCTAGGTGTGCCCTTAATGGTAACTGATTACTCATCTCCATGACCACAACAGTGCTGCAGACAGGACGTCGATTGACTTAGGGTTATAGCTGCTGTCTTCTGTCTTCTATCGAGGTGTCTCGAGCCTTTTTCTATAATGGTGTCAGACCATCGCGTGGCCCGTCCTGAACTGCATCGTGCAGTGGTAGATTTCGAATAGTAGTCGCCATTCGAGAACATTTGAGGCCTTATCAGCGGTCTTGCGATACTGTAAACTGTACTGTGTGTGGTATTATTATTAACGTAAATTTAAAAAATATTTCACACAAGTACTCGCCGCGTCGCTGCCGGCTGCTACAATCCCAGTGTGAAGTGTGCTTTACTGGATTGTTTATACATTGGAAGTATTTTTTTCTGAGTATTTTCCTTCGTAATTGTTTTTGTTAAATATTCTGATAATGAGGGACTTAATTGCTATAGCAACACGAAGATATATACAAGGTAAATAAATAAGTGAAAATTATATGCAAAAGAGAGCGTTTATTTATTATCCATATTGTACGCGATCATTTTTGGACTAATCAGATTTATGTGAAACATCTATTTGTATTTTATGAAGTTTTTTTTTTACTGGTTTTTGTTTGGATTCTCTAGAATCTTAATCTAATTATGTAGGATTAAAAAAAATACCAAGCGGACAAAATATATTTTTTAACTGAAATCTGGTGCCATACACATTTTGTTCATCTCCAAATTACACCTAAGAAATTTTGAAAAGTAGCTACATATTATCTTTATGTTAAAAGAAAGACACCCTATACATAAAAGCTTTGGACGGCTTTCGGTCAAAATGAAACAAAACTTTATGGTCCGATGCTTTTACCTCGAGCACTATTCAGTACCTATAGATACGAACCCTTAGGTATGTCTGTATACACTTATTGTTTCGTTGACCCTTACTTAAGTTGGATGCATTGTAACCGGATTATTAGTAGGTACACGCTTAAAGATTTCATTAATAATTTTACGACCTGCAAAAGGTTTTAGATATACGTATAGTCTACTAAAAGCATGCATTTTGAGGTATTCTAACCAAGGATGGTTCATTATTGACCACACTTACCTATCGCTTACCATTTAGGTTAGGTGGTGGTCAAATGCTGAATAAGTCTAATAAAAAAACTTTCCCTTATTCAGTACTTTTAGAGCGCTAATGCAGTTAAAGAAAATATCTAGTATTTAGTAGTATTTGTACCATAGTTGTGATAGTTCTCTCTTGTCTTTAAATTGACTAGTTCTTTTTAAAAAGTCTTAAATCTCCTTCACCGAACTCTATACCTATCAATAAGTACACTCACAATCAATGCATGACTACACAGGTACATTCAATCACAAGCTCCTTATCAGAAACATCCAACAGTCGTTACCATAGTAACGGACGGCGTTATACGCAGGCGCGTTATGGCTCCGCCCATCATCTGCCTGTTGATACTACCGGACGCCAGTCAGCTACCGGCTCTCAAACCCATCAATAAATCCAATCAATCTATAAAGTATTAAAATATATTAAAATCTTAATGAGAGTGAGAAGTTTCGCGGTCCTTAGCTCGCAGAGTGACCAAGGTCCGGTGCACGAGGAGTTGCATGCCCTTCTGCAATATCAGGTATGTTATTGATAAGAGATGCTGATAAGAAATGTTTTGGTAAAACAATCGAACAAACGAAACAACAAACTTGATCTTTGTTCCTTATTTAGGCCTTTTTATTTATTTTGGTACGTTATCAGATAAGCACCATGCAATATCAGGTATGTTACTGATAAGAGATGTTTTGGTAAAACAATCGAACAAACAAACAGGCTTGCTAATTTATCATTGCTTCTTATTTAGGCCTTTTTATTTAAGTATTAGTTAGTTCGACATGATATTATGCTGATAAGATGTACGATGCTGATAAGGAATGTTTGGGTATAAAAAGTTACGAGCGTAAGATTTGTTACAAAATTTAACAACCGACCCCGGTTTTAATTTTAACTTGCTTATCGGTTCCGAGCAAACTAATTTTAGGTTTCGCATTAACAAATACTAATGTTGTATAATGTTAAAAACTGGTACCTAAGCTAAAGCCTTATGCAATACCGTACCGGAGTTTGATTTGACCCTTTTATCCTTTATTTCTCCACTTAAGGGTGGACGGCGGACGTTTTGCGGTGTAGCCTCGGTTTGTGTGTCGACATTTTAGTAATAGGTACAACGAATTTGATCTCGTTTCGTACATTCTGCAATTATTAAAAAATACCTACCCAGTTAGTACCGGTTCGTGATCTTTGACGAATAATGCCATAGTAGAAACAACACTTGTTGCTGATATGAATTAATCAGCATAAATAATATAATCATGTTACATTTGCACTCCGCGCGCTAACAATGCGTACGGAGAGAGGACGGCTGCTTATCTAGTTCTTCGCTTAATAAATGACCTACCTAAAGACTTAACAGACGCTATAACTTGTAATAATGTTAAATATAAAATTAAAAAACATTTTCTTTGTAACATTATATCTTACACTTAACATGTGTAGTGTACTTACCATTGCTCCAGTGTGCCTACCTATACTGTTCTCGCACTTAGCTAGGTTAGCTACCTTCTTATCGAGATAACGCTCGAAATGTCAACTCATAGCACTTGCACAAACCTTAGTGGTTTATTAGTGTTAACATAAGCAACCAATGTATAATAAATTGTTTATATTGATAAATAAATTAATAAAAAAAAAAATTAAACCACTTTGTTAAAAAACCCAGCAAATCTATAGTTTATACATTTAGATAACTATAGACATACACTTTTACAAGGTTATAATATGGATAATAGATAGTAAATTGGGTCAAATTGCAAACACTTTCAATTTTGCTTTAGTAAATTATCATTATTAGTTATCAAAGCTTTTACTATGAATGGAAATTAGTAAGACTAGACTCAAGTTACCCGTAAAAATAACTGGAAGTAGTAAGATAGCGTCACTATTTCTATAATTTCATCAATAGGTATATAAAGGGTTTGTCCTGACTAACTTACTAACAGAAAACGTACAAGCCAAACACTTGAAGTTTGGAGGGAGTGTTCATCAAGAGCAGAAAGTGCGTACCTACTAAGAAATGAATTAAAAAATATCACAACGCAAATATGTAGGTAGCGAGCGTCAGCTAGTCATAAATATTTACGACATAGCCGTAAGTGAGTACGTAATAACGACGTTCTTACTTATAACCTCCCGCAACGAACCCCTAGGCCATGTGAGACAGAGAAAATTGCCACATCAGTCTCCACTCTACATTTAAATTAGATTGTTTGCGGACTCGAATAAATTGCTCCTCGTAGGTGCTCCCTCTGCCACTTTGAGCACCTCCGCTTTGAGCATTTCGGTTTTGATTTTCAGCTATTCGTGATCAGGGTTTTACGATGGTTACGTCTAACATTTTGTTTTCTGTTGTACATAAAGTTACTGCAGTGGGAAAACAAAGTTAAATTTCTAAGTTTAATTATTATTTAGGTGTTTAATTCAACCACATTTTTTTTTTTACCAAATTGATACACATTAAAATTGATGACACGGATGGTCGAATGGCAAGTGTATTGGACTGCCACACCGGTGTCGCGGGTTCGATTCCCGCTTTAAATTTGTGTGATGAACATCGGTGTTTGTTCCAGACTCATTTCTATGAATTTGTTTACTAAAATAAAGGTATTCTATCAGTTATCTGGTTTCCATCGTACAAGCTCTGCTTAGTTTGGGGATAGATGGCAGTGTGTGAAATGTCCAAAATATATCTTTATATAATCCGTTGTTGACTTGTTTTGCGTCGAAAAATTAATCTTGTTCAAAACATTTTCAATCATTACGACATTGCCAACGGTAATCCGGGGGCTAGCACAATATTCGTAATGCATAGTATCGCCAATGTCGGACAGAAAAAAAATTAAGTTTGTATTTATCAATTTTCTTTCTTATCCAATCTGTCAGTCTGCGTAGATGCTTGAGATAGATTGCTTGAGTTGTTCTTCAGTAAAAACAAAAACCGCTTATTTGAGGATTATAAAATAAAAAGGCTTAAAATTATAATATTATAATTATATTACGAATCACAGAAATCAATCATAAAATTTAAGACCCGGTTTTCCGTCGCACGAAAATGTACGGCTGTAGATGTACAGCCGTGGAGTGGATGTACGGCCCGATTCTACATGCTTGTGTTAATCACTATAATTAATTGTTGATCACTATAATTTGGGTGTCATCAAGGCAAGAGTGAATAGGATTATTCTAGGTAAGCGTGCTACATCGTTTACCACATCGTCACTTACCATCAGGTGAGATGGTGGTCAAAGGCAAGCCCATAAACAGTAAAAAAAAATATATATGTGTTACGCTGCAACATTATATAGGAATTTACCGCCAATTCATACTATGATGGCAGCGGCTGGCAGCAGCCGATAGAAACGCGATGATTTTGCATGGATCTAACAGGCCGCGAGGTTACGCGACTCCGCGGGCGGTCGCGCGACCTTTTGAGGTTCTCAAGCGATACTGGTCTTTTAGCATTGTAAATAAGGTTTAAAATTATTTAGCATAGAAAGTGCTTGCCGCCTCGCTACCGGTTGCGCCACCTTATAGTACGATGTCACACGGCTTTTTTACACGCTACAAGCCAGCGTTTACGCTTTTAGCATGTCAAGTCGCCCAGTGTCATCGGCGCTTTACAATCTGCTTGTCGACAATCCTTCCCGAAAGCTAACAGGCTCACATGCTAGCATTAAAAAACGCCAACAATCAACTTGTAAAAAAAGCTTGTGTGTCATCGACGCTTTAGTGTGAGTTGAGCCTCTTTTTATGTGCCTGTTTGGAAGGTATTGTTAATTACCGTAAATAAATGTTCATTATTATTTAAGCTCCGTTTATATTGGAGATACTCTACCTCCAACTTAACATCAAAATACATTCAAAATTTATTACGGAGGCATTCGATTTGATACATTCATAAAACTAATCCGTTAAAAACACCGGTAATTCCGAAACAATGGTGATCCGAGTCTCCAAAACCTGCCAAAACAGAATTATACAAGTTTTCGAAGTGTTTCAACTTTCAATCAAACATTTAAGTTCCTGACAATTGATTAAAATTTGAATACTACAAAATGGAAGTATTGATTCAAACTTCGTTCAAATAATATGAAATTAATATTGGAATTGAAATAAATGAGCCGGGTTTGTGATGAAGTTTTTGGTTTGTCAACAATTTGATATTAATTTTGAATTGTTTCGCTATCGTGTACTTAAATTTGCCCTATTCTAAATAATTATTTCTCCTCAAATTCCCATACTAATAAACTTACGTATTTTTTGACGTGATTACGATTAACGCCAGCTGTATGCACGAAAATGTTGATGTCATTATCCGGTAACGCTCATTGTCCCCTTACCAAAGAATAAATAATATTATTACATAAAGAAGCTGAACTCTTTTCAAAGTAGATAAGTTCCGCCGCCATCTGGTCGAGAATTTATCAAATTAGATCCTAAAATAATTATATATTATCTTGTTGTTTTTTTTTTCTGTAAATTTTTAAGTTATATAACTCTAAATATTGTGTTTTAAAAAAAAAATATCTACATATATATATATTACATATATTTTATTCAAATTATGCTACTCTTTATATTCGTTTTTATACATGCTGTGTTTACCTTTAAGTGATTGTGCAATTAGCAAGAAAAATACTTTTGTAAAGCTAAAATTAGTCATTAAGTATCTGTTTCATTGTAACAATTGTTGGTAGACCAATAAATAAAATAAAAAATAAAAATAAAAGTAGCAAATCAAAGTACGATATTTTGAGTGCAATTGTCACGATGCCCTTGCGCTGGTTATGACGTTGTCACGGTAAACTATCGTCCGCAAACCAACTTTACAGACAACCAATTTTTTTCAGTAAGTATTTACTTATTGATAACTCTCGGATAGCTCTAATCGTTTGTTTGACTTTGGTAGTTTTATATACGAGTATATAAAATAATATAATAAATAAATTATAATAATAAGTTATTTTCCTCGCATCAGTATTAATGAACAATTAATTTAACAATTTGTTAAAGTTATGAAATCAGTCCAATTAAATTTGCATTATCTCATGAAGCAGCCATCAAAAGATATTAAAAGCTCATCCAGGTAACTGATTCCTCAACAAAAGACGAAATTAATTTCTAACGAGATAAAAGTTTTATTTTAAAACAAAACTTTGAACAGTTTCGAGGATTGGCGGCTTGATTTAGATTCATCATGTTTGTAAAGTTTAATTTGTAAGTAATTACCTGTGGGTATAGGTAGGCACCTACCTATACCCACAGGTTTTTAGGATGAAAAAAAAGATATGTACATAAAGCATCGATGACACTCGGCTTTTTACACGCTACAAGCTAGCGGGTTGATTTGAATACTAGAAAGACTAGTGTTATAAATGTATTTTTAACTTGTAAAACATTAAAAAAGACTTTACATTTATACAATTCAAGTGAACGGCGCGATTTAATCAAAGCCTAGACATCCAACTGAATGGATAATTTAACCAGTTGGCTGCGACATGTCCATTGCATCCTCTCTTTCCATTTACAAGTATTTGCTACTTGTAAATGAAGTTGTCACATGTTGTATGACTAAATAAAGTTGGCCTGGATACCCCGGGGTCTGTCAGTTTAAGACAAATAAGGAGGGAACCCGTTACGAGTACGAGGAAATGAAATGAAAAAATGGTTGTCTGTAAAGTTGGTTTACGAACGATAGTTTAACGTGACGACGGGACAACGAGCGTTACCGGACAGTGACCGCGTTACCGGACAATGAGCGTTACCGGACAATGAAAGCGTTACCAATGACGTCAACGTTTTCGTGCATGTAACCGGCGTTCATCGATTTATAAGACGTAGTCACGTCAAAAGTATTTAAAATAGTCTTAGGTCGTTTTGGTTCTGTAGGAAAAGAGTAATGAAAGATAAAAAAATATTCAGGTTTTTGAAATAAAACTGTGCTTATTTATTTTACCCGCTATCCGAAGTTTATAAAAATATGTCTTAAATATATTATGTACTACAAAAGTCTTTCAGTCCACTAAAATGTTTTATTAAAAATCCTATGTGATATTTTACCTGAAACTACAAAAAACACTTCATAAAATACCTTTCCACTCAAAATTTACTCAAGTACTTACGGAACCTCCAAAACGGGATGCCACGGCCAGGAGAGGTTTTATTATTGAGTTACAACGGGCAGAAACTAGACGGTTGTAGTGCATCGCAGCCCCACTTCAGAACATATAAAACTTACGGTATGTAGAGACGGTATTGGATATCGTACAAAGTGGTGGGCTCTACAGTTAAAATTGCATTTTCCAGATATACCTATGACATAACGCCTCTTCATACCGTAAGTAATATAAGTCTAGAAGTGGGGCTGCAATGCACTTGTTTTTTACTTTGCAACTTACATATTAAAAAATAACCGTTTGTACGACAAATATTAAGCCCAGTGCCTATTTGTCAATCATTATATCCATTTCATGCATAATCAAGGTTTTACTAAAATATACTATAAAAACACCATTTTTTTTAGTTATTTTGATTTGAAACTTGACTTCTGAACCGATTTTGATAATAATTTCTATAAGACCAATCTAAAGGTATATCCTCTAAAACAAAAAAAGATTCTATCAAATAGAGTCGATAGAAAATGATTCATTAAAATCGTTTTAAAAGGTAAAACTTAAAAAAACCGAATAAATGACTTCAGTAGATACCAGAAACTAAGGTCACAATTTCGAGAGTACCGGTGATCAGGAGAATATATTTTTTGTATAAATTAATTGATACGTAGATATAGGTTATACGTGTAAGTCGTATTTTTTTTTTGTCGAGCGATATATTATTTTCAAATATTATCACATTTCAATAAACAGTTCTCGAAAAACCGAAGCTTCAGTAATTTCAAGAAATCTTGTAGAATGGTCTCAGTTTACAAACAAAGTCGTTCAAGACAAATAGTACGGAATTCCGAGTTGATTAAAATTTGTTTGTGCGATCGCAAATTTCAAGAATTTTAATTGGTTCCGTGCTTATAAATTAATTATCAACATTCTTTTGTAATTTATTATTCTTTGATATAATTACTTCACCAAACGACTGGACTGGACTGGGGTAAACTTTTTAACACTAAGTAGGTTTTTGAAACAAACATGAAAAAAATGGTTATTTGATTTGATAAATTAATACAATCGAAATGAAAATATTTATTAACGAAATCATAACGATTTTTTTAATTCTGGTTTGAGAGGCAGCTAGTAAGATTACTAGACTTTCGAGATTATCAAAATGTCTCAAATCTAAAAGTGAACAAGTACCTACATTAACAGTGCGGCCTATGTAGCACTGTTTTAGTCATGGGTAGGCAAAAGGCATAATCTTGCCATTAGGCCTTGCTTAATATGTTAGGTACTAATTTAAAAAATATTTTTTTTTGACCGCAGAAAATTTAAGTACAATCAGCTCACATGTATACACTCCCAAGCTTTTACATTTATATTACTCTTAATTTAGCAAAGAAAAGTGCACGCAAGCATTTTCAAATTAATATAGTCATCTTATCTTTATATTACTTTATGTTTGTCAGGATTCTTGTCAGAAGAAGAATGTCTTCATAAAGATAATAAACCTACTTACTTCTTCTGACAAGTAAGAGGACTATATTAATTTGAAAATGCTTGCGTGCACTTGTCATGCAAAACTAAGATTATAATATAAATAAAAAAGCTTGGGACCGTATGTATACATGTCGTGCAGCTGACTTTACATACCACCATAATATTGCCTACTTACCTACACCATCATAAACCACTCAAAATGCTATAGGCCGTAAAAACAAAAATTTACCTCCTACTACTTTTATATCTCTTACATAATACATAAGCTGTGTACATAATAAGTTGTGCAGATAATAGTTAGGCACTAAACTATGCATAATGTTATGTCACGCCCGCCTGTGATGGATTTAATGAATACTTGCCGATAAATAATAGAGTTCGTTAGGCAAATCTGATTTTGACGTCATTGTGCACGTGATTGGTAGCCTTGTCGTATATAAATATGAATGTTTAGGGTTGTTTATGACGTGGCAGTTAAGAGTTCGGAATTATGATAATTTAATATGACTATAATAGTTTGGAAAGATATTAGATTTCGTTTATTCATTAGTAGTCTAACAATGTATTTAATGATTGTAATTTATCGATCTATTCTCTATCTATCTAACTCTTGTTAGGGTTAAGCTCGCCTTTGTACATGTCTCTTCATTTATGTTTATACTAGGTATATCGTGTTTTTGTGTACAATTAAGAATTACAGAATCAATTTATAAAAAATCCAATTTACTTCCCGCGAAATATTTTATTCAGTGAGCCTACATAAGTATTCACTTAAAAAAGCATTCATATTAGGTTATATATTAACTTCTGCCCCAAAAAAATATGTTTAAGTTCTAAATTATATTTGTACCTACTGATCTGAGCTAAACCAGTTCATTTGTTTTGGCGTGATTAAGCATTAAATATCCACCCATCATACATTCTGGCAAACTTTTCGCAGTTGCACTGGGGTCTTACACCCGTATTCTAAGTCATTCCTCAAACTCAAACTCTCCTTACGTAAGAAAAAAAATGGCCGCCACTTTACTAAAGGTTCGGCTGTCACCTGTCAAATTTCAATGTAAGTATTTTCTTCAGTGAAAAATTCGTCTTAGAATACGGGGGTTAGATTTATTTTTTGTTATCTTGTTTTCTTTGATAATATTTTAAAAAACGAATGTTAATCACATCTGAATCTACTTATACGTAAACCAACTTATCACCGAAGACGTAAGTGTCACTTAACGTAGTCCTCACTTAAGATAAAGTTATTTTTCCACTCAAAAATACTCTCTACTTTTCCTCTTTATTTCGTCACGTCCTCAGTAAATGGTCAAACCATGAAGTTAATATTTTTCACAGTTACTTTTCCCGTCTTTCTTTTCTAAGAGGAAGAACCTTCGCTTATTATTAAGAAAGTACTTACTCCCATTAAATCTTTAGATAAGTTATCTGTCAAAAAAATCTTCGATGTCGGAATAAGCAGCTTCAAGCTTTTCCCACAATTATTTTTTATTGTACCACTAAGTCTAGGTAAGTTTGTACACACACACACTCACACCCCTGCACTAGGATTCCCTGTATCGCAGGTGGCATGGACACATACAAGACATCACAACATCCAAGACCCGAGAACAAACATTTGTGTTCGTCACAAATATTTGCCCCGGCCGGGGATCGAACCCTCAACACCAAGCTTCGTAGCCAGGGTCACTACCAACTAAGCCACGGTTTCGTTATGATGTCAGATGAGAAAGTTTGTGTAGGAAGAATGGATAGATAGAAGAAAGGTGTTTATCGCTACTCATTTGGTTACTAGGTTGCCAGCCAGTTGATATTTAATTTCAGTAATAATATAATTTATAAGCTGGAAAAAGACAAAGGCTACTTTTATCCCAATAACGGGCGAACAAAACTGCAGGCTACAGTTTGTCTTACTTCCTTATTTCACATTCATAACGTTTTCTTATCCTTCAGTAAGCACAAGGTAAGTAGGATGATCTCCGAACGTTTACAACCTTCTCTTTGATGTGGGATCTTATCTATTTCTTTACTTCAATGTGTTTCAGATTCAAAGTTGCTATTTTAACGTTTTGATAAAATCCTAGTCTATTCAATGAACTCGAATGAATAGATGTTTTGTGCTTTGTATATTTATTTTAAAGCATTTGGTTTTGAATTCAAATGGTTCGAATGTGATATCATCGTAGTTCATCTTTTACAAAAATAAATACCAATTTTTAAATTTCCTTCTTGTGTGGTCCAGTTGTCTATATTTTTGACAAAACTTACACAAAAAATGCAGTTTTATATTTGAAATATGGTAGAGTTCTGAAGGTTTTATAATTTATTAATATAAAGAAAATTGCTCCGTTTTCTGACTTTCAACTGTGTATCTTTGACTTGGGCACAGAATAAAAATATATACGTATGTTTACATTATTTCATGAAACTAAATGTCGACACGAGAATTGCGCTATCTTGATTAAAAAAACGCTTGCCCATAACTTGAAAGAGGATGTGGTGGCCAAGTGGATGAGGCCCTTGCCTTGCGATCTGATGGTCGCGGTTTCGAATCCCGGTGGCAGTCATGCGTAAATGGGTTTTTTCTGTTGAAAAAGTCTATGTATGCATCCCACGTTCTGGCAACGGTGAAGGAAAACATCGTGAGGAAACCGGCATGTCAGAGGACAGGAAAAAAAAATGTTCTATGGCATGTGACATCCACCAATCCGCATTGGGTCCGCGTGGTGGATTAAGACCCATTCGCTCTCTTAGCCGAGAGTAGGCCTGAGTCCCAGCAGTGGAAACATTATAGGCTGATTATAGGGCCCATAACTAAAGTTTGAATTAATAATCAAGGTTTTACAAAAACATACAACAACCAACTTCAATCGGACTGTTCTAGTGACCGCGTATGTACCACTGAAACGTCACAGGGAAGGAAACTACGCCATTTTGTTCACTTCAACGACTTTTTTTTTTCAGTTACATTTTTTGATTTAAAAACTAAACTTCTGAACCGATTTTAATAAAAAAAATTATGGGACCTATCAAAATTTTCAAATCGGGTTATAAACAACAAAATTCTGAGGTAACAAAAGACAAAATCATCCTTTTTTGAAGTCGGTTGAAAACGTTCCAAAGCAATACTGATATTAGTGCTCATTATCTTCGCTTTGTCCCCATCGTTCCTACTAGTAACATTCGGGTTTTTTTTCCAATTTTGCTAGCTAGGAACTTACTAGCTAGATACGGCCAGGAAAAATATTTCTGGGCGTTACTATTAGGGATTTTCGGGAGAAAAATTATTATGGTAGTCAGTTTTTTACATACCTAATATTTTCAAAGTATCGTCACTGTTACATTCAGTGTATATTTTCTTTAGCTTTAATTAAGAATTGTTAGCGCAAAGGGAATGCAATCTACGTGAAATAATTGTTTGATTTCGAATACCGGGCGCTCGTTTACCCTTTAGGGACCTCATTTATTTTATGAAAAAGGATCTTGACCGGTTTTTCGGTAATGAGATTTTGTTTTCTGGTTTGTATATTTTTGAAATTTATTAGATTTGTATCAGATTACTTTATTGTGTAATATGGGGGTATAAATATTTTTAATTATAACCTTGACCTTGATTTTTTTATAAACTTAATTTATGACTCAATGACTTCATTTAAATTTGATAATAACGGCGGCATGTAAACTCTAGCACCAAAACTTTTTCTTATCATTTTTTTTATTTAAAGACACCTATTTGTTTAGACATAACGAGAACAAGATTTGTAATCTTCTTCTTATCGTGTCACTAATTCGAAAGAACCGAACCAGTGTGGTGAAAGGATTTCAAGGGCATTTCATACAAAGAACAGGAGATTTTTTTTTAAAACCTTCTTGTTTTGATAACGTTTTAGATACAAAATTCTTTTCGCAACAAACAACTGAAACTAATAAAATATGATATCATTTTTAAAATCTTAATCAGAAAATAACGTCTTAGCTGAAAAACCTCGTATGTGCAAAAAAGATAATCCTTAAAACTCTACATCCTAACTACAATTTGCCAACACGTGAGCGCGGCTGGCACGAGCACCTGAAATGATAATGTATTTAAATTACCTCCTAACTTGCACGAGCTGTATCAAACTTGTTATTTGTGTGTTTTAAGTTGTGTGCTGATTTACGCGCGACGGGTTAACGTGACACACAAGTGTTAGAAATGGTAAGCTTTAGGGTAGTCTACCAGTATTATCATCATCATCTTATCATTTCAGGCCACTGCTGAAGAAAAACAACACCAAAGTTCCTCAATTTAATTAATTGATTTTTGTGTTCTTCGTCAAAAGATAAACGTGTAGTTGGGTAATGAACGGATGAATGAATGATTTATTTGTCTCAAGTATGGTTAGATATAGACTGGCCTTATGAATGTATAAAGTAGAGTCAAATATACACTGTAGAATACAGTACATAATTTTTCTCTTAATTTATAATTGTGGCTTAAGTTTCTCATAAGCTCGATCTCGATCAATGTATCAAAAATTACATATAATTTAAATTGAACAACAATGTCCAGTAACATAATCGCATGCAAAAATAAAAAATGGAGTACAATGTTTTCGTATCGACCAATATTATTGTTTTTCTGCGAAAATGTTATTAACTGAAATTGTACGAAACAGTAGATGCGATTTATGTTTCAAAAGGTAACTTGGTCACTTGTCAATAGTTAAAAAAATGCTCGACAATTTCAATAACACGGTCTGATAAACTAGTTTTTTCATCAAAACGAGCCGTGACACTTACAAATTGGGTTTCGATACGCGAAAATTGAATTACACAAAACAACGCCGAGAAATTAAAAGAGGAAAAAGTTGGACATTCGTTCGGTCAGTGTGTCACGCTAGTAAAGCAGAGCTGTAATTGGTTCTGACTGTACCAGGTGGCATTGACTTACGACGTTTTGCGCTAAGAGTGTCGCCACTTATGCCGTGTATGATTAACTTTAGTTTAAGTTTCTGTGTGTCGGTATTTGCTTGATTTTAAATTATTATCTATATGTCTAAAGGAAAATAGGAAAATATCAAAGACCGAAAAAAAAGGTTTATTTTAATGAAAACTCTCCTAACAAACCTCTATGACCACCAAAGGCAATCAATTTGCAAAAAAAATTGGTTGTCTGTAAGGTTGGTTTACGGACGATAGCTTAACGTGACTACCAGCGTTACCGGACAATGAGCGTTGCTGGACAATGACAGTGTTACTAATGACGTCAACGTTTTCGAGAAATGCAGCCGGCATTCATCGATTTATTAGACATAAAAAAAAACTAAGGATCATAATTCAGGTAAGAATGATAATAAAAACTATTTTGGCTTGTGACAATAAATGTTGGTATGAAAATGTTGATTTTTCATCTACTAAAAACAAACAAGTTTATGCATTACGTAGCTCCGTGTCGTGGAAAGATGGATCGCATACAAACCACGCTTGTAAGCATACTGAAAAATAGGTTTTTGAATTTATGTAAAAGGGTTTTATTTTGTACCTACCTGTATGAATTTTATGTAACATTATGTCAAATGTGAATCCATACATTACTAAAAGAAAATAATGCCTACACGAATATGAACCAATCTAGAACTAAATGTTATGAAAATAATACTTTACACAGAAACAATCAAATCTGACCTACTTAAATTTATACAGAAAAAAATAGTCAATCATTTTTAAAAACTTCTGCAATATTTTTCAAAATATTTTCATAAACAAAAGCTTTTATTTGAGCTATAAGACCGTAAGACACTTGAAACCAGACACTAGACAATAGCCAACATCCACATAAAGGGGCTGAGTATCACCTTATTAAGACACCCTTTGTTACCTTAGCACCTCCGTCATAACTGATTAATTGTTTACTGTAAGCAACTGTATGGGTGGGACTGCAGTGAAAGCGGAAAGCGGAATACTGTAAACGCAAAAAATATTGTAGGTATGGCAAGAACTTGGAAAATATTGTTTTGTAATTTTATTAAAAAAATGACAACCAAAAAAAACATTTTTTTTGAACATGGAAAAAGCCAACTCAGACTTATCTTTAATTACTTGATAAAAAAAAAGTTATTAAAAATCTGAAAACCTGACTGCGAAATAATTATACAATGATTGCCAATTCATTATTTAAAATTAAATTTAAACTTATGACTTAAACACATATTTTTGTAGTCTCCTTTTAATTTATTTCATTTTGATAGTTACCCTTATTGATAGGTTTGGTAAACAAAAAAATATTTACGACTTACTATTAAGCGCAAAATATCCGCAATTTTGATTATTTATTTCAAAAACCTTTCAAGGACCAAAGGAAATTCGGGTTAATGAGACAAATCTAACGATACCTTAACTGTCAAAATCCATCCAGCCGTTGGGAAGATACGAGGTAACAAAGAAATTTACATACATACATATAATTTTACAAGATACGCGCGAAAAACTTAGTCCTTCCTTGACAGTCGGGTAAAATGTGGACGCGTTAAAAAAAATTGCAATATTGGTTGTATTTCCACTTTTCCTACTACTCGGGCGAGTAAACATGACACCTGTCTGCCACGTGGCTCGGAACTTGATGCTTCCCCCGCTACCCTGCGCAGCGCCCTCCGTATTTCTTCGTCGTCTAATTGCGAAGCCTTGTCATTTACCAAGTATTACAGGACCTCTTCTCTAAAGCTTCGCTATCAAGACTATCCAATTCCACGCTGTTTTTTGCACAAACTTCATTTGAGCCAGATGTCATGATTATTCGCCCGAGTAGTAGCTCCACCTCAGTTTCATACAAATGTAACCAGACACCTATTAGGAACGGACATCAGGAACAATGCCCTGTCACATCACAATGACAAAGCCACATTCTCAATCATAAACACGTAGTTATAGAGTCTACATTCCCTTGCAGAATGCTGGTAAGAACTGCTGCCAAATTGTGTGTGAAGTAAAATCTGCAGAATGGTATTTGTCTTTATTACTGAGGTTTGAATTTATTTTATTTTTCAAAAAATGTTATATCTTTCTATTTGGTCAAAATAGGTAGTGTACTTCACTCATTAAAACTAACAAATTCTACAAAATTATAATTATAAGAGTTTGTAAGAATGGATATATATATATGGATATGAGATGGTTTTTTTTTGGTTCGAGAGTTTTATGCTAAAACAACTGAACCAATTTAGATGGGCATAGTTAAGCTAAAAAGAGAAAAAAACCTTTATTATTATTATTTTTTAGGTGCTCAACACACTTTTATTACATATTAAATGTATAACGGTAAATACCCATAATTAGATTGTTTTTGACGTGACTACGTCTAAAAAATCGATGAACGCCGGCTGCATGCACAAAAATGTTGACGTCATTGTCCGGTAACGCTGTAATTGTCCGGTAACGCTCTGTCTCTCAACGTCTCTGGTAGTCACGTTAAACTATCGTTCGTAAACCAACTTTACAGACAACCAATTTTTTAGATGCAAGTTTGTTTTAAATGCTAACACAGAGAAGACAACTCCCCTAAAAAGTTAATATTTTTTGTGTGTGCCATTAGATATACGTACGTGACCATTTAAGGTAGCCCGAGGCTAGTGTTGCCCCTCGGATATCCGATGATTTTACCAAATGTCCGGTAAACTTTTACCAATAAAATTCTCAAAATGTTGTTGCGTTGGTTTTTTTTACTCGAATGCGAAAAAGGAAGGTTATGTTTTTCGAGTGTAAGTGTGATTGTATGAATTGATGTTTGTCTGACTTTATATACCGCCGTGCAGGCTAAACGGCTCAACGGATTGGATGAAATGAGTTATCGTTGGCTTTCGTCTGGGTCACGCGAGTGTTAAAGGTTAAATGTCAAAAAATCTAATATGGCGACTATAATACACCAAAATATGTAAAAAAAATTACAATAACAATCAAAACTTTGATCGATTTCGGTATTATGAGTAAGTTTAGATGCGTTTTGGTCAGAGTCGTAGAACAAAAATAAATTGTCAAAAATCGAATTAGACGATAATGTTTTCGCATTTGGGTTTTAAGTTTTTATAATCTACCAGCTTGTTCAGTCTTTTACTTAGATATATCAGGGGGTATCTCTACAAGCGAAAGACAGTGTCTGTAGAACCGAAGACGTTTTGCGTGTAACCGACGTATTTGCTGACGTTAATGTAGCGTGCTTCGCTTTTAAATGTTTGTCTCTGCCCATAACCACTAGCACATAGCTTACTTTGCCAACCAGCTCGAGGAAACTACAAACAGACTTAACTTCTTGGTATTGGTGAATTTAATTCAAATCCTACATTATTTTACCTTTTACATATTTTCTACCGACTTCATAAAAGGAGGACGTTCTTAATTCGGTTGATTTTTTTTTTCCTTAGAAATATTTTGTTTATGAACCGATTTGAAAAATTTACAAAACCATACTTACAGATTGGTCCTATAAAATATTTATGTAAATCGGTTCGGTGTTTACTTTTTGAATCAAAATAATAGGAAAAAAAGTTGTTAAGTTAAGTGAACAAAAAATTGCGATTTTTGCTTTCCTATGACTTTTCAGTGGTGTCTACGGTCACTAGAACAGTTCGTTTGAAGTCGGTCGTTCTACATTTTTGTAAAACCTTGATTATTTTCTGCATTGTTTATATTTTATTACTGGCTACTGCTCGCGTCTGCATTTGCATGGGATCGAGGCAATATGGTAATAAACAAGTAATTCGTAAAACTGAAATCGATTTAGAAATTTAGGGTGATAAAGGAACAAATATCTAGCTATCTATCAATCCATCATACAGTTTTCCACAATATAATATTCTTAGAAGATTAACACCAAATATTTACGAGTAGTTTTTGAGGTACTGCTTTGCTTAGTTTGAGACTAGATGGCGTTGTGTGAAATAAAGTTAAAAAATATACATAATAATATTTTCTCCTACAAAAATATCTCGAAGCTCCATTTCGATCACAACAAAGCAACATATGAGGACCGCAACAAATGGAAGGTGACCACGACTTCGATTGCTCGACCACGGCCGTTACCGTTGCCGATCCTTGAACGACCGCAACTGTTTTAACTCGTAATCTCGCCTTAATGTCGTTGGTTTGGAAAATCGATTGTGTGTTTTTCAATATGTTAATAAATGTTTTGGACATTTTACACAACGCCATCTAGCCACAAACTAAGCAAAGCTTGTACTATGGGAAGCAGATAACTGATAGAATTCTTATACACTTCTTTATAAATTTATACATTACTTAGATTAGTACATAGAAAACACCTAGACTCAGGACAAACACCAATGTTCATCACACAAGTGCTTGTACTGATGCGGGAATCTAACTCGCGACACCAGCGTGACAGTCCAACACACTTGCCACTTGACCAATCGTGTCGTCGAAATAAAATAACTGTATAAAAATCACTAAAGGGCACACATATGTACCTAGGTCTTGATAGGTCGTATATGTTTGAGCCCTTTGGGGTCGATAAAATACATGATAAAATGATTCCACTGATTAATTGTCATACCAATATTAAGGTAACTACTTAAACCTATATTATTTTATTACACACGAATTTTAAAATACTTCAGAATAAACAAACAAAACTTTGCTTTCTTATGGTGCTGCCACACTGCTGTTAAAAAATGTTTACGAACATTTTCTAACATTGTGATCGTATGTTTCTTAACAAATGTTTACTAGCATTTGTAAACATTTTTAAACAGCAGTGTGGCAGCACCTTTAAATTTCAATAAATGAAGGAAAGGTGCTGCCACACTGCTGTTTAAAAATGTTTACAAATGTTAGTAAAAAATATTAACAGCAGTATGGCAGCACCTAGTAAATGACACTAAATCACTGAGCGAAACAATATAGAACTCGCATAACAGCATATTAAAGTCATTTAAAAAGTGCTTTGCCAGACTCGCATTATTAAAACCTTCGAACGACCTATCTGATGCGACCTATCAATATCGTACACCTATGTAGCATCATATTTTGCACGCGCTGGTATTTGGTCCAAGTTATAGACGATTCAATTTTGGTACAACTTTAATGTATACCATCAAAATGTCTCAATGTGGACGAGCGTTTTAGCAGTGGTTAATTAAAAAATTAAAATTTTCGTACAATTCACATAACGCTTTCTCAATCCATCAGATGCTTACATAAACATAAACATTCACACACTCACACCCCTGCACTAGGATTCCCTGTGTCGCAGGTGGCATGGACACATACAACACATCACAACACCCAAGACCCGAGAACAAACATGTGTGTTCATCACACAAATATTTGCCCCGGCCGGGGATCGAACCCGGAACACCAAGCTTCGTAGGCAGGGTCACTACCAACTAAGCCACGGTGTCGTCTAAAGTCGTCTAAAGTCGGCTTAAGTACCAACCTCAGAAACATGAAGTAAATATAATCCTTCCAAATTTAAATGAGACGTCTGATGTTACACATCATGTGTGACTACTGTAACGCTCGTTCGTTTCTTTTTAATTTTTTAATCGTTGCTTGAAATTGAGGTCAAATCGTTCTATAATTTACCCATGGATATAAAATTATAGTCAGCTGGATGGAAATTTCAGTGCAAATTATTTAGACAAGATCCGCATATCCCTATTCTGTTTATTTATCGTTGCCATCCTTCAACTGTTTGTGTAGCAAGTAATAAAAAAGAGTGCAAAAAAATTGGTTGTCTGTAAAATTGGTTTACGGACGATAGTTTAACGTGACAACGTCATAACAAAACATTGACAGCGTAACGGGACAATGACGTCAACGTTTTCGTGCATGCAGCCGGCGTTCATCGATTTATTAGACGTAGTCACGTCAAAAATGTTATCTAACTTATCATTGATCCATATAAATTCGAGGTGATAACTCGCTACATCTCCTGTATTACACCATCCAACCTCAGCTTTTCACAGTACACGTTCTGACGTGATACATCAGCGTACTATTGGCACGGTCACACTCCCCCCCTACCCTCACTACGCCCCGCTACCCTGCTGTCCCATTTGCATGTAAATTGAATAACGGAGCCTGGACGTAGCATTTTGTCCCTTCAAGATGTTACGTGCACAGTTCATGATTGTATGGAAACAGCTTGATTTGGTCATTTGGTTACTTTGGGCATTATGAAAAGCAGTCATGGATAAAAATCTATATTTGATTACATAAAAAGTTGTAACTAAGTAAGATAAATAAAAAGGAGAAATATCTAAGTATTATCAAAATAAAAGGTTTTTTTTTGTTATTATTTGAGCACGCTACAGACGAAAGGACAGACACCGAGGTACCATTAATTATACGTTTCTTATTATTTACTATTTAACAAAATAAGATTTGAGGGTATTTTTTAACCGTGAAACTCCCTGAAAAAGGTGAGTACACGTACAATATTAGACTATTTTAATAAAAATATCTTGCAGATAAAACCATGATCTGTGATTAACTAAAATTGAATGAAAATTAGTGGCAATTGCGGACAAATCACTCCTAATGATATTCATAAAGGCGTTAATGAAAACATAGTGTGGGCGCCACATTTAAATTTCAAATGAGCTTGTCGCATTCATGAACTCATCCAGCAGCAAACCAACGCTAAATCATTAGGAGAAAGTTATTCGTGCATCCAAATTATTGACATCGCTGAACAATATTTTTAGAACACAAAAAAAAATATGGGCAATGCAGAAGAGGTTCTACGTTATGTCTTTGCAGTCAGAATTATGGGTTTCTACAAAATGACAGAGTGACAGCGGCGCGAGTGCGGCACCCGAGCCGAGCTTTTTTTTGCTAACTGGCTCGAGTCCGGGTTTGCCAAACGATGAATAAAACTTAAATTATTATCAACTAGCTGACCCGCGTGCGACTTCGTCAGCCGTGGAATATTTTTTAAAATGTTCATGTCAATTTTGTTAATTATTTATTTAATAGAAATAGTTTGAATATTGATTTCTTACAAATATCAAATTGTCATCTATACGTCATTACATAGCTGTCATTATACGTCAATTACATAGCTATCATTTGCGTTTTGTTATTCCAAGTCTGATTCTTTTTTGTTATACCACGTTTTATAGTGACTGACGTTTCATGTCAAGTCACACGGGAACGCTGTCGAACGGGATAAAAAGTATCTTATATCCGTCTCCTGGCTCTAAGCTACCTCCATACTAATTTTCACCCAAATCTGTTTTGCCGTTCTTGAGTTATAAGTGGTGTAACTAACACGACTTTCTTTTATATATTTAAGATGATGGGAGTGACGCAAGGCCATAGGAAACGAACAGCACGACTAGCAGTAACAGATGTCCAATTTTTATCATATTATGTCAAGTTTTTTTGCCGTATTCGTTTTCAGTAACGGCAACTGATTTGCGGTGTACAATTTTATTTTTCGTATTCTCCTCGACAAACACATTCATTTGACATCCATATCATGGGCGTGCACAAAAAATAACTAGTTCGCCATCTCAAACAAGCCGCCATATTGGATCTAGAATGACATCAATTAGCTAACCCATATTGTCATCCAAACTAGACGTGTGTACAAAATTTCATTTTAATTGGTCGAGGATAACCACAGATCTCGGATACTTTCGGCTGTCGCCCCCAATCTAACTTTATGAGGATAACTGATTTAAAATTCAGTTGCAAGATTTGATCCAAACATTGCAATTTAAATTGCAGCTTGTATTATAATCGAGTGGAATTAAAAACCACTTCATTACTATAGTAAACATGAATATTTCATAAACCCTATTCATCGACCTATTCGCTCATTAACCTTTATAAATAACCCTCAATCCACCGCAAAGGAGTTACCACACAATACCGACTGCGTACTACGCTACGCATAAACTCGCGACACTAACAAAAACCGTTTGAAACTCCTAACGAGTACAGTCAACGGCTAAAGAGTACTTTATTATAAGAAAAAATTTGGGTTTTACGAAATAAATTAATTACGTTACTATTTAGTGACCATATTTAAGTTTTCACTTATTTAGGCGGACTGAGCAAAATATTTCGTGGGGAGTGAATTGGAATTGGCTACTGGGCTCCCAACGCTCGGATGTAACAGTACTTTGGGTAATGACGTCTGGTATAATATTACTATGTGAAGATGGTAATGTGTCTACAGTCTTTTCTTTTACCTGAACGACATAACACAAATAATGGTAGAGTACCATTATAATATTACAAAATAATGTATTGCCTGTATTGTTAATGTTGACCGTGAACAAAAAGTATTTTTGAACTAGCATCCTTTCTACTGTCATGTCAATGTACTCACTCACTGTCGAACTGTGTTTTTTTTTTGTATATATAACCTCGCCTTTGAAGAATTTTTCACTTCTGTCGCTTAGTCACACAACATTTTTTTTAAATCGATGTAATAAATAGAAGAAAGTATACTTCTTTTGATATTGCCTGTATTATGTACTCATTGTGTTATGTATCTCAAATAATAAAATTTAAACTGTAACCCACTGTCTCCGACTGTACCCGTCTAATTTAATGAGCTCTAAAACACAGGCGTAAGAAACAAAAGGCGTTAAGAACAGTCTCTTGTTAACGTAGGTATCTTCTGCAGGAGACAGCTTTGACGCTCATGTGGTAGATATTGGACCTTGAAAGCCTCATTATAAACAGAATCCATTAGAACTATTTATTTGAATAAATATCGAGCATTTTTCAATATAATAATAATATTGCAGAGAGCCAAAACCCAGCTATAGACTAAATTGTACTGATATGACTCAAGGCAAATTTCCATACAAAATGTTTCGGACAAATACTCAAAAAGTACGCCGTATTATAGTAATTTCTTCACACTATTCGTTTCTTCTATGTTTTCCGATTGTGTCAACAACAATTAGTAAGGTTTCATACTTTAATTTAGATTTTATACGTGTTTTAAAATTAACACCACTAATTTAAAAACACTTATAAAATCGCAATTTTGTTTTCTTCGACGACATATTTTTTCAGTTATTTGGATATAAAAACTTAACTACTAAATCCATTTTATGAGACCAATCTGGAAAATAAAAAAAACAAGAATTAAAAAAAAACAATGTTTTGAGGTAACAAACATAAAAAAAACATTTAACCGAATTGATAACCTCTACCTTTTTGAAGACTGTTGAAGTGTGATCACCAAAGCTACCAGCTTATTATCATCCTCGGGCGTAATAAATAAGCAAATAGAGTGACGTCATTAATATTCATGGCAGTATTACCGGGGTACGTGTCATCGCGAACGTTGATTCGATCTCATTACTTTTCAGATTAGCTTCTCTGTTTATCCAGTCTGTAAGCTGTTGTTTGACTGTTCTTACAGGACGTGGTGGTCGAGTGGATGAGGCCCTTGCCTTGCGATCTGATGGTCGCGGGTTTTAATCCCGGTGGCAGTCATGCGTAAATGGGTTTTTTCGGTCGAAAAAATGTATGTATGCATCTCACGTTCTCGCAACGGTGAAGGAAAACATCCTGAGGAAACCGGCATGTCGTAGAACCTAGTTCGAAAACATGTGTCGAGTGCACGAAAGGAGTCTCTTCGAGGCGCACTTGAAATCCTTTCACCACTTACAGATTTTATATGGCACTAGCTGAAACGCGTGCGATTTCGTCACCCGTTGGAGAAATGTTTATTGTCGATGTTGCTTTTTCCACCCGCGGACGTCCGGTAACGCGAAGTCACGTCGTCCGTAAACCAAATTTACAGACAACCAATTTTTTTTTACATATACCCTACCCATACTCTAATTTCAAGTCTCTATGTCCTGTGGTTTGACCTGTACGTTATCAGTCAGTGAGGCTAAAAGTCAGTGAGTCAGGTCAGGATTTGTTAGGTAGGTACTAATGTTAGATAGGTATTATTGTTTTTTTTATCAATATATTAATATAATTTCATTCAATTTAATTACATTTCTTATTGTTAATTTAATGTTTTTTTTTTATATAAGAAGGACCTAAGTTGTCCCAGTGGAAATTGAGCCTAATCTAACAAAGTGAAGTTAATCCAGTTTAGTCTGCTTAGAACTGGTTCATCTGTCATCGTTACAAGATCCGAGGCAAGGGTTATCTTTAGGTACAGTCAGGCTGATCCCCCCACCACCCCAAAGGGGGGAAGAAAAAAACAATTTGGTACAGGATTTGCGCGTTCTTTATAGAGTGTTTGACGACCCAACTTTGGGATTAAGATTTTTAGGGTTCAACAATCCAGTATGCTAAACGATATTTTTTTACCGATGCATTGTTGCTGTTTCAAGAGTTGAATTTTAGTATTAGCCTACAACATTTGCTTACACCTTTCAATCTAAATTATAATAAAATAAATAATATTATTTTGTGAATGGGTTTTTTACGATATTGCGCGCAGGTGTGGGGTAGAGTAATATAAAAAATTACGAACACAGTGGCGGCAAGCACACATAAGTAGGTGCTTTTCATTTTACTAAGTTTTAATAATGTTCAAAACTACTTAATTATGTTGAAGACTTTTAATATAATATAATAAAAAAGGCACAATACACGACAGGTATAAATATG
Organism: Lobophora halterata; assembly: GCA_932526365.1. Lineage (NCBI taxonomy): Eukaryota > Metazoa > Arthropoda > Insecta > Lepidoptera > Geometridae > Lobophora > Lobophora halterata. The sequence goes on from OW052007.1 coordinate 1,382,607, forward strand.
TATAATATTATAATAATAATTATATCATTTAACAGATTAATTATTAATTAATTCGTCGTCTCAAGGATGTCAATAATCAATAGGTAGGTACTCGATATTTTTGTCACTTTACATTACTTGTTACTTTGTACTACTTTGAAGTACAGAACCCAACTGTTTAAATAAGACTTCAACTTGGTAGGATTTTTCTCAGTTTAAGAGATGTGATTTAACTTGGTGATTCCTTGAAGGCTTTAATCTTAAGTTTCCTCTTCACTGAATTATTAAAACGAGTTTGCGTGAATGTACTGTTAAGAAGGTGCTAAGTTTTTTTTTTTAAAATATAGAAGAACCCAAGTGAGAAATAGTTATTTTAATTTATTTTAAGAGGATATGTGAAACTGTCAGATATGACAGCTACCGAATTGTAAGACAGTGATAGCGCAATTAGACACCTTACCCCGAGGGAAAAGGTTAGATATAGATTTTTGTCGCTCAAAAGTAACGGACGTAAGCGACAAATGATAAAACATCGTATTGCTTGAAAAGTATTGAATTTATAAAAAAAATATTTTTACATTTACCTAAGTTCTGTGATTACTCACTCAAAAGTATAAAAATAAATCGTAAATATTCTCTAAATTTGGAGGATGGATGTAAATCAGATTTTAAGAGGGCTTATTTCAAAAAATAAATCTATCGAGAAAAGTTTCACCAATCGTGTTTCTGTCTTACATTTATTTAGATTATATTCTCAAGTAATCACTGTATTAACATCAAGTTTGTAAACTGTACCGTTACCGAGTAAGAATGAAACGCAGTGGCTCCAAATTTTCACATAGCCTCTTAACGATCGAATACAAAATTAAGACCCACTACGAATGCACTCTACTTTGTAAATTTTTCTTGCTACACTGCTTCTCTTACAGAGAACCAGAAAAGCAGTAGTCAAAGTTGTAAAGATAAGTAAAAAAAAATGTTGTCTGTAAAGTTGGTTTACGGACGATAGTTAATCGTAAGCGTAACGGGACAATGAGCGTTACCGGACAATGAAGTCAACGTTTTCGTGCATGCAGCCGGCGTTCATCGATTCAAGCTAAGCGTCCACAGACCGGCATCGGACGTATCGGACGCATCGTACGTAACGGATTAATTAGACTGCGTCCACTGTATCGGCAGCGATCGGATTGCCGACGCGAGTATTACAATCGGATTGCCGATGTCACCTTCATTCGGATTTTTGTAATGCCTTATGACATTTCTCGCTATAAAATGATAATCGCGATTACGTTTCGCGACAAATGGCCGACGATGCGGAGCGAGATTGCGGGGCGCGTCCACTGATCGGCATTCTGTATGACGTCATCGGCAATGCCTACATGCGATGCGTACCAGTGTATAGTACAGTGGATGCTGTTGTATGAGTTTTTATACAAGGCAACCTAAAATCCGTTACGTGCGATGCGGCTGATACGTCCGATGGACGCAAGCCTTTATTAGACGTAGTCACGACAAAAAAAACTTTTGCTGAACAGTTCAAAAATAAACACTCAATAAATAAGTATCGAGCTTTTGGTACCTAAGTTTTATCAAGAATCATCCGACTGATCTCAATGCTTTGTCGCCACAGCACTAATTCCAAAATGTTATTCTCACATGCCTTTCCAGCAGATACCCAACAAATTAGGGGTTCAAGACTTAAAGTTTTACGTGCCCCAAACCCTTTAAAACATGGCGGCCATGTGGATGAGGCCTTTGCCTAGTAATAAAATGGTTACGGGTTTGGATCCTGATCCCAGTCATGTGAAAATAAATAATTTCATTCGAAGAAATTCTTACGTGCATCCCACATTCTCAAAATAGTGAAAGAAAACATGTCAAAACATGGTAAAGAAAAAAAATTTGTAGCATGTGACATACACCAATACGCAGGTCCGCGTGGTCGACAAAGACCGTTCGCTCTCTACCGAGGAGAGCTTGTAATAATTTATAATAAACTAGTTTAAACTGTTTCTTATAAAAAAAATCATTTATTAATAAAATAAAATTATTCAATTTATTCCTATTTTTATTCTTTAACCCCAAAGGCAAATACAATACAACAACTCTTTACGACAGACAATCGCAAGCCATTTAGAAAGAGCTTACCGAAGACTTACACGGACTACTAACTATAAAGTCGTGAAGTCTGTTCGTATCGTGAAACTGTGCAAGTTTATTCACAAATTGACTCCACGTATTCGCTTAAGATGCAGTTTCTTTCATCCGAGCTCAGCTTATGGGGTGGTACTTGTTATTAGAGGTAGCGGTTACCTTACTAATAAAAACACATTTCTATAGACTAAAACACATTTTAGATAAACCAACCTATTATTGGCACCCTAGAGTTTAATGCGAAAAAATAACGAAAATTATATATTATTATATATATAATTTTCGTTATTTTTTCGGTATGCTTTTAAAAGTAATAAAAGTATAGGTACTGAAATTGAGTAATCTATGATATCCTTGTTTTTTCGCATTAAACTCTAGGGTGCTAATAATAGGTTGGTTTACCCTAATTAGTCTTTCTTCAATATTAATTTCACAATTTTATTGTATTTTTGACATGTTCTTATGGACTTTCTTCTCGGAATGATTTTTCGTTCTTGTAGGTTATTGGCAAAAGTGAAAATTATAATTTCATATATTAAATATCACTTATTAATTTCATATCTTGCTTAAACTTATTACTTGTCCCAAACATTTAGGTTGTATTAAGAAATACGAAAACTAAGCAGAATGGTGTTCTAAAGAGTTTTGCGTGAACTTTGTTTTGCAAAAGTTCAACGCTGTTTGCCAGTTTCTTATTCTTTACCAGCTAAATGGATTAAAATACTTGCCTATAAAATGACTAAAACGACTCACGTGCTGAAAAAAGTAAGTTTTTATTGAACGAACTAAGTGAAAACATCTGAGTTTAGAAACTAGACGAATCATCGTTTTTATGTGTACTCAGTAACTTATCATTATACCTACATACTAATACCTTTATGAAATAAAGGTTTTTTACGTGACGATGAACGCCGGCCGCATGCACTAAAACATTGACGTCATTGTCCGGTAACGCTCATTGCCCGTTACGCCGGTAGTCACGTTAAACTATAAATATAGTAGTAGTAAGTTTGTCCGTGAGCCAACTTTACAAACAAACAATTTTTTATCTTTATCTTTATCTTACTTCTGATTGTTTGCCTGAAAATATTACTTTGAAACCGCTAATCCAATCTTACAATAACTTTCTAACTGCTTTTTTGATCTTCATTAAATTTTACATGCAAATAAAAGTTTTATACCTCAGTCAATTTAGCTCTTAAAAGAGGGGTGGGGGGAAGAGCTGGAAATTGATACGAATATTGGGATCACCAATAATGAACTGTGTAAAATCCCCGTCGATTTTTCCCATCCCCATTTTCAGCTCTGTGCGAAATTTTGCAACTTTTAATGCCCACTTGCACCAAACTATCAAAGTTCCTAATCAATTACTTAAGTCGCTTGACAGTTCATAACGGTCTGAATTGGGATCGTTAAGAACTGGCAAGCAAGAAAAGTAATTGCTTAGGAGCTTTGACAGTTTGGTGCAAGTAGACATTAATGTCTAATTTGACCAGGCTATTAGGCAAAATAATTGTAATAATCATTGTATGAAAAAGTCCAAATTGTCGTGATCCTTTACCGTCAGAAGAGAGCTTTGCTAATCACGCACCGATTACAATTTTTTTTGACAGTCCCAGGTAAATTCAACAGTGATTCCTAAGTAGGTAAATTAGTTACAATTAAGCTCACATAATTATAAATGTATACCTACTACAAAGAAACTGCTGAAATTCAAACTACAATGTAACAGTAAATTACACAGATTCATTGGACTAGTGATGTACTTGAGATAGTTATCGATAAAATACTTTTTTGATAAAACAACTATTTTGAAACGTTCCTAAATTTATTTATTAGACTATTAATCTTATGTAGGTACGTCGGTTTGTTTGTCCAAAAATAACTCGTAAACCGCTTATCTAATCAGCATTGAACTTCTCGTGTCTTGAAACGATCAAACACGTCAATTTCATTTATTTTTATTATAAGATATTTAATTGTAAGTATTTTTTTTTATAACAGCATAAGCTAACTACTACAATCTATATTACAAAATTTACAAAAGCAAACAATTTGGCCACCCATAGACCGTCGCAAACGATCTATAGATAGCTCAACTGCTCTAACTCGATACCCGATGGCAGCGTGCCGAGGATACTGGCTGGATTGCCTCTTTGTATTGCAAGGCTTATTCTTTGGCCGAGATAGCTGCCAGCCCTCTGATCACGCGTCGCTTCGAGCAGACGCTTTGACAAAATTTTGAAATTATAATTGAAAGTAGGTACCTAGTATTTTATTGCATGAAAGACACATAACTTTACTTACTTCCTACTGAACCAGGGTGGTGAAAGGATTTCAAGTGCGCCTCGAAGAGGCTCCTTTTGTGCACTGCCTAAAAATTATCACAATAATTTTTTTTCAAAAAATTTGAATATCCTATTCTATTTTATACCTAAGTCTGAATAAAAAGCGGAAAATTTCCCAACTCTAAAACAGAACATACCGACTCAGTTATTTGTTCAGAAGCAATCTTACCCAGCCAGATATGATTAAAACAGTGCATTGGACACCGCCCACGGGGAAATCACGGCGAATACTGCATAATTAGCACTCACAGAGGCTGTCCTGGGTAGTGTGTTGAATCAAAAGCAGGGCGGGAAAACTTATTAATAGTACGATGACACACAAGCGTTTTTACAAGCTGATTGTTGGCGTTTTTAAACGCTAGCGTGTGCGCGTGTAGCTTTTGGGAAGGATTGTCAACAGGCAGATTATTAAGACGCCGATGACACTGGGCGACTTTACACGCCGTGTGTCATCGTACTATAAAGCTAGTTTCAGACTACGCTATACTATTGTGCTACATAGTATAGCAAAGAAGGACCTAATGCTATACTTTATAGCATGGCGTTCACATAACGTACCTAATATTATCGCTAGCATTTAAAGTAGGTATATAGCAAGCTCTGTTGACCGCGATCTTGCGGGACGGCCGGGGGTGAGGAAGGAGGAAGAGGGCGGCGCGTGACATAGCACAGCATGAACTCAGCGCATCGCACCAATTTATAGCGTATAGTAAGCCAATAATATATAGTACAATACAGTGTGATCGTGTCTATAACAATGTGTGGTGCGCGATATTGTTGTGCTTTGAGCTATATACTATTATTTATAGCGTAGTCTGAAACCAGCTTAAGGCGCTATGTTAAAATGTCAGAAATGACAGCGGCCGAATCGCAAGACAATGATAACGCAAAAAATTACACACCTTACCCGGGGGAAGGGGTTAGATATAGATGTTTGTCGCTCAAAAGTAAATTCTTGAAAAGTATTGAATATAAAAAAAATCCTTTTACATTTATCTATGTTCTGTGATAACTCACTCAAAAGTATAAAAAATAATCGTAAATATTCTCTACATTCGGAGGATGAATCAATTGAGAAAAGTTTCACCAATCGCCCATCGTAAACTTATGAATAGCCTAGTGTATTGTATGGTCCATTTTATAACAAAATTTCATTGTACTTAGAATTTTTAAAAAGTTTATAACTTGACGGTTATGATAGCCGTAATGCTATAAACTTACAATTCATGCATATAATTCCTTACCACACCTAGCTGTTTTCAGTTCACTGAAAAGAGTCACAAATTAACGTTGTGTCAGCGAACATGATTAAAAACCATAGATTATCACAATATTGCCATTAGTGGCAGACGTTTAGTAAAGAGTGTTTATACTGTACGATATATTCTGTTATTTTAAATAGGAAATTGTAAGTGGGCAGAACAAAATCGTTAAACGCATAAAACAATGGTTCATTTAGTATTTTGTAATAAATAGAAGATTTTTCTGTCTTTAAAACAACTTAATTTTTTTAAGCTTTTCATGGGGTACAAGATTGTTATCTAATTGGAATTATATAATTTTTAATGGTAAAAAAAAACATCATTACCAACATTGTAATTTGTACAAAACGGCTTTTAAGATTTAAAAAAAACCTTTTCTTGAATTTATAGGAATTTAAAAAACGGAATTGTTTTTATAAATGACTCACGGTATCAAACATATCAGGAGTTATCTAAAAATCGTATCGTCCATTCAACTGGCTTCATATAGCCTAACTAACTTCCATGATTGATGGAACCAACAGACAATTTTTCCATTCATCATAGTTAATTTTCATTGGAGTGTCGCGCGTGATGAATTACCCGCAGAAGTAAATACAGGTGTGACACTCTTTTGTTTTGTTCTAATGGTGTTTTTAATTGATGTTTATTTGTTTGCGTTTGCTTTACAGATAAGATTATAAGCAAAAACTATTGGTTATTACTTTTTAGTGCGGTTTCAGATTAGCGGTTTATTCGGGCGTATTCGCCGCTTGTGTACATTTATACACTCCCAAGCTTTCACATTTATAATGCTCTTAATTTTGCAAAGAAAAGTACACGCAAGCATTTTCTCATTAATGAAGTGGTAGTCATCTTACTTGTCAGAATTCTAGTCAGAAGAAGAATGTCTTTGTAAAATTAAGAGTATTGTATAAATTTAAAAGCTTAGGAGTGTATGTATACGTACGCTATACAAGCCGCGAGAGACGCCTTATGCTACTGATACTCGCTAGAAAAAACCAAGCGTAAACGCCGTTCCGCACATTGGGCTTCCGAAGTTTCGCGAATACCAATTCGCCCGTATACGCGCGACAAAAATACGCTAGTCTGAAACCGCACTTATATGATAATAATATATTTGAAAATAACAGAAGTGCCAAAATCTTATAGGTATTTAGTAAAATTTTAAATGTTCGCATAAGAGCAATTATACAAATGAAGGAAATAAATAAAAACTCTCAAATTATGATAAAAGGACATTATTGTATTTTCCGTGTACATGCCAACGGATTCACTGGATAATTTACCTATTTTCTCTGAGGTACTGGGTGAAATAAGTGCAGTTGTAGAGAGTTGTGATGTCGCAAGTATATTTATTTTAGGCGATTTTAATGCCCATCCTAGCGAACTATTTTATAATGAACTACGTAATTACTGTCTGGATCAATCCTGGGTTTGTGCTGATTTAGAAAGGTTAGGAGTACAGTCAGACACATACACTTTTGTCAGTGAGGCACTCGGATGTAGGAGGTGGCTAGATCACTGTGTCGTGTCTCTGTCAAGCTGGCAAACTATTGTAGAAGTAGGTGTCATAGAAGATGTTTTCATATCGGATCACCTACCGCTATCTGTTAAGTTTAATTAGATATAGTTAGACCTAAACTGGTGAGGCGCGACCTACCTCGTAGCTCTGTTATATGGGGAGAGAGAGATGACTCTCAAATTAGTAAGTACCAAAAATTGTGTCATACTGGACTACGAGACATTGACTTTCCCAATGAGTTCATAGAGTGCGGTCATGGATCATGCAGTTTAGAGAAACATAAAACAAGATGAAATGTACAAAAATATCGTTCATATATTATGTAATGCGGCTGTAAGTACTAATGGTAAACTACTCAAAAAACCATCAAGGAGCAAGCATCTGTGTGGATGGAATGAGCATGTTCGTGCAGCTCATTGTGAGGCCAGGCTTAACTTTAAAATGTGGGTACTATATAGCCGACCTACGTCTGGTGTGATCTATGACCAAATGTATGAGTCACGTAAGGTTTTCAAAAGTCGTCTAAAATGGTGTCAAAATAATCAAGAGCAACTGAAAATGGATGTATTAGCGAAACATAGATCGGCTAAAGACTTTTGTAAATTTTGGAAAGCTACAGGAAAGCAGGAAGTTAAGCATGGCCTACCGGTGAGTGTGGGCGGGGCTAGTGATCCTGTAACTATTTCAGATATGTTCAAAAAACATTTTGCGGTTCACTCCCCGCTTGGCCCTTCTGCAGCATCGATCGACACCGAGCCCAGTCATGGGGAAAGGGAGCCACTCGTTCTCTTCACTGCTGGGCAAGTTAGGAGAGTCCTGAAGATAATGAGCGGTGGCAAATCTCCCGGTCATGATGGGCTCAGTATTGAACATTTAAAGCATGCGGGGGTGCATCTACCGAGCGTCTTGTCCATGTTCTTCACAATGTGCATTAGTCACTCTCACTTACCACTGGACTTAATGAAAACAATCGTTGTGCCCATTGTGAAGAACAGGACAGGGATTGGACAGGACTCAGATGTAAAAAACTACCGCCCAATCTCCCTAGCAACCATTATTGCTAAAATACTGGACGGTCTGCTTGATTCTTATCTGGATAAATTCCTAAACCTTCATGACGCTCAGTTCGGGTTTCGACCAGGACTGTCTACAGAAAGCGCAATAATAAGTCTCAAGCACACCGTCCAGTATTATACAGACCGCAGGACGCCGGTATACGCCTGTTTTCTTGACCTCTCCAAAGCCTTTGACCTAGTTTCATATGATGTGCTCTGGAGCAAGTTGAGAGACAGGGGTCTACCGGTTGAAGTCCTAAAGATATTTAAGCATTGGTATGATAACCAGACCAACTTTGTGAGGTGGGCCAATTCACTGTCGGGGCCATATAGGTTGGAGAGTGGGGTGAGGCAGGGGGGGCTGACGTCTCCCAAACTCTTCAACCTGTATGTAAACGACCTCATCGAGGGGCTGAGCAGCATGCGTGTCGGCTGTCGTATGAACGGCGTTAGCATCAATAACATTAGTTACGCTGACGACATGGTGCTGCTGAGCCCGACGGTGGGCGGCCTCAGAGAATTGCTCAAGGTATGTGAGAAGTACGCGACTGATCATGGTCTTGTATATAATATAAAGAAAACTGAATACATGATCTTTAAGGCCGCCGGTAAATGTCCCGATACACTCAACATTACCCTGAACGGCTTGAACATTAATCGTGTCTCGACTTTTAAATATCTGGGGCATTTTCTTACCGACGACCTTAAAGATGATGTAGATATTGAGAGGGAGCGTAGGGCTCTATCGGTCCGAGGTAATATGCTGGCTCGCACGTTTTCCCGTTGTACTGACCAAGTTAAGGTCACGCTCTTTAAAGCCTATTGTCAGAGTTTTTACACGGGAAGCTTGTGGCTCAGGTATACCAAAAGATCGATGGACGCCCTACGTGTCCAGTATAATAATATCTTCAGGATGATGTTGCGACTGCCCAGATTCTGCAGTGCGTCGGGGATGTTTGCGCAGCACCACACTGATGGTTTTCATGCCATCATGCGCAAAAAGACCGCATCCCTGATGAGCAGAGTACGGGGCAGCTGCAACAGCATCCTGAGGACTGTAGCGGAGTGTACGATATCACCGCTATGGAAGTGCCTTGTGCAGAGGATTATAAACGGGGGAAACTATTTCCCTTGTTGATAATCCTCGGCACAATGCACTTCCTTGTTTAATTTTATTTTAATTAAAATAAATTCGATTATAATCCTCAATTTAGTCAATACATTTAATTCAATTTCATTCCATTTAATTCAATTTAATTTTATTTTTAATCGATTTAATTTAATTTTTATTCAATTCAATTTAATTTATTTTAATTAAATTTGTTTTATTTTTATGTTATTGTATGTAATTTAATAATTTATTGTAATATGTCATGTTAAACTTTATATGGATCTTGTAGTCCGAAATAAAATATTTTTATTTTATTTATTTTATTTATTAGCCAACGTTTTGTATTTTCGCTTCACTCTCCATCCCAAGGTGCCTGGAAGAGATCGCTGCTTAGCGATAGCCCATTGTACATGCTCATTAATAATCTGTATATTTATCTTGAAGTTTCCTGGTAAATTAAAGAGTTTTCATTCATTAATTCATTAGTTAATCGTTGAGAGTATATTTTGGTTAGGAAACTGTCTGCTTTTATTTGAACAATTATTGTACAATTTAATTTACTCATTCAAACATATTATCCATGACATTTTCAAAGAAGGATTCATTATTCTCTGTTCATACCACATCAAAACGCGCCACATTCTGCTATAAATAGGCCCAGTTCAGACGGCGTACGTTCTATTTATGATTAGGGCGTGATTGCGCGTCGCATACAAATGGGTTCTCCACATCGTCAGTCACACTCCAGGACTATAGTCCAGGGGATATACTTACATTCTACTTAATTTTTGACGTGACTACGTCTAACAAATCGATGAACGCCGGCTGCATGCACGAAAACGTTGACGTCATTGTCCGGTAACGCTCATTGTCCCGTAACGCTGGTAGTCACGTTAAACTATCGTAATAAACCAATATTACTGACAACCAATTTTCTTTTTAACAAATTGTTTTTAAAATTTTCTCACAGAATTTGAGGAACAAAGTTTTGTCGGAATTCTTGAAAAATTACGGTGGTTTTAGTTTAACCTGTTTTGCGAGAGACTAGAGCCCCAGCTAGTTCTAAAAGAGTTTACCTAGCGTAGCGTACCTATATAATGCTAGACAACCGCTGTAGGTATATGACATTTTTTTAACAAAAATTTCCAAAAAAAAATTGTGTTGAGAATTTCTCAAGATAACTACACAGATACTAATGTTTTCATTTTTGTTAAAGTGGCATTAAAAATGCAAAATATTTTAGTTCACTATTGTTTTAAGTGTCAAATTACTACTGAAAACGACTCTCTGAATAACTTTAGCTCAAATAAGTGTAAGGCACAGCACGCAAGTTGAGTCATTTTTATTTAAGACAATATTTATTCTCAAAATTCAATATTCACTTCTTGAGAACAACGAGAAAAATGCATTAAATCCCACTATCCTATCCTACTAATATTATAAACGCGAAAGTTTGTAAGTATGGATGGATGGATGTTTGTTACTCTTTCACGTAAAAACTACTGAATGGAATTTAATGAAACTTTACAATAATATAGCTTATACATCAGAATAACACATAGACAAATTGAAAACATCTATTTCTGCTGTCATCAAATTGCACACCAACCTAATTAACAGTCTCGCAAAATTTTCATAAACGCCAAATATTTTACGCGAGGGAATTCCCCGTAAAAACCTTAGGACACTTTGGGGGCGTTTAGTGTTTTATATGCTAAGGGATTTATGTTATTGCCGACCCCAGAATAAGCGGGGACTTCAGTACCTTATTTTACGTGAGGGGTGGACAGAAACAATATTCTAAAACTGGCAATCTTCAGAATAAAAAATATTTCTTGACAAAAATAAGCTTATACATTTTGAGAAAAAAATTGCTGCGTTTTTGAAACCACGCCTACAATTTCATGTTTACACACATGTTCAAATTTTACGGAATTTCGAGTGGCATGTGCCTAAGACAGCTGCTGCAGCTATACAAGTGTTGCGGATTCGATTCCCGCTTCTGGACAAATATTTGTGAGTCTGGATGTTTTCTATGAACACCCATATTTTTTTTTTGTGATTACATACTAAATAATGTATGTATTCACAAAAAAAAATTGTTAGCTTGGTTAGTTTGGGTGTAGATGGCGTTGTGTAAAATGTAAATTGTGTATAATTATAATTTCATGTCGCTACGGCCAGTGGTTTAGCCTGTGCTTGTCTGTCAGTCAGACAGTCAGTCAGACATAACCTTTATTATATAGATACATTCACAATTTCACACATACTTAATTAAGATAACGACCATATTTTTCATACACCGTAAGCGCTGAAAGGTCACGAAAAGCGTACTTCATACGTGCATCTCATTTGCTTGAGTCGATAGAAAGCGATGAAAGTAAAGATGGTATTCAGATCACGTAGCCGCGCACGCTCATGAACCCTGATGTCAACTGTATGATGCCGGCGCTACACACTCCTGAGGTTTTCAGAGATAGATAGAATATTCTTTGATACACTTTTACATTAATCAATACCTACCTAAAGGTAAAAATTAAATACATCAGCTAACGCAACATAGTTTTCGTTGTAAACATTTTTTTTTCGTAGTACGTGATAAAAACGTTTACGTCACATACTTAGGAAAAGTAACGTCACGGGAACGGTCGACGTGATTTCGGTACCGAGTTCAAAACATTATTTTTAATTACCTATATTGTTTTAATTAGAGCGAAAAAATTAAAAGAAAAAACTTTCTTTGAAAACTTATGTATGATCTTTCGATTAATGATAAAAAAATACATTAAACAAGTAAATTAACAAAAGTTCCTTCCTTAGTACTCGCCTACGTCATCTTAGCAAACATATCTTCGAAATTTCAAGTTTCTACGTTTAGCGGGTTGGCCTGTATGTTGTCTGTCAGTCAGCCAGTATCCTTTCCTTTCCTATTAGGAGCCTTTCCTATTATATTTTGATTCTTGTACCTTTACATGAAAAAAGTTGCTTAAATTCCTATGAAGTAAATTTATTAATATCTCGTTTATATTATCAAAAATTAATAAGTATTGTTATTAATAACGTATTATTATTTTTTTTTTTATTTTGATAATTGCTTAATAGCATTTTTTTTTCAGACCACTGTATTGTATAGGCGACATATTAAAAAAAACAGAAAATTTAAGTGTAAGTATTAGAAAACACGTCTATGAGCAAATACAATCATTTCCGTGTTGCGATTTCAAGTATTTTTATTATATTATGAATTGAGTATTTTTTTAATAGTGATCTAGAGCCAAAAAAGTATGACAACACTAAAGGAAATCCTTTAGATCCTGAAGAGTTGTGATGACAACTTCCAACAAACTTGGTAATCAGTTGTAACGAATTTATGTGTAACGCGTGACGGTTGTTATTCGGTGTGACGGGTGTTATTCGGTGTGACGGGTGGCACGTTCGTAACCAAAGGTAATTGTCTTATTTAAGTCTTATTGTGGTATGTTCTTTTTGTAAAAAATATGTGTTTTTAAAGAAGCTTGTTCTACTAACAAATTTACACTCCATGATCGTATTATTTTGGTTCAGAAAAAATAAATATAGCAAATTAAGATTATGGCGTCACATATCAAATGCGTGTCAACATTTTACGGCGTAGAAGCATACTACGCCGTAGCATCATGCTACGATTTAATTTGTATTTATTTATTAACCTTATCTTTTAATAAAATGGATTACGTTATTAGATAAATTAAAGAAAGATACATAAAAATTACAGATATTTCAGATTAATGTCGTTGCAATGATATAAAAATAGGTCAAGTAAAAAAAAAAAATCATAATGTTCGTATACCTTAATTATTTGATTTGTTCGTAAATCTTAATTATTCGAAAATAATTAAGGTCAAATTTAAAGTAGTAAAATAGACAACAAACTAACTTGTATTTAGCACTCGTGGCAAACATACAACAGACATACATACAAAAAAATAAAATACCTATTTATATTAAATAAGACTTACTACTTACTACAGTATACTGCGCTCCAAAACTCGAATTGCTGACGTTGGTCAAAAAGCAGCCAGCCTAAAGTGGGACTGGGCTGGACACGTCTGTCGCATGTCCGATAACCTATGGGCGAAAACGACCACAGAGTGGACCCCAAAGGCAACGTGGACGACGTGGAAGGCCCAGAAGGAGATGGTGGGACGAACTTGACGCTCACCTACCAACCTGGACCACAGACGCACTGAGCCGAAAGGAGTGGAAGAAGAGGAGGGAGGCTTTTGCCCTACGGTGGGACGATGGTGGCTGAATAATAATAATAATAATAAGACTTACTAGCTAGTCTATCTTTTACTTGAATGTATAGTTTAGATACTTCTAAACTCATACATTTAAGTTAAAGGTGTTTTAAAAAAAACCATAAAAGATGCCATGGCGACTGTAGCGCAGTCAAGGACTGGAAAAAAGCAAAATAATATTTTTGGGGTATTCATGTTACACCATGTATAAGAATCAATTCATATACTAAGAATTCGTTGAATCCTTTAAAAGACACCATAAAATCCTAGCGCACTATTTATGTAACGAGTTACATTTACGAGCGAAATGCGATTCGCACTTTGTAAACCGTCACGCAATTTTGTATCTTAATCCAAGACAATAGAATACAATGTAACAAACTGAGATTTTGAGGTTTTAGTAGCAAATTCACTCAGTAACTTTAATACTACGGAAGTTATGATAAGACAGCAAACAGTCAAACATAGAGATTAAAACTAATTTTTCTTTAGCAGAAATACTGGATAAGATTTTTTATACTCTCACGTTTGTAGGTACAGTCAACAACAACGCGGGAAAACACAGGTAAGCGATTGACGTCACACTACCCACTGTCAAGAACTAGTTCAATTTAAGAACTCTGGACTATTTTGCTGTATCGCAAAATAATACCACAAGTATTTAAAAAAAAAATTAAAATATCATAATATATTCCCATTATAACTTGGGAATCATAGGGCTTGTCAATAACGTAGTACATTAACAATTATGACCGTCTCCGAGGTCCTCTAAGCATTCCCAAGCTTTTACATTTAAATTATGCCCTTAATTGCAAGTACATTCTTCTTCAAGTAAAATTACGAGGCTTCCGTCGATTGGGACCACTAGGTATTGGGACCACGGTGCTAAACGCCGGAATACATTTTTGAATCCGTCGATTGGGACCACAGACCACGTGACGTATTGTACAGTCGTCTTCAGATACAGATCCGAAATAAGAGTGCGTCCTATATTAATTTGAAAATGCTATCGTGCACTTTTTTTTTTTTCAAAATTTAGAGTCCTTTATAAATGTAAAAGCTTAGGAGTGTGTACATGTTTATGCAGCTGATTGTACCTGAATTTCCATCAAGAAAGCTCTCCTCATAAACATAATTTCACTTCATAAATAAAAGAACATTCATGAGACACATTTATATTCAGGTTTAAAAAACGTTCAGCTCATTAAAACGCCTAAAGGTGCGGTCGTTAAAGCCGAACATTTTCACTACCCATCATGTCGGGTAATGATCGGACTGCCGTTAAAAAACATTATCTAGCGACTGAAAAAGCATAATCTTACTCCTTGAATGTATAAAGAACTATAAACGTCAGATAATATCTAATTGAAGTTAAAGTAATGGAGGGAGGCCGTTGAAATTGCCTAAGGTGGAGTCTGAATGAAAGCGAACGAGATATACAATGTGTTTTTTTCCTTACTTTTTAAAAATTGATTCGTATACTCAGAGTATTTAAAAAACGTTTTGTAGATGAAATTTAGGGTTCCGTGTCAAAATTAAATAAAATACAAAATAAATAAGGTACTAACGGGAACCTTATCGGTAAGTTCGCGCATCTGTCTGCCGTCAAACCTCTATCAATTTTATGGTGGATTTATCAATCAAAACATGAAAATTTTAACATGTTGAAATTTTATTAGAGGTGGAGGTATATGTATAAAGTTTGTATGGGTCTAATAGCAAAAACGATAAAAGGTAATATTCATGCTTCCGTGACAATAAATGTATACTTACTTAGTTATTTTGTAGGCACTCGGAATTACATTTTTTTTTTGTTCGAGGAGGTTATATTCTGTTCCATAGAAATTTCACCCGAATCATTTCAGTAGTTTCATTTTAAAACAAAAATAACTGAAAAAATATGTCTTTTGATGACATATTTTTTTCAGTTATTTTTGTAAACGAAATTGCGTATTTTGCTTTCCTGCGACTTTTCAGTGGTGTTTACCGTTACTAAAACAGTCCAATTATTTCATTATTACCATCTAAATCCTAACAACTCAAAAAGTAAGTAGATACGGACTATGCCTAACTCTCCATAAATAAAGACCCATTCAAACCTACACAATAATATTCGTTTTCAATATGAATAGTCAATATGAATAGTAATTTACAAAAGTTTTTGTTAATAAAATACATTTTTGTATAGGCCTAAGTTACTTTGATATTCCATGTCCAACTGGCATTTCTGGCAAGTTAATATAGAATACAGTTATTTACTACGGTCCCAATATACAAATATCCAAGGGTAGAATCATTGAATGTCCCCCGGACCGGATGTGCGTCTATAGGGTAAATAAAGGGCGTTTCCTGTGACACATATCAAAGCTTTCATAAGTATTGATATGGTAAAAAGGAAATGCTAAAGTCATTTTAATACCCTTATTATTTTACTAGTTGTGCGTGCGACTTCGTCACTCGTGGAAGAATTTTTATTGTCGATTTTGTTTGTTCCACCCGCGGAAGAAATTACAGAATAGTAAGCAACTCTTCGAGGCACACTTGAAATCCTTTCACCACACTAGCTCGAAAGAACGACCCGTAGTGACACGATAAGAAGAAGAAATAAGCAAGTCAATCAATACTCCTATAGCTACCCTCTGAAGAGATGTAGCGTAATTGTATATAGCCTGTATCATCGACGTTTTATGTGTCGATGACACACGGCTAGTTTACACGCTACACGCCTGCGAGTTTAAAAACTAGCGAGTGAGCGAGTTAGCTTTCAGGAAGGATTGTCAACTAAACTACTAACTTGTAAAAAATCTAATGACACGGGGCAAGTTTACAAGCTACAAAAGAACTCGCTGGCTTGTAGCTTGTGAATTAGCCCTGTGTCATCGATCGAATACCTAATTTGAAACCTAATCTAATTAAACATAGAGACTATATTTGATTAGATCCAATCCTCAGTAGGTCCTAACTAGAACAACATAACAATCAAATTATAAATCAAACTGAATCCAGACGCTTTAATCAAATTAATGACAGACGATCACATTAACTCTATTTGTACGTCTCTCCGCCATTTTCTATGTAACTTGAAATATTTGCTCGCGAGTGCCACTATTTAAATAAATGTGCAATTCTGTCTGTGCTTTGACTTCAACGTGAGCTGCAACGTGAACGTGTTTCTGCTTGTATCAGTACTTAGTATGGTATTTGAACGTGTTTTTCCATTTACTAAGTGGCATTCAAGAGCGTATATTTACATATTAGTTGGGAAAATTGTGTTTGGTAGAAGCTTACTGAATCTTTGTGTGAAGGAGGATTTAAATTGTTTTTAACATTCATACACAGGTGAGTAGATAGGTTCTTACGTTGTTTCAAACATTATTAAATAAAAGGTTAACACTTATTTTCAACCGACTTCAAAAAAAGAGGAGTTTTTCATTTTTTTAAATGTTTGTTAGCTCAGAACTTAGTCATTTATCAACCGATTATAATTTTTTTTATTGAAACTAACCGCTCTCCTCATAGTTAGTGATCACTCCTACTCATGACCAGAACAGCGCTACACGGGGCTTTGATTCCCATAAGCCCGTGCACTACATATAGCGCTCGTCCAGCTTTAGACATTTTGATGGTCAGTCTCGAAAGCCCAGTAATTTCACTTCCTACAGTACCCTTCCAACCAGAACACAGTAATGCTTACATATTACTGCCTTGCGACACAAAATCTGACACTGTGTTGGTACCTAGACGGTATTCTGCAGGGAATGCCTCTCAACGCTGAAAATTCCAATTTTAATATCCATCCGCCCAAACAACATTATTCATCGTTTCTTGATAACAAGCCGAAAAATTGAAAAATCTTCCCTGAGCCAATACAAATTGTAGCACCTGACAAAACACAGTGATTTATAGGCGACAGTCGAATGTTTGCGAGGATAAGCCCGCCGCATTTTGTCAGCAACGACCCCTGAAAGCGACTCGGTAACTAAGTATTGTGCGGATTTCAACTCTATAGTAATTTAAAGCGCCTTGTTTCGACAGTTGTAAAGTAATTCACTTCACGGTGACAAAATGTTTTACACGCATCGACTTGGCTTGTACTATTTAGTGTGAACTATGGTTAGGCCTTTTGGTAAAGAATAAATAATATTATGTACTTTTGGTCAATGTCGGGGAGGTGGGCGTTGATACTTCTCAAAGTTTTATAACTTTGTAGTTTCACCGTTACATAGTTCCTATATGTAATTGTTGTAAATAATGAATAATTTTGAATATTTTTTTTTTCAGGTTGTAAAACTGAATGAAATATTAATTTTAAAAAAAATCCGCGATTGAATTACGACACATCTTTTTTTTTGAGATTCATTCTCTTAACATGTCTTACGATTCATGCGACTAACGCAAACATTTGATAAATAGCCTATTTTTTATCAATATTCAAAGGATATTGTTCATTCCTGGCCTCAGTGAACACGATGTTCAGAGAAATCCAATTTGTTCAATAAATCGATTAATTTTGGATATTCATTATTGCGTAATATTTTAGTACCCAGGTGAACCTAAAAAAAGTTTATTTAATTAGTATTTAATATGATAATATTATCCTAGTTTGTCTTATGATTCATCAAACTAGTGTTGTCATTTACTTTCTTCTGAATAGTAATCGAATAATATCTATTTATTTATGAATCGATATCACGATAATGCAAATTGTTATTATGTGATCGAGGGTGTTTATGCATTTTTTGAAAGTGAATACTTTTTGAAGCGTGCTGAACACTTGTTTATTTGTGGGTATTCAACGAGATTCAGCCGTTATGCTTTGCTATGTAACACTTGTTAAGGTAAAGTCAGCACGTGTCACCTTGATGAAGTTTTCACTTCTGTCATGTGGTCAAACACATACCGTTTTTTTTGTTTTTAATAGAAGTTCCTTTACACGACTTTTGCTCAGTTGTTTATTATTCGATCGCTAAAAAAATAAATTCCTTAGAAAAAATCGATTCTTTTAATCGATCGATAATTTTAATCTCTTTTTATACTAATATGGCAGCACAGCACACGTCAAAAAGGATCAAAGTCATGTCATAGTCTTGCTTCTAAAAATAGAGTAGTATGCGAGGCAACTCCTTGACACGACGAGCTCCCTCACTGTGGTACCACGATTGAGTACTCATGTAAGAGCCATTTAATTATTAATCTTATTTCTTGTCGCAAGATACTAACAAAAATGATAGCGTAGCCATCTCTTATTGTCGCCACGTTTTATGAGTAATATTAATATTAATCTACCCTTAATAGAGTATGCAGAAAATTCATCAAAAATCAAGGCCAAGGTGAACATTCGAGGGAAGAGTGGTGAGCTGGCTCGACAAAACAAACGTGATGCCTCACTTGCTGGAAAGAGACGCTTCAACTATTGTAGCAACTGTGAAAGCTACCCAAGTCTACATTACATGTCATGTCATTCATTTTGGACATTTGACTGAATAATTTTTATAATTTTTACAATAATTCAATACAATGTGCAATAAAACATGTTTATTAAATAACTTGACCACGAATGCGATAAATTACTTTACACTGGCTTATAATATACTATGTGTGGGGCCAAACGCGAAGAATAAGAATAATCATTTTGTAATTTTTTTCCATTTCAACTTATATATTGAGGAAGTTTTTTTACTCTTAAATGGACAATGGATTCTAATGTTGACCCTCACTTGCTTATGGAATTCATATTGACTGCATTTAGGAGTGGAAACGCAAGCGTATTTATGGCAATGGATGGCTCAGCAAACTGTAAGGTTCATCAATTTCCATTTATTGTTTAATTAATTTAAGTAAGTAATTGTGAAATTCGCTATAACAGATTTCCCTTTATTTATAGATTGGAGCACACTAACATAGGAAGGGAAAATCGTCCCTCAGAACCACCGCATACAAGCAGATTGAGCCAAAATATAATATACCTATATTGAATTTATTTTATTTGAAAGTAATAATTAAAAAAGGAAAGCAATAAAACAGTACTGTTGTAATTGTATTGTAGGCCGTAAAGACGGTGGGTTGCTGTGCTTCATATTGCAACAGCACGGTTCATAAACTGGACAAGGACTACTAAAATAATATGAATCTACCTAGCCAGCTTTTAGATAATGTAATGTATCATATAATTGTGATGAAAAATAGAAAATATGTGAAAAAAACTCATTTTTATTATATAAAACCCTCCGTCGATCATGAACTTTATGAGTGGGATAGTAGGTCAACCGAACATTTTGATACTAAGATATCCTTATATTCTGGTACCTACTTTTAGAAGCTATTAAGCCTCTATCACAATTATACCAAAAATCACTGTTCACCCTAAGCCATAAGCTCATACAAAGTGGCCAATGTCCTTTCGGCGTCATAAACATCCACTCTCTACTCTAATCACCAACCAACTTGGATTTATAATATTAGAAAGCCTTAACACATTAAAATAAGAATTTTATTTTAAGCCAGACTAAATCACAATAATATTAATATTTGAAGCTGAAGCGTGCTTGAGTTTATTGTTCAACTAAAATCGATCTTTCACGAGATTTATGTAGATGACAACATCGACATGTAACTCCCAATATTTGCACAAAAACTCATTTCAGGAAATACGCGACTGAAATTCTTGTAACATCCAACAAGCATCCGACTTTCACGCCATATTCCATGTTTACTTTCTCCCTTTGGCACCTCAAAATTGTCGAGGAACTTCGAAATTCGGAGACATGAATAAAGCGATTATTTCATAAGTAACAAGATATTTTTGAACATTGAAAATAAAATACAAAACTACATTAATTGGAAAAAATGAATTTTAATATATCTAAGATTAATTCGATCATGACGATGCTCTAAAGATAATTTAAGCTTGTTCGAGTAAAACTTCGGATCAAAATACAAAACATATTAAGAAAATGGTCGGTTTTTATTTCCTTTTTGTCTCAAAACTAAAACTAAACAAACCTATTATTTTGATGAATTTGAGTGAAAATTACTTAATTGTTGAGCTACCTATAGACCTTTTGCAACGGTCTAGGATCGGCCCAATTGTTTCCTTTTGTAAATTTTGTAATAAGATTGTAGTAAGTAGTTAGTTTAAGCTGCTATAAGGGCGAATCAACTTTTTTACCCACACAATGGACTGGTCAGAAAAAATATTTTGGAAAAAAAAAACATTAATATTCCTTTATATTAATTTGATTAGGTCATTAGAAATATCATCTACTTTAATATCCTAGAAGGGCAGCGACGTTTATTCATATTTTAGACAGTTTTTATACAAAACACCAACACATACCCTCAAAAACTGTCACCTGAGTTACCTGCATTCAACATTACATAAATGATGAATGAAACGCGAAAACATTACTCTATTTTATTTATTTACTTTTTCATACATAATCAAATATTTTGGCAAAATCAGTTTTCATATTATTCTTACATTTAAGTAAAAAACTAACTGGCTTTGGTCTTTAGAGTTACCTTTGTACAAAAAAGAATAGTTATTTCTCAATAAAACCAAAAATAGAAGAATTACATATAGAAATGATTTTTTTATAGAAGCTCGCTAATTGTAAGAATAAAGTATACTGGTAATATAAAGGATAATAGAAATAAATTAGCAATTATGATTGGAAATACAATGTTTATTTTGGGGACAATAGTAACTCCAGAGACAAATTTGGGTAACGCCTAAGACATACATTGATATAACTAATGGACGACACATGATTAAATAAACCTAACTCAACAACATATTACAAAAACTCAACAATGACATTGATTTCGGATATTCTTATCTATTTTTTTGAAAATATCAATCAGGGTTTCAAATTTGTATTGCTCTTTTCCAAAAATAGCTGGAGTTGGTACGATTCTTATAATGTTTTCATAACTGACAGGGCTCATATCATTCGTATCAATTCCGAACATCTTTGCATCGTCACTTACATCCCGTAGGAACATGACTTTCACTTCACCGTCTTCTTCCATAGGAGTCAAGGCTTTACACATGTAATAATACATGTTCTTTTTGGTGTGATATCTTTTATCTCGCTTTCTGTCAATTTGAGGCAGTGATTTCATGAAATGCAACGGTTTTGTGAGCGTGACGAAGACGTGGCAAAGTCCCGACACTGTGACCAAAAATGAGATCGACTTCATTATGACGAATAAAAGGCATATAGGTATTAAGGGATGTCTCCGTGACTAACAGGTTCAATACTGGATCTAATAAGCGACTTGTCCAAGGCTCTCTGAGCTGATATCGATAGTAAGCTCGAAAGAAACAGTATTGTGGAGTCCAATCTCCGACCTAACCCACTCCAAATCATGGCGGGCTCTGAGAAGTTCCAGAAGCTTCACGGGCTAAGATTCATTGCATTGTAGCCCCCTGAGGATGTAGATGAGGTCCTAAATAACGTGGTTGAAAGTCTAAGGGATGAGGGCATTAAATTCTGCCAAATACAGCGTACAGTCAAGAAGTCTAAACTTTCGGATGAAACTGTTCGGCTGATGACAAAAAGACAGGAAAACACCAAGGCCACTTCGTCAGACAGGTGAGACTTGAACAAGCGGATTGAGAAGATGATACAGTGCTACCTTTGAAGCTTTAATACTTGCCAAATTAGTGGCAGGAGAAGAAGCCAGAGATTTTAACTGAGATCGAGGACTTCTTTGGTAGGCTGTACACCGCACATGCCCCTCATACTCAACGTAACGACTACGATTCCAGAGCCACTCTGACACAACACTACACCGACGAACTGCGTGACATCAGCCTAGACGAGATCGTATTAGTTCTAAAACAGCTTAAAAATGGAAAAGCCCCCGGTGAAGACGGAGTAACTTCAGAACTAAAGGCAGGAGAAGCTTCTGTCATACAAGAGCTAAAAAACCCCCTCTCAACTCTGTCATTCAGTGGGAGAACTCTAAAAGCGTGGAACAGGAGTATGGTAAGTCTTCTAAAAAAAAAAAGAAAACAAGACTCAATTAAAATCTACAGACTAATCTCACTTCTGAGCCACGTCTATAAGCTGTTTTCAAGAGTCATAACGATTCATCTCGCCAGAACACTCGACGAGTTCCAGTCACTGAAATAGGCTGGGTTCCGCAGAGGATTTAGCACCATAGACTACACAATGAGGTAGATTATATATATATTATATACAGAAGTCTGAAGAGTATAATCGGCCTTTGTGCTTAGCTTTTGTGGACTATGAGAAAGCCTTTGACTTTGTTGAAACCTGGGCTATCCTGGAATCCCTGCAGCGATGTCAAGGAGACTATCGTTATATCGAAGTGGCTAGATGCCTTTATGATGCTGCCACCATGAATGTCCAAGCACGGGACCAGCAGTCTAAATTCTTCCAAGTGTGCAGAGGAGTGAGACAGGGTGATCTCATATCCCCAAAACTGTTCACAATCGTATTGGAGGATTTGTTTAAGACGCTGGACTGGAAAGGTATGGGCATTAACATAAACGCTCAGTACATCTCACACTTGCAATTAGCAGATGATATAGACTTAATGGTGGAGTCGCTGGGGGAGCTGCAACAGATGCTGGACGGCCTAGCATCAGCCTCGCGACAGATAGGTCTCAGTATGAGTTTGGATAAAACTAAAGTCATGGTCAATGACCACATTGATCCGGGACCTGTCGTCGTTAATGGCCACCTTCTTGAAATTATTTCGGAGTACACATAACTGGGCAAGATTCTGCAGTTAGGTAGAAACAATTTTGAAGAACTTAACTAATTTGGAGTCGGTGTTAAACTAACAATCAACGATATTCAACGGAAAATGTAGTTGTCTACTTTTCAATCATCAAATCCAACTGATATACCTAATATAATAGGAAGATAGGTACCGGGATAAGTATAAAGTTAAGTAGGTTTTGACAATTTGTTGAAATAGAGTCAATTTTACTTTATGCGCTACAAGCTAATCTCACTAAGTACGCGAATGTCTTAGGAGTTACCAAGAATGTCTCTGGAGTTACCGCCAATGTAACTCAGGATACTGGTAACTCAGCAGACAATCCGTGTATTTTCATGAAAAGAGCACAATATATCTTGATTGTGGACTTGGCTTAAACATTAATCGAAAACATATGTTAAGTACTGCCAAAGTATCTGATTATATTAAATAAACAATAATATTACATCGAGAAATCGTGGTCACTCAGCAGACGGCACAAAAAGGCACGCACTCCCTCCGAGCGTTCTTCGCGACCTGGTGGCTAGACGGCGTTATGAAAGGACGCCCCCGCGCTATGCCAGCGAATGCAAACACAAATGAAGCTTCCTACAGCAAACAGTGGCATCTATATGTTTTCTGGTGAAATTTACGAGCGTAACTCAGCATACGAAGGTTAAATCATTTCAGTAAGGGACAAATTTTCGATATTTTTTTTTGGAAAAATGGGTTGGCCGATTTCTATTTTAATATGCACACGATAATCTGTAACATACCGACTCGTTGTGTAATTAGAATTAACCGAAAGCGATAAGTATAAGTTCACTTAAAATAAAGTTCACATGGTTAATGTGGTCTTCAGGACAGGGATATTTTGTATGGAGCGATGTTTTTGTGTACTGAGTTACCATATTTTTTTATGGAAATTAAAGATTTTCGTGAACGTAATCAAGTTTTCCGTGGTGCCAAATTATCTGAGATACTAATCTAATAATCATTAAGTGTGTAACTATAACCAATTAGCGTGTTTTAGTAAGAAATGGTCGGGGACAGCATAGTGTGGGTAAAATAGTTGATTCACCCATAAAAGCTTTATAAGTAAATATGTTTAAAACTAAGTTGACACTCAGCCGAAAAGGAGTGGAAAAAGAGGAAGAAAGTATTTTCCTAACAAGGGGACAATAACGACTGAAAAAAAAAAAAAAAAAAAAAAAGAGTTTCCACAATAGGTACTACAAGTATTTGGTAAAGTGATTCATTAGAAGAATTCAAGCGGTAAGGGATTCGCGGGTTTCATTTATTTTAATCTAAAGTTTAGATTTATTTTGTTCAAAATGTTGTTATTAATGTTTGTTTAATAGGAAAAGTTGTTGTGAGTCAAGGATAACCTTCATCGAGGGTACTCTGCCTCAATTTGTTAAGGGTTTTTTGATTAGTTTTATAGACGTTAAAATTTTCTGAAATCTTAAAATGTTTGTTTTGTTTTATTATTTTATGATAATCAAAGGTTCACAAGAAAACAAATTATATTTATTACAGCATAAGCTAACTACTACAATCTATATTACAAAATTTACAAAAGGAATCAATTGGGCCACCCATAGACCGTTGCAAACGATCTATAGGTAGCTCAAATAATTAATAATGATAATCATATATTTAAAGATAACCAAATAAAACATATACCAAAAATCAAAAAGTGCACAAAAATATTTATTTTAATGATAAGTTACGAAATAACATAAAGTTTTGCAATATACTAGTATAGCTCTTTATTACAAAAAATTGGTTAACTGTAAAGTTAGTTTACGGACGATAGCTTAACTTGACTACCAGCGTAACAATGGACGTTACCGGACAATAACGTCAACGTTTTCGTGCATGCAGCCGGCGTCCGTCAATTTATTAGACGTAGTCACGTCAAAAAATGCAGGAGCTTTTTTTTAATGTCATCTTGTGGTTATTATTGTTTTGAAACAGCGTTATATTTTCAACCTAGAAGTAAATTGTATTAAAATAAACGTTCGCTTCATAAACGGTAAATTCACTTGAACGTAATCCGCGCGTAATCGGTGTCAAAACGAGATGTCAACAACACGATAACGTGACGACTGACTGACAGCCCGGCTCGACGAAGCTCGGCGGTATTATTTCATGCTCACGAATAATTTTGTTTATACCTACTATTATATGTTTAAAGCCTCGATGACACATGGCTAGTTTACAAGCTACAAGCCAGCGAGTTCCTAGCGAACTCGCTGGCTTGTTTGTTGCCTGTATACTTTGTAAACTCGCCCGTGTCATCGGCTTTTTTACAATATGCTCTGCTCAACTCGCATACTCGCTATTTTTTAAACTCGCCAACTAGCAGTTTGTAAACTAGCCTTGTCTCATCGAGGCTTAAGTGCGGTTTCAGACTAGCTTTTTTGCGCGTAAATGGGCGGATTGGTAGTCGCGAAACTTCAAAAGCCCAACGCCCGTATACGCGCGTATACTTTTTTATTTTATTTTAATTACTTTACTTAAACTAACTTTATTTAAATTTTCTTTGACACGGTCCTATTTCATTTTGATGTTATTAATTTTTGATCTTTTTTTCATAATGATTTTTGTTTTTCTATTATTTACCTCATACGTTATTGTAATGTAATGTATAATTAATGTGTAATGTAATCTGCAATTTAACACTTGGGCTCTTTGGCCTAGGCTGTAAGCTCATTTATGTATTAAAAAAAATGAAATAACGGCGTTTACACTCGGGAGTTATTCGCGGCTTGTCTGGCGTATACGCGCTGCAAAAAACAAAACACGAGTGGCAAATCCGCTCAGTTCAATCCGCATATCTGAAACAGCAATCAAAGAATTTGACATGTAAATCTTGTTGCCAATAAATAACTATGAACTATGCACTAGTAGGTATATTAAAGTGGGTTTTCTTATTCTAATAAGATCGATCATGATTGTAAATATTACCATAAAAACCATATCAAAATATTTCAGACTCAGGTACATCAAAATTTTGCCATTTCCTGCCTCTCATGAATTAACCTGCGAAAGCCGTGGTGTTGAGAATTAATTTGAACTTTGACGCAAAATAAATAACGCGACTAGCATGTTGATTAGACTGCGGTGTTGCCATTCTAAATTGATTTTAAATTTCCTTGTTAATTGAATTTAACCGAGAAAATAATTATCTAATTAAATAACTATATACATAACTTGTTGTTTTTGTTTCTAGATACTTTAGCCCCCTTTTTTCAGTCAACTTCAAAAAAGGAGGTTATCAATTCGGTTGTTTTCGATGTTTGAAATTACATCCAAATCGGTTCAGTAGTTTACAATTTAAATCAAAATAACTGAAAAAATATATCGTCGAAGCGAACGTATAGTGGTGTTTAAAACCTTGTTGTTGTAAAACCTTAAAATATTTTAGTAAAACCATATTTTTTAAACTACAAATATATACCTTTAAATTCAAGTAATTTATCAATTTTTAGATGGGTTGATGGATGGATAAAAGTTTTATTGGTCATTCACGTCGCAACTACTGAACAGATTTGGATAGATTCGGTATAATTTAAGAGCTAGAGATAGCTACTTTTGACGTGACTACGTCTAATAAATTGATGAACGCCGCCGCGCCGGCTGCATGCACGAAA
The DNA here is from genome assembly GCA_932526365.1 of Lobophora halterata. Taxonomy (NCBI): domain Eukaryota; kingdom Metazoa; phylum Arthropoda; class Insecta; order Lepidoptera; family Geometridae; genus Lobophora; species Lobophora halterata. The sequence continues at coordinate 1,409,715 of OW052007.1, forward strand.
ACGTTAACGTCATTGTCCGGTAACGTACATTGTACCGTTATGGTCCGGTTACGCTCATTTTCCCGTTACGCTGGTAGTCACGTTAAACTATCGTTTGAAAAACAACTTTACAGACAACTAATTTTTTTTACCTGTATACCAGGCGGGTTATGCCGCGAGCTACACCTTCAAATAATTCAACTCCTCCATAAAAAAATAAAGCTTTCACCAGAAGTTCCCGTAAAAACCTAATACACTTAGAACCGGGACATTTTAATATACGTCACAGAAATGGGGTCTCGCAAGGGACGGTACTCGGGCACGTTTTATTCAATACTGTTTCATGAAATATGCATTTATTGTGTGCGGGTAATCGGATTCTCAGTGTGAAGTTATGTTGCAAGACCCAACCTACACTCCCGTTGGCTGTTATACGAATAACACGCAAGTCGAGGCGAAAAAAACAAATATTGATTTAGCCTAGTGTCTAGAGAGTCTAAAAAAGTTCACACTGTATGATCTAAATTGCAAAATTTTAATCACTAGAAAAAAAAACGCACAATCAGTTGCCGTTACCGAACAGAATACCTATAGCAAAAAAACTTGAAAAAAAATATGTTGATAAAATAGTTTAAGTTCCATTCATCGTTTGGCAAACCCGGGTACCTAGCACGAGCCAGCTCGCTGTTCCTCGGCTCGGGCGCCGCACTCGCACCGCTGTCACTCTGTCATTTTGTAGAAATCCAAAATCTGATCGCACAGATACAACGTACCCCGTCTGCATTGCCAAATTAATTTTTTTTGGTAATTAAAAATTGGTGGTGTATAAGTTATTAGATTATTCGAAATATGTCGTATGGATCACACTTACATTACACTGATATCATAAATGCAACTGTTTGTAAAGATAAATGTGTTACTCAACCAAGCTTAAACTTACCGCACGGTAGCTTACTTATTCGGTTTGGATGTAGAGTAAGTCTTGATAACCAGAACAGTGTTAGGCGTCCCCTAGACCTACAATAACATTGCACAAGACAGAGAGAACATAAGATTTAAAGAAACAAAGATTCAATATAAACCATATACGGTCAATAATACTGCACAATTCGTTGTATTGCGCAATATAAATGATCGTAGGTGTATGGCACGCCTTACACAGTATTTCGATTCACCCTACGATACAAACAAACCACTTCAACATTTAGTTATTTCTCACACCAAAATTGAAAGAGCCAATCCTCATAACAATTACCAAATACCACAGTGTAGCCAAAACTCCAGTAAACCACTCCTCATTAACTACGTCGTACACAGTGGAAATAATTGCGTATGATAAATGCGCTCACCGGTCTCAACGTCTCAATAATATATCACTGGGTGGTGCGATCTTAATTCTGGGACGCCCCTTTTGTCGTTTGTGGTGTGAGCCATAAGCGGTAGCGTTTCTAAGTTTGACGATCGTTTTGATGCATTTGTTTATGTTTTAAGGTGGCAAAACTAAATTGACGCTCTAATTCTAACTGATTGGGTGGTGAGAGTTCACGCTATATCATGACTTTATTATTGTCATGCAGGACTTTGTTTATGTTACAAGTTCGTCACAGGAGTGCTCGTCCACACTGTCACATTTGGTAGTCAGTCTCGAAAGCTTGGTTATTTAAAAGATTTATTACTTACAACTAATATTACTTTTCTATTAAAGGTAAGTTCCTGAAATTAAAAAAAAATAAGATACAACAGTAAGTAAGTGTACAAGATAATAATAACATACTCTATTACATGTAATAATAAATATAATATTTAACTGGTGGTAATGACTTTTGAACCATCATATTAAACCGCCAACGGCCGTCACTCACACCGAACCGTAACGCCGCAAATGCTTATTTATGTTCGAGCTACAATGAACTTGTCCCGCACTCGATTCGTTTCGCGGCATTAGTCTCGTGCCATTGTGCCGCACAATGCTGCATCTATTCTAGATTTTTAATAGGCTTTGCCTGTATTAATAAGGGAAGAGATAAAAAGGCAGTACCTATAGCATAATGTATATAGCCATGCCAGTTTTTGGGCAACATATCTTACTTGGAAAGCGTAGATTAGATCACATCGAATAATTCACAATTATTAAAGCATTTATAATTGTAAGAACTGACTAGCATGATTGATTTAGCTATTTTAGATATTTTAGTGTCATCATACGAAAGACAGCCAGCAAAAAAAAACCAAAGCTCAGGATATGTAAAAAAATATTAGGATATTTCTAAGTGTTGATAATAGATTTTTTTAAAACCTACTCTCTTTGATTTATATTCTGTGCAGTCGTTGACAGCCTCGTTAATGCGATCGGGCTGGAGTCGTCGCGCTGCGTCGTGTATGCAAATGCAATTTTTTGCTCTTCAGTCAAGAAAATAATTATTTGCATTGTTTTTTACTAACCGTAAAGTATTAATCATTGTGTAGCAGCAACCAAAATATTTTTTAAGATATAAATTCATAATTATGAGTAGTTTTAAACAATAACTTCTCTACTACATTTTAGTAACCATTCCAGGTCTTTACCAATTTCATAACTAAAATATTGATTGTATATTAGCTGCAGTATCGGCCCCAAATTGACACTAAGGAAGCAATTACACCGAACGAAGCACGCTCGACTAAACACCGAGTTATGTCGTGTAATTCGAGGCGACGCCTTTCATCGAGTGCATCCCGTGGAACATCGAGCCAGTCTCGTGCACTTCCATTAGCTGAGACTGGAAGTTTATGAGACTGTAGTGTAACGTTTATTGGGTTCGAACACTCTTGTTTGTATCAAAGTTTCAATTTTGCGAAGTTTATGGATTTTGAAGTTCAGCGTGCCCTAAAAATAAATGTATTTTTTTAAAACTTCTCTCAACGGTAAAGGATTTTCTTTTATATTGTAGTATTCAATAATTACAATCGATTATTTAGTTTCCCAATCAGTTTAGATACTTCATTTTTTTATTAATTTTAGCTTTAACAAATTAAGAAGTAAAATAGGAAAATAAAATAAAATACGATAAATTACCACTGCATTCAAAATACACACACTGAACATAACTTACTGAAAACGAATATAACACTACAGTGAAAATTCGTCTCCATTAACCGAAGAAGACACAATTTGCGCGGAAGCGAGCACAAAGGCTTGCCTCAGGTGGCGCCGATAGCCGATCTAATTAAAGAAAGAGTCGAATGCTCTACAAACTGAATTAAAACGTTTTCTCAGACTTACCGAGTGTAATTGAGATTTACGGTGTGATAGACGGTCGGTGAATTATAAACTCAACTGTGTATCGGAAAAAGGAAGTTAAAATACTGTAGCATACCTACCTATACTCTGCCTTACCACATAAGAAAAAGCAAAGCCCGACTGAGAATGGATTTTTCGGTTGAGCTGATGAAGATTATTTTTTTTATATTTCGTAAAAAGTGTTGACCTGGGCAGTCTCTAAATGATAAGAGATCACACCTGCTAATGACCATAACAGTGCTGTATTAATTAACATAGCTCGTGCATCGCTGGCACAGCACTCGTCCACTTTAAGTCATTTTCATGGTCAAACTTCAAAGACCAGTAATTTCACTCGCTACACTCTACCAACACTACTAGAGGAAGCCTGAAAGAAGCGCCAGTGATAGATAATTTGAGGAGTAACAGGTTATAGTGGTATGGGCATGTGATGCGGAGGGACGATTGCCATATTACTAGAAGATCGCGAAAGATCAAAGAAAACACAAGAAAGACACAGTCCTTCCATCTTCATCATTTCATTTCATTCACGACCTTTCAGACAGTCCATCATCTAACAAGATAATATGAACAAAGCAAGTGTTAGTACAGAGATGTAGGCTGATAGAGACGAATTAAAGAAGAAGACGGGAGAATGAATGAAAGAAGGGCAGGGAGATGCTGACACTGTAGCAAAACTGCAATGCGTAATGCTTAACAAGTTGCAGCAAACGTGTTGTTGCAACTAAAGTTGCTCCGTATACTGAACCAGTAATACATAGAAAACACCCAGACTCAAGACATTTTTAACACTTTCTCTTTGGGTGCAAAGAAACACCTGAAATCATATGTCACTATGAAAATACGAGCTCAATACGACCATTACCATTTTTGCAAAGGATTTACGAAATCCAATTCATCCAAGCGAGTCTGAAAAATTCAATTCATCCGAGCCGAACGGATTTTCTCCGGAATGCTTTTATCGGACCTGATTTAAATTAGTCGTTCGTTATTCAAATTAGCCTTAAAATTGGAAAGTGGATTTGTCAGTCCCTATTTGGGCACATAACGAAATGGATCTTAGTTACGTTACGTTAGTGCTTCAAGGTTATGGAAGTGGCTCGTTTCAGACAGAATGAGTGGCAATAATCCAACAGACTTAATCAGATCCAGATAAGGTCAGTTTTAGCTGTTTCAAAGCTTTTGAATTGGCACCTAAGAGTAATAGTTAGGAGAGCACGAAATGCTAGATTCAGATACAAATTCTAGTAGAAGTCAGTCTTAGAATTTTGAATGGACTAATGGAATGGAACAATGTTTCTTTAAAAACTTTATGCACTTTTTGACTTTATGACTTTTAATCGCGCAAAAAACGCACAACGCCGCTTATGTATCGCGTTGCTAACACGCGATTTTATAGCTATCATAAAAAACAATAAAAAAAAGCTTTGCATTTCACCAGTAAAACAAAAGCTTTTCCAAATCGCACAATTTAAAATCGCTCGTCTCTTAGCCGAATATTACCAAACCGATGAAAGTTTTTCGTCTGCTTCGGCCCTTAAAAGTATCTTTAACTGCTTCTCGAAGTGCCCAAGTATAATGACATCCCCAGAACTAGACTAGAACATAAACTGAATATTCAATATCGTGGCCCATAACCAGTAAAGTACGCAATCATAATTTCCCACATCACGGCATATTGGTTACTCCATAATGTTTATGTGCCGAACTGTAGAAGCAATATAAACTCCGTGGTTTCAACGCAGAGTGGAAATTATGTACGTATTTGTCAAGTACGATCGTTCTTGTAGGTATGAACAATTGAAAATGTATAATACCTATGTCAGTATGCAAAAAAGAGCCTAAATTATGTCATCTCACTTATTTTTAAGTTAAAATTTGTGAGTACGGGTGAAAAGATGGAAGTTAGTTTCTAAATCATGAAATTTCTGAACTGTTTGGATTCAAATTTATTGTATGATTTACATAACAATTTTAACATTAGATATCGAGTCAGCTACTTATAAGAAAGTGAAATAATGCAAATACCATGCTCTATTTTCAGTTTTTTGATAAATCTTATAGATATATATACAATAATTTTAGAATTTGCGGACTTAAACATTCATGAAATTATAAACAAACGCAAGGAAATATTCAGTTGAACTGTAAGTACTTGCAATATCAATTTGCTTACTGCAACTTTTGCTCCATCCCTAGTTTAATATAACTCTTGGCTTCATCGTAATAACGTTTTATTGAAGCACCAATAATGTTCTGTTTCAATTTAATACCAACCCAGAGATACTTTATAAGTGACTCATAATATCTGAGAAATATTGCCATGTTGACTCATATTTGAAAATTATAGTAGGATTCAATTTGAAAGTAGCTATCTGCATATATTTTTTTTATATAAAGAAATATTTTGGGCAAAAGTAGAACCTATTTCTCAAATATAATTAATCAAGGTTTTACAGAAACATACAACAATCGACTTCAATTGACCGTAAACACCACTAAAAAGTCACAGGGAAGCAAAATACGCAATTTCGTATACTTGGCTGACGTAATTTTTTCGGTTATTTTGATTTCAAAACCAAAGAACTGAACTATATCCTCTCAAACAAAAAATAATTTTCTAAACAAATAATAATTTTCAAATCAAAAAAGCTCTAAAGTTTGTACATAAAAAAAACAACCAAATTGATAACCTCCTCGTTCTTTGAAGTCGGTTGAAAAGAAATAATGGCAAAGAGATTCCCTTAGTTTCAAAGTATACCAGAAAATCCAGACTCTACCAAACTCCCATGAGAATTTTGAGGACTTTCAGCAAGTTTGGAAAACCGCGGCAATAGTAATTGTACGGAACACTTAAAAAAATAAATGAGATCTTCTCTTAGAGTAGTTGGTCCTCATGCGGGAATCGAACCCGCAACACCGGGCGTGGCAGTCCAATACATTTGCGATTCGACCATTCGTGTCGTCATACGTTATTCGTTTAATTTCAGAATGAGCATTCACAAGAGCATTTTTCATGCGAGCATGTGCAAAATACTTCAAACAAGAGAAAATACTTCAAAAGTAGGGGCACGAGAATACCACGAGCTCAAATTAGGGGTTCGCTGTAGCTTGAATTTATTTCACAAGTTCTCGGGTTCCGTGTAAAATGGCTTCCGGTCAACGGTTCAAAACCGACTCGACTCTTCTGTGACGTTTTTTAGTTACCCGCGTTTTTAAATGAGTGCTTGTAATTTTTGTTCTTGCTTTTTTTCATTTTGAGATACTTTTTGTTGAACTGTTTTAGAAACATTTGCGCTAACATTTCGGTGGCGTATGTGAATATTGCTTGTTATTTTATAATAAAAAAACATAAAATATTTTTATTATAAAATAACAAGCAAATTCTCCCTCTTATCGTGTCACTAGTTCTTTCGAACCAGTTTGGTGAAAGGGTTTCAAGTACACCTCGAAGAGGCTTCTTTCGATAAATACACAAATATAAAAATAGAATCGAAGGGATATAACTAGTTTTGGTTTGATGTTGACATACCTTGTCGTGATTGATTTTTTTTTAATTTGTTGAGGTATATGTACAATAATTAGGGTTACGAAATGAAACGTTGTCCAAATGGGATGTAGCCAATTTTATTTGTTAGGCGGTATATTTAATTATTTTTTTTTGGAATTCACCGTATTATGAAAAATAAAAAACATATTAATTATATACATACAAAAGTGTCCGGAATCAATAATAAAAAAATACTATTAATGGTCAAAAATTAATTTATTGTTTCTCAATATATTCTTCCTTTGCGTCAATGCACTTTTTCATACGATTGAACCAATTTTTAAAACATGGGTGCCACTCCTCCGTGGTGTCGTCACATACGTGTTTTTCATACTCTTCGACAGCCTCTGCTGGGGATGAAAACCGTTGATCGCGTAAATTGCTGCTTCGTTTTGGGATCATAGCTGTAAATCCATGTTTCTTTACCTGTTACCATGTACCACACCGAATTTGAAGCCCCTTCGTTGTATCTGGCAAGCATAGCATGGCACCAAGTGATGCGGTCCGTTTTTTGAGCATCGGTCAAAATGTGTGGGATCCATCGAGAACACAGCTTTATTACACCCAAATGATTGTGTACGATTGAATGTATTTGACTCATGCCTATGTCCAAAGATGTCCGGATCTCATGGTAGGTCACATGCCTGTCTATTTCAATCATACGGCGCACAGCATCGATGTTCTTGTTATTCACAGCGGTGCACGGGCGACCTTCACTAATTTCATCATGGAGATTGACACGACTGGGTTTGAATTCTGCAAACCAGCAATAAATGGTGGTCTTGCATGGTGCTTCTTCGTCAAAAGCAGATTGAAGCCAAACGAGGCTCTGCTGAGCTGGTAAAATATCATGCAACGAAAATTTTGCCGAGTTAAATCCATTTTATTGTAATCACGCAATTTTGAAAATGACGTCACAATGTGAAAACAATGAACAATCAGATGAAACAAATTGTATTCCACGGTTTAGCCGAGTTACATTTTCAAATGTAGTAATAACTTTTTAAATATTGTTTATGTAAGTGGCCAGTTCCGTAATCTTTTAGTGTGACCTGTGTACTTAATATTATTTTATTTTTCATAATATGATGAATTCCCAAAAAATTAAAAATATTATCCATCTAATAAATATCCAATACACTTACATTATTATGAACACCCTAATGCATGCCCTAACTCTCGAAAGCTGCAAAGAGAATTATTAAGCTGTGTCTACACTAGTTTAGTTAGAAAATGGCTTTGCCTTCGTGTATCGAGGGGGTGAAGTTTGATGAACTGCGAAGGCATTACTTATTCGGTTTACTGGTTTTTGATTTTCGGTACGTCTTAATTTGTAACTGAAGATAATCGGTAAACAAGTTCTTATCTCTCTAAAATATTCCTAAATTTTATGGGGCTAAAGCTGACTTGCACCAAACTATCAAAGTTCCTAAGCAATTACTTAACTCGAAGAAAGAAAAGTAATTGCTTAGGAGCTTTGACAGTTTGGTGCAAGTAGGCATAAGACTTCGTTCAGTGATAAGACTAATATGTAGAATACGAAAGGTAATTTTTATGTAGACCAAACATATTTTGAAAATAACTTAAGTTTAGGAGGTTTAAGTTACTTTTATAAGAGCCTTTGGGGTCGAGACCCTAGGTCCATGGAGAATAGGAGCCTTCCGCGTTTTCAAAATTTTGTCAGAGCGTCTGGTCGAAGCGACGCGTGATCAGAGGGCTGGCAGCTATCTCGGCCAAAGAATAAGCCTTGCAATACAAAGAGTCAATGCAGCGTGCCGAGGAAGTATCCTCGCCTAACCGCCATCGGGTATCGAGTTGGAGCAGTTGAGCTGCCTATAGATCGTTTGCAACGGTCTATGGGTGGCCCAATTGTTTCCTTTTGTAAATTTTGTAATATAGATTGGTAGTAGTTAGCTTATGCTGTAATAAAAATTCTTTTTTATAGTTTTATATTCAGGTTAAATTCAAGACCAAAAAACAGTCCATTTTGTTGCAATTTTACGAACAACAATACAAACAATTAACAGAGTGCACAGAACAAAACCGGTTCGTAATCCACAATTACACAGAGACATCGGTAAGAGATTCCGGATAACATGTAATCCGGCGCCCGGACCGGATTGAACCGGTTCGAGCCGGTCCTTGAAACGTGCTCAACGCTTTGTTGTACTCCATTTTATAAATTGAAGTAAAATATGACAAATGCACTTTAAAAATATTTTGTGTATAATAATTCACTAATGTTTTTTTTTTGGTAACGATAGCTAGTTGCCATAATTTGTCATCGGAATAAAGTAGGTATATCATTATGTAACACGATTTTCTAATATTATTTTAGCCTGCATCCTTATGTAGTTTGTTAGCAAGTTGAACTATTTTTAAAAAAAAATTAGGGTCATCGATTTAATATATCGCTTTAAAAAAAAACTAGCTGCTAGGATTTCTGAAATTCCGTTCTTAGTTCACTTTTAGCTCTTGACGAATAAATCCGCCAAGTTTCAAGTCTCTACGTCCACTGGCTTAGCCTGAAGGATGTCAGTCAGTCATTCAGGAATAAGCCTTTTTTAAAGTATTATGAATGTTTCGCTCATAACTCGCAGCGCGTCTGACGCTAATTAGCTTCATGCATACTCACTTACTACTACTAGCTTAGGTACTACCCTCATACCTACCGTATCACTTATTGACTGTGTCAATTTATTACTGTCCGTCGGAGGATGCTTTGAACCGGGATACAGTAAAAACTTGCCCGGTTCTTAGCGCATCTGTCTAGAAGTAGGTACCTAGTATGAACATAACTATGTATTCCTAAAATAAGCATTAGTTTAATAGTGATATAATATAAGTACCTACTAGTTACTTTTATGTTTTTGGGTCAATAAATCATTTATTATAAAAAAAAAAAAAAAACTGTTATAGTACTTATATAAGTTTAACTACATAAGTTGTGGTGGTTGTTAATACGAGTAAATAGATAAATTATCGTTTCTTGTCTATCTAATACAATTTGCTATTTCTTTTAATTTTTAATAATAATTTTTGCAAAAAATGACCCTCATTAGTAACAGAATCCATTGGTTCAATAGCACAGGTTTTTTTTTTCTTAATCATCGGGTCGATTTCCGTCAAAAGTATAAGATGTATAACTATATAATTATGCAGTTATTGTTTACTTATAAATCGAGGGCATGACTCCTTTCACGACTTTTCTCTAGTTCGTGGTTTCGGACTTGGCCAGGGTGTTTTTTTGAGAAGGGCTCAGTGCCCTTCTATATATAGTAGTATACTACATACATACTATACTATATATATATACTATATACATAATACATAGATTTTATTAAATATTAGTGTAGTTCTAAATGAGATCCAACATTGACCTAAAGTCCTAGACGGTATATTTCTTATAAATTTAATAATTTCATCTTTCTCTGCTCAAGCACCACACGTAGGCAGTTTTATTTTCATTTTGCCCTAAGCACGTGAGCTCAATAAATCGCCCAGTACTTACGACGTCAGACACATTACCTTTGAGAGCCAACCTAAGTAAGAACAGCTACAGAATAACATAGTTTGTAGAATAACATAGTCACTTACCATCAGGTGAGGTTGTGGTCAATGTTTGCCTATTGCAAATTAAAAAAAAAAAATAGAATCAGCAATAAATGTTTTTGACTAAACGCTAGTTTCAATAGAGTCAGTAATAAAAGGTTGACTTTACGCCAGTTTCAGTAGAGTGAGCAATAAAAGTGGTTGACTAAACGCCAGTTCCAATAGAGTCAGCATTAAAAGTGTTTGACTAAACGCTAGTTTCAGTAGATTCAGCAATGAAAGTGGTTGTCTTAATGCCAATATCAGTAGAGTCAGAAACGAAAGTGGCTGACTAAACGCCAGTTCCAATAGAGTGAGCAATAAAAGTGGTTGTCTAAACGCCAGTTCCAGTAGAGTCAGCAATAAAAGTGTTTAACTAAACGCCAGTTCCAGTAGAGTCAGCAATAAATTTTTTCAACTAAGCGCCAGTTCCAGTACAGTAGAGTCAGCAATAAAAGTGGTTAACTAAACACCAGTTCCAGTAGAGTCAGTAATTAAAGTGTTTGACTAAACGCCAATTTCATTATACGGAAACTTATCTATATATTATATATTATATATTATATATTTTATTATATATTATATTATCTTATATATTATATAAATTGGGTGCTTTTTTTTTAATATTAAGCTATCGTCAATAAGTTGCTGTATTTATTTCAGAATTTTATAACCTTTTTAGATTTTGATCGTGATTGGCCAATTCACGGACCGCTCCTCTCCACTCCGCTCAGCTACACGTCAGTGAAAAAGCCTTACTCTTGGCTCTGTTTGGTAGGTTTTTGGTGTGTATACCCATAAGTAGGTAGAATTTGTATCAAAAAAGAATCCTTATAGAATACCGCAAGGTCATAAGATGTCGACTTTATTCGATCGGCGTACAATAAACACCATATTGCTTGGGATATGAAAGTCTTCATATCGACAGTTATTGTGTCGGTAAAATGTTGATATTGGAATATCTATTTTCAGTATGCTAAGTAAAATATGAGTAGCTCTTTTATGAGATTTTGTTAAGAATTTATACGTTTACTTGTTTCCGCAGGTTTCAGCACAAGTTATTTTTTTTTTGCTACTAATATACCAACCGATTCTCTAGTGGTTTTCTTATGTAAAATGTATTTATCGCTATAGTATTGTTAAGCTAAGTATTATAATGATTATAATTCTAAGAAAAATGTACAGCTGTTTATTGTCCTTAATAAATAAAATAAAATAAACAACAAACATCTATTAACTTTTTTTTTTATTACAGCATAAGCTAACTACTACAATCTATATATATTACAAAATTTACAAAAGGAAACAATTGGGCCACCCATAGACCGTTGCAAACGATCTATAGGTAGCTCAACTGCTCCAACTCGATACCCGATGGCAGCGTGCCGAGGATACTGGCTGCATTGCCTCTTTGTATGGCAAGGCTTATTCTTTGGCTTATTCTATTAACTGTATGGTTCATGTAACTGAATTACAAAAACTAGTTTCCTGCACTTTATATAAAAGTTAAAACAAAGCAAAATTTTGAGTGGAGTGCGCAACCTTTTTGAGCCAACAAAAACGCTTCAATGGTTTTTTTTATTTAATGGAGCAATCTTGATTCATTAAACTTATACAAAAAAAGGTCCTGTAAGTTAGTATGTCAAAAAGTATTGACTGACAAATTATACACAGGCATAACCACAATAATAGAGAGACTTAAAATTTTTAGGGTAAGTTCGCCAAAAAATTTTGAGTTAATTTAGTGAGTTCGGATTGCAGAATCGTCAGCTAGTTTAAACATAAATAAGATGTTTTTTTCGTTCCTTTTCATTTGAGATTCAGCTTTGAATGAAGAACCATAAAATAAACAACACATTTTTTTACTGAGAAAATAAATGATTTTCTGAAACAGTTTTCTTTAAAAATTCTCTACAACAAATATGGAATTCATTCCTAAAACATTCTTTCATCAAAACTCTTTTACCGTCAAAAAATAGTCCGCTGCAAAGACTCTCGGCTTGGGAGTAATCTTAGTCCCAACTCAGACGGTGCAACTTGAAATAATATCGTCGCAGAATATCGTGAAATTTCAAGTTCACGTGGCGGGCACGTTGTGGACCTGCTTCCACTCGCTTCCCAGTTATTAGACTCGTTTACACTGAGATAGTTTGTATGATAGTAACACTCACTCATATGTTTTACAAGATATACCACAATATACTTTTTCGTTTTTTTATTGAAAAAACATGCTGTCTTACATGATTTTAATTTGTACAACATTCCGACTAGTCCACATCGTGCAGTTTTTGACTTATATATTTTTGGAGAAATCTTGACTGTGGAATTAAAAAAAATACAATTATTCAACACAGCAAGTTTGAAATAACTTTAAAGTAGGTACTTATTTACAAAATATTTCATAGCTTTCAAGTGAAATTTATTTTCATAAGTCTTCATAAGCAAGTTAACTAGCCCCGTGTAAAGGGTCCCTAAAGAGGCAGAAGGGGTCTTGCCTCTTTTATCGGCGGATAATTGAATTTCCGCGCGCTACAAAACAGGAAGTTCCGGCTTGTCCGCGCTCCGCATACTGCAATGGAGTTATTATTTTCGATGAAGAGGTAGTTCGGTAATTGACGACCTTTTGAGCACTTTTTCGACGATTTTTGAAGTGGATTTTTTTTTCTTTTTCCGTCTGTTTTCATATTGCGCGCCGATATCTATAGCAACTTTAGATTTTTAAAGTAAAAGCTTATTTTTTCCTTTTGAAATTTTTCAGTATATTTCAGCACAGTATCCTGACTGATATATGTAGTTGTAGGTATAGGTGCGTTTTGGTCATGATGTATTCGCCACGGCTTCGCCCGCGTTGTATCGAAATAAATATAAAGGCTTCTTTTACCATAACTCATCAACAAGACAATCCTAAATGTGACTCGGCGATAAACATCCATACATTTGTATTGTATTTGTATTTATTTATTAAATTAAAACGGATTATCCAATTACATGATTTTAAAAATTGTTTACATCATATTTTGGTCAAAATAGTATCAATAATCATAGTAGTCAAATAAGTAAAAAAAAGTACAGTAACATAATAACATCAGCACTGCTATCCCTTCATCCTAACAAACTTATGGATTTATAGAAACGCGAGCTCTACTTATCAAAATTTTCTTAAGTCAGCCCTAAACAAAGTTTGAAAACGCCACTTCATTTTGTCTGTGGATGTAACATTCTTTGCAAACGTTCATAAGATGTCAGCAACTCTACTTTTGGTTCTTATTCCCAACATCCTGCATCGGCGATTGCTCTAAAGCCTCCTTAAATAGTTTTTGAGAACCTTATTCGCGAGGGTTTCTGCTCACCACTCTCCCAACCCCTTACCCTTAAGGCTTTCATCGCGAATGGGTATATTAAACTCAGTTTGGACACTTAGAGGAACATTAAGTGTCGTTTTAAAAAATCCAACCAAAAATATATAATCGAATTTAAAATGTAAACAAGTATTTGCTTTGTATTATGGTAATATCTGCATTGTATTGGCTTGATTAAGTTATATAAATTCACTTATGCATCCATCTCAAAATCTATCTTTATACATTTGCGCATTTAATATAAGAGTGATAGTAAACTTTAGAGCGAGACTACTCAACTTTTTTTTTAAATTAGATTTTTTAACTTCAAGAGGGACCGTAATAATCACTGAAAAGTCATAGGAAAACAAAATACGCAATTTTGTTCACTTGAATGACAAATATTTTTCAGTTATTTTGATATTAAAATCAAACAAAAGAACTGATTTTGATGAAACTTTTATGGGACTAATTTGAAAGCAAATAAGATTATCCTTTTACTTAAAAATAATTTGTTAAATCGGTTGATAAATGAGTTTCTTTCTATCAAGTAAATATTATAAACGATTTACTATTTTTCTCCAAAAATCCGCCATTTTGATTATTCAATATCCATCCAGCCGTTTGGAACATACGAGATGACCCAGAAATTTACATACATACATACAAGATACGCGCGAAAAACATAATCCTTCTTTGGTAGTCAGGTAAAAAAACACCAGAATAGAGAACCTCTCCGTTGTTTAACGTTAAAAATATATTTTTTTTTTTCTTTTGGAAGAACTTTCCTTATATCTAAGTATCAATACTATTCCTAATTCATCTTTACTGTGCTTCCGTTCTTATTTACACAGGCGAACCTTCAAAGTCCAAAGTTGTTCGGCACTTTCTTAAGCACTGCTTGCTTGTTCAATTCAGAACTCGGTAAAGGAAATTGGTAATCAATAGTTTAAAGGTGCCGCATAAACATGTCTTTTATGTGATAATTACGGGGAACTCTGTGAAATTTAAGGTGTTTTCTCAACACGAGCATATAAATAAACCATTTTTATTTTATTTTATACTAGTGACAATATAAGCTAGCGCTGGCACGGAGAATAAGAAAAATGGGATAGCAAGACTAAATTGTATACCATAATATATTTTCTGTTACCAATATATAACTTTTGTTAGCTAGAACTATTATATAAAAATATATTGTAATCGTAACTAAATTTCGTTAGCAGGAATTATTATTATTGTAATCGTTACTAAATTATACTCACTGTCACAAATTTGAACAGAATTTTAGTAACTACAACGAGTCATTTTTTCTCCGTGTGAGATATAGTAAAAGACACACAGAATAGGCCGGTGTAACACTGCTTATCTCGTCTCTATGCTCGTCCACTTTAAAACCTTTTGATTGTTAGGTCTCTACATTCATAAGACACACAGAAAACACCCAGAGTCTGAACAAACACCGATGTTTATCACACAAATATTTTCTCGAAGCGTAATCGAACCTGCTACACCAGTGCAACAGTCCAAAACACTTGTCCCTCGACCATCCGTGTCGTAGTGTATAAAATATTGAGGTAAACTTTTTTTTATCTGTTTTTCCTTTACCGTACTCTCAAGAGAGTAGGAACTATTGTACGGCCAGCAATAAGGCTTTGTCAGCAATGGGCCACAATACGGCAGGATTCATTTCCGGCGATACCTACTTTAGAGGCACTCGCTTCGTTAAAGGCGAACCCAGCTTACAACGACAGCTTTGAGGAGTTTTCTGGCTTGTTTCATGCTGTTTTGGTTTGTAATTGGGAATTTTCTATTAATTGGTATTATGTTATTCTTAGTTTACAAGTTAGGATTAGAATCCTTGATCTTTACAATGCTGTGAATGCTGTGCAGAATCAAGATTCATTTTTTTTTCAAGATTTTTTTATTTCCAATTACACAGTATACATACATAATATAGTAATTAGATGATATTTAAATTTACTAACTTTGACATTAGTTAGTAATTTTTTTATTTTTTTTATTAGGTCTTAGGTTTTTCTGGTAGTTTATTACAAGAACGTCTTTAGTAAATATTTCCCATTGTTCCAATTATCTTAAATAAAAAACTTAGCAATCCACTTTTTTGACTGTATTTGTATTTATTTATATTTAATTTAATTGAATATTTACATGTACAGTTAAATTAACCAAAGATTAAAAGAGTTCTAGACCAATCTACAGACAAATCAATCAATTCTAGTTATTAAGTTTTCTGGTTTAATATAACAATGGAAAAAATATTTCTATAGTCCTTTGATGTGTGGAGCTTTCCGTTTGTAGTTGTAAAGCTTCCTTCTCCGATTGGTTCGAACCATGAATATCTTTGCAATGGATGCATATTGTTCGAGGAATCCAGGTAAATAAAGTTTTCTAAAGGAATCAGATCGCTTTGTGAGTTGTTGTTGAATATTCGAGCCGCGGACCAATTAAGTTTTATATTGTGAAATTTAAAAGAAGAGAGTTGAATGTTTTATTTTTTTGTATGGTTTCTATTTTCATACACTTTCTAAATTTTTGCATTTGTAAGCCCGTTTTATGGCATTTTTCATACACCTAGTAAATCCTTGCATTCGTAAGCCCGTTTTATGGCATTTTTCATACACTCCTTGAATCTTAAATCTAGGTGTTTCCTAAGTACCTTATAATTCTGTATCAAACAAAATATAATTCTGATTCAGATACACAAAATTCTTCGATACAAGCTCTACAAAGTATGAAGCTAGATGTCGCTGTTAAAGATGCCAATAATAATAATATAATATAGGTATAATAATATTTCATTATTAATTTCATTACTTTTTGCCTAGACTTTTTGAAACAAACGTCAATCACTTTTATTTTATACCTGTCATATAAATATTCCCAAAATAATTTTCACATCTAAATTCTAAATTTTGTCAGAGCGTCTGGTCGAAGCGATGCGTGATCAGAGGGCTGGCAGCTATCTGGGCCAAAGAATAAGCCTTGCTATACAAAGAGGCAATGCAGCCAGTATCCTCGGCACGCTGCCATCGGGTATCGAGTTGGAGCAGTTGAGCTACCTATAGATCGTTTGCAACGGTCTATGAGTGGCCTAATTGTTTCCTTTTGTAAATTTTATAATATACCTATATATAGATTGTAGTAGTTAGCTTATGCTGTAATAAAAGCTTTCATATTAATTCAATTCTAAATTAATAAAGCTTTAGTCCAGGCAATATTAATTTTAAATTGAAAAGTAAACAAGGTAAGCGTGAAGTAGCCAGTAAGCACTATAAGGGCAATATACACTATTAATACATTAGTCAATTGAGTTATATTAAATAAATAAATATTTTGGACATTTCACACAACGCCATCTAGCCCCAAACTAAGCAGAGCTGGTAATATGGGAACCAGATAACTGATACAACACTAAAATATTTTTTTTTGTTAAATACATAGAGAACACCCAGACTCAGGACAAACACCAGTGCTTATTGTACGTACATTGTGTTTTTGGTCGAAAAAATCTATGTATGCACCCCATGCTCTCGCTACGGTAAAGGAAAACATTTCATTTTATTTTATTTATATTTTATAGGAAAACTTACAGCTAGGTACACGATTGATTACAAAGAAAAATATAGATGGCCAATTAAAAATTTTCACAAATAAACATCGAAACCGGTATTTCAAATGACAGAAAAAAAAATCTATGGCATATGACATCCACCAATCCACATTAAGTTCGCGTGGTGAATTAAGATACATTCGCTCTCCTGCCGAGATTAAGCCTGAGCCCCAGCAGTGAGAACATTATAGGCTGATTATGATGATCAAAGGCGGCCATTAAAACTTATGTTTATGGCGTTATAATTTAATAGAATAGAATAGAATAATTTTTATTTTCAGAAAACACAGTACAAGTACAGATCCATAATTGAGTTAATATACTTTATGATTAAATCTTAAATCTATGTTAGTTTACATTATTATGGTGGAGTTACTTAATAAGTACAGAAATGCAGTGTCTGTATAGCGGACCATCAAACTTGTCCGCTATCATGCGCAGGATGTTGTTGGTGCTCCCGCGGACTCTGGTCAGCAGTGAGGCTGCCTTTTTCCTCATGCAGGTTTAATAATTTCATTGCCTTGTATTTATTTATTATTTTGCGCTCAAATACTGTCAAAAGTAGTCAGTGTAGTCACCAATTATTGAATAAAAAAAATGTTTTTTTTTAAATTCAATAAAATAAAAGAATTAAAAATTAATTAAAAATTACGACGTGGAAGGCCTAGAAGGAGATGGCGGGACGAGTTGGACGGATACCTGCCAACATGGACCAGCGACGCCTATGGCCGCAAGGAGTGGAAGGAGAGGAGGAAGGCCTTTGCCCTGCAGTGGGACATAGATGGCTGAATAATAATAATAATAATAAAATTACTTACTGATCGTGTGTGAGGTCCTAATACTCGGCAGTGAACAATAGTTTGTCTTCCTGTTCGTAACTTGCGGAGGAAATTTGATCAGGCCGTGATTAAAGCGCCCGGGGATTTTGTAGGATACTTTTGTAGACAATGGATTACTTTGTGATTGTTGGTTTACTCTAGTTTTTAATCTGAAGAACGGGATTGAATGAAGGAACGAACTTTTTTTTTAGTAATTGACTCTTTTCTATTTGTTTTTGACATTGTGTTTGCTCTTGGCTTTGCTTGGTAAGGCTGAGGGCCAAACGAGCGTGAATTTTTGAGGTGTTAGTCTTGTAATTTAAGTCGCGTTATTTCTGCTGAATTTGTGTTCATATAAAAATTACGTTTGATTCACACGGCGCATTCATAAGTTACTCTTGTAATGTTTTAACTGACTGTACATTAGTAAAATCTCATGGAGCTATTGGGAGTTAATGTATGCATATTTAAATTTGTAGAAGTTTATTTCGTGGGGCCCTTGGGAAATAAGAAATAATAGAATCATAGAGCTCTGGGAATAAGCCAGTTTTTCTACTGGGTAGAAATAACGCACCCGAAAATACGGGACTCACAACTCAAAAAATTACGCTCGTTTGGCCTCAGCCTAAGTATCCAAAGTTCTCTTCTAGATCTGAGCTATCTATCTACGATACCTATATTATTATTTATACCTATCTATATCAGGTTCTTTTTGCTTTACTCTGTTACTTTTTATTTCTACTAAAAGTTAGTCACATCAGTATCCTTTTTTGCCAACTAACTTAACTATTAATACACTCCCAACCAAGCTTTTTTTATTCACTCTCCATCCAAAAGTTGTTTGGAAAAAATCGTTTCCTAGCGGTAAGAGACCGCCCTTTATACTTTTTTTGTTAAGATTTGCTTTAACTGCTTTGACTTGGTCCGTCCATCGCATAGATTGGAGTAGGTATCTAAAATAATCAAATACGATAAAAAAAATCCTGAAAAAAATCCTGCTGGGCTTTGCAACAACCTATCAAAGTTAAAACACAACAAATTTCTCAAAATCTCGTTTCAAAAACACTCTAATGAGCACCCCTTAACCCCATTCATTTACACTTGTATCACCGTGCTTACATAAAGCTATGTACACACTGTATCGGGTTGGCGCGAGTTCGCGAATTCCAAGCGCGCGAGCTATGTCGCACCTAACTTAATTAAATTCTATTATACAGCTAAGATAAATAACTCTCGCCCGTTAGACGCCGGAGAAGTTGAAATTTAGAAAGAATGAAGTAATTTCTTTTGTGGAGCGCCTTAAACGTGGAGCGTAATTGTTTGCCGAGTGCTTTTCGGGGTCTTTTGGTTCTTTTCGGTTGAGGTTCGTTTTCGCCTGGTGTGCCCGCAGCTTTATGAATTGAAGGAATCCTTTTCTAAATTGTATTTTTACAATTCTAATTTAAATATAGTATTACTACTTCTACTTAGTCAACATGCAAAATACTAAAAAAATCGAATATTTTAACCGATTATACATTATTTGCTGTTACAAAATTGGTCAGCTTGTTTATTATATTAGATTTAACATTCCCAAACTATTTTTAAGAACTTAATTCTAAACATTATAAAGAGATAGTTCAGGCAATATGAAATTTACATCGAAAGGTAAACATGTAAGTACTAAGCCTTGCTAACAAAAACTAACAGATTAAATACACAAACTTGTAAAATTATTGATATGAGCAGAATTTCACTAGGACTTTTAAATGTTGCAAAGTAACTTAAATAACTACATCCAATAGGCACTTTCAAACATATTGAATTTGCTTCAAACCAGACAACACCCGCTGAAAATAAAATTCTACGGCCAAAGAACTCACGGGATGGCTAAATGACCTTTGACAAACGGTAACGGTCACGTGTTTCCTTCTATAAGACCACATAGTAAAAAAATATACAGTAATTCACGAAAATACGTAAGTGTTAAAATAAGAAAGCTATTGCTATAGGTTAACTAAAGTGATTTCATAAATTATAACAAATCTTTTCAGTTATTTACAGTGTTAAAAACTATATGATGGGTAGATAGGTACAAGAAGCCGATTTTGACCTTCTTTATCTTAATCTTGATGTACCTAAGTAGAGATTTTAAATCATGCATCAATCGACGCTTTAATGCTTTAAAGTAGGCTTTGGGTAGTAGTTTTGAAAGATTACAAACTGAAAAAAAAACTTGCTGAATTTAATGCTTACCACACTGGTTCGAAAAAAATAGTGACACGACAAGAATAAGAAGATGCTACCCGTCTGATAGGAAATTCAACCGTTCAATTTTTGAGATTTTAATTGATATATCCCGCGCATAACTAAACAACCCTTGAATATCTGTTTGGAATCCGTTTTGAAAGTTGAATATCTGTTTAAAACTACTATGTCCCATGTCCTATGGACCTTCAAAAGATAAAAGCTTTAAAAGTACATTGTCCCTGGCACCAGTGTGCCTGTCCCGTCACAAACATTTAACACTGACTTACAGACGGTAATATTGTAAGATAAAATCGAGAGTCTACTAATTTTCCAAATAAATGGAATTCGGAAAATAAGAGTCTAATTTGTTCGCGATCGGATAGAGTCAATAGTTTCGGGAAAATTTATTTAGTCCTATAATATAATGAACTATAAGAATATTTTACATGTCACTGTATTGGACTGCCATGCCGGTGTCGCGGGTTCGATTCCCGCTACAGGAGAAACATTTGTTTGATGAACATCAGTGTTTGCCCTGAGTCTGGGTTTTATCCATAGGTACATACATATTTACAAAAAAAAGTAATTTAGTATTCTATTAGTTATCTGGTTCCTATAGTACAAGTTTGCTTAGTTTGCACTAGCTGGGGTTGTATTAAAAGTAAATGTCCAAAAAAAATCCTATAAAACATATATTTTTTCCTCATTTAAGTAACTGTCATAACAGTCTTTTCCTTGGCCAAAAAAGGTTTAAAATAAAATCTGACTATAAAGCAAAACTCGTAATCATATTATGCAGGGTAGGTACTGGTTGAATCCAAAATGTATTCATCAGACCGTAAATCCTAACAGACCCATACAGATAGGGGCCATAAAACAGTTATTTGTTCAAACCCTTGCAGGCCCTTTGATTGAATCAAATAAACCCATAATCTTACCTTTTGGTATACATTTTACAGAACTCTACTAAATCGAGATCAAATATTTTCCTGAGAGACAAAATACCTAACGTAGAGTATAAGGCGAACTACAAAATGTTGAGTATGAACTCTTTTCATACCTTGATAACAGAAAGAAGATGATTTTACGGGCTAACCACACATAGCACTAGAACGCTGATGAAAACAAAAGAAAGTTTGAATTGATCTAATTCTAATCTTTTATATATGTACTTAAGGTCATACCTATACCTATACCTACTCTGTAAAATAATATAAACACTGCACATCAAACACACATACTCATAACTTAGGCACAGTACTAATACCTGCTACAGTACACACACTGAAGTGCACAAATCTGTAAAAACAGCACACCTTGCGAGGCGGCTAGTTATACGCTCCGAGATACAGTTGTCCAAACTAGTTCGGAGTGTATAACAAAACCGACCCCGCTGGGTTAAATAATATACAGATATCAGCTACCAAAATTGTAAAAAAATTTTAGACCTAAGATGTGTGTCTATTGAAATAAATATATTTTTGATTAAAAAAAATTAAAATAAATCGTGTCAACGTAAGTAACCAAAAACAACCATTAGAATGTTAGAAAAAATAAGATTTTACGTAAATACTGTGTCCCAATAATAATAATAATGGTGTTATGGCGTCCTAGCTGAGTTATAAATTTAGTAACATGGCTGGCTATTGTCGTATCAAAAATTGTGGATGATATTTCATTAATTCAATCATTTTTATTTATCGAACCTAAATATTTAACGTATCCAAAAAAAGGTCAATATTCAAAATTTAGATATGAACCATACATTTAAATAGTAAATCTAAATCTATGATACATTCCCTCTGTCCGCGTCATCTGTAATATATTTCTCTGAACGTTTATCGGACGAATATTTGAATTACCGTCGTGCTTGAGAAATTCTTTTCGCATGAAATCGTCCGTAAAATATTGAATACTGAATACTCAATATGTAGTGACCGGTATTTAAGCATTTAAAATAGATTCATGGTAGAGTAACAGTTCTTTGGAAATAAAATCGAACTCATAAATACCATTTTGTATCGCCCTGACGGGTCCTTGTACTATACCTTGTCTGTAACTACTATACTTACCTGTATGCACGTACATGGAGGCAATTAATAAATACAAATAGGCAAAAATATACAAAAAAATATATTTTGGGTATTATTGCATAATTTTTATAGCATAATCAACCTATAATGTTCCCACTGCTGGGACTCGGGCCTACTCTCGGCAGGAGAGCGAATGGGTCTTAATCCACCACGCGGACCCAATGCGGATTGGTGGATGTCACATGCCATACAACATTTTATTTTTCTGTCCTTTGACATGCCAGTTTCCTCACGATGTTTTCCTTCATCATTTAATTTTTATAAGTAAAGACAATTTTGAAATACATAGGTAGGTATAATATGGTATAAGAATTCACGGAATAAATGTTTTTCTTAACTATTTTAATGTAACTTATGATTAGATTGCACTTTATTTCAACTTACTTACTTTTTTTTTGCTTAATAATGTTTTTAATCGATTTCTTTGCAAAACAAGAGCACAGAACGTGAGTTTGGTTTTGGCAGGTTCAAATGAGCGATTGCAAACTGGAGACCAATTCCTTTTTCTTTTGTTTTCTTTGAATTGTAGAATTATGGTTTGTTTAGACCTGAATAGTATACAATTTACATTACATAGCTAAAAAGTATGATACAAAACGTTAATATCAATATTGACAAGTATTATCAATATATTTAAAATGCTTAGTTCCGACTGACTGACTGACAGTGAACGCACAAGCTAAACCACTGATCGTAGAGACTTGAAATTTGGAGAGTATGTTTGTCATGAAGTGTAAGCGCGTACTAAGTTAAGATTTTTCTTGATTCGCTATTAAAATAAAGTTGCGGGCTTCCGCTAGTTATCTCATTAACTAAGTATATACTTGTAGCTATTGAATTTGAACTCAATCGATTAGGTAGTTAAAGCGTGATTCAGGGACAAACATCCATCTTTTCATCCATAACTCCACCCATCCTCACAAACGTTCGCTTTTAATTTATTATAACGAAATTTCACAACTAAAAGAACTACAAAATACATCCGTAAAAATATAAACAGCACAAATAACTTTCCTCATCTGAACTCACCATAAACTCAGCATTAAGGATGTAAGCAGCCAAACATTGAAAAGTGTTTTTGTGTAAGATGACAGGTTGATGGATTGGCTTTGATTTAGTTATTTGCACAACTCTAAACAGGGTAAAATGTGAGATTTACATGCGAAAAGTTCGGGGGTAAACCTGTCACAAACGAGGTTAGTTTGATTGAAAAAGTTTCTGTAATGCCTACACAGTGTCCAGTCCAGTAGGCATGGAAGTATAAAAATAAGTAGAAACATGTTATTTAAATTTAAATAATAAATAAATAAAAATGTCTTTATTGTAAAAACATGTAACAATGAACAGCTAGGGTTTTTACAAAAGGCGGTCTTATCCTTAATAAAGATCTCTTCCAGACAACCTATAAACTAACTTAACAACTAAGGGTAATGACTTTGCCGTTGGTCTTAGAATATAGTGTTTCGTGCAGCGGGAGGACAATATCTCCTCTGAACTAGTCAGAGACTGTATCTCGGAGGTCGGTGTCTACCCTCAGCACGTGCGCCGGCTGCGTACCCTCAATAATATAATTTAACATGGTATAAAACTGATCACACATAACACTTGTTATTTTCTGAGACCAAGTCTGATGCTGATGTCATGATACTGACACCTTTCACAATGTCTTTCGTATCATAAATAATCATAACAGACATTGCTAACTGTAAGTTGCAGTGATTGCGTGGCGTCGCGTCATGCATTATTTTACCAAAATGTGAGATTATCATATGCCACTGATGTAAAATCACCTATGACAAAATCACTGGTGATTTCACTGTTACAAAAAAATGAAATCATATTACCTGTGACAATGAAATAGAATTAGCAATAATTTCCATGCCTAGTGTCCAGTATAAAAATAGAGACTCAGATCTAAATACTTTTTAGGAAAATGTCTTATAAATCTTGTATTTTGTTTTAGGTAAGTCACATGCAATAGAAAGTCAATTTCTACGAGTGTAAAATGGTGGATGAATGTAACCGCTATCAATTATCTTCCAGAAATTGCAAAAAAGATTTTTGGTAAGTACTCAAAAGACGCAGCATAATGATTTTTAAGTCTCGTAGAATTTATATTTTTCTCATAACGTTTATTTTATTATTAATAATAATATTAAATAAATAAATAGAAATAAAAAAAATATTTCGGACTACAAGATCCATATTTCACATGACACATTAGATTATACTATTAAATTACATAAAATTAAACTAAATTAAATTAAACTAAAACAAATTGAATTAAAATAAATTAAATTGAAGTAAAATAAATTAAATTGAAATAAAATAATATAAAATTGAAATAAAATAATATAAAATTGATTAAAAATAAAATTAAAATTAATAATGTTTTTTTTTTTAATTATTAAAATATTAACAAACAATAAAACTTTATAAAAATGATAACTAGGTATACTAAAAAGTGCCTAATTTTTTTTAGTAAACCATTAATATGCTATTATTTTTATTGGCTTCGATAGACAACTTCTAAATTTTCCATAAATCATTTGATTACATTTTCCTTCAATTAATTTGATTGAAAATATATGGCATCAGTCTCTTTTATTCATCAAAAGACGAATATTAATATTATTCAAAATCTGAAATGTTTATCTTTGATTTCGAAACTGAAATGCTTTGAATATCGTTATAATTATAGTAATTATATTTAGATAACCATTTTTGATGCCCAGTCAGGTGCAAAATAAAGTAAGTACGGTTTCAGATTAGCCGTTTAACCGCTCGTGTTTCGTTTTTGCAGCGCGTATTCGCAATATAATATAATATGTTATAGTTGTGTGTACAAGTGATTGATTGAATGCCCAAAATGAGAAGGCAATGCGATAAATAATGAAGTTCAGATAATACATAATTGCTTTGCCCAATGTAGCTGATTTTTTAAAATTATTCATAATGCCCGGGCATTATACATAATGCCCGCATTAATCACTTTGTCCATAACATATATGTACCTACATACGAGTCACGAGAGACGCCTCATGACACTCGCTAGAAAAAAACCGAGTGTAAAGCGTCAATGATACACGGCTTTTTTACAGGCTACAAGCCAGTGAGTTCGCTTGTAGCTTGTAAACTCGCCCAGTGTCATCGGCTTTTTTACAATCTGCTTGTTGTCAATCCTTCCCGAAAGCTAGCTCACCCAATAGATAGTTTTTAAACTCACCAACTATCAGCTTGCAAAAAAACCGTGTGTCATTGACTTTAAACGCCAGCTTACGCGCGTTCGGCTTTTGAAATTTCGAGAGTACCAATCCGCCCGTATACGCGCGACATAAATATGCTAGTCTGAAACCGCACTAAGACTGTCGTAATAACATAGAAAATTGCTTTTGCGTCTGTTGGTCCCGATGTATCCTGGGAGAATTAGTATGAGTACCGTATACCAAAGTTATAATGAATATTTTTTTCTTGAAGGAAAGTTTTCTGATTTCGCGAATCTCGATTTCATCATCTCGGGATGGATTCATGTATGAAATGCCGTCGCGGCATACATATTTTAAGACTTTATCGTACGAAAAAGTATTTTTGGTTACCTTCATGTTATTACCCTATTTGTTCATGTTTTTGATAGTTATATATATAGTTACTTAGATAAGCTTGTAATTACTTTTGTAGTGTTTAAATATTTTCGACAGTTTGTAATTTAACGTGTTTATAACTGTTAAATTGTATATTAATGGTTCTAACAACATTTCTTTGACAACATTTTAGGCTAGTTACTGTTGCTGTCTTTACCGTTTGATTAAGAAATTAACCTATGAATAAGAAACGTTTTAGATTAAATAGGTTTCAGTTTTTTTTTCTTTTAAGAAGTTATTGGACGCCTAAATCTTCATTTAGTGATAACCTCGCAATTTTTTCGTACAGCTGGGAGTCACTGTATCTTAAACTAGATAATGTTTAGGTGCAATGATTGGCTAACAGGTATTCTGTTTATTTTTCTGTTATGTTTTACTAAAGTTTCAGTTTCAGTGTGAAATTCAGTTTAGTCTGCAACTTATCTAGTCGAATACCCATAGGAACGCAACAACTACACCTTAGAAAGGCATTCCAATGCTGTGCTGTAGTGTCAAAATGGGAGAACTATTTCTTTGTCAGTCGCCTTGAGTTCTACACAGAATACATTTTAAACAGTGTGCATACTTACATACCGCATTTTATTCAATTTATCATAAACACTTAGTTAACTTCACAAAAATCATAAGTATAAATTGGTCTAACCAAGAACTTGCTAATTTTTTTCTTTCTTTATTTTATATACTGCGTAGTTGCAAATTAAAGAAGCAGCGCTTTACGCTGCTTCTTTAATTTGCAACTTTGATGGTCGATCTTAAAAATATATTATCACAACATCTGGAACAAAACATTATCATCATATTCCTACCCTCATCCCCCACTTACGTGGGGTCGGCAATACATGCATTCTTCTTCCATTCATCTCTATCAACTGTCATCTCTGTACTAACACCTGCTTTGTTCATATCCTCTTTCACAATAGTCTATCCATTTTTTCTTTGGCCTTCCTCTACTCGTCTATCTATCTACTTAAAATAACATCTTAACCAAAACGTATCTGCTTTTAACAAATGCTATATTGTATCTACTTGTAAAACAGATACCTCTACTAAAATATGTGTACTGATAAACGGGTGTCATTACTGTGCTTGCTGCTCGATGTTCCCAATGCTTGTGACAGTAACAGCAGTTCCGGTATGTGTCAGTGGTAGGCCACGCAGAAACTGGAGGTTAGCGTGAGTTTTGAAGGGCAGGGAGAGTTTCAGGAAGTATCATAAATCATCATCAATAGAATTATATAAAAGGCTTCTTTGAAGAATGAAAAGAAGTATTGACTGACTGACAGACAACGCACAGGCCCAGTCACTAAACGTTGAGACTTGAAATTTCATTTATTGTTTTTATTATCAAGCTAAAAATCTTAGTTTCGTGTTTTAATAATCGTCTTTCCATTATTATGATAATCGCAGATCATCATCAGCCCACCTGGCAAAATCCATACCTATATATAAATACTAAATCTAGCTTTAATTTTCTATAGAGGCGCTCTTGACATAGTGTAATTTTAAACTGATGCTAAACCTTCAGGTGTCGACTCTCTCGATCGGAACGGAACATCGGTATAAAATGCGAGTCGCTCTATATTTATTGGTTTACCCTTTTTAGCTAGATTGAAAGACTTGCTAGAGCTGAGCAGTACTCCAGTAGAGCAGTATTTTAGCAATTGGATTAATGCATTTTCGGTGTATTTTTTTAACGTACAGCAGTGTCTAGGCAATTTTTTATTGTACTGACAATTCGAATATCAAGTTATTTTAACATAAATAGAATAGAGTCGTTTTGTACACCTCTGAATTATTAGGAATAGACTTTGATATCTATGACTTTAAAATATTTATTTAAAGGATTTTTTTATAGGTAAGTATGAATGTATTTTGAAAATAAATAAAACTATTTTCATGTTAAAGATATTTTCAAAACTTTTTCAATGTAACTTAATCAAATTTAACTAACTTGATACCAACATGGGGTAAGTAACGTTTCACTTCTAGAATTTTGATAACCTTGAATTAATTTTGATATCCACCGTTACTTATAATGTATACAGATGCATAAAATAAAATCAATCTATCATTATTATGATGCTAAAGAGTTAAAAGTAGGTCTGCTTATTATAGTTTACTATGTACAAATAATTTCCAATGGCTTTCGTCCGCCAAATACTCAATTAAGTTTTTAATTTAGCGAGTGGTGAGTTTGACGTGGTATCCGGTAGCCATTTTAATTAAACGACAACGGCACAAATAACGGCAAAATAGTGGTGTGACATTGATTTTCACTGTTGACAAAATTTGTAATGGGCTTTTGAAAGCTTTTAAACATTATCGTTTTTGCATTTTCGCCAATTGTATTTTATCGCTAAGAAAATGTCGCTTGACCTATTTGTAAATACCCTATTCTGGATTGAATCATGGTTACTTTAGTGAGTGTAATCAAAGTTTTTACAAAAACATACTACGACCGATCTCAGTGTTCTAGTGACCGTAAACACCACTGAAAAGACACAAGTAAACAAAATACGCATTTTAGTTCGCTAGTATGGCATATTTTTACATATATTTCGATATTCAAACTAAATATTGTACCATTTTTTTTAAACTACCTTTAAAAACTTTTTTTTTAGATCGGTTGATATAAATGACGAAATACGTAAGCAACAAACATAAAAAAAAAACAACTAAATTGAGAACCTCTTTTTGAGAAGTGAGAAGAGTGTTGAAAATCACTGGGTTTCCCCTTAATTATGTTATGTGTGAATTTAGTCAATTAAGTTACAGTAAAAGTCCAATTTAAAATAAATAAAACCGAATAAAACAAGGGGGACTTTAATCACGTTGACGTAAATATCAGCTACAAACGCCGACGGGTGCCTATGCAAATGCCATTGGAGCGTAATCCACTCAGTGAGATTGCTGTTGATTGATAGGCGCAAATTGGAATAGGCCGGCGCGACAAAGCGACGTCACATGCGGCAGCCAAACGGACGTCGCACGCGGCAGCCAAACGATACAGGCAAATATATGTATAAAAAAAATATATATACAGCTGTTTATTGTCCCAAAGTTAAATAATAATTTTTCAGGTACTAAATAAAGTATTTATCATCAAACAGATAACATAATAATTAAAATAAAATGTGTATTAATACTTGACAAGATATTTACTATGAAATAGATTACATAGGTATATACTATGTAAAACAGATAATTTTTTAATGAGTAACAAATGATACGACGGACCTTAGGTATTTCAAGCTTCAATGGACAGGTGAAGCAATGACCTAAGAAAGACAGTCAGCAAAATATTGCAGCAAATTGGCGATTATTTGAGAAGGGCCTATGTCCAGCAGTGGACTGAAGATCAAGAAGAGCCTAACAATAATTCTTAAATGGCTAGAGTCCGATAACCATTCGAAAAAATATCAAATTGATTTTACATTCCTAATTTTACAATTAGTTGTAGAGAAATATTAAGGCCCAACTTACCCACAACACAGGTTATCCTAGGGTGGGAGTTAGCGTTCTTGCAAAAATGTAAGCTCATTATTTCATTGAAATAATATTATTGTGACTTACCTACCTAGTCTAAATCAATCTTTTGCAACATAATATTATCTTTACATCGATAAAAGTACATCGATGTATTTTTGTATGTTATTGTTATTAGGTAAGTAGATTATTTAAGTCTGTTATACAAAAACCTTTTGTAATTTATAGTGTTATAGTATTGTTACGAAATAAAATAAATCTTAAAAAAAATCTTTAAAAAATCTAACTGTTTTCCCGATCTCTTTCGCTTTATGTTAAACATATCAAAACAAATTCACTGTTCTTTTTTTTTGAAATTTTTACTCAATTCAATTTATATCTTCAAAAATGTACAAATGTGCGAGCGAGATAACGGCACACAGGTTTCTGGGCCTTAAACTAAAATCTGAACCAAAGACTCTCTAAATAAAATAACGCAAAACCGATTTTGAACCAGCAACAATATTTATTTTGCTCGTAATCAGTTACCTTCGGTTGCCAAAGCAACAACAATCATGAAAAGCATTCACGATTCGGAAGCGAAGTTTATTCTGTGAGATACTCCAAAACTCTGCTCTGCTTACATTTATTTGCAGAAACTCGAGAAGCCTTTACTGCGAGGTTTTAAAGCGAGTCAATTGCGATCCAGGTTCGGAACAGCTGTTTTATTTATTTTATAATGTATCGAAGATTTGCAGCAACGGTATTAATAATTGTTGCGGTTTAAATAGGTATGTATAAAAAAAATTACACAATCGATATTTTTAAGAAACATTTTTAAACGCAGCTAACGTAGAGAGCATGAGCGGAGCTCACTTATTATGAACAGTCAGCTGTACAGACATGTAAACACTGTCAAACTTTTACATTTATATTACACTCTTAATTTTGCTAAGACATTCATCTTTTGACAAGAATTCTGACAAGTATGATTACTACAATAATTTGAAAACACTTGTGTGCACTTTTCTTTACAAAATTAGGAGTCATATAAATAGGAAAGCTTGCTAGTGTATACAATTGCTGTGTAGCTGACTATACCTTCCTCAAAACCTTCAAAACGACGTTTACATTACTTTTAGGTTACTCTACCTTAATAGTACGATGACACACGGCTTTTTTACACGCTACAAGCCAGCGTTTACGCTTGTAGCGTGTAAAGTCACCCAGCTAACTCGCTCACATGATAGCTTTTAAAAACGCCAACAATCAGCTTGTAAAAAAGCCGTGTGTCATCGACGCTTTACGAAAAATGATGCATTATTAATTAATTCATAAAAAAAAATTTTTTTCAGTCTCATTCTGGTCATAAATAAGCTGTAGTGGTAAAGCAGCGGGTCCTCAATGTTGAATTTCATGCGATACGCAGCCCGTTTGATACGAGTACATCAAAGTAAATTCTATTTCGATGGAGCTCAGTATAATTACATGTTTTGTGTGCGCGACATTTTAGTAATGTTCTTCCTCAATTAGAACTCTTGAGTTAATGCTCTTTTCGTAAGCAGCATTTAATTTGGTGAAATGTTGTGTTCAAACCATAATCAGGCTTAGAGAGCTTGTTGTCTGATAATGAATACATAATTATAGAGACTATTTTTTCCATAGAATCCGTCTATTACTAACTGAATTATGTATTTTGTTTGTGTAACTAATATACAAAGTGTACCTGGATTACAGAAAACAACACTTTTTCATTACATTTCATTCCATTTTTATTCGTGGCTTTAGTCAATTCGGACCACTAAGTATTGGGAACACGGTCCGAATCGCCGGATAAAATTTTTGAATCCGTAGATTGGGACCACAGACCACCATAATATCAAAAAAGTGATACCTTCATCACACATAATTATTATATTGTAACGAGTATTTATCACGCTCACCTTATTACGTCGGAACAAAAATAGAAAAGGTGAGCGCGATAAATGCCCTGTTTCTATTACTATTTATGAGGATAAATGAAGACAGATCGCCGTTTATTTCTAGAAATTGATTGAAATTTGGTTAAGGTATAGTTTGAGTTACTGATTGTAGTGAATGATTAATACGCAAATATTGTACGAATCACCAATAAAATAAACGCTTTAAAACAGTTAAGATATTCAATAGTTTACTAGACAAATTACCAAGTCGGAATCCATCGTGTAATTCGATCCTTGGAAACAAACATACAGACGCACGACATAGCTCGGGAAATATTTGCGAAGTATCGAGCTGCTTGCAGATATTAAATGTTTACTCGAAGCAGGTGGGCGAAGAACGTAAACAAAACCCTTATGATTCCTAGAACCCGAAAGTAAAGTGGTTGAGTATTTAAAAAAAAAAGAATTAAAGTCATTTCTGATTACTTTATTTTTTTCGAAAAGAAATCAGCCTAAGTTTGTCGATTAAATTCGTGAAAACTATTTCTTATCGTTTTTGTATGGAAAATAGAGCATTTGTATATTTATTCATTGACTATTACTAACTAACTAAATGCTAAAACGAAAAAGGTAGAAACTTTAAATAAAATATCAATGTATAAATTAATGTTAACCGAATTGTCCACAGTTTTGAAACAGATGGCGACGTTATTACGTTCTAAATTATAGGTTTTAAATAAAAAAAATATTACTGAATTTAAAATACAACGCAACTTTAACCAAGCTATTACTGTACTCAAACCCAAGTCACTTATACTTAAGGGTAACTCAAACAATACGTAGTTAGTCCCTGAACTAAGAGAGGTCCCTTAACTATCTATTGCTTTCACTAACGGCGTATCAAAGTCATATTTGTTTTGCATAAAGTTTAATTTACTAGAAACCGAAGTTTGTTGTATATTAATTAAGAAGGTACATAATGAAGATGGGATACGTGAATATTTGGGTTATAATTTGGAGGGGCTTAAATTATAGGTTATGTTGTACCTACCTTCAAATATAACTACTGAATATTGTTTAGATATATGCATCTCCAGCAATGTATAATTTTATTTATAAACTCCAATGAACGCTTGTAGAAGAGCTTTGAGAACTCCTTTTATTATGTTTAATCTTTTTGCAACAACAGTCGCATGACTTATTTTTAATAATGAATGAATTAATTAATTATTTATATGTCTCAAGTATGGTTAGATTACAGACTGGTCTTATGAATGTAGGTTTAAGGTAGAGTCACATACTTCACTGTAGAATACAGTATACAATTTTTTTAAAATTTATATTAGTTATTATAGTAATTGATGTTAGTTTATATTCTGATACAGACGTAATCATAAAGCTGACTGACTGACTGACTCACTGAAAACGCACAGACTAAGCCACTGAAGTATACCTGAATTTCGAGAATATGTTTGTTAAGAAGTATAAGCGCGTACAAAGAAGGGATTTTAGACGTTTCGCAACGCAACGTTCGTTGAGGATGTTAGCTTGATTTCAGATTTAGTCATACTTTTGGTTTTGACTTAACCAAAAAATTTAACGTAATAGTGGTCTTAAACTTGGTTTTGAGTAAACCTAAAATTTGTTTTAAAGTAGGTTAAGCCTGACGAAAAGTCAATAAAATATTGCGAGCTTGAGATCAGTATCTGAGGGAGCGACCACAATTTTCAGCGTCGCTAAACATCGATAATTGACGGATACCCGTTTAATATTGACTTTAGACTTGCGAAATGTTGGCTGTTACTGAAAGTTACTGTTTACCGGCTCGCTTGAGTTATCGTTTGAATATAAACAAATAATTGTATACAAATACAAAATAAACAATTATTAGAAAACGAGAACTAAACTCGAGGTTACCCCTGAGTTTTCCCAGTTCTAGACTAGTGTTCCTCTTACAATGAAGTTTCGAAAGGAAGACTAACCAAACGAGCACTTTTATTCATGACTTACAGAAAAAATCTTTGTTATTTGTTTGTTATTGTCTTTGTTTGTTAAAAAATCTTTGTTATTTTCTCTAAACCTAGTTTGGGGAAGGACTATCTTTGGCTTATTTTTGTCATGTTATCTGACGTTGCTAAGCAACTCTGCCAAAAGCATAACAAAACCTTTTTACTTACGTCCCGTTTGCACCATATTCAAAATACATTCGTTACCATAAATCCTCTCTTAGCCGAGTGTAGGCTATGAGTCACAGAAAGGTATCATTATAGGCTGATTTGTATGTTTTTATGTATGAAGTAAGTAACAAAACCCGGTGCACTAAACAAAAAAATAGCTAAGAATTTCGTAGCACAGTTTCGTAAAATCTCGAAATCTAGTACTCTAATCAGGAGAATGTCTAGTTTGTCTAATCACTTGCTAACAAAGAAAAATAGCTTGAAAAACATCACACGTCTATATTATAGGCTGGCTGAGAAGCAAACAATACAATAATACGAAACTGAACAAATGCTCAATAATTGTTTTTCCCTATCCTTGACTGATGATCCTTGCTTAGACGTTTATACTGTCGAGGCGAACATCTTGATGGAACCCTCAGACGTCGATTGAGATTAACGGTTAATCGATGCGGACCCCTAATTGAGACAAAAAACAGGCTTTATTCTCGCTACGATGCTGACTTCGCAGAAAAACAAATAAATTTATTTTACAGACTGAATTTATGTTGTCTTACTTTGGATTTTATGTACAGTCAGCTGCACCAACATGTATACACTCTCAAGCTTTCACATTTATATTATACTCTTAATTTTTCAAGGACATTCTTATTCTGACAAGCGTTCCGACAAGAGAACTACATTAATTTGAAAATACTTGCGTTCACTTGTCTTTGCAAAATTAAGAGTAATATAAATTAGTTTTTACTTCAAAAAATAATTAGTAGTAGTAGTAGTATGATCCATTTATCGGAACCTAAGGCAAAACAACTTTATTACATTAAACTACAAACAATTTGCTACCCATGGTGCGTCGGTGTGGGCTGGTCTGCGTCCGTCCGCAAATATCACGCACCGTGGGAAACAGCCTTTATACCTATGTAAGCGATTGAATGGAAGCACCTGTACACGGCCTCAATGAGGCACGACTCGTGAGGCACAAGCCGAGCCAGGTGTGCGCCTGTCCTAAGCTGTCCTGAGCGAATTTTTGATGAAAGTTCGTCTACCAAACTATATAGATAATGTATATTGTCGGTAGGTAATCAGGTAGGTATTTAAAGGAATAAACTTACAACTTCGTTTTTCTGAAGCGACAAATTTTCATTGCTTATTCTGTTTTGGCATCCATGAACCGCACAAAAATGCCGGATATGCTTATGCATATTATATTTTTTGTAAAAATACCTAATTGTTATGTTTATGTATTATTTAATGGTATTTACATAATAATTTTATCTTTTTCTGTCAAATCATATTTATTTCAATCAAAAAAACAAACGTCAAACAGAGTATGATGCAACCTGCGCGTCACGCCGTCGCGCGCCGCTAGACCGCGCAACCGCGCGACTGGCAGCCTATGAATTTTTATGTATTCCAATACTGCAGATATTGTAGGTATGTATCGCCGGACGACGCGCGAGTTACGGAGCACTGCTAATACCATAAATCAAATCTCACATTTAATGAGTAGCCGAATATTTGAAGAAATGGTTTTTCGAGGAAGCGGAATAAGCCATCAAAAACATTCAGAATAAGATTCCAGCCGATCACACACGCTTGCGTCTACGCGGTGCTCTCTCTCGCTCACGCTTAGCACGCGGGCGCCCTAGCTAGTAGCTAGGTGATTAGTCTTTTTTACATGCACTAGACATTATTCGCAAAAAAATGATTACATTTTTCCTTCCTACTTTAGCGGGCTTAGGACCGTCAAAAATACCAAATTCTTAAACTTAAAACTAAGTAAGTAGGTACAAAAAACTAGGTATCTTGTAATTGTCTGTAGTTATTACTTTATTACGTTTTGTACAAGTAAAACGTAATTTTATTTTTTTAAACACGAATTAGGTATTTTGGGCGTAGTTAAAATTTTGTAATCAGCTTTATTTACAGTTTGATTAGAATTTACAAAAGTTTATGAACAATAATTTACAAGTTATGTTACCCTCAGATGCCGTTCGAGGTGTCCTTCATTTTCAAGTGAGCACGACGAAGTTTAGTGATTACTTTTTTAGAACATTCACTAATACTATCAAATGCTGAAATGATGAACAAGTGCGGGCTCGCGATTGAAGGTTTTTTTTTTGCTTGGAGTTCAACCGAGAGTCCTGCGCTTCCGCGAGCGCGAGAATGACGAGGAATTTCAAATTGCCCATAATGTCCATAGTCTCTCAGTCCAGCACCATGTCACGTGGGGTTTCGGCTATTTGGGAACTGTTCATTCACATTCGCACGTTCTGGATTAACAAACGTACCATCCACCACACAAATCACTTTGGAAAAATGCTCCATTTTTTCAACGCGATTACGCGACATGTAGGTTGAAAATATCAAATTTTGTTAACTTTTCCTCAGTGGCCTTGTGCACGAAAGGAGCCTCTTCGAGGCGCACTTGAGAGAGATCCTTTCACTTCACTGGTTCTAAAGAACTAGTGACAGGATAAGAAGAAAAAGTAGACTTGTCAATCAATCTAATTACCTTTATTACCTACTGCCGTAAAATATTTCCAATTCCGACAACTCCTTTGAAAGTTTCGGCTCTTAGAGTAACGGTAATGGCAACAAAGCAAGATATAAAGGAGTGTCGTGTCGGGACGCGAGTCGACGTTCCCATTGACCCCGGCGCATCCTTGCACAATCGTCTAGCTTGTGGTGTAAGGCATAAGCATCCAGTCACTAGTTCTTTTGAACCAGTGCGGTGAAAGGAATTTGCGCTTCGTAGAGGCACTTTCGGGCACTTAGCACATGTTTTAGAACTTTTTACGTGACTAATTCTAATAAATCGATGAACGCCGGATGCATGCACGAAAACTTTGATGTCATTGGTAACGCTGCATTGTCCGTAACGCTCATAGTCCGGTAACGCTGTTGTTATCCAGTAACGCTTATTGTCGCATTGGTGTGACAGACTGACGATTTACATTTTCCGCCATTTTTCAGTAACCAAAAGCGCTAGAAGTGATAAAAAAAGACAAATATTCTTATAATAGCTGAACTACGAGTTAATTATTTTGATTAGTGTAGCTGTTGGATTTGATAACAAAATACGCCGTTATATTTATATCGCTTTCGCTTATGCTTTAACTCTAAAACACAAGGAGACAGTGTAATACTCGAGTCGAATTTGCTAGAACAAGTACAGAGCAAAGCAGTCTTAGAACTAAGTCTCTGTTCATAGAATACAGGATTACGATTAGAACCTTCGGTATATTACTTACAGTAGTAGAAATCGTTGTAAGTCTGTCTGTCTATGGCGAATCCTGTAACCTAAACGGCTGTATAGATTTTTGTAAGAATGTGAAGGGTTTCGATGAAATAAGTCACTAAAGGTGATAAAATTGCCATAATTTTTCAGTAGGTATTATTTAACAAGAAAAAAAGCATCCAAATAAGTTTCAAGTTATCAAAAATATATATCTACCTATTAAACCAGCCTCTTGTACCTTGTTTTTTTGGTGCGTTAAAAAAACCTATAATTTCATTTCATATTTTATAAGAAACTTTTTGACAAGAAAGCTTTGAAATAATTTGTAAACAATCCTGAGTATTTTTTAATAAATGAAATAAATTTTTAAAATAAAATTTCCAAATATGTTTGAGTGTGAGTCGCATTTCACGCGACTGATGCTGATGCTCGCGGCTTTTCCGTCGATTGTTTCCGAGTTCCCGTCAAAAGCCAGACACTTTATTTTTTTTTATTTTACCAAAAATCTGTGAAACAGAAACCTAGACATAAAATAGGCTAAAAAAATAAATGGAAGGGTTTTGCTAATAATCAAAGTTTTACAAAAACATAGACAACCAAATTTAATTGGACTGTTTTAGTGACCAAAAACCCCACTGAAAAGTCACAGGGAAGCAAAATACGCAATTTCGTTTAGATCGACGACATATTTTTTACAGTTATTTTGATATAAAAACTAAACTACTGAACCGATTATGATGAAATTTCTATGGAACCAATCCGTAATTATCTCCTCCTATCAACAAATTATATAAATATATTTAGTAATAAATCCGCTTAATTTCTAAACAAAGGTTTTAATTAACTTAACTTTAGTTCAACTAAACCAAAGAGTCAACGAACAGAAAACCAAAGTTTAAAGATACGACACGTGTTTCGCCTCTACACGAGGCATCATCAGGAGGTGTGGACTCGCCGAAGTTTGAAACGAGAGACTTTAGAAATTAAGCGGATTTATTACTAAATATATTTGTATAATTTGTTGATATTTATGGATTTCCGCAAAGTAACGCCTGAATCAATCAATAATCTCCTCCTCTTTTGAAGTCAGTTGAAAACTGATGCAAGACATTTTTGACCAAATCATATACATATACATAAGACCGTTTCAGATACCGTAGTAGACTGAGATGTAAGATGCTGTTTACTACCTATCAAGTTCAAAATTGAACCGAAAATAAAGCACAAAACACTCACATCACATGGACCGCAAACACAAATACATTCTTTTGAGTGCATAAGTTCGGTAAACGTTTGCATTAGAATGGGGTTTTCAGGCAGGTCTGAAATCCTCTAGTTTCATGCAAGATCACGCGCCGTTGTATGTCGCGGGCGGCGCCCAGGGGGGCGGGCGGCGCTCAGTCGAAGGATTTTTTATGGGACGCACTTTTAGCACCATTTTATTCAGGATGTTTAAAGTTATATAGGTATCGATGTTGAGCAACGAAACGTCCTTTTTTTCAATTTATTCTACGCACTACATCGTACTTTTTTTGCGTTATTAGTTTATACAATATCATTTATTTATGAATTCACTAGATTGTGAGACCTAGTTATGTAAAATAATTAAAAATTAAAATGAAATTAAAAATAAATTATTGCATATAAGAATTTAGATTTAGTTATGTAATTTTTCAATCAAAAGATCAATGTTTACAACTGACTACTAACTAAATAAGTAATGTAATTAGACAGCATGATTTTAAACTAAAACAAGATATGTTCCGAAACTGTCGGAACAAAGTGTAAATCTGTCGACTAGTTTATTAACAGTAACTACATGTAATCAAAGTTTGCTCATAGCGCGTCCGACGAGAGTTAACACTTTATTGGACTTGAGTATCGCACACGATGTAGTTACGATGTGGGCAGAGTAAGCTACAGTTGTCTATATATTACCCAATATACGGTTTTGGATGAAAAACTAAGTGGAACTCACCGAACACAATACTGAGCCAATCCCCTATCTCGACATAAGAAGTATCTATTGCGTAATTTTTTTTATAAAGATCATTATAATGTTTGCAACTATTATTTATGCCTTTTATTAGGTAGGTACCTACTTAAATCAAAATAAATGCTTTTGTACCCTGAAAATCTAAGAAATACTAAACCCATGGAGTTGACATTGGTAAGGGTTCCAAAGTTGGGAAAGATAAACGTGGGCGAAGCCTAAGGCAGCTAGTATTTTTATTCGGGAGTCGAACCAGTGATATCAGCCTAGTAGCCATATCGCAACCACTAAGCCGAGGAGCGACATCAGCCTAGTAGTCATATTGCAACCACTAGGCTGAGGAGCGATATCAACCGTGTAGCCATATTGCAACCACTAACCCGAGGAGCAATAACAGCCTTGTATTTATATCGCAACCACAAGACTAAGGAGCGATATCAACCTATTAGCCATATTGCAACCACTAAATCGAGGAGCAATAACAGCCTCGTAGCTATATCGTAACCACTAGATTTAGGAGCGATATCAGCCTATAGTAGCCATATTGCAACCCTAGGCCATGTCATTGTAAACCTGTTATAACTCGTCTCAACAGCAAAAACAAAGTACAAAACGAAACTCCGACGGTCCATTTTCATATGCGAAACTTATTCTACTCGAACGTACACGTGTCCGGCCGGATACACGTGTATTTCCAGTTATTTAGTTGAGTTTCAGGAAATATTGCATACGAGGTCACTTTAATGGAACATGTTGAAGTTTTAAAGCGTTTTGTGAAGCTTTTAAGCGAGTTATAGTTACGCAACAATGTCAGTCAGTAGTTGGATGAAATTTAAATGCATTTTATCATAGTAAAACATATTTTTAATGGAAATATTGTCGCGAATATTAAAGTTTGCTTGTTTGCCATTTATTCGCATAAAATAGTCAGCTTAATCTTTGATACCTAAAGCTTTTGAGAGAAGACTCACTGCCACTTGCACCAAAGTCGAAAAATCGAATACTTTGATAGGTATTTTTTAATATAAGTATTGCCTTAAACTTTACTTAGATCAATTTCCATTGCACCAAACAGCACACACTATGTAACTCCCAAGTCTAGTGATTTCTAAATAAGTGAATGAAAGAGCGATTAATCTCGCGACCATCTAGATTTTCTATGGTTTATTCTGTGGGTTTATTGGTTCATTGACCTTAGACAAATAACCAATATCATTTTATGCAAAATATATTTACGATATTTTCCGAGTTTTGTGTATAAAGCGAACAATTATTTAGGAAAATAGGCTCAGATATTTGGAAAACGAAGCTGAGATGGACAAAAAAGTGAA
This sequence comes from Lobophora halterata, assembly GCA_932526365.1. Lineage (NCBI taxonomy): Eukaryota > Metazoa > Arthropoda > Insecta > Lepidoptera > Geometridae > Lobophora > Lobophora halterata. The sequence continues at coordinate 1,449,997 of OW052007.1, forward strand.
AACAGTCGGCGTTTTTCTCCGAGTTAAATATAAAATAGGTAGTTCCTACTCCTACTTACAACAAGAAAAGGGAATAATATTATGGAAATTAACGTGCAATGATTCAAAAACAACAAAGTCAAAGCTGAGTAGAATATAAATGCCAATTTTAGCGGCTCTAGTGATTATATTTGTGATTATACGTAACATGTTTGTTGGTAAAATTATATATTTTTGGGTTATCAATGTGTTTTATACGGTTATTATGAAGGGCTATGTAGGTAATTGAAGAGTTGGGGTCCGTCGTTGTCTAGCTAGATCATCTAGGAATTCTAGATAATCGTATTTTAATTTCATATGGGTCAAAGAGAATATAACCACTACGATTAAGAGACGGAACTTCCTAACAAAAAAAAGTCAATGATCATTGACATCTATGTCAATGTCAAACTGAGGGATACTGTCCATTACCAACAAGATAACAATATAATCGTCAAAAAAGCCTTACCAACATGAAGAAATAAAACTAGTGACGTCCTGCCAAAATAATCGATAGCTTACGTATCGATGCCTGTTGTAATTTATTTAATTGAATCAGTAGTGATTTAAAGTCACACATGTTCATTTGAATATAAAATACCATGTTCAATAAAATACGAGGTTTCTAACGTTTTATAGAACATAATATTTTATGTTCAAATAATCATTGTGTGGCTTTAAATCAGATTCATATATTGCTTTGCTACTGATTCATAGGTACTTTCTACTTTTGTCTGAAATCTACCACTAAAATAAAACCAGTAACTAATCGGAAATATCAGAGGTTGGTAAATAAAAATATATTACATCTCAAATGAACGCATTATTATAAGTTCTCCTACTGCTTCGACAGCTAATCCTGGACCACGTTCAAATGTCCCTTCGCATATTTCAATCCTGCAATTTACAATATATCAATTGGGCTGTTAGCCTCAAAATTCTAGTAATAATTAAATCAAATTGTGTTAACTACAAGTTTATTGTCAGACTTGGAACCCTGTAAACAATTATGTTTACTGACCTGGATGTATGTTAGAAACCTCACATTTTCGTCGGAGCGCGAGGAGCCTGCGCCCGAGTTGATCACGGGCGAGCCGCGATCGACAGATAAGGCTCGCGCTTGAGGCTAGGCTTGCGTATGAGCTTGGCACCGAGTGCATACTTCGACAGACCATTGTACTCCTGCTGCTTCCACAGCCAGTCCAGGGCCACGTCTAAACGTCCCTTCGCACATTTCAACGCGCGCGGTGCCGTATCCTGCAATTTACAATAAATAAATTGGACTGTTAGCATTAAAATTCTAGCAATAATAAAATCAAATTGTGCTAACTACAAGTTTCTTGTAAGACTTGGATCCCTATAAACAGTTATGTTGTGTAACAATTATGTAGCTTGCACCTGCATTGAAACAAATATTATTTTATCGATATCGATAAATCTATATTTTAATTCACGCACTATTTTCCAACCAAAATAAACATGCCACGAATAAAATGTAGGTAAATAATATGATGTGGTATAAACACTGTTTACCATTGTATCATTTTACTTGTGTTTTACTTACCGAGCTTCACATTTCTAGGAATCTTGCCATGAAATACCTTCTTTCACCATCTTTTCTATCCAATTTAAAACCACATATCTCACACTTTCGGTACTTCATTGTTACATTCCACAGTCATTACAATCAATAATGTCATAAAATTATGTAAAACTGAAAGTATTTTGTAAGAAAACCACCAATATTAAATAATAAATCACATTAGTAAATTTTGAAACAAACAAAGCGAAGTGATCGGCATTTTTCTAGTCCGTAGTTTCGACAGCCTGATATGGGTAGGTAAGTAGATACAGTGCTGCCAGTACTAATGCATAAAAATGTACCTACAAAAAACTGCTCAAAAAGGTACGTTATTTGACTGAAAGATACTTAATTTAATTATAATAGGAGTAAAAGGTACGTAAATCTAACTTTTTAGTACGTACTGGCATTGCTGGTTTAGAGTAGTACTGATATAGTAGGTATTCTCAATAAGAGTGAAAGAGACAGATATGTATTCTGACAGAAATGACATGACGGCTCATTGGGATAGGGAATTTCTAAGTGCTATGAGGTCGAGCAACGGGCTCCCAAAGTTAAGGAATTCTTTAGGCGTTAGTGAATACTTATAGTTGGTGCAATGAATTTAGATCGTAAAGATCTCCCTAGCGAATAAAATGATTGTTTAGGATTTTTTTAAGGTTGGTGCAAGTAGCCATCAATGTGTTGGTACTACATATTTCTTACCTACGATTAATGTCCTCAAGAAAGCAAGGCATGAGATCATATTCTTGCTTATTATACTTAAGTAAGCTGTATTTTATCAAATCTGTAATACCTACGACTATTCTATTAAATTAAACTTCATTGTTTGAAAAAAAAAACGTTTTAGTGCAGCTCAACTCTTTCACACTGATCAAGAAATACCTTGTTATCTCGTGTAAATAAAGAATGAATGTAATAAAATTATCTTGTTTTTTCATTATTAAAACAAGTATTGAATCAGAATATTGTGTTCAAAGCACGACTAAATTATACGTCGAACATAAACCCGTGGTCGTCGAACTGAATCGAACCGTTGAATCGTGGGTAAATTAATAATCATATTACTTTTTCAGCGGAATGTAAATATTCGATGATTGCGCTTGTGGCAACCGGCGGACGTTGATACTGCGGTCACAGATATACAGTTATTCACTGATGAAAGTGACAGGAATTAAAATCGTTCGGTGAAAAACATTTGGTTTTCCTTTGTCTTTGTGCACCTGCAAATGTATCGCTGACTACAGCGACCGTGGCCGGCATCCGTCAGTTTTCAACTGACTTCAAAAGGAGGAGGTTAGCGATTCGGGTTAATGATTTTTATATGTTTGTTTCTACAGAACTTTGCTGTTTATAATACGATTTGAAAAATATTTTCATTTTCATCAAAATTAGTTCTGTAGTTTTGTTTTTAAATCAAAATAACTGAAAAAAATATGGCATTGAAGTAAACAAAATTGCGTATTTTGCTTCCCTGTGACTTGTCAGTGGTGCTTACGGTCATTTGAGCCGTCCAATTAAAGTCGGTTGTTAAACGTTTTTGTAAATTTATTTTCATATATTTTGTAACATGTCGCCAGTGAAACGCTACAGCAAAAAAATGTATGAAGATATATGACGGATGCCGGCCACTGTCGCTGTAGTCAGCGGCGCGTTTGCAGGTGCACAAAAAACATTGTGATGCTATAATTGAGCGCATGATTTGAAAGAAAACGGCTTTGTTAGTGAAAGGAATGAACAATTTAATACTATTCTTTATCATCCTTTTTTATAAAAAAATCTAATCTTGTTTAAAAATTCAGCAGCATTGTTTCGTGGTGTAGAGAGAGAGATCTTACATTAACTAATTAAATAGACGTAAAATAAGGTAAAGTTATTAGTTATTTCTTGGTCTACCAAAATCGTATTGGCTGGTCGCATCCAGTACTGTTATATCCGTACCATCGATTGACGAGTCTGTGTTGGATGGGTGCTATTGTGAAACATTCGTAATCGGTTTTTCTCGCGAATGTACCACAACGTTTCAGTTGCTGAAAATTCACATACAATTTTCGATTACGTTATTTTCCGTCGGTAGATTGATTTAATTTGCTATCAACACTGAATATTATGCTCATAGTTTTGATACCATTTTACGTCTAATGTAACCCTTAATCTGACTAATACATTGTTCGTATTAGCCTTGGTGGTCGATTGGATGTGGTGAATGTAATCTGACAGTCGTAGGTTCAAAACCACGATCTTTTTCTTATCGTGTCACTTGTTCTTTCCACCACGATTTTTTCCTTTACCGCTAAGCAGGAACCGTTGAACCCACGAACTTTGGATCGAAAGTCGAAGAACCTACCACTCAGCCAACACGGCTTTTAAAACGGTGGCATGGCTGTTATGTCCAATAAAACACCATAATTTATGTAAATTGATGTATTGTGCTAGGTAGCAAATCAACACTAAAATCGCGAGAGCGTTTTTATAATCTACCCTCAGTGCCTCTACTTGATCAACCTTATTCAACAAGAAGGTTTGACAAGTAGCCATGTTTTATACATAACATACCTTTCCCCTAAGTATGGTAAATAATACAAAACAAAACATGAAGTAAACAACATCTTCAACTAATACAAAAGTAATACTCATTATATAAATAAGGACTAAATTAACCAAAACACACACCTTTAGTTACACCAATAATAATTCAGGAAACATAAAATCAGCAATAACTAATAGAGACATCTTACTGAACTAAATCATATTTACAACAGGTAATTAGTATCAGGGGCAGGTCTTGTATAGGGAGACCTGCCGTGAACATTCAATTTGTTTTTAACTTTTCCTCCGGAATACCCAGATTCTGACTCTACTGGAATACCTAACATTTCCGCCCACTTGTCAGAACTAGGTATCTCGATAATTTGCTCACTATCATGTATGGAGGAAGAGTCTTCCATATCCTGTTCTTCAATAACGTAGTCGTCTGACTGTCCACTTTCCCCTCCATTCCTATCCGATCCATTTGTTTCCTGATCTACCTGGGTCTCTGCGGGTTTTTTTCTGACTATCTGATCAATGTGTCTATTAACTATAGTTCCTTCCTCAGTTTCGACGCGGTAACTCGATGGACCTTCCCTATTATGTACTGTTCCAGGTAACCAGCGAGGTCCGCGACCGAAATTTCTGTACATGACACTTTGTCCTACGTCTGTCTGTCTGTGTTTCTGTTTGCTGTTCCTTATAATTTGATCTTCCCTATTGTTACGTTGTTTGTCGTGAGGGTTGATTGTGTCCAGCAAAGTACGAACTCGCCTGTTGAACAAAAGTTCTGCTGGACTCTTATTAGTACTGGCACAAGGAGTCGCTCGTAGACCTAAAAGCATGTTGGGAATTTTGACTTCCCAAGACATATCGTCCATTTTCCGAAGCTTGTCTTTTACGGTTTGTACCATACGCTCCGCCAAACCGTTGGTCGACGGATGGAAAGGCGCTGAGGTTATGTGTCTTATTTTATTAGCGTCTAGAAACTGTTTAGTTTCCACCGAAACAAATGATGTGCCATTGTCAGACACCAAGGTCTCACACAGTCCATGTGTAGCAAATATCATTCGCAGGTGCCGTATTACAGTTGCAGATGTCATATTGTTGACGACGAAGACTTCCGGCCATTTAGAATACGCGTCTACAATAATCAAAAAATATTTGTTCTGAAACGGTCCCGCGAAATCAACGTTCAATCTGGACCAAGGTTTTGTCGGCATAATCCACTCATAAGTAGTTTTGGGAGGCATATGACGGTGTTCTACGCATTTACTGCAGCCTTGTATAAGAGCTTCAATATCTTCATTTAGTCCAGGCCACCAGACGTAGCTCCTAGCTAATGCTTTTGTTTGTACAATGCCACTGTGCGCTTTGTGTAAAGCGCGCAACACAGCATCTCGCAACGACGGCGGCACCAATACGCGACAGCCGAGGAGGATGCAATCTTGGTGTAGCGATAGCTCGGAGCGATGTAGCCAGTATGGACGTAGCTGATCATTCGACTCCTTGGCTGGCCAACCGGATAATATGTAATGACTCACCCGAGAAAGAATTCTGTCGCGCTTTGTAGCGGCTGCGATTTGATCGACATCGATCGGGAAGTCATCCGGGGCCTCCGCCATCAGCAGTATGTCGCAGAGTTGCGGTTCCGGTTGTTCCGGCACAGGCTGTGGCCAGCGGCTCAAACCATCGGCATGGCCTATGTGTGGCCCGGGTTTGTATGTTATGTCATAACTGTGTGAAGTTAGTACTAATGCCATTCTTGTGAGGCGAGGTGACAATACGTTCGGTATGGGCCGCTTCGGATCAAATATCCCCAGTAAAGGTTTATGATCCGTGACTATCTGAAAAGACCTGCCCATCAAGTAGTTGTGAAACTTACTGACTCCGAACATGATGGCGGTAGCTTCCTTGTCCAGCTGCGAGTAGCGCCGCTCGTGCGTGTGCAGCGTGCGCGAGCCCATGGCCACGGGGCGCTCCTGCCCGTCGTGCATGACGTGCTCCAGCACGGCGCCCACGCCGTACTCGGAGCTGTCGCAGGTGAGAACCAGCGGCTTCTCCAGGTCGTAGTGCACGAGGGTCAGCTCGGAAGTCAACAGCCGCTTGGCCGTGTCGAAGCTGTCCTGCTCTCGGTCAGTCCAGACCCAGTCGTGTGACTTGTCGAGCAATCTGTGTAGAGGCTCGAGTATTGTGGCCTTATGAGGTATGAACCTCTCGTAAAAATTATACAACCCAAGAAACGCTTGTAGTTGTTGGACATTTTTGGGTTCCGGGGTATTCTGGATTGACTCGACTTTACTCGATGCAGGGTGTATACCGTCGGCGTCGATGACGAAACCCAAAAATTCCACTCGCTCCTTAGCGAACTTACATTTGCTTCCGTTGAGGCGTAGACCTGCCTTTTCGATCCGGTCCAGTACTGCGTCTAGGCGCTGCGTCATCTCCGGCATGGTGCGGCCGCTCACGATGACGTCATCGATCAGCACGGCGACTCCGGGCACGCCCGCCAGCAACGCCGTCATCAGTCTCTGGAATATCCCGGGGCACGCCTTGACGCCGAACGCTAGCCTGTGTACTGTATAAAGACCTTTACACGTATTTAATGTTAAAAGTCGCGCGGTAGCGTCAGTGACCACCACTTGTGTGTACGCTCTGTCTAAATCGAGGGTCGTGTAAAATTTTCCCCCAGAAATTGTAGCGAAGACCTCGCTCGCAGTCGGCATAGGATAGGTATCCGACTCTGTAGCCTGATTCACCGTACTACGATAATCTCCGCAGAGACGTATGGCACCGTTTTTCTTAATAATCGGAACGACCGGCGTCGCCCATTCCGAAAATGACACGGGACGAAGAACGTTCTCCGCCACCAACCTATCTATCTCCTGTTCAACCCTGTCCTTTATAGCGTACGGAACCGCCCTAGCTTTCAAAAATTTCGGTACAGCCTCCGCTTTTACCTGGATCGCAACGGGGTCCCCCCGGTAGGTACCGAGCTCGTCTCTAAAAACCTCACTATGCCTTGCCAGTATATTGTTAGTCGCGGTCATATCTACGTCAAGAATTTTATGTACGCTCACTGAAATTTTAAAAGCCTTAAACCAATCACGCCCTATGAGATTCGGGCCCGTACCCTTCGCTATGACTACACTCAGTTCACGATTAATGTCTCTATACTGCACCGACACCGTAGCTTGTCCGAGGACGGAGACGGGCGCGTCGGTCCAGGTGCGCAGGCGGCTGTGCAGGGGGCGCGGCGCGGCGCGGGGGCGCAGGCGTGACCACGTGTGCTCGTTGATGAGGGAGAAGGCGGCGCCCGAGTCCACCTCCATGGTGACGGGCACGCCGTCCAGCTGCACTCGTAGCTCGTAGGCGGGCACGCGCGTGCGCGCACCGTCCACGTTGTACATCCCGTTCAGTTGGGGTTCAGAATCTTCGTAGGCGAAGTTCACTTTTCCACTGTTTTTCTTCTTGGCCGTGCATATCTTTTCGATGTGGCCTTTCTTCTTGCAATAGTTGCATACCGCGTTGAGAAAGCGGCATTCACCACCGTGTCGGTCCCCGCATCGATAGCAGAGACGAAAATTTGATTTCGCTTTCACTGCATTGACATCCATCGGCTCGGGGGCGGACGGCTCGTTCGGCGCGGCGGTGTACGACGGAGGCGTCGCGTAGGGCGGCGGCGGCGGTGGCGCGGTGCCCTGGATGAAGCGCGCGTCGCGGCCCGCGCTCTCGGCCGACAGCATGGCGTCCACCACGTCCTTGTATACGAGATTGTCTCTCTTCAGCAGTTCGTACTGCAACCCATGATCGCTCATGCCACACACCATTCTGTCCCGTAGCATACGTTCCAGGTTTGGAAAATTACATCCGGCACTGATTTTCCGCAGTTGAGCGATGTACTCGGCGGCCGTTTCATTCTGTGCTTGGTCACGTTTGTAGAATTTGTACGACACGGATATTTCATTCGGCTTCGGACTATAATGTTTCGTCAATGTGGTGACGATCTCGGAGAAGGTCACGTCACTGGATTTCTTCGGTGTGATGAGCGCGAGAAGAGTTTCGAACACTTGAACGCCACATATTGTATAAAAGTTTGCTCTTTTCACTGTTTCTTCGGCGATTCCATTCGCCTCGAAACAATAATTTAATCGATCGACGTAATTGTCCCAATTGTCTGTTTTTACATTGAATTCATTGAATTTCACTAGTTTATGCGTCATGGTTCACGTTTAATCCAAGTCGCCACTGTTATGTCCAATAAAACACCATAATTTATGTAAATTGATGTATTGTGCTAGGTAGCAAATCAACACTAAAATCGCGAGAGCGTTTTTATAATCTACCCTCAGTGCCTCTACTTGATCAACCTTATTCAACAAGAAGGTTTGACAAGTAGCCATGTTTTATACATAACAATGGCATTATACGTTCTACGTAGATTTTATTACAGCATAAGCTAACTACTACAATCTATATATAGATATATTACAAAATTTACAAAAGGAAACAATTGGGCCACCCATAGACCGTTGCAAACGATCTATAGGTAGCTCAATAGTTGGCACCCAAAACATAATTTGCGTTTCAAATTAACTTAATTCATTTCTTAGTAGGTATGCGTAGGTATTTACTGCATGACGAACATAATATGTACAGTACAGTCAGCTGCACCAACATGTATACACTCTGAAGCTTTCACATTTATATAACACTCTTAATTTTACAAAGACACTCTTCATCTGACAAGAATTCTGACAAGTAAAATGACTATTAATTTGAAAATGCTTGAGTGTACTTTTCTTTGCAAAATGATTTATTTGTTTTATCAACATGTTGCTCCAGCTGACTGTACACTCGAAATTTCAAATCTCTACGTCCATTGGTTGTCAGTCAGTCAGCCAGTCAGGGCTTAGACTTTTCTTTAGGTATTTTGTGACAGAGGGCTGAGGTTGTGATAACAAAATGACCGTTCCACTTTTTTGACGTGACTACGTCTAATAAATCGATAAACACTGCCGCGCCGGCTGCATGAACGAAAACGTTGCATCATTGTCCGGTTACGCTCATTGTCCGGTAACGCTCTTGTCCCGTTATGCTGGTATTCACGTTAAACTATCGTCCGTAAACCAACTTTACAAACAACCATTTTTTTTTAATCTACTATTTACAGTCAATTTATATCTTAAAAAATGTATAAATGCACGATCGAGATAGCGCTGGATTCTGTGACTTAATGATGAAAAAGCAAAGCTACAAAATCGGCTTCATTTTTCTCAGTATTAAATTCAAATCCGTGCCAAAGGATGCATACATCGCCTACTAAAAGGTGTCAGCCCGTGAGAAGCCCTAAATTATTCCCATGGTACACCCGGTGGGCCGATCCATGAATTTTTAACAGAATCACAACACCATGGGACTGGCGGATAAATGGTGTTTTAATTTAGTAGAGTATTTTGTTCTTGTTCGACGTAGTTTTTTGTAATGTCCGTTGAATTTTAAGTTTTAGTGCGTAAGGCAAAATGGATTGGAAGTTTAAAGGGAATATTTTTTTGTACTTACATTCCTCAAATTTTATGCCTGGTGAAAGGATTTCAAGTGCACCTCGGAGAGGCTCCTTTCGTGCACTAGACACCATGTTTTAGAACTTTAAGCTGCTGTGTTTACGCTGTGTTATCATTGAATGCATTATTTGCAGCAACTAGCTGACACCCACAATTTCGTTTAAGTTGCGTATTAATAACATGTCTTTCTTAGTATGCGCTTACACTTCTTGACAAACTTTCCCCAAATTAAAAGTCTCTACGTTCAGTGGTTTAGCCTTGTGCGTTACCTGTCAGTCAATCAGCCAGGACCAAGCCTTTAATTATATTTATGATAAATTATTACAGAGCAAAATCTTCCACAAAAATGTTTTTTAAAGGAATTCAATCCAATCTCAGCGGCCAGCTACCAAAAGTATCTTTTGAAAGGAGTCGATCAAATTTTTATGACGCCATAATCGCTATCGCAGGGTTTACTTGATATTTTGAAAAGCAAAAATCCATATTTCGGTCGTAACAATAAAATAAAAATTATCGTTAAACTTATTCGGTGGGTTGGTCGAAGTGGGCCATAACTATTTTCTGTTTTTTATTTAACTAAAATAAAGAAAATTTATTATAATTTAATAAAATCTATATTCATTTATACAACTAACTTTATCAAAAATAATATGGTAGATACAGCCGTTTCACTGAATTAAGAAAAAACTAATTGCTTAAACAAAATAAGGTAGAGAATAAAAATAAAAATATATACACTATTATCAATAAATGTTATTTGTGCTTTAAAATTCATTATATTGTTGGAATTCCACATAGATCGTAGTGAATGCTGTTAACTGAAGAAGCGACGCTCTTACTTTGATTACCTCGAGACCACTGCCTTGCTGAACTCTCTGAGCATTTGAGGCTGTAGGGTGACGATATTTTGTTGATAGACTGATCTGCAATGGCTTTCTATCCCTATTTATCTCTCTCTCGTATTGGATAAGTGAATCAATTTGTTATAGTACTATGTGTCAACGTTAAATTGTAAAAACCGATTATTTCATAATTTAACGGTTCAGAATCCGAAAAATTGTATAAATAAAAAAAATAAAAATAAAAATTGTAAACTTTCGAAAAATTGTGAACGCAAGTTTAAATCTGTCCAAAGTATACCGTTATACTCGCCTTCAGATTGGTTAGGTTGAATTTTGTTTTGTTCCTATTGGGTGATTATTTACATCTTCAACCAATAGGAACAATCAATTTACGCTTTTGAAAGCGTAAATTTGTGAATGCTCTTTTGATTGGTATATTTCATAGCAGACTTTCATAGTGGTTGTTTGTCAAGAAGTGCAGGCGCGTAATAAGAAATGAATTTTATTGATTTGCAATGCAAACAAACTTGCAGGCATCCGCTTTTACTTTCGTTTTTTCGTTTGCTTTGTTCTTTGGAATGTTGTTCTCTATTAAATATATAACTAACTTGTAAAATATTTTACTGATAAATATCATCTTATGACTTATAATGGGCACCCTATTGTAGGACAAACATTTGTGCAAGTTAGTGCAAGAGTCCTCGCGGTTCCGACATTATGTGAGAACCCGGTGCTGGACTCCTGGAAAATTCAATTATGTACTCAATCCGTCTCAAACACAGCTTGGTTTGATAGATAACATAATACTATTGTATAGGTACTCAGTAAAATATATACATATTTTTTTTATTTTTTTTAAGTTCACTTACATAAAGTAGTGAAAACAAAAAGAAAAAAAATTTGGAGTTGTTCCGCTGAAAATTTGGATAACATAAGATAAATGAATGAATGATTTATTTGTCTCAAGTACCTATGGTTAGTTACAGACGGGTCCTAAGAATGTATAAAGTAGAGTCACATACTTTACATTGGTACTTGGTAGAATACAGTATACCAATTTTTAGTTTTATTTAATTGTCAATGTGTAGTGTTAAGGTAACTCGAAATAAATATTTTTTCTATTTCTATTTCTAAATTTTCTTTTAATTCATATAGCTTAAGTTTCTCACAATCATATAAAAAGAAAAAAATGTGTTATAGATTTGTAAAGACGTAAATTACGTATTTTCCTCTACAACATTTCCAGTTGAAAAGTAAATAAAGTATTTTTTAATTCAAATTGTTAAAAAAGTTCTCGCTTCTGATTTTACACGTCGCTACCACTGACAGCGCTGGATGCCCTCAGGCGCTGTTAAAATCAAACTATTTTCTGTTCATTTTCACCCAATCAAAACAAGTTTACACGTAAAATGTTAAAATCCAGTGAACTCTCTCATAGCGATCAACTGACACGGAATGCTTGGTGTACCTTCATGGTAAAACAATATTTATTGGAAGTAATTATTTTTTCGGGGGACTTAAAAAATGAGGAGCTTATTAATTCGGTACATTGTTTTTTTTATGTTTGTTACCTCAGAACTTTGTTGTTTATGAACCGATCTGAAAAAATATATTGGTTTGAAATCAAAAAAACAAAAAAAAAGTCGTTGAAGCGAACAAAATTGCGTATTTTGCTTCCTTTTGACTTTTCAGTGATAAGTGCTCACTATACCTCGATTCAGAATTCAAGATTTTTTTTGTAAACAAAGGTTGACAACCCCAAAAAAATACTTATCAAAGTGACGTTTACTCAATTTTCCTAAATACTTATGGTACGGTTTATTTTCTAGTCAATATCCATAGAATGGAAAATAGCAATGTTTTTGTACTGATTATTTAATTTTTTCAGAAAGTTATAACACGACGAAAAAATATTAGCGAAAAATATTTTAAGACATTGGTATTATCGGAATAAATCACAGAAGTTCGAAAAAAATTTTTGGATTTTGTTTAAACGTGTGTTTGTAAATTTTATTCGTCTCTTGTCCGTTTACGAAGTCAAATGCGTTCTTTTTTCGCTTCTCGTGTGCAATTGTGTGAATCGAATGAATATTTGTTAGGTATCTGCTATGCACCTTGGCATTATTATGATTAATATCCCAGAAGTTTAGATTCACAAATTTTATTTCCTATTCTACCTACTTTTCAGTGTTCTGAAATACCTGAATAAGTTTGGTTAAGAATTATTTAGGTAAAATAGGAAACTATCGCACAAGCAAAACCGCGCGCCATTACTAGTAATAGTGATCCGTGGTATAAACTGGTTTTTAACCCTGACCTGTCTCTGTTACAGTGACATATCATGACACTTCTTTGTTTACAAAAAAAATCTTGAATTATAAATCGGAGTATAGAGTCACAGTCCGATTGAAGTCGGTTGTTGTATATTTATTTTAAAACCTTATACATACATATAATAAATGCTACCTGCGTGTTATTCATAAAAATGTTTTTATAAAAGCAATAGACATGGTTTAACCACCTCACCTGTCAGGAAAATGAAAATGTTACCATGTCCTGGATTTTAAACTATATTTTTACCATACGTCAATCCAGTTCAGTAGAGTTTTAACTTATTACCAAAAAAAACATCTTTCGTAACACTCATTATAACCTAACAAATTTTCGTATATATATACTCGTACCTATATTACCATGATAAAAAACAGTTCAAACACACCAGTCTCTAATTTTCACCAATAGATTCATATTATATCAAAGACAAAATTAATAGGTAACGAATAACAGAAGAGATTTTATTCAAAACCTCGTAGAGCTCTCGTAAAAGTGCCAACGGAGCATAACCGCTACGAACACTGGTGCAGCGTTACAAACAGGACTGTAAACTTTTATCTACAATCATAAAATATGATGGCTTCTACGATATTCTATGATGTTTTCATCTTTACGATATTCAATTTCAAATAGGGAAATAAACAAAGTTTACTTTTATAGAGCTTAAGGTATGATGTGTACGAAAACAGAATACTCATTTATATTTATTTTTAATCGTCTGGAATTTTGTACTTTTATTCGAAAACTTTAAAGAAAGTTACAATAAAAAAATTGGTTGTCTGTAAAGTTGGTTTACGGACGATAGTTTAACGTGACAACGTCATCACCAGCGTAAAGGGACAATGAGCGTTACCGGACAATGACGTCAACGATTTCGTGCATGCAGCCGGCGTTCATCGATTTATGAGACGTAGACACGTCAAAAATAACGTTGTACGAAAATGCGAACATACTCAAAAATTTTTATCTAAATACAAAGAAATAATGTAAGCTTTTAGCACAATTAATTAATATATATATGAACCATAATATATAGTCATTTTTAATTATAAATATATATATAAATACATAATTATTTAGTATTTTTATATTAAATATATATTTAGGTAATTAGCATTTAAGTTGTACGCCAGTTTTTCTTTTTTCTACCATCAACTGGTTGACTGGTAGAAAATGCTCTAGCATTAAGTCCTCCTTTTGTACTACATTTAAGTGTGTACAATAAAGTATTAAATAAATAAATATATATATAATTATTATTATTTAGAATAATAAAATGGAGTAACAATATCCATTGACTTCGATTGCACGTATTCAAACTCTACCTAACGAAATACTATAAGCAGAATACATGCACTGAGGCACTTCAATATTCGAACTCAAAACATAATAGCCCAGTAAGCCGCTTAGCCCAGAGCGGGCTTAGAGCATCATTCTATTGATCATTATATAAGTACTTGAATAGTGGAATTTAAGCCCCGTCGATTTTAAAAGTCAATATTGTTTATACTCATACAAGTTACATTTACTGTGTCATTTAAAAAACGGTGTATGCGTAAGAGGAATCCTCAAGTCCGAATTCTATACAAAATGTTTCGGACAAATACTCAAAAAGTACGCCGTACTATAGTAATTTCTTCACACTATTCGTTTCGTCCATGTTTTTTTAATTTCGTAAACAAATAAAGTGAAAGGTTTCATACTTTAATTTAGATTTTATACGTGTTTTAAAATTAACCCTACTAACTTAAAAACAGTAACAACGAATAGTGTGAAGAAATTACTATAATACGGCGTACGTTTGAGTATTTGACCGAAAATTTTTGTATGGAATTCGGATTTGAAGATTCCCCTTAAGACCACACGACAGAAGTGAAAACTTCAAAGGAGTCGAGCCAACTTTACCTGACCGAGCGTTACATAGCCGAGTGTCACGGCTCAGTCTCATTCAATACCCATAACTTTGAAGTAAGAGATGATGAGAAGTTTAACTAAAACATTAAAAATAGTTTTAAACCGTCATTCGACACATATAACGGAATTTTTATTATTTTCTTCTGACTTTGACCATTTTATCGATGTTGTCACTTCAAAATATCAAGATAATGCCTTCTATACAATCAGTAATCATTATCTTCAAACAGTGGAAAACGGGAAACACACCAATCGTCGGTAATAGACAGGTTTTTGACCGTGCGTTACTAAGTCCGTCGACGGCTATAGGTAGATACATTTTTAATGAACAGACATTTTTAAAATCAAGAACGCTTTGGCTCAGAACAAATATTTATACATTCAAGCTGACTAGAGCATACTAAAGCGCTGAGATGATATCATCCAAATAAATAACTATGTTCAGGATGTGATATAACGTTTATGGGAAACTTAAGTGTAGTATTGTCGTTTTCGTAGCAGTTTATTGCCCAGACAATAAAAATGCATCGAACGTTGGGACCAGTCTAAGTTTATTTGCTGTCTTACGCGACGCTGGAACAGACAATATCGTTGAACAGGTTTGGGTTCTTTTAATAAGATCTGGGATTGTATACGGCACTCCTTTTGAAAATACCGAACCAATACCACGGAAATATTCTTCAGTTTATTCCAGTATCTTACCAATTTTGTGTGGCATTCTTTTAAACTGCATTCGTATTTTGTTATACGTACATTGCTTCGTGAAACTTCAAGAAATGGAGGAATGAATCAAGAAATTTTAATGAACTTCAGCTTCGATAATTAAATTGTTATTTTTCAACCGACTTCAAAAAAGAGGAGATTATCAATTTTTGTTTGACTAATATATTTTAGTTGTTATATCCAAATAACTCAAAAAAATATGTCGTCGAAGTAAACGAAATTGCGTATTTTGCTTCTTTTTGACTTTTCAGTGGTGTTTACGGTCACAAAAACAGTCAAATTGAAGTCGGTTCTACTATATTTTTGTAAAACCTTGATAATGGTTTATTATATCTTCTACTTTAATAGTATGGTTAAATATAAACACAGTCAAAGTCAATCTAAAATAATGTGAATCGGTTATCGGGAATTCTGATCTGCACAGAAACTTGCAAGTGAACTACTCTTAATCAATTCCTAACTTGAACTGACAACTGGAGGATGAGATAGAGCGAATCACGTACCAGAAATACCTTTCAATCAGTGAATATCGAGATCTCACGAACACAATTTAATTCTGAGAGCATGCACGCCTTATTCCTTCTGTAAATAAATACCAAAGCTAACAAAGAGTTTCTACATTCAGTCAGGAACAACTAATACTGATAATACCTAGATAGTCCCACTTTGAGTGGCTAATGCCTATATCATTTTCTGGTGCCCAACGTGGGGTTTTATTTAGTTCTAGATGAAGAACATCAAAAAAATGTTTTCAATTTAATAAAAAAGGCTGTATTGATCAATTTATCTAAATAAAGCAATCGTTGCTAAAACATAGAGGTGAGAGATAGACTCACGTCGGGGCGCCAAATAACCAAAGTGACGCCCAACGTGGGGTTGCTAGTTCTAGATAAAAAACACAAAAATAATGTTTTTATAGTTTAATAAAAATGGTCAACTGATCAATTTATCAAAATAAAGCAATTGTTGCCAAAACATAGAAGTGAGAGATAGTCCCATGTTGGGCGCCAAATAACCAAATTGGCACCGAACGTGGTATTTTCTAAAGTTTTTTTTTATCTACTGGTTCTATAAACTAGTGATATTATAAAGAGCTTCTACATTTTTATATTCGAGGCAAATATATGTACTAGCAGCTAACGCGGTACCCATGAGTTAGTGTTCTAAGTCTTACAGTCGTATAGAGATAGCGTCTTCCAGACTCTCGTCACGGGGAGTAAGAAAAGTGGGCTCTGAACACTCGTTCGCATACAAATAGTTAACAAATGGTATTTGTCGTGGGGGTGGCGTTGCGACGCGACGGCTGGGCTTGGCAAAATTAGTGAACTTGTTCGTATATCGACCTATCGTTAAGTAAGTTTCGTTGTGTTTATCTAAAAACGAGCTATGACTTTATACTAGAAGAAAAGAATATACTTTATACTAGAGTCTTGGTTTTCATGTGAATACTAAGTTGTTTCTGCTTTTTCATATACGAATCTATCATTGTTAGAATTTGAAATAACACGAGTTTTTATTTATATTTTCGTTCGAAAAAAAGGAACGAACCTTTGAAAATTTTCAGACCAAATTAAACTAAATATTCTCATGTAAATCTTTAGGTACCGTTGCCTTTTCTCAATTCTAAGAATCCGAAATGTTTCCTGCATTTCAAGCCAAATGCAACGGACTTTTCAAAACATCACAACACAACTTCAAAAGCTTACATTACCGAAGCAGACGTCTAATGGAAATAAAAAGCAGAGCAAAAGTAAAAAAGATTTTAATCTTGTTTAGTAAGGTCTACGAGGCGTTGGATGGCGGGATAAAGTCAGGTGGCGCGGTGTAAAGAAAACTCATTACTCCTTATTCAGGTGCAGTCGGGTGCATTCAGCAGTTCGGGTTATCGATGAATGGAATTGTTAGTCTGTAAACAGCCATTAGTGGACGCTTGTTGGAAAGTGATTTTCAGAATAAATTGGAAAAGGTAGCCCAAAAGGCCTCCCTTGAAAAGACAGACATACCTACACATAATTGCACATGCTTTAGAAAACTAATAAGATTAATATTAATTTAAATTATAATTCATAAAATTAATAATTAATAAGATAATACAAATAACATGCTTTTCTTAAACTTTCTTATACATCAAATTAATAACATTGTCGATCGGAATGTATTTTTTATAAGGATGCGCCAAAATTTTCTCATGGTAAAAAGATAAATTTGCTTAAAGTATAATTGAAGTGTTAAATTTAACCTATTTTATACAATTGCCTAAAAAAACCTTATTAAACTTTTTTGCAGATATGAGATCGATAAGGAATTTCCACAGTTAATTTATAAAGGTGTTCCAAACATTCGTACCAATTTTCAGCTTTGTCCAAACTATTGCCTTGAATGTCTAATTTGACCGGACTTACACCTTTTACCTTTTTGTTTTTAACAAAGTGAAAGAAAAAAATATAACCTAAGTAGTTTCTTGCAAGTGCATACATTTCACTATTAAAACTATTCCGCGTCTTTGTTTGAATTCAACATTATCCGAATTGCAGCAATAAACTGACCGCTCGACCACATTGTAAATGAACTTGGAAAACATCTTCTTATTTATGGCCTAGACCACATCCATTTTAATAATACAGATTTATCGAAAAAGTAACGACAGGGTACATTTTAGCAAAGAGTTAGAGTAATAAATTTAAAAGGAGCATCAGTATGCTGCCGTGGCCTCCATTCACCAATAGGAATGGGACAAAGCAAGACATATTGTGGCTATAGGAGATTGCACTTTGCTGGCTGATTTGGCTCGGGCTCAAAATAAACTTATTGGTCTGTAGAATAGTTAACTTTCAAACACTCTCTTTAATCTTTTCAAAATAAGAAGATATTTGGATGATCCTTCACCGATAAAATTTATTTACATTTTTGCGTTTATCTAATGAATTTTATGAGTATATATATAGGTATATTTGAAGAAAAAAGGTAATTTTCTTCTCAATTTAACCCTTTTTGAGTACAGTACAAGCCAAATCGGCGTGTTATAATTGTAGAAATTTAGAGAATCAAATTTATTTTTCTTAAATATTTTTTTTACATTTATATCTATAAAATAAAATAGGTACTAAAATAATATTGATACGAAAGATAAATAAAATGTATTTTACAGATATAATACTAATATCAAAACATTACTCACCCTAAATTTCCATCTGTTTTACATTGAAAAGTAAGCCCAAAATAGAGATGACTTTTGAAATGTAAGAGAATGTATCCAAATTAGATTTATGCGCAAACCTAATACTCTCGGTGGAAAGTGTTCAGGTGATTTGGGAATGCGGCCTACAGATTGAATTTACTCTGTACCCGAGAGATGCTGCAAGGAAATAGTTGCCTGGATAAGACTTTACAAAAAAACATGCAATAAAAAATCCATGTCAGCATAAAGCAACAGAATACACATTGTTTTTTTTTTGTTAATTTATTTATTTATTCCTCGTTATTACAACGACTTCTTATGGAGTAACACTTATATACTATGACAGAAAAATACAGTAAGGTTCTTCTTCTTCGTGTCACTAGTTCTTTCGAACTAGTGTGGTGAAAGGATTTCAAGTGCGCCTCGAAGAGGCTCCTTTCGTGCACTAGAGGCTTCTTTCGGACAGTAAGGTAGTAAGTAGATATTAATATAAAATGTAAATGGAATTTCACCCTTTATGATTTTGATAATGGTATAAATTAATACCACTGGTAAAATCTTTAGTCGTAGTAAGTACTACTCGGGCGAATTAACATGACACCTGGCTAACACGTGGCGAAACTTCACGCTTCCTCCGCTTGATACTTCTCACGCGCGGCGCCCTCCGTGTTTCTTCTTCCTCTAATTGCAAAACCTTATCATTACCAAGTATTACAGGACCTCTTCCCTATCAAGATTATCCAATTCCAAGCAGTACTTTGCACAGACGTCATTCGAGCCAGGTGTCATGTTAATTCGCCCGAGTAGTACGTAGTCTAAGCAATAAATTGTATATACTATACCTACCTACCGAAAAGGAACTAAATTAATATGAGTGTCTTTTTGCAAATACATAAAAATTACTCAGACTAAAATCTCAACGAACACGTAGAATAAATAACAACATAAAATCATCTGCAAGACGTATCTAGCAAACATAATTTTATAAATCTTTAGCATAAAATCATACGCATCTAGAGCCTCCACGGGCACTTTTCCCGCCGTTGCTTCTACAGCATCGCTTTATGATACTGTTGCTACTTTTATTATTCATGATAATGCGTCTTACATTAGCGTATTTTTGTTCACATTGTTTTTACGATAAGGCGTACAATTTTTTACGTACTTAACATCTCTTTGACGAATATTATGTACGCTGTACGAACACAATTTAACGTTTGGATTTTATTATTTTGTTAACAATTTTCCTTATTTTTTGTAGCATAAAACGTACAAGTATATTAAAACAATATATTTAAAAAGGCTTTGTCGTAGTGACTTGAAATTTGGGGATATGTCAGTCAAGAAAAAGTGTAAACTATTTTTTTTTTTCAATTTGTGATAGTAAATATGTTATGTAAGTACTAAAATGATTTTCATCCAAAAAACTGCTACTGATAAACAACAGAGAAGAAATTCTTCCTCTTATTAACCGCATACTATTTTAACCAAAATGTATATTTATCCTCTAAGATGGTATAAAATTGTAGGTCAAGTCCCACAAATACAGTCGAGTGTAGGAGGATTCCGTATAATGTCGTGCGAGGGTCAGAAGAAGCAACCGGGTCAGAGATACACGACATTTATAGCAGTAAACACACTGCGTAAAGTGTGTAGTTTGACTAACACTCATAGAAATGAATAGCCTGAAAAAAAAGGTATCTTGCAATCTAAATCAGATAGTTATTTTGAGTGTAACGGGTATTTATCGCGCTCACCTCATTGTGTTTGTGTCATTTCGACTGTATTGCAACAGCCGTGGTCAAGGGTTGATTGGCGTATATGAGGTGAGCGTGAAAAATACCCGTTACAATCAAATAACTATGTGTGATAATTGCAAAAGTCTACAAAAAACTAATCTTAATCAGAATTTTAATATTTGGAATCAAACATTCGATTCTGGGGATAAAATATTCATGGATCTCCATTGTTTCGAAACTTATACTAAGCTAACCAAAATTAGCACGATGACTGTGACTCTGATATCACCATAGCATAGCATAATCAGCCTATAATGTTCCCACTGCTGGGACTCAGGCCTACTCTCGGCAGGAGAGCGAATGGGTCTTAATCCACCACGCGGACCCAATGCGGATTGGTGGATGTCACATGCCATAGAACATTTTTTCTGCTCTTTGACATGCCGGTTTCCTCACGATGTTTTCCTTCACCGTTGCGAGAACGTGGGATGCATACATAGATTTTTTCGACCGAAAAAACCCATTTACGCATGACTGGCACCGGGATTCAAACCCGCGACCATCAGATCGCAAGGCAAGGGCCTCATCCACTCGGCCACCACGTCCTCTGATATCACCAATATCTATAAAAGGACCAAACCACTGAACGTAGAGGATCGCAATATCAAGGGTATGTTTTTCAGGAAGTGTCAGCGCGTCCTAAGGTAAGATTTTTTTCACTTTTTGAATGTCAGCTAATCAAACATTAAACACACGTACTTATTATAATCCCCCATCCATTTTGTTTTTAATTGTGTTATGTAAAACAAACGAATGCTCGGAAACGAAGTTGTAAAAATTATAATTTAAATAATAGGTATTATTATAAGTTACCGTACTGCACCACAACACTTTTATTACAGGCTCCGAAGAGGTCACGCTAAAAGGTTTTACATACATTTATACTGACTGCAGAAGTCGGCTTCTGACTAAGGAAATGTTCATTTTGACTTACAAGCTTACAAGTTTTGCATACATAAATATTGGTAAATAAATTAATTATACTGTAAAATACTGGTAGATAGTCTTAAAGCTTCGATATTTTAGTTCGAAAGTTTTTCCTCTGAGAGCATATTATTTTCATTTTGCAAAAACTTTAATACACAAATTTACTTTTAAGGCCCAGTATCCCGTAAGCCGTTATTACACTCGCACATTTGTACATTTTTGAAGAAATAAATAAACTGAGTATAAATTTATAAAAAGTGGGGTAGTAGAATTTGATACTACAACCTCACAAAATGTTATTTTTTTTTGTATTTATATTTTAATCATTAAAAAGCAATACAGTTTTCTCGTTCGCTTATGTTAAACATATATTAACTATGGGCATTAGTTAAATTATTTTTGGTATATCCTTTTTGTTTTTAATTTTAATCATTTTGTTAATAATTTTTCAAACTTCAATGCAGTCCATTACGGGCTTCACTGAACCCGCTCTTCGGCTTTTTTCACCCATTTATTGACAGTGTATGCAAATGTATCATCTATAATTAACATTATTTACCATGTACATGAACAATTATCTTGGATGCATCATTATTACAAGCTGGTTGACTTGTAATTAATTGCCAATTAGCCCGACCTTTATGAGCAAATTGCGACGTTTCGACGGTTGAGCAAACAGTAGGGTAGCGGGACATTCGGGGTAAGGGCCTGGCATGGGTTTAGAAGAATTTGGTTGACAAAGCTTTCCAAATACTTATGCCGGATATAACATCAAGGGTTCAAGATTCAAGATTTTTAATCGCCAGAACATAATTTATAGAAAGTATGTTATTAAAATAAGTATTAGTGCCTTACATTCTACCATTTTATGGTGTGCATTTTATGCGAATTTCAACGAATTAATGATATCTACCTAACTTTAATACCTATATGATATAAATGAAATATCAAAGTAAAGTTAGTAATTTAAATTTATCGATACCTACTTAACTATGTTAAATAACACAATAAAATAAGGTAATAGTAGATTATGCACTAAGGGGACAAAGCAGTGTCTTATGTCGCGGGTGGCATATTGAACACTGAGCTAACGAAGGACTCAGTTAACTCCTGAGCGAAGCGAGGGAGTTAACTGAGTGACGCGAGGTAGTCCTGAGTGACGCGAGGGGTTCAAGTTACCCAAGACGAAGACAGGCTTTATCCCAGAGGAGTATACTCTACTTTTCACACCTTCTGCGAGGCAATAAAAAGCCAGGGCGGCAGCAGCGAATATGCACCGTCTTTTGTTTCACTATCATTGAAGTCGCGCCTTTTTTCTTTTTTTTATGAGTGTCCAGTTTGATTTTCGAACCAACCTTTTTACAATGGCATATGGGCGTTCTTTTACTCAGAGTTTTCCACGAGTTTCCACACGAATTGGACGTGATTTGAATTTAGAATTCAAATCACATTACAACCTTTGGGAGTTTCATACAACATTACCTCCCTAGAGAGGTAATGCTTTGCTTTACCTTGATGATAGCATGATATGTAATTGGACATTGTCGAGCAGGTGGTGTGAAAAAACTCATTCTTCACTTGTACCAGTGTACCTCTCAAAATTTTTATTTATGTTTGTACTATGTGGCCTCTAAAGAATGCCTCCAAAATTAATATTACATTTAGGTACTTTGAAACAACAACTTATAGGTATATATAACCTGTAACTATAGAATATAAGGCTATTGTTGAGTTTCAATGACAACTAAATACTATGGAGGTCAAAAATACTGTTGAGTTTCAATGATACCGTTGAGTTTCAATGATACTGTTGATTTTCAATGCTATTGTTTAGTTTCAATAATATTGTAAAGTTCAAATTATACTGCTAAGTTTAATCATATTGTTGATTTCAATGATAATGTTAATTTTAAATTCTATTGTTAATTTTCAATAATATTGTAGAGTTTAATGATACTGTTGGTTGAGTTTCAAGAGTATCATTGTCCAGTACACGTCCGTCCAAGACGCTTGTTGGACATTTCGCGCTAATTAATTGGTAATGCATTTACAAAGCAAATCAATTAGGGCCCAATAATTACGATCTGTAGGAGGTTCGGCTTAGGCTTGATATATGTGATGACGTAATACATACTTAACTACTTTGCATAGTGGTATGAAATATCATTCAGGTTAAAGATTTTTATTTTCTCATATAGAAATAACATTTCACTTACATGAGAAACTATTCTAGGTGGTATATTTTGAGTTCGACACTAACGTAACTATAATCTGAAAGTACTTAATCAAACATGCTAAACATAAAAATGCACACATAAAAGTTACTTAATTACTAAGTAGCTACCCACTAAACAGATCGCACGCAGCGATCATTTCTAGACTTTATCTATGTTTTAATCTCAGAGTCTTCAAATCAAGAGTGAATAAGTTTTTATTAGGCAAGCCTGCTAAATCCTCGACCATACTGGCACTTACCATCAGATGATGGTTGTGGTCAAACTCTTGTCTATGGCTAATAAAAAAACCGAGCGAACCTTAAGCGTCGATGACATAGGGCTAGTTTACAAGCTATAGAAGTCGCATAAGATGTGTAACATCTAACATCTAATTGGATTTTGGAAGGATTCTAGGAGGATCGAAATCGGTTCAGTAGTTTAATTTGAAAAACTGAAAAAAAAGTCGTTGCAGTGAACAAAATTGAATATTATGGTTCTCTGTGACTTTTCAGTGCCTACGGTCACTAGAACAGGCTGATTGAAGTCGGTTGTTGTATGTTTTTGTAAACCTTGATTACTAATTTCGTTAAAATTGGTAACTGCAGGGCAAAATGGTTAAAAGCTACCGATTTAGAGTGATGCCTCCCAACGGTAAATACTAAATAAACATCATTTCATACTGGAATTCCTAAAATTAATGCAATACATTGGCATGCCAGCACACTCTAATTGTAAGTACCTACTTGGATGCAAATCGAATTGCCTCACCCCCTCTCGGTTAATTCGTCGACCCTGGCTGGCAACCCTACCTTCACCAATCAACTGTACCTTCCTTCAGCGTAACAATATTATTTTAGGGTTGTCCGAAGCGAAAAGTATTTCAAATCAGGATTTTTTTTAATTTTTTTGCAACAATACTATTCTTCATTTAGCACTACTTTTTAATTTATACAATTTCTTTCTTTTAATAACCTACCGATATTATTTAGTCTTAATACCTTTGGTGCACGAATTGAGCCTCTTTGAGGTACACGAAATGAGCCTCTTTGAGGCTCACTTGAAATCCTTTCAACATACTGGTTTGAAATAATAGTGACACGATAAGAAGGAGAATACCTTTGGCATAATAATTGTTCACATATAGCGCAAAATTTTACAACCGCATAAACCAAATTCAAAACTCAACGAAAGCTTGAAATTCGAACTAAAATATTTGCAAAATTCGAACAATAACACGCATTCTCCGAACAGAATATTGGTAACATAATCAAATATGTACATCGGAAATAATATTACTTCGCTTTTGTTATATTCTGACAAGTTCCATAGAAACTCAACGTATTGTTATCGACTCAAAAGTTTAATGTGTATTTTCATTTTCATACTGTTGATAAGTACGGCGGCGATCCGATTACTTCGGTCCGACCTCGTACACTCTTTTAAGTAGGTACGTACTTTTTTAAGTGGGCACTTATGGGAAAATATTAAAAAAAAACTTCTCATGACGTGACTACGTCCAATAAATCGATGAACGCCGGCAGCATGCACGAAAACGTTGACGTCGTTGTCCGGTAACGCTCATTGTCCCGTTACGCTGTTAATGTTTTGTTATGAAGTTGTCACATTATATTATCGTCCGTAAACCAACTTTACAGACAATCAATTTTTTTTTAAAGAATGTCTGCTTTTCTTGCTACTTGCGAATTTTATGAATAGTTCATGCTTTCATTTGTAAGACATAATACGAGTTATATTCTGAGAGATGGAACTCAAATGGACCCATTAAAAGGTTGTCATTATCTACGTCATGACGATCAATATATAAAGACTTGGTTTTTACTGACTGACTGACTATCTAATAGACAACGTAGGGGCCAAACCAATGAACGTAGAGACTTGAAATTTGGAGTGTACGTTCGGCAAGAAGTGCAGACGCGCACTAAGAAAGGAATTTTGTAAATTCATATCGCAAACGAAATTGCAGGGTGTTTGCTACATAGTTATAAGATACATTTTTAATAGGTATCTAAAATCGATATTAAGGTGCTTTTTACAAATAGTGCCAATTCAAACCAGTATTCTATCTAATAACTTGAAAAATCCAGAATGCGACTTGCTTGTAATTTGTATACTCGAACTTCGTAAAATATAAGTAATCATTGGTAATCATCATGACGAGATGGTGAATAATAAATTGGTAAGAAAAAAAAATTGGAGATTTTTCTTTTTTATTTCACTAAAATAATACTCAGTTGACTATATATACAAATACATATATTTAAAGCTATTACCTGACCTTTTGTTCTATGCTTCGACCATGGGCTCGCAACATAAGCGGCTTGGGATTCTATTGTTAATATTTTGTATGAGGGTCGAAATTTTCAACAATACATAGCTTAAAACATTGTTCCAATAAATTGCTACCGTGTTCGCGTATTATTGAAATATATCAAAAGGATCTATTTTTGCGTTCACTATCAAAATATTATTTCTATCTGCTTATAGAAGTTTTTACCTACTTACCTACGAATAACGAAAAATTAAGCATTTAGGTCTCAAGATATTTTTTTTGGGCAACCCATGAATGAATGAATGAATAAGAACTCTTTATTGTACTAGGAAACTTAAAGATACACATACAAGATATATTACGGATCATGAACAATAGGTGGCCTTATGAGTTTTGGGTAATTTTCCTATAGTTAACGAGTTACAAAATATAGAGGGGTACACCATTTTATATACATTAGATCCCCTATTGATCTTAAAAAGTACGTATTTTGCAAGAATCCTACTTGTGTCGAAAGTGAATGACGAATCTCGTCACAGTTCATGTTAAATTCATGCCGATCTGCCATCGGCGAGATTTCCCTATAAAATTACTCAGCATCTAATCATGTTACGCGTCTGGCGAATGAATCAGTTGGCATATTTCATTTCATTTTACCGACAAGTTGCATTTGAGAAAAATAATTTTGTTGTTTTTGTATGTGTTGGGAGATAAAAAAAATTAATTTTGTTGTTTTTAATCTCAAGTACAAAGAAATATAACGGACTTGTGGCAAATCGTCCCCGTAGCGAGCAATATTTGACGATAACGAACGTTTTCTTTACCTGCTAATTCTATTATTATTGAAAGTTAAAAAAATAGACAACTTTTTATGTATATGATGCAAAAAACCGCATTAGTTTACGAATTACTTTTAGCATACTAACTGACGCCCGCAACTTTGTATGCGTTGAAATTTATGAAAATTTATTTCTTAGTATGCATTTTCAGCTCTTAACACTAACACCTTCCATTTCTAGTGTCTAGATTCAGTGGTTTCCTGTGTACGTTTTTTGTCAGTCAGTACCATGCGTTTTAATGATTGATGTCCCGAAAGTACGTTTATTTTGTTCGCTTTAAATCCGTCTTTTTTATTCGCCTGTTCAAACGTTTTAAGTTACAATCAGGGACAGCAAATGCGAAAATGATTACCCAGTCCTGCGATGCATTTATCAGCCCCATAATTTTCTGCCCATCTTGTCTACTCTTCGCAGTTCTTCCACAATCTGCAGCGTCCTTTGTACGGATGATTTACGCTGATTCTCGAGAATTTTTCAGCATTATTTAGTTTTGTTAGCTCATTTGAAAATTGAAAGCTCGATATTTTGAACCAGGTGTTGTTGATTGAAGTGCTGGAGTGGGATTGTGAATATTATAAAATGATATTTTTATCTTTCAGAAAGCACTTATTTCATCATGCTTTTTTCGAAAGTTGATTGTTTTTCAAAAGCCGTATTTAATTAAGATGGAGTGCTCGTACTTTAGTATGGAAAGTACCCAAATGAAATAAAATATTAATATATTTGAACGACACTCGTTCAAAATAAGCGCGCAACGACAAGATATAAAAATTTGAAACCGTTAGAAAAGTGCGTATTCACGTCGCACTCCAACTCATTTACTTTTTATTTTGCTGTAAAAGGAAATCAAAAAGCGGGCGGCAAATTCTTTAATTTTCTTAAGAAATTCCTTTTTTACGTCGGAAGTTCAAATTATTCGTTAATAAAGTCGCGTGGCGTGAATTTCTTTTGATGAGAATGAAATATTGCCTAGGTACCGATTGGGGTGGAAATCCGAGCCTACTAAATAAAATGAATTTGGCCGGGAGCAACAGTAGAAAATTGGATATGTCATTTTGATTTTTTTTTTAATGTTTGTGGCGTCCGGGCTGGGGCGATAGGATTACCGAAGCCTGCAGCGCACATTCAGACTCACCTGACACGTCGCGCCGGCTTTGACGGGAATCGATTGTCGAATTTTAAATGGTAATTTCTGCTCATTTTTTGGGAAGGTTGGTTGCTTGGTTGCTTTCGGTCACAGTTGAAACATTTTTTTAATTCGGCTTTATTTTTTTTCTATTGAGCGAAGCTTTGCTCTATGTCTGAGTGTATTTTTTGCTTATTTTCACATACTTTCCATGACACTGCTATAAACTAAACTTTGTTATTTTGAAATAACTTGATCACAATTAGCAACCTTTTATTAAAAAATTGGTTGTCTCTAAGTTGGTTTACGGACGATAGTTTAACGTGACTACCAGCGTAACGGGACAATAAGCGTTACCGTACAATAAAGTCCACGTTTTCGTGCATGCAGCCGGCGTTCATCAATTTATTAGACGTAGTCACGTAAAAAACCCAATAATATTTTTGATGACCACCGAAATTATAAAGCTAAGTTGCATTACATCACATAATTTAGTAATTACCTACATCGAAACTATGTACTTACACATAAAAATATTTCATAGTCATCTGTGTTAAGCGATGTTGGTTTCACAATTATTAATAAACTTAATTCTTTATTGTGAAACTGTTTATTTACCCAAATAAATAAATAAAAAAAATGATTATTATGTTCAAAGAGTCTTCATTCGGGTATGCACTAGTGTGCCAGTACTATCGACTTCCGCCGTTTTGCCAGTCTTATAATATGCAATGTTGTCAGTTTATTATAAAATAGGAAGTGAGTTAGTAAACATAGCTTCCAATACAAGTAGAGTACCGCGGCAGGAAAATAGGAGCGCGCCAATTTGCTAGTCTACACCGAGGTGGGTTTTGCGCTACTGTGAAACGTCACAATATTTCATTTTTTTCTCATAATTTTTTCTAGTCTGTATTATTCCAAATACAATTATGTTCTGCAGTTAACTGTATATTTTTATTAAAAAAAAAACATCTGTCTATTTCTCCATCTTTCTACACAAACTTATTGATATTTTTTTTTACATACGTCATGTTATAGTAATAAAAAATAAATCAAATCAAATCAATTTATTTAACAAATGATCAGGTAATACAAATTATACACTAATAAATAGTACATTTAGCGCTATTGGTTGTACACATGTAGGATACCATTACATTTGATTTGAAAAAATAAATGGTAAACGTAAAATTCATAAAAGTTTTTTTAATGTAGCATTAATTTGTAAAAAAAACCGACTAGAGCGTAACTCTAATGAGGTAATTTGTTAAAAATACAACCGAAATCAATACTTTATTTGTTTACAACATATTTGTTAATTAATTTGAACTACTAGTTTGTCCAAACAAGCGTACTACTTACGAAAAATATATCCCAATAATTTCATAGTAGCGCCATGTCCGTGATAAACGCTCACAAGTTTGTTCATCGGAATACCTGCTACAGGATGTTAATTTATTTTATGCAATAAGGAAGGATGCAAAAGAGCAGGCGAAGTTGCGTCGGAAGCATCCTGTAACTTATGGCAGCGTAAACAAGAGGTGACGGCAGATCTTCTATTCTTGTCTGGGTTATCATAGAGTAATGATTTTCTTTTGAACTTGCCAGTTACATTTTTGTTGCTTACTATAATCGGGCTTATTCTTCTTCTATTTATCGTGTCACTAGTTTCTTAGAACAAGTGTGGTGAAAGGATTTCAAGTGCACCTCGATGAGGCTCCTTTCGTGCACTTGTTTCCGAACTAGGTTCTATGACATGCCGGTTTCCTCACGATGTTATCCTTGTTTATATGCACACATATATCGAGCTATAATATTTCTATAGCTAATACGTCTCGGCTAGGCGAGAAAGGTTTTTGATCAACCATGCGGATTTAATGCGCATTGGTAAATGTTACAAGCCATAGAACAATTATTATGTTTGTAAAAATGTATTGCTGTTTTTTTTGTTATATACGTAAAAAGTGACAAGATGACCTAGGCACTCTCTTGATGGTAAGAGATTACGCATGTCTTGGACCAGAACAGTTTTTTATAGGTACACAATACACTAGTTGATTTTATTAAAATTATTATTTTTTGTTTCAGGTAAGTATCATTTGTACTCATCTTCTTGAGAATTTCAACACGATGATCAAGAAAGTTCGAGTTTTTAAGCCATGCAGAAAGGTAAGTGTTTATAATTATATTTTTATTCAAATTTGATCCTGTTAAAATCCCATTCCAATTCTGGTGTTGGATTTACCGGGCCGCTCGAAAAACTACAACTAGTTTCTACCCGTGCCTTTGCATACGTTGTATTGAGACTCAAAATAGCTTATGTTCTTTTACAACTTGTAAACTATACGTAGGTATGTAAAATAAAATTAAGCCAAATCTATTTAGTAGTTTTGGCATATTCAAAGAATCCATCCATACTCACTTTTGCACTATTTCCAAGTCTAAATATAAGTGAAGAATCCGTGCTCGCTTAAAAACAAAACTTAATTTGTGTGTTAAAAAATTTGTGCTACATTTTGAAACTGTAATCAGTAATCACCTTGTTGAACATTATATTCACGTAATTTCCAACAAAACTCAAGATCTTTATCAGTTTTTCACGCATACTTCCGAACAATAATCACGCAAACACCGTACGATATAAATCAACACCTTTTGCCGGTTAGTGGCTAACTATTAGGTGAGGTGGCGCGATAAAATCTCTGTTTCGACCGGTTTCGATCAATATCGCGTACTCGGCCGAAAAATGTGGACAGGCACACCGGGTGATAGTGTATTAAGTAGATATTGTTCCAGATTCTATTTCAATTAATACTGATAATTTTGGTAGCATTTTGTAGCGTTCTGTAGTATTTTGAAGTATTTCGTAGCATTTCGTAGCGTTTCGTAGCATTTTAAAGCGTGATATAGCACTTCGTAGCGTTCCGTAGCTTTTCGTAGCGTTATGTAGCATTTTGTAGTGTTTTCTATTATTTCGTTGGGTTCTGTAGCGCTCTGTAGCATTACGTAGAGTTCCATAGCGCTATTTAGCGCTTTGTGGCTTTCGAGAATTATTGTTAACAAATAAGTACGTATTTATTATTGACTTATTACGTCTTTTCAAATAACAATATAGATTATTTCCAAGCGGCAAAAATGCCCAAAAAATAATTACTAAAATTAATTAAATGTTTTTCACATTATTATTATATATTATGTCAATAAACCACCAGCCAACCAGCGAAACAGGCAATTTAGGGTACAACCTTTCGTTGCACCTATTGAAGATAGGTTTTACTGATATTTTTCGATCCTATTTTGCATCTTCTGTAGTTTACTACTACTTATATCTTACCTTCGTATTGCTTTCACTCGGTGTATCGCCACTCTAAGCCTTGTTACACTTGCTCATATCACGCAACAGGTGGAGTGAAATATTTTTATCCCCATAATGTATCACTTGGCGCTCGAGACCAATCTTTTAGTGACGTGATTCGATTCCATATCGATTGGGCGCAACTCGATATTTCAGATCGACGTTATTTATGGGACGGTGCACGGTGATATGAGGATTTGAAGGAGTAATTTTGAGCTCGAATTGAGTTTAATTTTGATTAGTCGGATTTTAGGTTTAATAAGGAAGTTTTATTAGCTATGAAAGCCAGTTATGGATGTCTACATTTTGTTACATTAGTAATTAGGCTGTTAAGAAAATTTAATATCTAAATGCACGGCAATGTCTCCACCAATACGTGTAAGCACAGCTCTTGGAAAGTTCTATTTTTTAAGCAAAGAGTCCTCTATTTTAATTGTAGTCAAATTGTATAGATCTATGCGAAGTAAAAGAGTGACTGTTCATACAGGCCACACCATCACTTACCAGTGTTTTTATGTCTTTGTGAAGATTTTGATTTATATGATAAACGATGTTGATTGTTTATATTTTTATAATTCTAATTAAGAGTAAAAAGTAATAGAAAAATAAGTTTCATTAAAAAATATTCTATATGCCATAGTTTTTTTTTGTGAGGCATTTATATCAGGTGTCTCGCATACCGCGGGTAGGAAGTTACGTAACTAAAATAGGGCGTAGGCTTGTCTATACCAATTTTTTTTAAAAGGTTTACTTAAAATTTCTGGTATGCTAGCTGTATTTATTTTCGCACTATCATTATACATTAGGCATCGATGTTTACGCACGATCAATATCGATAACAATCCCATCACTACTGAGAGCCTACTGAGAGCACTATTCCGGGAGAGATTGGTCTCGCATCGCGTTCACTTCGCGTCTACTTCACATCTCATTCGCGGATAATGCGAGTCATTCTGTTATTAGTCCGGGAGATAGTGTAAGATTATTGTTAACTGTTCAAATACGAACACTGAATTTTTTGCACTCATTGCTCGCAATGAGGGCGCAATGGAGCGTCTAGTATTTTAAGGCATAATGGAGGACACGAGATCTCGAGGTCGCTCTGCAATTAAATGGTCAGAGCTCAACGAAACTCTCACATACTCTACTTTTACAGACTGTTTCCACAATACCTCAAATAGAGCCAGATAACAAGAGCTACAATTTATCGGGACCCGATTAAAACTATGACCACTCAGTAAAGAATGCTTGCCTAAGAAGAACTTTAGACTTTATTTATTTGTGTGTTGTATAGCAAAGCTTAAAAAGAAAAAAAGATACTTCTTGTTCAGGTATCATAAACTAGTCTTGTGGTTAGGTGAAAAAAATAGCACAACATTTTGACAGTAAATTTGTGTGTGAAATATGTTTGTGTAAAAAGGAGGATAGCTCCTTGACTGGGTGCGCGAGTCATTCAGTTATTATATTTGTACAAAGAAATGGCTTTATGCCTTATGC
The DNA here is from genome assembly GCA_932526365.1 of Lobophora halterata. Lineage (NCBI taxonomy): Eukaryota > Metazoa > Arthropoda > Insecta > Lepidoptera > Geometridae > Lobophora > Lobophora halterata. Next base: position 1,482,730 of record OW052007.1, read on the forward strand.
CTTAGATTTGGCTGACGTCATGTTGGTTTATTGGATTGGAAAATGTTTATATTACGTTTTGTTTTTGATGGAATCACGCGGTGTTTGTTTTTGGATTATTGACAAGTACCAAAAGTTATGCAGTTTGAACTCACGTTTTATTATTCACATATTAGATTTACTAACACTTTCATGAATGTCATACACAAAATCATAATTGTAACCTTCTCTTAATATATTTAACTTAATTATTGACGTGACTACGTCTAATAAATCGATGAACGCCGGCTGCATGCACGTAAACGTTGACGTCATTGGTAACGCTGTCATTGTCCGGTAACGCTGGTAGTCACGTTAAACTGTCGTCCGTAAACCAACTATACAGACTACCCTTTTTTATTATTAAATGATTTATATAATAAAAAAAAAAATTTCTGAATGGTGTACCTCAATATTAATACTGTACCTAATAAATTACAAATTGTATATTTTGAAATATTTATACATAGATTGTAGTTGTGGGTTGTGATAAATAACAATATTAATAATAAGTAGGTACAATTCAAATTTACACACCAAAACAACTCATCACACATACATGTATGACAAACTCATAGTTTTAAAGCAGCCACAACAATTCCTTACTAAATTCGAAGTGAAAGTAATTAATCATGCATACGACCGGAGGCAGGTTTAATTATACACTGATGAAGCGTGATTAACATTTTCATAATATTCTATTAAACGTTAGGTACACGAAAACGCTTACTAACACACTCGTTGAAAATTCCGTGTCGAGATAAGACTACAATATATTATGTTGTGAGAAAATTAGTACACTTCCGAGTGTTGTTCCGTATTGTTTGTTAAAATATTGAATAGAATTAAAGTTTTAAGATTTATTGTTAATACTTATTATTTATTTTTATTAACTAGTTAGTTAAAGTAGTTATATTTATAGTCTGTTTTATTTATGTTTCTACGTCGTTGTTTCAACATTTTATTATTAGTTACTTGTATTAAAAATCTTTCTATATTTAAATTAAATTTTATAATATTTATTGATAAAAATCTGTTCACATTTATTTTCAATATCGGTCTCAGGGTTACATATTTTACTTTATTTCATTTATTTTACATTTGGATTTGGATTAACATTTGGATTTCGTCATCCGAGCCCAGTTGTAAAATTCGCTCTTTACTAGATATATAGGTAATTTAGATAACAAAAACTATAAATATAATAATACTCTTTTAGATTCAAAAAGCATTCACAAATTCAAGTCAAAGTATGTTCTCCATAAAATTAGCTCTTGGCTCGGCGTAAAATGAGTCAATCCCGCCCGCCCAAGATTAAAAGTGAAAACGGAAACGCAACGCAAACACTGAAACGCCATTACGCCGCCCTACGCTCGGCGTTACCTTTTAATTTCAGAATAGCGCACTGAAAAAAAAACCTGATTCGTTTCACAACTTCTTACGAATCATAATATAACAGTAATTAGTAAAGGTATGTAAGTTTGTAACCTGGAAAAGGTCAAAGCCTTTTCCTAAGCTGATATCAAAGTTTAGAAACGATATTTATTCGTCGTAATAGACACTCACTTAAAAATAAATAAATAAAAAATAAAAACGTAGGTAAGTAATTCTAAACTAAGATAATTTTGTTTGACGACACCGTGGCTAAGTTGGTAGTGACCCTGCCTACGAAGCTTGGTGTTCCGGGTTCGATCCCCGCCGGGGCAAATATTTGTGTGACGAACACAAGCTGAACTGCTCCAACTCGATACCCGATGGCAGCGTGCCGAAGATACTGGCTGCATTGCCTCTTTGTATAGCAAGGCTTATTCTTTGGCCCAGATAGCTGTCAGTGATAATAATTCAGTTGTATTTTTTATTTATGTTTGTTATAACTTCGTCACACACAGAACTTCGTCATATTAGATCAAACAATTTGAAAAAATATTTGCTCTGATTAGTCCCAAGTGAAAATGCGTATTTTAATTTCCTGTGACATTTCAGTGGTGTTACGGTCACTAAAAAACTTTTTGACGTGACTATGTCTCATAAATCGATGAACGCCGGCTGCATGCACGAAAACGTTGACGTCATTGTCCGGTAACGTTCATTGTCCCGTTACGCTGGTTATGACGTTGTCACGTTAAACTATCGTCCGTAAACCAACTTTACAGACAACCATTTTTTTTTTGTTATAACCTAATTTTGTCCACATTACAAATCTCACTAGTGTTCTTGGATTATTAGTTAAGTTCGTAATAAAACCGACCGAATCTGAAAAAGCTCGGATCATTAGCCTGATATCCACATACCGTCCTCTACGAACTATCATCAAACCAAACTCCAATGTTGATATTTTCATATACCACAATGTCCTGTTTAATATACCACCCTATCGCTTACACGTTAGGTCTAAAATTGCGTATGGCTTATCGGTTACATGACTGAGTATGTCGTATGATCCGGAAGAAGATGCAATTGTTCCGCTTGGTGGACCAGCTAACTGAGTTGGCCTTCATTACTGCACGTCTGCACTATCGTAGGTAAGTTATATTGACTAAATTTTCAGTCAAGTTTATACCTATTTATTTTTTAGCACGTTTTTACTAAGTCACTTTCTTGTTTGTCTGCCTATGTGTCTGTATGACGTTCCGGCTGGAATCTTATAACTCAAATTTTGAGAACTTTCCATTAGCTATTTAACCCAATTAATTCTAAAAAAAAACCTTTTATTTTACAAAAATAAAGGAGGCCGGCCTGGATTATCTAATAAACTTGATTTTTTTATTGATTTTCATAACGGTAATATTATTATAATAACGAGCGTGCAGGCGCAGTCCAAGCCTCCTTCATTTTTGAGAATTTAATTTGTTTTAATTTAATTTGATTAATGTTATTTAAATTTAATCGATCCCTCTAAATATGAAAATTGACAAATGAAGTGTATACAATTCTGAATTAAACTTTTATTAATGTTATTATATTAACACTTAGAAGTCGTGAGCACTCAATAATTTCTTGCTTCGAGAGAGCACCCAGATTGTCTCCTCACTTTCCTTTACTACTTCTGAAGTTCCTGAAATATAAAAGCTGTGAAGAGGCTGCAACTTGAGTGTATCCAGCTTTGGTATAGCTGGGTAGAGCACAAATCTACAGTGACAATGAAAAAGCTAGGCAACTTTAGAATACCTTTATCATGACAATTTTCATATTGCAAGATAATTTGCCTGTATTTATCAGCTATTAAATTATACCCATACTGAATTTCAGCCAAATTAGTTCAGTGGTTTCGGCGTAATACAGCCCCAAACATTCATCCGTATCTGCAATAGATTCGCAAATTAATTTGCTCTTGGTATTACTGGGATTATTCGAAATAAGAATCATTCCCAATAGAACAACAAGACTTTATGAAAGATCTCAGAAGAAGTTGCTTGCAATAATATTTGCAGTGCCCTAACAGGGTCTTGTACACCGCTTGCTGCCATAACAGAACCTAAGCTAATAAGACGATGATACATGTAAGCAAATGAAATAAACAATACCTACTAGCAGAAGTGCCAGCCCTGATTTTTATGCCACCTATACAAGCCGCAGACACGGGCTCACGACTCGCTCAAATACATACAAGCTGTCTTTTAAATCTGTGTCCGAATTCCCGAAAATTCTCAACCCCTACCCTCAACCAATTTCCCACCTCACGCTGGCACGTTCGAGGCACATTCGGAAACCACGGAACACGATTAAGTCCACTTCTATACAACACTATTACAACAAACTATACCGACTTGAACTGGCTGCGTCCGGTTTAGGGCTGCCAAAACTTCGCCGCACGTACACGGTTCATAGGTGTTTATGAAGTAGTTTCGTGTGAATAAGTTGTTTCAGCGCTTTCGTTCCTCGGCAACATAGTTCCTGTTTATCCTTAATCGAATTTATATCTGTTTTATCACAGAATTTATGTTGATCTTAGATATGTTTGCTGATATATTATACATTGATCAGGCAATATTTTGCGACGTCGTCAAGCAGCGCCTAGATAAAAATTAAATGCTTTTTATTGAGTCTTATGGAGAATGTATGGTTTTTATTTACACAACTAAATGCTAAACTAAATAAAAACTAACGGTAGAAACTGAGAACAACAATAAAATTACTTTACTCATGCAGATGAAATAAGCAAAACATTATTTTGATATTAAGATTTTATACTAGAACGTATTGTATCATCCAGCACAGCTAACTCAATAATATAATTACCTTTTGTGCAACCATAACTCAACATTTACTGGAGCTCACGTGACAGCCCTACCCACTAAACCGGTTAAGACCGGATCCGTACGGAAACGTTCCTTACTACTGTTAATGTAATCGCACGCCGCAAATCCAATCGGCACTCGCCCCGTCTGAACAGACCTTTTTTAATTCTTTTTTTAACGAGCCCGTTACTTAACGAGGTGATTAGGAACAAAAATTATGTAGATTAACATAATAATGGTTGTGTTTTATGTTTCTTTCAGCGAAGTATCGAAAATTGGTCGTAGTATTAAGTTTATAGTCGATTGAAATTAGTGTTATGACTTCAAAATTATTATATACGGTCATTATTCAATATTTGCGCTGTTTTCTAATTGAAATTTACGTTATTTTATAGAAAAAAACTATAGGTTTTAAGTGTTAAATAAGCTTGTAAACAATGGGCCTTTTTATTGATATATAAAAATAACGATGGAAACCTTTCGACTCAGGACTAAACTGATTTGAAAAAAAAAAATCTTTGAAGAGGTTCAATATTATGGTTTTGAAATCAAAATAGCTGAAAAAAAGTCGTTGAAGTGAACAAAAATGCGTATTTTGCTTCCCTGTGACTTTTCAGTGGTACCTACGGTCACTAGAACAGTCCGATTGAAGTCGGTTGTCATATGTTTTTCTAAGACCTTGATTATTTCCTCGTACTTTACGGAGGAACATACCAAATTATTAATACCATGGTTCTACCTAACACCATCTAGTTTACATTGTCTGTTCTGAGCCAGAAAGCAAAGCTACTACCTTCCATTCATCAATCGGAACACCCTGTAGATACGGCATCTCAGGTTCACAATTGATTCCGCTCGTTGCCTGACCTAGGCTGATGTATTAAAAGTACTAGCTCAGAAACAGTAACCTCTGTGTTAGTACAGTTTCTGAGATATAACAATGTATTATTACCTAAAAGAAATCTGAGATAGGACAGTTTATTAACAGTGACAGGATGAAGTAACGAAAAATAGAAAACGGCGTGTACCATGATAGAAGTGAAAACTTCATCAAGGCGACTCCAGCGGATTTTATCAAACGAGCGTTACAAAGCCGAGCGTAACGTGCTCAGTTACATTTAATGCCAAACAAAAAAAAAACTCAAACATGCTTAGAAATTTGAACCAAATAAATTACTATGAAACTTCATATCGTGTTAGGACGTATTTAAAAAGGGAACGCACATTCTACTTCGATCATAGCACGTACGTATGTACGGTACGTCGGTAGCTATCACCATAGCCAAAGCATTATGCTTTTAGGTTTAGTAGTCAGAAAAAAATATCCTTTAAAAAAGTGAAAAATACGTTGGTGCCAAATTACTGAATATTTCAGCTCCCAAATCAGATTTACTAAGATGTAAGTTTTTTTCGTCTTCACTGAACTCGAGTCTCGGGGGTAAATGTGAAGTTAATGTTTCGGAAAAGTAATAAAAATAGTGGCTTTATTCAATTTTCAATCTGAAGAGATGGAGAGATTTATTTTATTTCGGGGCGTTAAACTTACTACCGATTTGTACTTTACATACATTGTATGTATGATTTTCAATAGGGTAAGTTTAAGGAATTCAGGTATTGTAGAATGACGAAAAATACACGTACTGTGTATAGATTGATTCAGGCGTTACTTTGCGGGAATCCATAAATATTACCGAAATCTGAAATTGTTTCAGATTTCGGCGAGTCAACATCTCCTGAGGATGCCTCGTGTAGAGGCAAAACACGTTTCGAGTTCTGACTTGGGTTTTCTGTTTTCGGCGCTTTGGTTTAGATACTAAAATGCTAAACTACATTTAAGTTAATTAAGACCTTTGTTTAGAAATTTAGCGGATTTATTTCTAAATATATTTATACTATTTATTAATAATATAATTTATTAATTTCAAATGTTTTGAGAATCGATAACTTTTATCAGAAAGTAAAATTGAAATCGTAACATACAAATTTTGTAAGACGTTGCCAGCGGATAATCATACATATATACTTTAGGAATGCAGATAAAAAAATCTAGTCAGCTATCGGTGTAACCTAGAAAAGTATTCAAAAAACGCATTCTATTTCCAATCCCCAGAATCGTGAAAATCCCGCGGTAAACCGTAGAGGGCGCGGTTTTTTACCGGCAAACATTTCGCGGTCCAGCGTTTTCCGGTCCTGCTATTCCCGATATCGTCACGTACAGCGTGCCACAATTAAATCTGCGGACCGGACGTGACGTACGGACAGCATTCGAGATTATATTGATACATAACGTTGGATTTATTTGTTTGTATCTGGAATGTTTAAACATTAATGAATTGCAAGTTTTTGTTGTAACACAAACTCAGAAAAACTATCAAGTATTGTGTATACGTGCATCATCATTAGCCCAATTTAGTCCACTGCTGGACGTAGGCTTCTCCCTTTTGGCGCCACTGAGCCCGGTCTTCGGCTCTCCGCATCCACTTTTTACCGGCTGTCTTACGTAGGACGTCGCTCCACCTGGCCGGAGGGCATAATATGTGCATACAAGGTTTTACAAAAACTTACAACAACCGACTTCAACTTTTTTTTGGACCGTTCTAGTGACCGTTAGAACCCCTGAAAAGTCACAGGGAAGCAAAATATGCAATTGCGTTTACCTAATTTATGTATAAATAATTTTTAAAATAGGTTCATTACAACAAAGTTCTGAGGTAGCAAACAAAAACAAAAAACAAACATTCAACCGAATTGAAAACCACCTCCTTTTATGAAGTCGGTTGAAAATATCTCTTATTAGGGTTAAGCTCGCCTTTGTACATGTCTTTTCTTTTATGATTTGTATTCTAATATGTTTGTGTGTACAATAAAGAATTACAGAATGTTACAGAATTACAGAAATATTTAATTATAAAAAACAATACATAGGTATTTACTAAGCACAACGTTCTTAAAATAGCTACACAATAAACAAATACAGAAGCAATTTAAGACACGGGAAACGGCCGAAAGTAGTGCTTCTTGCAATTTACGAGTTCTCGGGACTTACTTTGTCCTGTTTAATTAAACCTTTCCTAGTACATTAATATCAATTATGGTAATCCTGCCGTGGATTCTGCTAGCCTCATCGGTTTCCGGAACTCCCTCTTAGTTTGAGCACAGATCAGGACCCGAATCTTGTTTAGCTTTCATGTACGAGAATTTCAATTGAACTTAGGCGAAGATTTTTTGACTTGACTACATCTAATAAATCGATGAACGCCGGCTGCATGGACGAAAACGTTGACGTCATTGTCCGGTAACGCGTATTGTCCCGTTACGTTATGACGTTGTCACGTTAAACTATCCATACTATATTTTTAAGATTCATCACCATTTCAGCTAGGTAGGACCCAATGCTGGGTATATGAATACCTCCTTTCACTTTAGCCAGCCTCCACAATCTTGACATCTTGTCGTTCAGGTAGTTCCCGCGACTTTTGCGACGTTTCGTCGACCCACCGGGCTTTTGGCCGACCAGGGTTTATCTTGCATGTCCTTGGCCACCATTCGATCAGAACCTTACTCCATCGGCCAATTTTATAGGATATCTATTAGTTCGAAAACATGTGTTAAGTGCACGAAAGGGGCCTTATCGACGCGCACTTGAAATCCTTTCACCACACTGGTTCGAAAGAACTAGTGATATGATAAGAAGAAGATTATATCTATTAAGTATAGAATTGAATAGAATATGCTTTATTGTATCACCTTATAATAAATAAAAACAAGAAATACAAACTAAAATTACAAGGACGATCTTATATGTAATATTTATATATCTTATTATTATTATGAATATCTATCAAAAATAAAAAAAAAACCTTTAAATCTTGGGTTCATCACAGAAAGCCAAAAAACATATTATCACCTCATCATAATAACCAAACGAAATTTATATTTACCTACTCACATGAAACATTTTTTTTTGACATAATAAGCTATATTTTTCATATTTGGTCATTTTTTGTTATAACCGCTAAGGCAGCTTAAATGAAAAAAAATAAGTACTAAAAATTTAACTATAGGTATTTCTTATGAAACTAGGTAGCTACTGATAAAGATTTAAGTAGGTATATTTATACTTAAATCGCTATATTCGCTATGTTTCGTGCCATTAAATTTAAAGACTTTTACGGTGGCAATGAAATGGCCTAAGATTGGAAGGTAGAGTTAACGACCTCATTTCTAAAGACGTTTGCAGGTGAGATGGAAAGCACAGATTCAATGATAATTTTAATAATTATTTCTCCACGTTTTCAACAGATGAGAAGACTGTAATAAGGCCGTTATTGTCTATATTCAGTGAAGTATCTGGTTTACAGTTGCCGATAAAATTACATAATTTTCTTCCAACATACATTTAATTTATTTGAATTAAATCTTTATTATAATGGTCGTAACGTATGCTAGAAACGTATTAATTTTTATATATCATTAAATTAATATATATCTAAAACTGAAGGTTAGTACCTACCAATTTGTGATGAAGTGCAAATTTTCCTAAAAGATAAAAATAAGGCAATTAAAAAAAAATATTCTTATCTATGGATTGTGAAATGGTAGAGATACACACATCGTTTTTTTTACACATTACAAACTGTTTTGTAATAAATGTTTCGTTCGTTTTGTATTCGTTTTTTTAATCGTTACAAATGCCACACTGAAATATGACTAACTAGCTGGTGCCCGCGACTTCGTCTGCGCAGGTATATCTATATAAATTGTAGCCTATGTGTTATTCTGATGTATAAGCTATATTATTGTAAAGTTTCATTAAAATCCATTTAGTAGTTTTTACGTGAAAAAGGAACAAACATCCATCCATCCATCCATCCTTTCAAACATTCTCGTTTATAATATTAGTAGGAAGGATATCAGTGACTGTTGTTCCTTTAGGGCGGTTATTTACTGTTATTGTCATTACATTGCAAGTTTTATTTTAAGTCATCATACCGATAACAATACGAATAGTAGCGAAGCTGCATTCCTCCGTTGCGTTTCAGTTTTTTACTGGCATTTGGCACTGAAAGCGTCCAAGGGCTAGCGCACATACGGCGGAACGCAGCGCAGAGCATTCAACATTATCCTCATTGAAATAATATCAAATTACACAACAATTGAGCATCGAAGCAAAAAATTAATTGTTGAATTATTTGATATTAGATAATATTGAAATGAGGACAATGTTGATAATAGTTTATCAGTGAAAAATGCTCTGCTCTGAGCTCCGTCATAATAAGCGCGCTGGCCCTAAATCTAGCGCTGTGACGCAAATGCCAGTACGAAACTGCGACGAAACGCAACGCAGCAGAGCAGTGTGGATTTGCTATAAGAGAGCACGACTTTACAAAAAGGGTTCGTTTTTTTACAGAAAATCTTTAGAATTAAAATCAGAAGATTTTTTTTTATAAAGTCTGTATTTAAATAAAACGCAAGAAATTTATAAAGGATCCAGTTTATAAATTCCTTGATAAAACGCATTATTTTATACAACAACGTCATATAAAATGTGCTGGAAAATGCAATTTTGTTTTTAATAACAAATGAACGTTTAGTAAAATGCTATAAAAAATTCGCTCACTACTCAAGTAAGTAGTTATTACATAAACCCTCGCGACTGCATCACTTTATTAACCCTAAAATGTTTACGTCAAAAATTATTTTACGACGAAAAAGGTGTTTAAAAAGCAGTCAAGCACGAGAAACCTTTCGTGACAAGAATTTATTTCTAAACTTATATTTTATTTACTAACTTGACGAAAACTAAATTGTATAAATGACAAAATTTAGAGATTCTTGTTTCTTTTGTTATCATATTGACATACTGCACATTCACACAGAGAAAAAAATCTCGTTATCGTTTCTAAAATTCTAGTAAATTTGTGACAGCGAGAATAATTTAGTAACGATTACAATAATAATGATTTCTACTAACGAAATTTAGTAACGATTACAATATAATAATAATTCTAGCTAACAAAAGTTATTAAATGGTACAAGAAAATATATTATAGGTTACTATTTTGTCTCGCTGTCCCTTTTTTTCCGTGCAGTCTAAGTAACATAAATGTTCTCTTTGTATCAACACAATTTTCAGAATTAGGTTAGTTTTCCAATTAGTCAGGAAAATAAGGTACTCATTTCTTTTACCTAAAAAAGCAAAAGTCTGGGACACAGCAAACAAATCAGAACCCTTTTTCTATTCACTTTTTAATTTCGACCTGAATTTTTTTATTTGCGGTACGGACCCCTAAAGCCGGCAAAAACACGTCTCGTAGACAGATAAGCAGAAATAAAAAAGTCGTCAGCGAAAACCAGGACGCTGGCTAATAAAGGAAGCGCGAATCACGACAGACAGGAAGAATGTTTTATTATTATGTTCGTAATGTTGCTCGTATGTTACATATTTTTTTCTTTATGAACTCTGAGGGTTATTGTTTTTGTCGGGTGTCGTTTGAAAGCTGCGTTTTGTGTTTGGGCTTTCGACTAAATTGGGAAATGTTGGGAAATGCTCCCTTTTGAGCTTGTAACATTTTATCTAAATAAAGACGCGCGGAATTGTCATGTTCGCAAAAAGAAAATATTTTCACCTAAACAAAATAGTCAATTTTATGATAGACGTAATTACGTCTAATAAATCGATGAACGCCGGCTGCATGCACGAAAACGTTGACGTCATTGTCCGGTAACGCTGCTATTGTCCGGTAACACCCATTGTCCCGTTATGCTGGTAGTCTCGTTAAATTATCGTCCGTAAACCACCAATTTTTAATACGAGGTTACTTTAATACTCGTAGTTTGTAGTGACTAAGTTCATTGTAGGATTTTATCCGTTTTCTATTAAATTAAGACGAAACATACGCAGTAGGTAAACCTATTTTAATTGAACAGTAAACAAAATAGAACGAGTTGTTATTCTTAATTAAGTTAGTTGTTTAATGTTTCTGACCCGAGTAACCGACAATGACGCGATATTCGAAGTTGCCTTACTTGATTTTATACTTTGCGAGCTTTCATTTTTTTTTAAAGTATTTAAGGCTTTTTTTTATTTCACTGAGATATGTGAATGTTTTTTGTTCTTGTAAATCTTATAATAACGTGATAATTTTTCCGACATTAATTCCATGAATGAAAATGTTATTGTAGATAATAGATAGAAAATTATTTATTGCACTAAGAAAAAATTTACACAGGCGAACTTAATGCTAATTAGCATTATCTTCCAGTTAACCTTTGTGTATTGTGTATGCTCTACAGGTAGAAGGTAGTTAGTATTGACGACACCGTGGCTTAGTTGGTAGTGACCCTGCCTACGAAGCTTGGTGTTCCGGGTTCGATCCCCGGCCGGGGCAAATATTTGTGTGTACGAACACAAATTTGTTCTCGGGTCTTGGATGTTGTGATGTGTCCATGCCACCTGCGACACAGGGAATCCTAGTGCGAGTGTGAATGATATATTTTTTTTTTTTAGTATTCCCTTTTTTTTATATACAAAATGTTATAACTGGTGTTTTTATAATTTTGTCAATGCTTTCTTGTAAGCCATTTTTTGTCTTGAGTATCCATTTAATTCACATCTTCGAAGCCATATATGTAGTATTTCCCAAAGGAAGATCCTTCTTATCTCATTGTCGATCGACAAACTGCTATCTTACTGTCGATCATGAATGTTATCTATGAGAAGGACCAAATAGCATCCCCTGTGGTCTTGGACATCGTAAAGTCCAGTAGCAAATCCTGATGATGAAGATTTGACGACACGTCGGATTGTCCAGTGGCAAGTGTGTTTAACTGCCTCCCTGGTGTTGCGGGTTCGATTCATCGAGAAAAAAACATTTGTGCGATATTATTATGTGTTTGTCATGTGTCTGGATGTTTTCTATGTATTTAGTTACAGAAAAGATTACAGGGTTAATTTTTCAACTAGTCTTTAATGGCCAAATCATAGAGTATAGGGAATTTCAAAAACGCTAAAAGAACCTTTGAGGCCGATTTTGATGAAAACTCTGCATACTCAGATTTGATAAGAAATTATTTTATTACCGACCGGTTAATTTTGAAAAACAAATCTCAATGTATTATTACGCTAACATTGAGTGTCGCTTATTTGAAACGAATTTTGGGAAGTTAACTATGTTTAACGGCAAACGTATGGAAAATTCTCATTATTAAGATAACCAATGTGTAACCAACTGTACGTATAGTGAGAATATCTATTTACAATTAAGTTGAATTTAATCTTGTCCCGAGAAACGAATCCCTTTGTCAATGTGTATCAAATTTGTGCCATCTTATTATTTGTGCCATTCAATTTCCTTTACATTAAAAACATGTCTAAAACATTAACATTACTTTGATGTCTTGTAAGTAACTGAAAAGCCGAAAGGCGATTTCCGGTACGTCAAAGCGGCTGCAAGCTAGTTTCTCGGTAGATACGGGCTTTGAAATGAAAAGGTACAATCTTTTGAAATATTTTTTTTTGAATGTATACCTTAATATAGTTGACATAGAATGCGCTAAAGCTAGATGGCATAACGTGATTAATTGGAAAGGTACAAGACTTATATTCGTCAGCAGCTAATTAATACTCGGTTTTACCAGTGTTACTTTTTACGGTAAAAATACTGAAGGTTTGGAAGGCAGTTAGTTAAGCACAAAACTTTTTAAGTATATTGATTGATATGCAACACAGTGAGGTAGAGAAAGATCTAGGCGTTACGTTACTTGTAAAAAAAGTAACACAGTTCTTGTATTATACATTTTTTTTGTACTTAGTTTCGTCTACTTTCATGCAAAAAACCAATAATTGTTTATTATAATTGTAAAGAAAATTATTTTCTTCCCAAAAATAATATTGTTTCATTCGGACAATAAACAAGTTTCCTTGCTACTAAAATGTATTTTCTAAATAAATAATAAGCCCAAGTAGCCCAGAGCTCGGAACAAATTGAAAGCCTGTTTCTTTTCAGACGGAAGGTAGTCTAAATTACGTCACATCCGCGATCATTGCGGTCGGGTACGGGGCTCTACTGCACAGAATAAGGCGCTTTTCAAACAGAAGCATCAGTAATTTAACGTAAATTATAGTATGTATGCAATGGGAAAAAGTAGTCTATATATCGTGGGTGCTTTGTTGGTGCAATTAACAAAATTATAGAGTTATTTTCCAAGTAGATCTAATAAACGTAGTCTACTTCCAAGCAAAGCGAGGTGGTTTAACCTGCAACCCTGAATGCGGCAAGGAATTCAAGCTGACCCAAAACAAAGACGGTTTTATCTGCGTGAAATACTAAATTATGACCTAGAATTATTTCGGTGCGCTCGAGATTCAATGTAATATCAGTGACGTAAAGCGTCGAAGACACACTTTTTTACAAGTTGATTGTTGGCGTTTTTAAACGCTAGCTTGTGAGCGTGTAAGCTTTTAGGAGGGATTGTCAACAAGTAGATTGTAAAAACGCCGATGACACTGGGCGACTTTACACGCTACAAGCGAAGTCGCTGGCGTGTAGCGTGTGTTATCGTACTATAAAACCCTGATATACTTTTGGTGCAATTTCTACAATTTCAAATAGAATGTCGCAGTGACCCTACTGTTTCTAAGTACTTAATTCTGTTCCAGCAGGCCATTGCAATAACTCTTGACCTTCATCGGCCGGTTATTGCCAGTTCATAATATAAAGGTTGTATAGGTGTTATTTTATTGTTTCGGGGTGTGTGAAACGGCGGTGGTTAGTGGGGCTGTTTATCAAGTGGGAAACATTTTTATGTAACATAATTTATTTTAGCTCGGCCGTTACGAATTTCAATAACAACCACGAGATATACGCCTGTATTTTGTAAAGCATAACTGTAATACTTATAAAATTTTTGTAACTTTATCTGTGTGCGTTGCACTTGAAATCCTTTTATCTCACTGGTTCGAAAGAACTAGTGACACGATAAGAAGAAGGAGAAAGGCAAAAACTAGTGAGGAAATAAATAGATGGATTTTTTTAACTGAATTAAAAGGATATTGGATACGTTTTATTTCGGTAAGTTATGGGCAGAAGCTGTAGGAAATATGAGTATAAAGAAACGCGTCTCCTAAGTATTCTTCTATTTTATGAGACTCAAAAGAATTAATTGATGTAGAAGAAAACAATAAACGTATACTTTCCACAACCAATAAGAAACACAAACATAAGTTCAAACAAATTCAAAGCACACACGAATAGTCGGCAGCATATTCTTTTCTCAAACAAATATTTCTCCATCAATAGAGATCCTACAAGCGTTCCAGGAAATGAAATACATAAGGACTTCCGGCGGACAGCATTCAGTGAAAAAAGAAAATATCAACCCTCTTCTACTTCCATTATGATTGCATTACTCATAGGTACGGAGGAAACCGTTCAGTCTCTTCGACATCCCGTTCCTAAAAACTCTAGGGACATTTTTACCATAAATAAAAATATGTTTATAAGTGCCTATGTTTATAGGCAATTTGTACATGCTTACGCATGCGTTCGCCTTGACAAAGAAAGCGACGCAGGAGCGGTTTACGTCATAATCGAACGCTTCTTTGCGCGCTCCCGACCTTTTTTACCTGATATCCCGAAAATCTCGTCACATTTTAACAATAAATGATTACTACAGTATATTCATTTTTTGAATATATTAGCGCAGTATTTATCTAGGAAAAAACATATAATAAGCCCTGATGAATAAGTTGAGCTTTCTCACAAAGGTTACAAAGTAGGATATGGAAGTTCCTACAACGATCTCAATCTGCCCAATATTTTACTAGCTAGCTATCTCTCACAGCTAGAATATGATCTACTCGATGGCAGCCGAAGCGGAAAATGCCTTCGAAATAGCAGATAATACGGGATTATTGCATGAATCCGCGCACTTCTTGTTCTCACTGAGTTATTAGAATAACGCGTTACGTTATAACGAATTACGCTTTATGTACTATCATGAACGTTTCTGTGTTATTATAGTGTAGTGTATGACTTAATAAAACGGAATTATGATATGAATAATTGAATACAATGCGGGAGCGGGATTTTGGCAAAGAAGACGTAAATTAGGAGGAAAAAAATACTTCAAGCTAAAATATCGGTGTTAACATTTTTTTTGTACGTAGGTATTATTGTAGTGTCTTTTCCTAGCTCATATAAATATTTTTGTAAAAAAAAGTATTATTAAGTAACTGTTCATCAAAATAGAGGATTACTAATAGGTAAGTATGTATTAGAAATAAAATCAGTAGACTGTTATTACTTAGTCGCAACTCAATTAAGAATATTTTTTATTGTGGCAAGACTGGAAAATAAGCTTTTTAAAAAAAAGTTTATTATTTTATCATTCGTGCCTTATTCAATTACTAAACCTTTAGTGTAGTAAAGAGAAAAATCTATTCTCTATTTATTTTTTACTCGAAAAAGTACCTTTCATGCCGTTTCAATAATGGATAAGATAAGGCTTCAAACCTAAAGAGGCTCACACAAAACAATAAAAAACCAATTATAGTAACACCCACATTGTCAAAAAGAGCAAGAAATGGAATAAAATCATGAGCCAGTGGGGCCTAAGGGACCGCTTCAGCCAGGTTAATGCATAAGTAATGGTCGCGTGCTCGTCTATGGGTAACCTTTTAAGAAAATTTTCTTCTTCGGTTGGACGGGTGTTTTCGACCCGCTGCAATCACATTACGATCTAGATTGTAGGTAGCCTGCTGTAGGGTTATGTTCATATATTTAGTTAGTATTATGCTTAACATACTTAACGGACTGTTCACATAGGATCTCTACTAGGCAACTCCAAGGCAAGTGCAGTTTAAAAACCGAAATAACGTGAGTGCTTACATAATACTTTTTATAACTTTTTGAAGCCCCTGAGGCATATAATCTAGGTAGGATAAAACCAGGTTAGATATCCCAGTAGGATAGGTATTTCAGAAAAACCTTAATATCGCAAATCAAATGAAAGTTTATAAATATATATAAAGCATAATTTATAAGCCCTATAGGTACAGGATTAGTGTAATCCAGCCTTTATCCAGGACGTCTACGAAGCATTGCGTTCCACGTACCGTCGCGCATTCGTTCACGCCGAGACTTCATTTCCTTTGGGTGATGGATGACGGTGTATCTTCAATGAGATTTATAATGGCGTGTCACATTCCGCGAGCGTGATGTGTGCGCCCGCCAAATTGATGCGCGGATCGTGAATGAATGAATGAGTGAATGAGTGAATGAAGGTGAAAATATCATGTTTATGTACTGCGCCGCCCGTGCCTATATTGATGCGCGGAATGTGAGTGATTCAATGAATTAGTGAATTAATTTAATTTTTTTTTTAATAACACTTGCAACCTTCGCACTTTTGTGATCGATTTCGTTTGGATCAGTGTGTGGAATAAATGAATGAGTAGTGACTGTTTTAAATTATTTAAAGTACCTAAGATTAAGGGGAATATAATATTACTTATTAGATCAACTTATTTTTTTTTTAATATCAGGGTAGTAATAATTTTTTTTTTTTGATACACGTTGTCTATTAAGGGGAATCCTCAAATCCGAAAATACCAATATAAATCCAAATACTTTAATGTAGATTTTAAACGTGTTTTAAAATTAACCCTACTAACTTAAAAACACGTATAAAATCTAAATTAAAGTATGAAACCTTTCACTTTTTTTGTACACGAAATCAAAAAACATGGATGAAACGAATAGTGTGAAGAAATTACTATAATACGTTTACTATAATACATTTTGAGAATTTGTCCGAATCATTTTGTATGGAATTCGGATTTGAGGATTGGCCTTAATGCCCTTACAAGGCCGAAACTCGCACGTCCTGGCGAATAACGTTTGTTCTTCAACTTATCAAATAAAGTTTTTCATTCATAAATTGCAATAAGTTCACGTGAAAATACCTATATGATTTTTCAACAAAATTTTCACTCAAAGTGACACAACAATTTATGTCGCAATCGTCTCTACAGTGAAGCTCACCGCAGCCATATTCCGTAAATCAAAACAGCAATCGTAATGCGAGATGAATAACTCACTACATTCAGCGGTTTGCATTTTAATTAATTAAGACGGGGGGAAACCGAGGAAGGGGTGAAGGGGTAAGCGCAACAGTCGGTGTTTACGCACGGAGACACCTAGTGACTTCCCCGACATTCGTTTTCTGTCGTCGGGCTTAGCGGAGCTTTACTCCATTAGGAAAATTAATGTTTTGCATTAATCGCGGTCTAGAAACGCGGCAAAATGCTGCGTCTTCCAGAATAGTGACGCGTAGGAACAATAGCTTGGTTATTATGGGTTTTGTTTTTATAATTAGTACCTACGTTTATAGGAAGTCGATTATGTAATACTGTTACATTTTCGATCATAGACTTTGAATTAATGAATAGTGTCCTGAATTTTTTTGCTCTTCGAACTATTAATTTGAGTGTGATGACAGATTTTACAGATTTACAGACTACTTTGCGGGATAGATTTTTAAAGATTGTTTCAGATCAGATCAGAGGTGTTGTACCTACAATTATTTTAACGAAAAAACCCAAAAACTAAAAACCAAATGTGTCTCTTTTACCTTATCCCCCAGAAAGTATTACAAACACCCGTGTTCAGATTTTAGGTATCACCGCAGTAAAATTTAATTCCGCAACCACTTCCCACTCTTTATGCTTACTTTGCTTACGTTTCTCAAAACCGCAGCGAAATGACTGAGAGCGACAAAGAAACGACATAGAAACGACAAAGAAATGCGAAGAAATCCCGCTCCCACTAAACGCTCTAAAATCAGAACATAATGAACCACGTATCCACATTTGCATTAGAAATGCTCAGTTCCTTGCCGCAGCTACGCTGGTAGCAGTTTTGGTAGGGCCCGTTTTCAAGCGAGAAGCGGATTTGTTCATTGAACTTACCTTTTGAGTTCAGAGTGAGACTCTTTTCAACATATTATGCTGCTTTACAAAATAAATATAATTATTATATAAATTTAGTTTAACAGTTACGAGAAAAGTATTGGTAGAGTCTTGAGTAAAAAAACAGCTGATTCTACAATAAAAAATGCTTGTTCATTCTAATTTTCTTTCAAAAAAGGCTATCCAATAATTTGAATATTTTTTTTTCAATCAAATAGTTTAAATCATTTTAGTAGTTTCAAAGCAAGCTCATCAATGTAATATTGTGTATTTTTGGAAATAAAATATTGTAATGCATCTACCTACAAATCTTCATTCTATTTAGGCCTGAATTTATTACGATTAGACAGAAGTGACGTAAGGTAATGGCAAATACAGTCAATTTTTAATCACCAGAAAAAAAAATACAAATGGTCAGTTGCCGTTAATGACCACAGATATAGCAAAAAATCTTTTTTTATTTGTTACTGGTACTGGAAGTCGTTTTCCTATGGATTTGCATCAGGCGCTACCCTTTATTGATAATAATTTAAGTTTTATTCATCGTTTGACAAACCCGGGTATATAGCTCGAGCCAGCTCGCAAAAGCTTGGCTCGGGCACCGCACTCGCGCCGCTGTCACTCCGCCATTTTGCAGAAATCCATAATTCTGACTGCACAGATACAACGTAGTACCCCGTCTGCATTGCCCATTATTTTTTTTTGGTAATTAAAAATTGGTGGTGTATATCCTAGTTTTCTACCTGCTGCACCGTGCCTTTGCATTATGCCATATCTGTATAATTTCGGCTTTATATTAATGTCCGCTGCATCTCCGACCACACCTTTACCCTCGTCACGTTGGAAAGAAACCACGCCACCTTCAGCGCAAATTGTATCCCGGCAGCGGTACCCCCGCGTTTGTCAAACGAATGAGTCTTTTTACCTTTGCCGTGGCCGTCTGTTCGGTGTGTTCTCGACTTTAGTAAGAGCTCCTACATTGAAAGGTTTCTCAAATGGGGGTTACCGTTGCTTTGTAAATTTTCTTTTGTTAGTAATTATTTTTTTTGACATTTCACACAACGCCATCCAGTCCCAAACTAATGCCTAGATCACACGTACCGTGTACTCGGTACGTATAAACATAGCGCCGAGTGCTCGGCTGAGCGAGTGACGTAAGCTTTCACTGTCTCGGCCTTGTAACATTTTACTCTCTCGGCCGAGTACTCAGTACGTGTGATCTAGGCATAAGTAGAGCTTGACTATGGGAAACTGATATAGGTACCTACTAGAATACCTATATCTTTTTTTTTTGTAAATACATAATGTGCGTCTGTTAATCAGTCAAAATTGGTTTTAACTAAGGGCAATGTGATTTGACTGAAACACATGCATTACCTAGAAAACACCCAGACTCAGGACAAACACCGATGTTCATCACAGGAGTGCTTGTCCTGAAGCGGGAATCGAACTCGTGACACCGGGCGAGTCCAACACACTTAACACTTTTGTCAAAGTTTTTTTTATTAACCTTAGGATAAAAAGTTACCTTTAATCTTTTCAAAACAATATCGAGGTGAATTTCAGCAAAATCAGTTTACTAGTTTTTGCATGATTAAGGAGCAAACATCTATTTATTCTCACAAAAAAACTTTTTGCTGTAGGTACCTAATTATATTATTAGGATTGCAATAAAAAGGGATATGATTTTAATCCACAAGCTGAATTGTATATGAAAATAATAATTACAACGCTGTGTGTGCATAGAATAAATAAACGCATACTTTGCCTTGAGGCCGCGAAAGAAAAAAAAGCGAATGGAGATTTTTCTTTGCCTTTGTAAGAAGACCGCACTGTTCATATTGCTTATAATCACCAGACCGCTTCGTTATTGCTTTTTTATTAACCTTTTTGATTTTATTTTCAAACGTAAAAAATTAGCTAATGGAAAATAAAACACTTACTAAATTATTAAATTTTAGGAGGCCTGTCAATTAATTAATCAGTCAGTACACTGGCAAGGCTCCTTACTGACAACGTACAAGCAAAAACATTGAGCGTAATATACAAATTGTTTTTTTTTTTTTTCAAAAAAAGTTTAAGCGGGCTCTAAAATAAATAATGCGGACAAAAATAAACGCTTATTCGTAACGCAATCAAAGTTGTGAGTATCAGCTATTACGATTTACGCGTCATCTTTTGGTTTCAATTTCATTGATGGGACAGCATCTTCTTCTTCTTATCGTGCCAATAGTTCTTTCGAACCAGTGTGGTGTAAGGATTTCAAGAGCGCCTAAAAGAGGCTCCTTTCATGCACTTGACACAAGTTTTCGAACTTTTTTTAGGTTCTATGACATGCCGGTTTCCTCACGATGTTTTCCTTCACTGTTAAGCACGTGGTTTAAATGTACGCGCACATAGATTTTTTGAACAGAAAAATCCATTGGTGTACGACCACCGGGTTCGAACCCACGACCTTCGGATCGAAAGTCGAGGCACCTCCCACTAGACCAACTCGGCCAATCGGACAGATAAAAAGTAGGTTTAAACTCTGTAGCAGGCGTAAAATTTTGAACATATAAAAACATTTGGGAATTTCTTTGTTATTTTTCCACTTTATCTTACAAACAAACAGAAAACGCAGCGAGCCATTAGAGTAGGTAAAAGCTCTCGTTTGGCGCCAGCTCCGCCAAATTCATTAGAACTCATTCGTTGGTCGCTCTCTCGGCTTTGAATAAAATATGTGGGTTGGATAAAGTGCCACCTTTTATCTATTAAACGCATTTGCTGGGACAAATCTTTGCTATTTACCTGCAAGCGGTTGGTTGACAGCGGTTGAAAGACAGTGGTTGGATGAGAGCGGTTGGATGAACGGCTATGATGGGAAATTGGATGAAATGGGGAAACAATATTTGGAAAATGATAATATTGTTATTGCTAATGCTAAAATATTCGTATAAAAAATACTTGTTATTTCAAACATTGAAATTTTGATTGATTTTATAATTTGGAAAGTGATATTTTAATGCAAAAATAATTGAATTCTTACTTGATATTTTAAAACATTGTAATCTTGATAGATTTTATAATTTGGAAACTGATATTTTAATGCAAATACGTTCTCGATGGAAAACTTTAAAATATTGATAGATTTCGAGAAATTAGCTGACAATAGTTTTGTCTTGAATAAACGAGTAGCGTAGGATACATTTATCAAAACAAAAAAAAACATTGTTGTTACCTATATCATTAAAAGTTGTCTATTTGTAAAAAAATACTTATTATTAACAATTGAGTAGCGGGGTTTTATATATCATCTTAAAAAATACTTAATATGGTTTTAAAATAAACCGATTCTAGAACATCTTCCTCCATATGGGTGCACTAAGGCCCAAAAGCTTTATTTGCACTCCTCCAACCCCACAATGGCTGTCACTGGCTATGATTGTTAAGACTTTGTCCTGTCTTCCCGCGGTATGTTACGGCTTGTTGTGCTTGCTTTTGCTAAAATTTTAAAAATGGAACGGCGAGGAAACGACTAGAATAGCAAAATGGCTATGCACGTAATGAACCAGTGTAGAAGGGTTCCGAGTTATTTTTGTGATATGATTTTAAATAAAAAGTTATCATACGACTTAAAGAAAAAAGAAGAGGTTCTCAATTATTTCTTTAATGTTTTTTACCTCAGAACTTCTTCATTTATCAATCGATTTGATTCTTTTTTATTTAGTTTTCATAGAAATTTAATCAAAATAAGTTTAAATCGAAATAATTTAAGGCAAACAAAATTCGTTAAATAAAAGTTAGAATATCACATTTTGCACTTATACTTTCAAACAATCTAATCGCCAGCAAAACCTCGTATCCAATTATGTAAACATGAAAATTTATTCATTGAATCCAAGATGGATTCAATTTTCGAGCAACAAATTATTTGGAAAACGTGTAATGTTTTGAAGAAATCTAGAAAATGTTTGCTTAAAAAATCTAAAGTAGGTGAGTACCTATTTCATGAATAAAGATTTTATTCACTATTATTTTATTTAAACTTGCAGAGTTTAGACCTTAATTTAGATTAATAAAGGTTCGCGCACATAAATAAGGGCTGCATCTCACCGCATCGCTATAGTGTGCAATAGTTCTTATAAAATGTACGAAAATGATGTACCTGAGAAGATTTTTGTCATGCAATGCAGTGCGGTGCAGCCACCCTAATGTACAAATATGTTGCAGCTACAACTGCTATACATGTAGGTATCTATGGTACTATAACAGATACAGTGTAAAATAATACCCAATCAGATGAAAGCTTCGGAGATATTACATGCGAAATGCTTGCATTATTATGCAGTCTGTGTTTATATTATGGAGATGCAAAGGGAGTGGGGTTTTATTAGCTTGCTTTATAGGGTTCCTTGGTTACATTGTCTATTAGAAAAATGAATATAAAAAGTGTGGGGTAAAAAGCATTCTCAAAAAGGCATGTGTGAAAAAACTTCTTTAACGCTCGTTATCTAAAGGTTTCAAGGTACCGAAAATATTTATTACATTTTTAGTTAACTATTTATAATTATCTTTACACTGTTCCTTTCTTATCCCAATAAACACTGTACAATAAAAGGGTTTAAAATATATAAAACTATGGGTTTCCTAGGTAGGTATATCTGAGTTTTCTTCAAGCTCAAAATAGATAGATAACTAAAGTAGTTAATACCCAAAACTTCATCAAAGTTGCACCAATTCTACCAAGAAATATCCCAAAACCCCGAAAAAGTTTAATACGCCTTTGCAGCCAGGATTAAAAGCGCTTGTTTGGCTTAGTGGAAAGAAGCAGAGGGCGCTGCTTGTACGTAGCTTAGTGAAAGTTACGTAGATCCAAACTACGTGACGTAATTAAGTTTGAGCCCGCCACCATTCGAAGGCTTAGTTTCGTCTACCCGCTTAGGCACAAGTAGGTAAAGAAGTCCATTCTCACTCCCTTCCAGCGGGTTATGAAATAAACTTTGAGGTAGAGTCGACGAATGATTGCATGGATAGCATATTTTGAACTAGAGCAACCTTTACTCTATTAAATCCAAGTAATATTATAAATTTATGCAATATTTTGTGAGCATGGATGGGATAAATGTTTGTTGCACGCCCGATATAATAAAACTATAGGGTCTTTTTCTGATTTTATCTATTGGACAAGATTCAAAGATTTTTATTTATTTTTTCGTTACCTATATGAATAGACTTATTTACAAATACACAAAGAAAACTATTACAAAACGTAAGGCTTAACACTTATTAAATTTCAATTAAACATAACCGAAACGCACTCCCATTTTGCAAGAACATTAACTAAACAACATAATCCCCAATTATAAGCGAAATCCAAGTCAATTACTAAATCATATCTGTAATTTGAAATGTTTGCCTTTGGGAGGTTAACGGTCGATTTAAACTAAGCAGAGGTTAACTATTGGGCAGCCGTGCCGCCCGAGGGACCGGCGACATCGTCTAATGAAGCTGTAGCGGGGAAGGTATCCCTTTGAATGGTATTCCAGTTTATGGTAGAGTCGACATAACAAGCGGTTCGATATTTTCTCTTATATTATTTTTACTTAACTGCGAAGAAAGAGTTGTGCTTTTTGAGTGTATTTATGTGAGTATATTTCTTAGATATGCTCTACAGCCTAAACGGTCGATGGATTTTGACAATCAGATCTTGTTAGATTTATTTAGGTTACATAAGTGCCATAAACTACCTCTAATATCAAAAAATCCAGCAACTGCAAGCGGTCATTTGTATTCCAAATTCATCGAAACGATGGACGGAGTGGATTCTTTTTGATCATAGGAGTCTTTCTTTGCAGTCATGACGCATATTTTATCAGTAGGTAAAATTATGCTTCTAAGTAAAGGCACATACTTAAGGGGTGAATCTACAAACTTTAATTTCCTTCACTTCTGTTTTACTTGAGAACAAGATCATTTTAATAAAGACTGCTACACAAAATATAGAAACAGTAAGAGTACTTTTAAATAAATACGCTAATAGAGACTACATTATATAGATTTATCGGAATGGAAACATTCCTAGTTTACATGTTGTGATACCCTCTTGGTACTGGTTGGTAGAGTAACTTTTGTAGTAAATTTGCCACAATCAAAGTGGTATTACTAAGTGTAACTTTAAATAGACATTGTGCCCCGGGTTTGTTTGTCTACTTCATATTATTCTTACGCTCCGTTGCTTCGCTTACTCAACTTTGATTCTAATTCATGATTTAAGAAACTCGTCTTAATCAACTCATACTTACTGGAGATTGAAGTGGGTAATTTGAAACACCCTGTGAATAGTTAATTATTAATTGGTTTATATTGTACTGAGTAACATATTACTGTAAGGAAAAAATTCTTTGGTACTCAGTATTTTTGTTATTGTTAGCCATTCCAGGCACTTCCCAAAATTTAACGTTAATAAGAAAGCCATAATTTTAAAATTAAATTTCAAGTACTTTCAAGTAAGTAAATTTGTTTTATCAAAATTCACCCCGAGACTCGCATTATGCATTCGTTCTTCTCCTTTCGTGTCAATAGTTCTTTTGAACCAGTGTGGTGGTAGGATTTCAAGTGCACCTCGAAGAGGCTCCTTTTGTGCACTTTCTTTTTTGTACACATATTTTCGAACTTTTTAGATTCTATGACATGCCGGTTTCCTCATGATGTTTTCCTTCACCGTTAAGCACGTGTTTTAACGCACTCATAGATTTTTTGAACAGAACAATCCATTGGTGTACGACCACCGGGTTTGAACCCACGACCTTCGGATCGAAAGTTGTGGCACCTCCCACTCGGGCAACACAGTTACACGCATTCGTTTTCTCCTATACTCTCGGTTTCAGTCCAAGCCAAAAAATTCGGCCATAGTACGTATTATTTCATTATGTTCACACTAGTACCATGCAAACTATTTTGTAACTGTATCGACAAGAGTGCAGGTTCACCAAATTATAAGTGCTCCAACGTACAGTCAAATCGAATTATCTCGCTCCACTTACATAGGACTAAATGCCAGAGGCTATTAATTGGTCCGGAAAGTGGCTTTTTTGCCCTTTTTGATCAGCGGTGGGATGGACAACTATGGGATGAAAGCCCTTCCCTAATTATGTGGCTTTGATATGCGAGTTTCTTGGGTCGGAAGGATCTTGTTTTGCTTTGAGTGTGATTGCCCTTTGGACAAGTGTATTTTGCCCTTTTACGAGTCAAATGTGTGTCCGGAAAGTAAGTAAAATTAATTTTAGTTCGTATCGGTTTATAAAATGATATTTTGAAAGCTGTTTATAATAATCAAGGTTTTACAAAAACATAAGCAACCGACTTCAATTGGACTGTTTTAGTGACCGTAAACACCACTGAAAAGTCACAGAGAAGCAAAATACGCAATTTCATTTACTTCGATGACATTCTCTTTTTCAGTTATATAAAACTAAACTACTGAATCGATTTTCATGAAATTTAAATGGGGCCAATCTGAAAGTATATCCTCATAAACAAAAAAAATATTTTTTTAAATCGGTTCATAACTAACAAAGTTCTGAGGTAACAAACATTAAAAAAAAAGCAAACAAAAAAACTTTCAACCGAATTGATAACTCCCTCAAAAAGGACGGACATTCAAACACTGGATTGCCGTCCACAAAGGACGGTAATAAAAAAATGACTTAGGTTTTTTTTTGCCCAATATGTAATTTAGTTGTCTTATTTTATTTTATATTGTTATTGTGAGATATATTGGACTTGTACTGAAATAAACGACTTTTATTTATCAACAAATTATATCAATATATTTAGTAATAAATCCGCTTAATTTCTAAACAAAGGTTTTAATTAACTTAACTTTAGTTCAACTAAACCAAAGAGTCAAAGAACAGAAAACCAAAGTTTAAAGATGCGACACGTGTTTCGCCTCTACACGAGGCATCATCAGGAGGTGTGGACTCGCCGAAGTTTGAAACGAGAAAAAAGTTAGTGAGAGAGTTTTTCCGTAAAGTGACGCCTGAATCAATCAATTGACTTTTATTTATTTTACAAACAACAAGTTTTGAGGTAAACAAATATTTATTATTATTTGAGGTAAAAATCAACCGATTTGACCTCCTTTTTTTTAAGTCGGTGAAAATAGATTTATTTATTAAAATAGCTATCTATTTTGTGCATAAATGTTTCAAAACAATAAAGTAAACGAGTCTCTTTGACATCGGTATTCGTTAATTATTGAAAATGTATTGGTTTCAGATTGCAAATCATACGATACGACAAATATTTGTGTATCAAATGATGCGATTCTTTTGTAAGCACGATCAGTATCAATTTCGTTAATATATCATGACATTGGTCTGGTTTATTTATATTTTAAACTGTTAGGCTATAATTACAAAATGTAATACCTACCTTCAGCAATGCTTTGATTTATGCCTACCTATCAATATCATCAATATAATTTTATATAGGTACATTTAAAAGGCTTCGTCCTGACTGCCTAACTGACAACGCACAAGCCAAACCACTGAACGTAGAGACTCGAAATTTAGAGGGCATGTTTGTCAAGGAGTGTAGGCGCGTACTATGAAAGGGATTTCGATAATCGCAACGCAAACGTTGTGGGTGTCAGCTTTATATATAAAGCTTTTTTTGTTCTGACTGATTGACTGTTAGGCTAAATAACAACGCACAGGGCAAACCACTGAACGTAGAGACTTTATATTTCGAGAGTATTTTCGTCAAGAACTACACGGGGACTAAGAAAATAATTTTGTTAATTTGCAAGGCAAAAAAATTGCAGGCGTCAGGTAGTGTCTTTATATTAGTCCGTATCGTCCACCAATCTAGAGAATGTACCTAAGTATCTAGTGAGATTATGTATTTATACCATCCTTCTTACTTCTCCATGTTGTATGTACTATCCAGTCTGACAAATTATTTATTTATTAAACATACAGAACGCTAATAACAGAGTTGAAGTAAATTACTGTGTAACACTGTCTTTGGGAAGTGACATATAGATACCATTCGGATTTAACCCATTGCTCGCTTGAACGCAATCTCCGGTTGATATTGCAGTATTAATAGGCCGTCTTGCGGTCAATCCATCTCTGTGATTGGACGGGAGATGTGTCAATCACAACGGCATAATGATTGTGGGTTGAATCCCAAAGTTGATTCTAATGCTCTTCATTTCCCAGGGGTCCATGAAAAAAAAAATGATTTAAATATTCATACATGAGTCCCCAATCCCCCAAAATCATCAATCAATGATATTGGTATACTTGTAATCAAAAATACATGTTATCTTTTAGAAAAGCAAAATACCCAATTTGTTCACTACAACGACTTTTTTTCAGTTATTTTGGTTTTTAAACCAAAGTACTGAACCGATTTTCATGAATTTCTATGGGGCAAATCTGAAAGTGTCCTTTTAAATAAAAACATATATTATCAAATCGGTTTATAAACAAGAAAGTTCTGAGGTAACAAACATAAAAAAAAAAGTATTGAAACCAAATGATAACCTCCTCTTATTTTGAAGTCGGTTGAAAATTAATGAAAAATAAAAAGTTTGCAAAATGCCACTTTTGTATAGGTATTCAAGGGTTACGAAATGAAACGTTGTCTAAATGGGATGTAGCTGACATATGTTAGCGCTATGCATAATTACTATAAAGAAACTCAACGTGATGCAAATTCATGTGTTTCCAGTTATTCTTTGATAATGTCCCTCAAAACCGCAATAGCCTCAATTGTGAAGGTGTTGTCCAAATGGGATGTAGCTTGGTCGACGTATGTTAGCGCTAAGCATTATTATAACAAAACCTCAACGTGATGCAAATTCATGTGTTTCCAGCTATTCTCTGATAATGTCCCTCAAAACCGCAATAGCCTCAATTGTGAAGATGTTGTCCAAATGGGATGTAACTTGGTCGACGTATGTTAGCGCTAAGCATAATTACTATAAAAAACCTCAACGTGATGCAAATTCATGTGTTTCCAGCTATTCTCTAATAATGTCCCTCAAAACCGCAATAGCCTCAATTGCAAAGGCGCGGCGGCAATCAATTAACATGGGCGCACCTCTGTTACACTATATGTTTACCCTGGGTTTTCCCTCATTACTTACTGGCTACGGACACACTTTCTTGTCCAACTTTATTTATGTCCTTTGACGCTGGGAAATAGGTTTATGTACGACGCGGCCGATTTAGCACACAAGTTCCCTGGCACCTTAAAGTTGTGATATGGGATGGAGTCAGTGGAGTGAGAAGTTTTGTTTTGGGAACCTTATTACGAAACACTGGGTTCGGGTATTGGAGATTGGTGTGGTACCGAATCGGTTGTAGTTTTATACATACAGATTTTCATTTTTTTACGAAAAAAACGAGCGTTCCGTTGTTACACTAGTCGCAATATATACCTAACATCTGACATCCCACTATGGTAATAAACAACATTTAAATTTAGAACATTTTGACGTTGGTACCATCCTTCCACGGCCAGCTTCATAATATACACTTCCGTCCTATTTTCACGAAGTTACTCCCTTAATTACAAATGACTGACAGTGATAGTAATATCTTTCATATTACTCATCAATTATGAAATAACTAGATACACAATAGTTAACTGCGATAGTTTTTGAGGACATAATGGTATATTTTTATAAAATCAACTCATATAACTATGAGAATTTGCCATGATTTATAAGATTACGACGTATTTACGGTATTTTTTTCACCATCATTTCCACTTCATATAACTAAAGTACACAATAATCTCCCTTGGCTACCTTTTCCTAATTAGGTGCTCGAAATTCTAACTTGCTAATAAACTTGAAAAAAGGAAATACACCCCGAAATTTAAAATAAACAAACTCTTATTTTCATCAAAGAAAGAACACTGTTGTGTTCAAAGTTGAAAGGCATTTGTTATCTTAAGTTTTGGAAATAAAATTTTTGCTCTCGCCTTAAAATCGCGTGAAAAAATAAGTTGCCGACCCAAGTCAGCAACGTAATTGTTTTAATAATTAGAACGTCATTTGTACAATTAGGAAGTTTTTCTTTGATGTAACTTTTTTAATTAATTTTTTTTCAGTAATATTTCCAAGTGTGCTTAGAGGCGTTAAGTTAGAGTGAACAAACGAATAACAATGCCACTAGGGCATAAATACCGTTTAGCCTAGCAAGCCAGGCATTTTAGCGACGACACATAATGGTCGAGTGGCAAGTGCGTTGGAGTGCTACGCCGAGTCAAGCCGAGTGTCGCAGGTTCGATTATGTCTTCCTTTTATTTGTGACACTATGTAATTTAGCAAAAAATAATCCTTATGATGAAGCCTTTCGATCGGTATTATAAAGCAACAGGTTGATTATTTTTCTCGTGTAACGGGTTCATTCCCGGTTCAACTATGTATTTATTTAAATATCTATGAATGCAGTTTAAATTGTTTTTTAAATTCAAATAATGTATTCTTTCAGTAAAATGTTCCATCTACAATATTCAAGGTGCTCTCCCTCCATGTGGCATATCCGTGGGACGCCCTGTATACAGTTATTTAGATTTAAAAACTAATCTACTCAACCGATTTTGATGAAATTTCTATGGGACCAATATGAGATAAGGTATATCCTCTCAAACCAAAAAAAACTTCCTCCTCCTTTTTTGAAGTTTGTCGAAAAATTATGATGACAGTGAATATCAAAGTGATATTATTGTGATTCTGATTCATAATTCAAACGGAGGTTCAACTGAGAGGTGCTCAGTTAAAATTTAACTTGCAAACGCAAAAAGTAGCCCATCTCACATTTCAATACATTAAAAAAATTCTTAGGAATTTCTCCGGGCACTTTGACCGTGTCTTAGTCAATAAATTCGTCTTATTTAATCAGGCGAGAGCACTTCCAGCGAATAGAGGGAAAATTTACAAGTATCCTAATAAAACTTGGGAATTTCGCAGGCGGGCAAGTTGGTCTACAAACGGCCGAATTATTCAACAAATTCAATATACGAGTGAGCACGATAATACAGCGTTTAGGTATTTTCAAATTGGAGCGGAATGAGAACTGTTTTGAAAAGTTTACATTGAAATTATTCGTTATTTTAGTAACCGCGATTCGTTAGACGGGCGGAGAGAATGGAAATTGTAAGGAAAAAGAGAATGCTTTTTTTTTCTTTTCAACCGACTTCAAAAAAGCAGCTGGTTCTCAAAACGATTGTTTTTTTAAATGTTTGTACCTCAAAACTTTGTTGATTATAAACCGTCTTGAGAAATAAAAATAAAAGAAAGGATATACTTTCAGATTGTTCGCATAAATTTCATGAAACACGGGTTAGTACATTGGGTTTGAAATCAAAATATCTGAAAAAATGACGTCATCCAAGTCAACAAAATTGCATATTTTGCTTGCATGTGACTATTCAGTGGTTATTACGGTAACTAGAACAGTCCCATTGAACTTATAGTATGTTTTTATAAAACCTTGTTTATTATGCGAAATATCTTACTAGGACTCGAGTTCACCAACAGATGGTTAAAAGTCTTAAACAGTTGTTTTGACGATTTTGGTACGAATTTTCATAGATTAAACGTCAAATTTAACGGATGAAGACGCCTTATCTTCCGATTATCTATTGGTGAACACAGACCTTAGCATTTCATTCTAGCGCACACCACACCTAACCAAACTGCGGTGGTTGTCTGTCTGTCATCGTACCCTAGAGCTATACGGTGGACTTAATATCCTATGACCCCCAAGTGGGGTAGAGGGTATCCATAAAGATCTTCCATCGCAATCTGTCTTGAGCATCACGTTTGACTTCGTTCCAGGATTTACTGATGGCTTTGACCTCTGACTCCACCGATCTTCGCCAAGCCCGCTTGGGTTCAAGGTCGGTTCGTCCCAGACTTTACTAAAATGATGTTTTTATATTTAATAAAAAGTTTCTTACCTACAATAAAATGCCTGGGAAGCGAAATGTATCACTTAAAAACCGACTTCAAAAAATGAGGAGGTTCTTAATTCGGTTAGGTAGGTACCTAATTTATTTATTTATGTTTGTTACCTTGTTTACTCAAGACTTCGTCATGTATCTACCAATTTGGAAATTTTACCAGAAAAAAACAGTCTAATTGAAGTTGGTTGTAGTATGTTTTTGTAAAACCTTGATTATATTGCAATATAATTATTATACTTTATTACAGCATAAGCATAGCTAACTACTACAATATATATTACAAAATTTACAAAAGGAAACAATTGGATCACCCATAGACCGTTGCAAACGATCTTTAGGTAGCTCAACTGCTCCAACTCGATACCCGATGGCAGCGTGCCGAGGATACTGGCTGCATTGCCTCTTTGTACCTATTGCAAGGCTTTGGCCTTTGGCCGAGATTTCACGCGTCGCTTCGACCAGACGCTCTGACAAAATTTTGAAAATGCGGAAGGATCTCATTCCCTATGGAACTAGGGTCTCGACCCCAAAGGGCTCAAACATATACGACCTATTGAGACCTACATATTCGCGCCTCTTGAGAAACGATTCTCGTGTTAGTTGGTTATTAGAGTTTAATCTAAAATGTAAGTACAAAAAGCGCAATAAAAAATATATTTATTATTTATATGTTGCAATATACTGGTTCGCCAGTCCCATGAGGTGTCTAGGCACAGTACTCGTCAGCCGACTGTTTGCAGAACCCTCGAGCCGTCAGACGCACGGCGCCCGAGGTGAAATATGCAACGTGTATAGTGACGCTCTCCAGCCTAAAATATTGAGTCGTTATCAGTTGAAATTCTCAGTATACCGAGGCTAGTAAATCGAAATAATTGAAAAAAAACGTCGTTGTAGTGAACTAAATTGCGTATTTTGGAAGTAAACTGTGACTTTTCGGTGCCTACGGTCACTAGAACAGTCCGATTGAAGTCGGTTGTTGTATGTTTCTGTAAAACCTTGATTATTGAATCAAAGTGCGCAGGAACGCACAGGCAAGGTCTCAAAGAAAACGCCTGCAGCGTTATGTATTACTGTAAACATTCAAATAACCTTAGCACCAAATAAGAATAAGATATAGCACAAAAAATATAGGCAGCAAGCCTATAACACAAAAAAATATAGGTATCAAAAATCACATTACACTTATTATGATAATAGGACCCTATTCGAGGTGCACTTAAAATCCGATAAGATAAAGATTATTACGTCATAAACTTTTGCAATTTGAAAGTTTATGACGATGGATGAATGGATGACTGGGTGCTATGCCGAAACCACTGAATTGATTGAATCTTTATTTGCGTATTATACAGGTACATTATTGTGGTCTTACTTTTAATTAGAATCACTGTATCAACTTTTGTCGTGAAAATACTTAAAATTAGAGCTAAATAATTGTTAATAATTCTTACATAAATTGCTAATAAAAATAATTCATTAATAATTAATAGTTTTCTTACATTTAAATTCGTCAATTCGTAAAGAGTAAACTAATTGAGTAGGTTATTTAATATTAGGGGAACTTATAATTAAAATAATCATTTAATGAATAAAAGCATCTATCACGGAGCCAATTATACAACATGACATGTGTTTTAATGAATTGTCTTTTAGGTTTCTAAATTCATTAGGTAATTTATTGTAAATCTTTACTGCCATTGCATAATTGTTTTTTTTTACATAATTGTAATCTATATTGGGATTTGGATATTTATTCAAGCAATGTTTTCGTCAAAATTTTGCCAAAAGTGTCGCTTACGACATATTTTGACTAGGTTCAATCGTCTTCATCTTATCGTGTCACTAGTTCCTTCGAACCAGGTTGGTGAAAATATTTCAAGTGCGTTCGAAGAGGATTCTTTCGTGCACAGGCGTCGATAAATGGAACAAAACTTTGATGGGACAAAACTGCCTCCAATAGAACATAAATCGCTATAAATATGATCTCTATCCGTATAATCTTTCGAAGTATCATGTTACCTAGGTATAAGTACATACTCGTACTTCGCCGACAGACGAACGAAACTCTTGGTACACTTCGGATCAATTTCAGAAGTTTTACTTCGATCTACTATAATAAGGTGTAGATACACTGTTGAAGGAAAGTATTCGTTCAGTTTTAAATTCATTTATTTCACCACAAGCGTACAAAAACACATGAAATTTCAAATACACAGTTTTAGTTAAAATGCTTTACTATGCCTTCGAACACCTTAAAATCTCCTCGACCTAAGAATTGCATTCTGCGCATCTTTGTCACGTGGATCGCCAGTTCAACTTGTTTGTCGCTTATTATACCCGTTAACTAACTAACTAACTGTTAACCTTAAAAAAAAAACGAGCGAGCCTAAGCAACATACATATTTGGAAGGATTATATTTAGGTACCTACTTGCTTAATTTTTCTGAGGTTGGTACCATCTGTCGGCCAACTTCTTTTTACGCTTAGTGTTACACATAGTGTAATGTATCACTTTCGTCCCTTTTCACGGAATCGCTCCCTCTGATTGCTGGAAAACGAGTAAACTTGTCACACATAAACAAAAAAAATATTTTAAGGGCTTGTGTACCCAAACCCTTACTCAAAGCTCAGCCTGTACGGAGCTCAACCATCCACTTTATTAGCAAACTTGGTTGTGAGTAGTCTTTTAGTAATTATATCGGATTATTCATAAGCGACTGAGCTTGGGGCTCGTTTACAATCACGTGGGATGTTTTATTCTACTAATATTATGGCTAGCAGCTTCTGAGAATATGATGATACCTATATATAATGAGGATGGATAGATGCCTAGATCGATGGTTGGCTAAATCTATCCAACCATCTATCTAGTAAATAGATGGAGAAAACACATTGACTACTTTTATACTCGATACCTTTGTTGCAAAATATATCCATAAATATAATAAATTTTACCATTCTGCACATAGTTTGAGTTAAATTATGTACTTATGTATGTTAACTTGAATTCTTAACTTGTCACAATACTTTCATATTTTTTTGCACAGTAAAAAATAACACAAAATAAATTAACAAGACGATGAAAAAACGGATGCAATCTTATCCCTACGTGCCATTTATAAACATATCCCAAATGCTATTTATTTTTGTGTAAATGTGTCTTCTTTAGGCACTAGGCAATGGCCTTACAGTCAGTTTTTTAAGACAAAACAATATTTAAATGAAATTTATTGGCTTTAATAGGCAGACACATAGGTACACGAACAAATTAAGTTACTAAAAACTTACATAAGTAATTCTAAACTAGTTAAGTCCTACACTTTTATAAAGTGCTTTTAGGTGCACTTCATTTCCAAAGTGCCTATGGCAAAAAAGGTATTGAGCAAAACAATATTTACAAAACATTGGAGCAAGGACACAATGTGTTAGTTTTGGTCTCGAAAAGTGTTGCGACTCGACTGGTTATAATTGAAAAATGTCAGGAACACTGACGTCCCGCGGTGCTGCGGGATTAGGGTCCCCTGTCAAAACACCGGCCGGAAAACCATTTGGTTTAAGTAGAAATGAATCTTTTGAATTAATGTTGTTTTTTTTTAGATCAAAGCGGTATGCAAATGAGTTTGGTTCTGTGGTAGACGTGGTATGTTATTATAGAGATTTTTGTCAATTTATTTTTCTTCATTAAAAAGGATTTGGTTTTGGTTGGATTGGATTTGGTTGTTAGGCTTGTCCTATGAGGAAACGGAGGAGCTGTTGGTTCTAAGAATTTAGTTTAGACATACAAATTAGAAACGTATCTACTTCGGTATACACATACACTATCTCGATCCCGCACCATGTTCTAAATTCTACTCCCTGCGCTCCTCTTCATACCCTCTACTTCCTATCTCCTCAATGGCTCATCCTCCTAATTATCGTAAGGCTAATTATAGTATTATAGGAATATTAACAATATATTAGGGCTCTGAATGTTCACGCATATCTAATATTGGTACATACCTAATCGGCCTTAGGGTACCTAGTGGTTTAAAAGAAATAAATAGTTTAATTAATTGTTTTATTTAATTCGAGATATTATTGATTGAATTGAATTTAAAATTAATTTAAGAAGAATTGTAATTAAGTAATGATTTTAATACGAAATAGTAATAAATAGAAATAAGTAGATTAATTAATTGATTTATTTTAGCAAGATATTATTGATTGAATTGAATTGTGAATTGATTTGAACTGAAATTAAAATTAATTATTGAAGAATAGTAATTAAGTCATGTTTCTAAAGATAATATACTAGATACTTCTAGATGTACTTAGACGCACTGTCAAGAATTAAATCGTCATTGATTAGTAATGTATAACATCATATTTATAAAAAAAATGTCCGGTCGTTTTTGTAATACGCCTATTGCTGGTAATCGCACGACTGGTTCCCACGACACAGGCCTAGAGCCTAGTGTGGGGCCATAGTTATATAGACCTTTGTATTAATGTATTATGTGATTAAATAAATAAATGAAATGAAATGATTCATGGTTTCAAAATTATGTAACTACTAAATTACAAGGAGAATACAATGTTGATTTTAAATTCCTCTCTGATTGTGGCTGAACTCTACAATATGTATGATTCGCACATTGAAAGTGTAGACACTATTTACTTAGCACGAATAAAAGTCAATTTTCATCTATACATAATAATAAATTAGTAGACCCCGAATTCCTGTAACATGTGTTTTTTTTTACTGGAAACGTGTTGTATATTTAATATTTTTTTTATTTATGTGTGCCAAGTTTAAATAACATGCCCCAATATTTTTTTTATTGTGACTTGGCTTGTACGTTTGTTTATATGTGCGTCCATCACATTCAAACTACTGAACGGATTTAACTGAAACTTTACAATATCATAGGTACAAAACCTGAAAAGGAGATAGACTATAAAATTACGCTACATCTCTTCAGAGCGCAGATATAGGTATATAAGTTTGGTATTGATTAACTTGCTTAGTACTGACACTTTGCTATTCTGTGACATTTCTTTCGCGGGTGGAACAAAAAACAACATCGCATCGACAATAAAAATCTTCAACGGGTGACAAAGTCGCACGCGGGTTAGCTAGTTAGGTAAGTACTTGATACAAATACTTGAGTGAAAAAGTAAATTACTGTACCACGAATTTTATCCTTATCGTTAGGGCATTCACGTAAATATTTCCTTGAGGGTAAAAATCGTCTTAGAATATGGATGTTAGTATTTAACCTCTGACACCTCTCTTCGTTCATTCAATTACTAATGAGCCAACTTCCTTTGAACAGAAAACAACTAGACCATAGCTTACAAGAATCTCGGCTCTACTTGTAAATTGAAAATTGTTTATACCTACTGTAAAGGCTTTGCAAGGCTTACACTGTTTGAAAGGAAATTGCAGGTCGAGATGGCATGCAATATCCTGAGAGGCTAGAACACAGTTTCTGAAGTACCGGCTTCGTGGATATCAAAGGGTGACTTCTGTTTGTTGGTACTTAGACTTATTTATTAAACAAGTATAATCTAAATTTAAATACTTAATTTAAATAATATTTTTTTTCTGTAAGATATTACAAATAGGTCGTTTACATTTCATTTATATTATATTTTATTCTATAGCTCAAACTTTTAAGGATATTTCTTTAAATAATAGTCTACTAAAAATACGTTTTACATGACAATATATTATAAGTTATAACGCTGGTACAGGATGTCACGGGACTAGATAATAAGACCCATTTTTTCTATGGGATTTGGAAAATATATTTTTGTTATATTGTTAAAATCTTTAGGAAATTCAAAAACGACAATAAAGCGTATTGTTTATTTCAGCTTGTATTGTAGTGCCCACTGCTGGAAAACGGCTTCCCTTTTTTGGTCACTCTTATAAATCTCTCTGTAGTCGGTACTTCATTACTGAAGATCGTGATCACCCATTTTGTATGTGCGGACGGCCTGTCTCCAGCGGTTCCGGTCTTTGGCTGCTGCTTTAACCAACTTAAAGATAATGCGTCATTCCACATTGTAGAATGACGCATTATCTTTAACTTGGTCGGACCATCTAATCGGGGATCTGCCGCGTGATCTTTTCCCCTCTACTTGTCCGACGATGACCAGTTTTTCCAGGTTATCGGCGGCTTGTCTCGCGATGTGGCGGAAGTAGGTTAGGATTCGGCGGTGGCAAATCGTAGAGAGACGATCCTTTATGTTAAGTTGCTTGAGGATTGACACGTTTGTGCGCTTCGCCGTTCTCGGTATTCATAGCATACGCCTCCAGCACCACATCTCGAAAGCGTATAAATACAAAATAATAATAACGATAATATTAAGACCACACTCCAGAATTGACCTGAGTCAAATCGAGTCGATTTTACCCGACTTTACAAAATAAGTTAAAAAATAAATTTTCACTTCAAAAAATCAAAAACTGTCTCAAATAAAAAATCTTACATTTTTCACAAAATAAACAATTTTATTTACAGAGGGCGGGTGTCACTCACAAAAATGCAATCTCAGCGTCAAAGTAATAAACCAACCGAGGCAAAAGCGCCGTGTAATAGTCTCTCTCATTTCTTTATTATTTCCCAAGAGCCTCTTTAACAAGCAATAATTGTTTCAGACGGTTTATAAGGGGCGAATAATGATTTACTGGGTGCCAAAGTACAGTCAGCGCCGAAAATAAAGATACAGTTATTAAGAATAAAAAAAATAATTATAAAGGTCTTAGAATAAGTAAATAAAAATAAACAATGTAAAAAACAGCAGAAAATAAATAAAAGGAAACATTTAAAAAAAGTAGTGAGTTAATAAAGACTATAATTTAATATTACGCACTTCAGCGTGTTTATCTAGTTTAGTACTAGATATTCTATTAAATAGAATGGTCACACATGGATGGTCGAGTGGAAAGTTTATTGAACTGTCACGCCGTTGTCGCTGGTTCAATTCCTGATTCGTGTCAAACATATTTTGTGTGACTATCATCGATGTTTGTTATGAGCCTGGGTGTTTTCTATGTATTCGATCTAATATTATAATGTATTTACAACAAAAAAAACCGTCATCTGGTTCTTAATAGTACAAGATGTGCTTTGTTTGGGGCTAAATACCGTTGTTTATAATTTCCTGAAACATTTATTTATTTTCAAGAAATAGGACGAAAAATCGATAGCACAAGGAAAGACTCCACATCAATCATTCACCAATTTTATATTAAAGACTTGGGCCTGACTGACTGACAATCAACGTACAGGCTAAACCACTAAACGTAGATACTTGAAATTAGGAGAATGTATTCGTCAAGAGCTGAAAGTGTGTACTAAGAAACGAAAGCTAGTGCACTGATTTTGCTGAAACTCAATATTGTACAAGTTGTTGCGTTTCTATTGTTATTTTGAGGGTAGTTTGGTAAATCACCACCTGCCCGAACGTGAAGAGGCTTTTCAGTGCATTGGTAGGAGTCATTGTGACCGGATGCGTGTGGACGTTCTACTCAAAATCCAACAATTTTCCCTCCATTTTTGGCCGTGCCAAATCTGCATCTCAACATTTTGATACTCGTGAAGTGTCGCGGGTTCATAGCCGTGCTGTGTACGTTTTCAAAGACTTTCGAACCTTTCGACTTCTGAAAGGACCTTGCCTGCCACCAAACCAACAAGCCAGGAGCAGCAGTTCAAAGGTAGGTGGTGTTCAATTGCCTTCGGAAATCAGTAGAAACGTTTTCAGCCCTAGACACTCCTAAAATTGAAACGCGAAGACTTCGCCTGATGGTAGGGATAATCACAGGCCACTGTGACCTCAATCATCACCTCTTCAAGATAGGAGCCACAGACATAGATATCTGCAGGGGCTGCCTACTAGACCAGGAAACAGTGGAGCACGTGGTGATCCACTGTCAAGCGACAGAGGAGAGTAGGATCAAGACAGGCTTGCGCAAGTTATTGGACTCCTCTCCACCTAACGTGTCAATAAGCACGCTATTGGAACTGTGCTATCATCAATCCTGTCTCAGGTCCTGCTCCGTTATTTTAAGGAGCTAGGATGCTGGGGCAGGGTTAAGTATATATCGGGGGGCAATGCACAATGCACCTTACAACGGGAAGCCAGTGCAGACCGCTGTACCCCCTTTTTAGAATTAGAATTAGAATTAGCCCTAGACACTGAACTTTCGAAACTCAAAACACATACCTACTCTAAAATCGCCAGCATAATTAATCTCAAGAGGTTTGGTTTAAAAACCACAGATACAACATTTGTACAACAACAAAAGGCGGCTGAGCCGCGGGCATAAATCTAGATACTAATAGTGAAACAAATTAAATAGAGGCATAACATACAAGAGAAATGAGGCTACAAAGCAGCAGTAGAACCATAGAACCATTAATTTCAACAAACGCAGTGGCACCTAGGAAACATTTCCCGGGAGCCCATAATCCTCGGCCGTGCCGCTTCGTCACGTTGCGGCAACAGAGGCGCGATCTTAGCACGCATCGGGCGGAGCGCTGTTTGCTTTGCGATTCAGGGGCTTGTAGGGCGAGATCTACATTTATGACGCCAGCAATCGACGTTTCTCAATATTATGTAAAGCCGTGTTGGCCGAGGAGGTGCATCGACTTTCGATCCGTGAGTTCGAACCCGCACGGAGAAAAAAAAATGAGATAGCAAGACTATATATAGAATATATTTTATTGTACCAATAAATTACTTTTGTTAGCTAGAACTATTGTAATCGTTACTAAATTTCGTTAGCAGGTTTTTTTTTTTAAATTGTTACCTAATTATTCTAGCTGTGACAAATTTCACTATAATTTTAGTAACTACAACGAGATTTTTTTCTCCGTGCGGCCGTACACCACGGGATTTTTATGTCCAAGAAGATCTATGTGTACATCAAAACACGTTCTTAACGGTAAAGGAAAACGAACGAAAGCTTTAGCAAAGAAGATAATTATCATATTTGTACCAGCTTTAGTTGCTTTTTAGAAGCTAAATAACTAAGATTGAGATGACTATAGAACTAACCTAGTGGCTAGTTCTATAGTAACCTAGTGGCTAGTTTTCTAGTTCCATTTTTGCTAACAATTATATTGTTTTTCCGGGAACGACAATTCAAAGCTACATCATTAAGGTATAAGGCAACTCTTGAACCTACTAGTCCTTCAAAAACTGGTGCTAGTTTTGTGTTGTTGGTGCTTTACAGATCTACATATTCGGGCAATCATAACAGGAATATCGAAAAGTACTAAGAAAGATACAAGATATTTATTGGCTGTGAACACAAACGCCTGTTGCTTTAAGACCGATCTGGTAGAGTAGGTACTTATGGAGAGACATCTCAATGTTAAATAGTAAATATATGGTGCTTAGAGTTTTCGTGAAGTTTTAAAAATACTAGCTGATACCTCTCCTCTGGCTTTGGGTACGGTATGAAGATAAAGGAGGCATGTCCTTTTCCAGCACATCAATATCATAAAAGGCTTCGTCTTGACTACGCACAGGCCAAGCCACTGCAAGTAGGTAGAGACTTGAAATTTCGAGGGTATGTTCGTAAAGAAGTGTAGGTATGTACTAAGAAGGGGATTTCGTTAATTCGAAACGAAAACGGAGTTGCAGTTGTTAAAATGTAGATTTTCAGCTGAATCAGTTGAGTTGCTTCGAAGTGATTGTGGGACAAACAAATATATTTCTATTTTTACTCATTCTCATAAATGTTCTATACTCCACGTATGAAACATTTTTGATAGTTATGTTTGTAGGTAAAAAGTTTTTCTTCAAAAGTGACACTTACCTACTTAAAAAAACAAGTATATTTTAGATAATTGATTGATTCCGGCGTTACTTTGCGGAAATCCATAAATATTAACAAATAGTATAAATATATTTAGTAATAAATCCGCTTTATTTCTAAACAACCAACTCTAGTTTAGAACTTTAGTATGTATCATATACAGGGCGTGTCGTAATGAGTGGATAATCCTTCAGGTGCGGGTGCGGGACTTCAAGACTGATCAGAAAATTTAATTATGTACCCAGTAAAAATCCCACAGATTTCGAGTTACTGGACGTTTTCGAAACTTGTTGTTTGTCCATTGTTTTTGCGGCCAAGATTACAAATCTTGGAATTTTCTTAATTTTTTTTTGCTAAAGTATTTCTGGATAACTGTGCTATCGAATGGTATTTCTTGTTTATGTGCCACAGGTACAGTTTTTTTGGCACAGCTGATGCTGTGTCGGTAAAAATTTACTTGGTGGATTAGAGTTTTGTAAACAAAATTCATGTTCTAACAAACTAATTAACTAAAACAAGAAAATGAAACAGATTAGATACCTAAAATACATTTATTACATAAGTTTTATGAGTGTTTTCTACAGAAAGTGCTGTCAGAAACAGAACAGAAAAAATCTGTTAAAAGAGGTTTAGTTTGTACAAGATTTTAGATCAAAACTTTTAAAAAGTTTGATATTCTGTCTTGTTATCCATATACAGGGTACTATAAGGGAGGCATTATGATCAGGATTCCATCTAATGTAGTAGTAGTGGTAGTCGTCTGTGAAGAATTGTTTTGGTCATGGGTAAGCATGATCTCTTCCCATCAGGAGAGCGCTAAGCTCGTCTCGTCACTTATTTAGATAAGAAAGAAGATGCATAGCATGCATTACAGCAAGAGGTAACCATTTTGAGCTCTTTCTGCAGGAAACACTCATAAAACTCATGCAATAAATGTGTTTTAGGTATCTAATTTATTTAATTTTCTTGTTTTAGTAAATTAGTTTGTTAAAACATGAATTTTGTTTACAAAACCCTAATTCACCAAGTAAATTTTTACCGAACTTTTTATACGAAAAAACGACCTTTTTCCGTCTTAACAGAAATCTTCTCGGAATTGGTAGCTGGAAACACCAAGTGCTATACTATTTCGGAAAGCCAATAAAGTAGGCAAGTTTTTCACAAATTGATCACTAGGGTCACCATACATTTTTTTTGCACCACAGGGGATCAAACTTTTGGGAAAAAATGAGCAAAACACATTTTCTTTGCTAAATGATGCTGTACCAAAAAACTGTACCTGTGGCACATAACCAAGAAATACCATTCGATAGCACAGTTATCCAGGAAAACTTAAGCAAAAAAAATTAAGAAAATTCCAAGATTTGTAATCTTGGCAGCAAAAACAATGGACAAAGGTAAAAAAATGGAAGTTTCGAAAACGTCCAGTAACTCGAAATCTGTGGGATTTTTATTGGGTACATAATTTCATTTTCTGATCAGTCCTGAAGTCCCCCACCCGCACCTGAAGGATTATCCACTCATTACGACACACCCTGTATAGTATTATACTAATAATTAATATAAGTAGTGTATGTAATATATATATAATACTATATATGATATATACTAAAGTTCTATACTAGAGTTGGGTTAATTAAAACCTTTGTTTAGAAATTAAGCGGATTTATTACTAAATATATTTATACTATTTGTTAAGTATATTTTACTTTGTTTAGATACCAAAGAGGGTTTATATTTATACTCGGAATAACGATGATGTTAATTATTCCATGCCTTTTAATAAACAAACAAAATCGGTAAATCCCAATGATGTTGAAGCTGTAAAGTCAATAGCAATATCCATCATTTTCATTCGCTTCTCCACTTTGTCAGTGCCGTGTAGATTTTCCGAAACCAATATTCATCATAAAATAACCACTCCAGTACATTTCTATTTCGGCTTTGATTTAATTTTTTATAGCGTTATGAGTTTCTACGTCTGTTGAGTTTTTCCAGCTGGTTTTAGGCTTTGGCAAAGAATAAGTAATATCATGTACACATAGGTGGAGGGAAATTATGATTCAGGATATTTTTCATTTTTTAGTTGCCAATAATCTATCACTTGCTTCTACTGTAGCTTCGTTACTTACGCCCTTGTTGACAAATATTGTCTGTATTTTCATCTTCAAATTTCAGCCTACTCCGTTCAGTTGATTTTGCGTTCTTGGGTGACAATCCCAACAATGAGAAAACATAGGCTAATAAAGAAAATTATAAATTATCAGCCACACGAAATGTTTTGAAATAATATTGCATTGTGTTTTTACGATTAATACCATATTTATTCGTCCCGAGGTATTTTAGGAATATAAAAAATAAAATAATAGAAACAATTTAGAAATTTCGGCCCATATAAAAATAAAATATGCTTTCGTCCCGCATCGTATCATATTCGGCCATGGTCAATACATGTAACAAATAAAATTGAAAGAAATCTAAAATCTTTGTCAAGAAGTGTAAACGCGTACGGAATTGTGTTAATTCGCAACGCAAACAAAGTTATCAGCGGGTATCATCTAGCGTTATTTAAAAGGATTTTCTCTACAAGCAAAATAAAAATTGTCTCAAAAAGTCACAAAACATAACATAAACAGAGAGTCGACAATGTCAAACAATACTCTATTCATACGCTAATCCAATATTCCATGAAAACTACGCACTGATTACTGCATTGTTTTCTGAAATGTGGAAAAGTTTTGTACGAAAAAGAATTGTTGAAGAGATTTCTTTGAATGCAAACGACTGGAGCTTTGAACTTTACTTTTAATTTTTATTATAAAGTCATCTAGTCTTGTGTATCAAAAAGTATTTTTAACCTTGCGGCTAATATTATATTATATTATGCATAAAACTTTTCACTGAATTTAAAAAATATTATTAAAATATTTTTTCGGTGTTATTGTAAGAAAATTCAATTTATACTTTACAAAACTAACACTTATCTTCAGATAATAAAAGTTTACAATAAACTTGAAGAAGTGAAATGGTAAGAAGTAAAATGGCTTCTTCAAGTCTTTAGTATACTTGTATAGGTTTGGCCCAAAAATATATGTTATTTTCTTAAGTACAATTACATTTTTCTCAGGCATCCATCCCCTTAAATT
Source organism: Lobophora halterata (assembly GCA_932526365.1). Lineage (NCBI taxonomy): Eukaryota > Metazoa > Arthropoda > Insecta > Lepidoptera > Geometridae > Lobophora > Lobophora halterata. The sequence continues at coordinate 1,526,890 of OW052007.1, forward strand.
CTAGGTCTCTGAATGAATTGCCCGTATCTTAAGTTTTTACGGCATTCCTGTGTCCCATGTTTTAGAGGGGAGGTTAATTGAATCCACCTTTTACGATATCTCGAACGACCGATAAAAAACTTTAATTCGGTCGTATAAAGTCCATATTCCTTTATTTTTGGAGAGCCACTTGAGATATTTGGGAGATAAGGAACTTTTTTATTTGCCTACATCTTTTGAAGTACAAATTTTGTTGCTTGATGTCTACTAAAGTCTGATTTTGTGCTTTCAAAGGCGATGTCGCAAACAGTCATAAAGTGCTACTCAAAGTAAGAGACTGTTATTTGATACTCATTCGAGAACAAATAGTTTAAACACAAAAAAACGGCTGAGTACCTTATGCACTTTGAGAAATTTTAATGGTTAGTCTCAGGTCCAGAGATTTCACTAGCTTATTACTTACATTACATTACTGATAGTTGTAAATGTAAAGGGTATTTATCGCGCTCACCTTATCTCATTTTGTCCCGACGTATAACTATATAATTATAATAATATGTAGAATAAAATGGAAAAACATTTATCTCGACACAATAATATTGAGTGCAAATAGTAAGCATATTATCTTATAATCTTAAACTTAGACTTTTTCTTAAAAAAATAAACACATGCCTCTAAAAGCCGAACAGGATGTCTCAATATACCTATGTGTAATAATCGCAAAAGCCTACAAAAAAATATTTATTACGTACGTTACTGCTTGGCGGTAGAGTATAGGCATATTCTTAATTGAACTCTATTTTACAAACTAAGTTTATAAGCAATCAATAGTTTGGAACTAGCTGATATGGGCCATCACACCCTGATGCACCATAGTGTGAACTTGTTAAAATTGACAGTGAACTTTGAGAGGAATTTAAGATAGAAGCGACTAGCGAAAGCTGAGTATTTATGCGTATATTCTAGCTAGACCAATAACGGTGTATTATAAATTATTTCGTAAATTTCTTTACGTATATTACGTATTTCATTCCGATCTAAAAAAGACATTAAAGGGACACTCAAACATAATATTTTTTAGCGTTTACAAATTTTCATTATGTAATGAGCAAATTTTTAGGTCTGCATGTTTGTTTAGTTAAGGAAAACCAACAGAACAAACATTTTTTTTTTCAAAAAGAGCCTTCAACGGGCTAGGGTAAAAGGTACCATGTAAATCTTGTTATGGCCAAGCATCTCGCGCGCTGCGCGCCGCTATCTATAGTTATTATGTTTATGTGTTTTATGTTAAACATAATTATCAAAAAAAAACATGCCGTGTGGTTGTAGTAACAAATTTTACCTTGGAGAGGAAAAATCTCCAAAATTGACGACACCGTGGCTTAGTTGGTAGTGACCCTGCCTACGAAGCTTGGTGTTCCAGGTTCGATTCCCGGCCGGGGCAAATATTTGTGACGAACACAAATGTTTGTTCTCGGGTCTTGGATGTTGTGATGTGTTGTATGTGTCCATGCCACCTGCGACACAGGGAATCCTAGTGCAGGGGTGTGAGTGTGTGAATGTTGTTGTTCAATCTTCACAAATGAACAAATATGCGAGCGAGATAGCGCCTAGCGGAATTCTGGGCCTTAATGACCCAAATAAATGAACTTTTTTTAATTATTAATTTATTTTATTTACGTTCCCGCTGTCGCTTTTAACCTGAACCAAACTCATAATTGGTTTCATTTTCAAGTGAACAGGTTCAGTCCAGCGACTGGACTTCCGACTCCTAACTGCAGCTAAAACAGGTGTGAAGTGCCAATAATGAACTCTATCTACTCAGTAATAAGGCGCTAACTCGCCTCTCACGGCGAGCTAATGACCCCTCTAATGAAGTGGTTTCAGTGAAGGATCATTTTTGCAAGGTTTTTCATTATGTAATGAGCAGTATTTGTGGTTATTCGGTGGGAAGTGAACTTTATGCTTGTAATAATAATATGGTGTATATTTTTTTGGTTTTTAGGTTTGCTGCAGTATTATAGGGATGTTACTGACCAATTTTTTTTTTATTTTTCTCAAAGAAAATAAGTATCAGATGATATTAAAGTTTCACCACATTTAACCTGTACAGTAGTATTAATGTGATATGGTTCCATGTAAATTCATCGTTACAAATTTTCGCATCATGATTATGCATTTAATCTCACAATAGCTGACGCGAATTAATAAAATTCCTGTCTTTGTGCGCACCTACACTTCTTGACAAACCCAACATACAAGTTTCAAGGCTCTTTGTTCAGCGGTTTGGCCTGTACGTTTTCTGTCAGTCAGTGGGTCAGTCAGGCCCAAGCCTTTGAAACACATAATTTATTGATGATTATCTTCACGTAAAGCGCGATTGTGATAGATCTTGACCAATTTTTAAGCTAAAGTACTGGCGTTTTGAGTAGACTTTTTACACATTTGAGGAATTAATTTTATTATTTTAATTAATTCTTCTTCTTCTTATCGTGACGAACGTTCTTTCAAACCAGTATGGTGAAAGGATTTCAAGTGCGCCTCGAAGAGACTCCTTTCGTGAACTAATTAATTGTTAATTTTTTTTATGTATATTTTTAGACCTGTAATTACTTTTCATTGCCAATAAAATACAATTGTACTGTTGTTTTGTTTAAAATCACGCGTCTTCAGCACGCTCTTCATGCGATGGTGGTGCGTAGTCTCCCAATTTCTAAGGACTAAAATTTCTCTAACAACTTTCTGAAAACAAACTCACAAACGGACCACATTCAAACCGTTTTTGGATTTTAACAACGGACTCTCTAAGCTTGGAAATCGCTCTTCAATTACCCCACAATGCGCCGGCTAATTGGATTAGAAGTGAGTTTCGCAGGTTCAAATCCCGTCCTTTAAGCCGCTTGAACACTCGAAGTCATGCAGCGGAGATAGTCAAATTAATCTGGAACAGAGCTATGAATTTTGAAATTTCGTAAATTTTCAATGACATTTTAGGACTCTTGTATTTACAGTTACAGTAACGGCACTGTTAAAAGGGTACATGCGATTATTCAAAAGGATATACATGGATGAATAAATGAGATTTTTTTATGCGACCAAAGAAATTATACATTACACTTACAAATTATGGATCGAGTGTAATGAGCGGCCTTATCGCTAATTTATGGATATTTATAGTGTAATGATTTCGCCTACCAAACTTAAGTGAACCCGCAAATCGGCCGCTGACTATATAGCTACCGGATAGCCGACATCCGTCAGTCACCAGTCGCTATAGTCGGCGACCCGTTTGCGGATGCAGTAATGCTCTAATTTCGATTGCCAGCCAGAGCAAACATTTATGTATGTAATCACTAATATTTTGATGTAGATGTAGCGATACAGGGAATCTGAAAGCGAAAGTGTGAGTGTTTTTAATTTTATCAATCACAGCAAAAAAACAATAGAAGCGAAGGAGATTGGAGAAAAAAGTTTGCCCAATTTCTTTTTTTTAGGTTATACATATCAGAACACAAAGAACATTTCGTGAGGCTGCAGTAATAAATTCACCGCTCCACTTATTTGGAGTTTATACTCAATCAACCTTCATAAATGTACATATTATGTGCGAGCGAGATAGCGACGCGCGGGATTCTGGGCCTTAAGCTAAAACAAAGAAAAACGTGAGATTTATTACATGATAACGATGCCTGAACGGGCAACCTTAATAACGAAGTACGTGATAGCCCCAACCAAAACAGCGATCGTAAAAAGTGTTCACGTTAAAATTTTTACTGTGAAATAAAATTTCATTTCCCGAGATAAAATTATATTGCAACATTCTAACACGTTCTGTATTATAAGTTGGGCAATTTTTTAACGGGTAGATGAAGGTAGCTTATGAATAAATAGCTAGTTCACTCAGAGTACAAATAAGCCATATTTTTCAATCGACTTAAAAAGGAGGAGATTATCAATTCGGTTTTTGTTTTTTACCCTAAAACTTTCGTTTATAAACATATATGAAAATGGGTTCGGTACTTTGGTTTTGAAATCAAAATAACAGAATTGCGTATTTCACTTTGACTATTCAGTCGTGTTTACGGTCAACCAACAGTCCAAATTGAAGTAGGTTGTAGTAAGTTTTTGTAAAACCTTGAATAATGCTGCGCTGTCGACTCTTGTTACCTAGGTATTTTATAATTCATCGTTTTAAAAAACTTTCAGGGTGAGTAATTTATTTTTTTAATAATTTAGTTAACAAATATTGTGAAATTGACGTGAAATTAATGTACCTACTGTCAAATTAAGTAAGTAGTAAAATAAAAAAAAAGAATATTTTAAGTATTCTATCAGTTATCTGGTTCTCATAGTACAATCTTGCTTAGTTTGGGCAAAGAATAAATAATATTATGTTTGGGTCTAGACTGCGGCGTTGCGTTGTGTGAATTGTCAAAACATTATTTAATTTTATTTTAAGGGCTCGGGACATAATTTTTTCGGTATTGTAAGAATCATTATCTACTTCACTTTAGTCCATTTCTGAATATAACCGTCGCTCATAACGTGCCATTGAGCCCGGTCTTTGATTATCCACATTTATCCACCATCCACATCTAGTTCGTCGTTTCAGGGGAGGGGTAAATTTATTCGTCTGATGTTATTTAGTTTTTTCATCTCAAAGATTTTCTGCAAAATTGTATGAACCAGCCGTTTCAGTGTTGAGCTATGTATAAAGGGAGGTGTGAGACTGGGCTGCATACGGTAACTTTTAATGGGTTTATGTAACTTTGTAGGTATGAGGCGTGAATCTTGAGTGTTGCAATCTTGTTTTGTACTTAGTTGAAATTTATAATGACTGACTGGAGATATATGATTGTTCTTAATTTGATCTTATTTACCACGTTTTTATGAAGTCATTTTCTTGTTTGTCTGTCTGTTGTTCGCTTCGAGAATCTAGCCAAAGGAGATGTTATTGCAAGGCGTACCCCTCTGCTGGCCATATACCCTTCTTGGCCATTCACGGTAAATAAAACTATACGCCGTGTTTGATAACTGTGTGCATATTTTAAGATGGTGTGCGAGATTATTATAGTATGCGTTTACATGAATAAGCTTTGTTAAGCGCGTGTGCAATGCGTGTTTACCTCGTCCCTCGTCAAAAATGGCAGAAAATATGTTAGCAGATTCTGACGTATAACGTCTCCTTTTGCTGAATTCTCGAAGATTTTTCGTAATCAAATTTTGAGTACTTCCCGATTAGCTATCCGGATGAATGTTTTGTCATCGAAGGTTGTCTGGTTTTCGAAGGTATATCTCATGAAGAGAGAATGAGCAAAATCATAAAAACTTGATTTTTAGATTTCTAACTACATTACTTGAATATTTTAATTTATGATTTCTAGCATTTGCTAGCAGTTTTGTCTGTGTAACCTGAAACCTTTGTCCTTTTTACATCATATGCTATTTCGAATTTTAGGTCTATCGGTTGCAATAGTTTAGGCGTGAGCAACAACATCCATCCATCTATCTTGCAATAAATAATCATTTTTCATAAATATTATTTATACATTTTTATTTAAATTACAGTACACGCTCCCGCATATCGCTTTCAATGCCTCGCTCTAACCTCAAAGGTTTGCTGGAAGAAAACTCTTATAAGGGTTAAGCTCGCCTTTTTACATGTCTTTTCTCTTATGATTTATATTTTAACGTGTTTGTGTGTACAATAAAGAATAAGAATAAGAAGTATTTAAAAATACGTTTGTGTGAAAAATTAATAGTAGGTACTTAGAATACTTATAAAGTATGATTAGCTGTGTACTCAATATTGAAATTATTCCTATTTAATTAACGAACATAAATCTAATCCAGCCAATCAGAGGCTCACTTTACAAACGGCTTCCCTTCAATTAAATTGACCTAGAATCCGCAAGATGCCGATTATTATTAATAAACCAAATGCGGCCAATTATTGACTAGAAATCCATTATAAAGCCAAAGTGACTGATGAATAAATTAGATCTTGTTTGGTTTCCTATTTGAGGGGCCCTCCGAAAATGTCAAGATTTTAAGAAGTATTTGAGCAGGAAACTGACTATTATTTGTCTCAAGGAGGCTTTTTGTGAAATTACTTTCATATATTTATTTTTATGTACACAACATTGATGATACAACGCAATTTAGGCACTTTGATACAAATCTACAATCACAACCGTAGGTACACACAAAAAATAGCAAAATAAGATACACTAAACACACAATAAAAAAGAGAAACACTTACACACATTGATTATAACATAGTTAGTTAATAATGAGGAATAATTAATTTAAAAAATTGGACGACTATAAGTTTTCGAAAGATAAAAAAATAGTGACTTAGGGCCTGAAGCAAGCTATTTCCAGCCGACTTAAAAAAACGGAGGAGCTTCGTAATTTGGTTGTTTAATCAACCGACTTCAAAAAAGGTGAAAGTTCTCAATTTGGTTGAATGTTTTTGTTTTATGTTTGTTACCTCAGGAACTTTGTTGTTTATAAACCGATTTGAAAAATTATTTGAGGGAATAATTTGTTTGAGAGAGTACCTATACTTAAAAATTAATCCCATAGAAATTTCATCAAAATCGGTTCAGTAGTTTAGTTTTAATATCAAAATAACTGAAAAAAATATGTCGTCGCAGTAAACAAAATTGCGAATTTTGCTTCCCTGTGACTTGTCTGTGGTGCCTACAGTTACTGGAACCGTCATCAGTCCGATTGAAAACGGTTTTTGTATGTTTTTGTAAACCTTTTTTTTTAATTTTTTAAAATTCCCTCAATATAAAAGTTAAGAATCTTAGCTTAGACCTCACCCGATTTTGAAATCTTGTTTCAAAATTTACGTTACCTTAGAGTATTGGTAAATCTGCAAGATACACACGACTTTGATCGTGTTTACCTCCAGCTGATCATTAAAACTTTTTTCTATCTCTAACTTTTAACAAGTCGGTGATCGACGAGCAATATTTTTCGTATAACGAGACTGAACGTGGATTCGGAGAGATTTTACCGATAGGATGAAAGTTAGTTGGAGTGAGATTGGAAGCGCATGATTTTGATTTTTTTTCAACCGACTTCCAAAAAGGCGGAGGTTTTTTTTTTATTTGGAATAGGCTAGCATTTGACCACAACCTCACCTGATGGTCAGTGAAGAATATCAGTTCGCTTGTTTGTTTTTTAATTTTTTATGTTTTTTTCCTTAGAAATTTGTTGTTTTTAAAGACCTATTCCTTTCTAATACCAAAAACTAATACCAATGGTATTTGTTTTTTACCCTTATTAATATTCTATTCCCAACGAATACCGCTCATAAACGAATCCCAAAACAAGTTAAACGTAATGAAACACAGTCAGTAGCAAAAATGCTTTTCAATGAATTTTAAGTAGTGTTTATTTTTTCAAAATCAGTATTTTCATACAAATTAGGGTGGTAGGAAAACGTTTGGTTTATTATTATAATAACACAGACAATCAGACATACATTTACGTAATTAAATTACCTAAATTCTTACACACTTAAAAATAAAGTTTGTCCTTACAAAAAATCAAAATGATAATTTTAATTAGTCTCTAAAATACAACAATTGAAGAATATCACAAACGGTCAACGTTTAGTATTATTATTATGAAGTAGGTACTTATTTACTAAAACTTATAATATATAAAAAAAAACAAATTTTATCGTAACTCTACAACAGTAGGTAACAATTTTGGAAAACGTATGAAAAAATAGAAAAACAATTTTAGAATATCAGATAATCAACTTAGTGTATACAATAAGAATCAACTTTCTTACTTGGTAAAAATCATCAAGTTTTTGGCATTACAATCATAGAAATACCAACTTTAATAATAATAAATAATAATCAACTATTTTACCTAGTAAAAATTATCAAATGTTTGGCATATCAATCATAAGTATTTTGTGTACTTGTGTTATAACTAATGATATTTTTTTTTAATTTTACCAAACAGTGTCCAACGATAATTTTTTGTTCAACCAGTTGGTCAGTTACGTATATTTGATTGACTGTATAACTTATTTTTTAACTAATAAAAAAATAATTAACTATAAACAATAATAATTTATGCAAGGACAAAATTATTGTAAGAAAAATAGACCTTGTTTCATTGATATAGCGTTTAAAAAAAATACATTTTAGGAGCTTCGTTTGCACGGTGCTTGACTTTGATTGGTTGCTTCGAATTTAAAAAAAACAATAGGAGCAAACGCACCCTTTCTCGCAGCTAAACATTTTTGCCAAGTGGTTTACTTAAGCTACATCCTCGCCCGCGCCCCTCGCGCTGGTAACAAGCAAGCATTGTTGCTCCGTTAAGAAAAATAATTTTAAGTGATAAAAGCTACGTGACTCTTGTGTGACCTATTGTAGTACGTGTGTCATAAACTTTTCTCCAAAGTGCAAGTTGTCTGATAAAGTTTGGATTTGTTTAACCGAAGTTATAGACAAAACTATTAATTAACAGTTTTGCCTACCGCCGTGATCCCGACCTACGACAACTCGCGCATCGCCTGCGCTCGCGCGCTGCACGGCCCGAGTGACTGAGTCATCACCGCACCATAGCTGTTGATCGCAAGTACACTAGCCGCTATCTCTATACTCGCCAAAATTATGATCTGTTCTGCCTGCCCCAGCGTTATTCTTGAAAAAGAAGAATATATTCGCTGTACGAAACATGATTGTAATAAAATTTACCATCTATTATGCGCTGGCAGAAAAACTCATAGTGAAGGTACCGATACATGGATCTGTGATGAATGTCGCTGTGCAAGTAAGAAAGGAGGCGATAACAGCCATACCCCAGTTGGCGTTTCTAAAACGACCAGAGACCCCAATGTTACATATAGAAAAAAGAAGATACCTATTATAAGAGACCCAGCATTGTCACCAGAGCAGAATAAAAACAACGAGCTCATGCTTGAGGTACGCATCCTAACCACTGAGGTTGCGGCTCTCCGAGATCAACTTTCGGTGGCTGTGGCTAGAGTGGCTTCTTACGAGACCAGATTAGAAAATTATGCTGATAAGATGGACTTGTTAAACAGCCAGCTGAAATCAATAGTTGTAAGTTTGACTGCTTCGAATGCCCCCCCTCCAACACCGCACCTTACAACAAGCCTTACGGCCGAAATGCGCTGTTGCGCGAGCACCGCTATAGTTACCGCGAGTGACGCAGGCCCTGTAATAGCACCGAGACGCATGACGAGCACCACTGCAGCACCCGCACGCGGTACAATAGCACCGGTACGCACCACGAGCACTACTGTAGCACCCGCACACGCCACAATAGCACCGGGACGCACAACGAGCACCACTGTAGCCCCCGCATACGCCACGATAGCACCGGGACGCACCACAAGCACCACTGTAGCACCCGCAAACGCCACAATAGCACCGGGACGCACCACAAGCGCACCTTTAATTTCCGCACACGCCGCAATTCTTACTGCATCTGAGTCTGCCACTACGGGGACACCTGTGTACACTGCAGGCCTAACTGTCGGTCCGGGACGTATCCCAAAAACTACTGCGCCGCCGAATCATGCCGTGAATTCAAGAGTAGCATCGGTGCTTACTACGAGACCATCCATGGTACAGGGGCGGACCACTACCCCTACCGTGGCACGGCAGCAGATACAATCAATGTCCAAGCCTCCAACGCCTAGCCAGAGTCAGGATGAGAACGCCACACCACCGCCGCCGGCTGGGTCTTCGCGTATAGTGGACGTGAGAAACACAGGTAGAGCTCGCCGTCCAATGTCTCTCTGTGGCACAGCCACTTCCTCTGTTACCACACTGAAAGCAGTCGAGTCGCGTAAATTCCTGCATCTTTGGAACATGGAGTCCAGCGCGGAGGAAGTACGCCAATACTTACAACAGCTGTGTCCCGTCGGCACCTGCACTGTGGAGGAACTAACCCCCAAGGGGGACTACAAATCATACAAAATCGGGATCCCATCTACTCTTTTTGATAAATGTCATTCCTCTGAGGTGTGGCCCATCAATGCCAAAATTAAACCATGGTATCAGTATAGGAAGCCTGCAATCATGACGACGTCTAAGGGTGAGATCTCAGGGACCACCCTGGCTCAGCCCTTTCGTGGCGAAGGCACCTCGATGCAGTAATATACGTATCTATTATCAGAATGTTCGCGGGTTGAAGACTAAACTTCGCATGTGGCGCAATAATCTTTCCGTAGTCGATTATGAGCTGGTTGCTGCCACGGAGACTTTTCTGAATAGTACTGTGGAGGATCCAGAGCTCGAGAGCGGTAACTGGAGTATCCTACGCCGAGATAGGAGTACCCCGTGTGGCGGTGTTCTTCTAGCTTCGTGTGCTTCTATTTCAATGCGACGGCGCCGAGACCTCGAGACCGTTGATGGAGAAGACCTATGGGCTAGTTTCATGTGGCACGGTCACTCAATCCATGTCTGCGTTTGCTATATTAAACCTAGCGCTACTGATGCCGATTACATGAAATGGTTTTGTAAAATAGAATCTGTTATTATGAATTTAAAAGGACATGTTATTATTTTAGGAGATATTAATTTAAATAGCGCATCTGTAAACATTTGTAATTATTATTGTTATTTCTTATCTTATTGTAACCTGACCGAAAATAATGTTGTTGTAAATATGCATGGAGGAATGCTTGACGTTGTGTTGGTTCGGGAGGGCGTTGGCATGAAAGAGGTGATAGTCACGGACACTGAGGGCATAGTCCCTACTGACTCATACCATCCAGCCTTAGATGTGGAGTTGAGAATGGAGTCAGCTCGGAACTCTGAATACGTCCAGCCTAGTAACATCAACCCAACACACGATTGGAATTTTAATAAGTGCAACTATGACGATCTGTATCATTTGCTTTCGAATGCTTCATGGGACGAGGTTTTTCAATCGAAAGACTCTTCTGGTGCTACACAAACTTTCTATGACGTAGTTTATGAAGTTTTCGACACCTGTATACCTAAGAAATGCCGCAACAAATCCTTAGACAAACGTTACCCTGTCTGGTTTACCCCGGACATCATAAAAGACATAAAACGCAAACGTAAGTTGCATAGCACATGGAGATGCAATAAATCAAGTGAAAACTACAAAGAGTTTTCTAGCCTCAGAAGCTCCCTCAAGTGTCGAATAGCACAAGCTTATAGTAAATACATGAGCAAAATTGAAAGCGACCTCAAAATCGATCCTCGTAAATTTTGGAACCATGTCACTAGTTTGCGATCAAAGGGAGGGTTCGAACCTGATGTCACCTACAAAAGCGAAACTTACACAGGGGTAGCGGCTGCTCAAGCATTTGCAACCTTTTTCGCTAGTGTCTTCCTAAAAGATGTCCCAAATTTAGATGCCGAGGAAATCAACAGACTCGATACAGGGCCTAATAGTAACTACGTTAATATACTTAGGTTCTCGCTGGAAGATGTGAAGTACGGTATTAAAAAGTTAAAGTCCAGTAGTTCTATAGGGCCAGACAATATACCATCTAGCATTATTAAGCGTCTGAGTAACGTTATGTCTGCCCCACTTTGTCATATCTTTAACATCTGTTTGAGTACTGGGCGGTACCCTCCACAATGGAAAATATCTAGAGTTACTCCCATTCCTAAAAGCTCTCTGAAAAGCGCCGTTGAGGAATACCGACCCATTGCGATACTGTCCTCGCCTGCAAAGGTGTTCGAAAATATTATCCACCGGCGAATATACTCTCAAGTAGAAAAGTACTTAACTAATGCACAGCACGGCTTTCGAGCAAAAAGATCAGTTAACACTAACTTACTGACGCTCGTAGAATACATTTCAGTGCATCTTGATCGAGGCCGCCAAGTGGATGTTCTATATTTTGATTTCCAAAAGGCTTTCGATAAAGTAAATAATAATATTCTTCTTACAAAGCTTAGCGGCATCGGTTTCGCACCAAACCTTCTCAGACTCGTTGCCGATTATATGAGAGATCGTCAACAATATGTTAGACTAGGTATCTACGAATCCGCTCCTTATCATACTCGTTCTGGGGTCAGTCAGGGTTCTATTCTCGGTCCATTGTTCTTTCTCCTGATGGTAAACGACCTACCTACTGTCCTGAAACATGTAGAGTGCCTACTCTACGCTGACGACTTGAAGCTGTATTCTGTAGTAGAGTCGGAAGCAGACTGTGTAGCTATACAGAAAGACATCACAGCAGTACATGAATGGAGTGTTGCCAACAAAATGAACTTCAATATTTCCAAGTGTTATGTAATGAGTTTTGGTAGGAAGCGGAACCTAACGCTAAACGATTACAAGATTGATAACACTACAGTAACTCGAACTATAGCAATGAGAGATCTAGGCGTTACTTTCGACCAAAAGCTCACCTTTCACGGGCACATATCTGCAGTAGCCAAGCAATCGTTCCAGCGCCTAGGCTTTGTGTTGCGGAATGCGCGTGATTTTAAGAACGAGCATGTCATTCGGCTCTTGTACAGTGCACTAGTCCGTACTAAACTGGAAGCAAGCGCTTGCGTTTGGAACCCGCATCAGAGCACTTACAAGCTTCAATTGGAAAAGGTACAAAAAGCTTTCCTTAGGTACCTCTACAAGCACAACTTTGGCTATTACCCATATATGTACCCGACTAAATTCTTGCAAGGTTGCCTCAACTTTAATTCCTTAGAAACCAGAAGAGCAAATGATCAGATCGTCACAGTTTGTAAAATTTTCCGCGGTTTGATCGACGCTCCTGATCTACATAACGAGCTGGCACAATTCTTCACTCCTGACAACTATCGCCGGTTAAGGAAGCATAGGTTGTTCGCTGTGCCCCGCTGCCGCACGGACGCGCGCGCTTACTCGCCCCTGCCCCGCACCCTTGCTGCTCTCAACGCCCTCCTGGCGATCAACCCGGACTGTGATCTGTTTGCGGATGGATGGAAGAAGATTTTATTTATGTGTCTACAGTTTTGCGAGGACGTATAAGAAACTTTAATATTTTAATTTTGAACTTTTAATATTTATTGATTATTTTAATGACTTTTATGTTTTGAATAATGTAATGTTCTGACAAATGTATAATCTTTAATTAGTATAATTGGTGTAAGCCGTTCTAGTTAAAGTAAAATAAATAAATACAAATAAATACAAAATACAAAATACTTGCATCGATGGCTACTTGTAAGTTAAAATGTTGGAATGAAGATAATTCGTAAAGGTTTATTGTATTATGATAGGTTGTATTGTATTATGATCATAATATTAAATAATTAGAAAGTAAATTGTTTCTGTGACTGTACCAAAAGCTATGTTTTGGTATTAGTTGGGAATAGATTTGGTACTTCATTGAAATATTTAAAATTTGGTATTCGTCGGGAATAGAATATTAGTTAGGGTAATAAACAAATACCACTGGTATTAGTTTTTGGTATCGGACGGAAATAGGTCTTTTTAAAGCAAAGTTAAAAAAAAATTGTTTTAAAGGTTTTTAACTCAAAACAACTGGAGAAAAAAGTCGTTGAAGTGAACAAAATTGCGTATATTACTTCTCTGTAACTTTGCAGTGGTGTCTACGGTCACTAGAACAGTCCGATTGCAGTCAGTTTTTGTAAAACCTTGATTATTTCTACAATCATCTCATTTGCTTCACCAATAATTAAAAAAATAACTCCCCACGTTTTGAAGTCTTATTAAATTGAACCACATGTCCGCTAAATTAGGCCGTAAAACATTATGCCAGTGACCAATGCGTATCCATTCTCATATCGCATATTACTCTCGTAATCTCCATTGCTCATTTGAAAGATAAGTTCTGACACAGTTTGTGACTAAATTAAACTGAATTATCACAGGTTTACGGCATGTAATACAATTTAATCGCAGTTTGTTAAGTGGTTCTACGATACGATGGTGACACTACGATATTTCAATCGAATTGCAGATACTGGTATACCTGCAGAAAAAAAATGGAATAGCAAGACCAAAATAGCAAGCTATAATATATTTTCGTGTACAAATAAATAACTTTCGTTAGCTATATAGAACTTATTATATTGTAATCGTTACTAAATTTTGTTAGCAGGAATTAAAATTATATATAAAATTATTCTAATCGTTACTTAAGAGGCTATGTGAAAATTTGGAGTCGCTGCGTTTCATTCTTACTCGGTAACGGTACAGTTTACAAACTTGATGTTAATACAGTGATTACTTGAGAATATAATCTAAATAAATGTAAGACAGAAACACGATTGGTGAAACTTTTCTCGATAGATTATTTTTTTTAAATAGAATCTTTCTTATAATCTGATTTACATCCATCCTCCGAATTTAGAGAATATTTACGGTTTATTTTTATAAGAGTGAGTAATCACATAACTTAGATATATGTAAAAGGTTTTTTTTTTATAAATTCAATACTTTTCAAGCAATACGATGTTTTATCATTTGTCGCTTACGTCCGTTACTTTTGAGCGACAAAAATCTATATCTAACCTCTTCCCTCGGGGTAAGGAATTGTAAGACAGTGATAGCGCAATTAGTCAAATTGCGCTATCACTGTCTCACAATTCGGCAACTGTCATTTCTGACAGTTTCATATATCCTCTTAATTATTCTCGCTGTCACACATTTAAACATAATTTTAGTAACTATAACGAGATTTCTCAGTGTACATTGGCGAGTGTTATGTAGTAGCCTGTCTCATGACTGATTTTTTTTCAACTATCAACAGATTAGTTGAAACAGGCCGTATTAACGTAGACAAACTTATAAGCTACAACTTGAAATCTGTGTAGCAATGTTTTGGTCAAACGTGTGTACATCTACTTACCGAATAGCCTAGCTGATAACGTGATGCAAAGTCATATGTTGCATTATTCTGGTAATGAACGAGCGAGAACTATTTACCAACGAAGGAGTACCTACTCGCTGTACCTACACAAAATTATTAATATATCATTTTTCGTCAAATTTTTTCATCATAAAATTATAGGGCTTTAATCCTAAGGCAGTCCAAGCACTTTTGCAGTTTTATTCCCGAAAGCGATCTGGTAATTATATTTTATAGTGGTCTGAATCCTCGCTATGGGTTTACGAGGGCGTTAAGCAGGTTTTACGGTGAGGGCAGACAAGAATGGGCCAGTGATAAGAGGTTATAGTGTATACCTGGCCTTAGAGTCATAGTATACCTACTCATCGTGGATGTTCATGTGAATTTCATTTCGTGTAATATTTGTAACTCAGTGATTTCATTACCTATATTATTTAAAGTGATACTTCCGGTACAGGGGAAAAAATATACTGTTGGGTTAAAATGTAGGTATATTAATATTGAGGTCACAAAAGTACAGTATACGTAAAATTAAAAATCATCCATCTATTTATCCTAAATAATAATTAAAAATTCATAAACTTTTGCATTCAATAATAAAACTAAGATTAGTAAGAAGTAGTTACTAACATAATAGTTTTAAGTATGACGACATGGATGGTCGAATGGCAAGTGTATTGGGCTGCCACGCCGGTGTCGCGGGTTCAATTCCCGTTTCAGGACAAACATTTGTGTGATGAACATCGGTGTTGTCCTGAGTCTGGTTATTCTCTATTCTTTGTATGAATTTAAAAGTAAAAGTATTTGAGTATTATATCAGTCATATTCTGGTTCCCATAGTACAAGCTCTACTTAATTTTTGGGCTAGATGGCATTGTGTGAAATGTCCCAAAAATATTTATTTACTATTTAAGGAAAGAAAGAAACTGCTCCTTCTTTCCATGGTGTCAGATTTTTCAAGCCGCCCAAAGACTTTTAGTAATAAAATAGCGTTGCAGAACTTTTCTCTTTGATAACTTAAAAGCTTTCTCGAAGATTAACCGAGCGTGTATCTGGCGTTATAAAATGCTCGTGTCCCCATAAAGGATGCCTTCACTACCATCTGGCGTACTCCATGGTATCCAGTTTATTCTTAAGTCCACTTCCTTGTCATGAAAGCCAGTGGCCGGTAAACCTATACAGACGGCTATATCTAAATATTAGGTTAATTTTTGTTTTTGCGAAAGCCGAGACCCATTTGTTCTTATTTTTTTTTTCTAAAACTCACCGAGATATTGTTTTGCTTCGTCGTCCTACCTTTTTCATGGACAACCTACTACTAACCAACTCATCAAAAACTAACCGTTAGTTATTGTTTATGCAAAAGCCGAGACCGTTTATATTTTTTTTTATTCACAAAAAGTAAAAAATTTTTTTTTTTTGAGATATTCTACCAAATTTAAGGGGTAGGTATATTTATTACTTGGTTATTGATTCTGAACAAACTAACTTCAGTATCGTGTCGCTTGGTGCATATAAACAATAATAATAATAATAAATATTTTGGACATTTCACACAACGATATATTATATTAAATATATATATATCGTTATTTATAAGTATATATTAAAGTATTATATTATTATATTAAATATATATATTATATAATATTATATTAAAGTATATACATAGTATTACATACATAGTATATACATACATAGTATATACATACATGGTATATACATAGTATTATATTAAAGGTTACTATGCACTAAGTGACTTTTTATTGCTCGATATAATTCGACTTAAACGCTGAACGTAGAGATTTATTTGAGGACGTGGTGGCCGAGTGGATCAGGCCCTTGCCTTGCGATCTGATAGTCACGGGTTCGAATCCCGGTGGCAGTCATACATAAATGGGCTTTTTCAGTCGAAAGAATCAATGTATGCATCCCACGTTCTCGCAACGGCGAAGGAAAACATCGTGAGGAAATTGGGTTCGCGTGGTGGATTCGCTCATTCATCATTCATTCATTCGCTCTCCTGCCGAGAGTAGGCCTGAGTCCCAGCATTGGGAACATTATAGGCTAATTAAGCTTATGCTATGCTTATGTAGAGATTTAAAATTCAGAGCTTATGTTTGTTAAGACGTGTGAGCATGTACTAAGAAAGGAATTTTGTTAATAGTAATAAATTCGCAATGCAAACGAAGTTGTGGGTGTTTGCTAGTGTTGTTCATAAAGTTACAATGTCATGAACTTTAAGCTGAACCTTTCAACAAAATATTACAGTTCTGTCGCAGTTCTAAGTTATTGTATTTGAGGCAGACAGCTGTCTCCATATATTATTATGAAGGAGCAGTTTTGTAAACTCACTCTTGAAGTCTGAAAAGTGACTCTTGAAGTCAGAGTCAAACGTGGGATGCATACATAGATTATTTCACCGAAAAAACCCATTTACGCATGACTGCCACCGGGATTCGAACCCGCGCCTCATCCACTCAGCCACCACGTCCTCAACTTTTACAAGTTTAAACGTTGTAAGAGGGGGACCAATCAATCGTTCTAGCTTATCTTTACTTAACTATCTATTTATAGATACAATAACTTTTAGCCCTCGTCATAGCTATTTTAAACCAAATTGGCATGTGTCAAACGCCACTGACAGAGGTTGGAAAAATCGGTCAACCAGCGTCAAATTATTGACGTACCCTATTCGATTTGGTGCAAATAATATATTTCGATGTTATATTTATATAATAATGTTGCAGTTCTGTTAATGCAATTTTAGGTTTAATCTGTAAGTTTATGATTTATATGAATACCTATATAAATTCTAATTCTAAATTATATTTTACAAAATATTGTGTTTTGAGATTCACACAACGCCATCTAGCACAAAACTAAGTAAGCTTGTATTATAGGAATCAGATAACTGATAGAATACTTATACACTTTTTTTGTAAATACATATCTACCTATACGTAGAATACATAGAAAACACCCAGACACAGGACTAAAACCGTTGTTCATTACACAAATATTTGTATTAAGCGGGAATCGAACCCCAAATACCAGCCCAATACACTTGCCATTCGACCATCCGTGTCGTCAAAAATAACTTTGAATCATCCCCTAAATCAGAAAATTGTCAGCCAATATCGATTTAGTTCGAGTAGCAAAGAGATTATGAATTATTCAAATCGACTCAATTATAAACAGGTCCAGAATCTGAGACTCGATCGCAACCTTCTTTGAACTCGGCCAATTTACTTATTTCACAATTTGTTGACTTTGACAAATTTCGTTTGAAAACTTTGTATCCACTGAGCAATTTTCAAAAACGTGATAAAAAATGTATGGTTGCAAAATTAGTAAACAAAAAAAGAGTTTCTCTAGAGGTTTCAAGACCTATCTTGCTTGTTAGTGACTGACTTATTGACAAACTGACAGAAAGCGCATTAGCCAATCCACTGTACGTAGAGACTCAAAATTACAAGAGTGTTAGGTTAGAAGAGTTAATTGGCAACCCAAACGAAGTTGTGTCAACTGGTCAATATAGGTACAGACAGCGTCATATATAAGTATCCCCCTTGCACAAGACACCCAGCTATAAATCCTTTCAAAAAAATTTTATTCTTGAAAATATTTTTAGGATTACATACTGTTACACAAATATAATCTATTTTTTAACGACAAAACTTCTCCATTCGCCGCGACGGTGATTTAAAGGGATTTGAAGCTGAGTATTATAATGCAAGGGGGATACTTATCTATGACGCTGTCTGTACATATGTATATAAAGGGTTTGGACCTGACTGACTGACTGACAGACAACGTACAGGCCAAACCGTTAAAGTACTAATTAAAGGTAATTAAAGGTATTTTCTTAATCCGCAACGCACAGGAAGTTGCAGGCGTAAACGTTTTTCTATAGAACACCTAGACAGACAGTATCAAACCAAAGTGGATGCGGAATACAGGACAGAAAATTTTCAGACACCCCGTCAATACAAATGAATAACTCTATTTATCAAATAATGTTTCTTAGATTTTACGATGTAGTTTTATTAATGTAGTATATGTGGCTCCCATTTTTTGTCACATTTCCAATGTAGGTACCTACTACATTGTAATTCTTTACTTTAATACTTCTGTGGTATTAAATAAATGATTACGGGCGTTCATTCCTGTCTCTCTACCTACCTAGACATCGCATAAAAATGTCATGCAAGTCAAAGCAAAATTGACCCTTCTGGTAAAGTGGTAAACAATAGTGCTAATTATCCAACGCAGATTCATCTCACGTACGACGGCAGGTGACCTGACCACCCCGCGCCGTCTTGAATTCTGATGGAGATTGATATTAGGGTCGTGGCAGTGCTTATGGAACGTACACTGAATAAACATTTTACCGTTTGATTATCTCGTAAAAAACAGTCTATAAATTATGGATGATTATGGTAAGAAAATGGAATATTTGAGTTGCTAAATGAAAGAATAATTTTAACCCTTTACTGCCAGACAAGGTCAATTTCGTCTGGTGTCAATGTCAACTTTGATTAAGGTTATAAAAAATAAAATTGTTTAGAGATTTTGCGCTTAAATTGCAGCTGTTTTATTCAAGTTTAATTAATCTTAAGTGTGACCTGACACTAAAATGTTCAGTTTTGATACAGCATTTTCAATAAAATACATTTCTCTTCCTTGTTAATTTCCCACAAATCCTTACAAAATAAAACCGCCCGTAAAAGCCCCGTTATCCTCGTATATATTAATATTGGCAAACGACAAGTTGACAACCTTCCAAAAAATATATATCGTTTGTTTTCGTTCTCCACTCGAACGCTACGCAAACAAACCTGCCTGCTCGGTTGAAGGTGGAATAGGGGTTATCCAACTAAACGGATTCCACAGCCTGATGAATGAATCACCCTTTTTTCCCTCTATTATATTTCGTCTATAAATAACCGGACAGATAAAACAAAGGTTTGCCGGTCCGGCAGCGTAAATAAAGCGTTATCAGTATCAAAATGAGCCTCGAAAGCACGCGAGGGGTCGGCGAGACCGCACGTCAAATGGACGAAGACACGATGATTTATTTAAAGTAACTCTGAGATCCCTTTATCTGCCACCTCACGTTATCTTATTGCGTGTTTCCTAAATAATTAATGCAATATAGGGCATCGATTGTGAGGTGACGGGCAGGAGCGGGGCGGGCGCGGGGTGTGGGGGTGCGCGCGACGCACGCACGCGATTGGCTGTCATGGCTGCGTGAGTGCGTACCTCCCCGCGTGCGTACGGTCCGCTCCGCTCAGTCAGTCGACGTCCGAACGCCGTGCTGCTCGGTCGTATCGCGTTGATTCCTAAGTGTAATACGATCGCTACGGCTGCGTTACTACGCTGCTTCTTATCAGTATACTCAGTTTGAAGTTTCTTTATCAACCTGAGAATAATAATAACAGTCCATATGGTTCATCTAGTAGATATTTTGCGTTCTGCGAACGTCGAATACCCACCACCACCTATTATTGTAAGTAAACTGGAAAATAACTTTTTATTATCATCAAATAAAAAAAAACTGTCATATTGTTTTTTTTTTATAAAAATAATATTATTTAATTGCATTTATAAATTATTGCATTAACGCTTTATGACTTTTAACAACACAGTCATGTGTTTACTGTTTGTTTTGCTAGTGCCATTGTTACGCGACTGCTTTTTACCCACACTGCTTGACAAAGTTAAGTTATAACTTCTGCTTTATTACTTTTGCCTTTACATTTTCAGTTTTTAATTGTGTAGTTTATGTTATGTTATGTTTTGTATTGTGTATGTTATTACTATTATACGATTATTTTGTTATTGAATAAATATATATTTTTCATTTTGAAAGTTATTTTGTTTTATTTTAAATGACAATAGGTTTTCCCAGGCCTTACCTTATGTTTTATCTTACGGCCAATTTCAAAGCCTGATATTATTAGAAGGTTTCACAAGATATGTCATGATAAGCAAGCTTTGCAAGAAAAGTACGAGCTCAAATGGTTATGCAAAGCTTATTTTCTTTCAGTCCAGTTAAGAAACCTGTTTCGCTTTTTTTTCACATTTTAGTAGGTAAAATGTTTTTTCAGAAAGTCACCTTAAGTAATACAAGAAACATTTTCTCTACGGTTTTAATTTTAATCTTCGCATTATTTTTTGAACATATTGATAGCGAATTAATTAATTATAACTATTAATATAACCGTTTTAGCTAAAGTACCAAATGAAATGGATTAGACCTCATAAAATTATTTCTTATAGTTCTTCAAATTCCAACAAAAAGTAAAAAAAAAAACAAAGGTTTTAAGATATAAATACATACGTATTTGATAATCTGAAAAACCTATCAACCTACTTCTCAGATCGTTACAAACAACCTTACCCATTCTTTATAGACCACCACATCCCGTTATGGATTCCAAAACTGTCCTATCCCATATAAGTAGAACATAAAAAGTTTTATCATGGCCCTCCGTAAGGCCCAAACTTGTAAAAGAATATTCTTTCCTCGGCCCATTACCTTCTTGGTTACGTCAGTTGTCGGGTAAGCTACATTTTTTACACAGCTTTGGGCTAACTGTTTGTCCGGTATTATAATAATTTGTGGACACGATAGCAATATTTTCAGAGGAATAATCAGTTTTCAAAGTTTTGTTATTAGAGATCTCAATTTGTTTAAGAAAACTTTCTTAGTCGTGTGGCATTGTGAGGTTAACACTGTAAAAATACTTCATTTGCTGATCTCCAATCAAAATTTAATTATATTTTTATAGCAACAAAATTATATATTGTTTTTTTTTTTATACGAAAAATAGATGTTTAATAAAGAATATGAGGCTCAAACGTTTGTTACGTGTGTGTAAGGGGATAGCAATCTGTAACCTAATTATTATTTTACATTGTATTATCTATAATTGTTCCAAGTTCTAAGAACAAAATAAGAAAATGAAAATCACAAGTAATAAAAATTGTACCAATATTTAATTTGGTCAAAATAAAAACATTAGGAAAGATTCAATCTGAAAAAGTTAACAAGATTCGACATAAAAGCTGTTAGACTTTTGAAAGTGATACTATAAAGCGTGCTCAAAGAAATAATGTTGAAATTGAGTGCCTCTTGACCTTAAGAAGCTATTCTATTAAATTACCTTCTTTAAGAATTCTGTTTAAGTTTCGGGATTGGATAACGGAATCTTAATTTATGATCGGTTTTACTTTGCAACAAAAGCACATAATTTTGGAAGTTTCGATGGACTTCGATTTTTGAATTTTAAATTCTATATACGTCTCTGGTTTACTAATCTAAATGTTTGCCATTTAACGAAATATTTTTTGAGCTTTTCATAAATATTATGATACATGTTTAATGATATTTTACTGGAAACATTATATATTTTATCATTTATGTCAATTAGGATTGATTAATTTAAAACTCTTATATACCGATTGTATATTTTGAAGACTTTTTTTTTATTAAGGAAGACCAAAGAAAAGATGGACTGTGTGTATGAACAAAGCAGGCGTGAGTACAGAGATGACGGTTGATAGAGACAAATGGAAGAAGAAGACGTATTGTGCCGACCCCGCCTAAGTGTGGGATAAGGGCAGGGAGATGATGATCTACCGATTGTAAATGTGACACTACCTAAGTGAACTTATTTTTGGTGCAGTTTTAAAATAACACAAATAATCAGCGTCACTAAATCCTTCATTAAAATATTTTTAATTAAATTTTCAATCTAGATTACCAACTGTCAGTGTCAGTTGAAATTAACGAGCGTTCATTAATGAAATAGGCCTTTATTTTTCTGTTTGTCTCGTCCGAAAATGCCATCCAATTTATTTAAATTTGTTGTTGGCTCTGTTGCTTGGTAACGGTGACATTGGATATAGTGCTTTTGACCATCCACTGGCAGTCAATGGGTTAAGTGTTTATTTATAGTGACAAGTTTGACAGCTCAAACTGCGGCCAGCGCTGCTGCTTTGAAAAAAAAAATATTAATAAGGAAGGGGGAGTAGGTACTGTTACCGGTTCTTCATTTGATTTTGTAATTTTACAAAATAATAACAGATCATAATCATATTACCGATATGATATTAAATTTCAAATAATTTAATACGGCAAGAACGTATGTTTCGAAATCAATTAGAAGTTATTTTTGTAAATTTATATCAACTATGACAAGAATATTGTTGTTAAAACATCTTATCCATTTCCGAACACAAAAACACTTATACATATCCGTGAATTATAAATAAAGGCAATCTTACTGGTACTTAATGTTAAAAAAAAACTAGACTTCCTTACGTCACCATAGTAGTTATTTAAACATGACAACGGACTTACCCATTTAATGGCATACGTTATAGCTATTTTTAAAAGTCGATTACAACGAAAACGGTTTGAAAGCACGCTGCATAATAAAGATGGTATCGTTCTTGTCATTACTTAACTGAACCCTAAATTATGCGCTGGACAATAGCCGCCGCCATTTCCATTGATTAGTTTGTACTTTTGATGACGTAATACCAGTCGAAAGTTGCTTCCTATTACATTTTTTTTTTATTTTGGAATAGACAACCGTTTAACCTGACCTGGTTGATGTTTTTAATTTTGTACACTCTAAAAAAAGATTGTAATTTCTTTAGAAATGTTAGTTAATTATTTACAATAAATAAAAAATTTCAAGGGCGGTCTTATTGCTAGACAGAATTCTCTACCCACATACATGGGCAGTTTAGCGAAGAACTGAATTGAATGTATGTTAAAAACACGACGAATTTTGTACACTCTAAAAAAAGATTGTAATTTCTTTAGAAATGTTAGTTATTTATTTACAATAAATAAAAAATTTCAAGGGCGGTCTTATTGCTAGACAGAATTCTCTACCCACATACATGGGCAGTTTAGCGAAGAACTGAATTGAATGTATGTTAAAAACACGCCAAAAAAAGCTGGTTAAATTTCAAAAAAGAGATTAACAGAGCTAGACAAATATTAGAGGTCAAAATTCCTAGGCATTTTCATTGTTAATAAAACTCCATCGTAAAAAGTTACAAAAATTATATGAAAATGTAATTTTTGTAACTTTCTTTTTTTTTATTTTGAAAGGGACACCCCTTCAAAATAAAACATCTATCAACATATATCTGTTTTTTTTCATCTTGCTTATATCTTGCTTAATTTACTGTGAATCTTGCTGTTCTATAGTAACACCAGTGTTAATCTATGCGAGGCACTTAGTTATTTATGGTAGTTTTATAAAATTAGGGCAATGGGTCATTCAAATTAATTATCCGATATGAAAAAATAGTTACAAGTTCAAGAACAGTTTTTAAATAGATTTTTGGATTGTGAAGATACGAGACCTGACCTTAAAATTTCAGTACCAAATAAACAAATTAATAAAACAAAAAGTTCTAAACTTAAAAATATTAATTGGTATTTAAAAAAACAAATCCAAGTTTTTCTGGAATTGTAACAAAAATAAGATGTTTATATTTTTTCTGAACTATCCAAAGCATTATTAGGCGTTGTCCTAATAGAACGCGATCACGCGACCATCGCAAGTTCGCGCGACCGACGTTCAACAACTTGCGATGTTCGCGTGATCGCGTTCTATTAGGACAACGCCTAATAATGCTTTGGATAGTTCAGAAAAAATATAAACATCTTATTTTTGTTACAATTCCAGAAAAACTTGGATTTGTTTTTTTAAATACCAATTAATATTTTTAAGTTTAGAACTTTTTGTTTTATTAATTTGTTTATTTGGTACTGAAATTTTAAAATCGTAACGCATAAGAAACACTGATTCACGAGACTGGTGGATAATGTCCAAAGTCCAGAAGGCGTAGAATGAATAGGGCGAGACCTTTTCCCAGCAGTTGGAAGAGACAGGTTAATAAAATAAACAGTTACTACACTAATTCAAATAAATTAAAATAGAGAACTGCATTCCCGCCGTTGGATTTCAAAGAACTAGTTCCTTCAAATAAATTGGAAAAACATAGTTTCCACTCATTACTTCCGACGTTTTCCAATACGTTTCTGTCCATTACTTTTTCTCTGCCTCACAGCTCATTGGTCAAAGCCTTCTTGCAGTAGGCTTCAAAGAAAAACGATATATTTGTATATAACGGCTCCGCCCATTGCAGTATACAGTCGTCCCTTTCTACCGCCGTTTTACTTGCTAATTTCAGAAATATTTCTGAAATTTATGTTTTTCTACCGTTGGAAGGCGTCCCCTGCAGGATGTCGTCGGGTTCCAACACAGTGTCAGGTATTCTACCGCAAAGCAGTAATGTGTAAGCATTACTGTATTCCAATTTGAAGAGCACTGTGGCTAATGAAATTACTGGGCTTTCGAGAATGATCATCAAAATATATAAATGTCGACAAGCGCTTTAGCAGTGTTGCACTGGCCTTTGTTAATCAAAGTCCTGTGTAGGATTGTTCTGGTTATGAGCAGGCGTGATCTCTTACCATCAGGAGAGCGCTTAGTTTGTCTCGTCCTATGTTTACAAACAATCTTAAAGAAATACATTGTTATGTAATTTAGTGAAATTTTGTCGTATTTTTTGGTGTCAGCTAGTGGTTTGCTATGTGTGTCTGTATTTCACCAATATTTATGGTTAATTTTACATTCTATGCATCTTAACTAGTTTTAAGCTCATGAAAACAGTTTAGTTTTAAGGTTTTAGAAGGTATATAGTGTAAACCAACCTATTATTGACACCAAGCCTATTATTGGCACCCTAGAGTTATTTAGAAAAAACAAGGAAATTGTAGATTATTCAATTTCAGTATGCTTTTAAAAGTAATAAAAGTATACTGTAATTGAATAATCTACAATTTCCTTGTTTTTTCTTATTAAACTCTAGGGTGCCAATAATAGGCTGGGTGCCAATAATAGGTTGGTTTACCCTAAGTATATTATTGAGGTCGTATATATTTGGATAAAGTGAGTTAGAGCTCGACTCTAGTCCATATCTGAAGAAATAAATCCCTTAGTAAATAAATGAATAAGTATCTAAAATTAGTAAGAGCTCAATTTTATTATTATGTAAGAAAATCATTTCCATTTAAAACCTTTGGTAGACATAATTTTTTTAATAATAATACGTGTTATTGATATCCCAATTCTAACTAAACATCTAGAGAAAAAAAAGCTTTTAAGTAACCCTACAAAAAATAATTTAAAGTTCTTTTTAGATTTTAATTATGAATTTTTGAAAAAAAAAACAATGTTCCTTATATGTTTATATACATTTAATTACTTACCTGTAATCGTACTTGTGAAGTTGAGTAAAAAGAGCTATTGTGACCTGTTCAAGCTGCAACTTACAAGAATGTCTCCAACTTGCAACAACTAAACCAGTCACTAACTTGAGAACTAACTTAACTGGAACCACAAGTTCATTTGTACTGAACTTGTAATTATGCCGTTTTCTGAAAATTAAGTTGTAACCTTTGACAAACTATACAAATATTTACAAAGAAAGCAGTTATAAATCAAAGTTATTTTAATTTTGTGACATCACGTTAAATAATTACAATATACAAAAATAAGAAAACAATAATTATTTTTATTATAGCAAAAGCTAACTACTACAATTTATCTATACACCGCAAATTTTTAATCACCAGATTTTTTTTTTAAAAATGATCAGTTGCCGTTGCTGAACATAATATTATTACGGCAAAAAAACTTGAAAAAATTAATCGAGTCAGTCGCAATGCGTGAAAATTATTTTGCCCTGAAACGTCATAAAACGCCTTAAATTTTAAAAATAAGTGCGTAAGGTGAGTAATTTTTAAATGTTAGTTTAATGTGAATTTTCATTTACTAGTAGAGTTTTTTTTGAGATAGTAGTAGCTGGAACATATCTGTGATTCCGTAGACTGACGAAATCCAGCGTGTGTTATAATATAAGCGGGCAGAATATGTGGTTTTAAATATGAAAATCAAAACCCATTCAACCCATTCCACTTGAGTTCAATTTGAATTTCCAAAATCTAATTTGTAACCATATTGCTTCAAACGTTCAAATCCGTTTCCTCTCGTCCGATTCACGCCTTACAAAACAGAAACATACGGAACCACAGCGGCCGCGAATATTCGAGGCATTGCGGTCGCTCCGTTTAGTTTACATGCGAGCGACATGCAACGTGCGGAGCTCGGACTAAACACTCTCTGGAGACAAGCAAACAGACGAAGCTACAATTTGAGCACGCGAATTTTAATGTAAAATAATATAATTGAATTTCTAGGGAATTAAATTTACATTTTACTTGTTATAGTAACGCAATATTTTGTATAATAGTATCTGCATTCATTGTGATAAATATCATAATAAACAAAAGTTAGATTATACCTACTACGTCGAAGCAAACGACGACCTAGATAGTTTTGCAAGTCCTTCGGATTTTTTTCCGAGTTATTAAAAAAAACATTTTGTTAAAAAAACTGTTTTGGATTTTAGAGAACTATGATTTAAAATGTCTGTAATTCTGTAATTCTTTATTGTACACAAAAAACGATATCGTATAAAATATTTAAAAGAAAATACATGTACAAAGGCGAGCTTAACCCTAACAAGAGTTTTCTTCCAGCAAACCTTAGAGGATAGAGAGAGGCTATGGTAAATGTCTAAGGGTAAAGGAGTAGGAAAGGTAAAAGGTGCCTTCCCTACTCCTTAGCCAAGCTGTTAGACAACGGTTTTTTTATTACTTAGACCTTACCATTATATTATAGATATTAGCAGTCTTAAAATGTAGAGTCCAGTGGTTGACTCCTCAACGGCTTATATGCAGCTTACATGACATGTATGTGGTGTGGTATGAATAGATATGTTCTAGTTTTGATGAAAGGACTTAACTGAATTGCAAGCTGGAAATTTTAACTGTAAGCCGCTTTGGTCTAGTTACGACATGAAAGTAGTGGTAAATATTATGAATGGAATAATAATTACCACCACTAACAACACATTAAAAAATCATTTGTAATGTTTTAATAATGATTTTTTAATAATGATTTTAAGTAATTAATTAATGTTTTTATATGGATCTACATTTAAAGTTGTCCGATAAATATTTTGATTTGATTTGATTTGATAATGATGATTAAATTTAATGGGGAGAAGTTAAAGCAGCTATCAATATTTTTATCAACCGACTTCAAAAAAGGTGCAGGTTCTCAATTCGGTTGAATGTTTTTTTTTAATGTTACCTCAGAACTTTGATGTTTATAAACCGATTTGAAAAAATTTTTTTTTGTTTGAGAGGTTATACTTTTAAATTGGTTCCAATGATTTTTTATCAAAATTGGTTTAGTATTTTAATATTCAAATCAAAATAACTGCAAAAAAGTAGATGAAGTGAACAAAATTGCGTATTTTGCTTCTTTGAGACTTTTCAGTGGTGCCTACGGTCACTGGAACAGTCCGATTGAAGTCGGTTTTTGTATGTTTTTGTAAAATCTTGATTAATGAAAAATATAATGATGCGCTCTCCTGGTAGTAAACGATTTGAATTGAATCCTGGTTGTCTGTCTGTCAGTCAGTCAATCGGGTCCAAATGTTTTACTATTTTTTTTTTTCAATAAATGTACAGACAGCGTCAGAGATAAGTATCCCCTTTGCACAAGACACCCAGCTATAAATACTTTCAAAAAATTGTAATACTTAATAATATCTTTAAGCTTACATACGGTTATACAAATATAATCTATTTTTTAAAGGCTAAACTTCTCAATTCGCCGCGACGGTGATTTAAAGGGATTTGAAGCTGGGTATTACAATACAATGGGGATACTTATCTATGACGCTGTCTGTACATATATTGATATATTGATGAAATAAATCTCGCAAGTATCTAGAAATAAAAAAGGTAATTTTCATTAATTATAAACTGTTAGAAAATTATTTCTTTCTTCACTCTTCACCCCGCTGAAATCATAACTAATTATTACACATACAAAACATAATTGTGCCTACATCCCTGATGAAGAATAGAATAAAGCCAGCCACAATCAGCGCCATTGTGTTTCACACCAGTTGTTATTTTAGTTAACGTTTCTAACAGTTCGAAGGTAATTGGCTGTCGCGTGGACGCAGTTTTCATTTGATGGATCATTAGTGGTTTGTTGATCAAGTCATTTTTTCGTCTGTACTTTTTAGACATCAATTTTTTGTTACTCTATTATTGTTTGAGGGCCAAAAAGGTATAACTTTTTTTTTTTTTCCTTTCGAAGAACCTAAGTTCTTCTATTTTGGCTTCACATCAAAGGTATATAGCCAGTGTCAAGTAATTGGAGAGATTATTTTGTCATAAGTCAGAGTCGATAAGTCAAGTCATGCCCCTGTAAAGTAGTGGTGGTTGCGACTTTACTAGAGGCTTCTATGGAGTTTTAGAGGCAACACGAAAAGTCACGTTTTACAGCATTACACTATTCACCAACACTCATACACGTTCACGAGCACTTAATGGATAAAAAACCACCGTTTTTACACTTAAACAATCAAAGTTATACAAGTTTTGTCAATTAATTTAATGCCGCCAATACGCCACTCTTCATGTTCCCGCCAAAACTCTAAGGTATAACTTGATTACAAATAATTGATATTTAATACTTTCTTTGTTTACAGATGAACCGGGCAATACAAGTGAAACCAGCAGATAGTGAAAATAGAGGAGGTAAGACTTGTTTTCATGTACCTACTTATTTTAATTTTAGTAGATATAGTTCATGTATCCTAAATCCTCAGTCGAAATTTTTCAGTCAAATACATACAACTTCTGTATATTTATCAAAATTTCAGAGTGTATAATGTAGATACAATTATGATGCCAAAAACCTTCTAACATGGTAGGTTAAGTGCGGTTCAGATCAGCAGATTGTTTTTTTCAGCGCGTGTACGCCCGAAAAGCCGCGAGAGATGCTTCATGCTACTAAAGCCTTGATGATACGGGGCTAGTTTACTATCTACGAACCAGCGAGTTGTCTGACAGCTTATAAACTCGCCCCGTGTCATAGACTTTTTTACAAACTGCTAGTTGACTATAGCCGGACTGCTAACTCGCTCACTCGATAGCTTTTAAACTCGCCGACTAGCAGCTAGAGCCCCGTGTCATCGACGCTTAACAATCGCTAGAAAAAACCTTTAAAAATATACTCTACTCTGAAACCGCATTAAAAAAGAACGATGTAAATGAGCCCTCACTGTCCCACAGCTGGGCAAAACAAAAGCCTTACCTATTCTCTCCATGTCTGTCCAGCAGTTATTTAATAGGTACGAGTTAATGACCTACGAGCGGCTATGTTAATAATTCAGCGGACATCCTCCAATAGTCCGCTCCCGGAGGAAATTATCGAAACTTAAACACGGAATAAGTTACCCGGGACTGGGACGAACTTGGTTTTCGCAAATAAAATTATCTATGATTTATTTTTAGCGAACTTCATGAATTTAGTTATTTACTTTGATGTATTTTTAATATAAATAAATAAATTTTGTTAATTAGTTTTGGGGTGAGCAGATATAAAAAATAATAAATATTTTTAGACATTTTACTCGACGTCATCAAGCACCAAGCCAAGCAGTGCTTGTACTAAGGGATCAAAGCTATAAAAATAATACATAATACATAGAATTAAGTATATTAGCTTGCTTTTATAAACAAAATAAACTTTCTGGATTATAAAATAAACCTATTCGAAATTACACTTCAATAAGTTCAGTAGTTTTGTCGTTAAGCAACAAACATATTATATCTATCATCCATCTTTGTAAAAAGTTTTTTTCTTATAATATAAGTGGTACAAAGCATCGATAACTATGCCATTTAGGTACAACACTAGTATGTCGATGAAATTGTAACTAGCTGGATGAGAGGTCCGGATATATCCGGATACTACACAAGTGGGTTATGTTATGTAGGTCAGTGGTGTTATACACGAAAAGTATCGAACTTTTATATTAAGTATAGGTTTTAAATATTTGTTGTATTCTATTTTGGGACTTTAACCCGTAGACGGTGACCTAAATACGTTTTAAACGTGACTTTGTATTTAATTATTATTATTTATTTTTTTACTCAGGCCTACTCTCGGCTAAGAGAAAATCAGCGCTGACAGGCAATCTGTTTGTCTGTATTACGCTGAGTGCTTCCCTATTGCTCAAAAAAAATACCTACTTAGTAAAAAATTGATTAGTGGGATCATGTTTAAATTAAAAGCGATCACGATTCAACCTTAATTTTTAAATACTTGAAGCATTTGAGAAATTAACTCTTTTTCTCCCGGTATCACATTTAACAGGTACAAGTTTATAAATTATTTCCCTGTTAAATTCCGCATTAATGTAATTTACTAAAACACACATTCCGATGCTTATCTTTATAATTTAATTTTACGTAACACGTTTCAGTTAATTTTACAACTACGTTTACGTTCACGAATAACTAATGTACGTAATCGTCGACAGCACTCAGTTGTAGTAAGTATGAGTGGCACGCAATATACAACGAATTTTTCATGAATGAGAGTAGTGGAGGGGTTAAAACGATAGTTTATGTGCTTGTTACAAAGGCTAAATTATTAAAAAAATACTCAAGCAAAAAAGTATTTGTGCCAAAATTTCGTGATATCATTTATCATAATATTTTTTTATCGAATTATAACAGTAAACGAAAAAAGTATCGAATAAGAATAATAATAATTTTGAACAAAGACATAATAATTTATGATAATCATATTATTTTAATTACATCATAAGCTAACTACTACAATCTTTATTACAAAAGGAAACAATTGCCATAGACAGTTGCAAACGATCTATAGGTAGCTCAACTGCTCCAACTGTTACCGATACCTGATGGCAGCATGCCGAGGATACTGGCTGCATTGCCTATTTGTATTGCAAGGCTTATTCTTTGGCAGAGATAACCAGCCCTCTGATCACGCGTCCCTTCTCCAGACGCTCTGACAAAATTTTGATCATAGTTTAATATTAGAAGCTTTGTTTCCAATAAATATATCGACACTTTTTATCGATAACTGCCCATCCCTAACATGTTTGCGTGTACCATCACACGAACCATGGAGCACGTACCGCTCGCAACTTTCGACCCCTCACTATTCATAAATTCTCACTGAACCAAACCGATGTTGATAGCCGCTGAATTTTTGAGTGCAAACTTCGAAAACAAAGGATTCAGGTAACCAACATACTCGTAAAAATAATTTGAATATTTTAACAAAATGACAACTATTGTTAAAATGTTATTAGTAAAATATTTGTGAATATTCTAATGTTGGATATTATCTACGAGACTGGAAGATCAACACAAGACTTAAAAAAACGCATTCTAAAAGCTTCACAGATCATCAGGCCTAATTACTAGCAGTGGTAGCCTAAAATGCACGCCTCTTCACTCGCGTAATCAGTCTATGTAAGGGCATTTTCATGGCGGCGATATTCAAAGAATCCTTATAATAATACTTACTTATAATAATAATAATAATAATATTACAAACCGAAAATTTGCAAGTATGGATGGATGTTTGTTACTCTTTCACGTTAAAACTACTAATTGGATATTGATGAAACTTTACAAAAATATAGCTTATACATCAGAATAACACATAGGCTACAATTTATAAAGATACCTGCGCAGACGAAATCACGAGCACCAGCTAGTAGAATATAATAGAATTGAAAATAATTAATATTGAGTTGCCTTGGTGCTACACATTAACAAATAAACCTTAAAATTAACAGGTAGCTATGAAATTGGATGCTACTCAGCGGACGCACTCAGCTACATATATTTATTGGAAACAGAGCTTCTAATATAAAAATATGATCAAAATTTTGTGAGAGCGTCTGGTCGAAGGGACGCGTGATCAGAGGGCTGGTTATCTCTGCCAAAGAATAAGCCTCGCAATACAAATAGGCAATGCAGCCAGTATCCTCGGCATGCTGCCATCAGGTATCGGTAACAGTTGGAGCAGTCGAGCTACCTATAGATCGTTTGCAACTGTCTATGGCAATTGTTTCCTTTTGTGATATATATACATATATCTCTAGCATACTGATTATGCTAGCCCTACAAAAAAATACTCAAACACCGTCTTTCCGTCCAGTTGGTAAAAACAACTTAGCCCACAAGTGCCTCTAGCGGTCATTAAGAGTAATCAACATCCTCTGCACGTATGCACCCCTCAGCTAAATTGTTATTTAAATTCAACCGACATCCGGATGGCTCGATTGGGGATACTTTATTACTTTCTTAAGCGGTTTCAGCGTCGTTTAGCTGGTACTATTGATAATTTGCAGCTAAACGTATCTATGAAGATTTTTCCAGGTCAAATATAAAAGTTTTCTCTATAGTCGTTTTTTCGTTTTAGCCAATACAAATTTTAAATGTAAATCTTATATTTTCAATTAATTTTACAATGTGTAGGGGCTTAAGCGTCGTTTAGCTGGTACTATTGATAATTTGCAGCTAAACGTATCTATGAAGATTTTTCCAGGTTAAATTCAAATGTTTTCTCTAGAGTCGTTTTTTTTCGTTTTAGCCAATACATATTTTGAATGTTAATCTAAACATTTTCAATTAATTTTACCATTTGTAAAGTGGTTTCAGCGTCGACATATTATATTGATTGTGTTGCGATTTTGAAAAAAAGTTTTTTATTACTTACGCACATTCAGCTCCTACGAACAGTACCCTCCAAATATCAAGTGTCTAGGTTTAATTCTAGTTTGGCCTGTGCGTTGTCTGTCAGTTAGTCAGTATTAAGCCTTTTATATATATTGATTCATTTTACCATTATCAAAAACATTAAACGGCTACTCAATATCTTTTATACTATTCGAAAACTCTTTAAAAAATCTTAATTTTTTTTGACACTAATACATTTAAAATCTTAAGGATTGTGGCAAGAAACTTGAAATTATGGCTCTACTTCATCAACTCATTAACATAGATATTATGCAATATAAAAACACCCTTATTACGACTGCAATAAGATACAAAAGGGCAACATAAATCTTATCAACGCGTTGCATAATGGGACACGTCACGCTATCTCATTATTATATCATTTATTATGGCGCTTCGTGGTTCCGTAGTACGTATTTTATTTTATCATTGAGGAACCCAGATTTATTCAAGTTTTCATTGGTTGTTTACGTTATAACTTCACCCACCTACTAACATACAGAGCACTTATAAATGAAATGTAAAATGATACTTAAATAATCAAGATTTTACAAAAACATACAGTATCGACTTCAAACGGTCGGTTTTAGTGACCAAAGAACCACTGAGCAAGTCAGGGAAGCAAAATACGCAATATTTTTAATTCGACGGAATATTTTTTTTGGTTATTTTGATTTATAAACTAAACTACTGAACCGTTTTTGATAAACTTTCTATGGGACCAATCTGAAAGTATATCTTTGAAACGAAAAGTAATTTTTAAAATTGGTTTAAAAAGTACCGTTTACAATAATTGGCAAAATAATATAAATTAAACACATATTATTTTATATGGCTTTTTAACGGTTATGACTGTAAAAAAAAATTAGGTGTACTATGACTCGTGGTATTTATTATACTCCCAAATGATAGCCTAGATAAATAAATTCTTCAAATCAAAACTCGGTAACATAAGGGCAAGAAAGTGTCATTACTACGACAATAAAAAAAACAAAAAGTGTCCCAAAACAAACCGGAACTCTCAACAAAAATAAATCCGTAAAATGACAAAACGAAGATAATCTATCTCTAATGCGAAACTTCCGCACTCCATTTTCGAACTACATTCGCATCGCAAGAAGAATTTCTTGCGGGAAAGTTCTTCACGTAAATATTTTAAAGTTGCTTTTGAAGGAAAAGTGACAAACGCCGGAGGCTCTTGCACATGACGTCATGAAGTAGGAGAGAACGAGTAGGATTCACTTAAAGTTGCGATGAAATCGTATCATTCCCTGTAGGATACTATCTAGATGAGTACCAACACAATGCTAGATATTCTGTCGCAAAGCAGTAATGTAAGCATTACTGCCTTCCTTTTGAAAGTCACTATAGCTAGTGATATTCTGGGCTTTCTAAACTGACCATCAAAATGTCTCAAAGTGGACGAGCGCCTTAGCATTGTTGCACCAGCCTATGTGAACCAAAATTCTGTGTAGCACTGGTCTGGTCATGAGCAGGCGATGTCTCTTACTATCAGGAGAACGCGTACCTCGTCACGTACTTGTTTGTATAAAAAAAACTAAATATCGAATAGGTATCCCGCAATTAAATATTCAGTATCCAATAAATACATTTCATGACAAAGTAGACCAAAAAAATTACGAGCTTCATGTCGCGTCGCGTGGGTATCATTTGCCCAGCATCGGACGGAATAACCCTGTCGAAACTGTGAACTGGAAATGTAAAAGTTTTCCGCGGACGCCAATGTTTGTTTTCCGCTGCATTTCATCTGTAGGACGAAATCGGACACTGCCTCTGACATTTATTTTTGTACTGATTGTTGACTAGGCTTTATATTACTGTTGAGCTTCTTTTTGAAATTGAGAAATTCTCGTTAAGGCCAATCCTCAAATCCGAATTCCATACAAAATGTTTCGGGCAAATACTCAAAAAGTACGCCGTATTATAGTAATTTCTTCACACTATTCGTTTCGTCCATGTTTTTTGATTTCGTCAACAAAAAAAGTGAAAGGTTTCATACTTTAATTTAGATTTTATACGTGTTTTTAAGTTAGTAGGGTAATTTTAATCGAAAAGTGTGAAGAAATTACTATAATACGGCGTACTTTTTGAGTATTTGTCCGAAACATTTTGTATGGAATTCGGATTTGAGGATTCCCCTTAACTCTTGTACAAGCCCATAGCTACTCTTTCGAATCTTGTTCAAAAAATACCTATTGCATATTTTATTTATTTATTATAATCATGAAGTGTCCAATTGTATTCCATTTCCCCTACACAAAAGAACATGCGTAAAATAACGAACTTTTATTAAATCGATCGAAAGAATTATGCTAAAATTAAATAGAATTTGTTCAGATCTGTGTAAATCGTCAAACGGTTCGGGCTGTCCACTGTACACAATTAAAATCAGATCATCAATTTTCACAATCTATCAAATACATTTGCACCAATACCATCTAGCATCAGAAAAGGGCGAATCATTCACCCGTTAAAACGTAGCATCCTATATCCACCCTGTGATCCCAGCTTTGTAGTACCAATTATAATTTGCATGGGACATCAATGTACTAGTAAAATATGTTTTTATAAACCGTGAAAATTTAATTATCAGTATTTCCCGAGAGGGTATTTTTATGTATCAATAACTAATCACCACTGTTTATAATTTTTTTTTTAGATCAAAGAAACGTATTTTAAATCGATTTTAATAAAAAAAAAAATTAGCAATCTTTGCACTGCTTTTAAAAAAATGCATAAAAATTGTACAAACACATAACACAGTATACAAAGTTTTAAGGAACCTATAATAATAATATGTTCCAGAAAAGAAAACCTTTAATTTATCCACCATTCGAACTGTCCCTACTGGTACTGTCCATTTACTGTGCCCTTGTCCTTGTTAGCCTCCCAAATAGCTAAGCAAGAAAGGTTTGGTCCAATTCAATTTTGCCGGGTCCTTAAAGCTTTTTAGTTCGCCGTTTTGGGCCATAAGCCTAAAAGTTTTATTTACGCGGTTGCTGTACTGCTAAATTGAATTTGTGTCTGTGGTTGAGGCTGTCTCACGTTTACGGAGTGACCAAAGTTAATGGGCTCTTCGTTTTTATTGGGCAAAATAAAAAAGGTAATTGGTTTATCTAAAAATAATAGACATCGGCTATTTTCTTTAATCAAAAACACATATTAAAAAAAATATAGTTGTACCTTAATGGGATTTTTATGAATCTTCTGACTTACTATAAATCAAAAGCGTATTTTAATATATATTTCTAAATATCTTTTTTTTTAAATACTATCAACTTAATTGAACTACTAAGAATAAGAACTAAAACTATTTATTTTAATTAAATAAAACATTTACCAAAAATCGTTCACAACTCTACTCTACGTCTGAAGCATTCCTCGCAAAATTCACCTAAAAATTTATGATATTTAATTTTGCACCTACCTCTAATACGTATAGGTAACTCGCGCCTTACATTTTTATCTATCGACTGAAAAATCTATGAAGCAAATACCACCTAGAAAATAAATAAAACTGGACGAGTATTTGCAGCAAAAGGCGCAAGGTATACTCACATACATAGTTCGTGATATCAAGTGATACAGCTGTCTTTTAAGGTTTGCGTCCACAGGACTTATCGGACCATCCGAACTGACCGCAGTAGACTCACCAGTTGTTTTTTGAAATGAAAAAAAAACATTTTGAAGATAGTCTTTTCTCGCGTATGCTATCATAGATATCAAACCTCATTCTACTAAGGTTTTTAAACAATCAAGTCACGGTGACAGGGCTATTTTAAAAAAGAAGATCTACACTTTCATAGGGGGAATATCAACGCCACATCACTTGAAATCCTTTCACCACATTGGTTCGAAAGAACTAGTGACACGATAGGAAGGAAGGATCGCCTCATCGATGACCAGTCCAATCTATTTTTGTACGGAAGATGTGGCATGCCTTCACCCTACTGCGCGCCCAGATAATACTGAATTATTTATATCCTGGCAACACACGTCCTGCTGGACTTATAAATTGTACACATTTTAGCACTTATGACCTGTTAATAAATAATAAGTGAGAATCCGACGTGATGGGGCCGTCTCACGGCATTATTAGGGATGGGAAGTAACTTAAGGACTGGACTTGTTCTTACAAGAAAAGAAACGAGTGAGCCTAACAGAAGTAGCATATTATTATGATGTGTCTCATCTGATATCTCACCTTGGTAATAGCGACATTTAAAGGAAGGATTCTACTTCATTTTTGTGAGGTTTTTCTTGTTGTCCCTTTTCACAAAATCACTCCAGCAGATTGCAGAAAAGCGAGCGGAAAGATGTTACACATTAAATTTTTTGGCGGTGTTCATGAAGTCTTATGAGTGATGAGTAGGTATGAAATTTAATGCACTTCGATTTTTCATAAAATTAAATTTACAAGCGGGCAGTGCGAAAGAGAGAGTAGTTAGTAATTATCACAAAAAAAACTATTGCCATTCAGCGTTAAGAATCATGCCAAAAAACTTAAAAAAATTTTTTTTTTTTATTTTAAAAGGTGACGTGAGTTAGGCACTTTTCTGGTGGTAATAGATCACTCCTGCCCATGACCCAACCAGTACTACACATTACATTAGTAGTTTTTCGTAGACTTTCGCGATTATCACACATAGTAAATACCCGATATGATCAAATAACTACACATTAAATTTTTCGTTTACGGAATTGCGTTCTTTTTAATCAGAGATATTTTCCAAATGCGACGGGCAACTAAAACGTGAGTACTTTTACAGTAGGTAGTAATTCATTGCAGTCTCTTTTTCGCAATGTTTCCCACCCCTATTTCCTCCAGAAGGCACAATTTTCTTAACGTACTAATGTCTGAGTTATTTGTGCAACTCACGACACGATGCTTTAGGTAAATAGTTTTAGCTAGTAAACATTGTATAAATAATTGTTGCATGTTGCCAGTATTGTGATTTTGTCATTTTACTGGGCTTTCAAGACTTAGCATTAAAATGTCTCAAACTAGATGAACGCAATTTGAGTTCAATGAAAGTTCCGTGTAGCACTGTTCTGGTCATAGACTGCCGTGACGTCAACATCAAACAAGAAAGCACCTAGCTCATCCTACATAGTTATAAATTATTATAAATATTGTAAAAATGTTTAATCACCAGTAAAAAATAGTCTTATGTGTTCAGTGTATGTGTTATGTTCTTCTTGTTATGGGGTCACTGGTTCTTTCGACCCAGAACGGTGAAAGGATTTCAAGTGCACCTCGAAGAGGCTCCTTTCGTGCACTATAATCAGTTGCCGTTACTGAACACAGATGTGCCAAAAAACTTGTTTATTTTGTAAAATAAATTTGATAAAAATTGGGTAACTTTAATCGTTAGCAGTTTTTCTATGACCTTGCGTCAATCGGTACCATTCATTAATAATATTTTAAGTTTAATTCATCGTTTGGCAAACCAGGGCACCTAGCTCGAGCCAGCTCGCTGCAGCTCGGCTCGGGCGCCGCACTCGCTCCGCTGCCACTCTGTCATTTTGTAGAAACCCAAAATTTTGACTGCACAAACTTCAGATACAACGTTGTAACCCATCTGCATAGCCCATTCAAGTTTTTTTGGTAATTAAAAATTTGTGATGTATAGTCAGTCAACTGAGGTAAATGCGTCAATTGCGACATTTTGAAATTACCAAAAAAAAAACATCGAAAGTGTACTTTTGATGTTTAGAGTAATTTCGAAAAGTCACAATACTGACGCATTTACCTTACTTGTCTTTATATATTTTTATTTGGAACGTGTTACATACAACGAGAAAAATGTGAGCGCTGACTTATGCCAAGTTAAAATAACTATGCAAATATTAATAAAGACTCCTTTTAATTTCAATAACACGCGGGCAAAACTGTATGCAGCATCTAGTAGAATATAATCCCTAGTTTTCCAGGCCACCAATGTCATTAACAGTATTAACATGCCGCTATGATGCAATCTCTGACGTCACAAAGGCTTTAAGGCCGATATGAGATGACGTCATAGCTAATAAACTTGAAATCTATGCACCGAACGACTTTAGTTACGACATTCAGCTTACTAGGTCGCGTTTTGTGCGACACTAAAAACTAGGTATGTCAAGTCATCTTATTAAAAAATAATTGGTTGTCTGTAAAGTTACAGGTAATAGTTTAACGTACGTACGACTACCAGCGTAACGGGACAATAAGCGTTACCGGACAATGACATCAACGTTTTCTTGCATGCTTGTTCATCGATTTACTAGACGTAGTCAAGTCACGTCAAAAGTTAGTCACGTCTAAATAGTATAAGCTCAAAGATTTTAAAGATTTTACAGGAAATATTTTGATTTCCTATTTTACACGGAACGTTCAAAACCTTCAACGCCTTAATGTGACGCCAAGGAGTTGTTACAGATTTATTGTGGCTATTAACATTCAAATAATAATTCTTCGAGTTATGATTCATAAAAATATTTTATTATCTGAATGTTTGATCATTCAATTTGTTTGAAAATTGTCTTGTTCTACTTTGAAAACTGAGTCACTGAGTGCTATCAATTTAAAAGTACCT
The DNA here is from genome assembly GCA_932526365.1 of Lobophora halterata. Taxonomy (NCBI): domain Eukaryota; kingdom Metazoa; phylum Arthropoda; class Insecta; order Lepidoptera; family Geometridae; genus Lobophora; species Lobophora halterata. The sequence goes on from OW052007.1 coordinate 1,567,067, forward strand.
ATAATACTTATTATCAAAAGTGATCCATCAATATTTTGACGTGACTACGTCTTATAAATCGACGTTATTGTCCGGTAACGTTAAACTATCGACCGTAAACCAACTTTACAGACAACCTACTTTTTTTTACTGAATCCAAAGGTTTTTTGCCTGAAAGGTAAATCATATACCTACTACTACGCAGTCTTTTCGACTTTTAAAATGCGGCTGTCTAGTGAACCGTTCTTTGTAGCCGGCTAAAACTGTCATAGCATATGTTTTTCCATAGCAATTTTTCCTAGATCAGGAGTCAAATTTGTAGGGGATCCGAATTGCGATTTTTGTACTGTTTATAAAACTAGCATGTACGTCGAAACAACCTCTGAACCATTAGGAAAATGTAATTAACTCTTAATTTGAAAATCATGTCAAGCAGAAAAAAAATATCGCAGAAAATTAAGAAATAAATACAAGCTTGTGCGTCCAATAATCGAGGAACATCTCAAATAACAAGCGGGTTGGAAACTTATTCTCCCGATGGCACGCCCCAGCGCCGCTCAATGAGGGCCTCATTAATCCACCCTAAAAGCCTCCATTCAGCCCCACTCATTTCACAACTATTTGTGAAAATAGTAGAAAAAAAATTAAAAGTTCGAAAGTAAAATTAAGGGGGAATTCTCGTTATTCATACAATGTTTGAAAATACTCTTAACTACTTATCAAAACAAATGAAAGAAAGGCAATTAAAATATATCAGAAGTTATTCTGAATACTTTATAATAAGATTTTTATAACGTTTTCTAATTTAATGAAATAATGATAAGTCGAGCTGGAAACATCAGAAAAACTTGTCATGTACGGCGAAATTCACCAAAAATAAAGTGTAAACTATTGTTCCTATCTACGGTTTCCTCCGGTTGCTTCGCAGAGGAGAAAACCGTAGAACACGTGGTAGTGCACTGCACAGCTACAGAAGACACGAGAACGAAGACTGGGCTGAGGAAAATCCTGGATACGGGACCAGATGACTCTACTAGGAAACTTGAACACACCATCCATCAACCCAGGGTCCTGCTCCTCTATTTTGGAGAGCTGGGCTGGCTAGGGTAAAGTTAGTGTAAAAAAGGATCAATGCACAATCCACCCCATAGCGTGACGTTAGTGCAGACCATTTGCAACCCTTTCTCCAAATTAAAATAAGTATCAGAATTGTGTTCCTATTTCAGTTTCGACAACGCTCGCCGTGTAACTTATTTCACTTATTATCTTGCCTCAATCAAGCCCTTTATTTCCTTATTATGATTGATTGACCATTATTGTTATAAATTTCATTGCATGCAGTAGCCATTTTCACGTCAAAGTTTGATAAAGGTCACCATCTATTATTGGTAGGTATCGACCATTCCTCTGAATTAGTGATAAAAGTTTCCGAAGAGGACACGTCGGTCGTACACGTAACGATTTAATAACGCCGCTTGGCCTTACGGGCGTTTGGACCTTCATTAATTATCCAGAGGCATACACGTACCAATAAGAAGAGATTAATTGAGTTAAGAAAATAAAATTGGAAAGGCGACTTAGTTGTAACAAAATTAAAAAAAATTAAGATAAAATGTTTTAGCTTTATTTAGTAGTAACTCGGTTTATGAGGCGAAAAAAAAAATGTATGAATAAGTAAATAAAAATCACCAAATTTATTTAATTTTTATAATAAACTGCGTCTTAGATAGCGTCACATCCATTAACACATTTTAAGACCGTGTGGTCAAGCCTTAAAATGTACGAAAGTGTTTTCAACTCTGCAACGAATCCGGCGCGGACCGAATTCTTCTAAGTAAGGAATTTCGAATGCTTCTAATTTCAGCAACTTTACATCTAATATTACCCGCAACTTGTCAATAACAATCTCCATTATTAAATTCCTCAATTTACGTCCCAGTTTAATGACAAAGTCGTCCAAGTGCAAACCCGCAAGTCCCAATTACGACCCAAACCCGGGTCGTGAACGACCCGGTCCGGAACGACCCGGATATCGAACCATTGATTGTTTAATGACACAGATACCATCTTTGTGAAGTGGAACGTGATTGCTTTATTTGAGGATTTGTATGTGAAGGTGATACAGAAATCGGTCGATGTAAATAATTGTTCTCTCGATTTTTTTTTCTGTCATTTATTTGTATGTCTTGCATTTTGCACTTCGCTATGATAATCAAGGTAAAACAATTAACACAACTTTGTCTATCAAGAAAGAAAGTCGAAAATGTGAGGCAAAATTTAATTTATAATTTTTTTTTCATTAAAAAGCTTGTAAATGTTCAGTTGTCATAACTTATGTTAAAACTTCACAAAGTTAGCGTTAATAATATTTATTTGCAAGTATGGAAGGTGATCAAAAGAAAGTGCTTGAAGATGTAGAACCTCTAACCTACTTAGCAAAATAGGCAATATATCAAGTTCATACCTACATATGAGTCGCAACTTTTTGTAACAACTCTATAAGCTTTATGCCTACGGCTATGAAAGTCGATTATAACCATTCCATTTATCAAACTAACACGGTCGTTTTGCTTACGACGCAGTTCAAGTCTTAGACGTCGCCGTCGTTCGAGACCTAAACGAGTATAAAAAGTGTCTGAACGTATCAAGATAAAGTGCTTAGCACTAAATTGTTAAGTGCTAGATGTTTTCGCCCGAGTTTTTAATAAAGACCCATATCACTTTCATGTTGAATATAGTGTTTTGGAATAGATATTGTTATTCCTAACATATGAATAGATATGTTATTTGTCCTGAGTCTGGGTGTTTTCTATGTATGCATTTACAAAAAAAGTATATAAGTATTGTATTAGTTATCTGGTTCTCATAATACAAGCTGACTTAGTTTGGAGCTAGATGTTGTTGTGTGGAATGTCCAAACATTATTATTATTATTCATACTTAGCTTTGCCTAGAACTTATGTGTGACGCCAGGATCAAACCATATTATGCTTATTCCAAGCGGTTATGCAGGGCATTGATAGTAATTGGTACAAAAATGTTTAGTTTAACAAAGCTACTATCAGCGTTTAACGTGGTTTAAGGAAAAAAAATAGTCTATTAATTTTTGTATGTCCTTAATTGTACTCATGAATTTCAACCTAGTTCAGTAGTCATTTGGTTAAGCAACAAACACTCAACCTTATAATTTTTCACGTTTATAATTATTTATTTTTAATTTATATTATTCATTTTTGAGGGACCTCCCAGTTGGGATAACACTTCGAGCTTTTTTAAATTTTGATACCCAGGTATAACTAAAACGAGAAACCTTTGGGTCGTAAACGACCCCAAACTTTTTGACCAATCGTCATCATCAGCTTATTAGCCTCGCTCGGTCAACCCTCTCGCATGGATCCAATCTCTAATCCTGGTTTAATCTACCGACGGACCATAATCCGGCGTGGGCCCTCTGCGGACTGTTCGGGAAACTTTTGATTTTCCGCATAGAAAATTGGTCAGCCAACCCGTTCCGTTAACTGCAAGTTACTTTGTTTATAATTGCATTTTAGTCGTAACTTATTAGATTGTTAATGGCAGACTAAGTACAAAAATATATTTTGCTATGTTTATGTAAATCTCCATCGATCAACAACACGATAAAGAAAAATCTAAATTGTTCATCTGTGTGTTCAAATTGCAAATATCTTTTTGGCTAGTACATGCTAGCTATTAAATCTGCCTATACTTTAGACTCTAGGCTAGAGTTCAGTCTCTAGACGGGGCTTTGATATCAAGGGTTGCTACTCTGATGGCTTTAAGGATTGTGATGTTTTTTTTGCATGAGCAAAAGATGTGAAAAAAAAGTGAAAAAGTGTTGATAGCTAAGTGCACATTTTGCTTTAATCAATCTATATACTTACGTAAAAGTCATGACCCTGACTGACAGATAACGTACAGGCCAAACCACTAGACGTAGAGACTTGAAATTTCGAGGGTATGTTTATAAAAAAGAGTTAACGCGTACTAAGGAAAGAATTTTGTTACTTCGCATCGCAAACGAAGTCGTGGGCGTCAACTATTTTTTATTAGGGTCTTAGGTATCAGCTATCGTTCCTAGAAAATAGCGTCTCAAACTATTTCTTACTGCTCAACCGAGTGTGTGATGCGGATCACATCAGACGCAACCAGACGTCATGGCGGCACGGCTGAGGACGTAATTGCGCAGAGGCGTATCAAGGTCTGTAATTAGTTCCCAATTAACATGGTGACAGTTCATGTTCAGCCTGTATGTAATTCAAGATGGTAATAACGGCTTGGGTGATTACTTGGATGCACAGATGTCAAATTAAGGTGCAGTGCAGACTGGAAAAAGTTGTTGAGAAGTCCTATTTCTTCTCAAAAAACCCAAAATTAGTTTTAAAATTTCGTTTTTCATAAAACCTAAAAACGTAACACTATGACGAATTCATGTTTGAACAATTTTTTTCAAAAAACTGGGAATGTTTTTTTTATCAACAACAATATTTAAAAAAAAAAAGTTTGTTTCTTATGATATTATGGATGTTGGTTATTTAATTACCTGCAACTAAACTGCTAAGGCGATTGTGCTAAAATTTGGTAGGAAAAACCATAGCATGTAGGCGAAGCTACGAGCAGCAGGCAGCCCCAATACTTTAAAAACTCCCCAAATTTCGGGATTCTGGTAGCACTGGTACATATGAACAGCGATGCAGTGCGGTAACGTTTAATTGCCATAATTGCCCGTGTCCGGTTTGAAGCGGTTTGATCTGGTTTGATCCAGTCCCAACTAAATTGAACCGACGCCGATGCAATTAATTTACCCCGAAATGGTAGTGGCAATATTAATATGGGAATGCAAAACCCGTTTAGCTGAAATTCTGGTGGTTTTACGAATTTAAGGGTAATCCTCAAATCCGAGTTCCATACAAAAATGTTTCGGACAAATACTCAAAAAGTACACCGTATTATAGTATAATTTAGATTTTATACGTGTTTTTAAGTTAGTAGGGTTAATTTTAAAACACGTATAAAATCTAAATTATACTATAATACGGCGTACTTTTTGAGTATTTGTCCGAAACATTTTAAAAAATAAAACTGTTTTTTTTTTCAATTCAGACATTTCTGAGGTAAAAAACACAAAAAAAAATTCTATCGAATTGAGAACCGCCTCATTTTTTGAAGTCTGTTGAAAAAGGTTTTTAAATTGTGTAACGACTAGGTCGTCTGTTGTTTAATAGTTCGTTTCCTCACTAGCCTTTTACTGCTCAAAGTCAAGGGATTGTGTAAAGTCCTTAAAGTTATATTCAGTCCCAACTCCGAGCGAACTTTCAATCAGCTAATCAATGCAGCTTTGCCTCATTAGTTCAAGATGTCCCAAAACTATTGAGTCGGGCTCCAAGTTGGGCCAAATAGGCGTGTCCGACGGAGTACGCAACAGTTTTCATTGTACATCATATCGCTAATATATTTTCAAGTATTTTGAGACGTATTTTATTATTGTATACTAATTATAAAAATCTCAAAGTCTCAAAGTTTCAAAAATACTTGAGAAAAATGAAAAATGCTCACGTTGTTGCTGCTCTTTCCAATCCCAAATTTTAAATCGAAAAGGATTTTTCAGCGCTAAAATATTTATAAGTGCTACACTGAATGCTAAAAAAATATTATGATAAAACTAACAATCGTTAAACCAATATAAAATATTTATAAATATACAATTAATAATATATTTATAGATTTTTTATAAAGTAGCGCACAAGTGTGCGTTGATCTCGTGCAACGAGGGTTTCGTTTCGCTTCGTACCACCCAAGATAGAGCCCTTTACAGGTCGGACAGACAGACAAACAAACGTGTTGTAAGATTAATATTAGATTTTATTGGCGCTTTTCAGTAACGAAACCCTACAAATTTACAAATGTCTTGGATGGCTATATGAGTCTCCCAACAACGCTTTGAAATTTTAATATGATTGGCTATACGGTTCTTCAAAAATCTTATCCTATACCCAGAGGCTAAAGTTCTGCACGTAAATGAGACGACAATGATTCGGGGCCCGAGACCGGAAGAGGCCTGAACTAAGAACTGTCCTTTGTTTAAGACTTATCCCAACTTCGTGGACTTTTAAGACTTTGAACTTGACTTTTTGGTTACGTAAGTCACACTATTGTTATTATGGCGTTGATTTTTAAGAATGGATGTATGGAAATGTTTGTGGCTAAATTACGTTGAAACTATTGAGATAATTGATCTGAGATTAAGTGAAGTACTAGCTGTCTTTTGATACACATAGGCCGATGTAGCACTGCTAAAGCGTTCGTTCACATTGAGATACTTTGATGGTCAGTCTCGAAAGCCCAGTAATTTCACTAGTTACAATGACCTTCAAATCGGAACACAGTAATACCGCAATACTAGCGTGGCAGTCCAACCCAACATATTTACCACTTGACCATCCATGTCATTGACTACAATATGTCTGTTCCACTGTCTGATATTACTGCTTTGCGGCAGAATATCTGGTACTGTGTTGGTATCCATCTTGCAACATCCTGCACGGGACGCCTTTCAATGGTGAACAACAACCGTAAAACAACGGACTGTGGTTTCATTCAGAGATAAAAAGATAAACGATGTCCCTACCAAATTTCAGACAAATAAGTTCAGTGGTTGTGACGTGATTATAGAACAAACATGCGTCTGTCCATCCTGTATAATATTAATAGTATTTATAACTTCGTTTGCGTTGAATTAACAAAATTCCATTTGAGCTAAAATTTTCACCGAGCACACCCTTGAAATTTTAGGGTTCCACATACACGTTACTGGTGTCTCGGTTAGGACAAAGTCATTTATTAAAAACCATTTACTAAATATTGATATGTCGACACGGATGGTCGAGTGGCAGTCTCCACGCCCGGTGTAGCGGGTTCGATTCCCTCTCCGGACAAATATTTGTGTGATGAACATCGATGTTTATCCTGAGTCTGGGTGTTTTCTATGTATGTAATATGTATTTACAAAAAAAATGTATATTAAAAGATTCTATCAGTTATCTGGTTCCCATCATACAAGCTTACTTAGTTTGGGGTTACATCCAAACATGATTATTATTATCGAATAGGAGATTTTAACTAAAGAAAACTTTAAAAGGTATAATTTTATTTCGCTTAAAGAATTGTAATATTTTTGGGGCGATTAACCGTAATGGTTTCGGTGCGGTGGTAATTTTCATCAATCCGTCATTAGGAGTACCTAAAGTTTGGAGGCGCTTATCCCAGCCCGCTGTCCTCACTGATTAATTTATGTGGCAGAAAGCTTGCAGAAGACTCAGTTACTAGAAGTGGTATATAATTGTTCAAGTGTTCACATTTTGATGTAAACAAACCAACCATTCTTAACATACCTGTTTACCGATCACCTGGATGAGAGACGCGTAATACCGTGAGGGATGGCACAAAAGGAGGGAGGCCTATACCCAGCAGTGGCTGATTCCGGGCTGACGATGATGATGGTGATGATAACTTTTGGACAGTTTACACAGTAGGTACAGGTTCAGCGTGCTGCGCTTTCTCCACCATTCCCGGGAACACACTTTGTTTGCGACTTATGCGGCCGTGCCTGTCGCTCTCGTATCGACCTTAAGGGGAATCCTCAAGGCAAATTTCCATACAAAATGTTTCGGACAAATACTCAAAAAGTACGCCGTATTATAGTAATTTCTTCTCACTTTTCGTTTCGTCTATGTTTTTAAATTTCGTCAACAAAAAAAGTGAAAGGTTTCATACTTTAGTTTAGATTTTATACGTGTTTTAAAATTAACCCTACTAACTTAAAAACACGAATACAATTCTAAATTAAAGTATGAAACCTTTCACTTTTTTTGTTGACAAAATCAAAAAACATGAACGAAACTAATGGTGTGAAGAAATTACTATAATGGATGGAATTCGGATTTAAGGATTAGCCTTAATAGTCATTCTCGTAGATGCCGCACCTCAACAACTAACGCTGCTTGATTCATCTTCCATAGATGAAATAGGCCATTGATGACAGAAGCAGACCACAGCAGATAACTCATAAAAATACTCTTAGTTTTTTGGTAAAAGATTTCATAAATATACCATATAAAAACTTCTAGACTCACGAACAAACACGTAAGTTTATCACTCAACTGTTTGCATAATGCGAAAATCGAACCCGCAATACTAGCGTGGCAGTCCAACTTAACATACTTACCACTTGACCATCCATGTCATTGACTACAATATGTCTGTTCCACTGTCTGCATCCATCTGCGAAGGGTCGAGGGTGAGTCGGGGCAGGTGCCACATTCTCGGCTCTCTTCTCTTCTCCATCCGTCAATGCCGAATCTGTATAATTGAGAATGTTTCATTTACATCGGGGTTTATTCAGTACGAAGCAAAGCACGCACTGGTATTATCGTTTGTTTTTTAGAATCAATTACTGATAATATACCCAGTTTCTTGTGAACATATTCTTAGAATACATGTAAAAAATTATCACTTAAATGTGTGCTTGATGCTGAAATCTAATCCGCAATTATAGCATGGCAGTCTACCACTCGACCATCCATATTATTGAGTACAATAAGTCCGTTCCACTATCTGCATCCATCTGCGAAGGGTCGAGGGTGAGTCGGGGCAGGTGCCACTGTCTCGGCTCGCTTCTCCATCCGTCAATGCCGAATCTGTATTTGGGAATGTTTAATTTATTGGGGTTTATTTAGTGGGCTGAGACGGGATTGTTTTAATCTATATTATCAAATTTTCTTAGTAAACAGGGTAATTCCAAAGACATTTTGTAGCGCGCTATATTTTTTGAAAATTTACATTTAATTAACCTAGACATAACTAATGCTTATATTATACACCGTAAATTTTTAATCATCAGTAAAAAATATGCACAATAAGTTGCCGTTTTTGAACACATAATGGCAAAAAAAGTTGAAAAATTAATAAATTTTTTTTTAAATAAATTTTGGAAAATGTTACCGTTTTTCGTTTTCCTATGGCCTTGCGTCAATTGGTACCATTCATTGATAAAAAAATAAGTTTTATTCGTCGTTTGAAAAAAGCATTCCCATATACTTGACAAATAATATTATTATAAAATATATACCTATAACGTTAATGTTTCTCAGCATTTATAGGATGAGTTACAAAACAACCCAGAAACATTATTACAATCGTTTCATCAAAACCCTTTCTGCTTGATCGCTTGATATAAAAACTTTTTCATAACACGCTATAACGATTACGTTTATTTTAACTGATTGAGATAAAGAATATCGTAACACTTTTTATGTATTATTTTCAATCCTCTTTCAAATCAAAGACCTAGACAAACACAGATAAGTACATATAAAGACTCAATAAGAATTTAATATGGTATCCCTAACAACTTTTTTGTCAAGAAACTTTACAGAGTAACTGCTGTTGTTGTTTAAACAAAATGAAAACAAAAATGAATGCAAGTTATGTGTTATGTTCCTTATAAAATAAAGTAATTGAATTGAAATGACTCAAAAATACACAGACAGATACACTGACACAACCCTTTAGCACATAAACACCCCTTGTTTTGCATCGCGGGTTAAAAACAATGTCCGATGAAAACCAATCACTCTCGTCAATCGAGAGTAAGCCTGAAGTGGAAACATTATCGCCCAAACTGACGAAGCCAGCTTGACCGCCAATCAGTTCAGCTGTTGGCAATTTGCAGCTGAATGCCGCCCAATTTCTCGCTTCCCTGCTTGCTACACAATAAGCTGCTTCTGTTATTGTCCTAGCTAACACCCATAACCTGATTAAAATATACACAGCTCCGAATTATCTCAATTATATGTAGGTTCATAATAACGTACGAAAATCGGTGCATAGTTATAGCATTTAGGGTAAAATAGGGTTAGAAGCCCCTAAAAGATAGGTGGACCCCAAAAAGCATATACCATTTCCTAAAAACCTTACATCAAAAATTAAATAAAAGTAATAATAGGTAGAGTTTATTTTTATACTTCATACTTTATACTTTCATTTGATTTTTAAAAGTAAGGTTTTTAGGAAAACAGGCACCTTTCCCCTCATTTTGGGGAATCTAACCCTGTTTTATCCTACTCCGTTTCAGATTAAGTAAAAGACATAGGTCACTCTAAAAAAGTTTGATTTATCATGATAAAACGGTTTTTTAACTATTATATAACTATAGTTCATGATGTATTTTTTCATACCTGATAGGATCTCAATATTTTTCGATTTTGCAATTCGTCCAAACGTATAGTAAGCTGCACAGCCATGTAAACACACCCAAGCTTTCACATTTTAATTTTGCAAGGACAAATGCATGCAAGCATTTTCAAATAAATGTAGTCATCTTACTTGTCGAAATTCTTTTCAGAAATAGAATGTCTATAAACATTCTGCTTTGCACATTATAACACGTAGGAACTACTGAACGACTCTTATTTCTATTGCCAAAACATAACGAGTCAAACTGAGAACCGTTCTTTTTATTTTGTCAAAAATGCCGTTTCTCATGTTTTTCATTTTTTAGTTACTACCTTACACAGTACACTGCACATAAGTCCCTCAGAAGTCGTAAATAAATAGGTGTGTATTTTTTTCTTACATTATAAAAATATGTTTTTTTTTTAATCTAGACCTTTTATTGGTCCTTTCTTACTTGCATCTTAACCTTAGGTACCTACTTGTATTTTATCATTGACCCTTCCATACTTGTATTTTACCGTTTTATCTCTACTTTCTTGTGTTCGTTTAATCCCTCTCAGATCAATCTTCTATTTCCATTGACCAGCAGCCATAAGACCACAATCCTAACGCGTTTTTGCGGCAAAACCTCTCCGGATAATCAGATAATGCCAAATTATAGTGGTAATGGCGTGGCGACATGATTTACCGATGCCAAGGGGCCAATCTTTGAACTTGCAGCGGGGTTATTAATTTGTGAATTATTATAGCGGAATTATTAAGAGGTTGCCGTGCTTTGGAGGACATGTTAAACAGTTAAATAGGGCTGCTACAGCAAATATCTGTGAGGTTTTAGAAAATCTAAACTACTGCCTACTCAAATTATTGTATCAAATTTGTAAAGCCGACTTGGCTCTACAAAATTTTGATCAACCTTTACATGACAAGCCAAAAAAAACCTGAAAGAGATAGCTAACAACGGTAATGCCGATTCTTCCTCTACCTACTGACAGACGACACTTAAGACAAACAAAACTACTGCACGTAGAGGTAAATTTTGAGGTTAGGTATATTCGGCAAGAATTGTAAGCGAGTACTAGAGGGCTTTTTTGTAAATTGCAACGCAAACCGAGTTTTTAGTATCAGTTATCTATTTCTTATTTTTTATATTGGCGTACAATTAAATGTTCATCTATTTACATGTATTTATCAAAGTGCATTCAAGTTCTCTAGCATTCATAGCTCCAGCCTCCTCTGTCTGCGCCTAAGACACCTGCGCGACCAATTATCAATGTAATTGGCTATTCAAGTTGGCGCGATGGGGCGAGCGCAGCATACCTAATTAATGGAATAAGCTGAACATTGAAATTTTCGCTTCAACAGCCCTGAGCTACCTACAGAGCAATTTTGAAACAAATTTATGTTGAGACTGAAAGGGCGCTTAAGGTGAATGTCAACGCCCGACGCAAGATTTGAAGCCGTAATGCCCTGGTCAATGCTTATTATATAGTATCTATTTTCTTAGTTACAATTATAATTATTTAGCCATTCATGTCCTACTGCAGGGTAAAGGCCTTCCTAAGCTCCTTCCACTCCTTGCAGCCAAATGCGTCACTGGTCTACGTTGGCAGGTATGCGTTCAGCTCGACCTACCATCTCCTTCTGGGCCTTCCACGTCGTGGTTTTGCGTTTAGTGAGCTCCACTCCATATTGGTCTTTGCCCACAAGTCGCTGGACATATGACAGACGTGTCCGGCCCAGTCCCACTTGAAAGAAAACCAAATTATGCTTGGGATAATTTTACAAAAGTGGGGTCAGTTGTATATTTGATGGTCAGGTGCTTCGATGGTGTAATGAAGATGTGGTAAAGTGATACCACTCTCACAACGGAAAAGAAATACAAGAGGAGACTGACATTTCTTAGAATAGCGAAAAAAGGTTTCTACCAGTAGGCAGTATCCACCAATCCGTGTGGTGAATTTATTAATCATTCTCTCTCCTCGCCGCAAGTAGGCCTACGTCCAAATAACTAGAATATTATACAGCTTATAATGTTACAGCTGATGGGACGTATGCGTATGCAAACATATTTTAAATTGGTTTTTAGCATGCCATTTTGATAAAAAGATAATAGCATCATTTTATATTTATACAAGTAGCACAGGGCCTTAAGTAACGAATTTATGTTAAAAGTGAAAGGGCGAGCTTAATTGGCGGAGCAAAGCCGTGACCTTGAAGGTTTGATTACGCAATAATATTACCCTCCTTCGTTGCAGTCGGGTAAAAAGGGCCCGTCGCGGGTACAAGCGTCTGATGCTGGGAGGTTAATAATTATAAACCTATTACACAGGAGCTATCACAGTAATAAATGTTTATTCTAAACAGGCGATTTATTTCGTGAACTTGAGATAATAGGAACTTGTTTAATTTATAACATGGGCTTATGTATAAATTTGTTATTTTTGGAATTTAGAGTTTTAAATAGCTGCGTAAGTTTAGGTACTGAATGATATTTTGTCAATTTTAGGGCATTCATCAGTGCAACAAAACCAATTTTTTAATTTTAATATTTTTTATCAATTCTTACGTTTGCGTTGCGTACTATCAAAATTCTTTTCTATATACATGCCTACACTTCAAGACAAACATACCCCTTAATTTCATCCCTCTACGTCCAGTGAGTTGGCCTGTGCATTGGCTATCAGTCATAAACTTTTTATAAAGAGAAGACTGGCTCGGTTTTGCTATTTTTCAAGGCTTCTTATAAATAAATAAATATTTCGGGACATTTCATACAACCCCATCTAGCCCCAAACTAAGCAGAGCTTGTACTATGTATTGTACTTATACATTCGTTCGAATCTATTATATGAACCTTTACCTGATATCTGACCTATATAACACAATCACGCCGGTCAGTAGAGGCTCTATTGTGCATTTACAAAGCACTATTCAAAGGCCTAACGGGCGCTATAGTGCATGAAGCTTTTCAACGATACATCGTTTCCTAATTTAGTCCGTAACTTCGGCAAGCGTTATACGTTTGAATAGCAAAGGTCCTACAACCTTAACGTATTTTTAAGTTTCAGAGTATATTTTCAACCGAGTAGTAGTCTAGTTTTTAAATTTAGATTTACAATACTATGTAGGTATACTGAAATATACTGAAAAAAATATGTCATCAAAGTAAACAACATTGCATATTTTGCGTTTTTGTGACTTTTCAGTGGTGTTTACGGTCACTTAAACAGTCCAATTGAAGTCGGTTGTATTGTTTTTGAAAACATGATTATTAATCTGAGTGCTTAGGTTAATCAGCCACATAAAAAGTATTTGTATGAATATAAAGAACCGTTTCTAATTTTAGCACGAAACCCTAAAAAACCCGCCAACTTGCATAAACCTCTGCATTACGGACCCCCAATCAATCATGGCAACATATTGTTCTTGCAGGGAGATTCTCCAATGTAACGTATATTTATGAGGGTACCGGATATTATTGATAGGTTTCATGCAACATTAGCGCTGATTGGTGGTCCGTCACTTCCGGTGTTCTTCTTGAAATATTAAGTTTGAAAGGAATCTAGCTTGAAAGACAGGACTCCATTCCTTTCATAGAGGAATTTAATGTTTTTTTTTCTTATTTCGTGGCTAATTTTGTTTAGAATTTTCAAATTATATCTGGATTTGCTTATACTACATTAACATTATAAATAATCTTCTCGTAGTCTCTTTTAGATATGTTAAAATTTCGGGTCGTACATATCCTTGTCCACTACAAGGATTATTTTTTTTCTGTACTTTAATACTTTTGAAGCAAAACTAAGAGTATGTAATACACCTTACCGAGGGAAGAGGTAAGATATAGATTTTGGTCGCTCAAAAGTAACTGACGTAAGCAACAAATGATAAAACCGTATTGCTTGAAAAGTATTCATTTATAAAAAAAACAAATAAATTTATCGATAAAAGTTTCACCAATCGTGTTTCTGTATTACATTTGTTTAGTTTATACCCTTAAGTAATCACTGCATCAACATCAAGTGTATCCAAGTTTTCATACATCCTCACAGAAAAACAAATGTTTAAGGCTAATCCTCAAATCCAAATTCCATACAAAATGATTCGGACAAATACTCAAAAAGTACGCCGTAAAGTTAGTAGGGTTAATTTTAAAACACGTATAAAATCTAAATTAAAGTATGAAACCTTTCACTTTTTTTGTTGACGAAATCAAAAAACATGGACGAAACTAATAGTGTGAAGAAATAACTATAATACGGCGTACTTTTTGAGTATTTGTCCGAATCATTTTGTATGGAATTCGGATTTGTGGATTCCCCTTAAGGTAAGAAGTAGATAATAATCAAATCATGAAGACAGCGCTTAGTCACTTTCTTCTTGGTAGACAATCTGCTATGACGTAGAACTTGCTACGACGACGTAGAACTTGCTACGACGTAGATCACAGTACACGATACGCCGTTGCAGATGCAACTGCCAATTTTACGTTGAGAATAGATTTAATATAGATTAGTTGGAGTATTTCTATAAAATCTCCCAGATATACATCTTAAAGGCATTGAGAAACACCCCAAAATATATTATATAGACCGATATTTATATAAAATCCATTCCTCGTATTTTAAATTATTTTTCGTATTCTCTAATCTATAATCAGTTTTTATAAGCGTTTTATATTATATAAATATTTTTGGACAGAGATAAAATAATCTCTCAAAATCTTTCATACTTTTAAAACACTTTTGAGTTGTATCTCGCAGTCAGAAGTATTCTATTTTTTATTTGAGCGACTTTGAAATCAACCAAATTTAATTTCAGTAATTACATACAATAGCCCTATTTTGGTTAACCACATAATTAGTATCGAAGATTGAAGTGAAACCGCCGTGTAATTAGGTTATTTAACGGTAGTGACAAAACGGGACGTCCCACACCCGTCCCGTCTCATCTCGACGGGACGGGTACGGAACGGGATGTAGTCAGGATCGAGACAGATTAATAGTAGCATAATCAAGAACTAACTTAGTACAGTGCGTTACGCAATAAATGAAAAATTGATATTAACTAAACTTTTTCTAACCGACTTCAAAAAAGAAGAGGTTCTCAATTCGGTTGTTTTTTTTGGTATTTGTATTGTGGTATAATAATATGTTTCTTACGTCAGAACTTTGTTGTTTAGGTATACACCGATTTAAAAGAAAAATATCAGAGGAGAGGTTTTTATACTTTTAGATTGGTGCCATAGAAATTTTATCAAAATCGGTTCAGTATAGTTTGGTTTTTAAAACAAAATAACTAAATAAAAAGTCGCTGAAGTGAAAAAAATGGGTATTTTGCTACGGTCACTAAAATCAGTCCAATTGAAGTCGGTTATTGTAAGTTTTTGTAAAAGCTTGATTATTGATGATTGACTAAGTAAATAAAAAAAAAGTCCTGCATAGCGAATTTGAGACATCCTGCATATCAAATTTGAGTGATCATCACACTTACAATCACAGACGTGACCTTAAATTATGAAAAACGCCTAGTCTTACCACATCTTTTAAAAACGTAAATTGAGCTATTACTTTTCTTTATCATTTTTCTTATTAATAATGTATACACGTGTAAAAATAATGATCACACACAAGGTTTACAGCCTGCCATTACAATTTGTAAAATAAAACCCTTACATTGTATGACAAAAAACGACGCTCAAATTACATAGGCGAAAACGCCAAAATTATAAAGGTGCACACTTAAAACGTACAGTCAGCCTATCAAATTGATAAAAAATCGATTAACCACAATCCGCGGCTTCGCCTGCGTATTATCGCCTTGAAAAGTTTTTTTATTTCCTGTTTCGGGTCATATACTATGCTCACTCTAAATTTAAACTCGTATTTCGATGAGTAATCGCAAAAAAAGTCCTAGCTCGTGACTAAATCGGGAGTTGGCTGGTAGAGGATGCTTTAGCACTAAACTCACCTTTTGTACAATTTGATTTTTATATAGTATGTTGTGCAAAAAAAGTGTTAAAACGAACTAACAAACAAACATTACTTTCAAAAACGCCGTTTCTGGAGTAATCCTTCAAAAGCTAACCTTTTTACTTATTTACAAATATTGTAAATTATGTAAGAATTCTATCTGGTTTTTGGTCCCTTTCTACAAGCTCTGCTTGGTTTTGGGTTAGATGAGGCTGTGTAAAATGTCAAAACCTTTTTCTTCTGAAACGGTGGCATTTCTCTTTTTCATACAAGTTAATTATTTAAGAAATATAAATTCGTCACTGACTGTACAACCTCGTTGTCCCGCAACATTGTTCGGAAATATTAGAACCAGTTAGGTCTGGTCATTAAATTCAGA
This sequence comes from Lobophora halterata, assembly GCA_932526365.1. Lineage (NCBI taxonomy): Eukaryota > Metazoa > Arthropoda > Insecta > Lepidoptera > Geometridae > Lobophora > Lobophora halterata. The sequence continues at coordinate 1,583,648 of OW052007.1, forward strand.
TTTACGTCCGGCCAGTGGATATCTCCCCCTGGCGACTCCACTAATGACCACCTAAATTGAGATAATTTCACAGCCAGCTGGTAATAAGACCGCGGATATTTACAGGTCAAATACTGAGCGGATATTTGCAGGTCGTAAATGCGTTCTGGTTATAAATGATGATGCCTTTTTGTGTTTTCTTAACACTAGAAGTAACTTGAGAAAATTTACCGGAACTACAAACACCGTTTTCTTTGGTCATTGAAAATAATATTTTGTATAGTACTAATTAGTTCTAGTTAAGTATTAAGTACATCGACAATAATTGAGAATAAACTTAATAGTCACTTAATTTATCCTTACATTTGATTTTTTTACAAAGAAATACTTTGTAAAAAATCAAGTCATTTTTAAACGATACCTTAATAAAGTAAAAGATTTATTTAGGATTTGTTTCAATCTTTGAATCGAAGAGCGAAGCAAACAAGAAGCACTTCTGTCTGTCGAATTAAAATAAAACAAACTTAAACGATCAAATACAATTAAAAGTAAAACCTCTTCAACCCCAAGCAGCCTCATTGTTTATTTAATCTCACATCGTTATCGAAGACAATCGTTTCGTCCCGGCCTGTTTACATTTAATTCCTCGAATAAACCCGTTATCGGTTCAAATAGGTTAAAAAATTACCAGTTGACAAAATGGGGTAAAAAGTACCGATTCGGACGAAATGGGGTAAAATTAGGGGGAAAATCACCAGTTTCCTCGCTCTAGTAGGACCCAGTGGGGAACTTATTAAAACGGTTAGAAAGAAGAAGTTTCAGCTGTACGGAAATTTTACTTTAGGGGCTCGTAAGCGCATCTGACTTTTAACCTAAACTTTTTGTAAGTGGACATCAAGTGCACTTTGGCGAAAGAAGTTAATACGAACAGTGTTGGCTTGTTTAGCTTTAATTCGTTTAAGTACACAAATACTATTGAGTTTTTGTATATTTTTTTCATAGATGTGGTTATTAACAACATGAAAAACCTATATTTTTTTAATACTAGGCTCATTATTATGGGCCCTCAATAATACTCTGATCTGGTAGGATTTATAAAAGACCGAAAATCGGAATTCGAAAAAAATATCATACTACCCATAACTTTTATGCACTAGTGCATATAATACAGTTTTAGTCCGCCTATTAGGCATGGAAATGACTGCTATTTCATTGTCACATGGTAATACTTATGATTTCATTTTGTAACAGCTAAATCACCGATGATTTTGTAACACACTGTTTTTTTCATCACTGGCCTAATGTGACTAATGTCATATAATTGGTTTTAATAATTCACGCATGACGCGATATCACGAAATCACTTCCTCTCACAATCAGCACACTACTGACTGACTGTTATTATTATTTACGAAATAAAATTGTGAATGGTGACATGAATAATAATGCTGGAGTACAAAATCGCCTGCCGGGGCGCGCCAAGCTTATATTACCGGTGATTTTGTAACAGACTTGTTCTCAGAATGTAACAAGTGTTATGTATGATCAGTTTTATACTCGTACCATGATAAATAACATGTAACTCGGTATACTTCTCATGCCTACCGCCTATTCCTTCACGACCATGAGAAATAAAATAATATTCGGTAGAGTAAGGGTGTGTAGCGTGTTTTTGTGTTACAGGGGGCGCGAGCAGACGACGCGCGTAGAGGACGCAGGTAGCGTGTGTTGTGCGTGCAATAGGCTACTGTTGTCACTGTTTGTGGATAGCGCGTAGTGAGGTAGCTACACGTCGAATCTGTGTCACTTGTCTGTTCTGTCTGTATGTCTTTATTTATCTATGGATCTCTGGTATTTATTTTATCTGCCTTTTAGTTGCGTAATTGTGTTTTGAATGGAGGGTGGGGGCCTATTCTGTTGGTACCAAATGTAATCTAAGCTGTCCTTAAATTGAAATTTCGGCAAACACTACCTACTGGTATTTTAGTCATTGGATTTTCACTTGCTAGTAGGTACGCGAGCAGTGGTTGCTTAAATTTTGCATTATGATAAGTTTTGGTTAAATTTAGTACCAACAAACTAGGGTCTACATTGTTTTTACCTACATCAAATTTGTGAAGAGATTTGTAAGTGTATGTGTTTTTTTTTATTAACTATGACATTAAAATAATAAAAACAAAAAAGGATTAGTTTTTCGAATAGTTAATAAAATTGCTTACAAATAAAAATGGTTGGAAAAAGTTTCCTAGTTTTAGTGAAGTCAAATAAATTTAAGTTTTGTCCTTTTATTGTTTATCAACAAAATGCTGTGTTTTTGTTTTTTATATATTTTTTTTTGTGTCAAGCGGTGTTTTTTTTTTGTATGTCTTCTCTTTCGCAAGTGGCACGGTAGGGATATTCGACGTGGAGCGAACGCCACTCACTGTGCACCTTAGTAATCGTCGTGCTGTAAACATTTTATTTTCGTATTCATTTAAAACCGTACTAGTGTGAATTTATGTTATTTTACCATCGATACATAAACTTATGTTATGGGCCGTGCACGCCGTTAGGTGATGTAGCTCAACAGGAGCGCGGAGGATCCTGTAGCAACCATGCAACATTTTAGTGTAATGTGGCTAATTTTTTATGTGTTTCTTACCTGGGTTTTTGTGCGTTTTACCGTTGTAAAATTAACTAAAACTGTGTGTTATGTGTCTATACCTAGCTATGGTTGTTTTCCACCCTTGTATTGGTGGTTAGCGGGGGGTACCGTCTACCGACGACGCTAATGTAGTGTATTCAGAAAAAAAATGCAAATAGAATTCGTTTTATAAATATTTCTGAATACACGAGGTTTTTAGGCTGTCCCTTTTTGATTCAACATTGACAACAGTAGATTTAGTCTGCGCGCACACTGCGCTACAAAAATATCAAAATAGCAATTTTTTTTTCTTGTAACAAAAAATGTTTAATAAATATCACAGTCAAGAATGTAAAGAAAAAATTGCCGTTTTGATTTTTTTAATGACACAAAATGTTTTTGGATATTGTTAATACCGAAGAAGAGTTTAACATTAAAAGTAAATCTGTGTATATCTGTGTATCCAAAAATTCATTGTAATCGGTGTTTGGGGACTGAAGCTCGATTGTGGTGTTGTAAAACTTTTTTATTATATTTACGAAAACTTATTAGAGGAAGCTTTTTCCTTATTTTGTCAATGTTTTGTAATACTCGCCTTAAAAATTGCATCACCACTTACCAAGTATTTTTGGGCCCTGCACTGCAGTCCAGCTAAAGTAGCTCAGGCACCTCTGCTAGGCTTGATGTGGTGTGGCTGATTTGGGTCCAGTTCCGTTGCTAGCTATGCGTTTACACATAATTATGCATCTCTTTGTACACACCAAAAAAAATAGGATTTTTCAAACAATCTAGATTTTATTCATAGTACGATTGAAATTAATAAAAAGGAAACACATTGAATGTCATTCTAATAAAATAGGAGGTTTTTGGACGTCACTTATAAAGACGGTTCTCAAAGTTGTCACAGGAATTTCTTATTTAACCTACTCGGATTTGATTTATTGAATAAGCGCACACTAGAAACGGAACGCAATAGTGTAGAGCGGCATTATTTACCCCATCACTAATTAAGGGCTCGTTTCAGATCGGAAGCTGTTCGTGGGTATGCTGAGCAAACAACAGAGCGAAGAAGATGTGCGCCAGTTGTTCACGCCGTTCGGTACTATAGAGGAGTGCTCGATACTGCGCGGCCCGGACGGAGCAAGTAAAGGTAAGAGCTCTTTGTAGCAGCAATGTGCATCAAAAGGTTTTTGCTTTAACTTTTCGAGTATCGAAGAGTAATGGTGTTCAGGTATTTTTGTTTTAATTTTTCAAGTGTCATACATAGAGTTACTATCGTGTTTACGCATTTACGAGTATACTTTTGAATCTACAGAGATTAATACCTAATCTAACGAACTTACGTGTCTGGTTAATTTGACTTTATCGTGGTTCGACATTATCGAAAACCGCACTCATCTTGATGAAATTAATATCTTAGTCGAAACATATCGAATTGAAAATTCCACAACACAATAACTACGTACGTGAGTACTACAATTTTTAAACGGATAAGATCATATTGCGATTTGAATTCATATATTTTGGAACAAATCTAAATAATCCAGATTTAACAAGATCTCAAATAGATATTATATTATACATATATGTATAATAATAATCTTAATTGGGAAATCAGCATTTGTAAAGAAATAAGTTGGCGAGTGTACTCGAATACTCCAGTGACCTAGTCTCTAGTGTAGGTATAAAAGAGTAGGCACTACGGTTTCCGCCCGCCTACTTTGCCGCCCGCCCACCGGTACTCCTACTTTACCATAAACATATACCCAAATAACTTGAATTATTATAACAAATATTGATTCACTTTTTTCTATACATCAAATAATTTAAATTTAACCTCTCAGTTGGTACATTAACGGTCTCAACAACCACTTCTCGTCCAAAAACTAGACCTCTTAAGACCTGAAGAGGGACAGAGGTGACCTGATGAGGTTATATAGCGGTGTCTTAAGGCGGTGCACACGACGCAGATAGACGGTACACAAAACCGCCGAGTCTCTTGTGATTTTGTATGAACAAGTTTTGAAGCAACACCAGGCCGGCCCCTTATATTTTTTTGCATGAATTAACTGTAACGTTGCATATCTTTTGCCTTCGCCTTACGTCACTTGTGTATAATTCAAGCCTAAGATAGCTAAAACCATAGACAAGATAGAGTATCAAACCAAAATCAATGCGGAATGTATCCCGCATCCATTTTTCCTGTAGGACAGAACATTTTCAGACATCCTGTTAATAAATTTTAATATCTCTATTTTCAAATAATGTTTGTTTCTTTTTAAGATGTAGTTTTATTGACAATGAATATTAATCTAGCCCTGTTACTTCTCTTTTTCTAAGTTAGCCAATGTGGTTCTCTTTTTTTCGTCGCATTTTCAATGTACTACAGTGTGAATCTATACTTTAATACTTCTATGGATAAAACAAAGTTATACTTACGCAATGTGCATTGTACCCTATTTTCACCTCTCATTACCCAAAGAGCTATCAAGCAGCGGTGTAGGCATGATAGTTATAATGGATGCGGGACCACAATGAATTATTTATGATTTGTTTACCTTCCTCTTTCCTCATTCCTTCGTGGCTCTTGCTATTTCGAGATCGGACTTTACTGGTAAGTATTGTTAAAATACGGAGAAATACAAGAGATTGATTAGAATCTGTTTTAATAAGTGAAAAAAATGATGTTGCGTAATTGTGATTTCTCTTATGTTGCATAATTTGTCAATTATGAAATTTAAATTTTAGGTGCGAGGTTATAGAAAGTGAATTTAGCAATGAAAATTGAAAATGCTCCTGAATAAATATACCACGCCATAATCGAGAAAGTGTTTGCCTATAAAAAATAATTACAGCTTTAGATCTATAAAAAAAAAAATATTAAACATAAATTATGAATAAAATAGTCTATCTGCTATTTGTAAAAATGGAATTAAGCTTACATAATTAAAGTAACTATATTAACAAGTAACCGTATTTTGTTACTGTATTCAAACTTTTTCCAAAGAATATGCTTTTACTACCAAAAATGAATTGATGTTTTTGAGGCAATTATTGTTTTCTAGTATCGAATACAACGTACAATTTCAGTATTTTCGAGGTGATTGTTATTTTGGGATATCATGATTTATTCATGATGTAAAATTGTTACCCATGTTTCACAATGAGCAAAAGTTCTATCAGTGTTTGTTTGGAGAGTTGTACACAACAAGGAAAGCACAATAGTGTATTTTGGGTTAAATAACATCTAATTTTAAAAAACTCTAGCAAAGACTTTTATGGAAAACCGTTTTATCACTAACGTTACGGAAGATGAATTAATGAATGAGAATTCTATATTGTACTAAGAAACTTAAAGATACACATACAAGATAATTAAGGAGTATGGGCGGCCTTATCGCTAAGCAGCGATGATCTCTTCCAGGCAACAAAGGAAAATCTAACATACGTATTGGAATGAAGATTTTGTAATGGTTCTTTTGAACCGTTATTTTTTCAATTTCTAGTTTTCATTAGCAGAAGTAAGGCGTAAAATGTGTGGGTCGATCACAAAAATCTTTATGAAACGATTTGTTATTCGTTAGAACGATTCGTTAGAAACGAATTAAAACGAAAAAGGCCGTAACATTACGAGCACGACAGCTCGACACAGCATAAAGTAATCTGCGCCGGTGTTACCCAACTTTAATTCCATTTCGCACCCAAATTGTACAGAAATTGGGCTGAAATGGGGCTGAAATTGTTGGATTTTAATTGAGATCTGACGTCGGTCGTAAAGTTGAGAAGCGCTGAGTTGGCTGCTGATGACGTATTTTTACTCTTTAATATTTACTGCGTAAAATATTTGGACGGTCTGAGGACAATAACTCCACGAGTCAGAAATCAATTTCAAGATTTATGGTTCGTCGTGGTTAAACAAAAATCTATTGAAATTTGCCCATGGTCCTGGCGTATCAATTGGAAAAAATACTTACTGATTTCATTACTTGTTTTAAAGCTAGAATTCTGACTTTAAAATCAATAAAATACTCATAGAATTGCTCAAATTCTGTCTAAGGAAACACCTGAACGCCAAAAAAACCATAGTAAGAATACATTTAACACCCCGTAAATTTATCTTCATTGTAAAGTTAAGTGCAGATGTACCGAACAACCAAACGTTATTTCGCCTTAATTACTTAAGGCGGTACTTAAGCTCTGCAGCAATAAAGTTTTTTTATGAGAATGAAAACATTATCGATAATGCTTTGTTCTTGTATAATGAGGTAGAATAGGTACTTTCATTTTTTCAGTTCGATGCTTGAGCTTTAGTTTTCGCAAAAAATTTGCTCAAAAGTATCTTTGTCATCAAACCTTGTCGGATACCTTTAACCGACCGCAGAGAAAAAGGGTATTGCAATGTATCTCGAGTTAATATTTTAAGCATTTTAGCATGTTATGTTAGTTCAGTAGTATTTTAGCGGTAGTTTTTTTCTGTTTTGACGTAACTACGTCTGATTTATGAGACGTAGTTACGATGAACGCCGCCGTGCTGGCTGCATGGACGAAAACTTTGACGTCATTGTCCGGTAACGCTCATTGTCCAGTAACGCTTAGTGTCCCGTTACGCTGGTAGTCACGTTAAATTATCGTCCGTAATAATTTTTTTTATAAATTTTGAGCTGGTTAAGTACTTACAGACTTTTTTTTGGGAAAGAATAAGGCAAGCTCTTTAAAGGGCCCTTAATAAGTATCCGTGTTCATTGTACGGTGTAAGGAAGAAGCAACTAATTAACCCTTTGTAAGGGCAGAGCCTTTCAGGCATTAGTGAAAAGGCTCGCCATGATACTTGCGTAATTATCTCGTTTTTACAAAGTGTTAAGTGCGTGTCGACTTTGCGTAGGAAATAATAGTGGCCATTTTGGTTTGGGTAATTATGATCTGCTGAGATGTTTCTTGAAAAAAGGTTTTTTTGCGCTTCAAGGAAAATTTAAGTATCACAGTTATTAAAAAATATCAGCTTTTTTCACTGAAAACAACGATTGAGAACAAAATAAAATAAGCCTTTATTCGCTGACTCCTAAATGTACAAAGATTCTATAGTTATGTGATTCCGTATAATGTTAGTTTAAAGTTTATCCATTACGTCGGATCAATTAGTTAATTACAATTTGCAAATAGGTATAACATGCTAAAAATATTGATACCCAATTGTGGAATATAAAAAGGTTACTTTATTTTAAGTACATACATTTTTTTTTCTAAGGCCACGTCTACACCGTAGCCAATAAACGCAATGCGCCTGCGAGGGGTGAATGGGCGATATTTTACGAGCACGTCATTACCGCCGCAGTAAACCGCCTTTAAATCAGATTTTTTGTGATGCCCTCTCTTATTACGAAGGTTTACATAATCGTCTTAGAATATTTATAAAACTAGTTATCAATATATTTAAAAAAGGATTAGTCCTGACTGAAAAACATTAATACTCAAATTAATTAATAAGTACCTACTCATTCACTTTAATTATTATCTACTCATCGACTCTACAATATCCACAAATTCAGAGATTCCTGCATTTGTTCTAAAATACGCCTCAAGACGTATTTCAATCAAGTCGCTTTAAATTAAACCGTTTATCGACCCACTGTCTGACGTGAGGCGACGAGATAACGCCGCGAATTGCAAATTAAAACGACATTTATTGACCATTACAGCGTTTTGTTACTCGACCAAAAGTGATTCGACTTTACGGACGTCGGTACACCGGTTTATAGGGCACAGAATTAGGTTTTTAGGTTAGGTGGTCTAGATTTTTAAGGACTTTTTAGTGGGATAACATTTTCCCATAAATGAATAACGGTGTTTCTGTATAACACGAAGTAGTGTAGGGGTGACGATCTGCGAAAGGTTGCAGGCAGAAGATGGATGCGGCAAGCCGAAGACAGGGCGCGATAGCGCTCATTGGGAGAGGCATATATCCAGAGCAGTGGACTGCGATAGGCTGATGATGATGATTTAGAACACCAAGATAGATAGTATTAAACCAAGATAGAGTCGTAACACAGGGCAAACAATTTACAGACACCTCGACAATAAAAATAAATATCTCAAGTTTTAAATAATTTTTGTTACTTTTCATTTTCGAAATTTAGTATCGGATCAAAATGTACTAGAAATCCGTTTTTTGGCGCGTTTTCAATGTACTAGGTACATATTTCTATGCATTTCCCATACAAACTGAACAAAAATGTATTATCATAGTAATCGGTGGAGTGTTCCGAAGTCAATGACATTAGATGTTGAAAAAAACATCATAAAAAGAACATAAGAACAGGCAATCACAGACATTGCGACTTCTATTACCGATCCAATAGCCCTCAACGACTGTCCAGAGATCAATATAGGGTGTCCCAAAACATGTATAAAGCTTCAGTGGAGTTTAGGTAAAAAAAAAACAACTTTGAACTTTCGTCATTGTTTTGCGACAAAAAGTTGTCATACTGTCACAACTCTGTTTATGTTAGTTTATTGTTTGTTGCGAATTAACTGAACTCATTTCTTAGTATGTGTTCACACTTTTTGTCGAACATAACATCAAATTTTAAGTATCTACGTTCATTGGAATACCAGCCAAGCCTTATAAAATTATGATAATAATCAAAAACAGTAAATTTTATTTGAAAACCCAATAGAAGTATTTTAATACTTCGAATTTTCACGTAACCATGAAAAGGGAGCCATATTGGCTACTACTTCTAGTACATTTTGGTCCGATGCAAATTTTCTAAAAAGAGAAGTAACAGGGCTAGATAACTATTAGATATATATTTAAACTACTAGGCTTTTTCATTCTCAATAAAACTGCATCGTAAAAAGTAACAAACATTATTTAAAATTAGAGAAATTTAATTTGCATTGCCAGGGTGTCTGAAAACTTTCTGTCCTGTATTCCGCATCCATTTTGGTTTGATACTGTCTATCTTGTTGTTCTATAGCAACAACGTTATTAATCTATGGTAAAACCTCTTTAAAAATATTTTCAATATTCTAGCCACCCTGTATGAAAATCGTCGATATACCTACGAACATATTTTTCCTATTTTCGAACTTTCTTTGCTCGGTTCAATATAAATTCCTTCTTATGTAGATGGCGGGCGGCATTCCCCGCATTTCTTAATCAATTTATATTTTGAAAAATGGTCGCTTGGTATTCTGCTCGCGATCTAGAAATACTGCAACTATCGGAAGCAGTGGACTGGAAAAATAAATTATTTCAGGTGAAATAAGTGTATTCTAAGGATAAATATAAAGCCATGGATTTGTAAGTCTTACATTAAGTTACCTTGTAATTTTTTTTTGGGTAGGAAGTATAGGTAGATACAGTTAGTTGCACAGACATGTACAACACTCCTAAGCTTACACGTGTATATTACTCTTAATTTTGCAAAGAAAAGTGCACACAAGCATTTTTAAGTTACTGTAGTACATCTTACTTATCAGAAGAGGAATGTCTTTGCAAAACTAAGAGTATAATATAAATGTCAAAGCTTGGGAGGTGTATACATGTCTGTGCTAACTTTACACTTAGTTATCTAGGTATTTATCTAGGTTGATAAGAAATAAATTCCTTAACTGTTTTATAAATGCACACCTTTTACTATCTGTTACATTGGTCGGTTAAGAATGCTTTAGCATTAAGCTTACTTTATGTACAATATTTCGTATATATAGTGCAATAAGGTATTAAATAAATGAAATGGTGAAATACGAAACTGAACAAAATATCACTCTCAGAAAATGTCCTAACAAAACTCGGGTCCCAAAACTCCTGAGCCCAAAACTTAGGAAAACATTTTGCAAATCCACACCGACTTGGCGGCTTTGTTATACATTTTTATTGGCCGTAATCCTACTTATTCTTGCAATCGAACACCCGAGTTCGTTATTAACAAGACGAAATACAATAATCTCGTAATTCCAAGCGAACCTTTTCGCTTTAGTAACAAAATTTCGCCAAACACTCTGAGAACAAGTAATCCTATTTTGCGCTGTTCGAAACAAATACAATACCGTCTGTAAAGCAAGAGGGCGTCGCCGTGCTTTCGACCTTAAGTCAAAGAGATAAGGCTTAAATTTGTTAAGCTTCTTTGTCTTGTACCTTGAGCAAAGACATTCAAGACGGAAAATATACGATAGGTACAGCTACTGCTCCCAAATGACAAAATAGTCGGTATCTATTTACTTTTACGAGAAGCTTTGATGATTCTCTAAAAGGTTTATTTCAATTTCTGATTATGAAAACTGATTCTATTCAGAGTTGTTTATAATTTTATTCATCGTCAGTCAGATGCTGTAGAAGCCGTTTAGAACGTACTTACCAATAGTATAAAACAATCTAAATAAATACGTACTCTACATATAATAAGAAACTTGAAAACTTAATAATCCGGTGTAACTCAAAAATCAAGAAACGTTAAGACCGTAACCATTTACTTTCCTCAGAAAAATAGCTCTGTCCAAGGGGACGACATTTAGACTATTAAGTAAGTTTTCTTTTTAAAACCAGTCATAGTGCAAAACAGTGTACTCTTTACCCCAGCGTCTCATCTCCCCCTACTTTCGCCTTATGAGTGTGCTGGAGTGTTCGAGATAGTACATGAAAACTAGCATAGCTAAACGATAAAGATTTTAGAACTGAATTTTATATTTAAAAGATTCCTTTTAGCGGAGCTTTCAAACTCATACAGAATTATACTAAGCCTTGCCACCCCAAACATATTCGTTTCGCATATTTCCATAAAAATCCACTCATAATTTCACTTCACGTCACGCAGAAAACGTTTATTGATATCGATAATCGGAATTCTCGTAACAACTGGCATAAGTCGATGATCCGACAAGATTCAACCAATAGTAACGCTCCAATCTAAATCACGTCATCTCCATGCGTTTCTATTGGTTACTTTTGACTTATTCAAGTTTCAATTTGTCACCGTGACGCAGCGTTTCTGTAGCGGTTACGCAGCGGTTTTGCGACGTGAATTAATCGCTCGATTCGTTTCACGGAAGGAAGGGCGCTTAAGGGCCGTTAGTTATGTTGTTTCAAGTTTCAATGGGCTTAAATTGTTTCTTTTATTCGTAAATTTTAATACACAATTGGGGTAAATTCAGAAGTTTCTTTATAAATGATCGAATACTTCCAGTAATTTGATGAATTTTAGGATGAAATCTTACTCTACAATATTTCATGCATGCACTTTGTATGCATGTACATTATGCATGAACAAAAAAAAGTGAATAATACAAGTATTCTATCAAATAACTTGTTTATTGTATTAACAACCTAAGATTACCAATTTCCTGAAGAAACCAGAAAAAATAACTGTAAAAACGTGAAAAAGTTGAACCAAGTATAGGTACATTAATAGAAGGTAACTTTGTGACAATTTATCGGGAAGACCGATCTCAATCAAATAAATACATTATACAGATAGATAGAAATTATTTCATAACGTTTGTCAAACAGTCATTATGCCTCTTCCCTTGCCAACTTTACTCATTATAAACCCTTTAAACTTTTCCGATTCGTTTATATTCGGGGATTAATTTCATCACGTTAACTAAACTCTGCTAGTCTCGCATTCAAAATGGTGAAAGTAAACAGAAATACAATTACAAACTTTGAACAAAAACTTTGTACGCCAGATACTTCGAAGGGTGGTTGGCGGCCCAATGAGAGCGAACTTGCTTTCTTAATTAAATTCGAAACTAGTCTTGTTTTATGATACTGTCATCTCTGTTTATGTTTCAGTAAAGTTTAGCTACTGTTCATATATACTATGCCTTTCATTTTGAGCGTAATTTCAGTGTATATTGGCATTAATATATTTTTAACTATGAGAAACTATTCTCTTACCTAGTTACTTATCTAGCTGATTTCTTCTAAATAAAATAAAACCTTCTGTTTCAATGACCTTTGGTGTAATTCTAATTGGGTTTTTTTTAGAGAAAACGTTTCATTAATTCAAACATCCATTTATTAATTTAGATTTATCTCAAATTTAATACAGAAGATTGTCTTCAGTACAAGCAATACACTTTAATGTTAGACTACAAATCCTATACGGCCACGACGGCTAAATGATTTTACCTAGAAATAGGCATTTAACTAGAATGAGCGTAATCTGTGGGATAAATTGCCGTAGATTGTGATGTAAAATTGAAAAATAAGGCTTAGGAAAATAAATTATTATTCAAAGAATTATTTCTCATTCAGTTTTCAGTAATTTATTGCCATATTAGGTAGGTAGGTTACATCTTAGGTCTTAATAAGTTGGCTAGGAATAAGAGCAGCTACACAATATAAGCCGTTTGGGGTGTTCAGAATTTGCAATCAATAGAGGCGGGCCGATATTAGAAAATTTTAAGCAAAAAAAGAATAATATTTAGTTTTATTAATTATAGGTAGGAAAGTACTTAAATTATATGTTGCCAAAAGAGTCATTGAAGTAGTCTTTCAACTTGTAGAAACATTTTCGCAAAAGCCATTTCCTTCAAAAATATCTTTGTTTTCTTGTAGTTTAATTTTGTGTCTAATTTAGAAACATACAAGACGAAATCGAAAGTGTTATGTTTTTCTTATTATTTACCTACAATAACACTACAAAAATATTAAGGTGTGTTAGGTAATAAACATAATAAATATATGTATATACCTAGTGCGTACTTAGTATAAAGTAAAGTAATAAATATATGTCAACAAATTATATAAATATATTTAGTAATAAATCCGCTTAATTTCTAAACAAAGGTTTTAATTAACTTAACTTTACGAGAGATCTCTCGTTTCAAACTTCGGCGAGTCCACACCTCCTGATGATGCCTCGTGTAGAGGCGAAACACGTGTCGTATCTTTAAACTTTGGTTTTCTGTTCGTTGACTCTTTGGTTTAGTTGAACTAAAGTTAAGTTAATTAAAACCTTTGTTTAGAAACTAAGCGGATTTATTACTAAATATATTTATATAATTTGTTGATATTTATGGATTTCCGCAAAGTAACGCCTGAATCAATCAATTATCATAAATATATGTAATACAAAATATCTAACAAAAATAAGCTATCCAAGCACCTACCTATTCCTCAGTTAACTCAAAGACCGCTAACTTTAGAGCAAGCTGAAACTTTTAACGAATAAGCTTCTGTCAAAAACAGCAAAAACGAATAGTAAATGAAGCTAATTCCCCTTAAAAAGTTTTTAATTCCCGCTCCAAACTATCCAGGGAAGCTACATCATTGTTCCCGAGGCTTTTGTTCTAGGTTTTTCTATTAAGTGTCTAATTAAGCCATCTATTAGAGAGGGGGGAAAAGGGGGGAACTCAATGTACTGGCTACAATGTAGTTGGTACATTAATTACTTTTAGAGGAATAAGCCAAAATTGATTAATGAAGTGTTTTTGTTTTTTTTATATTAATTAGTGACGAGGTGGATAAGGTGCTCTTTGGAAGATAAGAGATGACCAAAACAGTGCTACACAGATTTTAAGATTTTGATTCAGCGCAGTTCTGTTTCAAACTTAATATTATAATAAATGTATAGAAAGAAAAAAATGTCTAGTCATAAAAATCTAGCTTGACATCATGATGATTTAAGAAAACGATAGTCTGGTTCCTGATTCATAAAAAATAAAAAATAAAACGATCATGTTTTACCTAAAAAATATATTATTCAGTCACAAACCCGTATAAATACTAAAATTAATAATAAGAATTGTCCACAATACACAAAAAAAGTTCACTTTTGTACTACATACTAAGTGCAATAAATAATTTTCTATCTATCTGTAAAAAGGTCCCAAAAACGTATGACATACATATATTAAGCCAATAATAAGGATGCACGAAATTTCTACTGAACACATCCTGCGCCAGCAACGCCTAACTAATTTTATCGTACAATTTCGCATCCCTACAGTAGGCTTAATTAAATTCGTATTTCATATCAGAAACGGGAGCACAAAGCGCAAAATTCTTTTTTTCCACATAGTTGAACTTGCCTTGCCCGAGGGCAAATGTTTCATGTAGCAAGACCCGCTGAGATATACAGAGATTCGCGAAAACAAGTTAGGGTCTGCGTCGACAAATAAAATACAAAATTATCAACATTAAGAGGATATATGAAAATTTGGAGTCGCTGAGTTACATTCGTACTCAGTAACGGTAAAGGTTACAAACTTGGTGTTTTTACATTTATTTAGATATCCTCAAGTATATCATCTAAATAAAAGTAAATCAGAGTGTACGAATTGGAAAGTAACCAGACAGAAACACGATTGGTGAACTTTTCTCAATAGATTTATTTTTTGAAATCGGCCCTCATTAAATCTGTTTTACACCCATCTTCCGAATTTAGAGTTTATTTACGGTTATTTTTTATACAATTGAGTGAGTAATCACAGAAGTAAGATAAATGTTAAAGGATTTTTTTTATAAATTCGTAACTTTTCAAGGAATACGATGTTTTATCATCAATTGTCGCTTACGCCAGTTACTTTTGAGCGTCAAATCTATATCTAACCTCTTCCCTCGGGGTAAGATGTGTAATTGCGCTATAACTGTCTTGTAATTCGGCCGCTGAAATTTTTAATAGTTTCGCATAACCTCAGGTCAGGATTTTTTTAAATAAATTGAGTGACATAGCTTGGCCTCAAATAATCTCTATCAAAATACTGTTTTTAGCAAGTGACAAACTCTTGGCCAAGCGGGATGACCAGTGACCATAGTGACCATCGGTGGAGTCGATTACATTACATAAACGATGGTTTTGCGCCCATCAGTCAAATTCAATACCCACAAATTATTTTGCTCAGCGTGAATAATTTTTCACTTCCAAAATACTTCATCCAAAAAAACATCCACTTTAAATTCATCAATCCGATTCACACGAGGACACGAAACCGCACGTCATTTTGCTGCGGTCGGCGTGCGGGTGGCGTGCGTTTGTCGTGCGGCTGAGGGACACCGTTGACGCGACAGCTGCAGAATTGTAACACGTTTGTTGGTGGTTTTCTACTTAGGGGCTGGTAGGTACATCAAATCTCCATAAAAACTACTAGCACTATTAGTATTGTATTATATACTATATATACCATACCCTTTTTAAAACGAACAATTTTTCTGATTCTTTGATTTTCACTATTTTAAATACCCAGTGAATTGTGAACAAAAATGCAGCAGTAGATGTAAAGTCTCTGTCAAAATACAAAACCTATGCACAATAAAAGTTAAAAAAAAAACATACTACAGCAGTCTTCAATTGGACTGTTTAGTGACCGTTAACACCATTGAAAAATTACAGTAAAGCAAAATATGCAATTTCGTTTACTGCGACTCCATATTTTTTTTTATTATCTGGATTTAAAAATGAAACTGCTGAAACGATATAAATAAAATTTCTATGGAACCAATATAATAGAATAGAATAGAATGTTTATTGTAGAAACTGTGCGAATTACAAGATCTTAAAAGTAAATAGCAGGTATCAACAGTTTGCCCATTTCGGACGTACAATATATTTTTTATAGATGTAACATTTGAATCTAACACAAATAAAATTGGAAGAAAACCTAAGCGCTAAGTATAAACTTTAAAATCATTTTTCACAAATATTCTCAGACCAAATCAAAATATTCTTTTAAATTATAATGAGCTTTATCTACTAGCCATTTCTTTAATTTATTTTTGAAAATGCTTCCTGTTAGCTGTTTAAGATAGATTGGGAGTTGAAATCTGTTTGAAATCAGCTGAAATCAATCTGAAAGTATATCCTTTCAAACAAGAATTTTCCAATTCGGTTGATAAAATGACAAAGTAACAAACATAAAAACATCCGAATTGAGAATCTTCTCCTCTTTAGAAGTCGGTTAAAAATAAATCCGACTGAGCTGTTCATTGTTTCAAATATTTGACAACTTCAAAAGTATCACTTTACCTGAAGTCTATAAAATCCTGAAACATCGATAAACCGTCGGCCATAAATTCTGCGGTTCGCTGCGTCTCGGACCCGTGCCCCGACGCATAAGATTTCAATACTCCACATATTCAGCTTTTAAGCTTTGCATGTGTAACACTGGCCTTATGTTTGAAAAGAGCTTAGCTGTGAGACTTAGCTTTAAAAGGTTCAGCGAATTTCGAATGGAAATTACTATACTCCGATTTATAATTCAAGATTTTTTTTGTAAACACAGAATGTCATGATATGTCACTGTAACAGAGACAGGTCAGGGTTAAAAACGAGTTTATACCACGGATCACTATTACTAGTAATGGCGCGCGGTTTTGCTTGTGCGATAGTTTCCTATTTTACCTGAATAATTCTTAACCAAACATATTCAGGTACTTCAGAACACTGAAAAGTAGGTAGAATAGGAAATAAAATCTGTGAATCTAAGCTTCTGGGATATTAATCATAATAATGCCAAGGTGCATAGCAGATACCTAACAAATATTCATTCAATTCACGCAATTGCACACGAGAAGCGAAAAAATAACGCATTTGACTTCGTAAACGGACAAGAGACGAATAAAATTTACAAACACACGTTTAGGTCAAAATCCAAAAATTGTTTCGAACTTCTGTGATTTACTCCGATGAAACCAATGTCTTAAAATATTTTTCGCTAATATTTTTTCGTCGAGTTATAACTTTCTGAAAAAAATTAAATAAAATATTATAATCAGTACAAAACCATTGCTATTTTCCATTCTATGGATATTGACTAGAAAATAAACCGTACCATAAGTATTTAGGAAAATTGAGTAAACGTCACTTTGATAAGTATTTTTTTAGGGTGGTCACACCTTTGTTTACAAAAAAAATCTTGAGTTCCGAATCGGGGTATATTCTCTTTTGGGTATTAGGTCAACATAGCCTGATTTGATCTAAACTTAAGCTTTTTGAAAGATTTAGGATTTTAGGGACTGTTTGTACCTATATGATTTTATTAATGTATGGCCAACACGGATGGTCGAGTGGCAAGTGCGTTAGACGGCGTCGCAGGTTCGATTCCCGCTTCAGGACAAACATTTGTGTAATGAACATTGGTTTTTGTAGTGAGTCTGGGTGTTTTCTATGTATACTATGTATGTATTTACAAAAAAGTATATAAGTATTGTATGAGTCATCTGGTTCCTATAGTACAAGCTCTGCTTAGTTAACGGTTATATTGCGTTGTTTGAAAAGTCCAAACATTATTTTATCTATTTATTATTATTTATGAAAAGAAATAAACTGATACCTTAAGGATTCATTTATAAATGTACAGTCAGCTGCACAGACATATAAACACTCCCAAGCTTTCACATTTATATTACTCTCAATTTTGCAAAGAAAAGTGCACGCAAGCATATTCCAAATAATGTAGTCGTATTACTTGTCAGAAGAAGAATGTCTTAGCAAAATTAAGAGTATGATATAAATACGAATACATGTCTGTGCAGCTGATTGTACACAAAAACAGCTCTGAATTTCACTCCCACGCGATACAAATAAGTCAGTGACAGTGTCTCACAAAGGTAACGCCAGGGCGTAACCTCGTTTTGCGTTACAAAAGACGTAATAAAAACGGACGTTGTATCCATTGAGCGCGACTGTACTATCGGATCGAGGGACGTGCCAAATAAGATACGGAATTATTATGGCGGGAAACTCATTGGAAATCAAGATAGAGATATTATCTTTGTTGCTTTCAGATAAGATTTGTTTTGAGGGGTAGGTGTGTATTATTTTACTCTTTACGAATTTTAATGTTTTTTTTTACGAATTTTAATGTATACTATTAATTATTAATGAAATATTTTGATTAGCAATTTATGTAAGAATTATTAACAATTATTTAGCTCTAATTTTAAGTATTTGCACGACAAAAGTTGATGCAGTGATTCTAATTTAAAATAAGACCACAATGTTATGTATTACGCAAATAAAGATTCATTCATTCATTCTATTGTCTTTTCAACTATACATAAGGATAAAAAGAGTGCTTTTTTGTATACACGGTCAATTTTTAATCACCAGAAAAAAAATACGCATTGTCAGTTGCCGTTACTGAACACATATACGGCAAAAAAACCTTGAAAAATTTCAGTCGAAATTTTGTCAAAATAAATTTTATTAAAATTAGATAACTGTTACCGTTAGTCGTTTTCCTATGGATTTAGCAGTACCTTTAATTGATAATAATTTAAGTTTTATTCATCGTTTGGCAAACCCGGGTACCTAGCTCGAGCCAGCTCGCAAAAGCTCGGCTCGGGCGCTGCACAAGCTCCGCTGACACTCTACCATTTTGTAAAAATCCAAAATTCTGACTGCACAAATACAACGTAGTACCCCGTCTGCATTGTCCATTTGATTTTTTTTTTGTAATTAAAAATTGGTGGTGTATATGGGACAAGAGTCCCGGTGAAGCATAAACTGCCATCTGCTGCCTACTGCATGAAACGACCATCCGAAAAAAAAATAGGCAAGACGAAATAAGCCCTTCTTCTTATCGTGTCACTGGTTCTTTTCGAATCAGTGTGGCGAAAGGATTTCAAGAGGCTCTCCTGATGGTAAGAGATCGCACCTGCTCTATGAAAGGAACAGTGCTACACAGGACTTTGATTCAGAAAGGCCTATGCAACACTGCTAAAGCGCTCGTTCATATTGAGTATGAATCTAATAAAAAAAAAAAAAAAAAAAAAAATGTTTTTAAACCTAGCTCACTTTTATCGGTTAAAGATTTTAATTCGAAAGTAATTGTATAAAATAATAAGATTAAAAACAAGAATCAAACGTTACAATTTCATCACAAATTAAACCGCTCTTAAACAATTATAAATCTTGCTCCAACCAAATAATTTTCGCGCAGCTTAATGCTACTTTAGATTCCTTGAGTAGTGGGTTTTTGTAATGAATTGTCGCTTAAATTGGAGAAAGTCGGAATAATTTAAAAGCTCACAACGTAAAGGTTTCAATGAGATGGAATGAAATATTTGATCACAAAGAAGAGTGGGGACATAAGCATAGCATAGCATAATCAGCCTATAATGTTCCCACTGCTGGGACTCAGGTCTACTCTCGGCAGGAGAGCGAATGGGTCATAATCTACCACGCGGACCCAATGCGGATTGGTGGATGTCACATGCCATAGAACATTTTTTTTTTTTTGTCTTTTGACATGCCGGTTTCCTCACGATGTTTTCCTTCACCGTTGCGAGAACGTGGGATGCATACATAGATTTTTTCGACCGAAAAAACCCATTTACGCATGATTGCCACCGGGATTCGAACCCGCGACCATCGGATCGCTAAGCAAGGGCCTCATCCACTCGGCCACCACGTCCTCGGGGGGTTTTTTTTTCTCCCCACCCCACACAAAGAAGAGTGGGGACATAGTAAAGGTAAAACAACTAGTAGGTAAAATACAAATAAAAAAGCTCTACCTATTTTATGAAGCCCATTATTTTTTCGGTTGAAATTATAGCTATTATTTATAATATTAAATAGGTACCTTGTATTATAAAAAAATCAGGCAACTAATTTTATTTTATGGCTTTTTAAATATGCAATAGTTAGATGGTTGTAATATTCGTTTTAGTGTATAGTTTAAATGTGTTGCAATTAACAGCCGAAACGTCGGGACAAAAATAGATAAGTTGAGCGCGATAAATACCTGTTACAATCTAATAACTATAGTTTAACGTTCATATTACTATCCTCTAGGAATAATTAACCCGAAAACATGCCAACTCTGGCCACTTTAAATTGTTTTGACATTGTCCATGTATGCGTCGAGCCTAAACGCCGAGTGGTGTGGTGAGGTGTTTCTGCTGTATCGTAATTACACCTACCTGAGGTAGAGTAGGGGAGGTAGGGGAGGGATACCCCTCTTAACTAAATGAGGGCTCTTATTAAAGACATGGCTACATTTTTCAAGTTAATCGATGCGATTTGGAGGTTATCTATTGAAATTGCTGAGGTTCTTTAATGGTTTCTATAGAATAAACTTGATTGCAAACTTTATGGGTTGAATTCGTTTTGAATTTTAAATTTTAAATGAATCATTGGCCTGCAGCAATATGATGTAAGTAGATGATAGAATCTATCTAAACTTTTTTTTTAAAACTTAAATTATTTTCTACCTTCTATTACAAACATTCATGGTTTACATACTATTGATTAAAATTTTACATTTTCTATGCATACGAACAATTTTTGTTTTATTTTTACTTTTTCCCCAAGATTGATCTCTAAAGGCAAGTTTCAAGTTAAAGCAGAGTTTCTCAATAGCTGTATTAATTAACCCATATACAGCCCCCATTATAACCTTTGACGTTTACCAAGTTACGAGTAATTCATCGTCGGCTATGGGGTTTATTAGACCCGAGGGGAGCGAGGGGAACATTGTTCTACTCATTAACCTGACAACAATGTGACGACAACGAGGTGAAATCATAGCGTGTCAGTGTCACTGGAGAAAGTGATAGGCTCAGAGCGGCTTTCATTTTAAAACAATGGGTGACCCCGCTTATCAATTCACCCCATATTTTCGCATAAAATGAAATAGAAATAGAATAAATAGAAATCAACTAAGTATTATGTATTATTTTAATGGACGCCACTTAAAACTCCATGAACAAATATATTTTTATGGTGTAAAATATATTTATTGTACCTATACAAATATTTTTTAACTCTACAATTTTTGGTATTTTCATATTTAGAAATAGATTTTTTTGGTATTCTAATATTTAGAGCGGTAAACTTTATAACAAATATTTGTCTTATTGACCTCCCCTGCACTATTTAACATTCCTACATCTCCTTTATTTAAGGCTAAGTTGTTTTGTATTTTTTTAAGACTTCCCAATATATTTCCAAAGTTGATATGCCACCATGCCTTATTAAAAATCTTTCTGATCCAATAGAATTCCAAGCCGCGTTCGGATTTTATCAATAACTTGATCCATCCCCTCAAAAAATGAACAAAACTTGCGACTTAGAAAATTTTGGGACAGAATTAATTAAGTTACTCATAGAAGTAGAAAAAAGAAACGCACAGTTGGCTTTGGACTTACTTTTTTCGAAAATATTTTCATCACAAGTTCTTAAGCTTTCTTTTTGCATCATCGTTTTAAACTCAATGAATTTTAGTTTATGTTGGATAATCCTGATATATTATTTAATTTTTTTACATTTTTGAAGTTTTGTAAACCTAATCCTAGTGCCTTCTGTTTCTGCCTAGAGTAGAGTCAATGATATTCCAACTTTGAATTATGTTGTATACGTAAATAAATAAATTGAAATTAGTGAAGTAAAGTAGAGTAAACGATAATTTATTTATCACAACTTTTACCCAACAAATTAAAGACAAAAAATTAGCTACTAATTATAAACCTTATTTTAAAACTAACCTTAAGGGCAATCCTCAAGGCCAATTTCCATACAAAACGTTATAACATTTTATACGTGTTTTAAAATTAACACTACTAATTTCAAAACACGTATAAAATCTAAATTAAAGTATGAAACCTTACTAATTTTTGTTGACACAATCGGAAAATATAGACGAAACGTGAAAAAAATAATATATAATACGGCGTACTTTTTGAGAATTTGTCCGAAACATTTTGTATGGAAAAATGGCCTTGAGGATTGCCCTTAAAACTGTTATAATTATCTGAAACTTAAAAAAATATTTTTACTTTCACTTCTTGATTCTTGATGCAAACAAGAATGGGATGAAGTAGGAATTTTAATAAAACAGAGTCACGTAAACATTGATGGGCGGGGCACGGGGGGTTCCGTCCTGGGTTAGAAACGACCAATTTGTAAATCACGGGGCTTTGTCGGGAAAAACAATGAACTTAATATTTTTTCCCGCCCACGGTACCCCACTATTGGGCAAGTCTCCCCTAATTCCTACCATAAAACTTTAGCTATTTTCTTTTCCTTGGAGGACTTCTTTTATTCTCCAAGCATAACTAAATAATTATTAAAAATTAATTAACAATGAAATCACTTTTGTTTTTGAAAATGTTTTTACGTGAATCAGGAACACATTTTGATTTATAGAATATTTAAAACTAAACTAGGTAATTATTCATATTTTGCTTAAATTAAAGAAAAAAAAAACAAATCGGTCTTTATACAACAATATTTTGGGTTACAAACATTAAAAAAACCGAATTTATAACCGCCTTTTTTAAAGTCGGTTGAAAAATATGTTCTTCCATGCAATTTCTCAAAACCGTTGAATATTTTTCCGAAATTGATGTCCTTTTTAGATTAAAACTAATCAATTTTCTAACTTCATCAGGATAGGTAGGTACTCGTTCTATTTAGCCATGATTATAATTCAGTACGCAGGCACGAGAGGCAGATTAAATTAATTAGGTCGACCTACCCCTAAGTACCCGGAGGCTGTTTTCATGGGGAAGATAAACTATCATTATTGTGAAAACATTTTCTATAAGGTTGATATATTGACTCCAATAATATTAGGCTGTAGTAAGATTTAGGTTTTCATTCATTCATGATTGAAATTGATACATACTCTTTTTGTAATAGAATATAGAATTTGGTCGGAAAAAATACTAAAAGGAACAATAAAAAATATACAGATGTTCGAGTATACTTCAGCGTTTACCTCTCACTCTACAGATATTATTCAGAAAGTTTGTGAGAATCTAGAAATGGATGAATGTTTTACTCAAACAAGCCGATTTTTTTAAATTTATTGTTTTTTTTTGTAAAAATATTGCTTCTACGCCAAATCCACTTCCCAATTTTTGTTTACTTTATGTAATTAATAGTATTGGGTGCTATTTTAAAATGCAAAAACAGGCAACACAGCTTGCTTCGACCATAGAATATACCTACATAAGTAACAGATACTCTTTTTCACAGAAGTATTAAAGTATAGAATCACAATTAAGTACATTTAAAATGCGTCAAAAAAGGGAGCGACATTGGCTAAATTGTACCTAGTAGATAATAGTCCGATGCAAATTTTCGAAAATAAGAAGTATCAGGGCTAGATAAATATTATATGTTAAAACTACTAGGCTTTTTCAGTGCTCATAAAATTACATCGTAAAAACTAACAAACATTATTTGAAAATAGAGATATATCAACTTAACTCTAGTTTAGAATTTTAGTATCTAAACCAAAGCGCCGAAAACAGAAAACCCAAGTCAGAACTCGACACGTGTTTCGCCTCTACCCGAGGCATCCTCAGGAGATGTTGACTCGCCGAAATCTGAATCTCGTTTCGTTTTAGATACTAAAATTCTAAACTAGAGTTAAGTTAATTAAGACCTTTGTTTAGAAGTTAAGCGGATTTATTACTAAATAGAGATATTTCATTTTTACTGACAGGGTGTCTGAAAATTTTCTGTCCTGTATTGCGCATCCATTTTAGTTTTAAACTGTCTATCTTGGTGTTCTTAAGAACACCGTTATTAATCCATGTTCTTGCTTTGATTATGCGTCTCAGTGATTTGAATACCGTTACGAGTTAGGCCATGGGTTGGCAACACATGGACTAGCCAGGCCCGTTAACGCTTCTCCCCGTCTCAAACCTGTCATCAAAGGGTAGATCTAGGTACCCACTACCTAGTGCTTTGATGGACAAAGGTTGATGTACTTTCCATCTTTGGTTTCACATCACACTAGAAAATTAGATCTATACCTACTTGGGCTTATCTATATTTGAGCAATCATGTAACTATGTATGATAATACGAAAAACTATAATTATAATTATGTACTTGAAACTTTTTTGCAAATCTGCGACTTTTTGGTTTTTAAGAACATCACTTTTTTATTACACCATAAACAAAAGGGAATTATTGAGCCAAATAGATACCGATGCAAGCGATCTATAGGTAGCTCAACTGATCCAATTTAACATTTGATGATAGCATGCCGATAGGTAATATTTTCGGCATTGTCTCTTTGTATTGCAAGGCAAATCTTAAGCCTTTTTTTTAAAAGATATTAGAACAAAGTTTAACAAGTTTTACTATTGATGATTTAATTCGAATAATTTATCACAAAGCTGGGCATACAGACTATCTCTCAAGTCAGCACTGGCAAAATATAAAATTGCATAAAATACGACGGTCGGTGGCGGAACGGTGGGTCTTGCTAGTCTCATTCTTTTCAATACAAAGAATAGTTTTTTTAGTCTGACACGGTCCTAGCACGGGCATGGTATGATGCGGGATAGTGGGCATAATATAATAACCTTTTCAATGTTCAACTCACAAGACATTCTACGTAATAACTGACTATTTGAGTCAGCCTGGCCGAGGCTAAAATGACGCATCAGCATATGAGCCAGACCATTACAAAATAACATCCACCACCACTGTCGGGTGGACATGACAAACTGGTCGAATGGACTCGTCGACAGTGACGTGTGAGGGTCATTAATAAATGATGACGTCACGCCGATGAGTGATGACGTAACAGTGATGTGATCCACTGACTAAAGGCCTATCTTGGTTGTGTACCATACATAAAAATAGTTTATGGGATAGTTGGTTTTTATTACAGCATAAGCTAACTACTACAATCTATATATAGGTATATTACAAAATTTACAAAAGGAAACAATTGGGCCTTGTTAGAATAAGCCTTGCTATACAAAGAGGCAATGCAGCCAGTATCCTCGGCACGCTGCCATCGGGTATCGAGTTGGAGCAGTTGAGCTACCTATAGATCGTTTGCAACGGTCTATGGGATAGTTGAAATTTGTTAAATATGGTTAAATTATTTATTTATTTCAATAATTATATTTATTATATTTTTTTTTCAAAAATAATAATAAATATTAAATTTTAAAAAAATAAGTAAGTATATATTTTATTTTATTTAATATCGGAGAGCAAATTAGGAGAATTATTCAACATTTAATTTATGAATCATTCACTATACACTAACACTCAGTTTACAAGTAATAATATACAATAATAATAATAAGTAATATATTCTTTATTGTAAAAACATGTAAGAATGTTAAGCTAGGGTTTTTACGAAAGGCGGTCTTATCCGTAATTAAGATTTCTTCCAGACATCCTATGTACCTATAAACTAACTTAACAGTATTCCCTGAAGCAAATATCAAAGACCTATTTCATAATGATACCAATTTGAGTTGGTTCTGGCGTGAAGGTAAAAAATCACAAATGATCAAAAAGTTTCCACCAATTCAATGATATATGATATGATATATGACATACAACTGCTTAAGCTTCAACTTTTTTCAATACCAATCAATTGCTTAACTTTGCTATGCTCTTCAGTCCAAAACAGCTGCACCAAAGTGTCCCAAATTATGGGCATAAAACGAAAAATAAATTGACTAAATTTGCCGCCACCTACATTCAAAGAAGCAAACTCCTTGATTATCATATTGTTGCATAAAATTGTCGTTGAAAGTCAACAAAAGTCGATAACATTCAACTCTGGTCATTATAAAAACTCCCGCCCAGGGAAGTAAATAAAGGCGGTGTTACATCATGCGGAAGTATTTTGTCAGGACAGCAGCTTGCCCGAGTTGCTGTTAATTGCCAGAAAAAATAATGACTTTCCTTACTCTACTAGATGCTAAAATTTATAAATAAACGATGCCCGGGTGAAAAAAAAAAGTAGCCTATGTGTTTTTACAGGTCCACGTCTTTTCACTATAGTTCATGAGCTATAGTGAAAAGAGGTGGACCTGACTGATTACTGACAACGCTCAGCCTAAACCGCTGGAAGTAGAGACTTTAAACTTGGAGGATGTGTTTATCAAGAGCTGAAAGTGAGTACTAACAAAGAAATTTTGAAAATTCGCAACGTTAATGGAGTTTCAGGCATCAGCTAGTAAACTATAGAGATCCAAATTACAGCTCAGAAGTAGTCTATCCATCCATCATGCCTAAAAACGTTCGCCGTTATAATCATTTCTGGCTGAACCAAAGACTGTCTGGAAGAGATCGCTTTTTAGCGATAAGACCGCCCATTGTCCACTATTTTTACCATTATTTTCTACTTTCTGTATATTTTTGTTTGTTTTTGCGATGGTGTGCAATAAAGAATAATCTATCTATCTAACATAAGAAGAATATGTCCAATTATCAAAGCATCGCGTCGTGTTCAAAATTCATTCAAACCAACTCAAAATTCATTTTCACTCCGACTTGGCTCGTGCGAACTCAGCATATTATTTGAGGAGGGCAAAAAATCTTGAGTTTGGTCACGTTGCGCACTAATTCGGTCTCGGGGCGCCTGGTTGAAGTTATGACTGGAATTGAGCCCCGTGTAATCAGGGCCTTGCATATTACTCGGGAATTACAGGTGGAGACAGTGTACAAAATAACAATATAGGTATTTTAAACGAGGTGGGTTCCAAATGTATTACACCATAAGCGTTTAAAATTCGCACGTCCACCTTGGGACCTACATGATATCTCGCAAAAATAACACTCAAGGTATATATTATTCATCCGTATTGAAAATCAAACTATATTAGAAAATTTACAAAAGGAAACAATTGGGCCACTCATATACCATTGCAAATGATCTATAGATAGCTCAACTGATACAAGTCGAGACCCAGCAGCGTGCCGTGGATACTGGCTGCATTACCTCTTTGTATTGCAAGACTTATTCTTTGGCCGAGATGACTGATAGCCCTATGTTTTAAATAAATAAATATGTCTGGTATGTTCTAGAAACAAATGACCAGACTTACTTTTTAAAACCAGGCTAGTTGATTTCTGATAATAGTGTACCTCTATTACGTTTTTTAAAAGTAATTTATTTGTAGTGAATAAATAATCATGATATTTTAAAGCTTATAGGATCTTCCTAATATGAATGTTAAAATGACTAAGCGCCGCCATTGTTAATTTCCCATGTGCTGTGATCGCAACACCTTAGTGCAAACCAAAAGTATCGATATTTGTTCAGTTTCAATATTTTGTCAAAGAGGCAACGTAAGAAGTATCCATTTATTTTTTTTAACCTACTATACCTTGACTAAGCACCTCCAACCCACCAACAGCTGAGATCAGGAGTAGGCTTAAAATGTTCACAGACAAAGAACATCAAAAACTGTGGGAACGCGGTAGCGACTGCGTACATACAAAACTAATGTTTCCCCAGTTAGACAAAAACCTCACAAATGCGCTACTAAAACTGAAACGCGAAGACCTTCGCCTGATGGTAGTGATAATCACAGGCCACTGTGACTTCAATCATCACCTCTTCAAGATAGGAGCCACAGACATAGATATCTGCAGGGGCTGCCTACTAGACCAGGAAACAGTGGAGCACGTGGTGATCTACTGTCAAGCGACAGAGGAGAGTAGGATCAAGACAGGCTTGCGCAAGTTATTGGACTCCTCTCCACCTAACGTGTCAATAAGCACGCTATTGGAATTGTTCTGTCATCAACCCAGGGTCCTGCTCCGTTATTTTAAGGAGCTAGGATGGCTGGGGCAGGGTTAAGTATATATCGGGGGGCAATGCACAATGCACCCTACAACGGGAAGCCAGTGCAGACCGCTGTACCCCCTTTTTAGAATTATAATTAGAATTAGATACCTTGACTGTCAATATCCACCCAGCCCTTTGGAAGATACAAGGTAACAAAGAAAACATACATAAGTACATACAAGATACGCGCGAAAAACATAACCCTTCCTTGTAAATCGGGTAAAATTTCCCTCCTTGACCATACAATAACAGAACTATCGTGGGCCGACATCGCCGTTTACATTCCGCGCAATTATTTTTAATGGCGTCATATTTGTTTAAACACCTCGTTTCGCTCCATGGAACATGTTGTGAACAGCTTTCGAGCTGTTACATGCATGCATGCCATTTTTTATTCGATTTATTATTGGACATCATTATTTTTTGTAAAATTGAATCATTAATATTATTAATTTTCAGCTGGATAAGTGGACATACCGATTAAATGTGCAAGGAATGTGTAGTAGTCAAAAAATTATGTATATGTTATGTTAACCGAATTAAATTTTTTTTTTCTTTGCATATTACAGGATTAAATTTTTCGATGAATCCAAAAAAAAACATTTATTTGATGAATCAAAGAAAAAAATATTTTTAGACCAAATTTCAAAAAATATGACAAAATAAACTGCACAGAATTGCATTGAATAAATGTTTTTGTGCATTTTTTCTGATAAAGGATCAGACTATAGCATACTTTTAATTTTTTTTTTTTTTATATATTGTAACTCGTCTTTTTAGCTGAGCTTAGATTCATTGAGCTTCCCTGATGGGTGATTCCCCTCGCGAATTCTTCCCAGAGCAAATTATTTTAATTAAAATTCTCTCTTGCTGTTTGTTTGTTGATTTATGACAGCTGTCAAAACTTCACTAATTACTGTTATTTATATTTTAGTTTTTAACTCTCAAACTCGACTCGAAGTTTAACAATTTACGTCCATATGTGAAAAAGTTAATGGATTTATATGAAATATGGGGTAACTTTGTAGGTGGAATACACACGTAGGTACAGTACAAATGTTTAAATTTCGTCTGACAATAAGCATTTTACATAACCACAAATCCTTTTATTTCAAAACTATATTAGCACTTTTGTAAGCGAGTAGGTAGGTACCTACTAAATTTGAAACAAAAAGGGATTCGAATGAGTTGACGAACGAAAATAAAATAAAAAAATCAAATCACCAATTCATCCAAAGTTTATCTTGGTTGACTTACTTATTATCTTGGTTGAGATGTTTTATTTTAGTTTAATTTATATTGTTTTTATATGACAAAGCCCTTTTACAGCTGTATAAAATCACATAGTCATAATAATATAAACTAGATTTTAAGATATGGTATCCCTACCAACTTATTTGACTTGGAACTGTACGTACAGCCGCTTACCCTTTAAATAATGTAAACAAAGACGAATCAAAGTGTTCTTGTATGTTCCTATCGAAGAAAAAAAAAGTTGGATAAGTTGACGAACGATCTTATTTTCTATATAT
The DNA here is from genome assembly GCA_932526365.1 of Lobophora halterata. Classification (NCBI taxonomy): domain Eukaryota; kingdom Metazoa; phylum Arthropoda; class Insecta; order Lepidoptera; family Geometridae; genus Lobophora; species Lobophora halterata. The sequence continues at coordinate 1,613,290 of OW052007.1, forward strand.
ACCTATATATATATATATGAACCTGCGTTAAGAATGCTCCCATAGAAACTTATTATCTTTGAAAAAAAAATAGAACACTAATGTAAGTACCTACTATAGGTAAGAGTATACTCTTCAAAGAAATAATGTTGATTAGATACAAGGCTAGCGCCAAATTTCCCCAAAAAGGTTTCCCAAAAATGTTTAGTGAGCCGAAAACTTAATTAACGTCGAAAAGCCTCTATTCCGTCTATGACACTACGTCATCTCCGGGGAATTTTGAGTAATTACACCTCGAGTTTCCTGTGATCATTCACTCGTTCAGCCATTCGCTCATTCCATTCGTTCATCCCTCCGCGCTGAGAAACTTTTGCCAATTAAGAGAGGTCCCAGATAGCAACGTTCTAACTTCTTTTCGACTTATGTTCCTCAACTAATCGTGACATAATATAAAATATATATTTTTATTTTCCTTGTTCTTTTATGTGGGTACGCGGAATGAATACAAATAACTTTTGTTGTAGAAAAATGAATACAAAGCGGTTCTGAAAGTGTGCGAATGTTCTCTATATTTTTGTTTAGCTCTCGTAAACGCGTTGAACTACATATTTTTGCGGTTACCTACTTAGGTTAATATAAATGTATTTAGGCTTAAGTATTATGTGCAATATTTATAAATTAAATAAAAGTTGTATACTTAAGACTACACGACAAAAGTGAAAACTTCTTCGAAGACGAGGTTAACAACAATTTTTCGCAGTTTGACAGAGAGTAGATTGTATTGACATGGCAGTAGAAATTCTGTTCACCAATACAGGGCACTGTATTTTGTAGTTTTATAATGTTACGCTACCATCAATTGACCAGCCACCATATACCAATACCAGCCGACTTTATCCAAAGTAGTGTTACATCTAAGCGTTGGGAGGTCAGCAGCCCAGTCCAATTCACTCCCCACGAAATATTTTGCTCATTGCGCCTACAAATGTTCACTTCAAAAACATTAACTACTTTAGCACACCAGCGTAGTAAAAAGTTAAATATCATAAATGAAGCAGTACTGTGTTAGTGCAATAATCCAACAGACAACGTATCGTAACCAACAATATCACATGACAGGGCGACCATCAAAGTTAATGAGTTTTTTATAGCGCTCGCAACCAGCGCCCGGGGCGTTCCCAGCAGTCATCACATAATAAAATAATGCTACAAAATATGCTCAGAAAAATGAGCGTCACATCTCTCAGAAAGAAAATACACTTGCTCTTATTAGCCTCTAATTACAGACCCGAGTGCGCCCAACCGCCGCCGGAAATTCAAATTTGGAACGTTCATCGCTCGCAAATTACGATTTTTCTGCCCACCAATAAAAATGGCAATACCGATTCGATTTTTAAAACGGTTATTGTTTCTGTTTTATGTTTATGGTTCGCATTTGACCGGATGTTCCACATTTAAATGGATCGAGTCGTCGAGTCACCATTACTGTTGTCTCGTTTTCTTTTAGCGTCTTGCGCTACAAAGGACGGTGAAATTATACATTTTTCTCATAAAGTTGTAGTCGTTTTTTAATAAAAATAATCCTTCTCGACGGAGCACTTCATTAAGACACTCACAGAGGCTCGGCTGCGATTATCTGGTCTGATAGCGTCAAGGATGGCAACACCATATTATATTAAAATATTTTTACCGGCAAGCTCATCTTTGACCGCCGGGCAAAGTCGCCACTTCTCATAATTATAATTTCCATGCCATCGCAGGTCAAATCATATCTTTCATTTTCGCGAGCAGCTTACGGCATATTTTTTTATATTAAAGCTTACGATTAAGGATCTATTGCTTCTGGGTGACAGCAATTAGATACATTCTGGTGTTGGAAAATTAAGAGCTATTGTTCTAGAAACTTAGTTTCTTGTGCGTGTCAAAAACACGCAGACTCTACCATCTACTATTTATCTCTAGTACCTACTTGAACATCATAAAAAATTAAGATCCGAGGCTTACAATAGTCGCATGTGATGTGTAACAACTGACATCACATATATTGGAAGGATATTTACTTAATTTCTGAGGTTGGTACGATCTGACGGCCAACTTCCTTTTACACACTTCTGTCCCGTTTACACGAAATGACTCCCACAAATTGACAGAAAGCGAGAGGAAAGATCATCATCGTCTACAGCTCGCTTTTAGCAAGTTGAAGGTTAGTGCCTCAAGCAGTAAGCTCTTTGCCCTGGCTTTCACGCTCAGGGACAACTATCCCTAATGCCTAGAGCATTGTGCACTGTCTCGGCCGAGTATTGCCTGCGAAGCTTGGTGTTCCGGGTTCGATCCCCGGCCGGGGCGAATATTTGTGTGACGAACACAAATGTTTATTCTCGGATCTTGGGTGTTGTGATGTCTTGTATGTGTCCATGCCACCTGCGACACAGGGAATACTAGTGCAGGGGTGTGAGTGTGTGAATGTTTTTTTTTTTTTCTTTTGAAGAACCTAAGTTCTTCGGTTTTGGCTTCACATCAAAGGTATATAGCCAGTGTCAAGTAAATGGAGAGATTATTTTGTCATAAGTCAGAGTCGATAAGTCAAGTCATGCCCCTGTAAAGTAGAGTGGTTGCAACTTTACTATAGGCTTCTATGGAGTTTTGGAGGCAACACGAAAAGTCACGTGTTACAGCATTACACTATTCACCAACACTCATACACGTTCACGAGCACTTAATGGATAAAAAACCACCGTTACACTTAAACACTCAAAGTTATACAAGTTTTGTCAATTAATTTAATGCCGCCAATGCGCCATTTTTTATGTTCCCGCCAAAACTCTAATGTTTATATAACACATCAATAAAAACACTGACACTGAGAGGTCATCGCCGTCAAACTATATCATTATAGCACCTGTCAATTCTATCATTATTGGAGCACCATCAACTGTATCTATAACTGTATCTACCAGTTGTTATTCGAAGCGTTTTATCGGAGTGCTCATTAGTAGAAGTAGAGCACAATCGGGCGCCGACATGATGGAACAAAAGAGGTTTTACAATTTTACATTTTAAAGTAAAATATAATGCTTATTGTAAAAGAAGGTATTTAAAGTATACACGCTGTAGATTTAGACAATATCCAAAATAACAGATAGATATAGCTCTTAAGAAGAATATTAAAAAAATACAGAGTTATTTTTATGTTTTCAAATACTTACCTATAAGCTGTAGATTGCAATTTTCGTGAAGACTATTTTTAAGGGAAGTTAGAACCTATGAGTGAAATTTTGGAAAAATGTTTTGTTACAAACTTGGACAATGAAAATTGAAACAGTTTATCATACAATGTTTCTTTTTTTCTAAGCTAATTGTATACTCTACTCATTAGGGCAGTCAGTCGATAGTGAATTCAAAAGGCATTCGCCAAATGGGTGGTTAAATTGCCTATTAATTACTAGACAAATAATTTGAAAATCAATTTTAAAACATAAACCTCGCAAATTTGATGCGATACGCTGGTACTTAAATAATTACAATGGGTTTCTAAATCGAGTTACGCATATAATTTCAAACGGTAATATTCAATTTGGTAAACAAATAGTTAATAATTATGTATTTTCATTTTAATTAGTTGTTTATTTGCTAAATAGGTCTATCGGTATTTATAGCAATATATTAATGATAATTCAAATGTAGTCTATATTCATTAACTTTATTACGAGTGTCTTTTTGGTTTGAATTAAATGGTAGGTATACTAAATTTTCGTTCATTCATTTGAATAAGTTTTCATTCATTACTGTCATTATCTGAAACGACAGCGGAACCAGCCATTATTAAAAGTATTTTGAAAAGAGAACGTGCGAGTCGCGTTTCAGATATTCGAAACTCATTCGTCCAATCACAGGTAAAATCCGGTCTGAATTCAAATAGTCCGCACATGACGGGTTTACAATACGGCTGGTGAAATCCAACCGCAGTCCCGAATACCGGACACTGTCACCGTCTCTATAGTCGGGCTTTAGCTCAGAAGTCGGAAGAAAAGGATAAATTTTGTATTTTTTTTATTTATTCAAGAAGTTCTGGTCATGAAAAAGCGTGATCTAAAGTTAACATTCGGAGCAACATTAGAAGTCATATACAAATTTTGCACAACCTATAAGGAAGAAAACAAGAACAAATAACTATTTTTAACAAAATACTTTATAAACTGTGTTCATTATAAACAATTCTTGAATCTTAAGTCAGAAAATTAGGATTTCCTTTGCTATTTTTCATATTATTCTAGGATTTTGGTCACGAAGAAGTCGATGCAACATTTTTCTTTTGATTTTAATTATTCAATATTTTAATCTTGTCATGGTAAGCCTTGTTAAGTCAAATACTTAAGTACACAATATAACCCATTTATTGCAATTAATAGAGTCGGGCCAATATATTTTTTATAACCATATTCTTATGTCACTGAATGTGTCATTCATAAAATCTTGCATCTCATAAATCTGCATAATTCTGCAAATAAATCAAATGCAAAATCACCCCCGCCTCTCGGACTAGCGAACTCTGCCTATAGTAATGTCCACCACTAATCCATTAGAATGTGACTTTTACACAATGAACGTTGATGCGAGGTCCAATGCTGGCTTTGTTCGACCAAATATTCCATATGTCTATACTAAATACGTAGTAGACTATTGTTTGGGCTATAAATTTGGATTATGATTCGATTAATGAGATGCATTTCGAGTGCATTCTCTCTCGTTTTATTATAATGGTAGGAGGTATAAGGTTTTAACTATTGTAAAACAATAATTTATGAATAATAATACTTACAACTTATTATAAAATAATAATAGTATGATATGCTTTAACATTTTTGGGATGTAAAAAAAACAAAATTCTATATTATTAGTACCTAAACATCTTCTTCTTCTCATGTCACTAGTACTTTCAAACCAGTGTGATGAAAGAATTTCAAATGCGCCTCGAAGAGGCTCCTTTCGTGGACTAAATACAATAAACAAAACAGTACCTAAATTTCCTAAGTGTCTGAATTTTATTTTAAAAGTCAAAACTCTTTGACTGGACTTAAATTAAATTGTAAAATTCGAGTACGTTTTTATGAATTCACTGAAAATGAAGTCACAAAATTATAAAACAATTTTCATTCAACCCGCTTCGTACGTAACCTCGTAAAATTCAACTCAGTCGGGTCATGAGAGTGTTCGCAAGGGGATAGTAACTGGACCCAGGAAATGTTTTTTGTTGCTATACAGATCAAAAAATATAATTTTTATACAGATAGGTGATCCTGTGACCTGGCAATAAGGCAAAAATAATTACAAAAAATAGCAAAAGAATTACTGTTCATGTTCGTTATTTTGCTAAAAAAATATTTTTTGCGTAATTTCTTTTGCAATATTTATATTTTTATAATTTAAAATAAGACAATGTATCCTCAGAAATAAGGAAGCACTTAGTTTAGTAGCTAGATTAAGAAGTTTTTAGACTCTACGTAGAGTTGACGAGACTATTCAGTTTTCATAAGTACTAATACCTAACCCTTATATTATTTGAAGTGGACGTGTAGACATCGAAAGTAAAAAAACACTTTCAAGACAGTAATCAGCGCGAAATATAGACCCACGTACGAATCTGCGCGAGAATATAAAGTTTTGATGTAAAAAGTTCGTTTTATTAGCTATGTTTATAACAAACTTGGGACGCCTATATGCCTTCCTACTGAGTACGTACGAATGATTTCTTCAGGGAAAGTGGAGGTCGCAAGACGAATTAAAATTGGATTTGTTTTAAAAGAAGGTTCTGTTTTTTTATGATAAAGAAAACAGTCTTAAACCATGAAGAAACAGGTTTTTTTCTTGCAACAGAATTTATATATATTCAGTTTTTAGGTTAAATATGTATATTTACCTAAATAAAATTGGACATTTAAAACAATGCAGAACTATTAAATCTAAAACGTAATTAGAATATTGATTTTTTTTTGCATACTCGTATAAGTTGGTAGTTTTTTAACAACATAATAATTTTGGTAGTTTAAAGCCAAAGTCTTATATTTCAACATATCTTAATTTGATGTATGTCTTTTACATACAATTAAACGTTTTTAACAATAATTATTTGGGTCAATTTTCCAAATTCTACATCCGACCTAAAAAAAAGATACTCATTTGACTACAAAATAGTTTTAGCCACAGATCTCGGATACTTTCGGCTGTCGCCCCCAAAAGATCGGTTAATGAAAGAGATGCAAGTATAGCTTTTTATGATTAAGAGCAGTATAGAACTAAGTCACGTCACTCAAAACATTTTGAAGCACCTGAGACCCCGTCAGTTATTGTTTGTAAATTATTTTATCTTTTTACAATAATCTACAAAATGAAACCATTTTATTAATTTTAAAGAGCATGGTTACTTGCTCAATCAACACGTGTGGCACAACGCGTAGAAATAACCCAGATAATCATTCATTTCACAGGTGAGTAAAGAAAATATTTGGTTTATTTTCGTAGAGAAATTTATGGACAATTTTCTTATACAATTAGTTATAAAATCGTTGTGCCTTGTGGAGTTTTGATTGCTCTTGCCGTGTGTACAAATGGTTCTTACATATATGGAGAAATAATAGTTTTTTCATGTAAAAACAAATATTGCTTCGTTACGCTAGGGCTTGATAAAATGATGACGTCATGAAATATCGATAGTACCTAATGAGTAGGTAGTTATGCAAAGTGGTACAAAACTCATTTCTTTTCTATCGTTAGGGTATTTTTACCTAGTTAAAATAAATTTACCACTTGTGTCATTTTTATTTTGTGTCTTAAAATACGAGTATTATTATAACTAATCGTTTTTACTTATTTAATTTCAGCTTACCAAAGGATCCGCAAAACAGAAAAAAATGGTTACAAATTCTTCAGAAACAGAGCGATGATCAAAACAATATAAAAGTTTGCAGCAATCATTTTAAAAACGATTGTTTTTTATTCAGAATACATTAACGTGTTTTGAAGAAAGGTTCGCTGCCTACGTTACATGTTCCAGTAAGTACCATGTTGAACAATGTTTCAATTCAGGCGTAAAGAATGTATTTTGTGACCTTATGCCGACTTGTACAAAGTTGTCAAAGCTCTTAAGCAATCTCGCTTGGCAGTTTTTAACGGTTCAGATTCAGACCGATCAAGATCTGTCAAGCGAGTGAAGTAATTGTTTAGAACTTTGGAAGTTTGGTGCAAGTAGGCATTAGTCAAGTAATTATTAGATAGGGACATAAATCATAAATCAACCTCTTTTACAGATTCAACTCAAGAAAAAGCGAGATCCAACTTCATATTGCAATTGGATCCCTATTTTATAGTACCTACCTTACCTACCTGAAACTAATAGGCTACATATATTATGACAGACAGATATACCTACGTATCGTGCCTACATATAATGACAAAACTCAGAATTAATATTCTTAAATAAAGTATTTTTCAGTCATTGAATAAAACATTTGCATGGGCTTTATTATTTATTATAATCAACCAACTTTAAAAAAAGAACAGATATATATATTATACACAATCGACTTTCTAGCTATTACAATCTTATTTCGAAGACTACCGCCTATTTGGATTGATGAGTAAGTTGTAGGTAAATATTGGTAAGTCCTGCTACTATGTATTATGAATGTAAGTTTGTGAGGATGGATAAGTTTTTGTTCCTGAATAACGCCAAAACTTGGCTATTTAGTCTTTAGTATCTAATAAATAATAACCAAACCCATCTCATTCCTTTGGTGAAAATCTTTATATGTACAGGTGGTGCCGTAATCAGTGAATAATCTTCAGCTGCGGGTGGGGGACTTCAGGTCTAATCAGAAAATGAAAATATGTACCCAGTAAAAATTCTAAGTCCGTGGGATTTCTACTGGGAACATATTTTCATTTTCTGATGACCCCCACACGCAGCTGAAGGATTATCCACTCATTAACCCTCTATTAACAACATGATTGTGTAGTAGGCACTATTTTTTTCTCTATTAAGACTTGTGACGCAAAATGGGTAGGTACCACAGTTATCGATGTCGATAAAACATCTTATTGAATGCCCATCACTATTTTTGAGCAACACATAGACAATCACTCGCACATGCTTATTATCATTTCTTGTATCGCAATTGAAATGTCATTACCCCTCTTTACATTCTAACTTTATGGTTTTAGCAGAATGCGCGCTAACTGAGTCCGGGGTATTTAGCGGCGTGTTGAAGTGTAGTGGGTTGCCTGCCCACCTGAATGCTAAGCAGGGAATCTTAACCCTCAATCTGCTATGCACCCCTGAAGTCTAAACAAATATTAATAATAATAAAAACACTAATTTGACCATAACCTACATCCGACTCATAAAAAGACGCTCATTTGACCATGAATAAAATAGTTTCGAAAGAAAAAGGGCTAACTGAGTCCAGGATATTTCGGCAGCGTATAGAAGAGAGACACGAATATTTATTTCTAAATAAAATTTAAAATAGGAATCTTACCAATATTAAAAATACAAAAGTTTTGGATCTATGTTTATTTCTTAACCACGCCGAATCTACAAAACCGATTACGCTAAAATTTAGCATGAGTATAGCTTTTAAACTGGAAACCCATATATTTTTGATAAATAATATTTCGTTGGATTCGTCTATTTCAAATAATCCAAAATGGTGGCTTAAAGCCAACAAAATGTGTTAAAAATAATCAGAATACCATCAAAACTACATGGATTTTGGTAAATGAGGTATCGTTTATCATCATTTACGGGGAATGTCGTAGAATAAAATAAGGTGTCAATTATCCGATATTTCAATAATATTCGACATTTGGATTTTCTGCTTTTATAAACTTTAAGTTATTTAAAATCGACAAACAAACCACATCGATGAAGACGTCATGTCAAAGTTTCCTCAACCCAAAAGCTAACATTAAGAAAGTTGGTCGTATTTTCGTCGAAAACGAGCGTTATTCGACACGTCCACGACACATGTCGCCTATCCCGATCCGATCTCAATTCTACGGAGAGACTTAATAAAATGACACTGTCGATTTACCGGGGTGGGGTACAAAATACCAGAGAAAAGAGTATAGTATAGCATAGTACAGGTAATACTAAAATACATACATTCTAAATGAAATTAATTTTGGTAAATTAAAAAAAAACTCAGACTCAGACTAAATGAAATTAATTTTGTTAAATTTAAAAAAAAGACTGGCACCAAGAACTTTTCTCGTTTTATGATACTTTAAATTTTTTGTATGACACTACCATGACCAAATCAAATTAATTGAAAGGTACTTCTTGAGCCCAAATATAATGAAATGTTTTTTTTTTCAGGTAAGAATTTCCAAAAAGCATCGTTCTCTAATCAGATTATCATCAATGGTAAGTTTTTTTTCCAATTTAAGTAAATCCAATTTTAAAGGTAAAAATTTATATTTCTAAAGAATAAAAAACGTCTTAATTTGACCCGTATATTTGAATCAGATTACTTCAGAAAAAGGTACTTTCTTATCCTACTTTTAAGGATAGTTTTCAAATTACGATTAGATTAGAGCGGTTTCAGACTACCATATTTTTGCTTTTGGCACACGCGCGACTTAAAAACCAAATGCGCGCACAAGCGTGTATACGGGCTTAGAGTGAAGCCACACTGCTCCGTTGCGTTGCGTTGCGTCGCAGTTTTGTACTGGCATTTGCCATGACAACCCTCGACAACACTCATACGAGCGGTACACGCGCTGCAAAAAACACGAGCGTTAGTTTGAAACATGCTGGGATCATTGGAAACGAGCTTGCTGATGAGCTGGCGAAAGTGGGAGCTAGCGGCTCACAACATGGGCCTGAACCATTCTGTGGGATATCGAAAAGCCTCGCACAAGGAGCTCTTATGAATGCATGCTTTCAGAGTGCAATTAAGCTTTGGAAGAATGCACCGGCCATGAATCACTCTAAGGCCTTAATCAAAGCTTACGAAAAGCCAAGCACTAATCAGGTCTTGGCTCTAAATAGGAAGAACTTGCGCATAATGGTAAGAGCCTTAACAGGACACTGTTGCTTGAATAAGCACATGTTCAACTTAAGGCTAAGCGAAAAGCGCTCCTGCAAAAAATGCAATGAGGCAGATGAAACGCCCCTTCATTTTCTGATGGAATGTGGACCGCTAATGCATAAGCGCAGTATTTATCTGAGAAAACACATATTAAGCCCTGATGAATTAGTTGAGCTTCCTCACAAAAAACTCCTGCAGTTCATCATAGCGGCAAGGTTTAGTGAGGAACTTTAACCGCATAGATCCAAGTGGCGAACACAATAGACCGACAACGGTCGCAGTGTCACTAAAGCCGCAAATCAATAATAAAAAAAAAATAAAAAAAATAGTTTGAAACCGCTTAAGACCCGAGTTCACCAACAGACGGTTAAGTATTAAACCGTTGTTTTGACGTTATTGACACGAATTTTCAAAGATTTAAACGTCAAAGATAACGGACGAAGAGGCCTAATATTCCGATTATCTATTGGTGAACACAGACCTTATTAATAGCATGACCGACTACAGTTGGTTATGCAATATTTTTCTAAAAGTTTCTATTTATATTTTAAGCTTCCGCTTTACACTTGACCCCCATGTAAAGAGTTCCATGTTCCCTCGTCTCATCGGCTCCCCGGGATCTTTGTAACCGACGTACTTACGAACCGCTGACGAGCTGATTTTTTTCAACTTTATCCCGTATTCGCGCTAACTCTTTTAGGGACTTATTTGGTGTTCCCGAAGTTTTTGTTTTTGTTCGAGAGATAATTTAGACTTGTTTTGGTACAGTTTATTTATCGAGTATTTTGAGATGTCTTTGAAATCTTCTATCTCGTCACGATTTTGTCACGATGTTATTGTTATTTTAACAGTAACAAAGAAGAAGAGCGCTATTAGTAGCAGTGCTACGCCGAACTTGATAATTCAAAGTTCTGCGTATCACTGTTTTGGTCATAGATGTAAATTATACCGTCATCAAAATAATATCAATCATCAATATTATATAAAAGGCTTGGTCCTGACTGACAACCCGCATGCAAAACCACTGAATGTAGAGACTTGAAATTTGGATGATATATTCTTCATGCAGTGTACGCACGTACTAAGAAAGTTTTGTTAATTCACAACGCAAGCGAAGTTTTGTGGGCGTCATTAAAAATAAACTTATAGTCAAAAATAAATCAATAAATAAATATTTTGGAAATTTCACACAACAGATGTTTTTTACGTAGCAAGTCTACGCTCTGTAGAGATAGTGTAGCAGGTTTACGAGAATATCGTAGCAGTTCTACGCACAGCAAAAAAATCGTCTCCACTGAATGGTGTTTTTGACGTGACTGCGTCTAATAAATCGATGAACACCGCCGCGCTGGCTGCATGCACGAAAACGTTTACGTCATTGTCCGGTAACGCTCATTGTCCGGTAACGCTCATTGTCCCGTTACGCTGGTAGTCGCGTTAAACATTCGTTCGTAAACCAACTTTACAGACAAACAATTTTTGTAGCAGAATATATATATAAGTCTACAATTCTCAAAGACATCACATTAATATAGTGAGTTTCATATTCATTAACATTATGAATATTTTCCTACAAATTCATACTAAATTACAACACAAAATCTGTTTTATAATAAACATTCAAGTTACGTCTCATAATCTGAAATCATAGCTCATCACAGCGTACAGAAACCTTGTAAGAGCGAAGAACACGTATGTTTTAAACAAGTTTCATCCGCGATGACGGCTATAACATATTTCAAACAATTTCAAAGTGTAATGTGCGAAAAATAAGGTTCTCGTATCGCTTGCTCCCTGCCAACTCCTCGTTACAAAGAGTTGCAGAGACTGGATGTGTAGGTACAGAGATGAGGGTGTAGGTAGATGCGGGATGTGTAATGTGAATGTGATGTAATACATATTCTATGCTTGCATTAAAACACGTGCTTAACGGTGAAGGGAAACGTCGCGTCGGTGAGGAAACCGGCATAATATAGAACCAAAAAAAATATTCGAAAATGAAAAGAAGATTCTGTAAATTAATGTAGGGTTTCATTATAGATAGGTATATGTAAGGTATAATGCAACCTTACATTAATTTACGTAATCTTCTCCTTCTCATCGTGTCACTAGGTCATTCGAACCAGTGTGGTGAAAGGATTTCAAGTGCGCCTCTAAGAGGCTCCTTTCGTGCACTTGATGCATGTTTTCGAACTTTTTTTAGGTTCTATGACATGCCGGCTTCCTCACGACGTTTTCCTTCACCGTTAAGCACGTGTTTTAATGCACACATAGAATTTTTTAACAGAAAAATCTATTGGGGAACGATCGAGTTCGAACCCACGACCTTTGGATCTAAAGTCGAAGCACCTCCCACTTGGCCAACATGGCTTTATTTCAGAATGTGTTATATGAACAATTTTACTAAACGTATATTAATATGGCGAGTTCCTAACGAGTTACAACCAAACAATTCTCAATGTTACTTGTTTATAATTTGTTCTTTTGTGTTTATATTCAATAAATGCCATAAACTTAAGGTTATAACAGTGATTGAACTAAGGACTTAATACACTTGAGTGTGACAGTCTTAACTAATTTTTTTCATCGTCAGTCATTCGACGAATAGTGACAAGCCAAAGAGCTAAAAACATCTTATTTTCAGCTTTTCGGCACGTCGCAATCTTTCTCGTTCTACCTTTATCTAACTAAACAAAGTATATTGATAGTTCCTTTCAAAATCCCACCTCCAAAGGTTCTTAAATTCAGCTGCACTTGGGCTCGAACGAATCGCTTATTCAAATCCAGTGTCGTATCTAGTAACTCTAAAGCCTAGAGCTCGCTGGGAACACGAGATACCAGCTGATCCGTTTTGTTTCCACGAAACTACCAGCTTCGGAGATATCGAGACGGGTTCGGGGAATATTTTCTACAATCTCATGTTGTGAGTTTTCTTCCGTCACTAAAAAATACTGAAAAAGTTTACTTTAGTAATTTTTTAATAAAAAAAGTATCTATTATGAAGTTTTTAAATGATAATTTATTTTAGCATAAATAAATGCATTAATTATGATTTAAAGGTCGTCACCTGCTTCTTGTATTTCAACCACGAATAAAAACAAAAAATACCCAAAAGTGTTGTTTACACATTTTTCAACCGATTTCAAAAAAAGAGGAGGTTGTCAATTCAGTTGAATGGTTTTTTTAATGTTTGTAACCTCAGAACTTTCTTGTTTATTGTAGTAAAGTAAAGTACACTTACAAAGTAAAGTAAGCGACAAACAAATTGTCCTCTGGCGAACCAACTGACAAAGATGCGCAGAACATGGCATGAAGACTCACTAACGAATGAAACTCTCTCTTGTAATATTTTAACTGACTGTAGGTACATTAGTAAAATCTCATGAAGCTATTGGGAGTTAATGTATGAATATTTAAATTTATAGTAATATTTATCGTGGGGCCACTGGGAAATAAGAAACAATAGAATCATGGAGCTCTGGGAATAAACCAACCAATTTGACGAGAATTTCGTTCTGCGCATCATTGTTACGTGGTTCGCCAGAGGACAATTTGTTTGTCGCTCACTATTATACCTGACATCACATTGTTGCGTTGCGTCGCAGTTTTGTACTAGCATTTGGCACTGAATACGTCCAAATTTAGCTGCGACGCAAATGCTTGTACAAACCTGCGACGTAACGCAACGCAACGGATTAAGTGTGGTTTCGCTTTAAGGCGTTCCTCTGAAGATAAAAGACCTCACCTCTCTATTACCAGAACAGTGCTACACAGGACTTGAATGAAATAGTCCGCTGTGTAATTTAACGCTCGTCCAGTTCAAACGGTTTCGTCGTTTAGCACTTTTACTGTGGGCCTTCACTAGATTATGTGCCACTAACTAGAACATAATTATAAAAGAATAATAAATTTTCCTCTCAAATAATTTATTATATTTATAATAGCTTGTATCTAAAAATAAAGGACACAAACTGCATACAAGCAAGCTAAGCAGCTTACCTACTAATTAGTTACAAGCGCGCAGAATTCCAACTCAACTAAATCCCATACAGCGTGTGCAGCCTTATATCCTTCCGTCGTGTCTCAGATTTATGAAGAACATGTAATGCGCTATTAAAACTGTAAATGTATCTTAGCTGGCAGAAACTAAATGAGTTTTTTTTTTTATGTTCGTAAATGTATGTCATACATTCAATAAAAACTAATGGGTTATCAGGTTCAATCTATAAAATGAAATATAGCTTCAAAGGAAAATAGTGTCAAGAAATATTTAGAATAAATTAACTAAAGAGCACTGTTAATTCGCTGTTACAAAATTTTGCATCGGACCAAATGTTCTTGAAAAGCGACCAAGTATTATGACATGTTTTTGATGATTCCAGAAATACATTTGTACATTCTTCAATGTTTCTACTTAAAGCAAGAATAAAATGGTGAAATATTATTTAAACGAATAACTTCACGCCATAATTAATATAAAACTAAAAGTAATTACAAAAAAATACTATCTTAATTTTATGCACCCAATAAACTAAACCTAACACCTTAAACTAAAGGTAGAACATACTTAGGACACCAATTTATTTAAGACCTTTTATATTTTATATTATTGTTCTTGTGTTTTGGCAAATAAAATATCTTTATCTTTATTAATCAAAAAATTCAAAACAAAAAAAAATTGTCAAGTGGCATAGTTAAAAGAATACTTGCTGCATTAACGCTGAACCGCTAAAGACAATAATTAAATATAATAAAATCTATTTTATTTTATCTCTATTTATGTATTAAATCCATTTTCCTTGAATATTCCAACAAACTAACACAGTGCCATTGACTCTACCTCACTTCTCTCTACATTATAATTCAAGGAGCCCCAACCATTTGCCCCACAAATCATGGGCCCAAATCGTCACATACCCCAAACACCTAATTCATATGACACATCGCCCCCAGCGACTATTATTTATTCTGTACCCCGGGGAGAGTTCACGCTTTACGAGTTGAGGACTGAAGTTGGGCCTGCGACTGATTAATATTTCTAAATGGGTCGGGTGTAGCATAGCAATGCGACAGTGGGTCAAATTTCATCAACGATAAGAATTTTTATATTTTTCCAACTGACTTAAAAAAACGAGGTTGTCATTTTTTTTTTTTGTATATTTTTACCTCAAAACTTGCAAAAAAAATGAAAGGAATTACTTTCAGCTTATTTAAATTTCACAAAAATCGGTTCAGTAGTTTAGTTTTTAAATCAAAATAACTGAATACAAAGTCGTTGATATGAATAAATTCAGTGGTTTTTACGGTCACTAGAATAGTCCGGTTGAAGTCGGTTGTTGTATTATTTTGTAAAACCTTGGTTATTATGTGTTATAAAAACTGAAAACCCGACCCAAAAGCTTGTTCTTGACTGACATACAACGCCCAAACAAACCCGCTTATTGTAGGGACTTCAAATTTTGAAGGTATTTTCGTCAAGAAGTGTAGACGCGTACTAAGAAGGAATTTTATCAATTCGCAACGCAGACGAAGTTACGGCCGTATCAGCTATATCTATCAATATATATATAAGGCTTGGAGCTGACTGTCTGACAGACAACTTACAGGCCAAACCGCTAAACGTAGAGACTTGAAACTTGTAGAGTGTGTTTGTCACGAAGTGCAGGCGCGTACTGAGAGATTTTATAAATTCACAATGTAAACGACGTTGCGGGCATCAGCTAGTATATATTTTGGTCACAAAAAGTCACAAACAAAGCCACAAACAATCAAGTTCCCTTACTGTAACAATGAACTGTGACCGAAACTAGTGCCACCTCATTTAATTCGGATTAATGTTCTTGACGCGTTGTTTATTGGCCTCATATCACGTGATATGGAACCTTCGAGAACATTCGAGAACGTTCTAGAAAGTTCTCGATACTTTACCCGCATGTTTACGGTTCGGGTTCATTTTATTGTATTGTTGAGGTGAATTCTATACGTGGTGGAAATACCTGATTTGAACGTTATAGGGGGGAAATATAAAGTGTGGTTTGAGCTTATTGTGTTTATCCGACTACAAATAAGGAGGGTTATGTTTCGTGTGTATGGATGTGTGTAATTTTGTCTGATTTTTGAGGCGCTCTGTAACGGCTGAACGGATTTTGACAAAATGACATGACGTTTAGGTCACACAAAAATGTATTTTGAATTTTTATAATTTTTACAATAATTCAATAAAACATGTATAATAAATAACTTGACCACGAATGCGATAATTTACTAGACACTGGCTTAATACACTAATATTTGTGGAGCCATACGCGAAGAATAAACGTTCTTCGATAAATTAAAATCTTTAAACAGAAATGTAGAGATCTTTTAGTCTAAAAAAGTTAAAGTATTTTTGAGTTTGAGTTTGAGTTTAATCTGAATGCGCGAGTGGTGGGCCGTTCATTTTTGCCACTAAAATATCTGTATGTACCGACGGAGATACATTTTCTCAAGACATACGATTTTAACTTACATGCTAAAGTCACTTACACTGAGCTACGAATAGTCTGACCTTGTACCCAGACAGGTCGTCATTACTTTCAGCAATCCTTAATAAAGCAATCTCCTCACTAAGGCGCGGCGCCTACTGACTGAACGGCACGGTTCATAAAATAATAAAAATCATTTTTACCTAGTTTAACAACATGAAAGCTAAAAGTTAAAAGTGATGAGTATAAATAGCGCCAAATAAGTGGCAGTCTGGTGAACCACGTGACAAAGATGCGCAGGAACAATTTAACCTAAGAATTGCGTTCTGTGCATCTTTGTCACGAGATTCGCCAGAGGACTATTTGTTTGTCGCTTAGTTATACCTACTCATATATTCTGACGAAAAATTGAAAAGTTTCATGCAAGGACGCTATAGATTAACGAAATAATTGTATAAAATTATATAAGTATTCTATCAGTTATCTAAAAAAAAAAGAAAGAAAGAAATGAAATTGTTTTTATTTGCCAGAAAGACATTTTAACATTAAGGTAGGTATTTTCATTTAAACTAGGTTAAATTAAACAATCTAGAGCACAAATAACATACTAGAAAATAAAAAAATTAATATCTAGTTCCCATAGAACAAGTTTTGCTTAATTTGGGGCAAAATAGCGTTGTGTGAAATGTCCAAAATTTTTATCTATAAGTATATTTGTTATTATAACTTAAAAATCCCATCTCACGCTATCATTCACTGCTCGCCGTATCTAAATAAAACAGTTGGGTAACTATACAGATAAATTTGGATCCCCACAGTTTACGAGGTGCGAGCAGCGAAAGACTTAGTATGCGGTTACATTCTGAGATGTATGAGGGAATTCAAGAAGGATCCTTCTCATCCGCTGCAAAAAAGTTTCCCAATTGCATACGAATCTAATTTAAATAAATTTGCATAAATAATAAAAACAATTTTTATTCCCAACCGCTGCAGTAAGTAAGTGCAAAGTACAGTCAACAGCGGAACGGCAACAACATCAAAATGTAAGAGCGAGTAGAATGACGTCACTCGTGTTCATAACTAAAAGTGCAACATGCACTTATTTTATTCCATTATTATCATTTTCCTGGTGACATTAGTTTTTTATGTAACATCTGTATTATTTGGAATCATCAATTTATATATAAATGACTTCGTCCCGAGTGACTGACAGACAACGCACAAGTTATACCAGTGGACGTACATAGAGTGTATATAGAGCTTGGTAAAGACTTGAAATTTCGAAGGTACGCTAGTGATAAGATAAGATAAGATAAGATAATCATTTATTTGCTAGAATGTAGGTACATTATAGGTTGTTACATGTCAATCAAGGGTCCTATACATTCTGCCTCCATTCGAGGCGTGCAAAATTATATTTAAACTAAAGAATGATTATGATTAATTGATTAAAATAATGAAATAGCAAATTAAAAAGTACTTAATGTCAATAAAAATTTCATACAATATTACTTAGAGTTAACTGCGTCATCCACAAAATATTATTTGCTGAGTGTACGAAGAAAAGAATTTTGCTTGTATTGTGAGAATGAGGAGTATATTTATTATTGATTACTACAATCACAATGGTTAAAGTAAGGACCCAGTAGTTAAACAAAATCGTATTGAAAACTTCCCTTGCTAACTGTACTAGAACTCTTCGGATGCAATTTGGGAATAAAAATATTATTCATTTTTAGTACTAAAAATTTTGCAGCCGATGAGAATCAATGTATGAATATTTTTTTTTCGAGAACAATGGAACAGATGCCACTGACAATAACCCTTCAAGAAACCTGCATTCGGATTAAGCCAGGAATTTGTTAAAAACATTATGTTTTATATCGACCGAGTTTAACCCCAACGTAACTACTAAACCCTTTCATAGGTCGAGTGACAGGTATGTTGGACTACCACGCCGGTGTCACAGGTTTGATTCCCACTACAGGACAAACATTTGAATGTTGAGCATTAGTGTTTTCCTGAGTTTGTTTTTATTTACTACGTATTGTATGCTTAAATACACAAATGTTGGTCCTGTAGCGGGAATCGAACCTGCGACACCAGTGTTTCAGTCCAACACACCTGTCACTCGACTATCATGTGCGAAAATATATATAATATGCATTAATTCTGATTTCCATGGTTTGAGACAAGATTTATTAACATTATTCCATTTAAATAATATTATATAAGTAGAAGCTAAATAAAATTATATTCCGAATACAAAATCACGGTAATTTTTCTCCAATACCATTATCCATTATTGTTATCACTCTGTATTTTCAATACCATTACAGCTTTACAACAGCCGCATTTCACCATTTTACGATAATGTCGCATTCATTAAGAGCCACTCAAAGAGTGCCACATAAAACCATGGCGGCTAATTACTGGAGCAATAATTTTGTACGAACAAACCGACCGACACGCGACTGTCGAACGGAGTAATCGTTAATTAGTTTCAAACGAGACAACCCTGGCAGTAGGGCTGTGTAGATGGGGCGTTTAAATAATAGCAGATTCATAGTTATTTGTACACCAAGGGCCTGAAGATATCCAATTTATACGAGACTTTTATCAGTCCGAACCAAAGGCGAGGGCATGAGACAACCCTGGCTGTAAATAAATGAAAAGGATTTTGACTCCTTTTTATCCCGAGATCACGCAGGCCAAAAGCCGCGTGCGCCTGACGAATATAAATATAAACTTTTATTATAAGATATGAAATATAAAATTAATAAGTTAATTATGAGTTCAAAGTTTCATGTTTTGCTGAACATCCCTAATCAGTCACATCACTAACACCTTATTCAAAAGGGCTGACGTAAACACGCTACATTCTAGTACCTATAAAATGTTAATTGAACAGAAAACTCCACTTATGTTTCAAATACACATGCGGTTTTACCTGTAATATAGTGGTTATGAAAACCAATTTGAAAAATTTAGGTATTTTTTTACTATTAAAATAAAATATTAGCATATATAGCATGACATATTTCCTCGTGCTTTCTGTGTATTTGATGGAATAATTTCGTGAAAATGGGTCAGAAGTGTGTAACAGGAAGTCAGATGGTACCAACCTCAGAAAAATTAAGTAAATAGAATCATTCCAAATTTGAATTTCGCTTATAAACAAGATGAAATTTCAGTTATTGCACATCTAATGCGACTTCTCGCTCGCTCGTTTTTTTAACAAATCAAACTATAACAAACAATTTTTTGCAAAAAATATGCTTTGAACCTAAATCTTCTTTCTAATAGATTACAATTATTATAATTAATAATTTTTGTTTATAGGGCGGGAACAGACGTAATATATTTTTTGCCTGACGCCCGCCCCTTCTTTTCCGAGAGGCGGTTGAATGGTTAAGGTCTAAAATGAAAGCTAATAAATACGAGGAAATTTTCAAACTAAAACACACTGACAAAGTTTCTAATTTTGACTAACTAGAACACCTAGACGGGCAGTACTCATTAAGTTCTGTTTATTCTGTCCTCCGACCACGCCCGACTGCGCTAACGTAAATAGCTGGCTTTAATGAATTTCAGTACTTTGACCGCATGTGTACTAGATGATCGATATACTATTTTGCAAATTTTACAATTTAAATCTATTGCATCGATCTTATATTTATCTGATTTAAAGTAAAAACTATACTTGTATATCTGTATCTATGTAAGTATGTATTTGTCCTATCCAGCTAGATACATATATTGCAAAGTTATCGTCACAATAATTTAGGTTTTATTTTATACACATGCATTTTATACAAATGAGCTAACAGCCTTTTTTTTACTACGTTGCGTTTGACCACCATCTCACCTGATTGATGGTATAATAAACAGCCTAAACTAAAGCGCCCAAGTGTTAAATTACCTAATAACGTCTTCATATCGTGTCACTAGTTCCTTCGAATCAGTGGGGTGAAAGGATTTCAAGTGCGCCTCGAAGACGCTCCTTTTGTGCACTAAAGTTACCTTACATTAAGTAGTCAACCCGTGACCACGGCTGTTTCAATACAGTCGAAACGTCGGGACACAAAAACATATTGGGTGAGCGCGATAAACACCCGTTCAGATTAAAACCATTAAAATTATACATAATTATACACACATCTTATTGGCAATAAAAAAGTTCAATCACAAGAGAGTTAAAAACATAGGAAAACAAAATTCATATTTTTTTTATAAAGTAAAAAATATACCTGAATTTTAATTTATTTAAGAAGCCAATACTTATGTATCGTCGCAAGATGAATTATCATAGAATGTTATCTCAACCAAAAAAAAGGTGCACGAAATTTATTTTTTGCATAGCATAATAACCGATTAATAAAACATTTTTGTAATAAAAACGATTTTGGAAAATGTTGACTTGTTGCCCTATAAAATAAAGCAGCGTCATAAAAATACGTGCAATATAAAAATCTGTAAGCAAAATTGGCTTTGCTTTTCAGAAAAATAACAAAACATTGTCACATTCGATACTGTGCGAAAAAATAGTGATTTTTTACTTTGAACCTGAAAAACGGTTTTAATAATCCAACTGTGTTTATTTTGCCCGCGCCCCGCCCTTTGGGCCAAGCGTAAATAGCGACTGGCTTTAATGAATTTCCGTACTTATACCGTTCGTGTGCTCGGTGATCGATACCTTTGTCAACATTGTTTGACTGTGAAACGCAGACAAATCAGGTTTCAATTTGTACCTTTGTTAACCTATCTCCCTAGTGAATTTGTTTGTTTATTTTGACTTGATTGTATGAAGTTTTGTTTTCGAAATCTCAGTATAGTCTAAGCTAAAGTGCTAAATATCCAAAGTACTTTTAACCTATTCATTTTTTGCGGTACAATCACAGTTAACCGAAAATTAAAAGTTAACTAAAAAATATTACGTAATTCAAAATAAAACTGTTTTTTTTTTCATAAAATCATGATTATTTTTGTAATTATTTTAAACTTAAAAGTGCCCCGCTGCTACATTATATGAGTTTACGTTTTGGTATCAGTTGAATTTGAGGGCCCACGATTTATTGAAAAAAGTCGTTGAACTCTCGATTAAATGACCTCATAAAAAAATGATTTCATTTATTTCAAACAAACACACAGTTACTTACAAAAGAGACATAAATGTTTAATCAAACCAAGCAGATAACATTTTATACCGGCTTTGACAAAACCCGACTGTACCAGTTACGAATCCCTAATTTTACAAATAATATTATTATTATTACTAGCCTGTACTTGCCTGTACTGTCCCACTGCAGGGCAAAGGCCTCCCTACCTTTCTTCCACAATTTTCTGTCCAGTGCTACAGTGGGCCAGTCAGGTTGGTATTTATCTAGCTCATCGCGCCATCTTTGCCGCGGTCTGCCGCGCCGCCTTCTAGCGTTGGGAGGGATCCAATCATTGGCAGCTTTGGCCCAAAGATCGTCAGGCATGCGGCAGACGTGGCCGGCCCAATCTCACTTGAGCTGGGCTGATTTCGGGGTAACAAAACGTAGCACAAATAATATATTCAATAAAAATATAAAAGTTACCTGAAACTTCTATCACCTTATCAAGACACCTCACCGTTATCAACATCAAAAGGCTTAGTCGTCATTTTCCCATAATAATAAACATTGCTTAATTTAGCCGACGGTGAGGGAAATAAAAAGTAATTATAACTTTGTCATCCGACGTCATTATCTAGATTACCCTCGAGGGACGCGATAGTTACATCGCTTCTGTATTAATTTCTGTAGCCGTATCATGACGATTTTTGTCAAGCGTATTCGAATCGAAGCCGTCACAGAATGGTTTTTATCATGTCAATCTCTGGATGTCCACATTGTCCACTGCTGCATATAAGCATCTCCCATAAGACGCTACTATGAGTGGTATCCAACCTTCTGTATCAAACGCAGGGGAGGCCGTGTTACCCCGCGTATGTGGTTCAGTTCGTGGTCGCCATTCGAGAACCTTTTGTTCTTCAAAGGTTATCGGTTTGTCGAGCTTTATGGCCTGCCCAATGCAAAAAGCTTCTCTAAAAGGTTGCATGCTTTTTTTCAAATGCGAACTGTTGACTTTTATGTGGCGGCTTCGACACGAATACGCTTGTCAAAGACCTTCATGATAGAGCTACTGCGGCTTTATCGGTGTCGCATGTAATGGAGATAAGGGATTTTCGGGTTGAGAACTATAATCTTGTAATAGCTGGAAACTAAGCTCTTGAAATCAAGGCGTAGCTGATAACAGCTGTTTTGAAATTAGACAATTTTCAGTACACATAATATTATTTATAACTTTTGCCTTTCAAATGGTAATTTTCTTACTTCAAATGTAAACATTACAATTAGATAATTAGATACTAATTAGGTATTACGAAAATTATAAACTTGATTGATTTTCAAATAATTTTTTTCATTATGTATTACATATTAGTAATTAGTCATGTGTTCGAATCTTAATTTAGTCACAAAACATAATTATCATTAACTTAGTAAGTATCCTTTCAAAAATAGCTTATCGATAGCTTTTAGATGCATTCAAATAAATGTTAGTACCTACCTACTACTCGGGCGAATTAACATGACACCTGGCTGACACGTGGCTCGGAACTTGATGCTTTCCCCGCTGCCCCGCTCGGCGCCTTCCGTGCTTCTTCTTCCTCCTAATTGCGAAGCCTTATCATTACCAAGTATTACAGGACCTCCTCTCTATCAAGATTATCCAATTCCACGCTGTACTTTGCACAAACGTCATTCGAGCCAGGTGTCATGTTAATTCGACCGAGTTATACATATCTCGAGAATGAACCCTGCGCACTCATAATATCAAATTTCAACCCTTCAACACCGGCGCAAGGGGCTGAAAATGCCACTTCAGCCTACACCAACAATATTTGCTTCACAAATTTAGTTAATGAGTCTCCGTGCTCGGTATAATTTCCCGCTTTAGTGGCAAGAATGGTGAAAATGGTGAATTTTTCACGTAGTCGTTAATATTAAATAGTTTCGCCCGTCGAGTGCGCAACAGGTCTCCGACGTGATTAATGACATGTTATTTATAATCTGTTACGTTTCATGAGGATTTATTTGACGGGTTTTCATGTTGAATGATATTTTGATTAAACGAGTGAAGAGCCTGATAGGTGCCATTTTGATATAAGCTATGTGCGATTGAAAGAATTATTTATTATGTACAGTCAGCTGCACAGACATGTATACACTTCCAAGCTTTCACATTTATATTACTCTTAATTTTGCAAAGAAAAGTGCACGCAAGAATATTCAAAATAATGTAGTCATCTTACTACTTACTTACTACTCACATTTTACGTCAGAATTCTTGTCAGAAGAATATCTTTGCAAAATTAAGAGTATAATAGAAATGTAAAAGCTTGGGAGTGTATACATGTCTGTGCAGCTGACTGTACCAGCTGAGACCCACCTCATTTGCATTGTGAATTAACAAATTCCTTTCTTAGTACTACGCGCGTCAAAAACTTTTATTTGACTGAAAAATCCTGATTCGTCGTTCGATCGTTGTTTCGTAATATATATATTTTTTTTGTAATATATATATTTATATATATATATATTTTATGTGTTTATATATTTATATAAGTGTATATTTTTAGTTATGTATTATTTGTAAATTATTATTTATACCTATCTATATCAGGTTCTTTTTACTTAACTTTGTTACTTTTTATTTCTACTATAAGTTAGTTTTTATTTTTACATTACTGTCCGTTTTTGCCAACTAACTTAACTATTAGTACACCCCCAACCAAGCTT
This sequence comes from Lobophora halterata, assembly GCA_932526365.1. NCBI lineage: Eukaryota > Metazoa > Arthropoda > Insecta > Lepidoptera > Geometridae > Lobophora > Lobophora halterata. The sequence goes on from OW052007.1 coordinate 1,637,647, forward strand.
TCTTTTTTCTTTGTTTATTTGCTTTCCATCCAATGGTTGTCTGGAAGAAATCGCTTCCTAGCGATAAGACCGCCCATTGTACTTTATATTTTTTATGTTAAGATTTAATCATAAGTTCTGGTGTACTATAAAGTATTTCTATCTATCTATCTATCTATCTACGCGCCTTCTCTACTTGACAAATTTACCCTCCGAAATTCAAGTCTTTTTGTTTAGTGGTTAGGCCTTTGCGTTGTCTGTCAGTCAGTCAGGACCAAGTCTTTTATATAATATTGATTGATTGATAAAGTCATACCTTAGTACGCTGAAAATGCGCCAAAAGCAATTACTCAATTTAGCGAACTTTTAATATTGCAACTTATACTTAACATATTTGGGTCCGATGAAATTTTGAAACGGAGACGGAGTGACTTTTTTGTCCTGTTTTAAACTCCATCTTGCTTTAAAGCTATTTATCTTGATGTGCTGTTTTTCTTTTCACTATAATCAATTTACTTGCCTTTTAACAAAATAAAGATACCCAACTAAAAATAAATTTGAACGAAACTTTTTAAATCGCATAAGATTGTGAACGCTCGAAGCTATAATTTTCAATACCTGGTTTATAACTTCGTAAGCTTCTTTCGCGATACTTTTTCTAAATAAAACTTCAGACTTCTACCAACGCTTTCTCCTACTTCGCTACGATTCTAGTATTATCAGATCATCGTATTTTTATCACGCTTATACGGATTGATACTCAAAAGCCGAAACTTCAAAAGCCCAACTGCCCACTGCAATAAACAAAACACGAGCGGCAAATCCGCTCTGTTACGGCGAGGACACATGTCTACGGTGCGGCACCGTTCACCGTAAGGCATTGTCCTAATAGAACGCTATCACGCGACCATCGCAAGTTCCCGCGATCGTCGGTCGCTTTCTATCGGTCGGTGATCGCGTTCTATTAGGACAATGCCTAAAACGGCACGGCGCCGCCGCCGTGATACGTTACGGCGCAGCGCCGTGCCGCAGCACGTTGCCGCGGACGGTGTGCTGCGCCGGCACACGGTAGCAAGCACCCTTCGAAACGTATCAAATAACAGTTTTTGTCTTGCTATGGACCGCGAAAGACGTATCCTGCTCCTATTGGCTAGTACTATGTCCTGTCTCTTAAACGTAGTGATTATATTCGCTTTGAATGGTGCGAGCGGCGAACCGTCTCCGTCCGCGGCACCGAGATGCAGCACGTGCATGATGCCGTTTTACAGTGAACGGTGCTACACCGTAGACATATGTCCTCGCCCTAAGGCGTCCGAATAACCGCTATATGACGAATTGTACAATATTAATGACCGTATAGGGTTTATATGGAATCTTGCTTTCCTACATTTCTTATTATATAATAAATAGGTATATTGTGCAGTGTTATTGTAGGTCTAGGGGACGCCTTAATCCGCTTATCTGAAACTGCACTAAGTTTGAAAATCTGGTGTTTGCCGCAAAAAAAACTTAAAAAACTTAGAATGTAATGCTGCTATCGCTAGGCTCAAAGCCCCTCTATCTCCAAATACGGTTATTCGTTCGCAAATAATGTGAAAGAAAAAGCATATTATGTAAAAGACGACATTGTCACATAATCGAGTGCACTCGCAGGCCTCGAGGGCCAATTTGCATCGTGAAGAGCGGTGCGGAGACTTGTTCGATATTTTACGTGGTACCATTTCTTTCCCTCTTGAGAATCAGAATGGTTGCGTTAAAACTATCGCTTGCAAATCTGGCATTATGTCGATCAGCGAAAAAACTATTTTTCGCTTCTCATACTCGTAACTTTCAATTTTATGCAAAGTAGGTACAGGGGGAGTAAAGCTGCATTTAAGGCCCTATGTTAAAAAAGTAATTGATTGTAAAATCTGTAAATGGCCTGAACTGCTTCGAGAAAAGGATAGTACGGCCGTGCTACTTTTTTGCTCGACTTAGTCCCCACCAATCTGTTATCTGGAGGCCCGGCAGGGCGGGGGCAGATATACGTTCTAAAGATGTTCAGTTACTAATAGGTTTCATGCCGGAAGATGAGATTCTTTTCAAATTTCGGTCCTACATAATACCCCTAGATCAGGGTATTATAAGGGATCTTAACATAACTATTTTCGAATTTCGAAGATAGTGGTAACATTGAATGACTGCCTCTTTTTTTGAAATTGACGCTCATTTCAGTTTAAATTTGTTAAATTTCCACGCAATTAAAGTGAAAATTCTTGACTTATGACGAGTCAAAAAAAAACTATTTTGACAAGCCAAATGATGAAAAAATATTTTACCATTCATAACATTCAAAATAGTAGTACATCATAGTAGTAGTAGGTACTTATAGTACTTATGATAACGGACCTGACCTTACGAAACGCTAGTTTTTAAACTTCTGCCACACTCATGATGCCACAGATACAAAAGAATAGTGCACCGTTTATGAGGTTGTCATCTTGGAAGATAAACAATGAATACAGAGCGGTTCTGATCAATTTTTACCCCTTTGAGGGTTTTTCCTATTCCCCAGAAGTGGGTGATTCCCGAACTTTTAATATCTACCTCGGTATAACGCTCATAGTCGTGGATTACTCCAGATCGATCCAGACTCGAGGGATCAAATATCAATCTGCCGTCGTCCCCTGGTATCCCCACTCTATAGGGATGTCGCTGTGTATTGAGGTTTCTTTGCTATACCAGGTTTTCTCCAGTAAAAGAGGTTTTATGTTTGCGCGTAATATTGCTTGAATTTGTTAAGGGGCTGGATGCTACTGAATTTCAGTAAATTATTACATTTCTGTAATGTATTCAGTAAAACAAAGAAAAATATACTTGAATCTCGTAAAGAAAATTACCAGAGGCTTTGATTGCTAGTAGGTATTTTAATTCTTTAAAACCTAATTCGAAGGCCCAACCGAATAAAGCGGTTAAATCCAAAAAATCCAAATTTTACAGGAGTGCCAAAAAACGTGAAAATAAATATCTACACGAATGCTCTAAACTAATATAAATAAATGTTGTATTGTTGGATGCGCAAAAAAAGAGCTTTCTATTCAAATAGGAGGCTAATACAATAACTTCATGAGTTTTTATAAAAAAACAAAAACCATGTTGAACGCCCAGAATCCCACGCGCCTTTGTACATTTTTGAAGATATAAATTGACTGAGTATAAATTTCAAAAAGTGGAGCAGTGAATTTGTTATCACGACAAGAAAAAACTCATTACAGTAGACTCATGCATTTTTGAAAACCCTAACCCAGTTTTCTCGAGAAAAAAATATACCGTACGCCCCTGTGTGACGTCATCCGTGAAATGTGAATTTGGCTGCAAATTATGGTAACTCGGTACATCAGTAGCTATACAATCTGCAGATCAGAATATGCTGAATAATTCACAATTTATTAGACGGTTCTTCAGCATGGAAGTCAAAATATATGGCAACGATATATTCTGGGTTTACATTTATTCAATTATTTTTTTGCATAAAATATTGCTAAAAAAATTGAAACGCACTTACTCTAAATATTTTTAATATTGATAATTGAGTTATAAGCATACTTTTGTTGTGCGCGCTGACATTCATTTTCGTATGATTTTTTTTTAAGTTATTCAAGTTTTTTAAGTAAGCTAGTTTTAAAGTCAACTAAGAATTAAGAAATCTCCATTCTCACTGTTTTACGTACCTACTAGATAGAAGGAGGATTACAAAACCATACTGTTAGTATGAGTAGATATAAAGCATAGTACCTACGTGGGTATGCACCGCACGCTGCGTTCTGCGGTTGCGCCTACGGGTTCGGCAGTCGAATTAATACCGGTCACTGAGCATCCGTCTTTTCCTTTGCGCTACCTCTCAATTATAGAAATAACATATACTTACTTCCATTCCCACTCTTAAAAGTACCTACTTCATCGGAGATCGATATAAAAACCGATGCTAACCCCATTCGCACTAAAGGGGAAAGAACAGACAAGCCAAACTCGCCGCTAACTTTGTCGAACTTGCACGATCAATCTTACTTGCGCTTTCCACGATAGATTTTATTTTCGCTGCCGGAAATTTATTCGGCTGTAGACATTATTATCTACATGTTAGATTTATCTTATTTGAACCGGAGCCGAGTATGATTGGTAACGCAGTCGTTTCCATAATCGATAATGTTGATAGGCTTCTGTGAGTGAGTAGGTATCACGTGTTCTGCAAATACGAAACGTACATAGAAACCATGTTTTCAATTCAGATTGGAAATGACTACAAATTCATTTATTTGTATAATTTATAATATTTAAAATGGAAGATGAAGATTGAGTTATATATTAGCGGCCATTTCTATTCTGATATTCAAATGGGTGTAATCTGTACCTAACCTCAATTTAATACATTAAAATAGATCCATCGGCAACTAAGATACAACAAACAGGCAGACATACAAACAAAAGTTTTAAATATATAATAAAAAGGGAGGGTCGAAAATCATCCCACAAATCGAATATAGAGTGATAATTAACTATTTTATACATTGTGGATGAAGTAGGTACGTTCAGATTTAACAAAGAATAGACTAGTTAGTACATAATTTCATGAACTATAGCCATGACCTATGTTTGTCAGCACATTTTGAATAAAATGTTTAAGTTTTAAAATAAAATACAACGAATGGTTGTGGCGATGGATGTTTATTTGTTTCTCAATAATGCTTAAATTACAAAAGCGATTGAAACAAAATTTATATAATATGAGCTGAAAAATGATCCTTTTAATCCCGATACTAGCCACGGGCAGCAGCTTGTTTGTAAGCCAGGTAAACTGCCCTAGAATGATCAGCTAAAGTTAATTGTTTAGCGACATGTAGCGAGCTCCGGTGTCAAAGGCCATTAACGACGCGCCGGTAACGCGAGCGTGCGTCATTATAACGGCCTACGGGCGTAATTAGAGGACTGGTGGCCTTGTTTATTGACATGTTTACATCATGTTACTCCAGCGTGCGAGCTTTGGAATAATGAAGCAGATTTCATGCGCTTTATTCGCGAATTTAGTAAGATTAAGCAAGATTGAGTAGATCACTGCCAAAAATATAAAAAAAATATTGGTTATCTGTAAAGTTGGTTTACAGACGACAGTTTAACGTGACTACCAACGTAACGGGACAATGAACGTTACCGGACAATGATGTCCACGTTTTCGTGCATGCAGCTGGCGTTCATCGATTTATTAGACGTAGTCAAGTCAAAAACAAAATTTCTATTATCAAAATTTTAGGATGTTAGAGTTCAAGATTTCATTAGTAACGCTAAAACAACTAAATCAAAAGGGTAAGAAATGTATTTCAGGACAGGTTACTTTTATCCCGATACCACAAAAGCAAAGACGCAAAAGCACCTAAAAATAACAATATTTTATTTATGGAGAGCAACGGAATTCAAAAATCCAAATACCGTTCTACGTCAGAAATCTGTTAGCTGAGTCTGGGTATATTTAACCCCGTTACCTGCGCCCGCCCAAGCTTGTTAGGCGCCTATTCGTGCGTGAAAGGGCGGGAGGCCTCGTTGGGCGGGTTTTGCTAGTTATGCTCTTCGGTTTCAAGAAAACTTTACACAGAAGTAGCATTGAAATAATTATAAATCAAATCTAAATACCTATTTCATTACATTTAAGAATGACCATTGATCATATTTTGACAATATAAAATACTAGTTGACGCCCAGAATTTCGCATGCATTGCAAATCAACAAAATTTCTTTAGTACGCGCCTGCACTTATTGACTATCACACCATCAAAATTTCAAGTCTCTAAAACCAGCGGTTTGGCCTGTACGTTGTATGTTAGTCAGTCCGTCAGTCAGTCAGAACCAAGCTTTTTATGGATGATTATGATATGATAAGGAAGTCAAAAACATATATTTTTTTTTACACGATTTTAAAATAAGAGCGACACAGGTCCAATTTTTATGTTATAATAACAACTATTTATTGTAAAATTAATAAAGACCTTCATTTCACTTCGATGAGTAAGATCTCAACACTATTTGTAAGACTTGACGCAAGAAGACCCGCGTATAAATAGAAATTGACCTTTTCGGTGCTTCCATGAGACTTCAGTCCTACAATATACATCTCTAAATGAGTTTCAGGGTGATGTATAAAATATTACATTATTAACCGTTAGGCGTCCCCTGCAGGATGCCGTCTAGATGAGTACCAACACAGTGTCAAATTTCTACCGCAAAGCAGTTATGTGTAAGCATAACTGTGTGAAGGACACTGTAGCTAGTATAATTACTGGGCTGTCGAGACAAGAGACAGTGTTGCAACGGCCTGTGTAAATCAAAGCCCGGTTTAGCACTGTTTTGGTCATGGGCAGGCGTGATCTCTTACCATCAAGAGAACGTCTAGCTCGTCTCGTCACTTGTTTGCATAAAAAAAAATATGCTGTTGAAAGAACTATCATCTCTACCAGTCAATAGATTCGAATCATTACCATTTTTTACCCTGCTCTGTCCCCATAGGGTAACAGATGAGACAAAAAAGTACTATCTGTCCCCCCGTCACCAAAAGGGGGACAAATAGAACTATTTATTCCATATAAATTAATTTCGTATCAATATGTTTGGCATCAGCATGGTTTAGTAGAGTAGCGAAATACATCTAATATCACAAACTTTTTTATGTATGTAATTTTAGTGTGATTTTACATAAACGGTACCAAAACAGAGCTTGTAAAATCATGTATTCGTTTGTGAGGGCGGACACAGAGCATCAAATGTCGAGCGGACAGCGGATAGTGGACAGTGGATAGCGGACACGGCCCGATGCTATTCATTAACTTATATCAGTTTGGAACAAAAACCAGCTTTCAATTCGATTGGATGAGCTTATAAAGTAGTGATTTTGAGATTTCAATAAAACGTTCTTGCTTTCACTTATGTAAAACTCTTTTATTTGCTTCGATACAAATCAAACGAAACCAAATTTTGTAACAAGTCCTCCCTCTAATAAAGGCATTCCGATTTTCACTTCAAAGAAAATATAATACTCGCATTTGGAAGTATTAACCGCATACCAGGTTCTGTTAATTTATTTAGAACAGAATAACAATCATGCCACCTTACGTAATTTACGTATCGTACTTTAAGATAAAAAAATATTTTTTTTTATTTAACCTATCTCGTCCCACTGCTGGGCAAAGGTCTCCCCCAACTCACTCCACGTCTTTCGGTCCCTGGCCATTGCCCACCAGTCTCCCTGAAAGGAGTCGAGATCGTCTCGAGATAAAAATAATAACAGGTAAACATTTGAAAACACACGAGCTATAAAAATGTTTTCTTACGCCTTCTTAAATTCTCAATTAATAGATCCAAATAGATATATAGGTAGAAAAATATATAATAGGATAAATAACACAAAAATATAAAAGGGTACAAATACATTTTCGACGTTTTCCATCAAAAAAATTGCCAAAGACCCAAAATATTAAAAAATAATGATACCTATTTACATATTTTATCAACACGAAACTTACTGATAAACTATTTATTTATTATTGATAGACTTTTCTATTATATCTACATCCATGGCGTGGCATCTATACCGCATCCAGCTCCCACAAACACCTCCACCGAATCGAAACGCGATATTTACATTTGTTTCGAACCTCCGGCTAAATTAAACGGACGATTTTAATTATGTTATAATCGGGCTTTACTTAAAATGTTAGTTTAGGATCTGTTTAAAGGATCAATGTGTATCTAAGCGTGTTTGGGTTGGCATGGTTTGGAACTACCTGCGGCCTCTACGTAAATCTGTATAATCTGTATCGTTTAGCCTCTCGACCGTAGTAGAACAGTTAAAATAAATAAATAATAAATGTTGTTTGGACATTTCACACAACGCCATTTAGCCCCAAACTAAGTAAGCTATTATTATGGAAACTAGATAACGGATAGAATACATTTATACTGTAAATACATTAATTATGTTACATAGAATATACCCAGACTTTGGACAGAACTTCCGTTGAATTTTACGTAATTACTGCCACAACTTGACAGAAAGCGAGAGGAAAGAAAACACATCAAAAACTTGTTATCCGTTTATCTTGATCAGATGAAAACTTCCATTATTAAAATAGTTTTTTGACGAAACACACGCTCCAAAACGTTGTTTAAATTCCAATCCAAATGATAGTGCAGTCCAATCAGAGTGTTCGTGTAAAAACACACGTATAGAGCTCGCTATCCGCACTGACAGCCGCGGCACAATGAATCCCATCCCGCCGCACGCCGCGCTGCGTGAAACTCACGCCCACCGTGTGACATGCGCTAAATGTTGCCATGTTTGGCGGGCTAGAACGCCAATTTCATTTAAATTTTAACTTTAAAGTGACTACGTCTATGTACGTATGCACGAAAACTTTGACGTTATTGTCCGGTAACGCTCATTGTCCCGTTACGCTGGTAGTCACGTTAAACTATCGTCCGTAGGCCATCTTTACAGACAACTATTTTTTTTTTGTTTAGACAAACTATTATCACAAAAAATTATGCTTATTTATTGATATTTAACTATCGTGCTGTTTTTCATTCCAACATATTTTTACCTAGTTTTAAATAATTTGGAGTGATCCATAGTAGGTACTTCTTTCATAAGTACATAATAATAAAGATTCAATTTTAATTCATTGTTGATATCGTATTAATGCTAGCTAAACTGTTTTAACAACTTTTGTGGTGGGTGTGGTAAGAAGAAAATTCAATTGCTAATAAAATGGCGACTACCTTTTTTCTTACCTAGCTCTCGAAATAAATACTATTTAATAATATAAGCTTATCTAAAGAAAAAGTAGCTTGATGGAAGATAGAGATGACGAGAATATGTAAATTTTATAACAAACGTCGCTATTACCTATCGCCATTTTATCAGCAATTAGATTTTTATTGAATAAAGTTTGTGTCCATATAACATTATAGCAAAACAACTAGATAATCATTATAACAAAATAGAACACAAGTTTGGAACTAAAATAAATGAAAACATAGAGTCGGTTACAATAGAGTCCCAGACTTCGGTTAGGTCATACATAAGCGAACGTACGGTGTTATTTATTTCATTCCACGCGGCCGAATAAAAGCCAGTGACCGTAAAACAGAAGAGGTCGAGATATTGAGTGTTGTATCACACCACCTCGTAAAATTCGCTGTAAAATAAGGTTGGGCGAGCGCCTTTTAGTATCGATGATATGAAGCGGGAGTCGATAAATCGTTCCAGTTATAAATTTTTAAAGTATCGAAGGATTGATTGATAGTAAAATATATCCGAAGCATTTTACCAAAATATATTTTTGGATTTACTGAAGCTCGTATTATCTTTATTAACCTAGATGCGTCGTTACTACTTTGGCAATCTACGAAAAATTATATGGTTTTGTAGTTTAACTTCATTTGGTTTTGACAAAAATGCTGAGCGAACATCGAACACTAAGTTGCATTTTTATCTACCAATTCGATAAAGTAAATCTATCGAATACGCGAAAATACGCACATACTCGGGTCAATGAGGTTTAACATCGATACGTGGCATCGATCATCCACACGCACGATGGAGTAACACGCCTTCACACTCGCTGATGTCACATTTTCAGACCAACGGAGCGCGAAATAAGTACCTACATTTTTGCGCGCACCAAGTTTTATAAAAAAAATAATGACATGTTTTAAAAGTAAATCCCGCCATTGACACGTGACTGAGTCCCGGGAATCGAACGAGCAATGTAAGTCAACTTCCAACTTGCAGCCAATAAAAAGCATATTTGCAAAGGAAAGTTAAATCTGGTGCTTTGGGAGTTGGAAACTCTGCAGGCATGTAGAATAGTGAAAAATGAAGTTGGCTTTATCGGGGCGAGTAGTCTTGAATCATCGATATTCATTTACTCGCATCATTGCACATTACTTTTATAAAACGTTTTGATCATAAATTAGAAAACTTATTACAGAATCACAGCTTTTCGATGTTTTTTCTTTTGATACTCAATATAATTAATAGAAAGATCTATCTTAAACGAGTTATATTTACTAAAACAATATAGAATCGTTTATTTACTCACCACTGACTAGCTTATAAATTGGAAGGAATTCTTCCACAAAGCATTTTTAATGAGACCTTTACGGGCGCCGAGACTTTGATGCGATAACTTTTTTCGATATTTTCGTCTTGCCAAGAAAAATAGAAGTTGTCCTTGTCGTGCACCCGCTATGTTTGATCTCACCGTCTCTGTCTGCGAAATCGCAAACGAACGCTTGAGGCATCTGCAGTCAATGGAGCGAAGAAATTGAAATAAGATCGCTGTGGTACCTCGGGCTCATAATAAGAGCCCGATGTGCTACTTCGCCGAGTTTTGAGAGGATTTTTTTTTGTGTAGGATCATTTCCTCTTTACGGTTATTTAGAACTGCGAATTGACAGGCAAAAGAACAAGGGAAGTTAATTTGGACGATCGATGGGTTCCGATCATTGGCAAATGTTTTCTTTAGCGACTCTACCGACTGAGTAGTCCCAAATTCTTAATAGTGAAATGTAGAAAGTAGGGTAGTCTGTCTTGTTTATTCAATAGTAGGTATTAAATATTTAATCTTAATACTAAACATGTTTTTTGTTATTTCAGGTACAATTCGTGAAATAGGTTGCTGTATTCCGCCTAACCCTCCTGAAAAATGGCGTAAGTAAATACCACACTAAGGCCGCCTTTACATCTGTAAGTTACTTTCGTAATATTGAAGTAACTTACTTATGGTTGCGGTTACGTAATGAAAAACTTAATTGAATATACATAAATGAAAGTCTCAAACATTTACAAAATTATAACGACGGAAACAGCCTCAAACCAAAACAGAAATATGTAAAATCAATACAAACAATAAGCATAAATTACGAGGCGCTGAATCTGAAATCAATCCAACATTACACATCCTATAACTTGTCGCGAGGCGACAATTTGCCTGTTCAACACGGAGACGTAACTGAGGGAAATATTTGCAGCTTCGAATAATAATTGTGGCGAAATAATAATTCACCGTTTTCGACACATAAAGTAATATCTTGTTTCTCTAGGTGAGTATATTCTTGCCCCGTAAACGTGTCCCTTTTTTACAATGTAGGGTATTGTTTTAGGCACAGAGAAAAAGAAAACAAAACTTAGAAAAAATAGGTGACGTGCGTACGAAACTCCTATTTCAGCTTATTCTGATATTTATAATTAGATGCTAGTTGCTAAATAAGAAAAGAAAAAAAAAAGATTTTATTGATGAATACATAAATGAACAAAAAAAAAGGTCAAATTACAACATAACAGAGTCCTCCATCAATGGGGGCCTAGCTAAGCTTTCATGCTGCAGCGTACTGGCAGCACGCTGCAGCGCTGTTGTTCTGCTAGACCCCAGTGGCGACGACACGGAACGTATATATAACTAAAACTAAAATTACTAAAATAAGACAAAACAAGAAAACATTTTTTAAGACTAATTTTACAATCAATACAAGTTTTGTCTTACTGGCAACATTACCTATTTATGCAAGATCACCCAATTGGGTCATTTGAAATTTTTAGCCATTTTTAGCCTAAATAGTAAAATAATGTAATTTTTACTTTTTTTATAAATATTTTCAGAGAAAAACGTATAACTTACTCTAAAAAATGTGTTTATAAGTAAGTGATTTAACTCCAAACTACTCCAAACATAAATTAACGAGGAATTAACGTATTGTGAATGAATTATTGATTAATAAAGGAGGATAATTAAATATATATTTAGTATGTCAATCTTATAATTGTTTATAATTCTTGCGAAACTCTACTTAAGTACTAATCAGAAGAATGCATCTCCGGAAGTCACGAGTGAGTTCGCTTACGCCACGCACGAAACTTCCGTTTCCTGTAGACAGCCAACTTTCTCGGGGGTTTAATTAGTCTTCAAGTTAACGGTGATTGTCGCATCGAGCGGCGCCAAGTGCAGACTGTAGCCTGATTACCTCAGGGGATGCCAGACATTGCTTTTTCTTCTGGTCTTTGAATCACAATGGTGCGGCAATCATTTGTTTTTTCTAAGTGCAGTTTGAGATTAGCGTATTTTTGTCGCGCATACGCGGATTGGTACTCGCGTAACTTCGAAAGCGCGTATACCGGCGTTTACGCTTCTAGCGAATGTCAGTAGCATGAGGCGTCTCTTGCGGCTTTGCGCGCGTATACGCGCTGCAAAAATAAAACACGAGCAGCGAATCGGCACTACAGGCATTTATTTTTTGAGTTAAGCGTCGATGACTCAGGGCGATTTTAGAAGCTACAAGCCAGCGAGTTCGCCTTTAGCTTGTAAACTCGCTCCGTGTCATCGGCTTTTTTACAATCTGCTAGTTGTCAATCCTTCCCGAAAGCCAACTCTCACTCGGTAGCTTTTAAACGCGCCGGTTTGTAGGTTGTAAGCTAGCCGTGTGTCATCGACGCTTTAGACCCAAAATCTTCATTAATCTATTCCGATTTTGAACGATTTGTCTTCGGAATACCGTACAATATCTGGTATCTATCAGCAACTTCGTAATACGAAAGAAAATTCACCCGTCACCTTTCTTGCTATCCGCTGACGCAACGTTCTGTTTTCGATCAAATTATACGCCAGCTAAGAAATTTGCGTGATGAATGAAGAATTGAAAAAGCGGGTATCAGAGTAAGCCAGTGTTATACAGTTTAACTTAGGAGTGAGGGAGAGGGAAGGAATTTGTGTTCCTCTGAATGTTAAGTGGTGAGTTAAATCCCCGAATAAAAGGTGGGTATGCAAAGTCAGCGAATATTCCGTTACGTTGCAGTTACTCGTATTTAGCGGAGTCAAGGCTAAGTTGTTGACTTTACAGCTATGATAACGAAGTTCGCTGGGTAGGTATGTGATGGAAGAAGTACAATTGAAATCTAAATCTAGCTAAATCCTAAGTATTTTAAAGGCTTAATTTTTTAATTGAGCTTGAATAAACCAATCCGATTTCGATAAAATGAACACGAAAATACATTGATTATGATAATAAAATACACCTTATTTATTGCACTATCCTACACCAACTTAGTCTAAAATTTCATGGGCTATCAAGATTTAGTTTTTTCGAGTATTATTTACCTATGTTATCGCATTTACACTGTAGCACACAGACGAACAGCTATCGTAAATCACGATTTTGTACTAAGATATCTTTGCTTTGAATGTGAAAATGAATATCTAGATATTCCTTGAAAGATACCATATATTTCTCTAATTTCTCTAAAATCTCTGTATTTTGTCGATTTTCATGTATTGTCGCTTATAAACTGAACCGTGTCTACAAGCATAGCACATCCCTATCGTCAGCCAAGTCCCTATCCTTCGGGTATCAGCTTGACGATCTGACCGGGCCCTGATTACAGACGCCTCAAGACAAGCGATCGCGCCAATAGCGCGCTGTGATGTAGCACACAGACGAACAGCTATCGTAAATTATGTCTGCAGTTTTGTACTTAGACATCTTTGCTCAATAAATAGCTACATATTCATTGACCAAAGATATTATAAATTTATCTTATTTTGTTAATTTATCATAATTTTCTCTGAAATTTTACGATTTATATGTATTGTCGCTTATAAACTGAACCGTGTCTACAAGCATAGCACATCCCTATCGTCAGCCAAGTCCCTATCCTTCGGGTATCAGCTTGACGATCTGACCGGGCCCTGATTACAGGCGCCTCAAGACAAGCGATCGCGCCGATAGCGCGCTGTGCCGACATCCTATCTACTGGCGGTTTGACTTACCCAAATTCTGTTTAGTTTAGAGCTATATCTATAACGCTATGTACGTAGGTACATTTAAAAACTCATGATTGTGTCTAAAAAGTTGTATGGTATGCCGTTCATACATGGTGGAAAAAAATATTGGGTCCAAGAGGGAAACCTCTTTAATGTAAATTATTTTGCATATAGGAAACTTTCCTTTACTTTTTTTAAGAAACAAACTTAATTCACTGATTTCTGAGTCAATTTTACCTAAACCGGGAATTGAACCATCTAAAAATTTAAAAAAATAAAATCTCGCTATTTTATTCTACTAATCGATAGGATTATTTGTTTTTGCAGGATAAAATCTCCCTTATAAACATTCGGTCTAACACTCGTCTGTCGTATAAGATTCAATGAGAAATTGGGCTATTAAGCTATAAATAGGGCCCATTGATTTTTTCCACCCTGTAATCCCAGCTTCGTTCAACTTTCATATGCAACGATTTGTAAGTAAAAAAACATAAAAAAGGTTTTTTTAGTTTGCTGGGTTTGTTTTATGTAAATTAGTGACGAGACAAGCAAAACGTTTTCCTAATGGTTTTATATTATTTTGCTTGAGCAGGATTTGACTATGCCTCCATCGATATTAAAAGTTGAAAAATACATTGAAAAACTTATACTCTTCATTCTCATTGAGTAAAATTAGCTTCGAAGCTTTTAGAAGTTATAGAGAGCTCTGGAATTAACTTTTACGTAAGTAAAATAAACTTAGTTTGATAATTGATTGATTCAGGCGTTACTTTGCGGAAATCCATAAATATCAACAAACTATATAAATATATCTCTTTGGTTTATAATATAGTAATATGTACTAAAGTTCTAAACTAAAGTTAAGTTAATTAAAACCTTTGTTTAGAAATCAAGCGGATTTATTACTAAATATATTTATATAGTTTGTTGAAACTTAGTTTGTTTTGAAAGTTAATTGTTATTCGATCGAACTAAACTAAACTAAGTTTTGATCATTTTAAGAGATCTATTTAAATAAGCTCATTATAGTAAAATAAAGTACCCACAATTTTTTTCTTATAATTTAAATGTTTTCAATCAGTCCCCAAATTATGATAAAAAAAAACTTACAACCAAACTTTATTTTACATAAAAACAATCGAATAAGACCTTTAATATAAGGCTTTAAGGCCTACAGTAAGGGTTAATATTGTGATAAAAAGGCTAATAAGGCCGTTATGACGTCATGTAATCTCATTGAAGAAACCACTTAACCCCAACTATTGGTCTTAAGTGTCGATGGGCTTATTCTCATATTTTGATGGTATTTTGGTACACCACGAGTGTGTAAGGGACTGAAATTGCGCTATTTTGAGAAATAACTGCCACTTAAAAGTTCCTATCTAATCCCAGAAAGTAAACCTTTTGTGGGCGATGTCGTGAGCAGAATATTTCGGATTTTCGATATTATTTTGTTGATGAAATCCTAACACATGCCTTTTATATGTGACGCAGCCAACTAGCTTGATTAACCGTTCAATTAACAGCTTAGCCTTTTTAATAAACGGCGCCATTCATATAGCGTCCTGACCGTACCCAGTTTCTATCTACCTTAGATTATAACCTTAACCTTTCTATTAGGCTGTGCACGCTCGCGTCGCTCGGGTATGGGCGCAATAGAAAACCTACCGTCACCCATCTTCTATAGGTTATGCATGCTCGCTTCAAAAGGCTAGGCTGTTAATTTAATGGATAATTAAGCCTTTGTAACATGACAAAAATAAAGCGTAGTCGCGATAGTCTTTATTTTTTTCAAATATCTTGAAAAGTGGCGAAAGATTCACCAGTTACAACGACAAGAGCGAAGCTCTTTTTCATGATGGTGCCTTATGTAGTGTCCGAAACACTGCGTAATACAGGTAAATTGATTATATTTGCAATTTTTTAATACATTTTCCGACCATATAGTTATTACTGTCAGAAGAAATGACTTTTATGGGGACCTAATAAAATTCACGACAAAATGGTAACGACACTATTTCATATTCTGTATTTGTCGTAAAAAGGCAAGGGGCGACTGAATATGATATTCAAATTTAGCAAAATAATTTTAATATTAACATTACTTTTTATCAAAGACGCTTATTTCAATTATGAAGCTTTTATCTTAAAATAATTTATATTTTAACGTAGATATTACCCACTACATTAATGAAATTGGTAACAAAACAAACAACTTCATCGGGCATATCTCATTAGAAAAACATGTTCCATTAAATTGTAGAGCGATAAAACATTTAATTATATCGAGTGTTATCTTGTCATAAATCAATTGACTAACTTTATCGCCAGTTCAATTTTCCAATAACCATAGTCACTAAAAAATTAAACTAAGCCAGTATAATTTTAAATGTAATTTTCTACATTACCCGCACAAAAGCGGCTCATTCACCCGAATAGGTGGTAATGAAGTGGAGCACCGAATAAAGCACTAACGATTTGAGCGTCTTAAACAACGCGTTAACGAGACAATTGTACGCGTATTGTCTTTGTGTCGCGACGTGAATAGCGCGCTTTAAGGGCTCACTTTGTGCCTTTCGTGCGAAAAGCTCTGTATTCTAATGTTTCAATAGCAAATGTTTGTTTGTTAAAATAGATGTATGTTTGTTACTGACTGATTAAGCCATAACTCTCATTGCTGTCATCGGTTATGTCATCAAATGGTACAGTCAGCTACACAGACATGTATACACTCTCAAGCTTTCACATTTGTATTATATTTGTATAAGACAAGTGTACTCAAGCATTTTCAAACTAATTTAGCCAGAATTCTGGTCAGAAGAAGAATGTCTTTGCAAAATTAAGAGTAATATCAATATGAAAGCTTGGGAGTGTATACATGTCGTTGCAGCTGACTGTACATAGGTACGTCAATCAATAGTAAAAATAAATGGCGGAACACACTCAAACACAATTAATCAATCGAGTAATTGAATAACCCTTTTTGAAGTCGGTTAAAATAAAACGTGTTTTGACGTCATTGGTAACGCTGTCATTATCCATTAACGCTGTGATTGTCCGGTAACGCTCATTGTCCGGTAACGCTGGTAGTCACGTTAAACTATCGTCCGTAAATCAACTTTACAGACAACCAATGTTTTATTCACAATTACGATATAATTTAAGTGTGAATGTTTGTATGTATGTATCACAAGATACTGAAAAAGTAATCCAAAGCTGTGAATGGATTCCCCTTAACAAGTACGAGATAATAACCGCCGGCAACGTGCGTTTTACGACCGGCTTTATAATAAGTTAATATCTATGTATGACAAATAATACGAGAGTCGTGAGAAACCCTTTATGGCTTTTACGGTACTTGGATGTGAGCACTTTACCTTCTTATGTACGATAGGTAGGGGCGTGCATTTTTAGACTGAAAAATTATTATGAAGCCGTTACGTTACTTCTTTGATTGTACTAATTCTTAAAAACTTTGGTTCTTTTGACTCCGAATTTCAGATGAATCGGTTCAGTAGTTTTTGTGCGATCTACATATTTATCCATCCATTCTCATAAGATTTCGCATTCCATCCCCTACCTATCCCACACACTACTGTCACACATATTATGCAAAACTACATACATAATGTAGATTGTGCATTCTGCGATTGTGAATGAAGGTCGATAAAAGAGTGTTTCCTTCTCAATCACACCTAAACTACTGAACTGATTTTAATGAAAATCGGAATAGGTATAGCTTATGAACTGGAAACGATATAGACTACTTTTTAACTCTTTTCAGCTATACAAAGTAAGTAGGATGCCTGAACACAATTGACTTACAAGCATAAGCATATGCATAATCAGCCTATAATGTTCCCACAGCTGGGACTGAGGCCTACTCTCGATAGTAGAGCGAATGGGTCTTAATCCACCACGCGATTGGTGGATGTCACATGCCTTAGAATATTTTTTTTCTGTCGTTTGACATGCCGCCGGTGTCCTCACGATGTTTTCCTTCACCGTTGCGCGAACGTGGAACTTTGATTTACAAGATTACCAATAATTTATTTATTCTTCTTTACTATTGTTATAATTTTTTTTGTGACGATATTGTTTATATTATAATATAATTTATACTCCATTACTTAACATTACTATAATACACTATACCTACTTGTACTTATTTGACATATATAACAAACCTGTTATGTATAAAGAACTATGAACTAGACACACACGGCTGACGCGTTAGACGAGCATATCTGATCACGGTGTAATCCCTAATAACAAACAGTAGGTTGCGATAAGGCGCCCCTCACGTACCTAATAATGCACGGACACACGGATGCAGCGTTTGGCGAACGTGCCGTGCGAGCGATTTAGATTGCTATCTCTATTTGAAAGTTTTTAATGAAAAATCTTGAGTATGTGATATACTGACAATTCTTCAGAGCAGCTTAATGCCTAGATCACACGTACCGAGTACTCGGCCGAGACAGTAAAATGTTACTCGGCTAAGACAGTGAAAGCTTACGTCACTCGCTCAGCCGGGCGCTATGTTTATTTTATACGTACCGAGTACTCGGCTAAGAGCACTTTCTCGGTCGAGTACTCGGTATGTGTGATCAAGGTATAAGGCTGCCAGTAAAAATGTTGAAGTCAGTGCCAGAGTCCAGCAAAACTAAAATTATTTATTTGATTGCATGATTTATTTGCATCAATTCAGTACATTTGGTTCATATGTTACTTATGATAGATAGATAGAAGACAATGCTTTATGGCATAAGGTAAGAAAAAAACAAATACAAAGGCGAACTTAATGCTAATTAGCATTTTCTTCCAGCTAACCTCCATAAATGATAGGATGATGATGTATTTATATACAATGTTATTGGAATGTTGACAAAAACAACTTGGCTAGTCTATTCGATAGCTAGCTAAGTCTAAGCTAGTCTTTGGCAAAAAAAGTATAAGCGTATTAGCGTGAAAAACCATACCAAAAATAAAAATAATTCGTAATAAAGCTATAATCTTCCTTTAGTCTTTACCCACGCATAAAAAGCGTCACAAAACTCTAATTTCACGTGTGTCATCGTAAAACTATTTCACGGCATACAAATTCAATTACAAGTTGACTAGTCTTACAGACGCTGAGTCGCCGTCTGCAGACAGTCGGTCGGTTACTTCGGCAGGGACGCCGTAAAGTAATTCCAAGTACCGAGAGATATACGAGAGGAATACGTGGGTATTCTTACTGTGTTCTCGCCGAGGTGCCGTTCAGTTCAACTTGCTAGGACTTTGAACTTTAGTTATTGGATGAAATGTGGAACGAGCTCTATTGTTTAATTACAAATGTTTAGTTAAAATTTATTTTTCAATTTTTTTATTATCAATAAAAAATATATATATTAAAAATATATATATTGTGTAGGCATAAACCGATTTGAAAAATTCTTCAATCGAGATTGGTTCATAGAAATTTCATGAAAATCGGTTCAGTGCTTTGGTTTTTAAATCTAAATAACTGAAAAAAGTCGTTGCAGTAAACTAAACTGCGTATATTGCTTCCCTATGATTTTTCAGTGGTACGGTCACTAGAACAGTCCAATTGAAGTCGGTTGTTATATGTTATTGTAAAACCTTGATTATTACGATATTACACAAAAGAGTCTGAAGAAAAATCTACAGACTCTCCACATTTTAAGTGCTTATTTGAAAATTATTTGTAAAAATCTTTCTCTAAATACGTTTTTCTCAACGTTCCCAAAAAATATAAAGATAAGATCAAAGTCTTCTTCAAATGGTACTCAATCTGAGTACTCAAGCAACCAAGTGAGCTTCTTAATACGAATTTATTCTTATGCCACTCCAAGTCTTGCCAAATTGACAAGTTTATCTTTGTAGAAAACAAGAGCATAATCCTTAAACTCCCCTCAAACCAGTTAAAGGACAAACGAAACCGACATCGAGATTCACAGCCAAAAATCCCGCAAATATATTATTTTTATATCGTTTTTACTGAGAAAGTCACCGGCGATTTGGCAAAGCATGGGCCTGGCGGGGCGCCAAACAGGGAAAGTTTAGACCTCGCCCAATGAATTTGTTTTTACAAATCTAGTGGCCTCCTTCAACATTGATTCTTCGTCTTTTGGGAATCGTAAAACGAATAAAAAAGCTAGACACTTATCATTTTAAAAAGAAAGATGAAGCTGAAAATTTACAGACTCTTAGAATTTTAGAACAGCTGATGAAGCTGAAGACGAAAGGCAGATAACTCTAAAAGTTTGATGATGAACAAAAATTATGATTTACAAATTTGGCCATTTATAACATAGGTAAGGATAATATTACGCTTTCTCTACCAATTTTGAATTGATTTTGATAATTTAATTATTCGTTTATATATAAACTTTATTCATACTTATTTATGTATAATTTTTTTATGATGACTTTGTTTTTTTTTAAAAATACGACCATTTCATAAGCTATTAAACATTACTTTCAAAAATTTGATCAAATTTTTGAATCGCAATCGCAATAATACAGGGTATGTTTTTATTTCAAAATCAACTGGTTCGAATTCGGCTAGGGTAATTAATTTTTATAAAATCTGAGTATGCAGTTTTGGTTTTCATCAAAATCGGTCCCGGGAGTCAATTGGGCGTTTTTCGATATTCCCCATACTTTAGGATTCGGCTATCCAAGCCCAATTGAAAAATTTACCTATATATCCCTAGGGAGGCTCTCTGGCTCGAACGATGGAATGGAAATCGAAAGTCAATGTAAACATTGGAAATTATATTTACAATCCGGTTGTGGGTGAGACTGGCGGAACGAACCTTCGATAGCGGCTCATCTGAAATTATGTGTTTGTGAACTAGGATCGGATTTCATGTTTGTAGGCTTAGCAGGTTTCAAAGGCATAGGTATATTGTTTACTGGGCAAACCTTTGTGAGTTCGAAATTAAATAAATTGGAAAGGAATGGAATTTTGTAAATAAAGATCAAATCGGACGAATCACATGAATTGTAGTGTATTATAAAAATCTTCGCCATATGAATTTATTTATCCTTTTTTTCTATCGTGTTTCTAAACCAAGTTGATTATTTTGATACATTTGTCAAAATGAAATACAGCTTTGATTTTGTACCATTAAAAATATAAAAGCAGCTTACAGCCAGCATGTTGGTTTTTGTCATTTTTGCTACCTCATTCATGAAAATTCATTAAGCTTTAATCGTTTTTGTACCTACAATATTTATGAATCAAAATCGCAGCTTACAGACAGCATGACGGATTTCTCGTATTTTATGGTAGCTACCATCACTTTCGCGACAAATTAGACATATTTAATTCAAAAAAACATACCTTCTTTTGCGGTTAAAACCATTAAAACAAGTCCAATACCTACACTGAGACCAAGAAACGACAATTGGCCCCTCCCTCCATTCCAAGTCATTTAGTGCAAAGTGTGTCACCCGGCAGACACCAGACACGTCATTACCGAAACGAGGTCTATAAAAGAATGACACAATAGCCAAGGAACAGACGTGTAGCGCGTTCACGCACCTATGTTTGCTGCTAATTTAGCTCAGTGAGTCAGCTATTGCCTTCCAGTTTTATAATTTTGAATTGAAAACTGTTTAAATTGTTTTTATATAATTTAAATTATTCAGTGTTATGTTTATCCCAAAAGTACTTTACTTGATAGGCGACAAAACAAGTCTCTTCTAAAAATATTTCAGTTCAGGCAAGTGTAGGATTTTATGAATAAGCCAAAAGGCTGTCCAAACAGATACATACATACATATGTCTGTTTTTTTTTTAAGGTTAAGGATGTATCGCGTACATTTAGTTAATGTATTGGTTGTTCAGAATGCTCGGAGCGCGAGTCGGACTCGTACTTAGCCGGTTTTTATTTATATGTACCCTGTATGTAGAGAAGTAAACTTAGGAGTTGCATTAAAAAAACCGAATAGCCATTTAGAACGTAAAATAACAAATATTAAACTCACCGCTGTCCCACCCATAGAACTTAAATTGCCTTTTTTCCGTTCCCTTATGCTCATTAACCGTGTCACTTTTCATTACGACACACGGAATAAAAAGCACAATGGCCACGAACACAGGCATCTATGACGCGTCGTGACTTACCCGACAATGAGGAGGTGCGCCTACTAAACAGAAGTTATGGTGTTAGGTAATGGTGTCGCGGTAGGTACTGTCACGGAGATAAGTCCGTTTCAAGCTGACGGAAAATTATGAAACTCTATAATTTTTTGACTCTAGGTCAACGCGATTTTCAAGCACTTATCTTCTAGTATCTTATAAAGTATTAAATTTATGAATTAATTCAAGATGAATAACTAGAAAATGCGAACAGTAGAGAACAACTTTTTATTACATATCGGAAAAGGAGCCTCTTCGAGGCGCACTTGAAATTCTTTCACCACACTAGTTTGAAAGAACTAGTGACACGATAAGAAGAATTACTTAACTACTTTTGTGTTTATTTCAGTTCTAGGTATATTTTAACCAGTAAATTCACACATTAACAAACTGTTTATTCCTCGTCTCTTCCTTGAAATATAACATAATTAATAATGTGTCAATCAAGATATCTGTATGAACTTCTTTTTTTTACACAGAGTATGTCTTTGGCCATGTGTTTCTATAACCCCAACGTGATTAAGTATTTTTTCCGTGACAGTACGATATAATGGTAGATGCTACGTTTCTGCGAAGCTTTATGCTCGTCGTAAAGTCGTGCCTTCAACATATGCCCACTGCGATGCTACCACGAGGGCAGACGAGGGTTGCCACCAAAAGACCTTTAACCTTACTTACTATTACAAAAGTATGAATGTATGTTTTGCATCAATTTAGCACCAACACCAATGCTTTTAATTCTTTTTTGAGCACAATAGCCTTGGGTGCAATTGGGAACGACCCTAGAAAATGATTTAATGAAGAAAATTTTGACCTTATATAACGTATATTAATTACAAGAAATTTAGGGCGAGTTTTGAATAACATAAAGTTACTAACTACCTGAACGGGCAGTACAGTCCAGTAGTAGCACTGTTTTGGACATGGGCAGACGTAATATCCCACCTTTAAAAGATAGCTTGCCTAGCTTGTCTCGTATATTAATTTTCGTATATAAGTTTTTTTCGGCTTTTATATTTCTACGCGCAACCCTAGATTATAAAAGGATAAACGCCTTTTTGTTAGCCGGGTTATTGTTGGGACACTTTATTAAGCCGGATAATAGGCTGCGTAAAGGTGCTTCGGTTATAAACTGGGATCATATTGTTTTAGTAACTTTTATCAAAGTTATTGGTAATTTCGACCCTATGATCAATATACTTGGATATAAAATACTTTGTCCTGACCGAGTGACTGACTGACAGATAACGCACAGGTCAAACTACTCGAATAAGAGGCTTGAAATTTTGAGAGTATCAGAAGTGTAGTTACGCAAACGAAATTGCGTTACGTTGTATCTTATCTGGTTTCGCATAATTGCACCATTAGGCTTTCATTCGAATTTGTCTTATACCGTTGATTTAAGTGTACAAAAATAGCTTTGTTCAAGCAACGTCAACAACCCACATTTTACAATTTATAATTACAATTTAAAGCGCTCCCAAACTGTTTATTTTGACTTAAAGCACTTTCCTCGGTTTTGGTTCAAAGCACACTTAACTTTTAACTTAATTACATTTGGTAGGTTGGACAGTGAAAACAAACAGAGCGAGCTTTCTCTTATGCAAATAGAGGTGCCTTTGGGAAGACGGGATGGGATGGGAGCTTGATGTGCAAAGTCAGTGTGCTCCTCAGTTGAATAACGGTATTCCTATATAACACCAAGATACACAGTATCAAACCAAGATGGAGTCGTAAGACAGGCCAAAAAAATCAGGCAGATTAACAAGGTTAATTAAAATAGATATCTCCAATATCAATCATTTTTTGTTACTTTTAAGAAAGAGTTTTGTTAACAATGAAAAAGCCTAGTAATTCTAAAGCATGCTAGCGCTGTTTCTTCTCTGTTTCGAAAATTAGCATCGGACCAGAATGTATGAATATAGAATAATGTAATGAATGTAGAAGTTATCTAATTTAGATCCCCTTTCTTGTGCATTTTTAATGTAGGTACTTTACTACTTCTACTTATAGTTTGCTTATACTCTATGAATCTTTGTAAAGTTGTAAGGACGAAGCTATTTGGAAAATATGATATCCTAATATTGAAGAACTAGCTAACCTACCCGCGAGTTTGCCTGAGAATTATTCCATGTCCTCAAATATTTCTAAAAGGGGTTTCCGTTTACATAAAATAATTTTGCATTCATTTTCAATTGATCAGCATTAAAATGTCTTTCTATTTTTTTTACACTCGAAATATACTAGTGTATTAATTAGTGTATTAGTGTAAGCAATTTTATGTTCTAGTAGGTAAACATAAAAAAATACATAAAGAAGGAAACATGGCTCGTCTCGTCACTTCTTTACGTAAACAAAAATATTTGCAAGTGACTACATCCACGAGCGGAAAAAAGTAAATGAGTACTTAAGGGTAAAAAAACTACAACTTTCTAAATAACCAATTTAGAAGCCTGGTTTTCAATTACCGGTACTTTGAGGCTTCATAAACATCAGAAAATAAATAAGCAATCTTGCGAGTTCATAGAATAAAGTTGAGCGGCTTCAGACTTCGCGGAGTCATTTCCTTAGCTTCCTCAGCGGGAGTTCAGAGGGCTTTGATTTCCGATGTACTTACAGTCAGCGTGAGAGTTTCAATAGTAGAATTAATCATCGGTAAAGAATGAATAAATTAATGTTCTTATCGTTTCACTAGCTCTTTCGAACCTGTGTGGTAAAAGGATTTCAAGTGCGCCTAAGAGGCAAAAGAGGCTCATTTCGTGCACTTGACACATATTTTCGATCTTTAAGTTCTATGACATGCCGGTTTCCTCTCGATGTTATCCTTCACCGTTAAGCACGTGTTTTAATGCACACGTGTATTTTTTTGAATAGAAAAATCTATTGGTGTACGACCGGGTTTGAACCCACGACTCCCTTTATTGTACACCATAAAGCGTCGATGACACACTGCTTTTTTACACGCTACAAAGCCAGCGAGTTCGATTGTAGCGGTTGAACTCGCTCAGTGTCATCGGCTTTTTTACAATCTGCTTGTGGACAATCCTTCCCAAAAGCTAACACGCTCACACGCTACCTTTTAAACTTGCCAACAATCAGCTTGTAAAAAAGGCGTGTGTCATCGACGCTTAACATAAAAAAGTAATTATTACAAAATGTCATCGACAGGCGAAACAATTTAATACAGAAAACTAAATACCACATCAGAATATGAAAGACTAGTTATCCGCGACCCGCCACTTCGTAAGCAACGCGAAGTAGTAGGTACTACTGAATCTGAAAGAAACTTTTTACATTTTGATCATATTTCTAAAGAAACACTTTGTATGTGAGTTCCAGCTAATCCTATTCAACTCTCACAACAGCACGAGATAACTTTTTATTTTCCTTTTGTAAGGACATCTGCGTGAGCTTCACAATAGCTTTCATATTGTACTCATTCTAAAATATTTCTCGTATGAATGGTCCTGATTTATTAAAAAATGACAATCGATAGCCATATAATGGTATGGGTGGTAACATGGGTGGTAATTTACTGGAAAGTGTTCAAAGAAGAGCTATCACATGCCTTACCTTATAGAAACCTATAAAATTTTGACCCATCAATACAACCTGCCACAGCTTCAAGACATATACACTTCAAAGAAACCGCTAAAATCGTCTCGTGGGCACCAATTCCAATGAAATCGTGATCTAACCAACACCCTTATGGCTCGTCACTTCCTTAGCAACAGAGTGGTGCACAATTGGAATATACTGCCAGAAGATGTTGTTTCTGCAGCATCCACAAACTCGTACAAGAACAAACTCGACACTTGGTTACGAACCAACAAGACTATGTTAAAAAAAGTGACACAAAACTATTAAAAAATCCAACACCCTTACGGCTCGTCACTTCCTTAGCAACAGAGTGGTGCACAATTGGAATATACTGCCAGAAGATGTTGTTTCTGCAGCATCCACAAACTCGTTCAAGAACAAACTCGACACCTGGTTACGAACCAACAAGACTATGTTAAAAAAGTGACACAAAACTATTAAAAAATCCAACACCCTTACGGCTTGTCACTTCCTTAGCAACAGAGTGGTACACAATTGGAATATACTGCCGGAAGATGTTGTTTCTGCAGCATCCACAAACTCGTACAAGAACAAACTCGACACTTGGTTACGAACCAACAAGACTATGTTAAAAAAAGTGACACAAAACTTTTAAAAAATCCAACACTGCGTGACACAGACACATCAGCAAAAGCTGCTCGTCTATAATCAAACAAATATAATAATAAATAATAATGGTATGGTGGTATGGGCATGAGATGCGGAGGGATGAATGCCATGTTACTAGAAGAGTGTTAGATATGAAAGTAGGTGGATTTACGAGAAGAGGAAGACCAAAGAAAAGATATGGACTGTGTAAAAGAGGATATGAATAAAGCAGGCGTGAGTACAGCGATGACCGCTGATAGAGACGAATGGAAGAAGAAGACATGTTGTGCCGACCCTGCTTAAGTGTGGGATAAGGGCAGGGAGATGATGAATCGATAGCCATATAATAACTCTTTTAATATGTACTTCAACGAGACAAGATAAGCGCTCTCCTGATGGTAAGAGATCACGTCTGCCCAGTCCATGTCCAGAACAGTGCTACACAGGACTAACAACTACAGATGCTGGCACTCGTCCATTCCGAAACATTTTCAACCGACTTCAAAAAAGGAGGAGGTTATCAATTCGGTAGAATGTTTTTTTTATAGGATTTGACCTGATTATTATATAACAATAATAACCGGGTTATTATTATTATTTTTTGTTCCCTCAGAACTTTGTTGTTTATAAACCGATTTGATTTTTGAAAGGATCTTCTTCCTGATCGGTCCTATAGAAATTTCATGAAAATCGGTTCAGTGCTTTGGTTTTGAAATCAAAATTACTGACGAAATGACGTCAGCCAAGTAAACGAAATTGCGTATTTTGCTTCCCTGTTACTATTCAATGGTGTTTACGATCACTAGAACAGTCCAATTTAAGTCGGTCGTAATATGGGTTTGTAAAACCTTGATTATGTCGATCATTCTCGAAAGCCCAGTAATTTCACTAGCCACCCTTCAAACCGGATATTTATAGATGCGGAAGAATCTACGCGTAGAAGCCTATCTTACATATGTCACGAACACACGCTCGATACAACGAAATAAAGACGTGTTCGGCGTCACGGCAAACACATTACAGGGTGGAAATGTGTGTATTTGTGCGGCAGAGATTGTGTACCTATTTATTTTTGGCCGTACCCCCCACTTCACGGCGACCCCTCTCGGACTCTGTCACACTCGCCTTATTTACTCGCTCGAGGGTATTTACACGTGCGGTGCCAAAACCTACTACTTTATTTACGGGAACCCGCAATCAAAATTATTTATGATTTTATGTATGGAAATCTGGCTCTTTGTCTGGTCCTGGCTCAGAAATGGATGGATATGCCATAAATTTGACGTTTCGAGCTCAGTAGCTTTTCAAAACGTGACCGAAGTGGCTTGGTACAGCTCAATTCATATGCTTGTGACATGTAATAATTACGTAGTGGTTAATTGTACTTTTCACTAGCTTTTTAGCAAAATTTTCGATCTTTGTAGGTTTGTTTGTGAAGCTTTGACTTATTAGCCAAACAGTTTTATAGCGATTTCATATTTTATTATTTTTTTTCTTCATTAACCTATGTCTGGAAGAAATCTTATTTAAGGATAAGACCGCCTTTTGTAAAAACCCTAGTTGTACATTGTTACATGTTTATACAATAAACATTTTTTTTACGTCGCCCTCTGCTGGTATATAGGTATACGTAGTAATGTTTTTAAAGGATTATATAAATATGTAAAAATATTTATTTTTTGTAAAGCATAGACCATACAATCATTTTCAGGAAACGAGAGCAAGATTAGGAAGCCAATGATTGAAATCACAAATTTTATTACTGCGATTACATTTGAAACTGTTGTTCTTTATCGTTATTGTTACCTGTAAATGTCCGCTCCATTCATTTAGTACCTCGCACCCATCCCCCAAAATTGCTTTTATTCGTCCGTTGACTTAATAATATTCTGTAATTAAAACCTGGTCGTTGGTCCACCGCTGTGGTTATGAGTTTTTTCGAACAAAGTGTGTGTTAAATTAAAACGGCTATTAATCGTCTTGCTATGTGGGCTGCGACTCGCGTAGATAAATGTTGTTTGCAAAAATTTGCACGTCAAATATGCCGGAATCCGCGTGGGAGCGGAATTATGGACATTAATTTGAAGCTATTGTTATAACTCTGTACCTGGGGCGTGTTGTATGTACACAGTATAATTTTAGACAAGGGAATATAATTGGGATCAAATTCGTGATGTCAAATAAACAAAAATTTCAAGACTATTAAGTGATAAATATTAAGTAAGATTTTTAAGGAAATATATTATGTTTCTCACCAAGTTCGAAGCTTTGCCCAGCGGAGGGACACTACAGGCTGAAAAAAAATATGTTTGTAGGACATTAAATTATAGTCGAAGTAGAGCATATATATTACTTACTCTACATGTTTTAGCTTAATATTACATGTACTTTTTAATGTATTTTCTTTCTTTTTTTATGTTGAGTGTTGAAATGCCACGCTGGTGTCGCGGGTTCGATTCCAGTTTCAGGACAAACATTTGTCAAAGTCGAAAGACAATTTTATTAAATGAAATGTATGTTTCGTTGTGTGATGAAGATCGGTGTTTCTATGTATTCTAGTATGTATTAAAAAAAATGAAAAAGTATTCTATTAGTTATCTGATCCCATAGTACAAGTTCCGTTTAGTTGTGAAATTGCCTATATATTTATTATTATTATTATTTCATGTAACATTTTAATTTCAACAGTTTTAAAATTATGATTTCTCTTTGACTCGTTCGGTCTCTCAGCACTAAGGAAAAGGGATTTAAATCTCCCCACTAGAGTCAAATCGTCGTTCCTTGTTCTCAGTCAGTTTACGTCACGCACGACGGTATAAAAGAACTACATCCTATAAATCTTCGTTTCACCTTCGTCACCCAATCGATCAGGGCATAAGGAAACAGAGTTCCGGCGCGCTCATTGGATCCGGATTATCCGGCCCGGCTCTGACCTCAGCATTGTACCAAGAAGTATGTATGTAGGTATAGGGTGTACATATACTCCCTGGTACAATGTTTTGAAATAATAATAATAAATAATATATGGACATAAAAAAAATATTTCACGAACAACATCAGTAGGTATGTAGAGTCTTCTTATGTAGATAAGCTTATTTTATTAGTTAAGTATAATTTTTTTTGAATAATTTTCTAGGATATTATTATTTTATTATATTTGTATATAATATTTATATTTTATTATATTATATATTACATTTATTCATAGTATTTTATAACTTATTATGCATACGAAAAGCCCACAGTGCCTCGACAAACCCACTTTCAATACGACATTTTAAGGCGTTCACGGCTTCGCTGAAAACACCCCTTCCAGTTTCTAAACAAAACATCTTCAACGAAATTCGTTAGATTATAAAACGGGATTTCCTCCGGGCCGAAAATTGAGTCACTAACCCTTTTGAATGGATCCCTGAAGACGGTCTATACATCCTCGGAAATTACGTATCACTTGTCATCTGAAACGCCAATAAACAAGTATTTCGCGACGACGGCCGTCGTTTAAAAGATTTCCCCGCGCAATTGACCCGAAATATCCGTTTTATTCGGGAATAAAATCGGAACTCTCGCTTAGGAAACAGGCACTCTGCCAAAGTCCGAGAGGGTTGTCCGACGATGTGGCGATTGCAGGAAAACTTTACACTTAATGAGCGTTTTTACAAAAATGTACCAAGCGGTTTTTTTTTTCGAAGAACTTATGTTATTCGGTTTTGGCTCCACATCAAAGGTATATAGCCAGTGTCAAGTAATTGGAGAGATTATTTTGTCATCAGTCAGAGTCGTTAAGTCAAGTCATGTCCCTGTAAAGTAGTGATGGTTGCGACTATACTAGAGGCTTCTATGGAGTTTTGGAGGCAACACGCATAGTCATGTTTTACAGCATTACACTATTCACCAACACTTATACACGTTCACGAGCACTTAATGGATAAAACATCGTTTTTACACTTAAACACTCAAAGTAATACAAGTTTTGTAAAATAATTTAATGCTGCGAATGAGATATTTTTACGTTATCACCAAAACTCCTACCAAGATGTTCAAACTCAACTCGATCTAACAAATTCATGACTCTTGCAGATAATAAGGCAATCTTCAGCGAAGAGGTTTAGCTTTAAAAAGGTATTTTGCTTTTAGAATTTACTTAAGTTCGGACCTACAGTTAAGATGAGTTGAAATAATCTGCATGAACACTCTCCTGAAAAAATCGTTAGGGGGATAATGGGTGCTTATAGCGTAAGTAGTGAAGTCCATAACCATATCGATAAAATTATAAAGCCGCTAAGCGGACCCGGGTATAACGTGCGCTAACTTGAGCTTGCCTTTGCAAGCGACGGTTCTCGCGATTTTTAATTTGACCGTACACCCGCGGGGCACGGAAAGATTTAGCTTAATGGATTTTTTTTAACGACCAAATGAATATTTAAACACAATGCCGTTAAATTAAAATGATATAAAATTAATTCTACGATCACCGTTACTGGATTTTATTGGTTTCGCAATTTCCTTCTCGTTACAATCATACTGTCATTGATTTTGGAATATATTAATTTCCACCGCTTGAGAACTTTTTTGAATTTCTGAAGAATTAAAATTCATTACGAATTTGATAGATTTTTTTACGAGTTTCATTCCCTTGATGAACGTTTTTATTTTACATACGCTTACTTCATGTCGTAAAATACACTTCGATAATTTTATTTCCATTGCCTACCTAAATGAATGGGCACATTAAATATTACCTCAGATACGCAACTCTATAGTATCTACTTCCCTTTTTATCGATATCGAATCGATAAAAAGGAAAGTAGAAACCGTCAACGCTTGCGGCTTTTCTAAAGTAGGAACGAGAACAATTTGCCCTTTCACCCAAACTCGACAAATTTCCTCTGTGGCAATGAGCACCACATAATGTAAAATAAGAAACTACATTTCCTCCATTACCCGTTCGGCACTCGGCGCTCATTAATAGTAAAAAGCAACCGCAGTGGAGCGGCAGCAGACAGCGAATGAAATGGGTAATAAAAGTAATAAAGTGTATTGTTTGCCGTAGATCGATAGCCAAAGACCCGTCTAATTAATGACCAATCTCTCGAGACTCACCGGCACTTACACTAATTAATTAAAGTCTGTTGCAAACGAAGTAATAAAGTGAAGTTTCATGTTTGCTTTCATTGTTTTAGAAGTTGTATTTTTAATAATGATAGGGTGCGGGCGTGATCGATACCGAGCGAGTGAAGCCAGCAAGGTGATCCGAGCCAAGATTGGGGCGCGAGATTAGATGAGGCCGCTATCTAAAAGATACCCGCGTTCACCTGGGCCGATCGCTTAAGATGACGGCTTAAAAGCGACACAAACTCATTTTGTGATTTGAGTCGCAAGCTTTTTTACTTAAACGACTGTAGTCGCTCTCCGTGCTTGAATAGCTGCATTTGCGAGATGAAAAGATTTTATCGCTTCACATTTTTTTTCTCTGAGTACTTATTTCGTCGTAGTGATTTAATCGTGATTATTTTCATTGCGAAAATGTACTTTTGCTGAGCAACGTAATTGTTATAGATGCGTATAAAAATGCTCGTACGTTTTATGCAGACTGGCGTAATATAGAGTTATATCGATGCAATTTGTCATTTTATCGTTTTCCCATCACTATAAAATTGCGACACTGTACGGCTGCCTATTTCTTTTTTGGGAAAAAAGGAACATAGGGAAAAAATTGTTTCATTGAGTCCGATAGGAACCAATATTTCGTGTTACCTTTGATGTCGGCTTATTTAAACATAGGGGTTTCGGAGGCCTATATTGCGTCACTTCAAAACGTTTTTGCCGGTGTTCGTTTCAAAATGTATATGGAAAAATGTTTTACGTTCCTTTTCGCGTTACTTGTTTACCTACTTATGTTTGCGAGCGATGATACATGTTTGATAGAAGGTCGCCAATATTACGAGACTTAGGTAAATAGAAGTTAGTCGAATCACTACAAATACGAAAATTCGAGTTTATTTTTTTATATTGAACAAAAGAATAAATTTCTAAACTACTTGTGAAATGTTAATTGATTGATTCAGGCGTTATTTTTCGGAAATCCATAAATATTAATAAATAGTATAAATATACATAGTAATAAATCCGCTTTACTTCCAAACAAAGGTCCCAATTAACTTAACTCGAGTCTTAAAAAAAAAAATAACTAAAACTAGAGTTAAGTTAATTGGGACCTTTGTTTGGAAGTTAAGCGGATTTATTAATGTATATATTTATACTATTTATTTGTTTATTTATATATTTATTTGTGAAATGTTTCCGTAAATAAACATTTGTAAGTCAACTAACAGAACAAGGGTTATTTTCGTTAGTACTCATTTCTACGTCTTCACTCTCATATTTCTGTCAATTAAGCTGAGGAAGGTTTGACTGAAGTTCCAAATAAAGGGCTATAATTAAAATTCCAGACCCTTTTAGATGAAATAAAGATACCTTTTATAAAGGGTTGAACTTTTGATGCAAAGTTAATTGGACCACGAAAATGTCACAAGTCAAAACTTTTTGTAGGTTCACTGTTCTAAGTGAAATCTTGAAAGCGCTGAAACTTTCCTGTAAATATAGAATGAACTTTCAGTTATTTACTTTTTACCTTACTGCCCGGTCGAATACGTGTGTGGGTAGTGGATATTGTTTTTCTGGTGTATAACGCATCTAAATATAATATATTATTTGGTTTGTTCATATTTTGACGTGGCTATGTCTAATAAATCGATGAACGCCGCCGCGCTGACTATGTGCACGAAAACTTTGACGTCTTTTTCCGGTAACGCTCATTGTCCCGTTACGCTGGAAGTCACGTTAAACTATCATCCGTAGACCAATATTACAGACAACCAATTTTTTTATTTTCGTTTTGGCTCGTGCTTAACAAATTGAATTATTTTGATAAATATAATAATTGCATGGTTAAAAGGGGGCATTCTTCAGGGTATTTCAGGTAAACAATCTAAGGTATTTTAATCACGCATGTATTCAATATGATCATGAATCATATCAACTCTCTTGCGTTCGCACTGTGAAAGCTGAGCGTTGTTTTGTTAACATTGCGTGTTGTACATACATACAAAACGCAATGTTTAGGCAGCACAGAACAAATATTCCATAGAGCATTGCGACTACAAAACAGCAGGAACCCTCGGTCGATGCTCGGCCGATTCCAGCCCATTATTTTTACGCTCGTCGACCACCACTCATCGCGGTCGCGAAGAGATGACGTGGTTGATGTACACTGCTCATTCTTTACAAATACCATTTTCTTGAAATAACTTCTGTAAGGTTACTAAAAGGGAAAACTTGTAGCGTGGATGGCTAAAAACGTAAGACTGTGCTAGTTATAATTATAATAATAATTTACATTTACTGACTGTGCTGTGGTAGGTATTTTTTTAAATAATGGAAATGGACGTCAAGATTGGTCGGGTTGCCGAATGTTAGACTGCCACGCCGGTGTCGCGGGTTCGATCCCGCTTCAGGACAAATATCTGTGTGATGAACAATAGTGTTTGTCCTTAGTCTGGAAGTTTTCTATAGATGTATGTATTAACAAAAAAAAATATAGTACCTACTATGAATAGTATAAATATATATAGTAATAAATCCGTTTAACTTCCAAACAAAAGTCTCAATTAACTTAACTCTAGTTTAAACCTTTTGTATCTAAACCACAGCGCCTCACGTTTCGGATTTCGGCAAGTCAACATCTCCTGAGGATACCTCGTGTAGAGGCGAAACACGTGTATTTATACTATTTATTAATATATATGGATTTTCGCAAATAACGCCTGAATCAATCAATTATTATAGTACTCTATCAGTTATCTAGTTCCCATAGTAAATATAGAGCGTGTTGAAACACCTAAGAATAAATGGAAATTGAATATCTAACTAGGCTAGTTTTATAATAATTATAATTTAAAGTAAGTTGTTAAATGTTTCATAAATAAATTAAAAATAAGTCCTGAAAATTTTATATAATATTAATTTTTTAATGATCATTAACAAATAGTTTGTAGGTTACATTATATAGTACCAACATTAAAAATAAAACATGAAAATAGCAAAAACCCTCATCAGGATTAAGCTCATTAAAAAGGTTCTAGGAATCTCAAGTAGGTACCTTAACAAGGCATCCTTTACTAGGGGTCCTTTCTGACCCTTACTTGAATTTTCCGTGATTTTCCTATTTGGAGTTAACCCTTATTAGATCTTGTTTTATAACCACTAACCCTTATACAATAGAAACGGTATGTGAATAGTTCTAGTTAGTTACCTACCAATCGTTTTTTTTTATTATAACCAGCTATTATTTCTTATGGCACGAGGCTGAAATTTTTAATTTAATTTTAGATTCTCCTTGAATTTTGTGCTACTTATATGGATTTCTATTATCGGCTAGCTGCATTCGAGAAGAGCTAAATGAGGTGTCGGTTAGAGCAATAGAAGTAGGTAGCTTTTGGTCGAAATTATATAAATCAATGAATGAATCAAAGATACGAATAAATGAATGAATGGGTTTCAAATGATATTCCAATGTTCTGTGATACAACTATTAGTTAATACGACTCGCATTTCCATGAGGTTTACAAATAATTTTAATGTGGCACATACTTTCATAAAAAAAACGTTACATACTCGTTATTTTATATACTTACCTATTAAAAATTACCGATAAATCAAGTTAGAGCAACCCACCGGTTGTAAGTTACAGTATTTACCATTTTTAGGTCAAATAACATAGAGCTAGGTTTTATGATGAATCTAACGGACGCCGCGTTAAGTTAAGTTAGATCTAGTTTAATCCACAAACAGTCGACCACCATTATTAATTGCTCCAATAATATGCAAATCGGGTCACTGCATCATCGCCTATATTCGAGCTGAAAAGTTTAATGGATTTGATTATTACGTTAGAGTTATCATTTTATAATGGGACTTAGGTATACAAAATATCTAAGTTTTGTTTACCACCTTGGTTAAGAGTCAATGACTGCAACAAAATGTGGTAAAGTCAAGTTATTTTTCTCCTAGTATTGTTTTTACTATACATACCAACGTTTACAAGAGAGTGTAGCCGAAGAAATAACACAATCAAACTCACTATTAATACATATAATTTGTTTGGTTTTGGGAGAGTCAAGCGCACCTACCATTTGGTTTTTTAATTAATGAACTAAGTTAAAAAATATAATATGAAGTTCGTGTTTTGTCCCAATAATAAAATAAATAAAAAATATTTATTTCGGACAACTAGATCCATACAAAAACATTAAAAAGACACAATACCTCGCAAGCGAAGCCACGTGCGAAGTTAATTATAAAAATACCAAATAAAATTAAATCAAAACAACAAATGGACAAACAAACCTTATTTCTTAGACAATTTTAGACCCTCGCAAACTATAATAACTGCACCGGAAGAAAAATAACGTCACATTTCGTGCGACGCAAAGCCCCACAGCTCTTAAATCGTGGAGCTTAATACTAAGTTTCTTATTTCTGTGATCAAAATTGAAGGTGGCAATTGTGGATGGCCAAGAAGCTAAAAAATAGGTGTGTTGCGTGCCGTGCCACCTCACAAACGTGCAAGTTATGAGAGGAACCGATCTACGCTTCACCATGCAATTTATCGAGTAAAATAATCGAACTCTCAGAAATTACCTAAGTTACTTCTTACTAATCTGCAGCTTTGCCCGCGTGGTATCGAAAACAAACGAGTTTTTTTCTAACCCAAACTTAAAATTTAAAATCTGACAAAACCTCTATCTATCTATCCGTCCTCACAAACATTCGCATCCAGCCGTAGGCTGCTACTAGCCTATTAATGTAGAGTTTTTAACGATTATTTACCAAAGCCAGCAAGTACCTACATATTTATATCGGAATTGAACAATTGAACATCGTTTTATAGGAAATATTGGATCATTTTGAATCCGCCATGTTCTATAACTTAAGAACCACGGAGTATTTATCGTAAGCCATTAACTGCTTAGTCTACGCGCGCGTTATCACGGGCGCTGTATCACTATCTAAACGATGTTTTACTTGTAATGCGCCTTCCAATCTATTTGCCCAAGTAATGCCTTCATGATGAGCTTTGAAGGAAGGTTAGGGTTCACACACGGAACAAGGAAGGAAGCTTTACGTTTTTTTTAAAGTGTCAACAAATATAAATTACAGAAGAATTACATGATACTTTCTTGCTAATTGTTTTTCTAAACTTATAAAAGATTTAGCGGTGTATAAAAAGGTTGACATTTAATCTTCTTCTTTTTATCGTGTTACTAGTTCTTTCGAACCAGTGTGGTGAAAGGATTTCAAGTGCGCCTCAAAGAGACTCCTTTCGTGCACTGACACTGACATTCAATAAATGCAACATTCGTGTTTATGAAGTCTATATAATTTTCAATCTCTCATAAATGTTGATACTCAGAGAACAGAAACATTTAAACCCAAAGAGGCAGACCAAAATAAAACATAAAACAAGCAAAAACAGCGTACAATAAAACTAAGCCAAAAAGGCGTATAAATAAAGCAAATCTCTAAAAAGGCGTATAAAACAAAAGTTCTCACTCCATTTTCGTATCTATCCACAATTAGCCTCCTTATCGGGTCAGACAGGCCTCCTTTCTTATATGTACTTAGCCCGGGCGGTGGGGCTTATCGCTATTACCGCCTGCTCTAAGTATGTATATCGATACTTTTAGCTAGATTTTTTCTGCATCAATATATGTATTTACTTTGGAAGAGATTCATCGATTCTATACTTATACTCGTACATGCTTTGGGAAAGGTTCTTTATTGGTTGATTATGTAGAATTGATGTTGATAATGATAATCTTTACTTATTGTAGTAAAAATCATCATTATGAACGTAAAGCCTCGATGACAAAAAAAAAGTGTTTTGTAAAAAAGCGTCATAGGCTTTTTTTACAATCTGCTAGTTGCTTTTAAACTTGCCGACTAGCAGCTCGTAAACTGGCCCCGTGTTATCGACGCTTAAGATAATGACTATTAGTGTTAAAGTCTTCAAGCTGCTTGAAGGCTCTTGTTAATATAATTATATTTTATTCATTTTTTTCATGTTAATAGATCTTCATTTGACCACAGTTTCGCTTAATCTAAAGTGATGATGTAACCGAACTTTACAGTATTAAAACTATTACCTATACCCAAGAGATAGGTTTTACATTTTTCGAGACTTACCATCAAAATGTCTCAATGTGGTCGAGAGCTTTAGCAGTGCTGTACCGGCCTTTGTGAATCAAAGCTTTATGTAACACTGTTCTAGTCATGAACGGGCGTTTTCTCTTACTATCAGGAGAGCGCTTAGCTCGTCTCGTTGCATGTTCATATAAAAAAAAACAGTTTCACTCGTTTTTATAAATAAATACGTGCTGTCGGCGCAAATGCTCTTATAGACCTAAAAAGCATCGACATTCTTACACTGTGGCTGTGTCGTAAAACCCCACTAAAATTTCCATAAAAACACTCAATATTAAAAAGCTGGCGAGCCTTTACCGCAATGTCTTATATTGCAATCTGATTTTTACTTAGAGACTTTTCTCTCAACTCATTTTTTTATTTTATAGAAACCATTGACCTAATATTAACGCAGCGCACTAGTCTAATCTGTATGAAAATATGTTCTAAATGAGGCGTCACTTTTGTGTGATAAATAAGGGAAACTGAAACCCAAATTTTTTTGCGTAGCGAATTAAAAAAATTACAATTTAAGTACCCACAGTTCTTGACGAACATGGCTTTAACCTTCGAGTCTACATTTAGTAATTTAGTCTGTGCGTTGTTTGTCGTTTGTTGCAGTCAGTCAGGACAAAGTCTTTTATGTAGGTATATAGACCATTTAAATTTAGACTCACAGGTTACAGTGTTCTTTTCAGAAATAATATTAAGACCTACTTCTAAATATGAATTATTCCTTAACCAAACCGATTTATCATATTAAGATATCATAGTAGAGCTCCGTTATTCTAAGAATAGTTGCTTCGATTTGGCGCATTCGTATTCTGCTTGCGATCTCTCGCCGTCATATCTTTTCACTACCTCCTTAAGGGCGCGGTGGAAACTTGTAAAGACCCGAAGAGCCCCTTAAGGCACTATGATGCTCACGTGTAGGCACGTGTGCGGATCGCCTTATCTTTTATGCCCCGTTTAATATCGCGATTAAGGCCGAAATCGATTTTTCGCTCTTGTTTGTTGATATTGCAAAAAAGTTTACCTGTACGTGCTTTTTTTCAGTTTATTTTCACGCATAATATTAGAAAGACTCTTCGAGGAACTGATTATTCTGTAATTTGGAGTGGATGTAGACAGCTGGAAAAGCACATAAGCTTTAAAATTCATTACCACGCAGCCAAAACCAAGGGCATACTAATGAAACTAAATTTATTTTACAGTTTAATAAGTAACATAATTACATAATTTTATGTTTAAAAAAACTTTTTTACTTATATTATATTATAATTGTGTTTTATAATTAGGATTTAATTTACATTTTCACTTTTTTTTTACTATTATAGGTTTTCGTTTGACCACCATCTCTCCTGGTAGTAAGTGACGATGTGATCGACGATGTTGCACGCTTACCTAGAATAATCCTATGCACTCTTGCCTTGAAGACACCCAAATTGAAATGATCGGGAACCATTGGCATCGGCTGAGCATACTATTTTCATATTCTATTGCTTGAAAAAAAAAACATTTCGGCCTTATTTTGAATTTATATTTCTTACATTTTCTCAAAAGCCTTCTTACACTTAACCTTTATGATTACATCGTTCTTGAATCATAAATAAATAAACATGTGTCTCGTGATTCGTAATGCCGTGATACGTTCCCCGTAATTTCTCCGTGAATAAAATATGAACATAAAAGCTCATCAAACTTAAGTATAACTGAATTATGAATCGCTCTGCGTTGAGTGGTGTTTAACTTAGACGGGAAGTTAACTAGTGTTGTGATTTTCAAGTGGTACTGGAACGGGGTTCTGTATCATAATGATTACGGGATTCTATTTTAAAGATTTTGCCGTATGTCTGTATTTAAGGGCTTTATCTTGAGAATCGTAAGATACATCTTTAAAAGAAAAGATCGCTTAAATTTTCTTATCGTTGCTCTACGAACAGCTACGCTGCTCTGCGACCAGCTACGCCGCTCTACGAACAGCTACGCTGCTCTGCGACCAGCTACGCCGCTCTACGAACAGCTACGCTGCTCTTCGGTTGTCTACGTACACTACAACACACTACGAATATACTACGCATTCTCGTACATGGGGAGAGGAAAACCGACAACTCGTATCACTTTACGAGTACTTCATATCGGACGGTACCTATTTGTAAATGGCAGCATATTTAACTTTGCTTTGTTTTTTGACATTCGAAAATAAATTTAGTATTTAGTATTTAGTATTTATTAATATTTTGTTGATATTGTCAAGACGTGTAGACGCGTACTAAGAAAGGTTTTATTCTAAATCGCAACGCAAACGATTTGTTAATAATGTTAATAAATTCATCTCTTTGCATTTTTTATGTTATATTTATAATCTTTTCGGAAAACTTACAGCTTTGTAGCAATAACTTTTAGCTAGTTTTGTATGTTTACCTATTAAAAAGCGACGTATTTCCAGTGTTCGTCGTCACTGTCAGTGTCGTTATCACTGGAACCGAATCGCGTGACCGCGCGGTTATCGGCCGTTGCTTCGTAACGTCTGCCTTCCTTATTGCGCGGACACCTTGATCCATCAACCACACGGACTAAAGTATTATATTTCATTATACACAATTACGGTCGCTGCAAACAAGCCACTGGGTATAGTGATCGGCGGCCGGTCACAATCAGTTTTCATACATTTGGCCACTTCAGCAACAAAATATGGGTGGCTGGCCTTAAAATGCAGTTTTAAATGCAAGAAAAAAATTGTAGGGTACATAAAAAACTGTATAAATATGTGTAGTGCACGAAAGGAGCCTTTTCGAGGCGCACTTGAAAACCTTTCACCACACTGGTTCGAAAGAACTAGTGACACGATGAAAAGAAGATAATATTTTGTATTACAAATACATATTACTTAGTTTTGCAAGAATTATTTTCACAAATAATGCAGCTATTATACTGAAACTTTGGAGACAAAGCATGTATTGTTTGCCAATAGCAGTTAAAAAGTAGCAATACCTAACGCTTATAAAGTATACCGCAAATGACAAATTAAGCACACAACCAACTAAATTCTAACTAAAACATTGACATAGTGTAGGACAAATTGTATTGACATTCAACACCACTGTGTCGAGGGAATAAACTGCAAAATTTACAGCAACGAGGGCCTTATAAAGGCTAGGTCACATCATAGGTCACGCGATAGACCGTCGACATTGTTGCGGTCGCGGGAAGTGCGTGGATGGAGAAGGCCTCTTGACTTGACCGATCTTCGTGGCGTCTTAAGAAGGAAGCAGTGAACGTCTTAAGGCTGACTTAAGACGTTCACTGCTCTGCCATTGACACAGTGGTGTTGAATGTCAATACAATTTGTCCTACACTATGTCAATGTTTTAGTTAGAATTTAGTATGATGATAATGATGAGATGATGAAAGGTCATGGTCTGTTGCCACAAAGCGCCGCTTTGTTTAATTAGTCACCAATCTATACAGTGTTGGCGACCATAAAAACAGATTACAATTATTCATGTCACATAATTCAATTCAATTTGAATAAATTATTATTACGTTTTGCAAAATTATATTAAATTCATACTTAAATACTAAATATTAAAAATTCTAACTAGGTTAATATATAATGCTTTATAAAAGGCGTTTTAAAAAAATGGCGCCGCTTTGTAAAACGCGGGATCAACTTTAAGCCGCTTTGTAAAAAGGCTGATTGAATGTTTATTTACTTATTCTAATCAAATTTAATAAGTATAATGTAATGAAATATAGCTTAAGTAACAATTATTTAATTTTATTTCATGTAGGTAAAGGTTACATAACACAGGTTTAGCTAGAAAATATTGCTACTTCAGCAATAAGTTTACCTACGTACAATTTCACTTTGCAATGATAAATTAACTGCTATCTATCTAAGTAGGTATGTAACGCTGTAAAAATGCCAAAATGCAAAACGGTAAATAACACATCTGTAGGTATTTATACTATCTACTTTGTAATTAGGATTCGAATTTGGTGTCAAGTTATAATGTGTAACGGCCTTAATCATCTTTATTGGACCCCACTGTGAACAGTAAATTCTAATCAAGCTAATGGTATTTGGATTATAATAAAATTTAATGCTCCAAAGTTTGTCCAGTACCAACATTGTTACATAGCTGAGTTTAACGGCACGAAGTTATAGTTGGCACTGACCGTAGTTAGAGACTGGTTTTTTAAAGAGCTATATCGATGTATTAGATATAATGAATAATCTTCATTAGCAAAACATACTCAGCTCTACTTTGCAGCAGCGTGCAAAATATCATTTTTTTTTTAAATATATTAATGCAATATTAAATGAAATAAATTTCAATTTCATATTACAGTCAAATCGAAATGTCATGAAGAGTAAAATATAAATCAATAATTTAAATTTTAAATAAAAATAAATTCCTTAAGATTTGTCATTGTAAATATTATGATAAAACCAATAGCTTTAAAACTGTGCATCCTTCTAGATTAAAGTGCACACTAAAGTTGCTTTGGCTCTACAACTTCTGCAACTTAAGTGTATAATAATTTATTTTTTTACATATTAGATTCAAAGTCATTTTTTAAGGTTTATGTAGTTTTCGAAATCTCAAACGAGTATAAACCAATTAAAACAATGAATCATAAAAAACAATTATAAAGATCCTCCATTCCAACCAATTACTGCGAAAATTCGGAAAAAAGTAATAAAAACAAACCATCGCGAATCATAGACGTCAATTACGAGGTACCAAAATTAAATTTTAATATAAATTACCAGCTTGTTTCATCTTCGTAAATGTGAAATAATTAAATTATGGTTGTTAACGAATAATTTGAGTTCCGACCGCGAGGAAATTCTGTTTTCCAAGTTACAGGTATAATTTGATTCCATCGAAATCGAATAAATATCTCGCTCGTAGGTAAAACACAATCATTTGTTGGTGCTTTTTATGTTTTTACGTGTTAAGTAGAAGCGATTGATCAGGCTTTTTATTAGTAGTGCACGAAAGGAGCCTCTTAGTGCACGAAAGGAGCCTCTTCAAGGTGCACTTGAAATCCTTTCACCACACTGGTTCGAGTGAACTAGTGACACGATAAGAATAAGGTTTTTTTTTTTAACTTGCCTGCACACGCGTTTAAATTATAAAGTGAAATTTTACTCAACTGAGGCAGAACCAGAACAATTATGTACGATGATCAAGACCTTGACGAATAAAAATTAACAATGTATTTAAAAGTAGTATAGATAAGTTATGATGATTTATTTATTTACTCATAATAACAACCACTTCTTATGTAGTTAAACTTAACGTTTACCTAATACCTAACATAACATAACACATAACAGCAATGACCTAACCACAGAATGATACTGTCGAATACAATGCACATACATAATATATTAAATCCAAAGGCAGATAGTAAACAATACCCCAGTATCTATTGTAGTTCCAAAAAATTCAGCATCGACCTCATTAAATCCAAGGAAACTGCCGACATCCTCCATAAATAGGAAGCACAAAGGGCACGGTTCAAACCTTACTCGCAATTTTCGATAAGTTAAACGTAAATGCGTCGTACACGCGTAAAGACGCCGTCCCACTGAGCCAGTCTATCGCTTTATGGGCGCCGATCGTGCGTGAAACAGCTACACGCTAACTCTAACGAATGTTTAAAACGACTTCCACGGCCATTGTTCGAGACTTCCAAATGGTCTCGTTGTTCTAATGTAACTTGATTGTGAAACAAAGAGCCGAGCTGAACTCGCCTAACAAACTTTTGCAATGCGACAGTCTTTTGTCTTTGCAAAGAAGGTACGCTCTCTGTCGAATGGTGGTGAGATGTCGCGGTGAATGAGAAGCTTTTTTGCGTCTGTTTTCCCTAGTCTGGTTTTTGAAAACTGCACAATGCACACCTTTTTGACTATAAATTGTGTTACGAGTATGAGTGAGATGGGACTGTAGTGACAAAGAAACCGATCGCACTTTGTATGCTCTATCTAATATAAAACATTCAGACATACCATTTTTTTTCTCGATTATAAATAAATACAGTTGAGGTTGAGGATAAATTCATCATTATTTAAAGAATCAAAGACTGTTTATTTATTCGAGATTAGCGTTGAGGATAAATTAATCATTTTTTAAAGAATCAAAGATTGTTTATATTAATTCGAGATTAGCGTGATTTTCAACGGACTTCAAAAAGGAGGAGGTTCTCAATTTGGTATTTTTTTTATGTTTGTTAGTCCTCTCAAAACTTTGTTGTTTATAAACCGATTTAAAAAAATACTTGAGAATTTTTCGTATGAGAGGTTATACTTTCAGATTGGTCCCATAATATGTTTATTAAAATCGGTTCAGTAGTTAAGTATTTATCTCAAAATAACTGAAAAAAATATTCTTTGAAGTGAAAAAAATTTCGTATTTTGCTTCCTAGTGACTTTTCTTATACTTACCTACGGTATTTAGAACAGTGCGATTAAAGTCGGTTGTTGTATGTTA
The DNA here is from genome assembly GCA_932526365.1 of Lobophora halterata. NCBI lineage: Eukaryota > Metazoa > Arthropoda > Insecta > Lepidoptera > Geometridae > Lobophora > Lobophora halterata. The sequence goes on from OW052007.1 coordinate 1,681,581, forward strand.
TTGTAAAACCTTGATTTTTTTCCACGTTATTCAAGCCTATGTTGCCTCGAACACAGCCCGCTACGGAACACAAGCACTTCTAAATCTTCCCAGTGAAAGCTCCACGGAACTAATTACCTGCGTTTACGTAATGGACCCACTACTAAGTCCCCTGGGCTCGGATTTAATTAGCTATCGTCTTGCAGTTTCTTACGGGAGTGAAAGAAAAACAGACATAAATAAAATAATACCTATATGAAGATAATGTAGTAGCAAAATAATAAACAAAGATCGTGAGTTCGAACCCGGTCGTACACCAATGGTTTCTTCTGTTCTAAAAGATCTATGTGTGCATTTAAAACACGTGCTTAACGGTGAAGGAAAACATAGTGGGGAAACCGGCATGTCATTAGAACCTTAAAGTTCGAAAACATGTGTCAAGTGCACGAAAGGAGACTCTTCGAGGTGCACTTGAAATCTTTTCATCACACTGGTTCGAATGAACTAGTGACACGATAAGAAGAAGAACAAAATAATGTTGAGACAAAATATGAAACGTTACTTGATCCGATCTCAGCAAAAATTCAACCCATTTTATTTAATTTTCATTCTTGTTCTGACCCATATACCTAGAATACCTACATATAATCAGTTTCATTGACAATTGATATATTTTTTATGATAAATCGTTAAGTTATAAAATAACTTACGTTTTTTCCCTTATTTTGTGTTACATAAGTTATTATTTTACTTTATTGCATGAACAGACAGCGTCAGAGATAAGTATCCCCCTTACACAAGACGCCCAGCTATAAATCCTTACAACAAATTGTAAAACTCAAAATTATTTTTAGGCAAATTGATACGGTTATACAAATATAATGTATTTTTTAAAGGCAAAACTTCTACATTCGCCGTGACGGTCATTTAAAGGGATTTGAAGCTGGGTATTATAATGCAAGGGGGATACTTATCTATGACGCTTTCTGTTCCTAATTTAAAACTATTGTGATAGTAAAATTTTCCAGTTCAGATCATCTAGTTTATTAACCTAACGAGGTTAACGTAATGCCATAAACTAAACGTATTAAATAGTTTGGTACCGTACCGTTGTACGGTACCAAACTATTTAATAGGTACCGACTATTTTATTAGGAAAAAATAAACTAAAATGCCTTTTGTATCTTTAAAATGGAAAAAACTAAATTAACACTTATATTATCTAGTTATCACTCCTTCATCCGTAGTAGTTACAGGAGTAGAGCCTTCCCGAAACTCGAGAACACATTTTGAAGTACTTTGGACCGGCTAATTGAAAAGCTAATATTCACGGTATAATATTAATTATACTCTAGAGCGCAATTTCATAATCTCTGTAGCAAATACTTTAGGATGAAGATAATGAAGAAATAAAAAACTACGTAGTACGAAATTGTTCAGAGATTTTACTACTGTGAATGTATTCGTAAGTATTCTAAAACAATCTGTAGGTACCTAACCATAGTATTCTGTATAAAAAAAGAGAGCTCTTGAAGACAACTCCGTTCATTTCATTTTAATAAATCAAAGCCCATCCCTAATTATTCAAGTCATTTCACTGTAATCAAACTCTTTGTGGCAAAATGAATTCTCGCCATCTTGAACTCCAATCAAAATGCCGATAATCAAAATTAATGTATTCAATAACCTCGACAAATTAGAGAGCCCCTCAGGCCGCTTTCCTTATTTTTACGGGCGAATGTTTTCGAATGTCAAAAAATTGGACGATATTTCAAAGTGGGAACAAATTCGCGGGAGATAAGCGCGTCACAGGAGTTGGTGTATTTCATTGGAGTTGTTATCAGTTGGGGTTCGGCCCCGGCCGGCGGGTCGAACCTACTACCCACCGGGGGGTCAATGGAGTTCCGATGAAAAATAGCGACTGTGCAGTCAGCTGAAGTGACTGAGAGCGTGTGAGTGGGTAATACGAACCAGGGCTCTCGATGTTGCTACTGGAATGTTTTGTGCTACAATGTTATATAACATTTTTGAACTACATACTTGTAAATAAATGATAAAATTAAATTTATGTTCTATTAATGTTTGAGCTTTTATGCAAAAGATTTTCGTAGACTTTCGCGATTATCACACATAGTTAACTAAAAATTAACTGAAAATTGTTCTCTTTGCACGCTCATATTCAAGCATACATAACATACACATACCACTTAAAATATTATACAAAACTTACAATATTATGTACAATATTATATACAACATTCTATACAATATCATATACCTACCATTACACCAATATATACAAACCCTGCTAAAATCTACAGACTACTAATATATACTTAACTTCTTATAAGTAAGAAATACCTAATAAATATAAAATACATCATATAGTTTACTCAACATCATACAGGTACATACATACTTATATATACAGATACATACATAAAATCTATAGTAAAGCTAATTAAGCCAATATAAGCTTGCTAATTAAAATTCACAAACTAATTCGTACACTACCTGAACTCCTGGTACAATCTTGAGACCACTGTGCCCGCAGCCTTACTTATGACACGCACACTTTGTAATAGACGCACCACAACCGTTAACAATAATACAAGTCCACTACTAGCACGCGCCACCAGATAAGACCTAACTGTACACACACACGCACATGACTCTTCAATCCTCTCATTGTATCGTACATCCACACTATTAAACTATTGAATACCACGTTGCTAACTGTGTAAGTGTGCGTTGCGATGTTATACACTACGATATACAGAAGTGCATGCAAATTGTGCGAGGTACAGTTCTATGAACATCGTAGGGTAGGCCCAGGGTTTTCATAAATCTGTACCAATAAAAACTTATAAAGATACTTATTTGTCGGATACACAGTAGGTAAGATGTTAAATACCTATGTTAACAATACAAATGCATGTATTTACCAGGAACTGGCATACAAATATTACCTACCTACATACCTACATTGTTAAATTAAATTAAGTTATTTACTTTTCTACTTTAGTATTTGAAGACATCTTGGAAGAGACTAGCCGCCCACGACACAGAGTATCCTAGTGTGGGGGCTAGTGTGTACCCAATTATAAGTACCCAAACTGTAAATTACAAATAAGTATATTTTTCAAATTTTTTTCATTTTTAGTTATTTGATTGTAACGGGTATTTATCGCGCTCAAAAACGAGGTGAGCGCGATAAATACCCGTTACAATCAAATAACTTTTATGCAAGGCTCTCTAACCCCAAACTATGCAGAGCTTGTACTATAGGAACCGGATAATTACAAGAATACAATCAATCTATAGGATTGAATTTCAAGCTTGGATATTTTGTAGTCCAAGAGTTTTTTTTTAATGTTTGCTCAATCGTTTTTTTTTCTAGGTAGTTGTTAGGTACTTTTCATCAAGTAAATTACCTATAGGGTAATTCCGGGGTAGATGGCCGTAAGGGAGAGATGACCAGGTGAAAAAAAACCAACTTATAACAGGTAGATGACGTTATTGACAGTATAGTATGCTTCGCTTTCCAGCCAACAACCAGTGTCAGGGTGATTTTTGCGCGTAATTTGAGTTTTAAATGAGTAAAATCACTTAGTTTTTTCAACACCCATGTAATATAAGGTAAGGGGTTGACATATTATGTGGTCACAGAAAAGTTTTTAGAATTATGCTTCTTTTTGTGGTGTTATCGTAAGGTAAATAACTTTCCTCATATTCTAACCTCAAAATGAACCATGAGGGTGATAAAATAAATTTAAAAACCGGTATGGCCATCTCCCCCATTATATTGGGATAGATGACCATGTTGTTTCTGGGGAAGATGGCCTTAAAATATGAAGTTATTTCAAGACGAACATATAACAAAAAAGGGTTTTTACAGATGCCAAACTCTATGTCCGGAAGGCAGGCATTCAACTAGAGGTAATTGGATTGAAGGAGACCTTAAAAATGCTTTGGACAAAGTACAAGCCCAAATAAAATACTGCTAGGAAACGTAAAACTATTCGCAGGATCTCAGATAGAAGTTGCAAAGAAATTCTGGTTTTGGGTGATACTTCTGAAAGTGCAAATAAAGACAGAGAGGAAGCAGTTGACAGAGGTTGTGGTGAAAATTTCTACTACAGAACCCAACTCGATGAAGACTGACTGAAATTTAAAATTATGTTTGCTCTGGGTCCACGAAAATTGTACTGAATACGATGACATGTTGTGTTCTAACTGTGGTAATAAGAAAAAAATAATGAAAATACCCTGAGGGTAAAGGAAAGGGCAAGAAAACAACTGGCCATCTCCCCCAAAGCCCTATGGCTATCACTCCCGGACACTCTGGGAGAGATAGCCAATCGTATTTTTTTTGAAATAGTCAATAGTGCCATATCTGTTGATTTTGATATTGATTATTATATTAATATAGTAAGATGGATAGTCAAAGTTTAATTATTAGTCAAAATGGTAGTTTAAATCATTAAATTTATTCCAAATTTAGGTCCTCTAAGTTAGTAGGGCCATCTACCCCGGACTTACCCTACCTAAACACAAACTCTTGTTTTTTTAAAAAAAAAATATTACATTAAAAAACGTACTACATACATACATTGTGCTTGAGTTTTAGTTCAGTTTATGTTCAGAAACACTGAATAGGGAGGTAGATCCAGCTTGCTAAACAACGCTCTGACTATCAAGAACCATCAACTATCAAGAAATGAATACCATTCCGTTAGATCTAACGGCAAGTTTACCTACTAACTCCAAACTCAATATTATTACATAGCATGCTTGGAATCTTTCATTTTAAAGTTGAACGTGTTCGAAGTTCGCTCAGCTCGCTCTAGTGATGTTCGATCAGCTCAGTTTAGTGATGTTCGCGATGGATTTTCGAGAGTAAACAACGCTCGATCCATCCAGTTTTGATCGTTTGTTTGGGAACTCGATGCATTCGATTGTCAAATACGAGCAGTAATGGGGTATTGAGTTTATTCAATGCTAAATTTACTACAGACAGACGCTGATATTAAATATTTCGTACAACTATTATGAGCTTAAAACATGCAATGACATAATTCATTGGAAATTAATGTTATAATTTTTTTTCTCTAGACTCGCAGCAACAGCCAAAAGTACCTACCAAAATGGTTTATTGGATTGGAAGTTACTTAACTTTTGCTAATTTTTTTTTAAAGAAATTGAATTTGTGAAATGTATAAATTTTGACCATTCACTTTTGAAAGTAAATTTCAGACGTATGAATTTTTCTGCAAAAAGATTTCGAGTTCAAAAAACAAACTTTGGCCAACAAACATTCGACACCAAAACAAAATCGTTACAACTTTCGCATCTAAATAGGTACATTTACTCTGAATACAAGTAAATATTTTCAATACAGAGCCGCGTACCTGCCCCGTGGGGCATTGATTACAAAGTTCGTCTTGGCACCCTCTCCACGAACTTTTGATATCTCAGTATATTTGTCACGGGAGTACTTTTCCCGATTTATTGATATTATTTCGAAGAATGGAAAAACATGTTAAGATCATATAAAATTGATAAAAGGGGAAAAATACTTCATTTCTCACTTTGAAACTTTTGATGAAGCACGAAAAGTTTTTTTGGGATTGCTATTTTTTGGAGAACCAAAAGTTTTTATAGCCAAGAAATTTTCAAAGTTGTACTTTGCATATTTCTTTGTTTAGTGATATCCTCATCATCATTATCATCAGCCAGGTAGGATCCACTGCTGGGTATAGGCCTCCTTTAGTTTAGTGATATGCTCATTTTCGAATCGGTTTTCATTGAGGTAAGTAAATGTGAAAAGGCCTCTCTCTAACGTTGAGTTGAAGACAATTTCCTCCCTACAGGGACGACCTTTGAGAAACCCCCATAATGATAGACGCTGACACATGTTTACTCGACGTGACGTCTGTCAGACGTACAAAAGGTGCGTCTCAGTTGCTCCGAGCTCACAAAAAAAGCTCCTCAAAGAACCTTTGACAAATTATCCCAATAAACTGACAAGCAAACATCCCCCAGCCTCGCAGAGCCGATCGACTGCCGATTCGCAGATAAAGACCAAAACTTCACCCATTATTTCACGCCGATACAAGTGACAGTTTTACATTATATACAGTTTTTAAGTGTGCACATAACGAACGTCGAGTGCCAAAGTTTTTAGCGTATAATGCTTCCGATACATAAAACCATCCGATAATATTTGTGTTCGACGGCGACGCGAAAACATTTCGGTCGGAGCGCCCCCTATCGGTCGACTATAAAGGCCTTTCGCGCGATAAAAACTGATCTGTGAGTTTGTTGGCTAACAACAGGAAAACAGATCTTTGGCGCAGAGCCAAGTTACCTGCACTCGCATCGCACGGCGCGGCGGCGGCGACGCACCCTGCGTGCTCGACTCTGCACTCGCGATAAAGGGTTAACAAATTGCAGCCAAGTTCGCAGCACACGTCGCCGAATGTGGAAGCAGTAAATAGTTCCATGTTTGTCGGCGAAGTTTTGACTTCTTCCCCGGTCGCCGAGTGACGCTCTAGTAATGGGTTCTCGAGGCGGGGCGCGGCGGCGACGGGCCGCTTCGCTCCTCAATTCGCTCCTCCGATTGTCGCCATTTAAATTGTGTTCCTCGTACAATCCACGTTATTATTATTTTATGCGACGCAGTTGTCGCTCGGAGATCGCCGCGCAAAATTGTTTTTTCTCGTTGTGTATCGGTCTGGTTATTTTGCGCTGTCTCTATTTTGCAAGAGGCGGCGGCGGGTGTGTAGGAGGTGAGCACGGTGGCGGGGCTTAAAAGTGCGTCCTAATTTATTTGAGGCGCCTTTTCGGAAAACGTTTCAGCTATGCTCTTTTATCCAGTCGAACAAAGGATAATACGAATAAAAGCCAGTCGAGCATAATCGTACTTTCGCCGTCGAGAGCTCGCGGAAGATAAAATAGTCACCGCAATTTTCCCCGTGGATTTTGAACCTTGCGGCGGTTTTTTCACCGGATTCGAAAGCTGATTCAATAAGAAGTTACGAGCTCGCTTTAGTACATGTACAGCTATGTCGAACAAAGGGCGGCTATAATATGCATGATCGTTAGGAGCGAGACGAGCTTGTTGATTGTTTATATTCGATTACCTCGAAACCGTCGGACCAATTTCCAGCGAAGCGTCGCGCTCGTCTTAGAACGTCGAGACGCGCTCCGGCGTCGGTCAACTCTGCATAATCACTTGAATGATATTGTGCGCGCTAAGCACAGAACAATAATATTTACTCTCTAGCCGTTCTCCGTGTAACACAATTTCAGTGCCCCAAAATCAAGCGCAGCGCCGCTCAACATTCATAAGATACAAAAAAAAATAATTCACACACATAATTTAGGACTATGCTTCTGTTTACATTTTCCTCTCGAAAGCGGTAACTCGTGGCATATTTTAGGTATATTTCTCTTTGTGCGCCGCCACATCCAATATTATGTGAAAGATCAAGGTAACTGATTTAGTTGCGGAGCGGATCCGGCGGATCCTGTAATCCTATCCTTATGAGTGGGATCCATCAGTCGTCATTAGGCGTTGGCTGACACGCTCGGCGGTACCTCGCACCTGTTCGCGGATACAAGATTGATAGGACGCCGGCCGCGAAGTATCAGCGCCATTTTGACACTCTCTTATTGAAAAATTGAGCGATAATCCCGCAGTGCCTCATGAGATTTTATCGCTTGGTTTTTCCGCCATATACGGTTTTGCTTTTAGTGAATACGAATAATGGATTGCGCGTGCGGTTTTGACGAATGGGCTTTCGCGATGCCATCGTTTGTTTTAAAATTTAATAAAGCTGAGTGTTGATTGTTAAGCCGCGCGTGTGTATTATGGATATGGGAGTGGATATGTCATCGCAAATACGTGAATGTGCTCGTTGGTTTTCAAATAAAACTCGAAATATTTTGTACTCTAATGGTATTGAATAAATATTTTCACAACCACTTTTTTCTTTATTCCTTTTTTTAGTTTAACATATATTTGTTATCGATATGGTACCTCTACTAAATAACAGGAACTGTTTTTTTTATTTCAATCTAATGCGATCATAGCCTGTCTTGATATATCCATCAAATCTGAAATTTTAGATTGTATGGCCTTTTTAAAATAACCCAATTATCAGTCATTATCTAGTCACCTTCATACGTCTGTACTAAGAGTTCAGTAGCCTGTTTAATTCCATTTATAATGATTTAACCGACTTAAATAAAAATGAGGAGGTTTTCAATGTCAACTCGACCCGTATACTTTTTTTTAATTTTTTTTTATACATCTACAAGATCATATTCCAAACTAAAGATTGTTTTTATGTCTATAAGCCTTCAGTATGTGAAACTATGTGTTTAATTTCAGGGTGTGCCTTCGTGAAGTTCAGCTCACACCAGGAAGCGCAAGCGGCGATCAGCGGCCTCCACGGAAGTCAGACTATGCCGGTAAGCACATAGCATTTTCTAGAATAACATCTTCGACAAATAAAGAAACATATACATGGTCAAATTTTAATCACCATAAAAAAAAATACGCATAGTCAGTTGCCGTTACTGAACACATATACCTACGGCAAAAAACTTGGAAAAATTAAGTCGAATTTTTGTCAAAATAAATTTGATTAAAATTGGATAACTGTTACCGTCAGTCGTTTTCCTATGGATTTCAGGCGTTTATGTACCTTTAATTGATAATAATTTAAGTTTTATTCATCGTTTGGCAAACCCGGGTACCTAGCTCAAGCCAGCTCGCAAAACCTCGGTTTGGGAGCCGCACTCGCGCCGCTGTCACTCTGCCATTTTGTAGAAATACAAAATTCTGACTGCACAGATGAAACGTAGTACCCCGTTTGCATTGCCCATTTAATTTTGTTTGGTAATTAAAAATAAGTGGTTTATATTATTCTAGTATTCAACGAAAGATGAGGATATAGAAGTTAACTTGTTGATTAAAGCTATGCAAGAGACAGAAAAAATTGGCTCTCCTTACTGTAGTCGCATATGATGATCACATGACATCTGACATCTCACCTTGGTAATGAGCAACATTTAATTTGGAATGATTCTATTAACTTCATTTTTCTGAGGTTGGTATCATCTGACGGCCAACTTCCTGTTTCACACTTCCGTCCCATTTTCTCGAAATTACTCCCACAAATTGACAGAAAGTGAGAGAAAAGATCTTACAAATTAAAAACGCAGTATTGACTTCTCATTATTTAACTCTTTATGACATTATCGGATAAAGACCAACTGGCATATGATCGGTTTGGATACGGGAATCGAACCCGCGATACCAGTTTGGCAGTATACATCTATGAGTTTTTCGTTTATAACTCTGTGCCGATCCCAAAGTTAGTTATAGCCCCACTCTAGAAGTTCCTGAAGAGTCTTTTCAGAGAACTGCTGAATTAATTTAACCCATCAATCTTCATATAACCCTCAAAGCAAAGACAAGACCCTCAAAACGGTTCCGGCTCAAAACAACGTTTGTACAACCTCACACAAACAGACGGACGTTGCTGCGAATGTCCAGCCGATGTGTACTTTGGCGATGTATTTGTCTACCAACGGTCTTTGACTTGACTTGTTGATGGTAGTAACATAAATACAACTGTACCATCGAATAAATACACTAACTGTACCTTATATACTCATGAGTGTTTATTTAAATGTCTTGTGTATACGGTTTTTTCGTGGCTATAATGTAGAGATCGTTTGAGTGCTAGTTGTAATGCACTTTGCGTAAATTAGTTTTAATTTTTATATTCAGTGTTTGTCCTGAATCTGAGTGTTTTCTATGTATCCTATGATTGTATTTATTTTAAAAAAAAATTAAGTATTCTATCAGTCACCTGGTTTCCATAGATACAAGCTCTGCTTAGTTTGGGGCTACATGGTGTTGTGTGAAATGTTCAAAATATTTATTATAATTACAACTTCATACAATTTATTCATTTCCAAATCCAGATACTATGACCACATCGACTCGAACAAACAGAATATTTTTCTCGTTGCGATAAATTTTGATCCAAAGTGTGTTCCAAAGTTAGTTCAACTAAGCACACCTAGTACGCTTAACTATTATACCTTTCGAGCTTTTACTTGGCATAAGAGAAAATGAGGGGCTCAAAATAACTGAGTAGAGTAGAGTAGAGAAAGAGTTGCTTCTAGAAAATAATGTTCTGTGTGCTGCTCAACTCGAGGAGTGAGGAGGACACTGCCGTGTCTCCAGATTTAAACATTTGAACATTACATCAACATTGCCAGCCCATTTTATTCCACTGTTGGACGTAGGCCTCTCTTATTGCGCGCTACTGAGGCCGGTCTTCAACTCTCCGTATCCTAATTTGCCGACTGCCTTTCGTAGGTCGTCGCTACACCTGGCCGGAGAGCGCCCTACACAACGTTTGCCGATACGCGGTCTCCACTCAAGAACCCGCCTGCTCCAGCGGTTGTTGTTTCTTTAGAATGTATGGCCAGCCCACTGTCACTCCAGCTTGCTAATCCTGTGAGATATGTCGATGACTTTGATTCTTTGTCGGATAACCTCGTTGCGGATTTTATCCTTTAAAGAAACTCTCAACATAGTTTGTTCTAAAGCTCGCTGAGAGACCTTAAATTATAGTACTAGCCGTACCATACACTATATATGAATAAAGCTAAATACACAAGATTATTTTCAATGCGGAGTGGTTACATATCATACAAGGTAGCACTGGGCACTCAGCCCTGTCGTGACCACCAATTAAAAAGTTCTCGCTGCATCCGACAGTCAATTTTAGCACTTTTTAGTTGCCTGCCCAGTCCGGCCTAAAGTTGGACACCCTATTTACAACTCTACATGCAATTTGTTAGCAATTTTGTATTGTAATTTCTGCGTGGAATCGGAACGTTCTCGTTCAGGACATACTCGTAAATTCAATTTCAATAACATGAAGGCAATATGCAGTGTAGCAATTTTAGCGTGTCACTTTAGTGTTTTTAGTGGCAATACATATCTGTCAGTTACGTACTTTTAATAAAACAGAGCATAAACTGCACGAGGCTCATTTATTTACGAGTTTACTGCTCTTTCTTAGCGTACTTATTAAAACCTTATCTGGTCATTTATTTTCAGTTAAACCTTATAAAAGCCGTGTTGACCGAGTGGGAGGTGCCTCGACTTTCGATCCGAAGGTCGTGGGTTCGAACCCGGTCGTACACCAATGGATTTTACTATTCAAAAAATCTATGCGTGCATAAAACACGTGCTTAACGGTGAAGGAAAACATCTTGAGGAAACCGGCATGTCATAGAAACCTAAAAAGTTCGAAAACATGTATCAAGTGCACAAAAGGAGCCTCTTCGAGGCGCACTTGAAATCCTTTCACCACACTGGTTCGAAAGAACTAGTGAAACGATATGAAGAAGTTAAACCTTTTTTAAAACGCTGCTGGTTGGAAAACCAGTAAAGAACTAAGTGGATAAGAGACTTTAGCACTAAGTCAGCTACCTGCTACCTGCTACGTCTAATTATAAATCTTTTATACCCTGTGCCTTTCCTTCGGCGGTAATCTCCTTATTCCAATAGGATCTCGGGTAATCCCCTCATTGGTGGGGGACGCTTCAATAAGCCATTTGCTAACAGATTTCCATTGAACCTTCTCTCACTGGTGAAATATGCTTAGCTAGCACTCGTGGAGCGGTTGCTAGTTTTTGGTGATAAGGTTTAGGAAAGTCAAAGTCATGAAACTTGAATTGATCGAGAGTAACCTCTCGAAGTCAATGTAACTTTTTATGTTTTAAACAAAGAGTTTGAGACCTTGTTTCGTACCAGGTATAGAACAAAAAGTCAGCATGTGTTTTTCAGCTAAGCTGGCTATGAACCGTTTGTTCTTAAGGCTAATCCTCAAATCCGAATTCCATACAAAATTTTCGGACAAATACTCAAAAAGTACGGCGTATTATATTAATTTCTTCACACTATTTGAGTATTTGTCCGAAAAATTCTGTATGGAATTCGGATTTGAGGATTCCCCTTAAGCAATTTTTGTTTGTAACAGCACCAAAGTAGTCAGCGTATTGTCATAAAAACATTTAATATTTCTTTGTTACGATGAAACTGATTTTATTAGGGTAATAAACTAATAAATGAAGATGAGTCTCAAATAAACAGATTCTTAATCAAGTAGAGTCCCGTACCGGCCATCATTGTGCCGTCGGCGAATGGAATTCGTGGAAGCTCAGTGATAATTCCTTGCAAAGGCACAAAGCTCTGTCCCTCTGTCCCCTGCCGATTTGCCCCAAGGCCGGATTGCCCCGGACGCTGGTTTTGCCCCAATTTAATCAAATGCCGTTTTTGTCCCGGCTCTGCTCAAATATTGATTGACTTGTATGAGCTGAGTTTCGGATGTAACATTGCTTTGTGACACACGTTCCGGTTTTAGTGTTCGTATTGTCACGAAAATTACTTCTTTTTGAAAAAGTTTTGCTTTTTGGAGTTTATATCTGCGTTATATTACCAAGTTAAAATAATCAAGTATTTACAAAAACGTAGCACAACCGACTTTAATTGAACTGTTTTAGTGACCGTAAACACCACAGATATTATATGAGCTATAATGTATATGCACACTATGTAGGTAACACTCTCTTTTCTATTTAATAATTGTGTAATAATATAATAACATTTGCACACCTTAAACTAAAGGTAGACACATACTTAGGACACCAATTTATATAAGACCATATATTGTACTTGTGTTTTGGCAAATTAATTATCGTCTTTATCTGAAAAGTCACAGGGAAGCAAAATATGAAATTTTGTAAACTAACAACCGAATTTATAACCTCCTCCTTTTTGGAATCGGATGAAAATGTATTCCATTTCTGCAATTGGACGCTTTTTAGTTATCAGGCGTCAGCGTCAATTTTTGGAACAAAGATATTTTTTTTAACTTTATCGGTGTCCTAAAATGCAGAGGAGAATTACGCGAGACCTGTGGCCGTCTAAGAGAGAAAATCGAGCGCCGGTAGTGAGAGATAAAATAAATTAATTTCCCGCCACCCTCCTTAATCCGGCTGAATAAATATCCTTCGGCTATTTATCGCTGAAACATAAAAAAATCATTCAGGCCTGCCAGTGGCTTCGCGATAAGCCCAGATCTTGTACCAAATTTGTTCGGACATAAAGCCAGTTTGTTTCAAAAGTTTTTTGTAAGTACCTACTAGATACTATTGCGTACTTACTTTAAAACTTAGCATTGACGATACAATTACGAGTCTTCGTCTATGTACCTTGTTTTTTCATAGTGATTGCATTTTTCTAACGTTTATATGTTATTCTGAGGCGACTGCTGTAGAGAAGGAGGCTTATTACGTTTAGGTGAAATTAAAATTGGTAAAATAGAAGTTAAATAGATACACACTTATGTTTGGGAAGCAGTCGGGAATAAAGACCTTTTTTATAATGTTTATATATTTATTGTTATGTTTCTTGAGTCCATTACCGAATTTATATTTATCAATATTATACATAAATGTGAATGAAATCTTTCAAAATCAATTACGAAACATAATTTATCAAATATCAAACAGTCAAATTGTAGGCAAACATCAAAGGGAGCCAAAACCAACGGGGCTCGACCTCCAACAAACAATTACAAATTCGGGCCACGTTAGGCCACGTAACGCCGTTGTTTTTAATAATTGGGCCGTTATTAGGATCCGCGAAGCCTTTCGTAGACCTTATTAAGGGCAGTGCTTCTCTGAGGCCTTCACAATTGAGCCGAGATTGAACGGGATATTACGGTATAGAAATACTTCTCGCTCTATTATTATGTGGTATGACTTCGGGTCAGTTTGAAAAATTGAAAACGATATTGTGCTGCTAAAATTGCATATCTCATTTCGTAATATTCCTCCTTTTGTTGTTAGCCCTAACCATTTTTTTAAATATAGATAACTGTAGAAAATTGAAGTTTTTAAAATGCAAATTAATTTTGATTTTAACGCTTTGCTTATTTTCCTCTTCCATTTAAGGCCCAGAATCCCGAACGCCGCTATCTCGGTCGCACATTTGTATATTATTGTAAATATAAATTGACTGCGTACAAATTAAAAAAAAAGTGGATCGGTGATTTTGTAACTACAACCTCACGATATTTTTTGTTTTGATATATTTAACCTAAGTGAAAGAAATAGGGAAAAAACAGTTTTGTCCATTTTCCTTCGCTTATGTTAAACATAAATAATCTATTAACTAAAAAAACTATGAAATATACCGCAATAATTCTTTAGGTAACATTTACAGAGAAGAAACGATACTCGTGAAATTCTTCAATGAACACAACAATATTTCGGAGTTCATTGTTGTTTTGGGAACCTTTATTGTAGGCTGTTTTATAATTGAGTTCCAGAGTGATAAATTACTGAATTCGCTTGAAAGTTATTCAAAATGTAATTCGTAAAATATACTCACCTGTTTAAATGTTGTATGTTAATGGTCAAGTCCGTGTTGCTCTAACGCAAATAAACACAATATTTGTTAAACATTTTAGAAAGATTTAAATTAAAAAAAAAATATTGGGAAAGATCAAATTAGAGCAAGAAAGTTAATTTTATTAGTTTACACTTTGATTTTTGATGGAAGCTTAGTAATTTCATCCTTGATCTTGAAATAGCAAATAGTAATGTTTACTCATTACTGCTAAAATAATTCTCTGTTCGTACTCATCTAGACATAATTCTGCGGGGACACCTCGCAACGGTAAAATCTCTCCTAAACAAATATGGCGGTTATGAACATCTTCATTTAAAACGAGGGGTCGGTTAATAAGAGCCGTTTTACACCGGCGCGGAAAATCTCTTAATTTCGCGCCCCGGTCGTCCGCTCTGTAAATAGTACTATCTCTGGTGAGTGGGGAACGCAAATTTGTAGGAAATGGATATTTTTATATCATACAAAATAATGTACTTCTTGCACAGATTTGTAGCTGTGGATAGGCGCTCGTCAATGCGATAAAATGATGTTACTAACACGTCATGTTATATCTTACTAAAAATATGTCGGTAGGTACATTAAAGTAGTACATATTATAGGTACCTAATATCTACATACATATATTATTTATACCTACTTAGTGCTGTGTACAAACGTGCATCAATACATGTGCGTAGAGGTATCGTATCGTTTATCTATATCGTAGACAGTGTGTCTCATTAATTAACGGAATAAATAAATACATAGTATTATAAGATTTTTTCTTACAGTTTAATTTTGAAAGTTTTAATATATATCAACAATGATCAGGTCCAACTTAATAGAGCCAGAGTTATATGTGCACTAAAAACCGATCTTATTCTTTTTTATTATAAACTAGCTGGTGCCCGCGACTTCGTCTGCGCAGGTATCTCTATAAATTGTACCCTATGTGTTATTCTGATGTATAAGCTATATTATTGTAAAGTTTCATTAAAATCCATTCAGTAGTTTTTACGTGAAAGAGGAACAAACATCCATCCATCCATCCATCCATCCATCCATCCATCCATCCATCCTTTATCCATACAAACTTTCGCGTTTATAATATTAGTAGGATACACATGAAATGAAGAATTCTAAAACCTCGATTTGGTTTGATAACAACATTCCTAATAATTTCGCTACAAAATAACACTGACAAAACAAAACTATCAAAATCGTAGCAAAGTTTGTTCCAATTCAGAGTTGTTGTAGAGATTGCAAGAGATAACATTCCAAATAGTCATTCTAAAAACAAAATGTTATTCACGAAGTATTCGGAGAGCCAATTATAAACTAGATATCTTTACCAAGGTGAATAACGAAACAAAAGCAACATTTTCCAATATCCAATTTCCATTTATAGTTGTAACTGTCTCTATAAACATCCCCTATAATAACATCGTTAGTGAACTTATAGTTAAAATTCTATTTTAGAACGTGATATAGATCTGAATTGCTTTTAAAAACGAACGAGGGAAGCAAAATACTTATTACTATCCTTTGGCGTTTGTAGTGTTTACAATAAATATAGCATGCATCCTCTTAGTACCTTTTAATTTGCTATTTCATTGTTTTAATCTATTTAATCAAAATCATTCTTTAGTTTAAATTTAATTTTGCACGCCTCGAATGGAGGCAGAATGTATAAGACCACTTGAATATTGACTATATAACAACCTATTATGTACCTACAATCCAGCAAATAAATGATAATCTTATCTTATCTTATCTATGCTTATGTACTATATGGAGATGTGATATATTCTGTGATGATCTGTGAGACACCGGCATCGGGGATGGATTTTTGAATATCAATCTACGTATTTTATTGGTATTTAAATCTAATCCAAGCGAGTACAATACCTCCAGCACATAGGTGAACTGTACAGCGTTGTAGACGTAATATACCTACAATTTTTGACGTGACTACGTCTAATAAATCGATGAATGCCGCCGCGCCGCGCCGGCTGCATGCCCGAAAACGTTGACATCATTGTCCGGTAACGCTCATTGTCCCGTTACGCTGGTAGTCCCGTTAAAATATCGTCCGTAAACCAACTTTACAGACATCAATTTTTTTGTATATTACGTTTCTTTTACTTTATATTACTGGGTAAGTATGAAGCTCAAAAATTAGTCCATTACTCAGAGAAAAGTGTATTAGAGACAAATGCTACGCCAGCAGTGCGACGTGGCATTACGGGAGCGCTATGAAATGCTGCGAACTTCACTTTCGTAGCTGTAATTACACTTTAGGTGTCTGCCTTTTCTTAGTCAAAGTTGTCTTGAGTAATATTACTTTGGTTTAGTGTTATAATTCCCGCGGGCGTTTGACGTTCAGCTTTTGGAATTTATTAAAATTATGCTAATTAGCCTTTCTGATATTAGCCATTTTGTACTGAGATTCTGTTTTATGCTGGTTTTATTTAAATAAGAGTAGTTCGTCTTCGTACCGTGACTTGCTGACGGTTTGTGCTACTCTACCATAATTGGAGCTACATTATTATGCGACTTTCTTTTACTTTTTAACTGACAAAAATATAAAGGAGAAGGTTTTTAGTTCGACCCTATTTTTTTATGTGCGCTGAAGTATAACTTTATACAAAGTTATATTGTTAAAATATTGTGTTATATGCTATTTTTATTTTTATCTACTTTTCATGTTGGAATTATGAATAAATTATTGTAGTTTGTATTGTTAATCGATTTCGCTGATTTTTCGCTGCACCAAAGGAGCCTCTTTGAGGCGCACTTGAAATCCATTCACCACACTGGTTCGAAAGAACTAGTAATACGATAAGAAGATGAAGAAGCTGATTTTTTGTATTAGTAGGTAATCCAAGAGTGATCTCGTTAATAGATAATAATGAGGTTTGCTACAAAAATACCCACGAGAGGATAAAGGTATCAAGTCGGACTCCCATCTGCATTCTCAATAGGTAACCAAAAAAAACCTATAAATTTTTAAACATAAATCACAAACATAAATCGTCTTATAAACCAATCAGCAATGAAGCCAGCTCACGGAGCTGAAAAGTTGAAAAATCAGAAAATCCGTGTCCCTCCTTGGAGCCGTTGGAGCGCCTTATTGAAAACATTTGCATATATATGCGTGCCAAGCGTGACATATTGTACACGGGGATACTGTAGGTGTCGACAATCGCCGCTTTACCCCACCTCTATGTAATGATGGAAAATTCGATCGACTTAAGCTGGTTTCAGACTACGCTATACTATTGTTCTATATAGTATAGCAAAGAAGGACCTAATGCTAATCTATATAGCAACGGTCAGCAACAGGCGGTATATAATACCTAAATAATAATATTTTCATACATACAAGTACCTAATTATCTATAATTTATGTGATTTGATTTGATTGCACACCCACCTTGAAGACACAATCCGCATTTGCTGTTAGTGCTCCCTTTGTGAAGAAAACTAAAAAAAACTGGTTCAAGACCTTCGTCGGTGTAATTTTTCACATAAATTGTGCGTAGGTATCATGTTAAATCAGAAGAAAAAATAAAAATAGTACCTACTGCTTAATCATGGTTAGATTTTTTCTGGACCTCGATTATTTTTTTCATCAGTATCCGGACCCCACTTAAAACTACTTGCCGACCCCTGCTATATAGCATGGCGTTCACATTATGCGATATTATCGCAAGCATTTTAAAGTATAATAGCAAGCTCAGTTGACCGCGATCTTGCGGGACGGCTGGGGGTGAGGAAGGAGGAAGAGGGCGGCGCGTGATATAGCACAGCATGAACTCAGCGCATCGCACCAATTTATAGCGTATAGTTAGCCAATGATAATTTAGGTATAGTACAGTACAGTGTGAACGTGTCCATAACAATGTATGGTGCGCGATATTGTTGTGCTATATACTATATGGTATTATTTTATAGCGTAGTCTGAAACCAGCTTTACTCCACCTCTAGGTAATGATGGAAAATTCGATCGACTTACGGAGTTTGGTTATCGAGCGCCATTATGGCTCCCAGATGAGAAAGCGAGTCGCGACTTTGCTCAGTAACTTTTTGTCTACTATGCTTAAAATACGCTCGGTTTTGAATCCCTATCATATCACTTTTCCTTTGAAGTCTGGCGTTTAATGATATATGGATAGCAAGGGCTTATGATAGCCTGATGAAGTTAATGGGGCTTTAACGAAATGTCGTAAGGTGCTCGTTTTACGGCCCTTCAGTGTTTTGATGACCAGACTTAAGGTCAAGAAAGGGTAGTTTGAAGGTCAAACAAAATAATCAACTATTTTTTATAAACCGGTGCAAAAATTGTGTTTAAGCCTTTGTCTGTCCGTGGTTCGTAGAGGTTACGAATAGTTGTGTATTCGTAATTTTAATTTAATTTTAATTTTAATTTTAATTTTCGTAATGTTCGTGCGTTGACTTTTTAGATAAACAACAAATTTGGTCGCGTTTCGTGCGATTCGTGATCCTTTGAAGTACATACATTACGAGTAAGACTGAGGCCAAATGAGCGTAAAGCGTTTTGAGTTGTTTTCGCGTGATTTCGGTCGCGTAATTTTTGCTGCATTTGCTTTCATAGAAAAGTCCTGTTTGATTCTCACGGCGACGCAAAATGAGTTAGTTTCTCTGTTGTAGAATTTACGCGACCGAAATTACGCGACTCACAACTCGTTTGGCCTCAGCCTAATACTATAGACCTACAAACATTCATTGCTGACATGGCTAAGTAATAAATAAAACAATAGAATATTATAAACGTGCATTACAAACAGTCGAATGAATTCGAATGAGCCGCCTCGAACGTGCACGTAGCAGGCTGTGTAATCGCGCTGTAGCTTTATTAACATAAAATAACAAAGACTAATTAGGCCCCAGTCTCGGTACTCGAGCATGCCGCATAATCTTATGCCACCTTCGTACATTAAATCAGTTCGCGGTGCAAAGTTCCCGCGTGCCCTCCTACCTCAGTCTCGGTAGCGAACGGGCAAATACATAAATGCATATTAGTTTATTGAGCGAACCCAGAGTTCAGTCGTTTAGTGGATATTTGGATCGGGAACTCGATTAATGTACGAATAATTTATGTAACATGAAGTTTGTAATTTGCCATCAACGTATCTCAATCAGGATTTACATTAACCGGGTTGTTGATTAGTCTGTGATGTAATAACGGTGTTTTAGTATAGGTACTATACACATACACAGTTGGTACTTATTAGTTTTATCATCAGGGGGCGCGACATTTTATTTTACCAAATCTCCCGATATATAATAGAATAAACTACTGTAATAGAAAACGTTTATAAAAATAATTTAAAAGCTCTATTCAATAACGTGTATATAAAAGCTGTCTAACATTCTATATGCTAAAAAATAAATGATCTTTTCGCGGTGGCGTAATAAATTCAGTAAATGCAGCGTTGCAGCCGTATGCAGATGTCTGTTTGTCCAGTCATTACCGACGGGATGTTTGCGCGGCCGCTTGCTCGCCGCTCGTCATGAGGAGACTGCGGCTTAAGTTGAAGAAAAGTTTGATGTTTGATCGGCTATTATCGCTTTTTCTTAATGGTACAAAGTAATTGGAATTTCGCATCGAACCGCAAACCGTTCTAGAATTATTGCGCACAATTTGTTATTATTTGCTTGAGTGAGTCGACCAGAATAAACATTAGTGTCGCACCCTATGCATTACAGTTCTGCACAGTTAAGCCCACTGGTGGAATCCCACCTTTACGTTTAATAAATAATCAAGGGTTTACAAACATACAAGTACTGACTTCAATCGGACTTTTCTAATAACCATAGCACTACTGAAAAGTCACAGGAAAGCAAAATACGCAATTCTGTTCACTTCACTGCTTATTTTTTTTTATTTTGTATTTTATTTATTATTATTTATATTTTTTAGTTATTTTGATTTAAAAACTAAACTACTGAACCGATTTTGATACAATTTCTATGAGACTGAATCGGCTTATCTGAAGAATCTGAAAGTATATCCTCTGAAACAAAAAAATATTTTTTCAAATTTGTTTATAAACAGCAAAGTTCTGACAAACAAATATTCAACCGAATTGAGAAACTCTCCTTTTTTGAAGTCAGTTGAAAAAGACGCCTGTGCCATGGACCCCGCTACAAAGAAGCATTACGTATGCATCGGCTGCTCCTCATTTTTGCATCTGTAATGGGATCATTGTGTAATTATGCAGCAGTTAACGCGAACCAATCTATGCGCTACCTTCTGCTTTAAAATGCATGATTTAGAGCAGAGCGGGATAAATGGAGTAAAAATGTAGTGGAAATTCTCGTTTGTGTAACTATGGTAATGTCTGTCTAGATGTTAATGGTTTTGCATATTTTGATTAAAGTTTAATAAAATCATGCAAAATTACGCTTCCTACAGTTTTTTATAACCTGATTAGGACGGGTTATTCACTGAGTACCCTGATCCCCGAGATACCCGTCCCGGAGTAACGAATACGTTAAATTCGATTACCTGATGACATACAAAAATCGGGCAATTGAAGCATACCTACTATAATCTCTATAAATAACCTTTGATAGTTGTAAATCGGCTGATAAAATTTATGTATTTTTTTTTATTAGATACTGGGCTTACAATACTAACCACTAAACAGTTTCAAATTTGAAGAGCGCTATAACCGTGTTGCCGGCCTATATGAATCAAAGTCCTTTGTAGCACTATTTTGGTAATGGGCAGGCGTTATCTCTTACCACCATAAAAATAATCAGTTCGAGTCATCACGCATTGTGATGTAACTATCAATTTTAAGATGTTAGTTTAATTAAATAAGTAATACTGGGCATTTATATAATTACTTAAGTTGAGTCGCAACATGTCGCCCAATGTCTGTCTAACAATAAATCTATGAAACAATAAAAGCAATCTTATGAATCATCCTTTATAACCATAAAGTTTGTTTGTCCGTTAGATTAATCAAGGTACTGGGCTTAGTGATGTGCTCAATCCGTATGTCAGTTCCGGATTAACGTAAAATAAAAATATATCTAGTAATAATTACTTTAGTGTCAGTTCATAAAAATATACCTACTAATAATTTCAGTAGTGTCAGTTCTACTACAAAATTAAGTACTCAAAACGAAAAGTGTATGATTCAAACTTTACCAATGTTTGTAACCATCACATCATGGTGATATACATCGGCTGTTGAGCTTAGCGTGTAGGGGCTTCAAGGAGTTGCCTCATTGCTCAGCCTAAACTCCAGGGGCTACTCTTGGGTCACGAGCTCGCTGCTGTACCTACTCTAAACAATGCTAAAACACGGGGTAGAGAGCGCAGGAGCGTCAGCCTAGGCTCGTCAGCCGATTTGTAACCATGTTTTTTTGACTATATTTGTCTTATTCCAACTATTTTTTGTTGATGGCACATCACTACAAAGTAGGTAAGACAAATTAGAAGATCACACATTGGCAGAGCTCCAAGACACGGTGCTCTATGGCTACCTATAGAATAGATATGTAGATAAACATATACCTATGTCGAGGGAAAAGGTTGTTATCTTGCTATTTAATCCAATGGAATATTATTTTATCCCATCAAACTACATTAAGATTAAAATATTTTAAGTAAAATATTATATTAGTATTTATTACAGTATAAGTTAACTACCTACTACAATCTTTACTACAAAATGCGAATCGCATTTTGTAGTAAAGATTTTGAAAAGTATATATTTTCCGTGTACATTTTAAACATTCAAATATAGACAATCTTAGAATAAGTAGGTAGTTTAAATTTTTGTTTTCGTCTAACATTATTATTAAAACTGTTTTTTTTTTTTTAGAATAAGTAGTAGGTAACATAGGTAAGTAATAGATACTTTGCAGTCATTATCGATTTCTAATAGATCATATATTAATCAATACATATAATAAAGCAAGAGACCCCGAATTCTTGTACATATGTTATTTTTTACGGAAACGTGTTCAGACGAGTAAAAATAACTTGGCCATCACGTAAAAACTACTGAACGGATTTTATTGAAACTTTACAAAATTATAGTTACTAAGCCTGAGATGGTAATAGGCTATATAATATTACGCTATATCTCTTCAACGGGTAGATATAGAAGTTTAAAGTTTGTATGGAAACAGTTTTTTTTATGAGTGTATCTTTTTCAAACTAAAGTATTATGTTTCCTAAAAACAAATAACTAGATACGGGTTTCACCGATTTTCAAAACTAAAGTTAAAAGATGTGAAAGTATGGATTGAAGGTGTTTTAAGACCAAACGTTGAATGAAGCTCCTCAGATATACACAATATCTGATTGAAAGTCACATTTTTATAATATCCGAAGATAGGTGCCGCTATGTTTTTCCGTTTTCTACTAAATTCAATGTTTGAGTGGGTAAAAAGAGGGACTGAAAATGTGCAAGTATTGATTGACTTGCTTAGTACTGACACTTTGCTATTCTGTGACATGTCTTTCGCGGGTGGAACAAACAACATCGACAACATCATGTAAAAACTACTGAACGGTTTTGACTGAAACTTTACGATATCATAACTTCTAAGCCCGAAAGGGTTATAGGTTATATAATATTACGCTACATCTCCTCAACAGGTAGATATAGAATTTTAAAGTTTGTATGGAAAGAGTTTTCTTTATGAGTGTATCTATCTCAAACTTTGAAATTACGTTCTGGAAACCCAATAATTAGATACGGGTTTCATCGATTTGCAAAATTAAAGTTAAAATATGTAAAAGTACGGATTGAAGGTGTTATTAGACCAAAAGTTGAATGAACCTGTCTCCTCAGGTTAACACCAAATGTAATTGAAATTGCATTTTTATAATCTCCGAAGATAAATATCGCTATGTTTTTTTCCGTTTTCTACTAAATTCAATATGTGAGTGGTTAAAAGAAGGTTTGAAAATGTGCAAATTTTGATTGACTGGCTTAGTACTGACACATTGTTATTCTGTGACATTTCTTCCGCGGGCGGAACAAACGACAATCGACATCGACAATAAACAATCCTTCCACGGGTGACGAAGTCGCACGCGGGTACAGCTAGTTACAGATAAATTTATTTAGCTATGTCTATTCGCTCTGTAATAAATAATCTTCAAAGAACTACACTAAAGAAATACCCCTCGAAAAACAGAAAAAACTTAACAAAATCTTACCAGCTCCGAGTTTTCCAAAACATAATGTAACAAGCGCACGGTAAGCGCATGAACGTTAACGCATTCAACCATTTCTGTATGCAAGTTTCATGCAAAGGCGCGCACTTGAATAACTTAGGTTTGTTTGCATAAAAACTCGAATCTCCGAAATGCCCGTTTAGTCTACATTCGGCCGGGGTCTGTAATTTGCATAGAATAACAAGGAATGCTTGCGGCGCGGCGTCGGAATAAAGAGCACTTTCAAATCTCGACCCCTGATATTTGGACCCAATCATTGTGCACTCAGGTATTTGTGCATTTTAAACGTGGGATGTTTACGTTTTGCTAATTTTATGATAATCCATGATAAACTTATGCTTTTTTTCTTCAGTTATCTGGGCTTTCGATACTGGCCACTTAAACGTCGTAATGAGAACGAGCGCTTTAACCGTGTTGCCGGCCTATGTGTTTCAAAGTCCTGTGTTGTACTGTTCTAGTGATGGGCAGGCATAATCTATCACCATCAGGAGAAGCTTAGAAACTTAGCTTAGCTTTTTCTCATCTTTTATACAAATAAAAAGAAAATGGATTTACATCGAGTCCATAATTTTAAAAGCATTAAATGCACAGCTGACTTTTAGATTAGTGTTGTACTTTATAGAGCGGCCTCAAATTTGGAGCAACGGTTTACCTACATTGTATTGTCGGAGAATCACACTTCACTAAATAAAATCTCCGCTCCCGTTATTTTTACTATTATCATTCCGTTGAGAAAATATCAGGGAGTCGGAAAAAGTTGGCGCGATCTCACGAAAGTATGATTAAAAAACTTGTACCGAACTCAGTGACCATAACTAGAGTTCATATTATAGGAAAGTATTTTCACGAACTACAAGTAACTGAGACAACATTGATTGATTGGGTAGGTATTAAACTTACCTGGACGGAGCGATATCGCGCGAACGTTACTAATAAACGTACAGTCGGCTCTGTAATTGTCTTTACACCCAGCTTACGCCGATGTTATTTTGTGATTAAACTACTTGTGGTTTGTATTAGGGGTATATCTTATTCACATCAGTAGTTTATTCACACAGAAACATGATGTGTTTGTGTGAGTGGTTTAATCACAGGACGGTTTTCTCCTGTGATTAAACCACTAGTAACCTAACCACCGTAAGCTGGGTGTAAAGACAATTATAGAGCCGACTGTACATGCGACAGTGTACTAGACTACTCGTCGCCAGTAGTAGAGTCAGTTATATATACCTACATAACAGGGTTGTACTACACTACATACTTCTTTTTAAGTTTAAAATTTTAAGAATACAATATTTTTAATATTTATAACAAGGTAAAAACATATAACAACCGTCTTCAATCGGACTGTTCTAGTGACCGTAGTAGTAACGGACACTGAAAAGTCACACTTCTTTTTTTCTGTTATTTTGATTTAAAAGCTAATCTAATGAACCAATTTTGATAAAAAAATATGAAACAATTCTGTAAGTACAAAAGTCTCAAACAAAAAATATTTTGTAATAAGTTTATGACCAACAAAGTTCCGAGGTAACAAACATTAAAAACAACCGATTTGAGAACTTCCTTCTTTTTGGAAGTCGGTTGAAAAGCTTGGTACTGGCTGACAGACAGCCAATAGGCTTAAACTACTCAATGTAGAGACTTGTTTCGTGAGTATAGATTTTATTTTCGTCAAGAAATGTAAACGCTTACTAAGAAATGATTTAGACGCAGACAAAGTTGTATTGAGTCTGACTCTTACATAAACTTCAAATAAAACGTCGACTTGATTGCTTGAATATAATTTGTCGAATTCTCAGAATATTAGAACATTAATGCAAACTTCCGCCTTAGTAATGCCCCTCTCTACGCCCAGGATGTTTGCTCAAACTCTACCATCCAAAGGATAACATTCCCGATTAATTATTTCTTAATTAAACTGCTCCTTTTTCATTAAAAGTTCATCTTGAAATTGTATTATTAACGCTAAACAAAGATCAGAATAACTCACGGACGAGTGAATGAAAGATTTATGAACCCTACAACCCTGTCCACCCTTAACGACCTCCTTTCCTGAGAGAACGGCGCGAAAACGTTACCTTTTGAAACAAAACAGACACTTTTTAACGCATCCGTACATTTGAAAAGGAGGAAACAATACGCATTAAAGGTCCGCAGCCGCAGACGCGAACGGAAACAGAACACCGCTCAGCAGAACCCTGTTGTTTACAAATAAGTCGCGCTATCAGTACTCGACACTCCAGCGACTTGACGCGAGAATATAAAAGTGCATTGGTGGCCTGTTATAAAAGTACGCTTATCACGTAATATGAAAGCGTTCAACGGTGAATTATGTCGGCTACCGAGCGAAAGATGAAAATTAATGAGGCAAGAGTGAGAGGCGCCGCGGGCGAAACTTAAGCGGTTAATGCTATTTGATTCTTTTTACAAAACTTCTTTTAAAGTTTTTTTAGTGCAGTGCAGCGGGTTCTGAATTAATGGACGCAGTCGTTTGTCGTTTGGAGATAATGTAAATGTTAAATGGATGATATTTAAAGTTAGAATTAGCTTCCAATTTAAGGCGCCGCGCCGGTTCAGAACTGAATTAATGCTAAGAAAATGTCAATTCAGGGTTAAACTAAAACACCCTTTAAATAAACCTTTGCTTAATTACCATTACGAGACGCAATATTTTTTAAAAAGTTTCTATTACAGCATGAATCACGTTAAGCCTTTTCAAAAAGAAAGCCCAAAGCGGCCGTGTATTTAATGTAAATTGATTATCTACTTTGTAACGGAGCGCCTTCGTATAATAAATGTAAAATTCAGAAATCCATTAAGGCAAAGTTTTGATATTAAAGCGCGTACTTTAATTTTGTTGATGGAAAACTTGGCTTGGGCCTAAACGTCTTATGAAAAGTTTTTTTTTATCCGGGATGGCGAGTCGGGGGCTAATGAAGTCTGAACTCAATTTCCTCAGTAGAGTCGGCACAGGTTGGTTGGTTCTTGGTTAGAAGAGTGTAGTGGTTGAGTGAACCGTCTGAGGCATTGATTGGTTGAATAAATCCAATTTGTGAGCTCAAGACACAGACAAGAGAAGGCTTATACGCCACTGATACGCCACGAAAAACTCATGAAAATTATCAGCTGAGTTTTTTCTGACAGATTCATTTTACTTTAGATTATATTGACACACATGATTTACATAAAACATTTATTACCTTAACCCACACAGGTATTTAAAGTATAGAATCACAATGAAAATGCGCCAAAAAAAGAAAGCCACGTTGGCTAACTTCTAGTAGGTACATTTTAGTTTATTGCTAATTTTCGAAAAAAAGAAGTAGGTAACATGTCTAGATAATTATTATAATGTGAAAACTACTATAGGCTGATTTATTGACGCGGTATCTGAAAATGTTCTATCCTGTATTCCACATTAATTTGATACTGTCTATCTTGGTATTCTATAGGAACACCATTATTAATCGTTGCCTTAACTTTAAATATTTATCAATTCTTATACCTACATAAAATACAATAGCCAAAATAGTATTTTTTTTTAAATTGCTAATATTTTTTATTCACTTTAAGTACCTACTTAGATATTGGATTACACGAAATATAAACAAATAAAATAAAATATAAATAACCTAGTCGGTTGTTGTACCACCTGAAGGCAACGTGCCGAGAACTAAATTAAATTGCTAAAAAGAAAAAGTATTATTTATAGCCACAAAGCTGAACAAAAAAGATGTCTCCGAAATAATAGCACATCAGTGTGATAGCACAATCATATTCCGGCACATTCGGCTGACGAGTCCGAGATTATGTCTCTGATTGCGACCTACTGGAAGTAATGTGTTCCTTATTTCGTTTCTTTCATCTCCCCTATGACTTTTACGCTTCGCCGACCGCCGATCACTACAATATTACTGCGGATAAAAAACACTGGAAGCCTTCATTTTCATTTTTATTTATTGTTTAAGAATTAGTACGTAAAAAAATCAAACAAAACAGATAAAAAGCAACGAGTGCTTTGTCCTAGATGTAGGCTGGTTCTCCTAGTACATACAGATTTAGGTTGATCTTTGAATATAAGTACTTTAAAGTTGTGTAAACAGGTTTGGGTTAAGTGTACAAAAGTGACGTATTGTGTAAAAAAAAAGTAAGTCAATTTTTTCAATTTCAAATAAGTTCTTTATTTCAATAAACGTATCCTAGCACATTTTCAGTGTAAATTATTTCTAAAACTAGACAAACATTTTTTTTTTCCTTTTTTTTGTATTATGACTTATAAAGAATAACACATTTATACACAGATTCTTAAATACCTAGTGTTTCTTAGAAAAAATACAATATAATCTAATAATCACGTAGGCTTTTATGCTAGCACTAAGTACATTTAACAGGATAGGTCTGTAGCTACCTTACCTACCAGAGACATACATAATAACATCATAGAAGTATTTATAAAATCACACTGTAGTAAGTATATAGGTACATTGAAAAATACTTTCAGAAAAATATTTGTATTTTGTCACACTTTCAAGTTTGTTAAATTTTTAGAATCCAGAAACATAAATTCTCGGTTTGACAGCCCCTTAAATTCGTCCTAATCGCCCTACTTATCTCTTTGTAATTTATTAAGACAAGCGTTTTATTATGGATTATGAAGTTCAGCGATACTTACCTGGCGATAAATTTTATTGTAGATATATTTTCCGTCGCTTTTCACATAATCACTCCCACAGATTGCAGGAAAGCGAGACGAAAGATGTTACACATGAAAATGTACCTTTTGAACGAAGACGGTTACATGACGCAAAGTAGTAGGTACCTATAAACAAGTATGTATAGGTACCTAACAGGAGTAGCATAAACCAACAAACTCTTTACTGTCTTTTATCTCCAAAATAAAACATTAGAGCCAGCCAGTAACGGGTTAAAGAACAGTTTTGTCAGAAGCAATGTCTTCCACTTCAACATTTACGAGTCCTGGTAAAGTTTAGTAATAACAGTCGAAGGGAACGGAGGACTCGTGAAGATAGCGCCGGGACTCAGGACTCGGCACTCGGGACTCGGCCCAGATTAGCGAATGCCCCACAAGACCATGATATGAGATCCCGAGAGATTATGAGATGGCTCCTATTCTCGCGTTTGAGACGAAATGACGGAACTATTTGAGATCTGAGATAAATGATGTCGTTATGAATGTCTCTTACATAATCAAGGTTTTACAAAACATGCTACAACTGACTTGAATTGGACTATTTTAGTGTACATAATAAACACCACTGTATTATAATAGTCACAGGGAGACAAAATACGCAATTTAGTTTTTTTTTTTTTTTTGTTTTAAAAACTACACTACTAAACCAGGTTTGATGTTTCTATGGCCCCAATCTGAAAGTATATCATCTCAAACAAAAACATATTTTTTTATGTTTATAAACCGATTTGAAAAGATTGTAAAAACAGTCCCATCGAAGTCGGTTGTTGTATGTTTTTGTAAAACCTTGATTAGGTATTATATTTGGTTGCCTGGAAGAGATCGCTTTTAGCGATAAGGCCGCCCATTGTACCACTTTTTCTTCAGTATTGTTTCTTCTTCATGTATTTTTATTTTAAGGTGTGCAATAAAGATTACATCTATCTATCTATATTTGGTAATACGCCCGAAATTTTGAATGTTGGATTAAGTTTATAAAGACTCTACCAAAACATCGTTATTTTTTTACTCATTTTCGTATCTTTTCCAAAACACAAAGAAATCTACATAGTAGCGCAATTTATCACTCGAAATAATAAAACTTTTATTACAACAATGGTTGTGTTCCTGAAATTACCTGCCCCAGGCTTACCTGTTTACCCAAAATAAAGGTAAATTAGACCACCAAACAGTGACAAAATGTTTCCACACAATAAAGTGACAATATTACTAAATTAGGGCGCCCACTAACTTTACGATCATTCCGTAATCTAAAGCGGGTCCGCTTGGGAAACAGCCTACTCTTTGCATTTTATGCATTCTTTGCATAATCATAACTTCTAGCTTAGAGTTTATAAAAATTAAAAACCCGACTGAGAAATTATTATACATTGTTTCCCAATTCATACTCCAATCTAAATGTAAACATTATGACATATACATTTTTGTAATCTCCTTTAAATTTCCTTTATTTTCATACCATCCTTGATAGGTTTGGTAAACCAAAATATATTAACGACTTACTATTTATCGCCAAATATCCGTCATTTTGTTTTTTTTTTAAAGCCATTTAATTTTGACATTTGTCAAGAAGCAAGGCGAAGCAAAATAGAGGGTTATGATTATAGAGTACGTTCACTATGGATATTTTGTCTGCGAAAATAAATTAAGAACACAGTAATGCTGACATATTACTGCTTTGCGCCAATTTTATGGAGGCGTGTTTTCGAAAGAAAGCGACAAATATTTGTACGATTCGTGTAAGGAATTTGAAGTGAGCTAGCTATTTCTTCACAGACTACGATGAGGTAGTAACTTAAGACACAGTTAAATTTAAATTGGCTATAAAAGGTACCCTCGGCGACTTAATAACTTAATAAATCACAACAAAACTTTGAGCTAAATGGAAACAAAGCCTGGATTAAACAGAGCTCATTGCTTGGTTTTAATGGAGACCTAATTAGTAAATTTTCATTTATTTGACATGGTTCGTCTTGATATTTATTCACAGTCGGCTCTGTAATGAGCTTTACACCCAGCTTACGCCGGTGTTCTCACACACGCACATGATGTGTTTATGTAAGTGGTTCAATCATTACAGAGCCGACTGTACACACACCTACAATATTAATTTATTAAGCTTAAACAACTATTTAATTATTAATAAGTAATATATTTTTTAATAAATTTTATATTATCGAATACTTTCAACGCTCGTACAATTATTGTAACTTTGTTTAAAAAAAAAAAAAGGGACCTGTCTGACTGGCGGACAACATACAGGTTAAACCGCTGAACGTAGTGACTCGAAATTTGGAGGGTGTGTTAGTGAAGAAGTACAGGCGCGTACTACGAAAGACATTTTATTATTTCACAATACAAACGAAGTTGCGGGCGTCATCTAGTAAAAAATAAGAAAAAAGGAGAGAAATAGAAAAAAAAACAAAAATAAAGCCAGCTACACACCAGTGCTTAATTTGCGGCTGTCGATATTGCAGCCGCAGTGCGCGGATTAGAGGCCTTACAGCCGCACACAGTCCCCTTTAGCCTTACACAGCCTTTTTTCACTTTTTTCGAGACCACGGACCTAATAAGCCGAATTAATCCCGCGCCGTACATGGCAATTTTGCAAGTTACGCTGCTTTTTCGTGGATTCAAAAATGTAAGAGAATTTTCAGAAATTCTGGTCTCTTGACTGTTTATTAGAAAATTAAATTATATTTATAATGTTTAGAGCAAATTGGAAAACTAATGTTCATGTAATTTTTTTATTTGAACAACGAACAACTTAACTCATTTAAAAACTATAAGTAGTCTTAAGTATTTATTAGATTGTAATCAACCCTCTTGAACAAATATTACTAAACATAATAGACTATTATTTAGGTAAGTAGGCAAGGTACATTATTAAATGTACCTTGCCTACTATGTTGGTATTAGGTGTCCTAAGAAAACATGTACTAATTAATTAATTTAAATAAATCTATTACCTACAAAAATTAACAATTATAGATGCGATATGAAAATCAGACGTGATTGTTTATGGCTTTCTGGAACGAAGACGGTAAAGAACTTAAAGAATATTTTACGGAATAAAAGACCAAATGAAGATAAATATAGCGTAAGTACAGAACCAGATAAAAATAAAATAAACAAAACAAAAGTAACTGACTAAATCCAACGTCAAATACCGAAATAACATGATAAGGAAGCATTCCCGATACACTTCCTCGCAAACAAGATTTTCCACTCGGAGACGTTTGATGTAATATTGAATAATGTAAGTACGATCAAGTGGGGCCGAGCCAATTGTCGGAACCATAGACTATACATTCTTTGTTGGAGCCAAACAAGCTCTCTCTACCTGCGCAAAGAGGAAGTGACGAACAGAAAACTCCTTTCACAATAATTGGACTATGAATAATACAAAAGGCAGTTATTGCCCGAAACTCGTAAGGGCCAGTTGAAATTCTTTCGTGAGTTATACCCTATTATTTATTCTTTGGTTATACGTTGGATATCACAGTATTAGTAATTAAATTGCAGTAGGAATAATGAAAACCATACGATCCGGTAGGGTTGTGCAGATAAATAGAGCAGGCAAAGAATCTGGTGGCTCTACATTGGTAATTGTTGCGATAACTTTGATGTTTTTGGCGGTATTACTAAAGCATACGTACTTAAGATATGGTACAATTGGAGGCTTAAAATATATTGCATAGAACAGCTCTATTAACGCCATCAATCATGCAAAGAGTGCGATGTACTACCATCAGCATACTGCATACTATTTTAAAAAAAAATACTGCCCCATACTATCCATTGTAAAACTTGTTACCTATCATTTGATATTTATATTTTTAATTTTGTATACCTACATTTTGTTTAGTTTTAAGTTTATATTTTTTGATTCGTGGTTTGCTATGGACGAAATGGTCTGATAATAGCATTTATTTGTTTTTGTATTTAATAGTGTATTAATGTAACGATGATATCTAAGCTGATATAAATAGCATATAGTGATTAGTGATATAGATAGTTAATAGTGTATTAATGTAGCTTTGTCCATACTGCTCTACATTTTTATCATTCCGCAGTACAACTGTTGGATAAAAAACAGATCCACAGAGGGCGTCTCGGTCGGTGCGTTGATGCTAAACAGCGTTCTTGAATACTCAAAAAAATGAAAAAATATTAAACTTTATTTAGTCTTGACACAGAATAGTTTATATATTCTATGGCGTATGATATTGAGTTGTAAGTCGAGAGTAGGCTTTATTTGTACCAGCAGTAGCATTGGAAGTTAATTGGCAAAAAATATTTTATAATATTCTTAGGCAAATGTATTTATCATCCAGATCATTCAGGGTTATCATGATGGTATTAAATACCATCATGATTTCATTCTTGAATCTAGATAGAAGAATGTTTGTAGCTCAATCTCGACAAAACAACGATAATATATAAACTGCTATCGTAGGTTATAAGTCTTAAAATAATAAACTACTTTTTATCCCTGCGAGCCCAATCACAGGTATCAACTAGTTATTAAATCTAATTTTCTAGCATAAAAAATCGAGATCCAAAGTTTCCACTGACAAGGTACTCGTATCCCCTACATAAACTCGTATCCAAAAACACGAGCACTTATCCTAACATCTGTAAGAGGCATCGGAGGTAAATCCTCGTCTTACGAAGCGTTGTACTTAAGTGATTCAACTCCTTTATTGCCCAAGTAAACTGTAAAAGATTCCAATTAAGTTGAAGGCGGGCTTTTAGCTCGAACCCTCTTAAGGAACAATGCCTGCGTGGAACGGAACGTTAGGATGGTAACGGAACGTAAGGCTCAGTGCAAGGTATAACACAAATTGAATCGGGTGATGGAAAATGCAGGATCGTATGGAAAATGTTTCTTATTTTAGCAACTCTTACCTTTGTCGCGTCGGTCGCCTCGAAAAGTGCAGGTAAATGTTTTCTGTGGCGAAATGGAGTGTGCATTTTACAAAGAGAACTTTGAACTAACAGAGTGTTTTATAACCTTATTTCAGGAGGTCGATGCACAATTTTTAAATACGTGTAGGTAAGTACCTATAAACGACTACAGACTACAGAGCACCATAGAGCATTTATAAAATAAAAATACCTAATACATACACTATCAGGTTAATCTTATGTTTTAAATGTGAAGTTTGTGAGGGGTGGGTAGTTCAATTCGTCACAATTACTGAACCTATAGCTTAAAATATCACCACCCGGTTTAAAAAAAAAAATATTTATTTCAATGCTTACCCGTGTATGTTGATATAAATTACTCCAACGTAATTAAAAAGCCTTTAAACTTGTTTAGACTCATGCCTCATACACGTACAGTGAAAAGGTCAAAATGCACCGCCGCCGATGGGTCATGTGACACAGTGAACATGTTAAATTTGATTCTCCTAGGTATATAAGTAGTTTATGACCTGATAAAGGCTAAATCGGTAACAGTAAGTTTTTTAATAAAAAAATCTTCAGAATATTTCTAGTTCTATACGTCTTAAGTGTTAAAATGTTATATGTGATAAGTACCTACTTACATTTGTATATTTAGAGAAGCCAATAAACTAAACTATTTTTTCTTTCTTTTTTTTCTAGTCCGTGTGTACACAGCCTTTCTAAGCGAATTACTCGGGCCATCTATGGACCTCGGTCTAATAAAACAAGGGTAAAGCCGCGGTATATCGGCCCGGTTTAAGTTAGAGCTCACTACTTTCGGGCTAAGAGCTTAGTATGCTTTATTGCTCAATCAAAAGAGCTTAAAATTAGTTTTGTTTGCTTAGTGAAGTTGTTTCATTTTAGTTAACTGCAAGTTGTAGGCTTGTTTTACGAATCATTAGCGAGTAAACAATTTTTAATAAATTTAATAAAAAAGTTTTTATAAGAAAAAATATCATAAGTATTGTTCACTGTTGTGCGTAGAATTATTCCAATTGGTATCTGTAGGCGTAGGTGCAAACAAAATAAAATATTATATTCATAAAATATTTTGACATTTCACACCATTCTACAGATAAACAATACACCTACACTCTGTATGCATAGGGCAAAGCAATTTTGCTGCATTGACTAAGCAATGTATGCAAAGGGATTTTATAGCCAACATTAGTAAAAAAATAGTTAACTACTCGCTATCTAACCATCAAGTAACATTATCATATTAGGTTTATTTTTATATGTTTTTCAAGTACAAAGTAGGTAGGTATTACATACCATAAAATAAATAATATAATAGTAAAATCTTAATTAAAAGGAAATTTTCAATCGTATCTAATATAATGTAAATATAATCTTAGCTTAATCTATCTAATAAAATCTATTTAACAACCTACTCCGAGATATGAAGCAGTAAAATAATATTCTAACTAGTTATATTGTGTAACTTTCATAATTATTCAAGTTAGTGGCATAATTTCAGCAAAAACGCCTAAAGCCCTTTCAGCACCACAGCTCTTAAAGGGATTAAAACCGGTCGAAACTAATTAAACTCTCTATAGCTCCAATCACACCTCGCTATTTGTGTTTCAATTAAGTAAACCCGAATTCTGTGGTTTCCGAAGATTATGTACGTGATAATACTGATTATGCTATTGTGCGACAGAATTAAGGGTGCGAATCGTAAATGTTCTAATGGAAATCATAATTATGTATAGGCTTTTGGCAAAACATAAACAATAATAATAAATATTTAGGACATTTCACACAACGCCATCTAGCCCCAAACCAAGCAGAGCTTGTACTATGGGAACCAGATAACTGATACAATACTTGTATTTTTGTAAGTATAGACATAGAATAGGATAAACACCGATGTTCATCACACAAATGATTGTACTGAAGCAATAAACCACGTAAGATATTTCGATTTATATGAAAATGAAAATGAAAAATATATTTATTTGTAATTTACAGTTTAGGGACTTATAATTAGGTACGCACTAGCCCCCACACTATGATACGACACTAGGATGTCGTGGGCGGCAGGCTTTATCCTGTCTGACTGACGGACACCGCTAAACCACTGGACTTGAATTAAATATTTTTGAGAGTAAGTATGTTCGTCAAGAAGTGTAACGCGCTTTTTGTATTTTCTTACGTGTAACTTAACGTAGGTACGCGTAAGTCGTGTTACGAATGTAACATAAAATTACTTTTTTATTACTAACCTTGTACATAAAATGTAGGTTACCTACCAAGTCATAATTATTTATTTTATTTATAAAAATAATTTACATTTACTAGGATTCGCATACGGTATTTGCCTACAGGATTTAATATCTGAGTTGATATTTATTTACTTTATTTGAGAAATGAAACCCGATTTAAATCTTGATATGCCTTCTTAGTTAAGTAGGTAAGTAGTAAAGCTGGAACTTCAAACATTAACCACGATCCACACAACATTGTAACCTCACTCCAATTTGATTTAAAACTGGGGTAAGTGGTTCTGAAAGGTGAAAATTAGTTATCTCCTTTAGCCAAACAAACAAGTTAAATATCTTCCTATTCCATGTGTAATGAAATAAATTCAAATAACCAACTTCTTTACCTTTACCGGACCTTTTGGTCTCCTTTATGTAAAATAGTTTTATGATTTAGTACCTACTTATTAATGGTTTCTTCCAGTATGACTCCAAAAGGGCTTGATCTGTTATGAACACAATTTTATATTATTGTATATTTATATGATAATCGCGAAAGTCTACGAAAAACCAATACAACTTTTACAATCTGCTAGTTGATTATCCTTCCGAACCGCTAACTCGCTCACTCGCTAGCTTTCAAACTCCCCGACTAGCAACTCGTAAACTAGCCCCGTGTAACGAGGCTTTACGGACTCTACTAAGAGTACATACTTAGTAAGCTCGGTAGAGCGAAGACAAAAAAAAGGTTCACTTCCAATTCATCACAATACGTAGAAATAAAACATGGAACTGACAAGAGTTTAACAAAGCCCAATCATTCAAAAGACCCGTCCATTTCTAAATTAGAAACCTATCGGAACAACAATCGCGGCTTCACAATAACAATCTATTGTGGGCGGAACATAAATATATCCCATATTTCGTCCCTTGGTCGCGGTCGTTCCATCAACTGAGATTTATTTCGCTGTTTCGACCCAAAAATATGTCGGCACGGCTGACCCTACAGCCTACACCTAAACAAACCTACTACCTACTGTGTATGTAGATGTAGGAGCGACAGATCGAGATCAACACTAAATAACTGGCTGGAGACAGAGAGTTTCCTGTCAAACTGACACTTAATAGTGCGCCGGACAGGGCGGCAGCCAGGCCCTGACTTATGGCTATCTCGGAAACACAGGCATTTCACAAGTCACTTAACATGCTTTGTTGTTAAATGGCACTTTGAAAAAATATATCTAATGAGACATTGAGTAAGAGCTCGTCAACGTCTATGCTCTAACATACCTACCTACATACTTTACATGTTATATGAATTGTATTGTCATCTAAAAATCAAGCTGGTTTTTGACATTCATACCTAGAAATGCTATACATCTATCACAGAAGTTGGTGTAATAAACATTCAAACATTAAACATTCACACACTCACACCCCTGCACTAGGATTCCCTGTGTCGCAGGTGGCATGGACACATACAACACATCACAACACCCAAGACCCGAGAACAAACATGTGTGTTCATCACACAAATATTTGCCCCGGCCGGGGATCGAACCCGGAACACCAAGCTTCGTAGGCAGGGTCACTACCAACTAAGCCACGGTGTCGTCAGTAATGAAATCTAGATGCCAATAATTACTCTCTTGTTGCCTCACACTCACAACGACTTAGGCTACTTTATATTGCTGTGCTCGATATGGTCTATAAACAACATAGTTTATGACAATAAAGTGTTTGTATTTATAATTGCTGATCTACGTCTACCTATCATTGTAACATTATAGAACACAATAAATAATTGGACACCTATTTGAGTTAGCCGACTTAAAACTTTTGGATTCATATATTTAGCACAAAAAAATTATGAAATGTTTCGTAGAGCCTTGCTGAAATTCGAGACGTCTGAAGAATAAGGCTTCTAAACGGTGTTAGTATTTTGAGAGTTTTCCGTGGCGCAAATAAAACAAACCAATTATGCAAAAATAACCCAGCATAAAAACAGCATAGCCAGAGTTCATACCATAGAGTTCGGTACAGTCGGCATCGACTTCCTGCCGACATTCGCCAAATGCAAAGGTTGGCTCAGTTATGAAATCACACAAAGAATTAATTAGGTGATGCGGAAATGAGTTCTCGGTCTGGGCACAAACAGTCCGGCCCTGCCCCGGGTGGGCGGAAGTAGGCGAACAGACACGGGGCGGAAGTGGGGGGTATAATAGCCTTGGTGCAGGCAGATGCCTCTGTTTTAGCCGAGATTATACCATTGATAGATAAATTAATGAGTTTAAACTTGTGGTGTAGCATTAGCCTTGAAGTTATCTAACTTTGGCCGTAAAACACCATTTTTTTCTGCTAACTTGACTTTAGCAGAAAAAAATGGATAACCTGCAGTAATTCATATAAATCCTACTTAATATAATAAAAGCGAAAGTTAGAGAAAAAAGTTAGTGAAAATAACTAATAAAACGGTTAAGATGAAGTTCAGTAGGTATGGGTAAAGTTTAAAAGTTAAAAAAACACATATTATAGTTTAACCTTTTGTTTACAATAAAGTTAATGATAAATTGTCGGCTTTGTCAACCAATGAATAGGGTTTGTTAGTTAGTAATTTAGGTTTTCAATCAAAATATCTGAAAAAAAGTCATTGAAGTGAACAAAATTTCGTATTTTGCTTCCCTGTGAGTTTTCAGTGGTGCATACGGTCACTAAAACAGTTCAATTGAAGTCGGTTGTCTATGTTTTCGTAAAACCTTGATTATTATTTTTGTGAATAGTATTTTCATAGATTATTGTTTTCATTTGCGTACAGTTGGAATACAACTTAGGTGTAAGTAGCTAGTACACAATGCACATGAACCCTGTCAGGGCGCAACAACTTTGAGTTCATTTTTATATTTAGAAGGTACTTTTCTATGTGCATCTTCTTGCTATATTTTTGAGGATATCTATGCTCAGTTTCACAACTCTAAGGACGTCTGTGTCGCGCCGAGGCAGTCAGATAGCCCCGATACCGAGCATTACCGGGCAGCATTGTGCGCGGTACCGTTCCACCCGCTGATTGTGCCATTGTGGAGACCCGCCAATGAACTTGATACCTCATCTTTCCCAACTCTAGGAACGACGCAATCAAGTACCCGACCTATGTTTGATTTCTATTTTTGGGGTTTTGGTGTTTTGATTTCAAGTTTTCGTAGGCCTGGATTTATCTACAGATTTTTTCTTGCTTTAGCATCCTTTTCAACCGATTTCATAAAGGGAGAAGGTTGCATTTTTTTTTACCTCACAACTTTATATTGTTTATTATAAAGTGACTTTAAACATACTTACTTTAAGATAATTGATTGATTCAGGCGTTACTTTGCGGAAATCCATAAATATAAACAAAGAGAGAGTCTCTCGTTTCGGACTTCGGCGAGTCCACACCTCCTGATGATGCCTCGTGTAGAGGCGAAACACGTGTCGTATCTTTAAACTTTGAAATTAAGCGGATTTAATACTAAATATATTTATATAATTTGTTGATACTTACTTTAAGATTGGTCTCATTAAAATTTCATCAAAATTGGTCCAGTACTTAGTTTAGTTTTTAAATCAAAATAACTGAAAAAAATATGGCGTCGAAGTAAACACAATTGCGTATTTTGCTGCCCTGTGACTTGTCAGTGGTGCCTACGATCACTTGAACCGTTTGATTAAAGTCGGTTGTTGTATGTTTTTGTTAAACCTTGATTATTTAAGTCCAAGTTGAATGTCAATATAAAAAACTGATATATAATACGTGCTGGGTTCGATACGAACACACTTGTCAAAGAGTTGAGTGATAGGTGTACGATATGAACGATAAGTTTGAAAGTAACTTATTACATAATTATAAATTATACAGTTACCATTCGAATCTAAATAACGACATCACGTAATTTACGTTAATTACGTGGTAGATATCTCTACTAGTTGCAAAACTACGTCGTCAGCGTACAGCTATTAGGAGCGTGAGTTATGAACTCGGTAACAACAATTAAGAAAATAATGCGTTCGTTAATTGTAGTAAACATGGTAACGAATGGGCCCGCTGCGGCGCGAGACTAGAGTTGGGACACAGTGTTTATAAAGAGTATGTTTTTATAATAAGAAGAAGATTATGCCTCGCAATACAAAGAGGCGATGCAGTAGTTGTCTTCGGCAAGTTGCCATAGGGAGTTGATCTAGTCAAGTGCCGATGCGCCGTCAAACCTCTCGTCCGATGACGATGACGAGTGGTTAGACGACGCATTGGCACTGAGGTGATTGAAGGAATATCAATGGGTTTTTAGTCGGTATGCCCTGGTGGTGAGCCCGACATAACCCTTTGGCCCTCCCCGGCTAAAGGGTATGCGTAATAGCATTTTCCCATTGTAAAAAAAAGGGAGTTGATCTTGGGATAAAAAATGCGAGCCTCTCATGCATAAACAGCATCATTTATGCTGTGATATTATAACGTTATAACTTAAAACTGCAAAAAATAAAGGTTTTCTTCCTAAATTTATAGGAAGAAAACCTTTATTGGCAAATCATTCTATTGAATGCTTAAATAAATGTTTTTCCCGACTTTTCTTACAACTCTGCCAACCCTACACGCTCGCTGCGATTGTGTAATAAACGTGAAATAAGCAATAAACAGCTCGAATTATATTTAAAACGGTTTGTTATTGAACCAACGCAGAATTAGAAAATAGAATTGAAATTACTTTTCCTTCCTTTTCTGTTACGTTCTTACTAAACATATATTATTTATATTTTGATTATTTTAAATATTTTCTACAAGTATCAGCCTAAAACGAAGAGTCTTATATTTCGTAGGACACTGCACAGGCTATCCGTAGCACTCTGCGTAGACATTGTCGTAGCTCATTCTAAACTCTTATGTAGACTGCTTAGACTTTGTCGTAGCACATTGTAGACATCTACGAAGCATTTTGCGTAGACAAGACATCTTCGTAGTACATCGTAGTTCTACGTAGCACTGCGTAGACTGATGTGGTGTGATGACGTAGAAGTCTACGATGATCTGTAGCACATAATAGACTTCTACGTAGACTATTCGTAGTACTTAGCGTAAACATCGTCGTAGGACTCTGCGTAGACATCGCGTTAGCACTCGTAGACTCCAACGTAGCACTATGCGTAGACTTGTCGTAGCACTCTGCATATATATTTTCGTAGCACATTGTAGTTAACAGTCAATTAACAAGTAATAAGCGATTTTTTTTAGCATTGCTATTTCTACGTATCGTCATCAATCTCCTAAGTTGATAAACAATAATTAATTTAATGACTCAGTCCCAACTTCATCCCATTACAAAGTTTCGAATTACGTAGAGCGTAATATTAATAGTTACCTATTTACTTTTGTAATCAGGACATAGGTACACATTTATTTAAGAAACCGTTATTATTGAAACAATATTATTAATAATATTATTTTGCAGAACAACTTCACTGGGAATTTGAAATAAGGGCTCAATAAAGAATTCCGTCCGTCGCAATATTTGAAAATACGGTTAACAGAGCGCTTTCACGATTAAAATCACAAAACGACAATGAATTTAAAACAAACTGAAAGCTTTCAAGCACAAACCACATCGTTTACACAATACCGATTCAATATCGGGCAATGCAAACACTGGAATGGAATAAATCCACTGAGATAATTGAACATTGCAATGCGCACGCACGCCCGCTAAGCCGCGCGCCAACAATCAACAGATACTTACCACTTCTGACTCAATTAGCTTCTGTGCAAGTGTAGGAAGGAAGCCACTTTTCCGCTAGGCTAAAGTTCTCCGTCTCGGCCGATGCATTTTTGGATGTGAGCCCAAATAACTTGTTGCAACAGAAAGCGGGGCCCGACCTGTTGCGCCGTACAGCCTACCAAGCCATTTTTGCCAGTACCCTGAGTGCAAATACATAATGAATGTGAACGCTGAACGTTTAGCTCTCGCTATTGTGTCGGACGTTTTGTAGCGCCGCACTTTGTGGGATTGCCGACGAGGGAGTTCTTTAGACGTTTACACTATTCACGGCGGATCGCGCGTTACATTTTTAAGTAGGGTTAGCGTGAATTGCGTGCGATTTGCATGCCCGTTACAGTTTTCCCACGAAAAATGTTTCATGTATGTTTTGAGATCAAAGTCTCGCCGCGACTCGATGGATTCATGCGGCCTTTGGGAGTGTTGTTTTGGGACTATTATTTTCCCATCTATCGTTCAGCTTTAGAAGAGACAGCGGTGGCTTATTCCGGGCAAAGAGCAGGTGTGCGTAGAATATAGAGTGGGCAAGGTATCCTAAACTCGAGCATGGTAAATCCTCCAATCTGGGCTATCTAATCCTCTTGTCAAATTAATCCTGCGTCGCCCGACCGAAAACTATTATTTTCTTTGAACAAAGGTAAAGGTTTATCTAAATCTCGAACTCAGACCCGCTAACGCGGCGGCGTCGTAAAACGTGGTTTCAATAATGGACAACATCAAATAAAAAATCTATTTGAATAAGCAGATAACACACGCTTACGGGCTTGCATTGAAAGTTTGGTTTGCAAGAGCATTGATTTCAAATTAAAAACCCCTTACACAACTAGAGAATAAGTGGATAACCTTGAAAAAAAGCTGAATAGCTAAGAAGAATCTCGACGGAGTTTTGGCGGGAACATGAAAAATGGCGTATTGGCGGCATTAAATTAATTGACAAAACTTGTATAACATTGAGTGTTTAAGTGTAAAAACGGTGGTTTTTTATCCATTAAGTGCTCGTGAACGTGTATGAGTGTTGGTGAATAGTGTAATGCTGTAAAACGTGACTTTTCGTGTTGCCTCCAAAACTCCATAGAAGCCTCTAGTAAAGTCGCAACAA
Source organism: Lobophora halterata (assembly GCA_932526365.1). Classification (NCBI taxonomy): domain Eukaryota; kingdom Metazoa; phylum Arthropoda; class Insecta; order Lepidoptera; family Geometridae; genus Lobophora; species Lobophora halterata. Next base: position 1,724,048 of record OW052007.1, read on the forward strand.
CCACTACTTTACAGGGGCATGACTTGACTTAACGACTCTGACTTATGACAAAATAATCTCTCCAATTACTTGACACTGGCTATATACCTTTGATGTGAAGCCAAAACCGAAGAACTTAGGTTCTTCGAAAGAAAAAAAAAAAAAAAAAAAAAAAAAAGAATCTCGACTAAATCAGCCAACACCGCCAACAGGCTGTCGAAACTACGGGCTAAAAAAACTTTGTATGGACGGAGGCAAAATTTTAATGGTGGCTATATATACGTTTCACTCATGTCTCCAACCTCTCGCTCTTCTGTCTCACGTCATTCATTCGCGACATTCCGATCATTGCTTTATTTATTTCTAAATTTTCTTATGTGATTTATATCATATATTAGTGGTTTTGTTACAAAATACTTTCAGTTTTATGACTGTAGAATGTTACTATGACGTACCGAAAGTGTGAAATTTGTGGTTTGATATCGAAAAGAAAAGATGGTAAAAGAAGGTATTTCATGGCAAGATTCCCTCGAAATGATGAATCTCGGTAAGTACAACACAAGTAAAATGATACAATGGTAAACAGTGTTTAAACCACATCATATTATTTACATTTTATTTGTAAAATAGTGGATTTGGAAAATAGTGCGTCAAATTAAAATATCGATATCGATAAAATTATATTTGTTCTAATGTGTACAGGTGCAAGCTGTGGGTTAAGATGACAGGGAAAGAAGATTTGGCGTATATACCCATTGAAAAGTTAGACGCAAATAAATTTATATGTGGCAAACATATTAAATACCATGTTCAATAAAATGGCACCAAGCTCATCCAGGTCAATAAACATAATTGTTTACAGGGTTCTAAGTCTGACAAGAAACTTGTAGTTAACACAATTTGATTTAATTATTACTAGAATTTTGAGGCTAGCAGTCCAATTGATATATTGTATATTGCAGGATACAGCACCGCGCGCGTTGAAATATGCAAAGAGACGTTTGGGCGTTGCTCTAGACTGGCTGTGGAAGCAGCAGGAGACCTTATAATAATAATGCGTTCATTTGAGATGTAATGTATATATATATATATATATTATATATATAAACTGTAAATTACAAATATATATATATTTTTATTTTCATTTAAAGCCACACAATGATTATTTGAACAAAAAATATTATGTTCAATAAAATGTTAGAAACCTCGCATTTTAATGAACATGGTATTTTATATTCAAATAAACATGTGTGACTTTAAATCTCTACTGATTCAATTAAATTAGACAAGCATCGATATGTAAGCTATCGATAATTTTGCCAGGACATCACTAGTTTTTTCTTCATGTTGGTAAGGCTCCTAACGATTATTTTGTTAGAATGTTGGTAATGGCGATTTTTCCTCGTTTTGACGTAAAATGATCAATGTTTTTTTTTGTTGTTTTTTTGTTTGAAGTCCCGTCTCTTCAACGTAGTGGTTATATTCTCTTTGACCGCCAACACAACACAGCCAGTAAGAACAGCATCAGATGAGAATAGGATACCAAAAGATACCTAAATGAAGCGAAGGAGCTACGTTGCTACAAAAATCCAAACAAAGAAAAGCTCAAAACACCTAATTTTTGCATCGTGCTTAAAAAACGTTTCTATTTGTTACAGGGAGCCTCTTCCAGCTTAGTGGTCAAATTCGCGGATACGGAGAAGGAACGGCAGCTTCGACGAATGCAGCAGATGGCGGGCAATATGAGCCTCCTGAACCCCTTCGTGTTCAACCAGTTCGGCGCGTACGGGGCCTACGCACAGGTCATCACTGAACAGGTATTTTTTTATATTTTGTATTTATTTATTCATCAAAAAAAGCTTACAATATGTAGGTATGTTTCTATTTTAGAATATGGTAAAGTTAAGTTTTGTCTAGGACATAGGTGCTAACGAAGTACGCATCACATCCTCGGATTTTTTGTTTACCCGACTGCGAAGGAGGAGAGTAGTGTTTTTCGAATGTACATAATTATGTATGCTTGTTTTCTTGTTTTGTGGTTTTCAATAAAGTATTATCTACAGGGTTGAAAAAATCAATGGGCCCTGATGAAAACCCCTTTAAATTCTTGTTTTATGAAATGTTTCCTTTAATTAATATAATCTATCTTAAGGATTTAAAAGGGTTTCCTTTCAGGGCCCATTGATTTTTCACACCCTGTATATATCTATGTAAGTATATTAATTTATTGCTCCATACAGCCTACTTTAGGTTAAGAATGAGATAAGCTAGGTGCTCTCCTAATGGCAAGAAATCACGCCTGTCCATGACCAAAACAGTGCTACACAGGAATCACATTGGCCGGTGCTACACTACAATAGCGCTCATCCACCTTAAGTCTTTTTGATCATATCAATTGATATGACCTAGGTACCTATAGGTATTTAGTAGGTTGGTACGAGTGCGCATCATGACTTTCTTCGTGGTTAAAGACATCCTTTTTTAAATAAATAACTAACGAGTTGAACCAGACGTTGTCGTCATGATATAAAATCATGACAATAATCAAGGTTTTACAAAAACATTTATAAGTTTTAGTCCTTTCCTGTATTTAAAAATAATTACACACCACTATGTCTAGCCTGCCTGCCTTAATTCTCAATATGGAGGTGGAAATAGTCACAAACTAGTCCCGAGTCAGACCACAGTCAGGCCGAGGCTAAGGCTGCCAACTTAGCCGAGACGAAGTGAAATGGACAAACTAATGGCACGGCATAAACCGAAACTTAGGGGATACAGACCACTTAGTAGATTTGGAAGCGAGCCACTGCATCTAATGTTAGTTTAGATACTTGCTTAGGGAGCGTACCTACTTATTTAGATAAGATTTAGAATGTTTTTCTTAATATGGCTTAGGTACTGAGGTCGGTTTGAATTCCATTTTTACATTTTACCTGCAAAATTGCGTGGAGAAAATGTCAAAAATTACATACATATAAAATCACATACGTTTCGTGACAAACTCCAGTATTAAACGCTTTGGATCTATTTAGTACCTATGTGTTACTGTTTGTGTAAAATTAATAAAAAGGTAAAGAACAAAAAATAAAGTCAAATAAGGAAGTGTGACAAAGATTTACCTATTTGGAGTGATTCGATGACTCTACAAAACTAAAAAGACAAATTGATTGATTCAGACGTTCCTGTACGAGAATCCATAATGTTATCCATCAATGTATGAAAGTATATTTTCCTATTACGTTGTTATTACGTTGAAAATGTATTTACCTGGACTTATTAAACACAAAGTTGTACAGTCAAAAGTTTCAGCTTTCGGACCAGGATGGGAAATTTATTGTACCTTTGGCATGTAATATTGCAACCGCTTGCGTTCAGCGCCACGAACTTCTCCCTTGGTCTGTCGGGACGGCAATAACTCCTTGCCTCGCCACCAATGTGCACATTTTATAACGTTTACAAACTAACAACTGACCGTATTTTAGGCTATAATAAATCTCTGAAGAGTATAAAATTAGCTATATGAAGATTCATGGTCCTAATCTGGTTTTATCTACCTTAAACTTGATTTAAATGCCTGTTTTAAATTTGTTATTTGCAGTGCAGGTGACCTTTGCAGGTCCTGAACCTGCCACCGGCACTTAGCATTTACTGTCAAAATGTGCTTAGCTGCATCCACCATGCGTGCACTGTAACTTGTGCAAGTGCACAGACATTTACGTACTTAACTCTTTAGCGCTAACTATTTGACAAAAAGTCTTTGTGTACGCACTTTGCTGTCGATTTTGTGTGGAAATCCGTAAACTGTAAATTGAGCTACCCAGCTATTTTGTTATAGTAACGAACGGCCACATTTTGGGCAGCATATCATCTCAAAATCGACAACACTGTTCTCCCTGGAGTCGAGTCTATAAGCTATTATAAGCTGGACTCCATATTCTAACACACAACTACAGCCATCCATTTCCCTCATCTAATAATATTATTGATGCGTAGTTTGATGAACAGCAACAAGCAGCACTGATGGTCGCCGCAACCGCTCAGGGTTACATCAGCCCGATGTCAGCGCTCACTTCGCACGCTTTGAACGGATTGGCCAATTCCGTGGTTCCGCCTACTTCTGGTGAGTACCACCCAGTATCTTGGCAAGCTTGGAAGGCTGCGCAATGGACTTTTTGGGGGCTAAATTTATCGGTACCTAGATAGGTATTCGATCAAACTTTGGAGCTGACGAGCTCGAAAAGATTTTCAGATGATTTCCTAAATGAAAGTTCTATGCAGGTACCTAAGTATTTGCTTGACATTTTGTGGAAAATGTGTTTGTGCCACGGAGAAATGTGTGAGTACTAGGTAAGTAGTAGGTATGCCATCAGCTTAAACACATTTTTCATTGGAACAATAACTTCGATGCCATTTGTTATTTAGATTTTTGACAAATTATTATTAGAAGTGACTGTGAATGAACGAGTAGGTAGTATCTTAGAAAAGAGTACCTAGAGAGTATTTTGACGCGTTAAAATACGTAAATAACCGTAAAAATAGTGCACGAAAGGAGCCTATTTGAGGCGCACTTGAAATCCTTTCACCACACTGGTTCAAAAGAACTAGTGCGGTGCCATTTTTTTATTACTTTTTTGATAAATTATTATTAGAAGTGACTGTGAATGAACGAGCAGGTTTATATCTTAGAAAAGAGCGAGTAGTTTGACGCGTTAAAATACGTAAATAACTGTAAAAATAGTGCACGAAAGGAGCCTATTTGAGGCGCACTGGAAATCCTTTCACCACACTGGTTCAAAAGAACTAGTGACCTGACTTATCGTTTCCGAATCGTGATCGCGTAAGAAGTCCGTAAAAATGTTTAAAAATAAATTCGTCAGGCCCCAACGCGTCTCTGTAAGTTAAAATGTACGCTATAACCGCTTGGCGCTTCTTCTAGATAACTTCGGTGGTCTGGCGATAGGCACCGGCGGCGCACAGCCCCTGAACGGGGCTCTACCGTCTCTGCCGTCGCCGACCATGCCCAGCTTCAACATGGCCGCCCAGACTGCAAACGGGCAACCGCCGCCGCAGGAGGTCGCTTACACCAACGGCATCCACCAGACTTTCACTACTGGACGTGAGTATATTTTGTGATATACTTAGTCGATTTCGGCCACAGCAAATACCATCAAAAATTGTTAACCCTCGTTTTTTTGACCTAGGAAAGTGTTTATACTCACAACGTAAAATTGTTCTAATTAAATAGCTCCTACTTATAGTGTTCGTTAAGTCTTGTCAATTTTCAAGTTCAGGTCTGACATCTCACATCTCCAATTTTTGCAAAAGTTATCGGACTAACTACAGCCTGCGTTAACCTATAAACAGTGTGCCTGTTTTTGATCTAGCCTTTCTCATCTCACTACTGGGCACAGACCTCCCAAATCTCTCTATTAAGTTCTATCCTCGCATTTTCTCACCATTCGTTGCCAAAGGCATCATCCCGTCAACGCTTGCGCGATTTTCCCACTTATTTCAGAAAAACAACCCATTCAAATACATTCACCATTCTGCTTCTATTTCCAGCGGTGCCGGTGACCGCCCAGGGTCTTCCGAATGGTGAAGTGGCCGCGCTGCAGCACTCGGCTTACTCCAGCATGCAGGCGTTCCCTGGCGTCGGTGAGTACAGCACTCTTGCACCACGCGCCATGAATACCAGCAATGGACACTCAAACTAAAAGATCTCGCTAAGTTTCAATGTGACCGCAAATAACAAGTTCCGGACCAGCGGCCTTATTTTGAAACTTGAAGACGATTGCCACTGGCAACATCAACCAATGAGCGACAATATCTACCACGTATATGAGGTCATTCACGTTGTTCATCGGTCGGATTTCTCCGGTCGTAATGGCCTTCAAGTTACGAAAATCCACTGCAGGTTTTGTGGAATGATAAATCTTTGTTGTTAGTTTCACGTGGTTTTTTTCATGGAGTGTGGTCTGGTATTCATTGCGTTTTATATTGACCAGCTAGGCTATGATAATCAGTTGATTTCTGAGAATCAATTATCTGATTTTCGTAGCCTGCGATAATTATGTTTTGATCGATATCAAAGCTACAGCTTTTGGTATGTAAGATATGCAATATGTTTGAATATTGTGTGCCATACACTAGATATGTTTGTTAAATATTAGAATTATAATAATCGATAAATAGCATGAATGATCACCATGATAACTCGATAATTTTCAGATCACAAATGGTTGATGTGTGATATTTTATTATTTGCAATTTATAACACGTCTGATTTAAGAAATACCAGATTTAAGTTTTTTGAGGCCAGGCGGCACTAAACTCGAAAGCTAGGTTACTATTTTTAAAAGGCAAAAATTTCTACTCTAAACTCTACCCATAGGTTGCAAAGATTGCGCGCACTATAAAATCGACTTCTGCGCAGGCTTATGATTACAACACTGAATATTTTGCACCACGCAACAAAAGCCTGCGCATAACTCTATTTTTTATTTGTAGCACGAACATCCGTCGCACGTACCTACCTACTTGTTTGAAGAACTATATGAGTCGTGACACTGTTTTTTTTATTTTGTTACGAAATTTTGATTAAGTCTCTTTCTTGTTGTCTGTCGTTTCGGGAATCTTGCAACTCTAATTTTGAGCACTTCCCGAATCCGGCTGAAACTTTTGGGGTACTTCACAACTCGATGACAATGCATTCTAAAATCATAAAAACTGCTATATCTCGTAAAGCAAGCGAGATAGAGCAAAATCATAAAAACGTGGGTTTTAGATTTTTTTATCTACCACTTCTTGTCTTATATTTGATTTATGCTTCTGATTATGACACGCATGGTTGTCTGCAACTTTTAGGTGTTCATTGTGTCATACCGCAATAATTGTTCGACAGCTTACCCCGCCGTGTATGGACAGTTTCCCCAGCCCATTCCGCCGCCGCCGATGCCGACCCTGGCGCCGGCCCAGAGAGATGGTAAGTTCTGAAGAGCTGGTTCAAGGGCAAAGCTCAAGTTGCCACGAGTCAACTTTCTTAACAGTACAAACGCCGGCGAAACTCTTCAATTGATAGTTCTTGAGCAATTGTTCAAGATAGAGTTGGAAGAGTTTAAACTCTACACATTACTTAGAGGAAGACCAGACATGCGATATTATATTATTATATGGAGCCTGCGCTGTCCCACTGCTGGGCAAAGGCCTCTCCCCATTTATTCCATTCTTCTCTGTCCTGTGCCAAACTGGTCCAGTCAGACATACGTGCATTATCATAATTATAATATTTATTGCAACATTTTTTTAGGTACCTATTATTTTGAAAATCGAATTCTATCAAGAGTTTCGCCGATGTTTTTTGTATATTTTCTAGCTTTGGTCGATAATATTGACCAAGACCAACCAAGGACTTTTCAACTTTCTCTAAGTTGGCGACACATGGGTTTAAAAAAGGTTTAAAAAAAACAAACTTTCACTTATGAATATTACTCAAAAGAAGGAGAGATGTTGTGTCTGTTAGTATTCTTGTGACTTCATTTTGATATTAACGAATAAACAAAACACTCTCCAACTTTTGTACATTTATGAACCAGTAGAGTATGTTAATATTGAGCATAACTGTTTCTATGTGCATGTCTACGTGTGCATAATGGTTTGTCTGATTAATAATAATCATAACAGACTGTCTAATAGGGTGGAGTGATTTTAATTTTTTTGAGCTAGCGATTTTTAACAGCGGGCGAAAGTTGTTCCATAGCCTCAAACTGCATCATGTAAAATATTATCGAAATTGATCATGGGTAAGAGCCTCCGCAAGATCATTGAAATTTTCCAAAGGATCTAATATTTGAGTATTTTCGACATCGATTTCAGCCTACGAAATACCACTTTAATATGACTTTTTGATAATATATTATGAGTTATGTGATTGATTAATAATCTAGCAATATAATTAGTACGATAAACAACCCCTAAAGAAGTTCAGTTTAGTGCTTTCATACGCTAAGGCTCCACCTAGTTGGCGAACTGATTGCTGCGTCAATATTATTTATTATTTCGGCATTGCGATGTTTCTAAAACCTATCTCTTAACGTTTTTTAAAGCCAAAATAAGCAGTACAGTTCGGTAACACATTTTCACACATTACACTTTCAAGTAGTACCTAAATTATGCTTGTTTATAAGGCTTTAACTGTTCCATTTTATCTGAACTATAAGTTTTATAGATATTTGTATTAATTTAGTTCATAATTGTAATAATACAAAATCATTTTCAAAATTTGATGGGTTCGAATATAAAGGCAGAATTTATTTGTAAGAAAAAACTTCAACAGCGATGCGGAGGCTCTAGATGTCATCTCAGGAATGTGAAATTTTGCATGGTTTAGTAGTTTAGTAAGTGACAACTTTCCCCCACTATTAGAAAACGATTGTCAAAAAAAAAAAACTCCATACTTCCGCGCTCCACCTTACTGTCTAATCTGTCTACAACTGGATACATTGAATACATGTCTAAATCTATATATGGTTAGTTATTATGTACACAGCGACATAGAAATCCAAATTTGATGTTGATAAAAGTGGAAAATTAATCACCTTACACATTATTTAGCGAGTTGGATCTGTAAGTGGTATACGGTAAAGTGCGGTCGCAAAGAAGGAAGAATTTCGTACATTGACCTGTTATTACCTGTCTCTGTTGCTCCTGCGTAAATATCTTGCGTCACGCTCACACGGACGGCGGTTGCATCTGTGCGAGCGTGACATAAGATATTTACGTAGGAGTGACAGAGCACGTAATAACAGGTCTATGTACGAAATTCTTCATGCTCTACGACCGCAATTTAGACAAACTATTACAAATAATTCCTTACATTCTCATCTTCGTAATAAATATGAAAGGTGATTGTTTTTCTCCTTACTGCAACCATACACTGCTTTAACCATTGCAATGTCTGTCGCTGTACTATGCTCGGTTTCATGTCTTGCAATCACGTGTAAAAATATTTGTAAGTATGTTCATAAGTTACGATATGTGTGTGTAAAATATTTTTAAATATAAGTCCTTCTTACCAACTCTACATCTTAATTCAAATCTAAATTTATCTGTCAATTATTGAGCTTATTAATCAAATTAAAATGCATGCAGAGTATAACAATATTAACAATCGCTCAACATTTAAAACTTCTGAATCCTATAAAACAAATAAGACTTACTTTTGCTGAAATGAAAATTGAAAGTAGTAGAAAGACGCACCTAACACAAACTAACGTAACAGATTGTGTGTCGGTGTGTACGACAGATGTATTAGTTCTTCAAAGACCTGTTGATGTTCCCAGGCTGCTCCATCTCAGGGCCGGAAGGGTGCAACCTGTTCATCTACCACCTGCCTCAGGAGTTTGGAGACGCAGAGCTCATGCAAATGTTCCTTCCGTTCGGGAACGTGATCAGTAGCAAGGTGTTCATTGATCGTGCTACTAATCAGAGCAAATGCTTTGGTAAGCTACCTTGTACTTTAGCCCCTTTTATATCTTAAATAAACAATATAATGGTGTTTTGTCGTGTGTCATATCATAATACTTCCTTTGTACTTGTGAATAGCCGCATCACATTTAAAAATATAATATTGTTGGTATTTTTTCACAACTCCATCTAGTCCCTAAACTAAGCAGTGTAACATTAACTGTCTCGCCCGTTGGCTCGATACGTGTGATCTAGGCATTCTGCCTATACAGTAAAATGTTTCTCGGCCGAGACAGTGATGTAAGCAAGTAGCTAACATCACTCGCTCAGCCGAGCACTCAGCGCTATGTTTGTAAGTAACGTACCTACCGAGTATTTGGCCAAGAGCACTGTCTCGGCCGTTTGCTCGATACGTGTGATCAAGGCATATGTAATTATGATGAACTTAAAAAAAACTTTATTTTCATTTTTAATTATATATATATAGACCTCAAACTTTCGAAATTTCTGACGAAATGGCTTGTGCGTTGTCTGTCAGCCCGGACAAAGCTTATGAAATATTTATTATATTATGTATTTTCCAGGTTTCGTGTCGTTCGACAACCCGACCTCTGCCCAGGCCGCCATCCAGGCCATGAACGGGTTCCAGATCGGCATGAAGCGTCTGAAGGTTCAGCTGAAGCGACCAAAAGACGCCAATCGGCCTTACTAACACGCGATGCCGTCCTCGCGCGCCTTTTTCGTACCCTTTGTGAGAACAGTACGCATTATTTTATATTTTACTTGTAGCCTATTTTTATCATAACGTAACTTACAACGAATGGTACATTACATGACACCAAAAACACCGGTGATTTTGGCGAACAGTGTAACGTAACATGCTCGAAAAATAAGCCGATATTTCAAGTATAGGTACATAGTGTTAAACTAAATCGCAAGTGAATTTCAAGCATATGCTACTTTTTATCCCGACAAAGAAGGGGACAACAGCTAGTTTCTAATAACCTATACCTAAGTAATATATTTTGTAGATAAAAAGTCCTTATAGTTATTACCTAATAATGGACGTGTTTGTGTATTGTTCGCAGGAGTATCAGGAACGTGCAACATTGTACCTAAGGCCCGAGGCGCGCAACTTTGCGCACTACCCACAATTCCAAGGAATTTAACCCACATGGAGTATAGCAGATATCATTACTTACATACTGTGGGAAGTATACAAATTAGTTAATTAATTTATTGATCAATGCGTAGTAATGCTTCATTCTATCATTATCGATTAATCATTGAATCTCTATTATTATATACAATTTATTAACTTTGATTAAATTATTATTATTATAAAAATGACGTTATAAAAATTTTGTCATTTAAACATCTTCTAACATATAAGTAAAGTTTAACTGAAAACTTTTAACATAAATTTATTATATCTAGTTATTTGCTTGAATTAAGCGAAACAGAATTTATTAAGTAAGTTGAAAATATAAGAAGAATGTATTTTAATGATTGTATATTACAATGGATGATGTGCCGGGCGCGCGATCGTCCCTTTGTGGCGTTTTGTCTGATTATGGCGGGGCAGAGGGCGCCCTAGGCCTTCGCCCAGGACCTACTACACTACATAGAGTGGCGTTTCTGTCCGTTGCCCGCGATCGGTTATTCGACTTGTATGAAGGACATACGTCGAGGTGGCGAGGCGCCCGGCGCGACGCCCTAAACGCTGTTGCCTCCCGACACTCACTCACACTAATGTAAGAATAGAGCACTATTAAAAGAATTATAATATCCTATATTTTGTTAAAGTTTATCATTGTGTGTGTTCCGGTAAGGTATTACGCTGGGTAGTACCATCATAATATGTTATGTAAATATACAATCCGTTTTGTTGTCGCTAAAAATCGAATGACACTGTTCCGAGCCTCTTATATTTGTACAGGTATCGGTGCCTGCGGTCATACAATAGTGTATGATGTACAGTTTTGCCCAAAACGGTCAGCAAGAATCACTTAAATGAGCCCGTTTGCTTTGTCAATTCTCTCGCTTTCGTCAATAAATGTGCCATTAATGAAAGAACATTGTATAATGTAGAGTTCATAAAACCCGTGTTTCTCCATTTCTAACGTGCTTGAATCGACTCAAGTCAGAATCACATTTCTCTGTCCAAAGGGTTGGTCCAAATTCTCTTGTTAACGTAGACCAATTATACAGTTAGGTCTCATTAGGTGTTCTAAGAACAGTCCTCGGTACGCCCAGTACTACGAAACCTATGTTAGTGAAAGTTGTTAAAATTGAATGTTGTATTTGACGCTGTGTACAAATCAAAGTGCACTTCATCACCAAACTTAGGCCTTCGTTTGAAAGATCAATATTATATGTTGTATATTTCCAATATGGGCTGTGATATAAAATTATAAAATCTTGTACAGGCCGTTTGTATCATTGCATTTATGTGTAACGCTCTTTTGCCTCTCGCTCGCTATGCAGCCTTTCAAAAGCTCCACTCCTCTCGATGAAAACCGACTATCAAATTTATTATAACTAGAATTAATTTTATGAATAAACTGAATCACTTTTGGGTCGTCTTCAACTGCTAAAAATATTTATTTTTGTACACATAGAGAGGACGAGCCAAAAGTGGCTCCGTGTCGCAATCGTTCGGACAACGACCACTCGGGCTCGTGTAGAGTGCGAGAGGCGATCTCTACTCGCCCAATGCGACGTCAATTCTCAAGAGCGCGCTTTTGTTATTTATTTTTCGTGTCAGTGTCAGTGTCCGTGTATGTACATACATATACATATAAAAAAACTATTCGTATTTAAGGTGTTAAATACAATAAATGTGACTGTAAACCCAGTGCAGGGAGGCAACAGCAGACACGCGTGAAACTACAAACTTAGCGTAATTACTATATACCTAACAAACAAAATAGTTTCATAATCAAAGGTACCAATAAATATAAATCTATACATGTATATAGGCAGATTAGTGTAAGTGCCATGATTAATGAAATGGAACGAGCTTTGACTACGTTTCGTGGCGAGGGCGGGCGGCTCGCTACCTCGCTACCTCGCTAGCGAGCCGCCACGCGTCGGCTTCGCTCGCCGAAGGGGAGGACGGCCCCCGCCACTCGACAACTCTTGTCTTACGTAGACGTGCGCCGATGCAAATGTCGACTCATTCTCGACATTTGGTTTAGTTAGGTCGTGTTATCGAAGCGGCCGATGTAGGTTAGACGAGCGTAGCGCAGTAAGGCAGGAGCGGACATCGCGCAGCCGCAAACTCTAGTCAAAATATTCACTTCCCTATCTATCGAAATATTTTATATTTACACAAATTATATTCATATAGTATCCTAGTTTTAGGCCTTTAATTTACGAGTAAGTCAGATTTAGGTCAATGAAAATACTGTCGTTTTAAGTATCGTAGTTCTTTTTTCTCGTACTCTCGTGCAATATTGTTACGCTTTTTAAATCGTTTGATGTCGTTTTGTCCGTTTATTTGTTGATCGGTTTCCTGTTTCATTTTCGGCCGGCGAGCGTCGTTCCATTACTCGCTGCGAGTCGGCCCTCACGTTTATTGTAAATAACGCGCGTTCGCGTACACGCGGCGGGCCATTTTATCTTTCAGCTTTAAAGCACGGAATTATTATGTGCATTCGATCGCCAGTAGATAGAGCCTAACTCTAGTATTTATCGGGGCGCGGGCGTGTACGCGGACCTTTAGATAGGATAATTGAGAGATGAGGATGCCGCGCGCACAAGTCGCCAGCCGGGTGGAGTCGGCGGACGACGCCTGTGAGATAACTGATAACGTTGCCAAACCGGAGCCGAATGCGACTGGACCGCCTCCAGATAACGTAGTGCACATGTCACGTCCGGACCACATAGCCGAGGTAGAGCGGAGACGCGAAAGTTCACATACTGCTGAGAAACGATTACCCAAAAAGTGATTATAGGATACAGGGTATGCTTTGCAATTATTTAAATGTATCTAAATGTCCCCGGACAGACCTCGCGGGTCCACTGTCTGTCGCGACTTTTTATACTATCGTAGCGTTACCGATCTCATGTTCATACCATTTACTTGTACTGCGAGTCCAGTACGTCTATTCCGACAGATTTCGCATTTCCGAGTATCCCCTCTCGTCATTCGTAGCGAGCGTTCGTCGCCGCGGCTCGATCGTTTTAACTAAATTAGATAGCGTCGTAAATAGGGAGATTTTATTGGAAGGGCCGCGGCGGACACCTCGGTACCCGTTTAGTATTACGAGAACGAATTTCTTAAACTATTTGAATGGGAAATTGTTGAATGTAGGCCGCGCGCGCAGGAGTCTGGCATGTCACTGGTTTTTCGGGTCGTCTGTTGGCAGGCGAAGGGTCGTCGGCGGTCGTCGCACGGTATACGTCGTGTCGGATGGTGCGAGGTGCCTCACTCCGCGCCAAGCCCGCCGTTCGACGCTAGTTAGTACGTAAGACGGTTGCCAATATTTATTAAATCAAAAAAACAAACTTAGAATTTGAAACTAATCATATATCTATTTATATAATAAAGATATTGAGAGATGAGCGCATAGTGCTTGATGAATCGTAGGTCCTAGGTGAACTATCTAGTCATATCTTTTTCCGTTATTTATTTTTTCTATCGCTTAGCATAGTTTAGCTTCAAGCACACTTTGTATACTTTACTCTTACCGTACTTAATGATTTGTACTTAAAAACATTGGTTGATTTCATTTCAAGTTATAATTCTTGTAAGTATGTAATAGATAAATGCCTACTGGTTACCTCTTAGTAAAAATATTTTTAAAAATGCCGATTTCTTATGCTATTGAATTGTTTAAAGAGTTTCGATAAGTTATCCAGAATGCTGTTACCGAACTAAGCAGTTCTCGTAAGATAATTATCGGCGTAGGATGGTAGGTCGGCGTACGGGTTAGGTGTTACTTAGAGGAAGTTATTGAGAAGATGTAATAGGGGGAGTAAAGACATAGTAAAGGTAATGCTAAAGTTCGATTATGTGACTGGCGGTATATTGAACTAGGGTCTAACTTTGACAGATCACTGCATAGCCCATTATATACGGGGTGTTTTTAATGTGTCATGGGACATATAGAGTATGACTTTCTTACTTCATTATCTAAGGTATTTGCTCTCCATGAGACGACACGATTGGTCGAGTGGCAAGTGTGTTGGACTGCCACACCGGAGTTGCGGGTACGACTCCCGCTTCAGGACAAGCACTTATGTGATGAATATCGGAGTTTGTCCTGAGTCTAGGTGTTTTCTATGAATTATAAGTATGTATGTATTTACAAAAAAAAAAGTATTTAAGTATTCTATTAGTTATCTGGTTCTCATAGTACAATCTCTGCTTAGTTTGGGGCTAGATGGCGTTGTGTAAAATGTCTAAAATATTTATATTTATGTCCCATGGCCGTGGGACACCCTGTATACAATAGCACATAGCCGTGGAATGCGTGGAACGTTCCTGATAGAATAATGACGACTCTGTAGGTATATTTTCTTGAGCTATCTGCTCTCATATATGCCTCGAAAGCCCCCTAATGTATTTAAGTAAACGAGCAAACGGTAAAATGTTTCTCGGCCGAGACAGCAAAGTAAGCAAGTAGCTTACATCACTCGCTCAGCCGAGCACTGGGCGCTATGTTTATACGCTCGATACGTGTGATCAAGGCTTTAGCTCAGTATACCGTCGGATTAGTGAAAAGGCCGTCCGATTAACTTTATAACAGTGCGATAATTCAGTTCAAAGTTGAGCGCTTGCGATAGTTTCGATTGATTCCTACCCCACAGATTATAAATAAATATAACATTATAGTACCAGACGTCGAGTTAATTTAAATTGTTACGACGAGCTCTTGAAAACATAGGAATAACTACTTATAAGTGTTGCTAATTGGTGTTATTTATAAAAAAATGTTTTAACAAAAATTATAAAAATAGGTGTTCTTTCAGAATTTTCAAAGTCAAAAGGTGGCCTTCTTATGTTGGCAACCGCGAAAGACGACCCGTTGCTTAGTATGATACATTAAGCGGTGATGACACAGGGCAAGTTTACAAGCTACAAGTCGGCGAATTTAAAAGCTAGCGAGTGAGAGAGATAGCTTTCGAGAAGGATTGTCAACAAGCAGATTGTAAAAAAGCCGACATTCGATCGTCGACATTGCAAGGCCATCTTTAGACTCCCCCACCTTGCTACTGAAAACGAGTAAATATGAAAGCCCGTTTACACGTCCATCGCTCAAGTCAAGAGCTCGAAGTAAACTAATTCCACGAAAACACAATTTGTACATATGACGTCATATCCTTAGTCTAGAGCTTACTAGCCTTTTGTCCCGGGTTCGCCCGGGCGGTTATCAGGGTGTTGCTGTTAATGCTAAGAGGAATCATAATCATAACACGTTTTTAGAAACGCCAGATGGCGTCAAGCTTGCACCAATACCGCTCGAGACGTGGGTTTCATACATTTTATGATATTCAACCTTGCGACGATGGTTACAAGGCTCTGAATTGCATTTCTTCACTGAGCGTACTAACCCTTTTTGGCAGTTAACGAATATGAACCATTATGAAACAACAAAAGGTTGAAAATCGTTTGTGAATTGCGCCCCAACGTTTCAAGAGAGTGGATTGGACGATCAGACTCAGTGCGGGTGGGATTGAAACATAGATAAGTTAATGTAGACGATTTCCGCTTGTTCCTTAGATACAGTCTTGAAATCAAGACCAATAGGGTAATTGCAAAATTTTATTTATATTTAATCATGAGTATAATTAAGCATTTCTGTAAATATCAAATATTAATATATAGTGCTAATATATGGATAAACCATTAAGATTCTAAACCTCTAAAGACTTCCTTCTTCACTCGTTTTTTTAACAGCATCCTATGGTTAGTTCATTCATCACTTAAGGGATAGTAAGTATATTAACTTTTACAATGTAGCGAACTTTGTAGTGTTTCAGCTACTTTTCTACCGAGAGTATTTACGATATATTTAAGGCCACATAAAGTCATTTTCCTTTTAATCAACCGACTTCATAATAAAAGAGCAGGTTCTCAATTCGGTGAAAAAAAATTTTTTTTAACTTCGTGACTGTAATTTTATATTTTTTTTTTTACCCATAGAAATTTTATGAAAATCTGTTTAGTAGTCTGAAAAAAATATGTCTTCAAACGAAACAAAATTGCATATTTTTCTTTACTGTGATTTTCAATGGTGTTTACGGTCACTAAACAGTCCAATTGAAGTCGGTTGTTGTTGTTGTATGTTTTTGTAAAACTTTGATTATTTTATCTCTAATTTTCTTCAGATAAAAGCGTGATAAAATCACACGCACTGTTCTGGATAACTTATGTTTAGAAGTAAATACTAAACATTCATGCACGCTGCGAAATTTTGAACATGCAAGTAGACGTATTTAGGCAAAACATGATCAAAATTTCGCAGAATCTGTTTATAAGACGCCTGACGTCCAAATCACAGGGAATGAGGCAGAGTGATCATTAACATGAACAAATAAAGACCAATATTCAACTAAATATAAACCATGTTTCAATGATACAAAGTCGAATATTGTTTGTTCACGATATCGCTTCGTTTCAATGAGGTGACACACACGGTCACTCTCATTTTATCGATGTTCGGAAATCGATTATCATCCGCTTCTAATATCAATGAAATCCGCCAACCCTAGGTGTCTGTGATATACGCTTTTATTAATCGTCCATTAAATTTATATAATATGCCATTGTAAACCTTACGTTGTAATCCTTAAATTGTAACCTGACGTAGTAAATCTCACGGTGTAAGTAAGCCTTACGTTGTAACCATTACATTGTAATCTTTACATTGTAAGCCTTGCGTTGTAATATTTACATTGTAAGCCTTACGTTGTAATCTTTACATTGCAAGCCTTACGTTGTAACCATTACGTTGTAATATTTACATTGAAAGCCTTACATTGAAACCATTACGTTGTAATCTGTACATTGTAAAGCCTTACGTTGTTACCATTACGTTGTAATCTTTACATTGTAAGCCTTACGTTGTAACCATTACATTATAAACCTCACATTTAAATTTAAAGATCACAATATTTTAAGATTCAGTTACGTTTTTTTTTCTGCTGTCTTTTGAGCTGTCTCCAATTAGTTTATAGATTACTAAAACTCATATAAAGATTTCTGAAATCCGTCGTTTGCGGTACATAGTTATACCAAAATGTCCATTGCGGGCTCAGTGTACATTATCGATACCACTCAGCCCCATATATGTTTAAGAAGAAATAAATTAGTTTTTGTAAGCCATTAGTATCGGTTCGTCACACAGACGTCGATACGCCGCCAGTAGGCACTCTAGCCATCGACACTTCCGACACGCATCTTCATAGATATATAATAAATGTACTAGGTTATTGACTGAAGTAGTTAAAATGTTATAAAGTTGCATAAATAAGAGTTTATCTGTTGATCTGGGTGTTTTTCCTCATGCTTGTCAGTCTGTGGCGGTGATTATGGTCATGAACAAATTATTAGATTGGAGAGTGTCTATGGCTGGGAGATTATTTCCTGTTTGCACCATACTGTCAAAGTTCCTACTACTTTACTTTACTTTAGTCGCTTGATAGGTCTTAACAGTTTGAATCTTTAGTTGAAGCATGAATTTTATCGTTGACGTTATCATATCTGCCATAGAGAAGTTTGTAAGACGATTAGAAAGATAATTATACCAACTGATAATTTGTCTATGACAATACGATATGTTAACGTCAACGCAAAAGTTCATGCTTGAATCCTTAAAGCGTCAATGACACACGGCTAGTTTACTGGCTACAAGCGGGTCAGTTTGAAAGCTAGGGAATGAGCGAGTTAGCTTTCGGGAAGGATTGTAAACAAGCATATTATAAAAAGCCGATGACACTGGGCGAGTTTACAATCTACAAGCGAACTCGCTGGCTTGTATCTTGTATCGACGCTTAAGATATTCTTAGCGAGTAAAGTGATTGCTTAGAAACTTTGACAGTTTAGTGCAAGTGGGCATAATTATGATGTATCATTTGCGTTGGTATATTATAAGTTAGATATCCTTCGGCATAGTGGTGAGTTGACAGAACGTGTATTAGCTAGCATTAATTGAATGTTGTTATACCGAACCCAAAGTTGAAGAACAAAGATTATTTATTTATCATCAATTTTTGATTCGCTAGGCTAATTGTTCTTTAGTTATAATATTTATTAATTATTAGATTTTAGAGTATAATACGTCAGTTCTTAGACAATGCGAACTCTGTTGACAATTATTATGAAATTAATACAATAGTCAACGCCTATTTTGCATTACTTCATTTAGTTAATTTTTGAACATATTATCGAGTTATGTATATTGCTGGTGTATTTCAAACTAAATAACTATTCAATTATTTATTATTATTATACACTTATTACGTTAAGTATGCTAGAATTATGAGGAATGATAATAAATAATTTTAATTATATTAGTTAATGTGTTTTATTTCAACAAATCCTATACAAACGCTGCTCAACGCGAAACCTCAATTCATTGATGTCATATCAAATAGTTTTTTTCCCGAAATAATCTGTAATTTTCCTACAGATTTTCTTTTTCAATTCTGTCGTGGAATCCGACTGTTTGCAATCCGTAGTATCCATCGACGCGTTTGGACTGTGATTGGACAACTCAGTATTGGGTTGGAACGGCGATGTATTAGATACAAGATTCAACCTACCGCTTTGTTCGTCTAATTTCTGCATTTCTTCGACAAGCTTGGACCTCTTTGGTGGTGTATCCTTTTTGCTAGACAATGTGGGACTCTGTAGCTTATGCACTGTGACTTCTGTTAATCGGTCGTCAAACTCGCCTTGCGAGAATAGGTCTGGCGATTCTTGAGTTTCATTGAGCGCTGCGTCGATGGTGGCGGTCGACACTTCAAACTGCAATGTTTCTGAAGATGCACTCTGAAAAAGAATTTTTAAAGTTTTACAAAATCATACTACAACCAACTTCAATAAAATTGGACTGTTTAGTGACCGTTTACACCATTAAAAATAGGTATAGAAACTTGTATAGTTTCATTGTGTAAAATCTTGTGCGATTATTAAAAAATAGTTAAGACTATGAAGAGTACAAATAGGTAGGTAATAGTAGATTATGCACTAAGGGGATAAAGCAGTGTCTTATGTCGCGGGTGGCATATTGAACTCTGAGCTAACGAGGGACTCAGTTAACTCCTGAGCGAAGCGAGGGAGTTATGTAGAGTCCTGAGTGACGCGAGGGGTTCAAGCTACCCAAGACGAAGACAGGCTTTATCCCAGAGGATCATACTCTACTTTTCACACCTTCTGCGAGGCAATAAAAAGCCAGGGCTCCGAACTCAGCAGCCAACACCGTCTTTTGTTTCACAGTCTTTGAAGTCGCACCTTTTTTATTTTTTTTATGAGTGGCCAGTTCGATTTTAGAACAAACTTTTTTACAATGCCATATGCGTTGCGTATGCGTTCGTTTGCTTAGAGTTTTCTACGAGTTTCCACACGAATTTGCCGTTCCAAATTCAAATCACATTACTACCCTTGGGAGTTTCATACAACATTACCT
The DNA here is from genome assembly GCA_932526365.1 of Lobophora halterata. NCBI lineage: Eukaryota > Metazoa > Arthropoda > Insecta > Lepidoptera > Geometridae > Lobophora > Lobophora halterata. The sequence continues at coordinate 1,744,129 of OW052007.1, forward strand.
CCCTAGGTAGGTAATGCTTTGCTTTACCTTGATGATAGCATGATATGTAATTGGATATTGTCGAGCAGGTGGTGTGAAAAAATAAATAAGCCACTTTGCATAAGTCTTCTTTGTAAGTACCATTTTGTTGTGCTCCTACAGGGTGTACGTTTGATACTCATTGTTTAAAACAACAGTCATAAATGTTAATGAGTATCAAACGTACGTTGTACATCATAATACATTTTTCATAATGATGTACAGGTTTAATGAAAATAAACATTTGAATTTGAAAAAATCAAAGTCCGGTGTAGCACTGTTCTGGTCGAGAGCAGGCGTGATCTCTTACCTTCAGGAGAGCGCCTAGTTCATTTCGTCCTATGTTTACATAAAAAAAAAAGTACGGCCCAGATTCTCAACCAGAAATAGTGAAACTCACAGTTTCCATTTTCTCCACCGGGTCTTGTTTGACGTCCGCTGCATCAGATTGATTGATGTCCGCTGCATCATCTTGAATGACGTCCGCTGCATTATCTTGTTTAACCCCCACTGCATTATCATGTTTGACAACTGCTGCATTAATTTTCTTTTCTTCGTCTCTAAGTTTTTGATGAATGTACGCGTGTAGTTCTCCGCGTAAGTCCGTTTGCGAGAACATTAGGATGAATTTGTACAGCTGCCCTGAAATAAGTGTTAAAAATATTAAGTAGGTAGATTGTGGGGCATATGAATCTGTAATATACTTAAATCTCAAAGTTATCGGGTACAGGTATAGCTTTTTAATCTTGTTTGTTCCTGTAAAGATAAATTGTTTATTTTCAAAGGGACAGAACATGGAGGCAAACGAGAATCATTAAATAGTTTTACCATTATAAGTCGCGGGATAAGTGTGAGTTCGAACCCAGTCGTCCACCAATGGATTTTTCTGTTCAAAAAAATCTGTGTGCAACATTACACGTGCTTAACGGTGAAGGAAAACATCGTGAGGAAATCGGCATGTCATAGAACCTAAAAAAGTTCGAAAACATGTATCAACCGTCAATGAGTACTCTACTTGCTTACAACTTACCAACAGTAACGTTATATCTGGCCAACAGATTATAAATCCCAATAACGTCATCTCTGATCTCGACATCCTTGAAGGTAAAGTACGCCATTGGTCGGCGAGACTGCGCACACGCCATCATCTGTACCAGCGACTTGAGTTGCGGGGAGCCGCCGAACGCGCCACAACCCCAGTTGCCCGTGGCGACCCCGGGGTAGTGGACACATGGGGAGTCGGCATCCGTGCCCAATGAGAACCCGATCCAAGCCTGCAATTGTACGTTCAGTTCTAGTGCATAGTGACTTGAGTCGTGGGGAGCCACCAAACGCGCCACAACCCCAGTTGCCCGTGGCGACCCCGGGGTAGTGGACACATGGGGAGTCGGCATCCGTGCCCAATGAGAACCTGATCCAAGCCTGCAATTGTACGTTCAGTTCTAGTGCATAGTGACTTGAGTCGTGGGGAGCCACCAAACGCGCCACAACCCCAGTTGCCCGTGGCGACCCCGGGGTAGTGGACACATGGGGAGTCGGCATCCGTGCCCAATGAGAACCTGATCCAAGCCTGCAATTGTACGTTCAGTTCTAGTGCATAGTGACTTGAGTCGTGGGGAGCCACCAAACGCGCCACAACCCCAGTTGCCCGTGGCGACCCCGGGGTAGTGGACACACGGGGAGTCGGCATCCGTGCCCAATGAGAACCAATGTATGTTCAATTCATAGACTTTTTTCATTTCATTCAACAAGACGGAGTGCTATCTAACATACAATGAAGCACTCTAAATAAAGAGGTTATTGAGTTGGGCCGATGAGTTTGGAGCTAAGATTTACGGAACTTCGGCATTCAGATCTACAGAAAAATAAATAAGTGAAATGCCTTTGTAGGGAGTGAGAGAGATCCGTTGTCTGGATGTTCTAACACTTTCCTATCTTGAGATTTTCACTTAAACAACTTCTTCGATTTGTATGAACCAAATGGTGGTTTATTCAGAAAAATGCGCTATTAAAATTGTACATTTTAGGCCGGCGTTAGTATGTTATGTGATTGAGTAAAACGTATATCTATTTCGCTCTTGCTGAGTCTATCCTGTTCTTGCTCTGTCATTGGTCGAGGCTGTCCCAGAATATTCGAGAGTTGATACGAAGGTATAAATATTTGTTCGTCCCGGAGTTGCACGTCAGTTAGAAAGAGACGCCGGAGAGAGATGATGCATGATATGGTAGTGGCGGGATGCTGCTACACCTTATTCTATTAAAAAGTTATTTGATTACTTTTTATGTTTTATTCTCTGTATGAATTCACAATTACAGAGTAAACTATTCATCGATATTAAATCGTATAAAACGATGTAGTGTAGTGACTTGAGTTGCGGAGAGCCTCCGAAAACAACCCAACTTACCCGTGGCGACCCCGGTTGTGGACAAAGGGTTAAGTTACCTTGTTCAGTTCCCTCGCAATGGCTTCTCTCTTAAACTCCTGACGTTCGCTGGAGTAGGGTAAGGCGTCTATAGCTAGCACAGATACGCGTCTTCGTTGCGAGGAGTCGAAGGGAGTCTGGTCGACGAAGTCCCCCGTCCAATGGAATGAGTGTCCATAGCCTGAATAGGTGCTGTATCGCTCGCAACCTGTAAACAAGGTCTATTAAATATAGCTGAATTCCAGCAGAAGTATGTTAGCGTCTATTCACACCAAGAAATTATTTTGCAGGGATCAGACAAACCACGAGGTTACTTGCAGCGTCGGGCGTTCTTTTTGAACTTTTCAAGCAATACTGGTCTTTTAAGCATATTGATAAAGTTTAGAGTTATTTCACACTGAGTGCTCGCCGCATCGCTGCCGGCCGCTACACCTTAATGTGGATTGATCTGTAGTTAAGTTTTTATATTGACGAAGAAACAAATGACAAAATCGCGATATTTGCCTCAGATATTTTTTCACTCATTTCATTGCTACCCGAAGCTCAAGTGCACGAAATCATCTTCGAGGCGCACTTAAAATCTTTTCACAACACTGGGTCGAAAGAACTAGTGTCAAGATAAGACGATTGCTACCTGTTATTGCAACCCGACATCCCATCCTCGTCGCCAGATGTTAAGTCGGATAGCACGACCGTATAGCTCCGTAGTCGGGTTAATACTGAGACGTCCAGGATACCCACACTTTTAAAATACAGTTCAAAAAGTTTGTAGGTTACCTATCATGAGCAAAGCCTCGTGGTGTCTGAGCGCCTCTGTAAACAACATGGACACCATGAGCTCGGGGCAGATGACGAAGCGGATCTCCTCCTGCACGCAGCCGTGACCGAGCACGCCACCGCCAAGATATCTGATAAACAAACAATGCAAACAAATATAATACAACGATATAGCTAACAGGCACGCAAAATGCATATCGATTTGGCGCAGCCGGTTGGATTTTCCATACACTCACTTGTTGGCAAAGTCGACTTATATCAGTCCATCGGCAACAAATAAAATATAACGATGAAGCTTCCAGGGTTAGCAAGCTGAAACGGCTCATCGATATGGCGCAGCCGGTTGGATTGTTCATACACTCACTCGTTGGTAAAATCGACTTGTATAGTTTTGTCGGGGTCCACGTGTAGCAGTAACGTAGCGAGCGGAGTAGTACACGCTTACCAGACGGAAAATTTACAATGCTCATCGATTTGGCGCAGCCGGTTGGATTGTTCATACACTCACTTGTTGGCAAAGTCAATTTGTATCAGTCCATCGGCGTCTTCTATAGTGTTGTCTGGGTCCACGTGTAGTGGTAACGTAGCCAGCGGCGTAGTGGACGCGTGCCAGACGGGACATTTCCGCGGAACAACGGAGCGGCGCGTGAACGTAGTGACGCCGACCGGTACTGTACTACACACAGAGCAGAGTTGTAGACAGAATAAACAAAACCATAGTTGACGACCTTCTGTTCGGTAGGAAGTTAGGAACTTTTAATTATTCTATGCCTCGACAGGGAGATATCTCTATTATCGACTAGGTGCGATATTTATTGGTCTATTGATCTGTTAGACCTAAAGTGCATTGGTGAATGTCATGCCTATTTATGGGTATTCAATATTAATTTAATTTAATCAAATTATGTAAAAACATGATATTACCTTTTGTACAGACTCTTCTAAAATAATGACAGATGCATTTCAATTTCTCCATAACATCATCTGATGGGCCAGTTTCATACAATCTGCAAAAAATAAGTAAAACTATGAATTTAATTTTATTAGTAAACTAATAGCCTGTTTGGTTAATTTTTCCACAATTCCATTACCTGTTGAAATTGATAAATGGATATTGCGAATATTCCGAGTTCTTCTTAGCAGTATTTCGTCTGGGAAATGTGCAGAAGAACGCATTCGCCAACAAACTAGAGATCTGCTGCTGTGATAGAGATACCGACTGATTCTTGTGTTGCCTGTAAAAAAGATTTTATAAAAAAAGTATTAAAATAAAAAAAATAACAGTTTTCTACACTACCAAAGCTCTTTTAATGCCTTAAACACTAAAATGTTATTTTAAAGAAACTCAAAAATATTAAGTAGAATATAAATTATGTTGAAAACTGTAGCCCCTACTTAGGTTAAAATGGCTTTTCTATAACTTACGTTAGCAACGGTATTGGTGACTGGACTAGCTTTGGTAGGGCAAGGGCCAACTTGGCAATTTCCGGTAATGTCACATCGAAGAAATATTGTGATTCTTCTTCTTCTAAATACTAGAACAAAAATAGGCATATAAAAAATGTTAAATACAATTACACTATACTGTTAACTATTATAAATTCAAAATTGTGAGACTATCCTGACAAGACAGATTGCTTTTTTTAACTAGACTAGCTATTATGTTATGAGCTAGGTGCTCATATCATCACATGAGGTTTAAAGATAACACTTATCCACAGAAAAGCATGACTCCTAGGTTTTAAGTTTACTAAGAAGCCTGTAGCAGTTCCTGAAATAAGAGTTTAGTTTTATTATTTAGTTATTGATTGCAGAAAAGGTATAAAATGTTATGTAAATTGTTTTTTTACATCATTGAAGAGTTTGTGCAGTGATCGAAACTTCCACATGCTTTTGAACTTGGTGTTGTAGCTCAGTATGGTTGCTGCTAACTCTTGGCTGTTTCTGATGGGCTTCCATAGCGCTGCCTCAATGAGCAACCAGCGTTTCTTGAGTTGAGTCTCATGATTGCTCTGAAACAGTGATAGAATGCAGAAAAATAATAAGACTGTAAGAAAAATTAGCTTATTTTAGGTAGGCATCTAAGATGTACGCCAATATTTTTCTTGATCTACTATGAATTTATTGACTGGTAGAAAACGCATTAAGTCCTCCATTTTGTACTATATATTTTGTGCTGTTTAAAATATTTTGTGCTTATCTTTCTTTGTGCTACTTAGTTTTTCTTTAATTTAAGAAATTGCCTTAGTATGTTACCCATTTCAAACTAAAATAAATATTTACTCAAGTTGATAGCAGTATAATATCTTATTTCATGTACCTTTAATAGGCTATGCACACAGCATATATGATTGCGACACTCTAGACTGGATTTAGACCTGTACTTATCTACTAGCCAAGAGTAGGCCTGAGTCCCTGCAGTGGAATAAGGGCTGATAATGCATATGGATATGAGCTACTTTTGATCTATACTACGGGAAAATAACTGAACCATTCAATTTAAGGCAGTAAAGCACTAAGTGAAAAAGTGTGGTTGATGTGACTCAATACTCACATCTTCCACAGGATATAGGCTGTGAGTGGAGCACGGCATTCGGACATGGTCACTGTCCCATTTATCTTGTCCTATCTGCGGCTTCGGAGGCCGATCCCCAAGGACTCCGCTACTAGGCACATGATACAGCACTGCATGGCTGTGTCCCGGGGACACCAAGGGCCATTCAGGCGCCCCCCAAGGCGACTGAGACCCGTACATTTCGGAAAGAGGCACTCCGCGCCAATTTTCGCTTTTTGGTTCTGAACTCATGTTGCAGTTTTTGCACAGACGAAGCGGTGTAAATCTTTTCATAAGTTTAATTGGTTTGGATTTGTTAAAAATTTATTGTTTTGCATATTTTATTTGGATTTTAACGTAATTAAAAATAATAATCACAACACAACTAGGCCAACTAGGAAGTACCTCACAACCAAAATCCATTCTATCTATATAATGTCATCATGTTTTTAGAGATCCTCCTGGGACGGCGCAATAGACCAACAAGAGTTTGTATACCCGCTGGCTACACACTGTTTAGATTTTGTTGAGACCAGTTTTCATGTTTACCATGTTATATTCAGTCTTGAAGTTTATTAGCTTATTAAACTTTTTCTTATAAATTTAGTTAGCAGTTAACTTCAATAGAATTTTTGAGTCCGTAGCATAGAAACATATATTATAAAATAGAAAAAAAAATATATTATCAAAATTGAATACTAATTTTACTGAACACTCAATCACAAATATTTTTTGTACTTGACTAATATTAAAACTTCAACCTTCATAATCACAAATCACCTAATAAACGTAATTGACATTTGCTAATGTTGACATTGACAACAACATTTGTTGAATAGTGGCATTTGTTTGATTGATCGATTGTTCTTTTTGTTCGCTCGACTCTGACTAATCTGTGATCGCGACTCCGCTACCCCGCTTGTTCCCGATGTACTTTGTTTCTATGATTATTTTGAATAAAAAGAGTTGTAAACTCATTAAAGTAACTGGATTATTCGACACATTCTGTAAAACATGGCCCAATCAACATTTTCCTTGCAATGGGAGGCGCATCGGAATAACATCTGTAACGGCCTAAGCGTTCTACAGCAGGTAACAACAACAAACGATACTTAGGTCTTTCGTACTCAATTACCAGCACAATTAGTTAGCCAGAAGCCGGCCGCGAACCAGCCGAACCAGATATTCCTTACAAGACAGCTTGAGACTAATTTCTAAATGCTGACGTCCCCTATGGGGTTTATTTTGTATAGACCCCATGATACTAACTTTCCCCTGCCAGCCCAGCTCCCCAAAAAAGCGGAGCAGGACCCTGGGTTGATGGATGGCGTGTTCCAGTTTCACAGTAGGGTTTTGACCCGAATCCAGGATTTGTCTTGTAGCTAGCTTGAAACAATTACTTTTGTATTGATTGATTCAGGCGTTACTTTGCGGAAATCCATAAATATCAACAAATTATATAAATATATTTAGTAATAAATCCGCTTAATTTCTAAACAAAGGTTTTAATTAACTTAACTTTAGTTCAACTAAACCAAAGAGTCAACGAACAGAAAACCAAAGTTTGAAGATACGACACGTGTTTCGCCTCTACACGAGGCATCATCAGGAGGTGTGGACTCGCCGAAGTTCGAAACGAGAGTGAATAAACAACGTTGCCCGGCCCATATTTATTATTGTATGCATTGCCACCGGATAGGTCTGAGAAATATTTAGGTAGTCTTACTTATATGGGAACAATTACTGAAAAGATTTCAAAAACATTGTTTAAAAATAAGGTGAGGGTGGCTTTTAAAACAAACAATACATTGCGTTCAATTTGTAACGGGAAAGATAAATTAGAGAATCATAAAAAATCTGGTGTCTATAAATTAACTTGTGATGATTGTAATGCTGTTTATGTAGGTCAAACGGGTCGTAGTTTTCAGACAAGATACAAAGAACATGTTTCAGCGTATACAAATAACTGTCCAGAAAAATCACATTTTGCAAAGCACTTAATAGACACTGGTCATTCTTTAAACGATAACAATACTTTTAAAATATTGCATACATGTGAAAAAAGTTTTAGGTTAAATATTTTGGAGTCTTTAGAAATTTTTAAAACACAATACAACAAATATTACGCTGTTGAATGATTTAAATACGAATATTCCAAGGTCTCCTTTGTTGAGGATTTTTGTGACGTCGGATCATACGACAGGCGACTCATCTTGACTCATCGCCATAACGGGTATAAATATGGGCCGGGCAACGTTGTTTATTCACCGGTTCCACAATTCGCTTACCGACCGCGCCGGCGTGGTCGGAATCTCTCTTACAGGCCCTCTACATCGTTAGGTTCGATTCCTAACGGTGCCTTGGGTCAATAGTCCAATCATCCCCCTGGCAACAGTCCAAGCCGAGGTTCGACCCACCGTTGGGTACCCTTGTGCTGCTTGCCCCAACCTAAATTTTAAGGCAGAGCGCCATCTGCGCTCGCCGAGAGTCCGGTGACGCAGTAACAGCCATCTGCGGCTAACTGCATTAAACGTCCATCCGAAAAAAAAAAAAAAAAAAAAAAATGTTTATTCACTCTCGTTTCGAACTTCGGCGAGTCCACACCTCCTGATGATGCCTCGTGTAGAGGCGAAACACGTGTCGTATCTTCAAACTTTGGTTTTCTGTTCGTTGACTCTTTGGTTTAGTTGAACTAAAGTTAAGTTAATTAAAACCTTTGTTTAGAAATTAAGCGGATTTATTACTAAATATATTTATATAATTTGTTGATACTTTTGTATTATTTCAGAATGGAGAGTTTGTAGACATGACGTTGGCAGCTGATGGACACTTCGTGAAGGTCCATCAGATGGTGATGGCCCTCGCCAGCCCTTACTTCAAGGAGCTCATCTCCACAGCTGAAGGCCGACATCCAGTCTTATTCCTGAATGTAAGAACTAATTAACTTCATGTAGTCAACTCCGTCAATCAAATTAACCCATAGTTTAGTAACTAAGCTTGCCAAATTCATAATAAAACCAGAGTATTAATACAAGACTTATAATATAGTGTCTAATAGAATTTTACCATCCTTAATTTCAGTTGATGTGCCATAACTATAGTGTTTATGTAAACTTGATACTTACAGAATTATTTATGTGGCTCAATGTAGTTCTATACTGTGCATTCATAATCTTGTTCAAGAACAAACTAGACACTTGGTTACGAACCAACAAGACTATGTTAAAAAAGTGCAACAAAATTATTAAAAATCTAACACTGTGTGACACATCATTGAAAGCTGCTCATCTATCAACAAATAAACAAATACACACATTATTGTATCAGCTTAATTGGGTAAAATCAATACATATAATAAAGCAAGAGACCCCGAATTCTTGTACATATGATTTTTTTTTCGGAAAGGTGTTCAGATGCGTAAAAATAACTTGACCTATTTTTTTTATTTTTATTGGAAGACATTGTTTGTTTGTTTGTGTGTGCGTCCATCACGTAAAAACCACTGAACGGATTTTATTGAAACTTTACAATATTATAGTTACTAAGCCTGAGATGGTTATAGGCTATATAATATTACACTATATCTCTTCAACGGGTAAATATAGAAGTTTAAAGTTTGTTTTATGAGTGTATCTTTTTCAAACTAAAGGGTTATGTTTCTCAAAACAAATAATTTGATACGGGTTTCACCGATTTTCAAAACTAAAGTTAAAAGATGTGAAAGTACGGATTAAAGGTGTTTTTAGACCAAAAGTTGAATGAAGCTGTCTCCTCAGATATACACAATATCTGATTGAAAGTCACATTTTTATAATCTCCGAAGATAGGTACCGCCATGTTTTTCAGTTATCTACTAAATTCAATATTTGAGTGGTTAAAAAGAGGGTTTGAAAATGTCCAATTTTGATTGACTTGCTTAGTACTGACACTTTGCTATTCTGTGACATTTCTTTCGCGGGTGGAACAAAAAACATCGACAACATCACCTAAAAACTGTTGAACAGATTTGACTGAAACAAGCCCGAAAGGGTTATAGGCTATATAATATTACGCTACATCTCCTCAACGGGTAGATATAGAAGTTTAAAGTTTGTATGGAAACAGTTTTTTTTATGAGTGTATCTATCTCAAACTTTGAAATTACGTTCTAAAAAACAAATAATTAGATACGGGTTTCATCGATTTTCAAAATTAAAGTTAAAATATGTAAAATTACGGATTGAAGGTGTTATTAGACCAAAAGTTGAATGAACCTGTCTCCTCAGGTAAACACCATATTAAATTGAAATTGCATTTTATAATCTCCGAAGATAGATACCGCCATGTTTTTCCGTTTTCTACTAAATTCTATATGTGAGTGGTTAAAAATAGGGGTTGAAAATGTGCAAATTTTTATTGACTGGCTTAGTACTGACACATTGTTATTCTGTGACATTTCTTCCGCGAGCGGAACAAACGACATCAGGGCCGGCTTAACCTATTGTGCAGGGTGTGCATTGCACACGGGCGCACGGTCCTAGGGGGCGCCGAGTGCCACTCGCCGCGTGCACCCTGGGGCGGCTATGGACACCCTGGAGATCGAGGACGGCCGCGGACGCCCTGGCGATCGTGGGTGCGGAGGCGGTTGCCGAGCGCCACTCGCCGCGGGTGCCCCGGGGTGGCCGCCGAGCGCCACTCATCGCGAATGCCCTGGGGCGGCCGCGGACGCCCTAGCTGATCGCCAGGCGTGTGTTGCTCTGCGATTTCCAGGTCTAAATCAAAGGCGTAAAAAATTTGCGGCTCGCTTCGCTCGCCGTGATCAGGTTTGTGTAGTTAGGTAATTTTGGGTCCAGATAACGCGATTTGTGAAGCGAATATTTGTGCCTTACTGTGCTCGCCGCGATCACATATACGCTGTTGTGAGTTTTAGTATCCTTGTAGAGTGATTTTCAGGACTTAAATTTATATTTGGGTGATTTTGGGTCCTGATAAATTTTGATATTTCCTAGATAATAGATAGATAACCAAATCACTGAAAAATTTGCAGCTCGCTTCGCTCGCCGCAATCACGTTATTGTATTTTAAGGTCCTGATAGAGTGATTTCCCCCCACCCCCTTACTAGAGGGTGCTAGGGTAATGATTGCACACGGGCGCAACATGGGCTAGAGTCGGCCCTGAACGACATCGACAATAAACAATTCTTCCACGGGTGACGAAGTCGCACGCGGGTACAGCTAGTGTTAAATAAAAATCTAAGTATGTAATTTCAGAAAATCTCATACACAACGCTGAGTGCAATACTGGAGTACATCTACACAGGGGAAGTGCTGGTCTCCATCGACAACCTGTCAGAGCTGGTGCAGACGGCTAAAGAGCTTCATGTCAGGGGACTTGAGGATATGGTGAGAAATCTGCCATTCTCTAGACTAGTTGAGTAATTGATTGATTCAGGTACTTGCGGAAAGCCAAATAATGGTTTTATTTTTAATACGTCTAGAGCCGGTGGTGTCACACTATGTGGTATAAAGTTCCTGCTTTGTGATAGAACAAATAAGTTACTAAGTTACAAGTTTTTTATAAAACTTACATTAGTTAATTAGAGCTTAATCAAAAATGTATTTACTCAAAAAGCAATAAATAATTATATTATTTATTATTATTATTAGAACTGATATAGGCGTATAAGTTTATAGTCGTACTGTCACATAAGATTTAAAATAAATTAGATTAAATATGGGCACTATGTGACAGTTCAACTTACAACGTATACGCTTATAGGCCTTCTGTTACATTGTACCAGTTTTAGGCTTCATTCATAGGATGATAGCGATCGACAGCGGCCCGCAGAGCACTTTTAGTGTGAAATAAATAATAGTGCACGAAAAGAGCATCTTCGAGGCGTTCTTGAAATCCTTTCACCACTTTGGTTCGAAAGAACAAGTGACACGATAAGAAGAAGAGTGTTAAATATTTTTGAATATCTACATTGCAAGTTTTTAAGTACACTTTTTTTTGCCATAAAGCCAGCCAAGTGCTAGTCGGATCATGCATAAAAAATTCTGCACCTTTCATCATCAGCCCACTTTAGTCCACTGCTGGACGTAGGCCTCTCCCATAACGCGCCACTGAGCCCGGTCTTCGGCTCTCCGCATCCACTTTTTACCGGCTGCCTTTCGTAGATCGTCGCTCCACCTGGCCGGAGCGCGCCCTACGCTACGTTTGCCGATACGCGGTCTCCACTCAAGAACCCACCTTTAAAAGTCCCAAAAGAAAACAATTTCTTGTGAATATCACTGAATAAGGCATTGCGCGAATGCCAATTGGGACGCCTATTTGACGTTAGTATGTTTGATCGCGGATTCGCGCTGCCGACGTTCGCGCGAACTTGCGATGGTCGCGTGATCGCGTTCTATTAGGACAACGCCTAAGTCATTGTAATGGTGCTATCAATGTGAATTATTTCAGATTTTACGGGTTGCAATGTTGGGGGAGGATGAGATGGTACTTTTTCTACGTTTTCTGACTTGTTTGCATGATCCTACAGTCTGCGTGCTTTAGTATGCCTGTCTTTGGTGAAAACAAATCCGTCCATGGCTTTTTTATAATTTATTTGAATGAGCTATTTTGTTGGGATTATAGTTTATTAAAACCTTAAACAACCTTTAAAATAATTTTCGTTCACTTTTGTCGATGGAAATTGAAATCTTTGGTGTCTATTTTCTTAAAAGTATGTAGCTGTGTACATTCTGCTTAATATAAAATTCTATGCTTAATTTTATTTGGTCCAATGTGCACTTGGCTGTACCTAGATGTTGAATGGTAGATAAATGTTGCAGTAGTTGAAATATTGTTCTAAAAGTATCTCAATATTTTGTGACTTTTTGATAACTCCACATACCTACATGCTTATTCAGATATACAGCTAGGTCTATGTTTTTTAGAGTTTTGCGAGGAGGCTGAGTTGTGAGCAATTTAAAAACATAACTCGCTCTGTGGCGCTAGAAAATTCAAGCAATCTTGTTGATGAATTTATCTGCGCTTCTCGATCCGATTCTACTCAAACAGTTGACAGGTGCAAAGCCACTGAAGGAATTCAGGCGAGGCTAGCAAGTCGACTCAATGTTTGAGCTTCGCAATATTATACATTTCATATGTTGCGTATGTCCTGAAAATCGACCTTTGTCTCCGTTCTCCGTATCGGCCCTCTAACCGACGAAAACACGCATTTATTGCCTTTAACAGATTCTGAAAGCTCTTTCCAAAAGCCGTGTTGACCGAGTGGGAGATGCCTCGACTTTCGATGCGAAGATCGTTGGTTCGAACCCGGTCGTATACCAATGAATTTTTCTATTCAAAAAATCTATGTGTACATTTAAAAACGTGCTTAACGGTGAAGGAAAACATCATGAGGAAACTGGCATGTAATAGATATAGAACCAGTTTTAGGCTTCATTCATATGATGGTAGCGACCGACAGCGGCCCGCAGAGCACTTTTAGAGTGAAATAAATAATAGTGCATGAAAGGAGCCTCTTCGAGGCGCACTTGAAATCCTTTCAACACACTGGTTCTAAAGAACTAGTGACACGATAAGAAGAAAAAGCTCTTTACAGAAACTGAAAGACCCGGCTACTTGCTCCTTTCTACGCTCCCAAGTCCAACCTGACACCGGACCTGAGGACGCTGATGAAAACGGCAGCAAAGACACGGACGATGAGATTTGCTACTTCGAGATCACCGGCGACGACGCAACCAGTCAGAAGTCAAACACTTACAGCTCACTAGTGCTGGATGACGAGTAAGTCAAATTATCATTAGTCTACCTAGACGGCAGGAAGACACGGACGATTAGATCTGGTAGATGACGTCCAAGATGACGAGTTAGTCTGTGTTTTGAACATTTTCGAGAATTTTTTTTTTCGATTTCTTCCCTCATATCCCTGCCATTGTAAAAAAAATAACTAAATCGACAAAAAAAATCCATATAATTATAGAACCTGCTTACAAAAAAAATTCAAAAGTGTATGCAGTGATTCTAATTTAAAGTAAGACCTCAATGTACCTGTATTACGCAAATAAAGTTTAATTCATTCAATTCAAAATGTTTACGAGAATCGGTTGAGAAATGCGACCTGTAGAGAACAGCCGGACATACGAAAGCATTTTTGCCCAAACTGAAACGCAGATGCTTCGCGCTCGCTCGGTCAACAAATTAAAGAAACTTATATACGAATCTTCTGTTTTCAGAACATTGGAAGGATCAAAATCAATCATTGTCAGTGAAATGGACGAAGATGTTACATACCAAGAAGACTCAGGTAAATCACAGATTATAATTTCACAACTTACTTGAGTAAGTGGTGATTGAACTAGTTTTCAGATTCTGTTGCAAAATATTGCATGTTATTACACTTTCTAACTAATATTATTACTTTCAGCTATGCCATCAGTGATGCAATACACAATTTCGAACCAAGGCTCCCTGCAAATGATTCTCAACCGATACGTGTACTACCTGAAACACTCGAACAGAAATACAACGCGACAATGGCGGTGCGTCGACTATCTCAACAAGATCAAGTGTCCCGCGCTAGTCGTCACCCGGAACAATGTAGTGCTACAGAGGTGAGTGGCAAACGACCCCTGTACTGTACTACTGGAACAGAAATAAAAGATTTAGATGTGGCTCTATACCCCGATTTATAATTCAAGATTTTTTTTGTAAACAAAGAAGTGTCATGATATGTCACTGTAACAGAGACAGGTCAGGGTTAAAAACGAGTTTATACCACGGATCACTATTACTAGTTATGGCGCGCGGTTTTGCTTGTGCGATAGTTTCTTATTTTACCTAAATAATTCTTAACCAAACTTATTCAGGTACTTCAGAACACTGAAAAGTAGGTAGAATAGGAAATAAAATTTGTGAATCTAAACTTCTTAGATATTAATCATAATAATGCCAAGGTGCATAGCAGATACCTAACAAATATTCATTCGATTCATACAATTGTACACCAGAAGCGAAAAAAGAACGCATTCGACTTCGTAAACGGACAAGAGACGAATAAAATTTACAAACACACGTTTAGGTCAAAATCCAAAAATTGTTTCGAACTTCTGTGATTTACTCCGATTATACCAATGTCTTAAAATATTTTTCGCTAATATTTTTTCGTCGTGTTATAACTTTCTGAAAAAAATTAAATAAAATATAATAATCAGTACAAAACCATTGTTATTTTCCATTCTATGGATATTGACTAGAAAATAAACCGTACCATAAGTATTTAGGAAAATTGAGTAAACGTAACTTTGAAAAGTATTTTTTTAGGGTGCTCACACCTTTGTTTACAAAAAAAATCTTGAATTCTGAATCGGAGTATAGTTTTTGTTGGTACAATGGATATTTTGGAATACACTTTGAACATAAAAATTTAAGTTTGAGCATTTTTTGCTGTCAATCAATATCTTCGAAAGGCTTGGTCCTGACTGACCGACAGACTGACAGCATAAAGGCTAAACCAGTGGATGTAGAGACTTAAAATTTGAAAGACGTGCTCGTCGAGAGCTGAAAGGCCGTACTTGTAAGGATTTTTCGGTAAATTAAAGCTATAGTTGTGGTTGTATCTAGTTTCCTATATTTTCAGATTTAGCCATTCAGGCCCAGTTTAAAAAATCCTTCTGTATATTCAAATTTATTTTTTCTGGTTTAGGATGTCCGCACACATACACGGGTTCCACGACAAACGAATACTGAAGAAAATTCACTCGGGCTCCGTTTACACAGCTATACAGGAAGCTGAGGACATAGGAAACCAGATTAAAAGCAATGCCAAACAAAGCGAGAAATCCAACACGCTGGAGGAATCCAACATTCTGGAAAAATCCAATATTCTGGAGCAATCCAAAATTCTTCTTAAATCCAACATTCTGGAGAAATCCAACATGCTGGACAAAACCAAAATTGAAGAAAATACGGACATCGTAGTGGACAGTACTATATCATAACTAGTCATTAATTGCTCGTACTTTGTAAATATATCGTATTTTAGTGTAATGAAATTACTAACTTTTTTTTTTTTTTTACTAACTGAATTAAATTTGAAATCAGTGATTTGTTTGCGAATTCGTATCTGGATCTGTTCGAACTAAAGCGAAAAATAATTCGAAATATATTGTTAAGCCAGATTTCAATTATTTTTCAATTGAATGTGCTCCTCTTGTTGTGTAACTCAATTTTATTTACAACAGTTTTAATTTACTCTTGCAGGTTTTACTTTCGAAATTCGTCCTTGGAGGATTTCGTTTAAATAGGTAAAGTTAAAATTGACATTTATTTAGTAGTAAGTACTTACATATATTACGAATATATTAGAGTTAATGTTTTACATCAATACTATTCATTTGCAAGAAACTTATTTACACAATTTATTAAAGTGTTGTTTTTAAATTTGATTACACGTCACAATATAACTACATATTTTTATCGTTTTACTTTATAAAAATAATCCGCTTTTAGGGGTCGAGTCTGACAAGGAGTATAGTTCTGCCAAGTCAAAATTTCGGTCCGTATGATACAGGCATTTTATTTTGGAGTGAAAGAAGAGGAGAGGTTTTGTCCTGCATCGGGACACTGAATGAAGGGGAATGGCTGAATAATAATAAAGTTGATAAAATGCTTATTTTTTTTTATAATATTCTCAAATTGTTGTCCTGAAAATCCTTCAAATTCAAATTCTTTGTATTGCTTTATTCTAGGATTTTTTTTCGAAGTTTATTCGGGCCACACACATCACACCAGTCTTATCTCATTTGATACAAAAAACGAATAGGTCGGAAATAAAGTCGACCCACTTATTTATATCAGTACGTAGTTATAATAATGAATATAAATATATTATTCAGTGCCCTACTTTTAATAACTTCTAGTAGACAAAAGGCGATTGAGTTCCGAAAAGAAGGTAAATTAGGTAGGTAGTTAGCTCTACAAAATTTATATTATTTGTCAAATTCATCGTAAGCTGTCTGCTCATTAAATTATCTTATTATCCGCTTACTTTAAAGTATTTTATGGTCAATTATTCTGATTAACAAAACACCGTACATTAATGAACCTGAATTTAATACAAAGTTGCTGATTGCTCTACAGCCAAATACAATGACGAATTGCAAGACAAAAATAAACATCTCATTCTAACGATTCGACGCGGTTATTCAATTGCTCAAATAATATAATGATGACCTACGCTTCAGTCGTACAAAAGACATCTCCGATAAAACACGCGCCATGAAGAGTTTGCTTTTACTTTCGCTCTTTACGAGCTGTGAATGTTTTAAAATTCTGTGTCTTCTGCCGTATCCCGGGAAAAGTCACCACATGGTGTTCGAACCACTGTTGGACGAGTTGGCGAGACGTGGGCATAATGTGACCACTGTGTCCTTCTTCCCTTCTCCGAACCCGCGCCCCAACCGAAGAGACATCAGCCTAGTGGGGCTCGCCGATCTTAACGTAGAAGTTGTCGACCTTTCCACCGTCGATTCCGACTTCCAGGGACTGGAATTCCTCACCCATTTACCTACGATCACGGCCCTCGCTAAATCTAGTCTAGATTTATGTGAAAAGCTGGTGAATGCGGAAGTTTTTAGAGAATTCGTGGAAGGGGAAGGAGATTATGATGTGATATTAGTGGAGCATTTCAACAGTGATTGCATGTTAGGGTTGGTTCACAACTACGGACTACCTTCAGTTGGACTATCCTCGTGCGCCTTTCTTCCGTGGACGCCGGCGAGATTGGGCGCCCCGGACAACCCTGCGTTTGTTCCTGGTATGACCTTACCTTTCACCGATGACATGACGTTCTTCGAAAGAGTGCAGAACACCTTGGTCCATGTGATTTTCCGGTGGTGGTTCGAAGTGGCGATATGGTCGGAGGAACAGAAGCTGTTAGAGAAGCGCCTGGGCAGGAAGCTGCCGCCGCTGAGCGAGGTCGGTGCGAATGCGAGCGTGTTCCTCGTGAACACTCATCACACGCTGAACGGAGCGAGGGTGATGCCGCCCTCGTTCGTGGAGGTTGGAGGGATACATCTGCATAACAGAACAGTACAACCTTTGCCTCAGGTGAGCTAGGTACACTTTTCATTCTGTGCTTTACCTGGCAGTTCCATATTTTATCAGTACCTTACGTAGTAGGCGCATCAAAACAATGCGTCAATCACTGAAATTTTCTACAACTTCCTAGTAGGAAATGTAAGCTAAAAATCGTTACTGTAGGCTACAGTTCAGCTGTTACAGATAACTTGAAACAGTCTTGGTGCCTGATCATTCCTTCATTCAAATTCAACTGATGACTCGCTGCTGCTTTGCTATTCGATTTTTTTATCACTTACTTCAGATCTTACTAGAATCAATACATATAATAAAGCAAGAGACCCCGAATTCTTGTACATATGTTTTTTTTTATGGAAAAGTGTTCAGACGAGTAAAAATAACTTGGCCTATTTTTTTTTTTATTGGAAGATTTTGTTTGTTGTTTGTGTGTGCGTCCATCACGTAAAAACTACTGAACGGATTTTATTGAAACTTAACAAAATTATAGTTACTGAGCCTGAGATGGTTATAGGCTATATAATATTACGCTATATCTCTTCAACGGGTAGATAAAGAAGTTTAAAGTTTGTATGGAAACAGTTTTTTTTATGAGTGTATCTTTTTCAAACTAAAGTATTATGTTTCTCAAAACAAATAATTAGATACAGGTATCACCGATTTTCAAAACTAAAGTTAAAAGATGTGAAAGTACGGATTGAAGGTGTTTTAAGACCAAAGTTGAATGAAGCTGTCTCTTCAGGTAAACACCATAATATGTAATTGAAATTGCATTTTTATAATCTCCGAAGATAAATATCGCCATTTTTTTCCGTTTTCTACTAAATTCAATATGTGAGTGGTTAAAAAGAGGGTTTCAAAATGTGCAAATTTTGATTGACTGGCTTAGTACTGACCACAGATCTCGGATACTTTCGGCTGTCGCCATGGTACTGACACATTATTCTTCTGTGACATTTCTTCCGCGGGCGGAACAAACGACATCAGGGCCGGCTTAACCTGTTGTGCAGGGTGTGCATTGCACACGGGCGCACGGTCCTAGGGGGCGCCGAGTGCCACTCGCCGCGTGCACCCTGGGGTGGCTATGGACACCCTGGAGATCGAGGGCGCCCGCGGGCGGCCGCGGACGCCCTGGCGATCGTGGGTGCGGAGGCGGTTGCCGAGCGCCACTCATCGCGAATGCCCTGGGGCGGCCGCGGACGCCCTAGCTGATCGCCAGGCGAGTTCTCTGCGATTTCCAGGTCTAAATCAAAGGCGTAAAAAATTTGCGGCTCGCTTCGCTCGCCGCGATCAGGTTTACTTAATTGGGTAATTTTGGGTCCAGATAACGCGATTTGTGAAGCGAATATTTTTGCCTCACTGTGCTCGCCGCGATCACATATACGCTGTTGTGAGTTTTAGTATCCTTGTAGAGTGATTTTGAGGACTTAAATTTATTTTTGGGTGATTTTGGGTCCTGATAAATTTTGATATTTCCTAGATAGATAACCAAAACACTGAAAAATTTGCAGCTCGCATCGCTCGCCGCGATCACATGTTGGTTATTGTATTTTAAGGTCCTGATAGAGTGCTTTCCCCCCCACCCCTTACTAGAGGGTGCTAGGGTAATGATTGCACACGGGCGCAACATGGGCTAGAGTCGGCCCTGTAACGACATCGACAATAAACAATTCTTCCACGGGTGACGAAGTCGCACGAGGGTACAGCTAGTAGAGAATAAAAATGTTAATAGAAAGCTTAACTAAACAAAACTAACGCCAAAGAATAAATCCTATCCTATCCTACTAATATTATAAACGCAAAAGTTTGTAAAGGATGGATGGATGGATGTTTGTTACTCATTCACGTAAAAACTACTGAATGGATTTTAATGAAACTTTACAATAATATAGCTTATAGTACATCAGAATCACACATAAGCTACGATTTATAAAGATACCTGCGCAGACGAAGTCGCGGGCACCAGCTAGTAAGTAATAAAGCTCTATTCCATACGAATATTTTCTACTCATTCTATCATGCTATTTTTCCCAGGACTTAAAACGGTGGGTGGAGGACGCAAAAGACGGGTTCATAGTGTTAAGTTTCGGCTCCCTGATCCGCGGGGCAACCCTGCCCCCGAGGCGACTGGCCGCCATCCTGGGGGTGTTGGCAGGGCTGTCCCAGCGCGTCGTGTGGAAGTGGGAGACTGAACACATCGACAACCTACCACACAATGTTCGCGTTATGAAGTGGCTGCCGCAGTATGATTTGCTGCGTAAGTGATATATATATATATATATTTTTCATTTTTTTTACCTTTTTGTATTACCTACTTATATTTTTTTTGTATTAGATTTATGATAAGTATGGCACAAATCACAATAGGTACCTTCTCGTATACCTAGTGCTTAAAAGTTCAAATACCTAGTATTTGTAGTTTGTAGTGCCCTTACAGGGTGTATGTTTGATACTATGTAGGTACATTTTGGCTGAGTGTGGGAGGTGCCTCGACTTTAGATTCGCAAGTCTTGGGTTCGAACCCGGTCACCAATGGATTTTTCTGTTCAAAAATCTGTGTGGATTAAAACACGTGCTTAACGGTGAAAAAAAACATCGCGAGGAAACCGGCATGTCATAGAACCTAAAAAAATGTAAAACATGTGTCAAGTCTCACGGAAGGAGCCTCTTCGAGGCGCACTTGAAATCCTTCCACTAGTTTCACCACACTGGTTCAAAATAACTATTGACACAATAAGAAGAAGAAGACTATCTATTTACATTTTAAGAACTTACCGTACACTACTGTACACCTGTACAGTACAACTTAACAGGCAAATAAAGATTGAGTATTGACACAATAGTTCATAGGTCGTTCAATTAAGTATCCGATAACTTGTAAATAATTCCAGATCATACAAACTGCGTGGGGTTCATAACGCATGCTGGGCTGCTGAGTCTAACGGAGGCGGTCTCCGCTGGGGTCCCAACGGTGGCCATAGCGGTGCTGGGCGATCAGTTCGGCAACGCGGCGCATGCGCAGCGCGCGGCCGGAGCCACCATGCTACTGCTTTCGCGACTTCACGAGCGCAGCTTCAGAGACGCTGTGAGACTGATGCTGACCAGAGAGTGAGTGTCTCATATAGCGGTGCTGGGTGATCAATTCGTCAACGCGGTGCATGGGCAGCGAGTTGTAACACTGTATAGGATTAGCACATTTTTCCTCTTTGGCGCAGTCGTCCCGCGACCGTGTCGCCTAGGCCGGCCGGACTTAGACTGGCAGTCGTATTCCTAAATCCGCGAAAAGAGGGGGTCGAATTTGGAAGGTGCATCTGAAATTGTTATGTGCTGTGTTCCGTGGTAATACGCAAAAAGGAGGTTTATGCTTTTGACCGGTATGTACAGACAGCGTCAGAGATAAGTATTTTATTTATTATTGCACAAGACACCCAGCTATAAATCCTTTCAAAAATTGTAACGCATAAAATTATTTTTAGGCTTACATACGGTTATACTAATATTATCTATTTTTAAAGACAAAACTTCTCCATACGACGCGGGGCGGTGATTTGAAGGGATTTGAAGCTGGGTGTTATAATGCAAGGGGGATACTTATCTATGACTCTGTCTGTACCTATGTATGTCACTGTGGGCCTAAATTAATATCTGTCTTCGTAACGGTTAAAAAAAAATAGTGATTGTCTGTTAGGTATCTGTGATTGCTATAAAAAATATCCAAAGACGTGTGCCTATTATTTGAAATATGTTCATTGTTCTTATTAGTTGGACTGCGGCTGGTAATGGGGATTTGAGACTTTTTTCCCGATATCCCCACTAGTGGGGATGGCCAGTGGGCATTTTAATATTTTACTTAAAAAGATTTATTATTTCAGGAAACGCGCGGAAGCTAAGCTCCTCAGTCAGAAATGGTGGGACCGTCCACTACCTCCAATGGACACCGCCGTCTTCTACATCGAACAGACGGCGCGGTTCGGAGGCCTGCAGATGTCGTCCCACGCGAGGCATCTGGGCGTGGTCCAACTGGCGCTGTTGGACGTTGTCGCCTTTATTGCGAGCGTGGTAGGAGCGATAATCGCATTGACTGTGTTTGTGTGCAGAAAGTGTAGAAGCGGGAACGAGAAGTTAAAGTCTTTTTAAGTTTTGCTGTTTGATAATATTAAGAAATATGAAGTATGAATGGACGGGTAACATTTTGAGGAACTTAACTATCAGAATCTATTACTTACCTAAGTACTAGATGACACCCGCAAATAAATTTTAATATTTAATTAGAAAAACACAGTAAGGGTTGACAGATTACTCCAAAACGCCTAAACGTTATTTATTTGCATTGTTAATTAATAAAATCCCTTTCTTGGAGATTTAATTAAAATCTAATATACTTAAAGTCTGTTCTTGTGTAAAAATATTTATTGTTACTGCTTCAACAGTAAAATATTGTAAAACATTGTACAAGAATATGTGTTGCTCTATCACACTTTGTCTCTGAGCAAAATATCAATAAAATATTTATAAGTACTCAACTTACATACATTATTCAATTATTGATTATATCTATTCTAATATAATTATTTATGACAGCATCTGGAAGGCACAATGGAATGTTTAGATTGTCATTCATAAAATTTATATTCAAAACAAAATAGATTAAGATATATTATTTCAAGGTAAACGCGATATAAATGCTAAATTATACTTATCATTATTATCATGTCTTGATCAGGTAAAATATTAAAAATTACACATAAGTACGAGAACTGCACTAAAACCTCTTCTGAACGAGAGCGGTAATAATGCTGCTAAACCTCCATTTACTGAGCCAATTGAGCTAGCTTATGTTTCACAAACGTCGGCAACACAAACGCCGCTTTATGCACGTCACTATTATAATATCTGAGATTCATGTCCTTTTCGTCCTGTACACTGAACGAGAGAAGTGGGCTGTCAAACTTCTTATTCTCCTCCAAAGAGCCTATCACAAAACCGATTTGTCCGGAGGGATAGGTCGGCACAGAAGTGTATCCGTACGCAGCGGACGGGAACTGATTCCTGCAGAAGGTAAGCGTGTTGCAGACGAGCTCTAGATCGTTCCAGATGGTCCCGGCTTGGGAGCAGACGATACCGCCCGGTCGGAGGGCACTCTTCATCAAAGCGAAGTAATTCTCTTGGAACAGACTCACGGCGGGTCCCACGGGGTCGCTGCTGTCTGTTATGATGACGTCAAACTCCTTACTATGGTTCTTCATGAATTCGAAGCCGTCTCCGACGTGGAGGGTTAGTTTTGGACTGTCGAAACCAACCGCCATGAATGGGAGGTACTTTTTGGATACTTCGATGACTTTTGCGTCGATTTCTACCTGGAAGTTATAGTGATTATTGAGTAACAGAATTGTTTAGGCGACAATAATAAAACTAGTATAGGCTCAATGAAATCTGTACCTTTTTCCTTTATAATAAGGTTTAAGTATAGCCCCTTCAGGCTTTATTTGGTCTTTTGATTCGTCTCGGTCAAGGGAAATCATAAGCTAATATTTTTGTAAATGCGGCGGCTGCAATTCATATATATTTTCCATACTCCTTAAGTGTATTGAATCTAAATGGATTATATACATCAGGTATTTGATTAGTCTTGATCATAGGGAAGTCGTCAAAAAATAATTTTCAGCAAGCAAGTTTTTCACAGATATATCTGTGAATATTTCTGATTATTTTTATTACTTGTAGAGGTACATAGTACATACATGAAACTTAGATAAGGAAGTAGGTAGGATTGGAACCTAAGCTTATTTACGCCCATTCCCTCTTGACTTCTTGATAGAGCTTTATGATACAAAGTAGGGAAGGTCTGTATTTATCTCCCTGTATAACAACCTTTGACCCGCGCATCTCATGATAAGAAATTACCAAAACCAGAATACAGCAGAAATACCGGTTTATATGTCAATAAATAGAGTCTAGTCTTGAGTAACTGTTTGCTTTCACAATATAATTTATTTTATGTGGTATTCATTCAAAGATAAGGTTACTACACAAACATTGATAAAAAATAACGTTAGTTTATAGGAGGAGAATATTATTATAAGGTTCTCGCTAAATAGGTACATATAAAAATAAACTCTTGATTTCCGTGGCAAACTATGTCAATGCAATAGCATAATATTTGTTTTGGCGTGATGGACCAAGAAAAATCCATTAATCCCGACACACTTTTGGTTTTAAAATAATAGTAAAATTAGTACAACGTTTGTGAGGAAGTGAGGATGGATGATTTAGGAGTCAGACATCCACACCAAAACCACCAAAACGAATTGCTAAAATTCGATGTGGGTATAGTTTGAGCTCATAAAATATTTACGCCACTTTTTAACTAGAATTCACGCAGGCAGTAAAAGTTTGAAACAGTTTAAATATAAGTACCTACATTAATTTGGGGCCAGATGGCGTTGCGTAAAATGTCCAACCAAACATCATTTAGGTAGGTACTTATTTTATTTATCTATAGTTGTGTTCATTACCTGTACAATCTGCTTGACAGTGGGGTGCTTAGCGACTTCCCTGGCGACTCCGCCATCGCCGCCACCCACTATGAGCACCCTCTCAGGGTGCGGGTGACTGCACAGCGGCAGGAATGATATCATTTCCTGAAACACAAGATAGGCTAGAGGCGTATAGACAAAGCACTGTACTTAGCCCATAGTAGGATGTCTGCGCAGTTCTTTGTAACCGGGCCTCTACCTCCAAAATTATGTAGACTAATTTTAATTGTATTTATTGGGGACTACAAACAGCTGCAATATACATTTTACTTAACAATTATAACATCTTAGATTTACAATATTACAGCCCACTGCGTTATCCACAGAGTTATAAAAAATAATTTACCTAAGAAGACCACTAGAGACTAGATAGATAGCACTTTATCGCATATTATTATTCATTCATAAGACCCATCAGTAACTAACCATATTTTCGACAAATAACTCATTCAATCATCTCATTGCACATCACAAAACAAGAAAAATATACTATTACAATTTAATTAGTAATATTTAATTTTTCAGCCATTATTGTCCCACCGTAGGGCAAAGGCCTCCCTCCTCTTCTTCCACTCCTTTTGGCTTAGGGTGTCTATGGTCCAGGTTAGTAGGTGAGTGTCTAGTTCATCCCAGCTTCTTCTTTTATCAAAATTCTTACCAAATAAAATTGCTATAAACTTACTTGATATGAAAATTCATCTTTCTCCGTGCACTGTATAATGCCATCCAACACCAGCACTTTCCCAAGACTGGTGGTGTCGAACACTTTGATATCCTGGTATGGAGACTTTTCGGAGTGGAGAACTTTATTCACTTCAAATGAGAATGTAGCCCCTGGCCACATTTCACATGACTCGGAGAACCAGTTACTGTTGTTTTTTATGTTATCCATGTTGGGTACCTGGATTAAAAAATAGGTTAGATTTAAGTTCTCTTTGGTCTTAGTCAAAGAATAAAAAGATTATAATTCGTAAATCAAATAAAATTATCAAAGCTATACTCAGCTTTGATAATACTTCTATACGTATTATCAAAGCTGGGTATAATACTTTAGATTTTTGAAAGACTGACACGGTTGTTTCTGTCGTAGTCGCAGGTTCAATTCCAGCCAAGCAAAAAAGAGAACATCAGCGCAATTTAAGAATAAGTAGGTAATTTAGTTTTAACATCCACGGTTTGCCACGTTGTAATTTAGTAGTATTGCTGCGGTATTAATTAACCCATGTAAAATTAAATTATACTTGAAGGGCTATTATATCCAAACCGCAGCAATGAACTTCGATTCAAGACACACACGACACAACCAAAGAGAATATAACCACTACGTTTAGACACAACACTACACAAGAAGGTATTAGGTACCTATCTCACCTGTTCACACGACTGGTCGTTACGAGGCAACGAGTTGAACTGGCTGGTCAAGAACTTCCAACTCCAAGTTGGTTCAGTCCAGTCTGAATTTCAGAAGTAGTTCGCTCAACTCAGCTGTGGAAGGTTGTAAATTTAAGTTAGTTGTTGTTTGGGTTCCGTCCGAATAAAACAAGGAGGTTATTTAGTTTTTTTTTTACTAGTAGTGAGACAAAAGGAGTTCTGATTGGGTCCAGTCCATCCCTACCCTAAACGTAGTGGTTATATTCTCTTTCATATGTCATGTCATAGGTTTTAGCAACTTGGCAGAGTTATAGATGGCTGCTAACTATGCAATTAAAAATTAAACCTAATCTTGACTGCAAAACATAAATTAATTTATATACCTAAGCAAAAAAAATTACTACACTATAGAATTCGTGACTTTCATCATTTAACACGTACTTAGCCATTCTGTTGTTATTAACCAACGATATTCATACGGTTGTTTTTTGTTTTACACATCACAAACAAAAACAAAGAAATTGAAGAGCCTGGGCTGGCACAGTAAATACATAACGAAGTTATTGTAATTCTTAGACTTTGCACAAAAGTGAAAAACCCTTTAGCAGAAGATGGATAACATTTTTCTTGAAGAGTTCCTTGCTGCCGCCAAAGATTTCGCTGAAGCTTCCAACAACTTACGAGATGGGTGGAAGTTCATAGAAAATGATGATCTGTGTAAATGTTATTTGAAAAAGGAATTCTTTGTTGCTCAAGAAAGTACGCCTTTGAAGGCAGAATTTATTGTGTTCTTTAGCTTGAGCTACGGAGTCCCTCAGTTTAGCTTCAACGTGTGGAATTCATCAGGGATGTTGCTCACTTTGGAGGAGCTACGGTCAATATCCTTCATCAAGTATCAAAGGTATGATGGTATAAGTATAAGTATTACCTACTCACTGTTACACCTAAACTTGCCTCAAAACAAGGTGTATTATCAGATAATACAGACAGGATTCTCTGTTGCTATTGGCAGATCTTAGTTGAACAATGTTCAGAGAGAGCCATCATTGGGTGACCATGGTTAACGTTCACAATTGAGTTATTCTATGCTCAGGAGGGTGAAGTAATAATTTGAAAAAAAGGAGTCTCTTCAAAGCGCACTTGAAATCCTTTCACCACACTGGTTCAAAAGAATTAGTCAAAGTAAAAGGTCTGTTACTGGCTCATAAAGGATAAACCAAAACGTCAAGTAGGAATTTTTCAAAATATACTAGTATGTTGCAATATCATAAATTATTTGTTTTTTTCAGTCCATCACCAACTGATAAGTCAATTTACTCCGTTATAACACAGCAAGAGCATCCTATACTGAACCGGCCTTACTTCATAGTGCATCCATGTCACACCGGAGAAACAATTGCCTGCTTCAAGGCAGCTTCCAAAAATATCCTGGTCACATTCCTGGGAATGATCCAGTCTATCATCAAAGTAGACTTACGGATGGAGTATGGAAATATTCATAAATAAAGATTCTACGTCATTGTGAAAGAAAGTGATGAAATATTCTTATCAGTTAATATTACAGGTAATGGGCAATTTTTACTAAATGCCATACTACATGGGTGGTTCTCCCGCTGCGGGAATCCGCTTGAGAAATCTGCCGCAGACATCAAATTACACGCATTATGTGTAGATTGATGTCTTTTGTTCATTACCACATGGATCCGCCAAAGATAACTGTGCTTGCAGAATAACGCAATAGTGGGAAACCGCCCGTGTATTTTAAAGCGCTGGTTATCAGCGGCGGTTTGATGCTGCATGCGGCGGTCGCAATTCTCCCGCCTGTGAACCGCAATGAGAAAACGCTCAGTGTAGCATGCAGCATACAATTTCCATATTATTTGTGTTCACACTGTGTTTTTTTACTATCTGCTTGTTGACAATCCTTACTGAAAGCTAACTCGCTCAAACGCTAGCTTTTAAACTCGCCAAAAAACAGCGTGTAAAACAGCCGTGTGTCATCAACACGCTTTATTGTCATATTGTCCATCTGCCCTGTAAAATTAACTTACACTATATTTTATTGAAGTAGGAACTAGCATCATAATAATACATAGGTATTTAATTTATTTATATACAATATTTAGATACCTACAAGTCTAATTTTCCTTTAGGTATTTGTACCAGTTATATTAATAATTTTCTTGTACTTCCAGTCAAAACCAATGAACCAATGTGGCCAATGACACTGAATGACGCAAATAACATCCAGAACCACCATCAAACAAACAATTGAATATTTGTATTAAGTATATATTTATTGTTATGTAAATACATACTACATAGTATATAAATTGCATTACATCCACTACTGGGAACTACAATATGCACCAATTTCTGCACCAAACTAATTTTGGAATAAAATTAAATGACGTCATTGGACTTTTCAACTCACTTTGAAAAATATCGAAATTTGCTCCCCTATCTCATTTACCACCTTACCACCCTATATCGTAACACTATAGAATAAGCCCTTAAAATGTTCTTACTACTGGGACAGAGGCGTACTCTCTATCCCCATTCACTCTCTAAGAGAGAGAGAGATCACATCCATCACACGAACCTAACGCAATTCCATCACATGCCGGATTCCTTCATCCTTGTGTGTGTGTATGCGATGCGCACATAGATTTTTTCAACTGAAAAACCCTATTTACGCAGGACTGCTATCAGGATTCGAGGCCTTATCCACATATCCTTTTATTAATTATCCTTATCCACTTATCCTTAAATTATCCTTATCCACTCGGCCACCTCCTCTCCACTCAGCCGCCATCTTTTGCAACACAATAACGTCCATAAACGAGATAGCACAATTCTGCGTTGTCAAAATTCAATATCTCGGAAGGTCTAGGCCCGACGTCACCCTATCACCACATCGACATACCGCATTGATAAGATAGTATTTCGCTATCAGCGCAGTTCGGTCCATTCCCGTGTGTCGACCAGCTGGCTTACTCTGTGTAAATATGCGGTTAAAATGAGGAAGTGTTTTGACTGGTCTTTGATGACGAACTGGGCGGGGCGGTTGTGTGAGTGTGTGCGGTCTTGTGCGGTTTTCGTGTGCTGCTGCTGCTATGTAAGTTGCTCTTTCGTTCTCTTTTTTTGTTCATCAAATGAGTTAGCACTCTACAATGAAGGGTGAGTTAGCACAGCGCTCCTATCAGGCATTGTTTCGCTGTGTAGACACGGACTCTCCTATATCTATGTTCTATTAGTTGCTTCCTGCGGCTTGGCCTGCGTGGCATTAAGATGGAAAGCCACCCTATCCTTTTTCTGCTTTTAATCCTTTGCCGTACTGAATTTCAGCCTGATCGAGTAAAACGTTTTAGCGTGATCGGCTACAAACATCTTTACATCCACCCAAATCATAGCATTTATAATAGATAAATGATAGATTGTTCATTTTCTTCCACAAAATAGTTTAATTATATTTTATAATATTAGCTGCTGCCCGCATTCGCCCGTGTAGTATCGGTATAAAAATAAACCGAATTTAATCCAAATCAGTTCTGTAATTTTTGCGTGATTGAGCAGAGTCGAATGAAACGTTAAGAGGGATTAAATATCCTGAATAATCCGTATCCGTATTACACGTAAATTGATAAGATAAGGTAAGGAACGTTGAATCGTTAACTAAATTTTAGTATACGGCTTGTTTTGTAAATAATATTAATATGAATACTTATCGGCCGTAAAACTTGCACTGAAGTACCTAGTGTAATCTTTATTGCTATGTCTATACACCAGCTGACGCCCGCAACTTCGTTTGCGTTGCGAATTAACAAAATTCCTTTCTTAGTATGCGCCTACACTTCTTGACGAACATAGCTTCGAAATTTCAAGTCTCTATGTCCAGTGGTTTGGCCTATTCATTGTCTGCCAGTCAGTCAGGACTTTGCCTTTTATATAGATATTGATTGATAAATGATAAATGGGTATACGGCGGTACCAATGACGTGGTTAGTTAGCTAATACTATTTAGGTACATACTTTTACCCAAAAATAACTACTAAAAATAATATGATTCACAAATGAAATATCTCATTTTTTTAAGTAAATTTTAAAATGGTGATGATCATAAACTTAAGTTAGTACTCAAAACTCATTATGCCCAAGTATGTTTAGGGCAAATACATGTTTTCGAAAATGTAAATAGATCCGATGAGAAGTGTCAGCCTTGCTCGTCTTACATAAAATAAAATTAAAGTTATTAAGAAACGCGGAATATTTTGTATGAATAAATAAATACACAGCAGAAAATCCAAATGAACTTTCGATTACTAGTGTTTTATTTACACTACGAACGATTTCAATCAACAAACAAAACATTTGATTTTATGCTTTTTGATGTGATAGGCTATGGCGCAGTACCGTAGCTACTTTGTAGCAGGGCTGTTGTAGCATACTACACCGTAGCTAATTCGTAACAGCACTATTGTAGCACAGTCTCGTAGAGACTTCGTAGCAGGTATATTGTAGCATACGTACAGTAGCTTTCTAGCAAAGCTGTAGCACCGTAGCTACTTCGTAGCAAGATAATTATTGTAGCATACAGTAGCGTTGTATCTCTTTTAACTACTCCTATTTAAAACACCGTTATTATCTAATGTTTCCAAACTATGGATGTTTAAATACTTACCTTGTAAAAAAAATCCAGTTAAATGCCTACGAGGTTCGCCATAGCACCGTAGCAATTTCGTAGCGAGTTGAAATAACTATGCTAAACATGAACCCCGTAAAAAGTTTCGCGTGAACAAAAAAAGTCGTCTCGAAATAAGAACCTCCTCTTTTTATTACCGTTCGGTCGGTAATGATTGGTTAGTAGGCATGAAAGCGAGATAATGTATAGGTAGCGCAATCCTCAGCTGGTAGTCTTCCCACACGAGCCTTCGCTGACATTGACCACGGCAGTACCAGTCTGCCGTCTCTTAAGACATGCTGACCACTGTTTACCAAGCCATGGAAAATATGACGGTTTCGTACCAGCGGCTTTAGATGAAGGTATTTAACCCTGTTAGGTTTAGTACTACTATTTGTATATTTTCTGGCACAAATACAAAAATTGTTAACCTTACGGTTGAGAAAGATGTCCATGATCTTGATGTCTGAAATAGGGTTAATCTGTACCTTATACTTATTTGTACTCGGAACGTATTAAGAACCGTAAGCTCATAACTCATAACTGAACAGCTTATAAACCCGTCAAGATATAAGCTTTCGAAATATTGTGATCACGACGATTTGCTATGTAACTAGTAACTAGCAAAGCACAGCTCACCAGTATACGGAAAGCTGCAATCTTTACAGCCTTCCGTCTATTATTACTAAGCAAGTTATCGTCCTCAATTGAATCTTTCACTAAGAATTTAATAATATTTTTTATTCAGAACTATCAAGTACCTACTCCCATATTAAAATGACATACCAAAAACAAGTAACTCCATCTCATAAAAAAAACTTAGCCCCTGTGTTGTTTTACATTTTTCAGTTTGAAACTGACCAAAATAATTAAATGCATTATAAGTTGAATATATACTTTGGATGATGCCTAAGCCCATTTGATACTATGCAACTTTATTATGCATTGAATATATCGATTTAAAACATAGAAAGATATACGGACGAACATCCATAGCCTTGAATCAACAGCATTTCGCGGAATTCCCACGAACGACAGTGAAAGCTCTCTATGAATATTTAAACTGATAATGTTCAATAAATTGTATTGCTAATTGCCCATGGCATAAAATATGATGGCTCAATGCTAAGGCTTCGAGCCACTTACAGTAAGGATATCATATATAACTTATTGTTATCACTGCTGTGCTAAAAACTTTTTTTGAATTAATCTTATTTTTCCTAAGGGCCTAAAAACACATGCCGAGTTCGGTATGATGAAATTATTGGGTTATGATGGAAGCTTCTGCTCCGTTATGGTTATGTTTTTGAACAATTTTACGCTTGAGATTATTGTAAAGTTATCAGTGAAGAAATTTAAGATCGTTACTCGATTTTGGGTTACGTTTCTAGAGTCTCAGCCAGAATATTTCTAGAGTATGTCATCTAGAAAAATTCTGGCTGCTCAGTATACAATATTGCAGAGGGCTACATTGTAGATCTAAGTAGACCAGCAGCATGAAGAGGTAATAGTACTACTGAGAATCCAAGAAAATGTTTATTTATACATCGCAAATTTTAAATCACCAGAAAAAGAAAAATTCATAATCAGTTGCCGTTACCGAACAGATATGGCAAAAAAAACTTGAAAAAAAAAATAATTTGATAAAAATTGGATAGGTAATTGGAAACCGTAAGTCGTTTGGGTTTTAGTCAGTAGAGGACCCATCATTGATAATAATTAAAGTTTTATTTATTGTTTGGCAAACCCGGGTACCTAGCTCGAGCTCGCTGCTCGGCACGGGCGCCGCACTCGCGCCCCTCTTCACTCGCCCATTTTTTAAAAAACAAAAATTCTTTCTGCACAGATACAACATTGTACCCCTTCTACATTGGGCAAGTTTAAGTTTTTTTTGTAATTAAAAATTTGAGATGTAAACTTGTCCTTTAGTAATAGAGAGCCATCATTCGAAGAATCCAATGAGTGTTTATTTTGTCTAGGGCAACAAAGTATCGTGCGAATCGCAGACGCGACAAATCGACGTGGGCGCAGCGGACGCGGGCAGCAACAAGAAACACAACAAGATAAAGACCTCCAAATACACCCTGCTCATGTTCCTGCCCAAGAACCTAACGGAGCAGTTCCGCAGGGTCGTCAACTTCTACTTCTTGATCGTCACCGTCATTGCTATTGTTATTGGTGAGTGTTACAACAAAGACTTTCCTATCTAGAAACACAAAAAGATCAAGACCTTCAAATACACCCTGCTCATGTTCCTGCCCAAGAACCTGACGGAGCAGTTCCGCAGGGTCGTCAACTTCTACTTCTTGATCGTCACCGTCATTGCTATTGTTATTGGTGAGTGCTACAACAAAGACTTTCCTATCTAGAAACACAAAAAGATCAAGACCTTCAAATACACCCTGCTCTTGTCCCTGCCCAAGAACCTGACGGAGCAGTTCCGCAGGGTCGTCAACTTCTACTTCTTGATCGTCACCGTCATTGCTATTGTTATTGGTGAGTGCTACAACAAAGACTTTCCTATCTAGAAACACAAAAAGATCAAGACCTTCAAATACACCCTGCTCATGTTCCTGCCCAAGAACCTGACGGAGCAGTTCCGAATATTTATTTATAGGAACATGTTCATTTTAAAAATAGTAAACTTGAAAGCGTTTATGCTTATCAATTTTTTTATCGATACTTACTGAGATGAGAACCTTGAGACAACGATAGACTAAATCTGCTTTTGTCAATACTCTTATCAATATTATCCAAGAGTACTTGACAAGTTAGTAATTTTGGCTGCCTTTTATCGCACCGTGAAATGCTCCTATCAAATCAATGATCCTTCAAATAGCCACAGCCTAAAAACACATTGCCTGATAGCAGGGTTTTTGTTGAGTTTCTTTTAGAACTACAGGCCTATTTGTCACGTGACCAAGTCCAGAGCTCTGATTTGCAGCTTTTTATTTCAAGTAGATATTTCTCGCGGTCAATACGCTGCCTGTGATGCATAAAATGGACCAACCAATACACAGTTTTCAAGTTT
Organism: Lobophora halterata; assembly: GCA_932526365.1. Classification (NCBI taxonomy): domain Eukaryota; kingdom Metazoa; phylum Arthropoda; class Insecta; order Lepidoptera; family Geometridae; genus Lobophora; species Lobophora halterata. The sequence goes on from OW052007.1 coordinate 1,777,608, forward strand.
ACGGTTATACGATCAACCGTTATTTAGTTGGGAACGATCACTGGATTGATTGCGCTCGTTTCGCTCGCGCAAAGTTTTCAGTAGTTAGCATTACTGAATAGTATGCGAAAACCTAAAATTGCATAATGCGTTATTTATGTACAAGTTGCGATAATTTTGCTAGCACAAAGTTTTCTGTACTTTAGATCTGAACAGTATTTGTGTTAATTTTGTAAATATGATTTGTAACTAACATTTTGCTCAAAGTTTTATATAATTTGTAATATTAATTTTATTTCAATAAGTTACTCGCTCAATTACCTCTTGCATGTCGTCTTCACCTATAATTGCAGTGGCACTTGGCTTGAGATATGTATCATGTAACCAAAAAAATGTATTAGTGTATACTGTGTTGGTGATCAATATATAAAATAAATAAAATAAAAATTACGAAAATTCTTAACAAAATAAAAATGCGTTATTTATGTTAGCTTTATCGTGATTAAGATAATGTCTAGTCCGATAGTGTCGGCTTGATTTATATCCGAGAAACCAGTTTTGTATTTCCCAGTTATTCATCATTGACGCATTCACATTTCTGGAGTTGATGCTTGCGCCCGCGGCTTTGCCTCTGTGTCATTTAATAGACAATGCTTTTTTTAACTTCGGCTTGTAAGATCTATTGCGCGTTTCTTTAGACAAGCATGAACAAATTATCATAAACCAATAGGTATAGTAGTTCACTACTGACCATTGTTCGTAACTTCAACCCGCCACTGAAATTTTGGGACTTAGGGTGCGAAATCTCCACTTCGAGCACTGGTATTGGCCTATTCACGGTCATTCGCTCGGTATTCGCTACTCGCCACTCCGCTTAGCTCCGCGTCAGTGAAAACTCACCCTTATCGCTCGCTTTCTATTAAGCTTCAGCATTCAGTTCCCTCCTAGCCAGAGGTCAAAGACACAATCTCCTGATTGATTCATCAAATAAGAATAGACGCAATAATAATTTTGTACCAACTTTTACCATAAGCTATTCAAAATAAAGCGCTTATTCGATTGGCACTTTTTACAGACAGAAAACCCATTATCAATTTAACAATAAACTTTAATTCAGTTACAGTAACGCTCAATTTCGTTCGACAGACAGTCCAGTGTCGCCGTTTACGAGCATAGCCCCGCTGAGCTTCATGGTGCTGGTGACGGCCGCGAAGCAAGGCTACGAGGACTGGCTGCGGCATAAGGCTGATAACAGGGTCAACAATCAGATTGGTAAGCTTAACACGCCAGGTGTAGCCCATCTAATTAACACACTTATTTGTTTCTTTCTATCTTTCCCTCGCTTTTTCTATATTTCTTTCTTTCTTTCTTTTTTTCTCGATGACATTTCATCGTAAAAATCTAGACTTGCCTATCTTGTGTCTTCCTAGGTTATAGGTAACGAACTACACTTTCTAGCTTTCAATGGCATATATTCTATGCCATAGACTATTTATGACATTGAATCAAAGAGCTTTTATACTATGTATCTAGAGAGCTAACACGCCATTTTGTTTTATTTAAGGATTAAGAATTCTGAACCTTATGCCTTGGAAATAAAGTTCTTTTTTAATTAAATCTAAATATAAGGATTTTAATGCTTGATAGAGACCCCCTCGTTAAGGAGTGTGTCTCGTTCACACAGTTGCCAGCATACAATTAAAATTAACATGGCCATAATTTTTGAAATAAGTGGGACTATTTTCGAAATTAGACGATTTGCTCTAAATGTTATTCAGATTCATTTGAAAGGTTTAGTACAGTCGCTGTCATGTAGGTTAGGTACCTAACTGCCGAGAAAAATAATTACTGTTCGAAAGAAACAGTATTAAAACCATTGAATCAGATATACCTCACTAGAATGCGGCGCACCGCCCTCTTTTTTGTTGATATTTTAATGCACCTATTTTTAATATAATTTTAAAACAATAATGCAAAGTAACGTATGTATATAACATTGATTGCTTATTGAGCAGATTGAATTTTCCCTTGGTTGCTTGTTTATGTCTCAATGAAATATTCAAAGTTCAAAAATTATGGTCGCCCTACAGAACGAGACACACTCCTTACTGGTTCTAGCTCTTTCGGCTCGCAGTTTTCGTGTGAGTCGGCATTCTAGATACATAGTATACAAGTTCTTTGCATTGAATATAGCCTTATCTATGGCATAGAATATATGCAATTGAAAGCTAGAAAGTATAGTTCGTTACCTATAACCTAGGAAGACACAAGATAGGCAAGTCTAGATTTTTACGATGAAATGTCATCGAGAAAAGATAGAAAGAAATATAGAAAAAGCGAGGGAAAGATAGAAAGAAAGAAATAAGTATATTAAAACATACCTACATTATAATTATCTTGATCCGAGCATTACTTTCGGCGTAATTAATTTACCATCAGTAACATACAAACATTATCCACCTACAGATAAGAGACAAAAGCTAAACCTAGATATACATATTGTATTCAGTAAAAATAAAAGAAAACCTTGAAAATTCCATGAGTTATCAAGGTCCACCTCAGCCATGAATCGTATCCGATATCTCGGTACCGTCCATGCGATACGACGTGTCAATACGCCATGCCCTCAAGTTCACACCTATCTAGTGATGGCAAGCCGATAATGATCTGAGTCATGGCGAGTGTTTCCGCTGTGTTACGCAATGCCGTCCCTTTGAATAACACTCAAAACTCACAAGCATATCTCTTCTTGGTTATCGTATAAGCTGTTATATATCTTGCTTCTGTTGTTGAGTTTTAAGGCCGTTGAAAGTTAGTCAGTTCAGACCGAACGGAAAAATGCTCGCGCAATTTACTGGGTACATTGAAAATTTTCAATATAATGAAAGCATAATGAATATTAGTATTGTGATTTTTGTTTACAATGAATAAAAAAGGTGTGGTTATTTTGATTTTTGATTTGATTTTTATCAAATAAATCCGATTCAATAAAATCATGATTTTTATCAACCACTGGGGTAGCCCCCAGTCAAATTCACCCTACAAAATATTATGCTTAGTGCGCCTAAAGAAGTTTACATTTCAAAAATATATGATACGGTCTACTTATACCTACTGTGATTTGCCTCATTTCCTATTCCTACTAATCCGCCAGCGGCTATCATATCAGTCACGATTCGCGGATGGAATAGGCATTTATCGTTATCAGTGATTGTGATGTTTATTTGGCTTTGATAACGGGATATAAATCGTTTATTTTGGAACGTGAATAAACTTAGCCTACCACCAACAACGTCATCATAGTAGTCTAAAAGTTTATTTATTTGCACATACAGAGCCTACAAATGACGATATTCCTTCACAGAAATTTACATTTGCAAACACTATTTACTATTACGCCCATACGTAGATGTTGGGTGACTCTCTTTTTTTCCTGTTTTCCGTCTCCATAATAAATAATAAATAAATATGTAGAACATTTCACACAACGCCATCTAGCCCCAAACTAGATAAGATAAGTCAGGACAAACACTGGTGTTTATTTCACCAATGTTTGTCCTGAAACGGGAATCGAACCCGTGACACCGGCGTGGCAGTCCAATATACTTGCCATTCGACCATCCGTGTCGTATCTTTATTTATTTTATTTTATTTTTACACACAAATGAACTTACAGCCTAGGCCAAAGCGCCCTTCTTGCTTTGATACTGTCAGTATTGGCAATAATATTACCTATTTTTTTGGTATTGGTGTTCTATAGTTACATCGTTTTTAATCCTCTTAGTCTAACGTACATATAACAGCGAACTTCTCTCCTTTTCCCCGCAGTGGAAATAGTCCACAAAGGAGTGATAAAGGAGGTACGCAACTCGTCAATAGCACCGGGCACGCTGGTGCGGGTGAAGCGGGGGCGGGAGGTGCCGGCGGATCTGGTGCTACTGTGCGCCGCGGGGGAGGGGGGGAAGTGCTACGTCACCACCGCCAACCTGGACGGGGAGACCAACCTGAAGACTTTGCGGGTGCCGCCGCCGCTGGTCGGGTACACGCCAGGTAGGGACTGTGACATACACCCTAGTGTAGCAAGGATCTGGTGCTGCTGTGCGCCGAGGGGGAGGGGGGGAAGTGCTACGTTACAGCCGCCAACCTGGACGGGGAGACCAATCTGAAGACCTTGCGGGTGCCGCCGCGGCTGGTCGGATACACGCCAGGTAGGGACTGTGACATACACCCTAGTGTAGCAAGGATCTGGTGCTTTGTCCCACCCGCTTAATTTTTTTATCAATATGTATAAATGACATGGCGGAGGCCTAGGCCCATCAGTGGGCTGATAATGACTGAGGATGATGATGATGTGATTTGTAAAAGGCTTATTCCGGACTGACTGACTAACAGACATCGAGCAGGCCAAACCACTTGACCTTTGACTGAACTGGAGACTTGAAATTTCTAGGGTATATTTGTCAAGTATTGTAGGCACGTACTAAGAAAGGATTTTTGTGACATTCAGATTGGGGCATAGCCATCCGTCATTATGATATTTCCATTACGTAAAATGGTAAAACGTGATCATTCGGCGATACAGTGTACTATTGTACACTGTATCGCCGTATATGATTACCTCAAAACAGACGCCAAATTTCTCCTAATAAAAACAATGTAAAAACGGATTACGCTAATCCAAGTTATCGTTATTAATATTCGCATCGCTTAGTTTAGTAGTCCGTATTCACGTGTACCTGATTGTGAATATGAATTTAAAGATATAGATTACACACTGTATTTATTTACCCAGCGAAAAAAAGTCGAAGGCCTTCAGGCGGTTTAAAACCTCTGACACCAGAGTTTTTTTATTTTAACAGTGGGAAAATGCAGCTTATGCATCCCCTCCGGGGATGTCGGGTATGTCGGGCTCACCACCAGTTTACTAGCAGAGTGCTAGTATCTGGTAATATACCGACTAACATTGTCGGTTTTTGTTACATAACATTCAACCCATTGACATTGCTTCAATCACCTTAGTGATAATGCGTCGTAAAATCACTCGTCATCAGACGTCAGGGTCACGGGGTCCCGGTCGGATTCAACCGCGGCCCTGTCGGTGATCGTCTGCCTAAGGCGGACCCCTCTTACACAAAGTTGTTAGCCCATGGCTCAAATGATCAAGATGTTGTAGTTTAGCCTCGCCCGTTGCCGGCGGGTTTGGTGTGTAGAGGCCTTTATGCCTTTACTGATAACCTGCTACTTATAGGATATAGGGTGGAATAGTGAGCAAAACTCGTACTCAAGTCCGTGTGTTTGGTTCATCAGAGATCCTCCCGCAGCACATGCGCATCGAGGCACCGCGCCCGGTGGCGGATCTCTACACCTTCTACGGACGACTGGAGATCCCCGCCCTGGATAGTCTAGTGCTCGGTACCGACAACCTCATGCTGAGGGGGTCGAGGGTTAAGAACACTGAGTGGGCGATTGGATGCGCCGTTTATACTGGTGAGAAACTCAATTGTTTAATTGTTTACTGAATAATAAGACTCAAGTACTTATATTAAGAAGAACTTTTCACTTCTCATGCTCGTAAATTTCAACTTCGTGGATGTGTTTTAGGGGTAAAAAGGGTAGTAAAACTGCATTTTAGGCCCTAGGAAAAAAGTTCTTGCTTATAAAACCTGTTCAAAGAGAATTATTCCCACCTGTCACCCTGCTCTGTCCGCCTAGGGTGACAGATGGGCCAAAAAAGTTAGGTTCAGTTTTAATAGGTTTATGTTCGAATTTGAGAACTTTATTCAGAATTCGAACTTGGGTCCTTCATAATACCCTAGATCAGGGTATTATGAGGGACCTTGATATAACTAATTTCGAATATCGTGGTAACATTGAATGGCTGTCTCTGATTTTTAATTACGAAATGGGCGCTCATTTCAGTTTAAGTTTGTTTAATTTAAAATCTTGTGTATACCTCGGTCCTGAAGCCCATTTTATACTTGACATGAATATCCGCCCTCGCCTTCGGCTCGGGCTGATAATAGTCTCGTATGAAATGGCTTGCTTCAGTCCCCTGGTGTATAAATAACTATAAATTGTTCACTTGTTGCAAATAACTATATCAAATCGGTTTAAAAACAACAGAGTTCTGGGGTAACAAACACAAAAAAATATCAACCCAATTACCTCCTCCTTTTTTAAATCTGTCGAAAAAGGTGAAATTGCAACTCTAGTTTAACAACTTCCTATTCTCTGTTCCTCAGGGGAAGAAACAAAACTGGCGCTCAACTCCAAATACTCTGGCAACAAATTCTCATCGTGCGAGCTCGCCATCAATGGCTTCCTCGTGTTCTTCATCTTCATCCTGGTCGCGGAGATGATCGCGTCTCTCGGCGCCAAGATAGCCCTGGAAATGCGCAACCCCGAGTGGGCACTGTACTTGGGGACGGGGAACTTGTACCCCGCCACAGTGGGGAACATCTTTCAAGATCTGTTCTCGTTTCTACTGCTGTACTATTATATTATACCCATGTCGCTGTATGTGACTATTGAGCTGTATAAGTTTATCGGTAAGTTGAATTATTGATTTTTTTTTTGTTTTCTGGACTGCGAAGAAAGAGGGTAATATTTTTCGAGTATATGTGAGTGTGTTCCTTTGTTACTCTTGTCGATAGATTTTAATAAAATGTTGTATCGTTGGGTTCGCCTAAATTACGCGACATAGACTAAGTAAATAAAAACAATATCAGTATCAAGATAGCCCTCGAAATGCGCAACCCCGAGTGGGCACTGTACTTGGGGACGGGGAACTTGTACCCCGCCACAGTGGGGACCATCTTTCAAGATCTGTTCTCGTTTCTACTGCTGTACTATTATTTATTATATTATACCCATGTCGCTGTATGTGACTATTGAACTGTATAAGTTTATTGGTAAGTTGATTTTTTGAGTAATTTTTTTATACTACATACTGCGACAAAGGAGGGCAATGTTTTTCGAGTGTATTTGAATATCTCTATGTATATGTGAGTGTGTTCTTTTGTTACGCCGCGCGGTTGATAGATTTTGATAAAGTGCTGTGTCCTTGGATTCGCTAGAATCATATGACATAGACTGCCTTAAATATAAAAAAAATCAAATCAGGCAGCTAAAAGTGGCATATGCTTTGCATTTTTAATTTAATAAAAAGTATCCTGAAAGTCTGGCTCTTCATTCGTTAAATTAATTTTATAAGTTTTTAGGGTAATATTGTTGATTTAAAAAAATCGGTAAATAAAACTTAGAATTAACCCAATATTAATAATGTTATGGGCATTTTACAACGCCATCTCATCCCAAACTAAGTAGAGCTTGTACTATTTGAACCAGATAATAAATAAATATTATTTGTAGGTGCCCTATTCATCGGTTGGGATGAAGATCTCCGGTGTGATGAGACGGGCCGACCCGCCGTCGCCAACACGTCAGACTTGAACGAAGAGTTGGGTCAAGTGGAGGTGCTGTTCTCCGACAAAACTGGCACTTTGACCAAAAATCTGATGGTGTTCAAAGCGTGCTCCATAAAGGGAAGACTGTTTGAAGAACGCGACTCGCTTTTGTATGATGTGGAGTGTTTTAATGCGCCAGTGGACATACTTCAGGTCAGTTTTATACTTAGCAGTGCTATTCTTATCTGTTTTCTTATGCTTATCTGAACCTAAAAAGTTAGAAAAAATGTATTGTGTCAAGTGCATGAAAGAAGCCTCTTAGAGGCGCATTTGAAATCCTTTCAACACCCTGGTTCTAAGGAACTAAGGAACTAGTGACACGATAAGAAGAAGTGTTATTCTTGGTCAAAACATGAACTGTGATCAAGAATCTGATGGTGTTCAAAGCGTGCTCCATAAATGGGAGGCTGTTTGAGGAACGCGACTCGCTTTTGTATGATGTGGAGTGTTTTAATGCACCAGTGGACATACTTCAGGTCAGTTTTATACCTAGCAGTGCTATTCTTAGTCTAAACTGGCACTTTGACCAAGAATCTGATGGTGTTCAAAGCTTGCTAAAGAAAGGGGAATCTAGTACTTTGACCAAAAATCCTATCAAAACATTCGATATCTATCGATAATTCAGTAAAATGTAAGTCAATGATCGATATCAGGCTTTTGTGAAAGGATTTTGAGTGTTTTTGTTTATTTATCTGTCCTGGGATTAGCCTGCCATTTTGTGACGGAAATGCTTGGATATACCGAATAAATAAGATACTTATTTTCGAGATACTGGTTATTTTATTGTTATTATCACATTTATATTCAGTCACTTTCTTTTTTGTCTGTCTGTCCGTCGTTTCGGGTGGAATCTTGCGACACATTTCAATTACATATCCGGCTGAAACTTCGATTAAGTCAAGTCGATGACAATTCATTCTAAATCCATAAAAACCGCTATATCTCATAAAGGAAGCGATATAGAGCAAAAGTATGTTTTAATTACATTGATAGTTAGATTACAACAGATTTTAATCTACATTTCTTGTGAGTTTTTATTGCCAAACGCATCATATTTTTTTTTATAAGAATTAATAAAGATAAAACAAAACATCTAAAAAGCCACGAATGGTTTGTCCTAGATGTAAGCTAGTTTTTGTAGTACATACATGCTTAGGTTTAACTTTAAAATTACTTTAAAGTTGCGTAAACAGGTTTGGGGAAGTCGCTAGTGTAAAAAATATAAGTAACGTAATGTGTAAAAGAAAAAGTAAGTGTTTATTCTGTAAGTTGTAGGTATTCCACATTGTTAAGTAGCATCCCAATGGTCACAGCAGAACACCAGAAGAAGAATCGACCTCTAACACTGACTTTCTATTTCAGACAGACATCAAATTTTTCTTCACGATCCTCGCCCTGTGCCACTCCGTTCAGATCTCAAGCGAAGACATGAAGAAGCTCAGCGCGCGCCTCTCCGTCTCGGGGAACATACAACTGATGAGCTTCTTCAAGAGAAAGAAAGTCAAGTCCGCAGTCAATAATAACAACAATAATAATTTGTTGGATAAGCTGACGTGGAACAGCATTATCGCCAGTAATGGGAGCAAGATGGACTACCAAGCCAGCAGTCCTGATGAGCGGTAAGGGACTTAACAGTAACTAGTTACGACCACAGTCTTTATCTATCTGAAATCCCGCGCGACGTTATCTCGTCGCGCTTGCAGATTTGTACATTTTTGAAAATATAAATTGACTGAGTATAATTTCTTATTTCTTTCTTCTTTCTATGTATATATATATATATATATATATATATATATTCTTGTATTCTATCAGTTAACTTCTTCTTCTTATCATGTCACTAGTTCTTTCGAGCCAGTGTGGTGAATTTTAAGTCTCTCGGTCCAGATTGAGCTGAAATTTGGTATGGTATATATACCCACCCATATCAATATTATGAATTGTGTTGTAGGGCGTTAGTGGAGGCAGCCGATAGGTTTGGAGTGACATTTCTCGGCGAGGAAGGCAACAACCTACTACTTCGGGTGGGCGACCACACGGAGATGTACGAGCGGCTGCAGCTCATAGAGTTCACCTCCGAGCGGAAGCGGATGTCGGTCATCGTGAGGGACAAAGATGGCAGGGTAAATATTGCCTTCCATTTAAAAGTTCCCCGAGAATAATATCATGTTTGTATATTTGATACTAACTTTTAATTTTACAACTTAATTAATAAATGTGTACCTTTAGTTACCGCTATGCACGCAATCTTACAAGGGGTCACAGAAAAACAGCGTTTCAGAAGTATGTAGGTCCTATTCCACTACTTCTGAAGCAGATACCTCCTTTTTGTCAATTTCTTTGTATTTCTGTGTCTTTTTATTATGTGCCGTAGTTTTAAATTGTATGAACAAAATAAAGCTTCTTGTTCTTATTCTATTTGGGAAGTATACTTCCAAATTTTGAAGTGTCTAGTGTAAACAGGTGTCGGAGAAATAAAGCCTTAATTTGAAAATTGAATTTTGACACGGAGCGCTACCGCTGTAACCAATTTAAATCCCAATTCCAGATTCAGATATTGGTGGTACTGTTGAACAAAATCGAAGCTCGATTTACAACAATCGCGCCAGTAGTTGCAATTTAAGAATTACGACCGCGTTGTCAATTTCTATCATTTATTATGACGTTGACTTATTTAATCCATTCCAGATACTGCTGTTCTGTAAAGGCGCAGAAAGCTCGGTGTTCCCGCTCTGCGAGAACAGCGCAATGGTGGAAGATACCAATAGAGACATCAACGTGTTCGCCAATAAAGGACTGCGCACTCTCGCCGTCGCCTTCAGAGTTATACCTGACGAGGACTACCACAGGGTAGCCGAATGTGAGTCTTATTGCAAAGACCATACAGCTAATAATGACTAACATACCAATAGAGACATCAAAGTGTTCGCCAATAAAGGACTGCGCACTCTCGCCGTCGCCTTCAGGGTTATACCCGACGAGGAGTACCACAGGGTAGCCGAATGTGAGTCTTATTGCAAAGACCATACAGCTCATAATGACTAAGGCTCAATCAATTTCCACTGGGGTGGCAGCGACCGGCAGAATACTTTCAGTGTGCAAATTATGTTATTCAATTAATTTTAAATTATTTTAAATTATCTTATTGAAAAGACCAGTTTTCTGCCACTTTGAACATTCAGCTAGAGTTTTAAGGGTTCTGGTTTATGGCATATATGGTGTTCCCTCAGTGGAATACCCAATACCCATACTCATAATATCTCCTGATCTTTGATTTGATCTTGAAAAGCTCTTCTTTTAAATATTTTGTTTTTTTACGGATTTTTTTGTTTTAGCAATAAAAAAACTGGACGGCAGTAATGCCGAGGCACTACAACAAGTGACGCAACAGTACAGGGTGCTGGAGCGACAGCTGACGCTGGTGGGCGCGACCGGCGTCGAGGACTGTCTGCAGGACGGCGTGGCCGACACCCTCGCGGCGCTGCGGCGCGCCGGCATCAAGACGTGGGTGCTCACGGGGGATAAGGTAATGTGCAGGGTGTCAGGGCGACACCTGACTCCTCTAAATCCAATATGGTGAAACGCCAACGATAATAAATAAAAAAATCTTTATCGTAAAAACATGTAACAATGTACAACTAAGGTTTTTGCAAAAGGCGGTCCTATCCTTAATAAAGATCTCTTCCAGACAACCTATGTACCTATAAACTAACTTAACAATTAAGGGTAATGAATTTGCCGTTGGTCTAAGCATAGTGTTTAGTGCATCGGGAGGGTATCTCCTCAAAGATGGCGGACTAGTTATTTTTAAGCACTTCAATAATATGGGTATTAAATGAAAGGGTTTGCTCAAAAGCTTGTAATTGTAAATGTTTTTAACATGTAACTTATTCCAGGTAGAAACAGCGATTAACGTTGCTCAATCCTGCGCGCACATATCAGAGAACGACCGACGTATGTTCCTACTGGGGGTAGAAGAGGAGTCCGCAGTACAAGCGCACCTCAACGAGTGCCGGCGGATCATCGCCGAGCCCAGCTACCGGGACCTGACGCTGGTGGTGGACGGCACCAGCATCGGGGCCATCCTGGACTCGCAGTGCGCGCCCGCCTTCGCGGAGATATCGCTCAGGTGCACGGCCGTGCTGTGCTGCAGATTGTCGCCTCTGCAGAAAGCTAAGGTACAGTTCTACTTAGACATAGACTCATATAAGAGAACGAGCAACACATGTTCCTTCTGGGCGTAGAAGAGGAGTCCGACAAGCGTATCTCGCGCAGTTTTACTCGTGTTACTGTCTGTAACTTATCATACTTGAGACAAATAAATCATTAATTCATTACTATCTTAGTAATTGAGTCCTCTATTCGTCAAAGGAATGTTAGGTGTATCCAAACTCTCAGGGTATAACGGATAAAAACACTGCTCGGGGAAGGCAAGACGTGGCTTACTTTACCTGAAAAAAATGCGATCAAAAACAAAAATAACTTAGATCGATGATCATGAAAATGCGATGATTGTAAGATATCTCGCCAAAACTGGCGTAATGAACTAAATATGAGCTAGATACTCGTGTGTTTATCGGGCAGCAGAAACATAATAAAAATCTGTAGAGGTACAGAAATAAAAATTTACATAAGTTTCATCTTTAAGAAGTAAGCAATATTCTGAAGCTTAGCTTTTATGTCTTCCTTTTGATTGAAGAAGCAAGGATTTGGCAAGTAAATAAATGGTCATAGGATTGAAATTCGAATATTCGTCACACTGGTATGTGAGAATATAATATCAAAAACTAATATAGGTAGAGACCTTTGTCCAGCAGTTTCGGACTAATGATGATACCTGTAGAATTTACGTGCAGAAATGAAACCACCATTTAACGAGACTGAGTTTATTCAGCATTGACGGTATCGCTAGGAAAATATTATACCTACCCACCCGCAATCATACATTACAATTTTCCCCCTTTAGAATCTATTTGTAAGTACTTTAAACCCCTATTTATTATAAGTCTAAACACTTGCATCTAAATTCCTGGTATACACAGGTAAACTCGGTAAACTATACTTAACAACAATAACTTAAAGTAAATAACAATATTATACTAAACAATAACTATATAACTATAGGTATATATAATATATTATAATAAAACTAGCAGCATAGCTAAGCATTTCATCTAAACAGACCGGATCGTTTAAGTACATATAATATTTTCATTTATTATGTATACACTACTCTCCCACAAAAATAAGTTTAATGAAAAATAAGAACTATCAAAGAAACATATCATTTTTTTTTTATTTTTTATATAAAACTAATCGGGTAAGTAGATAATCACTGTGATCAGATGTAAGCATACCGTCTTGCATACCGCATGAGAACAAACATACTTAATATAAAATATACTTAACTAAATGAAAAGGTACTAATATTGTAGGTACCTAAAAATACTGACTATAATCAGGTTTGTTAGTACGAGGACGCAGGTTGGACTTTGTACCTTTAGCCTCATCATCAGATCCAGACGGGCCTGGCAGAGAAGGCGAGGGCGCGCGCGGCATTATAGCCGGCAGCGGCGTCTGCAGTGGCGTTAGTGGCTGGGTCGGGGAGGCCACTGCGTCGTGGAAAGCCGACTCGGCATTCGGTGACGCAGAATTGGGTTCGATACCCACCGAGATGGATGAATTGTCGACGATATCAACAGCAGTGTCCTCGTTTATACTTCTAGCCAGTGATAGCCTACCTTTGCGTGTTGGCAACATCTGGTCTATGTGTTTGGTTTTCATGGCGTTGTCAGTACGTACCTTATAGGTTACCGCCCCGGTTCGTTGTGTGACAACTCCTGGCTTCCATTTGATGATACTGTTCGGACGTAGCTCCTTGACGAATACTTCGTCACCTTCCTTCATCTCACGAAAAGCGCCACCTGCATTACGAACCTGGGCTTGTTGTGCAGCTTCTACGAAGTCAGCGGTGCGCGGGCGTAGCAAGTCGAGCCGCGAGCGCAGCCGGCGCCCCAGCATCGCCACAGCCGGCGAGCGCTTGGTGCTGGCGTGCTCCGTGTTGCGATAGTGGAACAGAAATTTGTTCAGAGCACGTTCAATATTCTCACCTTCTAGAAAAGCCTTTTTAATGGCCTTTTTAACTGTTTTAACAGCGTTTTCAGCGGCGCCGTTACTGGCTGGGTGGTATGGCGCAGTTAAAACATGTTTAACGCCATTGCACTTTAAAAATGTTTCGAATTCGTCAGAAGTAAACGGTGGTCCCCCGTCTGTCACTATCTGTTTGGGAAGGCCAAATCTTCCAAAGCACTCTCGCAGTGTGGCCACAACCTTCGTAGCCGTTGTGCCGCTGGGCATGTGAAACACCTCTATCCATTTAGAGTGTGAGTCTATGATCAGAAAATACGTTTTACCTTTAAAATGCAGGAAATCAGCATGTAGCCTCGACCATGGCTCCACAGGCCAAGCGTAGGGTACAGGAGGCGCGTGCGGCGGCGCGTCGCGCACGGCGGCGCAGGCGGCGCAGGCTCGCGCGCGCGCTTCTATGGCCGCGTCGATGAGCGGCCACCACACGTAGTTGCGAGCTACCTGCTTCATACGCACCACGCCCGGATGCCCAGAGTGAATCTCGTCCAGAATCGCCGCGCGTAAGGAAGTCGGCACCACAACTCTGTAACCCCACACGATACACTCGTGGTCGATATGTAGACTGTCTTTTCTGTAAAAATAAGACTTTTCATTATCAATTTCCGTATCAGCCGGCCAACCACTCATTAGGTAGCCATAAATCTTACTCAGGATTAAATCCTTTTTGGTCTCTTTAGCCACTTCTCTGTGGCTAATCGGGAAGCTATCTTCCACGAAGTGCAAATAAGCAGCATCATCTTGTTCGGTGTCCTCTTTGTGCTGGTGTAGCGGCAGGCGCGATAACGCGTCCGCGTTACCATTGCGTTCCGTAGGCACAAACCTTATCTCAAAGTCGTACGCAGCCAGTCTAACAGCATACCTCTGTAGCCTGCTGGCGGCAGTCTGTGGTATCCCCTTTTTAGGCCCAAAAATGTAACTCAGTGCCATATGGTCAGTCTTCAGGATAAAACGCCTCCCGTATACGTACTGATGATGGCGGGTAACTCCATACACAATAGCGAGAGCTTCCTTGTCTACTTGACTGTACTTACGTTCCGTGTCGGAGAGCGTTCGCGAGGCGCAACACACGACGCGCTCGGTGCCGTCCGGATAGGCGTGCGACAGCACAGCGCCCAGGCCGTAGGCGCTGCTGTCCACCGCCAGCACCAGCGGCAGCGCCGGGTCGTAATGCGCCAGTGCGGGCTCACGCGTCAAAATCTCTTTTACCGAGCTGAATGCCGCGTCGCACTCTCGCGTCCACTGCCATTTGGTACCCTTTTTGAGTAATGAATACAGAGGCTGCAACAATGTACTCATGTTGGGAATGAACCGAGCATAATAATTAATAAGTCCTAAAGCAGCTCTCAGCTGAGAAACATTCTGGGGATTTGGGGCCCGCGAAATAGCGTCGACCTTACTCTTGTCGGTATGCAAGCCGTACTTATTAATTTTATAGCCGAGATAACAAACTTCATCTTTAAAAAATTCACACTTTTCAAATTTAACTCTTAGTCCGGCCTCTTGCAGTCGAGACAGCACTGCCCTTAAATTTGCCAAGTGGATTTCCTTATTGGCCCCGGTAACACAGATATCGTCCTGGAAAGCCACGCAATTTAGACCACTTAGCGTTTCTTCAATCAATTTTTGAAACATTTCAGGCAGGCACTTTAACCCAAAAGGTGCCCTGCGATATACAAAAGTCCCGATATGACTTGTTATAGCCGTGAGTGGCTGTGAACATTCCTCTAGCATACATTGTAAGTAGGCGTGTTTAAGGTCAATTTTGCTATACTGCTCCCCTCCGCTTAATGACGCGAACAACTGCTCAATTCGAGGTAGTGGATAGTGAAAATCTTTCAACACTCTATTCAAAGTTATCTTATAATCTCCACACAATCGGATAGACCCGTCGCGCTTGATAACGGGAACAATGGGGGTTCCGTAATCACTCCGATCTACCTTGAATATCACCTGTTCGCGCTGTAAGCGTTCTAACTCTTTTTCGACTGGTTCGCGCAGGGCGAGGGGAAGCGGTCGGGCTTTGCAGAATATGGGCGTTTCATCTTTCAAAAATAATTTAAGTTTTGTTTTGCAACATCCTAGACCAGACTTAAAAACATCGGGAAAATCTAATTTCAATTTTGCAACATTAGGATCATTTACCGCGGATAGATGATGTAAGCTAATCGAGTTCAACTTTAACTTGCGAAGCCAACGACGACCGAGCAGCGGCGGGCCGCCGTTGTCTATAATAAAAAGCGGTAATGACATAGAAATGTCACTGCATTGCACGTTTACTATGACGCGCCCGAGTGGAACGATCGCTTCTCCCGTGTATGAATGGAATTTGTTGTTATCGTTAGTTATAGGTAGGTGAGATAGATGTTTATCATAAAATGACTTACTGACCGCCGATATTCTGCTGCCCGTATCTATTTCGAACAACACCTTTGTATTTTCAACTGAGAGGGCATAATGATAGGGACCGTCTTTCGAATCACTTTTAACCGACACCACTTGATACAAGCCGTCACTAGACTCCGAATCCGAACTGGAATCTTGTTTATTGATGAAGTTTTGGTACCCGGATTTGTCCTTCTTATTTTTGGAACACATCACCGAAAGATGACCTTTGACGTTGCACTTATCACACGTGTATGACTTATATCTACACTTGTTAGGCGCGTGCCGAGATTTCCCGCAGCGCCAGCAAGCGCCCCTCTGGTCGCGCGCGGCAGCGGGCGGCTGCTGCGCCACCCGATGCAGGCCGGCCACGGCGGCGCCCTGCCCGAGTCCCGATATGCCGGCGGTCGCCGACAGCGCGGCGCCGGCCACGGCTTCCGCCGCGTGCCGCTCGGCCGCCTCCAGCGCGAGCGCCAGCTCCACAGCTTTCTTGTAGTCTAGCGACGTCTCGGCGAAAAGCCGCGAGCGCATGTCTTCACTACGCAGCCCGGACACGAACTGGTCGCGGATGTTTTCCTCCAACTTAGCTCCAAAGTTACAATGAGTGGCTAGATGCTTTAAACTTTGGAGAAAAACGCTGATAGACTCGCCATCCGCCTGACGTCGTAGACGAAACGTATGTCTTTCTGCAATTTCTGATCGCTTGGGTTCCAGGTGGTTGGTCACAAGAGTGACGAGCTCGTCGAAGGTCTTGTCTTCAGGATTGTTGGGAGCACACAGGTCGCACATCAACTGATAGGTCGGCGCACCCACATGCGTAACCAAAGTGGCCACGCGTAACTCGGTTTTGATTTCGTTCAATAATATGAATTGTTTCACTAAACGAATGTACGATGACCAATTCCTGCCTTCTTCGAGGTCAAACTGAGATAATTTACCGAAGGGCATGGTTAAAACCCATAAATCGTCGCCAATGTAGAATTTACGTGCAGAAATGAAACCACCATTTAACGAGACTGAGTTTATTCAGCATTGACGGTATCGCTAGGAAAATATTATACCTACCCACCCGCAATCATACATTACAATACCGAGCAGTTAAAATCGCGAAGACGTCGCTTCACGGGCGAAACGCAACGACAGCGTGTGCTAACTTACTAGTGGCGCCATCTAGTTCATATTTAGGAACACTTGTATAACATAAAGTTTTTTTTCTCGCCTCGATTTTGTGTGCCCCCAACCATCCCTATATCATAGTTAGGTGCTCAAAAAAGGTTGTTAAACGTATATTTTTTTGTTCAGATAGTGAAATTAATAAAGAACAGTCCACACCGGCCGATCACGGCAGCCATTGGAGATGGAGCGAACGATATCTCAATGATACAGGAGGCGCATGTCGGGTTCGGGATATTCGGAAAGGAAGGCCACCAAGCCGCCAGGTAACCTTATATCTTAATGCCTTAGCCGAGAAACATAATAAAAATCTGCTGCAAGGGCGTGGCCAGAATTTCGGCCAGGGGGGAAAGGGGTGGGGGGGGAAGGATTGAGGGTTGACAAGCTGGTTTATGGTTGGCGTGCCCTACACGGAATACATAGATCAAATAGGTGTTATGAGGTGACGAGCGCCAATACCTAACCTACTGGTATCGTTCTTCCACGCAGTACATACCGCCAATAATGTGTTAGTCACAGATATAATTTATGTCTGTGGTGTTAGTTCTGTAGTCTGTAGTCAATAGTGTTTACTTATTTCTGACATCGACTTGTTGACAATATTATGACACAAGTTGATGGCAACATAATAATATGGGTGTTTTGGTGTGTACATATTATTGTAACTAAGTATGAAGACATAATTTTGAAAATGTCGATATGTGTACATACTATTGCACGCGACTGTACTTGACTAGTTTAACGTCCGCGACTTTGTACGCGTGGGGACCATTTTCGAGTCATTATTGTGTAACTAACTCTTTGTTGACTTTGTTTCATAGATTGAGATAATATCCAAAAATCGTACACTCTGACCCCACCCTTTGCCGCTGGCTAATGAGTAGTACTCACTACTGGCCAACGGGCGTCGCGATGTCAAGCTAATGGCACAATACATTGCGTGTTTTTTATGACATTCTTCAGCATCCTACAAAGATAAAGGTGTTATGAAAATGTAACTTGTGCGTAGCACCGAAAGTATATTTGTTTCTTTCCAGGGTGGTATACTATGAGTGCGCGATGAGTCTGTATGAGTAGAAAATATCTATGTGTGTGTTCAATCAAAAGTTCCCACGCTTGCAGACCGGAGCTTTAAGTACCTAGCAGCATATAATTGTTGTACTTTCCAGCAAAACTGGCAAATTGAAAAGTAATTCACAAATATTTTTCACACGTTTCGGTCTCATTCGAGACGTATTCCTCCGTAAAGTTAGATAGTAACAAACGATGACCCTTACTTATAAAGGCTTGGCATAAAAACAGCTAATGGTATATGGTTACTTAGACAAACCCACATCAAAACACTATGAGACTCTAGGGGGGAGTTAGCTGGCTCCCATTCTGGCACATTCGAAAAGTAAAGAAGGTATAGAGATGTGCAATTCTAATCCAAACTGTAATTTCCAGATGTGCCGATTTCGCGTTTACAAAATTCTCAATGGTGAAGAAAATTCTCTTAGTGATGGGTCACTGGTACTACCAACGGTTGGCGACGCTCATACACTACTTCTTCTACAAGAATCTAGTCCTCGGGAACATTATGGTAAGATACGGTATAAATTCAATCAATTATATATATGTATATAAATATATATTGAAGAATAGGGTAATGACAGTGCATCAAATCGCTATACGAGTGCTCTATATGCTGGCTTTCGTTTTTCAAATTCAAAGTTTCGTCTTGTAAGCCCCGTCACTCGTTTACGATTGTAAACAGCTGCTTTGTTGCGGGATTAATAGCCCCTAAATAAAATGCCTGTGACATACAGACGGGTAGACTGACACACAGACGAACATAGCGAACTATGTGCGTATCCTTATCGGACGCTGAACCCTAAGAGCGAAGGCACACTGCTTTTCGTTGCGTTGCGTCGCAGTTTTGTACTGGCATTTGCGTTGCAGCGTTAGATTTGGACGCATTCAGTGACAAATGCCTATACAAAATTGCGATGAACGAAGCAATGTCGCTCTAAAGTTAATCTAATCCTACTTCCCTATTTATACTCATAACACTTAATATAAACCTAGGCAATCGACATCCTTTCTCAATGGCAAGCAAGCAACCAATAAGGGTAAAAATGCTAACACACTGTTGATATTTTCAGTTCGCATTCCAACTGCAGAGCGCGTTCTCCACGCAGTCGATATTCGACTCTATGTACCTGACGCTGTATAACCTCGGGTTCACGTCTCTCCCCTGCCTCTTCCTGTCCGTCACGGAACAGCGCTGGCCCAAGGAGGTGCTACTCAAGTGAGTGGGAACTAACTCACTCTCACTAACTTTAATCAACTCTTCTCAAATGTGTTGCAATGCAACTGAGTTATCACTCTCAAATGTGCTTACAAAAATTGCGTGTACATCTCAACTCAACACGACACTCTCTCAAACTAATACTGAAACTAAAGTGTTCACTCTCACATTTTTCTACTTACTCTCATACGCAGGTTGTTGCAGCAACCCGATGCTGTACCGCGAAATATCACTTGTCGCGATATTTTCTCTCTCTCGACACTCTCAGATATTTTATTCACTCCCAAGATGTTGTATTCACTCTCACGATGTTATACTCACTCTCAAGATATAGTACAAACTCTCACGATGTTGTACTCATTCTCACGATTTTGTACTCACTGTCAAAATGTTGTATTCACTCTCAAGATATCGTACTCTCTCTCAAGACGTTGTACTCCCTCTCACTATGTTGTACTCACTCTCACGATGTTGTACTCACTCCCATGATGTTCTACTCACTTCCTCGAAGTGTGTACACTGTGACTTTGTTGTTGCAGCAACCCGATGCTGTACCGCGACATCTCCCGCAACAAGCTGATGTCGTGGCCGCACTTCGCGGCGTGGTGTGTGGCCGCCACCTACCACTCCATACTCATCTACATGTTCGCGGACCTCACCGTCCGCCACTCGGTGGTCAGCGCGGACGGGAAGGTGGTAGATCTGTGGTGAGCGTTTTTTTATAATATTTTTTTGATTAGCACTGATCACAAAACTAGGTACTAATTTTATAATAAAGCGCTATGTTAAAATATCAAAAATTATAGCGGCTGAATCGATAGACAGTGATAGCGCAATTACACACCTTATCCCGGGGAAGCGGTAGATTTTTGTCCCTCAAATATAACTGACGTAAGCGACATAATAAATTGTGATAAAACATCGTATTGCTTAAAAACTTTTGAATATTGAAAAAAAAGTAATGTGATT
Organism: Lobophora halterata; assembly: GCA_932526365.1. Taxonomy (NCBI): domain Eukaryota; kingdom Metazoa; phylum Arthropoda; class Insecta; order Lepidoptera; family Geometridae; genus Lobophora; species Lobophora halterata. Next base: position 1,798,014 of record OW052007.1, read on the forward strand.
ATTCACTCAATAGTAAAAAAAATACCTTAAATATTGTCTAAATTCGAAGAATGGATTCTTCTTCTTCTTCTTATCGTGTCACCTTCGAACCAGTGTGGTGAAAGGATTTCAAGTGCGCCTCGAAGAGGCTCCTTTCGTGCACTTGACACATGTTTTCGAACTTTAGGTTCTACGACATGCCGGTTTCCTCACGATGTTTACCTTCGCCGTTGTGAGAACGTGGGATGGCATATACAGATTTTTCGACCGAAAAAACCCATTTACGCATGACTGCCACCGGGATTCGATTTAATGAGGGCCCATTTCAAAAAATAAATCTATCGAGAAAAGTTACATATCGCCTTTATTGAATCATAAAAAACGGTATTTTTTATCAAAATCCACGATTGTCTACAGTACAGCCTACATCTAGGTCAAACCATTCGTAGCTTTTAGATGTTTTGATTTAATTTTTATGTACTACATAATTCTTAACCAATAAATAAAAAACTAAAATTTATAAAGCAATATTATTGTATTTGTTTGTCAAACTAATGTATTTTACAGGGTGTACGGCGCCCTACTATTCCACCTGCTGGTAGTGATAGTGAGCTTAAAGCTGTGCGTGCACGTGCGGTACCACACGCTGGCGTTCGCCGCCTCCGTGCTGCTGTCCGTGCTCGCCTACGTGCTCTTCAACTCCGTCTACTGTCTGCTGTACCTGTAAGTACTCTGATACCTGGCATGAATAAAAAAAATGGATATAAAATAAAATTAAATAAAAAAATATATGAAAGACATAACTGCATCTCTGAAAGCAGAGAGATAATTGATTACTTAAGTATAATAATAAGCGACGCACGAGCCAATAGTTTGGGCATGATTTGCTGTGCGAGCTAAATTGTATATATTTCTTTGGATTGAGAGTCGCTTTAAGCTTCATTTCCATACAAAGAAATGTGTCTGTTTAACTTATTTCCTATGTGGAAATAGTAATGTGTACTATTCGTACAACCTCTGATCGCATTCCCTAGTATGATGTCATAATACCTTTACCTACACATTTACCTTTCCGTGTTCCAAAACTAGCTTGTAAACAGTTGTATATTGTTATAGGCAAATAGACGGCGACGTGCTAGGGACATACACGCGTCTACTAGCCGCCCCCGGTTTCTGGTTCCTGAACGCACTGGTGGTCGTCGGCAGCCTGTGGCCCGACACGCTGTTGCGCCTGTTCTCCGACCGCTGGGCGTCAAGACATCTCCATACACCCACACCCGCCACTGTGTTCAATACAAGACTGTGACGAGACACACTAGTGTTCAAGTCACGCGCCTACTATCCGCCCTGGGTTCTGGTTCCTGAATGCACTGGTGGTCATCGGCAGTCTGTGGCCCGACACGCTGCTGCGCCTCCGACCGCTCGGTGTCGAGACATCTGCACGCGCCCACACCCGCCACTGTGTTCATACAAGACTGTGACGAGACACTAATGTTTTAGACACCGTCTACTAGCCGCCCTGGGTTCTAGTTCCTAAACGCAGTAGTCGCGGTCGGCAGCCTGTGGCCCGACACGCTGCTGCGCCTGTTCTCCGACCGCTGGGCGTCGGGATATCTACACGCGACACCCGCCACTATGTTCATACAAGACTGTGACGAGACACTAGTGTTCTAAACACCGTCTACTAGTCGCCCTGGGTTCTGGTTCCTGAACGCACTGGTCGCGGTCGGAACCCTGCGTTCACTGTTCAATACAAGACTGTGACTACATTATTTTGTGTAGATGGACTACAGCACAAAAAATAGGGCCTGGTTTTTGATTCCTAAATTGGCATACTAAAGAACATGATTTTTATACGTGCAATCATTATACGTCCTATTTTGTTACGGTCCCGCGTCCCGTCGAGTAGCGCGGTGCAGTGTGAGATCGAAGATATGTTTTATATTAATGCGGGTCAATAATTAGTATTATATGATACAATAACTCTGATTGTATAAAATGATTTATTTAGATATGGACGAAAATAGGAAAAAAATGACAAATGATGAAGACTAAGTAATAACCTTTAGGGGATGCCTACAGGTAAATAATGGATACTTCTGGCCAGAAGTATCATGTAAATTGTAATAAGTATCGTAAACAGCTCATTATGAAGGTAGGTAGGTATGTAGTTAAAATTTAAGGGTTACCATACGAAAACAATGACTAATGTAAATAGAAATATTTATGTTGATATAAGTACGTAGGTAAGTACATAATTTTAAACATTCTTGTAGAAGATAGTAGGTACTAATATAATTTATACACCTTTTCCTATTGAATGTGATTATTATTGGGACCATTTCTGTACCTACTTACATAAAAAAATATCGTAATTACAGAGGTAAGATAAAGTAGTACTTACATAGAAGTTTATACTTATTTAGCATAAATGTACTCCTAGGAAAGCCTATTTAGTGATTAAAATTATAAATACTTACATGTGGTTTTATTTTAAGGCTGCATTATTTCTGTATTGGTTTCGTTTTCCCCTCCCGGAATTGGGCGACTCATTTTCCTTCGTTTTGAATTGAATATTGATAATTGGATCAGGAAACCCTATCACATAGAATGTCCTTCGATTAGTTGAGCTGCGCTCACGTGTTTTCACCCTTAGAAACCGTGTCTTCTATTTCAATACTACGCTCAACACTGCCCTTTTTCATACCACATAAGAATTTAGGTAGGCAAAGCTACTGTGGGGCAGAGCAGAACTTCTACCGAGGTTTCCCCATAGTTTTTATTCCTTAGAACTCACATGAGTCGCGTGGGCGGTGATGAATATGTAGGCAGTATTGTTTAAGACTATAATCGATCTCTGTTTAGACTAATTAAAAAAAACAAGCAGCTGATTTTGACGTCTGTCATGAAAATGTCATTGTCATTGTCAATTTATCCATTATCCAAACAGGGCAATTTCTTATTTTCGCTAAAGTTTAGCCGGTCATATATGCAACAAATAAAATCATAATCGTAATGGAGACAACTACAATTTTGCTGTTTTAGCACCTAGATTTTGTGATCAGTCAAGGATAAAGATAATCATGGCGCTGATGAAATCAAATGTGGTGCCCGAGGATGCAGTCACCATGTCCGAAATGGAAGCTACCAAATACATTTGGGAGCTTGTTGCTGATTGGGGCTCGCTGTCTGATACGTAAGTTCTAGCTTAAACCCAGATTTACCCAGAGAACTGAGCTTCAGCATGTTTTTATGAGATAATCTATCAGGTCATGAAATAGGTTATGTTTTGGTTTATGAAATCCTAAAAATAAATGATAATTCTCCCGATATTGCACTGCTTCATCACTAGCAATAGCTTCTTAACGTTATTTAGTAAAATAAGGACTGTTTTCATTGAGAAAAACAGTTTACAGTGGACCAAAATAAGACATACCTATATTTTTTTTTTTAAATAAATCGATTTTTATTTACAGTTGGGCGCTACGCTATGGATCTATAGTTCTCGGTGGTATTAACGCAGTTTCCGGTATCCTGATAAACAGGCATTACCGGAAGAAACTGAAGCTCGAGACTTTTGGGTATCTGTCCTCGGTCATACCGATCACTGTGATGCCGGCTATTCTGACTGCTTTGTTTCATAGACATGTAAGCTGGTATACTTGGTATAAGATAACATTTATGAATATCCTATTGGCTTCATTTGCATGATAACTAGATTTATGGTCGAGTGGAAAGTGCGTTGGACTGCTACACCGAGTGTCGCAGGTTCGATTCCCGCTTCGGGAAAAACATTTGTGTGATGAACATCGATGTTTGTCCTGAGTCTGGGTGTTTTCTATTTATAACATATGCTTTTTTTTTAAAAAAGAAGTGTTTAAGTATTCTATCAGTTATCTGGTTCCCATATTACAAGCTCTGCCTAGTTTGGGGCTAGATGGCGTTGTGTGTAATGTCCAAAATATTTATTTATTATTTATATTTATAAAGCTAAAAAACAAAAAAATTGATATTACTTTTACTGAACACTAAATAAATTTACTCTTTAATAATTTTTATAAATACATACCTCAATGAGTGAATTAGATATTATTTTTCAGTTAATAACAACTGATATGTTATTGATGAAGACTGATGCGTGTCCTGTGTGCTACGAGATCAAGTCTACTGTCATTCAGCTAGGATTGGGTATTGTTTACCCAATGGTCCTGGGGCCAGCATCTGCTTTACTGGTAAGAAATAAATACTGTAGAGTTCCGTTATGAAAAAGCAGTTTGACACTACATAGGATTAAATTCGTCTCTTATATTTGTCACTAAACTAAATTACAATACGGCCGACGTATGTTGGCGAGTCTGAACATAGGCTATGCGAACTTTAGCGCATGTACACACGTATTACATTGTTTTATATGTATAATATATCAACGCGGGCGAAAGCGCGGGCTTATGCTAGTTGGTTTTTAAAAAGAAATTGGCATCAACAGTTTTCTATTGCGTGTTTTCATGCGCTAAAGTTCGCATAGCCTATGTTCAAACTCGCCAAGATACGTCGGCCGTATTGTAGGTACTTCTTCCCTAAATCATTCCAATTTTTTTTTCTTGGTTGTTTCCAACCAAAGAATAGGTAAGTCTTGCAATAGAAAGAGGCAATGCAGCCAGTATCCTCAGCACGCTACCATCGGGTATTAAGTTGGAGCAGTTGAGCTACCTATAGATTGTTTGCAACAGTCTATGGGTGGCCTAATCAAGGTTTCCTTCTCTAACTACATACAATGTTAAATAAATTCAAAAATTTCCTTACATTTACTACAGCCCATAAGAGGGGTAACTGCTACCAGACCCCGAATAAACAATGGGATTATGAAAGACCAAAATTTTAATAATGCATTTTTTTTTTCAGTTTGCAAATCGATACTCCACGTATAGAGTGCCTCAGTTACAAGAAGGGCCTAAGGTTATGTTCAAATTCCTTCGCAAGCTCACTAAACCATTCAATGGTACACTGGCTGTTTTCATGGTGACCCAGTTTATAGCGTCAAATTGCATCACGTACTTTGAGATGAGGAACAATTTCGCGTTCCGGAGGAAAATGCTCGCTTTAGAAGAAAAGTTTATGACAGAACAAGAGTTGAAGAAAAGTTGAGTGGTGATTTAGGTAGTTTGTAAATGCAAGATAGATTTTTGTTGTTGTAAATAGATGTTATTTATTAATTGAAAAGTTTTTTATTTTTAAATGAGTTGAATAGCTAATTTGGTGGTGCTACGCCATTTATCGGCGAAATGGATTTGAACACAATCATAGAGTATAGTATACTCTGTGTATTAATTCAATATGTATTGTCACGTAGTGTATCAATTCCTTGATGCAAATCAATATATAAAAAGCATAGTCCTAACTGACTAACGACAACGCACAGGCTAAACTTCTGAACGTAGAGACTTGGAATTTCGAGGGCAATTTTGTTAATTCGCAACGCATACGAAGTTGTGGGCTCGGCTAGTTCAATAAATAATATTCCCAAAGATCATTCAAATATAGGTTCTTCGAATTTATACAGCGAAGCTGTAATTTTTTTTCAAAGTCAGAACATTTAGGATCAAAGTAAGTACTAGTTCATTAGAAAATTAACTAGTCCTTGAACTCGTGTGCATCTGACCAAATTTTAAATTTTCGAGAAAAGCTTTAAGATTTACAGGGCAATCAGTTAAAAATAGTAAAAACTTATAGCAATCAGCCATAAATTTCTTAAACTTGAATTAAAGTTGTTATGATGAAATTACTTGGTCCCTCAATCCAGACGATTGCGTAAAGAGGCATATCCTGAATCTCAGAAAGTACTATCGCTAGGCATATCATTTTTAATTCAGAATTTAGTTAAGAATTTCTTAAAAGTTTTAAGAAATTTACAAATCTGTAGAATAAGGCATTACAGATTTATAGCGTTTTTGCTTGGTCCCTCAGTTCAAACATGTTTGGACTGAGGGACCAAGGGAAATCACCATAAATCTGTAATGTTATATTTTACAGAAATTTATGGATGATTGCTATAAGTATTTACTATTTTTAACCAAATACCCTGTAAATCTTAAAGCGTTTCTCGAAAATTTAAAATTTGGGCCCTCAGTTCAGATGCAAACCTTGAACTCTTAGCCTAAAACTATGTAGTTGCAGCAGGAGTAAAACCCTTTACACTGATTTCTACAGCTAGAAATGAAAAAGCAAAGACTTCTGTAACCTATTGCTTTATCTGATAATTATTTCAATTACAAAAAACCGACAACAAACTGCACACACTATTGTTACAGTTCGTGACTTCTAAGATTACGTCTGAGCCAACGAAACTTGCACCTTATTATCATTTGAATAAGGTTCATACATCCTTGACGCAGACGTCAAGTTATAAGTCGCAGACTGTACAATAAAAAAGAACCATATTTTCTAGATTGAACACAATGCACTGTCTAAGGGTGCGTTTCCACTGACGCGGAGCTAAGGCGGAGTGCAAATGAGCGGACTGTTAATTGGCCTATCACAGTGCTCTGGAAGTGGGGATTTCGAGCACTGTAATTGGCCAATTAACAGTCCGCTCCTTTGCACTCTGCCTTAGCTCCGCGTCAGTGGAAACGCACCCTGTGTCACTTTAGTGCAGAGCATAATAAATAAGCGTTAAAAAGCTAGCTTCCCAGCCAAGAACTTTACGATTGTATAATTCAAAATGTTTTTTAAGTAGCTGACCTTAATATGCTGAGAAAAAGGGAATTCATGAAATACAGGGACAATGGCTGGTGCTACCATATTTTAACAGAATAATTATGACGTATACTTGTAAAACTAATATACTTACACATATTGTTAGTATTGATTTAACAATATTGTTAACATTACAATGAGAGTATGATTAAAGTTTACAATTTGTAACAAAAATATTTATTTTCTTAATTCTATTATTGTTTTATGATACTTTTAAGTGAATCGAGTATTGCAAAACTAGAACGCTACATAATATATTGTTGCGATGGTTCTATTTTAAACATAGTGCCATATTTTCTCAACAATGTCCAACGATTTTTAAACTACGTATAATAATATTTCTTCTAGCTGTTATCTATGAATTACAACCGCGTAGATTCGATCAAGGTAGAAGATCGACGAACGCTTAGAGGCAGTGGCTGGCGTGAGTCGGATGAGAAGAGCTGAAGCTCGAGCTCAGGAGCGCGTCTATATAAGAGACCCCCCCACACTAGCCTTTTTTCGAGCGTTGTCGTCGTGCCAGCGTCCGTGACGTCAGCGGTGGTGGCCGGCTACTGAACGCTTTGCTGGCGTCGCGTTACCGCGGAGTCGTCGACTTGTACTTGTTCGAAAAAAACGTTGCGCTGGCGCCGCGTAAGTCTGGAACGTTTGGCAGGCGGCCAGCGCTGGCGTCACGTCGCCGCGGCTTTGACGTCGCGTTGACGCTGTGCGGACGCTGGCACGACGACGACGCTCGAAAAACGCTAGTGTGGGGGGTCTCTTAAAAGCTATCCACACATATCCGGGTCAGGGCTATCCGTGTTCAGAATCGTCCATGTCAGTGTTCCCGGACACTGACTACCCGGATGCCCCTGACACGGAGCTGCGTGAACGAGTACATACAAGTTGTACGTAACCGATTTTTTCCCCGTCCCTGACGGAACACGTCAGGGCTGGGTTCCCGCAAATGTGTGGATAGCACTTAAGGGACCTACGTCTGGACTGATATAGGTGATGATGATGGTAAAATTACACCTACACAGTAGATGCGATGTGAACACAGCCTAATCACGAATTTTACCAATGCCATCAGAATAAAAAAATCACATTCTAAGTAAATCATTAATTCACTGCTTTACACATTAAGGCTTCTTACAAACATTCAAAATACGTATGTATTTTCTACTCAACTCGCAGGTCCCGAAACTCAAACAAGCTGACCTCAATCCAAACTTTTTGAAAAATTTTTTTTTTGCTTAGTATTTTGATATTGATACGATCCTTTGCGGTAAAAATAGCGTATGGTTTTACCCCTTTTTTTTAGTTTAGTTATACACTACACTTACACCACCAATTTTAAAATCTATAGTAGCATGATATAAAGTATTTTTTAGCCTAAATTTGCCATACACCAATTCTACTGCGAAGTATCGATATCCAAAAGCAGTTTAAAAAAACATGAGACACTTATTACTAAGATTAGCAAATGAGTCTTATAACACAATAATATTTTTTTTACTTTCAATATTATATATTTTTTTTAGAATTTTCGTTTTATCATGGCGATTACCTTTTAAATTGGACGAAAAGCCTCCAACACGTAAATCTAGTATCGTAATTAACGTTAAGAATACGAGGGTTCCAAAGCTCACCCTTAAAATTATAAGTACACACTTCTATTACCATATGAATGAAATATAAATACGTTAAAGATTCAGATCCCCAAGGTATACTGGTGGCTTCACACGGCCTGTGCTAACACGCGCCGCGACGCGCCAAGGTCATCTATACAAGCGAGCGCGCGCCGCGGACGAGACCGGATCACCGCTTCTCACGGCTTTGCCGTGTTTTTCTTTGTCTAAAACTTTTCTTCGGTTTTGGCTCCACATCAAAGTGTTTATAGCGAGTGTCAAGTAATTGGTGAGATTATGTTTATTTTTGTCATCAATAAGAGTCGTTAAGTCAAGTCATGCCCCTGTAAAGTAGTGGTGGTGGCAACTTTTCTAGAGGCTTCTATTGAGTTTTGAAGGCAACACGAAAAGTCACGTTTTACAACATTACATTATTCACCAACACTCATACACGTTCATGAGCACTTAATGGATAAAAAAACACCGTTTTACACTTAAACACTAAGAAGCAATACAAGTTTTGTAAAATAATTTAAAGCCGCGAATGCGACATTTTCACGTTCCCGCCAAAACTTGGCCTGTGTTAAGTTAACTGATAATACGCAGCCTCGGGCCGCTGGCTTCAGACGGCCTGTGGCGCGGCCCGTGCGAACACAGGCCGTGAGAAGCCACCATGAAATAGGTTGATGATAAATTTACGTACATTATAAAATTATTGTAAACTGCCTACCCTCGGCTTCGCCCGCGTGTTACCGGAATAAAAAGTAGGTCTTTTCCAGCACATTAACTATACCAATATCAGCTCAATCGGTTCATAATCTATTCTTACAAACTTTCGCATTAATAATATTAGTTGTATGTAGGTAAGTAACGAAACAAGATCACTCTGAAACACCCAGATCAAACGAGAAACAATAAACTCATTGTAACGACAAATTTTCTCAACTTATACTTAGCCCCCTTGTTCCCAGTTTTGGAAGCAAAAACCTTATTCTTAACCGCCTTCACTAACCAATTTATCAACTCGACAAAATTGCAACAACTAACCTAAACTATTTGCCCATAAATGTCAAATTTGCGATCAAAGTGCGCGGCCGAGCGTGATTCCAAAACCGCTATAGAACACAGCGTCACACAGGCACACACACACACACATGTGAAAACTATAGTAAAGTCTGGAAAATGCACACTCTTGAATCTAAGGGTGCGTTTCCACTGACGCGGAGCTGGGCGGAGTTGAGAGGAGCGGACCGTGAATTGGCCAATCAGAAATCACTCTACTTCGAGCACTGTTCGCTCCTCTCCACTCCGCCCAGCTCCGCGTAAGTGGCAACGCACCCTAAGGCTGAACAGCTGGAGTGTCTCTGTGAATTGAATATCATATTCAGAAAGTCCGGAATGGCATACAATGTCATTATGCAGTATGCACCACAAACATTCTTATATTTTCAGATCGATCTGTAAGAATGACGGAATATTTTAGATTATGAACTCAGAGAGACATTCCGGCTGTATAAGTCCAGCCTTAATGATTGAAGACGTGAGAATGACTCTCTTTCCAGTACTCAATACAGACGATTACCTTTAAACTATCTTTGAAAACTAAATTGGTTTTTTCTACTATTTTGTTGATGTAATAGGTACCTACTAATAAAATAATCATTTATCAAATAGAGGTCGTCAGTAGTCTCCCAGAGCGAGATGGAGATATGTTTCGTCTTCAGTCTGTTGTAGGTTCTGTACTTTCCAGTATTTACTATAGTTCCATGCACACACTGCTCTGAATAAAACCCTTGCTACACAAACGAAAGGTTAACTTCTTACCGCGATAATCTATCCTATATACTAAATTTTGTACCTCTAATTAATCTTATAAGTATCTCTAATTTTTAATAATTTTGCCCGTACGTTTAGGTAATCGCTTATTTCTGTAAACCCAAAGCCTAGTGTGGGGCAATAGATAACTGAACTTACTTAACTGTAATTGTAATAAGTAATGAATTGTGTTTAAAAAATAAATAAATATTTTTTGACCATGAAACTACATATTATAACTGGAAAATGCGCTTCCTACCACAGACTGAGGACAAGTCATTTCGAGAGAGTGCATTCTCTCTTTCCAGTCAATCGAGTATTTATTTTTTATATTATTAAATATACCGAAATCAGCTTCATTCACATGTACGCAACTACAATAATCTCAAGTACTGTACGCAAGTACAAATATTCAAGAATTTTTTTGATGATAATTCTAAATGGACGCGCGGCATACAAAACATTGTAGAGTAGCAAGGGTTTAAGAGAAACAGACATAAAGCTATCGTTACTAGATGGCACCTGCATTCATTAGGAATGTTGTTGGCAGTGTTTTAACTGTGACGCTCTTTCAAGCGGTCTCTGGCGTCACTTTGACCGTAGAGTTGACCTAATGATTTTAACATACAAGCGTCTCGTTGGACGCTCATGGTATACTTATATGCTATGGTACAGCTGACGCGGCGAGACGGCCGCGGGGCGCTCGGCGGCGGCCGCCCAGCGCGCGCTGGTCTCTGCTAGCAGCGCTGGCTCACGTACTCGTTGTACGACGCGGAGATCTCCTCGGACTGGTAGCGCGTCAGCTTGATGCTGCGCCGCATCTCCGCTGTGATGGCGGACTTGTACCCGCCCTTTCGCAGGAGCGAGTCTATTGTTTGTATTTGGTCCCAACCTGGAAATAATAAAAATTTATTAGAGGAAGGATGTTAAGGGTGGCTTGAAAACTCCCGCTAAGATGATGGCTATTGGGTTACACGAAATTTTAAGGAGCAGGAAGGTAATGTTTTTTGTGTGTAGTAAGTATCATATTCATATATGTTTGACTCTTAGGCGTGTCCTGTAGGCTCTACGGCTTGATCGATTAGACAAATGATTCGTCGAGATCCCAGAAGTGACCTACGTAAAGTAAGAAAAAAAAACCCATTAAGTACACCCGCAATCGTGTCGCCTGTGTGTCGACAGCTGAAAGCCACTTTACATTTTGAATTATACAAAAATAATCAAAACTTAATGGAAGTTAGAAATGTAACTTTAAAGCATTAAACAGTTTTGGCTGTAATTTTATGTGGGTACATAGAAGTATTAAAGTATAGAAACACAATGTAGTACATAGAAAATGCGACCAAGAAAAGGGAGCCACATTGGCTAACGTCTAGTACATTTTGGTCCGATGCAAATTTTCGAAAAAATAACTATTATATGTTAAAACTACTAGGCTTTTTCAATGTCAATAAAACTACATCGTAAAAAGTAACAAACATTATTTGAAAATAGAGATATTTCATTTTTATTGACAGGGTGTCTGAAAATTTTCGGTCTAATATACCGCATCCATTTTGGTTTGGTCCTGTCCATCTTGTTCTGTAGGAACACCGTTATTCATCTATGTATGGGTATAGCTTTTAGCTGGAAAAGCCCTTTCTTTCTCTCCTTTAGAGTTGACATTATGCAGGGTAGGGTTATGGCATCTCTTACCCTGTTCGGTAGCGACTTGAGGTAGATAGGTGGCAGTGCGTTTAGAGCCGCGCTCGTTCTGGAACTCAATCCGGATGCCGTGCTTTCCCAGTTTCCAGTCGAGGAAGTGTTCCGCCTCCTCGAAGTGCTGCAGGATGGAAACTGACACCGTCAACCGCGGGACCTCTTCGCGCGTGACCGGCGCGAAGCGGGAATCCTTCAGCGCTGACGTTATGGCGTATTCCCGAAGACCTATCGCAAGAACGACATCTCTTTATAATAAAACATACATAACGAAAAACGTAAACACAAAAAGCATGAACAGTGAATCACTCGCGCGGTCTTATTGCTTAAATCAATCACTCGCAGACAACCTTTGGTAGTTAGTATAAGGGCTGATTGATAGATAAATAGTAGCAAAAATACTAACTGGAAGCTGACTATTTTACGAAAATTTCTGACGAGATGAGCAAGATTTTCTCCTCATTTTGAGATCACATCAGTTCAGAATCAAATGGTGCTACGCAGGGCTTTTAATTTCAAAGTCTCGTTCAAAATTGCTAAGGGACGGTATTGAAAGCCCAGTAATTTTACTAGCAGCAGTGCCCTTTAAACTAAAGTGACGTACTCGCGCGAAAAAAGAATATTAATTAGGTTTACTATGAATATGTGTGGAAAGTATGCATACCTACATAAAAACTGAACTGTATTATAGTAATAGGATTTGATGTACTTTGATTAGGTAACTGAATCTGCCTGTGAATCAAGCAAGTGTTGGTGCATGATAGTAATCTTGAATGAAGGCCTAATGGCTCAATTTACACCAGGATTGCAGCGGCCGGCATAGCGCTTTCAATGTGACATAAATTAAACTTTATCAACCTCTATAAAAGACCAGTATTGCAGGACCGCTATATGGCCACGAATGGCCGCTTGGCGCTGCGGGCGGCCTATCAGTCGACCTGCAATACTTGTCTTATAAGAATGAAGATAGAGTTTAACATTATTTAACACTGAAAGTGAAAGTGCCAGCCGCTGCCATCCCAGTGTGAGTCGGCGCTTTTAAGCTATTTTTAATACTTACACACAAAGAGTATTTAAAATGTACCACCTTATTAGATTCAGATTATGTAGCATGCAAAATGGTGCTAATAACTAAATGTTAGGTTGTTAAGCTTCTATCTGAGTTTTACCAGACTACAGCGAAGCTAAAAGAGTTATGATTTTCCCCAGTATGAATATGTTTATATACCCTCATTCAATGGGGAATTTTCAAGTCAGATAACAATAATGGATGTCAAATTGTTAATATTATTTATCAGTTTACATTGTGGAGTAAATAATAATTAAAGGGACAGTTTGTGAGGATGGATGTTTGTTTCTGAACCATGCCGAAACTACTGAACCAATTAAGCTGAAATTCAAAATATTATTTATTATTTTTTTATTTGTTCTTGTATGTAAACAATAAAATGTTCATTTATCATCTATCTCAGAGCTCTTCACTCAACCCTGCCACTATGATGAACAAAAAAATATCCACCAACCTGAATGCAAATGCATTGCGTTGAATGTTCCGATACATCCTCGAAGACGGTGCTCCTTGCCAATCTTCCATGTCACAAACAAAGGACTGAAAACAAAACATGTTTCTGAACATGTTTTATTAGTAAAAACAGATTGTCAGACATTATTCATTTGAAAAATTCAAGTGTATTTTTACTTCATTGAAATTATTTTAAATTATTCATATAATTTACTTAATGCGACACATTTAAAATAATGACATGAAAGGTTTTAGCAAGGGTTTGGTATGTATTGTATATGGACATTGTTTATGCCAATATTGATTCTGCATTTTGATTCCATCTAGGCAGATGGCACCAATCTAAACAAAGAAAACATCTAGATGAGTTCTAAAATGTGAGTTTAACTAAAATTTGTTTTGTGAGTGAATTTGCTGTTTCCTGTTTTTCTTTTGGGAAAAGGTCATTCAAATTGAATAATTTTAAATATTTAGATAATCATATTTTTAACCATAAAGCATTTGCCATTTAGTTATTCATTAAAATAATCTTATTTAAATTTATTAGTGAGAGCAACAAAGCCAGCTATGTATTCAGAACTGTGTACAACTTATGTGCAAGCCAATTTAGGTTTTATTACACCACAATAAAGTTGACATTGATGTGCAGATTGGAAGAGGTGGATAAGGTGGGAGTATTGACCTACATGAAAAATGTAAACCACTTGGGTTATAGAATTACTTTACTTACAAAGATGTTTGTGTTGCTATTGAGTTGAAAAGGGAAGGAGTTCTAAGAGGGCCAGTTTACCTTATTTTTTTTTCTCAAATACCTTCAAAAGCTTCAAACCGTGCTATACCAGAATAAACTGACCTCATTCCAGACAAAGAGTCCAGAGACAAAGCCCCAGGGAATGGTCACACAGCAAGTTACAGTTCACTCGAGGTACCAGGTGCAGATACTTACTAGGCTTCGTTGGTAAAGTTTGGTGTCTGCGGAGGGTCCATACTATGCAGCTGACAATACAAAACATCGAAACAAAAGTAACACATATCGGGAATAGCTACTGAGTCTTGGTAACCATTCAAAGGTCTTTCTATACCATTGCTGTACGAGTTGTTTAGCTTCTGTTTTTTAGTTCCACAACAAACTGAAGACATATTGCAGGGTTTTTGGTGAGTTCTCTTAATGGTGAGGAACAAAGCAGTCACGCAAATCACACAAAAGTAAAACGAAAATCCAGAACTCTTCATGAAAGAAAAGGAAGGGACCACAGACTAAAAATTTATGTGACTTAAGTGACTTTGACAAAAGAATGAAAGATGACTTTCCGAAATACACAGATGATGTGATGCATGTGGTGGTACAGACAGACTACAGACTAGAATATGATTTCACAAAATACTTGGATGAATTCAAAGAACTTGTATACTATGTATCTAGAATGCCGACTCACACGAAAACTGCGAGCCGAAAGAGCTAGAACCAGTAAGGAGTGTGTCTCGTTCTGTAGGGCGACCATAATTTTTGAACTTTGAATATTTCATTGAGACATAAACAAGCAACCAAGGGAAAATTCAATCTGCTCAATAAGCTATCAATGTTATATACATACGTTACTTTGCATTATTGTTTTAAAATTATATTATACATAGGTGCATTAAAATATCAACAAAAAAGAGGGCGGTGCGCCGCATTCTAGTGAGGTATATCTGATTCAATGGTTTTAATACTGTTTCTTTCGAACAGTAATTATTTTTCTCGGCAGTTAGGTACCTAACCTACATGACAGTGACTGTACTAAACCTTTCAAATGAATCTGAATAACATTTAGAGCAAATCGTGTAATTTCGAAAATTGTCCCACTTATTTCAAAAATTATGGCCATGTTAATTTTAATTGTATGCTGGCAACTGTGTGAACGAGACACACTCCTTAACGAGGGGGTCTCTATCAAGCATTAAAATCCTTATATTTCGATTTAATTAAAAAAGAACTTTATTTCCAAGGCATAAGGTTCAGAATTCTTAATCCTTAAATAAAACAAAATGGCGTTTGAGGTCTCTACATACATAGTATAAAAGCTCTTTGGATGAATTAGAAAGCTTGGAAGATAGATACAATCAAAGAAAGCATTTGAAATGAAAATCATTTTTGATTGGCTATGTGTGGGTGTTTTAATTATCATTTCGTAGTACTACAATCAAAGAGTTTGGATATAACTATTATATTTGGATTATCTTCATTCTTCTGTTCTGAGACTACAATATCGCTAGACCTTCCATAATAATCTGTGTTCGGTCATTCCTAGAAGAGTTAAACAATAAAAACGAAATAAAAAAATAAAAAAGTCAAGATTCTAGTGTCTATGGAGCGATGGCTGTCATCAAGTTGTATTTTACTATTTTGTAAAAATTGAAATGCTTTTGTGAATGTAAAATGAAGATATTTTCGTGAATCATGTACATGTTTTATAATGACCTGTTATTTATAAGTGAAACTATCCTATTATCATACAGAGAACCATTAGTGATGAGTAGTGAAAAAGCTCTCTGAGTTTCGACGATGGCGTCTGATGGAGAAACTACGTGCGCGAATGATCCTAATTTTGCCGCTATCTATTCATTTCTGAAAGTATTTGGTAAATTGTATGGTCTAGAATTGCCTACAATAGTTAAATTACAAGAATTTATAGAGAACACAGAGGAAGGTAAGTAGTTCTGATGGTGTAATTGGATTGAATTATAAACAAACATCTAATAAGTTTTTTTGTTTGTTAGTTTCGGATCCTTTGAAGGAGCTACACTTGAGATTGTTGCGTCGCGCTCTAAAGTCCGCGCATAGTAACAGATGGGAGAAGTGTATGATAAAGTTTTGCCACCAACAAGGCCACCACCAAGAAGCCTGGGAGATCGAAAGGTTCTCATACAAGAAAGCTAGCACTCAAGTGAAACTCAAAGTTCTAAAGGTAATTAGCTCCGCCTACTCGCTTCTATTATATGGTTACAATATGGACAAGCTGGGATCTGATTTTATAGTTGAGCTTTTACAATGAGTCACAATATGAATGCTACATTGTTGATCATGCCTATCTTGTATGTAAAGTGAATTGTGAAAGCTAATAGCAGTAAAACTATCGCTGCTTACTTGGACCATGACTTGTTTTGTTTTTAATGATGAGTATTATAAGTGCTTCATGCAAGTCATACTGGCTTTATCAGGCATTTTTGCATATTACTTATCTGTTAACAACAAAATGAGCAAGGCGCTTGAGAAAGTACTTGAATTATACAATTTGAAAGTTTTTTTAAGTTGTAAAATAGACTTTCCTTTACAGTATTTACTTGAGTATCAATTTACTTGTCATGCAAAGTTCAAAACTTCAGTCAATGCAATACCATCAAAGGACCTACGTTTAGATCCGATTGGCCGAGATAAGAATGGTTGTGTGTACTGGCTACAAGTTGACGATGAAGCCAACTTGAGTTTGTACAAAGAGGATCAGGATGAAGAAACGTGGCAACTTATCGCAAGGTACATATTTCACCAACCATATGTTTAAGCACAAAGTTATGTGCGGATTGAAGTTTATTATTCAATCAAGTCAAAACTCTAATAATCAGTCTTAAATTTATCATCAGTGTAGTCTAAAATTTAATAAAAACTAAGCTTTTTGTGCATATCCAATACAAGCAAAGTTAATGAATGCTAGTCTTTCATAAAACTCATATATGATCAATAATATAAAAATTACTTCATCATAAACATCCAAATAAGTTAGACAAATACAAAATATAATCGCGCGGGCCTTATGTATTTTTGACCCGATGTTTGGCCCGTTAGAAATTAATAAATGTGTGATAATTTCAAAAATCTACATAAAACCAATTACGAAATAAACTTTCAAAGGATAAATTAGATATTACCTATATCAATTTTAATATATATATCTTACAGAAATAGGGAAGAGCTGGTAAAAGTCATAGGGCAGTTAAAAAGTGGAGAAGAAATCAGTCCATCTGCTGGTACTGAGAATGAAGCTTCAAGTGAGGCTGAAAATAACGAAACTTCTGAAAACCCAGCACCAGAGGTATAAATAAATCAAATATTATTGAATTTTGAATCATAGTCACAGTTTATTTGTATAAAAAAATATTTTGATTTTATTACAGCCTCTTAAATCTGTAGTTGATGATGAAGAAGAGTTTCTCAGTCCTGAATCAGAATCAGAACATGAACTAGACACAGATCAAAAGCCAGTTTCAGATAGTACAAGTGTACAGAAAGAACCAACAAATATTGAGACAGTAAACAATAAAGATACAAAAGAGAATGAAGCTATTGAAGAATCTACTGAGAAATTAGAAGAAGAAAAAATTGTAAATTCAAATGAACTTAGTGCTGTAGATCAGCCAATTCCTAGTGTAAGTGAAGATCTTAAAAGTAGTGAAAATGGTTCTGAAGATAATAAAAGCTCTCCTATAGAAGATAAAGTTAGTAATAATGATGATACAGACGCTGAGGATGAAAATGAAGAAGACTCTAAGAATGAAAATATAGAAAGTGAAAATGTAAGTATAGAAAGTAATATTGTGAATAGTAATGATAAAGAAGACGAAAATAAAGAAGATAAATCTAATGATACAAATGAAATAAAAGATCAGAATGTAAATATAGAGAAAGAAGAAACTAAAGGTGTTGAAAACAAATGTATTACAATTGACAAAAAAGAAAGTGAAAGCGATGAAAATCAAGAAGATAAGGATGTCAGTAAAGAAGTGAGTGAAACACAAAATGAAGAATTGAGTGATGCAATAGAAGAGCCAGTGATGGTGGTCACAGGAGAAGGAAATGGAGCAGACTCTGAGAGTTATTTTCTGGACAATGATCATGGCTTCTTAGGAGAAGAAATATCAGAAGCAGTCATGTATTTCTATGGCGAAGGTTGTGGTTACGATAATGACACTGGAAACCCAGAAGCGATAGCTAACGAAACTGACACTGAGGAGGATAACGACAGCAAAGAACTTGTAAATGGTGAACATGAAAGTAACGCTAGTACTAAAATAAACAATGTTAAATTAAAAGCCGTTACAAAAAGGTCTTTGAAAAAGCACCCTAACGACTCTAATGATGCTAATTCTGATACAAAAAAACCTTGTGTCCGGGATCAAGGTAAATCCAACAGTTCTAATGCAGATAACGAACTAAAAAGAGAAGCCAGTGTAAACGATAAAAGCACTACAGACACCGAAAGTCCAAAGAAAAAAGAAGCAACAGACAGTGTTAGTCCCAGAAAAAACAACGTCAAAAAGCGACGAAGTAAAGTCAAAAAGAAAGCAGTTGCTCGCAAGGTAAAAGTCAATGACGTTAAAGAAACAATAAAACCAACATCAGAGACTGCTAATTGTCAAGATAAAACAAGTATCATAGAAAAAAGAAAGAGCAGTGTATCATCAGTTGATCAAGATGATTTAGACAATGTAAATAAAGAAAAAAGTCCTGATAAAGAATTAGCGGCAGATCCTCTGCCTTCGAAAAAACTTCGCTTGGAAACCACTCCAGAGAGAGACGACAGTGCTACGCATTCAAAGGAAGCATTAAATACTAAAGAGACTGAAGCTAAAACTCCACAATCCGATGAAAATGAAAACGAAGATTTAAACGATTCAATATCCAAACGAAAAAAAATCAAGGCACATAAAGGAAAATTTAAAAGAAAAAGTCAAGCACACCATGTGGACAAAAATGATAAAGTTGATAAGAGTAAGAAAGGCGGGAAATCTTTGAAAAGATCTTTGGTTGAGGCAACTATGAGTGACAAGAACAAATCAGAATCTCAAAGTGAAAGTGAAGACGACGAACCTATAACTAGTGGCAAGCGCTTGAAGATCAAGCCTAAGAAAATAATCACTTCTTCTAGGTAAGTTTAGTGTGGGTTAAAAAAATCTTTGTGCATTTTTGGTGTAATGATAAAAAATTATGATGTTTTAGGAAAAAAGTTGAAGCTAAACTTTTGCAGAAACATTCCAGTGACGAATCTGAGGAAGAAACCCTTTATAGTTTAGGTAAGCGCTCATTCTTATGCGAATTTTATTTCTTAAGTCACTAATATCACTATCTGGGGGTAATTGCAATGTATACTAATACGTTACAGCTGGAAAAAAGACTCCACCAAAAAAGCTAATCAAGAAAAAGACGAAATCTGGTTCAAAAGACGCGAAATCCAAGGCGCCATCGGACGATTCTGACACGCCCGTGCGTCAGTCGCGCCGCATCGCGCAGCAGAAGATCAAGGAGGAAGCCGAGAGACGCCACCAGGAGGAACTCGCCTTGAGGGAGCTCAAGATGATTCACAAGAAGGTACAGACATCGTCATTGATAAGTATCCCCCTTTCACAAGACACCCAGCTTCAAATCCTTTTAAAACGCCGCCCGCGTATGAAGAAATTTTGCCTACAATAATAAATTATGTTTTTATAACCATGTAAGCCTAATCATAATATTATATCATGTTTGAAGGGATTTTAAGCTCTTGTACAAGGTCTAGGTCTGCTCTTGCGCTCTTGCTCTTGCTCAAGCGTCTTGTGCAAGGGGTATACTTATCTATGACGCTGTCTGTACATACAATTCATTACTGAAGTCAAGTCTATGGCGGTAATATGACTACTTGTCAAGTCTATGGTCGTAATGATGATACGATTGGTCGAGTGGCAAGTGTGTTGGACTGCTACGCCCGGTGTCGCAGGTTCGATTCCCGGTTCAGGACATACATGGGTGTGATGAACATCGGTGTTGGTCTTGAGTCTGGATGTTTTCTATTTCTATGTATTATGTATGGATTTACAAGAAGAATAAAAGTATGTTAGTATTGTATCAGTTGTCTGGTTTTTATAGTACAAGCTCTGCTTAGTTTGGGACTAGATGACGTTGTTTAAAATGTCCAAAAATATTAACTAGTACTTTGGCACCCTACGCCCCATGCATCAAAAGAAGTCAATTCAAACGCAAAAAATATCTAAAATCGCATAGTAATCGTTCAAGACTAATTTGGATTCTATTTCAATTTGAATAGGACTCAAATAAAGGCTCCTAGTTTTACAGCGATTTTTTTTCGATTTGGCGTTCATCTTTTCGCCGGACAAGTCTAGAAGCAACAAAATATTTATGTTGTTTGATAGGGCAAAGATGATGACGAAGAGGAATGGCGCGCGAGCGGTCGGAGCAGCTCTGAAGAAGAGAAGAAGCGGAAACCCAAGACTTGGCGCGCGTCCGACTCCACCGGCCCCGAGCCCGACAGTGACTCCGACTCGCCCTTGTTCGAACTGCACCACGAGCCGGAGCCTGATCGTAAGTCAACCATGTCAATGTATAGTGTGTCACAGAGGAATGGAGAAGTGGATACCCTAGACGTGGCGTCTTAAGCGTCGATGACACACGGCTTTTAACATGCTACAAGCCAGCAAGTTCGGTTGTAGCGTGTAAACTCGCCTAGTGTCATCGGCTTTTTGACAATTTGACAATCCTTCCTGAAAGCTAAGTCGCTCACACGCAAGCTTTTAAACTCGCCAACAAGCCGAATGTAGAAAAGCCGTGTGTCATCGATGCTTTAGCGCGCGTCTAACTCCTTTATTTTGTTAACTTGTTGAATCCTTCTGATAGAACAGTACGTTAAAGGTTAACGTAACAGGATAAAAAAAACCGTTTTTCTGCCAAATTTTCCTTACGTTACATAGCATAATTGTGCACCTCGTTCACAGCGGACTACGGAAAATCCGACCACGAGTTCTCGCCCGAGTCTGACTTGGAGACCGAAGAAATTGAGCCGTTGAAGCGAGCGAGGACGTTACAAGAAGGTAAACTCTATTCATTACATTACGTTTACGTTTATGGTTCATCACCAGGAGCAAGAGCGGCGTTGCCAGTCAGCAAGAATACGCGCGGCGTTGCCAGCTTCTCCTTATGTCACTAGTTCTTTCGAGCCAGTGTGGTGATAGAATTGAAATCCTTTCACCATACTGGTACGGAAGAACTAGTGACACGATAAGAAGATGCTATGTATGATAGCGCATTTGTGTATTTTCATTACAGAATTTGGATGCAATTAGTTACAACAACACCATTTATGTACTTAGTTAATTTTAAGTATTTGCACGACAAAAGTTGATGCATTGATTCTAATTTAAAGTAAGACCACAATGTACCTGTATTACGCAAATAAAGATTCATTCATTCATTCATAGTTGAAAGTTAATTTGCTCTTTTATCCTCAGAGAAAGACGACGGTTTTTGCAAACAATGCGGCAGCGCGGAGCAGCCGGAGTGGATCCTCCTGTGCGATGGATGCGACTCCGGCTACCACGCCAGCTGCCTCAAGCCGCTGCTGTTCTACGTGCCTCACGGCGAGTGGTTCTGTCCGCCTTGCAACCACGTGAGTTCGATACTACTAGCACAAGGATTCACCTGTGTCTTGGGTGATAAAAAGAACTTGGGTTGTCTAGAAGAATCCGCTCAAAGCGATAAAGCCGCCCCTTGTACTACCTACCTAAAGGCATTTTTATACTTGTTCAGTTTGCCTTCCCTTCATTTAGTAGGGGGGTCGAGCAAAATCTCACGAAATCTCACCAAGGGGGGTCGGAAAACCGCCAAAATTACCCCACGTAATTAATAGATGACATCTTAAGGGGATTTAGGTAATTGCGCAACGAAAACACCCGCATGCTGACCGTGACGCAGCGAAGGAAAATACATAGAATCCCTCCTAGCGCCCAAAAATACTACAACGACAGTCGAGCCGGGGTAGGTGGGGCGTATTACGTATTGAGCCGCGCACGAGTTTAGTTTGCCCGCAGCCGGCAATGGCGGCGTTCGCGTAAAAATGCCATCATGTGCCGTAAAATGGTGTGTCAGTCGGTCCGATTTACATCACAAGAGTGTTGGGATAAGTTTTTATTTGTAAGTACCTCGTTTAATCGTCTATTTTGTTTTTTTTTGATGAAAGTTATTCCTATACATTTTCTATGGGGATGGTGCTATGCCAAATGTAGTCATGCTTTTTCTACGCAACACTTTATGATTCCGACTCGAATAATGTTTAGTAGGTACCTACCTACTTAATTTATATGGGGATGGCGTTATGCAAGATGCAGGATGCGGCAAGCCGAAGACGGGCGCAATGGCGCACATTTATAGAGGTTTACGTCCAGCAGTGGAATGCAGGTTTTAGTGAAACGTCACATAGTCTATAACCAGAGGACAAACGAGAGGCTTCTAACGATACCTCATTTGTCAAATTATGATAAGTAGTTTGGATGATATCAGAGAACAGATGAACATACAAATCATAACCCTCCGTTTGCTTTGCCGTAGTCGAGTAATTTGTAAAAAGACTCGATTAATGATGGTAATGATGAGTCAAGAACCATTAGATTTTATTTGTAGATATTTATTTTACATTAAATACAGTATCAAAATAATGACAATTTTTTGCATTGCACCTTACGGATAAATCATTCAGGAGGCGCGTGACGAAATCTGCGTTTCATACACTAAACATCATAAGAGTCCTGTCGTTGACACAGCAAAACCAACCCAATCTCTTACGAAATAAGGTCGACTCCTAATTATTACTATAGATAGTGACCGAGTTAGGGGAGGTCCCGAGTAGAACGGACAACGCGCGAACTTCATTCGTGTTTTTGGTTTAAGATTCCAGCCGAGTTTCTTTGAAGGAATGTTTCCATGTTTTATCTGCGTTCACTGCCGTGACGACACCGTGGCTTAGTTGGTAGTGCCCCTGCCTACAAAGCTTGGTGTTCCGGGTTCAATCCCCGGCCGGGGCAAATATTTGTGTGACGAACACAAATGTTTGTTCTCGGGTCTTGGATATTGTGATGTGTTGTATGTGTCCATGCCACCTGCGACACAGGGAATCCTAGTGCAGGGGTGTGAGTGTGTGAATGTTTATACTTTATACTTTAAATAACCGGCAGGAAGACGGACTTCTTGGTTGTTATGCTCGTATGGTGGCTGGAGAACTGAAGGCAAAGAGCATTTCCCAAATATTTATATGAAAGCAACGTTGTGAGAGGTCCATGTTCCTTATAATAAATTATCAATAAATCTCGAAATCAACCAAGCTTTGGCCAACTGCTACCTGGTATGGTTATTTATAAGTATTTTTCAGTTATCAATTTATCGATTGTCCTCTTAGGAGAAGCTGATAACCTCATTGGAGAGTGAGCTGGTGAAGTTGGACGAGTTGGCCGTAAAGGTGGCAGAGGAACGCGCGAGGAGGAAGCTGGAGGAACCGGAGCCCACGCCGGAACAACCCGCGGAGAAGAAAGACGATGGAGAAGACTCGGGTATGTACAATACATTATCACATAGAAGTAAATAGAGTCGTTGGAGAGACCTGGAAAAGTTGGACGAGTTGGCCGTAAAGACAGAAATAAAACATAGAAGATGTGTTTGTCAAGAGCTGGAAATGCGTACTGTGAAATAAATTTTGTGAATTCGCAATGCTAAGGAAGTTGCAGGCGTCAGCTAGTCTTCAATAATAGTACAGGTGTCTTCACTGTTTTTTTTTCTCTAAGAACCTAAGTTCTTCGGTTTTGGCTTCACATCAAAGGTATACAGCCAGTGTCAAGTAATTGGAGAGATTATTTTGTCCCAAGTCAGAGTCGATAAGTGAAGTCATGCCCTTGTAAAGTAGTAAAGTAGTGGTGGTTGCGACTTTACTAGAGGCTTTCTATGGAGTTTTGGAGGCAACACTAAAAGTCACGATTTACCGCATTACACTATTCACCAACACTCATACACGTTCACGAGCACTTATTGGATAAAAAACCACCGTTTTTACACTTAAGGGGCATCCTCAAATCCGAATTCCATACAAAATGTTTCGGACAAATACTCAAAAAGTACACCGTATTATAGTAATTTCTTCACACTATTCGTTTCGTCCATGTTTTTTGATTTCGTCAACAAAAAAAGTGAAAGGTTTCATACTTTAATTCAGATTTTATACGTGTTTTAAAATTAACCCTACTAACTTAACAAAAAAAGCGAAAGGTTTCATACTCTGCATTTGAAATTTGCCTTGAGGATTCCCCTAATCTATGACTTCTCCACTTTCGCCGAGGATTGGTAAACCGTGAGGAGAGCTGTATTGTATATTGTACATTGTTGTATATTGTTATTTGACGACACCGATGGTAGAATGGCAAGTGTATTGGACTGCCACGCCTGGTGTTGCGGGTTCGATTCCCGCTTCAGGACAAACATTTGTGTGATGAACATCGGTGTTTGTCCTGAGTCTGGGTGTTTTCTATGTATTATATGTATGTATTTACAAAAAAAAAGTATATAAGTATTGTATCAGTTATCTAGTTCCCATAGTACAAGTTCTGCTTAGTTTGGGGCTAGATGACGTTGTGTGAAATGTCCAAAATATTTATTTATTTATATGTATGGTATTGCAGAGGGCAGTTCGTGCAGCAGCTGGTCGTCGGGGTCGTCGGGCGGCGTGTACCGCCTGCGCGCGCGCCGCCAGCTGCCCGTCAGCATGCGCGCGCAGGAGTACGACCGCCTCATCAGCGCCGCCATCAAGGTACCAGCATCACCATCAGCCTATAGCTATCCACTACTGGACGTAGCTCTCTCACCTAGTCCGATATTCAGCACCTCCTTTTCCACCTTCCAACTATCTGCGAGATCGTCGCTCCATCTAACCACAGGTCGTATTAGTAGTAATCATCCTACTTAATATTATAAACGCGAAAGTAAGGATGGATGGATGGATGGATGTTTGTTCCTCTTTCACGTTAAAACTACTGAATGGATTTTGATGAAACTTTACAATAATATAGCTTATACATCAGAACAACACATAGGCTACAATTTATAAAGATACCTGCGCAGACGAAGTCGCGGGCACCAGCTAGTCAATCATAAAGTTTAGTGTCAAAAGCTTAGTGATTTCACTAGCTAGCTACAAGTGCTCAGTGCACGAAAGGAGCCTCTTCGAGGTGCACTCGAAATTCTCTCACCACACTGGTTCGAAAGAAGTAGTGACACGATAAGAAGAAGAGTGCCCATTAAACTGAAACACAGTTGTATTACTTTACTTATAGCTACTTCTTCTTTCTTCTTCTTCTTCTGTAGTACTTACAACTTTCATTGCAAATTAATAAAATTCCAGGAAGCGAATTTTTAAATGCAGTTCATATTTTTATCAAAATCGAGCCTGTACTCTTAAAAACATTTCCCAAAACTAAAGCCGTCCGCAATAATGGTCTATTGGATATTATAGGAGGAATACGTGGAACCTACCACGAGTGCCGGCAACCAGGGCCGCGGGAAAGATATTTCCACCATCATCGAAGCAGCTGAGGAGGAGAAGATGAAGGCTGAGAGGGAAGCTATTGAACAGGTTACTATTTAAATTTAGATTATATTAATTTACATTTATTAAAATAGAAAATTCTAGATTAATCTAGAAGATTCCAAATGAAACTAGAACATTTAAAATTAATTGTCGTTCATTGTTCATTCACAATCGTATTCGTTGTTACCGCTTACATCGATGTTATAGATCCGCTATAAATGTTTTTACTGCTGGATCAGGAGTCTTCTCTCGCTAAGCAGATGTCATGTACTACGTAGCCCTAATGGATTCTAGTGTGTAGCACAATAACGTGCTATGAATCATGCTATCTTCACGATGTTTGTCTATAAGGTTCGAGCACATAAGAAACTGACTTTTTTGGAGCTTTTAGTGCTACGATTCTGTTATAATATCCACTAAGGTTTGAATGCTTCTTTGATATTGCACCAATGTCCACAGGGTAAACCAGTCGAGTCGAAGAAATCCAGAAAGAAACAACGTAAGAAGCCAAGAAAGCTAAACTCACTAGAAGTACCTTCCGAAGACGACGATGAAACTGATGAGGACTTTAAAGACACTGGGTAAGACTATGCGGGCCCCAACTTAAACTGAACATTGTAAAATTTTTGAACTAGTTGCTGCCTGCGACTTAACCCGCGTTGTGACAGGATATGTAGCCTATGTTCTTTGATAGATCTTAAACTATGTCTATTGTAAATTGCAGACCGATCGGTTCAGTAGTTTACGAGTTATTGAGCAACAATCGTATATCTTACTTTTCTAACCGGTAGGATTCTCTCGGTTTTAAACATATAACAAGTATTTCTATATTAAGCTAGATGTCTTTATCAAGACCTGTACAAAGATTCCTTATTAATTGCTTTTGATCAGATGTGTCAACTTATTGATAAGGGATTCATTACGTAAAATTAAACTTAAAAGATAGTGCCATAAGGTTCATTGTGCAATAATACTTCGTGGTTTTAGGGCGGCATCATCTTCGGAAGATATTTCGTCATCGGCAGAAAAAGATACCGGTAGCGATTCTCGGTCATCTGACAACTTGCCGATTCGACGGACCGGCAGAAGTGAAAATAAGAAAGGTAACTTTTAATTATAAAATAAATTATTATTTATACTTTTAAGTTTATTTTTTGAGTATTTTTACCTTGTACTATAGCTACCCTCTGAAGAGATGTAGCGTAATACTATAAAACCTATAAAATCCTTTTCAGGATTAGTAGCTATTATATCGTTAAGTTTCAGTTAAATCCGGTCAGTAGTTTTTACGCCATGGACGCACGCACACAAACAAACGAATAAACAGTCTTACAATAACAATAAAAATTGGGGCTCATAAAAATCAAAAATAACAACATAAAAAACTCATGTATAAGAATTTAGGGTTTACTGCTTTATTATATATATTAATTAACTGATGTAAACCTTTTACAGACCGGCCTAAGATGACCGAGTCATCGCCCGAAGTGAAGAAAAAGAAGAAAGGCATTTTCGAAGACAGTTCGAGCGAATCAGCCGGTGCTAAGGAATGGGCGTCCGCGTCCAAACCTAAGTAAGTGTCAGCTAACCAAAAACCACATTAAAATCATTTCGTGTGATATTAAAAACACCAAATCGTAGCAAAAAGTTGGTTACTGGATGCAAATTATACATCGTTTTTTTTACATCGATGTATGATGTATCGTTAATAAATATCGACGTTTGAAATCGATGTTTAACTTTTATGTTTCGATGTTTTTATGAGCGTTGTTGCATCCCTAGTGAAAATGCAACTCGCTCTTTACCCAATAATTTGTTAAAGATACTGAGTTGAATTTATTGAAGGTATACCTACCTATAGATTTTTGTACCTGCGCAATCAGGGCTTTTTTGATACCAATTTGCAATTTCAGAACTAAATCTCACCACCACCACCACCGTTCAAAAGATCCATCGAACAAACGCGACAAATCGAAAAAGTCGCGTCGCGCGCGCGGACTGACGCAGTACGACGCTGACGGGAACGTGATTAGAGCGAGAGTCACCTATGGGGGGCTCAGCGCGGATGAGCGAGAGAACGACTGGTCGCCCAAACACAGGACGCGCCAGAAGAAGATCAACTACACCGAGATGCCCAACACTGAGTCGGAGGATGTAAGTTGTTTTAGGCCCAGCGCATACATGCGCAGGCGCCGCTGAAGAGACTGAGAGGACAACAATTGAATCTAAACCTTAAGGCGAATCCTCAAGGCAAATTTCCATGCAAAATGTTTCGAACAAATACTCAAAAAGTACGCCGTATTATAGTAATTTCACACTATTAGCTTCGTCTATGTTTTCCGATTGTATGAACAAAAATTAGTAAGGTTTTATACATTAATTTGGATTTTATACGTGTTTTAAAATTATCACTACTAATTTAAAATGCTCACCTGCGGAGGCGAGGCTAAACCGCGCCACCAAAAAAAGTGAAAGGTTTCATACATTAATTTAGATTTTATACGTGTTTTTAAGTTAGTAGGGTTCATTTTAAAACACCTATAAATTCTAAATTAAAGTATGAAACCTTTCACTTTTTTTATTGACGAAATCAAAAAACATGGACGAAACGAATAGTGTGAAGAAATTACTATAATACGGCGTACTTTTTGAGTATTTGTCCGAAACACTTTGTATGGAATTCGGATTTGAGGATTCCCCTTAATATGTGATGTGTAGGTCTTTTTCTTAATTGATAAAGTGATTATAGCGCTCAAAGATCGATTAAAATGAACGCAAAAGTTTATTTTGTCGCATAGGAAATAAAAAAAGTAACTTATAATCGCGATTTTTAACAGGAAATGCACAAATCGAGCGGCAAACACATGCCGGACAGTTCAGACGAGTTCAAAGTCACAGAGTCATCCGACTCCGATTGGGACGCGGAGCAGAAGAAAAAAGACGACGGCAGCGCGGAGCGGATGAAGGCACTCAACGACCTGGTGCGGAAGACGGCCGTCGTGCCGCTGGAGAAGCTGCCCGAGGACGTCACCCGGGCCAAGACCGAGGAGTTGCAGGCGCATCTCAGTAAGTTACCTAATTGTGAGTACATTTTTCTCATATTGGCAGGAGCATCTCAGTCTCAAGTTAATAACCACTCAGTGGCGCCCTGACACAGCGCGCAGGCGGTGCGGTATACCACGCAGACGATGGCACGACGAACTGGATGCGTTCGATGGGGAATAGAGAACAGCAGCGCAAGATCCATACAATGGGACAGCTCAGGCTGATAATAAAAATGTTATTATTATTTGTTTATTGGACAGCTATTACACCAATGAGTACATATATTTACCATAAATAAAATA
This sequence comes from Lobophora halterata, assembly GCA_932526365.1. Classification (NCBI taxonomy): domain Eukaryota; kingdom Metazoa; phylum Arthropoda; class Insecta; order Lepidoptera; family Geometridae; genus Lobophora; species Lobophora halterata. The sequence goes on from OW052007.1 coordinate 1,827,106, forward strand.
GCCTTATGCTGTGTGCACAGCCTATTAATAGGTAAACACAGATTTTAATCTAATTCTAATATCCCATTTTCGCAATAAATATTTGATAGATTGATTGATTGATCGGTTGCGTGTTGCGGTAGGTGCACAGGCAGCCAACGCGAGTGCTAGCACGCCGGGAAGGCCGCTTCGGGGAAAGGGCAGCCGCGGCGGACGCGGAAGCAGGTACATTCTATTATTCCAACATCTCAATTAATAACTTCGTTTTTATTAAGGCGTATAGTACCCCAGATTCGCCCTCTCGCACGCGTGTACCTACATTCTTGAAGATTTAAAAATTACTACTTGTAATTAAAAAAAAACGGACCTCCAGGATCTAGAAAATAACATCACAAAGGTGTAGTAAAAAAAACAATTAAATCCTTCTAGTTTTCATTGAATTTTATTGTTTACTACACGTTTATAATGTTATGTTCTAGATCCTGTAGTTTCGTTTGTTTTGTAATTACAATTAGTAATTTAAAATCTTCAAAAACGTAGGTACGCTCGAGTGAGAGTTTTTAGCCCAGCAGTTGTCGGTTGGTCTGTTCTAAATGGTTGATGGATTGTGTGTTTAGGGGTCCCAGAGGGCGCGGCGGTCGCGGCGGCGGGAGCGGGCGATCGGGCTCGCCGCAGACGGACGACGCACTCGCCAAACTAGTCGGGGTCAAAGTCAAAGGTACGAACCCACTATCACATTTGTTTTCTTTTTAAAAATCTTTATTTATCACAATAAAAATTACTATAAGATGATACTAAACACTGGTACACTCACTTATAACTAAAGTTAGAATCCATTCTGTGAGAGTTCAACCTACACCACAAATATCAACAAATTATATAAATATATTTAGTAATAAATCCCTGATGATCCTGATGATGCCTCGTGTAGAGGCGAAACACGTGTCGTATCTTTAAACTTTGGTTTTCTGTTTGTTGACTCTTTGGTTTAGTTGAACTAAAGTTAAGTTAATTAAAACCTTTGTTTAGAAATCAAGCGGATTTATTACTAAATATATTTATATAATTTGTTGATATTTATGGATTTCCGCAAAGTAACGCCTGAATCAATCAATTATCTACACCACAAAATCAAAATCAAAATTTATATGTCAAAAGCACAGAACGGATGTCTCGACTCAAGGGATATGTGTATATTTTTTTTATTTTATTTTTTCAAATCATATAGATCAATCAAATTCAATGTATACCTAATGATTCAACTTTAAATAATAAATAAATAACAATTTTGTATTCAGATAACTACAATCCAGTGTCAAAGATCAAACCACTACTATGGTTTGATTTTTGATGTACATATTCTAAGTATGTATGTAAAAAAAATAAGTATATAAGTATTCTGTCAGTTAACTGGTTCCCATTATACAAGCTCTGCTTAGTGTGGGGCTCGATGGTGTTGTGTGAAATGTCCAAAACATTTATTTATTTACTACTATAACCTGTGTACATATTTCAACAGAACTGGGCCAAGATGGCTCACCAGTGAAACCGAACCAAGTGGAGAGGGAAAAGAAGCGCCAAGAGCGGGAAGCGAAGCAAGCTGAGAAGGAGGCGAAGCGCCAGGAGCGGCTGCAGAAGAGGGAGGAGAAGGAGAGGCTGAAGGAACAGAAGGCGAAAGAGCGGGAAGAGAAGAAGATGGCCAAACTCGCGCAGCAGGAGAGTAAGAGGGTCAAAAAGGTTAGTTGTACCGTCAAAGAGTCAGTTTATACTGAACGGAAAAATGCAATATACTGGCTCCATTGAAAATAGGACCGCATTACCATAGCCTAAAGTAGAAAATAGAGTGAAAATAGGACCGTGGTATAAAGTCGAAGAACAATGCCGGCTCCGACCATGCGTCGAACTGACTCTCGATTCTCATACTCGACTTTAGGCTATGGTAATACAGTCCTATTGTCAATGGATTTAGTAAATTGCTCGAACATTTTTTACTTAACTGACCTGTACAGTTAAGATACGGTACAGGGTGAGCTGTGAAGAAAAATGTTATCCAAATGTTTGCAGCTTTTATGCTGTAACTAAACCCATATCAGCTAGATCGATTTAATACTTTCTATTTGATTAGTAATAAACGTCCGGACTATGATATATCAGCAAGGCCATCTCATACTACGCTGGGGCCCTTGGGCACACAAGAATTTGGGGCCCTTTTTTTCGTGTTAATATTGTATGTAGGTAACAAAAATATTTTGATAATTAATGTGAGAGATTGTCGGTCCTTGGGGGCTCCTCTCAAGATGGGGACCCTGGGCAGGGGCCCGTGTGCCTCTATGGTAAAGACGGTATTGCACATTAGGGATCTATCTAGCCGTTTACGCTCGGCCCGTAGGCTTAATAACCGTGTCACTAGTTCCTTCGAACCAGTGTGGTGAAAGGATTTCAAAAGCGCCTAGAAAAGGCTCCTTTCGTGCTCTCGAGACATGTTTTCGAACTTTTAGGTTCTACGACATGCCGGTTTCCTCACGATGTTTTCCTTTACCGTTGCGAGAACGTGGGATGCATACATAGATTTTTTCGACTGAAAAAATCCATTTACGCATGACTGCCACCGGGATTCGAACCCGCGACCATCAGTTTGCAAGGTAAGGACCTCATCCACTTGGCCACCACGTCCTCTCAATCTGCTTATAAAAGCGTTGCTTCCAGGAGAAGGATTATGCGGGTCCCATGGTGGGATACGGCGCCCCCGCGATGGGCGGAGGGGACATGTTCCAGGCCCGCCCGCCCGCGCCCTACCACGACCCGCCCTTCCCCAGCGCGCCCCGGTTGCAGGTCAGTGTGCTAGCTACGTAGAGTACGCGTACGCGGGTCCTATGGTGCAGTTCCAGGGAAAGTGTTCTGCCGGCCGCTGCCTATCCCAGTGGGAATTACCTTAGAATTTATTGTACTTATTATATATTGTAATTTATTGGCCTTAGAATCAGTCTTATGCCTACTTGCAACAAACTGTCAAAGTTCCTAAGTTATTACTTTATCGCTTTGTAGTTCTTAACAGTCCAGAATCTGACCGTTAAGAACTGCCAAGCAAGTAAAGTAATTGATTAGGAACTTTATGATTATTGTGCAAGTCGGCATTAGTTGCACACCTTAGGAGATACTTAAGCGCGGCACATAAAAGAGCGGCGTCTGGTGCTGACGCGCTTTTTTTTACTTTTTATAGGCTTGCGTTTAACCACCATCTCACCTAATGGTAAGTGACAATGTGGTCGACGATGTTGCACGCTTACCTAGAATAATCCTATTCACATTTGCCTTGAAGACACCCAAATTATAGTGTTCGGGAAACACTGACGCCGGCAGAGCATTGCTTTCTTTATCGGTTCGCATAATGAAAGTGGAAGAAAAACACTTGTGCGAATACGTGATATGCCCATTATGTAGGGATGGCGCAATCCCGCGTGTCGTTCCAGCACACTCTCCAAAATGTAATATATAGAACACCGACAGGCTTGCATATGTCCCGCGTCCTTTATTGTGTCTAGTAGTAGACTGCTGATAATGATTTTGCCAGTGAATTAATTTAATTTAAATTTGTATTGTAGGTGCGAGCGGAGTTGCGCGGCATGCTCTCGGCCGATGAGAGAGGCGCCCATTCTCAACAACAACACAACGCACTCAGGGAAGGTACGGAACAGAATGCTATACAAGTTTGCAAAGAACATGACTGTTTTACGATTATTAGCTTGGTTTTGAGCGTGGCGACCATATTTGATGATTTAGCTCATCACTTCTCTCTGCTTTGGTACATACCGACCGATCTTAGAAAATATTTACCCGACTGCGAAAATGAAGGTAATTAAACTGCATAATGTGTATGAGTGAGTACGCTCCTTTGTTACGTCATGTAGCCTAAACGGCTCGATGGATTTTACAAATAAAGTTTAACTGGATTTGTCAAGGAAATAAAAAGGATGTCCTAACTTTTATTGCTGTCAAATTAGGTTTGTTTAGTTTTGGCGTCATCTGCGGGGCTATTTGCTAAGCCGTCATTAGTTCTCGTTATCGAATGGTACGTCAAATCTGACAGAAAATGCCTGACCTCTCGAAGCCGATAGCGACAGAAATCCTCGGGTGACGTCATTTTTTTCCCCCTCTTGACCATTCAATCCGATAACGAGAACTAATGACGGCTTAGCAAATAGCCCCGCTGAATTGACGGTAATGTAGGACACGGCAAACAAGGACAAAAATATAATACGTTTTATTTTTTTTACGATTGAGTTTTATTAATTATGAATGAAAAAGACTCAGCAAAAGGATGGCATAATTTTTAGTGCTGTCAAATAAGTTAAGTTTAGGTTTAGCGACATCTGAATTGACACCTTTGATAGACTAAGGTTGTTGACCATGTGTAAACGCGTACCTTTATCATAAAAGTAACGTATTGATTGTAGGTACTTTATCAGTGGCCGGGTCACCGCAACCTTACAAGCCTGTTTCAGAGGAGCCCAGCATTATCACCAGAATGCCGCACATGATCAACCAGCAATACAGGTAAACAAGTTTACAACCTCATTAGTTAGTAGTCAACTAGTTGCATTTTAGCCTCGTTTGTGGGAATACATGTCTTTTTCACTTATCATGCTCGTAAACTATAACTTTATGCCAGGGAAGAGGGGAGTAAAATTGTATTTTAGGCCCTAGGGCAAAAAAGTAATATGGTTCATGTCAGATATTGAGAACGGAGCAACATTTTTACAACTATTTTCGAATTTCTAATATCGCGGTAAACATTTGATGGTTCCCTCTGATTTTGAGTTACGAAATTGTGTATACCACGTTCCTGAAGATAAAATGGTTAGCTTCAGGCCCTTGATTTACAAATTATTATGTACCTGACTGCAAAGAAATGTTTTTTTTTCTATATTTTAAGGCGCGTCCAGTTTACTTAATGGTTTTAATAAAACAAATGCGTTCTGTAACCACTGCATTATTTTTGAAGGGGTCCAATGATGTACCCAAACAACTCGGGGTACGGTCCGCGCGGGCCTCAGAACATGTACCAGCTACACCCGGGACTGGGCGCCGGCCAGCGGCAGTACCCGCCGCAGTACTACCTGCCGCCCTACGGAGCCGCCCGCCCCGACCACCCCGCCTACAGGCACCACATGCAAGGTACAGTCAGCTGCACAACATACATGTTCACCACTCCCAAGCTTTCACATTTATATTACTCTTAATTTTGCCTTTCCTTATTTTCGTGCTAGAAAGCATGCATAAAGGTGGTAAAAAGGTCGCTCACAGATAAAGTAGGTCATAGAGTATTTGTAAAGCAAATACCGTTTTCATAGTGTAAAAAACAATGTAATAAGTGTAAATTCGTTCCAGGACCGGCCACATCCATGCACCACGCGGGTCCTCCCGCTGGTCCGATGCACTCCGGCTTCTACCGCGGTCCACCGCCCACTTCCCTCCCTCAGGGCCATCTCGACCGTCCAACCGCATCACCCAACCAACACTCAACCATGGCACATCAACTCACCACCCAACTGGGACCCAACCAACAGCCCGGACACTTACCACCGAATATGGCCCAGCGAATGGAACACGGTCAAAGTCAAGGCCCGAATATGGGCCATCAGTACACACCGCCGCCGAATCAAAGGGGAACGCCGGATTCAATACGAGGACATAACGGTCCGGAGTCGATGAGACCGCAGCATCATATGGGCGCGCAAGATGGGATGAGAGGGCCATCAGATGGGATGAGAGGACCGTCAGAAGGGATGAGAGGACCGCCAGAAGGGATGAGAGGACCGCCAGATGGGATGAGAGGACCGTCAGAAGGGATGAGAGGACCGCCAGAAGGGATGAGAGGACCGCCAGATGGGATGAGAGGACCCCCAGATGCTCTAAGGGGGCCTGATGCGATGAGAGGGCCGCCAGATGCTATGAGAGGGCCGCCTGATGCGATGAGAGGGCCGTCAGATGCTATGAGAGGGCCGCCTGATGCGATGAGAGGGCCGCCGGATGCGATAAGGGGGCCGCCAGATTCTATGAGGGCGCCGCCTGATGTGATGAGGGGGCCGCCAGATTCTATGAGAGGACCACCAGATGCTATGAGGGGGCCACCAGATTCTATAAGAGGACCGCCAGATGCGATGAGAGGACCACCAGATGCTATGAGGGGGCCACCTGATGTGATGAGGAGACCGCCAGATTCTATGAGGGGGCTGCCGGATCCGATGAGGGGGCCGCCTGATGCGATGAGAGGGCCGCCTGAAGCGATAAGGGGGCCGCCTGATGCGATGAGAGGGCCGTCCGATGCGATGAGAGGGCCGCCTGATGCGATGAGAGGACCACCAGATGCTATGAGAGGACCGCCAGATTCGATGAGAGGACCACCAGATGCAATGAGAGGACCGCCAGATTCTATGAGAGGACCACCCAATGCGATGAGCGGACCACCAGATGCGATGAGGGGGCCACCGAATGCGATGAGAGGGCCACCAGATTCAATGAGGGGTCCTCAAGATTCAATGAGAAGTACCCCAGATGGAATGCGACGAACCCCAGATACGATGCGAGAAATACCAGACGCCCTGAGAGGACCACCAGATCCAATGAAAGACTCAAGAGAAGCTCAAGATCTAATGAGAGGGCTGCCAGACTCATTGAGGGGAATGACAGAGTCTCTAAGAGGGCCGCTAGAAGCACTAAGAGGGATGCCAAATTCTTTAAGATTACCGAATCTAGGCGGACTGCCTTTCACCCATAGAGGGACACTGAATCCCCTACGCGGTCCTCTTAACTTAGGCGAACTAAACTCGCATAGTGAACCTCCAAATTTTATGCGATTGCCGCCAGATTCGTTGCGAGGACCGTCAGATTCAATTCGAAGACTGCCAGATTCAATGCGAATGCCGCCAGATTTGATGAGAGGCCCTCCAGATTCTTTGCGAGGACCGTCAGATTCAATTCGACGACTGCAAGAGTCTATGCAAGGACCGCCAGATCCCATGCGGGGTCCTCCAGATTCAATGCGGGGTCCACCGGATTCAAATCGAGGACCTCCGGAAGCGATAAGAGGGCCACCAGAATCAATGAAAGGGGTCTCAGATGTAATGCGAGGAGGTCCAACAGAGACCATGCAAGGACCGTCAGATCCAATGCGAGGATCATCAGATCCATTACAACGCCCACCAGATTCAATTAGAAGCCCACCAGGTGCTGTAAGTGGAGCCGCGAACCCACAAAATGCACAGAATAATCTAGATCCTCAGCTGAATCGGGGAGCTTCGCCCGCGCCCGGGCCTTCGGGCTTGAAGCACGCCGCGGCCGGAGCGCCCGGCGCGCCGGACGAGCCCCCGATCAAGATCAAAGCTGAGGTCAAAACGGAGCCCGAGTACAGGTCAGTTTCATGCTAACCTTTTTAACCTAAATCTTGCAGACCTCTCGCGGTAACTGTAGTCATAGTTACGATGGGTTTTTTTTTAATTCTGCTGTGTTTCTGTCATCGTAATTTTGTAAATACCGTTAGTTTGCAATTTACCAGCATTCAAACACGTGAATAATTTATTTAATTAATACAAATCAATTAAAAAATTTGTAAACTCTACGAAGCTCTGCTATTAAATAGACCAAAGGACCATTCACAAATTTACGGTTTTAGAATTTTTACGGTGACATATCTAATTTATTAACATTGCGAGCGTGCGAGTAACGAAAATAAAAACATGCTCTTTTGGTAACATTAGTTGTCATGCCAATCCTGCAGAATGTGTGTTAAGCGTCGATAACATACGGCTTTTTTTACACGCTACAAGCCTCTGACTTTGCTACTAACGTGTGAACTCGCCCAGTGTCATTGGCTGTTTTACAATCTGCTTGTTGACAATCCTTCTTAAAAGCTAACACGCTCACACGCAAGCTCACACTCGTGAACAATCAGCTTGTAAGAAAGCCGTGCGTCATCGACGCTTTATATACCACTTATTAAGACCTGAGATGTAACCTACCAACACAATATGAATACTGAATTTATTGAAATAATAATTTCAGATCACCGCCGACATCTCCCGGCGAGAGCGTCGTCGGCAACCCTTCCGCGGACGCGCCGCGGCATCCCAAGATCAAACACACGGAGAACAAAGACAGGCGGCCGCGGTTCCCGCTCGGGCCCTACGCGCCGCACTACGCGCCCTTCGGCCCCTACGCGCCTCACTACGCGCCCGACGCGCATCATACCTTACAGGTCAGTTTAATAACTATACTCAAAGAATGAATGAATGAAATGAATGCACCTTTCTCCTGAAATTAAAACAATTATTATTATTCAGCCACTATCGTCCCACCGTAGGGCCTCCCTCTTCTTCCACTCCTTTCGGCTCAGTGCGTCTGTGGTCCAGGTTGGTGAGCGTCAACGCCACGCCATCTCCTTCGTCACGCCATCTCCTTCTGGACCTTCCAAATTAGGACAAGATCTAAATTAAAGTTACATTTTGATAATCTCCGAAATAAAACACTACCATATATGTATTTCGGTGTTTAATAATTTCAAAAATTGTGGGTAAAAAAAAGGGGTATTGAAAATGAACTTTTAACGTTGCTGTGAATATCGAATCGAATAATCGAAACTTATGTATCCCACTGGTGCTGCCCTCTGGTGGATTATTTTTGTATCTTTAGAGGAAAATGGCTAATTACGTTGTCGTTGGCTTCGTTAAGTTCGTTAAGTAAGGATTTGGGACACAGGAGACAGTCCAGCAGATGTAGCAGCGGCCGACTTGAGTGCGAAGTCGATTCAATTACTTCCACACTGACCGACTAGGGTATGTAAGTGGGGTATAAAGTCCGAAGGAGGATGATGGTTTTCCTTCCACAACGATGGATGGATCCATCTGTCACTCGCTGTTAACAAGTGACGCGCAACAAATGTTACAAGCTCTTTTTCACAGTTATTCCTATTTCAGCAATACATGTCTCCGGAGCGGCCGCGCAGCCCGGCGCCCGCAGACGGGACGCGGCCCTACCTCGCGCACCTGCGCCCCTTCCCGCGCGCACCCCTGCTGCCCGGTCAACGCCCTCCCTACCCGCTCAACCAACCCCTCCCGTCCAACCTCCCTACCACAACGCAAGCCAACGGCCGCCCGGCTTCCCCCCCGCGTCGTCTCCCAACCCCCACTCACCCCATGCCCCACCGTCATCTCGCGCCACAAGCCCCGATGATGGCACATCACCAACCCAGGCTTCAGTTACCCCCTCAAGCGCATTCCCATCCCGCGACAACGACGCACGCGACCGGACAGCCACTCCAAGCGCATTTGACGCAATCGTCTCCGATACGCTCGCCACCTCCACGCCGGCAATCACAAACACCCCCGCAGAACCCTCCTCTGCATCAACCGTACGCGACGCAGCCGGCTCCGTTAGCGCGACCGACCCCCCCTCCTGCCTTATCTCAATCCCCTTCACCCCATATGATGCCGCAGCCACCCCCTTCCCCGCATATCATGTCGCAGCCGCCCCCTTCCCCGCATATGATGTCACAGCCACCCCCTTCCCCGCATATGATGTCACAGCCGCTACCACGTCAAACTCCCCCTCCGACCTCGCCTCACTTACCCCATCACATGCCGCACGATCGCGCCAACCCTAACGTACCATACCCATTTGATCGAAGACACCCGCTTCCTCAGCCTATTCCCCGCGACTCCCTCCCGCCTCAATCCCCTCCCGCCCCGCGGCCGCGCGAGTTCGAACCAGAATCGCAACAGAGGGAATTCACACCCGAGTCTAGGGAATTCCAACGCTCAGAGTCGCCGAACGAAATTCCCCGCCAAGCCGAGGCGGACTCCACGATAGCGATCAAAGCCGAACCCGTTCTCAGCAGGGTTAAAGAGGAACCGACTAGTGAAGGCGGCGTGTTCGGAGGGTTAGTGAGCTACTTCTCCAGCCAACACGAGGACGATATAGACGCGTAGTGACGTACCTAGTTACACTCGACTCCCTTATACGATAGAGTAGGAATATTTTGCTATCTCCAGTATTCACGTGCATAGTTAGTAAACATGAAATAATGTATTTAAATTAGTGATATTGATCTGAGTATATCGCACTTAGAAGAGTGACCTGTAAATAGTAAAATAGAAGTTATTTATCCGATGTATTGTATAATAAAATGTAATAAAGTGTAGAACTTAGAGTTATTTTAAAAGATGAGTCTTTTTTGGTCTCGAATAAGCGACGTATGATTATTTTTTGGTTATTTTTATTTAGTGAGATTTATTTATATACAAAAACAGTACTTACTGTATACTCTGAATACGAATTTTGTTAGAGATCGATACGATATGACATTTTTTTGCAAAATAAATGTTTTCTCCTGATGGTGTTGTTTTAATTAAACCAATTCTCTTAGTAAATAATTTATTTGCGAGGTCTTCCCGCCACTTTTTTACTTCCTGCTGCTTGCTTGTTCTTGCCTCCAAACGATAGGGTTTGTTCTGTGAAAAAAGTAACAGAATGTTCAAAAATAAAAGTCAACACAGAATGTAGACCACACTATAAGTAGGGAACTTAGAGTATGGTCTATATTAAATTGGACGAGATATTTTAGATATAAAAAGAAGACATAATGTAACGTAGGAGACGTCCACGGTGTGTACAGTTGTTGGCCATAATTATTATTCTACTATACTGTAATCCAACTGTTATTATTATGTCTTGTCTGGTAGTTTGCAAGAGATTGCTAAGTAGCAATAAGACCGCCTTTGTCATTTTAGTTTGTATATCTGGTTTTTAATGTAATTTTAGGGTGATATATTAAATAATATTCTATCTATCTACAAAATATATTTTTGGAATGATACGGTATAGTGAGCAGAAAGCCTAAGGCTCAATGTGTAACATATTTTGCCTCGAAGTGTACCTGGCGGAGGTATCTTGAGTGAGATGTCGTATGTTTTGCTCTTAGGCCGCTTGGCCGCGGGTTCCAGCTTCTCTGGTGTCTCGGTGGGTGTCACTGTCTCTTGTGTCGCCGCCCACCCATCCTACAATAGAAGTTTTGAATAATTTATTTAACCATCAGTGTTTGAATGAAATACAGAACTTTGCACACCACCTGCTCGACAATATCCAATTATATATCATGCTATCATCAAGGTAAAGCAAAGCATTACCTACCAAGGAAGGTAATGTTGTATGAAACTCCCAAGGGTAGTAATGTGATTTGAATTTGGAACGTCACATTCGTGTGGAAACTCGTGGAAAGCTCTTAGTAAAAGAACGCCCATATGGCATTTTAAAAAGGTTTGTTCTAAAATCGAACTGGCCACTCATAAAAAAAAAGAAAAAAGGCGCGACTTCAAAGATTGTGAAACAAAAGACGCTGCATGTTCGCTGCTGGAGCCCTGGCTTTTTGTTGCCTCGCAGAATGTGTGAAAAGTAGAGTTTGCTCCTCTGGGATAAAGCCTGTCTTCGTCACCCAGGACCCTACATAACTCCCTCGCGTCGCTCAGGAGTTAACTGAGTCCCTCGTTAGCTCAGGGTCAATATGCCACCCGCGACATAAGACAATGCTTTATCCCCTTAGTGCATTATCTACTATTACTGCCCATTCCTGTCTGAATGGTAAATAATACGTGTCAATCTTTAGTGGCGGCGTGCTCAGCGCTCACAAAGGTGTATTATTAATAAATAGTATATATATTTAGTAATAAATTCGTAATTATGGATTTCCGCAAAGTAACGCCTGAATCAATAAATTATCAAAGGATTTTTTTTAGGATAAAAAAACATTTGCATTAGGCATAGGCACTGAGGCAGCCATAACCTTCCATCGAGATATAGGATGTTATTGTTTACCTCTGGGTCTTCAATTTCCGGCGCAATAGGGAGGAATGACAGCATATTCTCGTCTTCGCCTTCTTCGTCCGAACTGCAGAAGGCGGCCACCGGCTCGCATGTCGTCACGTCCACCTACAAACAGTTTTTTCTATGTAACTACCAACTCATTGGGGTGCACTTCCACTGACGCAGAGCTGGGTGGAGTGGAGAGGAGCGGAGCGGACAGTGAATTGACCAATCACAGTGCTCGGAATCTCCTTTAGGGCCACTTCCAACGTCCCAGAGTCACTTGCAACGTTCCAAAGTCACTACTATCTTCTCAGTCACTACCAAAGTTCCAGAGTCACTACCTTCTTCTCAGTCACTACCAACGTTCCAGCGTCACTACCAACGTCCCAGAGTCACTACCTTCTTCTCAGTCACTACCAACGTTCCAGAGTCACTACCAACATCCCAGAGTCACTACTATCTTCTCAGTCACTACCAACGTTCCAGAGCCACTATCAACATCACAGAGTCAGTACAGTATCAACTTTGCAGGCTAAATACTACTCGGGCGAGTAAACATGACACCTGGCTACCACGTGACTCGGAACTTGCTGCTTCCCCCTTCCTCCCCGCGCGGCGCCCTCCGTGTTTCTTCTTCCTCTAATTGCGAAGCCTTATCATTACCAAGTATTACAGGACCTCTTCTCTATCGAGATTACTCAATTCCACGCAGTTTTTTTGCACCAAACGTCATTCAAGCCAGGTGTCATGTTTATTCGCCCGAGTAGTACCAACATCACAGTCTCAAAATATAAACTGACCTCGACTTCCTCGTCCAGCATACTCTCGCCCGCCTGGTCGACGGATCTGTCCTCGTCCTCCACGTCAAACTCACTCTCCCTCTCCTCATACTCCACGTTCTCATCCAACTCTTTGAAGTCGGGCGCGAAAGCCGACCAATTCTCCACTTGGTTCTGTGCCCATATCGATACCACGCCTGCCAAAGGAATAGATATTTTGCTACAAGTTTGAAGGACAATGGGAAGTCTTCCATCTTAATCTTACTTGTGTTTAATGTAAGAAATTTTATAATGACATTAATGTATAACCATAGCTGGGCACAGTCAATCAAATAGTTAACTTCGTTAATCGTTAATCCGCTAAAAAAAAGTTATCTTCGTTAAACGTTAAAGCGTTACATTTCGGAAGAATTAACGCAATTTTACGTTAATCCGTTAATATGTGTAAAATTGCATCTTTATATCGTTGCGTTAGTAAACTTAAAAACCTGTTGGTTTAGGTTCTGGAAGTTAACAGGTTAGGAATAAATCAAAATACTTGTATAATTCAAATGTATAATTTAATAATCGTCGGGCATGAGGTGCATATTCCCCTTCATGAACATTAACATGTTGAAGTTTTCGTCTGAAAGCGAGGCTCGTTTTGGTGTTAAAATGCCTTTACCGGTCCTTCAACTGTAGCGCTTGAAGGTGGTATAGCAGTAGGTATTTTATTTAATGAATATATTTATGAATATCTGTTCCACGAGGAATGCAGCATCGTCGAACGAGTCTTTTGATTTCATGTTCAGACATATTTTAACGAGACTTTGCGCATTACTCTTTGATTTAGATTTGGAGCTCTTTAGTTTTTCTATAGACTATTTCTATACCGTGCGGTAACTATTATTAGGCATTGGATTAACGATTAACGGACTTCTGCATATCAACGGAAGTTAAAGTGTCCGTTAAAATTTTTAAAAGTTGATCCGTTAATCAAAATATTAACTTCGTTAATTAAAGATTAACGGATTAACGAGTTAATGCCCAGCTATGTGTATAACGTCTGTATAACTAAGAAATTTAACAATTAAGCCCTTTGGCGCAGGCTGTAACCCTATTTTGTGCAAATAAAATCAGTGCTAGTGGTAAAAAAAACCTGGATACAATCAACATGAGATAGATCTGAATTCCATATTGTATTAGCTCCTAATTTACCTTGAAACTATTTACATTCATAATAAATGCTCAACATTTATTATTCGGCGTCTCTCTGAAGGATATGATCCGTAATGAGGTTATCCGACAGAGGACCAAGGTTACCGACATAGCTCAGAGAATTAGCAAGCTGAAGTGGCAGTGGGCTGGTCATATCTGCCGAAGAACCGATAACCGCTGGGGTAAACGAGTTCTTGAGTGGAGACCGCGAATCGGCAAACGTAGTGTAGGACGCCCTCCGGCCAGGTGGGGTGACGATCTGCGGAAGGTTGCGGGCAGAAGATGGATGCGGCAAGCCGAAGACAGGGCGCGATGGCGCTCATTGGGAGAGGCCTATGTCCAGCATTGGACTGCGATAGGCTGATGATGATGATGATTTATTATTCTTAATTCTTATCTTGACGAAGGTAGCCTAAAGACCACACGCACTAGATGTGTAGGCTAGGAACATAGATATAGAAAATATTTTATAAGCTTATTTCATAAAACTGTAATTAATTCTTGACTTACCAGAGTTATGCAATGTAACATTTTAGCTAATAAATGATTGAATTGAATTGCACATACCTGCGCTGATGCTCGCGATGATAGGTCGGATGGGATGCCACACCACATCCAACAGCAGTTCCCCCTTGGTCCCGTGCAGGATCTTCACGAGGTTGCCTATAGACTTCTCCCACACGTACAGAGCGTGTTGGCGAGCGGAGCCCGCGCAAATGTACTCACCGTCGCCGGAGAAACAACACTTCTTCCATGTCGTTCTGGAAAAATCAAGGTTTTACTAGAGTACTACGAATACAGACGCGGTTAAAGTCACCCTTTTTTAGAGCGTACTGTACATCTCTGTACGCTGCGAGTCTGTGGTTCCGGCATACTCGACGATATAACTCCCTGGAAACTAGGAGAGCTTGTGACCAAATGACAACGGTATGTAAATTGTTCCGCGGGGTTATTGATGCTCCTGATTTACACAACGACTCGCTTCGACTGTTCGTTCCAAATAATTACACGCGCGCTAGGAGCCACAGACTATTTGCGTTACCACCGAGTCGCACCGTGGCTCGCACCCACTCTCCACTGCCTCGCACCCTTACTGCTCTTAACAAGGTTTTGACGAGAAATCCTGATTTGGATGTATTTGCTGATGAATGGAAGAAGCTGATGATAGAGTGCCTGGTGTTTTGTGAGAGTGATGAATGAAAATAATAATGAATTAATTGCTAATGATATTATTGACATGTGGTACTTTTGTTTATTGTTTAATGATTTTTTATTTTATTTTATGAACATGTGTTTTAATTGTAACTAGAACTGTATATTAACAATTAATTAGTGTAAGTGGTCTGTGACCGTTCTGATTAAAATAAATAAATACAAATACAAATACAAATACTCAAAATGCTCTGCGGATCCAGTATAATAATACGTTTAGGGCACTGTTGCGGCTTCCGCGCTTCTGTAGCGCATCGGCGAAGTTTGCTGGAGCGCGTGGTGACGGCTTTGACGCCATCTGGCGCAAAAAATCTGCGTCGTTGTTACGCACAGTGCGCGGAAGCAGCGACAGGATCCTAAACGTCATAGCTAATAGGTACGACAGTCCTCTGATGTGGCAACTCATTCAGAGGACTAAGTCTCTCTTAGTTTTTAAATACTAACACCTAGTTCTAAGATTAGATAGTAAGTAGGTATTACTAACACTTGTGGACCTTGCTGTCTGAATAAATAAATTTTATTATTATTATTATTTACTAAAACATACTATAACCGACTTCAATCTGACTGTTCTAGTGGCCGTAGGCACCATTAAAGATACTCAATAATTTTGGGGGGGTTGAAAATAGTCAAAAATGGGTCACGAAGTTTCACTAGCAAGCAGAACACAGTAATGCTACTTTGCGGCAATTTTTTTGATAAGCTACCCATCTAGACGGCATCCTGCAGGGTACGACTTGCAACGGTTAAGGCTAATCCTCAAATCCAATTCCATACAAAATGTTTCGGACAAATACGTAATAAAGTACGCCGTATTATAGTAAATTCTTCACACTATTCGTTTCGTCCTTGTTTTTTGATTTCGTCAACAAAAAAAGTGAAAGGTTTCATACTTTAATTTAGATTTTATACGTGTTTTAAAATTAACCCTACTAACTTAAAAACACGTATAAAATCTAAATTAAAGTATAAAACCTTTCACTTTTTTTGTTAATTAAATCAAAAAACATGGACGAAACGAATAGTGTGAAGAAATTACTATAATACGGCGTACTTTTTGAGTATTTGTCCGAAACATTTTGTATGGAAATTTGCCTTGAGGATTCCCCTTAATTAAATAAATGAACACTCTCACCTCATGCCCCGTCGCTGTGAGATAACTACCTAAAAGATTTATGTCTATGGGCATATGGTAGAGAAAACTCACTTATTCACAAGATCCTGCAGTTTCTGGATAGGTTCTGGTTCTCCATTCATACCGCATTTCAGAGCTGTATTTGTGTCGTACACTCTTATGACGCGGTCTGACGTGTTTACCAGAAAACAACTGGAAAAATATTAATTTTTATATTATATTTAATATTACATTTATTATCATTAATTTAGCGCAATACAATGTTTTTCCAATGTTTTAACGAGCTCTATCTTCGGCTCTTTTCATCCAATTTCTCATTGTACTGCAAGCTCGTGCATTTAAACTTGTGGTATATGTAGAACTCGCTGATGAAACTTGCTTTGCCTGCATGGTATCGTGATAAAAAGTATTCTATCTTCTATTCTATTCTTTCAGCTCAATCAGTTGTTTCAACATGGTTTAGCAACAAAACCGGAAGCCGTGTTGGTCGAGTGGGACTGGGAGGTGCAGTGGCGGATCCAGGAGGGGGGGGGGGGTCATAGGGGTCATGACCCCCCTCCCCCCGTGAGCGATTTTAAGAACTCGCACTTGACCGTTTTCAAAATAGTTGGGCAGTTGCTCGTGTTTTCTCAAGCTAAAGACGTGTTTTATTTCTCACAGTCTTAATTAAACTAAAGTCCTGTTTGTGGCTAGATTTTCTTGCTGCAATCTGATTCATGTTATCAGGCCTATTTAGGTCTCAATACAGTAATTTTCAGAAGGATTTAAATTAGAGGAGAAAAATAATATGTACCTAATAATATACGATCAGATGTTATGTTTTATCAGGTAAGTGTTTTGGGTCCTGATAAAACAATTTTCCCCAGTAAATTAAAACTCTGAAAATTTTTCAACAATGTGCTTAACGGTGAAGGAAAATATCATGAAGAAACCGGCATGTCATAGAACCTAAAGAGTTAGAAAACATGTGTGAAGTGCTTGAAAGGAGCCTCTTTGAGTCGCACTGAAAATCCTTTCACCACACTGGTTCGAAAGAACTAGTGTCACGATAAGAAAGAATTCAACAAACATCCATCCATCTGCAGAAACTTTCGTTCCATAATAATACTATGCCTACTTTCACCAAACTGTCAAATTTCCTAAGCAATTACTTTACTCACTTGGTAGTTCTTAACAGTCCAGATTCTGACCATTAAGAACTGCCAAGCGAGTAAAGTAATTGCCTAGGAAAATTTGAAAGTTTGGTGCAAGTCGTCATAGTGTTATAAAGCTTTAAGTACTTACTCTCCTCTTCTGGCGAACTCTATACTTTTAATGCTAGTGGTGCTTGACGTGCCCACTGTTATCTTAAAACTAGCCTTTATTTTTAGTGATGTAGAGTCTAAAATCAGTATTTTTCCTTTTGCATTTCCAGTGTAGACTTGTTCCCCTCGTCTATCAAAGGATGCTATTACGTTTATATCACCCTGAAACAAATTATTATTACCAACAGAAAAAAAATAGTTTGTATGTATGGGAATATGTTTTTTTGACGCGCCTTGTAGACTAAAGGAGGGTTTAGACGAAGCCAGTAACGCTGGCGCCAGTTATCAGACAAGCCAGCGCTGGCCAGGCCCGCGTTGTTTAGATGAGGCCAATGGAAAATAGGCCGGCGCTCTATTCCCGCCAGTGCTGGCAGGCAGCGCTGGCTTGTCTTGAAAAACTGTTTATACGAGGCCAATAACCAGCCAGCGCTGGCTTCGTCTTCGCTTTCGCATATACGGCGGAGCGCAGCGGAGAGCATTTTTCACTGTCAATCTATTATCGACATTGCACTCATTGAAATAATATCAAATAATACAAAAATTAATATCCATTTGTTGAGGCTCAATGCGATCCGTTGTATATGCGCCGGCCCTAAACAGGCTTATAAAGCGTCGACGACACACTGCTTGCTGGCGAGTTTAAAAGCTAGCGCGTAAGGCGTGTAAGCTTTTGGGTAGGATTGTCAACAAGTAGATTGTAAAAAAGCTGATGACTCTGGTCGAGTTTACATGCTACAAGCAAAGTAGCTGGCTTGTAGTGTGTAAAAAAGGCGTGTGTCATCAACACTTCATTAATAACTGTGGGGACCACAGTTAACAAGTGTTTTATTGTAAATTTTTATTTTGGCAAAATAAACGATTTGTATTTGTAACGTACGTCGTCATCTATTGGCAGTATTTTGTGATCTCCATCAGTGTCAACCAGCAATGCTGCATGTCTCATTGGACACACGAGGAACCTCTTGTCATTTCTCGGGTCAAACTGCACTCGGAGTATGGGAGTAGGAAATCGGTACCGCTGCTCACATTCTCCTGTCAGCACATCCCAAATACAAACATTATGGTCTGTAGATGCTGATAAGAGCTGGAAACAAAGTGATGTTAAGATACTAAACATATCATAATTGATTTATAATATTTAACAAAAACATTAAAAAAGCCATGTGAAGCTTAGTCATCAGCCATCGCATTTAACCTAGATTCGACTATTGGAAAAATATAATAACAGTCAAAGTTTGTGAGGATGTTTTCTATCCAATCACTCTAAAACCACTGAACTGTTGGTTTGGCTGAAATTCAGCCTAAATCTAGCTAAAGAGCTGGCAAGAGCATATGCTAATTTTATTGTTTATATGTATATCGAATATACACGGCTTGCTTTGTGGCACCGCACTGCGATGCTAATATCAGCAGCAGATTATTGACACAACGGTGCATGCTAGGGACGTACACAATAGACGTCAGCGTAGGAGGAAGGCAGGCCTAAGCTGCAGACAGCTGCTAGTCACAACTCAAAATGTATCCTATCTGATACCGTTATTATACCTTTTTACAGTTTCTGGACCAGCTCAGGCTACAGACGGGGTACACATGGGCCGATAATGACTTGGCAATGCCTCTGGTTAGGAAGTCCCATATGCATATCCTGCCGTCGTTACATCCGACCGCTAGCAGAGTGCCTCTCCGGTTGAAAGCGCACGTCGCCGCAAGCGATATGGAGTCGAGAGCACCATCAAATTCCTGGAAATATTAAGATTTTAACTACTACTAATTTATTTATAATATATTCCATAGTACCTGTCGTTTAACTGAATTATTACAAAACCAACTTACCTCCGGATAGTTTTGACCAAAGGATTCTGAAAAAGAATGCTAAATACAGTTGTTTGTATATATTTACTAGGTAGCACACGTCATAAGTTTCTGAATTTCAGTGAACTTACCAAGTAACTCTAGGTTCATGATGAAATTATTAGAACGTTGATTATTCTTTTGACTATTAACAGAGCATAGGCAGCGTTAAATTATTATTGACGAAAATACAAAGGGAAATCTAAGGAAAACGCTTCGCTTGATTTTTTGTTGATAAACTTTGATAACCACAGATTATAATATGAATAAAATGTGACAGTGACAAAAGAATAAAGATGGCTGTATCTACACACCGCGCTAGTCTGCCAAAAAAAAAATTCACAAGTTTCATCAGGAAGGAAATTCCGTCCTTATGTGAGACAAACATCATTAATTAATCTGTGGAAAATAAAGTACATTCAATACTCTAATCTGTGGATCATTTATTCACTTTGTGTTTTGGTCGGCGGGGTGCGTGTTTGTTTATGTGGTTTTGTTACGTTTACGTAGTACTTTGACTAATCTGTGGGTTTTGTTGAAATTTCTTCGACTTTCATTGGAGTTTTATCAATAATTCATGAAGAAGAATTAACTGAATTTGAGTATCACACACGATACATCTTTTTAAAAAATGACATTCTCAGTTTCGTGGGGTGCCTACCAGGACAATATTTGTCATGGCTTGAGCTCTCTACAACAGGTAAATAATCTTATTTCTTACGTTTTCCCTTTCAGCCTTAGTTCTAGACGTGGTGACGTCAGGTGGAGCAAGGCGTTAACAGTATGGTGGCCGAGGACTGGCAAGCGAAGTGTCGGACGTCCGGCTGCAAGATGGGTCGAAGACGTTGTCAGCGTCGTAGGTCGTCGGCGGGTCGTACCAGGACCCGTTTAGCACAGGACCGATGGGCAGCATGGCGAGAGCAGAGAGGCCTATACCCAGCAGTGGGCCAAGTCAGGCTGCGGATGAGGGTGATTTCCTTCTATGATAACAAATTACCACTTTATTAAGGTCCTAGAAAGATCTCGTTTTGTTGAGTGTACATCAATCCAATATCTGTTTTGTAGAAGGAACAGTTTGTAGACATGACCCTGGCTGCAGACGGTCACCATGTGAAAGTGCATCAGTTGGTGCTGTCGCTGGTCAGTCCGTACATACAGGAGCTCATTGCCTCCGCGCCCTGTCCGCATCCCGTCATATTCCTCAACGTAAGTACCTGTATAATTCACTTGGTGGCAGGCTAACTGACAATATTATGTCCCAGTTTGAAGTGTACAAGGGTTCTGTTGTAGCTAGTTAATATCTGATCAAGGAGAAAATGGCCACCCATGCAATTCTGAAGTGCATTGGAGTGGCAAAGAAATAATCAACAATCCAAGGTTGTTCCTCAGAGCCTACAAAGATCAAATAAGAGACCTATGGCAAATAGGACTAACAAGAGTCCATTTGTAAAAAAGGGATTCCCTTTTTATCATCAGGCTTTCAGGTCTAAGTCTACACGGGTTTTTGTGATTTAAAGTCCTGTGTAACACTGTTTTGGTCAAGGGCGAACTTGACCACTTTCCAGATTGAGGGATGCTTTGGGATCAGTACCAACTCAATTATTTTTTCAGCATGTGTTTAATACAAAATGGTTTATTTGCATAGCATGTTGTACATTAAAATCTTATATATTATCATGTTTCAAACATACGCCCTGTTAGGGCACAACAAATCATAAAAAAATCTTAAAAACTAAGTACTTACATACCTAATAATACTTTGACAAGGAACTTTAATTATGTTAATAATTGCACCTTCTTATCCAGAAAATATCGTATGACACCCTGACATCGATACTGCAGTACGCCTATACTGGTGAAGTGATGGTTTCGAGAGATAAAATGGGAGAATTCCTAGTAGCTTGCAAATCTTTACACATAAGAGGCATTGACGACTTGGTAAGTTTTTTTTTTTACTTTTTATTTCTTGCGATCTGCAATTTTAAGCATTGAGCTACAGTTGTGAGGGTTCTGGTTTATGGAATGTATGGTGTACTCCCAGTAAAGTACCAAAAAAAAAATACACAAAGGCATACATTAAGGTGGTGGAGTATTGTTTAGATACAAGAATCAGCCAATACTTTTCTTGTCCTACCATCAGTTGGTTGATTGGTAGAAAATACTCCAGCCTTAAGACCTCATTTGTACTAAATTTTGTAAGGTAGGTGTTCTATGAAGTATTTGAGGTGGAAATATAATTTCAGAGTCCTCAAGATTTTGAAAATGACGAGTTTAAAAGTGGATTTGAAACAACAGCACCCAATGACACCAATATTCAGGACACAACCACAGCCAGTATACAGGACACTGATAAAACACAGAATAAGTGAGATTCATACAATTTATTAATTACTGAAAACCAGACTGCTGATATATTTATTGATTTTTTTGATTCATTATTTTTTTATTCCTAGAACAAATTTAAAGATACCAGATATATCGAAATACATCAAGTTTTGATTGTTTTTATACTTATTTACACGTTTTACTGGCTTAGGCAGTGTCATAATAGAACGCGATGACGCGACCATCGCAAGTTCGCGCGAACGTTGATCGCGCGATCACCAATCACCCAATTGGCATCGCGTCGCATCAATCATTGCCAATCGGGACGCCTATTTGACGTTACGTTTGATCGCGGATTCGCGCGACGGTAGCATCGCTTGCTCACGCGACGATCGCGTGATCGCGTTCTATTAGGACAACGCCTTACATTGGCCGCTATATTCGATTGTTTGACATATAATATATCTGACTGAGTTATTATAGGTAAATGTAGGTAGTTATAAAATATTCACCAGCTACCGAATAAGAAAACATGTGTTTCCTATAAATCTTGAAATAGTACAGCCTTTTTCACCTTTTAAATTAATAATTATTGTTTCAGTTACAATGAAATCAGCGATGACGATGTGACTATGGACGCAGCATGTGATAATGACGATTTCGACACCCTCCTGCAAACTGCCAATAAACAGGGTGGCGCTACTATAAAACACAAGAAACCTACCAACCCTTTAGGAGGTTGAAAACCATTTTATTTCATGGCTAACTGCTTAGTTTCGTTTCACAAAATGCTTGCATAAGTCAATAATGTGTAAAATACTATAGATAATTTATATAGATACTATAGACACATGCCTACTTGCACCAAATTGTCAAAGTCCCTAAGCAATTACTTTACTCGCTTGGTAGTTCTTAACAGTACATATTCTGACCGTTAAGAACTGTCAAGCGAGTAAAGTTGTTGCTTAGGAACTTTGAAAGATTAGTGCAAGTCAGCAACTGAGTACTAAGATATATATAAGTTATTCTAGGTAAGCGTGCTACATTGTCACTTACCATCAGGTGAGATGGTGGTCAAACGCAAGCCTATAAATATTAAAAAGAAAAAAGTCCTAGCCACTTCGAACTAAGTGAAAAAATTCAAAATGGCTATGTCTTCACTCATTGTATGAACTAATTAACTTTGTTTGCGTTGCGCATTTTCCAAATTCTTATACCTATAAGTAGGTACTCACATTCATCCCTTCATGAACAAATCCATTTATATAAGATATATTTAAAACTATATAAAAATTAATTTTTACAGTTTCAATTCTCTATGTTCAGTGGTTTGGTCTGTAAGTTGTCTGTCAGTCAATTAGTCTTCTTCTTCTTATCGTGTCATTAGTTCCTTCGAACCAGTGTGGTGAAAAAATTTCAAGTGCGCCTCGAAGAGGCTCCTTTCGTGCACTCGACACACGTTTTCGAACTTTTTGGTTCAACGACATGCCGGTTTCCTCACGATGTTTTCCTTCACCGTTGCGAGAACGTAGGATGCCTTCATAGATTTTTCCGACCGAAAAAACCCATTTACGCATGACTGCCACCGGGATTCGAACCCGCGACCATCAGATCGCAAGGTAAGGGCCTCATCCACTCCACAACTCCACAACTCTTCCTCTATCAATTATATAGTCAATTAGTCAGAACCAAGCCTATGTACTAGTTGGATTCTATAACCTGAAAATAGATGAATTCTCCCCAGACCCGGCGATGCAGCTTCAGTACACAGTGTCCAATAAAGGCAATATCCAGCTGGTCTGCAACCGGTACCTCTACTTCCTGATGAGTTCCCGCAAGAGCGGCGAGCGCATGTGGCGCTGCCACACCTACAAAAGAGGCGCCACCTGTCGGGCGTTCATCACCACTAAGGACAACAAGGTTATCAAACGGTAAATGACCCTTATTTAGCCAGCATCCTACCTGACATAGCTAGCAGATAGGACTACCGCCTCTGCATTTATTTATACACAAAGAGGCGAAAGCTAGCATGTATAGAGCGCACATACAGGGCAAGGTGAAATGGCTTTCCAAAAAGTTAAAGACATTTCAAGACGTGACATTAAAGATGCCTTTACTTTGCATGAATTCAGATGCAATGGTTCCGCGACATGTATTTGAGAAAAATTACATCGTGGAAATACCTTTACGAAAAGACTGGTCAAAAGACAAGCTCTCGTATGAAAGCGGTTGCCTCGTTTGGTATACCGACGGATCTAAAATGAGAGATGATGTAGGCTGTGGTATATACGGAGAGCGGCCTAAATTTAACAACAGTGTATATCTAGGACATTACGCCTCTATTTTCCAAGCAGAGGTTTATGCAATTATAGACTGTGTGCATACTAATCTGCATAAGCACTACAACCATCATACCATTTATATTAACTCAGATAGCCAAGCAGCTCTCCTGGCGCTGGATTCGAACATTATTACATCGAAACTAGTTGAAGACTGCGTGGAAAAACTTAACCACTTAGGATCCATGAACAAAGTGGTTTTGAGATGGGTACCTGGTCATGCTGGGATCATTGGAAACGAGCTTGCTGATGAGCTGGCGAAAGTGGGGGCTAGCGGCTCACAGCATGGGCCTGAACCATTCTGTGGGATATCGAAAAGCCTCGCACAAGGAGCTCTTATGAATGCATGCTTTCAGAGTGCAATTAAGCTTTGGAAGAATGCACCGGGCATGAATCACTCTAAGGCCTTAATCAAAGCTTACGAAAAGCCAAGCACTAATCAGGTCTTGGCTCTAAATAGGAAGAACTTGCGCATAATTGTAAGAGCCTTAACAGGACACTGTTGCTTGAATAAGCACATGTTCAACTTAAGGCTAAGCGAAAAGCGCTCCTGCAAAAAATGCAATGAGGCAGATGAAACGCCCCTTCATTTTCTGAAGGAATGTGGACCGCTAATGCATAAGCGCAGTATTTATCTGGGAAAACACATATTAAGCCCTGATGAATTAGTTGAGCTTCCTCACAAAAAACTCCTGCAGTTCATCATAGCGGCAGGGTTTAGTGAGGAACTTTAACCGCATAGATCCAAGTGGCGAACACAATAGACCGACAACGGTCGCAGTGTCACTAAAGCCGCAAATCAATAATAAAAAAAAAAAAAAAAAAATAGCTAGCAGATGAGTTTTCCTGTTGAGTTCCTGATGAGTTCTCATGTTGAGTTCCTCATGAATTTCAATTGAGTTCCTGATGAGTTACCCTGTTGAGTTCCTGATGGGTTCTCCTGTTGAGTTCCTGATGAGTTTCTGTTGATGTCCTCTTGAGTTCCTGATGAGCGGCAAGCGCAAAATAAGCGAAGCGCAACCGTTATATTTTATACCATCATTCATCACCACTAAGGACCACAAGGTTATCAAACGATAAATGACACTTATTTAGCCGGTACACTACCTACCATAGCTAGCAGTACCTACTTCCTGATGATTTCCCGCAAGAGCGGCGATCGCATGTGGCGCTGCCACACCTACAAACGAGGCGCCACCTGTCGGGCGTTCATCACTACTAATACAATAATACTACTAATAATAATAATAATACTACTAAGGACAACAGGTTATCAAACGGTAAATGACACTTATTTAGCCAGTATCCTGCCTAACATAGCTAGCAGATGAGTTTTCTTGTTGAGTTCCTGATGAGTTCTCCTATTGAGTTTCTGATGAGTTTTCTTGTTGAGTTCCTAATGAGTTTTCTTGTCGAGTTCTTGTGAGATCTCCTGTTGAGTTCCCGATGAGTTTTCCTGTTGAGTTCGTGATGAGTTCTCCTGTTGAGTTTCTGATGAGTTTTCTTGTTGAGTTCCTAATGAGTTTTCTTGTCGAGTTCTTGTGAGATCTCCTGTTGAGTTCCCGATGAGTTTTCCTGTTGAGTTCCTGATGAGTTCTCCTGTTTATAAATAATCCTGTTATGTAACCTTGATTATTTTATTGCAGAGTGGGCGCACACAACCATCCATTTCACGACAAGCAAATAATGAAGAGGATGGAACACGGCAATATGTTTTCCGCTTTGAACGATGCCGAAAGCAGTCTCACCGATGATAGAAATAAAGGCAAACCGAGCGATGCCTACGATACGTAGCGGCACGAATTAGTGATCTGAAAATTTTGATACTTGCTTTAGGGTGCGTTTCCACATGCTCGAAATACCACTTCCACTTCGAGCACTGTGATTGGTTAATTCACGGCCCGCTCCTCTCCACTCCGCCAAGTTCCTTGTCAGTAGAAACGCACCCTTTATGAATTATGACGTACCTAGTTACGTTCCGCATGGAACAGATTGAAATGGACTCTTAGATTATTAAACAAATAAAAAAAAAGGCTTTAGGTTAGGTAATGTTGTTGTCACAGAGAAATTTAATAGTGCGCTCTTTGATTATATACTCTCTCTATAATCAAAGAGTGCGCTTATACATAATTAAATTATGTAAGCATACCGACTTGTAAAAAAATAATTTTAATTGATTTTTTGTTTACTGAATAAATGGATTGTACATTATTTATTGTTGTAACTCTATCTATATACATACATATAAAGGTAAATGAGTAGGTAGGTACATTACAAAAATAGGTATCTTACTAAAGTATACATTTGAACTAATATTTTTTTTGCTAGCTTACTTATATAATGTTCCTAACAAAAACCTTGTTCTGCCTGCATCCTACCTATAGGTACCTACATAGATTATTGCCCCGAAGGGGCTTACATGCGATTCTACCACTTTACTGTGAATTTGTTAGTATGCTACCATGTGAAGACCATATTAACTTTTTTTTATTTACATTTATTGAGTATTGAATACCTTCACCTTCATTGGGGTAAGCATAACGTTGACGATCACATATTGAGGGTAGAAGTGTCAATTTATTTGCACATTAAATAACAATAATAAGTGATGATGTACTATTGTTGTCCCTTGAATATAATGGTCTTGGTGAGGAATAATCTGACTTTTTCTACAGTTGGTGTCAGTTTCTTCGTAATAAGGTGAATTCTTATTTTCAAATATGTTTGGATGATGTATTTTATGAACAATAATCTGTGATCGTCAATTAAATATTGCTCTAATGAATGTTCGTACAAGTTGGCAAACATTGGTAAGCTTAATATTGTGGATGAAGTTTTGTTGATCATTAAAAGCATATGCTTTGGTTTTCCATTAGTTTTAGAACCAAATCGTATTTCATACTCGCGTAACACCCTTTCAGCCAAATTGTAGGTTTTTGTAACATCTAAAGAAGGTTTTATGACCCTAATACTAGGCGAGTTTAAGATGTCGAATACATTATTAAAAACTGTTATGATCTGAACTGAATTGTTCCGTCAGTCTTCAAATCCTGGAATTTCTAAATCTTTACAAAATCTCAACGCATTTGCGACGGACTGACTTAAAAGCTGGGTTGCCAAACGAACTTTCATTTTTTGCCTTACAAAATCATTATGTTAGTTTTTGAGTTTATTTCCTAAGTGAAGGCCTTCATTATTTTGAATTTCATTGAAAAGCTCAATATGTTCCCATGACACTTTTTGACCATGACTTTCTATCAAAAGTTTGCGATCAGCAAAGACATTCCTGACTAGTTTTATATTGTGACATGGATCAGGCCAGAGACAAATTTGTTGGCCCTGATACGTGAAGCTGTTGCTTAATTTTATATCACAACCTAGATGAGAAAACATTGCTTTGTTTGTAGCGGCTCCATCAAATGTCAGTGACACGACGATAATTCTAGTTTCTTTTAACAATGACAGACATTGTTCAACTAGAAGGGCTTTTTGCTGTGAAGTTATGGAATGTAACATAAAATACCCAACTGGAATCTTCCAAGTATCATTTAAAGATGTTAACATAAAAGTTAAAGCTTCTTTCGCTAATGGGAGGTCATCTGAGTGAATGTTACAGCCAATATTTGCGTACCCGAAATATTTTTTTCCATCCCATTCTATCAATTTTCTTATTGACATTTCATCCATGCAGAGAGCTCCATATAATGGTCCGTCGTTTTGTGTGACCCAAGCTTTTACAGCATCTGTGGCCTCTTTTGTAAAACCCGGATCGCAATTGAGGCCCTGGTACCATTTTCCTATTGTTTTTGGATGCGGAAGTACACCATTTAATTCTTCTCTCGGACAAAGTTATACGCTATATAAGTTACGAAAAAGTGGAGAGTCACAGCAAATATTTTTAACTCAACGCTGTACGCCCTTGGTGAAGACTCTTTTGTTAAATATCTTTGTATTAATTTATTTTCTTTAACTTTATTTATAATTTTGATATATTTTTTTGGTCTACTTTTTCAGTACTTAAAATTTAAATTATTTTGTGTTAATGTTGTCATTTGTTTTCTCAAGGCGTTTTGTACGCTGTCTGAAACTGTTAATTTTTTGCAATCTGGAGTAGGCTAGATTTTTAAGTCTTTCAATTTCTTTGCTCAGTTTGTGTATTTGACCATCTCGCACTGCACATTCTGTACATTCCGGGCTTGTGTTCTTCGGCGGTACGTTTGAAAATACTGCTGAACTTAGTTGTGTAATATCTGATGGCCCTGGCTCAGGTACATTGATGAAAGGGATATCCTGAAACACATTATATTGTTTTAATTTATAGTATGAAAATTAAAGTAATTTTAATATTTAACACACAATTTTAAATTAAGAACTGACCGTTAGTTTGCGACGCTTCACAGGCATTGCATTTGATTCACAAGAATAGCCGGAAGATCGTTTTAGCTCTTGCCGATCTTTATAAGCCGCTATAGGGACACCCTGAAATAATAATAGTAATATTTTCTGTGATTATTTTCGAGCACCCTATATTTCGTATATTATACTATCAAGGTTGAACACATAAATAATGTTTTCAACTATGATAGTCCAATAATTCTTGATTTTATATAAAGAAATGGCATATTTATTTTTTGTTATTAATATTAGATAATACCAACATTTCGTATCGTTCTAGATTGAAGGTGTAACGTTGGTACAGAACCATGTATCAGTCTTCGATGCTTTTCGGTAGTAGTGAAGCAGTCCGATGTGAAATGCTTCGAACAAATTGTATGGCATTTTCTTGGTACAAAGTTATCTTCAAAAGCAACTGCATCAATCCATTGTTGAAATATAATTTCATCATTAGGAAATCTGTGAAGTTAAATAGTAAAATAAATTGGTTAGCTTTTGTTAGTAGCCTCTCCTTTTCAATAAGTGGATTTAGTACTCAGCTAACTACGAAATTATGGTGTTAATATACTAATTAGTTGGGATAAGATAATGTATCTCTTAAACAATTTCATCTAGGTCGGCATAAAATAAAATATTAATTGAACGAAATGAGTGTGTGTGTGATATGGGTCAGCTACGGGATCCCTCAATGGCTCACTTTATTCGGAAAATCTTAGTTTAATCAGTCTGCATAGCCTTATCGACAATTTTTTTTTATGACATCCCTAGTTAGTGAATCATAGTCTCGATATATTCATGATTTTAGCAGTAAACACGTCGATTCCTCATATTTCTATACTTATTGGACGTTATTCATTGTTTCTACATAATAATTATGTTTCTATATGAGTTATTATTGAGTAAATACACAAATAAATATATACCGGTGAAAACTCAGGTTCTCTGGATTTTTTTTGTTTCTTGTCGAGGACTGGCATGATAATATAACACACATCGACATTTCACGTATTCTTTACACTATTTACAATAGTTAATTAAGTTTTAAACAATACAAAACAACTAAAATCCCGATGAAAAATAAACCAATACAATGACATTTATAAGACTTTATCTAAACGTAGTGGTTATATTCTCTTTGCTTTATCTGAAAGTCTTTTTTTTTTTTTTTTTTGAAGAACCTAAGTTCTGCAGTTCTGGCTTCACATCAAAGGTATATAGCCAGTGTCAAGTAATTGGAGAGATTATTTTGTCATAAGTCAGAGTCGATAGGTCAAGTCATGCCCCTGTAAAGTAGTGGTGGTTGCGACTTTACTAGAGGCTTCTATGGAGTTTTGGAGGCAACACGAAAAGTCACGTTTTACAGCATTACACTATTCACCAACACTCATACACGTTCACGAGCACATAATAGATAAAAAACCACCGTTTTTACACTCAAAGTTATACAAGTTTTGTCAATTAATTTAATGCCGCCAATGCGCCATTTTTCATGTTCCCGCCAAAAACTCGAAAGATAGTCAATGTAGATTGATAGCGACAGAACCTTTATACAATACCAAAGAGATTGGATTATACTATATTAGAGGCAATCATAGGAAACTTTAAAGTAAGTCACACAAATGTCATGAGGGACTTAATTATCCAACCAAGTGTATTGTAAAATGGTTCTGTCCCTTTCCATCTACATTGACTATCTTTCAAATATAGTGTCATAAAATGTCATTGTTTTTGTTTATTTTTCAACGGGGTTTTGGATGTTTTATATTGTTTAAAACGTATTGAACTATTGTAAATAGTGAAAAAAATATGTGAAATGTCGAATTGTGTCCTCGTATTATGCCAGTCCTCCGCAAGTATCATGAAAAATCAAGAGAACCTGAATTTTCACCGGTAAGTATCTATTTGTGTATTTACACATTAATAACCCATACTAAAAACATAATTATTACGTAGAAACATTGAATAACGTCCAATAAGTATAGAAATACGAAGAATCGGCGTTTTTCATGCTAAAATCATGAATAAATCGAGGCTATGATATACTAACTAGGGATGTCATAAAACGTAAAAAGATTTGTCGATGAGGCTATGCAGACACGACGAGTATACCTAGTAAGATTTTTCGAATAAAGTGAGCCATTGAGGAATCCCTTAGCTGACCCATCTCACTCAATACTCAATACTCAATAATTATTTAGCTAGTGCAATTCAATTTGTTTTAGTTCACTTAAACACACTCACACTCTTTGTATTTTGTTCGATTCATATTTCATTTATTAATATTATATATTTGCCGTCCTGCCTACTGTATCATGGTTAAACACAATATCTATGTGTTCAACCATGATAGTGTAATATACAAAAAAGAGAGCTTCAAAATAATCACGGAAAATATTACGTTTACACTATTAATATTTCAGGGTGTCTCTTTGGAGTCCAATAACAATCGGCAAGAGTTCAAATGTTCTTCCGGCTATTCTTCAACTTGAACCAAATGCAATGCTCGTGAAGCTAACGGTCAGTACAGTACTGTACTTAAAATTGCGTGTTATAGGTATATTATAATTACATGAACTATAAATTTAAAATATAATGTGTTTCAGGATATCCCTTTCATCAACGTACCTATGCCAGGACCTTCGGATATTACAGAAATAAGTTCATCAGTGTTTTCAGACGTACCACCGAAGAACACTAGCGTAGAATGTACAGAATGTGCAGTGTGAGATGGTCGATAAAAATCTAGCCTACTCCAGTTTGCTAAAAGTTCACTGTTTCAGACAGCGTACGAAAAGCCTTGAAAAAAAAGTACTGATAAAGTATACCAAGAAAATATAATAATTATAAATAAAGTTAAGGATAATAAATTAATAGAAATATAATTAGCAAAAGAGTCTTCGCCACATGTGTATAGCATTGAGTTAAAAGATTTGATAAATTAACACTTCTACCATCAATAAGTGATCGTCAACGTTATGCTTACCCCAATGACGGGAAAAGTACTCAATACTCAATAAATGTATTGTCTTCACATAGTAAAATACTTACAAAAAACCAACAAAGTGGTAGAATCGCATGTAAGCCCTTTCGTGGCACTAATCTATAGGTAGGGGGCAGGCAGAACAAGGTTTAGCTGAAAAAAGTATTAAGCTCAAGTGTTAACTTTTGTTAAGTATAAATTTTGTAATGTACTCATTTACCTGTGTATGTTGTATATTATTTTATCAAATAAAAAATGTCATCTTAATTCGTGGTTTTTACAAAGTTCAAGGTTCCTTTAATCCAGAGTGAATCTAGATAACGATATCATAGTCACGGACTTTAAGTTGTTAGGATTGATATATCGATATCGGTATCGGATCATCGAACTGTTAATATCGATATCGATATTTAATGACTTAGACATCTCTGTGGCTCAACGAGTGACAGATGCCCCCTATATTATGACGTACGACAAATGCATGTTTTGTCTCGTTTTATCTAGTGCAAAAAGTGGTATGCGCAAAGAAGATAGCGAATTTGTCAAATTTAGGAAGGATTCTATTTACTTCATTCTTCTGAGTACAATACACTTGGTTGGATAATAAGTCCCTCATGACATTTGCATGACTTACTTTAAAGTTTCCTAATGATTGCCTCTATTATAATATATCCAATCTCATTGGTGATGAATGAGATTGGATATATTAATAGAAGATACTATTATCTGTGCCATTAGATTTTTTACATAATTATTTTGAAGTCAAATAAAATGATCAGGTGTAAGTTTATATACTTATTAGTGTTCCATCTCCTATAACACCATAACTTCTTGCTGAATAACAATGAAAAAGGTTTGGTGGGCGCGTCGTCGTCGTAATCATCATATTACGAAATAATAATAGTCTTAGAAACGACTACAAACAGTTATTTTTAAGGAATTAGACCTAGAAAGTGTTGATAATAATTGATGTACCTGAATGATAAAAAGCAGGTCGCTTTTTTTTAGTTTTGATGCGTAACCATACAGAACTCAAAAATTTATGCATAGCGTACCATTCTGACTAATCTGTGCGTACCATGGGCCATTCCTCAGAAGAATGAAGCAAAGAACTTGTATACCTACTAGTATCTATAAAAGCTCTTTGGAATGAAGTAAATTTATTTATGCCGCCAATGCGCCATTTTTCATGTTCCCGCCAAAAACTCGAAAGATAGTCAATGTAGATTGATAGCGACAGAACCTTTATACAATACACTTGGTTGGATAATAAGTCCCTCATGACATTTGCATGACTTACTTTAAAGTTTCCTATTGATTGCCTCTATTATAGTATATCCAATCTCTTTGGGCCATTCGTTCGCTCCCACAGATTATGTCTACCGCTTTGCCAGTACGAACTTAAAAGTTAGCTTTACGTAATCTTTACTACCTATTCATACCAAGCTTTAATTTAAACTAGTTCCTCCCAATCTATAACTTGTATAGCATTCGGGACAAATGTTATCAAACACAGTTTTAAATTATAGGAATGTATTATAATTTATTTTATAATTAGTAAGCAACGTAGCTATAAAAACATAAACCCTTCCTTGGCAGTTGGGTAAAAAAAATGGGTTGTCTGTAAAGTTGGTTAACGGACAAAAGTTAACCGTGACTACCAGTGAAAGTGAAACGGGACAATGAGCGTTACCGAACAATGACAGAGCGTTACCAATGACGTCAACGTTTTCGTGCATGCAGCCGGCGTTCATCGGTTTATTAGACGTAGTCACGTCAAAAGCTAGCTAGGTCCTAAATTATTTACATGTTGAAAGTTATTGTAAAATTACATGGGTATAAAAATTAACAATCTGTCAAATGTGTACATTTTTGGTCTGCCTTATGTATTATTTCAGTTATTTGTACTGGCAACATTGAATTTATGTTTTTCGATTTTGCTAAGGTTTAGTTTGCTGATACTTAATAATTTTCATCCAAAGTCAGCAGTTTTCAGCGAAAATGTCTCAATATTCAGTGACTTGGGAGGCTTACCAGCAAAGTATTTGCAAGGGATTAATTTCACTGCAACAGGTAATACATACAACACCTTATTATATTTACTGCAAGATTGCGTTCCCGCGGATTGCGAATAAGGGAGTCTTTTTACATTTTTGCTTTAAATTGACTGTAAAGATAACAAGTTACAATACTAACAAATCATTTGTTAGTAGAATAGACAAAGATAGCTCTCCAAAAACTCATTAGTCCTAAGCAACGCAACCTTCGAATGCTTATAAAAAATGCTTATTGACACTAATAAGAGGCCAGTGCAGACCTATGTACCACTACTCCAGAACTAGTAAACGTGCAAGCCATGCACGATTACGATTTGGATGAATCCAAAAACAATCTTTGTATCATTTCAGAGAGGTCATATGGTAGACATGACCCTGGCTGCAGACGGTCACCATGTAAAGGTGCATCAGCTGGTGCTGTCGCTGGTCAGTCCGTACATACAGGAGCTCATCGCCTCCGCGCCCTGTCCACATCCCGTCATATTCCTCAATGTAAGTACAGAAGGGCTAAAACATGAACCAACTTTCAGCTCACTCAGTTAGATATTGATGATGGGGTGGCTAAGTGGGTGAGGCCCTTGGCTTGCTATCTAATGTTCACATGTGTTTGAATCCCAGTGGCAGTCATGCAAATGCATTTTATTCATTGAAAAAATCTATGAGGGCTAACAATGTTCTCATAATGGTTAAAGAAAACATTTTATAAGAATCCTGCATGTCATAGATCATACACAAATAAATTTTTCTGTTCAAAAAATCAATGTGTGCATTAAAACATGTGCTTAATGGTGAAGGAAAACATAGTGAGGAAACTGGCATGCCATAGAACATAAAAAGTAACATGTGTCAAGTGCACAAAAGGAGAAATTGAGGCTCACTTGAAATCCTTTCACCACACTTGTTCGAAATAACTAGTAAGAAGAAGAAAACCACCCCATCCTCACCAATCTTTTACTTTTATTATATATAATATATAATACTGTAATTTTTTTTTGCAGAAAATATCATTCCAGACTCTGAATTCAATACTACAGTACGCCTACTCTGGGGAAGTGGTGGTGGCTAATGATAAAATTCATGAGTTTTTCCTCGCATGCAAGGAGTTGCATATTCGTGGGATGGAAAACACTGCGGTAATTATATTGAGTTTTTTTCCTCATATTATTATAAATATATTTTTTTAAACATTATATTTGCGAATTAAATCAACCTCTGTGTGTATACTTAAAAGGGAACCTCTTACCCATATGTAAAACTACGATTAAGGTATGGAATAAAATATTTGAATTTGAATTTGTGTATGTGTGTCTTATTGTACTTTAATTTTTCAATGAAGTCCTATCTTTGCGTTAGATACTTTATATGTTGTGTTTATAAACAAAAATATTGGCAAAATTAATATTGTTCAATAATATATGCAAGTAAAGGATTGTTATTTAGAAAATATGGCAATTTACAGAACAGTTATACATATATTACAAACTTTTTAATTTTCAGAATCCCACTGAATCCGCGCCTGCAAAACCTGAATCTTTTGCGGAAGAACCTGAACAACTACAGTAAGTTTTTTTTAAATTTTTACAATAATTCTTTAAAACATGTATATTCAATGACTTGACCATGTTGCGATAATTTACTTGACACTGGCTAAATACACTAATATGTGTGGAGCCAAACGCAAAGAATTAAGTTAAGTTTTTTTTTAAATGTTTTTTCAGATGAGAAATTAGCCCTTACAGTATTTGAATAGTTTGACGTTAGTGAGTTTCTCATGGTCAAACTCTTTTAAGTCTAGTTTTTGAAGTTGAACCAGCAGAAGGCACTTGAACTATTCAGGGTAATTTTTCAACTGGGTTTCGATGGCCAAATAACAATTCATGATGTCTTTGATAATAAATGATATAAACTATGTATTTTTAGAACAATTGATGAGGATTTTGATATACATGTTGCTGGCCACGACGACGAAGTGGACATGACCAACTCCAATGTTGTTGAAGATGTTGTCACCGAAACATTACCCAAGGCGGCACAAGTTAAGGATTCTTCAGGTATCTATATTTTTTGTCTGTCTTTCCACCTTGCTCTGCATAAACTGACACAAAGTACCTCAATCTCCCTTTTCCGAACAAAATAAAAAGATATGATGAAGGTTACACTACAATTTTATCTATATATTAAAAAAAAAGATTAGTCCTGACTTACAGACAACATACTACTCGGGCGAATGAACATGACACCTGACTCGAATGATGTTTGTGCAAAGTACAGAATGAAATTGGATAATTTTGATAGAGAACAGGTCCTGCAATACGTAATGATAAGGCTTCGCAATTAGAGGTAGAAGAAACACGGAGGGCGCCGCGCGGGGAGCGGGGGAAGCATCAAGTTCCGAGCCACGTATCAGCCAGGTGTCCTGTTCATTCGCCCGAGTAGTACAGTACAGGCCAAATGCATTGGTTGTTTGAACGGATTTTTAACGCGCGTTATATCTTGTGCGAATGAGCTCTAAACGCCGCCATACGCGCGTTCGGCGTTTTAAGTTTTGCGAATACCGATCGGCCCGTATCAGTATACCTATACCTATCCTCGACTATGCTGATGCCAGCTACCTTGACCTCACGGAGGACCAGCTAAATAAACTTGAGCGTCTCCAAAACGTTTGCATTCGGTTTATTTTCGGTCTTCGAAAATATGACCATGTCTCAGAATTTCGCACCAAGCTCAAGTGGCTTCCTATTCGACTTCGTCGGAATACTCACATACTGTCTCTTCTGTATCACTCTCTACACAATCCTTCTTGTCCACACTATCTGAAAGAGCGTTTTGAATACCTAGGCTACTCCCACTCCCGTGCCTTACGCTCTACAGACAACCTGCAACTAAAATATCCGCCGCATAAAACCAGCTTCTACGACAAATCGTTTTCTGTCCAAGCTGTGAGACTTTGGAATGCGTTACCGGATTCCATAAGGCAATCCTCGTCATCAGCCGTGTTTAAAGCTCGAGTAAAGAATCACTATCTTGAGATTCAGTCGCAATCGCGGCCCTAGGGACCTGTCGTACTACTGCTTAGTATATTATTATTGTATTTATATATATTTACATATATATATATATATATTTATATATTATATACGTTTATTATACATTGTATTATATTACAAGTATTTATATTATTATTATTTTCTTTTGTTCAGTTTTTAACTTTACTCGACCTGTGCACCCCCGACCATCTTGTATTATCGTAACCGTCTCCATACTGGTTGTCTGGAAGAGATCGCTTAATAGCGATAAGACCGCCCATTGTACTTAATATTTTGTAATGTTTCCTTCTCTTTGTTATTGTTATTTGTCTTATGGTGTACAATAAAGCATTTTCATTCATTCATTCATTCATTCATTCATTCATATACGTGCGACAAAAATACGCTAGTCTGAACCCTCACTTATCCACATTGTTGAATACGTTCGACCAAAATACGTTAGTCTGTCTGAACCCTCACATATCCATATTGTTGATGTTTCAGCGGCAACTTTACAGTACACAATGTCCAACATGGGGGGAATACAGGTCGCGTTGAATAGGTACATCTACAACTGGAGGAGTTCTCGTAAGAACGGCGAGAAAATGTGGCGCTGTAAGGACTTCCTGAAGAAGAAATGCCGCGCGCTCGTTCGATCTAAAGATGACGTTGTGCTGTCCAGGTGAGTGTCCAGAATTGTGCCCACTGCTGGGAACTGCTGCTATTTTATGTGAGAACTCAGTCAAGTTGGAAAACAGATCTCTGCTAACACAGTCATGTGGAAGACAAATATGTGCTTACATAGTCAAGTCAAGTGGGGAGAACAGATCTGTGCTTACACAGTCAAGTGGGGAGGACAGATATCCGCTAACACAGTCATGCGGGGAACACGCTAGGAGAAAAAATGGGATAGCGAGACAAAATAGTAACCTATAATATATTTTCTTGTACCCTTTAATAACTTTCGTTAGCTAGAACTATTATATTTTAATCGTTACTAAATTTCGTAAGCAGGTATTATTATTGTTGTAATCGTAACTAAATTATTCTCTCTGTCACAAATTCAACTAGAATTTTAGTAACTATAATGAGATTTTATTCTTGGTGAATCTGTGCTTACGTCAGTCAAGTGCGAAGTACAGATCTGTGCTTACACGGTCAAGTGGGAAGGACAGATCTGTGCTTACACAGCCAACTGTCTACTTTTAGCTATGGAAATACAATTCTATTTTCATTGAGCCAGTTGCTGCATTTCTCCGTTTTGTCTTTATTGAACTGACCATAAAATTTCGTTTTTCAGAGCGGGAGCCCATAACCATCCTTTCCACGATGAAACAATACTCAAGAAGGTTCACAGACAGAACATGTTTACCACTTTGCGAGAAGTCCAAGAATTGATCCACATGAGACAGTCCATTAAACAAGACAGTGATCAAATAGTCGACGCTAATCTGGACATAAAGCCAAATAATAAACCTATTATCATAAAACAAGCCAAGAAATCCAATAGATATAGGATAGGTAATCCTATGACTGAACACAATAAAGCTTTGCAAGCTTATCTGGCTAGTCGGGATGAGAACATGCCTGAATTGGAAGACTGATGAATAATAGCATCAGTTCAAAACGTCAGTCTACCGAAGATAGTGGGTTGGAACTATTTGAAACTATGAAATCGGATACAGCTCTCGTCACGGTTCAATAGCGCTCGGCGAAAGTGGAGGGGTGCTCTGCGCAAGTGTATAGTCGCGTCCTCCCAAACACATCTAAAAATCTACTTTGTATTCTAGGTCAGCGCTATTAAGCCGTGAAGACACCTGAACCTACCTCAATAGTTTGCAAAAGACCAAGAATATTTTTTATAAATCTTTTTAATTTACGTTACTATTGTCAAATGATGTTTCGAATGTAAATCAAGATATTCTTCATCATCCGTGTCCTTACTCCCATCCCTGTCATCGGTTCTAGTTATCGAATGGAACGTCAAAATTTAAACAAAATGGCGGATGACGTCATTTTTGTTCCTAACTCAATTCAATTCTTGTTTAAACGTAGGTACTATTCGGGCGAGTCAACATGACACCTGGCTGCCACATGGCTCGGAACTTGATGCTTCTCTCGCTGCCCCGTGCGGCATCCTCCGTGTTTCTTCTTCCTCTAATTGCGAAGCCTTATCATTACGACGACACCGTGGCTTAGTTGGTAGTGACCCTGCCTACGAAGCTTGGTGTTCCGGGTTCGATCCCCGGCCGGGGCAAATATTTGTGACGAACACAAATGTTTGTTCTCGGGTCTTGGGTGTTGTGATGTGTTGTATGTGTCCATGCCGCCTGCGACACAGGGAATCCTAGTGCAGGGGTGTGAGTGTGTGAATGTTATATTATATTATATACTAAGTACAATAGGACCTCTTCTCTAAAGCTTCTCTATTAAGATTATCCAATCTGTTTGTTTTAATCCATGCTGTTTTGCACAAACGTCATTCGAGCCAGGTGTCATGTTTATTCGCCCGAGTAGTAGTGACGTTCGCCACTATTCTGCCAATGTACGTTCAAGATACTTTCATATACGTTTGGAGTATGCACCAAAGAATATGCTCAGTAATTTTTGTTCCCTCTCGTCCGATAACGAGTGCCGATGACAGCAATAGGATGTAACTTGTTTAAAAATAAATGTTATGTTTTAGTAATAACTAGCCTAATTCTCGCAACTTCGTTTGGGTAGTCTTCGTGTTCCGCGGCAGATTTACACTGCCAAACTTGCAAAAACGAGGACCCTTCAATTTCATAACTTCTAAAAAAACCTTCAAATACACGTTCCTTTTAAATTAAAACAAAGAGTATAATTATGAGTAGGTAGTGTTATTATATTATATCTGAGAAAAGGATTATTTATGTTAAAACTTCGACCACCACATTCAAGAGTCCTTGATTTTTCTAAATTAGATTCTACATGCATAATGCTAATACGGAAAAACTGCTATCTTGGAGGTGTTTGGACATACACACCCTTTATGTCTAAGTTAAGCGGTTTCGGCTCGGCCATTTGAATCGGATAGTCAGGACAGGCTTTATGAATATAGAATACAAGATAGGTATGTATAATATGATCATATGTTACTAATTTAACTATGAAATAGTTTTCATTGTGTTTTACTTTTAAAACTTTTATAATTTTTAATTAGTAAATAAAGGAGAATAGAATAAAATATTAGCGTTTTCATTTCAAGCTTAAAACTTCATAAGTTATAAGATAATTGATTGATTCAGGCGTTACTTTGCGGAAATCCATAAACGCCTCTACACGAGGCATCATCAGGAGGTGTGGACTCGCCGAAGTTTGAAACGAGAGACAAACTTCGGCGAGTCCACACCTCCTGATGATGCCTCGTGTAGAGGCGAAACACGTGTCGTATCTTTAAACTTTGGTTTTCTGTTCTTTGACTCTTTGGTTTAGTTGAACTAAAGTTAAGTTAACTAAAACCTTTGTTTAGAAATTAAGCGGATTTATTACTAAATATATTTATATAATTTGTTGATATTCATAAGTTATGCTTGCTGATAGCTGCAGTGTGGTTAAGACATTCGGCACGGAGCATTCGGTTTGATTTTAAACCGAATAGCGCCGAAACACGCGCAGCGCTTTAAAAGCCGAACGCGCGTACACGGGTACACTCGTACAGACGCTCGAATCGGTGGTAGTGAGCGCTCTGATGGCCGTGTTGCCATTGAGTCCTTAACCCTAGCAGCTGACGTAACGTGTCAAAAATCTCTGCCAAAGATAGTCCTTCCGTAAACTGCGGGCGACGAGGGTTTAGTTAAGAGGTT
Organism: Lobophora halterata; assembly: GCA_932526365.1. Lineage (NCBI taxonomy): Eukaryota > Metazoa > Arthropoda > Insecta > Lepidoptera > Geometridae > Lobophora > Lobophora halterata. Next base: position 1,867,368 of record OW052007.1, read on the forward strand.
TAGAAGAGCCATTGAGGTACAGTGTTAACATTTATCTATGAGAAAAGCTGGTTTTTCCGAACTGGGAAAACTCAAACGGTGTTACCTTGAATTTAGTCCTCGTTTCATAATAAAGCTGATAATTTCCACATTGCTTGATGCTTGCGTCAGAGATGCCTGATCCTTATGTTTATTGAAATAAGACTTAGGTTTCCCTGACTTAGTACTTATAAGATAAGTCACGGCACGGAATAAATAAATATTTCGGCCATTTCACACAACGCCATCTAGCCTCAAACTAAGCAGAGCTTGTACTATGGGAACCAGATAACTGATACAATTACTATCAAATACTTTTTTTTGTTAATACCTACATAGAACACACCCAGATTCAGGACAAACATCGATGGTCATTGCACAAATGTTTGTCTTGAAGCGGGAATCGAACCCGCGACACTCGGCGTAGCAGTCCAAAGCACTTGCCACTCGACCAATCGTGTCGTGGAATAAACGATGCAGGCATCAGCTAGCTAGTCAAATGAAAAACAGTATGTGACTGATCTTAAATCTATTTGATTGCAACTCCTTTCTGCGTCAGCGTGTTATCTTCATAAGTCTCCAGCACATCCGCCAAGTGCTCATTATCTCTGGGTTTCTTGAATTGACGTCTTTTTTGTGCAGCCTTCTTTCTCTTGGGGGCAATAGGTTTCTTGAGGCCATGGTCTTGCATGGACTTGATGCCTTGTTTTTCAAGATATTCTTCGATTTTTGCGTCGTCCATCGCGTCCACTGCTGTAGCGCGCCATAGTTTCACGAATTCTTCGTCTACCTGCAATTTTAGTTTGTTCTTTGTTAAATTTGCAGTGCTAGGTTACTATTATAATAGTTAATATAGTTATTAGTACAGGTATCTTAATGGGTTTGGACTGCACTGAGATAAGTACCTACATAAATGCAAATGCTTTGCAGTGCCTGGCAAGATATTTTGGTGGTAAGGCACTTATGAGTAAAAAAAGGGTACTAAGTAGGTAATCTATACGGTCAGCAACAAAAGCCAATGACCACATTCAAATTTTCAAAATCGCTATACAGTATATTATATTTTTGACAATGTGGTTTACAGTTAATTTTGCACTTTAATGATGTTCATTCAATACCAGCGCTTGTTATTTTCAACGATTTAGGTATAATAAAGCGATTTTGAAAATCTGAATGTGGACATCGACTTTTGATGCTGACTGTACATATAACGCCTTCCAACGTTTGAACTTACATCTAAAGTAGCAGTTTTATCGTTATAAAACAGTATTTTCTTTTTATCGGTTGGCCGGGTTATGTATAGTATTTCCTGTGCTAAGCTTTTCAGTGCCCTTTCGCAGTGCGGCAACGATTCCTGCACATCTTCCAGTAAAATGCCGCCCAAGCCTTTTAGATCTTGTTGTTTCAATAATCTGTTGTAGAAAATTCAGTTACTTGATTATGATCGATCAAAACGAGTGAAAAAGTATAAAAAAATACGTAAAAAATATGTACCTCAATAATGATTTTTTATCCTTGATTTTATATACAGGTTTGAAATTATATTTGCTGTCCATTGTGCATTCTATTTTAGGGTTGTTTTGTAAAGCCTCTGTTTGCAGCCACTGGAAAATAAAAATATTGTTAAAATATTTCAAACATTATTTTATTTATATTACGCTTACGCATGTGTCGCACGAACGAGGAAGGCATGAGTGACTCACCTGTTTCACTTTATTCCCGACATCCAGCTGGTTGGTTTCGTCCAGCACTTCATCCAGTGTAAGCGGATGGTCATCTCCCTATTGATGGCGAGCCCGCATGTGCCGCACGATGTAGGAAGGCAAGTGTTGATGAGTGACTCACCTGTTTCACTTTATTCTCGACATCCAGCTGGTTGGTTTCGTCCAGCACTTCATCCAGTGTAAGCGGATGGTCATCTCCCTTTTGATGGCGAGCAGGCATGTGCCGCACGATGTAGGAAGGCATATGTTGATGAGTGACTCACCTGTTTCACTTTATTTCCGACATCAAGCTGGTTGGTTTCGTCCAGCACTTCATCCAGTGTGAGCGGGTGATCATCTCCCTCCTGGTGGCGAGCCCGCATGTGCCGCACGATGCGAGCCAGCACGCCGAAGCGGTACGATGAGCTGCCCGCCATTGTTTTGTAACTGGAAACATTTTACAAGCTTACATAAACATATTATTTGGAGATATGAAGTTCATGTTACAAAAGGAACACTCCTTACTACTATAATAAATAAATTGGTTAAATTAACAACACTGTTAATTTAATCAATTTATTTATTATAGTGGTGAATATGGATGTAGAAAGATATAGAAGAGATAGGCAAAAGAAATTAAAGATAGAGTTGAATGGAAATATAAAAAAAACTGGTGTGCCAAAGTTTCATCATCCCAAGACAGGTCATCATAACTAAGTACACTAAAAAAATCAAGTTGACTAAACAAAGCTCTCTGAATTTATAGATAGGTACTTGAATAATTGATATTTAAAAAACGAGAATTAACTCTCGTTTCAGATTTGAGTCAACATCTCCTGAGGATGCCTCGTGTAGAGGCGAAACACATGTCGAGTTCTGACTTGGGTTTTCTGTTTTCGGTGCTTTGGTTTAGATACTAAAATTCTAAACTAGAGTTAAGTTAATTAAGACCTTTGTATAGAAATTAAGTGGATTTATTACTAAATATATTTATACTATTTATTAACTTTTAAATAGTTTATCTGTTGTTCATGAAATTTGGTAGGAGCCTAATCATAGGCTCCTACCAAATTAATGCCACTTTGAGGAAGTGGTTCAGATAAAGTACTTACTTGGAGGCATCAAGCTTAGGCCCAGAGCTGACGGAACTCGAGGGTTTTGATTTCTTTTTGCTGTCATCTTTGAACTGTGAGTCATCCCTTTTCTTCTTTTCTATACTGAAAAATAGTGTACATTAAATTAAGTTTTTCTGATAAAACAAAGAAATAACACTTCATGAGAACACAATAAGACTTATACTTTTTTGAAGTTGGTGGAAAAACAATAAAATCCTATGATTTTATAGCTTTTCAACCGTTCTCAATTAGGTTGAATATTTTTTTATGTTTGTTACCTCAGAATTTCACCTAGGCTCAATTGACAATATAATGGTCTCATATTCAATAACTTCTAGGAATCAAGGATACTTAAGGAATCTACCTGATACAAGAAGGGGAGCTTCATGCTTGACTGACTGTACACCACTTTTGTATAACAGCACAAAAAAACAACATTGTACAAAGGGTGACTTAACCTTTGATATGCTTCACAACGCAAAGCAGCGCTACAATTGTCTGTCAGAGTGATCGCGAGTAAAGAGGCAAGATCGCATGCTGCACGTATAATTGATATTTTAACATAAAATTGTGTAAAACACAATAATCTGGTTATCGATTTTGGAAGTTAAATAACTTATTCATATTTAAAACTATATTTTATTATTGAATAACGTTATATTAATGCCCAAAGTCATTTTCTATCAGTCAACCCTATGTTTGCTGAGAGGTTGCAATTTCCATCAGCCACCTCCTAAACAATATTAGTTGCTGTTCCGAGCTATCCATTTCATCTGTACCTACGTATCGTTAGAAGGTAGTATTTAATCTTCTGTTTGAATTGAGACGAATGGGAGTTGGCGATAATGATCGTTATCCGCTCGCTGCTGCAGTGGGTGGGAGCGAGAGAAAGTACAAAGTTGACATTACGCTACGCTCTACGCTAACTAGTCGGCTCCGAACAGTGTCGCGTGAGTAGCCTAGCGAGGCCACAGCCGAACAAACAATATTGTAATAAGATTGAAACATACCTCGGTGTAGCAAGTGCCTTTTTCTTGAACGCTTCGCGCTCTCTAAGCAGTGCTGGATCCATTTTTGAGAGAAATCTATTCAGAATTTAACTGTAAGTTATACAAATGACATGGTCGTTATAAATCAATAAATTCTGTTGAGAGAAATTATTTTATAAATAAATTCCTTTCACTTTTTCGTATTTTGTTTGTAAACCAGCCACTCCGTCTGACACTGACATAATACAATCATTTTGACGTTGGCTGCATACTTAGCTACTGTCAAGAAAATGGTCAAGAGTAAGAGAAAAAGAAAAACGACCGATTCATGCAACATTTTGTCGAGCTTTATCGATCGATAAAATATTATGTTCTCTCTTTGATTTTATTTTAAAATAGGAGTAAGACAATGACCAAGAGATTATAACTTTTTTGATTGACAGATGGAACTTTATTGACCCCATTATAAAAAGTAATAATACCTACTAGACAACCTAGGATTTCTCTCGATAAACAATCTTTCCTCTTGATGCTGACTACGTAGTACTCTGACTAATCTGTGTGCAGACTTCATACATTTACACTATAAAAATAGGTTAGTTAAGTAGGTACTATTTTATTTTTCTTCCTAAGTCGTAGTCGTAGGTATAGTGCTTATTATACCAAAAATTGCTTTTTGCTACTATAACTATAATTATTAACAAAAACATAAATATAAAAAACAAACAATGTTCCCATTTTAAAAACAGTGTCATTTAAAAATTTGAGTTTTTTTATTTAAATTGTTTTGCCGGCTTAGCGGTCGCAGGTATGCTTAATACCTATCTAGGTTTAAAGATCTAGGTAGGTATATAAAGTAAGGTATTGAAATTGTCCGTAAACGTCCGTACGTCAGTCCAGTCAGTTGGTTGGTATCTCAGGCGCGCGCTGCACACAGGACGTATTGGTAAGCAATTTTAACAACAGCAACTTTTTTATAAGATAGGTACTTAACGGTAATTTTTAATAATATTTTGGAACAAATTCGTTAAAAATAATGCTTGATTATATAGTACCTATTATTATGTTGGTAGGTCAGTAGGTTTAAATAATTTTGATATAACCGACGCGCCGTGGTTTGGTGTAGTACCCAGACCTACTTATTCAAAATAAATCACATTCCTGTTTATTAACTATTTTTTTGTTGCAGATAATGTGGATTCAAAAATTTTATTTATACGCATTACACATAGTAATATTAGCGATATGGTGAGTTATTTTGCAATACTTACTAGCATAGTAGGTAATGTAGGTATTGTGATTCGCTGGTTCGACCAGCCCAGTAGTTTATCGGTGAAATTTATTTCAATACTTAGATACAAAAAATTAAAATAAAACGAAACATGTAACGATTGAGCTGTTAGTATGTAAGAAGCAACCAAAAATTAAAAAAAAAACCTTTGAGGTAAATCAATAGCTGTTTTCAGTCCACATTTTATGTGCACAGCAATTGATAGAGGCTTACAAATTGCGGTCAGATAGTAATCTGACTAAGGTAATAACTTGTATAATTTCCGTGGGACCTGTAACATGTGATGTAGGTATACCTCCAGTTTCTTTTGGTAACGATAGTTGACATGCAATCTGTAAAAGTAGAGCACTTTTCCTCATTGGTGTCTGTTGGTCAACTCCAATAGGTATTAAAACTCATTCACGTGAATTGGCATTTAAAATTGTATTGATATACCTATAACCATCAGGAAAAACGGTCGATAGGAAAAATCTGCCATAGCAATTGAAAACCATAATGTCTTATCTTAGCTGTACGTTTCGTTGTGTGTTCATACGTTACATATGTACATTTTGGCGAACTAAGAACTTCTTATATAAATAAAATATTACACCACAGCTTGACCACAGCCGATGACCAGTCTCCATGGCGCTGGTCGTGCGAAGACAAAAGATGCGTGAAACAGCGTAACGATCCGCAGAATGAAGAGCCGGTGCTTAGCTTGGAGGCTTGTAAGATGTTCTGCAATGACTACGGTAAGCCTAAACCACTGGTACAAATTCTATTTAGTTTTAGTGTGTATACCTACATAAGTTTTGATAACGAAATCCATCAAATGAGTAAATTACCACCCAACCTTACCTTTTACCTGTTATGTTTGTTGATACCTAGAACGAGTTTTTAATTAGGTGGGTGCAATTGATATGGAATCTACCTGCCAACAAACCATACATGTACATAAGTATATGGTTTGTGGGCAGGTAGAGTCAGCACGACATTTTAGACAAAAAAATGTAGGTAGAGTATACATTACTGCATGCAACCATACTCTTTGTATGTTTTTTGAATATTTTCTAAATACGTTATAAATTATTATTATTATAAAAGTATAAATAGGTATAGTTAATAATATTATATTATTTCGTATTAATAGTATTTTGTAACTAGTCGGTTATTTTTGTAGGTATGAGGATTTTGTAAGACTTATGTTGCATATACCGTTTTAACCATTAAAACCGTTTTATTTAAAGTAAATAAATAAATATTAAATACTAAATAATAAATATGACGCCATTTTTAAAACCGTTGTAAGCCTTACCTACTCTTCTTCTATTTAATTAAATTAAACTCATTTATTTGGGTCATTAACAAAATTTACATGGTGTTGTGCATTTCTTATCTATCTACAGTAATTAAGTTGCATGCAATTTCAATTTTAGATGACCATATCGTGCATAAAACTTATGGTACACAAATTAGGTGTACTTAGCCAAAACAGTAATAATTATATTTCCGCACTCTATCCTTGTTGCCTCGTAGAAATAGCTAGAGGTAGAAGTAGCTTTTAGCGATAAGGCCGCTAATTGTACTATACCATAGTTTTGACTTTTGAGCCTTGTTCTTATTAATTTCCTAATATACAATAAATACATAACTATCGAACTATACAATTATATATTTTTTTATTTAAAAGTATAATGGTTGCAGGTCTTTTGTGGCCCAAACCAACGGGCGATGCCGACCTCGGCAATTTCTTGTCAAAGATAAACATCAACAACATGGAAGTGCAAGTTGTCAACGAAGGACGCACCACTGATCTGATGCAAGCTGCTGGAAATGTAAGAAATACAGTATTACTAGGTATTATTAAATTATAACATTAATTATTTACGATAATCAATATAACTGTAAGTCTCTAATACAATTTCTTGGACGAAGTCGCACACAAGTCCGCTAGTTTAAAATAATATGATACATTGCAGAGGTTCAAAAACATAGTATCAACATCGGTGCCTGGGGGGATATCTCCGAAGGCCACAGGAAAATCCATGACTGTTTATTTGGTCAATAAGAACCCGGATGTGCGAGGTAAGCTTACAAAGTTTTGTAAAATCAATAACGAATGTTGCCAATAATTTAGCCCGCGTGGTATAAGATAAGAATAATTTAGACTATGCATCTCATAATTATAGGTATCCCGAATTTCAGTCATATCAGTTACTTAGCATGAAGGGAAACACATCCATTTATCCATATTGGTAGGATTAATAGGTACGCTCTTTACCTAATCTATAGATAGATACTCAACTCACTAAGGAACTCAAATCAAAAACTACAAAAAATAAATTTTGTTTTCCTATTTATTACAAATAGAATTCAAAGCAGCATGCATTCATAGATCTTAGCCTCTTTGAAGAGACCATGCTATTGTTTCCTTTACTAAAAGAGGAGGATGAACGTGATGCAAATTTGTACCTATTGATACTTTACACCTTTCCGATTTCGTCGCAGCATTGCTAAGTACTTAGTATTTATATCACGAGGTCTGAGCTTGTAAAGTAGAGAACCTATTCGAGGTCATTATCCTTTTCCTTGCTTGGTGCCATAACACAGGTACCTTCTTATTAGTAAGTAGTAAAACCAGTTATAGTAACTGGTAGTAGAGTAAGTTATCTTCGAATTCCGATTTCTGCCCATACCTTTTGTTCTATACCTACTTATACACAATCGATAAATATTGATTGTTAGGTCCTTAAGATAAGAATATGATCTACGCTAGATACAACATAAAATAATAACATAACAACGCAAAATAAATTGATGTTCAAAGCCAAATAACGCAGATTTTACACATCATCAAATTGCACAATCCGCTACAGAACCTAGGTACCTAGATTATGTAGCGGTAGTACTTAAAATTCACTATAAAATTGGGTTGATCTTGTTCCTATTTGAATCTATCTGAGGCTGTTGTTCTCGACTTTTTTTCATACATTGATTCTTGATTTTTGATTACCTACTAAGGGTCTAAGGATGAAAATTCAAATTTAATTTCATTCATAAAATTCAAAATGTACTTAAGTACAGATTACTCCAAAGTGCCAAAAAAAAAAGATCATTTATAACTGGATTGGAGTAAGTATATCAATATATACTCGAAAGATAATGCTAAAATACTTGGCATGCCTTATAATTGTATCTCATTGTAAAACTCTTGGTACATAGTATGTATGTATACTCCTGTATTTTATCACATGTGGAATCGATAAGCTTAACTTTACAAGTTATTTATGTAATTTCTAATATACCTTATTTGAAAATGTAAAACGGGTTTTAATAAAAGAGTACGGTTACCTATTACCTAACCTACCTTACAGCCACCCTAGTTATAGCTAATTACACCCTAGTTACACCCTAGTTATAGAAATGCACTATAGAATGTGTAATATAGAGACTACTTAGTCAAGTGCTCAAAGGATGTATCCAATTCCGTTATCGCCTAACTTGAAAATAAGAGATGATTCGATCACTTGCTTGTACAGAAATAATATAAGTATTATGTTTTATTTTTCAGCCTTCTCCTTAGACTTTGATGAGAGTTACAACATCAGAGTGTCACCATTTTCCAATGATAAACTCAACGCGACAATCACGGCCAACTCATTTTTCGGGATTCGCCACGGATTAGAGTCACTTTCTCAGTTGATTGTATACGATGACATCAGAAATCATCTTTTGGTAAGATTTTTTAGCACTTCAGTACCTATATTATGATGATGGTAAAATTGTAGTGCTACCGATGATGCATTATGAAACCGGTTGATATTGTTAATCGTCGACCAAGTTGTTAAGTGGTCATTGATCAATAGGGTAGCTAAACTGTTCTAGTTAGGAAATCATTACTATAACGACTTTAAATGACACTAATTTCGACGATATCTAAACAAAATTATCAATACAATACCAGTATATTTACCTATGATCCACATTCAATTGGTAGGACCTAATAACATCATGGTGTTATAAACATTAAACATTCACACACTCACACCCCTGCACTAGGATTCCCTGTGTCGCAGGTGGCATGGACACATACAAGCCATCACAACATCCAAGACCCGAGAACAAACATTTGTGTTCGTCAAACAAATATTTACCCCGGCCGGGGATCGAACCCGGAACACCAAGATTTGTAGGCAGGGCTGGCATCAACTAACCCACGGTGTCGTCAAAAGTTATCTTTACTTGTTTTATAGCAATTTGATAAATTTGGTTTGAAAACCTTTTTTTTTGTCTTTATTACTCTGGTTTTGCTTACGGTCGATTTGCTATGGTCAATCTAACAAATAACCAGTTCACTTTAATGAGATCAACCGGTTGGGATCATTGACACCGACAGGATTTGCATAAAGATTCAGGATCACGGCTATTTTGATCTTGAGGGTATTATCTGGTCATTGGACCCAAACAAAAGTGTCAAATGAATTAGAATTAAATGGGTTTTAATAAGATCTTTTATATGATGAATGAGCAAGAGTTTTACTAGACTATGTTTAATTTTTTAAATTTGGTTGTTTTTGTTTGCTAATGAATATTGACCGGGTCTAGGTAACCCTATGCCTTTATGGGATTAAAATCCTTTATATACATTTTGTCATTGGGTAATTTGGACAGTGTATTGCAGGATTTGCAGGTTATTTGCAACCTACAGGTTTTTTTGATAACCAACTCATTATTTTTTATGATTATACTTTATAGGTTTTTCAATACTTTTTCTGTTGTTCTTATCACGAAATTAAAATAAAATAATTTGACAGATGGTTCGCGATGTTTCAATCAGTGATAAGCCCGTTTATCCTTATAGAGGTATTCTTTTGGACACCGCTAGAAATTATTACACCATTGAATCTATCAAGTCCACTATTGGTAAGTATTTCGTGTTTAGATTCTGAGTTATTTACTTTCGACAATTATTATATTTATTATTTATTAATATTACAGATGCTATGGCGGCAGTGAAACTTAACACATTCCATTGGCACATTACTGACAGTCAAAGTTTTCCTTTTGTATCTGAAAGGAGACCTAATCTTACCAAGTTCGGGGCTTTTACCCCAAGTAAGGTATGGTAGTATTATTATTATCAGCATGTCATGCTGTACGACATCTTTTATACATTTCTATAACAACACTCGATGTAAAATCGATTTATCGGAAGCTTTTGATTGGGTTAACCAAAGTTTTTTTCCCCAGATTTATACAAAACAACAAATTCGTGAAGTGGTTGAGTATGGATTAGAGAGAGGTGTCAGAGTTCTGCCTGAGTTTGATGCACCTGCGCATGTTGGTGAAGGCTGGCAGGACACTGAACTGACGGTGTGCTTCAAGGTATTTTTATATGACCCCTTTAATTCATTATTTTTATTTAATGTGCTTCTTAATAGTTAAGACTATTTAAATTATTTTTTATTAATGTTCTAGGCTGAGCCATGGGCCTCTTACTGCGTGGAGCCTCCATGTGGGCAACTCAACCCTACCAAAGAGGAGCTGTATGAATACTTGGAAGATATTTACAGAGATATGGCTGGTATGAAGTTCAATTCATCATTATTATTATATTTATTTTCATAGTTTTTACTATTTCGTTCAATAATAATACCTTATTTCGTGTAGTTTTATTTAGTAAAGCTTAGGTTCTTATCACCTTTTTGTTTGCAGATGTATTTGAAACAGACATGTTCCACATGGGCGGTGATGAAGTTAGCGAAAGATGTTGGAACTCATCCGCGGAGATTCAGCAATTCATGATCCAGAACAGATGGGATTTGAACAAATCTAGCTTCTTGAAGTTATGGAACTACTTCCAGAATAAGGCTCAGGATAAAGCTTACAAGGTCGATATAATTATTTATTGTTCTGTTTGTAATTTACTGTTTTGTTGTTAATTTTACTGAGGTGTACATTATTTTTTACAGGCTTTTGGAAAGAAATTACCTCTTATTATGTGGACCAGCACTTTGACAGAATTTGACCACGTCGAGAACTATTTGGATAAAGAAGACTACATCATCCAGGTACATTAAAACTATTAGAATATTTTGCCTTAAATCTCTTATAAATGCAAATCTTAATAAAATAAGATATTTGGAGGTAAATCATTATAGAATTTTAATTTTAATAAAATAATTAGGTATGTACCTACTGTATGAGGAGGAGAGGGATCAATCAATGAATAAAATATTTACGATTTTTTTTCGTGATTTAGGTTTGGACCACTGGCACAGATCCCCAGATCAAGGGACTTTTGGGTAAAGGCTACCGTCTGATCATATCAAATTACGACGCACTTTACTTCGACTGCGGATTCGGTGCTTGGGTTGGCGCTGGTTAGTATTTTTTTTTAAGTTTAATACTTGCTTTTCTTTTGTTGATGGAATTTTAAATTGTGAGTATATTGCAGGAAACAATTGGTGCTCTCCCTACATTGGCTGGCAAAAGGTGTACGACAACAGCCCAGCGGCAATGGCTGGCGAGCACAAAGATTTGATTTTAGGTGAGTTTTGTTTGATTCCTTTACCTAATTGAATATAAGAAAGAAGTACAATAACAAGTAGGAGTACATACTACATATATTTTACTAACTTATATTTTTTTTAGGTAAGTGTCAAACTTAGTTTTTCCCAAACTTGACTGATGCACTGCCGTGCATCTTAGTTTTGCCCAAAGACCCCAACTTGATTGGCAAACTGATGTACTAGGTAATGGTACCTACTCGTTTGAATGAGAACTTTTTGACTTTCCTTAGTGTCCATGGTTTCGGTGAATACCAAAGATTTATAAATGAAATCGCTAACCTACTTACTGTGTACTTCGTACAACTATTGACGCACACTGAATATTTATGTTATCCTAATAGATGTTACCTAAATAAGGTTAGGTCCTAAAGAAACGATAACTCATCAGTTGACGGATGACATTATCCATGATTGTATAACAGGTGGAGAGGCAGCCCTGTGGTCGGAGCAGGCTGACAGTTCATCCCTGGCTGGCAGACTGTGGCCACGTGCCGCGGCCTTGGCCGAGCGACTTTGGGCCGAGCCCGAGGGCAGCTGGAAAGACGCTGAGCACAGGATGCTCCATATCAGGTAAGGGATTAACCAACCTTAAATACTGGAAGAGCAGATTTGTAATCTTGCCATAAAAAACAATGGACGAAGGTAAAAAATATAGATGTTTTGAAAACGTCCAGTAGGTAACTCAAAATCTGTGGGATTTTTACTGGGTACACGACGGACGTTTACTGGGTTTAGAGGACGTGGTGGCCGAGTGGATGAGGCATCCCGGTGGCAGTCGTGCGTAAATGGGTTTTTTCGGTCGAAAAAATCTATGTATGCATCCCACGTTCTCGCAACGGTGAAGAAAAACATCGTGAGGAAACCGGCATGTCGTAGAATCTAAAGTTCGAAAACATGTGTCGAGTGCACGAAAGGAGCCTCTTCGAGTCGCACTTGAAATCCTTTCACCACACTGATTCGAAGGAACTAGTGACACGATAAGAAGAAGACTCATTACGCCACACCCTGTATACTATATGTACCTACATAGGATTAAAACATAAGGATAAAACATAGGATTAAATCATCACCATAAACACCCTATAGCTACCGAATTACATGCTGATTACAAGGTCTTACTAAATGCTTGTATCCATGTTTTCAGGGAACGTTTGGTCCGCATGGGCATCGATGCGGAATCCCTGCAGCCCGAGTGGTGCTACCAGAATGAGGGTTACTGCTACGCTTGAGTCAAGCAACTGTGAAAATCTCCGCCTTTCAATATAATTAAAGCAAATTCCAGTATCTCAACAATGCAAATTAACTCACTGTGATTCACTTTTACAATGTTTTTATCAAATTGTATTTTGTAACGTACCTATAAGGTTAATTCCCTAATTATTTTAGGTTGGTCAATAGGTTATCGTAGGTAAGGTACCTAGTACCTACCTTCTTCCGTTACATACCAACTCTAGTTGGAAGAAGGCAAGTACTTAGACCAAAAGCACCAAAAGTAAATTTAAAATAAAATCACCTTTGTTCCTACAATAAACCTATTTACAACTTACCCATTTGTTTTAATGAATACCTATACGTAGTAAATAAAGTAGCTCTACAAGTACCTACTTGATAGCGGCTATTAGGTACCTAAGTAGGTACAGACAGCATCATAGATAAGTATCCCTCTTGCATTATAATACCCAGCTTCAAATCCCTTCAAATTACCGCCCCGCGGCGTATGTAGAAGTTTTGCCTTTAAAAAATAGATTATATTTGTATAACCGTATGTAAGCCTAAAAATAATTTCGTGTATGACAATTTTTGAAAGGATTTATATCTGGATGTCTTGTGCAAGGGGATACTTATCTCTGACGCTGTCTGTACATTGATTCAAAGTACTTAGGTAATCCACGCACTCCGTCTCGTCTCGGGTAATAGATAGCAGGATATATTTTAATTTACAGGAATTTCTAGTGCACCCACCCATATAGCGTACGTACTTTGCACCCACGTTAGTCCACGTCCTAATCAATCTATCATTGTTCGAATTTGCGTCAACGAACATGCATGAGGTTAAGCAAATTGCTTAGCACACGATCAAGAAATGACCAATCAGAGGAGCATCGGCACACAATCGTCAGTGATCGACGGACATTTCAGATACTGTAAATGTCAACGTCAACATTTATTTACGAGTTTAGTTTGTCATTTTACGCAAAGATAATCAATTTTACGCGATTTTTATGATTATCTGCTAAATAACAAAAATAATCTAATTCCAAGATGAGTTGCTTTGAAAATATGACCATGCCCAGCTGTGTTTGGTTCGAAAGTGGAGAGAAAAGGAACATCATCGCTTCAATCTTCTCTGGGCTCTTGGTTTGTACCTATTTTGTTTTCTATTGATGATTCATTGTTTTGCTTGCTATTACCTCCCGAAATCATTCTGTATCTATCAAACAACAAACAATATTTAGGCTCTGACGTAAATTTCAGACCCAGTTTTACACAAATAAAACTCAATAAGAGCTAAACCTTGACATACATAAAATACTGTACATTACTAGATGAAATGATGAGTAGAAGACCTACCACTCAGACTACATTTTGCCATAAAAAAAATCACTCCCCTTTATACCTGTTGTGAGAAAAACCTTTTTGTTTTTTGTATTTATGATATTTGTGTTGGCAGTTCTTCTCGGGCTGGTGGTTCATCATAGACGCGGTGTCGGTGTACCCCGGGGAGCTGCCGAACGCTTCTCACGTGTGCGGAGTGATGGCAACTCTCTCACTTGTCATGGTCAACTCTGTCTCTAACGCACAGGTCAGTGACACAACCCGGTGTCCTGCTCCGTTACTTCAAGGAGCTGGGATGGTTGGGACAGGGTTAATTCTTACGAAGACGATACCGTGGCTTAGTTGGTAGTGACCCTGCCTATGAAGCTTTGTGTCCCGAATTCGATCCCCGGCTGGGGCAAATATTTGTGTGACGAACACAAATGTTTGTTCTCGGGTCTTGGATGTTATGATGTCTTGTATGTGTCCATGCCACCTGCGACACAGGGAATCCTAGTGCAGGGGTTTGAATGTGTGAATGTTTATTATTATTATTAATTGTAATTTTTGGGGGCAATACACAATGCACCCTTCAACTGGATGCCAGTGCAAACCACTGTACCCCCTACACAGAATAAGGTAAGTGAAATTTTCTCAGGCTGGCGGTTCGTTATTGATGCAGTGTCGTTGTACCCTGAGGAGCAACCAAATGTGTCACACATGTGCGGAGTGATGGCCGCTCTCTCACTTGTCATAGTCAACTCTGTCTCATGTGAAGTCACTGTGTGACATAGACACATCAGCCAAAGCTGCTCGTCTATCAGCACATAAATAAATGAGTTCTTCTAAGGCTGGTGGCTCATCAGTCATCGTCCACATGTTGTGGTTGTGTTGATGTAATTTGATTTTATGTTCAATTATTTTTGGTGACAACCTTCAAAGGCTAATGATTTTGAAATCTCACTACCTATAGATATTTAATTTGTTTTTGCTGTAGTTCAAGAAAGAACCTGTAGTTTTTTTAAATGTCCATGATATCTATAAATCATTGTCATCAGTCTTGATCATTGTTATGTTGTAACTTTCCAGGTGCGCGGAGAGACGTACACAGGCGGCTGCATGGGTCCGCGCGGCGCTCGCCTCTGGCTGTTCTTTGGCTTCGTTGTCGGGTTTGCTTCCCTCATTGCCTCCTGCTGGATACTGTTCGCCAATAACGCTAGCTCCAGTAAGTATTAATTTATTTAAACCCCCCAAGAAAAAAAGGAATAATTGTAAGGAGCATTCATGTTAAAACCTTAGGGGATAGAATTTTTAATTAAATCTTTTTGCTCAATTATTTATTCATATAAACCTTCCAATGTTCATATTTACGTTAACCAATCGGTTTGGCTCGGCGATAATGAATAAGTGTTCTTTTAGTCTGGGCAATATCATTCACATATTTTAGTCTATAGTATATATAGTAGTTTACCATAGTATGTTACTATACACTTAACCCTAACCAAATTTAAGCCAATCGGTTCAATAGTTATGTGTAGCATCTATCCCTCTATCCATACTCACATACTGCCTTTACTAGTATGAAAATGTTTTCAACAAAACCGTTTTTTTTTAAGAATAAGACCATACCTTTTTAAGAAATAATGAAATTGATTGAATTCGTTCTAGTATCTAGATTCTGCGCTCGATCAATTAAGTAGGATAGAATATCAATCAACAATTTTTAAAGAGTTGTATTGTTTTTCAGCCAGCAAGCACACTTGGCCAGGCGTGAGTCTCTTCATGCAAAACGCGTTCATATTCGCTGGGTCTTTAGTGTTCAAATTCGGACGCACCGAGGACCTCTGGGGCTAAGCAATCTCCTCTACGGTTATGCCTAGATCACATAGACACATAGACAGTGCTCTCGGCCGAGTACTCGGTACGTATAAACATAGCGCCGAGTGCTCGGCTGAGCGAGTGATGTAAGCTTTCACTGTCTCGGCCGAGTACTCGGTACATGTGATCTAGGTATGAGAGTGGTTTCAGTTCAGACTAGCGTATAGCGTCGATGACACGGTTTTTTTACACGCTACAAGCCATCGAGTTCGCTAGTTGCGTGTGAACTCGCCCATGTGTCATCGGCTTTTTTACAATCTGCTTATTGACAATCCTTCCCGAAAGCTAACTTGCTCACACGCTAGCTTTTAAACTCGCCAACAATCAGCTTGTAAAAAAGTCGTGTGTCATCGATGCTTAATACGCTAGTCTGAAACCGCTCTTAGTGTTTTTACTCATTTGTAAGGTTACATTTTATAAATAACTAGTTAATTATAGTCTCGAAATTGTTTATATTTTAGTTTAATTTTGGATTTATTCTTCATTTCAAAGACGTAATATTGTAAAAGATGCGCATTTAAATAAAATTATGTTAAATAAATGTGACATTCCATCAATAAGGTCAAAAAATACTTGAAAAAAGGTAGAAATTCGTAAAATGACCAACTTAGTTTTCATACTAATGAAAAATATTTAATTTAATAAAGGCAAAGGATCTTACAAAGACTTAACCCCAGAACTAAAAACAAAGTAAAATAATTTAAACATTATTGAATACAAATAAAACAAAAATATTTTTAAATAAATTAGTTTATTGCTTTGGTATTTATAAAAGTGTAAATAACATTGATTGTTAATTAAAATATAATCTTATGTAAAAGAGTATTGTTTATTGAAAAATCCTAAATTGTACACTTTTTAAAACAACCTATATCTGTAAGGTACAAAAACAGCTTAAATATAGATTTACACAAATAAGTACAAGTATTTATTTTCACCTATGTTATCAAATATTGATTTATGTAAGGTTATACCTACACTAGAGAATTTTTACGTGGCCAATTTTTTTTTTAGTACCATTTACACACGATAGGAGGCACTAGGTACTAAAATTTCATACTACTACTTACTATCGTGCCGATAAGTGTCAAATAGTGCGTGAATTCGTGATAGGTTCCTGGTCACATTTATCTTTTATAAATTGGCTCAAGTATTTTGCAGCACTTACAATCGCTGAAAATTTATGGCCTGCGATATTATGAACTAGTCTTCAAGGTACGTTTCATCTCCGTTCACACACGTCCGCCCCTCTCCGCTGGGCAGACACAACTGATTAGCCGCACATCCTCCATTCCTGTTCGCGCATACGTTGCTAAATGCGGGGCACTGGCCCGGCGCGACAGCTAGACCATACGGACGGCTTGTGATGGGCATCTGAAGCTGGCCGCGCTTCTGTGTGTCCAGGTCGGCGTATTCGATCTTCACTCTGGAAGGAACAGGCTACTTTAGGGTACGATTAAGAGATTTTGGAATGGGTTACATGGAAAATGGTTATGTATATTTTTCGAGTGTCAGTGAACGCAGTATGTGCTCGTATGGTTGACTCTTTGTAACGCTCCGAAGGCCCGGTTCACATTATACCAATATGCATTCCAGTCCATAAATATCAGTCGACTAGTCTGGGTCATAGGATACTATATTTTATATTGACGACACGGAAGGTCATGGGGCAAGTATGGGCAGGTATGTTGGACTGCCACGCCGGTGTCGCGGGTTCGATTCCCGCTTCAGGACAAACGTCTAAAGTCTAGGTGTATTCTATAAGTATCCTATGTATGTATGTAATTACAAAAAAATAATGTTTTCTATCAGTTTATAAATCTATTTCCCATAGCTTGCTTAGTTTGGGGCTACGGCGCGGCGTTGTGTGAAATGTCGAAACATCAATATGGCGGCAGTAAAATCTGCTTGTGTAATAAAAACTTACGTCTTCCAATCAGTCCAGTAGAACCGATTCCCATTGACGGTCATACTAAACGGATGTTGGCAGGAGGCCGCTATTGTGTCCTTCTCAAGGGTTTCTATTCCCACACACTTGATGCTTCGGAGGCCTGCGTCCGCGTAACACAGGCGTTCGCGATTCCAGTCGATAGCTAAGGAGTTTGGCAACTTGACGTCGCTTTTGTCGAGGAACACCCCGCGTTGGCTGCCGTCCATATTCGCCCACTCGATCTTAGGGTTCTCCCGCATCCAATCAGACCAGAAGATTTTGCTGCAAGAACATATTTATTTTAAGTATGAGCAAAGAGTGGAATTTCGTACTGGGGCGTCTGTTTTCCGAGGTTACTATAACCTCGAAGTCCAGAGTGAATCAGTTTCTTTTAGCCAAGTTTCAGTAGTCACTTTCAGTTATTGCGTAACATATCCTCCAAGTTTCAAGTCTCTACGTTCAGTGGTTTAGACTGTAGGTACGTGGTCTGACAGTCAGTCAGTCATGTCCAAAGCTTTATCAATATAATGAGGATGCTTATCACTTCCCACCAATAGATACCTAAGTTTTTTTTAGGTAAGCAAGTGACGAGACGAGCTATAGGCGCTCTTCAGATGGTAAGAGATCACGACTGCCCGTGACCCAGAACAGTGCTACACAGGACATTGATTTACATCTTCAGACCAGATTCAGGCCGGTGTAATATTACGTACTATAGCGCTCGTCCACTTTGAGAAATTTCGATGGTCAGTCTAAAATGTCCAGTAATTTTACTGGCTAAGTGCCCTTCAAACCGGAACACAGTTATGCCTACACATAACTGCTTTGCGGCAGAATATCAGGCTCTGTGTTGGTACTTGGTACCCGTCTAGATCGAAGCCTGCCGGGGGCTCCTCCCAGCAACGGCAAAAAAATGTGAGCATGGATGGATAGATCGATGGATGTTTGTAGCTCAATCACGCTAAAACTACTGACCTGATTGAGCCGAAATTAAATGGGTATTGAGTTGGGAAATGAAAATGATCAGATGAATGAATGTATCATACCCTTTTTGTGGATGCACAACGATGCCTCTGGGGTTGAAGATCCCTTCGTTAGAGAACAGCACCCTTCGGACCTTTGTTTCTAAGTTCGCAACTTCAATTGTCAACTTCTTGGAGTCCGTCCAGAAGATGTTCCTTGCTGACCAGTCAATAGATACGCCTTCTGGGGATCTAACACCTGGAAAGATACACATGATGTGTCTACACTCATTTTGCCACGTGTATTATATTTTTTTATTTAAGTAAGTATTTGATGTAGGAATTATGAATTCTACCTTTTTTCAAAAACGATTCCGGTGCTGATCCGTCATAGGACACACGCTTGATAGTGTTGCCAACGACGTCTCCCCAGTATATTTTGCCCGCGACGCAATCGACGTCAACTCCCACGGCGTACTGGTCGATACCGCTGCTGACCGGCGTGGGCATGTCTCTAGACGTGATCTGCAGAGGCACTCGGTAGATAGTGGCGCCCTCGCTCAGCACGAGGAAGTTGCCTGATAGTCTAGGGTTCTGGGCACAGTGCGTCCCGTTTCCCGTGTAGCCGCTGTTGCACTCGCACACGTAGCCGTCGCTGCGTTTCAGACACGACGCTTGCGCGCTGCAGAGGTACGGATCGTTGAGGCAGCTCAGCTCTTGCGTGCAGGTGTAGCCATCTCCCTCATACCCCTCCCTGCAGACGCATCGGAATGAGCTTTCCGAGGCAACGCACTCGGCTTCGACATGGCAATCGTTGAAGTATTCGCACGACTGGCCCGCGGGCTTGCACTCATCGATGCCATCCCCTTCGTAACCGGAGTCGCAGTGGCAGTAGTTGAGGTTTAAGTTGTCGTCGTGGAGGCAGGAGGCGTGCTCCGCGCACAGCGCACCGTTGCACTGCTGGCCGTCAGGGATGCACGCGTAGTTCTGGTCCTTGACGTATCCCTCGATGCACTGGCAGGTGAGCTCGCGGGAGAAGGCGTCGGGGCGGCACTCGGCGTGGTACTCGCAGTCTGTGTCGTCGGCGCAGATGAGGTTGGGGCGGCAGTGGTAGCCGTCGCCGAGGTAGCCGGCGCTGCACACGCATATGTAGTCGCCGGCGGCGGACTCGATGCAGCGCGCGTTGGGGCCGCACGAGCAGCTCGGCGTAGTGCGCTCGATGCACTCGTAGGCATCACCCTCGTACCCCTCGGGGCACACGCAGCGCCCCGGACCAGAGTACTCCTCACCGTCGTCGGAGCCCCGTTGGCATATCGCATTAGGCGGGCAGTCGGTATCCACGTCACATGAGACTAGAAATTTCAAAACAAATTACCATTAGAAGAGATTCTTATACCGAAAATCAAACTTTTTACGCCAATATACTCACTTGAGCCATCGACATTTTCTTTAGGCTGGGAGGGAACGGTGAACTCTTCAGTGCGGCATAGCTCGTTATCGTTTTCGTCCCTGTAGTTGAAGTATCCCGGCGGGCACGAACAGCCTTGTTCGTCACAGTTGGGCAGTACGGTTGACTCGTTGTACTCAGCTTCGTTGTCGGGGACGTTCGTGGGTGTATTGGGAACGTAGGGCGTTTCGGGGTTATAAGATGAGTCTGGATCCGGATATTGTGAAACGTTTTCGGGATTAAAATCAGGAGAACTAGGATTTTCACTGTTAGCAGGATATTGGGGAGAACTGGGATATTCATTATAGGGTGGGTATTGAGGGGAACTAGGATATTCACCATTAGGTGGAGATTGAGGGGAATTGGGATATTCACCATTAGGTGGATATTGCGGGGAACTGGGATATTCACCATTAGGTGAATATTGAGGGGAACTGGGATATTCATTATATGGTGGGTATTGAGGGGAACTAGGATACTCACCATTAGGAGGATATTGAGGGAAACTAGGGTTTCCACTTGGCGAGGGGTTTGAAATAGAAACAGAGGGTGTAGAAACCACTTCCAAGACGCATTGATAACCGTCGCCTACAAAACCTGGATGGCATTGACACTGGTAGGTATTTTGCTGCGAGGGAACACAGTATGCGTTAGAAGAACAACGCGCACAGACGGACTCTTGTATTTCCCAACACGAGGTCCCATCACCGGTGTATCCCGGAGCACAGTTACAAACTGGGCCTTCTGGAGTTTCCACACACCGCGCGTTAGCGTCGCATCTTCGGTCCCTGCAGGTCAAGCGTGCTCTGCACGATATGCCGTCGCCATCGAAGCCTTCCCGGCATCTACACTGGAAGCCACCTTCATTGTTGTAGCAATCGGCGTTTGTGTCACAGTTATGTGTCCCAGAAGCGCATTCGTCAAAATCTATACACATGGACTCATATTCTTGATAAACGTTTGTGTAACCAGATTTGCAGATACAGGCAAATGAGTCCCCTTGTACTACGCATACGCTGTTAGCGTTACAGGACTCTTGGCCCTTTATACAAGGATCTTCTTGGTCGATCGGTGTGATCTTGTTACTGGTTCCGTACCGAACGATGTTCGTATCCGATTCATATCCCAAGTAGTTTTTGCTTACTTTCAAAGTTGACGGCAGGGTAGACTCGGGTGTTGTTGGAGCATATCGACAGGGAATATACGAAAAGGATTGTGAGATTCTTTGTTCATATATTTCACCAGTTTTCTTATTTTTAAGGATCCTCTTCGCATCCGAACTGATAAGACCCGGTTCGACGATGGTGTATTGTTCCTGGTACTCTACTTGTTCAAACTTGGCTCCGGTGAGGATGACCGGGATGGTACCTCGAACGTCCGTTTCGATCGTGATCTGATCAAAAACATCGTGACCTAAATATTCCTGGTGTATCGTGACTCTATCATTAGTGGCAGGGAACCAAACGTCTGCTGTATGATTGAAAACTGCTCCTGTCAGTTGGTACCCATTTTTGGCGTTTCCCAAAGGTTTGGCAAAGAGCCAGCCGACGACTCCACCGAGCACGTTCAGCAGTTGCAAGCTACGCCCGAGGGCAGCCGGTGCTAGCGCGAGGGCCGTGTAAGCTCGCCCGTCAGCCACCACTACGTAAGATTGAATATTTACGTCGTTGAGGTGAACATCGTTGATGACTCCATTCATTTTTCCATGAACTCTTAACGGGACATCGTTTTTAATGCACGATTTTCCATTTCCGTAGAATCCTTCGTTGCACTGGCAGCAGATGCCGGCCTGGTAGTCCACGCATCTGGCTTGGTAGTGACAAACGCTCGGCCCGCTTAACGAGCACGTTTTAGATTCTTCCTCGACTTCTACCTCATTCTGGTTGAACTGATCGGGATCAGCGATATTTTCATCGGGAGATATGACACCGACTCGGTACACGTACTTTCCAGGTTCATGTGTATTAGTCCATCTGAAAGAAAAATTTAATTTGAATTTCGTAGACATAAATATCAAAAGACGAGAGAATGTAGTTGAAAACTTACGACACAATATTTCTGATTTGATGACTGCCGGAACCTCTGAGTAAGAACATCCTGCCATCTTCCGCAATAAATCCAGCTTGCGCTTTAGCATCGGGCTGAGTGTTTGGCTGCGTTTCTCTTTCGATCCATTGGATCTCGCGTTCGGGGTATAGGAGCTCCACGAAGCTTTCTGTTCCGTTGCTTATTATAGCGATCTGGAAGCTGTTTTTGCGGTCCCGTGTTTTGCTAGTGTAAGGTACTTCGAGCCACGTGGCTACGAACACACTAGTTGGTTTGAAGTCGTAGTATTCGTGGAAGTTGTTCTGGACACTTTCCTCGGCTTTGGATAAAATATGGGGTTCATCCGTCTCTCTGTAGTAGACTGAGCCCTCTACCGTAGTGTCGACGTTGGTGTAAAAAGCCGCTATGGAAGCATACGGTAACGGGAACTCCGTGTTTATGAATGACGAAATATCAGCTCTGAACGTAAGCACACCATAGTTGTTTACCTGCGAAAGACGAACTGATGATAGATTTTTAATGTCTTCGAAGAATTTTTAAGTGTAGTTTACATAGTTGTTAGCATAACACTCTACTATGCAATAAACAATAGTTTTTGTGAATGCTAAATTCAAAATTGCACGTGTGTTACTTTACCTGTGCTCTACCTTTTCGTACTTAGCTATCTGTGAAACTTGTATTTGATTTTTGTAAGTAGGTATTTATTTAATTAACTTGTGTTGATACTGTAAGTTTTCCTAAACGATTTATAAATAATAAATTTCGATTTCATTCAAATCGAGTAATCATCTGTAGCATATACTTATATTATAATAGTTTACATAATACCTAAATAGTAAGTTATCTTTGCGATTAGACATTTATAATAAAGTGTCTGTGACCTCTCGATAACTAGGCAAGTTATCAAATCTCTCATGCGTAGAGGTTCTGAGTTAAACTCCAAGTAAAATCTCAAAAACTGTATACTCATTGCGCTCAAAAATTTTTAGCGTAGGTTTACTGCACCTTATCTTTCCAAACCAATGTCTATAAGCCCTATTCAAATTCAGAGGGCTCTAGAGTCTATAACATTATTTATATAGCGACATAGCTACCGATCTTTAGGTTAGTCATAGTGACCGAATTACACATAATCTAATACCCTGCCCGACCTAACAGGTCATCGTGCCCGCAGTGTGTAGTGCAAAATGCATTACTTTGTGTGCCAAATAGATTTGAGAATAAAGTATTTTCCTCCATTGGTGATCTCGCCCCATTGTAACATGTACCTAATGCTTGCATGTTTATCGAGAATCTAAACTTTTCATGATTTTGTCATGCACGATTCTAAAGTCGTAGGTGCAAAACGAAATGCTATTTTGCCAATATAAATAATCGTTTTGTTTTTTCGGCAATATTTTTTATTTAAACTATTAATTAGACGAGCTCTATGCGCTTTCCTAAACTATTTTCTTCCTTTGGTGATTTCGCCCCATTGTATTTTGTATCCATGTGTATTTGTAATGTCAATTTTGTTGTAATGTAATGTCAAGAAACTAAACCTTTCATGATTTTGTCATGAACGATTTTAAAGTCGAAGGTGCAAAATGAAATGATATTTTACCAATATAAATAATAGTTTTGTTTTTTTGGCATTTATTTTATTGAAAATACTGATTAGACGAGCTCTAGGCGCTCTACATACAAAATATACATTAACTCCGAAAACGCAGTTCTTCGCAGTCGGGTGAAAATTGCAGCCATTGACCGTCAACAGCGATATGTGTTTCCGCTCGGCACCCGTGCGATTTCCTATCGCTGTTATCAATGCAAGTGTTCGCGAAAATATTAGTTCAGTACCAGCGTCCCTTACTATCGGAAAACATGAGGATAAGCTTCCAAAATATATTCTGTTCTTCTTCTCGTCACTAATTCTTTCGAACCAGAGTAGTGAAAGGATCTCAAGTGTGCCTCGAGGCTCCTTTCGTGCACTCGACACATGTTTTCTTTAGGTTTTACGACATGCCGGTTTCCTCACGATGTTTTCCTTCACCGTTGCGAGAACGTGGGATGCATAGCATACATACGAAAAAACCGAAAAAACCCATTTACGCATGACCGCCACCGGAATTCGAACCCGCAACCATCAGATCGCAAGGTAAGGGCCTCATCCACTCGGCGACCACGTCCTCACCTACCTAACTATCTATGTACTTACCTATATATTGTATTGTCATTGATTATTCTAAAAATTCGTTTTTTTGTTGGCTCACATCCTACGAATATTATGAACGCGAAAATGTTGTGTTTTGTGAGGATGGATGAACGAACGAAAATGCTTGTTTCCCTTTGACTTTTCAGTGGTGTTTACAGTCACTAGAATAGTCCCATTTGAAGTCGGTTTTTGTAAGTTATTGTTACCTAAAAACTTTAATTATTGTGTTATACCTACTTACCTTTTAGCTAATGAATGGTTGTGACCTCTTAGGTCGACCACTGGCCGTCGCTCTATTTGTTTCTAAGTCCCAAGTAGTTATTCATCGCTTGTTAATTAACTAGAAAGTGATTGTCTCAATTCTATCTAATTACCTGTATACATAGTTAGTTATCTACTGACTTTGGGCCAGCCTGCTTCTGTTTATGTTAACCCTATCCTGAACTAAATCTACTTAGAATTTCAGCCTAATCGTTTAGTTGTTTCGGCGTAATAAATTAACATATTATTTTGTATTTGCACACCATGACTAACTGGTACAGGACAGTAACAGTAACTGGAAAGTATTCGAATTTTAAGAACCTTGCATGACATGCATTCTGCATATTAATGATTGTGTATTCTTTTCTTCTTTTCAAAATCAAGGAATTTCCTTAATTTGTTTTTGCTAGAGCATTGCACAGTTATCCAGAAACGCGTGTATACTTATGCATCCATCTCAAAACTCTATGCTCAATACATGTTTTGTTTATTGTATTAAGGTACACAATAAAGTGGTAGAATCCCATGTGAGCGCCTAGTGGGCACTACAATATCTATAGGAGGCAGGCAGACCGAAGTTTTTGCTACGAACAGTTATCAAAACCAAAAAATACTTAACTCAGATGTTCATACTTTCACAATCTAATATTAGGTAACTTATTTAATTGCCTACTAGCGATTGAAATCTCTTTTAATTCTCGTATTTAGGTATATTACAAGAATAAAGTGTAAGGAACTGGGCGGAAAGTTCAGAATGCCTGCATACAGACGTGCAGCTAAATCTGGACGGATTCCTCAACTTGTTGCAACGAGGTTAATATTGTTTTCACATACCGACGCTCTCCAAACACGAGAAATATTTAAAACAGGAATTGATAGTATAAATAAATTCACACATCATACAAGGCTTGCTACATTACTATTATTGTTATTTATAATACACAGGCAGCTTAAAGCTGATGTGTGCATATCTTGATTATTTTTGCCAGTGCACTTTGAATGTTTGTCCAGTCTATTTTTGAAAGAGTTCATTGAGGGGCACTTATCATTGTCTGTGGCAACTTGTTCCAGTCTATGGCAACGCGGTTGGGCAGTGTTCTTCCTAGGTTTGCTGGTACCTGGCATGATTTTGAGCTTTAGCGAGTGTCCTCTCAAAGTGTTAGTTTTCATAATGAACATGTCTGGGAGGTGCGGTAAGTTGTAGTAGTTGTTCAGTTCAGTATTTTGTAGGTTTCAATGAGTAATTATTTTAAAAGTATGGAAAATATGTTAGACTAGGGGAGGCCTCAACTTTGTTCGCATTGTGATTTAACAAAATTCTTTATTAGTACGTGCCAACACTATTTAACGTATATACCATCCAAATTACAAGTCTCTACGTTCAGTGGTATGGGCTTTGCGTTGTCTGTCTGTCAGTCAGGATATTGATGATGATATTAAAACTCTAGGTACTTCGTTACTTTTTGTATAGATTTCGTTTCAAGAAGATAAGTATAAAAGTGCTTTCTATGTAACATAGAGTTCAAAATGTAGAGTCGATAGTTTTAGATTTTTAAGGAAAATAATATACATTTATTTTATCTCACATCCCTACCAGCTATAACTAATACACCGCAAATTTTTAATCACCAGAAAAATGCATAGTCAGTTACATACATAGTTAGTTATATACTTAACACATATGGCAAAAAAAACAAGTTTTGTGAAAATAAATTTGATTAAAATTGGATTACTGTAACCGTTAGTCGTTTTCCTATGGATTTGCGTCAGGTGGTCCTCTAGGTTGATTATAATTTAAATTTCATTCATCGTTTGGTAAACCCTATACCCGGTACCTTGCTCGAGCCAGCTCTCAAAAGCGAGAAGAAACATTACACATCAAAAAAGCACACAACCAAAAGACTAATAAAAAGTCGCGCTCGAGAAAAAGCACTTACGTATATAGAATCGTAGGTTTCCCCGTAGAAGGTTATTGGTACTTTGAGTGGTACTTCCAGGGAGGGTACCGCTAGGCCCCTCGGCAGCCTCTGATCCAACCCTGAGCCATGAGGGTAGAACTGATCGCGCGTGATAGCCACCGCGCACGTCGCGAGCAAAAACACTCCCGCGCACGTCCACATTCTACAAATCCCACGGAACTACTGAACAAACGAATCCCTCTGACCCATTAAGATGTAATAAACTAATGTGTCGAAATAGATCGTTTTTGGAAATGTTTACAAATTCATTAAGAAATTAGCTGTAATGCCAGGTAGTGAAATCATGAGTGACACGCGCTTAGCGCTCTCCTGGTGGTAACGGATCACATCTGCCTTATCCATGACCAAATCAGTTCTACACAATACTGCTATAGTGCTCGTCCACGTGGTACCCCTCTGGACGGAATTATTGTACGGGACGCCTACCAACCGATGATTGTATCTAAAGTAAGTTATTTAACTATACTACGGCGTACTTTTTGAGTATTTGTCCGAAACATTTTTGTATGGAACTCGGATTTGAGGATTACCCTTAAGTAAAAAATAAATTCTTCTTTAATTTTTATAAATTCTTCTTTCACAAATCGTCACCCACTCGTCATTTTATGCCGATTTATATCTGTAACAATTATAAAGGATGCATTTTTCAACCGGGCTTGGATAGCCAAATCCTAAAGTATGGAGAATATCGATAAACGCTCAAAGGACCCTCGGGGCCGATTTCGATGCAAACTAAAATTGCAAACTCAAGATATAATAAAAAATTATTGCCAAAGCCGGGAATCGAACTAGTCAATTTTGAAAAAAAACATCATACCGTATATTATTGAGCTATCATAGAGCGTCGTTTATAAGGATAAAATTCTGGGAAGTTGGTGTGTCTGATTCTATATACCTACGTACTGTTCGTTTGCGTCAGATCTACAAAAATCTCCATACAGCGCTTTAAAATTTCTACAGCAATTCCTTAAATCGCTTTATAAACGTCATTTTATATGAAGTGCTAGCAAGGCGAGGAATGTTATCTTACCAAGTTGATTCTGCTTTGTTTGTTTGTGCTCATTAAGCTGCCCCAATACTTAGATGCATCATAATGATTCATTACTAGGTACTTAGTTTCGAAACACGCGCTGTTTACATAATACATATAAGTTTTCATTCTGAACTAGTTGACCCGCGTGCGGCTTCGTCACCCGTGTGTAAGAAGTGTTTATTGTAAAAGACGTTATTTGTTCAACCAGCGGAAAAAAAATCACGGAATAACAAAGTATAAACACAGTACTAAGCAAGTCAATCCATACTTGCACATTTTCAATCCCTCTTTTACCCACTAATACATTGAATTTAGTAAAAAACTGATATTCATGGTTGTACCTAATTTTTTTTCGGACATTACAAAAATGTGACTTTTAACTGATATTTTGTTGGGTCGTTCTCAGCTGCATCTGATTTGAGGATTCTTTTTTATGTAAACATGGGACGTGACGATAAAAAAGTTACAAGTAAACATCAAAGTGCCCCCCATAATAAATTGATTCAGGCGGTTATGAAAAATATTTATATATATATAGAAATAATTTTAGAAATTAAATTATATTATATTTCTATAGAACTGAACTCTACATACTAGGTATATATTTTTTCATCTATTTTTAGCTTAAATATCTTTATAAGTATTTAATTATATAATAGGTACCTATATTTAATTGAGAGAGAAAGTATTTTTTCTCTCTCCTCAATGGTAGAATGTAGGTACCTAATGGTAAATATCTAATTTTTCTCATATTTTAGTCTACATAATTTATCCTTTGTTACTTATCTCACATTATTTTGTTTAAAAAAAATCGTATGCCTACTGCAATCACCAATCCGGGTTACAATATAGATATCACCATTTCGCGCACTTACATTTTTACATCCAAAATTATTAAGATAAGAGACATAATATGTTCGTTGACCCAGCTGTAGATAAATAATTTTAGGAGCACAAATAATTTTAAGAGCACAAATATCTCGCTAATTCCAGGCTCATCGACCTCACACAATTACGAATGCAAGTACATTCTTTGGCATTTTGCCGCACCGTATACCGTGGTGAATCTTGCTGAAAAATAGGTGATTTTCAGAGCGATGCTACGGAATTAGATTGCACAATAATAAGAGTGTTTTCGGTTTTAAATGTGTGCTAACGGTATTGAAACCGACACCCACTACGTGTATACATCGATGCTTGTAGCATATTATTTTAAATAATCCTTTCTTATTAGTAAAAGTAAAAGTAACCTTTATTCTATTAAGTAAGTACTCAATTAATTACATACAATTCATTCTTAATAATTTACATTGATTTAATTAATAATACATTCTTACTAGGCGTACCTATATTATTCTTTATTAATTTTATTGATTGATCACCCATAGATACACAGAGTATTACACTTACTTATACATTTTTTCAGAGAAATTATGTCTACATAGCAGGCCAAATGCCACTGCAATTACAGCTGAAGACGTCAGGTAAGAGGTAGTTGTGCGTCACTTCTAGTAGTCTTTGACAAACACACAGTCTCTACGTAAAAGTTCGCAGTCGCAGTTATGCGCATTTGCGGCCAACAGAATTAAAAGTCTTATAAAAAAACTGTCTCTACGTACATTTGTTAGGCCTGTACTTTGTTCGACAAACCCTTTTATCATCAATTTAATATTTTAATATATTTATATTGATTAAACGGTCTTAAAGAAATATCTTAGCGAGTAAATCTGTTGATACTTTCTTAACTGTACTGTACAATGATGTCAAACCTTAGTAACATCATTACATATAATGGAGCTTAAGCCATTAAAAGCATGTCTAATAAACTGAAACTGTAAAAATATAGTGCATCTACGTTAAAAGTAAAGCGCTTATGGCCAAGTAAATGATGAAAAATGTCCGACGTCTTTCGCCGCAGCGAGCGTTACTGTTTGTATACAAACGAGGATCGAGTGAGTTCGGACGTAAAAATAGCAGGACCAAAGTAGAACTGATTTATTTGTGAATTTATAAGGTAGGTGATAAGGCAAGAGAGCCAACATGCACTCAAAATAATGAGTGGCAA
This sequence comes from Lobophora halterata, assembly GCA_932526365.1. NCBI lineage: Eukaryota > Metazoa > Arthropoda > Insecta > Lepidoptera > Geometridae > Lobophora > Lobophora halterata. Next base: position 1,897,368 of record OW052007.1, read on the forward strand.
TTTGTTCGTAGATTTAGTGCGGTTTCAGACTAGCGTATACGGGCGGATTGGTACTCGCGAAATTCAAAAGCCGAACGTCCTACACTTTGAGCACAGAAATCATTTGTCTTTACATATTGGGCAATTGAAAATGTTTTGGCAGTGAAACGTAGCTATTTAAAGTTGTTTTTCGTGCAATCCACTTGTTCACTGTACAGATAAATCTATAATGCACATTAAAAAACCGAAAAAAACATACAAAACACAACCAATACGAAAAGTGAAGCACAAATGGACGGTATTATTTCTCAAAGCTCTATAAATCTCTATACGAGTTCGAGTGCCTGTTCTATAATAGACAATAGTAGCGCCGTTTTTTGTAGAAATTAATTCTTCTCTGACGAAGGCTCAGTGTCCGGTCGACGTAGAAATGCACAGAGGATGTTAATCTTGACGTTTGCTAAGTGGAAATAATAAAAAAAAACAACTCGACGAATATTTTTATAAGGTCTATTATCATTTTCTAACGTTTTCTGTCTGACGTAACTTTGTTCAAAACGTTACATTTATTCAGCTGGTGGCTGCACTTTCGCCTGAGCAGTATGTAAAGTAGCCTAAGTACTGTTTAGAGTAAACATCCATAGGTACAGTCAGCTGCACAGACATATGTACACTCCCAAGCTTTCACATTTATATTACTTTTAATTTTGCAAAGAAAAATGAGTCAGTTTATTTTGAAGAATGGTTCTTCTTCTGAAAAAAAATCTGACAAGTAAGATGTATAAGTACATTAATTAGAAAATGCTTGCGTGCATTTTTCTTTGCAAAATTAAGAGAAATAAAATATGAAAGCTTGGGAGTGTATACATGTTTGTGCAGCTGACTGTACATCCTAACAAACTTTCGCCTTTATAATTATTAGAGTTGAGTGTGAATGTGATGTGAGTTTTCGGTCACTGGACGTGAGTGAGTAGGTGCGTTGAGGTGTGTTGTGAGAAGAATTTAAATTTATTTATTTATAAAAATCATAAGATTAAATCTAAATCAATACATATTTAAGTACATATTAATGTATTACACAAAAAAAAACCACACACACTTATAACAAAGAGAAACAATAAAATACGAATTTAACTTTCTGAGATGTGGTGCTGTGTAAATTGTTATGCCCACTAAGATTTTTATTTTGCAAAAAGGTGTTATACAAAAAAGCCGTATTAGTTCTTGGTAGGTATCGACATCCACCATTTCATAGTTTTTTGTCAGGATCTTTTATATTTATTTTTCATCGCAATTAAAATTGAAAATATACGATTTCTCTTTCGTATTGTCAAAGCATCCAATTAAAATAAAAATCAGAGACTTCCCAGAGACTATTACGAATCTTTCAATTCATCTTATAAACAAAGAGTCTTTCACCGAATATGGCACCCCTCTAAATATTATTTATCGTTAAACTTTTTCGGCATGAGATTAATTGAAAGGCGGCAAAATGGCATAGCAGAATTGAAGACAGGGCCCAAGCTAGGCCAGGCTAGGGTCTTAAAACCTGAGGATGTGCATTTTCATACGCAAATATGCTTAAAGTCAAATTAGTACTAGAATTTTACTCAGCCGGCCGTATTGAGTGATAGTAAAGCCTTGGAGACTCCTCTAGACTTTATACGGCTGAACTCTAGTAAACCCAATGGTCTACATATTTCACTTCATCGGTTTTAGGACAGGGTGTTAATCCATCAGGAGTCAAAATTGTTATACAAGCAAGTGAGATGAGTAGGCGCTTTACTGATACTAAAATAATAGGCTTAACCATGACCAAATAAATCAGTCGGCGTGAAATTGTCTTTACACCCAGCTTACGCCGGTTTTCTCCTGTGATTAAACCACTCACACAAAGACATAATGTTTGTGTGTGAATAAACTACTGATGTGATTAAACCACTTAAGATATACGAATTACTTAAGATATAAGAATTAGATCCTTCTGCCAGACTTTTTATACTTGTCAGCTCTGGACAGATTACACAAAAAAAGCACTAATGGTATTAGGGTTGCCTATAACAACATCTTTAGGCAACTAATGGGACTAGATCGTTACTGCAGTGCCTCAGGTATGTACCTAGAAGCACGAGTAGATTCCTTTAATGCCATCCAAAGAAACAGAGTTGCTAAATTTATGCCCAGAGTTGACAAGTGTAAAAACTCTATTATAGCGAGTCTGGCCGACAGGATTCTCTTATCTAATGTGTACAGACGATGGGTGCAAATTGCATCCTAACAAAAATTTTACTTTGTATTTTATTTTATTTTATTGTTGTATTTTTGTATGTACTTACTGTGTAATGGATCTTTGTCTGAATAAATAAATAAATATTATTATTATTATTATTATTATACCCCTTATATAAACCACAAGTAGTTTAATTACAAAATAACATCGGCGTAAGCTGGGTATAAAGACAATTATAGAGCCGACTGTACTTAGTGGGATTTTGAATAACGGTCGTCCATATTTGAATAGTCAGTCCCGTAAGCCCTTTATTATATCCCTAATTGAAAAACAACATTATTCCTTAGCGACATCAACTGTAGATACATCTGGCTCTGGTTTGGCACTGACTTGACTAAATCCTTGAGAAGAAAGCTTCTCATCGATAAAAGTGCCTTGCCCCTCTGTCCCAGCGATGGGTTCTCTAGCCCCCACAGGAAAAGCCCTGGGTGACGGTAGTTCGTGCCGTCTCCACGGCACTTCCGGCCGGCGAATGATTTCCTCCTTCCTGTTGTGACGACGGACGCGCGGCTAACGATACTCTTTGTACCTTCGAGACCGCAGTCTACCACAGCCCTTATTTATTGCGTCTGCTTGGAATTGTTTAAGGTACGCGATTTAGGTAGTTAATAGTAGTTATTATATTATGATACTGTGCTACGCCGGACTTTGAATACTTAATAAAGTCCGTAGCGGTATTTGCTTAAGCGCTCGTTAACTTTGAGACATTAAGGTCAGTTTCGAAAGCCCTGTAACTTGACTAGCTACAATGCAATTCAAACTGGAACATTAACGCTTGGGAGTAGATTATCACTGTTGAGACTCACCAAAACAAAATCCTCCAGGAAGATCTGTAACTAACCCTACCTTAGCATACGTATGGGTAATGCAAGACAAGTTGAATAAAAATATAGTTTCAAAATAGATTACGCAGACAAAATAAGTAACGACGAAAATTCTGTTTCTAATGATATTCGCGTCTTGGCAAATCATTAACTTTGCCATAGTCTTTAAAATCTATGTATGCATCAAAACACGTGCTTAACGGTGAAGGAAAATATCGTGAGGAAACCGGCATATCATAGAACCTAAAAAGTTCGAAAACATGTGTCAAGTGCACGAAAGGAGCCTCTCGAGGCGCACTTGAAATCCTTTCACCACACTGGTTCGAAAGAACTAGTGACACGATATGAAGAAACGCCATAGTCTCATATATATAATCATCATCATCATCATCAACCTATAGCAGTCCACTGCTGGACGTTGGTCTCTCCAAAGGCGCGCCACTGAGCCCGATCGTCGGCTCTCCTCATCCACCTTCTGCCAGCTATAGCGCGCAGATCATCGCTCCATCTCGCCAAAGGTTGTCCTACACTGCGTTTGCCTAGACAATCATAAATATAAACCGTATAGTTTATATTTGGTCTTCGAATAGACAAGTCAAAGGAAGTGGGCAGGTACAATAATAAATCTAGAGCGTCAGTTGACAGGCGTGCAGCGCTCCCAAACCGTTGCGAAACAATAAGGAAAAGGAGTCGTTATGTTATAACGAACTCGCCAGGGGTGTCCGCAAATAATCTACTTTGTCCCGCGAGTGACCGCGCGCTCGCAGCTTAATTAATATAAACAGGCATCCCTACTACGTGTGAGGTAATATTTTAGTATCGTAATTTAGATGTTGCTTCAATGTGAGGATATCGCTTGGGAATTCGCATCAGTTTTGTAAATAATTTTGGTATAAAAGAAGATATATTTTTTTATATGTTACTTTGTCCTTATATTTTACTTTGGTCTCTATGCTATTTTATGTCAATCAAAGCTTCTAAAATTCTACGAGACAGCAGGTGTTTATCTATTGTTTTTTTTTAATAAATGTTTTAAATAATTTAAAAAGTCGCAATAACTAGAAGTGACGTCATAACTGGGTTAGTGATGATCATACATATAATCGTTTTTAACTTAGACCGTGCAGTCTTTTTCTCTCCATAAATATTAAATAAGCTTTCACTTTAACATTATTTTGACCGATTATGAAAATTCTTTACAATATAATTAAAAAAAATGGTATGTAAGTAATTACATTCACAGATTTCCATACTGCGATGATTAGTAATATCTTTCTAATTGTTAATTTATCAAATTGCTATCAAAGGTCAACTCTATCACAAATTCAATATGCATTAATTCTGGCGAAATTACAAAAATCACAGGAAGTGGTGTTCATCCAGGGTCATGAATGTAAAGTATGCTCGATGATCGGCAAGAAATAAGTCTTTCCATAATTTAAATAAATTTGGCTCACTATTTCATTGGTAGGGTAAAACCGGGTTAGATACCACAGAAGAATATGTGCTCCTTTTCCTAAAAACCTTAATTTCGAAAATCAAATGAAAGTAATGATAGGTAAAGTTTGAAACATAATTTATGCTTTATTTATACCTACAAATGCATATTTTTGAATGTAAAGTTTAAAGGTGGCTCATATGATCCACCTACCTATGTACCTATATAGGTACCTACTTCTGAGGCATCTATCTAACCCGGTTTTACCCTAAATTAAAGTACCTTCGTTTCGTTTGGTATCGGAGTAAAAAAGAGACTGTTGTTGTTTTGCCTAATATCGTAAGAAATAATCACCAATCAGCCATTAAAGATACATAAAGTATCTAATTAATCAGTTTAGACGGTGTGATATCGATTCGTGCGTTAACCTTTTGAGTGAACAACTAAGTTGGTCTCGTTTCGTGCGTTTTGAAAAACGATAAGTATAATATTTACACCATTTGTACCGTGTCTAGCGTTCTCAAAATTGCATTCTTTTGAGTAGAATATAATACGCATCTCGCTATTATGTAAGCGAAACCGCGGGCAGTCAGCAAAATATCTCGTATGATCTTATCTCGTACCTAACTTCAACCTTGGGTGTATAAAATGTTATCATATTTCAGTGGTTCAATACTCGACCTCTTTATCAGTGCTGATTCCAAAGGTTTATGAACCTTTGGCAGAGGAAGCTGGTAATTTCAGTGTTGCCAAATTCTGAAAAATGATGATAGCTTGTCATTTACAGTGATAAAGTTTTTAGGTACTTACCGGGAAAAAGTTACACTCGATTTATTTTAGTCTAGAAATGTACGCCCTTCCGTATCACAAAGAAGTCTAAGTACGATTGTATGACGACGCTCTGAAAAACATCTATGAACTGATAACCCCTCTGTGACGGATACGATATGAATTCTATTGTCAGAATGTTTCGTGATCCAATGCTGTTTGTAAAAAGATTGTTAATTGAGAAAAAGCATTGATTATAAATTAATAAAAAAGTATTGGTAGGGATTTAAAACTCCAGTAAAAGGAAAATCAGCCCGGCAACAAATTAATTTCTTTTATGCGTACATTTATATTGAAATTACTTTTAGGCGGAATAATTTATCACAGAACAATAGGAAATTTAAAAGTACAAACCATTTTAGTGACACATAAGGTCACTTCGATGTTTCATTATCTTTACCTACTCTTGGTTCATTCAAAATGGGTGAAGTTAAAAAATACTTTCTGTACTTGTCTTTAGCTATTGAGATTCTGAGATGATATCAAGCGGCGCGAAATCTCAACACAAAAAAAATCAGCGCCGGATCGATGGGGTCATGAGAACCTTATTTTGTTCCAGCACAACGTTGAGTTGAGCCCAATTTTGCCAGAAATCCTGCGAGTACCTACTGCAACAAGGAATTTTGACTAAGTAGGTAGGCACATTTGTTTTTTTTCTTATTAACTTTTATTTTCTTTATATTCTTTTCTCATTATTGGTACCCTATTGTTAGTATAGTAAGTAACTGCAGTTATGTAGCTCTCTTTAGTTTTAACTTTTTATTTTATAGCAAATAAATACATTTCTATTTATAAGTATTTTTATTTCTAACACTAATGATAGCAAAATCAAGAAAAGATGATCAAATTCAATTCTTAGTTGGCGGAGTTGCGGAGTTATCGCGTACAAACATACAAAAAAAGTCTGAAAATAATGTTCTTGATAGGTACAGTATTTTAGAAGTAAATAACAGCTTTCTAGATAGGGTTGATAGATATCAACCCTCATAAACTTTAGCCTTGTTATAAAAAAGCTTTTTAATTTTTTCAAAAGTTAATAGTTATTTCTGCTCTAGTCTGTCACAGAATTATTCTAATTCAGCTACACCTCATCTAATTTTTCAAGCGGAGAGGCTTGCCTATTTGGGAATAATGACACATAAAATAAATGCATGATTTTAATCTCGACCGCTGGCAGCGCGTCGTAAACTGTTTACGAGCGACCACTCGGCTTGGGACGAGGCATGAGGAGAGGACTTTTTTAAGTGAATACTTCTTAGTATCAAGTTTTATAGGGGTGCAGTTCAAAGTGTAATACGTGTCAACCGGGACAAACTTTTTAGACAAATGCTAATTTGATTTCTGATAATACTTAGTTTAATATGTTTTTAACGTATTTTTCGTTATTTATTTGTTATTATTTAAGTTAAAGAGGCGACGTTAGAAGTATGGAGTGTTATAGAGGTAGTAAGAATTAATTAATTACTTAAAATTTACGGTTACTCTGTTATATACCTGAGTTGAATTATTTGAAGTTGAATTTAATATATTGAAATAAATATATTTGAATTTTTTGAATTTGAATTTTGAAGTGAGTAGTAGGTAGGTGTCTAAAATAACAAAAATACTATATTGTGATCATGAGTCTGCCGCCCTGAGACATGCAGAAGACTAAAGCATGGAAGCATTAGGTAGGAAGATATTTGACGTCTTGAAAGACTTGTCTTCAGGTGCAAGATAAAAATGGGCACGATCTACAGTAATGAAGAACACGAAGAAAATGAGCATGGGTAGATGGTAGGTGATGTTGTAAAGCTTTCCTTCATCAATGGTTTCTTATCCCTTGCGCCACCCCGCGCGTCACCGCAACAGCGCCGCGTCAAACGCCCGCAGCCAACCCTTTGCTAATGCGATTTCTGTTTTATGAGCTACGTTACTCACTGCTCCGGAATGTAGTCCGTTGATTAGAGCCCGTATCTTGCGCAATGGTGCTGTTGTTGTGTTTGAACACACCTTCATCATTCTAAATTTCGTAGTTATCGTATGGACCGGATTAAGTATTGTAATGTCTAAAAGTTATGCTGATCTGCGCACGAAACGCCACCAACTGGGAAGGAATTTTTTGCACGAAACGCAACTAAATTCGTTGTTTACTTAAAATGTCGACGCACGAAGAGCGACTACACCCTTTCCTATCTCTTTTAAAAATAACACATACTGCTTTTTGATCTGCTATTCTAAACTGGACTGATATTCTTGTAAATTAGGTCATTACATACCTTCTTAGGTATAAATATCCTAATACGTATTAAAACCAAAAATTGGGCAAACGTATGGAATTATGGATCCCATAGCATACTTTTGAATGGGCTCGGATTCTTGTTTATACCCTTATTCCTAATAATACGCATTAGGCCTCACCTAAGAACTTTACCCATTACTGCTAATATTTTCCGAGCACTTATTCAAAAGCAACAAAATAATGTTGATTTAGTTGCACCCTGTTAAATTACAAACAACATGAAAACTACAAGTACCTAATTATTGTAGTATCGGTTTCTAGTAAACATTCTACATTACTTGCTTTCCTGGGGCAAGCTAATTTCAGCGAGCGAAGTAACAATTTCACGGTCGAACATCACTGCAGCCTTAACAGCTGCTTCATAATGCATCTAAGCTGAGATACTCATGTCTCTCAGTGCATTAACGATGTAGTGATACCTCCCCTGGTATGTGCAGAGGGATTTGATAGTGGCTGTAAACCCGGGTGGTGCTCCACCGCGAAAGCTGTAAAGCAAATAAGGTTACAGAATAAAAAGTATTAAGGTATAGATTCACACTGTAAGTAAATTGAAAGCTCGCCAAAATGGGATCTAAATTAGCTAATATCTAGCACATTTTGGTCCGATGCTTTTGGATTTTTGTCCTGTTTTCCGTCTCCATCTTGGTTTAATTTATCTTGATTCTCTTGGTGTAAAAATCTTGATATTCTATTAAAAAAAACCGTTTTTAATCTATGTGTTACTAGTTGGTATTATCTGGTTCTGGTATAAATACCTATACTAATTTTACCGTTGGGCATCCTGAGCAGTTTTCCGTCTAGATTGCTGCCAACACAGTGCCAAATATTCTACTGCAAAGCAGTTATGTGTAAGCATTACTGAATGCAGGTTCGGACGATTCTGTAGCTAGCGAAACTGCGCTTTCGAGTTCACCAGCATTTCTCAAAGTGGACGGGCGCTATAGCATTCGCAGAGTCGTCTTTAAAAAGTTTTGATGTCATGATTTTCTTCATAAGGTTCAAAGTGAACAACTAGTTATCTAAGAGACATGCTTTAATTTTTTTTGTTTTACTAAGATACATGTGTATGCGTTTTTCACATTGTACTGTTTCGCAGTAGCTTCCGCACTCTCGACACCCGTAAAGTGGTTGTTTATGGACACTTGGTGAGAGAGCCGTTTGATGGCTGTCACCGCTCTTTTTATTTGTATTCGTGTCTGACGGCAATGTTAATGAATCACCAGCCTTATTTTGTAACTGGAAGACGATTACCACCGGCAAAATCAACCAATGAGCGACAAGATCCATCACGTATCTGTAGTCATTCGGGTCGTTAATTAGTCGAATTTACTTAATTTTACCGTTGGTAGGCGTTTCCTGCAGGATTCCGTCTAGATGGATACCAAAACAGTGCCAGATATTCTTCCGTAAAGCAGTAATGTGTTGGCATTACTGTTTGGCGGTTGGAAGGGCACTGCAGCTACGTCTGACGTCACAAAACCAGGACTTACATTATCCTACTAACATTATAAAGGAAATTGTGAGAACGGATTAATACTTAAATGGATTTTTACACCTCAATCACGCTAACACTACTGAACCGAGCTGAATTACGGTATTGGTATAGTTTATGAGCTGGAAAAGGACTTAGACCACTCTTTGGACCGATATACACAAGCGAAACCAAAGGCAGCAGCCAGCCCCTTATATTATGTATTAGAAAGTTTCAAAAGTATGTGCGTTACCTAAAAAAAACAAAGCATCAAAAACCCTGGTATTTGTTCGGAACCTAATGAAATTGAACTTCAGACCTGAACAAACACAAATAAATGAACAACTGCTTTATTGCCGGACCTCTTATAAATGCCCTTTCAGACCTTATTATAACGGAACAAAGGTGATTTTTGAATGATGAAATTTAAGGTACGAATACTCCTTTATATGCCTCTTCAGACCTTATTATGACGGAACAAAGATGATTTTCGAATGATCCTATAGGTACTCGTATTTGAATATAATAACTCTACCTGACCCAGTGTTCGGGCTTTATGTTGAGTTTATTTGTTCTAAGGTATTTCTCAATTGAAACGATATTCGTCCAAAAATTCGTGCCCTCTGTTACATTTCGTTATTACGAATACGTCACGTACTGAAAGTTATGGCGAAAAAAATGGTTTATGGTATTATTTCGCTTCTGATGAAAAATGATTGCAAAATACAAGCTGAAAATGTAATATCAATTTTACAGAATTACTTGGATGAAATCATGATTCACTCGTACAATGTATTAGTTAATAAAATTAGGCTCGTGTTCTGAACGTATCTGCCTCAGTTTTATAATCCTTCTTATATTATAGATGCGAGATTTGTGAGGATGCTTAATTGTTTATACACTTAGAGAGGCTTTTCACTGAAAAAAGAAATAATACTAAAATGTCGATGACACACGGTTTTTTACACGCTACAAGCCAGCGAGTTCGCTTATAGCGTGTAAACTCGCCCAGTGTCATCGGCTTTTTTACAATCTGCTTGTTGACAATCTTTCCAGAAAGCTAACTCGCTCACACGCTAGCTTTTAAACTCGCGAACTATATGTATCGTATAATTATATATTTTATGTAGTTATAATATTTATTAATGTAGGTATTAATTTTAGTATAGTTAGTATGTATCTTAGTAGTTGTATTTATTATATGTATTCAAGTATATTTATAAATATTACATAATATAAATATGTTTCTTCTTCTAATAATTTAGCCATTATTATTTAAATTACAGTACACGCTCCCACATTTAACATAGACTCTCTCTAGCGGCTAAGGTTTGCTGGAAGAAAACTTTTGTTAGGGTTAAGCTCACCTTTTTACATGTATTTTCTTTTATGTTTTATACTATATCGTGTTTTTGTGTACAATAAAGAATTACAGAATTACAGAAAGAATGTATAAAGTAGAGTCACATACTTCACTGTAGAGTATAATATAATACATACACATTTTATTTTAATTTATATAGCGTTTTTTTTAAGATTTCTAGGCCCTCTATCTAAGGTATAAACCATTTCATTTTCATTTCATGCAATAAAACCTTTCTTTTCATTATATTTAAAATACAAATACGAAGTAGGCTTCCCAGCTTTACCTGAACGAAATTATTTCAGTTCCTTACTCCCAAGACGGGGATTAAAATGTAAGGCGGAATTAATTGAAAAGGCACTCGGCAGTAACATCGGGTTTTATGAGCGGTCAGCTGCTTTACATGCGCTGTATTTCCAGTAATGGTAATGCCGATGACCTCTGAGACTTGGCTGTAATTACCCATCTCTTAGGGTTGTTTACTTTCATTCCTACCGAGTTAACCAGTGGCTGATTTTAATTGGGGTTTTAAAGCAGTTTTTTTGCATTTAATGACTGGAAGAACTTGTACTATGGAAACAAGATAACTAAAACTCTTTTTTTGTAAATACATAATACATAGAAAAAAACCCGGACAAAAACCGATGTTCATCAAACAAGTGTTTGTCCTGATGCGGGAATCGAACCCGTGAAACCTACAACAGTCTAACACACTTTGCTACAGGAGGTTGCTACGATTTGCTACGAACGAAGGTGCTACGCTTTGTATCTGCTACGCTAGGCTACGGAAGGTTGCTACGCTTTGGTACGATTGTGAACGCTTTGCTACGGAAGGTTGTTACGCTTTGCTACGATTGTGAACGTTTTGCTACGGAAGGTTGCTACGTTTTGCCAAGAAGGTGCTTCGCTTGCCTATGGGGGGTTGCTACGTTTTGTTATGAAAGTGCTGGTTAGACTAGCAATAATGATGTGATAATCGCGAAAGTCTACTTAAGAGGATATGTGAAACTGTCAGAAATGACAGCTGCCGAATCGTACGACAGTGATAGCGCAATTAGATACCTTACCCCGAGGGAAGAGGTTAGATATAGATTTTTGTCGCTCAAAAGTAACGGACGTAAGCGACAAATGATAATCCATCGTATTGCTTGAAAAGTATTGAATTTATAAAAAAAATCTTTTCCATTTATCTAAGTTCTGTGATTAGTCTCTCAATAGTATAAAAATAACCCGTAAATATTCTCTAAATTCGGAGGATGGATGTAAATCAGATTTTAAGAGGGCCTATTTCAAAAAAATAATCTATCGAGCAAAGTTTCACCAATCGTGTTTCTGTCTTACATTTATTTAGATTATATCCTCAAGTAATCATTGTATTAACATCAAGTTTGTAAACTGTACCGTTACCGCGAAAGAATGAAACGCAGCGACTCCAAATTTTCACATAGCCTCTTAAACCACTGCAAACATTGACCTACCAGCATTGAATTCGTTCAGCATAAGTTTATCGTTATGGAAAACAGTCTTAGTATGATTATTGTACTTCAAAAACACCCTTGTACGAGCTAAATATTATTGCTATATTAAATTATTTCCTAAATAGATTCTCTATTGTTTTTCATTTAGCTCCAAATTACTGCCATTTCCATATAACAGCTGAAATATCAGTTAGTTCAGGAGCCCTCGACGCCACTCCACGTCAGCGAGGCCTAACTCCAATTGTTACGGGTTTTCAGTTACAGCACTGAAGAGCCATTGTTACAACGTTGTGAAGGTTATGGCGTAAATATAAAAATCGTTATTCTGAAAAAAAAAAATATAAATGTGTAAGTATGTGTGATTTTAATTAATCTTACTAGTTTAATGAATGCGAAAGTTTATTAGAAAGATAAATGTTTGTTACTCAATCACGCCAAAACTACTGACTCGAGATAACATTTGGTAGCTTTATCCCGGTAGATAAAAAAAATAATTAGGAAAAAACTCAGACTCCTGAAATACAATTTTCTGTGAGCTCGGGACCTTTACAAACTCTTTTATAAAAATTTATATTATGAATAAATATAAAACTATTAGAAAAAAGTAGCCTATGTGATTTTCCACTAAGGTGAAGCCTTAGCAGCATTATTTAAAGTTTGTTTCTGACTTAAAGACAACGCACAGCCCAAACTTCTGTACGATGAGACTCAACTTGAGAAATTTCGAGGGTATGAATGAATGAATAAATGAATGAATAAATGAATGAAAATGCTTTATTGTACACCATAAGACAAATAACAATAACAAAGAGAAGGAAACATTACAAAATATTTAGTACAATGGGCGGTCTTATCGCTATTAAGCGATCTCTTCCAGACAACTAGTATGGAGACGGTTACGATAATGCAAGATGGTCGGGGGTGCACAGGTCGAGTAAAGTTAAAACTGAACAAAAGAATATAATAATATTATAAATACTTGTAATATAATACAATGTATAATAAACGTATATATATATATGTGGGTATGTGCGTCTAGAAATGTAAGCGCGTACTACGCAAGATTTGTTTTTAATTTTGTTATGGGAGTTAGTACTTATGATAATCAAGGTTTTACAAAAACATACAACAACCGACTTCAATCGGACTGTTCTAGTGACCGTAAACACCACTGAAAAGTCACAGGGAAGCAAAATACGCAATTTTGTTCACTTCAACGACTTTTGACTTTTTATTTTGATTTAAAATCTAAACTACTGAACTGATTTTGATAAAATTTCTATAGGACCAATCTGACCTCTAAAACAAACAAAAAAGATTTGTGATAAAAAAGAAAAAAAAAAGAAAAAAAAAAGTTCAACTGAATTGAGAACCCCTTTTTTGGAGTCGGTTGAAAATACACTTACATACACAGTTTTTCGCGTGACTACCAACCCTTCTCACGTGTATCCAATAGGTAATCAGCTGATCTTCGTCGCATAACTTTCAAATTAGCCTCGGAGTCGGGTCTGACGCGGGTCACTGGCGCGTTAGCTGTTTATTCAATTTAGTGGCAAGTTTGTGTGAAAACAAGCTAGTTTTCGGATAGTGGATATGCGCAACTTGTTAGGAAACATCGTGGTAAGTACAGTCAGCTGCACAGACATGTATACACTCCCAAGCTTTTACATTTATATGATACTCTTAATTTTGCAATGAGATTCATCTTTTGACAAGAATTATGAGAAGTAAGATGACTACATTAATTTGAAAATGCTTTCGTGTACTTTTCTTTGCAAAATTAAGAGTAATATAAATGTGAAAGCTTAGGAGTGTATACATTTCTGTGCAGCTAACTGTACATTATCGTGGTGTTACTGCGGCTCTAGGTATTGGGTTAAAAATAACAAGCCTATATTATTTCTTATGTATATAACTTTATCCGTAGGTAATGTCAATGGATGAAAAAAAAAGTATCATTCAAAGTATCCAGACACAACTTGAAGCCATCATAGACTTTTTTTAAAAAACTTATTTTTGCTAAAACTTATGAAGAAATGAAAAACTTTTTTAATATACAAACAATTTAAAATTGCAATTATACGGCGCGAGTAAGCAAATAGTAACTAACCTTTTCAATTTGCGTATGAAAGGTGAAGAGAGACATCGCCTCAGGCAAATGGAAATTAACCCGGCCTCATGAGATGCCTCAAATCCTGCACTCCATCTCTCTCTAACCTGAAATTTGATGCACAATGAAAGGGACGGGGATAATAAAATTTCCCACAGAAGGAAAATGGAAGGATTGAAGAGTAAATTGGAAATACCTTTGCATTGAGTGGCGCTGAGGCTCCGTGATACATACCGTGATCGCTGTGTATTCTACTAGTCTTTTGTATGAATTTAATCAGATTCCTGAGCGATTCGTACGCTTAATTGGATTTTGCTATGGAACTTATTGTTTCAGCGTTCGAGGTAAAATAACGTTAATTGACTATTGTGAAACGATTTGTGTTTGAACGAAACACTTGTTAAATGTTTATGCTTTGATACAATTAACCATTTTTGCGTACTAAACAAAGCTTATTTACAACATCTCGAGACAACAATAGAATCCTACTATCCTACTAATATTATAAACGCGAAAGTTTGTAAGGATGGATGGATGGATGGATGGATGTTTGTTCCTCTTTCACGTAAAAACTACTGAATGGATTTTAATGAAACTTTACAATAATATAGCTTATAGATCAGAATAACACATAGGCTACAATTTATAAAGATACCTGCGCAGACGAAGTCGCGGGCACCAGCTAGTACCTAAATAAAATTAAGCACTGTGACGTATGAGATCGATGTAGGTATATTAAAATCTAAAAATCACGTTTTTATGCTTATGCTATTCTAGGTATTCGCTTTCTTAACGAGATATACTTAGCGGTTTTAATTGATTTTTTTAGATTATATGTGATATTATTATGGTATTGCATGATAATAAGTTTTTATGCATTTGATTGATTTAGAATGTATTGTCATCGATTTGTGAGTTACCCTGAAAGTAGTAGTAGAAGTAGAGTTCCGGATATCTCGAAATTTGAGTTGCAAGATTCCACCCGGAAGAAAGTAAAACACAGAATAGAATAGAATATGCTTTATTGTATCACCTTAAAATAAATAAAAACAAGAAAAACAAACTAAAATTACAAGGGCGGTCTTATTGCTAGATAGCAATCTCTTCCACACAAACTACCTATAACGTTATTCAATTATTATTCAATTCTTATTTATTCATAATTTATTTCATTTTAACATTTGTTTTTAGTTCTTAAGATCTTTTTTGTATGACATTTCTTTTTAAATTATTTTACGTGTGCTATAATATGGATGTATTGCCTGAGAATAAATGAATGAATAATAATATAACACACAAATACGTTTTTCACAGAAACTACCTAACGAAATAAAAACACGTATAGATGGTTTCAAACTTCTCCATTAAATTTTCGCAATTACTAAGACGACCACACCTCATTACTTAAGTGCTTACAGGACCCACAAAACCACGTGTAAACCCTTCATTTTTCACCAAATTAAATCGGGAACTCCATAAAAAGTCCGAAGTTGTAAAATGCAAATAGAATGAGAGATATAGAGGTAATGCCCAAAGGGTCCATTGATAATTATTACACGGTACCTACGTACCTACACCGCCCGCCCTCCCGGCGTTGAGCAGGGCAATCACAGAATTAGTAAACAGGAGTGCTTACCAGAAGTGTAACTCAGAATCTTGCTCTGTAACATCAGAGAGCTGGGATGGCATTGCACAGTGCTTGCTCTCTTTTACGGAAAGCAAGTGTCATCTTTATTACTAAGACAGAATATACAGAATACATTGTTAGAAACAGATCTAGTGTTTACTATCGTTGAGTAAACGAAAAAATTGTGTTGAACACAAAAACGCCATTGCAATCTTTAAAAGTTATTGCCATTCATGTCTTTGAGATTGGCTAGGGTCAAACTCAATACTCTCTGTATCTTCACATAAACGATGATGCAGATAAAGATGGTATTACCATTTCACATGACCTATATAGTACGCCGGCGGATCTAGACCGGCTTGAAGTTCGCCTTCGAATCATTCCGCTTTACTTGAGCATTCGTTGGTATTCGTGTCGCTTATTTCGCTGTATAGAATGCGATGCCTAACTTCAAGCCGGTCTAGATCCGCCGGCCGTTCTATACGAGTACCTACTTACGTTTACTTACTGATATCTACTTTATTCATACTCTGGTTGAGGGCAGTCTTCGGATAAGGGTCCCTGTGGGATTATGCCCTGTATTAATTAATGTATAAAGTATTTTTGACGTGACTAAGATGCTTATTTGTTTCGTGAGACGTGATGGGAAATGCGAGGGAGCTTGGGAAAAGTGGGCAAAAAGTTTAACATGGACAAAAGTTTAATTAACTTTGTCGTGGAAATATTAAGTTGCTGCTTTGTTTATTATGAAAGTTATAATAATACACATACTTAAGTGTATTATTTTAAATCGTACCTAAACTGTAACGTCAGCATAAGCCGACTTGCACCAAACTATCAAAGTTCCTAAGTAATTACTTAACTCGCTTGACAGTTCTTAACTGTCTGAATTTGGACCGCTAAGAACTGGCAAGCAAGAAAAGTAATTGCTTAGGAGCTTTGACAGTTTGGTGCAAGTAGGCATTACACACATAGCACTATTCTTTTTATTATGTGTAAATACAAAATATCTTAATAAAATATACATAAGTAGGTCAAGAAC
This sequence comes from Lobophora halterata, assembly GCA_932526365.1. Taxonomy (NCBI): domain Eukaryota; kingdom Metazoa; phylum Arthropoda; class Insecta; order Lepidoptera; family Geometridae; genus Lobophora; species Lobophora halterata. The sequence continues at coordinate 1,914,099 of OW052007.1, forward strand.
CCTTAGTGGGTCGTTCTCAGCTGCATCTGATTTACATAAAATACGAATAGGTTAGTATTTTCCTATAGGCAAAAGGTAAATTTGTCTCTAGCTACCTATATTATCTAGTGTGTAGTACTTACTATGTAATGGACAAACTTTTAGTAAGTACTTACTTAATTATCATTGTCGTTAGTCATAGTTTATGAATAAACAGTTTGTTCTTCATTAGCACGCCCATTATTCAAGAGATGACCTCTCGTAAACTTTGTAAGTGTACTTCAAGGCCTAAATACATTATCACGTAATGTATGTAGAGTCTAAACATAACCTAAAGTTGCACTTACACGGGTAATTTTCGAGAAATAATTGCCCGGCAACAGTAATGGATTAATCTGGAGCAATTAGTTGAAGAATCTGGAGCAATTTCAATAAGATAAATAAATATTTAGGACATTTCACACAACGCCATCTAGCCCCAAACTAAGCAGAGCTTGTACTATGGGAACCAGATATCTGATAGAATACTTAAATACTTTTTTTTTGTACTACATTTGTAGAAAAAACCCAGACTCAGGACAAACACCAACAATGTTATAAAAATTATTGAATAATTCGTTCCCTCCGTTTAATTGTCTTGTAGTTTAAAAATATACTTCTACTTCTTCTTATCGTGCCACTACTTTCTATCATTTTAAACCAGTGTGGTGAAAGGATTTCAAGTGCGCCTCTAAGAAGCTCTTTTCGTGCACTAAAAATATACTATACTCATTTGCATTAATGTTCTTGCACCACACGCCAAGGGTCAAAATGGTACACGTCATTAACTCGATCACTTGACTCCTTGCGACGTAAGTGCGGTATCAAACTGTTTTATTGCGGTTGAGGCATGATTTAATGAAATCTCTAATATTGAAGATAAGTCTCTTTGGCCCTTCGGCCTCGTAAATCGCCCCGGGCCTTCCTTAATGTTCGCGACATGAAATAATAAGCTGGCATGCCCTGATTCCTGAAATTACTCTTTGTTTGTTATTATTTCTCATTTGTTTTTCTTTCAGAGTTTTTTTTTTCTTTCGAAGAACGGCAGTTCTTCGATTCGGTTTTGGCTTCACATCAAAGGTATATAGCCAGTGTCAAGTAATTGGAGAGATTATTTTGTCATAAGTCAGAGTCGATAAATCAAGTCATGCCCCTGTAAAGTAGTGGTGGTTGCGACTTTACTAGAGGCTTCTATGGAGTTTTGGAGGCAACACGAAAAGTCACGTTTTACAGCATTACACCATTCACCAACACTCATACACGTTCACGAGCACTTAATGGATAAAAAACCACCGTTTTTACACTTAAACTCTCAAAGATATACAAGTTTTGTCAATTAATTTAATGCCGCCAATGCGCCATTTTTCATGTTCCCGCCAAAACTCCTTTCAGAGTTCTGTAACCATATGCAGTTTCAGCCTAAAGCTGGGGATTGAACATGCGAAGTAATTTCTTATAAGTGATATGAATATCCTTGTTTCGGCATAAGTCATGGTCGGCTCTGTAATTGTCTTTACACTCAGCTTACGCCAATGTCCTCCCGTGATTAAACCACTCGTAGTTTATAATAATATTATTGGTTTACCTTAAGTTGTTTAAGCACATCAGTAGTTTACTCACGCTAACCCATGATGTGTTTGTGTGAGTGGTTTAATCACAGGAGAACACCGGCGTAAGCTGGGTGTAAAGACTATTACAGAGCCGACGTACCTTCTCGTTCTTATTCTAGTTCATGTCACTAGATGCATTTTAAATATTTGCACATCTGCACTGGTAAAGTATGTTGTGTCTAAAACCATCATAATCTACACATGTTTATTTACGCAAATAAATGATCTTTATCTTTATCTTAAAAAAACGGTGTGTATATTTTGATAACACATCTAGATATGACATATTTTTTTTTTCAATCAGACCTCAAATATTTACTCAAAATAAATAGACTACAAAATAAAGTGTTCAGCGTCACTTCGAAAATCCTTTCGATATGAATTGGCAATACCAACCAACACTTCTCACTAAAATTATCTCACCTTCTTCTTATCGTGTCACTAGTTCTTTCGACCCATTTCAGTGAAAGGATTTCAATCGCCTCAAAGAGGCTCCTTTCGTGCATCTAAAATAATGGCGTATGGAACTCTACCATGTGCAATCGTTACTCGGAGTTGACCAACAGACTTCCTCTTAGTCATTTGCAAAGCTTATTTTGATAAGTATTTGGTTATTTCTAGAAATGAAATCCTATTTGTGTCGGTCTGTAGTCTGCAATGATTTATTTACGGTTTTTCAACTGCTTATCAACCGTCTTTAAAAATAAAGGGGGTCAATTTGTATTTCTTTGTTACCGCTTCTTTGAAAATACTTTTTTTTTCAAAAGATATATTGCTCCCATATGTGTTTTATCAAAATCGGTTTAGTAGTTTGGTTTTTAAATCAAAATAACTGGAAAAATATATCTTTTTTTTTGTTTAGGCTGTATGCTAAGGTATGCAAAGTTCTGTTCAATTGGTTTAATATAGTTTTGGCGTGTAAACATGCATCTACCTATCTATTCATTATCACAAAGTATCAAGTTTAAACCTAATGTATTCTTGTAAGTAAGTAAGTGGCATTAAGAAGCTTTATAAGAATGAAAACAATGTGTGCAACCACCTCTGTGCATTCTAATTACAACAAATTATACCTAAACCCCAGAATTAACTACATTTTATTTCTGAATTTAGGGATGCCAGTTTTTGAAAGCGTGCTAGTAACAATCGTGATTCACAAAAGGGTGCGATGGGTAAGAACCATTGACTATTGACAAGTTGAGTTATCAAAATACTCGTGAATGTAATTAGAATAATTGATTGATTCAGGCGTTACTTTGCGGAAATCCATAAATATCAACAAATTATATAAATATATTTAGTAATAAATTCGCTTAATTTCAAGTTTAAAGATACGACACGTGTTTCGCCTCTACACGAGGCATCATCAGGAGGTGTGGACTCGCCGAAGTCTAAATATATTTATATAATTTGTTGATATTTATGGATTTCCGCAAAGTTACGCCTGAATCAATCAATTATTCTAATTACATTCACGAGTATTTTGATAACTCAACTTGTCAATAGTCAATGGTTCTTACCCATCGCACCCTTTAGTGAATCACGATTGTTACTAGCACGCTTTCAAAAACTGGCATCCCTAAATTCAGAAATAAAATGTAGTTAATTCTGCGGTGTAGGGTTCGGCAGACGATCGCGTCGCCGATACGGAGAGATAAGGCGGCGTGCATTACCGTTCATCCGCCGCTAAGTGCATTATGTGGTTACGGAAATCTCCTACCGAAGCACTTGTCTACACGTGTGCACTGATTACGTATCAACCACATCGATCTCGATAGACTTTCATGGACTCTGATTTGTTTGAGGCGCTTTTCTGATGGTAAACGACAATGCTTGCCATGAATAAAACGTTTTTAACCTGTATGGAATGGTTTGTATATCATTGATACTAGATACTAAGTTCACTAATATGAAATATTATGATACATATTATAATGTACCAATCCTTTATCCCGACCCTCTGATACGGTTTAAATAGCGTTAGGTACTAACTTGGCACAACGGAATTGAGTACAATGGGAAAACTTGTTATTAGTCTTTTAAGTAGGTAAGGAGAGAGTAGAATATATAAAACAAGAAGAAAAAGCAGAGAAATAGAAAACGAATGTATAAATTATTTATTTACTAATTTACGAGCAGCTTTTGCTGATGTGTCTGTCACAGAGTTTAATCAAAATCCAACATTTTAGGTATCTGTGAAACAAAATCATTTGGTAAAGGCACACATACAAAACATTATAACAATATACGTAACCAAAGAAACAAAAATCAATACAGTGTTCAACAGATTGGCAAAATTGGGTTCCCACTTCAGTCTTTGGTCTACCCAATCTATTAATACCCAGTAGAAGGCCGAAAATTCTTGTTCTTCACTGTCAAATGCAAAATTCCTGACAATAAAATCAACGTGCGTATCTATTGCGTCAGAACCATTCAGGGGCTGCGGTGGTAGTGAGGCATATGTAGAATACAAGCAGACAAGTCTCTGATGTACTTTATATTCCCATTGTTTATCTAAATCTCCGTTGTCTATGATACTCTTACATTCTTCGGTCAAAGCTTGACCCAAGTAGAGGAACAGCACCAATCCGATCCGCGACATTGTTAGATTTAAATTTACTGTGATCTGAAATCTGATGTACGATATATGATGCGTGTTACGCCCACTTTAATTTATAAGTTATACAAATTCTGGCAAAATTAACAAAACAAAGAAAAAAATAATGTTATATTTCATTTATTAGGTTTAACTCGTAAAAAGAAAACAGTGGTAAAGAATTCGTACAAAAGTATTTTTCAACGTAAACAGGTCGGAAGGATCATAAATAACATGCTACGCTTAGAAGATTTTGTCTGTCCGTCTGTTTGTTTGTGCTTCTATCACCTAAAAACTACTGAAAATATTTAGGAAAACATAATATAAAAAATATGAACGATTTGTTGGATCTTTACATACCTACTCGTAGAGTGGTTTCCTGTTTGGATTCAATTTTATTTTCATACGTAATAGAGACTCTGATTCAATCCTAACATGGCACATCGAGATCCTATTTACATAATAAAACAAACGAGAGCGAGAAAAACTCAATGCACTGACTAAAGCAACTAGATTTTAGAAAGGTCTAGCAAGAACTTAATATATTTTTCTTATTCCAAAGATTGTTACAATTGAATAGAGGTTTTTGGGAATGAAAGAGGAATTTGGTTACAACCCAAATTCACATAAGGCAGATTTTTGTATTTTAAGATCAAACTTAGAACTTACAAAGTTTCATCTTGAATATACTGGCATTAGCGAAGAGGTTTAATAATTTGTAATACATGCCCATCAATTATTTTCTTGAATTATTAAATAAAACTCATCTTTACTAATCACAATTTATTTCTCATTAATTATAATAAACTATTGATTCTAGTAGTATTATTATGTAGGTAGGTATCATTGCAAATGTGATGATATATTTGATAATGTCAAGCACAACGAAACCAAAGTGGGCGTACCACGTATCAAATACCGTCCTTCATACCATCATTTTAATGCTCGTAGCTAATATACCAACATTTAATGAGTCAGTACAAGCTTAGCAATGAAGCGAATCATATTGCTGTTGTTTCTCCAGTTGAGTCAAGTTTATACTGAAGAACAATGCGACTATCACAAATATGATAACCTGTCAGAATTCAAAGTCCATGAGAAACTAGTGTGCCATATGTATTCTGAGTTACCACCAAAGCCTGACAACGGCTCTGACGCTATCACAGCCTACATTAATATTATTGTGAAAAAGTTCGATTTTGATAGTCGTGAACAGGAATTCTCGGTCCATACATGGATATCGATGACATGGAAAGACGAAAGGCTGGAATGGGATCCCAGTGAATTCGGGGGGGTTAATGAAACTATCGTGAAGAGTTATAAGCTAGCATGGATGCCCGGTGTCAAGCTCTGCAACAGCATCAGCGATGAATACGATCAAAGGCATGACTACAGTATCGACTGCGAGGTCTACAACTATGGTGCAGTTAACTGCATTTCGCAGCTATCGTTCGTAGCAAAGTGTGTCACTGATGTGAGCGATTGGCCATTTGATACGCAGGTATGCTCATTAGAATTTGGAGCGTGGGCTAACCAAGGAGTCAAAGTGCGCCTGGAATTTATCCCAAAGCGTGCAGTCCTATTTATTGGTGGGGAGTACGGTACAGAGTGGGATATAATGGATTACAGACAAGAGGAAGATGCAGATGCACAGGTGCAATTGAAGGCGTATTTCACCATGGTGCGGCACGCGGGGTTCCTGGCAGCGATTGTGGTGTATCCGTCGCTCGCACTGTCGGTGCTCACCGTCTCCGCGCTGTTCCTGGACGCGCGACGCGACTCGCGTCTCCTCGTGGGCGCGTTCAGCCTGGCTTGCCATTTCTACTACCTGACACAGCTGAACTCAGTCGTGCCGGTACATAGCACCAGTACTCCGAAGATCATGTTATATTTCCGAGGCTCCTTCGTTTTAACTTTTATCAGTTTTGCGCTTACATTTGGGTTGAAATATATTTGTAAGAGAAGAGCGTCGGTGCCGAATGTGATTGCTGTTGCTAACGAATTTGTTTACAAGTCATACGCTAAGTACTTGATCGTTCCTCGTTGGGGAACTGCAAGTGAAGTCCATGACAAAGGCGAAGTGCAAGCGTGGACTGATTTTGCAAATGTGTTGAGCGCTGTTTGGGTTTTAGTTTCCTGTGTAACTTATATCCTATTATGTTGTGTGTGCGTGCCGTTACCAAGTGGATTAATTATGAAAATTCCTAAAATGAAATTCATCTATTGAAAATAATCATCTTTGGTTTGTAACGTACATATTGTATATCTCTATGATAATTAAGTGAATTTAATTTTACTTTCATTTTATTTCTACTAAAAATGTTTGCAATCGTGGTCGAGTTACCGATCTTTAATACAGATAGGGTCTATAAATCTTTTCTTACTCAATGCCCTTCTCGGGGGGTTCAAGTGTGGCATGTTTAAAAGAGATTTGATTTGAAACAGTGCGAAATCCATAATAAAACTGATTTGAATTATTAATGATTATACTTATTTCTTCACTCAAAACATATAATTAGGTACCTACGAATCAAACCAGTGTTTAACGTCATAAAATTATTATTTAAGTTTTTCTAGCACCGTCAGTTTTTGGCCAAAACGTATTAGATTCTGTCTTTCTGATGGTAAGGCCACGCTGATGCGGCACTTCTTGCGTATGCGATGAGCGGAAAAAAAGATTAAAGCCCGTCACACACGTAGCTATAAAATATTATATTATATTAAGGCATATTACGATATATTTTCTATACCAAAATATTCAAGTCATAGAAATATATATTATAGCTGCGTGTGCGGACAAGACAAGAATGATTTGTTAAATAAGAACATGGTGCTGAAAGAGATGCATAGTACTAGTTGTGCGAATGTTTCCACCGTTCGTCGACGTTCAGTAAAAGTGTAAAAAGTCTACCTCCAAACACCACAACACTTCGCTTCTTTTTCCTGTTTTCCTGCCTCATCCGACTCTGTCTGAAAATCGCCGACTATCCGGTGTGGTCCGTGAATACATTTGGAGGAGTCCATTAAAACGTCACTCAAAGTCGAGTGCTGACTACGTGATACGTAGCCCTTGTCCGTGTAGAGATAGGGATTTTCCACCTTTATTGGTGGAAAAAAAAGTCCTTTCAAAAGTTTGTTCGAAGATTTTCTTGATGTTCTTTTTGAACATCTGGAGTTCCGATGGAGTCTGGGTGTCTATATATATATATGTATATTATGTATGTATTAACCCCAAACCTTTATTATTTACTATTACAGAATGAAAGTTATAATATAATGTATAAGACAGTAAATAGTAGATTGTATCATAAGGGAGCAAAATAATATTTTTACGTCGAGGGCGGTTTTTTGAATCCAGAGCGAAGTGAGGGCTTCTAGAGTAGAATCCCGAGCGTAGCGAGGGATTTTTTAGTAGAATCCTGAACGTAGCGAGGGATTCAAAGTACTTCGCCCGAGCCAAAAATATATTTTGCGCCCGATTGATACACTCTACTTTTCATGAGAAAATAAGTTGCCTCATATTTTATTGTAATATTATTATTTAACAAAACATAGAGTAACAACTAAATTAAAATTAAATAGTATCTAATGAAGTATCAAAAACATTACTATAATAGTAATTAATAATACTACTATTGATTAGTAGTTATACTTTTAATTATAATATTAATTTATAGTATTAATAAAAAATATTCCAAATTTCGAAATTGAAAAAGTGCGCTGCAGTTGTCTTTGCCGCGCACTTTTTGAATTTGGATCTAAATAAAGAGGATGCCTTAAAAACTCATTACTGCCCGCTAAACGTTTCTTATAGAAAACACCACCTTTGGGTGCACTTAAAGGCGAACCAAGTCGTCCTTTTCGAATAGATGGGATGAAAATAAGGTTTTATCAATGATCTACATACACAAGGATTTAAAACTTCGTTGGGTTTGCGCCATAAATCTCATTACTCCGTCAGATGAAGTTCCGATAAGTTTTAATCAAACCAAGTTTCACCGTATTGCATTTTTAAATTTTTAATATTAAACTTTAAGATGTAATAAAAATGAAAAATGACGTGATTTCATCAGTTTCAGACGAGTTCATACACCGAGGTCGACGTGGAAGCAAAGAATAAATAATATTATTACATAGTAGAAGTATTAATTTAACTTTTCATTATTAAATTTTTGTAGTACTTAATTATTTTTTTCGACATCTTTCCATAAAAGCGATCCAGTTTATTATTACTGTATTTATATTTCATTCTATGTACTTTAATTTATCTCTACATTTTTGGGTTCTAGATATTGTTGCCTGAAAACTATTTAATTATAGGTATTAAACGAAAAAAACCAAGAGTGTTATGAACGTTTCCTATAGGCATCTAAACAGTAGGTAATTAGGATTGGAAAAAACTGTTTTGCCCTTTTCTTTTCCCTTATATATACATATCTAAACAAAAATATATACACATTTTGTGAGGTTGTAGTAACAAATTCACCGCTCCACTTTTTTAAAATTATACCTAGTCAATTTATGGGTGAGAAATTATATATATATATAGGCGCGCGGGATTCTCGGCCTGAAGCACAGAGAAAAAAAAAGATACTTTCCTAATTAATGACAGACAACGCCCAAGCCATAGCACTGAACGTACATATTATACGAATAATCGTCAATAAGTGTAAGCACGTATTAAGAAAGGAATTTTGTAAATTGCAAACGAAGTTATTGGATTCAACTAGTGTGAAATTAACCGCTTACCGCTTACAATGATAAATCCTGAAACATCGTGTATGGTAAAGCCTATTGAAATGTATGTACGATAAGGGCCAGTGAAAAATGGGTCATACTTTTCAGCGACACAACCGACACGTACGCAGTTGATTTATTTATCGAAAAATATACCTACAATGTACTATTTTGTACCCGAGACAGAATTAATCGTACCTCTATAGATCCCGAGATATTGAGGTCACCTATGGCATGAGTATACTTTCTGGTGGAGCAAAATTAACGGGAAAAAATTTTTTAACTGTTGCCAAAAAAAATTAAATGAAATTCCACTCCTGGTGAACCAAATAACATACTCTTTTATAAATCAACTAAATGACACTTGCGACTTCGTTTGATTTGTGAATTAATAAAATCCTTTTCTTAGTACGCGCATTTGCATTTTTTGACGAACACACCTCCAAGTTTCAAGTCTCTACGGTCAGTGGTTTGGCCTGTACGTTGTCTCACAGTCAGTCAGGTCAAAGCGTTTTAGCATGTATTGATTGATGATGATTTATAATTTTAGATAATTAGTATTTTTATAACTAGCAATTAAAAAGTAATACATCTATCTATCTATGCATTTAGTTAGTAGTTAGTTAAGTTGTCGATTTATATATGTACGTTATATACGTGAAAAACTCTTCTATTCTTTACGGGTGAGCTGAATGATGCTTGAAAGTACTCTGTCATAAGTTGGACGTGTCGATTGACGAGCAATTAGATTTGTTAGGGAGCGTTCGTCCGAGCCTTGATAAGGACTAAAAAATAGACGGATTTAGATATAAAGGTTAGATTCAGGTGTAAAAGAAGAGTGTGTAGTCAGTGAATTCTGTAATATACGTAGGTACGTACACTTTTTTCTGCAAGAGATTTGCAAAAGTCTAAGTCAAATAGCTATTCTGTCATAAAAGTCTGGTCTCCCCACAGATCTCGGATACTTTCGGCTGTCGTCCCCAAAAGATCGGTTAATGAAAGAGATGCAAGTATAGCTTTTTATGATTAAGAGCAGTATAGAACTAAGTCACGTCACTCAAAACCTTTTGAAGCACAGGAGACCCCGTCAGTTATTGTTTGTAAATTATTTTATCTTTGTACAATTATCTACAAAATGAAACCATTTTATTTATTTTAAAGAGCATGGTTAGTTGCTCAATCAATACGTGGGGCACAACGCATAGAATAATATATATATATATATTATTCTATGCGTCCCAGATAATCATTCATTTCACAGGTGAGTAAAGAAAATATTTGGTTTATTTTCGTATAAAAATTTATGGACAATTTTCTTCTACAATTAGTTATAAAATCGTTGTGCCTTGTGGAGTTTTGATTGCTCTTGCCGTGTGTACAAATGGTTCTTACATATATGGAGAAATAATAGATTTTTCATGTAAAAACAAATATTGCTTCGTTACGCTAGGGCTTGATAAAATGATGACGTCATGAAATATCGATAGTACCTAATGAGTAGGTAGTTATGCAAAGTGGTACAAAACTCTTTTCTTTTCTATCGTTAGGGTATTTTTACCTAGTTAAAATAAATTTACTACTTGTGTCATTTTTATTTTGTTTCTTAAAATTCGAGTATTATTATAACTAATCGTTTTTACTTATTTAATTTCAGCTTACCAAAGGATCCGCAAAACAGAAAAAAATGGTTACAAATTCTTCAGAAACAGAGCGATCATCAAAACAATATAAAAGTTTGCAGCAATCATTTTAAAAACGATTGTTTTTTATTCAGAATACATTAACGTGTTTTGAAGAAAGGTTCGCTGCCTACGTTACATGTTCCAGTAAGTACCATGTTGAACAATGTTTCAATTCAGGCGTAAAGAATGTATTTTGTGACCTTATGCCGACTTGTACAAAGTTGTCAAAGCTCTTAAGCAATCTCGCTTGGCAGTTTTTAACGGTTCAGATTCAGACCGATCAAGATCTGTCAAGCGAGTGAAGTAATTGTTTAGAACTTTGGAAGTTTGGTGCAAGTAGGCATTAGTCAAGTAATTATTAGATAGGGACTTAAATCATAAATCAACCTCTTTTACAGATTCAACTCAAGAAAAAGCGAGATCCAACTTCATATTGCAATTGGATCCCTACTTTATAGTACCTACCTTACCTACCTGAAACTAATAGGCTACATATATTATGACAGACAGATATACCTACATATCGTGCCTACATATAATGACAAAACTCAGAATTAATATTCTTAAATAAAGTATTTTTCAGTCATTGAATAAAACATTTGCATGGGCTTCATTATTGTTTATTATAATCAACCAACTTTAAAAAAAAGAACAGATATATATATTATACACAATCGACTTTCTAGCTATTACAATCTTATTTCGAAGACTACCGCCTATTTGGATTGGTGAGTAAGTTGTAGGTAAATATTGGTAAGTCCTGCTACTATGTATTATGAATGTAAGTTTGTGAGGATGGATAAGTTTTTGTTCCTGAATAACGCCAAAACTTGGCTATTTAGTCTTTAGTATCTAATAAATAATAACCAAACCCATCTCATTCCTTTGGTTAAAATCTTCATATGTACAGGTGGTGACGTAATCAGTGAATAATCTTCAGCTGCGGGTGGGGGACTTTAAGACTAATCAGAAAATGAAAATATGTACCCAGTAAAAATTCTAAGTCTGTGGGATTTCTACTGGGAACATATTTTCGTTTTCTGATGACCCCCACGCAGCTGAAGGATTATCCACTCATTAACCCTCTATTAACAACATGATTGTGTAGTAGGCACTATTCTTTTCTCTATTAAGACTTGTGACGCAAAATGGGTAGGTACCACAGTTATCGATGTCGATAAAACATCTTATTGAATGTCCATCACTATTTTTGAGCAACACATAGACAATCACTCGCACATGCTTATTATCATTTCTTGTATCGCATTTGAAATGTCATTACCCCTCTTTACATTCTAACTTTATGGGTCTCCCTAAGAGCGAAGCCACACTGCTCCGTCGCGTTGCGTCAAAGGTTTGTACTGCCATTGCGTTTGCATTGCATTTGTACTGAATGCGTCCAAATCTAGCAAAGCGACGCTACATAACGCAACGCACGGAGCAGTGTGGATTAGCTCTAAAGCCACGTTCCGATGGAGTGAGATTCCACAGATTTGTTCATGGATTGCAGATGACCACGGAGACTTTAGAAAGGTCTTTTTTCTTATTCCAAAGATTGTTACAATTGTATAGAGTTACTACTAGGTTGTAGGTGAAGATTTTAGTATTTTAAAATCAAACTTAGAACTTACGAAGTTTCATCTTTATTATTCTGGCATTAGCGAAGAGATTTACAATTTTATTTTTATTTTATTACAATCATTTGCAATAAATTATTGTTGATGATTCTAGCCCATAAATGATTTTCTTGTATCAATAAATAATTTAAAAAAATCGTCTTTACTAATCACAATTTATTCTAGTAGTATCATTATGATGTTATCATTGCAAATGTGATGATATACATATTTGATAACGTCAAGCACAACAGAACCAAAGTGGGCGTACCTCGAATTAAATACCGCGTATAGCAACATTTAATAAGTCAGTACCACAGTCAGTACAAGCTTAGCAATGAAGCGAATAATATTGCTGTTGTTTCTCCAGTTGAGTCAAGTTTATACTGAAGAAGAATGCGATTATCACAAATACGATAACCTGTCGGAATTTAAAGTCCATGAGAAACTAGTGTGCCATATGTATTCTGAGTTACCACCAAAGCCTGACAACGGCTCTGACGCTATTACAGCCTACATTCATATTATTGTGAAAAAATTCGATTTCGATAGTCGTGAACAGGAATTCTCGGTCCATACATGGACATCGATGAAATGGAAAGACGAAAGGCTGGAATGGGATCCCAGTGAATTCGGTGGAGTTGATGAAACTATCGTGAAGAGTTACAAGCTACCATGGATGCCCGGTGTCAAGCTCTGCAACAGCATCAGCGATGAATACGATCAAAGGCATGACTACAGTATCGACTGCGAGGTCTACAACTATGGTACAGTTCACTGCATTTCGCAGATAACGTTCGCAGCAAAGTGTGTCACTGATGTGAGCGATTGGCCATTCGATACGCAGGTATGCTCATTAGAATTTAGAACGTGGGCTAACCAAGGAGTCAAAGTGCGACTGAGTTTTATCGCAGCGCATGCAGTCCTATTTATTGGTGGGGAGTACGGTACAGAGTGGGATATAATGGATTGCACACCGGAAGAGGTTAAAGATACACAGGTGCAATTGAAGGTAAATTTCACCATGGTGCGGCACGCGGGGTCCCTGGCAGCGATTGTGGTGTATCCGTCGCTCGCACTGTCAGTGCTTACCGTCTCCGCGCTGTTCCTGGGCGCGCGACGCGACACGCGTATCCTCGTGTGCGCGATCAGCCTGGCTTGCCATTTCTACTACCTGACACAGCTGAACTCAGTCGTGCCGGTACATAGCACCAGTACTCCGAAGATCATGTTATATTTCCGAGGCTCCTTCGTTTTAACTTTTATCAGTTTTGCGCTTACATTTGGGTTGAAATATATTTGTAAGAGAAGAGCGTCGGTGCCGAATGTGATTGCTGTTGCTAACGAATTTGTTTACAAGTCATACGCTAAGTACTTGATCGTTCCTCGTTGGGGAACTACAAGTGAAGTCAATAACAAAGGCGAAGTGCAAGCGTGGACTGATTTTGCAAATGTGTTGAGCGCTGTGTGGATTTTAGTTTCCTGTGTAACTTATATTGTAATATGTTGTGTGTGCGTGCCGTTACCAAGCGGATTAATTATGAAAATTCTAAAAATCTATAAATTTTTCTATTGAAAATAACCATCCTTGGTTTGTTGTACGTATACATACCTATTGTATCTCTAAGTATGTTAATTAAGTGAATTTAATTTTTCCTTTATTTTATTTCTACTCTTTCTTTCTATTTTTGCAATTGTGGTCGAATTACCTACCGTTTCCGTGGCCTCGCTGAGAAGACACGTGAAAAACGCTTCTATTCGTTACGGGTGAGCTGAATGGTGCTTCAAAGAACCTACTCTGTCAGAAGTTGGACGTGCCGATCGACGAGCAAATTAGATTTGTTAGGGAGCGTTCGTCCGTACCGGGATGAGGACTAAAAAATCGACGGATTTAGATATAAAGGTTTGAATAGTATGTAGTCAGCGAATTTTGTAATATGCAGACGCTCTTTTCTGCAAGAGCTTTGCAAAAGTCTGAGTCATATAGCTATGCTGACATAGAAGTATGGTGTCCCTAAGAGCGAAGCCACACTAATCCGTTGCGTTGCGATGCAGTTTTGTACTGGCATTTGGTACTGAATGCGTCCAAATCTAGCACTGCGACGAAACGTAACGCAACGCTATGCAGTGTGGCTTCGCTCTAAAGCAACGTTCGGAAGGTGCTTGCACCTTCATTCATTCATTCATTCTACAGATTTGTTCATGGATGGCAGACGATCACGGATATCTGTGTTACGTCGTTGTTTTGACTGCCATTTGGCACTGAATGCGTTCAAATCTAGCGCTGACACACTACATAACGCAACGCAACGGAGCAATGTGGATTCGCTCTTAAGCCCCGTTCTGACGTTGCGAGATTCTATATATTTGTCCATGTCATATTGTATTTGTTGTATGGATGTCAGACGATCGCGGGTACACGGTACCGCGACGCACCTTTGAATACATCAACTTGCTGCGGAACTGGAGCGCAACGGACGTGTCTGCGCTAACATGGACGATATCTCCTCATGGTTCAGCGGTGCGGGCTGATCCGCGTCCATCCTTAAAATCGCGGGTCGTGGGAACGAGTCATTAGATATTTCATTATTATTTTATGGAAACACGCGCAGAGACCATCTCCTCATGGGAAGAAATGTCGTATTTGATGTATTAAATGAAATGAATTAGTGCATGAAGTTTAATACAGTTCTTTAATTGTAAAATTTGGTTTCACATACTTAACATATTTGGTTTGTGAACAAAGCTTTGTTATATGTAATATCTACTGACGTTAGGTTTTATATTAATTAATTAACAAGATATTAATTTGGTAGGCATTATCCATTATCCATTTACAATTAAAATTAATCTTTGTCAACTTGTTTCACCATTATGATATTGTATTTCTCTAATTTATGTAACAATACGCCGGTCCTTTCTGATAATTCTTCTGTGTATCTTTTTGGTTCCCACGATACAGGCCAAGAGCCTAGTGTGGGGTCACCGATTACTGACCTAAGTGAAATGTTTTGTTTAATAAATAAATTGTAATTGAAATTGAAATTGAAATTTAACCAGAACAGTGATTACAGAACTTTGATAACACATCAGCCGATGCAATAGCTATAGCGCTCGACAGCCAGTTATTTTGATGGTTTGTCTCAAAAGGTTAGTATTTCATTACAGTGCTGTAAAAACCGGAACACAGAACTGCGTACTAATACTGAATAGCGGTAGAATATCTGGCACTGTGTTGGTACCCATCATCATCATCATCATCAACCTATAGCAGTCCACTGCTGGACGTAGGTCTCTCCCAAGGCGCGCCAGTGAGCCCGATCTTCGGCTCTTCTCATCCACTTTCTGCCAGCTATAGCGCGCAGATCATCGCTCCATCTGGCCAAAGGTCGTCCTACACTGCGTTTGCCTAGACGTGGTCTCCACTCAAGAACACGTTTACCCCAACGGTTGTCAGTTCTTCGGCAGACATGGCCGGCCCACTGCCACTTCAGCTTGCTGATCCTCTGAGCTATGTCGACCACCTTAGTTCTCTGTCGGATGACCTCATTTCGGATTCTATCCTTAAGAGAAACCCCGAGCATAGCTCTCTCCATAGCTCGCTGAGCGACCTTCAATTTGTGGACCAGCCCTACCGTAAGTGTCTACGTTTCAGCAGCGTAGGTCATAACCGGTAATACACACTGGTTAAAGACTTTGGTCTTCAGGCATTGGGGGATGGGTTGGTACCCGTCTAGATCTACTTACGTAAGGCTCACTAAGCCAGTAGTCAGTAAGTAGGTCGGTACTTAGGTTTGCAATGTTCAATGAAGCGAACACACGTAGTGGTTATATTCTCTTTGGCGAACACTATGCGAATTGACGTATTGACTACGTAGTGCGTGCGTTGTCGTTTCGTATTCGCCGCGTTGTGTTACGTGCTCTATGACCTTTATTATACCTACTCTTTATTATAGCTACACAGTAGTAGCTGGTTCCAGCCGCCTTTGAATAAATTAATGAATGAATGAAATGGTTTATTGCATTTTTTCGGGTCAATTAAAAAAAAAACGTCTATCATCTATCCTCAACTTCCATATTATATTGTACAAAAAGATACGTATGGTCGAGTGACAAGTGCGTTGGACTGCTACGTCGATCGGTGTCGCAGGTTCGATTTCCGCTTCAGGACATTAATTTGTGTGATGAACATCGGTGTTTGTCCTGAGTCTGGGTGTTTTCTATGTATCCCATTTAGGCATTTACAAAAAAAAGTATGTAAGTAAGTATTGTATCAGTTATCTGGTGCTCAGTACCACGGATCTCGGATACTTCGGTACATTCTAACTTTATGCATAGTACCTACAAGCTTGTTTAGTTTGGGGCTACATGGCGTGTGAAATTTAATAAAATAAAAAAGTGATGTTAATTAGAAAAGGGAAAATAATGTATCACTACGTGAGTTAGAACAGTGATTATTAAAAACTTTTTCAAATTTTCCTACACCTAGGGCCTTGAACTTTATTGTAGGTATACCTATATAATAGGTAGGTAAGTACTTGGTAAGTACGAGTAGGTACATAGGTAGTGTTGTAGTAGTTAGCCTACACGGCAGAGGCCTCCCAAAGATCATTTTACGTAGGTACTCAGATTATTTACCTATGTTTAGTATAGGTATATTTGTATAGGTTTATTCTAATTGATTGATTCAGGCGTTACTTTGCGGAAATCCATAAATATCAACAAATTATATAAATATATTTAGTAATAAATCCGCTTAATTTCTAAACAAAGGTTTTTTTTCTTGTTTGCTTTGCTTCTCCAATCCGGCCGGTCACCGTGGAGGAAAAGACCAAAACCCCTTAAATCGATTAACTACAAACAAACAGCTGCTATGGTGAAACGTGAAAGATACAGACAAAAGAATAAACCTATCAACAAATTATATTAATATATTTAGTAATAAATCCGCTTAATTTCTAAACAAAGGTTTTAACTTAACTTTAGTTCAACTAAACCAAAGAGTCAAAGAACAGAAAACCAAAGTTTAAAGATACGACACGTGTTTCGCCTCTACACGAGGCATCATCAGGAGGTGTGGACTCGCCGAAGTTTGAAACGTTTCAAACTTTTCAACTTTGGTTTTCTGTTCTTTGACTCTTTGGTTTAGTTGAACTAAAGTTAAGTTAATTAAAACCTTTGTTTAGAAATTAAGCGGATTTATTACTAAATATATTTATATAATTTGTTGATAGGTTTATTCTTTTGTCTGTATCTTTCACGTTTCACCATAGCGGCTGTTTGTTTGTAGTTAATCGATTTAAGGGGTTTTGGTCTTTTCCTCCACGATGACCGGCCGGATTGGAGGAGCAAAGCAAACAAGAAAAAAAAATCTATAAGATAATAAAGAGAACAGATATAGACAAAGAGAGAGGAATAAATAAATAGGTACAATCCAAACTAAATTGATGGATATATAAAGAAAAAATAAACGAAACAAGGAAAGACAACAAAGTCAATAATTTGTACACATAATGTTCAAGAAGTTATACTTACAAATACCTTTTATTTTAAATTATACTATATATAAAAATGTTTTGTAAACTAGATTTAAGTAGTAGAAATAAAGGCTTTTTTATTTTTATTTTATTTATTTATACCAATATAATAACTAACAATATCGCTTGAGGATAAACTCTGGCCATTTTTCAAACGGGTTGAAAAAGTGCCTTCTGTTGACCGCTGACCGGTTGTAGGTGTTGTCAGAAATCAGAATATAGCATAAAGTTAGAACCCACAGCAGAAATCAATCAGTCAGTAGTTTCTGTACGATTTTATACGGTTTTTATCCGGCTGCCGTCCGGTTATCGATCGAGTGAATAATACACGGACTATATCCGTCGTCCGGCCAATTAGTCCGGATGGGCAGGCCAGCCATTTCCGTCAAAGCCTTTTAGTTATTGTTTTAAATAGGTCCAACCGAAGACAATGTACATTTTACATAGTACGCTTTGATATAGTACGTAACAAATAACATAGAACCTTTAGAACTTAAATTGGACCGATGACATTGTCACGATCTCAAAGATGAGATGATGTGAGGAGCAAGGCATTTTCCTGATGTTAAGAGATCACCTCTTCCCATGACCAGAACAGTGCTACACAGCACTTTGAATCCTAGCCTACATCGCGCCTCCCTCCATAGGCCGGAAATTGGAAACCAATTTCATTTTATTATTAACTCGATCTGTTATCAACCTGAAAGGTACTCACTACTCAGTTGAAGGACTATTTTGATAGGGTTACTCTTCTTATAGACTAGTGTCACTGTAGTTCTTTCGAACCAGTGTGGTGAAAGGATTTTAAGTGCGCATCAAAGAGGTTCATTGACACATGCCAGTTTTCTCACGATGTTTTCCTTTACCGTTAAGCACATGTTTTTAATGCACACATAATTTTTCAGAAAAATCCATTAATAAACGATCGGGTTCGAGGCGCCTCCCACTCAGCCAACACGGCTTTTGGATAGGGTTACTTACATAGGACGAAGAGCAAGGTCTCTTAAACTGGCCTTTTGTGTGTTTGCTCTGTAATTGTAACCTTCGCCTATGTAAACTCTGAAAGGACTATTTATCTTACCATCTTTACCTAAGAAAATAAGGAAACTAGATCTGTGTCTTGAGCGTTAAACATTTAATTTTATTTGAGGTAGCGAGGTAATATGCTTTTTTGGAATGCTCACTTGAATCATGTCATAATCTTAAATTATTAGTTACATTCAATACTACACCTTTTTGACTTTCATCTCCTTTACCACATTTACCTAGTAATTTACCCTTTCAGCACTTCCAACTAGCACCTTACCCTATTAAACTTTTTCTACCTCAACCAAAAAATCTCTATTCTCAAGCTCCTCTTCTTAGTAATCTATAATTTTTATACCTCGTAATTTCCAGATAATCCACCTACAATACAATACAATACAATACAATTATAGTTAGTTATATTTACTTCCTCCTCTTTCCAGTAATTTAGAGATTCCTTCATAGTCTATCTAGTAATCCTTACTTTGTACCTCTTCTACCTAGTTATCCTTAATCTTTTCTATTTTCTACTCGTAATTTCTAATTTACATATAGTTAACTGTACTTGGCTCTAATTAACTCTAATCATACTGCTGTACTGTATTCATTATTGTGCCAAAATAAGCAGAGGCCGTGATCTCTCAGTGAGCTAAGTTAAACTGTGCTAATTGACGTTTGGATAGCTGTCGCAAGTTTGAGCGTCCCTATTCTAGATCGGGATCCCCATTCTGGGCTGGAAATTATCGCTCGTCGCTTTCATCGTAGGCACAAGTGTTTTGTACACTTTGGGAGATAGAAACACTTAGGTAATGTATGTACGCTTTGGTAGAGTCGGCACATTTTCGAAGAGATTGCAGGGATGAATAAGCTATTGGAGCTAGGCCAGCAAACACATCGAGTTACTGCGTTCAGTACGTACATACTTATCACGTAAATAATTTAGATACTAGATAATTAATTCTGAAAAAAAGTGTGATACCCGTCGGCAGAGATCATTATTTAAATCGATCAGATTTGAGGATTCGTCGATTTATACCGATCGCAGCTTCCAGTGTTAATTTAGCTCCAAATTCTTAAGTTATTATTAGAACTGCATTGAAAACAATAAAAATGGGTAACATTAACGTATGAAAGTTGAATCGCGCTGTAAATGGAATAGGATTGTATCAGAATAAGGAAACGTGCAGTAGCCGAGAGTATCTTGGATCGATCCATTCTATATTTATAATTCGTAGTGTGCTCTGACTGAGCAACAGAATTGTTTACCCAACTGCTAGAAAGAGGGTAATGTTACTGTGGATTTAAAATAAAGGAACTAGCTGACATCCGCGACTTCGTTTGCATTGAGAATTAACATTTTTTTTTCTTATTATGCGCTTGACGAACATACATTCTAAATTTCAAGTCTCTACGTCCAGTGGTATAGCCTGTGTATTGTCTGACAGTCGGAACTAAGCCTTTTTTAGATATTATTATTAATAACATAGAGGATTATCGGATCGCGTGATCAGAGGGCTGGCAGCTATCTATAGAATAAGCCTTGCAATATCTTTGTATGCAATGCAGCCAGTATCCTCGGCACGCTGCCATCGGGTATCGAGTTGGAGCAGTTGAGCTACCTATAGATCGTTTGCAACGGTCTATGGGTGGCCCAATTGTTTCCTTTTGCATATTTTGTAATATAGATTGTAGTAGTTAGCTTATGCTGCAATAAAAAGATAACATAGATTCTTAGCAATTTCCCGAGGGTTATTCATAGAAAAGTTTTAAGAATCTGTAAATCCTTACAGTTTTTCGAATCTTTACGGCAAATGGTGTTTAGCTGTTTTACTGGTAGAATTATTGTGACTGCTTTAATATTTTCCATCCATTGTACAAAGCCTTGAATAGAGGACGTGGTGGCCGAGTGAATGAGGCCCTTGCCTTGCGATCTGATGGTCGCGAGTTCGAATCCCGGTGGCAGTCATGCGTAAATGGGTTTTTTCGGTCGAAAAAATCTATGTATGCACCCCACGTTCTCGCAACGGTGAAGGAAAACATCGTGAGGAAACCGGCATGTCAACGGACAGAAAACCAAAAAAAAAAAAAATGTTCTATGGCATGCGACATCCACCAATCCGCATTGGGTCCGCGTGGTGGATTAAGACCCATTCACTCTCCTGCCGAGAGTAGGCCTGAGTCCCAGCAGTGGGAACATTATAGGCTGATTATGCTGTACAAAGCCTTGAATTGAATTTTTGATACTGCCAGCCTCGAGACAATAACAATTTCCCGTTTCTAATATCCAATGAAAAACCTTTTATTTCGTTTCACCGTCTATATTTTCTTGAATGGGCAACTAACGAAGTTTAAACCCTATTTACTTTTAGTTGAGCCCTCAAAAGGGTCCAAGAACCGCTTACGTTCGTAGCATCAGCAGTCTAACCCCGGGTCCCAAGGTTATGATTTACCTATCACCCAACCATCATTACTTGACCCCTAAGGGAGCTACATGAAGGAAGTTTGGCGTAGTGTCCTGCATGATGGGAGATGCATAGGGATCTTCTGAAAGTGGCTATTGTAAATCCAGGTACGGCGACATTTGGTTGAGGCTGAACCGGGGAAGACGGGGTGAGACACGCTATGCAAATTGTGCTGTGGTGCAAGCCAAAATATCCAAATACGTACTCAAGCACATTAATGATTGGTCAGCAAGGAGGCTACTACGAACTTTCCTACACTAAATAATAAGTACCGAATATACACACATCAACATTGTCTAGGGATATTCAACGTTTTGCCGATTTTCAGAAAATCAACAAAATGTAGAATATCCCTAGACAATGTTGATTTTTCCAGCTTTACAGGTTACAGGTCGACGAAAGCTGGCGCTGTCAAAGTAGCTACTCACACTAATGCAATTTTACCATACTTTGTCAAATTGAGGATGATAATTTTACGGAATGAGTCACGTCACACCGGGCTCTTCTTCACAAACACTACACAAGATCACGTGAGAACGTGTTGTTCATGCCAGCTTTTAAAATTACCTAGATAGGGATGTCAGAAATGCAATAAAGTATCGATATTTTTTCAAAATATAAATATCGATATTAATATTTTTATTAAAAAATAACGATATATCGGAATCTCTTGAAAGAGAATTGTAATCTTAAAACTTATTAATATTTATTGGTCTGAAAAAAAAATCTAATTTTAGACCTTTTCGATACATGGAAATTTTATATCGATTTATCCAAATATTAAATATCGCTCAAAAATATCGATACATTGAAAGGATAATATCGATATATCGATGTTTCGATATTTTATCAACAAGCCTACACCTTGTAACTTGGACCACGCTAAGTTGGACTGTGAGTCCCAAAGGCGTCGCCGTTGGTCTCAATTTACGACGGGCCTACCGTGATTGCGCCATCACTCATAAGTAACTGAGCTGTTTATAATTATTCAATCGCCGCCCTGGGAACGATAATCCATCCTTGAATAACGAATGAAATTATACGGAGTTCAAACATCGTTAAAATAACGAGAGATTAGTTTGTGTGTAAGGCGGTGTCCTAATAGAACGCGATCACGCGATCGTCGCGCGAGCAAGCGGTGCGATGCGACCGTCGCGCGAATCCGCGATCAAACGTACTAACGTCAAATAGGCGTCCCGATTGGCAATCGCGCGATCGCGCGACGCGACGCGATGCCAATTGGGACGCCTATTTGACGTTAGTACGTTTGATCGCGTGATCGCGCGATCGACTTTCGCGCGAACTTGCGATAGTCGCATCATCGCGTTCTATTAGGACACTGCCTTAACGATTCCTTATAGTTTTTATATTCAAAACACGTTGAAGTTTTTTTTTCTGTTTAATTTTAGCTCCATCCTACCAATATTATAAACCGCGAAAGTTTGTAAGTATGGATGGATGGATGGATGGATGTTTGTTACTCTTTCACGTAAAAACTGATGAATGGATTTTAATGAAACTTTATATTACAGCTTACACATCAGAATAATACATATGCTACAATTTATAAGGATACCTGCGCAGACAAAGTCGCGGGCACCAGCTAGTCATACGGTTTTTTTAACATAGGTAATTAATATAGGTATCTTTAAATTACATGTAGTACTCTGAATTTAAAAATAAACTTAAATTAAACAGTTTTATTAACAAAATCATTTGAATGTTACATAATCAAACCAAAATGTACTTATTCCTAGTATCGCTATAATTAAATTCTCTCTTTGTTCCAAAACAAACATAATTAATTTCTGTACAAACTGGGTCAACAGGTGAAAGCATTCAAAAGGGCCATTTTATGAGTTACATCATTATCTAGTTACTGTACATTTTTAAAACCACGTTCTCTTGCAACTCAAATTTCAAGCACTTCACGATTAGCAATTTTGAAACTTTCAGGGTACTTCACTACTCGATAATAATGCATTATAATTTTATAAAAACCGAAACATAATATAAAAAATATAAACGTTTTTTTATCTACATACGTTTCTGCATTTCGATTATTATAAACTCTGTATTTCACCTTGTGTTTAGAGAATAAAACTTCGAAGGAAAGGGTGGTACAATATATTTATTGTATCAAAATACGAGTAGCACATACACATAAAAAAATACAGTTAAGACAATTTTCACAAAAAAATATTTTGCTACTCCTAAATTATCGAGTTTAGGCTTTTACTACATTTCGACTTAGAAGCGTCGATAAGATTATAAACAAAACTAGGTTGCTAATACTAATTCTGTAACTGATATAATGATGTAATGAAATATAAAGTTTTACAATAACGCTTAACACGATTTTAATTTTTCACGAATAAAGAGACCCTTATTCGTGGAAAATTAAGCAACAACTTTTACTTACATATAACATAAAATACTTAAAGCGTCATTAATTAATCACACAGCATGCATAGATGTGAATTTAAAAAATAATGAATTTATTGCAAGTGCGTGGTAGAGTTTTATGAATGTATACATACATAGTATAAATATGATTAAGTTTTACATTATAATATATTTTATTTGTGCTTTATCGATGATTTGTGTTGATTTGCAGAACAGCAATAATACTGGTCACACAGAAGGAACCGAAGGTGAGAATGGACCTGAAGTTTAAGAATACCAAGCGGTAGACCGATTCTTGAATGAGAAAATTCGCGAGAAGTATCTGAAAGTCCACCAGCTCCTCTCGTTGCCTTTCATCTAAATAATGACATTTATTGTGAAAAGTGATGAAACAGAATAATCAAATTAGTTAAGGTTATGTGCAAAAGGGTCGCCGACTACAACGACCAGTGGCCGGCGTCCGTCAGTATTAATTAATACATTTTGTAGCTCTCGCGAGCGGTCGCTACACGTGTCACAGCAACTAAATGTATTAAAACTGACGGACGCCGGCCACAGGTTGCTGTAGTTGGCGTCCCGATTGCGGATGCACTAAGGTTATTTTAACAAACGACTGTGGCTGCTTAGCTAAACTGAGCACTTACTACCACGAGCGTTACAGATGGAATGTTAAAGATCGCGGGTTCAAATCCCGCGGTGTCGTCAAATAAAATTCATATAAGGAATTATTAGAATTATAATTTATTCAGGTTTCACAAAAACATATAACAACCGACTTCAATCGAATTGTTCTAGTAACCGTAGGCACCACTGAAAGTCACAGGGAAGCAAAATACACAATTTTGTTCACTTCAACAACTTTTTGGTCAGTTATTAGGTTTTAAAAACTAAACTACCGAACCGATTTTAATAAAATTTCTATGGAACCAATTTGAAGTTTACCTCTCAAAAAAAAAAAAAGATTTTTTCAAATCGCACTATAACAACTACGTTCTGAGGTAACAAACATAACAAAAAATCAACTGAAATGATAACGTCCTCATTTTTGAAGTCGGTTAAAATTATTTAGAGATGTAGGTGATACATACTTCTTGATGCTATCTTCTTTTCAAAAATGTTAACTTGTATTTTACGTTGTTCCATAATAGCCATGTCCAATACTACGCACGAGGCCAGTATAGGGAAACAGTTCAGAAAAAGGTGTTGTAGAAATTCCATCACGTTATAAACTGGAAAGTCCTGTAAAGCAAACTGTAAAATTAATTTTATATGTATAAGAGGTGGAATTTTCCAAAATCCAAAAACCTCTTATATATTAATACCTTTTAAGTTCGTAAGCTTCTATAGTTTTAGAGATATACCTATACCTAGACACTTAAATATGAGTAGGTAAGAGTAAGTATATTTAAGTTAGAATTATTTATATTAGTTATAAGTATCTTTATTTGACTGTATTTGTAAAGGCAAATCAATTCTATTTAATTTAATTTTTCATTATTTCATTATATCATGATAGGTATGGATGAGGATTTTTCACAGTTCATGTATAACTTTTCATTATTTACTTACTACTTATTTCATAAATGTTTCAGCTCTGTCCGCATCATTACCTTACCCCTCTTTTTAGAGCTTTATTGACTGAATGATACTATAATTCATCATCACCGAACTAAAAAGGCCACTGAATGAACATATGAAAAAAAACCTTTATAACTGAAAAGGTCTTTTGAAAATCTGACCTTAATAGTTTAGATATTCAAAGTTTTTTTTTATGAAGACTTCGTATCTCCAAAACCGTACGCTTAGGCACTCGAAAACTAATAACTACTCGAAAACTAGCATTTTAAATTTTAAGGCAAAATTCGGGATTTTTTAGACTGAAATGGAAAAGTGTAGAGCTGTTTTAAAATTGGCTACGGGAAATGCCAAGTACCACGCAAACGAAATTGCGGAAATACCTACATATTCGTACGTCTAGTTATTTTGCTTGCATGCTTACCAGTGTCCTTAAAAGGCTAATAATTTCGTAAGCATAAATCACACAATGTGTCAGCATATTTCCGAAAATTGTTGTGATCATCTGTAAAAGACTATCATTATCAGCATATTACTAATAATGATAATAAATAAAAACAAAGAATATAACTAATATAAAATGCTTCGCTTCTCAATCTAGAGAAGTTAAGGTTACTCTGTATGGCGAGTAACCTTTTTCATACGTGTAAAGCGTCAACAAGCAGCTTGTAAAAAACCCCTGTATCTCGTCTGTGTCTGGTTAGAGAGTGGTTGTTGTCATTATCGTACGCCGAGACTGAGGAAATTCTCTCACTTAAATCATAGCGAAAATGTTGTATACCTTTATAGATTCAATTGCAATTTAATTTTCCTATACACCTACTTGCCACTACTTGGTTATTTTTACTATCGTTCGCTAAGACTGATGAAATTCTCTCACTCAAATTATAGCGAAAATGTTCATTTCTTTCAGATATTTTCAAGATTGCCTTAACTTTTGTTGTTTGAATTATCGTAATACAAGGTCTCCACGATACAGGCTTGCCTAGTGTGGGGCCGTTAATAAATACAAATATGTTTCAATCTCTCTACAAAATGCACTGTTAATAATAGTAAATACACTTAGCTTTATTTAATTTTAGCTTGGGTAGCTTAGCTAATAGATTTGTGTTTTGTTAGTAAATAAATATTTTTTTCATTTTCATTTTCATCGGCTTTTTTTACAAGCTGCTTGTTGGCGATTTTAAAAGATAGCGTGTGAGCGAGTTAGCTTTCGGGAAGGATTGTCAACAAGCAGATTGATGGTTTACCTATACAAAGTTACAAAAACACAATTATAAAAGTTACAAAGTTCTGAGGTAACAAACATGAAAAAACCCACCCGAATTGATAACCTCCTCCTATTTGAAGTCGGTTGAAAATAACGACGCAACGCACCGCAACGGAGCAGTTAGCGCAGACACGTCCATCGCGTAGAAAGAGGCTGTGTGCGGTGCGTGGCTGTCCGTGGTCCTCACGTCAGCCGTCCGCGTCCGTCCGTCCGCTATATTGCGTGCACACCGTGGAATGGGAACGACCTTTTAATAATATTTAGATACTATACTCACCATATGTTTCTGGCATTGGTATGCTTCATTGTGGCAGTTTAAAACAGATTCATACATTTGCATGTAATGTTTTATTGTAACTCTGCGTCCCTTCAAGTCATCTTTTTCTATTTTCAGCCGAATGATCTTCATACGGAAGTATAATATCAAATAAATGTTTGTGTACTGCACTCTTCCAAAAATCAAAGCAAGTCCAATGAATGAGAACATGCATTTTAAAATTAAATATTGAGCTGACAAGTATGTATTGTGCTCATAATGCATTATTAAAAGACACAAATCTAACATTACTACAATAATATTCATGCCATAAACGCCTTTTTCAAGATTTTTATACACTTTTTTGGATTCTTGCGAAAGATCTAAACAATTAATGATTTTAAAACAAGAAAATTTATTTTGCGAGCGCAAGTAATATATTAAACGTACAATGAATTCTAAGCTAAGAAATATTCCGTATGAAGATGCGATAAATTTTGAGGTCCAGATCATTACTAGAATACCAATAAGAAGAATGACGCAATACGTTTTGATGATAAGTCGAATAGGCTTTGAAGCTGTGACGTCATGGTACATCCCTGCAATAATACTAAAGAAGAGGAGAGGCTTGATGTTGAAAATATACTTGTCACTGTGTTCTTTTCGATTCATTTTCAAAGGCTGTCTGACCACGAGTAGTACATGCAATTGGCTGGAAAAACTAATAGCTCTTTGGACAACAGCATAGAATTGGTAATTAATAAGTCGTACCTACAAGGAAAAAAAAACAATACACTTAAATCTATTGTTAGATGCGTTTCAGGACCTTGTAGATAAAATAATTACACAAAATTGGATTGAAAACACTAGTTACTAGAAGTAACATTTAATTAATGTAAGTAATAGCGAATAAAACTTCGAGGGATAGGGTAGTATAACATCTTATTTGTATCAAAATAGCACAAATACAAATAAAAATACAGATAAGACAATTTTCACAAAAGATATTTTGCTACTCCTGAACAATCGAGTTCTGACTCTTACTATATTTCAACCTAGAAGGTCGATAAGATGATAAACAAAACTATGTTGCTAATACCAATTCTGTAACTGATGTAAAAAACAACCAAATTAGTAATGTAATTATATAAAGTTTTAGTTAGGTACTTCAATAAGTCTTATTAATTTTCAACGAACAAATGTCTCCATTATACATAGTAATAAATTAAAATTAACATTTCGCAATTTTCTAGTGTTAATCCTGCGTTCACTTTCGACCCTTTTGTCGGTAACTTGTAATGAAGAATGTTGTGTAGTTGATTATAACGTATGAAAGAATAATTCAAGACAATCATGTTTGAGAAATTAAAATAAAAAAAATCTTACTATTCAACAAATTATGATTTTTATAAGGTGCTACGAAAGCAAATTCAAAAATACACATACAAAAATCATAACTTCTAAACTACTAAAAATCGTGGAGCAAACATGGGGTATTTTCAGATACACCCAGGTGTGAGAAATATAAAAAAAATTTTTGACGTCACTTTTTGGCTGACCCTGTATACTCTAGCGCAGGAGCAGTGTGGTTTGCTCTAATAAATAATTAGTTAATAAGACTTAATATTTGCATGCCTATTACGACAGGACATAAAATTTACTCAATCTATTTAAGACCTTATTTGTAAACACATATGTTCTAGCAATTAAACAATATTTCATTTCATTTCAATATTTCATTTTCTCTAAAGGATCGTTCCTACGGTGCGCGATATTGCAGTCAGACGCGCTCCGAGTGACGCACGTAGAGTCCGTGGTAGAGCGAAGCCACATTGCTCCATTGCGTTGCGTTGCATCGCAGAGCTAAATTTAGACGTATAAAATGCCAGTACCTGCAAAATAACGACGCAACGCAGTACAATGGAGCAGGTAGCGCAGACACATCCGTCGCATTGGATAAGGCTCGTGTGCGGCGCGTGGCTGGCCGTGATCGACGGCCGTCCGCATCCGTCCGCAATATCGCGTGCGCACTGTGGAAACGACTCTATACATATATTTAGAATACTCACTAATTGTTTCTGGCATTGGTATGCTTCATTGTGGCAGTTTAAAATCGATTCATACATTTGCATGTAATGTCTTATTGTAACTCTGCGTCCCTTCAAGTCATCTTTTTCTATTTTCAGCCGAAAAATCTTCATACGGCAGTATAATATCAAATAAATGTTTGTAAACTGATACACTCTTCCAAATATCAAACTAAGTCCAATGAATAAGTAAATCAATTTTACGATTGAATATTGAGCAGATAAGTATGTATTATGCTCACAATGCATTAATAAAACAAATAATACTAACATTACTGCCATAAAATTTATGCCATAAACGCCTTTCTTCAGATTTTGATACACTTTTTTGCATTCATGCGAAAAATCAAGTTAATGATTTTAAAACAAGAAAATTTATTTTGCGGGCGCAAATAATATATTAAACGAACAATGAATTCGAAACATAGAAATACTCTGGTTAGAGTTGTATCAACTTTTGAGGTCCAGATCATTATTAGAATACCAATAAGGAGAATGACGCAATACATTTTGATGATAAGTCGAATAGGTTTAGAAGCTGTGACGTCAAGGTCCCTGCAATTATATTAAAGAAGAGGAGAGGCTTGATGTTGAAAATATACTTGTCACTGTGTTCATTTCGACTCATTTTAAAAGGCTGGCCGCCTACTTGTAGTTCACTCATGCAATTGGCTTGAAAAATTAATTGCTCTTTGGTCAACAGCATAGAATTGGTAATTAATAAGTCGTACTAGGAAAAATTCAATGCTTACATTTATTGAATTAAATTTTACAACCAACTAAAAAAAGGAGAAGAATTTTTAATGTTTGTTAACTCAGAACTTTGTTGTTTAATTCAATTCAATTCAATCATTTATTGTCCAAAATGATACATTGCATAACTCTGGAGAGTCAAAAAATTTTTGTACAGTGTCAAATACATAAACTTATTCTATGTCTATGTTCTTAAGTTATACATCTTGTTTACAAACCAATTTGAGATTTGATACTTCCAGATTGGTTTTGGAAATAAATAACTGAAAAAATGACCTCATCCAAGTTACTATTCAGTGGTGTTTACGGTCACTAAAAATCCATTTGAAGTCGGTTGTAGTATGTTTTTGTAAAATCTTGATTATTACTGATCAAATTCTGTTTGTAAGGCGTTCTTCCAGTCCAAAATCATAAACCAAGCTTTTCTATCTCAAAGGATTTTTATCTACCTACGTACTTACCAATCGTACCTTGCATCAGACGGGATAGGTTTATCAGACTTGATCGCCGTTCGATATTTCCCATCTTCGTCCACCTTCGACATCGTCCAAGTCATCGGTGTATCCCGAATAAGTCGTCGTTTTATCCCGTTCAATGGGGATAATACAGTCGGCCAGATGATTTGTTCGATCGATCCCTATTTTAGGAAATTGGATTTGTAGATCGCCGACGATAAGGACGGGGGCGAACGGTAAAAGTTTAGAGACCCCTGTTATCACTGATTTGCGTATATCGATTTTGCCGTCTGTGACTTGGATTTATATACTTCTTAGTGCGATGTTTTAAAGGAGGATATCTTTTTATGTTCATTTATCGCGGTGCGGGTAACAGAGTCGGTATATACAGTCAATTTAAGGGGTTTTCTCATCAGGTAAATGCCAATAATATAACGGGTCTATGTAACATTTATTTCTCAGCCTAGAGCCGAGAGACGTATTACAGTGCCTACTGATAAGTATTTCAGAAATGCATCTTCATTTAAATTAACTGAAAGAAGTATGTTAGTGTAGAAGTGAAAAGAAGATCTTAGAAGATTTATGCTTATGCTCCAGTATTTGGGTACCGATATTTTTTTGAAATAACATAATATGTAGTAGTAGTACATCAATATATATAATAGGATTAGTCCTGACTGACTGACAACGCACAGGCTGAACCACTGAACATAAACACTTGAAATTTGGAGGATGTGTTCAAATCAAAGTTGCGGGCGTCTACTAGCACAATATAGATAGACAGATTTTCTTTGACTTTATTGATTTCCATTAAGAAATAACAATTAGATATACACACATACTTAATCTGATTAAAAGCAAAACAAAGGGCGGCCTTATCGCTAAAAGCGATCTCTTCCAGGCAACCGTAACATGGACAGTAAAAAAGATGGAAATATAATATATAAATAAATGTAAGCACATACAATATTAAGAAATTAATTACGTAAGATATTAGTAACTTATTCCCTACAAACTAGGTCGCCGATATTATCGTTCTGCAAACGAAAAGCCTGTAGATAAGTAATGGCTGGTGTTCCAGAATTCTTGATCCTCTGTAGGCCACTTCAAAACTTTGTTTTAACTTATAACTACAAACCCTTCAGAGTATTGCCAATCAGCTTCCTTATAGATAATGGGATATTCGGCTTTTATAGTCTTTTAAAAAGTTTTTATTGCGGTTCTAAAGATGACCCTTACAACTTTGCAAAAGAAACTCGATTTCGTTAAACCAAACAGTCGCCTTACGTTCGCATAAAACTTTTCATAAAAATATGCCGACATTTATATAAAATGAAATAATGGTAAGTAATTGCTATTAGAAAAAAAAACGTTTGTAAGGAAACCTCGCTTTTTTTCTAATCCTTACTGCAATGAGGATGGATAAAAGCGAGTTATAGAGTTATTTATGTAAATATGGGACGAGACGAGCTAAGCGCTAATGTGTAAGCATTACTGTCTTCCGGTTTGAAGGGCATATTAATGGGTTTTGAGACTGACCATCATAATGCCTCAATTTGGACTAGCGCTTTAGCAGTGTTGAACTTAGTTGTAACGACATATATGATTCAAAGTTGGTAGCGTTGTTCTGGTCATGAGCAGGCGTGATCTCTTACCGTCAGGAGAGTGCTTAGAACGTATCACATAAAAAAAAAAGAGCGAGCCTTATAGTCGTCGCATAAGATGTGTAACATCTGATATCTCACCTTGGTAATAAGAAACATTTATATTTGGAATGATTCTAAATTCTTCATTTTTCAGATTTTGAAGGCCAACTTCCTGTTGCGCACTGCCGTCCCATTTTCAAGAAATTACTCCCACAATTTGACAGAAAGTGGGAGGAAAGATGTTACACATAAAAAGTAGGTGCATATACGTACACTACACCCTAAATTCTATTTACCAAATAATTCTCGCTTGGAACAGGTGCACAGATTCAACGCAAGCAATCGTGTGACTCATTGAGTGGGGGCTATCGTTTAAATCGGGCCCATTCCCAAATCGGGGCACAAAAGGAAAACTATTATAAGAATAAGAAGACATTCTGTGTTCGGGGCACGTACAATAGTCATTTTAAAAGGGACTCGGAGAATCCTATCGTGTTGCATGCGTGTAGGGGTGTATGGTATGAACATAGAAGTATTAATGTATAGAATCACAATTATGTACAGACAGCGTCATAGATAAGTATCCTCCTTGCATTATAATACCCAGCTTCAAATCCCTTTAAAATCACCGTCGCGGCGAATGGAGAAGTTATGTCTTTAAAAAATAGATATAATTGTATAACCGTATGTAAGCCTAAAAATATTTTTAAGTATTACAATTTTTTGAAAGGATTTATAGCTGGGTGTCTTGTGCAAGGGGGATACTTATCTCTGACGCTGTCTGTACATTGCAAATGCGGCAAAAAAAAGAATCTAAATTAGCTAACTTCTAGGAGGCTTCCGTCGATTGGGACCACTAGGTTTTGGACCGCGGTCCCAAACGACGGAACGATTAAATTTAATTATTTTTCTTCCGGCGATTGGGACCACTCTCAAAAACAATGAAAAAATCTATTGTTCAAGACAAATACAGTACAGTCAAAGGTAAAAGTATTAAGAACAAAACTCTTTGATTGAAAAAATATTTATTTTTAAAAAATAATAAAAAAAATCTAATTATAAACAATTATTAGAGGTTAAAATGTTTCATTTCTCTTTGATGAACTATCTTATTTTAAAACGTTTTTAATAAAAATATACACATAAATAATATTACACAATAAAATGATCAACGAACTACAAACAAATAACAACAATGACAGGCTGTTAAAAAAGCTTAATATTTTTTTAAAATCCTTATTGAAACATAGATAGTCTTTGTTTATTAAAATGAAATAAAAATAAAATAAAATATATATGTACCTAGATAAATCATACTATAAATAATCAACGATTTACAAACAAAAACAATCACAGTCTGTTAGTTTAAGATTAAGTCATATTATACCTCTCCTACAATAATTAGAGTCCTTTTGAATTATAAGGTACTCGTACAACATCAGAAACCAGTCGACAACTTTTTTTTTTTAAATCAGTCTTAATACTTTTTATTACAAACTT
Source organism: Lobophora halterata (assembly GCA_932526365.1). Taxonomy (NCBI): domain Eukaryota; kingdom Metazoa; phylum Arthropoda; class Insecta; order Lepidoptera; family Geometridae; genus Lobophora; species Lobophora halterata. The sequence goes on from OW052007.1 coordinate 1,947,331, forward strand.
ACCTGCGCGGCTAAACTTAGTGAACGGGCTGGTTTAAACTGTTAGCGCATGGAATAAATCCACGTCTAGGATATGAATAAATTTATAGGATGCACTTTTATTTCGGATCAGTATCTGACGACGACTGTACATTATACGTCACGTGGTTAGTGGTCCCAATCGACGGATTCAAAAATGTATTCCGGCGATTAGGACCGCGGTCCAAAACCTAGTGGTCCCAATCGACGGAAGCCTCCTATGTACATATTGGTCCGCTGCTAATTTTGGAAACAAAGAAAGAACAGCGCTAGTATAATATTATAGTTATTACTAGGCTTTTTTTATTGTTAATAAAACTCCATCGTAAAATGTAACAAAAGTTAATTGTAAATGGATATTAATTCATTTTTATTGAAGCGGTGTCTGAATTTTTTTGGTCCTGTTTTACGACTCTATCTTGGTTTGATATTGTCTATCTTGGTGTTCTATAGGAACACTGTTATTAATCTGTGGGTATGAAGTGTATGGGCACATACTTCTAGAGGTTTTGGTATGAGCTTCGGGAACGTATTATATTACCTATAAGCGTCAGCAATTTCGATTGCACTGTAAATAAATAAAATCCCTTACTTAGTACGCGCCTGCACTTCTTCACGAACACACCCTTCAAGTTTCAAGTCTCTACATTTAGCGGTCCATCAGTCAGTCAGTCAGTCAGTCAGTCAGGCCAAGCCCAAACCAACCCAAGGACTTAATACTACTTGATTGATGATGATGATAAATTAATCATTATTTTTCAATATAAGTTCATGTCACAGATATAGATCTACGTAATGAATGTCTGCGGTTCAAATATTCTGAATATCAAGCTGATAATGAAATATGTAAGTACTAAAAAAATTATAGCAAAGTCATAGCGGAATATGTATTCTTAGCATAGGTTCGAGCTTAAAAATTAAAATTCAGATTGTAAGACAAATTTTTAAAATTAAAATAATATCTACAATAATCTCAATTCATGAGGACTTCTTATTCTTTTTCATTAATTTTAAGACCCAAATGAATAGAACACATTTAACAAAGTTCTATTAATTCACTAATTAAGTATACCGGGCATAAACTTTAACGCGAAAAAAGAAATGCATAGTCAACTCCTTAGGGTGGCATAAAGCTTTTGTTTCGTTTTAATTACGCTTAACTTTGAGGGACCTGTGTTCAGGGCCGTAACAAGGACAGGCTGCTAAGGGTCATCGTTGTGGGTGAAATGGAAACGGCGACAAATGAAAGGAAATGAAAATGGATTGATCTCGGCCTGATCCATCTTTCGTTTTGATTGTTTTGATAATTTAATTCAATCATTTATTTGTCAAAATGCTACCTTACATAACTCTGGTATGTAAAAAAAAAATTACATGTTTTATGAAATAAGCTTATTAAATATGATGATTTTTTTCTTTTATATTTACAATATATCAGATATCAATTTAAATCTACGAATATGCCACAGTGGATTTGTCGAACAGACGTAGGTTAATAGGTTAAAAAATAAACTCATCTAAATTCCTCGAATTTCTATGGACATTTTTGGAAGAAACTGCCACTGATTCTCTTCTCCTTAATACGACTCTGTACTGAGAGCGGCCGAGTCAAAAAGTTAATTAGCTCTAATTTTAACCGAGGGAAGGAAATGGTCGATTCAAGTAATGGTATTGCGAATCGTTTAGTCTTCGTAAAGCAGTATAAGTTGCGGGATAATAGATAAAGCCTGCTATGGGGTCTTGAGATCTTGAGGTAACGGAAGTGCCTACACTAATTATATATACTGGGTTAGTTTTTGTTTATGCGAAACCTGAAATTAGTTTGCTCAGAATCGATAACCAAGTTAAAAAAAAAATTAACCCTTGTAAAATTTTACAAAATACCTCAAAAAAATATTTTTTTTTCGTCACTACAAAAGAAAAGAAATTAAACGGGGCTCAGCTTTTTATAAACAAAAACTAACCGTATACATACGGTTAGTTTTAGTTGATTAATTTAGCGCAGGAGTAGGTTCTCCATGAAAAAGGTAGGACAACGAAACGATTAACTTATTCAAAGTTTTAGATGTAGGTAAGTACCTACATATTTCTTATTGTACCTACTTGTTTATTGGTTCCAAATAAATACTATAAATACTTTTTAATACTTTAAACTCGGTGAGTTTTATATTTTCGTGGTTAGAAAAAAATAAAAAATAAACGGGTCTCTGCGAAAGCATAAACAAAAACTAACCCAGTATGTACCTACCTGAGTCCTCGTTTATTTCAAAAGTTGTTTTATTTGAGTAAGTTACCCCGGTATTAACAATTATTATAATTTTTATGAGCTCTCCCTGTCCCACTGCTGGGCAAAGGCCTCCTACGTTCTCTCCAATTTCCTCTGTATCTCGGCCAGTTCTACTCTCTGGACGGAACGCGCGTTTTTTTCCAAATGTTTTTTAAAAAGGTCCCAATGCGGTTGTTTTTTTTATGTTTGTTAATTTTTCTTTGTTGTTTATAAACCGATTGAACTGTTTAGCGTTAAGTACATAATTAATACAGTGAAAAATTATAAATACTTTAAAATAGGTCAATAAATAAATAATTACTAGACTTCTATTACCTACTAATACTCCACAGACTACTACGGACTAATATCAAAGAATAAGTAATATTATGTACCATACTAATACTACTTAACTCGCGAGGTCTATATTCATTTATTTATTTATTGTTTCATTTGCATACAGGTTATATAACTTAGGTGTAAGTGGCTTATAGGTACACAATGCACATGAACCCTGTAAGGGCGCAACAACTTTAAGTTAATTTTTTGCTCGGTAGGCATCTAATTCACTTATGTTTATTTCATAGTCAAATTAATTATGTATTACAAAAATATATGTATTACAAAAAAAAAATAGCTCACAGAGCCACTAGTAATAGTTGGGTACAAACGATGCAAATAAGAAGAAGAAGTAGAATGTAATTTAATGCTATCCGTTATTTCTTGAGATTCCTAAATATTATGAAAGTAATACTAGGTATTGAAATGAATAAAATCGCCTTATCTCCCTGAAACAGGGTTGAAAAATATCATAAAAACGCAACTGCATCGCTACGACCAATTTGTTTGAATCAATTTGAATTCAAATTATTCTAAAACTCACCCTTTTTGTGTTTTGATTAGATTTTCTCACACAACAGATTTTTTTCTTGTTGACTCAACCAATATTCAATTTTGAAAATCACATAAAATGAACATAGTCAACATAACAATATTTTAAATAAGGTTACATTTTGTTTAAACGAAATCTGAAACTTGTGTGTTTACAATCAGTTACCTTATTATTTAAAATATTTTTAGACCCCTTAAAATAGGTGTATTCTTTTTTAAATTGTTTAAATTTTGTTGACATTCTTATCTCTCTAGTAACTATGTTAAAAGAAATGCGCTAGTTCTGAAAAACCCCTGTGGCCTGACCTTTATGGAATCAATATTTGTGCCTGCATGGACAATGGAGCCGGTACCCACACTAGCTTATAAATAACTTTGTAATTTTTCATTTATTTCATTTTTTCACTGTTTATAGATTCCCAAATAAAATAAGTTAATAAGAGTCTGGGTTATTGTATTAACAAAATGTAACGTTGTATTATGTAACATTACATACCTAGTTTAAAAAAGGACATAATATAACACCCCTCTTTGTTTACTAAATCAGCATACATACAACACTGAACAACAATACTTTATTTTCTATGTACTCGTTTTTCCTTTTTATTAATATCTGCACCTGCTTATACTGATGGGAGTAAAAATAACTTTATAACTGCTGAAGTAGGTATGTACCTTCCTATGTGAGATTGTAAACGTTTCATTCTTCTGAATGTGGAGTAGGTACCACGGGAAACATTTTGCGTTTGTCTTCCCTTTTGACATCCCAAACCAAAAGCGGAAGCGAGTTTTGTTTATTTTATTTGTTTAATAGCTGTACCCGCGTGCGACTTCGTCACCCGTGGAAGAATTGTTTATTGTAGATTTCGTTCAGGGCCGACTCTAGCCCATGTTGCGCCCATGTGCAATCATTACCCTAGCACCCTCTAGTAAGGGGTGGGGGGGTAAATCACTCTATCAGGACCTTAAAATACAATAACCAACATGTGATCGCGGCGAGGGATGCGAGCTGCAAATTTTTCAGTGTTTTGGTTATCTATCTAGGAAATATCAAAATTTATCAGGACCCAAAATCACCCAAAAATAAATTTAAGTCCTGAAAATCACTCTACAAGGATACTAAAACTCACAACAGCGTATATGTGATCGCGGCGAGCACAGTGAGGCACAAATATTCGCTTCACAAATCGCGTTATCTGGACCCAAAATTACCCAACCAAACAAACCTGATCGCGGCGAGCGAAGCGAGCCGTAAATTTTTTACGCCTTTGATTTAGACCTGGAAATCGCAGAGCAACACTCGCCTGGCGATCAGCTAGGGGGTCCGCGGCCGCCCCAGGGCATTCGCGATGAGTGGCGCTCGGCGGCCACCCCGGGGCACCCGCGGCGAGTGGCGCTCGGCAACCGCCTCCGCACCCACGTTCGCCAGGGCATCCGCGGCCGCCCGCGGGCGCGGACGCTCTGCGCCCGGGTGTCCATAGCCGCCCCAGGGTGCACGCAGCGAGTGGCACTCGGCGCGCCCTAGGACCGTGCGCCCGTGTGCAATGCACACCCTGCACAATAGGTTAAGCCGGCCCTGATGTCGTTTGTTCCGCCCGCGGAAGAAATGTCACAGAATAACAATGTGTCAGTACTAAGCCAGTCAATCAAAATTTGCACATTTTCAAACCCTCTTTATAACCACTCACATATTGAATTTAGTAGAAAACGGAAAAACATGTATGTAATTTCACATCTTTTAACTTTAGTTTTGAAAATCGGTGAAACCCGTATCTAATTATTTGTTTTTTTTATTAGTTTGAAAAAGATACACTCATAAAAAAAACTGTTTCCATACAAACTTTAAACTTCTATATCTACCCGTTGAAGAGATATAGCATAATATTATATAGCCTATAACCATCTCAGGCTCAGTAACTATAATTTTGTAAAGTTTCAATAAAATCCGTTCAGTAGTTTTTACGTGATGGACGCACACACAAACAAACAAACAAAGTCTTCCAATAAAAAAAAAATAGGCCAAGTTATTTTTACTCGTCTGAACACGATTCCGTAAAAAAAAACATATGTACAAGAATTCGGGGTCTCTTGCTTTATTATATGTATTGATTTCGATCGATGTCTCTTACTTTGGGTCATTCTCAGCGGCATCTGCTCCATTGTTCTCGAAAAAAAAAAACATACATTGATTCTCATCGGCTGCAAAATTTTTAGTACTAAATTTTTTGTAATAAATTACGGTATTATGTTGGTGACTTCATATAAATATATATTAAGTTTAGCTGCGTGTGCAGTTGCTCAAATGTTTTTATAGTGAAAATTTCGTAATAATGCCCTGATATGATTTGGAATTAATTATATATTTTGATTGGCTTTACGAGTATTAATCATAATTCATAATGATTTATTTACATAACTGCATACTAAATGCTAAAACATAATAACATCTAAGAATAAATAAATACTTCGGTTAATTCATAGATAAATTAAGTTTCCATACTATCATTCACGCTTCGTCTTACCTTAGAAAGATGTAACTTAAGTTACTTAAATAATGTTTATTCAATGTCAAGAATATTAATGTTAACTTACATAACACTAAATAACACAGACTATAAAAAAAAATTAAAAAATTAAACTATAAATAACCTAGTCGGTCGTTGTCACCACCAGACGGCAACGTGCCCAGAACGCTGGCGGCATTGCCACATTGCCATTCATAATTCATTTATTTTCAATTTCAAGCATTAGACATAGTATGGGTTTCAGCACCTACACTAAGCTGTTAAGCCTGTGTCGTAGATGCTGGTACCTTCCAGGAACATTGTGATTTTCAGCCAAGAAGTAAGACTAATCTACGCCGGAGGATCTATGTAAGTACATTTAAGTATATTATTTATTTATATTGAAATTTATGATTAAGAATTTATTCAGTTAGCTAATTATATTCTGTTACCTCAAACTTTAAAATTATTAAGGACAGTTATCTTTACAACCAACCACTTCCAATATCGTCAGGGTAGATTTTATTCCTACGCTGGGCTTCTATGCCTTGTGTCGTTTGAGGGGAAGGCACCAGATGCCGCATGGGTGAAAATAAATTTTATCGCCTCTTCTCTGCGTATTCTACTACAAAACCAAGGATTTGAAACATAAGCGAAACCCTGTATATGCGAACCGACACTTTTTATAGAGTCGCGTGATTTTATAACTTGAATAATGCAATGTGGCGGAACTCGGATTGTGTCATTTATATGCAGAGGTTTCTAAAGTTTGAATATGAGATTATTTTCAGTGAAAAATGCAAATTTACAACGAATGAAATACATCTAATGAATACAATAAAGACAAAAGTTTTTGAACATGAGTGGATGAAGCCGCGCTTTAGCTACTTAGAATAAAGTCAGAAATATATCCCGGAAAATAAAATATATGAAATAGTTGTTACTATTTCAAATAGTAGAGCTAATTGGCTAAGCTAAGGATTGGAAGCTAGAAGAACTCTTGACTGATCATCGTAATTTACTTCAGACGATAGATATCTACGGGAAATTCACGTACCATAACTATACAGTATATTCTGTAACAAATATGTACGTTACGTGAAATGTAAAAAAATCTATAATTGACGTTTGATCTGTACGACAAAACTTTACTAGTCTTTAATTGTTTTATGCAACAAAAATAAGTGTCGTTACAATAATAATAATATATTTTTTTTTGTAAAACACAATACCAACCCATGATTTTCATAAAAGAAAGATATAAATCTTCTTCATCTAAAGGTATGTTACAGCTTCAAAAAAACCACTTTGATTTACCGCCAGTAAAATTTAAGTCACTCAAATCCGCGTAACTGATCTCTCTGATTTACGCGGGTTTCATAATCGTACGCGTTTTACAGCCAACTGGCAACGTTAAACTTTATGGCCCATCTTCTAGAATTTTTATTGGAGACAATAAGGAATAATAAAACGAACTCCTGAAGTATAACGGCTTGGATCTCATCATAAATGTCAGTCTGTAATTGTACTGACTCACTTCTGTGCACCTGTGTGTAATGTACTCTTTAAAAAAGCTCTGCATCATTTTCATTGACATTTATCAGATTTACAAAATGAAGCAAAATTTTAGTTAGTTTGATTAGTTTCGTAACTAATGAAAGTAACTTAAATTTTGATTTTCAGCAAGACTTACAAAATTTCAGTAGACTTACAAAATAAAGCGCTAAAATGACAGTGTGCCTAGTGCTTGCTAAAAATCAAATTTTAAATTACTTTGATTAGTTTCTTATGTTGGTATCAAGGTAACTTAAATTTTGATTTTCAGCTAGTACGTAAGGTATTATAGTAGGCATCATGTCATTTTAGCGCTTCATTTTGTAAGTCTACTAAAAACCAAACAGTGATTACTGAAAATTTTCAACTAAGTGTTGTAGGCTAAATTTACTGCCAACAGAATAGCAGCTCTACATAAAAGCACTATAATATATATCTCCATTGGCTATTGGCTGCGCACTATTACAGTGGATGCATGTGTGCGGCTACAGTTATTTATGTCGCCGGGACATATTTTAACGGAACCAATCGATAGCCCTGAATAGCTCAGACAGAGCTAATGGGCCAAAACGTCCCGCTCCACTTTGGTCTCAATTTGAATAAGGCATGCATTTTTAACTCTACCAATTGGGAATACAATGCCATTAGCTTGAGCGAATTTAAAATTCATTTGGAGTAAAAGTTGCATAAATTATTACCTAGTAAGTTATTGTAATCATTGCCACGTGTTATATAAAATTTTGGTCCTGATTACCTGGCTGTCTGACAGACAACGTACATACCAAACCAATGAACGTAGAGACTTCAAATTTTGGGGTATGTTCCTCAAGAAGTGTAGACAAGTACTAAGAAAGGAATTTAGTTATTACGCAACGCAAACGAAGTTGCGGGCGTTAGCTAGCGAGTGATATAATGTTTAGGCTAAGGAGTTATTAATTTGGTAAAGCAGTAACAGCCATCTGCGGCCAACTGCATTAAACGACTCTCCGAAAAAAAAAAGATTTTGGCTGTAGTAATACCTACCTATGTAGGTAAACATAAATTGTATCTACGAAGTCCAGTTCCAAAATTCAATCTACATAATGTACGAATCGTATCAACCTAAACTGTAAAAATTGTGTGGCACTAACATAAAGGTAAGACCGATAAATAAGTAAGTAGGTTTACCGATAAATCAAACCATGTTCTAGGCACGCTATTTACTTATCTAATTGAGAAACGTTTTTACTCACCATGGTAGAGCATGTAGGTAGATGCTCTACCAGACTGAGAGTATTCTTATTCTTATTCTTATTCTGAGTAGGGGGTACAGCGGTCTGCACTGGCGTCCCGTTGAAGGGTGCATTGTGCATTGCCCCCCGAAAAATGTATTAACCCTGTCCCAGCCATCCCAGCTCCTTGAAGTAACGGAGCAGGATGCTGGGTTGTTGACAGCACCGTTCCAGTAAAGTGCTGGCCGACACATTTGGTGGAGAGGAGTCTAGCAGCCTACGTAAGCCTGTCTTACTGAGAGTATTATAATCTATTTTATCTTCTGAAAATTATATTAAATCAACAAATCTGTTATCAAATAAAATTCATATACAAATCTTATTTAGAAATTTTGATTACGTTCGCAATAATTTGCGATCCACGATGTCCTTTAAAATTTAATGTGAAGCACCTACACAAATGACTATAGCAAAAGCGCACAAGCGTTTGAAATTACTAACAGCGTAGGCGTCAATGCCCAACGTCAATTTATCGAGATCAAGGGATTAGGGAATTAGTGATGTACGTGTCGCCATCGATAAGAATTACCTTCCATTGTGCGAGCCCTACCTTGAATCGTCGACTTTCATTCGATTATTGAAATTGCAGCGATTATTCGGATCTGTTGTCATCTTTTCTGAAATAACAATAGATTTCATGGTGTTTATAACGGCCAAGGGTTAGGCCATGTAATTTGTAAAAAAATTGATTAAACTGGATTGACCTAAAATTTTTCTGGGGAAGTAAATAGGTCCAACATGTATAAACAGGTATTTATATAAGTACCTATTAGGTATATACATTGAGGTGGTGGTGGTGGATAAGTGGTTTTCAATTTGTTTTCTTATCGTATTGTGTTCTACCCAATTATGTAAAGCTATTTCTACCCGATAAGTTTTTCAATATTCGTTTTTATTAGACATATTTTATACATATAAAATAATATATTATTAGACATAGAAGTAAAAGGACCTCACTAAATTTATCGCTGATAATTACAAAAATAATACATATTCAAATCATACATCGGCAAGTTATAAATCTCAGAATTTCAATTTCAATTCAATTTTTTATTTATCAAAAGAAACGAGTTTAAAAATATACTACACACAAGTATCATAATATAGTGTCATAATACACCATTACATACAAACTATATACTTTTAAGCTATTATCTTTTGATAAATAAAAAATGAAGAATTGAATAAATAATCTCAGAAGCAATAATTCATTATTTTGCACCAAAAAGCCGTAGTAATTTTCGATAATACACTTTTATTTGGCTAACTTACAGAGCCGCACTTCATAAGGATCAGGGACATTTTATTGGCGTAATCTCGATAGAGGACAGGACAATGTGATATACCGATTTTCTGAGTCATATTGGTTGCTTATCGTGGTTGAGGATATAAATTGATTTTTTTGTTGAGTATTCCATAGATACCACTAGAGCTTACCGACCGACTTAGGTACTCGTAAGTAATTAGCAAATGCCTAGTTATTGGTATGAATAATTTTCTTTATCACATAAGATAACGGGAATCGCTTTTTCTTCTATTAATTTATATATAAGGTATAAAACTAAACTACTGAACTGATTTTGATGAAATTTCTATGGGACCAATCTGAACGTCCTAAAAACCAATCAATAAATTATTTTTTTAAAAATCAGTTTAAAAACAACAAAGTTCTGAGAGATTGTTATCGTTAAAAATAAAAACAACCGCATTGTGAACCTCCTCCTTTTTTGGAATATCAACAAATTATATAAATATATTTAGTAATAAATCCGCTTAATTTCTAAACAAAGGTTTTTCTTGCTTAGTTAAGTTAATTAACTTTAGTTCAACTAAACCAAAGAGTCAACGAACAGAAAACCAAAGTTTAAAGATACGACACGTGTTTCGCCTCTACACGAGGCATCATCAGGAGGTGTGGACTCGCCGAAGTTTGAAACGAGAGTGAATAAACATATTTTTTTTTTTTTTTATTTTTTTTTTCGGTTGGACCTTTAATGCAGTAAGCCGCAGATGGCTGTTACTGCAACAGCCATCCGCAGTTCAACAGCGTAATATTTGTTGTATTGTGTTTTAAAATTTCTAAACACTGTAAAATATTTAACCTAAAACCTTTTTCACATGTATGTAATATATTAAAAGTATTGTTATCGTTTAAAGAATGACCAGTGTGTATGTTGTATTATTTATGTTGTAACATAATTTATTACACAGCACAAAATAACGGGTACAATAAAAACATGGTTGATAATATGATCAAAAATAAACGTCGAAACATTGTTCGTTCATTATTGTATGCATTGCCACCGGATAGGTCTGAGAAATATTTAGGTAGTCTTACTTATATGGGAACAATTACTGAAAAGATTTCAAAAACATTATCTTAAAATAAGGTAAAGTAACGCCTGAATCAATCAATTATCCTTTTTTGGAGTTTAGATTAAAAAAATATACCTTATCCACAAAGGAAAATTTAATCCGATCAATTAGTAAACAACTAACAAGCTTGCTACACAATCTTGAACTCCAAGTCCAGAGTGAATCAGTTTCTTTTAGCCAAGCGTGCTCCATCCTCGACCACACCGTCACTTTCCATCAGGTGAGGTGGTGGTCAAACGCTTGACTATTATTTTATATATAAAAAAAAACACTTTTAGGTGTTTTATATATATTAAAAGAAAAACTATTTCCATTTAAACCAAGCATTGCCTCTCAATTCCATTCAACCTTCAAAACCAGAGCGATCAGTTCCAAATTACACCATTTAAAATGAAAGCCCCTCATTCCAAGCAGACGCCCATTGTTGGGCGTAGGTATTCCACTAGAGCCAAATCGTCCCAGCTAAGTTTTGTTTCTTCAAAAAGGCCATTCGAGGCACATTAGGACGGACTGGCGACGTGCCGCGAATATCGTAACCCTTGACTTGCCGTGTGCTTGCAGAAATACTTGGAGAGGTGGACGTAGTCAGGGCAGGGCGCGAAAATTGTAATGTATTGTTTTTTTTACCTCACCACGTAAGTGACGGTGTGGTCGAGGATGTAGCACGCTTGCCTAGTAAGAACTTATTACTCTTGATTTGAAGACTCCTTGAATGTATTGTATTGTATTTATTTATTGCCTCCATGTACATACAGGTAAGTCTTTTGGGTCTTAAGTGGTAGTTACAGACTAAATTGAGGTTTTTTTTTAAAAAGCCACTTTCCTTTGTAAACGGTCCTAAAACTATATGCATAACTTTGTACTTGAAATATATAATACGCCATTATGTAGGTTCTTTCTACATTTTTTAGGTCAGCTAGTAAAAGTCGGTCTTATAAAATTTGTAAGCTAAAAGTTTTTTGCAGAAAAATCTAATTCACAACGAATTCAATTACTAAAGACAAACTGACTTAGATACCTTCCTAATTTTTATATTTAATTTGGCCAACACGAAAACGGGCTTACAGACAAAATGCAAAGTATAAAATTATGTAGAGTCCATCCTCTATCAATCAAGCAAGAGCTTTAAGTTTCAATACTTTTAAATAAGAATTGCCCCAGACACTACTCCTTATTGCGTCCACGCTTGTAACATTTTGGGTGAAATATAAGCTGCTTTAGCTGCAACGGGACCACGTTACAGGAGATAAAGGGGATTTAAGGAGTTTCGGGTCGAAGCCATACTATTCATCTAAGTATTAGCTACATCCTTGAGTGTTCTAGAAACTGAAAATTCTTAACTTTTTGTATTGGGCATTTGTAAATCGTTGTATCGTGTATTGCACATTTTTTCCGAACCGATATAGTATTCTTGAGCAGTGGTTGCCATCGATGAAGGGTTTTGCTCCGACACTTCAAGGAATTGGGGTAGCTACGAGCATGGTAAGGTTGCTTGCTCGACTTTAGATTTTGAATTTATTGTACTTCTACTTCAGAATCAGAATAAAGCTACTATTGTTAAATTGTCAGTCCTGCTATAACAATACGGCAGTCTTCGAATGGTTGGAAAAACACCAGAACCAGCTATTTATAGTTTTACACTAGACAAGAGACGAGTTAAATGGGAAAAGTCGCAATTTCAACCTTTAAAATGTTAATATAATATTTAAGTTCCAGCTACCAGCTTCAAGGCAGTGCCAGTTGGTTGTGGTTATGCAAAATCTTGTATATTTCATGATGTCAAATCAGGCCGGGTGTTATGCTGCTCGTCGCAAATCGAATTTATCTCCTTCGAGTTGAGCCGAATCAATCTGCATTATCCTGCAGGGTTAAGGAAGGCGCTGGTAGCGGGTAGCAATGAGGTTATTGCAGGGAGACGAGAGAAAATACGCTAATATAAAGAGAGTGCAGACAGCCCAGCCCGGCTTTGCTCATAACAAAGGTAGAGTCGATATATAGATAACGTAATATAGATAACGTGTCCGGTAATCTTTGAGACCTTTGTCATTTATTTATCTAATCACTTACCATAGTACGAATATACGAGTTGGTATATAATAATAGTAGAAGGAGGATACGGAGATTTCGTTTGTTTTAAAATTAATTAATAGTGTTATAAGTCCTAGTACTTTGTATAAGTCTAAGTAATAACATACATTTACTGCTCCGAGATTCAGAATTACAATATTCAAGGTTTTACAAAAAAAATACCTGGAATCAAATTTAAACTCAATTTCAATATTGAATTAGTCAATTATTTTTTGTGTATCAACAACCGACTTCAATCGGACGGCACAAGTGACCGTAGGCACTGACAATTCACAGGAAAGCAAAATACGCAAATTTGTTTACTTCGACGCCATATTTTTTTCAGTTATTTTGATTTAAAAACTAAACTACTGAACCGATTTTGATGAAATTTCTATGGGACCAATCTGAAAGTAAATCCTCTCAAAGAAAAAAAAAATTAATCGTTTTATTAACAACAAAGTTCTGAGGTAACAAACATAAAAAAAACCATTCAACCGAATTGCTAACCTTCTATTTTTTTAAGTCTGTTTATAGGACTCGCGTCTGCTAGTTTTCGACACCAAACCAAAAGACGTGTCGAAAGACGTCGCAAGCCGCAGCGATTTCTCAGGATTTGCACGAACTCGGGGCCACCGCACGCACTTTGCACTGTTTACACTGCCAACCATCCCATCCGTCTACACACTGCAAATAAAGCCGGCTTTTAAAACTATTTCCAAGCCCGAAATGTATTGACCCCTAGTTTGAAAGGTGCTTGAAATAACACATACAATGCATAAATAGATACCTTTTTTGTGAAAAAACCACAGATGCTTTCAGCTGGCTTGGAAAAACAGGCTTTAAAACCCAAGGGAGTTTAAAAACTATTAAAGATTATCGCGCTGTTTCTACCCTACTTTACCGGAATAACAAGAGTGATTGTGGTTTGTCGCAAATGGACGATAAACTTTTTTTATGTAAGCAAGTGGCAAGACTAGCTAGGTGCTCTCCTGATAGTAAGAGATCACGCCTGCCAATAACCATAACAGTATTATACAGGGCTTTAATTCCCATAGGCCGGTGCAATACTGCTAAAGCGCTCGTCCACCTTGAGACATTTTGATAGTCAGTCTCGAAAGCCCAGTAATTTCACTAGCTACAGTGCCCTTCAAATCAGAACACAGTAATGCCAACACATTACTGTTGTGCGACAGATTATTTGGTACTATGTTGGTACCAATCTAGATGACATCCTGCAGGGGAAGCCTCCCAAAGGTAACTTAGCAAGTCACATAACGGAGGCAGGTCTTCAAGACATTTTGAGGTAAGTGCATCGATAATAAATCATTCGCAGATATTTCCAGATGGTACATAATATTACTAATATTACTAATTCTTTGGTAGTACCTATTTATTTATTTCGCAATCATGTACATTTGAAAAAGGTCTTAACTAGTTTCATATAGTATTTACATGAGCCTACTCCGTAAATTGAAGTCACTGAGACTGTTACAATTATTTTCCGCCTACGCTACAAAACTAAATTAATGTTTGGCGTAGACATAGCTATTGTATGAAATGTTCATTCCTACCATGCCGTTACCAAAATTCCTTGTTACCTTGAGTCCAGAGCCTGTTATTTGCGGTTTAACCTTTGCTCTGTCCGAGGATTCGTACGAATTATACAGATCAAAATACAACCCAAAAGTTTCATCTCATAAGGCCCGTCCCGAAGTCCATTTAATTTTTCTGCTAAGTAAGCTCGGATAGATTTACCATTACGTACCCACCTCGACAAAAATAATGCCTTTTCGTTTTGTTATTATTTCCTTGCGTATCACGTTCCAATGTTTCAGCCATAACACCATAAACATCTTGCTTTGTATCTGGAACCTCATTCCTGTAGATTTAAGGTTCATATTGCACTGGTTATGAGTGGAGGTAGTCGCAAGATCGCGATTAGGCGGTCCCATCACGTAGGTTCGACTCCCGTCCCGCGACGCGTGTCTCGCCTTTGTTCTTCCTATTATTTTTATCCGGCATTGTGCTTATTGGCGGATGTATTATGTGACACCGGTGTCCGATATTAAATACTGTGTTGTTCATTTCGCATTTTATTTGTCTAGCATTCTTAACTGGCATGATTCACATTTAAGAAACATCAGTTTTCAACCGACTTCAAAAAGTGAGGATGTTATCAAATCGGTTGAATGGTTTTTTTTTGTTACGTCAGAACTTTGTTGAAAATGAACCGTTTTAAAAAAATATTATTTTGTTTGACAGGTTATACTTTCAGATTAGACCCATAGAAATTTTAAAAAAATCGGTTCAGTTGATAAGTTTTGAAATCAAAATAACTTAAAAAAAATGCTTATTTTGCTTCCCTGTGACTTTTCAGTGGTGCCTTCGACTAGTAGTCACTAGAACAGTCCGATTGAAGTCGGTTGTTGTGTTCTTTTAAAACCTTAATTATATTCAAAGGCGTCATACTGTTCCAGTTTTTAACAAAAGTGCATGATATTCTATTTTCAAACCTAAAAATACTGAACTCACTTGATGCATAAAATCTATCGCATTAATGTAGGTAGGTAAGTACCTATTTCGAGATACTGCCTCCCCCGGCTAAGTACGAACGGTAAAATCTTTTACAACTCGATAAGCGTTATGGGCTAACCATCTGCCACTTTAAGAAATTATTGGCGGATTTTGGGGAAAAAAGTTGTCACCCCTACAAAGAGGGTAAGAACGCCTATTTAATAGCTTGATTTTCTCGGTGCGTACATAGAATGTTAAATTACTGGCGAAATGAAAGATAATAGGGCTTCGTCTTTCGCTCTTCTCAGGGAAAAGTTGTGCCACTTTACAATCTAGAGCTGGAAAATTTTAGAACGGCCGACATTTTCTCCAAAAGCCGGAGCCGGATTTTATTTGGTAAGTAAAATTATGATATCAATGTGGGCTCCAACATATGAATGATTTTCTAGTCTAAAATTTTATTTAAAATCGTTAATACTGATATTTTTTTTTAGCTGTTCTAATGAATCATTTATTATTTAATGTTTTACTTTCATAGGAAGCTACAGCAAGTCATTTTTAAGGGATGAATTCATCTTATGGTTTTGTGTATTAAAGCCATGTTTTCCTGAGATTGAGGAAGGTTTTAAGAGAAGGGAAACTGAGAAAAAAGCTCTCAACTTATATTTACTCTACTGATTTATTAAACTTTATAGTTGAAAGACCAAAAATTCTAACTTCAATTAAACGTTCCCAACTCTACGTGGGAGGGAAAAAGTTTTATCCCGAAAGATTTTGAATTTCAGCCCCTTGGGCGGGTATCGCGTTATTTATTCATGGGTTTTTTGAACTAACTCGCTATTTTCTTCTATTTGCGTGATTATAGAAGCTTTTTTTATAGTAGGTATTAAGTCTCGCTGAGGATTCGCAAATGGTTTTACGCTCTTGTAATCTGAGATAATCATGTTGTCTAGACATTATCCTATCAGGTACCTAGCTTTATGTCAAGATCTTAACATTGCAATACTTAGGTACGCATCTAGCAATTCATGAAGGCCTAGAACATTCTAAGGAAACTGCTCTCCTAGCAAAGATTAGACTTTATAAAATGATTATGATTATAAATTTTTATAAGGGCTAGGTAAGTGACGAGACGAGCTAGGCGTTCTCCTGATGGTAAGAGATTATACCTGCCCATAACCAAAACAGTGTTGTAGGACTTTGATTGTCAAACCATGTGAACCAAAGTCCTACATCTATATCCATTGTTAATAACAAAATTTAATAACCAAAACAGTGCTGAAGGACTTTGACTCACATGGTTTGACTCAACACTAATAGTGTTATGGGCAGGTATAATCTCTTACCATCAGAAGAACGCCTAGCTCGTCTCGTCACTTACCTAGCCCTTATTAAAATTTATAATCATAATCATTTTATAAAGTCTAATCTTTGCTAGGAGAGCAGTTTCCTTAGAATGTTCTAGGCCTTCATGAATTGCTAGATGTGGACCTAAGTATTGCAATGTTAAGATCTTGACATAAAGCTAGGTACCTGATAGGATAATGTCTAGACGACATGATTATCTCAGATTACAAGAGATCTCTCAAAGTGGACGAGCGCTATTATAGCGCAGATTTTGATGGTCGGCCTCGAAAGCCCAGTAATATCTCTAGCTACAGAGCCCTTGCATCCGGAACACAGTAATGCTTACACATTACTGCTTGTCGTCAGATTATTTGACACTGTCTTGGTACCCAACTAGTCGGTATCCTGCAGGGCAAGCCTCCCAACGGTAAGAAAGATACGAGTAGATTACAAGTACCTACTCTACTATAGAATCGCATTGTCAATAAAGCCTTGCTTGATGTAATCGAGATCTTTTAAGATCTGTACCCTTACCTTATCTAGGTATTTGAATATGATAGTTTCTAAAACTTGGCTAGTTTCAGACCTGTAATTATTTACAAGCTTTGAAACTGAACGTACCAACCGCAAGCTGTAACTTAGTATCCTGTGGGCGTACCTTCAGTTATGAGCCTTGCCAAATAGCTTTAGCCCACTTATATAACAGTGTTTTAAGGGCTTGTAAGCAAGGACCCTTATTTCATGCCTCATTACCCAAAAAACTTTCATTTTTGGCGTAAATTTCGACTGCCGAAATAATTTCGAGTTAATTTAGGGGACAGAATAAAACAATTTTGAAATGGAACAATTTATTGTAAACTAATACGAACGTATAGTAAAATTTACGATATATAATTTTAATATTAATAGTACAGTAACAAAACACAATAAAGCGTTTAACGAAGATCGTCAACATTCTTATAAAGCTAGTACGATTGCATACAAGTCTATGTACAGACGGACACAGACTCGGGGTCGTGAATCTAGGGGTACAATATCAAAATATTAAAGCTATTATAAAACATGGCCGATGAGATGACCGCAGTCTTAGTCCTATACAAAGAAGAGATTCATTCGTGAGAGATACAAAGTCCATATCCATTAAAACTAACATACATTTGAATCACAATCTAATTCACAAGTTTATGGAGACGGAAGTATGGTGATGATTGGGTGATTACGGAAAATACTGATGTAGATATGGCAAAGTTACACGTCGCGGAAGACTAAGGAAGACCTTGAAACAACGATTCAGTACAAAAGCTACACATTTCCACAAAACAAAGAATAGGTAGACAGTATAAAAGTATAAAAATGAGCAGTTAGCGACACATTCGTTGCAATTCTCTATTTACATATGCATCGGTAGTTCTAGAAAAATATACGTACAGAGTAATCGTGCCAAAGCTTTTATAAATACGAGAGTACAAAAGCAGTCTCCAGATTAAATTCGGTAACGTAGCTTATCGATATAGATGGATTAGAAGTCGCTGATTTCGGGGTCAGTGTCGTGATATTTACAGGTGAATGGGTTCCGAAGCCAGGAGCAGAATGAGCCGTTGCTGTGTTGCTTGTATTTGGCAGTTGTGTGCTTCTTAGCGTGAGCTCTCGCAACTGCCGCTCTACGGGTGGGGTAAGAGTCCAGTGAAGAAGCGTCTGAATCTCTCGGAACGGAATCATAGCCAGATTCAGCGCGTCGCGAAGTAGCCGCAGGGCTGTGCTTACCAGTGCGCGGCGTCGATTCATGTCCGCTGTCGTATCCGTCTGGCTTAGAACTCGCGACAACCCTGGCTATTCCTTTATCTTTCTCGTTCTTCTCTGGTCGAGGTTCAGTTGTCACGACGGGGGCCGTGATTTCGAGATTGAAGTTGGATTTCAGCTCTCGAAAGGTGTTTGTAAGTGCTCCTACAGCCGGCACTCGTATTTCTTCCCTTAAGTTTGGATCTGATGCTCCGTCGGGATGGCGCAATGAAGCTATACGGGCATCAGTGATATCGTTTCCCCGATACCTTTCAAATGGACCGTAGCAATCGTTGTGGGCTACATCTAAATCCTGATATGCACCGCATTCACCCACAGCACTGCCTGGCCTCGACATGGTGCGTTTGCAGCTGTCGCAAATCTTATCGCTTGGTCTGTAAGCTGGCTCGCTGTACACGGAACCGTCTCCATGATATTCCTCCGTGTCTCGAACGTTGCAAAGAGATAAGGATTGGAATTGAGGTGCAATCCTGGTTGCAGGTATGTTCTCACTGTCTAGAACTCGACGAGACCCGTACACGTCCGTCAAACCCATGATATCGTCAAGTCTCGATCTCGAGGAAGGCAAACTTTCATGAGGATTCAAATCACCAAATGGATCACTACTAAAATTTTCTACGTAAAATCCAATGGTTTGTCTCAAGTAAGCTTCATTTCGGATTTGTCTTTCGACTTCGCTGTACAAAGATAGCGTATCAGTAAAAGTAGATGCTACTGTAAGATTTTCTTGACTCAATACCCTAAGCGGATGATCTTCATCATCATGATCTCGCATGGGATGTTCAGAAAAGCCCATACAAAAAGCAATGTCTTCTTCAGTCACTTGGAGACAACTATCCTGCATTGGAACTGGCTCTAAAGGTTCTTCAACTTCAAATATTTCTAAAATTTCATCTTCTTCGTGATCGAGCCCTCTACTCATTCCATGCATGTTGATTTCTCTACTATGATTTGATAACATTTCCTCATTCATCCGTAACCTTTCCTTATATTTACTATCTAAACTCTCCATAGAAACTTCTCTACTACTAAGACTACTTGGCTGCATAAGAGGTAGTGCGGGTGGGATTTCAGCTAATTCTTCACTATCATCATCTTCATCTATATCATTTTTAGCCGCCACTTTAGATGTGCTACATTTTTTATCTTTTGGATCAGGCGGACCTATGTTCTCTTCTTCAATAGTCATACCTTTGGATCCAGCTTTTAAACCAGTTCTTATTGTAGACTCTTCAACATGTGCACGTCTGACTACATCCTTAATAACAGGCTCAACTTTGTTTGGAGCATCTAGGTCAACAGACATTCGAGACCCTGGATCTTTTTGAGCTTTATGACTTGGTGAGTTATGTCTTGATTTATTTATTTGCGAAGTTTGATTTTCTACCCACTTCCTTATCATATTCTTCTTGTGATTATCCATGTAGCCGTACCCAACGTTTTCGTTTTCATGAGAACTGAGCACACCAATCTGAAGTGGAACAGGATTGGGTTGTATGGGTACAGCTTCAAATTGTATCGGCAATTTTGGCTCCTGCATCGGACCATCGATCCATGTTTCTTGTTTCATATTTTGCGTTTCTTTTATGATATGTCTAGCTTCTACTAATTTTGACTTTGATATTCTAGGACCATCAATCCATTGTTCATCACTAGTACTTTTTCCTTCTTCGGGTAAGTGTTTCTGACCGGGTTTCTTTAAAAGCGTAGATTTTGAAGTAACGGAATGTACTGGTGATGATTTTGGTGTATGACTGGATGGTAACATAGTTTTTAGTGGCGAAGATTTAGGAGAAGAATGCAATTTGTGTACAGGACTTCTTTCTTCTACGACTTTGGATAGCGCTGACTTATGTTTGTGCTCGGCGGCTGAGCCTCTCAATGCTTTGCTTAATACTCCTCTGTTATCACCAGAATTCATATGTGGTATGTATACAGGTGGATGTTCTCCATCAGTAGCGTCATCTAAAGGCCCTACATAGATGACTGTATCGGCTGAAAGGTCACTGCTGGAGGGATCAGGTTCACTGCTACTCGGCTTCGAAGCGTCTTCTCCAGAACTGCCTCCAGACCCAGCGTTATTGTTTGCCGAGTATTTTACCTTTCTTCTTCGAAGCCTGTGTATTCTTGACGCTAGTTGTAACGTCGTCAACGTATCTGAATAATTTTGTACGTTTGGTGAAACATGGACTATCATGGCAGTGTGACAGGTCAATGAACCTAGACATTCTTTCAAAACATGTGTAAGATTATGGTCTCTGTAAGGCAGATGCCTCTGACCGTTGAAAATTGCTAGCAGAATGTTTCCAAGTCCAGACAGTGGGATTCCTCCATTGGTCTTTCCTCTTTCTGAGTTTCCTAAGTCGATCAGATGCAGGCGACTTCTTCCACCAGCGACTGTAACAAAAAGTCAGGTTTTTTATGTTAACATGGAATGAGACAAGCTAAGCGCTCTCCTGATGGTAAAGGATCACGCTCATTAACAGAACAGTGGTTCAAAAAAAATAATAACACGATAAGGAAAAGACCAAAACAGTGCTACACAGGACTTTAATTCATAAATAAATAAGCTGAAAGTACACTTTTCTTACCTGCCCCTTTTCCACCCACGCTGTATTGGTACACGTGTAAAGTGTAGAGAAGGTGACTGTCTTTGCCCTCTTCTCTCGTGCCGCGGGTGGCCAGAGCCGCATCAAGGTAGAAAGCTGCTTTCTCCGCGCTGTGGACGCGAAGCTCCGATTGGTTCTGGAGATGAGTCCCAAAGAGCGGGTCATCTCGGAGGTATACACCAGGAGACTGTTCCGTGTCTGTAGACAAAAGACTCTTATTGACGCTAAGTCTGTATCCAGGTAATGTAGCTCGTAGATGAGCTGCTTCTGAAATAGTAACTTATTTACGGTGACAATGATTGTCTATGGTAATAAAAAATATCAAAAGAATTTTAAATAGAAAGTACTTGAAATATGTTCATTGTTCATAATAGATTTCGAGACAAAAATATTTCCGAAATCCCCACTGCGGTTGATGATTGGTGTTAGTGGGGATTTCGAAACTTTTTTTTCCCGAATTCACTTATACAACTAAGGTTTTAATAAAACATACTACAACCGACTTTAACTGGACTGTTTTAGTGACCGTAGACACCACTGAAAAGTCACAGGGAAGCAAAATACGCAATTTCGTTTACTTCGACAACATATTCTTTCTGAACTTACAGAAAAAAATGAACCTAATTGAGATCCTCCTCTTTTTTGAAGTGGGTTGAATATGGCTCTAATTATAAATAATAATATTTTGCACAGACAATTGCGGTGCTGAAACCAAACTAGAAATACCTCTAAAGTACTTTACCATTATGATAAGGCGCGAGAAGATCCCGAATCTGGTTGGTGTTGGTGCAGAGTTCCACCGCAGACACCCTGACTGAGAACCGAGTTCCGCACTTGTGCCGCTGTTCAGCAATCCCGCGGAACAGCCACGTGATAGCACAAGGAATTGCTCCGAGGTTCGCAGCTGAGTCTGGACGCCCCAGCATTGTGTAAGATTTACCTGGAGGTCGACAAGAAGGTTTTTACATGTTGTCTCGTCTCTAGGGAACTTCAGGTACTGTACCAAGCAAAACCATGGACCGGTTGGGGAAGGAAATATTATTTATTTTAATTGATATATTGCCATGAACCCGTTGGTAATCAAAGTATGAAACTAGTTTTTTTGATAACAATGGAGTCGTGGACTTTCTGGGAATAAGCCAAGTTCTACCCTAAAATTATGTGTTACCGAAATCCGCCAATTAAAATGAGAGTAGCAAATCATTGAATAGCTCAAAAGCCCTGAATAAGCATGGCGCCGCTACCGCTACCGGTGTGCACTAAGCCCTGCTCAACGCAAGTTTCATTTCGAGAGCTTTCATTCAATTTGCATTTAAAACCTGGTGGTTTATACAGTTCCTTGAAGTCAGCTAGTTCACTTTGGCATTTGTTTGCGAAGACATACAGTTATGCAGCCACTTATTATGTTGTAGAATCAGAATCAGAATATTTTTATTGTATAAAACTGTGTGCACAAAGATCTTAAATAATTGTTTGGAAACAATAGTTTATGCAGAAGTTTTTTCAGGCAGAATATATGACACTGTTTTGGTACCCATCTAGACGAAATTCTTCTGGTTTTTTATGAATTCTATTTTTTCTAGCTCACTTACCTGACTGTCATAGCCTGGTAGCGATCGGATTCGAGATTCATCGTCGGGCATTTTATGTCTTACACATGTAAAACGATGATTTGTCTACTATCCAAACTCTAAGACCTCCACCAACATTATATTAGTACTTATTCTTTGCCTCCACTTCATTTACAAGTTTTAAATTAAAAAAAAAAACATTTATTAAAATTCGACAGACCCAATCTTATCGCCTTGTAGGATTTGCGACACCTATTTTATTTTTGGTCTCATGACATTTGAGTAGGTTACTTAATTTACCTATTAGATCTACTATACCTAGTGACTCTGCTGTTTCTACCAGCCTGTGTCTTAATCCTTTACGTGAGGAAACCGCGAGTTAAGAAGTCAGAACTTCCATGCTAATGAAAATAATAAGCCAGTAATTAAGTATTGTTCGAGAGGTAAGCTCGGTATTATTGGATTACGAGTAAATCTAATAAGTATCTTGTACAGATTATCGTCGGTTATTTATCACGTAAAGAAGACTTAATTTATTGACTTTACTTTGAGATGTGGGTGGGTAGGTACTCACTTTATGGCTTTAATTTATTGCTTATATCTACTATAATATCCGTTAGTTGTTAGAGTTTATTTGTTTTTTTTTATTCTTTTTTAAGTACCTTTGAATGCAAAAACTTATTTATTATACCTATATATTTTTGGTGTACTTAGATAATAAGGAAAGTGCCAATTTAAAAATATTGTACGTCAGAAACGGCCAAACTGTTTACTCCTAAATTAAAAGCCCTAAGATATGACATATTTAAGGGGAATCCACAAATCCGAATTCAATACAAAATATTTCGGACAAATACTCAAAAAGTACGCCGTATTATAGTAATTTCTTCACACTATTCGTTTCGTCCATGTTTTTTAATTTCGTCAAAAAAAAAAGTGAAAGGTTTCATACTTTAATTTAGCTTTTATACGTGTTTTAAAATTAACCCTACTAACTTAAAAACACGTATAAAATCTAAATTAAAGTATGAAACTTTTCACTTTTTTTGTTGACGAAATTAAAAAACATGGACGAAATGAAAAGTGTGAAGAAATTACTACAATACGGCGTACTTTTTGAGTATTTGTCCGAAACATTTTGTATGGAGTTCGGATTTGAGGATTACCCTTAATATGATATATTTTTTGTACCAGTTTTTACAAGGGTCGATCCTATAATTTTAACTTCAATCATCATGTTGATATATCCATAAAATTCATTGAGAAGTGAGTATCATGAAATTTTGTTCTGTGTTAAAAAACCTAGAGGTACTTCTTGAAGTAGGTATAGCTAGTTTTTTTTAATTAAACTATATATAAAAGCTATGTACCTAGTAATGTACTATAAATTTATTATGTAGTAATACCTATTAAGTTTAATTTAAACCTAAAAAACTCTTTAAAGCTTGTCTCCGTAATATTTTAAGTTTTCTCAAAAGGAACAGCAAACATAAAGGCAGCAAGTCATAAAGGCAGGACCACAAGTCACAGTTTTAATATCAAAGTTAAAGCGGTATTTACACTGGGAAGATCGCACCTCGGTATTTATCAAACTTTCAATTAAGGCCCCGCCGCATCTTTCCCATTTCGATGCAAATCCTACCCCTCCCGCTTCCCCTCTCCCGCAACAGAAGTTTCTCTATAGTGGCTCCATAAATAAGTGGGACGCATGCGGTTTGATGCTTCTTCATCAGTTTGATTTGAATACACAAGATATTAACAGGAGGAGGAAGTTTTGATTAGTCTTCCTATTATGAGGACACAATAACTTATGTACAGAATGCTATTGTCAGAGTGGTTTTTTGAGAAGGTGACCACGAGAGTTAGAGAAAAGTCGTGAAAGGAGTCATGCCCTCGATTTATAAGAAAACAATAACTGCATATTTAGTTTTTTTATGTTTTTTTTTGACGGAATTCGACCCGAATGATTTTTTTCTTACAAAGCGCCCTTTTTTGCCGATTATGTTTCGAAAACGTGCAAATAAACTGCTTTCTCCAACCAGTCAACCAAAAATATATGTTAAATCGTCCTACAGCTGGTAAAAATCTGCTCCAACTCTTGTACTTTCTCTTACTACTTGCACTCTTGTCTTTGGCCATTTTATTTGGCGCTCTATGAATGTGGAATCCCTTACCGAGTCCCGCGTGTCCGAAGCAGAAAAGGCAGCCATCTGTCCCATTGATTACCGCGTGGATGACGTCAGTCAACGCGCTAGAGCAGATCTCCGTCTGAAACAAGCATTATAAACATAAACATACATTTCCCAATGGCAGCGTGCCGAGGATGCCGGTTGCATTGCCTAGAATAGAATAGAATAAGCCTTGCAATACAAAAAAGATAAAGATAAAGTTTATTTACCAAAAAAGATCTTAATACTAAGTTTACAACTTGTGTTAAAAATGCAGAACCTTTCTAATTTAATTAAGAACTAAGATCTTTGTACAGGTCTATTTAAAGACTTCTCGGTCTAAGCTAAGTATAGATATACTTGTGATATAGACCCGAGAGATCCCTACTTCGGCCGGTGGAGCAGATAAGTTTTTAATTACTCTAGGTAGGTGTTATACATTCCAATGTATTGCAAGGCTTATTCTTTGGGTGAGATAGCTGCTAGCCCTCTGATTACGCGTCGTTCTGACAAAAATTTTAAAACGCGTAAGGCTCCGTTTCTCTATGGACCTAGGGTCTCGACCCCAAAAGGTTCAAGCATATTATACGACCTATCAAGACCTACATAATTTAATATGTATTTGCGCCTCTTGAGATACTCAGAAGAGTTTTCCACCGTACCAGCTTGCTGGAATAGGAATTATTATTTTTTGTACATTTTGTAACAAAGATTGTTATAGTTAGCTTATATGCGGTAATATAAATCTTATTAAACATACATAACCACAATCATATTCTTCTTCTTCGTGTCACTAGTTCTTTCGAACCAGTGTGGTGAAAGGATTTCAAGTGCGCCTCGAAGAGGCTCTTTTCGTGCACTCGACACATGTTTTCGAACTTTTAAGTTCTACGACATGCCGGTTTCCTCACGATGTTTTTCTTCACCGTTGCGAGAAAGTGGGATGCATACATAGATTTTTTCGACCGAAAAAACCCATTTACGCATGACTGCCACCGGGATTCGAACCCGCGACCATCAGATCGCAAGGTAAGGGCCTCATCCACTCGGCCACCAAGTCCTTTCTCGGCCACCACGTCCTCTCTATCTAATCATATTAAAAACTAGATACTTTACCTAAACATAATTTCTTTGAATAACGCTTCAGTTGCAATTGGGCAGTAGCGGTAAAAAGTTTCAGATTTTTAATAAAACGTTGAGCCAAAACCTTTCTCACATTCCAAATGAATTTATTAAAATTCCAAAGAACGATAAAAGGTCTTAGCAAGTTTTTTGATTCACTTTTTTCCTTGTTTCAATACCATTATTTTGCGTCATTTATTTTTGTGCCTGAAATGTTTGTACTGGTAAAACACAATTTGATACTAGTACTTACTTACCTTTAAAAACATTTTTAAGGTGACGCACTTTTCAGTCTGAAAACCTCCTTAAATCATCATGTCATTTGTTGCGTTTCTATTGTTATTTTGAGGGTAGTTTGGTAAATCGCCGCCTGCCCGAACGTAAAGAGCTCGAAGCTCATAAGTGTATTGGCGGAAGTCATTGTCATCGGATGCGTGTGGACGTTCTACTCAATATCCGTAAATTTTCGCCCCCCTTTTTGGCCGTACCAAATCTGCACCTCAACATTTTATATTCGTGAAGTGTCGTGGGTCGTGTCTTGGTCATAGTCGTGCTGTATGCGTTTTCCGAAGACTTTCAAACCTGCAGCAACATTTGATATTCGTGGAGTGTCGTGAGTCGTGTCTTGGTCATAGTCGTGCTGTGTGCGTTTTCCGAAGACTTTCAAACCTGCGGCAACATTTGATATTCGTGGAGTGTCGTGGGTCGTGTCGTGTTCATAGTCGAGCTGTGTGCGAGCGAGCGTTTTCTGAAGACTTTCAAACCTGGACCCACCGCCCGTGCGAGTCCACAGGACCTTGCCTGCCACCAAACCAACAAGCCAGGAGCAGCAGTTGAAAGGTAAGTGGTGTTCAATTGCCTTTGGAATTCTGTAGAAACGTTTCAGCCCTAGACACCGAACTTTCAGAACTCAAAATACATACTCTAAAATCTCCAGTAAATTAATCTCAAAAGATTTGGTTCAAAAACCGTACATCATAAAAAACTCATCTGACTAATAGGTTTTTAAATTTAAATACGAGTCTATTGTTGCTTGAAATAAATGTATTATATTATTTACTCATTTAAAATACACACTCAAACTTTCAATAATTTATTCGGATCCGACACTTAACCATGTCGGGGGTGTAAAGCCGCCCTAAGCGCGTACCTGCGACTGTTTTCTTTCGACCCATGGCTCGTAGATAATTAAAAGGACTTAAGGTGTAGCGCTGAGATTATGTAGGGCCACCATCAACGCAGACTAATGAGGATATTCTTAAGGGCTCTTAAAATTCATTATGGTAGTGAAGTGATTTGAATAATTCAGTGTTGTGGAGATTATTTTAAAACGGAGGTGCAAGTTCACGTCCTTAAATACAACATTTTTTAGTAGAACTCTTTATGGTTCATTTTAGTGTATTGGACTACTGAACAATATATGCCATAAATTACACTTGAAGTACCTGAAGTGCATGATGTATCTATGTATTATTAAATTTTACAACAATATTTTTGTTTATAAATATAAGTAGATACTTTTACCGCATAGTTACAGTATTTGTGTTTTTTATATAATTATATTTTTATATACATAGGTATTATATGAACAAGACTATTACATGAAAACATACCTCACAATGGTCAATTCGTCTAATAAATCGATGAACGCCGGCTGCATGCAAGAAAACGTTGACTTCATTGTCCGGTAACGGTCATTGTCCCGGTACGCTGATGACATTGACACGTTAAACTATCGTCCGTAAACCAACTTTACATACACCCAATTTTTAGTTGGATACTTATTAATGGTGAGGTACACCATGTTGTTTATTGCCTCGTGAAATTCTGAAAGGGATAGCCGAGAATTTTACACG
This sequence comes from Lobophora halterata, assembly GCA_932526365.1. Classification (NCBI taxonomy): domain Eukaryota; kingdom Metazoa; phylum Arthropoda; class Insecta; order Lepidoptera; family Geometridae; genus Lobophora; species Lobophora halterata. Next base: position 1,975,267 of record OW052007.1, read on the forward strand.
ACAGACAAATTAATACAGAAAATAATGCTCGCCCGCCCGTAAAAGAATCGAGATTTCGATTCATACCCGATTTTATAACCGGAACAGCCAAACTCATGGCCACACATCGAGGTATAAACTCATTCGAAGTGGAAACACCGAAAATTGTTTTGAATGAAAATTTTAATGACCACGTGCCGGGCGCTAATTGAAACCGCTTAGATCCGGATTGGGAGGCGATCAATTCCACCATTTTCATTATCGGATTGTTATGTCTTTGTTGAAGAGGTTTTCGATTGATATTACATAGGTACTTTATTGGTTTAACCCATATCACACTTATCCTATAAATTACTATGAAGGCATAAATTTTGTGTCAGGTTGTCTATCACCGCGAATTTACAAAACTGAACTAAAGTTTGGTATTATAGTTCCTATAGTTTAGAAGCTGGAAAATCATGAAGGGTCATTTTATAACAACAAAAAAAAGGAAGAAGTTACAATTCGGGTAGTTTTTATAAGTTTATTACTCAGAACTAGTTGTAGGTACCAATAAAAAATCTTTGTTTTTTATTTGAAGGATATAAATTATTAAAATTGGTCCCATAGAAATTTCATGAAAATCAGTTTAGTAGGTACTGCGTGAAAAAAAAAACTAATTAAATATATTTTTGATAGGCTTAGCAGCGGAACTGTAACCAATTATCCTATACCTTTATAATGTACGAATACAGCTTGTTTTTCAATACAATAAAGTACCCAAAATGGGGCGCAAATGTAATTACCAACAGTGCGATATAAGCCCTATAACATTCGGTAATATGCACTGCGCTAGATAAAGAGGATTACACCATATTAATGGGATTTAGGCTGCGCTTATGGTGCGTACAAACTGTGACAGTACGCACTGACTTTCTGAGGGAAGTCTGGGCGGGCGGAAGCGTGGAACGTGTAGTAGCTAGTTGCTGCGTGTTTAGGGCTGTCTAATCTAAGTAGATGTAAGTACTCGTATAAAGCTGCAGAAAAAGTGGTATCTAGATATGTAAGAAAGTAAAATAGTGAAACTATTTCAAACTATTTTTTTTATTTTACAATGATACTATAATTTGTTTCTACAATAGGGCTTTACTTAGAGAACGTGCATGGTAAGTTATATAAAAAAAGGGACTTAGGGCAGAAATTAATTATTACCAATTCTAAAATGAAGCTATTTTTTTCAAAGTAAGGCAGAGCATTGGGCCAAGTTTAAATAATATCTTCAACACAAAAATAAAGAATAAGCCTTGCTATACAAAGAGGCAATGCAGCCAGTATCCTCGGCACGCTGCCATCGGGTATCGAGTTGGAGCAGTTGAGCTACCTATAGATCGTTTGCAACGGTCTATGGGTGGCCCAATTGTTTCCTTTTGTAAATTTTGTAATATATATAGATTGTAGTAGTTAGCTTATGCTGTAATAAAATAAAGATGACAGTAGCTGGCATGCAAAAATAAAGATGACTAGGTGAGCTACTGCCACAGTGTGTACGCAGCATACTGGGATTTCGACTGCGCAGTTAGAAGCGCGACGTTAATTTATGCCGTGTGCAGTCCAAATTACAGATTTGGCAAGGATTTGTGTACGTTTGTCTGTTCATGAAAATTGAGTGTTGATTTTTGGTAAGTGCCTAATTACTGCAAATATGTTGCAGTGTTATGATTTTTTTTAAAGTAGTTTTGTAAACAGTGTTATATATTTGTATACAGTTGTTTATACATATACAGTGGTATAAAATAGTGAAACCTTGCTAGGTACTTACTTTAATTTTTAGTCATATGTTTTTTTCAAAGAATGATCCTTATCAGCAACAGAATCTGTTAGTTTAATAATACAGGGCGTAATTATTTTTTTGAAAAATCATTCAGGTCGATTTCCGTCAAACGTAAAAGATAAAAAAAAAAAAATGCAGTTATTATTTTCTTATAAGTCGAGGGAGGGCATGACTCCTTTCACGACTTTTCTCTAACTGTCGTGGTTTCGGACTTGGCCATAAGTGTCCTTCTCAAAAAACCAGCCTGTAGAGTAGCTCGTTTTGTTGTTACCGATAAACGGTTTAGAAATTTTTATAATAGGAAATTATCCACCATTAGACAATTTTGTACTGAAAATTTCTCAATACATCGCCCTGTTTTCTAAAATTAACACAAGCAGTATAAGCTATCATAATAAATTCTTATTACCGCATTAAAATTTTACCTTGCCGGGAAACCACACGGGAGTTCGAGCATAATGAAGCGTTCTGAATAATCCATACCGTATTATCAACAAGTAATCGTTCTGACTCACTTTTCTCCTTCAAAACATAACAATTTCGATTTTACGAATTGGGCATCACGAAAAGTTAGAAAGATACGCGAGACCGGGTAAAGTCAGATTTAAGGCCAAGAATCTCGCACGCTGCTATCTCGCTCATTTGTTTACTCAGAATCGAGAACCAAGTTAAAAAAAATAAACCATCTCTTGTTAAATTTTGCAACAAATTTCTTAAAAGAAAATATTGTTTTTATTTTTCGTGACTAGAAAAGAAAATATAATAAACGGGGCTGGGCTTTCGCATAAACCGTACATACGGTTAGTTTTTGTTGATTAGGTTAGCGCAGCAGTAGGTGGTCCATAAAAAGGTAAGACAATTAAAAAAAAAATATACATACCTACCTAATTATTATAATTTTTTCGTACTAGAAAAATTATATAAACTAGTCTCAAACGTATTTCTTGTTGTGATATAATTAATATGTAACATATCAAAATAAAAGATGTAGGTACTAAAACATTTCGTGAGGTAGAATTTTGGCGCTAAGTCTCTTATGTGGTCGAAATATAGGGAAAATAAACTACGGTCTTCCTTCGAAAACTCGACATTGAAAACGGTAGAAGCACATAAGCACCCAAATCGAATGACTATCGGAATATTTGTCGCCCATTCGACGGTGCAAGTTCTACGAAAAGTTTAAATACTGTGAAAATATAGGTATTCCATGTGGAATATCTGAAGAGTGCAAGTCGTTTAACAATTTAAACAGGAACCCGCCGCTTCGCTGGCGACATTTTTGGTGCATGAAATCCAGAGGATACGGGTGGTGTAAGTTACACGAATATTAAAAGTTTTCAACTTTGAAAAATCTACTGCTTCTAGAGATAAATGGCTGGCTCAAAAACTATCTCAAAGATTGGTATAAATCCATGCTCGTAAGATCGTTTGGTTATACTGGACTAGTCAAGCTATTTAATTCTCCTAATTTTTTTTGCCTTATTAGCCATAACTATTATCGATTTAAACGAATCTGTTTCTTCGTACATCGTCCGTTCTCAGGAGACAGAAAGGTTTTTGAGAGGTTTTGGGGCCTATCGATATAGGCATCAAGAATTTTCAATTTCATATAACCGTATTGTAAATTGTAGGTTCATGCATATGCATATCGCTCACAGTTCTTGCCGTGTCCATGTAAGAAGGTTTACGTAACAGTGGATGCCGCCCAGTTCCGGTGCGTTGTCGTGACACAGTTGGCATGCCGGGAAATGTTGGAATATTGTTCTTTATCGCCTAGGTTATCTGGGGTACCTATTTCAACCAAAAGTAGATGATAGAACCTATTTACTCTAGAATTTTGATGTGGTTTTATCGCATGAGATTTTAAAAAGCTATTAATTAATGCCGCTCGTACACTTTGAGACATTTCGATGGTCTCGAGAGCCCATTTATTGCGACCTTGCGATTCTCACCGTCCCACCTCATCATAAAGCTATCAGTACTTATTGCTGTACTTAGTGTCAGTACTTAGTGCTTATTCATGGTCATTTGCAGCTAAAATTCTAGCACTATTTTTATGAAACGAGGACTAAACTCGTGGTCACCCCTGACTTTCCCAATTCTAGACTAGTGTTCCTCTTACAAGTTAGAAACAAGAGGAAGGCTAACCAAACTAGCATCTTTATTCATGACTTACGGAAAAAAAACTCCTTTTTTCTCTATACCTAGTAGCCGGGTAGTTTGGGCAAAGACTATAATTTTGCGAATATTGAAACAACAATGAAAAATCCTGCTCGGCGTAAAACTCGTTTCTAAAAAAAGCTGTAGAAGTCTGTTTGGAATGTAGGTTACTGGTTTATTGGATTTAATTCTCACCTGTGGGTCATCATTTGAGAATATAGCATCAAACGCGAACATCTTGGGAGCTGCAACGCCGACCTTCCGATCCTCAGGCGCGGCTGCCGCTGCCGTTTCGCACAGGCTCACTTGCTTCTTGCGTTTGTCCATGCTGAAGGTTTGGGTGCCACTTGAGAACGGACCCTCGCCTGATGCACCCACCCGGAGCATCACTTTAACCTGTAACAACGGGATAAGGTTCTTTAGGAACAGTACATTTAGCTAGTTGGTTGTTTTGGTAATTTTGTTCTGGTACTTAAGGACCTGTAGGTGGGAAGCTCTGGACAAGGACTGCAATGGATAGGAGTACTTGGAGAAAGTTGGGGGAAGCCTATGCCAAAGGGCACACAGGCAAACCATGCCGGTGTATTGATAAGAAAAGGGATTAGTTAGGTATAATGAGTATCGAAATGAGTATATAATGTGTTAGTTAATATATTATTAACTATAATAATTTAATAATACAATCTAAAATATCAATACTGTTAATTTGTTTAATAATTGTGTCTTATTTTAAGGCTTATTTATTTTCATTTAATTACTTATAGATCAATTGAATAATTTAAATTTAGCTGAAAGACTTGGGATAAATTAAGTTTAGTTAGACACGTTTTGGAGAAGTTCGATAAAAAAAAGTTAACGACGCGTTGGCAGGTTCTTTCTAACCAGTGTGGTGAAAGGATTTCAAGTGCGCCTCGAAGAGGCTCCTTTCGTGCATTTTAATTAGTTATAGATGGGTTTAATTGGTTAATTTGTGTGAAAGTGATTTATTATTTAAAATGTTAAAAAAATAATAAAAGACCTTCATCGAAGCTAAACCAGATAACAGTTGACCTAGAACTTAACACACAAAAAGGTTCCCTTCCCCAATGCCTTGCACTTCAAAGCCTTTCATTCCGATGCCGCTGTTATTCTTAGCCAATAATGAATGCATTTCACGGTTGAAGTCCCCCGAAGACAAGTTCAGGGCTTCGGTTCGTTTAACATGAGTTCGCGCCGATGTCGCCGGCTCGAGGTTATTTTATGCAATTCGAAGTTTTGTAGAGTTTTCGTGAGCTGTAACGAGCCGAGGTAAATTCTTTTTTGTGAGTGACTGTTTGTCAATGGCCCCTTTTATATGTATATAAGCTGACAGGTTATTATAATGCGCTGATATTTTCCATTGAAGTGCCGTTACCTTTGCATGCCCATCATTAAAATCGGCACCTTAGTCATAACTTAAATTGTTCGAAGTGCAAAATCTTTCCTCTCGCTTTCTTTAAATTTGTGGTAGTGATTTCGTGAAAATGGGACGGAAGTGTGTGACAGGAAGTTGGCCGCAGATTGTACCAACCTCAGAAAAATTAAGTTTATAGAATCATTCCAAATTTAAATGTTGCTTATTACCAAGGTGAGATGTCAGATGTTACACATCATATTCGAATACTGTAAGGCTCGTTTGGTTTTTTTTTAAATTATGCAAGTTACGAGGTGAGCAAAGTGTTTACCTGATCGTGAAAGATGTGTATAAGATCTACGTGAAAAGTCGTCAGTAGGTAGGTACTTGAAAGCTTGTGAAAAGTGCTTCACAGCCGTTGAAAAATGATGGCTCTGGATTCATTCAAGAATCTAACTACTAATGTTGTTGTGATAGCGAGAAAACCGGCATGTAATAGAACTAAGGTGTTATGCGTACGTTACTAGAACGTTACATAGTAAAATGCAAATCAGATTCAGTGAGATTGTCTACAAGTGAGACAAGTACTTTGACGGACAGGCGGATTTAAATTACAATTTATGAATGAAAACTGTCTTATCTCCTGTTGTGGATATGTATCCTTTTGTTACTAAAACCCACTCGAAACAACCAGCTTATTAAACATTCTCGGGCCCAAACAAAGGCTTCGCGAGATCGCTCCTAAATTCCTGAACACAAACAAGTGTGGATTGTGTATCAAAAGTGAAGGGCTACACTTTATGCTGTGAGTTATGTGCTTGAAATAGCAATAAAATCATGTCTTCTTCTTCTTATCGTGTCACTAGTTCTTCTTCTTCTTATCGTGTCACTAGTTCCTTCGAACCAGTGTGGTGAAAGGATTTCAAGTGCGCCTCGAAGAGGCTCCTTTCATGCACTCGACAAACATATGTTTTCGAACTTTAGGTTCTATGACATGCCGGTTTCCTCACGATGTTTTCCTTCACCGTTGCGAGAACGTGGGATGCAAACATAGATTTTTTCGACCGAAAATACCCATTTACGCACGACTGCCACCTGGATTCGAACCCGCGACCATCAGATCGCAAGGTATTGGCCTCAACCACTCGGCCACCACGTCCTTTTAAATAAAATAAGAAAACCATGTGGGTGGTGATGATAAAGGTATTCAGTAACCCTTTTTTTGTACCATTTTACCACTTTTTATGAATAGAGGTAGGTACTTTTAAAATTGAAGGTATTCAGCAAAAAATATAGGTATTTCCAGCAGGAACGGGTTAATAAGCTTATGTTCTATTCCAGGCATTACCTATAACCTATTTTTTTCTATAAAGCGTCGATGACACGGCTTTTTTACACGCTACGAGTTCGCTTGTAGCTTGTAAAATCGCCCAGTTTCATCGGTTTTTTTTACAATCTGCTTGTTGACGATCCTTCCCGAATTCTAACTCGCTTACACGCTAACTCTCCAACTCGCCAACTACCAGTAGCGTGTAAAAAAGCCGTGTCATCGATGCTTAAGCAATAGTCAAGCGTTTGACCATCACCTCACTTGATGGAAAGCGACGGTGTTGTCGAGGATGGAGCACGCTTGGCCAAAAGAAACGAATTCACTCTGGGATTGAAGACACCGAGGTTATAGCAATCTGGGAAAACAGACGCCGATATAACATATAATATAAGATTCAGCCAAATAAGTTTAGTGGATATGGCGTGATTGAGAAACAAACATCCATCTTCGCATTTATAAAAAGATAAAAAGCTTGAGTGTAAAATGGTTGTTTTTGGTTTTTTGTTTTCTTTTCGTCATTACATTTTCGTCATGTATTCGCACAAAGCGCTTTGCTTCCACTTTCATTATGCGAACCGCCAAGGAATGGAATGCTCTGCCGGCGTCAGTGTTTCCCGATCACTATAATTTGGGTATCTTCAAGGCAAGAGTGAATAGGATTATTCTAGGTAAGCGTGCTACATCGTCGACCACATCGTCACTTACCATCAGGTGAGATGGTGGTCAAACGCAAGCCTATATTTAGTAAAAAAAAAAAAAAAAAAATTACTCTTTGTTTTTATTTAAATTGTTTTGTGTTAATTTTTGTGTATTTTAATTTTCTGTGTGACATTTTAATTTTAATAGTATTGTATTGTATTTTATAGATCTCGGTCTGAAATAAAATTTGATTTGATTTGATTTGATTTTGATTAAATGTCTGATAGTAATTTTGGGAATAAAGCGGCCTGTGTAGTAAAATATTTATAAAACTTCAAAATAAAACAGTAAATCAACTCTAGCATTTATAATAAAGCATCTTCAGCATAATAGCCTAAACTTATACCATCTGAAAACCCCAATTAAGTACAGGGAAGTAAACGACAAACGGTTGAAGTAAGGAAGTTTTGTCGACACTTGCGTTTTATCACTCGCCCTGTCAGTTTGACGCGAGTAGTTACGACTAGTTGTATTAGCTTTGGAAAAGGGTTGGGCTGTTCAAGTGCCAAGTTATAGGAGAGAGCGGTTGGGATAATATTATCTTCATGGCCCCAAGTAGAGTTACTAGATGGTAGAGAGTAGAGTTACTATATAAATGGTAGAGAGTACGGAAGTTTATCGCCTTTTGCGTTTTATCACGCACTCTGTCTAGTTTGACGTGAGTAGTTATGCCAGAGATACACGAGGCTAGTTTTCTAAGCCTGGATAGCAAGATAAAGATAGTAAGCTAGCAAGCTAGCTCTGGCTTCGTGTAAACCGAACTAGCTTACTTTTTCACTAGCTCACTAGCCTACTAACAGGAAACGACCTTACGGTAGACCGCGGCGCAGATGGAGGGACGAAATTGACGCCCATGCAAAGGATTGGTCAGTCCAAGCCTCAGACCGAAAAGTCTGGAAACAGGAAAGGGAGGCTTTTGCCCTTCAGTGGGACATCACGGGCTCATAATAATAATAATAGTCTAGCCTAGAAATGAAGTTACGTTTGTTCCCTCTTGCAGTCGCACCGCACCCTTTGCCTCTATTAGTTGCATAACTCGCGGAGTTTGTTCCACGAATCACGATACGAGTAATTAGTTCAGAATTAATTACACCTGCGTTGTCTTTAACTTGCCGAGAAACCGGTTATGGTTGGCTTTATCCGGTATTTGCAGCTTCCTAACTTCCGACTTATTATAAGTTCTAATATTTTTGAGACTCAAAGCAAGACAGATTTGAAAGTTTATTTTACTTAGGTTATTATTAGTTTGAAAGGATATTATCAGACCGAACATAGATCGTTGCAAAAGATCCGTAGATAGCTCTACTGGTCCAATAATGCGCATGTGAATAATGATTCTATTGGGACATTCCAAGAATAAACCACACTATACAGGGTGTCTTTCTTAATTATAATAACATTTCCGTCGACAGAAGCCTCAACATAACAATCTTTAAATTAAATCTCGAGTGCACGTTTTTATAATAAAACTCTAAATTACTAAAAGTTCTTAAACCATACATTTATGTTTATCATTATAAAGGAGACTACTTTTTTACATTTATCATGTTATATTATACTCTCTAAATTTCAAATCTCTTCGTCCAGTGGTTTGGCCTGTGCATTATCAGTCAGTTAATCAGGACCGAGCTTTTTATATAGATATAGTATTTTATTCATTGACCACCCTGTATATACTTTAACACCTCACATTATGTATTCCACACCAACATGTCGGCGGCTAATTGTGTAATGGCATTTGTCGATCATTAATTAGTACGTCTAGCACCTACTTAGGTAGCCTAAGTACTAAGTCTAGGTAGTTATGACGATATCGAAGCTCAGGAAATAGGTCATTGACTCCGAGGACTTCTTAACATGGCTTATTGGATTACGTACATAAATTAACTACAATCCATTGTACATTGTAATAATCAACGCATGTTACTGTATTAGGTATACGGTTATGCATAAGCATAAGATTGATAAAATTGATGTTTTAACTAGATTACTCAGATTGGAGCTTTTAAGCTGATTTATGTCTACTTGCACCAAACTGTCAAAGTCCCTAAGCAATTACTTTACTCACTTGGCAGTTTTTAACGGTCAGAATCTGGACTGTGAATGGACTGTTAAGAACTACCAAGCGAGTAAAGTAATTGCTTAGGGACTTTGACAGTTTGGTGCAAGTAGGCATTATGCCTAAAAAGCGTAAAAAATATATTTTAGTATACGAAAGAAAGCTATCTCTACGCGGGACAAGCCGTGGGTAGAAGCTAATTGTAAGTACCATCCGAAGCCTATGAATACAATAATTCTAATAATACCATTATTTGGGTATCTTTGTATAGTATTGTGCTGTTACCTGTACTCCTATTTTCAAAGTACCTAACAACAAAGGAAGACAAGTACTTGCACAAGTATACAGGGCTACTTCTCAATCCGTACACTCCGATAATAATTTATTTTAGTTTCCATACTTTGACTTTCAATTCGTACAATTTAATCTTTAAGGTTGAAGTTTAAATAGAAAAAACATGGCAGAAAGACAGTCATTGAAAGAAGTGTTATTGCAAATTTTTCGAGACTTGATTACGTTCATTCAATTGTATACAGTAACGTGTGTTGAAAATAATTGCACAAGTATAGGTACATACGCAGTTTGCTAGACTTGTGAAAGTCTAAACTTGTGTAAGTGTATCGAAAGATGTGTGGCCGGCATTATGCAGAAGTTTTTCCTAGGTCTATGTGTGTCATTGAAAAAAGATTAATCGGTTAAGTAGTTTAGATTATATGAATGAATGAGAACTCTTTATAAAAAAAAGGCTCAGTTTTTCGCAACTGTCTAGTTTTGTTTCGCTATTACAAGCTATCTCATTGTGTCAATACAGTGTTTGCAGGCCGCAGCGCTAATGGGAGTGTATATTCCTAAAAAAATGCAATGCATCATTCATCCCTCGCCAAAACAACAACCGCCCCTCTGTCGCACGTAAACGAGCACAGAGGACTGTCAAAAAGGCTTTTAAATTTCAATTAGAGGAAGGATTCGTAGCCAATGGAGCGTTTGATTCGATATGCCAGCCAGTAAGCCTCTAAGCCACTTGACTGACGAACCGCGCGTTATCGTCCCGCCGCACAGTGTAAACCCACCCTTACAAATGTAAAATTAATATCAGAACACGGAATGCAAATTGTTATTAATATTCGAAATTAATATTTGCATTTCTAACGAATGTTTAATCAATGTTGGAATTGGGCCTCGGATGTGTTAATGGAATGGTAATTTGTTGATATCTGTTGAATTTATTGAAAGGTTTATTTGGCTTGTTTTGAAAAGTTGTAATTTAATCAACAGGGAGACCCAATTTGTGACCATTTTTTGTTTTTTTTTTTGTTTTGCGAAACAGAAAAAAAATATGTATCACAATCACCTAGTAATTCTAATAAATGAATTATTTTAAATTGTTACTTTAACGTAAGAATATATTGGTGTCGATTCAGATGTCGCCAAGTTTTGGAAAAAAATTAACAAAACACATTTTCTTAGTTAAATTATGTTGTACTAATTAAACTGTACCTATGGCACAACAACAGAAAATACCATTCGATAGCACAGCTATCCAGAGATGCTCTAACAAAAAAAAATAAGAAAATTCCTAGAATTGTAATCTTGGCAGCAAAATCAATGGACAAAGGTAAAAAAAAATGGAAGTTTTGAAAACGTCCAGTAACTCGAAATTCGTGGGATTTTTACTGGGTACATATTTTCATTTTCTGAACAGTCCTGAAGTTCCCCACCCGCAGCTGAAGGATTATCCACTCATTACTACACACCTCGTATATACGAAACCCAGTGCGCCACAGCTCGTCTCATCCCACAAACAGTGTCGAACGTCTTTCCATACGCCATGTTAAACATAGCCGAATGGCGTTCAGTCGGCCGTGTATCGCGTTGACGGATAAATCCGCAAATCCTGAGTGACGCAGATATCGGCAGAGTGCACGCACTGTGTGTTGTCGCCTTTATAATGTGATTTGTTATTCTTTAATTTTGAATCGTTTTCGGCCGGATCTCGCAGGGAATTCGAATTTGGAATTTGGAAAGAATGTGAAAGCAACGATAGACGTTTCTAAATGTGAATTGTGAACAATGGCATTTTGAAAACGTTTTCTGCTGAAAATAATTTAGATATACACCAAAAAGTCTGTTCTAAATTTTATTTAATCCTATCGGATTTTAATAAAAAACATTAGTGTCATTCAAATACATTAAAAACAATAAAAATAAAAATAAGTAGGAAAGAGGTTGACATACTTTGACAAACATGATAAAATAAATATTCAGACAACGAACCTTTTTACGTCTACTCCATTACTTTCCGAGTAAACTCCATTACGTACACAATAATAATAATATGTAAATATAATTCCGCAACGCAAAATGACAAACAGTCCGTGAGGAGGAAAAAACAAATCTTGATGTCAACAAGCGAAATGGCTCTTCCGCCGCCATCTTTTATTTTTACTTTTTTTTCACGCAGCGTAAACAAAGCAACGGCAAACTCATTTTCTGCCACGTTCGAATTATCATGTTGGATCGCGTAGGTGCAGTGAAATTACGGGAAGAGTAATGAAACTCGTTTATCTGGCGGTAATGTTTTTATGTCGACGTTAACCGAGGCTTTATAATCTGTCGCATGAAAATATTTCAAACAAGCCTTTTCAGTTTGGATTTTCATTTGTTTTTCTCGTTGGGTTGGGTTTTTTCTATTGTTTTATGCCAATACGGAACTTATAAAAGCCGAGTGGGGGTGCCTATACTTTCGATCCAAATCCACGACCTCTGGATCGAAAGGATCGAAAGACTGAAAAATCTATGTGTGCATTACAACACGTGCTTAACGGTAAAGGAAAAAACATCGTGAGGAAACCGGCATATTAATATAAATTCGAAAAACATGTGAAAAGTGCACGAAAGGAGCCTCTTCGAGGCGCACTTGCAATCCTTTCACCACACTGGTTCGAAAGAACTAGTGAAGACGTAAGAAAACTCGAAAGGAAACTTGTTGTTTTGTAACATTCCACACTAACGATAGGTTCTTAAACAATGAAGCATTAAACAAAATAATCTAAGAAGGTTCAGAATCCAAAAACAGCCAGTCACTCTGGCATCGGTGTGTGAGATAGATAGGGGAAAGATCGCGTATCATTGCGGTCTCCATAAAATCGTCCCTCCATCAAAACTCGCGAAATTTAAATTTAGAATCGCGCCGCGGGCGTTTCGCGCGCAACGATCGTGACGAGGGTGGCCATGCGTAAAATTAAACGCGGATAATGAACCGTTCGAGAATTCCACCAAAAGATGTGTTGAGTTGAACTTAGACCATTTTGTGAATTTGTGGAAATTGCAAAGAATAAAGTACTAAACATACTTTTATTGCTGTAAAAAGAAAAGATAGATACTTTATATTAGACGACTCTGACACTGACTATTTTGCAGGAACTCCATGAAAAAAGGGGAAAAGTAGTTTAGTACTATAATAGGGGTATATCTCTAGCTCAATGCCTAAAGACATTTTTTATCGTGCATGAAAACGCGACTTGAAAAGCGACACAAAACCTTTTCTGTATCGCGTAAAATTGGCTATCACATTGAAAGGCCGCAGTTGTGACTACCATCACGGTCATAAACAAAGTAAACATCGTAGAACCTTGAACGACATGTACTGCAGAATATCGATGACATTAGATGACGAGCTAACGTTGATAAAACACGCGAGCACCGACCTTGTTTACGAGTTTACGAGGGTTGTAGACACTGCTAACTTATCTGTGGTCCCAATCAATCTCTATGATGGCTATAAAGTCAGTTTTGTGGTTTCTAAAATTTAAAAAAAACATGCTTTTACTTAGCTTTACTTTTACTTTCTACTGATTGTTATATTATCTGGTTTAGTTTTGAAATTACTAACTAGAATTAAAATAACAATATTTGTTACAAAATGATGGTAATTAATCAGTAAACTATCGGCAGTTAATTATAAAATTATTGGCCCGTCTCTATTACTTGCAATACCTGCGTAGCTGTACTTATTTATTTGACTTACCAAGACATAAAATGTAACCTACTTAGCTACTTACCCAATATTGCAATTATATTATAATACTGAACTAATATTATAGTAAAACTTACGAATTTCTGAAAAATGAACAACTTAAACTGATCTTATGGAATATAAAAAAATGGTTTAGGTAGCGACTAGCAACCCTGGGGAGAATTTTGCCGCAAAACTACCATTTTATCGACACAACACAGCTCGTCCGATATCGGCCTTGTGACTTCCTGACATGCTGCCTATAAATCCGTGGTAGGTATAACCATTTGGTATTCTTTATTTTGACACACAACGGAAAATGCGAGGTCCATACGTTGAGGGTTTACGGGGTAGGATGACATGTTATTAAATGAAGTGAAGCGCAGAAGCGCTTTTTATCAATAAGTTTAGTGCATGATATGTCTTGAGAATTATGTTTCGATTTTTAGTACAATTAATTTAATCAGAAAATAATAATTAGAGATTTTGTATTATTTCTCTTTTATATAAGTCAGGTGTTTATCCTGACAATTCTTAAAAATAACGTCACCAAAAATTGCTTAATAAATAGTTTCAGGTAGGTGCTTAAAACTAAAAATGTTGGTCACCTTAGTTATTCCATTTAGCAAAGGAGGTTTTACAAAAATGTTTTCAAACGTAGATTGGCAGCTTTCTGTCGTTCTTTTTATGAACATTACTCATTATTTTCGTTTTATTTTTATACACGCATCGTAAAAACAAAATCAAATCGTGGCGCTTAAGTGTGACAATGTCTCAGAGGTATAAACTGCTTGTTATTAACTGTATGTTGTATATTTTTATGTCCATGACAGGGTAGAGATTGAAGAGTGCATGAATAATTTATGGCGCTACTGTGCCACTGGATAGGAGTAAAAGAAATAAATGAAGTTTACGTCACAACAATTAGGAACGATGTATGGAATACCACCCTTATACAAAGTCAGTCCTCAAACTCAAACTCATCTTACGTACCTAAGTAGTAAAAATTGTTTTATTTTAATTGGCTGTCACCTGTCGAATTTAAGGGTAATCCTCATGGCAAATTTCCATACAAAATGTTTACATTTTATACCTGTTTTAAAATTAACACTACTAATTTAAAAACACGCATAAAATCTAAATTAATGTATGAAACCTTACTAATTTTTGTCGACAAAATCGGAAAACATAGACAAAACGAATAGTGTGAAGAAATTACTATAATACGGCGTACTTTTTGAGTATTTGTCCGAAATATTTTGTATGGAAATTTGCCTTGAGGATTCCCCTTAAAATGTAAATATTTCCTTGAGTGAAAAAATCGTCTAAGAATACGGGTATATGTCTCTACGTTCAGTGGCTTAGCCTGCATTCATTGTCTGTCAGTCAGTCAGACAGGATAAAGCCTTTTATAATATACTTACTGACGCCCGCCATTTCGTTTTGTTTGCAAAAAAAACCCTTTCTTAGTTACGCGCCTGCACTTATGGTACTGCTACTACATCCTCCAAGTTTCAAGTCTCTACGTTCAGTGGATTGGCCTGTACGTTGTCTATCAGTCAGTCAGGTTCAAGCCTTTTATATAAGTATATTGGTATAATGTCTGCAGTTTCAAAACATCTATGCCTACATCTTTCGCCCTCCGTCTGAGTACACAGCAATGTTTGGTTAGAGTCACTTCGTGCCAAAAATTTCAAGTCTCTGTTGCAGCACGTTCAGCCTTTTGGCTTGTACGTTGTCTGTCAGTCAGTCAGGTTCAAGCCTTTTATACAAGTATATTGATATAATGTCTGCAGTTTCAAAACATCTATGCCTACATCTTTCGCCCTCCGTCTGAGTACACAGCAATGTTTGGTTAGAGTCCCCTCTCGCCAATTTTCACCTGGCACCCCGCGGCGGGCCTTGCAGCCGGATTTATGAGCGCTGAGATATCATCTACGTTTCGCAAGAATTCAGCGCACTTTTGAATTAACAATTAGATCCCTGGAAGTGGCTTGGTTGTTGCCTCCAGTTTGAAGGATTTTAGAGTCTTTTGGAACTGGATTAAGTGCACCCGAAAACGCGTTGCGGACTATAGCGACGGGTGGCCGGCGTACGTCAGTTTTCATACATTTTGTTGCGTAGCGCGCGATAGCGACAAAATGTATGAAAAAAAGATTACTTATATTTATTTTTCGAATTAATAACAACATTATTATGGCGAGGTGAGTAAATAATTGTAGTTTTCATACGAAATTCTGCATTTTGAGATTCCAATTTGATTTATAACGGTCATTTAGACGACAAGATTGGTCAAGTTGCAAGTGTGTTTTACTGCCATGCCCGGTGTGGCTCGATTCCCGCTTCAGGACAAGCACTTGTCTAATGAAATTTCACGTTTGAAGTATTTTAAGTATTCTGTCAGTTATCTGGTTCCCATAGTACATGCTGTTTGGGGCTAGAAGGCGTTATGTGAAATGTCCGAAATTTTTTTTTTTATGAATCGTCGTTTCCATAATTTGTAGATCCATGTCGATAAAAACACGCGGGTCGAGGGTGTCGCTTACAATATTACGATGTTAACCACCGGAGACGATTTGCATAATTCATTGAAGGGCCTGTTCGTGGGCTGTAACGCCCCACATCCAATACAAGGCAGCTTGATTAATTCACTTGTCTGGGCTCAGAAGAAAGAAAATATTTAATTTTCAACTAAACTAAAATTAAAAAAATCAAAATTATTTATTCAAAACAATTACAAATAGGAACTATGTATCAGTAGAAACGGTGATACTACAAAAGTTATAAAACTGTGTAGCAGTCTCAACGCCCACACAACGCCAACTCCCTGGCACATTTACATTCTGCGTTAAAAAAAAACATATAATCAAATATATATTTTGTGATGTTTTAATTCACGCTTAAATTGTTCATTATTATTACTATATTTTAAGTTACGCTTAGCTGCACCTGTAACCACAGACTATAGTAAAAATACAGAAAGTATGATATTTCAGAAGACCGGTTACGTTTGAAGAAGACACATCGCTGCAATGTTGTTTTGTCAGAAAAGTCAAGCAATAAAAAATGTAAGGTTTTTATGGTCAGCCTCAAGCATAACGGAATCCACCGGATAAAACTAAAAAACTTTTTTTTTAATTTCATTTGTTAGAAGTTGGGTTTGTGAAATGACCCAGCTATTCCTCCTGTGGCTGTGGCGTATATCCTGTATAATTCATTGAAGGCATGATCCTAACCGTGCCGTATGTTCCGATTTAACCGTTAATTGCTCCAATAGCGGTTTGGGGTTATCATCTCATTGGCCCGGTTGGGTACGTATCCATTTGTGGTAAAGGGTGCAATCATTGAGAGTTTTTTTTATTGGTGG
This sequence comes from Lobophora halterata, assembly GCA_932526365.1. Taxonomy (NCBI): domain Eukaryota; kingdom Metazoa; phylum Arthropoda; class Insecta; order Lepidoptera; family Geometridae; genus Lobophora; species Lobophora halterata. The sequence continues at coordinate 1,992,058 of OW052007.1, forward strand.
GTTTCTATAATATAGAGAATATGAAACTAACTGATTCGCTAGATAGTTATCAGTGTTCTAAAGATCCATGCCAGTCACGGTGTAACTTCGGCCGAGTGGATGAGGCCCTTACCTTGCGATCTGATGGTCTCGGGTTCCAACCCCGGTGGCAGTTATGCGTAAATGTTTTTTTTCGGTTCAAAAAAATCTATGTATGCATCCCACGTTCTCGCAACGGTGAAGGAACATGTGTCGAGTGCACGAAAGGAGCCTCTTCAAGGCGCACTTGAAATCCTTTCACCACACTGGTTCGAAGAAACCAGTGATACGATTATAAGAAGAATCTTTAAGGCCATCAAATATATCTACTATTGATACTGATAACTTTTACATCACTGTCCGCTAGAGCACACTTTTGGGAAAGAAAGAGCAAAAAGTAGAGAAAAAATACTGCCCCCCATTAATTTTTAAATTTTAATTATTCTCGAATATTCCTATGACCAAAACAACATGACAACTCGAGACCTGGAGAAACTCAGTTCATTAAATCGTCAAACCCCATCGACTTTGCAGTTTATTACAGAGATTAATAATAAATAACACAGAAATATAAAAAAATAAACTATAAATAACCTAGTCCGTCGTTGTCACCACCAGACGGCAACGTGCCCAGAACGCTGGCGGCATTGCCACGTTGAATGGCAATGCTTATACGCTGTGCAAAGTAGAAACCAGCATTCTGGTCACGTGTAGACTCTTTTAGCCTATCAGTCAGATCTTTGTAGATTTTGTGTGCCCCTGGTCCTTTGTATTTTTCAATCTTTGCAGTTGGGTAAAAACCCAATAGAAACTCTATTTGACGACACGGATGGTCGAATGGCAAGTGTATTGGACTGCCACGCCCCGTGTCGTGGGTTCGATTCCCGCTTCAGGACAAACATTTGTGTGATGAACATCGGTGTTTGTCCTGAGTCTGGGTGTTTTCTATGTAATTTATGTATGTATTTACAAAAAAAAAAAGTATTAGCCATCTAGCAAGTATTCTATTAGCCATCTGGTTCCCATAGTACAAGCTCTGCTTAGTTTGGGGCTAGATGGAGTTTTGTGAAATGTCCAAAATATTTATTTATTTATATAGGTATATTACAAAATTTACAAAAGGAAACAATTGGGCCACCCATAGACCGTTGCAAACGATCTATAGGTAGCTCAACTGCTCCAACTCAATACCCGATGGCAGCGTGCCGAGGATACTGGCTGCATTGCCTCTTTGTATAGCAAGGCTTATTCTTTGGCCCAGATAGCTGCCAGCCCTCTGATCACGCGTCGCTTCGACCAGACGCTCTGACAAAATTTTAAAATTAATAATTTATTTATCTAGCCCTGCGACTACAAGCGTAATATAAAAACATAGATAGGTAATAATTCATTCTCGTAGCAGAGTTCGCAGTGAATCTCGTAGCCCCGTAGCCGTAGGCCTACAGCGCGCGGGGCGTAGCGCCCTAACCTACGCCCCTATGTAACGACCTGCGTCGATACAGGGTCTTTGTTTACTATGTTTACAAAAGGACTTGAATTGTCGAAATGTAAGCCTTTATGTGGTCGTACATGATTCAATAAGTTTATTTTTATAGGAAACAAATTGTTACTAATAAACGTTTGAGATTTGAGTCTGGGTGTTTTCTATGTATTTATAAAAAACATAATTATAGAAAAATATAATAAATAGAAGTGTGTAAGTAGGTATTGTATCAGGGATCTGGTTCCCATAGTACAAAGCTTTGCGTAGTTTGGTGTTCGGTGGCGTTGTGCGAAATGTCCAAAAAAAGTTTTTTTTAAGGAAGCGATGTGACCATTATTTTTCATCTGATTCTTTTATAGTTACTCCAAAAATCCTTGTTACAAATGTAATAAAGGTGAATGTTTTTGAGGATGTTTATACCTCAATCACACCAAAAACACTGAACCGATTTCTCTTAACTTTTATGATGTATGAGTATAGGTTTTGATGTTAAGGAAGTAGTGTGTGGGTAGCCTCTAATGCAGTCGACAGACAGCTTTACATTTAATTACCTTTCAATGTAAATTAGAATTTTACCCTTTAAATAAAGGAATGAAACAATTAAACAAGGTTTATGGTACAAATAAATATAAATAAAAGATATTTATATCCAAATCCTTGAATTCCAGTTCGAAACGAATGGTAAAACTGACTCATTAACATTACCGTAGTGAAACAGCTCAGAAGTAATTGTCCTGAATCACAGCGGGACTCGGTTTCAGTTAACAGCCTCCGAGAATTGATAGTGCCGAGTCCAGGAGACACTCAATTTAAGGGGCGGTATCGTTGTAGAGAAGGTGAGCTAAGCTGGTAATGGCAGGAAAAAGGAAAAAACGGTTGTGCCCTATTTCCTTCGGCTTATTCCCGAAATCCCCATTAGCCATCAATTACGAACAATGAACATATGTATGTTCATGAATGGCTAGTGATTGACCCCAGCAGTAATAGGTTCTTTGACAAATATGGCTAGCCTACTGCCACTTGCACCACTTGGACTAGCTTTTTATAAACTCGCTGTGACGTCACAAACGGTCCCATAAAAAAGTCCGAAATAAAAACGTCACTCGAGTAAATTATCCGAGATGCGATCATTGAGTCGTCTCTAGCCTTTACTTAGATACACTTTACGATCTATAAAGTCGAATTCGCTTTTAGCCGTGCTATGTCGGTTTTATTGTGGAATGACAGTTTACGATGATCACAGTTACAGAGGAAAATAATATGGGAAAATGAATGTAACTTACATGTAGGTAAGGCAATAGGTACTTACTTTGAATGCCCAATGTACGGTGCTAACAACCAATATGGTTATGAGTGAGCAGGTTGTCTATGTATGTGAGTAGAGTAAGCTATTCCTACACATAATTCAAAAGACTATTTGGGCACATATTTTTTTTTTTGATTGTTTTTTTTGTCATGAAACCTTATACTTACTTTTAGCCGTGCTATGACGAACTCTACAGATTATCAGACAGTAGTGCTGACTTGCACCAAACTTTCTAAGATCTTAAGCAATGACTTTACTCGCTTGGCAGTTCTTAACGGTCAGAATCTGGACTGTTAAGAACTACCAAGGGAGTAAAGTAATTGTTTAAGGCTTAGCTTAGCTTTGATAGTTTGGTGCAAGTTGGCATAAGTCTATTATAAGCTAAGACTTGTTGTTTTGTAGTAGAAGATAACTTTCTTACCGGATAAACGACGAATATTGGAACTGACCTAGTAAACTAGCAAAGGTAAACGAGCAATTGAATAGAGGATCTCTGACATCTAACTAAAAGCCAGAATTCAATGCAAATTCAGGTTAATTTTGTTACTCTTCTGTCTCCTGTTCGCCTTCTCCCTGCAGTATTAATGAACGTCGAAACAGTAACTTCAGTCATTGCAACGTTCAGTGGGGATACAAATTGGATGGGTGACCAAGACTTTGTAATAGCTTATTCTAAAATATTTAAAATATTAGTCACTCACGCGTTATTAAAGAAAAAAAAACAGATTTAATTTTTTTTTTTTAATAATTTAATGATGAATTTAAGAATTGAGTGCTTATATTGGATTAAGGCTAATCCTCAAATCCAATTCCATACAAAATGTTACGGACAACTCAAAAAGTACGCCGTATTATAGTAATTTCTTCACACTATTCGTTTCGTCCATGTTTTTTGATTTTGTCAACAAAAAAAGGTAAAGGTTTCACATACTTTAGTTTAGATTGTATACGTGTTTTTAAGTTAGTAGGGTTAATTTTAAATTAAAACACGTATAAAATCTAAAAAAAAGTATGAAACCTTTCACTTTTTTTGTTGACGAAATCAAAAAATATGGACAGATACACATCTGTGCAGCTGACTACAATGCAAAATTGGTAATTAAAGTAGCAGTACATTAATTCCGTGCTCCAACTAACCGTGGATAATAAACTTCATTGTACAGAGTTTATGTGCTGTGACATCACTTGACACTAACTATTACACAGTTACTAGAATACTAAGCACTGTTGTTAGTTTTGTAAAGTACCTAGTATATTGCAGAGATAATGTTCAAGGATTTGACGTAACTAATGGTAAAATACCCAAAACTCTACCGCTTTTACAAAATTAGCAAATTATTTTTTGAAATGCCAAGACATTTTATGTTAAGGACTTGTACATTGCTAAAACCCTTTTATGTGATCAAGCAAAAAGGGTGGGACGCTTTCTTCAGATCACGCATACCTATGACCAAAAAAGTACTACGCGATTTTATTTAATAACAGTTCTTTGTTACTTTCTATTTGCTTTGCTCTCTTTTTTAACTGGGATCGTAGGTACAAGAAGTTTTTTTATGGACATTTTACACAAAGCTATCGATCGAGCCCCATAACTGATCGAATACTTATGTCCTTTTTTGTATATACATACATACATACATAGGATATGAAGAAAATATAATCCTAAACTTAGGACATACACCGGTGGTAATTACACAAATATTGGTCCTGAGTCGGGAATAGAACCCGCGACACCAGCGTGGCAGTGCAACACACTTCACACTCAACTATCCGTGTCGTCAAATATATAACTTCATGAAATCAACCCTAGTACCGAGCAAACGGGCGAGACAGTAAAATATTTCTAGACCAAGACAGTGAAAGCTTACATCACTGGCTCAGCCGAGCACTCGGCGCTATGTTTATACGTAGGTACAGTCAGCATCAAAAGTCGATGACTACATTCAGATTTTCAAAATCGCTGTAGACTTGAGACAGTGCTCTCGGTCGAGTACTCGGTACGTGTGATCAAGGCATTAGTATTCTTTGCCTCGTTTGTGTATAGCCTGTGAAGTAAACTTGTAGCGGGGCCGGCCGGGGTGATCGTTAAAATTGCAAGTGTGGCGCGGACCAAGTTCTACATTTAAATCACTAAGTCTGGCAAGTTGGCCAACTTGGAAAACTTAGTGCAAATTGGATTACGGTGGTTGGTTGCATTGCCTATTTTGACACGTCGCTGAATTACTGGGCATTAAACTAATCTTACTTGAAAGAAACTTGCATTTTCACGCCTTTTTCATATAATAAAGAACAGTTTAAATGCATGCTTACCTTATAGTTTAAATGCAATGAAGAATAGGTACATATTTTGAGAAAAATAGTTTGCGTTAATAGTATAGTTACCTACATTCATACAATCATTTGGGTGAAGAACATCGGTGTTTTTCCTGACTCTGCGTTTTCCTATATACGCCATGTATGTATTTAAAAAAAATAAAAAAGAATAATGTAAAATAATTATTTTTCGAAAAAATAACCCATAATCTGTTAGTTATCTGGTTCTCATATTACAAGCTCTTAGTTTAAGGCTAGATAGTGTTGTATAAAAGTCCAAAAATATTATTCATTGTCCTCTACCTTACATTCACTTAAATATTCTACTTCTATAAGTCAGAATAAAATAATTACCAAAGCTTTAAAAAGTAAAAAATAATCACCACGTAGTCGTTACTCACAAATAAAAGTTTAAAAGTGAAAAGGAAAAACAGTTAAACTAAGAGAGGGGTGGCAAAGTGGCTCATTAGGCGTCAATGGCGCTTCGATGGTGTTCGGAAAAAAGTTCCGACTCTCCTATTACTGACACAGGTAGAGCATCGGAAGCTCCTAACGATGATGGCAAAAAATATTGATTAGGGAGAAATGGAACGTCATTCAATTCGAATTTCAAAATTTTATAAATGCTGGCCGCTTTTGATTGTTATAAAAATTTATCAATGAAAATTTTTGAAATGAGTTTAGTTTTGAAACTGGCTGGCTGGTAATAAAAAAAAAACTTGGGTTATTTTCAGTTTTAAATGCTGGTTTTTTGCCCGTTAAGTGCTCATGACTGTGTTGGTGAATAGTATAATGCTGTGAAACGTGACTTTTCGTGTTACCTCCAAAACTCCATAGGAGCCTCCAGTAAAGAAATAATATTTTATTTTTAATTAATAAATCCTTCCATTTTTGAAAGGAGTTTAGTTTTTCAACGTGTCTGGCTGGAAATAAAAAAAAATACCTGGTTTCTATTTAAAAGCAACTTATTTTTTTCCCCCTTTAAACATTCATCCCCGAAAACACTCGAAAGAACATTCTAACTAATAATTAACTTTAGAATCGGATTGGTACCGAAACTTGTTTAATTTGTGGCGTGAAGAAGTGCCTCAGAACGTCGCTTAGTCACGTAACGGCCCTCAGAAGTGCTGTGTAACAATCCTTGATGAAGGTGCTGTCAACCGAGGAAAGTTTTTCGAGACATGCTGGAAAAGTTGTAAACTTTCCATTTATAAAATAATTTTACGCTTTACTGCGCCCCAGAGATGCTTAACATTCGTAGAGGAAAAATGGTTTTGGAGCAAATTTTACGCGATTTACTTGCGTTTTTTGTTTAATTTACAAGCACAGAAGTATTAAAGTATACAATCACAATGTAGTACATTGAAAATTCGCCAAGAAAAAGGGAGCCACATTGGCTAACTTTTAGTATCCTTATTTTGAAAAGGAACATCGCTAGTATAGGTAATAAGATAGTTAATAATTACTAGACTTTTTCATTGTTAATCAAATTCACCGTAAAAAGTTACAAAAAATATTTGGAAATGGAGATATTTCATTTTTATTGAAGAGGTGTGTGAAATTTTTTGGCCCTGTCTTAAGACTCCATCTTGGTTTGATAATGTCTGTTTGATCTTGGAGTTCAAATTAATTAAAAAATTCTGACTGACTGACATGACATGACCTACGAACCCATGAGCCAATAGCCTAAACCAGACGCAATGATTTGAAACTTAGAGAATATGCTCAAGAAGTGTAGACGCGAAAAGGATTTTTTTATAATCGCAACATAAACGAAGTTTAACAGTTTATATATTTGCTTGTTTATTTATTTAAGTTGTGGGTGAGAGCTAGTTAATTATAGAAGAACTTATAAGTATAAAGATATTATAACAATATATATATATTATTATTTATTTATTATTAATTTATGAGCCCTCACTGTCCCACTGCTGGGCAAAGGCGTCTCCCCATTCTCTCCACTTCCGTCTGTCTTGGGCCAATTCATTCCAGTCTGAATATATATATAATTATATATATATATATATATATATATATATAGTTATATTTATATTTATGTTATTTAGTTCCTAATGTAATTTGCTCTTTAATTAATGGCTGCTACCGTCTTAATAGCAAAATAAATAAATACCAATACAAATATGATGTTATTCTCTAGGAATTCAGTATTATTTGTGTATATCTTAGTACTCAGTGGTATTATTCATAAATTTGTATGACCATCAACATAGCGCTGACGGTACCCAGTGCGTCAACTTCAATTTCTCGTATTTTCACAACTAGTTTCGTGTACTCGAGTTTGAGCTACTGAAGAAGTTTTGTTACGTGACACGAAGCTCTTTTACGTCTCGAGTTTCGAAGCCCTATTCTGGACTTGTCAGCTGCCCGTAAATATGTCTAATAGGCTGCTTTGCTAAAATTGCAAAGTTACAAATCTAGGTACCGATTTATTATTATAGTTTTTATCCGACTGCAAAAAGAGGGTAATGTGTTTTGGTATGTAAGTATCATAATAATATGTAAGTATGTATGTAGATTGTGGGAGTCCATTCCTTTCGCGCGCCCTGCAGGAGGAACGGCACGAAGAATTCCACGTTTCGTCCACGTATTTGGTTAAGTGAGTAATGTGGGTATACCTATACGTATTGTGCCAAGAAATGTAAAATGGTGACTTTAAATGATTTTATTGCATTAAAAAGCTAAAAACTAAAACGATCGTAACTTGATGGATATTAACAAAAATAAGTATTTATATTTTACCTACGGTACGGTTGTAAAAATGTCACAAATACGATCGAGAATAGGGCCCCGCTATCCCGAATTAGCAGAGAGCTTTTCCGACTAACTTTAACGTACACGGATAACTTTAAATTCGCTACCATTTTTGTAAGATTTGAACTAACGTCGAAGAATAAATAATATATGTATGTACCATCTAAGGTGACGGATAAGTGAGTAGTAGTATTGAGTAGGTACTTGATAAAAAACATAATACATATATTATTTCAAATAACACAATAGTCTTCAAAAACAATTGTGTTTAGACAGATATATATATTTATGTATATATTATTACTTTGTTGTTGGTTAGTACCTACACTCCAATCCAAACTTACTACTTATGTACCTTATTAATACCTCTGTAGGTACTCCAGCAGGTACTTTCCTACAATAAGTAAATGTATACCTAGATTAAGATTCTGAAAATAAATCATTCATTCATTCATTCATTCAGATGTCTAGACACTTAGATGCTTAGATAAGCAAGATATTGAGTGGATGTAGTTAATTGTAATACTAACAATATCATTTGAAGTTAAAAAATTATATATAAGAAAAAATAACATTTGATTGTATGTGTTATTTACATTGAAAAAACTAGCACTGACTTTTGTATGTACTAAGTCGTTGCTAAATTTTGCATCGAACCTAAATGTTTAGTTATTTGTATTAGAAGTTGATTAAATTGACCAACTTTTTTTGGCCGCGTTTTCTATGTACAAACGTTCGTTAACATTAAATATTTCCACAAAAAAAAAATTGTCCCAAATCCTAATACTATTTCATAAAATCTTCAAACTCTCAACTGAGATACATATAAAAGCAATCGAAACTTATACATTCCGCCATAAGGGTCCCCTTACACGGCACTAGTGGTCACATAAAGTTCCCTGCACACGCGCGAGATTTACAACATAGTGATGTGCCTAGTACCGAGACCAGTCTTGTTTATGGACCTCATAGTTAGTTGCGGTCTAAGGAAGGACTTGTAGAGATAGTAGAGCAACTAATGTATACAGAGCTTTATTAAATTTTACGAGACCGATATTTTAATTTATAATTTAAAATCTTGCATTCCTATGTTAATTGAAATACGTTTTTTTAAATTTAGGTATAAAAATGCCGAAACGAGCTAGGCGTTGAGATCTCAGATCTCAGGAGATGATATGATATGAGATGATATGAAATCACGCCTGCCCATAACCAAAACAGTGCTGCACAGGACTTTGGTTCACATGGTCCGGTGCAACACTGTTATAGCGCTCGTCCACTTTGAGACGACATTTTGATGGTCAATCTTGAAATCCCAGTAATAATTGATTGATTCAGGCGTTACTTTGCGGAAATCCATAAATATCAACAAATTATATAAATATATTTAGTAATAAATCCGCTTGATTTCTAAACAAAGGTTTTAATTAACTTAACTTTACTTTTTTTTTTTTTTTTTTTTTTCTCTCGTTTCGAACTTCGGCGAGTCCACACCTCCTGATGATGCCTCGTGTAGAGGCGAAACACGTGTCGTATCTTTAAACTTTGGTTTTCTGTTCGTTGACTCTTTGGTTTATAATATAGTAATATGTACTAAAGTTCTAAACTAAAGTTAAGTTAATTAATTAATTAAAACCTTTGTTTAGAAATCAAGCGGATTTATTACTAAATATATTTATATAATTTGTTGAAATCCCAGTAATTTCACTAGCTATAGTGCCCTTCAAACCGAAAGCCTGAAAGATCTATACTTTACGGAAATGAGAATGGGCAAAAATATATTAAGCCCAGGTCCCCAATTTTTCAACCTGCATGCTGTGCTATTTTTTGTGACACTATATTAACGATCTGTACTGTACCTTCATAACTGTGTTATCTGAAAATTAAAATATAATTGAATTGAATTGAATTGAATTAACAGCATAGATAACTAATATATGCCATTTATGCTCCAGAGCAACGGGAATAAAAGTGTAAACAATGGCAAAAAAATCAAAACATCAACGTTGAATAATTCAACCAGTTGTCATTATTTGATGTTCCCATCCCTAGCTGTTCAAAAAGTTAGGTCGTATAAGGGTAGTGCGCGATTCCCCACACGCGTTGACGCGGCGCGCGGCGTTGACTAACGAGTGAGCCCGACTTTGCTGCAACTTACGTATCACGCATGGTTACAGGCGATGAAAAAAGTTAATGAATTTGACTTATATTTTTATTTATTTTTTGGTAGTAACTTTTCTGGCATGATATGGTATCACTATTCACTATTCATGTTTTTTTTTGTATGAGACATCACAATAATACAAGTCTCTTGATTCTCTTAGATAATTTTATCTCATATATTATTATGTAATGTGATTACGTTGTTTAGTTGTAAGTATATATCCGACACAATGAATTTAAATGAAAATTCGACAAAAAAAAAAATAGTTAATGGGCATTGAAACATGTTGATAATACATCATAAATTTTTATTTACCATAAAAAATTAAATGGGCAATGCAGACGGGGTACTACGTTGTATCTGTGCAGTCAGAATTTTGGATTTCTACAAAATGGCAGAGTGGCAGCGGCGCGAGTGCGGCGCCCGAGCTGAGCTTTAGCGAGCTGGCTCGAGCTAAGGGCCCGGGTTTGCCAAACGATGAATAAAACTTAAATTATTATCAATAAAGGGTGGCGCCTGACGCGAATCCATAGGAAAACGACTAACGGTAACAGTAGGTAATCCAATTTTAATCTAATTTATTTTGTCAAAAATTCGACTTAATTTTTTCAAGTTTTTTTGCCATATCTGTGTTTAGTAACGGCAACTGACTATGTGTAATTTTTTTTTATGGTGATTAAAAATTGACCGTGTATATTTTTTGTTGAACTAAAGTTAAATGTATAAGAAGGTTAGTTAGTTAACAGCCTTAGTAGGTATTTATGTTATAAGTTTAAAGTATACTTGCACCAAACTTGATTAGTACCTTGATAAAACGTGCACGAGTGTTGAGTTAAGACAAAGGGTTGTTAAGTCAACTTTATTAGTTTTGAAATAGGTTAAGCATTTGAACAATAAACTCTTTTTCTTTCTTTCTTTCCAGTTCATTTTGGGTTTATACGTTGAAAAGAATAGCTTTCTGCTACTGTTAAAATTATTACCCACAAAGCGCAACATGAATTGTAAAAAAACGCCAACCAAAATGGACGCCACCTAAAAGAATTTCATATCAAAGTTACGAATGTCAGAGTACTTTTGTCTGCAACTGTACCTTTAAAAGTTGTTTATAAATAGCGTGACTGACATAAGGGTTGCATAAGTATGCTATTTATTTTTAAACCTCTATTTTTTGCGTTTTACATAAGAAGAAATGGTTTATAAAAAAATAATTAACTAGTAATTGAATTTGAGCTCAATCGGTTCAGTAGGTTTGGCATGATTGAGGAATAAACAAAACATCGGAGTTACGGCAGCAACTTCGAGGACAAGACAGGAAAATGCCAAGCAACAAGCTAAGTAAGGAAACGTTATGAATGAGTAAAGCCGAATTCAGTTGTTACAAACTTACAATGAATACTTGTATAATATTTTATTAAATCATTCATATTACTATTTTAAAGAGACAACGATAAATAGAGATGACTGGATCATATTACATTAAGATCTCCTTTATTTCGGTAGTACGAGAAGATTAGCTCGTATTGGCTTCTATTTTTTACTTGCTGGGATTTTGCTTTCCCGTGAATTTGAAGACTGTTGTATTATTATTTATTAAAAAAGTCTTGTTACACGACTAATACAAAGTAATGTCCTAACGTGAACACGGCACCTGTGCAGCACTTGCAATTAGTTACATTAAAACAGCGACGGACACGAAAACCGCATAACTATCCTTTATTTAAATTTATTGTTCTGTGCTTTAATATGGCGCTCTCCCTATGGAGAGGTTGGTTCAACTCGGCTAGAGTTCGTGCTAGGGCTACCGCTATTCTCAACAGCGATTGGGATGCGTCCCCTGCAGGATTCCGGCTAGTTTGGTGGAGATGAACTCAGTTTAACTTGGCTAGAGTTTTTGCTAGGGTTATAGCCATTCTCACCAACCATTGGAGGCGTCCCCTGCAGGATTCAGCATATTTTTTTGGAGATAAATTCGGTTTTTACTCGGCTAGAGTTCGTGTTAGGGCTACCACCATTTACACTAATCATTAGGAGGTATTCCCTGCAGGATTCCGCATAGTTTGGTGGAGATAAAGTCGGTTTAACTCTGCTAGAGATTTTGCAGTCGCGCGTTCAGTCTAGGTAGGAGCATTTGAATGGTGGTGAATTAGGAGGAACGTGCATTTTTGGACTGAAAGATCTCTACCAACACATTTACAAATTCTATTATATTCTGCAAGAGCGCCTAACTGATCGTTTCTTCACTTTGGTAGCATAGAAAAACATTCTGTAGGTTTTTTATAGTCAGCAACTGACTATCCAATAATCGAACATTGCATTCTCGTCGTTAGAAATCGCGCTTTTTTACACGCTTCAGTTTCTTTCCAACTGGAACATAGTATCTATTGCTTACACTTAGGTACTACTTGATGCTAAAATATCCAGTGTCTGTGTGAAAATGATTATGAATTAATGTTTTGACAACCCTAATGGTACATTCATACAAAACTAATAATGTGAAGAACAACTGGCGGCAAATACCGCTTTTTGCTTTCTTTTTTTAAACTTTTCACAGTTTGAAGTGTTAATTAACAATTCCTTTATGGCTTTTTCAATTACAATAAACGAGTATGAAACATAAGGGAATTGCCCAACATGCATGTAATTTAACCTTTTACTGTTCTAAGTACCTTTTTGTGTACAAGGTATAGTTAAATTAAATAACTGTTCATCATAGAGTTTGTATAAAAATAAAGACTGTATATGTATAGTGTTAAATGTATTCGCATAAAGATTGAGTGATATGTTTACAATTAGAAAGGATCCTACTTCATTTTTCTGAGACTGTAAAATCATCATCAACTACTTTTCATGTCTCTATGTTTTGTAGTTTTGTAGGGATACGAAAGAATATTTCATAACGATAAACGCATCGTCGTCGAGTCAAGTGACGAATTTAGTATAAGATTTACGCATTTACGCACCATTTACCACGATTTATCATTTAAGCACAATGGAGCACACTATTCAAAAATATCATACAAATCGCTATATAAGTACACCTATACTTTTGTGATAAATTTACTGAGTATAAAGATATTTGAGTCAAAAAAGCACTCCCGTTCAGTCGAAAAGGATATCTGTACGACGGTAATAGTGGAAGAGCATGCATTCTTAGACTGAAAGGTCTCTTGCACTAAACGGAAGTATGATATCCTTTTAAATATGGCGGAGATGAATACGCGGTTGCTGTCAATAAGAAGAAAGGGCAGGCAATTATGGCGGCCGTCGGTAATCGATAGAAGCCTCCGAGCTACGTCTGTGTCGCTACGGGGCCATGAAAAAGATGCTTTCATAGCTCACTCACTCACTCATAAAAAGTTAAAATATATAAGTATTGTAACTTTTATATGTATCCACTATTTGTGCACAATGGTTGCTATGATAACTATGGTTGAATAAATTGAAGAGCATGATTGCCTGAGCCTAGTCCTGAAAAAAATCCAAAATGAATCCAAAATCAATGATTGAAAAAAATCCAAAATCTATAAAGATTTGGCAGGCTTTTTTAGTTATTTCGCTACTTACATACCGTTTTATTGTACACTTACTTGCCAGAACTATCACGAGGGTAAAGGTATTAAAAGCTTTAAATCACAAGGAACAGTACATAGAAATTGCTTCTCTGTTACCGTCCGTTTCATAAATGTTGAAAGAAACTGCAACAGAAGGTACTCGCAATATTTCACCCACGTAATCGCCGTTTCTCTGGCCCAAGTGACACACAGGCGTTGGAAAAGTGCAGTTTTCTGTTAGATATTTATGTACGGGTCACAAATACTGTTGTATAAAATTCAGACTCGCGATCTGACTAAAGGTATCTTTTGTCGGAGGTATCGATTATATCATAATTTTTACCTGACTGCGAAAAGTGCGAAAAAGGACGATAATGTAGAGCCATCTTATTGATAAGTGTTGTATGAACCCAATATAAGTATATACCATATCTACGGACATGTTTCAAGGACGATTTTTTATGATTTTCATTTGTTTTAGGAGAAATGGATGATGGGTACTCTACTTGAAAAAATTCTATACACGGTCAAATTTTAATCACCATAAAAAAAAATACGGATAGTCAGTTGCCGTTACTGAACACATATAAGGCAAAAAAACTTGAAAAATTAAGTAAATTTTTTGTCAAAATAAATTTGATTAAAATTGGATAACTGTAACCGTTAGTCGTTTTCCTATGGATTTGCGTCAGGCGGTACCTTTAATTGATAATAATTTAAGTTTTATTCATCGTTTGGCAAACCCGCGTACCTAGCTCGAGCCAGTCCGCAAAACCTCGGCTCGGGCGCCGCACTCGCTCCGCTGTCACTTTACCATTTGCATTGCCCATTTAATTTTTTTTGGTAATTAAACATTGATGGTGTATTACGATGAGACACGGCTTTTTTACACGCTACACGTCAGCGACTTCGCTTGTAGCGTGTAAAGTCACCCAGTGTCATCAGCTTTTTTACAATCTGCTTGTTGACAATCCTTCCCAAAAGCTAACTCGCTCACATGCTAGCGTTTAAAAACGCCAACAATAAGCTTGTAAAACGCTTGTGTGTCATCGTACTATTACGATACGCTGTGGAGTAATGATTTTATTGATTATGCTTTCAAGAAATATTTTTGAGAAGTATAACGTTTCCAATAGTATATCCTCGTAGTTTTTCAAATAGCGCAACTTTTTTTTTCATAAACATTTGGTAAATTTTAGTTCGTTCTTCCCATTCATTCAAAAACCTGTAGAGTAAAAGTTCTGAATCATTTGAAAAGTGAGCCACAGCCACTCAAAACTTGATTGTTTCAACCTTTTCAAGTCTTTGTGTGGAACCCCTCAGTAACGCTTTTTCTATTTTTATTTCCATTTAAAGCAGGTCAAATGAAAATAGTTTGAAATGAGAGCAAGCCTCGCGTTGTAAAGTAGGACTTTGAATTTATTTGGTTCAGAGGATTCAGTGCAACATAGGGATCTCTAGGTAGATACATTAGTAGGTAGTGGGATCGGCTCCTGGTTACAGGTGTTTATTATTATATAATAGGTGAAATATGAGATAAATCACTTTAACTTTCCTAGATAAAGATAATCAAGGTTTTACAAAGAATACAACAACAGACTTTAATCGAACTGTTCTAGTGACCGTAGGCACCACTGAAAAGTCACAGGAAAGCAAAATTCGCAATTTTATTCACTTTAACGACTTTTTTTTTCAGTTATTTTGATTTAATAACAAAGTACTGAACCGATTTTAATGAATTTTTTATGGAATCAAACTGGAAGAATATATCCTCTCAAATAATTTTAATATTTAAAAACAACAAAGTTATGATGTAACAAAATGTAACCTGTTTTTGAAATAAATAATTGTATTTGTATTATAGGAAACATTAAAAAAAAACCTAATATTATAAGAAACATTAAATCCAAAAAAATCCTTTTGAAGTCGGTTGAAAAATACAGAGAAACTGACCAAAAAATGTCTCAAAGTTGATTAGAGCTGTATCGGATATAATTCAAAGCCTTGTAGCACTGTTTTGGTCATGGGTTCTATCAAACGTCTTGCTTTTCTCATTACTTGTATAAACAAACAAACATTATATAGGTCTTATTTAATTCTACCATAGACGAAATATTATTAGTCTCATTCTACCAAATCTGATTTTCTTAAACAGTGGCTTAGTACCCGTGACACATTATGGTCGACCCTAACCGAAGAGCTTTCGTGACTGGACTCGATTAATTCAATTAGTACAATAAATACTTACCGGGTAATCGCAGTAATAATCGTATATACTGTGATATACAATATTTTGAACGCAGCGGTAACGTCGATGTCTAAGTGTAGGGTGACACGCTCTATGAATGGTGGTAACTGGTAAGTAGATAGTTTTTTTCTAGGTAATGCTGTTTTTACTGTAAAAACGAGCTATTCATGTAGTAAAGGTAGATATATTTCAGTCTAATACCTAGATCACACGTACCCAGTACTCGGTACGTTAAAACATACCGCTGAGTGCTCGGCTGAGCGAGTGATGGAAACTTTCACTTTCTCGGCCGAGTACTCGGTACGTGTGATCTAGGCATAAGAATGCACGCCTAATCACTATTGCCGCCACACAAATGCCCTTTCTTTGAACAATCGCGTGAGTATCTAAAGGACATGCATTTTTACCCGACTGCGAAGAAGGAAGTTTATGTTTTTCGAGTTTTTGTATGTATGTCTGACTGTATTCACCGCCCTGCAGGCTAAACGGCTAAACAGATTTTAATAAATGAGGTGTCGTTGGATCACACAAGTGTCATTTTGGCGTAATTAAGCTACATCCACTCTCACATAATTATGCACTGTCCACATTTATTTGTTGCACAATATATCCGGTCATTTTTTAACCTATAAGTTACATAGAAAGGTAGGCACATTTCGACTATAAAGCCTTCGCAATATTTCAAGATATATATTTAACTTTTTAACGCATTTTTAGCACCTGTTCATTAAATGGCTGGTCAAGTTAATATGAAAGCAAACCAAATTTAATGAAATTTTAATGTCTTCCATAAAGCAGGGTAAATGAAAAACGTTGAATAATAAAGTAAAGCCGTGGGTTTGTAATTAATGTTGTCGCGGGTAGATTGCAACTAGAATTTAAATGTGGAGGGTTAATGGAAGCGATACCGGTGCATTTATATCGGTAGGCCATTTCTTTTTCCAGGTATGGATCTTGTATAAATACGTAACTGGAGTAATTAAAGAATATAATAATGGTCTACCTAGAGTCCGTTCGGGGAGTAGAGACGTGGTAATTCATGGAAAATATTGCTTGGCGTTGCAGCACATTTTTACTGTGTATATTAGTACAGTGCCATAATAAACCTATCTATTGTGTTGTGTTATACCTACTTTAAATATCTAATATAAATTGTATTTTTTTTTACATAAAATTTATATTTATTGACATAGACCATAGAGATTAAGAAGAGGATCTTCTAACAAAGGTTTATCAATCTTACCTCCAACCTTATAAAAAAATGCATGTAAAACTTTATTTAAATAAATATTTTTGTTTATTTTTTTTAATTATGTTTTTTTTATTTTATCGATTCTCTAATTTATAAACAAACTCTACGTTTATATTTCATGATTAATTTATGAAGCCATACCAAATTTTTTGCGTAAAAATCCACCATCGACAAACCCATACCAAATTTCGGATATACATAATGCAAACGGTTAAACATAACCATTCCACCTTTTTAACGAGAAATGGCACGAAATGGGCCATGTCGTTGAAACCATAACCGCAAACCGCGCGTTTTTTTATTTACTATAATTATGTGACAGGCGTTCAGAATTGTGTCTATAAGGGTAGGTACCATTATAGTGCCAGGTGTTCTACCACCAAGCAGTATTGTGAAAGCATTCGTGTGTTCTGGTTTGCAGAGCACCGTAGCAAATGCATTTACTGGGCCTTCTAGATTCAAAATGTCACAAGAGGAACGAGCCCTATAGCAGTGTTGCACAAGTGTATATGATTAATTAATTCATTGTGTCTATAGCACTGTTCTGGTCATGAGCAGGCGTGATCTTTTTCAATGAGGAGAGTGCCTATAGATCTTTTTGTCACTTTGAAAAAAAAAACTATTATGAACAATAGGTATATTACATGATGCTCTACAAGCTGAAAAACAACACTTTCATAAGTACTCCCTATAACTAGTATATAGTGTGGCTAGTACATGAATATAGTATGTTACTTAAACCTATATGTATTAGGACAACCAGCATACATCTAGGACAAACCATTCGTGGTTTTGTTTTATCGTTATGTACTTATTTCTTGTACAATAACAATAAATAAAAACTTATAATACTTTCATTGATAAACCGTATCGTGCTTCGTGGTCGTAACCTTGCACAGCGTTATCAACCCATTGATTCGCCAGTAGCGCAGTGTGATGCAGTAAGAACCCGTAATTTGAAATATGGTGCAAGTGTAGAGATGACACTATTGGAAACTCAATTTATAATATAAAGAAAATATTGTAATTAACTAATTACCATGTTTCATTGTGATATGAATTTGATGAAGTTTTCGATACTATTTCTAGAGCAAACTAGGCTATAGCAACTGTCCGCCAAAATGTCTGGTGTTTATATAAAAAAATAACACTAATTTAGGAAATTCATAGAGACATCAAATAATGTAGGTACGATGTAGGTATAAAAAAAAATTGGTTGCCTGTAAAGTTGGTGTACGGACGATAGTATTGATGAAATGTTTGCATACTTTTATTAATAAAATTGACAGCGTAACGGGACAGTGAGCGTTACCGGACAATGACGTCAATGTTTTCGTGCATGCAGCCGGCGTTCATCGATATATTAGACGTAGTCACATCAAAAATATTCTTCAAAACAAAAACATTAAGGGCACTACAAAACGCCAAATACAGCCAGCGGGCGCGGCCGCACGCGAGAGCTACAGAATGTATGCAAACTGACGGACGCCAGCCACCAGGTTTGCGGGTGCAGTAATTCACGTTTCAAAAGCTCTATTCGCTAAGCTCCCTTCCATTAGAATTACACAATTAACCATCAATAGCCCATAGCGGTCTGCAGGACCCCACACTAATTAATACAACTAGCGCAATAACCTTATCAAATGTAAATTCGGACCAATAATGTTTATGAACCAATTCCACCTAATGAAGGGTCTAATCGACCGCTAATTGTACACAGATTGTATCTGCATGTTGGTCAATTGTAAGGACATTTCAAATAAAATTTGTAAGGGACACGACAGGGGTTATACAAAATTTATTTATGTGTAACGTTGTTTATGTAAAAAAATAGTTAATTAAATTTTATTTCCTCAGTAGTTATCAACTTACACGCAAATGTACGTTGTGTGATAATCGTCGCTGTATATATTTTTACAACAGAAACAATTTCTACTGTTACTTTAATTTGTTAGTTATGATTATGACAGTTCGCTTATATTTAGTTCTCTATAATATAATATGCGTGTATATATGTATTTAAGATGTCTAAGATTTTTCCGTGTGCATTTTTCTGTTACTGAACTTGTACTTGTGTGATGAACCGCACCAAGTTCGTAAACTTAATGATAAAAACAATGTGAACAAATCAATGTAAATCAAAATCTTGTGTAGCACTGTTCTAGTCATGGGCAGGCGTGATCTCGCACTATCAGGAGAGCGTTTAGCATGTATCGTTACTTTTTAAATAATATAAACTAAAAAAAATCAAGAATATTTTGCAAGGTTTTACCACTGAAAAGCATGATTAATTGAAAAAAGGGTCAACTCGTTATTATCAGTGAAAACAAGCAAATAATTGATCGCCGCCGCTGCATTCAATACCCTTATTAATTTCACAATTTCACCCAAATTATTCACGATTCCGTGCAAATTGGCGGAGGCTTTATTTATTTCCATCAACTTTGAGTCTATTAATCTTGACTCTTTAGGGGCTTTTCAAGGGCGAAATTGTTCATTTTGAGAGAGAAAAATATTTATCAAGTCAAAGGGCAATCCGCAATTAGGATTCGTTAGTAGGTACTTTACTAATAGGTAAATGTTAATTTTGCTTTGTTAAGCTTTATGATAGATATGACGATAATGCCATCGACCAAAATAAAAAAAAAATATTAAAATATTAGGTAACTAAATCCTAAGAACGACACGGCTGCGAGTCACATCGTTCTAGCAATACAAAAAGCTCAGCACAACTATCGACTGCTACAAAACCAACTTGTCTCCACTTCTCTAACTTATACAAAACACGACATAGATAATGTCCAAATGGATTTAACACGCTATGCAAATGCAGTGAAAAAGCACCGGCATCGTCACGCAATATACGAGGTTTTCAGCATGGAAGGTCAGTAAAATATCGAATGGTAAAAAAAGTACCAAAAAAGCCGGTGCAGACGTAAAACAAAACTGGGAACGAGTGACAAACTACCGGCCGGGCCATGCTATTGTTTACATTTAGCCGGGGCCTGAACGACCCAAACAAGCCGTGTAATAGCGTGCATTAGTAAGCGCTCGGGCAGGGTTAAATAATTATGTTGCACGTACCAGTTCTAGCTTCTGAAAAGTGGAATTTGTTGGCAGCTGTCAAATTAGTTCAGTGAGTTTAGTTGGATTTGATTTGTGTAAAAGTTAAATGGCTTGTAAATAATGCTATATTAGAATAATTGGTATCTATTCTCCAAGTCAATATATTCCGTTCTAGGCCCTACTAGGACGAGACTTGCAAATGATAGAGACGCATAGAAGCAGAGATGGAGGAGGCCCCTCACGCTTAGATGGGTATCCAATTTAAAATCAAAGGAAATATGTACCTACTGAAGCTAGATACATATAAACACTTTAAGCGTTTTTTTTCTCTTTGTAAATTATTATTTAGGAAATAAACGGCTTATTTATTATTTTTACTATACCAAGCCAATGAGGTTCTCAATCTCTATGTGGTTGTATAATATGTATTTCTTTCATAGATTATTAGGTTATCAATCAGGTAAAAATATAGTAGATCAATGTGTTGCATGCTTGTGCGCATGTTTTATGTCTATCAAACCATGGGAGTTTTACATTGATGAATTGCCTCTAAGCCCACACAATAAATATCAACTAATCCAGCAATGTTTGGAACCACCACAAGCCACAGCGTCGGCTGCAAACTGACAGAGCTAATAGAGCTGGCGCTCGGTTTGGCAGAGAAGTTTTTATCAAATTATCTATACAGTTAGGTACTTACATGCCATAGATGATATATATTGGATCAGAATAACCAAACAAGAGAGCATAACTTTACTATAATGAATAAAATGCACCAATCACAGCAAATTTTTGATAATTACATTGTAAATGATTGGATAAATGATGAATTAATTTTAAAACGTATTATTATTATCGACTGTAAAGTGTACAAAGGTGTAAAATATTTATTTTACCCCAAAGATTTATTTTCAATATAAGTATTTTATTGTAATGATTTATAGTTGTCTTTAAGATAAGTAGGAAACTATGTATACAGCTTGAGTAACAGCTGTTATAAATAATCTTTCTTGGCTTGAAATCCCGCAAAAATAACGAAATTATCTTCGTAACTATTATAAGCAATACAATTAACTTTGCAAACTGTATATCCCACCCTGTGGTCTGGCGGTGCGCCAGAAAAGAGTACTTTGGTGCAAGTAACGCCTATGAAACGACGCACATTTTGTTCCTTTTTGTGTATTCATTGTATTTTTACGAGATAGTCACGGTATAGCCACGTTTTAGCTAACGATGGCTTGCTGAGCATTTTGGAAGATGCTTTGTATGCAACTTGGCAGGGTTTAACCGTGGGAACTGAATTTTTCCAAGTTAAACAAGTTTGTCGTAAAGCTGTTTTGTGCTTCTTACGTCTGTCTTCACCAAACTTTTGAAAATGTGACGTTGTTAACGTAACTTTCAGATGATGTTCTTTTCTAAAGAAAAGTAATGGTTGCTCCTTGAGTTTCCGACAAAGGTCATTAGAATAGCTAAATATTATTATTATTATTAAATTATCTCTGGTACAAAATACAAAATAAAATGTTCAAAAAATGGCGTGCTAACTTATATAACATAAACAATGGTGTTTTAAAGACGAATCGAATGTTACACTTATTAAACTTTGGTTACAGAATAAGCAATATAAACTTTATATGTATATATATTAATATTAACTGCTGTAGCTAAAAAACAGATAACCTACTTAAGGGTGCTTCAGTTTTGAAGAATCCCTACTCTCCGCAGTTTTTAAAAGAGATGTTTACTTATTTGTCCGACACCCATGACCACAATCTCAGATCCAATAATACTCTATGCCTATAGATACCCAAATATTCTACAGCATTTCGAGGAAACTCTTTTAAGGAAAGCTGCAATGGGGCTGTGGAATGCCACTCAGTATTAAAATGGTACCCGCCAAACCAGCTTTCAAAAGATTAGTCCGTGAACACTATTTAAAACCCACGAAAAAAAATTATAATATATATAAATATATTATTTATTTAGTAATTTTATATTAAATATATTTTATGTTAAATCATGTCAAAATTATAAGCCTGATTTAGGTAATTAGCATTTAAGTTGTACGGCATTTTTTCTTTTTCTACCATCAACTGGTTAACTGGTAGAAAATGCTCTAGCATTAAGTCCTCCATTTGTACTACATTTAAGTGTGTGTAAAGTGTTAAATAAATAATAATAATTAAAAAGTGTGTAGGCACTTATGATCTTAAAATTCTACAAAGTTTATTTTTTGTAGGTATCTTGTACCCGATAGAAGCATATTCGGTATCTGTGTGTGGTGTTTCATAAGAATATGCAGGTGGCAGATTCATTACCGTGGTGGCGTCCATGTCAGTTTCCTGACTGACTGCCCCATTGACTTGTAACGATCTTCAGTATCTAGTCATACTGATTTTCATAAACTATGGCACTATGACAGAGAATGACAGGCTTGACAAACTTAATAATGTCGTGCATAATTAATTTGTGATATCTGTCTTCGCGGGAAAACTGAAACAGGTCCGGCCTCCGTAAGCGCCAGCCCGCGACTGAGCGAGCCTGCCAAGCCGCCGCGCTCGCGAATTTGTAGTTATTTAAACTTAGTAAAAAAGAAAATCGTTTTATCAAGTCAAACTCTACGAATTTGTCTAGAATTATTTATTGTCTATAGTTAGGTGCAAAAATTAATTATAAAATATCATTAGGCTAGTCATGGTTTTGAAAAAACACTTCAAAGAGGGGTAACTTTAGGATTTTTTTCTATATAGTGAAGTACTTATGATCTTGTAACTAGCTATGAATTTGGCTAGACTATATCCTCAACTTATGCATATCTTTTTTTCAGATTTTATAACACTATTTTCGTATTATTTTATTATATATTATATATTTCTCAGATGGTTTTAAAAAACTCAAAAATGCGGCCTTAGTGTGACTGCGCCGCCTTATTGAATTTGTTTACTTCTATCTAGTTATTATATATAAATATAAAAGTAGTTAAATATTTTCGGACGTCTGACTGAAACAGAAGCCTGTACCTATTCACAAAACTCGACAAAAGTTTGATTATACCACTGTGTTTTAGTATAAAGTTTAAACTGATTATAAAGGCTTTGTTATTCGTTGGAGGCTCATCCGGTAGTTTAATTTTGTTTGCTAGTCAAACAATTTCGTTTAATTCAATCCATTCTGCCTACATGGTTTTGTTTAGTGGTAAAACATTTTATGTGAATTTAACGTACATTTTTTGGCGTAGTAAAAACGTTTGTAGTTTGTATTCGTTTTGGAATAAAATTTCATACCATGTAAGGATTTAATACTAATAAAATAATATTGGCTTTTTTTGTATTCTAGTATGTTGGCCTACACAAAATCCTTTGTTCTTTTTACAACCTTTCAAATATAACTAACCTAAAATTTGATAGGTCTGACCAGCGTACGGTGGCATAGGAAAATTGATTAGAATCACGTAAATTTATAAAATTTTAATGATAAATTTAAAGCAAACGAAAAAATAGCCTTCCTTACAAACATAAAAATGATTTTTTTTTCGTGTCTAGTGCTCGAAAGGAGCCTCTTCAAGGCGCCCTTGAAAGATAAAGATAATTTATTTGCCAAAACACAAGTACAATAAAATGGTCTTCAATAAATTGGTATCATAAGTATGTCTTCAAATGCTTTCACCACCCTGGTTCGAAAGAACTAATGACACGATAAGAATAAGGTTGCTATGATGATTTTTAAAATACTTTTAAATTTCAAAATTACGTTGGAATCAGTAGACTTTCAGACTTCAAACGAAAAGTTTTTCTGCAAGACCTTATATTTAATTTTATATGAGTATGAAATTGTATAATAACTCATTTTTACGAAGGCTGTCAAAAGCTAACGGAAGTTACCCCCAAATAAATATTGCTACAACAGATTGTAGCACGTCCGTCCGTCGATCCCAGAGGACAAGAAAACATTGTTTACACACATTTTATATAAAAAATCCAGGAAAACTGCCCCAAATTGATATGTTTGCTTCCCATCACGTGCACATCAAAGAAAAAAAGTGGGTTTGTAGTTCGTATCAATAACAGGACCCTGTACTGTATAAATCATACCTATATCTTAAAGGATGGTTATAGGGGTTGTTTTAAGACACAAGCGAAGCGATTGGCAATTAACAACCAATAAAAATGTATACCTTAACAAATAGCTTATGATTCAATCTAAATTTTAAAAAAAATTGCAGGATGTCACCTAGGTTGGTATCAACACAGTGCCAGATATTCTGCGGCAAAGCATTAATGTGTAAACATTACTGTGTTCTAGTTTGAAGGTCATTGTAGCTGGTGAAATTACTGGGCTTCCGAGCCTGACCATCAAAATGTCTCAAAGTGGACGAGCGCTATACCAGTGTTGCACCGGACCATGTGAATCGAAGTCCTGTGCAGCACTGTTATGGTTATGGGCAGGCGTGATCTCTTACAATCAGGAGAACGCCTAGCTCGTCTCGTTACTTTTCAACCAACTTCAAAAAAGGAGGAGGTCTTCAATTCAGTTTTTTTATGTTTGTTACCTCAGAACTTTGTTGTGAATAAACCCATTTTAAAAAATCTATTTGTTTGAGAGGTTATACTTTCAGTAGGTCCGATAGAAATTTATCAAAATCGGTTCAGTAGTTTAGTTTTTAAATCAAAATTACTGAAAAAAAAGCGTTTTAGTGAACAAAATTGCACATATTGGGCACCACTGAAAAGTCACATGTTTTTGTAAAACCTAAAAAATGGGTACTTTGAAAAATGTTTTTGCTATCATACATTGCCAACCTAGAGCTACCTAGAGTTGGAAGCGATTTTTCTCCTACTACTGACTATGATCGCTTTTGCCTGTATTTCAAACTCAACCGTATAAAAAGGGTCCAATAATCAATAAGGACTTTAATCCCGTGGGTTGCCGCCATCATTGGACGTACAAATTGACGGACAGTACGCAACTGTGTAGTGTAGGGGAGCCACAATAGATAGTTAGATGGGCATTGGATGGGGTAAAGTAGGGCAGTTGGGATCCTAGACATAGCAAACAAATTATCTAGAGTTTTATTTTAATTTGCGATAACTAAGTTCTCTAATTTATCTATTATTTTAATAGGAGCATGACTTAGAGTGAATTAACTATTTATAACAAAAACAGCATAGCTGATAATTAAAGTTTTACAAAAATGTCCAACTACCGATTTTATTCGAACTGTTCTAATGACCGTAGGCACCATTGAAGTCACACGAAAGCAAAATACGCAATTTTGTACACTTCAACGACTTTTTATTTAGTTATTTGATTTAAAACCTAAACTACTGAACTGCTTTTGATAAAACTATGAGACTAATCTGAAATATATCCTCTCAAACAAAAACATAATTTTTCAAATCGGTTTATAAACAACAAAGTTCTGAGGTAGTTTGATTGAATTGTAACTTTTGATGTTTTATGTATATTATACATATTAATGCTCATATTAGGGTTATGAAAGTCCCTTTTCGATCTTGTAACTACAAGTCGAAAACATAAATTACCTGAAATAATTATCTACAGAGCTACAAATACATATTTTCAAAATTTTGCCCCGGATTCAAAACCATTTTCAAAATAATTTTACAGTTTTTGTCCTTAAAAAAGAACTCCTTGTGTTTCTTTTAATTAGCTATAACTATAACGTCAATATCCGTAATAGAACACAACATAAAGCATCCCTTGACGTGGAAAACGGCACGAATCCTATCGACTCAAAACAATCTCTCGTATTATTAGGCTTTAATGGTATTGCCGACTCTAGGGACGGCAGAGAGGGGAGGGGAGGTCAATTTCTTTACGATGATAGCGTTCACGTGAAGCTTTTTTTTTTATTTATAGTTTGTCAAAGACGCTAGCCAGGTATTAGTCGTAGATAGGTAATATACTACTATGCATCTAAAGAAGATATAAGCCTATCTCCTACTACAATTTTATCTCTATTTATATGTCATTTTTAATTATGTCTCTAACTTTAGAAAAAGCCTTATGTACAGTCCTACCACCTTATCTGTGAAATGGCAGAAAAAGGAACTACTGCCACTCGCATACAAACTATTTATTTATCTGTGCCATGCGTCGTGTACCGTTGCGATCTCAGCGACGCTCCTCATTCCACAGATAAGTTGGTAGGACTGTATATCAGGCTTTTTCTAAAGTTAGAGACATAATTACTGTAATTACAAAAGATGGTCATTGAATAAACCCAAATAAACAAATTTGATTGATTTGATATATTTTCAACCGACTTCAAAAAATGAGGAGGTTCTCAATTCGGTTTTTTTTTGAAAATGCATTATTTTATGAATATCGGATAAGAGATGCTAGTATTATCATGAGTTGGATGGAGTACTTCAACTCATGATAATACTTCAGGAGAACTTTAGTTCGGTCAATAATTTCTCTGTCGTTTAGAATGAGAGGTAAACTCAGCCCAATTTTCTTATAAAAATATGCCATTTTTATAATAGTAGCCTATAGAAATAGAATATAGGGGTTGGCTCTTAACCCTTAAGAACCCGATGTGCAAGATTAAAAAATCAAGAGAAGAAAGTTAGCAAATATTATCCGTTTTCATTTTGCCTTGATCAAAATTATGTTTAAAGTGTAGTAGTACTATTTCTGTTTTAAACCAGTTATTTCTGTTACCACTAGTTACGCATCCACGCTTCGGTTTCATAATTGATCCGATTTTACGACTTCATATCCATTAATGTACAGATAAAACTCTTTCAATTTTATGCTCATTAACACTTTATTTCTGGAATCATAAACTCAGTTTGGTTTAAATTGAGCCTCATTTTAGAAACAGTAGTCATTTAACTACTTTTGGAATTTATTTTTTGTTGCTTTTCAAGATAATTTGGTAATTTAAATTGATATGAGGTAAGGTTAAAAATATTTATGTATCAATTCTACACTTATAAAATATTTGGGTGCATTTATATTACCAACATTATAATGCGATAGTTTGTGAGGATGGATGAAAAATTGGTTTATGTTGCTGAATTATGCAAAAACCTATTTTCTTTTATTTTCTTGACAGCACAAAAAGCACACTATCTTCTGCACAATGCCTTTTATACAAATACAAACACTAAACGATTAATTGAATTAACCCAGTCACCGTCGCGGTTTTTTCAGCGCGTCAATTAGCACGTGCCGTCTCGTTACAGCGTCTCGTGTTTATTTGGTTATTTACGTCGCCAATTACGAGCGTAGGGTTAATGTGATAAGTGACGCGGTAACAAGACGCAGACGGGAATACGGGAAGGAGGGACTTCGATAAATGAATAATAGACCTGAGATTTTACGCTTTTGATTTCGGCACTTGCATAAGGGCACAAAAATATTATTCCAACGAATCTTATGTTCCTATGTTTCTCTATAAACATTTTTACGGTACATAGTTTTACTTTTCAAAGTCAAGTGACCGTAGAAAAGCGTTCATAATTACCCAATTTTCCGTTTTTAATTGAGGCTGAAACCGTTGAAAATATTCGAACGATTCAGTATTAGTTACGTGTTTCGTCTGGCTGCGTCTGGCTGGATGCTAGGATACCGGTGGGTATTCCCGCCGCGTGCCTCGTTAGCCGACTGTCTTATGACGTTAGTGGTCTCTCTGACGGCACGTCCGAACTCCTTTATACCGTGCACAGCCATTTTCAATTTTTAAGCTACGCTTTCGTTTGAAAGTTTCTAAAAATATTTCACGTTGTTGTTTGATACTGTCAGTTTTTATCTAAGAAGTTTTACTAGTGAAAACCTGTCGAGCTTTGAGAAAAAAAAAATAAGTAAAAAAATATACTAGGTAAATATGAAATTTCGATTAAATTTT
The DNA here is from genome assembly GCA_932526365.1 of Lobophora halterata. Taxonomy (NCBI): domain Eukaryota; kingdom Metazoa; phylum Arthropoda; class Insecta; order Lepidoptera; family Geometridae; genus Lobophora; species Lobophora halterata. Next base: position 2,020,107 of record OW052007.1, read on the forward strand.
TAAGTCAATGACAGTAATAGCAACGTTATTTAGCTAAATATTACTTAATATAATAACCTATCTGGTATTTGCTCGAAATTCACAAATTTGGTTAAATAGTCAAACTTCCTAACTATCTACGCTCCTATTAGTATAACGAAATAAGCACTAGCATAACAGCAGCCATTGGATCCGGAACTACGCGGCTAATTCCGGCTAAGCTGCTTGTCTAAGTGAATCTGGAGTTTTTGGCTAACTACCACCACTTGAGGGTTAATTGTGCACTGGATTCCTATTACGGCGAATTTGCGCTTCAAATAGATTTTGGAAATAGGACATGGAATATTTCCTTAGAGTTGAGTCCTTCTGCCGGCTATACACCATGAATTATTAAATACCAAAAAAATTAAATGGGCATTATAGACGGGGTACTACGTTGTATCGATGCATTCGGAATTTCGGATTTTTACAAAATGGCAGTGACAGCGGCGCGAGTGCGACGCCCGAGCCGAGCTTTTAAGAGCTAGGTACGCGGGTTTGCAAAACGATGAATAAAACTTAAATTGTTATCAATAAAGGGTACCGCTTGACGTAAATCCAAAGGGAAACGATTAACGGTAACAGTTGTTATCCAATTTTAATCAAATTATTTTTGACAAAAATTCGACCAAAAAATTTCCAAGTTTTTTTGCCATATCTGTGTTCAGTAACGGCAACTGACTATGCGTATTTTGTTATTCTGGTGATTATAAATTGACGGTGTAGAGCATATATTCTATCCCCATAACACTTAGGTGAAGTCAAGGGTGGTAGCAGTACTTATAAATAGAAACAGAGAGGTCTTAAATACTAACTGTTCTTTTGCCTAAAGTAGGAACCATACTATTTAGGTCTGCTGCCTTAACTTAATTAATTGACTGAAGCTTTAAACAATCGTAAAGTCCCGTAAAGATCGCTTAAGGGCAAACTTTACCGTGCAAAGTCGTCTCATTAGCGCAAGATCATCAGCTGTCTCATTAGGCGAACCCAATTAGTACAGTCCAGCCCTTACGGTTGGCGCGAACGCGCCACCGACCACAGCGACCGGTAGTGGGCGACCGTTTCCATAAACTTTGTAGGTGTAGCGCGTTGCTGCCACCGGCGATATAATAAGTATTTCCAAATAAAAGATACAAGAAAAAAAAACAAAAAAGAAACGAGCGCGTCTGATTAAAATTTGGAAGGATTATATTTACTTAATTTTTCTGAGGTTGGTGTCATCTGACGGCTAACTTCCTGTTACACACTTCCGTTACATTTCACGAAATCACTGCCACAAATTGACAGAAAGCGAGAGAAGATGTTACACATCATAAAGTTGAAATCTTTACTATTAAGCACTTATCGATCTTATAAACCATGCCTCTAACTTTCACCGTTTACGAGATTAAAGTTTTGTAGCCGATACGCTACATAGACAAAATGTATGAAAACACGGTCACCGCCATAAGTCGCTCGTTTGCTGCTGGCCTTAAATCATTGCCCTTGAAGGCGCCACGTTTATCGCAGTTAAGTGTACCAGAGACACTGGTGCTGTAAATTGTACAACTCTGCTTCCGTGTTTTTAAGGCTGTGATTATACTTGAAAAGTTTTATTCTTTATGTTCATAAGTGATAAGAGCAAGATACTCTACTGATGGCAAGAATTATGAGGATTTTACCCTCGTAAATGTGCTGGAAAAAAGGTGTACAGGTCTAATACGGACCGCAGCTCATGCCGCAATGTCACCTAAATACAGAATACCCAATAACAAAGGTGTGTGTCTCAGTTTTTACGACATGATAATTTGCCTTCATGACGATGAAGCTGCTCGGAATAAAACAACGTAAGCGACTTTCATTAAAATCGTAATTAATGAACAAACCAAACTAATTTTCTAAAATCATGCGCGGCGATTATTTTATTTATTACATAAACCGTATCTAGGTATAGAGAGTTCCATATCGAAATACTTCAAGGTGAAGGAATGATCAGGGCACAACTTTATTTTCAGAGGTATGTTCGGCATTTTTTTTAATCGAGGTTTTTGAATAAATTTGTGTTTTAAAGTCGGCGATATGTTTACTTATATCCTTAAGTATCGTGTGTTTAAATTAAATTCAATACCATGCTGTAAGCAGAAACTAAATAGCAATGGCATACTTCCGCGAATTCTGGCCCTTAATATGAATCTTCTTCGGAGAAAAACTGGTTGACAAAAAGCTATCTGCGTCAAAGCTGCACATAACTATACACTAGCTCCTGTACCGTGATACCAAAACTCAAGCTCAACTCCTTTCAGTTTAGCAACTCTTTAGTTCAAAGATAAGCCTACCTTCCCAACACCAGTAGGTTCCTTCACCCCAAGTCGTCGCAGCAGCGCAGGCGGCGGCGGCGGAGGCACCCGGTGTAATGCAGCGCTGTATCCGCTTGCAGCGACCTCCTCATCTCGTCTCCGGCGCTCCCGGTGTGGCGAGCCGCTGGTTTTTGCTGCCGAAGTCCTGAAGTCCGGAAGAAATGGTAGGAATAAGTTTGGGAAATATAATTGGAACAGAATATGAGGCCATGGTAGACAATTGCATCCAATGGGTGGACGATATTGTATAACGATCCAAATACGTTTAAACAGGAAAGTTTTCAGACATGATTTTAAAGACAGGAAATTCACGTACCATAAAATCGATCTTAAAGATAAGAAAGAGATAGAAATGTTTTATTTTTCAAAAAAGGTCTTACAATAGGGTACATAGCATATTAACTAAGAAATAAACAAGAAATACCTACAATAAAACAGAAAATAAAGTATGTAAAAAAGGAGTAGAGTAGTGGATCTTGATGATTAATTTCGAATAATTATTAGGTATTTATAATCAGGGTTAGTGCGAGATGTACCGCACCGCACTAACGAGTGAAATAAATATGATATTTAAAAATATTTAAACCTAAACAATAATTATGAAACGGGATAAGACTTATCTGTGGAAAAGCTCTATTCCAAGTAGAATAGCGTTTGAAGAAGAAAACGTAAGCCCTGCAAACTGCAAATGACTCCAAAAGCTCATTGTAATATGGTAACTAAGCTCTCGAAAAATATGGCGTGACCACTGGGTAATTGAAACCTCGCAAAGGCCATTATTTATTTTACCCACCTTTCTGCCAGATACCCTGAACTGAAAGAAGTCGATCCGGAAATAAATGAACAGGACGTGACGTCTCAAGTGACCTTTTTACATTTTTCAAAAATTCGCTGCGCGTCAATTCCGACGCAACGCATACGGATGGGCGCAGACTTGAGACTTTTCCGACAAAAAGGTTTTTAGAAAATATTTTTATAAATAAATTGTAAAAATATATAAATTTAGGATAGAGCGACGGCAACAGTCAGTGGGCATATTCAATATTTACAACAGTCAGACAGCGCTTATGTCTGTAAAAGTTGTAAAAACATATGCACATTTAGATTTTGCAACACATTTATCTCTACACTTTCCAGTTTGCTATCGATTGAACAACCATTAATATCCTATGCAAGTCATATAGTTCACGATTCCCCTGTTATCGTGGTGCCAGCCCAATTCACGTGAACTTTGAATGTAGCGCGACATTTTGGTCGCGGGTGTGCGTCGCACTGCAAAGGGGGGTGCACACGAGCGGTGATGGATGGCGTTTACGTGTCGACTGACGACACCGTTCCCATTTTATTTTAATGCCATCGGCGTACTAGAGGCTTAAAATTGAAAATTCTCCCGCCCGCCTATCGGAAAAATGAACGTGTCACTCTTCTCTGTTTTATATTCCGAACAGGAGTGTCATACCTCAAATTATGGAACATACCTTGTATCCACATAATCTTTATTGAAAATGTTCGCTGAATAAATTATCTCAAAAACGACAGGTGAAATATGCTCGGAGGGAGGAAGAATTCTGAGCTGGCTAGCCAATTTTATTCTCGTCTCCGTTCTCTGATGAATCCGGAAGAGTAAGTACAAAGATTTGCTGTCATTTTTACCTAGTGACACGGCACTTTGTAGACTCTACATCTAGATTCGAAATGTTGTTCCATTTCATCTTTTTACCTTATCCATGGTTCCTTAGCATCCTTTCTACTTTCACCAAATACTGAGAATGAAGTATTATTTATTGCCAAAGCATTACAAACTCTATCGTAAATATTTTGTTTCTATAACAAAATACCTGTTCTCAATTGACGAAACCCCGAAAAAAAAGTACTAGGAATTTTCTTAGTTGTGTTTCGTTTCTTCTAAGGCACGCCTGTATCACAATCCACACAAACACACCATTCTTTCGTAGCGTGTGCGCGTCGCGTGCCCGCTCGCTTTATTGTGCTAAGAACTATTAACATTCCCATACGGGGAATGTTTAGATAGCCCGTGTTACCTCCTCGAAGTTATGGCCGCCTGGTACTTCTGATAAAGATATCGGCGAGACGCATGGCTTTTTGATAGGGTATTGACAACCGATAGGGGTTCAATTTAATATTGATTGAACCCCTATAATTTATACACTTTATTTATTTTATAAAAAAAAAATTGCATGTTATTCAGTATTTTACCTTCTTCTTCTTCTTAACGTGTCAGTAGTTCTTTTGAACCATAGTTTTTGTGAAAATATTTCAAGTGCGCCTCAAAGAGGCTCCTTTCGTACACTATAGTGAGTAAAAAGAGGAGTTAAAATATGTAAGTATGTATGGATTTCTTTGCGTTTAAGTACTAGATCTTTGCTATTCTGTAACATTTCATCCATGCGTAAACGAAGTTGCTTATAATCTGATAGTAAGTTCTATGAGAATTTAAATGATGTAGGTATGTAACTTGAAGTTGAAGCCGAAGTCGGTATATGCGTTAAATGAAATGAAAGATAAAAAAGTTTGTTTTAAGAGTAAACACTAAACGGTCGTAAAAACTGTACACGAAATTGAAAATACACCCACGTAAAATCAAATCGAAACAACAAAATACATGTAAGAAAGCCTAAACCCTAAGGGCGTGGTCCGATAGCAAGCGGGTTTTTTGAATAGGCATTTAAAAATGAGGAGAACAGCTTTCCTGCAATCTGTGGAAGTGATTTCAATTATCAAGAAGTTGGTCGTCAGATGGTACCAACCTCAGAGAAATGAAGTAATTAGAATCCTTCCAAATTAATATGAGATGTCAGATGTTACAAATCATAATTATTATTATGCGACTGACTACTGGTAAAGGCGCCTTCAAATTAGAGGCGAATGAAGAAGCGCCATAATGGTGACAAAGAGGCGCTTTTTTTAGTTTTTATATAAATATCTAGACGCGCAGGTGCAGCGCCACTATCGTGACATAGTGGCGCGTCTAGATATTGTATGACAACTTGTAGAAGCGCCACACTGACGCTTCCTCACGCCTCTAATTTGAAGGCGCCCTTAGACTCGCCTATTTTACAATATACATAAATATATAGTCTAGCTAAATCTCTAATATCAGTCTCGCTCTCAGTAGGGCACACTTTACCCCGGTCTTGTACACGGTCCGCGAGGCATTCTATCAAATGTCAGCCGCTGCCCTTCCCGGCTCCACGGCCGGCGTCCCGTGAAATCAAAACCAAATCTTTTTCATATCTTTTCATACTGAAACGTCTCGTGACGTCATCTCTACAATGGAAATATCGGATGATAGAGATAGGCCGATGATTTGATCCTTCCCGAAGATAACAACCCTTAGTTTTTTTGGAGACGATTACCACAGAGTTAAATCTCCAATGAACGACAAGATCTAACACGTATCTGAAGTCTTTAGCGTTGTTCATTGGTTAAACTTAGATAGTAATGTATTACTGGTAAAATTAGTGTGTTAATTATTTCCCTATCAATACCTATTCCATAACCCATTTGGTCTAGTCAAAAGTAGGTCTAAGCTCCAGCAGTGGAAATGGGATAGAACGGAATAGCTACCTACTTAGCTACTTTTAACTTGAATGCCAACTCAAAACTCCAATTGTACGTTATTAAAATTCATCTCACGCTGTAATCTGCCGAGAAGTTTGCCAAAATGTTAAATGTTTCTTATTTCCATTCATAAAACTTTCACAGGTGCAATGGACAAAGAGAGAATTTTATAGGAAAATACGCATTTTGTAGCTTCTCGATAGGGTTGAAAATTGAAAGTTGATTTGGGCATGGATTGGAGTTTATCTACTTACAGGTCTTGGAAATCTAAGACCTGGTAGGGCACAGTTCTTGTTACAGGAATGACCTTTTGCTATACACCAAGAGAGAAGAGAGAAAAGCATACAGCAACCGACTTCAATCAGACTGTTCTAGTGACCGTAGGCACCACTAAAAAGTCACAGGGAAGCAAAATACGCAATTTTATTCACTTCAACGACTTTTTTTCAGTGATTTTGATTTAAAAAACTACTAAGCCGATTTTTTTATGGGACAATCTGAAAGTAAACCTTTGAAACAAAAAATATTTTTTCAAATCGGTTTATAAACAACAAAATTTTGGGGTAACAAACATAGAAAGCAACCGAATTGAGAATCTCCCCTTTTTTTCAAGTTAGTTGTTAATAGCGGGTAACTTACTTTTTATAACTTTTATTGGAAAAAAATCGATGATAAATTCATCGATTTTTTTCCAATAAAAGCTTAGGATTTTGGAGGAGGTACACACAGAATATCAAACAACTCTTATATAATAAATATTTAGTTGCACTGCCAATCCAAAATCCCAACTTTTATTTTTATGAACAAGTTCAGCAAATTATATAAATATATTTAGTAATAAATCCGCTTAATTTCTAAACAAAGGTTCTTAACTTAACTTTAGTTCAACTAAACCAAAGAGTCAAAGAACAGAAAAACAAAGTTAAAAGATACGACACGTGTTTTGCCTCTACACGAGGCATCATCAGGAGATGTGGACTCGCCGAAGTTTGAAACGAGAGAGAAAGATGAACAAGTTCTACAAACTTATTTGAAATAGTAATAATTATTTTCAAAACAAAAGTGTAAAAGACGCGACGGCCATTATTCAAATCACAAACGTAAATAAAAGTCATTTCTACCATTATACTGCCATTAACACCATTATAGCACTAATGAATTTAAAAAATGCTATTATGGAACTGTTAAATGTTTATGGGAATTAATTTGTGTGTAATTTAAAATGTGTGTACAACACGCGACGAGTCGCACGTGTGTCTGAAAAGTCTTGTGTATTTTTAACCAACAAAAGTCTTGTCCATTATTAACCGACTTAAAAAAGAGGAGGTTCTCAATTCGGTTCAAGTGCACGAAAGGAGCCTTTTCGAGGCGCACTTGAACACGAAAGAAGAATTCTGTAATTTTTCTTTAATGTTTGTTACCAAAGAATTTTTATGTTTAAACCAATTTGAAAAAATATTTAAACAACAAAATTTTTATTGAAGATGTATAATTTCATGTAATTAAATGAATTTTATGAAAATCGGTTTAGTACTTTGGATATTTTCTAACTGAAAAAATGACGTCATCCAAGTAAACAAAATTGCGTATTCCGCTTCTCAGTGACTATTCAGTGGTGCTTACGGTCATTAAAACAAGTAGTGTGTAGTCATTATGTACCGTACGAGTAAGTTTGTAAGTAGGTATGCACGTTTGGAAGTCCATTTATCGTTTCTCGCTACATCCTGAACCGATGAAATAATAGGATGAAATGTTTTGATAGTAACGCACACAGCTTATATTTTACCCAGATAATACGCAGCGAAGCAGCTGTCCTCATAATAATTTTGTTAAATATCAAAAGCTACCTTAAATGATCAGTCGGGTAACTTTTGATAAACAAAATTATCGGGACGGGAAGAGTCTCTACTCATTTGAAAAGTTGAAATGCAACGTCAAACTAACTAAGCCGAAACATTTCGGCTTTACACCTTTTATGTGCGGCAGACGAAATTTTTTACTATCAAAACTGTATGGCACACGGCCAAATATACAAAACACATTACATTCCGTTTTTCAACAGTTTCCACGCTAAATTAAACTGTATTCCGTTGTAATAAAGTACTAGCTGAATATTCCAGGTGTCGAATTATTGTTGCTGTTGCAGTATTGTTTGGTAAAATGATGGCAATAAAATATAGAGGGAAGCCTTCAGGACGATCCTGTTCAAGCATTTTCAGTGTGCTCTGAAATAACTTGATTTCCTTTCAATGTGCATTGGGCGTGATCGCCGTAAATCGAGCTAAATTGCGTGTTTATACGGGTTATTACGTTTCCATGTAACATTTTAACCTAGCAAGTTGTATCTACATATCTTCATAAAAAAATAGATTATGTGCTAGTTTTTCTACGGGATAGCTCCCAGGGTAGGCAAAGAAAAGTGCACAAAAGCATTTTTAATTTAATGTTGTCATTTTACTTGTCAGAAATCTTTTCAGGAGAAGGATGTCCTTACAAAAAAATTAAAGTATAATATAAATTTGAAAGCTTGGGAGTGTATACATTATACATGTGTGTGCAGCTGACTGTACATAGGTTCCGTAAACTTACATAATCGTCAAAATATCAATCTTCAATAAATTTAAATATAAGGCTTAGTCCTGATCGACTGACTGATTGACTGACAGACAATGTACAGGTCAAACTACAAAACGTAGAGACTTGAAATTTGGAGGGCATATTCACGAAGAAGTGTAGGCGCGTACTGATAAAATAATTCTGTGACTATGGCAAACGAAGTGGCGGGCGTCAACTAGTTTCATATGTATGTTTTCATATTACATATTATTTTAAATTTATAGTATCATGTCGTCAGAATATCATGGTTCAATGGACACAGGTTTTCAGCTTTGCAATAGAATTCATTAAATCTCATTCGGGTGCCTGAAATAAATAAAAGCTCAAAAACTCAGCTTTTCTAAATAAAATTTACCTAATTTATTCAATGATTACCTACAAAGACCTTTGTTTTAAAACAGTTCGAACAACTTTACACAAAAAAGGGTTTTTCGCATAAAAAGCTGCGCATTACGGTGAAAGCAAGGGGATAACTCATACACAAGGTATTAATAAAGAGTTGGTCCCTTTATGTACAAAGCTCTTCATTAGAGATCACGGCATTGTTGTAGGCCCTTTGTGGACGAGAGGAGGAGTGGTACAAGTGACGGACGTAGAGGAAATTGGGGTATAAAAAAAGTTTTTTTATCACGCAAAAATCATAGAAGTATTAAAGTATAGAATCACACTTGGTCTTTGTCACTTTGGTCGCATTTTCAATGTACTACATTGAAAATGCGACCAAGAAAAGGGAGCCACATTGGCTAACTTGTAGTACATGTTGGTCCGATGCAAATTTTCGAAAAAGAGAAGTAACAGGGCTAGTTAACTATTATTATGTTAAAACTACTAGGCTTTATCATTTTCAATAAACTACATCGTAAAAAGTAACAAACATTGTTTGAAATTAGAGATATTTAATTTTTATTGACAGGGTGTCTAAAATTTTCTTTTCTGTGTTCCGCATCCATTTTGTTTTGATACTGTCTATCTTGGTGTTCTATAGGAACACCGTTATTAATCTATGACAAAAATATTTTTCTAGCACTTCATGCTCTAACTGGGTCCTAGGACAATATCAGTAAATAAAAGATGACGGCTGGTATCCAAGCTATGGCTGACAAGACAACGTGTGGTGTGAGTGAATAAGATTTTTTGGTCAAGATTTTTCGAGTGCTGGACGTAGTTGTTTTTGCACTTAAGGCCTAAGCTAGGATCTAAGAATATATCACTCATCATGGGATTATTATGTACGAAATCTCAGTATTATTGGATCTTTTGTGGATGAGAAGACGTGTGGTGCATGTGATGGACGAAGTACTGAACTTTGGCACAAAACTCAATCTATGCAAAGAAGTGAAATACCTGGGGATATGGCTCGACAGTAAACTCCTTTGGGGCAAACAACTCGAACATGTCACAACCAAGGCTACAAACGTACTATGGCAGTGCACACGAGCGGTAGGCAAAGACTGGGGACTCAAACCCAAGCTCTGCCGATGGATGTATACAGTCATGGTGCGACCAGTATTAACTTACGGAGCGGTAGTATGGTGGCCCAGAACAAATCTTATCACCACCATAAACAAGCTCCAACAGGTCCAAAGACTAGCATGTTCGCTTATCAGTGGATGTACAAAATCCACTCCCTCGGCAGCGCTAGACATCATACTAGGCATGACACCTCTTCACCTGCACATCCAGCAAGAAGCAATGGCGTCTGCCCTCAGAATCAAATCAACAAACCAGTCGAAGGGAAGTAGTAGACTGACCACCCACTGCAGGATTATAGAAAAAGCGATATCTATAGTACCAGAAGCCCAGAAAGGGACGGACAGAATCGCTACGACATACCTATCTAATAAAAGATATGAATTCACGACAGAGGAGATGTCGCCTGACGACGACCCCATACCTCCTACTTTATACATCTATACAGATGGAGCCAAGAAAACAATAGGCGTAGGCTGTGGCTTCCACTGCCCGGAAACTGGCATGGCAAGGGCTCAGCCCCTAAATCGGACCACGACAGCCTTCCAGGCGGAAACCGTGGGGCTAACACTGGCGGCAAAAGAAATACTGTCGGAACTTGAACGACCGTCAAGAACTAGACAGGCTCACAAAATAATCTTCACTACAGACAGAGCCGCACTGTTAAATGCACTCAGGCGACCTGACACAAGATCGAAGGCGGTGGCAGAATGCCATACAGCACTACAGAACCTAGCAACCGCACATAAGGTCAGTATAAAGTGGACTAAGAACGATGGATCCTGCCCAGGGAACGTTAAAGCCGACTCCTTGGCAAAACAGGGGGCGAAACTAGTCCCTAGTTCATCGGACAAAATCCTGACACAACCGCCAACAGCGGAAATAAAAGCTAGACTGAATCAACATTCAGTACAAGAACACCAAAAATTTTGGAACAAAATAACGGACAGCAAGCACACTAAGATGCTTCTACCGAATATTGATAAGAAACTGACAAACACACTCATGAAGACGAGAAGAGAAGAACTACGTACAATGGTAGGAATTATAACCGGCCACTGCGACCTGAATCACCATCTGTTCAAGATGGGTGCGACGGACAGCGTGATCTGCCGCGGTTGCTTCGCAGAGGAGGAAACCGTAGAACACGTGGTTGTGCACTGCACAGCTACAGAAGAGGCCAGAAAGAAGACTGGGCTGAGGAAAATCCTGGATACGGGTCCGGATGACCCTACCGGGAAACTGGAACACACCATCCATCAACCCAGGGTCCTGCTCCGCTATTTTGGGGAGCTGGGCTGGCTGGGGTAAAGTTAGTAAAAAAAGGGGTCAATGCACAATACACCCCACAGCGGGACGTCAGTGCAGACCACTTGTAACCCCTTACCCAAATTAGAATTAGAATTAGAAGTACTGAATTAGAGTTTTTTTAGACCATTATTACCGTATTAATCATCCGTAGTAAAAATATCTTAAATTATAGGTAATGTCTCTACATATTATCATACCTACATAATAAATATATTTTCAGCGTTATGATGGATCATATCAGCTTGTCTAAGAAAGTTATGTTTTTTGTGTTCAATACCATTTCAGTAGCAGAGCTGGCCAAATTAATATATACTATCTCTTTAGTAGGTATGCTATATGATAGCATATAGCATACCTACTAAAGATAGTATATACCGCTGAATGAGACTTGAAATCTGGAGGATGTGTTATTGAAAAAGTGTAAGGGCGTACTAAGAATGTTTTTTTTATTCGCAATACAAACGGTCGAGTGTATCGGCTGGAATCTTACTCTGTGCTAATTAGGCAACAAAACTTTTCCATTAGCAAATGAAGTATGCAAACATATAGATGTTTGTCAGCGGTTTGGTCAGTCAACCAATAAGAGCCTTTACATCTATTGATAATGAGATATAAAGATGTGAACTTACTAAATCCTAAGTGTAAATAGATGATATTACAGTTTTTTCTACTTGCTTTGCTGCAAACCGTGCCCATTTGAAAAGATTATATTTCACTGTCCTCCCTCCTAAAGCAATAAAGCTACTTATTTTAAACTCAGCTATACACATCGCAAGCTGCTAAACTTCACCTTAAATTTAACCCTCCGCTGCTTAAAGGGGTGATAATTTATACCCTACAATCTTTTCCCTCTCAACTTTAGCTTTGACATTTATAAAATACGTATAGTAATCTGCTTTCGCCCCTGAGCTCGACCTTGTGACACCATAAAGAAGAATTCCCTACGTATTTACGGCAAGTTTTTGGGGGTACTTTTTCCCCCCCACTTTTTATTTAGGACAGGTTTTAGTAGTCAACATGTGTGTGTGATTTACACCCACCTACTTTATGGTGTTATAACGCACGGCAGCTGTAAAATACGGTGTTTCATTTTTATTAAATAACGTTTGTCTTTGTTAAACTTCCGTGTTTATGAAGGAGAGCAGTGTATTTAGGTCTTCTTTGAATTAATATTTTTTTTATTGTTTAACGCGTGTTAAGAAGTCTTACGTGAAATTTATAGTTTTCTCTTTACCTTGGTTCATCAATATATATAAAAAAAGGCTAAGTCCTGACTCTCTGACTGAAAACAACGCCCAGACCAAATCGCTGGACGGAGAGACTTGAAATTTGGACGAGTTTGTCAAAAAGTGTAATCGTGTACTACAAAAGGCATTTTATTAATTTGCAACGCAAACCTAGTTGCAGGCGTCGGCTTGTATAATATAAACACGTATGATTTACAATCTTTGCAGCAAAACAAAGCTGCCATCCCGCCCTTAAAATATGACAGCTGCGGTTTTGAAAATTCACAAAGCCCATTACTTAGAACAGGTTGAAAATAAAACATATGTGCCCCGATGGGAAAGGGAATAGAAACGTCATGAAAAAATATGGCGTTACAGGAAACGAATACAAATACGGATAAAAATAATGTACGGAGGCGTTTGAGCGTTGGGAAATAAGGAAAGTCAGGCCTGCGCGACCCTTAGACGCAGCGGCAGGGTTAAAATCGCAATGACACATAATAAGAGAGCAATTCAAAGAAGTAAAATAATAATACAAACTTTAAAATAATGCCGGCAGCTTACTTAATTATTGTTATAATTAAGTAAGTATGTAATGTAAACTATAATAAAACGAAAATAAACAAAGAAGTTCTCAATTCTACCTGTACTTATAACTATTTCATCGCTAAAACAAGAACTAAAAGAGGTCGCCTTAGATAGGGAAAAGGGGAGAAAGCTCCACCAGGTACCTACACCGATAAAAGCAAAGCTCTTTAATATGATGATAATAAACTATTTAAGAAAAAAACAGAGTGAATAATTATTATAGGTTTTTGAGTAAAAAGTAGGACGCAAAGACTCTTCAGACTAAAAAAAGAGGAGGTTCACAATTCGGTTGAATGTTTTTTTTATTTTTGTTATTTTAGAACTTTGTTGTTTATAAACCGTTTTAAAAAAAATGTTGTTTGAGGTTTTTAACAATATACTGCAAGAACTAGTGACACGATAAGAAGAACAATATACTTTCAGATTGGTTCCATACGGATTTCATCAAAATCGGTCCAGTAGTTTAGTTATTATATATAAATAAATATAGGTATACGAGTATGTTGTCGAAGTAAACGAAATTGCGTAATTTGCTTCCATGTGACTATTCAGTCACGGTCACTAGAACAGTCCAATTTAAGTGGTTATACTATGTTTTTGTAAAACCTTGATAATTATTAATAATATTCTTTATGTTCACGTATATTTTAATTTATTATTTTGTGGCGCTTAATATAGTGTTATCTATATAATTATCTACAGGCAATGTAAAAGATGATCTATGGTAAACATGGTTATATCCTAGAACCTAGAACGGGATGTTACGGTATGAACGGTTATGAACGGTATTAATTTTGAATAACGAGAAGTAACGACAACGTTATATCCTCTATGCGGAGCTAGAATTTGTCTATGGTAACTAGAATTTGTCTATGGTAACAACCATAGACAAATTCTAGCTCCGCATAGAGGATATAACGTTGTCGTTACTTCTCGTTATTCAAAATGAATACCATGACGTTTGAAGACATTTCAAAGCCATTCAATAATCACAGCAATATCCATAAATTATCATTGAAGGTACCATTGGAATCGCGGCTGTACATACATACCTATATATTATAGTTATGTACAATAAATTCACACTGAAACAATACAGAAGCAGACCGTGAGATATGAGCAAGGGTGGATCTAGCTGAGAGCGGTTACAGCTAGCTCACTATGTAAATGGCACTCGTAAATAATTAAGTTTGAAATTCCCGGTAGAGTTTTTTATGAGTAGTCAGTACTGAGAGCGTATGCTCTAAAATAATAATATTTGTCTTCACTGCAGCGTTAGTACGCTCTCTAGTCTAGTATCAAAAAGTTCGCTGCAATATTGTGATATTGTTAATAAAATGCCTTTTTGAGTACGCGCCTGCACTTTCTAACGATCATACCCTCCAAGTTTCAAGTCTCTACTTTCAGCAGTTTGGCCTGTACGTTGTCGTCAGTCAGTCAGTAAGCCAGCAAGAAATTTTGTAACAAAATATTGATGTTTATAATGGAAATAAAATCAGATTAAAACGTTATGAAGTCTTATAATTCTTTCAGCAGTTTGGCCTGTACGCTGTCTGTCAGTCAGTCAGTAAGTCAGTCAGAAATTTTGTAACAAAATATTAATTTTAAAATGGAAATAAAATCAAATTAAAACGTTATGAAGATATAATTAACTTTCAGGATTTATTCGTACATAGTATACAGTATTTTCACGCAGACTGAATGAGATAGCGGTCCGAGTGAGCTAGCTGTTCCATCCTCAGCTGTAGAGTGAGGCTGCCTTCTGTCAGATTGTGGCGTCGACTCCACTAGGATTAACTGGGGCGGTCTAGCCTGTTTTGTGCTGAATTACGTAAAATAAATGCTATCTGATAATCGAATTGTTCTGGATAATGTGATGAGTCAATGCTCAGTTCACTGTACACTGTACTGCGTACTTCGCTGCATTACAGAGAAGGGCAAAACTTTAACAGCTTACTAACATTTTAATGCTTAGTTTAGATAATCAGATACTGTGGTTTTTATTGCAGTATGAAATGTTTATGAATATTCAATTCATGATTTTTAACATTTCCTAAATGTTTTGTTCTATTAATATTATTTTTATTGTGTCTAGTTTAATTTCATACATAACACCTACTCTGCTAAAGCATATATTATATGCGGATTTTTAGGAAAATGAGAAAACCGTTATGGTTGGTTTATTATACACTAGCTGGTGCCTGCGACTTCGTCTGCGCAGGATAAGTATTTCGAGTAGCTCTCTTTATAAATTGTAGCCTATGTGTTATTTTGATGTATAAGCTATAATATTGTAAAGTTTCATCAAAGTCCATTCAGTAGTTTTTACGTGAAAGAGGAACAAACATCCATCCATCCATCCATCCATCCATCCTTACAAACTTTCGCGTTTATAATATTAGTAGGAGTAGGATTTATTGCTATCGTCTATTGAAACACTTAATGCGGCAGTAGTTCGGCTCTGCGGAACCGCGAACAATGGCATTGAGCTTATTACGAGTCCCGTCTCACTGTCATATTTCAACTATCTTGTAACTCCCTCTGTTCAAGATAGTCGAGGACTAAAATACTGTCATATTTTTAATATCAACAAATTATATAAATATATTTAGTAATAAATCCGCTTGATTTCTAAACAAAGGTTTTAATTAACTTAACTTTAGTTTAGAACTTTAGTACATATTACTATATTATAAACCAAAGAGTCAACGAACAGAAAACCAAAGTTTAAAGATACGACACGTGTTTCGCCTCTACACGAGGCATCATCAGGAGGTGTGGACTCGCTGAAGTTCGAAACGAGAGTTCTTCGGCGAGTCCACACCTCCTGATGATGCCTCGTGTAGAGGCGAAACACGTGTCGTATCTTTAAACTTTGGTTTTCTGTTCGTTGAATCAATTATATTTTTAATAACCTAATTAATCGTATCGCAATCTTATAAAAAAATCTAGTATTTTATTTTGTATTTATCTATTCATAAAAATACACAAAGTATTTATGGAAAAGGACGCTTGAAAACATTTTAGCCTTATTTTGTAACTTGAAGACGAATACCACTGGCAAAATCAACCAATGAGCGATAAGGTCCATCATGCCATTCGCGTTGTTCATTGTAATTGGTCGAATATCTTCGGTGGTAAAGGTCTTTTTTCTAAGAAAATACCAATGCAGAATTGTCTAGGATTCATTTTTCGTCAAATCATACTATCTATCACAGTCACGCTTTTCATACGTTTGCTACAGGTCGGTCAACGAAAGCTGGCGCTGTCAAAGTACTCACACTAATGCAATTTCACTACACTTTTTCAGATTTATGCCTAGATCACACGTACCGAGTACTCACGCCGAGACATAAAAATGTTACTCGGCCGAGACAGAAAAATGTTACTCGGCCGAGACAGTGAAAGCTTACATCACTCGCTCAGCCGAGCACTCGGCGCTATGTTTATACGTACAACCGAATTGATAACCTTCTTTTTTTTGAAATCGGTTGAAAAAATCGATCATGCAAGCCATGAGCGATTAACTATGAATACTTGAAACAAGAGAGAAAATAGATAGTCCTCGACTTACTTGAAATACTATCTTGTAACTCTTTCAAGGAACCCAGAGTTCGGTGAATCTCCGAAGCGCACGATTCTGAAAACTTACAAGTGTTCACTTGAAACGTCTTCAGTTGATCGTTAACGTCTCTGGATTTCCTTTGTTTTTGTCTGCGGAGGGTCTTGTTTTGATAAGATTGTTTCACGGGATTTAAAATTAATGTTTCAGACATTTACAAGAACAAAGCTTCAAAAATGAAGAAGCGCTAATTGGTCCAAATATAGATGGTTTATTAGAAGTCGATGAGAGTTTTAAGAGTTTGCGTAAATGTTGCAGAGTCTAGATTGTGTCGCATATGATAGAAGTCCAGAAGTTACTGACAACGTTTTGACGTGACTACGTCTGATAAATCGATGAACCCCACCGCGCCGGCTGCATGCACGAAAACGTTGACGACATTGTCCGGTAACGCTTATTGTCCCGTTACGCTGAAAGTCACGTTAAACTATTGTCTGTTAACCAACTTTACAGATAATCAATTTTTTTTTTATCTTTATTACACACGGGTGAAGTCGGCGCGGATAGCCAGCATCTGTTCCTATGCATAGTTGTAATAATACCGTTGGGAGGAGTCCCGTGCAGTATGTCTTCTAGTAGGGTACCAAAATGGTGTCAGATATTCTGGTGCAAATAATTAATGTGTAAGCATAACTGTGTTCCAGTTTGAAATTACTGGATCAAAATGTCTCAATGTAGACGAACGCTTTAGCAGTGTTTCCCCGGTCTGTGTAAATCAAAGTTCTGTGTAGCACTGTTCTGGTCATGAGCAGGCGTGATCTCTTAACATCAGAATAGCGGTTACCTCGTGTCATCCCAGGTTTAAATTAAAATAAATTTTATTATCCCTACAAATTCGTTCAGTAAGAAGAACGTGGTTATTTCGAACCACTGTTACTCTACAATTGAAATAACCCTCCGGATTCGGTTAGCTCGAGCAGAAGTCCCATTTTAAACAGTTTGTTTTTATATGAAAACGAAACAGGGGGCCCGCAAGTCAGCTTTATAACCGCCTTACTCAAGAAAATCACAGAAACGAGCACCGAACGTTGCCCCTTTTATATCTATGCAAATTCACATAATGATATTTTTGTCGCACAACTTGCGGTCGAGATTTACGGCGTGCCTCGCGGGACGCGTTTTATCGAGCGACACGAGAATAGGGCATTGAATAAGTATTGAGTAGCATCTGTGACAATGTACTCTGAAAAGCCGGAAATTGCTAAGGTAGCCCACCTATACTGTAATAAAACTTTTATAAAAACCAATAAAAATCTAAATTTAAAATAAAAACTTTAATCTTATAACATTTTATTAAATCGATAACAAAAACTGTGTCAAGCCTTGATTGATTTAGCTCTGAATACTTATATATACTTAGTTGTTAGTAGTTAATAGTAGTCAGTTTATATTATGGGTCAATCTGTATATAACAGGCTGCCGCACTCGATCAAGGTAGATGCAACCTCCACAATGATGTATAAGACACGACTCCGTAAATGGCTTCTTGAGAACAGCTTCTACTCCATAGATGAATTCAAGAAGCTCCCAATTAATTAATTTGATTAATAATATAATAATAATAATATAATAATACTTATACCTTTTTCAATTTATGTTACAATACGTAAGTTTACATAAATTGTATTATGTACATAATATAATCTAGTTATAATACTATGAACCCCACTGACATGTAACTTGGTGTTATAAATAAATTTATGTATTTCTGTATTTCTGTTGAATTATAAATCTTGCTATCTGAGTAATAATTATTCTTAACCCCGGTCTCCCCTACGTACATTTGGTCCTGAAACTCTGTCTTAAAGTATGGTATTTATGTGATGTAGTATGGTAGAGGCACCGCGATTGGCACTTCAAGTCAGTGTTGGCATTAATCGATAAAAAAATAATGTAAATAATTTAATTGATTTTAATCAGATTAAACCAACCATGATTAAAATAATCATAATATTTAGTTTTATGAGGTTGGTACCATCTAACGGCCAACTTAATGTTACACACTTCTGTCCCATTTTCACAAAATTACTCCAACGAATAGACAGAAAGCGAGAAGAAAGATGTTCAAAAACAAGAGAAAATGACTATTTTGGTAAAAGCCGGAGTAACCCTACACTGCTTATAGCTTGTAGGGAACAGGAAATCGCTTACGATACATTCTCGCGATATGCAAGATTCTGTACGAATATTGGTATTGCAAAGCTCGAACGTATCGGCATTGCTAGGCCACTGAAATGGTAATAGGCATAACATAATTTTGTTTTGAGAAGATCATGCACTTTTATCACGAAAATTCAATCGTATCATAGAAATTATTTGTATTTAGATAATAATATAATTTGTGTTTTTTTTGTTAGTTAATAATAAATAATTCATTTATTTTTTTTATTTTTCATTTATTTAATAGCTGACTGTGGCCTATCTCGTGTGGTATCGAGATAATAAGTTGTATAATGTACCTATTTTTAACTTATTAAAACTTTGGGTTTTGATAGAAGTAATTTCGCTCAACTTGATTTTACTAACACATAAAAAAAAACGAGCGAGCCAAAGTCGCATATGATGCGTAACAACTGAAATATCTTTGGAAGGATTCACATACTTCAATTTTCTGAGGTTGTGTACCATCTGACACGGCTAACTTCCTGTTCATACTTCCGTTGCATTTCACGAAATCACTATCACAAATTTACAGAAAGCGAGAGAAAGATTTTACATATCAAAAATTAAACAATATAATATAATTTTTTAATCAAAATACTTAAAATATTTGTGTCTACTCGTAGTTAATTGAAACCCCAACAAAGCGCGCAATAACCGGAATGCAATAAACTTACACGATATTTCATTACACAACGTTTTGTGAAATTCACGTATTTCGCACAATATTAATAACATATTAATGAGGTGCGTTATTCATTCGTAAGTAAATATTTGAATGGGGTATTTACGACCGCAATGGGTTGACAGATGGAGCGCTGGAAAATTACGGTTAAAAAAGGTACCTACTATTTATTGTCGTCCTCTAAAATTTATGAAGCGACATCTTATGTTTGTATTTATTTTCGTATTTATAAGTATTAAGTATTCGGTTTTTTTAGAGAAACTTCATAGTCAGTGTTATACTTTGGCTATAGATGTATTCGTAATAGGCTATTGAATAATCAATTTAGTGAAAATCAATCACAATTTTTGATCATAAGCAGGAATAATCTCTTATCATCAGGAGAAATCGTCTTTATCGACTCATCAGTCATTTCCAAATCAAAAAACACAATCGTCAATATTGGAGAAGGTTTAAATGATAAGTGACAACCCTATTCCCGAACATTGACTGAATTCAGTTGTGACGTAAATCGGAGCGGACATAATAGAGGTCAGGTAGAGTTGTTTGTTCGAATTGTAATTGATTGTTCGTCCATCAATTTTTTACTGTCTTCCGGGCCGGATTTTATCGGATATAAACGTGGAGATAGACTAGCTAGGCACATGACACACCACACAACACACAAATCCAACAGACTTGCCTTGCTAGATGATTGGTCGAGTGGCAAGTGTGTTGGACTGCCACGCCGGTGTCGCGGGTTCGATTCCCGCTTCAGGATAAGCACTTGAGTAATGAATATTGGTGTTTGTCCTGAGTTTTTAAGTGTTTCTATGTTTGTACCTATTATCGAAAAAAAATTATATCAGTTATCTGGTTCCCATATTACAAGTTCTGCTTAGTTTGGGGCTAGATAGCGTTGTGTGAAATGTCCAAAATATTTATGTAATTTTAAATACATAAAGCGGTTTAATATAATGAAAAAATATTGTTTTTTTTTAATCTACTGTATTTGTTTTGCGATTTTTAGGTTACGTTTCTAATCGAATTTCATTCAGAATTATGATTTGTGATCTACGAAACTTTTTGGTAGGAAAGTTTCCTGTCAATTGATTAAAAAATATAGCAATATACTAGGTAAGAAGCTATACTAACTATAACTTCTTACCTAGAAGGTTTTGTCCTGACTGACTGACTAACTGACTGGCAGACAACGCACAGTCCACAAGTCTTGTTGACGAACTTAAACAAGTTCCATTTCAATTTGTAAAATATAAATTCGACATCAATAGACAATAAGTCTATTGATGTCGAATTTATTTACACGGAACACAAACAACAGGGCTATTTGCTAAGCTGTCATTAGTTCTCGTTATCGAATTCGATGGTCAAGACTGGGAAAAAAATGACGTCACCATAGGATTTCTGTCGCTATCGGCTTCGAGAGGTCGGCCATTTTCTGTCAGATTTTACGTACCATTCGATAACGAGAACTAATGACAGCTTAGCAAATAGCCCTGCAGGTACAGGTAAAAGAAAAACAGGCATTGTATTGTCCTGCATGAAAGAAAATAACAAGCTTTAAACTGAAAACTCGACTGCGAAAATATTATAAATCGATTCATTAACCAAATAAATTTAAAAATATGACTTATAAATATTTTTGTTTTTTTTAATTTCCTTTATTTTGATACCCTACTCTACTCGATGGTTTTGGTAAAAAAACATTATTTAACAACTTCTTATTTTGCGCTAAAATCTTCCATTTTGTTTTTTTAAACCTATCTAAGAACACTTCGATTATTGTTACGAACCAAACGAAACCTTAATTGTCGAAATCCATCCAGCCCTTTAGAAGATACGAGGTAACAAAAAAAAAATACATACACACATAAAAGATACGCGCCACGCTAATGCCCGAGATACACGAGGCTTGTTTTTCAAGCTAAGATAGCAAGATAGTGATAGTAATCTAGCTCTGGCTTCGTGTAAACAGAACTAGCTCCATTTCTAGGATACTAAGCTAGTGAAAAAGTAAACTATATAGTTCTATTTACACGAAGCTCGAGCTGCAAGCGTACCTTACTTTGACTATCTTGCTATCCTGACCTGAAAAACTAGCCTGGTGTATCTCGGGCGTAAAAGTTATATATACACAGCGCGGGCATAAAGTAATATCGCTGAAACCAACTGTGAAAACACTTTTTACGCGACGGTGATTAAAAAGTGTGTAGAGTGATGCGGTCGTGCTCACACAATGTATTGGTGGAAATAATTTGTCTGAAAACCTGTGTGGGACACGAATTTTGTATGTCTTCACACAAATTTTGCCGGAATTGAGAGCTTACATATATATTTATGCCAATTTACTTTAGCCATATGTATACACATTTATTCAATTTAATTCTTTATTTGAAAACGTATTCTAATATTACAGATTTCTCCAAAACGTTATTAAGAAATTTAGCCAAAAAGATACTTATTACATGGAATTCAAGAAATAATATGCACTTAGATTGTGTGCATTTAGATTTACATTTAGATGTGTGTAATTAGAAGATATATAACTTCTCTACTATTCAGTTTATATTTATATTGATAAAATAAGTAAGTAGGTAACGAAATATTTTTTTTTGGTTGGACGTTTCACACAACGCCATGTAGCCCCAAACTAAGTAAGCTTGTATTATGGGAACCAGGTAACTGATAGAATACATATATACCTTTTATATAAATCCATTCATAGAATACATAGAAAACACCCAGACTCAAGACAATCAAATGTTTGTCCTGAAGCTGGAATCGAACCCGCGATACTCGGCGTAGCAGACCATTACACTTGCCACTCGACCATCAGTGTAGTCAAAAATTTTATCATCTTATGCTGATTTTCAAAATGGGAATTATCATTTGGATTTTGATGATAATAATCTTTTCATACCGTCTTTAACTAGATGCATCATAAACACCAGTATATCTAAACATACAAACTCTCTTTGGGGATACGTACGTAAGATGACGTACATGTTGTCAAATGACGTATAGTCGAAGTTTACCAATCGAACAAACAGTCATTCGAAGTGCTAAATATTCGAGACACGTTTAGGCGCAGACAGGCCCGTGATGTGACGTGTGCTAATCACAATGTAAATGCGTTTCGTATATGCGGTGGATGCTACGTGCTGGGGGATGAGCACGATATTTTGAATACTCTTACAGGTACATATAATTAGAAGTCAAACAGCAGTTAAGACCATAATCGTATAGAAAATCTCTAATTATGAGAGTATGAACTTTTTCCACTCATATCAAACATTATTTCAATAACGGAAACCTATAAGTAATTCTGATTTAACTATTCCTTTATTTTTGTCATTTGTATATTTTGTTACATCCATATTTACTTGATCGGATGTAACAGATTTTGATAACTTTGGATCAAGTTTCAAACAGGAATTTTTTCCGTTTGGATATGACACTCCAAACAAACTCATAAAAACCGTTTCATTTATTAAATTTCTATTCAATTTAGTTTAAATTTTTTCTTTCATTCAACCTATTGTTACTTCAGGGTTTAAGATCCCTTTTTAAGGTTAAAAATACCTGTGTTAATCTCCTTTTTACTACTTCTTAATAAATACAGCTGTCTTTTATACTCTTACTTTAGATTTTTCATCAAGTTGCTCCAAATCGACAGCTCTTTGTCGCGAGCTCAGCTGTCTTCGTGTCGCGCTATTAAAGACGCGCCGTTAAACCCGGGACGAGGCTCCCATTACTGAACACAATATACACGAACAAAAGAAAAAAACAGTAAGGAGACTCCGCCTGATAATTACGATATCCACTAACTGTTTTGTTAAACTCTTTAATTGTTAAGGAAGGCGTCACTGCTCATAGGCCCGGGCAGAAAACCAGCGTTGTCCTGCCTTCTTTAGGTATCTACACAGATTGCTAAGTACCTAGACATTGCAGTACGACACTATGCTGAGACCGTACATATTGGTTTCCATGATAATAATAAAGTACTTTTGTCATGTAAGTACCTACTTATTAAGGCATACCTAGCTAATGTTACCTACGTACCTACTTACATTTGTACCTATACTTACTTAGAGGAGCCAATTGACAAATTTTCTTTCTTTCTTTCTAACTGGCCCCTGATTGCCTCTTGCATATAAACATTGGTGGCACAGAACCAGCGTTGCAGCATCAACAGTGATGTTGCAGCACATGCTGAGTGGCGTCCGATTTTAGAGATACCGGTTAATTTTTAGTTTTATTTAACCGTCAATGTGTAGGTGTAAGGTAACTCAAAATAAATATTTTTTCTATTTCTATTTCATTGAATATATGCAGTACTAGCTGACGTCCGTAACTACGTTTTTGGTGCGTATTTTCAGCTCTTCACAAACACATCCTCCAAGTTTCAAGTCTCTACGTTGGTGGTTTGGCCTGTTTTCTGTCAGTCAGTCACTCAGGACCCAAGACTTTTATATATTGACGCATGTATGTTTGGCAAACTCGCCACCGACCACAGTGACCGTTGGCTGACGACCATAAGTTCACATAATGTACATTTTGTTGCTGTAGAACGCTGCTGCCACACGTGTCGCCAATGGGATTCTTAGGAGACATTACGTACTGCTTGCATTCACATTGACATAGTCTTCAAACGACGGGTACATAACAAAGAACAGTACCTTCATAATGAGATGCTCATTTTTCGCGCTTTGTCACCCATAGTATGCCTACCTACCTGTCATGTTGTGTATGTAGGTAGAGTTAAACCTAACACTTTACATTTACATATAAGTTACCTACTATTTTATTTGGTTCACTTATTGAAATAATTACTAGAACATACAATTATTTGACTTAACTACATAGTTATAAAGAAAACAGTGTTATTTCTAAGGGGAGTGAACACACCATGCAAAATAGGAAGTTAAATTTAAATTTAAGCAACTAAAACAAAGTATAGAACAATAATTAGTTTCTAATCATGTACAAAAAAATTATACCTCTGTATGTAGAGAAAATTACCATTAATATTTGTAGTGTGTGTTTATTATTCTGGTACTTAGGCTCTGGTATCTAGGCTTTAGATAGGTGATCTCGTTTGAATGCAAATTCAATTAAACTCATAATTTCCAATGTTAGTTTCACACAATGAAGTGAACTATTGTTTGGAATGAGCCTGTAACTTTGAAACAATTTCATCAGTCTGACAGCAATTGGACACCCGCATCAACAAACCATGCCGACTAAATTTAAAAGGCCTGCTACATGACCGAATACCAGCCTTTGTTTTTTTTTGGATTAGTTATATCAAAAAAGTTTGAAAACATTATTTTGTTAAAGATAATATAATATCTTCATAATCAGCTTACAGCAGTCCACTGAATAAGTCTAAGTCTAAGCTTAATAAGATAGTAATGTTTGTATCCTTTTTTTTACTAGCCTATGTTGTTCCATTGTTGGGCAAAGGCCTTCCCCGAATCTTTCCACCTTTCACGATCTTTGGCAGTTTCCCACCATTCCCCATTGAAGGCTATAAGATACTTAGTTCGAAATAAATGTTATTTTCTATTCTATTCACTGTTGGATGTGGGTTTCTTCCAAAGTGTGCCACTGAGCCCAATCTTCACTTTTATTGAAGTAGAGTAAGTAGTAGTAAGTAGAGCTAGTGGTGGCTGAGGTCGTCCTACGCTACGCTTGCTTTTATGTTTTACGACCAGTTATTTAGTTACCGTGGATACATTTCGAGAATTGAACTTCATTGATCATCTCACCATTCAATCAACAGTAGTATTCAATTTATCGATCGTGTGGCAGGAGTATAAGGCCAGTCACACACTATCGCGTCGCAAACAACGAGCAATAAACGCTGCATTTGCATTCCCATTACGCTAGTAGTGTTTACGCTGCGGCTAACGCCGTTATTTGCGCGTTGATAAGAGCTTTAGAGCCGTGGTGGCTGAGTGAATGTGGGCATTGCCTTGCGATGCGAAGCTCTTGGGTTCGAGTCCCGATATTATATAATTTTTTTTCTACTCGTGTCGGAAAGGCAAACATTCTGAAGAAATTCTAAAGCAACATGTTTTAGAATAAAGGTCGTAAGACAGGACAGAAAAAATTCAGACACCTCGTCAATAAAAATAAAATATCTTTTAATTTCAAATAATTTTTACTTTTTACGGTGGAGTTTCATAAAAATGAAAAAAACCCAGTATTTCTTGTATCTATAATATTATACTAGAGCTGTTCCTCCTCTGTTTCCAAAATTAGCATCGGACCAAAATGTTCTAGAAGTTAGCAAAGTTAGATCCCTTTTTTTGGCGCATTTTCAATATTCTACACTGTGATTCTACTTCAATTGTTCTATGATTATTAGATTGCTATCAACATAACAACAGTTTTAAAAACTAAGTCTTATTATAAACCCGAGATTTATCTGTAGATGTTGAAACTCATTGCAGCCGTTATCGACTGTCAGGAGCATCTGCGTGGAACGAACGCGACAGAATGGGAATTTTAAATAGAAACATGCTTCTTTAGCTTATCTCACGATCCAATACGGCACTTTTCAGATTGTATCGAGAGTGCCTAGGGTGATAATGGGAAAGGCATGCAGATTTAGGTAGTAGACGTCTTTCTATTAGGTGAGTAATGCTAAGTGTGAGAAACTAAACCAGGATTTTTCAAGATTTTCATAAATATTTTACGCTAATTGTGGTAGCTAATTGTGGTAGAGATTTGATTATTTGATTAAGATATTTTCTATTATTTATTAATTTTGTTATATGTTTTTGTCAAAATGGATTACTACACTATTATATTAGAATTTCCTGTTAGGAGTGTTTTATAAGTAAATAAATAAAACACTTACCAAAAAAAATACCTTTAATTTTTTTATAAAATCTTTCTTATTATCGTGTCACAAGTTCTTTCGAACCAGTGTGGTGAAAGGATTTCATATGCATAACAACCTGAATTCAATGTTTATGTGACTGATTCAATTTTAAATTAGGACCTTTCCCACAAAATACATTTCAGTTTTTACAGTAAAATACCGCATTACTGGCAGGAAGACCTTTAAACCCGCATCATAAAAAACCCAAAATAAACAAAAAAAAAACAGTATTTCAGTCTTTCTATTTAAATACATTCCAAGGTATAGATGACACGAGGGGAGTTTTAATTTGCATAATGTAATCAGTCGGAAGGGCGCAGCGATGATTGGAGGAGCCACTTTGGCCTACTTCTAAAATCTTGGAAATTATTTGGTCTAAGACCGGGGTTCAATCGATTGAGTCTGAGGATGGTGGGCAATTGATCGGGTGATTGGATTTTCAGGGTGAGATAGTTTAGCCAAATAAATATTTATTTAGATTTTTTTCCTGTTTTTTTTTTCATTTATGTAATTTTTTGGCTTTCACTTTTACTTTTAAATGAGAAGTATAGCGGAAGTGGTGCAACAAGGAGCCTCTTCGAGGCGCACTTGAATACCTTTCACCACACTGGTTCGAAAGAACTAGCGACACGATAAGAAGAAGGGGAAGTGGTGAATAAGTAATAAAGGACAACGATGGAAGTTTCAAAGACATTTTTTTTAAATATTTTAATGTTTTACTGATAACGGTGACGCTATTGTCTGTACCTAAATAATAAATCTGGAAAAAGGATCATCGACTTAAAACGAATAAATACGACACACAATCTTGTGATATATCCAAAACCATCAATTCTTTTTTCCCAACGTAAAATACTCTAAATTCCAACATTCCGAAGCAAATTGACTCCTCAAATACATTTCCCTCATTCATCACCACCACTGATGTATGGGAATCGATAGCACGTACAATCACGTGTTCCAAATTTAAAATGTCGTTCCCGCGTAAAACAAGATCTAAGATGTAAATCCTCCTTGCAAGACACTCTTTGTATTCATGGGATGGAAGGAATATCAGGTGCGTGCCTTGCCCCCACTTCAACCTCCCGCCAATTTCGAGCATTTTTAAATTGCTGGCCGCATAGACTTTGGGCCATGAAGAAGGTTAATTTTTTACCTAGTAGGTGGACCCAAGATAAATGAAAACTACTTCTAAGTAATTGCCTGCGTCAGAGTTGCTATTGTAAAAACATAAAACTACAAAATATTTATAAAGTTATTTTACCTTTAATTATTCCTAGATTATGTTTAGTTTCAGTCGCTTGCGTAATGAAACTTACCTAATTATTTTATGCACTTTATAAATAAAAATACCTCATTTTAAAAACTTCTCTAGCGGTGATGACCAATGTTAATTTTATAGTCAAAAAGTGTTGTTAAGAAAAATATATCTTGTCTTTCTGTTCAATTTTAGAAATTTACTTAAAAATACGGTTTACGTTTTATTTGTACGGCAAAGAGAAAGTAAAATATCACGAGTAAATTTGTATGTTTTTCTCCTATTTCATAGCCCACAAAACTTCCTTGTTCATCCTATCTTCAGAGTTTCAGTTGTACTTTTTCAAAAGGTTCTGTCTGCATCTTTGTGTCTGCTCGTTATTAATCTCTGAAAAGTAAAGCGACAATAAGCGAAATGTTCATTTGAAAACATTAAGCTTTTTCGCTTGATGGAATTTTTTAATTATTTTCATACTTTAACCCTTTTTTGGTTTCATTAAAATGTCCAGTTTTATCTAGATATACATTTATTTGGTTAAAACAAAAGTGTTTATTCTTGTTTAAAGTAATCTGAGATAAGACTTAGAAGTTAATGAGGATAAAAAACAAAATATATTTGCTTGTTAACCCTAATGGATTTTTATTTACCTTTGAAATAAAAATAAATAAACGAAACATACTTATAAGACTTAATTTTTAAGTAAAAACTTTTTTAGGTGCCCTGCGCAATTTCATTCGCGTAAAGTCAGCTCGAGTCGAATAAGGTGATGAAGTTTTCACTTCTGTCGTGAGGTCTAGCACACATAGTTTTTTTTTAGATAAAAACTTAACTCTCCTTCGCATTCGGGTAAAAACGGATTTATACATATGTATTTATGTATAGAGCCTATACAATAAAATTAAAAACGCGCTAATGCATCTAATCTCATGTGAATGTAACAGTCGAAAAAACAGTAAATTTTTATTCTCTTATAAACATTCTCTGATGCACGAAATTGAAACACATAAATTAAACAAATTTTAACCTTCTGTCGTGTGAAAATTACCAAGTTTGTTCAACATACAAACAAACATTAAACCAACAATCGTAATAAATTTGGGAGAGTAATTTATGTTGTAAATTTCAACTGTCACATACTGAAACTTTTTATAATAATAATAATGAAACAGAAGCAAAGTCCTGTGTAGCACTGTTTTATTTATGGGCAAGTGTGACCCCTTACTATCAGAATAATCAAGGTTTTTCAAAAACATACAACAAACTTCAATTTCGATTTGAAGTTGTTTTTTGTTTATAGATAGGATATGTCATTTAATTTTTGATCAAACCCTCTTTTAAATTAATATTATAAAAATACATACTGCGAATAACATCCTAAAGTACTTTCCGAACGGCACCCTAGCAAACAAACTTCTAACAAACGCAATACGACTTGTCGCCGTAATGAAATAAAATAGTGTCTCGCGTAATATTAATTACCAAAGAACACGACATAAGGGACGCTACTCACTGGCTAGGCAAGATTTTTCATAGACCGATTGGGAAATGAAGATCAATGGAATCATGGACTTCTGGAAATAAGCCAAAATAACTTGTAATTTAGTGAATAGTAAATTAGTGAAGATTTTTGATAAAATATTTCGAAAAGTATTTAATTTTCAAAGCTTAGCAAAGAATTGGCATTGGCAAATTTTGTATGCTGTTGGCATTGCCTATTAAATAAATAAGTAATATACCTAGAATAAAAAAAAAATGCCTGGGTGTACGTGTCAACTAACTCACATTACCTTGCAACCTAGCAACTTGTCTATTTTCGAAATCTTGGAAAAGGATATATGAGGGAAAATATATTTAGTAAAAAAAACCGCTCATGTAACCAGTCAGTATTACGAGTTTAAGCTGATTTAGTACCATAAATAAATCCTATATCTTCCTAATCCTAATCCTATAGGTACCTATGTATATCTTCATCTACACTATAAATTGTTAACATATATTATTCACAGATAAAGATTACCACAAAGTAACATGAATCAATAAATTTTGTAATTTTGTGATCCGTAAGCGTTCGGCTGCCACCCCAGCTGAAACTACCGTATCGAAGCAGTGAGTAGCTATCACCTCTTACGGATTACGGAATTAGGTCGAAGCCGCGGTAATAGGGATAAACTTTGTTTGGTAAATATAATTATGGGGTGGGTTAAGTGGTCGGATAAGTATATTGGGTGATATAATGTGATTATGTTTGTTTATTTAACTGAAGTTATTCGTGGTGTGACTGCTAATTTCTTACTTAACTGTAGCTAGAAAAACCGGCAAAGATAAAAAATAAGAAGATAAATTTTCAAGACGATCGATTTATATACAAAATTATATAATAAACTAGCTGACGCCTGAAACTTCGTTTTTGTTGCAAATCAACAAAAACCCTTTTTACGCGCTTTCACATCTTGACGTACCCTTTAAATTTTAAGACTCTACGATCAGTTTTTTGGCCTCTATGTTATCTGTCAGTCAGTTAGGTACGCTTTATGTATATTGATATATTCTAGATAATATATTAAATTTTGCACGTATAATTATAATTATAATTTATCAATAAATAATTATTTATTCATAAATTATAGATAATAAAGGTAGTTTGCACGTATAACTATTTGTGTGGTTGGATAGATAGAATATCTAATATATTTAGCAAAAATTTGGTACGGGTATTTTACGATGGAAAACACAAGTTACTCATATCCCTATACCACGTGGGCGCAGCGGCGCGGCGGGCAGAGCTGACGTTATGTGATTTTGTGATAGAGCAGACAACCAACCTGATGGTCGGATGACATTGTTAGGGCAGCTGAATCACAGTGGATCTGCTTTGCACAAGATCGGCAAGAATAGCGTAATAGAGAAGAGGCTTTTACCCAGCAGTGGGTGTTACCGGCTTAATATGTGATATAGATATGAGATAGATGTGTTTTTAAAGCTAACAAACTATGATAAACATTCAGTAAGCGTACATCGTCTATCTAATGTGGTAAGGCGAGCAACGTCGCGAGTCGACCAAGACGAAGCAAGAGCGATGCGCCATCTATTCAATGTTGCGTGTCAACTCACTATTAGAAATTGCGTTCATAAGCTGGATGTGACTATGAGAATATTTTTGAGATAAATTCCACTATACGGAAGGATATAGCAATAGATAATAAGGTATGTCGAAAAATAATGTCAAATAAATAGAGAATGCCTACTAGCATTAAGTTCGCCTGTGTATTTGTGTTTTTTTTACATTGTGCAATAAAGGATTTTCTATCTATCTATCTATGTCTTCTCATACAAAATTGAGTAAATTTTTTTTCACAGAAAATGCTGTTGTTCTTTGATTTTGTTGAAAATATTTTCGGTTAACGGTTGATTTGCATTATCTTCTACGTTTCAGAATTACCCGTATCAGTTGGTATCGTTTTATGCAAACTTAACTCATTTTTTGAGATTAAGTGGTTTGTGAGGCGCGGAGATGATGGTTACAAGCTAATCTCGCATGTCTAAGGTATTAAAGTCTTCTAAATCTTTGATTATTGTAATAGTTTTTGCTATAACGTTATTTTCTTCATGCACTTCTAATTGTTAATGAATGTTTGATATTTCTGTGGTTCTCGAGTCATCTCTACTCTACTCTTTGATGATTGGAAAAACTTTCCCTAAAACATTATTTACTTCATGCACTTATAAGAGATCATAATTTTTTAGCATGTCCTTGGTGTTGGAGTCATCTCTACTCCTTCCAGGTGCTCATAAATCTCTGTTAGGGACTTTAGGGAATAATGCCCTAATGAGTGTAAAGTGGGGAAAGAAGCGGTAATGGGTGCCATTCGCGTCTCGGATGCGCTTCAGTTAAGTCGTTACGTTGATGTATCCGTGTCTATTTGAGCATTCCTACAGAATAGACAACTTTTTTTTATATAGCCTTTCTTATATTTCGTTCAATAATTTTGAAAATGAGTAAATTTAAGAAATCGTACTAATTTACAGGATGTTTTTTTTTACTTGACTTAGATGGGCAAATTCTAGAGTATAGGGATTATCGAATAATGTCTCAAGACCGATTTTAGTAGCTAAACTAAAACTGCATTAGTAAAGGTTATAGTTAATGAGCTGAAAAAGAAAATAGGATACTATTTATCCCAAGTCTACGCGGCTGTAGCCGCGAACGTATTTTTATTTAAGTATTTAGTAATACATATAATATACCAAATGTAAGGCCGCCAATTGTACCACTTATTAGTTTTAAGTCTTGTATTTGTTATTTTCCATGTGTAAAATAAAGAATTATCTATGTATCTATCTATACCAATAACTTTTTAGTTGGTCGGGATGCAACGGGAAGTTTTATTTAGTACATAAGGCATTTACTTTTCTTCGACGGTAAACTTCTTTAACCTACTTTATATCTCTCCGTAACTTTACACGAATTTGGGAAAAAAGTGTAAGATCTGCCGAATAGCCCCGCGGCGAATTTTAACAAACCACCCATAGGGTCCAGTCACATTGCTTAATCCTATTTAATATTATAAAGATAAGTATACACGTGTACGTACACTGTTCTGGTCATGAGCAGGCGTTATCTCTTAGATAATGCTGAGCTCGTCTCGTCACTTATTTACATAAAAAGACAAAATAAGTTTGTCGTGATTAAGCAAAAAACATCTATCGGCCATTTTTGTTTCTTGATGGATTTTGATAATTGAGATATCAATAGATTCATATTGATCAATGGGGTGTCATAGGATTGATTTTAACAGTCTTAAATCCAAAATTACCACCTCATGGGAGTGGCAGGCGCCACTTGGACTAGACTCGCCCAAGAAAGAAATAGCAAGGTTGGAGCAGGCCTTCATCGAAAAATTGGTGCCCAAATATAATATATAGAAATATATATAAATTTATGCCAAAATAACGGACAAATACGGCTTAGTAATAATAATAATAAATCCAAAATGGCGGCCGTATTACTCGGAATTTTTTGTTTTTGTTAACTTAAAGCTCTTTGAAATAGCTAGTCGAATTCACAAGTAAAATATACGAAATATACTGCCATTGGTTAGTTATACTCGCATGGGACAAGACAATTCTGAAAATACGAGCACACGTGACCATTAACACGATCGCTTTATCTGATCCTCGCTGGTTAGTGGTCACGCCGGGTAGTTACTTACGGAGTAGGTTATATGCCATTTCTATCCCATTGGAGCTGTAAATAACGTCTTAAGGGAGAGTATACGCAGAAGGTACAAATTCAAAGTTAACATGCGGATTAAGTCATAATCAGAAATTATAGAAGGAAATATATATTTTTAGACCAAAGAGACTATTTTTTTTTTGAATTGCAAGTAGTTGTGGTGTTGTGGAATTTTTAATTAGCTTTGTCAGTGCAACCACAACGGCTTCTAGATTTAAAAAATAAATGAATTTTAAGCTGTTGTTGCTGTATGAAATTCATAACTTGTTATTGAAAATCGTCAATATTTAATGACATACACAAATTTTCTGCGTATTGTATTATGAAATACGTCAATATGCGACTGTTTATACCCGTAGAAATATACAATAATCAAAGAATCAAATGAATAAAATTAAAAAAAACATTCATACCTAGCACTTGTTGTTTCGGAGATATCATTAAGATTCAGTCAGTCAGTCTGTGGTATCTATTTCGATTTTGTAAGTATAGACACCAACCATCTACATAATAATTATTTACCAGTATAATATTATGTTTAATTAATTGATATAGATAAAGATAAGATAATGATAATAGTAGATTATGCACTAAGGGGATAAAGCCGTGTCTTATGTCGCGGGTGGCATATTGAACCCTGAGCTGAGTTATGTAGAGTCCTGAGTGACGCGATGGGTTCAAGCTACCCAAGACGAAGACAGGCTTTATCCCAGAGGAGCATACTCTACTTTTCTCTCACACCTATTGCGAGGCAATAAAAAGCCAGGGCTCCGAACTCAGCAGCCAACACCGTCTTTTGTTTCACAATCTTAATGATAAGGCTGCCCATTGTAGCCTCTTTTATTTTTGGTTATTTTATTATTAAGCTTTCTTTTATAATGTATGTTTCTTCTCGAGGTGTACAATAAAGTGTTACTATCTATCTACCTATTATGATGCGTCAAACGTCACAAAGTTACCCAAGCCTCCAGCCCGACTGCGGCTCTACCCTGCCATTGGCTAGCATTCATGAATGTTAATCCCGGCGCAGTCGCGGAGTTGCGGCTTAATCCGGACGTGGAGTTTAGTGCGCGATAGGACGTAGGGGATTTCAGTGGCCTGATTACCATAGCCTTGTATCGGAATGTCTGAGATAAGAGAAGATACCTCTCTACGTACCTACCTACTGCCGGCCAGCATTTATCATTTATCATCGATCTGTTGCAGGCATTTTATATAACTCGGCATTTTAAAAACGGCGTCGTCCGTTTACAAACGCTCGCTGTTTTGTAATGTGCCGAAGGCAAATTGACAACTCGTTCAATTGTTATAATATCGACACTGATTAAAAATGTAGGGTGGCCATAATAAAAAAAACAGTAAGTAGTAACGATTTTTGAACGATTTTCTGTTATAAGGCTGTGCACGCTCGCCTCGCTCGCATGTAGGTGCATAAATATATATTATAGGCTTTACAAAAACACATATCTAATGCGTCAACAGGAGATGATAAAATTATCCATCCAGCCTTTGATAATTATTTTAACCAGAATTATGAATGCGTGAGTTATCCTCATCAAGTTTGGGAGTATTTTAATGAAATCAGTGAGTAAATTTAATCTGGAGTACTTTAAGGCAGAAATTACGTAACGTTGATAGAATTATGTGAGTATTATGTGTGAAGGTAACGTGCGTTAGTTACTCAATCACGATATCTAGTGTTATAATTAAATTTAACTAAAATTAGTTATAATTAATAATATTATTAATGGAATAATACATATTTTTGAATTCACACAGCGCCCTCTAGCCCCATACCAAAGAAAAGATAACCCATACCATAGTTATTTATTTTGACTATGCCCATACTAAGCAGAGCTTGTACTATGGGAGCCAGAAAACTTATATACGTTTTTTTGTAAATATATACATATAATACATAGAAAACACCCAGGCTCAGGACACACCGACGTTCATCTCACAAATGTTTGTTCTGGGGTGAGAATCGAACCCGCGACATTGTCGTAGTAGTCTACTTAGTTACACACTACACACACTTGCTCGACCATTCGAGTTGGCAATACTCGAAATAATAAATAATTCTATTTATTTCGCTTCTACGAATATCTAGGTCAATCTTCTTAAATATTGCTTATAATAATTAGCCTCTACCAAAATGTAGGTCAAATTCTTTACATCTTTAGTTACTTTTTGTCAAAACATATGACAAAAAATTGTGTGAATATGCCACATTTAACGTCTCTTTTCGCGGACTGATATAAACATCAAAGTGCCATCCAATCTCACACAGAAACAAAAAGTTGTTTTTCATTTCATCGTGACACGTTCCATAAATCAACCTTCCCGGCTAGAATACACAGAATAAAATAAAGTTACTATAGTAGCAGTCATAGATAAAGCTACAGTTAGTATGAAAATAAATGCAGAATAAAGGTACAACAGTTAATAAGCCGAAATATATAAAATAATAATTATGTCTTAAACCGCAGCATAAAATATACTTACTTTAGTAGCAGTCACAGTGAGAAATACAGTTATTATGAAAATAAATGCAAAGTATACAACAGTTTGACGACACCGTGGCTTAGTTGGTAGTGACCCTGCCTACGAAGCTTGGTGTTCCGGGTTCGATCCCCGGCCGGGGCAAATATTTGTGACGAACACAAATGTTTGTTCTCGGGTTTTGGATGTTGTGATGTGTTGTATGTGTCCATGCCACCTGCGACACAGGGAATCCTAGTGCAGGGGTGTGAGTGTGTGAATGTTTATTTTATGTTTATTTTATGTTTAGTTAATAAGGCAAGAGCTATAGAATATGTAAAAGTTTATAAAGAGGATTATACGTAAAGAAAAAAAATTGCATCCAGTTGGTTTGTCTGCAGGGTTGGTTTGTCACATATCAATCATTGTGAAATTGAATCACGTATTCGATGGCGAGTCTGGCTTACCTTTGAGGAATGGGAGAGGCGTGAACGATGCACTGACAAAGTGTTTTGAAATGGCTATGGCATGATTATAACTAGCACCAAAGAAAGGCTATATACGCAGCAGTGGGTAATAATATCAGGCTATAATGCTGATGATGAATTAAACTTGGGCGTGAAAATTAGGAAAATAAGAGGGCTAAAAACACATGGAAAAATGGAATGTATTCAGTTTTTTTTTATAAGCTGGCATGAACAACACATTCATACGTGCACTTGTATTGTATCTGTGAATAAAAACGCCGCGTGGCTCTATTGTGACTTTTTTTTTTTTTTTTTTTTATTCAATTTTTAAGGGCTTTTGAACAACATGCTCACGACAGCCCTATAGAAACACAAAAAAAATATTCATCTAAATTAAAAAACTAAAACATTAACATAAAATACAAATTCCTTGTAACAAAACAATAAACTACTTACTTAAATATCTACAAGTTTGTACAACATTTTAGCCTCAACTGAACTTGGATAAGACAAAAAACTACTTATAGCACCAATATCAACAATATTTATTCTAAGTTCATATTGTGACTTGATCATCCTATATTTCATCAAAGTGTATTAAAATTACATTAGTGTGAGTACTTTGACAGAGCGCCAGCTTTCGTTGACCGACCTGTTAATTTTTTTGTTGTCAGTTTAAATTAAATCAAAATAAATGTAACCCAAATAAATCAATTGAAAATAAATTAAATTTACAAAAATGGAAGAGGCCTAGCATGCGCGTGCACGTTCATCCAATAATTAATGAATTAAGTTCTTGAAATCCTTTCACCACCCTGGTTCGAAAGAACTAGAGACACGATAAGAAGAAGAAAACTTACTATTTGTTATGGGTTAAAAAAAAAAAAAAACTATCTATCAATCTATCTACAAATTCACCAAAACAAAACTCAATATAACAACCGAATTGCACAGATGGCTAGGATCAGCCGGTTGAGTCGGCAATACATCGGAACAAATGGACACGCGTGACTGGGGTTCTGATGATGACCCTGATACCACTTGCAAGGCTCTGTTTCCGGCTAATCGAATGAAGTTTATCGCATTATAGTTGTAGTTATTATAGGAGCGTATTTTTGATGAATAAATAAATATTGCGTATGTGACCTAAGAATATTTAAACTCAGCAGAATTATGGGAATCAGATAACTGGTAGAGTATTCCTTAGAACCTTATTATATTTGTCGGCGCATCCACGCGACCAGGCCACTATTACGACGGTATTCAATAATTTTTTTGGTGACTTATATGCCTTAGTTTTTGTTCGCTACTTTACTTGATTCGATCGATAAGTTATAAATAAAAATAGTTAAATAAATACTAGACTACTACTACTACTTTGCAGACTTCTATGGATTACTATTACTAGACTTGCGAGGTCAACACTCACAGAGCCTAGTACCTGTACCTATTATATTTTTAAATAAAGAATACATACCCTGACTCAGACCAAACGCTAGTATACTACCTATACATTGTATAAATATTTGTTTTGGAAGTAAAAATTACATCTTTTGAACAACAAAATGGGCTCTACAATAGCCCGTAGTTTAAACTAAAAGTAGGTAAAAATATATAAAATAACTAACGTTTCCTAAGACGTTTAAATAATAGAGTAATAATTAATTAGCCCGATTGATATTCAGCTATGAGTTCTGCGATTCGATCAAGAAACTGGAGCCACATCTAATCCAGGTCCTGAAGCACCTCTATAACAAGTTGCGTCGCGAGCGGCGATAGAGTTTGTAATGACATCGGATAATTCCATCTTGATATCGATTCCGATCCAACTGTGGCCCGGATACGAATACCAAATACGGATATTGCGGGCCGCTTTGTTAGGGCTGCCAACTGCCAAAACCAGTGAAACCAGAAAATTGTTTGCTACTCTCACAAAATAAAAAATCTCAGCTTTAAATGTTTAAAAATACTACGTTATACATATACGAGTACATACGTATGTAATAAAAAAGAACGTCTGTTTCTTATTGTGCAAAGTAGCGAGAAGAGCAAGTCTCGCTCAATCGATTGTAGAAATCACTTGCACTTTGTGATCAAAACACTTTCACTTGCAAAAAAAATTATGCATCAGCAATTGTTCATTTCTAAATTTTGGTATCTTACCGTCCATTTCTCACAGAAACTTTTTCATTGTTAAGTAATGGCGAGAATTTCAGGATTTTAAATCTTTTGAAACATCACCAACTTATGTTTGCCTCCAAGCTTCAAACTCACATGTGAATCTTCTTTTTTATTTATTTTTTTCAGCGCTCAATTTATTTTTTTATCTAGTCTTAGAATTATAACTGGCTCGAGACATCGCTCGTGTGTGTAATGAATAATATTGATAAAAAATATCTCCAGGGCTGAGTGGCAGCCCTACCACTGTGGCGCGGCCCAACGGACCGCACGCGCCGCACGAAATCCTCTTCTTATTCGGACTGCAGCGATTAGACGAGCAATTGTTCGATCCGAGTTTATCCGTAACCGTAACATTACGGATGCTTAGACAACCCTGATTTGATTATGGCTGTTTTCAAATTATCTTGTGATTGTACGGAAAATTGGTTTAACAACTTTCAATACTTGATTGTATACTTCTCGACCTGACCTGACTCTGACCAGCTTCTAACTTGTTTAAGTCAGAAGCTGGTCAGATAGAAAAGTGCCCCATAGTCCATTTTTGAATTCTCAAGGTTCTAGAATAAGCACTAAGCAACTAGAATCTACATTGAACTTTCAACAGTTTCAACAGGCGTTGAAAGTTCAAGTTAGATTCTAGTTGCTGTTTTCATGTCTGCTGTCATAGACGTTCATGGGCATCCATGACCAAAACAGTATTTAATAAATAAATAAATATTTTGGACATTTCACACAACGCCATCTAGCCCCAAACTAAGTAGAGCTTGTATGGGCATATGCTAATAACTGATAGAATACCTACTTAAATACTTTTTAGGAAAATACATACATAAATAGATATATAGAGGAACACTTTATTGTTCACCAACAAGAACTTTGTTCTAGAATAAAACAACAGAACAAGTATAAAACTAATACATAGAAAACACCCTGACTCAGGACAAACACCAATATTCACGCGAATTCGAATCACTTATGCCCAAACTTAAGCAATTACTTTACCCGTTAAAATTCTTCCGAGCGAGTAAAGTAATTGCTTAGGATCTTTGACAGTTTAGTACAAATAGGTATTAGTCACATTTATCTGTTGTTAAAATTCAGACATAACCATGATATAGGTAAATATGAGGGTTGAAACAGCTAAAAATAACTACCCAATATAATTTTATGGACAAGCAAACTAATATGACACGGGAGCTATTGGTTATTTTCGTATATTACGTGCGTGGTTGATGATATAGAACTAATATTTTGGTAGCACGCATAGCTTAAACTAAACAGCTGGTCTTATACAGAGCAGTAGGTATGGCGATCTATCGTAAAGCGTCGATGACACAGGGCTAGTTTACAAGCTACAAGCCGGCGAGTTTAAAAGCTGGCGAGTGAGCGAGTTAGCTTTCGGGAAGGATTGTCAACAAGCAGATTGTAAAAAAGCCGATGACACAGGGCGAGTTAACAAAGTTTAAAGCGAACTCGCTGGCTTGTAGCTTGTAAACTAGCCTTGTGTCATCGACGCTTTATACAGAGCAGTATGGCGATCTATCGCAATAATCGTATCTATGTAGTTAAAAATTATATCAAAAGCTTTTGCCGTTGGGAGACATCCCCTGCAAGATTATATCTAGGTGGGTTGATACACAGTGCCAGATATTCTGCAGCCAAGCAATTTGTGTAAGCATTACTGTATTTCGGTTTAAAAAGCACTGCAGCACTGAAAGCCGACATCAGTATGGGTACCCGGGTTTGCCAAACGATGAATAAAACTTAAATTATTATCAACTAGCTGTACCCGCGTGCGACTTCGTCACCCGTGGAAGAATTGTTTATTGTCGATGTCGTTCAGGGCCGACTCTAACTCTAGCCCATGTTGCGCCCGTGTGCAATCATTACCCCAGCGCCCTCTAGTAAGGGGCGGGGAATCATTTTTTCTGAGTTAGCAGTGTTATGTACAGCTTTATCGCTGTGACCGAAGCGAGTCGTAATTTTTGACGCCTTTACTTTAGTCCTGAAATCACTCTATCAGGACCTTAAAATACAATATCTTACATGTGATTGCGGCGAGCGAAGCGACCCGCAAATTTTTCAGTGTTTTGGTTATCTATCTAGGAAATATCAAAATTTATCAGGACCCAAAATCACCCAAAAATAAGTTTTAGTCCTGAAAATCACTCTATAAGGATACTAAAACTCACAGCAGCGTATATGTGATCGCGGCGAGCACAGTGAGCCACAAATATTCGCTTCACAAATCGTGTTATCTGGACCCAAAATTACCCAATTATACAAACCTGGTGACCACACCGCAGCGAGTGGCGCGCGGCAACCGCTCCCGCACCCACGATCGCCAGGGCGTCCGCGGCCGCCCCAAGGCGCTCGCGGCCGCCCTAGGACGCTTGGCGGGCGTCTGCGGACGCCATGGCACTCGCGGCCGCCCTAGGGCGCTCGGCGACCGCCCTCGGTCTCCAGGGTATCCATAGCCGCCCCAGGGTGCACGCGGCGAGTGGCACTCGGCCCGTGCGCCCGTGTGCAATGCACACCCTGCACTGATGTCGTTTGTTCCGCCCGCGGAAGAAATGTCACAGAATAACAATGTGTCAGTACTAAGCCAGTCAATCAAAACTTGCACATTTTCAAACCCTCTTTTTAACCATTCACATATTGAATTTAGTAGAAAACTGAAAAACATGGTGGTACTTATCTTCGGAAATTATAAAAATGTGACTTTCAATCAGATATTGTGTATATCTGAGGAGACAGCTTCATTCAACTTTTGGTCTAAAAACACTTTCACATCTTTTAACTTTAGTTTTGAAAATCGGTGAAACCGGTATCTAATTATTTGTTTTGAGAAACATAATCCTTTAGTTTGAAAAAGATACAGTCATAAAAAAAACTGTTTCCATACAAACTTTAAACTTCTATATCTACCCTTTGAAGAGATTTAGCGTAATATTATATAGCCTATGACCATTTCAGGCTTAGTAACTATAATATTGTAAAGTTTCAATAAAATCCGTTCAGTAGTTTTTACGTGATGGACGCACACACAAACAAACAAACAAAGTCTTCCAATAAAATAAAATAAAATAGGCCAAGTTATTTTTGCTCGTCTGAACAAGATTCCGTAAAAAAAACATATGTACAAGAATTCGGGGTCTCTTGCTTTATTATATGTATTGATAAAGGGGCCTGACGTAAATCCATAGTAAAACGATTTACGGTAATTTTTATCAAATTTATTTGGACAAAAAATAGACTTAATTTTTTCAAGTTTATTTGCCATATTTGTATTTAACTGATTATGTGTGTATTTTTTTCTGGTGATTAAAAATTTGTGGTGTATAATCAAATTTAAAACGAATTGTTTGACCTGAACGCTATTAACCGATTAGGATCAAACCAACTGCTTTACCTGAGCTATTTGTACTCACTGCATGTGCGTCTAATTTGTGTTCAAGCGGTTAATTGAGGCTTATTTATGATCGAAATGACAAAGTTATAACCGTAAAGTTAAATGTAGCAAAGTGTGCTTTTGATAAACTCATTTCACCGAATTAAAGATAGATTCCTAGTGTAGAGTCATAAATGTTGTGTCATTTTATAACTCTGATTCAAACCAAGGTTCAGAACCCTTAAATAGGTTCCTATTTGGAAAAAAAAATGTTGAGGATTTTATTAATAATTTCAGGTAAGTAATTTATTTAAGCTTATAAAATATTAAGCGAGCTCAAATCCAAGTTTTG
This sequence comes from Lobophora halterata, assembly GCA_932526365.1. Classification (NCBI taxonomy): domain Eukaryota; kingdom Metazoa; phylum Arthropoda; class Insecta; order Lepidoptera; family Geometridae; genus Lobophora; species Lobophora halterata. The sequence continues at coordinate 2,061,976 of OW052007.1, forward strand.
TGACATGGATGGTCGAGCGGCGAGTGTGTTAAGTGTTTCAAGACTACCGAGTGGGTTCGATTCTCGCTCGAGACAAATATTCGTGTGTGATGAACATCGGTATTTCTCTCGAGTGTATTTTCTCAATATTATACATACGAGTATGCATACACATACAATTTACAAATAAAAGTATTTTTTCAGTCATCTGGTTTCCATAATACAAGTTGGCTTAGTTTGGGGCTAGATGATGTGTGAAATATCCAAATATTATTAATTATTCACACAATTATATTTTTATAAAACGTAACAAAACATGGGCATAGGTATTTTAGGCATACAGCGGTCCTCACACTATTATAAGCCATTTGCTAAAATTTCGAAAATCTGTAATTGCTTTCTGAAAATGACCACGGTTCCATCTTATTTTAGTTTCAGACTTCCCCACAGGGATCTATCCTCATTAAACACCTTGTATAGACTCATTATTTAAGGACCTCACCATAATTCTGCATCATCTCACCGCTACATAAATTCATACTTTAAAACTGATCACCACATTACGCCATTTTAATATTAGCGGGAGGTGCACTAGTGTGAGTTATGACACGATTATCGGTGGGGGGTGAAATATGAGGTGCCGGTTAAGGGTGAGGGGGCTTAGTGCAGTTCCGAAAAACGATGTTTAAACATAGTTTAAACTGATGATCGTTATTTCGAATCGTGTTGTTTGTGGGGTTAGTCTTGTAACAGTCTGCACTAAATTGAGAAATGTAAGAGAATTAATGAACTTTGATTCTTATTTATTTAATATTCTGTTGTACACACACTTAACAACGTTGACGTAATGGACATTAAGCACCTATTGCTTAGTGCACCCGCAAACTCAGTGCTCCCGGCCACACACGCTGTCGCATGCGACAGCTACAAACTGACGTACGCCGGCCACCGGTCGCTATAGTCGGCGACGCATTTGCGGATGCACTTAGTTAAACTAGCCGGTCATACCTCATCTAAAATAGCATGCATGTCATTTCACTCTGGACAGGCTAAATTTCAAATGTATTCGCTAAAATACCAAGGTTTTAGGATATAATTTGATTTGGACGAAAGTGATTAAAATTAATTTGTTAAAGTTATAATTATCTTTTATTTAAACAGAATATGGTATGAAAGAGGTAAGTCATTTATTTTTGCTTGTGTTCAAAGCCTCCATGGAGAGCGGCAGCCTATGTTTTTATTATCCACAATTTGAGAGGACGTGGTGGCCGAGTGGATGAGGCTCTTACCTTGCGATCTGATGGTCGCAGGTTCGAATCCCGGTGGCAGTCATGCGTAAATGGGTTTTTTCGGTCGAAAAAATCTATGTATGCATCCCACGTTCTCGCAACGGTGAAGGAAAACATCGTGAGGAAACCGGCATGTCGTAGAACTTAAAAGTTCAAAAACATGAGTGCACGAAAGGAGCCTCTTCGAGGCGCACTTGAAATCCTTTCACCACACTGGTTCGAAAGAACTAGTGACACGAAGAAGAAGAAGATCCACAATTTCATGATTATCCTGAAACCTATAAAAGTTAAGCTTCTACAAACTCGTCAATAAGTTCAGTTAACTCACAAATACAAACGTAGATACGAAACTTATGAGTTCAGATGGATCTCATTGGCATTCACATCGCGGACTCGAGGCGTGTCGCACGTGCTAAATTTGGAAGCCAAAAAATGTTTTGCATCGCATTTTGTATGATGAAATGTTTTCCGTTCCGGTATGATTTGGGCAGATGAGAATATGTCATGACCTTTTTTATAAATTACTTTTGTAGATTAATACTATATTCGTCCCTAATTTTCGGCCTACGCCATTCGTCCCGCACCATAATATTTATCCGTATTCGTCCCGCATACCAAAAATATTATATGTACAGTTAGCGACTAAATAATAATTTATCACTATAACATATCTGGTATGTTATTTCTAAGTGATAAGTATGACACCCGCTACGTTGTTTACGTTGCGGTTTTTCAAAATTTATTTCTTAGTACGCACTTTCAACTCTTGACGAACACATTCTGCAAATTTTAAGTCTAGGTTCAATGGTTTGGCCTGTGCGTTATCTGTCAGTCAGTCATAACAAGCTTGTTTTATAAATAGAGATGATTAGAAAAGCGCGGTCATGGTCTTGATAGGAGTTTTATTATAATGTTATCAAGTCACAAGTATTCGGGTGTATAAAATCTTCTAAATTAAAACTTAATTTGTTTTTTTTTCATAAGCCATGACCAAATTTAAAAAACAAAATATCTAGAGAATTTATTGCTTATTCATAATTTTGAAACAATAGAGGTGCAAAATTAATCATGAAATGTGATTTTATTTCAGGGGAAATTATTATTCAGTTGATACTCTCACGTACTATATTAATTTAATGAATATTCTATACTGAAAAGTCTCTCTCGGGATTAAAATAACTGAATTTTATATAACAGAGACGAGACGACGCGACCGCAAGCCCGGGGAGCGCCGCGATGCAACAAAACGCATTTATGCACCTCCCTGAGGCATTGACGTCTGCTGAACTTGAATTTACGAGGTAGTTTTAAATTTATTTTTAAAACTTATTAAAGTTGGAGGCAAGTGTCGCTGTGATATTGAACGGGTAAGGCCTCGTTGCCACTTGTCGAGTGTCGGCTTGACAAAATGTCGGAGAGGCTGAACATTTTCAACCGACTTCAAAATAGGAGGAGGTTTTCTGGGATTGTTTTTTTAATGTTTGATACCTCAGAACTTAGTTGTAAATAAACTGATTTGAAAAATGTCTTATATTTCTTAAAAGGATATGCTTTCAGATTACTCCCAAAGAAAGTTCATGAAAATTGGTTCAGTACTTTGGTTTTCAAATCATAATAACTGTAAAAATGAGGTCTCGAATCCAAGTAAACAAAATTGCGTATTTTCATTCCCTGTGACTATACAGTGGTGTTTACGGTCACTAAAACAATTCAATTGAAGTCGGTTGTAGTATGTTTTTTGTAAAACTTTGATTGTTATAACCTATTCTCATTTATTCGACACGATATTTTGTCGGCTTCAACAAGGATTCATATAGAAAAGGGCACCCATTTGTCGGGTTCGACACCTGAGAAGTGGAAACGGGTAGTCACTGCGTTTATATGTTGTCAAGCTAAAGTTTTGGATGAAATTAGAAAGTGTCAGAAGCGGCGGTTTTTTGATTTAGAGGCATATATTATACTATTTTTTGAGGGCAGCGAGTACCGAAGAAATTTAATTTCATTGTTTATTTATTTTATACTTTTAAAAGTAGATAAAAAAAATGTTTTATATTTATCTAAGTATTTTGAAACTTGTATCTGCAGAGCAATTTAATTAGTCAAACCCTAATTTTCGTAAGTAGGACAGGGTAATATTATTATGACAGTAATATATATATCGTTAATAATATATATAATAATAATAATATCGTTTTATTTAAAATAAAAATAAATAAATTAATGATTGGATGAAAAACTTAAACTGCTTTTTGAATTTGAATATTTCAAAACAAAGCTAAATTTTGAATATTTTGATCATATAAATATGATAAATGATTTAAGCAGTAGGGTAATGCAGAACTCTTAAGGGTAAATACATAAAAAAAAAACATTTTCACTAACAGATTCTGATCACCTACGAGTGAAATGTACAAAATGTACAAAAACAAACAAACACTCGACCGCTTTCAAGTCGGAACCCGTTAATAAAACCTCAGAAGCGCCAGTTGAACACAGAACGAAAATAAACCTAAGATAAAAAAAATAAACATTTTATCAATACTCCGGACCGCTGTGATCTTTCGGCAGAACAAGAAGTAAATATCATACAGTATGGACACTATGGACAGTCTGAATTTAGTGACATTCGAATTCTAACTTGCCCATGAAGATATTATGGCCTGAGTGAATATTGTGTTCTTCTCCTTCATTATGTGGAAAGTCTTCGTTCGTCATGAGATCCTACTTATATTTTAGATTATTTGATCAATGTCTGTTACTTTTATGAAATAACCACTTCCAATCATTGGAATGTAGTCGCGTAACGTATTGTATGTAAAAATACATGAACTATTTAAGGCCATCCTAAAGAATGACTAATTAAGGTCATCCTTACCTAAGGGATGTTCTTTTTTATTCGATCTTTACACAATACTTTATACAACTCCAATCAAAATTTTAAAAATTATATCATAATTTACCATTAAAAAATTAAAGCACCTTTACTATTTTTTTTAAACGCTCTTGGAACTTCTTTGACTCTCTGTCGCCAATAATGAGTGCTTAATTATTAAGCACTCATTATCATCAAATATATTAAGCCTTAATATATTTGACGAGTGTCATTACTGCATAAAACTTTTAAATTCTGCGGCACGGACCGTGTGTGATCTTTCGGTGCAGGCATTGTATCGATTTTACATCCGGCTGCGAACGAAAATGGATGGCTACTACTAATTGACGAGTTTTCGAACTCATCTCACTGCAAATTGAGATGGATGTGATTTGATGCCACGGGAATATCTCAAATATCTCGCCTGAAAGCCATTCATTGCCTTGTAATACACTTACTTTTTTATTTATTGTCTCAGAATTAGCATATAAAAATTAAAATAAAACATCTAAAAAGCCACGAGTAGTTTGTCCTAGATGTAGGCTAGTTCTCCTGTACACATAGAATTAGGTTGATCTTACTTTAAAGTTGCTTAAACAGGTTTAGGGAAGTCGCTAGTGCTTGCAATGGCTTCTGAAGAAAAATATAATACCTTACTAAGTGTTTTCTAGCAGTGGAATGCTAGTCTATCTAGATGAATGGATTACGTACTATACTTTATAATAGACTGTAATAATGACACTGTTATAAATGATGCAAAATAAAATAACTAGCTAAAGACTTTATCATGAAGATGCCGAATTTTTTTTTTAACGAACTGAGTCTATTGAATTGAAAGAAACCAAGTCATTCAATCAACAATTTTTTTGAAAAGGTTTTCCAGTTTTTTTTTACTGATGGTAGGGCCAAATTGACCCAACATTCAATGTCCGGTAGCGTATCTGCAATGCACAAACCAAAGGGTTACGTTTTATTGGAAATAACTGTTATTTTTATGAGGTTTCGATTGTTAGGATATTAGGAATTCTATTTCAATATTTTGAATACAAGCACTTTTATAGCCCACAACGAAGCCTAACGTAGTATCACTGTTAGAGATTTTAGTTTCAATATTTTCGGATAATTGATTGATTCAGGCGTTACTTTGCGGAAATCCATAAATATCAACAAATTGATGGAATGGACTCACCGAAGTTTGAAACGAGAGTCTACACCTCCTGATGATGCCTCGTGTAGAGGCGAAACACGTGTCGTATCTTTAAACTTTGGTTTTCTGTTCTTTGACTCTTTGGTTTAGTTGAACTAAAGTTAAGTTAATTAAAACCTTTGTTTAGAAATTAAGCGGATTTATTACTAAATATATTTATATAATTTGTTGATATTTTCGGATATTTGGTTATCTAATGGCGACCACGAGCTGAACGACGCAGTGTACATAGATCAAGATGGACCGACGAATTCGTTGCAGTGGTAGAAGATCAGTCGATGAAGAAGGCTTAAGACCACTCATTGTGGAATTCTAACGGGTAGGCATATGTCCATTAGTAGATTTCCTAAGGCTGGCAAGTCAATGATGATTCCATCTTCATTTTCTTGTCCTTTTCCCACTAACGTGGGTTCGGCGCAACATGTTTTCTTCTTCCATTCGTCTCTATCAGCCGTCATCTCTGTATTTACACCTGTTTTATTTGTAACTTCTTTCACACAGTTCATCCTTTTTTCTTTGGCCTACATCTACTCTTATATTCATCCATTTGATGATGATTCAGTATAGGTATACAACTTTTATTGTCACTATATAGGTAGGTAAAGGCGTGGCTGAATGGCTGAGCCCTCGACTCATTCACAACAACACTACCTAGTACCTACCTATTCAAAGAGTTATGTGCTGGAATAGAACATCTTTCTTTATTAGATTAGTGAATATTTACATGAATACATGGCTTTTTTATTTATTGACGTGACTACGTCTAATAAATCGATGAACGCCGGCTGCATGCACGAAAAAGTTGACGTCATTGTCCGGTAACGCTGCCATTGTCCGGTAACGCTGTCATTGTTTTGTAACGCTGCCATTGTCCGGTAACGCTCATTGTCCGGTAACGCACCATTGTGTTCCACGTGACTACCAAGTCACGTCCGTAAACCAACTTTACAGACAATTTTTTTTTTATAATTGAGTGGGTATACAGCTATTTTAAAGACCCGTTTAAAGTTCTAGTTAGTATGTTAGCTGTTGAAAGCCAATGGTAGAGTCCTTTATTATCCATTATTGATAAATAGTAAATTCACAGATAAGCGTTATTAGACTGGCATGTGTCCAAGAATACTGATAACCAATAACCATATGTTATACCACCCACAGCTTATGATAATACATGAATAGAACTTTTGATACTCTTAAGATAATTGATTGATTCAGGCGTTACTTTGCGGAAATCCATAAATATCAACAAATTCAATACCGGGCAACGTTGTTTATTCACTCTCGTTTCGAACTTCGGCGAGTCCACACCTCCTGATGATGCCTCGTGTAGAGGCGAAACACGTGTCGTATCTTTAAACTTTGGTTTTCTGTTCGTTGACTCTTTGGTTTATAATATAGTAATATGTACTAAAGTAAACTAAAGTTAAGTAAATTAAAACCTTTGTTTAGAAATCAAGCGGATTTATTACTAAATATATTTATATAATTTGTTGATATTTGATACTCTTGTTGTAGTTGCATTTCAAACGACATAATACTTTAAATATATTTATTTATGCATGTTTTTGAATTAGATTAGATTATATTTTTATATTATAAAAAAAAATTAAATAGGTATGTACTAAAGATGTAAGTAGGTACTTTGTACTGACTTTGTTTCAAGTGTAATGTACTATAATTGAAATAAATAAATTTTACTTTTTACTTTAACATCTGGACGAAATCCATTTAATTTTCTTCATATGATAAAAGTGCCAACAAATACACAGCAAAGTGGCAGAAAAGTTTTTTTCTATAGATTTAGATATAGATATAGGTAGGCAGACCGAGGTTTTTGTTAGGAACATCTGATTAGGCTTACTAAACAAAAACACACTTAACTTCAATGTACAGTCAGCTGCAGCAATATGTTTACACTCTCAAGCATTCACATTTATATTAGACACTTACTTTTGCAAAGACGTTCTTCGTCTGACAAATAAGAGGACTTGCTTGTCAGAGTTCTTTAATGCATACGTGGACTTTTCTTTGCTTTTTTTAAGATAGAGTAATAATGTGAAAGCTTGGGAGTGTATACATGTTGGTGCAGCTGACTGTACAAACGATACTAAATTCATTGTTTACCTAAAATGTCAACGGACGAACAGCGACTACACCGTACATGTATTTCTGGCTAACATATAAAAGACTTACCTAGGCAGTTCCTTGGCAGGACTGGACTGCGTCTCCTGGTGACTCACTGACGCCATTTTCTTTCACTGAACAGTTCTACCACTCATTGTCATAACCTTCATTCACATCAGTACAAAGTCACTTGGGATTAGGAATATTTTCTGGAAGGAAGAAACCTTATTTTATATAAAAACTTAAAAAAAACTACCTACTTTTATTAATAAAACAAGCTCTCTCCTATAAGGTTTTTAAATCGACGATACTACTCAATATTATGTTCATAGAATTTTTAGTTATACTTAACTAATTATTAATTTATTTCTAATCTCATTAAATACCTACTACCTACCTACTATTGGTAGTAGCAATGGCGGCTAAGTCGTAAATAGAGTCATCTAGCCCCAAACTAAGCAGAGCTTGTACTAATGAACCCAGCTAACTGATACAATAATTATAAACTTGTTACCGATAGAAACTACATAGAAAGCACCAAGACTCACGACAAACACCGATGTTCATCACACAAATGTTTATCCTGAAGCGGGAATCGAACCCGCGACACCGGCGCGGCGTGGCATCCCAATACACTTGCCATTCGACCATCCGTGTCATCTATGATTAAAAACTTTTTCCTCCTCTTTTTCTTTTACATATATATATTGCCAATAGGCAACATTTTTCTTTGAAAAACGAAGCTGTATGCAGAAACTACTAAAAGCTTAATTTAGCACTAACTCTCTACCTGGCAACACCTTGTGGAGTATTTTACTACTAGCAAGGAATATTCGTTTAACTCCAAAGTTATGAGAGAAGTTCAATAATTTGTGTATTTCAGATAAAAATGAAAAGTCGTTAAACTTTTACGGGTAAGTTTAAAACAACTGCGGTAAAGTGTGGGTTCCGTGTAGTTTTATAACTATTATTTTTAGTCTTTTACTCTCCTAACTGTTGGTTTAATAATTATAGAACTGTAGATCCGTAGTGTTTGTATTTATTTAGTATTAACCTACTTAAAAGTGTATGTTAATTATTGAAAAATAAGGTTAGAAAATAAAGCTATGGGCCAATTACTAGACGAAAATGTAATTTATTCCGATATTCGGTGAACCAATCGTACGAAAGAACTGCGTGGAAATAATAGAATGACTCGAGATATTCACCCAGTCCTAACTTGCCTTTTAAGTATTTGCCTATTCAGATGTATATGTTATTTATTGAAAAGTAAGTTTAAAAATAAAGTTGTGGGACAGTCACTGAACGAAAACGTTATTTATTTTGGGATTCAGTGCCTCCTACAGTCGTACGAACGATATGCGTGGAAATGACACAATGACTCGAAAAATTCACCTGGAGTCTTAGTATATGCCTACTCAGAAGTGTATGTTATTTATTGAAAAGTAAGGTTAGAAAATAAAGCTGCGGGACAATAATTAAACGAAAATGTTATTTATTTTGGTATTCAGTGCCTCCCACAGCCGTACGAAAGATATGCGTGGAAATTACAGAATGACTCGAGATATTCACCTAGAGTCCTAACTTGCCTCTTAACTCTAGTCATGACAAAATGGAGAGAATTTTGGTGTATAATTAGATACGAAAATTTGATCGTCAATGCAAATATGATCTTATTTGAAATTGTTCATACATTATGCATCTTTATGCTTAACCAACGCATAAAACTCACACAAAGTAATTTAAGTGCCGCGCCACGCTACGTCGTGAATGTTACCTTCATAAAAGCTCATAACTGGCTGCAATATAATATGCATAGCACATTACAAAGTAATAAACAAATACCTATCCATTAGTTATAAAGTTATAAAGCAGGCTACACACTGCGCGGCTTGACGACCTATAAACTTTAGGCTGTGAGTGATAGGATGAGCGGAGCGGCTTGAAGAAATGAAATTCAGATAATGAATTGATTAACGCGGTACTTTAGTGAGTTTCTAACGAGTATCACCTCAACGAGTAACACTATTAACCGTTGGTTTTTTTTCCCAATGAATATAACAATATGTATGATCCAAGGTGTTACTCGTTGGGATTTTGCAAAAATCATTGTTATTAGCTTGATAAAGGTGACATGGAATTGTAGCGTAAACTGTAAAATAACTGCCTACACATCTCTAAATCTGTAAGGATGTTCGATAGACAATGTCTTGTACTCAACCCACCTTTTTACATTTTCATTTGTATTGGATACAACAAAAAAATTATACTAAAACTCAGCAAGAGCGTATTTACACAATGCCCTCAAATACGCTCTGCGCACTATTGACTCTCCCTTTTCAGCTAATCGCGCGATCTTCTCGATACGCTACACGCTCCTCTTATGGCAGCCCTCAGCCTCACATCGGAACTCGTTAAAGTGCAGATTGACTGTGGATTTATTTGACAGGTTATTGCGCATGAGGCTGATCGCAATCAAATCCGAAGACTTCAGGGTTTAAGTTTAACGAGCGGAACGCGATGGTATCCTAATGTTTGTTGGTTTAATATTCGATTGAAAGCGATTTTGTGTAAATACGGCCAATTAAGTACAGAAACTCAACATCTCGAAGCACTAATTTGAGTCGCTAATGTCTATTGGACCCATCCCTCTGTTTTTTTTTGCTTCGTACAATACTATAATAGTACTTCTATTGAAGTAGGTGCTTTGCGACATTGTCTCTCTTAAGGGTAATCCTCAAATCCGAACTCAAAGTGATAGGTTTCATACTTTAATTGATATTTTATGTGTGTTTTAAAATTAATCCTACTAATGGTAAGGTAACTACGATGGTGTGCAATAAAGAATAATCTATCTATCTACAATAAACATTATTGCACCCCAAACATAATATATATGAAACGAGTGAAATTATTCCTTAATAATTTTTTCATTAATTTATCTGACGGGGAATGTGCTATGTAACCCGTTTCACTCACAAAGTCCAAAGTCGCAAAGGGAATAAATGAACACTGTTTCGTGAAGACATTAAAAATTTATGGCATTTCGCTTTGTACGTTTATTGTCGACGTCACAGCTACGTAATAAATAAAGTGGCAACGTGTCTTGCAATATGAACTTTTGAATTGCGGAGGGTTATTTGACGGTCTGCATTAATTTTGCTGCTAGGCGCTCTCTTAATGGTAATAGATCGCGCCTACCCATGACTAGAAGAGTGCTACTATTTTCTACTCATTGCCTACTATCTCATCAATATTATTTATAGTATTATCATATTTTAAAAGATGTGAGTTTGTAAACCCCTTTATAAAGCCTTTTTACGCGTCCATTTTAACTAGTTGCAGTGCAGGAGATACGAGTAATTCAGATTGTGCAGCATAAACGCGTTTTGTCAGCCACTGTAGAGCAACCTGGCAGTGACTGTCTAGACTAGGTACTTACTTGCACTGCACATGCACATGGGTACTGCACTGCAACTAAGTACAGCTCAGAAGCAGAGGCAGCTACTGCTAAGCTACTGACAAATAAAAAAAGTTTTACAAAAACACACAACAACCTACAATTGGACCGTTTTAGTGACCGTAAACACCACTGAGGAGAAGTCACAGGAAAGAAAAATACGCAATTTTGTTTACTTCGAAGACATCTTTTTTCAGTTATTTGGTTTAACTAAACTACTCAAACTATTTTGATGAATTTTTATGGGGCCAAACTGGACGTAAGTATATCCTCTCAAACAAAAATAATTTGAAATCGGTTCATACAAAACAAAGTTCTGAGGTAACATAAAAAAATACCCGAATTGAGAACCTCCTTCTGTCTTGAAGTCGATTGAAAAATGCCTTAAACTTCCCCGTGCCCAAAATGGCAGTATCTCTAAAACTATTGAAGTCAGGATAACCAACGATACTTGAGACAAATAAATCATTCATTCATTCATTCATTCAACCTACTAGCACTAGATACTAATCCTCATCAGCCAGCTAATCACGTCGTCAACCCTTTTATATCAACGTCCAAACGGTGAGCGCGCGCAATTATCAAAGCCGGCATTAAGGAGACGAATCTGCAGTGACCCCTCATAGGCTGTGTACATACTGACTAGATCAGTTTGAAACAATCCGAAAAAGTGATCCGAATATCCAATAACTGGGTACTGCAATTGAGATCGGATATGAAAAAATGAAGATCGGCTTTGAAATGATACAGGTGTTTTTGAATGCTGAAAATCGAGATGAGATGAGAATAAACGAAAATCGCCATTTGTGAAGTTGTAAGATAGGTATATTTTTTTTTACCAAATACTTTGTGACCGTAAAGACTATTGAAATAAAAATGTGGCATCTTGAAATGTGCTTCCTTCTGGGAAAAAATCTGGTATATCAAGTTTGAAGATTGAAAATTGTCTTTGCCAATCGAATAAAAGTGTTTTTTTTTTACTATTTATAGGCTTGCGTTTGACCACCATCGCACCTGATGGTAAGTGACGATGTGATCGACGATGTACCACGTTATCACACTTTTTTTTTTTACTTGTTACCTCTCTCTTCTCGCTTTCTGTCTTGTGGGATTAATTTCTTGAAAATAGGACGGATGTGTGTAACAGGCCGTCATAAGGTCGCTTGTTTTTACTTCTATGTTTTAGACATTTGTGGATGAGTAGATGTGTAAGCCTACCATGCAGTTACGACCATATTGACCGTAGTCATTTACACAAATCTGACTTGACCCTTCCCCCTTCCCTCCTGCCCCCCTGCCCCCGGCTCCTAATCACCCTGCTTATCATTCCAAGCGCCCCTTAAGGAGAGGTTTAATTAATTTATGAAAATACGACCGTCTTCCATTCCGACTTTGAGTTTCCAAATTATTGTAGGTATTGGTTTTGAAATTTGATAATCTTAGGGTTTCCGAAACACTTTTCAGTGACGTACAAGCGGTAATTTCATTTTGTGATTCAAAAGTTGGACTTTAAAAGTTTTCTAAAAATATTTTTTTTTTAAATTAGGTGCAGAAATCGGTTTTTTTTCAACCGACTTCAATAAAGGAGGAGGATATCATTTCTGTTGAATGGTTTTTTTTAGGTTTGTTTTCTCAGATTTTTTTTATATATAAGCCAATTTGTTTTTTTTTTGTTGAGTCTGATTGGTTACATAGACATTTCATCAAAATCAGTTCAGTAGTTTAGTTTTCAAATCAAAATAACTGAAAAAAATATGGAGTTGAAGTAAACAAAATTGCATATTTTGCTTCCTTATATATTATATAAACTCATATAGACATACATGTATTTAAACTCTCTTTTCTATTAAATAATTGCATAATAATATAATAACATTTGCACACCTTAAACTAAAGGTAGAACATACTTAGGACACCAATTTATTTAAGACCATATATTGTACTTGTGTTTTGGCAAATAAAATATCTTTATCTTTATCTTCCCTGTGACCAGTCAGTGTCAGTGGTGCCTACGTTCACTTGAACCGACCGGTTGTTGTATGTCTTTGTAAAACCTTGATTATTATAAGTAAAATAACTTATCATCACACAATAACTACATAATCAAAACAAATGCAGAAACATAACTCTGGCAATAAGACGCGATACACACGAGCCCGTAATTAAACACGCCATATGCCACAGGGAAACCGTAGGTTTATTATTATTGCACTTTATAAAACGGACAGCTGGTTTTATGGATTATAAATTTCATTAGCGTGTGTCCGAACATCGCGTTTATTGCGTTGACGGGCGGGCTTAAAAGATTACAATAGAAGGTACTGTCGAATGTTTTTTGATAGGGACTTGTTTACATAATATACACATATACATGCAATACGTATATTTGCAAAAAAACCGCGGTTAAACAATTGGCGACAACGGCTCGTGAAGGTTAAAAAAATATGTTTTTTTTTTCAATATCATAAATATGAAGCTATTCATAGCTGCCATATTTTCAGCAAAATAACCTTTTTAAATTAACGGTGTAAATGATTGACAAACCAAAGCACCGTGTGTAACCTTATGTCAACGTAAAATTTTAAAAAACTATTTTGTATGATATACAGTTTAAAAAACGAAAAATAATGCTCTTATAAATTAAAAATAAAAATCCACCTTAGGTATATGAAATTCCTCCCCACAAATCTATATAATTACGTAATTTATGTAAAGTTCATAAGTGTTTTTTTTGTTGTACCAGTCAGTACCTAAAAGCTGCATAAAAATGACTACGCAAAATGAAATATTGCTATAAAGTATACAAACCACCATGTATAATGAAAGTATTTTCATAAAATTGCAATTATACTCTTATTAAAACACCAGTAAATCTTCCAGTATTTTACTGTGCACAATGATTTATATCCAGTTTCTCCACAAAAAGTTATGTTGAATGAAAATTTTAAACAGTTATGAGAGAATTAACAAGGATTTTAAGTGGTTAGTGGAAAATGTATAAGCTAACTGCAGTTGATCAGGCGATAACTTGGTTTCGTGGATTACGCAAAGGTCAAGAGTACAGAATTGTATTCTAAATATTCAAGGTTTAACAAAAACATACATCAACCGACTTCAACCGGAATGTTCTAGTGACTGTTGACACCACTGAAAAGTCAGAGGGAATCAAGGATTTTTTTTCATAATTGATTGATTCAGGCGTTACTTTGCGGAAATCCATAAATATCAACAAATTATATAAATATATTTAGTAATAAATCCGCTTGATTTCTAAACAAAGGTTTTAATTAACTTAACTTTAGTTTAGAACTTGAAGTCTGTAACGAGAGTGAGAGTCCACTCTCGTTTCAGACTACGGCGAGTCCACACCTCCTGATAATGCCTCGTGTAGAGGCAAAACACGTGTCGAATCTTTAAACTTTGGTTTTCTGTTCGTTGACTCTTTGGTTTATAATATAGTAATATGTACTAAAGTTCTAAACTATAGTTAAGTTAATTAAAACCTTTGTTTAGAAATCAAGCGGATTTATTACTAAATATATTTATATAATTTGTTGATTTTTTTTCAGTTATTTTGATTTCAAAACTAAAGTACTGAACCGATTTTCATGATCTCACCATGTGAAAATGAAATAGAAGTAGCAATCATTTTCATGTGTACTAATTGTATTGTACATAACATTTTATTTGCTTAATACGTCCTAATCAAATCGACATTACAACAGTTTTAATTTTGTATTTCTATACAACACAAACCACATTTTTTGAAAGCTACTTCAACCAAATTAAGGCAAAAATACATTACCAAATACGTTAAAATGTACGGACTCCGCAATTTTTCATTCAGTATTATTCAATGGTCTCCCTTGGGATCCCAAGAAAGTTCCTCACTCACTATAATTGTCGTTCCACCAAGAAATAAAAATTGTGCTTTTACGAATAAAATTAGCGGATGGGTATGCCTTATGATCCTGAATATAATGAATAAGTTATTTAAAATCTTTATGAATTGGTATTTAACTTTTGTACGTTTGTTTTGTACTAAATATTTTCTTAAGAATTTCAACAACCTCTCGTAGCAAATACAAATTTGAATTAACAGTCCTTTTTCATCAAAAATTATTTAAAAAAATTACAAAGTAAGTGTAAGACCATGTACTATTTTTTCAAACTTGTTAAGGCTATGAATGCCTGTGACATCCAGATAAAAAGACGCAAATGGCATGGTTAGGAGTTTTTCAAAGTCAATTCATTAAAATCAATATTAATAAAAGGCTTTTGACCTGACTGACTGACTGACTTACTGACAGACAACGTACAGCCCAACTGAATGAAGAGACTTGAAACTTGGAGGGTGTGTTCGTCAAGGGCTGAAAGTGAGAACTAAGAAAGGACTTCAAAAATTCGCAAAGCAAACGAATTTGTGGGTGTGTGAGCTAGTACACTTATACTTTGTCCGCAAAATGATACAACTTCGATCTTATTAAATTCTAAAGTCAAAGTTACATAGTTTATGCGCAAAACCCTGGCAGCTCTACAAAGCTAATGAGCTTGTACAAAGAACCAAGTGTACGTTACGGTACTGGCATCAAGGAAAAAGAAAAAGCTAGGAAATATTAGACATTGTATTAATAATGTTTTGATATTTACGCGATACTTTATTGTTTTTATTATTCTAGACTTTTAAAAACCGATGTATGTAAGTAGTATTTACTGTATATTAATAAAATTATTGGTACTATTTAAATATTTTTTAGTTGATGATGATGATACATACAATACCTACCTATGTCTTATTGCTTGAGATTGAAAAGACTCACAAAAAAATAAACCTCAAAACTACAATTTATGATTTTGCTCTATCTACCGTTCTTCTTCTACAAGATACAGAAGTTTTTATGTTAAAAAGTTATCGATATGTGAGATGCCCTGGAAGTTTCAGCTATTGTTAATCACTCGAAACGATAGGACAGAAAAAAATAAAATGACTTAATAAAACGTAGTAAAAGGAGGAAAAGAGTAACCAGAAATTTAGATTAAAAATTTAAAAATCATTTAGTTTACGGTTTATGGTTTAAGATACTTTATTCTCAAAAGATTTGAACATAAATCACTTACAGAAAATACATAATAATTTTTAAATAATTACATAGTGAGCAGTGAGAACCTCATGCATTTTAATAATACTTGTTATGTAAGGTACATAATTATGTACCTACCTACTTCTAGATAATTAAGGAAAACAATTGAATAGCACGGAAAACATTATTATCATCGTTTATAAATAAGGTTATGCAACGTTGCAGACTTCAGCCATACTACATAGCACCAACCTCCATATTAAGAACCGAGCAACGGAGGCTAGTTTTCAATTCAAATAGTCTTCCAATCCATCAAACACGGACAAAGCCGCATCAAGTCGGATGAAAAAGCAGTAAAAATAACACTCACTTTATTGCAAGTGAGAGAAGAGAACTGTGCACATAAACATCGTTTAATCAAATAAAGAGCATCAAACGTTTATAGCGAATAAAACAAACATGTAAAATTGAGATCAATCACTAAATGAAAAGCACCCACATAACACTTACGTATATGTATGTACTCGTAAGTACTTTTGTTTATACTTACTTATTATTGCAGTGATTTTCAGTATTCAGTATCTTTATTGCAGTCAATTAGTCATGTTACATTTTATAAAGTTTTATCTTCTTCTTATTATTATTATATTATTTTATATTCTTCTTCGTCACTTGTTTTTTCGAACCAGTAGTGTGGTCTTTTAAAGTTTTATAAGCCATTATTTTTTGTTTATGTAAACAAGTGGCGAGAACTAGCTAGGCGCTCTCCTATGGGTAAGAGATCCCGCCTGCTCATAACCAGAACTATGTGTTATTCATAGGCCAGTGCAACACTGGTATAGCGCTCGTCCACTTTGAGACATTTTTATGTCATTCAGAATTAATTAAGTAATTCTTACATATTGCAGCTTACTGACAGAATATCGAGCTCTGTGTTGAACCCTATCTAGGGCACAACAACAAAGAGCATTTTGAAACAGGAGCTAACACCTTCAATTTGACACAAGTCTTTCGAACGAAGCAGTCTTGTATAATAAAATTACTACCGAATTTAGTTACTCTTGACTTTTTTTTTATAATAAAACAGTAAATAAGCTTATAGTTTTTAAAAACTGAAAACCCGACTGCAAATATACTATGCATATTGCAGATTGCCAATTCATTATTCCAAATTAAATTAAAACCTAATTGACTAATTCATATTTTTGTTATCTCCTTTTACTGTCCTCATTTTGATGCCCTACTCGATAGGTTTGGTTTACAAAAATTTATAAACGACTTACTATTTAGCGCCAAAACTCCGTCATTTTCATTTTCAAATATTATGGTGTAGTAGAGAAGACACCATTTTCCAACAGTGAGCATTAAAGGCTAAGTACATAATATACATTCTCTTACGGATAGCCTGATAAAACATATTTGCTAAGCTTACATTTGTAAGTAAAATATACCTTGAAAACTTGCACTTTAGTGCATCAGAAAATGCATGAGAATTAAAGCTAGATTAGTTGAAAAGTTAGGCATACTAACTATTTAGTATTCTATGGTTGGGGTGGACCAGTTGCGAACTAATGGAGTGAGGCAGAAATTTTTGATGGAAATGCGCATGGAATGTAGCGGGCTACGTATTCCACTTATATACGTTTTTAAACACTTTAACAAACACTTTGCTAATTTTTATCTAATATTATGAAGGTAGAGTTATTGAAATGAAATAGAAAGTGTCAGTATTTTCGCTTTGTATGCATATTATTTGGTTTTATGATTTTTTTAACATTGAAATTGGTAATTATTTATTGTACTTCTCTCAAAAACTAATTACTAAACGAAATCAAATACATTTTATTTTTAATAGCACGAACCTTTTGCAAAACATTATTTTATTCCACCTAAAAATATTTATTGGAAAAGTACTTGATACAAAATTCCTGACACTACATACACAAACACGAGGGTAGAGCACGTTTCGCGAGCCGGCCGAACGCACGTGCGCACGCCACCGCGTCTAAAGCGCTACTGACTGAACGTCTGAACTTCAGTTCCATTCTTTCATCTCGCCCTACAGAAGACTCTTCGCTTTTCTGGGCGCCTGGTATCACGGAAATGTTTTTTTAGGCAAAATAGTACGATTCAAGGATGACCCCGATCTTTAGAAAAAGTCATACAAGATAAATCATTAAAAAATAAATTAATTTATGAATGATTTATCAGTTCAAGTTGTTAGCTGAAAATAAAGTTTTAAAATAATGCAAAAGATATAATTTACAGAACTATACTTACTTAACCTACTTAAACCAGTAGTTGTTGAACATTCAAAATGGTAATCATACAACGAATTTCATGTATTTTTCAAAAATCTTGAAAATAATTTAAATTATCCTCAAAACCTTTGAGTAACTTGATATTCTTCCTTAAATACGTTTTAAAAGTAATGGTACAATTAGATTTGAGATTTTCAGTAATTAGAACCCAAAAACCCGGAATTTGGACAAACAATTTCCTCTATAATTAAAATGGGGAGTTGGGGGCCTCATTTGCAATCCTTTCTTCTCCTTTATAAACTCCTTTTCGATGTAAAAACCTCTTTTGACAAAATATAGAGCTTTGGTATTGGAGGTAAACTGCCTTGTGATTTTCAGCTTTCAGAAAATGTACTATTCTAGGCAAAGAGTTTGGATAAATCCATAAATTAATCAAGTATCAAACCAAAATGGATGCGGAATACAGGACAGAAAATTTTCAGACACCCTGTCAATAAAAATTAAATATCTCTATTTTCAAATAATGTTTTTCGATGTAGTTTTATTAACAATGAAAAAGTCTAGTAGTTTAAACATATAATATTTAACTAACCCTGATACTTCTCTTTTTCGAAAATTAGCATCGGACCAAAACGTACTAGGAGTTAGCCAATGTGGCTATCTTTTTTTTGGCGCATTTTCAATGTACTAAATTGTGATTCTATACTTTAATACTTCCGTGAATAAACCTAATTTTAGGTTAAAATTTAAAAATATAATTTACTGAACAGAAAAAGCAATTTAATTTCACGAGGATTTTAAGTTTCAACACAAAATAATTGACGCCTATCGGGAAATTTGTACACTGTGTTTATTCTGAAGGCTTTTAAGTTATGTCAGTAACATTGTACACAACTTGAACTGAAACCCATGTATAATCAACGTCATTGCCCTAATGTTTGGCCAGAAGCAAAATTTACAATTTATATTAGAAATTCCATTGCGATAACATGGCAGGTAAGTGACGCACAAAGCTAAGATCACTTCGAGGCTTAGTAGCTAGTTGGATAATAATTGGATTCTGCACAAAGCATTATTTTGCTAGTTATAAGAGTTCAAATGCGGTGTTATTTTCATGATTTGAAAAAACTCTTCCGCTTATTTCTGAGCATCTAGTACTTATCTTCCTTAGTAATGAAAATGATCAGAAACGTAATTAAATTGATTTATTAAATCTTATAACAGAATTATTAGTAGATAAACTTCACGCAATTTAATTTATTGTAACAAATACTTAATTAAAAACTGCTACTTACTTCTACGACAACCGCTGGAGCTGGCGGGTTCTTGAGTGTAGACCGCGTATCAGCAAGTGTAGTGTCGGGCGCCCTCCGGCCAGGTGTAGCGACAACCTACGTAAGGCAGCCGGTAAAAAGTGAATGCGGAGAGCCGAAGATCGGGCTCAGTGGCGCAAAATGGGAGAGGTCTACGTCCAACAGTGGACTAATGTGGGCTGATTATGATGATGATGATGACTTACTACTATTTTAAAAATATTGTTGTATTGTATTTACTTACATAGCTAATTGTATACATGGTATTTTAAACCTCGTACAATCCAGATCTAGTCGTATTAAACCTATTTACTTTGAAAATCATCTTCTTAAATTATAACTTTATATTGAATTCTGATTTCTTCATGATTTTCAAAAGTCAAAAACTCATGCTCATGTCTTTGAACGATTCTAACATAAATCTAATAAAAAATGTACCAACTAAATAAAAAACCAACCTTTCTTATTACCCTAAAAGCCTCCCCTACATAATAAAAATATCAATGGTGCATTAACTTGAGTCAAATTTGTTTACGTAATATTTATCTGACCACTGACCCGTTTAATGCTAGCCTGAGGGAGAAGTGACCCTCTATGCAACGGCACGTCATTTAGAACACTCCTGAACAGATTTTTATACCCAACCACTTTCCTTACCTCTATCCATCCAACTACACAACCTTAATACAAACATATAAGGTCTATTTTCCATTAAATCTGTCGAAGATGAGTAAAGCTTGTGTGTAAATAGGGGAACATACTTTGACAATGTGCATTAGAAGGGTAGGACAGTAATTTGATACTGTTTAAGTCGTGGGAATGTGAGATTTATAGATCGTGTGCGTAATGAATAATGCGGATAAGCATCTGGGATGGGAAATGGGCTGTTCTATTGCTGAGGAAAAACAGAAGCAGCTTTGTTGTGTCGTGTCTGGTTAAGAGTTCTGTTTTTCAATACCTACAGATGAATCAAAGTATTCGCGTAGCAGCTAACGACTACACATAAGTCTTTACGTTTCTTAATGTAAGTTACAAAAATATATTGAAAGACTTTTAAAATGTTGAATTTTGAAAAAAGATATTTTACTTTCAGATTATTTAACTTACCTACATCGTTTGATAGTTCATGTACGTACAGTTGTACTCAGATAAATACTTACCATATTGTTTGCCACCGTATTTCATAATAGTCGAAGATTGAAGTCTCTACGACTCATCTTACCTGAAAAAAAAAATACTTTTTAGATTTTGGTAACCATTCATTAAACATTATTCTTCTACTTCAAAAAAGGAGGAGGTTATCAATTAGGTTGAATGTTTTTTTTTGTTACCTCAAAACTTTTTTGTTTAAAAACCGATTTGAAATTCTTTTTTCATTTGAACGGTTTAAAATTTCATGAAAATCGGTTGAATATTTTGGTTTTAAAATCAAAATTTCTGAAAAAAAAAGTCGTTGAAGTGAATATAATTCCTTATTTTTCTTCTTTGTGACTTTTTAGTGGTGCCTACGGCCACTAGAACAGTCCGATTGAAGTCGGTGGTTGTTTGTTTTTGTAAAACATTGATTTATTTTAGCTACACAGAAACATCCATCTATCCGTCCATCCTTACAAACTAATTATAAAGAGGATTCGCAAAGCTGTTAATAATATATCAAACAAAAGGGGAATAATGGCATCCAGACGGCCATATTCGTGGTTATGTGTCGTGTCACGAGGTCGAGTGACAGACGAAGCGAGGAATTCAGAATTAACCCCTCTTTCTCCCGATGGAGGCAATTTTGACAGTCAATATAAAGTCTGTGAATGGCAGCACGACTGTGGTTGATGGGTATTGATTTAAATAATTTTACAGTTTGCTCTTGCTTTTTTTGGTGGAATAACGCAAGGAATAAGGATTCGATAATAATAAAATTGTTATCGATAATTTATAATGTTTGTTACCTCAGAATTTTGTTAATTATAAACCGATTTGAAAAAAACTTGTTTCTCAAACTTTTTGGTTGAGAGGATATACTTTCAGATTGGTCCCATACAAATTTCATCAAAATCGATTCAGTAGTGTAGTTTTTGTAGTAGTTGGATATAAAAATATCCAAATAACTGAAAAAAATATGAAGTTGCATATTTAACTTCCGTGACTTTTCAGTAGTGTTAACGTTCACTAAAACAGTCTAATTGAAGTCAGTTGTCTATGTTTTTGTAAAACCTTGATTATTGTACGTAATATTTTTCGACATTTAACAATTTTTTTTGTACCTATCGAACATTTTAAGGTAAGTTTATTTATGTTTTTCCAGAAGCTCAGTCAATCTCCAAATGGAAATCTGGAATAAGCTCACTCCATTCAAGGGCGGGCATTTTGAAATTAGAACGCTAGGCTATTTGCACTTGAGGACAGGACAAAAGACCTGGCTCGTGCGTGCCATAGACCCCCCATAGAGCCTGAGGCTAGTGATGCGTAAGTAACTAGGTTTTTCAAAACTTTTTTAATAAAATTTACAGTAATTTTTTCTTGCACTTGAATGTATTTTTTTTTCACTCTATGATTAGGGCAGATTTATAATAATTCCAGTGCTCGTAGAGCGGTGAAATATGATAAGGCGAAATATTGAGGCTTATTCTGTTAGCGTCAGTCGTTTTCCATTATAATCCTATTATGAGCTCTACTAAGTGCCTATCTAATGTTCTTGATGATAGATTGATGAATCGAACATAGTTTTTTGCTGGTGCAAAATAAAATACGGTCTGTGCGATGATTTTTCAATACTTTGTTTATTTATTTATTGGAGAACCAACAGCTTCACAGCTTAGTAGACAATAGTTTAGCTTTAGAGATCCAATTACAGGTTCCCACGGATAGATTTGGCCATATTGATTACGTAGTGGGTTACTTTATTATTATTTCTAAACTAAGTCATACTCATATGACCTACATTTTATAGTAACTATTTGTTGTTCCTAAAATAATAATATGTATGCAGGTATATAATGAGGAAACGTCATTACAGTGATGATGCAAGATAAGTGTGTCATGGATGATTGATGTTTTTTAAACAAACTTAATATAGCACTCCCTATATTAAGTTTGTTTACTACTTATTCCCATTAATATTTTGCAATGCAACTACGCGATGCTCACGGTTTTTAGCTCAATCAGTTCTGTAGTTTACGAATACGAAACCTAACGAAAGTTGAATTTATTCCTACTTCAGATATACCTATAGCTTGGTACAGTTCACCTCTGTGCCGTAGGTGTTGTACTCGCTTGGATTAGATTTATACCAATAAAATACTTATTAAAAAAATTCATCCACTGTGCTATTTTTCAGGAGTGTGATCACCACAGAATATATCACATCTCCATAGAGTACCTATATAATATATGTATGTACTATATTATAATATATATATTATTTATTTAGTCATTTTTAATTATAAATATATATATATAAATACATAATTATTTAGTATTATTATATTAAATATATTTAAGTAATTAGCATTTAAGTTGTACGCCAGTTTTTCTTTTTTCTACCATCAACTGGTTGACTGGTAGAAAATGCTCTAGCATTAAGTCCTCCTTTTGTACTACATTTAAGTGTGTGCAATAAAGTATTAAATACCTAAGGATAGATGATATAATATTAATGTTTGGACGTTCCACACAACACCATCTAGCCCTAAACTAAGTAAGCTTATATTATGGGAACCTAATAACTGATAAAATACTTATAGGTATACTTTTTATCTTGTAAAAACATACATAGAAAACACCCAGACTCATACAAACACCGATGTTCATCACACAAATATTTGTCCTTAGAAATTAAACCCGCGACACCGGGCGTGGCAGTCTAACACACTTGCCACTCGACCATCTGTGTCGTTGATATGCTTGCTATAGGTATTTAAAACACTACAAAGCTCTCTAAAAGAAACTGAAACGTCAAAAACTACGAGCTCTACCCCGGTCTAGCGCTCGCGCCTCGGGCAGCCATTCAGCAGTGCCGCGGGTAAACTCCTCGAGTAAATACACCTCGAGATGGAAAGCCTGTTTCACGCTCAATCCACAGCTGGATTTTCAGATTTCTATGAAATTGCTATAAAAAGTTGGTAGTGAAAGCTGGCTGGGTTTTTCATTCAACGAAGGATGCATCATGATTTTTTTTTTCATGTTGTTTGTCACCTATTACTAAATAATATATTTTGAGAGTAAAGCTACTTTTGCCGCACCTCAATAACGACCGCTGCTTGAATCATCTTCCATAGATGGAATAGGCCATTGATAATGATGAAGATAATGATGAAAGCTACTTTTATTAAACTACTACAATCTTTATTACAAAATTTATAAAAAGAAACAGTTGGCCCACCCATAGACTGTTCTTAACGATCTATTGGTACACTATTACACGAGTTTCACGATCTATAGCTCAACTGTTCCAACTTCCAATGGTAACGTGCCGAGGATACTAGCTGCATTGCCTCTTTGTATTGCAAGGCTTATTCTTTGGGCGAGATAGTGCCAGCCCTATAAATATGTTAGATTTTTATAAAATAAAAATTAAACGCACTACATTTGTTATTTTCTATGCGGAAATTTAAGCGCATGTAGCGCGAATTGGGCAATTCAATGTTTGCAAATATTAAAAAAAAAATGGTTCATTTCTTAAATGATTTCTACAGTGCAAAATTAATATATTTTAGTGTCTACTCTAGACCAAGGTGCTCATTTACACTTATCACCATTTCTTAAATCAAGTCAGTAATTTAACCCTTAAAAACACAGCTAATATTTAAGAGATTTAATGGAATTCATTTAGTTCCATAGTCGGGTCTAACTTATCTATTACTATAGTTGGGTCCGACGGGTTCCGTAGTTGGGGTCCAATTGGTCTCATCGATCCTTATTACGTTAGTCTCGAAGTGGGAATTCGTTTTATCGTTTCCTGTTACCGTTTGCGCTAAATTATTTCCTTTGGCGCTTTCTTTCAGAACTTGAGCAGTGGAGTTAGCTTTTTGATTGAGGTTTAGTTAGCTAAATAGAAAATAAGGTAGAAGTAACATGTTAATTTTAAATAATAAACATGTTTAGGTATTTTTTATCGTATGAATTAATATAAAATTATGTCACAGGCTTTTGAAATTGCCTGTGGATTTCTGGAAAATACGTTCTCATAATTATTGGTAGATGCTTTTTCAAAATTGGTGGGTATTCGCCCCTTATTACAGTCTTATACCATCTTATACGATCATAAAGTAGATAAATATAAATTTCTGAAAATAATGGGCTATTGAAATGTGTCCAAAAGTTCTCGCCACAACCCACCATGAGAGTTATTTTGGTGCTCATCGATGCATTCATTATGTAAAGGACCGTTCATACTGCTGAAATATTCAAGTTATTAGTTTTTTTTTTATAACTGCAGCATAGCTAAATGATACGGTTATGACTTCTTTACAGTGGACGAGTCGTGATCAGAGGAACTAAACACCAACATCAATGAAAACAAGCTTACATCAATCTAGTAATTTCTCATTTGAAAATTGTTGATTAGGGTTCTCGTACCATTACGCGCAAAATTGGGTACATATACAAGCGACGATAGACCACATTCGAAGGTAGAGATGAAAGCCATCTATTACATAATCTTTAGTAGTTAGAATGCCTTTCCGGTAAATGATATCGCTGTAGCCGAAATCGGTTAAGAGAAACATCATATATCCAAGATTAATTCACTCAGATAACGAACACTAGTGTGCCCAATGTTCGGTAGTCCAGCATCGATTAACAAAAGTCTACGCGATTAATCGTGCACAAACTTTCGCCAAAGTCCGCAATCATGAATCATTGCAGTTAATTTATGTGCCAACGAGTGTCGCCCGGGTGTAGGGCCCGGTTTTTGCCCCGGGCGCGCCGATAATCCGGGTGCCTGTTACAAATGCCTCCGGATTTGCGACAGAGGGTTAAGCGATAAAATTGTATGAGTGTCGCGGAAGGCAGAAACAAAACTTACTTTAGCAGACAACATAAATATATTCCGGAAACAAGTTTTTTATGTAAGATCTTGAATTAAACTAACAAGATCAAAATTAATAATAACCGCATTATTGGGTCTGTAGACTTATAGCTAGCAGGTGTGGATGAGGAGATCCGAAGATCCGGGCTTAGTGACGCGCGTAGAGAAGACTTACATCCTATGACTATGCTGTCTTATAGATCGATAATGCTAGTAAGCATTCTCTTCCAGCTAACCTCTGCGTATTATGGAGATGTGGTAGTGCTAGATGTGTGATGAAAGATAATAATATATTATGCTTATTTTTAATTACATAATACTAACGATATTATACAATATACACTAATAAATAATAAAAAGCTTAAGCATTCTGGCCCGACGTGACCGGTTAGTTTGGATTTGAAGACCCCGATGGAGGTGGAATTGCGGACAGCTACAGGAAGAGAGTTCCACAGTCGGATCTACCAGCGTTACCGGACAAGAACGTCAACGTTTTCGTGCATGTAGCCGGCGCGGCGGCGTTCATCGATTTATTAGACGTAGTCACGTCAATAAAAAATTAGCTATGATAAAGTTGTTAACAAATAAAATATTGGTCGTCCATAGGATTTGGTAGGTACAAAAGTAGTGTAGTAAGATGGTGATGATAAACACCAGTCCCAATATTATGCCAATATTTATAGCAAAACTGTACACGGCAAGTCCATCAACTCTCCGCGACGAATCAATCAGCCGTCTGCCAAAAATAATTACCTTCCCCTTATAAGCTTTCATAGCTCTTATCACAACCGTATAAGGTACATAATGTATTGGAGCTATGAGGACCGTATTTATAGGTCATTTGTTTGATGTACTTTCGCTAAGTGATCGACACGTCTCGCCTTTTGCAGCTGGCGAATCATATAAAATACTATAGTTACGGTCTTTCTGATAAGATTTAACTTTCACGTATTTTCTGTCGTTAAGCGAAGCAAAGTCTGGTAATACAGTCTGGTATAGTGCCTAAATCCGTGTTGAAGTTATAGCCAATCATGATATCATAATAACAATGATAATCTAGAAAACACTCAAAGTCTTTAGCGTGTAGGTACTTCACAACAGTATTTTCAAATTCTAAATTTCAAGTCTTTATTGTCAACTTTTGAACTAGCTATTTTTGAAAACTTTTGATTGACTTTCTAAATTTAGGAATCCTGGAGTTTTTTCATATATTCTATGTATGTATTAACAATAAAAAAGTATGTATTTTAAGTACCTATTCTTTCCGATAATTGGTATCTCATATACCTATACAAAATCTGCCTAGTTTGGGGATGTCCAAACATTATTTATTCATTTTGCTATTGAATAATTCATGTAGGAATGAAACTATAACTTGCTGTATTTTTTTCAAAAGGAAAAAAATAAAATAAATTTGATAGAAATTAATACGAAGATGTCAAACAAAAAGCAGCAATTATCGAAGCAATCTAACAGTAAAGCAATCCCGTTAATCGAAGCCAAAGCTTCGTACAGCAATGGACAAATCAGATTATTTTCCCACTATGAGTAGATAGCCAGGAAGTCAGGGTGCAACTCAAAGCCAGGGTAGGGAACAAGACAGAAGCTTACGCGGAAATAACCTTATCATCATTAAATCATCAGTAGCCACAGACTTGTATTATAAAATATTTTATTTTCAGGCAACAATATACAGAACAAATGAATTATCCCATAGATAAATACATTATAACTAAGGTACCATCTTTAATTATTAACTAGAGTAAGGATTTTTTTTTCGTTAACGCAATCCTGTAGGGAGGTACTGTACACACAACGATACAACCCTTGTACTTACCTACCTACCTACTTTTGAGCCTTTTTATACTTTTTCTATTGTTTTGCTCTGCTTTGTTCTTGTTGGTGTACAATAAAGTAAACATCTATTTATCTATACATCTATTAATCATTTCATTTATTCACAAACAATTTTTACATTGTGTCGGAATTTCTAAAACTAAGCGGTAGGCCAGAAGTCACGTGTGAGGAACGTCTCTATGTGCTTAACTGCACGGTACTGCCTTTAACTGGTACTGCCACAACATAGGACTTGGAAATAGGACTACACAATTTAAAAAGCTGGCTTTCAGTGTATAAATTGGAGGAATATAAAAAATGGAGGTGAAAAGGTGATGCTGAAAATTATAGAAACTAATAAAAAACTAATGTGAATTATGTGTGCTGCATTTGCAATAATAAATAAAAAAAAAAATAAAAAAAAATTACTTTCGCATTATAAAATTAAATGAATCGTCAGATGACTTATTTCTATTTTCAATGGAATAAGGTTTTGTACAGAGAACATTGCTGATACCTAAGCAATAGACCTTATCCGAGTATTAGCGTTTCGAAATTCAAAACGCTAACGCTTATCGCTCGTAACAAACCTTATCATAGGCCATAAATTAAGAGATCCTGCTAAGACCCCACCAGGTCACCCTAAGCGAAGACATTGCTCGCTTGAGTGGAAATTATCTTAGTAGGATTATCCTCGTGGACACGATTTTCTTCTATTTCCTACGATTTATTTAGCTTTGTAGCGCAATTTATAAAATGTTATACACGAAAATACCTACATTTGTTTCAATCAAGAGATTTATTGAAGCTTTTAGAACAAAAAGTCTCTCCTGACGATTATTATACACCTCAATTTTTTTATCACCAGAAAAAAAATACGTATCTGTTGCCGTTACTCAACACAAATATGTACTTATAGCAAAAAACTTGAAAAAAATTGTCGAATAAAAAAAAATTGGTTGTCTGTTAAGTTGGTTTACGGACATAGTTTAACGTAACTATCAGCGTTACTGGACAATGACAGCGTTACCAACGACGTCAACGTTTTCGTGCATGAAGCCGACGTTCATTGATTTATTAGACGATTTATATTTATATATCGATTTATTTAAGTAATATAAAAACAACTTGTTTTTGCTAATATATATCTTTAGTAGAGCGTTCTTCTTGTCTCGTCGTTTTATTAATAATAAAATATGTCCAGTTATTTTATTTCTACGTAAAATAGACTCAAAATTGTCCCGGCATATTTAGAGGCATAAAACCTTTTTAAGCATCACAATAGGGATGTTCATTGTCTGAAGGCAAGCGACGCGGTGCCAACA
Source organism: Lobophora halterata (assembly GCA_932526365.1). Classification (NCBI taxonomy): domain Eukaryota; kingdom Metazoa; phylum Arthropoda; class Insecta; order Lepidoptera; family Geometridae; genus Lobophora; species Lobophora halterata. The sequence goes on from OW052007.1 coordinate 2,090,745, forward strand.
ACGGAACGTGGCTCAAGTCAGGAGATGTTGGGAAATTAGGGACCAACGGGATAACAATCATATATGAGCGTATTTTCCACTAACTAGTAGAAGTTAGTCAAAACACATATTGAAGACGAAAACATGAAAAATAGTTGTAACTCTTTGTTTCATAGCCAGGAAGTACCATTGTTTTACTCCTGCAGGATGCCATCTAGATGGATATTGGATACTAACACAGTCATAACAAAACATTGACAGCTTATCGGGACAATTACGTTAACTTTTTCGTGCATGCAGCCGGTGTTCATCAATTTATTACACGTAGTCAAAAAAGGAAGAAGTATGGTTATGAAATTATCGTGTAAAACCATACTTTATGTATTTCGTATATAAATAGAAGTTAAGCCAATTTATTATTGTTAAAACTTTCAATGATTTCATTCTTATGACTTGGACCTCAATTTTCAGCGTTATCAAGGTCTAAATTGCAAATTTAATACAACCATTTGCATCTGAAAGAAGCCATACAAACTGGTCCTGTGTAGTGATTTGTACCATTTATCTGAACTCTTTATCTATAAGGATGAGCTTTAGACTATTATTCTGTACTATACAACAATGTTGGGTTTTGTCTACATGCAAAATTTTCTCTTTTTATTACCATTTAAAGCGATCCTAGATTATCTAAGAGGTAAATTGCCGGGTCCTACTCATCCGCTGCAAAAAAGTTTCCCAATTGCATTCGAATCTAATTTAAATAAATTTGCATAAATTATAAAAACAATTTTTATTCCCAACCGCTGCAGTAAGTAAGTGTAAGTAAGTGCAAAGTACAGTCAACAGCGGAACGGCAACAACATCAAAATGTGAGAGCGAGTAGAATGACGTCAGTAGTGTTCATAACTAAAAGTGCAACATGCACTTACTTTTTTCCATTATTATCATTTTCCTGGTAACATTAGTTTTTTATGTAACATCTGTAACATTTGGAATCATCAATTTATATATAAATGACTTCGTCCTGAGTGACTGACAGACAACGCACAAGTTATACCAGACGTACATAGAGTGTATATAGAGCTTGGTAAAGACTTGAAATTTCGAAGGTACGCTAGTGTACTAAGAAAGGAATTTTGCTTGTATTGTGAGAGTGAGGAGTATATTTGTTATTGATTACTACAATTACAATGGTTAAAGTAAGGACCCAGTAGTTAAACAAAATCGTATTGAAAACTTTCCTTGCTAACTGTACTAGAACTCTTCTTAGAATTATTTATTTTTTAGTACTAAAAATTTTGCAGCCGATGAGAATCAATGTATGATTTTTTTTTTCGAGAACAATGGAACAGATGCCGCTGAGAATAACCCAAATGTTCTTGTGTTCTTTTAAATTCGCATATTTGTTGAAGATTTACAGATTTGTCGTAAAATATTATAGTTTTTTTGTGGTAAACATTTAAAATAAACTATGTCATCATCATCATTATCATCAGCCCACATTAGTCCACTGCTGGACGTAGGCCTCTCCCATTTTGCGCTACTGAGCCCGGTCTTCGGTTCTCCGCATCCACTTTTTACCGGCTGCCTTATATCGTCGTCGCTCCACCTGGCCGGAGGGCGCCCTACACTACGTTTGCCGATACGCGGTCTCTACTCAAGAACCCGCCTGCTCCAGCGGTTGTCGGTTCTTCGGCATACATAGCCAACCCACTGCCACTTCAGCTTGCTAATCCTATGAGCTATGTCGATGACTTTGGTTCTTTATTGGATAACCTCGTTGCGAATTTTATCCTTCACAGAGACTCCTAACATAGCTCGTTCTATAGCTCGCTGAAAAAGAAACTGTATACTTGACGGGAAGTGTAATATACTGAAAAAAAAACAATTTATTCACTACACAATGTTTATTTGATAAATCTCCGTTATTAGTTTTCAATCACTTTAATGACTAATATTATATTAATGAGTGGCATTATTGAATGCCCATCGGAAGCAATGTAGCGTAATATATCAAATTAAATAATTAAGGAACTTGTCACAGTTCGGTAGATAGACCATTATTGTGTTCAGTCATCAGGCGATTACCCGACTGCAAAGAAGGAGGAAATTCTCTATTCGGTTGGTTTTTTTTAAGTTTGTTAACTCAGAACTTTGTTGTTTGTTAACCGATTTTAAAAAATCTTTTTTTAGATGTTATACTTTCAAATTGGTCCCATAGATTTTTTAACAAAATCAATTCAGCACTTTAGTTTTAAATCATAATAACTGAAAAAAATCTTTAATGTGAACAAAACTGCATATTTTGCTTCCCTGTGACTTTTCAGTGGTGCCTACGGTCACTAGAACAGTCCGATTGAAGTCGGTTGTTGTATGTTTTTGTAAAACCTTGATTTTTACTAGCTTCTATCCGCAACTCTGTTCGCGTAGTCTGTCGCGATTAAAAGTATTCTAAGAGTCTCATATGTTCATTTCCAGTCCATAAACTTATTATATTCATTTAGAAACAAAAAATCATAACTTAACCTTTTGCTTTTATAATAATAATCTACTAGCTGACTCCCGCAACTTCGGTGGCGTTACGTATTTTCTAAATTCCTTTTATAGTACTCACTTCTTTTTATAAATGCTGATCAGGATAGTCTACCCATTTATAAATAGTAGGTAGCCAAAAACTTCTTCTATCTTTAAAAGTTTAAAATAAAATGAATCGGAAATCATTTATGTCGAACTTGGAACTATTCTTAACCTATCGAAGTGGAATCATTTTTCTTTTCCAGCCAAACAATAGAACGACACAATATAAGTGTTTATTGTTTACAAAGAATATAATAAAGCTTATTGTTAGTTATAATAAAAGCTGTAAAGTTCACATTGTAAGTTCGAGGGGCGAGCGCGGAGCGGAACGGACACGCTTCGATGCCTCTGAAGGCAATATAGGTATCTTGTGACATATTCATTGCTTTCCAATGATATTTTGAACACATTGTATTTGAAAGCACTTACAGAATTGAGGAGATTGAACCTTGAAATATGATAAATTATATTTTTTTCAACTGATTTCAAATAAAAAAAGGTTCTAGTTTGATGGTTTTTTTTTATATTTGTTAACTCACAACTGTGATGTTTATGAACCGATTTGCGAAAAAAATACGTGGTCGAAGTAAACAAAATTGCATAATTCTATCTAGGTACTTCCCTATGACTTTTCAGTGGTGTTTGCGGTTACTCCAATTGCAGTGTTTTTGAAAAACCTTGATTATTTGAAGTAAAAAACGAATCCAAGAGTTCTTGAAAAGAAAGTTTAGCTATCTCTAATGGAAATATTACAGTCTTTTCCACCAAATATCAGTTAAGATTTTTCTAGATACGAAAAAAAACTTTTTTCATAAAATTTGTAATTTACTGAAAAAGTTTAAACTTAACTGAAGTTGTGTAAAATCTACCTAGAAATATGAGTATCTGTCACGTTATTGCATATTGTTGGCTGTTGTCTCATTGTTCATTATCTATTTCGTGAATAATATAAATTCCCATTATCTCCGTAATGTGCAATGCCGACTTCATAACGGAATAATTTCAAACGTCAGTCCGTCTGTCTGCATTGTAGAATATTAAATGAGGTAATGGTTGGTATTAAATTTAATAGATGTAATCCAAAACTTTGAGTTCATTCACAGCTCATCGTACTAATGTTAAGTGCATAGCAAACCAACGCCTTAGGCCTTAGTAGATATTTGTAAATAAGCATCATACTTTTTAATCTTATTATGTAAGTGTACTAGTATAGGTGAGAAATAAAATTTTAAGTAAGTAGATTAAAGACAAAAAAAAAGAAATATTATAGTGTAAAAAAAAAAAAATATATTAGAAAGAAAGTGAAAAAACATTCAGTAGCCTTCAATTTTCATTTTATTCAATGTTCAATGTCTCATGCGATCAATTTTTTTTTGATTGGCATTCATTATAATGGCACTTGCAAACAAAGTCATAAAAGGTGGCAAAGAATTTATGAATGATAAAAACCTTTATTATTAGCTTTTACCACTGTGAAGTCATCGTAAAACTTTTAACGCCTTTTATTTTGCGTTTTACGTGTCATTAGGGTGTGTGCATAATTTCCTCTTTCAAAGTAAAGAAGCTTTTTTACGGCAGTACTATTTTTGTAAATTGAATTTTGTTACAAAAATGCTGGTTGCAATGGTCTTATTTATGAAGCACATTAAATGAAAGCCACTCTGCTGACTGAAAATAAATCTTACTTTTTTGTTCATTATTAGTCTTTCAGTTCTGCTTTGGTTTCAATAAAACACCATACAAATATTATTACCTTATAGTTGAACCTGTCAAATTGGTGATAAAAAATTTTGACCACATCAGGATTAGAAACTATATAGCTGGACTTTCTGTGTCTAGTTCTTATCGGGTTCAAGCCTTGTTGTGTTCAAGTAGAAAATGAGCTTTAAAAAATATGATATTTTACGGTAAGCGTGGGTTACCCTTTACAAAAATACTAAGTTTCGCCACTCGATAGAGCGTGAATAATAATAATAATAATAATAATAATAAATACTTTATTGGAGATACAAGATCCATAGAGTCTTAAAAACTAACAACTGAACACTAATAAAACAAAACAAAATAGTAAAAAAATAAATTATTATAAGTTAAAAGTTGATAGACTTACACGGAGAAAATAAAATGGTATAGCAAGACAAAATGTAACTTACGCTAGAAGTAGCTGCTCTACCGCTTGATGAAGTACTATAATAATAATAATAATAAAATTTATTTATTCAGACAGCAAGGTCCACAAGTGTTAGTAATACCTACTTACTATCTAATCTTAGAACTAGGTGTTAGTATTTAAAAACTAAGAGAGACTTAGTCCTCTGAATGAGTTGCCACATCAGAAGACTGTCGTACCTATTAGCTATGACGTTTAGGATCCTGTTGCTGCTTCCGCGCACTGTGCGTAACAACGACGCAGATTTTTTACCATAAAAGACATTACACTTGATTTTACAGCAATAAAAAATAATTTCTCGTATTTCCACAGCTCCCTTGAGACATACTGTGGTCACAGTAAACACTACAAATGCAAATGTGGCCATTAAACAACGCCTTCGAATGGCCAATGTTACCATTTAAAAACTACCCAAACAAGCGAATGGGGTGTTGTAATCACGCTATAATACAATAACGGTGTCCTGAATTAGGTGGGGAAGTGCTGAATGGCCGTTGGGACAGTGTATTGGTGGTTTGATGAGTCTTATTGCCTGGTAATCATGCTGTATCTAAGTAAAAACAAGTGCCGGCACAGGCAGCGTCATAGATAAGTATCCTCCTTGAACAAGACACCCAGCTTCAAATCCCTTCAAAACGCCTTGCCCGCAACGTTGGAAAAAGTTAAGGCTTCTAAAAACATTACCTAAGTATATTTTGAAAACCATGTCAGTCTAATCATAATTTTATGCTATTTCTTGAAGGGATTTGAAGCTGGGTGTCTTGTGCAAGGAGGATACTTATCTATGACGCTGTCTGTACAATAAGTTTAAAAAAAATTCAAGATTTTTTTTTTTACACGGAGAAAAAATCTCGTTAAGTTACTAAAATTATGTTTGAATTTGTGACAGCGAAGATAATTTAGTAACGATTATAAAAATAATAATTCGTGCTAACGAAAATTAGTAACTATTACAATAAAATAGTTCTAGCTAACAAAAGTTATTTATTGGTACAAGAATAGAATAAGAATAAGAATATTTTTATTGTCAAAAAACTGTGTGAATTTGTACAAGGTGGTAGAGTAAAAAAAACAATGGCTTATCCTTTCGGATATACAATAATAACTTAGAATTAAATATAAAATATACTAAAATAACGCCTAATAAACTAAGTTAACTAAGTTAAAGTCTAATTCTAGTATTTTGTTTTCATATTTTCTAAGAAAAAATACTAGGCTACTATTTAGTCTTGCTTTCCAATTTGTTTTCTCCGTGTACCATCACAAAACCTTGATATATCTATCGCCGTGTCACAGGCTGCAAATACGACATTTTAATACAGACGAATACCGCCGTGATATCAACAGGCCAGCCCTGGGTACCCCCACTCAGATAGGACCCGATCAATTTTCAGCAGCTCGATTGGCTTTCGTCGATTCACTGAGACGTACTGGTTTGTTGTTCGTCACCCTACGTTTATTTGAGGATTTTTTTTCTGGTCATCTAAAAAACTTTTATCTTGCTACAAACTAAAAAGACTGAGATGATTATATTAGAATCAGCTAACTGATAGAAAACATATAAACTTTGAAAAAATAAATAGGTACTTACATAACTCAAAACACTAGATTTTCGAAAACTTTCAATATAAATTCGAGCTCAAATTAAGAAGGCTTCCGTCCAATAGTTTTTGAGAATCTCATACTACCGAATTGTAAACAATCTATCTTTATTCACACTTGTCTAAAGTTTAATAATAGACATATTATTTGTTCCATAAACTGTTGGCCATTTTGGATACAGTGTGTATCGTGAATTTCTCGTTACCGAAACTGATAGATAATAAATTAGAGGGCGACAAAAGTATGGCTTCGGTACTCATAAGACATCATTTTTATAGGTCACCTTATAATCTCGGAAAAATATATTCGTAGACATTTTATGAACGCGTTCTCAATCTAAAATATTTTAGGTTTTATATTTCGTACTTATATTTCACAGACAATGATAAAGCGAAGTTACTTTTGTATTCAGAAAAGATATTATAAAACGAACCCAAGAAAAAAAAATTCTACATTTCAATTTCGCCCTTTGACCTATATCAAGAAGAAAAGTTAAGTTTCAGACATCTCATAAACTATTCAGTGAGTAAGGGGCCTACGAAACTTGTTTATTCCTAAAAGAATAAGGAATAAAGTGGTTTTTGATTGACATGACCCGTCTGCCCCAAGGGACTAGTCCCTGGCATCTTCCAGCCATATTCAATGAGGTTGGACAGACCAGCCTGTCTGAACTCGTCAAGTCAATGTGTTACATAGGTTTTTTTTGTATCCAAAAATAAAACGTAACAGTATTTTTTTTTATATATGAAGACTCAAATTTTCAGTATTTTTTATGTAAGCAAGTAACGAGACGAGCTACGCGCTCTCCTCATGTCTGGACATCGCGCTTGTTCAAGACCAGAATAGTGCTACACAGGATATTTTTTAACTTATTTTTAAAATGTTTATTGATATTCAATGATTTGGGCCTAAATAACCATAGAAAAGCAAACCTGTGACAAGCCTTTTTGGCATGGAATTACAAGGTAAAACTTGTATTCTTACGAGTATCTTACCCATATATTTTGACAACAAATAATTTGTATTCGTATTCGTAAAATAACAGAACACTTAACTGGTATTAAATTACCTCGGTATACATTAGCCGGTAGCCGACCATCTATCATAGGGATGCATTTTTTGAAATATTATATCAGCCCCTATACTAAAGCTTCATATAAATTAGTAGGTAAGTAATGAAAAAACCTACTGCCAGTAAATCAATATCTAATCCAGTATTAGTTCAAAAAGCTCCACTTCCTCAACATTAGTTAAAATTAACAATTCAAACACTTTTGTGTGCTATAAATTAAGTCAAGCAATCTGAGAATGGTGGCAGACGTAACTATGGTACGCTGGTTTAAGGCAAGAGAAATGGCGGGAGTAGATCTTTATAGAAATAAGCCAATCAGCAAAATATGGCAGGAGAATCACGTAGAGATCTTTCAGCCTGAAAATGCACGCCTCTCTAATATCTTGACTCTTGAAGCAGGGTGCTTTACTCAGATACCTATATCTTTTTTAACTAAGTATCAAATATTAAAAAGCCATGTTGGCCAAGTGAGAGGTGGCTCGACTTTTGATCCAAAGTTCTTTGTTTCGAACCCGGTCATACACCAATGGATTATTCTCTTCAAAAAAATCATGTGTGCATTAAAATACATTCTTAACAGTGAAGAAAAACATCGTGAGGAAACCGGCATGTCATAGAACCATAAAAGTTCAAAAAACATGTATCAAGTGCACGAGAGGAGATCCTTTCACCACACTGGTTCGAAAGAACTAGTCACACGATAAAAAGAAAAAGAAGTATCAAATAAAGAAAAAATATTGTGAAAATAGTATAACAGTTTAAACATGAATAATAGTCCAATGACACACAGCTTTCTTACACGCTACACGCCACGCCAGCGACTTCGCTTGTAGCGTGTAAAGTTGCCTAGTGTCATCGACCTTTTTACAATCTGCTTGTTGACAATCCTTCCCAAACGCTAACACGCTCACACGCTAGCGTTTAAAAACGCCAACAATCAGCTTGTTAAAAAGCGTTTGTGTCATCGACGCTTTAAGTTGCTTTTTTCTTTCACTTGCACCACACACCAGCTGTGGATTCCCTTAACTTCCTGCGTGCACTTCCTGAAGACGTCACGAAACTGTTGTTTGGCACTATGACGTCGAGTCGCTTTTATAATGTATGTACGTGTAGGTATCTTTACTCTACCAATCTATTTTTTTAATTTGGTAGGAACATTAATTTATTTCCATTTTAGCAATGTTGTAGAACTGTTACGTACCTGCTACTATAATACGTAGATATAATTTCCCAGCTCCATATTCATCAATTGTATTTAATTGGCATATTGGTATATTAGCGAGTTGTTCAGGCATTTCTAGTTAGATCTTTCGTACAATACACGGGGTACACTGAATCCTAACTATAATTATTATAAAAATAAAAATTTCGATGTGTTTGACGCAATCACGCAAAAATGAAAAAAAAAACGGCTCAATAACTTCGGATGAGATTTGGCAGAGATAGTTCATTACCTAGATTAACGGACAGGGTACTTTATATATCGGAAAATTGTTAGTTTTCTGTGAGATTACCAAAAAACGAACTCGAACGAAGTAGTAAAGTAGCAGGCAGAAGTGTCAAAATATGTTTATTACTCGCAAAAGGTTGTAAATTGCGATCCCCGTAAGTGCGGGCAGATACTATAGTGTTAAAATATGTCTAAAAAAGCTGTAAGTTACAAACTTTGAAGTACCAAGAGTGGATAAGTTTAACAAAAAGCGCTTTTTCATCAGCATTATTGCCCCTAAGCATGTCCCTGGGTTGCTAAATCATCACCCTTCCGCGCAATAGCCAGCCGGCTATTAAATGACGATTTTTCACGTTTTCCGTCCCCTGTTTGAAGGCATTTACTTGCATTGGGGTCGGGTCTGATTCCTTTCCATTTTTCTTAAGCGAGTTTGAATTTTGAGGGAAAAGGAAACTGTTCGATTTTGCCACTGGGTTTTGTATTTTCGTCAGTTTTATTGGACTTCAGCTTTCGTTACTGGCTTTGCTTGCATGAAAATGGTTCATAAAAATGAATTAGTAGGTACTAAAGAGGAAGCTTGGTGCAAGTGCTGTTTTGCTGAATAGCGAAAAGTTAAAAGAAGGATGGTTATGAACTTATTCTATGTTAAACGGCCCATTTGGATGCGTGTGATGCCATTTTATGCATTTAAATATTTGCAACTGATTAGCCACTGAAACTGACCATAAAGTAAGTATTGGTATAAGATTATTATGGCAAAAGGGGATATCAAAGAAATAGGAAACCGAACGATTCATGAGTTTTGCGCGACTAAACAGTCTAGTGTTGGAAGAAAATTTTGTGTCTGTCTACGCGCAAGTCTGTTATGCAAAAGTTATAAAAAAAATAATGGGTTTTTACCATAAACCTTGCGATACTGGAGATATTAGGTTTCCCTAAAACATGTATTATTATCATCTCACGAATGAACCAAGTTAGATCATCACACCATACTCTTACAATAATTATTTAAAGCAAACATACTCGTAAATAAATGGACGCAGCAAAGCGCAAAACTGTGTAAATAATTTAAATGATATCCATCTCAAAGTTGTGTAATTAGCTGAATGACAAAGGTCTGTGCAACGCTTACTTGGAGGTTGAAGGCACTCAGTGGTAATCATTAGCTCAATTCACTAACAGTTTACTCATTCCATGTATTCGTTACAATCAAAACTCAACACCGGTGAAAACTAACATTGACCACGAAAATTAAGCCTTCGTAAGGAATTTTACTAAATATAACCAGAATTTATCCTCCGTGAAGCCTTTTTTAAATATTAAGTCATGAATTATTGTTTTAGAGTATGATAGACACGTTTCGCTCGTTTGTTTCAAATATAAAATTGATATTTCAAAGAAGTTGTTTAGGTGAATCCACGTGAATGAGCAATCTAACTTTGCTAGTCGTAGGTCGTTTCAAATTCATAGCACAACCACCACGCTATTCTCCCTACTCGTAGGTACCTAAGTTTAGATGGATATTTGAAAGCAGATAGAGTTTAAAATTAGCATTAAAACACTGATTCCCTAGTTCCCTCATGAAATGTTTTTACTGACTGTACATTAGTTAAATCTTATGGACTTATTGGGAGCTCAGCTTATAGATCTGTAGAGCCACGCTATTGAACCCGATCTTTTGCACAAGCGCGATCTCATACCACTTACAGAGTGCCTAGCTTATCTCGTTTAACTTGTTTGTATGAAAAAGTTTATGAGGACTGTAAAATGAAAATCCCAAAGACTTAGCTATTTACACTTTGGGCTGTGGCAGATGTGGTACCCAACAACCTTAATTGTTAATGAGGATTGATACCGTCCCTCAGGTACGTGCGTAACTCCCGATATATGACTCCGGGACTTGGGACTCCGGGACTCCGGGACTTTGGCACTCCGAAACTGAGGATGCTGCTAACACTTCTGGTCTCTTTTTCCGGTATTTAATTTGGATTATTATATTGCATCATAACATCCTACTTTCCTACTAATATTATAAATGCGAAAGTTTGTAACATGGATGGATGGATGGATGTTTGTTACTTTTTCACGTAAAAACTACTGAATGGATTTTAATGAAACTTTACAATAATATAGCTTATATATTAGAATAACACATAGGCTACAATTTAAAAAGATACCTGCGCAGACGAAGTCGCGGGCACCAGCTAGTCTTCAATAAAATCAATGATCTTGACTCAACTCAACATTCAGTTTTTTTTTATTATTATTTATTAAAAATAACATTTGATCACGTCTCACCTGATGGGAAGCGATGTCGTGGTCTAATTTCACACGCATACCTTGAAGATGCTTGTTAACGCGATCTCTAAATACACCCAAGTTATAAGTGGTAGGAAACACGGACGAAGGTAGAGCGTTCCACTCTATTGCTGTGCGTATAATGAAAAAGTTCAATAATTTTAGTATTTGAAGTGATTTTTTTTATTTATTATAGAATCAACAGGACTCCATCATGTATAGGTAGGTAACACTTATCTAAACTTATCCTATTGAAAGAAGTTAACAGATTCTAACTTTCTAAATATATTTTTATATACAACAAAAAATAAGTGAGATTATACGCTTAAGTAAGCTTTATGTGCTGTGAAATTTCTTTGCTCAAAATATCTCATAGATCATACTTCTTCTACTTCTTATCATGTCACTAGTTCTTTCGAACCAGTGTGGTTCAAGTGCGCATCGAAAAGGATACTTTCGTGCACTTGACACATGTTTTCGAACTTTTTTAAGGTTCAATGACATGCCGGTTTCCTCACAATGTTTTCCTTCACCGTTAAGCACGTGTGTAACGGTGAAGGAAAACATCATACTTATTTATTTAAATTAATTTCACTTGCATCTCTCTACTTTGGATAATAAGAATTGCTCTAACATAAAATATTTTTTTTGCTCTAAATATCTCATAGATCGTACTTCTATCGTGTCACTAGTTCTTTCGAACCAGAGGGTGGTGAAAGGATTTCAAGTGCACCTCGAAAAGACTCCTTTCGTGCACTTAACACATGTTTTCTTTCCTTTTGGATAATAAGAATCGCTTACAACTCCAATTTTGCCGTTTTCACTGTTCACAAAGCGAATCGCGGCAGCACGCGACACTAAATCGTTCACAGCGATTAAAGTAAACAATGTTGCCCTGAAAGAGATATCTTTTTTTGTAAATTACTTAGTAAGAGGCGCATTCCGGGAACGATAAGAGGGCGTCGTACGTCTGACTGACGGGCTGATGTGGTCCAAGTTACAGGCTCACGAAACTAATAAAACCGGCAACACACCTTACCGTACCTATTTATTTGTATTTAATCGATAAACTGGCGCAAATTTAGACTTGCTCAAGTAACTACCTATTTGGTAACTTGACGAAACTTATAATTTCAGTCCAACACCTTACGATAGACTGGCGCAAGTTTAGACTTTTAGACTTCCTCAAGTATTCGGTAACACGACGAAACTAATAATCAAGCCACACACCTTACGATAAACTGGCGTAAGTTTAGACTTGAGCAAGTATTCGTTAACGTGCGTTGGAACTCAAAAGACTAAAAACAGTCTAAAGGCAGACTAGCGCTGTAGCAGTACTGCCTTGGGCTTTATAATTCAAAGTTCTACATAATTGTCATGAACAAGTATGGGCGTACAATACAAGGCGAAAGAGGTTTCGCACCATCTGTTTTCACCATAAAACTGTCATTTACTTAAACCATAATTATGCTATGCAGTGCATCCAATTAACATATTTTTAGAAATATACCTAGAGTTTTAACTTTTTCATTTTGAGCCTTAATATTTTTGAATTTTTGTGTTGAAAGACGGTAACAGTAAAATGGGCGTAGACATAAATAAAAATTAAATTAAAAATCTAAACCCCGACTACTGAAAAATTGCGCTTTAAAAGTATGAATCAAGAAAATATTTTCATCTGCCGAGGTCCATATAGTCATATGAAGATGATACTAATTTATCGCTAACCTACCTTGCCTTGGACCAAACTCCCCAGCCCCCCACGTCACCTGGCGTCGACGAATAATTTATTACGTTTCTTAAAAGCCATTACTGTGTGTCGCTGTCGATAGACCGTCAACCTCCCTCGCAATTAGCATGAATTTAACACCGCTACCGATGTAAAAGCAATCATTATAATATGACCTTTCATACCAATAATACTTATCCTATCCTATACTAATATTATAACCGCGAAAGTTTGTAAGTATGTATGGATGGATGTATGGATGTTTGTTACCCTTTCACGTAAAAACTACTGAATGGATTTTAATGAAACTTTACAATAATGTAGCTTATACATGAGAATAGCACATAGGTTACAATTTATAAAGATACCTGCGCAGGCAGGGAAGTCGCGGGCACCAGCTAAATTAATTAACTTAACTCCAGTTTGGAATTTTAGTATCTAAACCAAAGCGCCGAAAACAGAAAACCCAAATCAGAACTCGACACGTGTTTTGCCTCTACACGAGGCATCCTCTGGAGATCACTCTCTCGTTTCAGATTTCGGCGAGTCAACATCTTCTGATAGTGGACTACTGAGTCCTCGCCTGGTCCTCATGGTCGCTTGCCCTCGATTTTGCCCGTAACTAACCATAAGCCTTTCCATATTATCGGCATGTCTGCGTGCGATGTGGTCAAGGTATGTTCAAATTAGGGTTTCACCTCGGAATGAGAGATAACAAGCTAGAAACTCGTATACGCCTTTATTTTGGTGTTCGAAAAGTTGTCTCAAAGTCACGTAAAATCACATGTCTGCGACGTAAGGTCAAAGGTTACGGTCATCGGATTTTCGCGATTATCTTGGTTCCTCCTCTATGATGTTGTCATCGATCAAACAATTGTAGAGCATCTCGATTTACGGATGCGATTGTATAGTAATCGTTAATAGTAGTCGGAGAAATCGACCCGGGTGTTCGTTAAAAAAAGTTCTCTCAATCAATCACTTTGAAAGGTTATCGAAGCAATTAAAAAGGTTAAATTACAATTGATAGTATTGCCCTGCATAGATAAATTATTCAAATGGTAGATAAATTTATCAAACTGTGTTTTGTCACACATCATTAAATATTCACTAAGAAAAAATGGGTACTCCACTGGGGGTACACCATACATGCCTTTTGACACAACCCTCACACCTCTAGCTCAATGCCCCAGAATGGCAGTTGGCAAGAAAATAAGGAGATTAAAAAAAAAAAACTAAGAAATTGGAATAAACTGTTTTAAAAGACCAGTAATTTTACTAGCTGTAGTGCCCTTCACACCGGAAAACAGTAATGCTTACATTTAACTGCTTGGAGCCAGAAACAACGCTTGCTTGACTTTAAAAACTGCCGCCATTTATATTTAAACTAAGTAATTTGTTCTTCAGGTGTTTCCTTTAGTATAAAATCTCCAAAGCGGATCCCTTCAAAAGCACTATTACAAAGATTTACGACTCGTACAGAGCTATTATTTAAACTGAGGAAAAAACCGTTTTAGGCGAATTTACGATCATTTCTTAGTAAATAAGTTAAGTGAGACTACTCAGGTGAAAAATGCGAGGAGGATTCGACGATAGTGGAGGAGTGAATTTAGGGTGACTAAAGTTAGTCTGCGATTGGGAGAGATGAATTTCAGGGTGAAAGATTGAACGCTAAATTCATTCAGTCACAATTTTATTTTCGCTTTTGATTTTTATTGGATGGTGATTTCCTGTTTTTTTCGTGTCCTGTGTCATCTACGAATGTAAGATATTACAATTAGACCCGAGTTCACCTACAGATGGTTAAGTTTTAAACAGTTGTTTTGACGTTTTTGACACGAATTTTCATAGATTGAACGTCAAAGTTAACGGACGAAGAGGCCTAATCTTCCGATTATCTATTGGTGAAAGACCTTAGTCTAGCGAAAAGATCGATTTTTTTTTGCTTGTCTCACTCAAATCAAAAACAATAAAGCATATTATGTATATTATATATTTTAAATATAATATTGTGCTTTTCTACTTCTCGTACAGTAATGTATTTTTTCTTATTTTCGGGATAATTGCCATGATTTTTATTTATATACGCTCTTATTCACAGACACTACGCAAGTGCACGTGTGAATGTGATGTTCATGCCAGCTTTTGTTAATATACCTGTACCTACGTACGGTTAGCTGCACATACATGTATACACTCCCAAGCAATTCCAATTAATATTACTCGTAATTTTGTAAAGAAAAGTGCACGCCAGCATACATAGACACCTGGTTTATGCACAACGGAGCGACAATTTTTTAACAAATCATTTTTCCAAATTAAGAAAGCAAAAGGTTCCAATGTCTTTCTTAGTGCAGTGAATAAAATCTCCAATAGCGGGCAATTTCACCAACATGAAACAGCCATGATTGCGGCGAAGATCAGATGGCAAGATTAACAAATTGCTCGGTCCCCGCAAATTAACATGTTTCCTCGAAAGCCTGCTAAGTACTGCCGACGCAGTTAATGTAGAAAAGCTCCCACACTTCAGGCTCAAGATACAAAATACAAAAATACTAAATAATCAAGGTTTTACAAAATCATAGAACAACCGACTTCAATTGGACAGTTCTAGTGACCGTAGACACCACTGAAAAGTCAAAGGGAAGCAAAATACGCAATTTCGTTCGATTCAACGCCATTTTATTTCAGTTATTTTGATATAAAAACTAAACTACTGAAACTATTTTGATGATTTTTTTATGAGACATATTGAAAGTATATCCTCTCAAAAAAAATATGTTTCAAATCAGTTGATAAACAACGAAAATCTAAGGTAAAAATCATAAAAAAACCCTTTCAACCGAATTGATAATCTCCTCATTTTTTGAAGTCGGTTGAAAATTACGCTAGACGTGCCTGAAGGACCCGTCTAGCTTGATTCCATCCGAACCCGTATCCATGTAATTTCAGTTCAATGGAGAAAGATAAAACTACTAAAAGTTTGGTTTTGCAAATATGACGCAACGCAAAGTAGAGTAGCAATGATAGAGAATGTTTCAAACTGTTTGACACTGAAAGTGCTTTCATCCCAGTGGGGGTTGAGTCCAGTGAGCGAGCTGTTACTCAGTGAGCTATACTTCGATACAAATTCGAGATAAATTTTATCGATAATGTGTGTGTAATTATCCAAATTAACCTGTCTGGGCGTGAAGTACTAACAGTTTAAAAACCAGGTCATTGCTGTGGCGAATGCAACTTTTTTCTTATAAACGTATTTATCAATATCTTTGAAGTCCATTATCAAATTAAAATACTTATGGTATATCTTGTATTTTTATATACGAGTATCATATATAAATACATATGTTAATTAGCCATTAGCCAAAACTTCTTTTTAGCAATCTAGGCACTGTTACCATACTGTTATAGTGCCTAGATTGCTAATAGAAAAAAAACTAGCCTAAAGCACTGCAAAATGTTGGTAATATACGCACTTCACAGTATATAAACGTATTCGTAATACGAAAACGATGTTCCACCCACAATAGGGCACAGTACAACAATACTTCTACAATGAGTCGCTCTAGGCCGTAGGTGATTTAAACAATACCTTTCATGCCTCGATTTAAGTTCACAATGCTCATAAAGGAATAGCCTCCGGTACTTCGTCAGTGACGTATGTATGAGGATGGAGGGACCGTCAAAATCAAACACTGTTCGTTGAAATTTCAACTCTGTTTCTCACTTAACAAGGTGCTCACCCTAAGATGGCGTTGAAGAGGTAAACTTGTTCAGGTGAAGGCAGTTTAATTGTTTTTTTCTTCCTAATGAGGCACAAGTGGTCGACAATGACTGTCATTGTGTCATTGACTTGAAACATTTTTTTATCATTAATTTCTCTCTTATTAGTGCATGTGAGAACGGATGCGTCTGCAATCAAAACAAGTGCAAGGGCATTTTTTTTTCTAACTTAAAATTAGTCTAGGTTTTGAATAGCTTAAAATTAGAGTCATGGAAACTCAACTAAAAGTCGGAAGACTTATGTATTTCCATTTAAGTAGTATTAGTAGTTAGTTAGTGTATCATATATCGCGTTTCCATCATTTTACCTGTCAACACCATGGATCTAAAGCGTCGATGACACGCGGCTATTTTACACGCTACAAGCCAGCGTGTAGCGTGTAAAGTCGCCCATAATAAGTCGCGTTGACCAATCAAGGTTTTTTCCAGACAAAATGGCGGAAATCGCGAAATGTCTCTTCACAAACATGAGGATTGGCTTCCAGGTCTCAAATGTCCAACCTTGGTCCAATCGATACTATTTATCAGCGCCACATTACCAAACAAATCACGAGCGTCGGAGACTGCCCGTGCTTCGTTAGCACACTGCAAACAAATTTGATTACCTAACGAGACTACCGACCTGGCTAACTTGTACAAAAGCCCTACGCACAAGCTAAAATCAACCTAGAGGTAACGGCGGAGAGTTGAGAATAGGTACAGCTATTTATTACAGGGATGGGAGAGGTATCTCGAAGGACAATTTGGTAATGATACCTAGAAGTTTTGATAATGTTATCAAAGTTTGATTTTGTGGATGTTTTTCATTATTTTGACCCGTCTTTCGTCTTTTTCCGATACCGTTCGACATTTCAGATGAAAGAAGCAAACTCAAATAATTCAAAGAAAACTATTAAAAAAAAACTTTTCAGTTCTCGGTTTTTGTTATGTTTGAAACTTAAACCTGATTTCTTGGCTGCTCTATCATGGCATCTGTGTACTTATACAAAAATTTTGGTCGAATTAAATATTCTTTCTTTATGTTCATTTAGTTATTTTTAGCACCTGAATTAAAAAGGTGCAAAAATGCGTCCGCTGCGTGCAAAAGGCTGCTGACGTAGTGCAATTAACCAACATTGTTCTGAATAAATCTTTATTTGTCTGGCCCTGGCAGACCCCGGTGCCAGTGGTTTTTACGGACCGACGGACACTCGTTAACAGTTTGTATGGCTTAGTACATTTTTTGGTCACGAAATATATATGTTTTGAGGCTTAAACATTGCAGGGAAAATATTGAGGTTTATTTTGCAAATAAAGCAATATAATATAAGCAATAATAGCAATTAAGTATTTTGTCGTATGTTAACCGATGAGTTGTTGGTGAAAACAAAAATCGTTCATAGTATTTAAGTATTTTGTAGTATCTTAACCGATGAGTTGTTGGTGAAAACAAAAATCGTTCATAGCAATAAAGTATTTTGACTCAAAGTTTTAAAATAGACACATAAGTAAAAAAATCTTGGTGGTTAAATGCCGTAAATAAATAAAATATTTCACATTTTAAGTAGCGACAAAAATGTAATTTTACGGTTGTGATAAATTATTCGGAAAATGATTTGTAGATAAATATTTATTTATATTTTTTTATTTTTTTTAGGAAATAAAGCTTTTTGTCAAAATGTAACCCTTTTTAGCAAAACTGTAAAATGTAGAGTTCAAAAATTGGGTAGAGCACTCAACGTGACACAGCCTCCGGCGAGATGGGAACTGGCAGCTGTTATGGTAAATATTTAAATTTACTTTAAAGTATGGAAAAAGGTAAGTTATACTTATTTGTAGCAAGCATAAATTCATACATACTTCGCTTTATTTAAATATACATAAATATTTTGGACATTTCACACAACGCCATCTAGCCCCAAAATAAGCAGAGCTTGTACTATGGGCACCAGATAACTGGTAGAATACTTAAATACTTATTTTTTTTGTAAATACATTCATAGAATACATAGAAAACACCCAGACTCAGGACAATCACCGATGTTCATCACACAAATGTTTGTCCTGAAGCGGGAATCGAACCGCGACACCGGGCATGGCAGTCCAATGCACTTGCCATTCGACCATCCGTGTGAAGTGACATTTCACAGAGAAACCTATGCCCAGGGAATTTTGATTTCATTATAATAAATCTATTACCGATTATTAAAGATGTATGATAAAAAGATATGTGACATTATGCTTTACGAAGATCTTCCAAGCGCGCCATTGAGCCAGATCTTCTGCTATTCTCTCTAAATTTCTTCTGCTCTAAATTACTTTAAGTGCGTTTTAGAGAATTAAAGCTTACTAGATCGTATTACCTACTCGTTATCTGGTGTGTGTAAAGCTTTTATTGCACAGTTTACCCTATCAGCATCAGTTGACGTCACATCCTGCAACCCCGTTGCCTGCAGCCAGGTCGGTGTGGGGACAAAACACGAAAACTCGATAAATTTTAAAGTGCTGTTCACCCCACGCCTGCAGCCATCAACGTTTCTGTTACTCACGCGTGACGTCATTAATACTGTTTTGCTTCTCTTGTGATGAATGTAATTTTACACGAATAACTTTATTTCTTAATTATAAAATACCAATCGGTTTAAGGTATGATAAGTAGATTTTAGATATAAATACTAAAATTCTAAATAAATAAAGCACCGACAAATATGTAAAACAGATTTTTTGACCGACATCTTTTTCTTAAGAATCTTGCATAATATGGATGCTTCTTTAAATGAGTGGTGTTAAGCCTGTTATCTGCATATTATGTAGATAACAGGATATGTAGATAACAGAATTAACACCACATTTTCATACAAAGAGTTCATAGCGAATTCAACAGAGATAACATTATATCTGTCAGTCGAAACCGTGGCTTAGTTGGTAGTGACCCTGCCTACGAAGCTTGGTGTTCCGGGTTCGATCCCCGGCCGGGGCAAATATTTGTGTCGAACACAAATGTTTGTTCTCGGGTCTTGGATGTTGTGATGTGTTGTATGTGTCCATGCCACCTGCGACATAGGAAATCCTAGTGCAGGAGTGTGAGTGTGTGAATGTTTATAAAAAAATGTTTATGTTTATATTATTATCTATGAAAACAAATCTACTTTTACTTGTGCTTTTTCCATATAACATAGTATGTTTATCCTAATACTTAACCTTATTGTACCAATATGAACGCTCAAACTTTTAAATTAATATGTATAAGCTACGCTATACAACCTTATTAAAACAAAATACAAGTCAAAGAACTCTAACACAAAAAGCAGCACGCGTCCATGTCAAACAGCCATTGTACCTGAACAAAAAGCTCCGACCACGTCGTTATACCTTGTTTGCCTCTTCCAGCTTATTAACAAGGATATTTTATAAGCTTCCGCCTTTTTGTTAAGAATATACGCCGCACACTGAACGTAGAGACATACCCAGTTATAAATAAGCAGTAGATACATGGTCGTCGGTATTCTTCGACTTATACTCTTCGAGGTTATCGTCGACCACATAGTCACTTACCATCAGGTGTGATGGTGGTCAAACGCAAGCCTATAATTACTAAAAAAATTTTTTTTTACCAAAATTGATCTACTTTCTATTTATATTTCGTTTCTTATCATTCATAAGTGCGGTTTCAGACAAACGTATTTATGTCGCGCGTATACGGGCGGATTGGTACTCGTGAAATTTCAAAAGCTTAATGCCCTTAAGGTGCCTATACCGGCGTGTACGCTCGGTTTTTTCTAGCGAGTGTCTGAGCCTGAGGCGTCTCTCACGCGTATACGCGCTACAAAAAACAAAACACGAGCGGCGAATCCGCTCGGTTAATTCGCTTATCTGAAACCACACTTATTGCTGTCAATAAATTTAATAAGTAACTGTTTTATTTTCGTTTTTTTTTCGACATTATTTTACAAACGCAATCAGGCTACGTCGTTATACCTTGTTCGCCTCTTCCAGCTTATTAACAAGGATATTTTATAAGCTTTCGCCTTTTTGATAAGAATGTACGCCGCACACTGAACGTAGAGACATACCCAGCTATAAATAAGCAGTAGATCCACTGGTTGATACCAAAATTGGTCTACTTTCTACTTATCTATATTTTGTTTGTTATTGTTCATTCATTAACGCTGTCAATGTTTAATTTCATTTATTTTAAAACCATTTTTACATTGTGTCAGAATATTCCTACGACTAAACAACTCAAACACAAAACTAAATAATTACTAATAAATTCTATGAGTAACGGTTTTTTAAAGGTACTTTTTCGACTTTGTAGTACAAACATAATCAAGCTATGGTGTACTTTTTATTAGTTATCTATCATTTTACAAATTAACCTTGATTGAAATAGGTATTTATGCATTTTAAACATGTGACTGGAACATAAAACAGTCGAATAAAACATCTATGTACCTACATCTGTAACTAACCATACTTGAGACATAAAAATCATCCATTCATTCTGTTCTTCTATCAATACTAATATGAAAACTATTACTCTAGAGACAGCCACTAAAGATAGAAATAAGAAGCAGAAGATTTATTTATATTGTACCGTAATGAGTACCTTAAAATTTTACATTGAAATTTGCGAATTTAAATTTTCGACAAATTCGACCATCGCATCGCATTTTTAAGACTTCGTCGTAAATTATTCCAATCATAAAAACGTTTCGAGTATGAATGATCGAAACTAATTAGATTAGGGGCCGATTTTGTGGACATTTTTACAGTCATTTTTCGTCTGTTTTTAATTAAATTACGCCTGAACTTCTTTGTTCGTGAAATATTGGTCGTAAACTTTTTCATGATTATTGCATTACTTTGTTAGCTTATGTCATTTAGACTACATTGTTGTGTATAGTAAGTGTTAAAAAAGCTTTAAAATATGAAATACTAGCTATATGTTCAGCTCATAAATTATACCCACAGCTTCATCGGTTCAGCAGTTTTTGCGTGAATGAGGAATAAAAATTAATATATATATATATATAATTAATAAAAAAAAGATCCATATCTCACAAACTTTCGCATATATTTATAAATTTTACAAAGCTATAGCAGTGTTGTGAATCAAAGCCTTGTGTAGCACTGATGTGGTTATCGGCAGGCGTGATCTCTAACCAACAGGAGAGCGCCTAGCTAATCTCGCCAAAAGTTAACATAAAAAAAAAAATTACCTAATAGGATTGATATGATCAACGAAGGCATAGAAACGCAGTCTTCTTCAGTCCGAAAAAAGGGAATTCTTTAGAACAATGGAAAACCTTTACCGCTGAATGAAAACAAAATCTAATAAAGAGAAGAAAGCAAAGTAAAGTCAAGAATAAACGCAGTCACCACCTAAAGTCAAGGTCCTCGCGAACACAGCCGAGGTAGGGTAAAGAAGGGTTAAGCGTCGATGACACACGGCTTTTTACAAGCCGATTGTTGGCGTGTTTAAAAGCTAGCGTGTGAGCATGGTAACTTTTGGGAAGGATTGTCAACAAGCTGATTGTAAAAAAGCCGTTGACGAGAGATGGTCAATTTACACGCTACAAGCAAACTCACTAGGTTGTACCGTGTAAAAAAAGCCGTGTCATCGACGCTTTAGATGCCCAAAAAGGATGGATGCCTCTTTTCCTAAAAACCTTTCTTTCGAAAATCTAATAAAAGTAATAATTTGTAAAGTATGAAGCATAAAAAATATGTTAAAAACTTTACATATTAATTTCATTTGATTTTCAAAAGTAAAGTTTTAAGGAACAAGAGGCAGGTAATCTATGTGTGCATATAAACACGTGCTTAACGGTGATGGAAAATATCGTGACAAAACCGGCATTTTATGGAACATAAAAAGTCGAAAACATGTCAAGTGCACGAAAGGAGCCTCTTTGAGGCGCACTTGAAATCCGTTCACCACACTGGTTCGAAATAACTAGTGACACGATAAGAAAAAGAAAAAGGGGCAGGTATCTTCTTGGGGCATCTAACCTGTTTTACCCTATAGTTGTTAGCGAGGACAGTTTAATTAAAACTTGAGATTCATCCCGTTTTTAATTTCATTTCCCACCGACTCCGAGTGTTGCTCGCTAAGTTTGTTTTAAATTGTCTTTACGATGCGAGGATGCGTTTAAACTCAGGTTTTGTTGGCAATACCAGTTTTTATAATCGATGAATTAGTTATTGAACGGAGACTTCTACCTATTTTACTACTTCGGGTAAAGTACACTAAAAAAAAAGTAAAGGGGTACACTGTGTTGGTGTTCAATAAATAAAATTAATAAAGTTGGATGGTATACTTAATATTACTAAGTGAAGATGGTAATGTGTCTACTGTCTTTTCTTTTACTTGAACGACATCACAATATTGGTAGCGTAACATTATAATACTACAAAATAAAGAGCCTGTATCGTTGATGCTACGACCGTGAACAAAATGTTTTTTTTAATTAGCATCCTTTTTGCTTTCATGTCAATGAACTGTGAAAAAAAACGTGTTATAAATCTCGCCTTTGAATAAGTTTTCAGTACTGTCATGTGATCTTTATTTTTCGAAGTAGACGGTCAACTTTCAGTTCATGTTCACGGCTCATTAGACTTTCTCTCCCCCTGAGACAAATACAGACAAGCAATTACGTGTGTAGATGTACCACAAGATAGGTAGGCTAGGTAAGAGGAAACAAAAATTGCAGGCATTTGTCAAAGTCCACCCCACGGAAATGCTGCATAAATAAAGTCCAGTTAAAAAAAGGCGAAATGACCCCTACTATAATGGGTACAAAAATAAAAAAAAATACATAACTACCTTGTTGTTTTTGACGTGAATACGTCTCATAAATCGATGAACGCCGCCGCGGGGGTTGCATGAACGAAAACGTTGACGTCATTGTCCGATAACGGTCCTTGTCCGGTAACGTTCTTTGACCGCGAACGCTCATTGTCCCGTTACGCTGGTAGTCGCGTTACGCTGGTAGTCGCGTTAAACTATCGTCCGTAAACCAACTTTACAGACAAGCAATTTTTTTTTTATCTGTTTGCTCGAGGACTAGAACTAAGTAAGTCTTATTTCTTCAGTATTTTATTTCAGAAAATTATGATGTATGTGTGTTTGTTTTAACAATTTATTTTTGAAATTAAATGTAACCAATACGTATATAATATGCTAGGTAAATAAGTATGTATGTAAAAGTTGAACATACAATTGTTAGAATTTATGGAATTATTATTTTAGTTCTATGCAAATAAAAATAGTAAGTACCTTCAAAAGGTTTGTTTATTGATGTCTAGTATAACATTCGAGTACTTTATGATTTGCAAATCGAGTTTCGATGACATCGCGTGACAACGAGTCACGCTTCGAAAACTTTTAGTAGGGGCAATGATCTATTGCACATTTTTACGAAATATCCCATAAAATTGGTAGTAACAGTAAGTATGTCTGTTTGTAATAACTTAATGTATCGGAGCTCATAGCGTCGTCTGCACAAAGTTTTATTTTTTGTACAACTAAGAACAACTAAGTATAATTTTTTCTTTATTATGAAATGCAAATGAATTCGATTATATTTTAGACTTAAATTTTTCTTTAACAATTTGTTATTATTATTTAATTTCTTTTTTACATTTTATATATTTAGTCATGACATTTATAAATTATACGATACCTAGATAAACCTAATAAAATAACCAGATAGACCTTTGATATAATCGAACTCAGAAATACCATGTTGCATTCGCCCTGACAGGGTCCATGTACTATACCTAGTCTGTAACTACCACTTAAGACCTACCTAAAATACTTACCTGTATGTACATGGAGGCAATAAATAAATACAAATAAATAAATACAAAATAATTATTATGATAAAATTAATACATAATCAAAAATTATCTTTGCATAAAATAGGATATTGACGTAACTTCGTCTAAGATATCGATGAACTATGAACGCTAGCACGAAAACGTTGATACCATTGTCCGGTAATGCTTATTGTCCGGTAACGCTCATTGCCCCGTTACGCTGGTAGTCACGTTAAACTATCGTCCGTAAACCAACTTTACAGACAACCATTTTTTTATATATGTAGCTTCTAATCGCTTTGAGCTTTTATTGAATTAAGTTCATTTTTATCTTATAGCGGTGTTAACATGATTTAATCGAAATTAGTTTATTAGTAACTTGGTTTATATCAAAAGTTTATCTGAAATTTAACAATTAAAACTTGTATATTTTCCAGTATTGTTAATTTAAATTAAATTAAAGGGTCAATTTATACCCCCTAAAAAACAACAAGTCAATTGGTAAACCTAAACGCGAAACGGGTGACCACACGTTACGCCTCGAATACTCAGCACGACGACATAGTACATTAATTAAACAGAGACACGTGTCGACAAGAGTCGAGTCCGTCGCGCATAAATCAATCAAGTGGACACACGGTTGGTTACCGTGGCGTTTTTGTATAAACTGGATGATATGGTTTGAGTAGTATGTCTATTCATAATAAATCAAAATTTATAAGTAAATTGCTGTAAAATTCAACATATTTCAACTCAAAATATTTTTTATTTTGTGTAACAAATATTAGTACAATTACTAGGTTTAGTTTAGAGCTCTAATCTTTTAATATTGTAAGTTTTGCGTTTCTAGTGAAAATAATTGGATATAAACGTTTTTTTAGTACCTATACTGAAAAATGTGTTTTTTTGATTTAATTTAGATTTGATCTACGTGTGCGATATCTTAGGTCTACGACAAAGGATTTAATCGAGCTATGTTGGAACCTTTAAAATGAGATTTGGTTAGAATATGTTACAGTTACTTATAGATTTTTAATTCTTCGTTTCGAGAAGCAATTATGTTTTGCACCTCAGTAAAGCAAACAGTACATGAATGTATAAATAATTATGAAGGTTGCACATATGAACTTCAATATAAAGTCAGTTGTTAAGTTTTTATTTAATAATATTTTTGTATCATTCATTTACTTTTTACCTGAAAACACGAGGGTTTTCGCATGCAATAATCATTTCACAATTCACATTTGCGTTGTTATGAATAACTTTGGAACAAAAATAACGACAGACAGAATAATGAATGTTTTTATTTATTAACGAAACTCATCACATCAGTTAATCTGAAATGATTTAATGTTATTTTATATCTGTTTTTATAGTTGTATTACAGTGATATTTCAGAAATAAAATATGAAACTAAAACTATTACCATGTGAAAAATAAATTTTGTGTTAAATTAAGCTTGTTGAAACAAAAATCGTTAAAATTAACTTGCTAATAAATTTCAATAAATTAAAATTAAATTGTTAAATGCGATACTTATTAATATTGGTACTATGCTAGATGAGTCAATACAATACATATCTAAATACAAACTAATTAAAACATTTATAACAGAACATGTGAACATAACTTAGGTAATTGGTTTAGCATTGAGATGCACTTGATTAACTGATAGAAAATACTCTAGCATTAAGTCTTCCATTTGTACTATATTTTGTAAAGTGTGTAGGTATACAGGGTGTATACATATTTATTTAATACTTTATTGCACATCCTGTATAATAAAGTATTAAATACATAAATAAACATGACGTAACAGAATAAACCATGAGGTCGTTTGAAACGAGCTTTTGATATCAATAACAATACTTCCAATCACTATTTTTCAGATACAAAAGCCTTATCTTTGACTTAAGATCTAGCTCTTTATCCCCATTTTGCTCCAATGGAGTGGAAACAATGGACATTAGTAATGGAACCGTCTGAAGAAGCTCTTCAGTTTTATCTTGAAGATATTGGATCTTCTGGGGTCTCTAGCTAAGAAACTAGAATTGTGGTAGAGATAAAACGCGTGCGGTAATTAATGTTGGTTTTGCTTTGTGGAAAAATCTTGGGTCGACGATTGCGTTTGAAAGGAGACTAGTATTTTTCAATTGGAATTTTATTATGGACTAGCTGCTTTCTTTAGCTTTGCCTGTATGGTGGAGGAATAAATAAATATTTTTGACATTTCACACAACGCCATCTAGCCTTAAACTAAGCGGAGCTTGTACTATGGGAACCAGATGATTGATAGAATACTTACATACTTTTTTTTATAAATAGACTAGATGGTGCCCGCGATTTCGTCTGCGCAGTATCTTTAAAAGATATATTGAAGTTTTCCTGAACTCCCACTAACTCCCCTATACATTCCCGTATTTACATTTTACATTTTTCAACATAATCTAGGAGAACAATGATGTCAATGAGTCAGTCATTCAGTTTAGCTGGTTCCTGCGACTTCGTCTGCGCAAGTATCTTCATAAATTGTAGCCTATGTGTTATTCTGATGTATAAGCTATATTATTGTAAAGTTTCATTAAAATCCATTCAGTAGTTTTTACGTGAAAGAGTAACAAACATCCATCCATCCATCCATCCATCCTTACAAACTTTCGCGTTTATAATATTAGTAGGAGGATACATGGAATACATAGAAAACACCCAGACTCAGGACAAACACCGATGCTCATCACACAGTGTCACTAGTTCTTTGGAATCAGTGTGGTGAAAGGATTTCAAGTGCGCCCGAAAAAGCTCCTTTTGTGAACTACTTTCTACTTTCGTGTACTTTGTGTTATTGAGTTAATTACAATACATGAACCTTATTGGTGACTATTTTTTCTGATGAATAAATATATCCAGCATCAGTAGTCGAGAAGGCAATTTTTTCGTCTATCGCCTCTATAAGCACTAGGATTTTAATATGCCATAAACTAAACCAATCTTTATAAGGATTTTTGCAGTGATCTTTATTACCCAGAATTTAAAGTTGAATTTCGTATTTAAATTACGCAAATACAACTTAGTGCATTCGACAATAAGACCACGATAAACGTGCCTTTCTCGTCTGTAGGTTACGGAGCTACGTCGCTCTTATTTTAATAGGGTTAAAGTTCAATTTTGAAAGGGTGAGAACTAGGCTAGGTTCTCAATAAATTTGTTATAGGAGACAAGACCTGAGTGCATTGCTGTCCCTGCAAGCTTTATGTCTTCGAAGATGCTGGAAGCTTCTTAACGTTTCTTCGTAAAATGCTTTCCTGGTACATTCCCGTAGTTTTAGCTGTAAGACCTGAGAATATTTATTTTGAGTAATGTTTTCACTGAAAATAACTGAAGATAATAAAGAACGAAACAGTTCTGCTCTTGAAACTGATACCTTACTATTTTCAGTAAAGCGTCGATGCCACACAAGCTTTTTTACAAGCTCATTGTTGGCGTTTTTAAACGCTAGCGTGTGAGCGTGTAGCGTTTGGGAAGGATTGTAAAAACGCCGATGACACTCAGCGACTTTACACGCTACAAGCGAAGTCGCTGGCGTATAGCGTGTAAAAAAGCCGTGTGTCGTCGTACTATAAAATGTATTTCACCAAATAGTAAAAATTCTGTAGAACGTAGAAGAATACAAGCCAAATATATTGTAATTAATATTGGACGCGTTTCCCATAATTCAACAAACTGCCCCTTAAATCACCAATTTAATTTAAACAAAAAATAAATTTGATTAGCACGACCATGTGAATTCATGTCACTTAATTAGGTCAGCGATGCAAAGGGGCTTCATTTAATAACCAGAAGATTAAATTTTCCGTGTCGCAGAGTTATGGCTTTCATATGCTAATCTACTGCGCGGGATGACAGTACACATGGTTTAGGAAAATTCGTTTTTGAAGTCTTTTCCAAAAGTCTTTGACGACACGAATGGTCGAGTGGCAAGTATGTTGGACTGCTACGCCGAGTTTTGCGGGTTTGATTCCCACTTCAAGACAAAAATTTGTGTGACGAACATCGATATTTGTCCCTACATATTTATATAGGTATTTAACCATAACTATATGTATAGGTGTTCATTTATTAAATGGTATTCTAAAAGAATATATTTATAATGTATATATTAATTTCATAAAAGGTTTTTTTCAACGAGTTGTTGAGTTATAATATAAATCTATGAATTTAAGCGACCGTGTGTCCAATTTCGCACTTTGACTGGCAGTGATGTAATATTTATTTAGTCTCCATATCAATTTCCATTGCTGATTCACTACTGAATTTTGCATTTGTGTTATAACTCTATATTAAAACTTCCATAAACATTGGCGTGAGTAAAAACTTTATAGGAATTATTTTGCTGTTACCTATTTATTTACAAAATATTACAGATACTCATCCAAATCATCAAAATACACTCACTGAACGATATGCTGAAGTATTTACGAAGGTTAGGTACTTTGTTTTCTTATTTCGCGCACATTTTTAACCAAAGTATTTTATCAATTATTTGTAGTGCTAGTTTTAAATTAATTATTATACAGGATGTTTTTTGAGAAGGGCACTGATGGCGAAGTCCAAAATCACGAGAGTTAGAAAAAAGTCGTGAAAGGGTTCATTCCTCCCTCGATTTATAAGAAAACAATCATTTGGGTCGATTTCCGTCAAAAGTAAAAGATTAAAAAAGAAACTTAAATATGCAGTTATTTTTTTCTTATAAATCGAGGGCATGACTCCTTTCACGACTATTCTCTAACTCACGTGGTTCCGGACTTGGCTATCAGTGCCCTTCTCAAAAAATCACCCTGTATAAAGTTAATAGAAAGTAATGTAAATAAAAATTATGTTCGCTTGAAAAAATAAATGGTAGTGTAGATTTCATTTATTTATTTAGTATTGATGAAGGAAATTAAGTTTATTTTAGATCTACTTCCAGTCATATTTAGTTAAAGAATTAGAAATTTAAAACATTACCATTTTTTACTCTCCCCCGAACTTTACTCTTTAAGTTTCAAGACAGAATCCGCCGTGAAACTTTAAATTGGAGCACTCAAACAAAGATAGTGCCACTTAATTTTTTATCTGTCCTGGAAAGTTCGAATCACCTACATAGGTCGAAGTTCGTAGTTCGTGCAACATTTAGACCGTTAAGAACAATCTCCGACACTTTCTGTCCAAGGTAAATGCTGCGTCCTTTTGCCTTGGATCTGTTTACAGGAGAGATCTTGACCCTACTTGGGTAACTAGAACAAGAAGAAAAAAAAAACACCGAAAGCCATTATGAAAACTACGATAAGATAGAAAACTTGGACGCGAGACGCCCGCAGTGATAATTTTCCATATATTTATATTTATTTACAATTTTGTATTGTAAAAAGGTGTAAATTTTACCCCCAATTTTTCGTTTCCCTTTCTGGACAAACTGTATTAGTTATTTTGAATGAAAAAGAGCTACAGTGTAGCTGTAACCATTGAAAAAACATTTTAAAATAACAAAGATTGTTAAACCTTTGTCAATTAGGTCTTCAAGCTTTCGGCAAATCTAGTTTAAAGCTGAACGAAAATTGAAAAACAACAGGTAACCTAAAATTACAATGTCTAACTCTAAAAATACATATTGGATCGAGAACCATCAGTACGACAAACCGTAGGAAGTAAAGTGCACTCGGCGACTCGTACAGAGCGAAATGAAACTTTCAGTCAGTTTCGTTTATTTCTCGCTCCGTTGTATCTCGTTGATGTGATTCATTGTCGGTGCAGCATTTGTGCGGAATCGCCACTTTGAAGTCGGCCGCGGCTTTGTATTGAACCCGTGTGATCCTCGTTACACGACGCTGTGTCTATCTTAAGATTCGAGTGACTCAGTGACCAGTTTACTGGTTCAGATAGAACCTAATATCCTACTTCCAAATTATATTTATAGGGCAAATGGTGAGATGATGAAGTAAATGAGATGGATGCATCTATCATAAAAAAATCGAGTCTGAGTGTCTTCTATGTATGCTATGTATCTTTTTACGAAAAAGTATATAAGTAGGTATTCTATAAATTAAATTTCCATTTAACAAGCTTGTTTAGTTAGGTCTAAAGGGCGTTAAGTGTGAAACTGTCAAAACAGAAAAAAAAGTAAAGTAAAGTAAAAAATCTTTTATATGTGACAGCTACTATACAAAATTTACTATGCTACTTATATATAGGTATGATACCATGCTAATCTTCGAAGTAACTTAATTACCTACTTAACTTAAAAGAAAACAACACGGAATGTAGATTAAAATCTAAAAACCATGTTTTTGTGCTTTTACTCTATCTCGATTTGCACTTATTTTACAAGGTAAAGTGAGTATCGAGTTGTGAGCTAGGTACCCTGAAAGTTTCACTTAAACTTAAGTTTTACTTAAACTTAAGTTTTATTTAAATTTTCGTTCTTTTTTTTTTTTTCATTATTAAGTATTTCTACTTTTTTATAATTTATAAGCTACCAGTACCTTTGTGTAAATCTAACCTTATGTTTTTTGCTTTTATTAATTTAATATTTTATTTAATAACTCTCTGTACCTAACTTTAAGGATGGGCACTGGGAAACGTAACACAGTATTTAATACTATATCATTTTTCAAGTGTGCACTTATGTTCAAACTATGTTGTGACCAAATAAATAAATTTGGAAATTTGAAATTCAGCCGGATAGCTAATTGGGAAGTACTCAAAATTTAAGGAAGTAACACAATAATAAAACAAATTTATGCAACAATTAGGCTAAAATTTAGTATGGGTTTTGTTTATGAGCTAAAAAAAGACGAAAGCGTAGGTTACCTAATAAATAAGAAACTCAATACTCGACAAAATGTGATATGATGTAGATAATAGGTACCTATTTAGATTCTTCTTCTAGTCTATTCTTCTTGTCGTGTCACTAGTTCTTTCAAACCATGAGTGTGGTGACGAGATTACAAGTGCGCCTCGAAGAGGCTCGTTTCGTGCACTTTCGTGTACTTATGCCTACTTGCACCAAACTGTCAAAATCCCTAAGTAATTACTTTAGTGGCTTCGTAGTTCTTAACAGTCCAGATTCTGACCGTTAAGAACTGCCAAGGAGTAAAGTAATTGCTTAGGAACTTTGAAAGTTTGGTGCAAGTTGGCATTAGTCTAGTAACATACTAAGCATAGATTTCTATCTAGGTATCTAGTATCTACCTATGACTCGATACTGTCTAAGTCTATTTATATAGCCATATGATTTATCGTCCCTGCTGAATAGCCATTTCAATACCTATCATGTAGTCGGTATATTATCGTGGGTAATTTTGACAGCCAATAACAAGCCGATTGTTGGTGTAAATGCTAAATTAACAGATATTATCTGAGCCCAGTGTATGGTATAATTACTGTGTCAAACGCAACACAACGGAATGTATTGAAATAAGTTTCAATACATCGCCTGTTCGGTCATCTTCTTCATCTTCTTCGAGAAAGGAAATGAATAGTTGGGTATTCTAACTTTTTGATAAAAATAATTTAATCTGAAAATAATGAGCGAATAAATCGATTTTACTGTAATTCTTTATTTTACATACAAACTTGTTATAGTTTCTTATCTATGTAAAAATCTATGTAAAAAGGCGAGCTTAACCGTTATAAGAGTTTTCTTCCAGCAAACCTTTAAGTTCATTAAATTTTATGAAAGACCCGAATATATTCTATTAGATTTTTTTTTATTAATATTGTGTTAGTATGAACTAAACTTGTCTGACTCTATAATAACTGAAATTGACAATAGTTAACATAGTTGAGTTAAGTTTAATATTATATTACAATAGTGTATAATAATATTATATTTCCATGACGATTTTTTGGCAGTATTTTTAAATACCAAGCATAAATTTCGAACAAGAACCATAAACCATACTTTTCCTTTCATAAATCTTTTATAGATAGTACATGGCATTTTGTTTCCGATAAATCCTTAAATAGCTCTCATCCATTCACTACTTAAAAATAAGAAGAGCCCCTCTTGTCGACATCATAACAAAACGGACATTCATTCAACCACCATAAAATAGACTCAGCTTCTTTCAATTAATCTTTCGGTTAAAAGTTAACCCTGAGCTCATGTTATTTTGGTCATAAATACTCGAAGTCAAACTAGCAACATTTTTGTATCTTTTTGTAACTCTACCGTCGCTCTTACAGAGCTGGAAATAAGGTTCAAACTTGATTGATGGTGGTATGAAACTTTACAGATTTCAGTAGCTTTTAAATAGACGTTGAAAGAACTCGACAGACAGCCATCAAGATGTCCTAATAGGCGTAACGTACGCCAGAAATAATTTACAAATTGCTTGTTTCCAGACATACTCACATCGAAAATAAAACGTAAATATTAATGCACATCCGTCGTAGGGACTATCTGATCATGATAATATATCTTTAAGAGTGTAAAAATATTTTCATCAGTTTTTTGGCAATTTACCTACATACAATAATTTATTATCATCATTATCATATTAATTCCTAAATAATATTTTATGTTTGAGAATGAAGTTATGGCCTGTTCGTTCTTGTCGAGTGTCAGGCCTAACAAAATGTCGGGTGCTCCAGTGGCACTATATCATCACATTTATCGGACAAGATTTTTGTCGGCTCCAATTCTGATTCTTATAAAATGGAGCACCCGATATTTTGTCGGACTCGACACCCGACAAGTGGGATAGGTTTTTTTTTTGACCACCATTCCACCTGATGGTAAGTGACGATGTGGTTGACGATGTAGCACGCTTACCTAGAATATTCCTATTCACTCTTGCCTTGAAGACACCCAAATTATAGTGATCGGGAAACACTGACGCCGGCAGAGCATTCACTTTTTTAGCGGTTTTTCTTTAAAGGTTGGTTACACTGGCTACACTGAATCTCATAAAGGTGCAGCTACACAGACCGCGGCTTCATTATGGTCACCGCCCAACCAGCGACCGACACGAGACCCGCACGTGACTAACGTTCCGTTTTTGATTCTGCCAAGGTTGTTAAAACTTTTTGAATTAATTTGAAACGAAGTAACGCTAAAACCTCGACGACACGAGGCTAGTTAACAAGCTACAAGCCAGCGAGTTTAAAAACTTGCGAGTGAGCGAGGTAGCGGTCCGTTGTAAAAAAGCCGATGACACGGGGTGAGTTTACAAGCTACTGTCGAACTCGCTGGCTACCTTGTAAACTAGCCTTGTGTCATCGAGGCTTAACATTATGATTCATATACATGAATAACCTACCCTGTTTCCTACTAGTACTTTAACAGCTACTCTACTAGGTACATGCATTACCATTCGTTTCACAGCATTGCCTGCTACTCTAAGTACATAAGTAGGTACCTATAAGAATGTTAAAGATTACAAAGCCTAGTGACCTGTCATGTATATTATTCGCCTATTGCTTACGGTAAAGAGAAAGCAATTTCATGTCATGTGACAGACAGACAGACAATCGTACCTACTTATTGTTTATTAAATTGAACACGAAGTGTTTGGTGTCGAGACCTTACAGTTCGGTAAATATAAGCCCTTTTATTATTTATGATTATGAGGCAGACCAGAGTTCTTTATGTTAAAAAACAACATACAAATGTTTTACAAAAAAATAAAAGTTTTATTCGATTATTATTCGCTCCAATTTAAATACTTAAACGGAATACAATAATGGAAGTGGAATCCTAAAAATGTTTGTAATTGGAAAACGCTGGCTGCTGCCATCTATGTTAAAGCTTTTAAACTAGAACTACCGCAACATCCCTCGCGCCCCAAGGGAGATTTTTCAACAGTTTAGTTTCCAAGTTTGCCACAGAGCGGCGCTAGTATCGACTTTTCATTTTAGCAGCATTTGTACGTAATTCTATTGCTCTACCTTCATAGAGACTTCTAAGTATATTTGGTAGGATAGTTTATATACGCTTTTATTCCTGTTTTTGATGAATTGCCGACTTTTATAATAATGCCTGTGACTACAAAAAAGACGAGAAAAGACTCGGAAAAGTTTTCCAGAAAACAATGATTCAATTCAGCGAGTTGAAAACTCTAATCTTTGTCGACATTGTGGAAGTGGGGCAAATTCATTTTGAAGAAGTATGGCGAGACAACGAGCAAATCCCCATAATCCAGGGGATTTCAGTCTACACAAAGCTGAGATTCTTCTGGGGAACGAATAATTTTGACATTCGGGGAAAGAAGAGTTATACCTACAACTAGATTATATAGATAGATAGACTACTTCGCACACCATAGTATAGCGATACCTACAGTAGTGTGTAAAGAGTGATACTAAACGCAGCCTTATTGCTAAAAGGAATCTCTTCGAGGTAACCTTTGGATGGACATGAATGTTTGGAACAAAAGAGACCAAAGTTCAAGTAGTTGGTACACTTACAGACTTTGGATACTTTCAGCTTCAAATTTTTAAAGTAAGTAATAAGCTAGTTTTAACTTTAAATAAATTTGCACATAATAATATAATTGCAAAAAATTGAGCGATATGTTTTGCTCTATTACGCCAAACTACTAGACCGATTCAGTTGGAATTTTGTGTAGGCATAGTTTAGGCTTATAAGATCATAAGCTAGTCATAGCACATGATAAAGCTGCGGGCAACGGCTAGTTGAAAATGAATATCGAGACAATGTGATAAAAAAATAAGCCCTACTAAAGGTTCTCGATTAAAATTCATCTCATACTCGACTCGTGACAGAGTCGCCTGCGTCGGCGACGCGGCGGTGGTGGTCTGAGCTAAACGCGTCGCTAGCACGTCGGTCTTAGCTAGATAGAGATAGTGATAATAAAGTTAAATGAAAACGTGCTTTGTTTTTTTTTTAAGTTTTTAACTGAGATGAACTGTAAATGTTATCTTTTGAATTGCCAAATGGTATTTAGGTTTCCGTACCCAAAGGATAACAACAATTATATCATATAATCAATCCCATGTCTTTTGTTGTTTTTTGCGACGTATAAACTCTATTTATTGAAATTTGAAAGTGTTTACGTGGAAATGGACTGCATTGCATAAATTAATCAATAACACAGGGTCTCTAGACCTTCAATTTATAATAATCTATGTATTAAAATAGGAAAAAAAAATCACAACAAAAAAAGATGGTACAATACATACAAGCGAGCTTTACAGTATTTGTATGATAATATAATGTGCAACATCTGACATCTTATTGAAATTTGGAAGGAATTTAGGTACTTAAATTTTCTGAGGCCGGTAATATCTGACGCCTGAGTTCCTGTTACACACTTCCGTTGCATTTCACGATCTCACTGCCACAAATTGACAGAAAGCAAAAGGAAAGATGTTACACACATCAAAAAGATTAGTAGTGCCTTTTCTACCAAAAATAGAGCCGCTTTTGTTTTCCGATAAGCCGCTTTAAAAATGATAATCAGGCCGAAACCTCACCTGCCACATACCACGAGTTCTCGATTAGCATTCACCGCGCGGCTCACGGCTGTCGTCAAAGCGAGCGACGCGGCACGCGCGTCGATCTGTCTCACGAACGGACCGCGGGGGCAGGGTGGGGGGAATACATGAGGCAGGGTTGGCAGTAGGTACCTAACGAGAACAAATATGATCGGTAAAAGTTTGAGTGTAGTAAGAATGGTACCTGTAGCTTTTCAATTGTACAAATGACCTGTTACGTATCTACATATTACGCACAAAGCTCACTTGCACATAAAAAACAATAGAAAAATTAAGCTCCTGAAGCATCGGAATGCAGCGCTGAAAATTAATTTTGTAATATCAAAAATTCCAAATTGTTTCGTTGCGTAAAATGTTTTAAATTTTAATTTCATTAATATGTAGCCTTACTTACGTCTCACACAGGCTATACTACATACATACACGCTGTAAATTAATTAAGTTTCCGTGATCACATACCAAAAACCACTATTTTCGGTGTGTGATTTCGGAGACGGACTAAATTTACAGCATGAGGAATATACAGCATACTTAGAATAACCTATGTCAAAAAATCATTACCTTCAAATTCCGTTTTTTACAACATTTAGACCGAAAAATTAATTATCTTGTAGAAGTTTATGTACTATATGTGTAACAACCCTATTAAATGCGATGCACACTGGTGGCGGTCTGTTCTATGAAGCCATTATCACTGTGATTTCGGAAACGGATTGTGGTCACGATTAGTATTTATGGAGGAAGAAAAGTCGTGGTTGATGTCGACTTGTAACAAACGGTATCTAATTTATGGCCTCTACATTGACACGTATGTAGGATGAAATTATTCCAAAATTTACTTTTGACGTGACTCGTCTAATAAATCGATGAGCGCCGCCGGCACGAAAACGTTGACGTCATTGTCCGGTAACGCTCATTGTCCCGTTACGCTGATGACGTTGTCTCGTTAAACTATCGTCCGTAAACAAACTTTACAGACAACCAATTTTTTTATGGTAATTTTTTATCATTATTTATCAGCCATGACCGACCGTCTCACTGTTGGGCAAAGGCCTCCCTTCTCTCCTTTCTACATCTCGGCATAGAATATCGGTGGTCCATGTTTTGGAGAACGAATCAAGTTCGTCCCGCCATCTTTTCTGGGTCTTCCGCGACGTCGGTTGGCATTGGGTGGACTCTATTCTATGGTAGTTCTAGCCCACAGTTCGCTGAACATACGATAGTGTTAAATTTAAAAAAAAAAATACCTTTCCTGTAAGAAAATTTCAATCCAAACAATCGACTAGTTAAGAGAACTTTGAATTTTATCAATTTCAGTCATTTTGATGATTTATTATGTCTTTGGGCCAACACGAGACTTTTAATTTCACTAGACCATTTGAAGTCGTGAACTATGGATAATTGCATTAATTAATTCACAAAAGACGTAAAAGAACCCCAATCTATTCAGGCCTAACATTCTCATCATGCCCGGTCCTCATCTAAAGACAATGGGTATAATTGTGCTATCGGACATACCGTGGCCCTACACAATACGGGTGCTTTGTCTTATGAAATCTATTTGAATCGGAGCTGGTGGATTCCGCATAATATGCGCGATTCGGATGTGGAAACCTTTATGTTGATATGCGAGAAGCTGACATCCACTACCTACTTTTTTGCGTTACGAATACCTAAACAAAATTCCCTTATTAGTAGGTATACGTGCTTACACTTCTTGACGAACAAATCCAGAGACTTCAACATAAGTATCATACTTAGTGTAGGCACTGCGCATCATAATGCAACACAAACCACCTAAATTATTGACTTAGATTATCATAAATGCTTTTTTATTGAATAAATTATCTTTCTCTTTATCTTTAATCCTGTAGCTTCAAGTCTCTACGTTTAATAGTCAGATATTTATAGAAGTATATTTTTCTTATCGTGTCACTAGTTCTTTCAAACCAGTGTGGTGAAAGGATTTCAAGTACCTACGTCTCGAAGAGGCTCCTTTCGTGCACAGAAGTATATTGAGACAGAGTGTAGGCATCAATCAGTGCGAGTAGGTAACCTACCGTTTATATGTCTTTATTGGTAATAAAGTTACATATCATTCTCGATCGGTAAAATTCAAATTAATTACAAATCGACAAATTTAGTCTTATCAAAGTTCAATTTTAGAATCCCCGTTAATAAATAGCTTTTCACACCACCTGCTCGACAATATCCAATTACATATCATACTATCATCAAGGTAAAGCAAAGCATTACCTACCAAGGGAGGTAATGTTGTATGAAACTCCCTAGGGTTGTAATGTGATTTGAATTTGGAACGTCAAATTCGTGTGGAAACTCGTGGTAAACTCGAAGTAAAAGAACGACCATATGGCATTGTAAAAAGGTTTGTTCTAAAATCAAACTGGCCACTCATAAAAAAAAGAAAAAAGGCGCGACTTCAAAGACTGTGAAACAAAAGACGGTGAAACAAAAGACGGTGTTGGCTGCTGTTCGGAGCCCTGGCTTTTTATTGCCTCGCAGAAGGTGTGAAAAGTAGAGTATGCTCCTCTGGGATAAAGCCTGTCTTCGTCTTGGGTAGCTTAAACCCCTCGCGTCATTCAGGACTCTACATAACTCCCTCGCTTCGCTCAGGAGTTAACTGAGGCCCTCTTTAGCTCAGGGTTCAATATGCCACCCGCGACATAAGACACTGCTTTATCCCCTTAGTCCATAATCTACTATTTTTTCCTTAGTTTATTTTTGGCTTATTTTATGCTAGTCAAAAAACGAGATATAACACCATTGAATTCGGCAAAACACCTGAATTCAATTAGGCAGACTTTAAAATTGTTAAATTATTCAAGTACCGAGTCTGCTCCAAACTAGAATCAACTTTGATTTATACCCAGACCTTTGAGGCTTTCACGCCGAGGGTGAATATTAAATAAAGCCTTTCACGAATTTAATTCATCTGCACATAGGTGTTTGTTCCACTGAGAGAAAGATTTTAGACATGACCTTGTAGCTCTTAATTATTACTTAAATATTAATTAATTTAATACTTAGATATAATCTTCTTATTTATAAGGGTTCACGCCTTCTCTTCTGGTACACATATAGTACACACGCACTTCATTATTCACTCACACATTACATACATACAAGCCTACAAACGCTCCTAGTCTATTTTATTCTAAAATTGTGTTGTAAATTTTTATATGTATGTTCAAAATTATGTTAATAGGTATCAATTTTCAAAATGTCTTGCATTGTGAAGTATTTAGTGTTCATATGCATTGTGTATCATCTTATTGATAATTTCGTAAAAAAAAAAAAATTAGAGAGTCCGTCGGCGTGTCCTTGTGACCCCGCTATACAGGCTTTTTAGACCTAGTGCGGGGAACAGAGCCCACTGTGGTACGATCCTTATTTAAGTATTTTAGACGTTATCAAATTTGTTTTCAAATTTGTAGTCTTTTCAACCCGTTTCTTTTTCAAAACGTCTTAGAAACTGTTGACTTCAGTCACGTGGTCATAAAACTTTTGACATAGGATTTGAGGCCCGAAAGCCAAACGAGCGTAATTTTTTGAGTTGTGAGTCGCGTAAATTCTGCCCAGCAGAAAAACTAACTCATTTTGCGTCGCCGTGAGAATCAATCAGGACTTTTGTATGAAAATAAATGCAGCAGAAATTACGCAACTAACAAATCAAAAATGTATGCTCGTCTGGCCTCAGCCTAAAAGTTTCATGACTACATCACTGATGTTTTTTATATTATAGCTTTCATTAGGACTTATTCTTTATTTTCTTCTTTTGGTTCGCGTGTAGTATTTTAGGTTATCATCGTATATCTTAAGTGTTGGCATTTGATAAACAGTTATAAAT
Organism: Lobophora halterata; assembly: GCA_932526365.1. Taxonomy (NCBI): domain Eukaryota; kingdom Metazoa; phylum Arthropoda; class Insecta; order Lepidoptera; family Geometridae; genus Lobophora; species Lobophora halterata. The sequence goes on from OW052007.1 coordinate 2,130,569, forward strand.
TGTTTAATATTATTCGTTTCATTTACCATTTCATTATTTATTTTATAATTTTAATTACCACTATTGTTGTTCTGTGAAATATTGTTTTGGTACAAAAGTAAGCTCGATTACACAAATATTTCAGTTTTGATCACGCTATTAGTTCTACACGCTACTTAGTAGAGTTACACGATTCACACAATAATTTAAACGAATACAATTAAAAAAGGTAGATTTCCGTTATAGAGTTATAGAGAGATATTATATTAAATTAATAAATATATTAAAGCATTTAACGAAGATTATAGTACTATATGGTTACATTGAATTAATCATTTATTAATCAAAACTACAGAGACAACGACCGACTGGGATATTTAAAATTTTATTATATTTTTATTACATTAAGTGTTATCCAATCCGTAAATTAGTTAACTTAGTTATCTATTAAATTTTCGAAACTATAAGATATTTTTTTATCGATTAGGTACATTCAAATCTTAGATGAAATAGATATATTCTCTGTCATATTTTTTTTAAATAAAACTAAATATATGTTATCATTTAACTGAGTTTCTATTTAGTATAAAATCGCTTAACTAAATTTGCTTCATCTTATCTTCCATCCGCTGTGGTCGTAAAAAGCAGCATTATTGTATGGCCGTAAACCACGAAAAACGACTTTAGCATAACATAGCTCATTAACAATAAGTCTTATCGTTCATACGCATTTAATGATGGTTCAAAGGGGCGGTTCTGGGTATAATACTCTAATAGGGTTCCGCAGGACTACGAGAGAAACGTATGTCCTTATTTTTCACATGATGAGAATAATGATAAATTGCTAGGTTTGATGTATTAATTTTTATCTTGTACAATGACATGAATGTACGGTAAATAATTTGCTATAATTTGTCATTCATCTATTGATTCATTTTTGAACCGACTTCAAATAATCAAGGTTTTACAAAAACATGCTACAACAGATTTCAATCGGACTGTTCTAGTGACCGTAGGTACCAAAACAAAACAACATTATTCAAATCGGTTTTATACAACAAAGTTCCAAGGTAGCAAACATTAAAAAAAACGAATCTAAGACCTTATTTGAAGAAATATTATGAAAATTGGCGTATATTGTTTTCCTGTGACTTTTCAGTAGTGTTTACGGACACTATATCAGTCAAAATTTATTGAAGTAGGAAGAAGTATGTTTTTTTTTTAAACTTTAACTAAACGTAGGTATAGTCAAATTCGTTGATCCATATTAATATTCCTGTCCTAAATCCTAATTTAGAGTAAACAGTTATTTTAGAGTATTCCTTAAATGGATTGGAACACAATGTCAAAGGGTATCAACACATCTGTATTTATAAAACTAAGTTAGAGTTAAATTACTCATTAGCCTACTTTGGCTAGATTGTAATAGTATTAGAGTACATTAAAAAGTAATTAATGTGCACTAAAAAAAAAAAAAGAGTATCAACACAACTCTAATCATTAAATACATTGTTGCTAGAATGGTGAAGCAGTATTGATGAAAATTGTACAGAACACTGTTTTTAAATTCTGAGCTCACATAAACAAACTGAGTTATTTTATCAAGGACCATGTTTCATCGAAGGAGAGTTAATGTGTGTCCACACGCAAGACATGGTGATTAAAATTAATAAAATTAGTAAGCAGGTGTAGCGACCGGCCGTTTTATAGTGTAAATAGGTTGGTTAGAACCTTTTTGTTCGTTAAATAGGTCGCTTAGGACCTCTTTTATAGGTTTCAAGGGCCTTTTATGCGAAGGATAATACGTGCGAGTGTTTAAGCCAAGATATAAAAGGTTTTACGTCTGTTTTGTTTGTTATCTGGTAATTTTGTGTATTATGCGAAACGTGTCCCTGATGATTATTATGAAATGGTTAATGGGGAACGCCTACCTCATGTCCTTTCGATCATGAAGTAATATGTCGATAATAATCAAGCTTTTACAAAAACATACAACACCCGACTTCAATCTGACTGTTCTAGTGACCGTAGGCACCCCTGAAAAGTCACAGGGAAGCAAAATACGCAGTTTTGTTCACATCAACGAAATTTTTTTTCAATAAATTTGATTTTAAAACTGAACTACTTAACCAAAATTGATAAAATTTCTATGGGAGCAATCTGAAAGTATAACCTCAAACTAAATTAAATAATTATATTTTCAAATCGGTTCACAATCAACAAAGAACTGAGGTAATAAACACAAAAATAATTGGTAGTCGGTAAAGTTGGTTTACGGACGATGGTTTAACGCGACTACCAGCGTAACGGGACAATGAGCGTTACCGGACAGTGATGTCAACGTTTTCGTGCATGCAGCCGACATTCATTGGTTTATTAGACGTAGTCACGAAAAAAAACAAACATATTTAGGACCTTCTTCTTTTTGAAGTCGGTTGAAATTTTTGTTATTTTGTCAGTAAAAAAACATACTTACACAATAAACTCAATAATACTAATTTCAACACATTTGATCCATAAGCCAATAACAACGACCAGTCTATCAACAACGTAAGTCTAGATAGACTGATATATAAAAAAACATACTTACACAATAAACTCAATACCTAATACTAATTTCAACACATTTGATCCATAAGCCAATAACAACGACCAGTCTATTAACAACGTAAGTCTAGATTGACTGATATATAAAAAAAAATACTTACACAATAAACTCAATAATACTAATTTCAACACATTTGATCCATAAGCCAATTACAACGACCAGTCTATCAACAACGTAAGTCTAGGTAGACTGGTCGTTGTTATTGCTTATGGATCAAATGTATTGAAATTCGTATTATTGAGTTTATTGTGTATGTTTTTTTACTGATCAATTTAAAATTTTATCAAAATGATTTTGAGAATATATCATTGATGAAAATGCATTTGAATAAAAAGTGGAAGAAACTGTAGTTTCATAGCCATAAGTTTTAACGCGATTTTGTGCTGACTAAAAACTAGAGCTAACCTCTATACTGTAATGTGTGCTTTGCAGAATTTTCTCTCAAACAAAATATTATTCAAACTATTCGAGTTGAAACTTCAAACTATGTGTGTGTTCCACAAATATTCGTGCAATACCTGTTCGGAATCCGGTTTACAGAAGAGGTATTTCATATATTTTTACAAAGGCAACGTTCATGAACGGCCAAACATTTTCAAATTGTAACTGAACCCTCGGAGACAAAACTAAATATTTATACTTTCAATATAAATTTTAAAAGGCTTAGTCCTGACTGACATTGACTGACAAAACAAGCACAGGCCAAACCACTGGACGTAGAGACCTGAAATTTCGAGGGCATCTACGTTAATCAATTTCGAGGATACGTTCGTCAAGAAGGTGTAGGGGCGTATAATGCGCAATGCAAACGAAGTTACGGGCGTTAGCTAGTTATTTAGTTATGACGAACTATACTGACGCCCGTACCAAAGAATTAGTAATATTATGTATCATACTCGGACTATGATACATAATATTACCTATTCTTTGCCCGTACTTCGATTACGTTGCGACCCAAAAATCCGTTATAAGTCTCGTCCCATGTTTACATACTGAAAAACTTAAATGCAACATCCGCGATTATATTTTTTTTCTCATTTGGAAGATATAATGACTAACTTATCTATTCCTACACTAACTGAAACTATCAATTAAAGACATCTTACACTTACACTGTACAAGTGTACATATTCCGCTTACTTTTCTTGACGGATGTGCATAGAAATTGCAAATCTTTGATTCAGTAGTTCGGCTTATGCGATGTCTGTTAGTCAGTCAGTCAGATATTGATTATTTGGCCCTTATGGCCTATTCTATGCTCACTTATCTTTATCAGACATTCATACACACGCACTGAGAGTCATATATTATTATAATTATCTAATTTTTAAAATAACTGTTATTTTTTTTTCTATGAGGTCTTTTATTTTGTTTGCTTATTATCATATAAAGAACTATGTACTTAACTTTTTTATTGAAATTGTTATGTCAATTACCTTATTAAATTAAGTTATGTACTTAGCTAAATTATTTTTAATTTAAATATAAAGTATTTTTTAGTTTTGAAGACATACATCAAATTGTTATAAAATAAGGAGAAGACTCAGGTTCCTCAAATACAGCATTTTGCTAGTTTGGGAACCTGCGGAATCAAAAACTCTTTGTAAATCTTATTATGTCTCAATAAAAATATTACTATATTATTATTACTATCATCTGGAAAAAAATGCTATTTCTTCATTCATTCACTTATTTATAAAAATATTTTTTTTTCTTTAACTTAAACGGTAAAATGGTACGGTAATTTCTTGAAGAAGCAGTAACTGATACCTAAAGATTTTTGATCTATTTCAAACCTTCCTTTAAATTATTCAAAGCGCGGTAGCTACTTCATATATTCCTGGTATAATCTCGAGGGAGTTTTCTTTGAAAACTCACATCAAATATTCTACATATACATCTCTACCAATTAATAGAAGAATGAGAATTGTTATGCCTACATTAAAAATAACTTTATTGCTTACCTTTTTTTTTCTCAATTACTTGTAAAATATCCTATATAGTAAAAATATTCTGTTGTCACGTTGGTATGTCTGTGTGTTCAAAATTTTCCGTAGGTTTCATTAAAATGAGTGTAATCTTGTCCCGAGAAATGTTCCTCTTTGTAAACGTCTCCCAACATTTATTTGTTTTAGTGTAGTCCTATTAAGTTATACATTTGCTTATAGTTAAAAGCACTCGTCACAATCAACAAAAGAAATAATCGAAAAAAAATACTTACATTTTGCCGATAATCAGGTATTTTTTAACTGTAGAATTCGATAAATTCCCACTATTAATAGCGCTTCTACCGATCGCACCCTTTCGAGGTCCGCATTACCAATAACTTGCAAAAATACCTTTTAATATTGCACGGCCTTTTCGGAAAGTGAAGATATCTCGAATATTTTATTCAGTAAGGTAAAGAGGCTGACAAAGAAATGCGAGTTAGATCGTGGCCTAAATAAACGGGGCAGCTACCATTTTTTCTCGAATTCACTTCAACAACAAGTGAGTTTTCATCTAGAATATAAAAAAAACTTTTTAATCTAACTTACTCATAAAAAAAACCAATTAGGACACAGGCACGCTAGTTAGAATTTATTTTTCTTCGACCAATCAGATAATTTTTCATAAAATTTCCTGCAATATAAATTAATAAATTTGTTATTATTTTATTTGTTAAGTGAACATTTTAAATTATTATAAAATACATACAAAGTCTGGCCACAGTGTGCCATTTCTAAACAGGCGTAAACTTTAGGTAATCATATGAAATATGGAAGTAAATGGCCATTGATTGGTCTACTCATAACAGACTTTAATATTGTTCAAAATTTTTCGAAAGTTGGTGTAAAATTGCAATCTTACGATTTTTCCAAACTTTCGGTGACTTCATACTTTGACCGCTATCAGGGCCAAATAACGTTGATCTAGTCCCGAAAACAATGGCTAACTTTTTGAGCGATTTCAGACTAGAGCGTTTTCACTGAGCAGATTCGCCGCTCTTGTTTTGTTTTTTGCAATTCTTGGCTGAAACCGTTCCTCGGCCATGCTTTTCTTATACACTCACTGCGACGCTGATGTGAGGGGCAATTGATCCGCTGACATCAGACGTCTAAGACCGACGTCAGCGTAGGAAGAGGGCAGGCCTTAGTAGGGGTATCGGCGCAATATCAGGTCGACCCGAGACCCGGGGCTACAACATTATTTATTTAATAAGCCCGAAGCTCTGTGAGTAGTTACATAATTGTTTCTTTTCTATTCCATGCAAAGTAAAGCTCCGTAAAAACAAGAGGCTACGGTACAGAGAAAAAAATATTAGGATTTCAATATATTTTTACATTAAACTAAAATGTACCGCAAGCTATGCGAAATACTAAACTATAATATTAATTTATATTTGTAATTGTTTATTTACACAACTAACTAATAACAGAGACGAATAATAAATAACACTAAATATAAAATAAATAAAACTATAAATGTGGGATTGATAGTGTGTGTATCCGAGTTTTATGAAAGTTGTATCCGAACGTATGAATGAGGTGTACGGAGAATGTGAAAGAACGGATGGAACGAGTGACTGGGTGAATGACAGAGATGAGAGATGGCGGGGGTGATAAGCTAAGAATATTGTAAAGACGTGTGGTTTTTCTGGTAATTGGAAAATAAATACAAAATTAAGTTGTCGAACAAAGATTTTTATTCCCGAATCCCACAATTTTTGGGGGCTCGTCCGGGATCGGTAAAAAATCTTTCGACGACGAAATACGTAAATAGAAGACGGCATAGACGCCATTACGAGTTTAACCACGAGGATCACGCGAAGCGAATACTGAAGACGCAGTATGGAGACTCAAGATACGACGGAATAATCTAAAAAGACGACGAGACTCACGCTGAAAATAGATCCGAGCAAGCACGCGGCATCAGCACCGGTATCACCCGCGACGAATGCATCACCCGTGCCATGCGCGTCAAGTGCTCAGCCGATATTACAAATGACGAACGCCCGTGAATCAATGTTGGGAATGACTGCTGATCTTATACCATCGTTCAGCGGCCAGGATAAGACTTATTCCGTAACCAGATGGGTTCAAGATGTTGACGATCACGGTGAAATATTCTCATGGTCCCCGCTGCAAAGATTGCTTGTAGCGAGACGTGCGCTTACCGGCACAGCAGCACTCTGGCTTAGAGCCGAGCAACCTCACAAGACCTGGGAAGAGCTTAAGACCGCGCTCAGTAAGGAGTTCACTGATCAAATCGACACGAAGACGATTCACGAAATGATGAGTTCAAGAAAGAAAAAAGACGATGAAAGTTGTTTAGACTACATGCTGATAATGAAAGAACTTGGTAAAAGAGGAAAAATGGCAGATTATGTGGCAATCCGCTACATTATAGACGGCATCATAGACTTGGAGACGAATAAACTGATGTTATACGGTGTGACGACGTACGGCGACCTGAAAGAAAAGCTGAAAATTTACGAAGATATAAGAGAAAAAATGAAAACAAACTGCCAGCATCGGTATCGGAAGGTAATCGTACCACCGATTTGGAAAGAAATGGCAAGAAGTGCTATAACTGTGGAAAAAACGATCATCTCTCAGCTCAGTGTCCAAAGAAGCATTTGGGACCATTGATGTATAAAGTTTAGATATGCCCTGGTACCGAAAATCTTTGCCATTTGTTTGAATGTGTGCATAAGCATACTAAAGAGTTGTTTAAAAAAGGTGTTCATGCTAATTAACTTAATTGCATCTAACACCAATTATTGTGCAATCATTTTGCATAAACTTTTGTGAAATAATGAGCGTCCTGTGTGCCCTGACAACAAAAATATCTTCTATCGAGTAATATGGTGCGTAAATTGCGTCATCAATACCGTGCATAGGTACGGTCAGCAAACTCAACAGATTAAAGTTTAATAACTAAATAGTAAAGTGATATGGGAACTAAAAATAAAATACGTTATTTACAAAGAATGTTTGTTTAGTCGTTTTTAAAATACAAAACACACTTATCCTGTACTATATTTTTAATAAGAATATATCCATAAAAAATGGCAAAATAGTCATTTTGCTTAAAATTTACTGAGCAAACTCTGCTAAATTGTATATGGCTGGCTATGTATCCATTCATCATCCCATTGGTCTTTTCGTATAATTTAAATTCATTTTTCCTTACAACGTGGGTCTTGCAGAAATCTAAAACAAAATAAAAATAATTTTATTAAAATACTATGCATAAAATAAACTTCAATTATTAAAACACGCATTTGTGAAGCAGGGAATTTTCATTTTGTATATGTAAATAGGGGAGTAATAATTTTATTATTACAAAAAAGATGGGATAAGTGACTATTTCAAAAATTAAAGGTACATTTACAAATCCAAAATTTGTTTTGAGAATTCGATAGTTTTATTTAATCAATCCCAATAAAAATATTATAATTTAAAATGTTTTTTTTTTTCATTTTTTATTAAATAGAGTTTAATCTAATTAATTAACACAAAATATTGATTTTATTTAAGAAATGTTGAGAATTTCGTAACATCATTTTTGTAACTGTACAATAATTTTGAGAAAAAGTCATGTATAAACTTCTCGAATCATTTTTGTGAACAAAAAAATTATTCGTGCTTACGATTGTCTAGCTAGATAATCCATTATCAATAAAATGACCTAATGATGCTGCTGACGCTACCGATTGTGTAGTGCAATATTGTCCATGTTTTCGTGCAATAATGCCCATTGGTAGATGATCCCTTATTACCCGAGTTCTCGGTACACCCGCGTGTCTAAATATAATGGTCATAAGCATTAAGTCACAGCGCATGTACTGAACAAAGGGTCATCTCTTTTTCTCCCATATTTATTGAATATACTACTTTCTCTTTTGTACATTCGCCATTTTGACTGGAATATTGTTGAGAAGGGAAGGAAATAAATTGGATTTATAATGATATCTTAATACTTACGAGTGAAATGTTACACTCTTGCCTTTATTTGTATTTTGGGAATTGTTAGTGCACATCCTGAATGCACACGACGGCATTTTGTTGCACTTTCAAACACTTTTTTGTCTTGCTGCCACACGTACGACTGTCACTGTGTTCAGATGAGCACTGAGTCTAGTAAAGTGAGCTGCACTCAATCCACGGTGGTATCATTTTGGCGCGGTCACAGTATGGTACGGGCATATCTAAACTTTATACATCAATGTTTGGGACTGAAATGCTTTCATTGCAACGAGTTTGGGCATATTGCGTCGCAATGTGCAAAGAAGCAAAATGGCGGAGGTAAGAATTTTACATCAACTTCGACGAAAACAGGAAGTGTCCCCACGACGGACATCGTTCATTCATTGCAGAGACGACAACATACGAAGAAAAACCTTGCAACAATGTTGGTAGCAATCGAAGCAATCACTTGACATCTGACGTTGACAGCGCGACATTCCAACATGGCGGCGAGATGTCAGTGCTGAATGTAAATAAACAAGAACTTTGCGGAAATTCGGAAAAACGTAGATTAAAACCAGTGGTAAACGTGAAAATGATGTGCGGTATCATTAATAGTGCGCTTGTAGATTTCGGTAGCGATCTGAACTTGATATCCAGTGATTTGTACGCAGAAATCGGTTCGCCAAAGTGTGAAAACGAAAATATTTCGTTGACGGGTTCGGAAAAAGTGATGATAAACTCTAGTTTAACAACGAGTATTGAGATAGATAACTTTAAATATGACGACGTATTGTTTTATGTGATTTCTAGTGACGCTTTATCCTATAAGATGATAATAGGGAATGATTTTCTATGTAATGTGATTACGGTTATGAAAGATGGTTGTGTGTGGTTGAAACCGAAAGATTGGATGAGTGTGAATTGTTTCCCATGTGCAGTTGATTCCACAGGCCAGAATGTGAGTAACGAAGCAGTGAATTTGCTTAATGAGTTCAAGCAATGTCAGGATGCTTCACTCGCGTTGAAGGTAAACAGTGATGTGCAAAAGGTTTCATCGAAGAAGCAGGCTGATGTTCAGTTAAAAGACGAGGTAAGTTTATTTTCAAGTGTTATACCTACTGAGTGTATACCTTTCAAGATGCCAAACAAATGTGTTTTGTTTCCTCAAGATTTAAGTGAAAACCAAAGTAGAATCAAAGTCAAGATGTGCCATGAGTCGAAGAAGGAGTTACAAAGAATGTACTGTGTTTACAGATCAACATGACAGCTTACGACGTGCCCAAGGGAAAGACAACGGACTCAGGGCAATAATGAAGATTTTGGAAGAAGGAAAGCAGTACAATGACTTCAACCTACATGACGGCATATTGTGCAAAGGAAGAGAAAAGAATTTGGTTGTACCACAGAAGACTGAGGCTAAAATTATCAAAAGATGTTATGAAAATGGTAATTTTGTGAAGAAAAAGACTCTAAATTTGAAAAACAAGTTGGAAATTCACCGGACGGTTGAAAATTCAGCAAGAATTGTTTCAGATAGGGGTAAATTTATCTATTCTTTGGAGATACGCTGAATAAATAAATCTTAAAATGTGTTTTTTGTTTTATTGGTAAGACGGATGAAAGATGATGAAAGAGTGTGAAAGCTTTGCTATTTTTATTTTGTAAAAATTGTAAATGCCCTAATTAAGACTGATGTTTGTTATACTCAATTTGTATACTTAACTATACTTACTGTTGTATTCTGAAGACTGTTGTTGCATACCTACTTTGTTTATAGTAAAAAGACGTTCATACTTACTTTGTAGATGTTCTACGATAAGATGGTTCATGCTAACTTTGAAGTTTTTCCATGATAAGATGTTTCATTTTCCTAAATTGATATTTAATGTTGTTTAAAGAGATATGTGTTTTCTAAAAGATGTTTCAGATGTTTTTATTGGTGAAAAAAATGTAAAATGTTGTTTTTTGAGTATTTTGTGTACCTAATTTAAGATGATGTTAGAATAAGATGTGTAAATGAGGTTTTTTTGTTATGTCGTGTACGGTGATGGATGAGGATGAGTATGATGATAGTCTAAGGGTCAGACTATAGTTCAGGAAGGCCGAGTGTGGGATTGATAGTGTGTGTATCCGAGTTTTATGAAAGTAGTATCCGAACGTATGAATGAGGTGTACGGAGAATGTGAAAGAACGGATGGAACGAGTGACTGGGTGAATGACAGAGATGAGAGATGGCGGGGGTGATAAGCTAAGAATATTGTAAAGACGTGTGGTTTTTCTGGTAATTGGAAAATAAATACAAAATTAAGTTGTCGAACAAAGATTTTTATTCCCGAATCCCACATAAATAACCTAGTCGGTCGTTGTCACCACCAGACGGCAACGTGCCCAGAATGTTGGCGGCATTGCCACGTTGAATGGCAATGCTTATACGCTGTGCAAAGTAGAAGCCGGCATTCTGGTCACGTGTAGACTCTTTTAGCCTATCAGCCAGATCTTTGTAGATTTTGTGTGCCCCTGGTCCCCAAGGGCCTAATGTTTCTACCCCAAACGGCTCAAACATGTATCCATTATCTAGAAGTGCATATTTGCGCCGTTTGAGGGACTTCGCTGATCTTGCTGCAGAGCCGGCCTGCACGGGGATGTACCGGGAAGATGGGACGGCCAGTGTATCAACACAAGTTGCATCCCAAACTAGCGGCCGTCCCAGCTTCCAGGGGACCAGTGTCATACCGTCGGGTATTTTACCATCGTCACGCATTAGACCGTTTGGCTCAAGAACAGCAGTGACATGGCGGTTGTGAAGGCCCGGTTAATATGTATGTATATATTTATTTAAATTGGCATGATCAACATCAACCTATAGCAGTCCACTGCTGGACGTAGGTCACTCTCAAGGCACGCCACTGAGTACGATCTTCGGCTCTTCTCATCCACCGTCTGCCAGCTATAGCGCGCAAAACATCGCTCCATCTGGCCTAAGGCTGCCCTACACTACGTTTACCTAGACGCAGTCTCCGGTTATTTTTTACAAGCTAAAACATGCTTTCAAACGTATAAAAACCAACTGAGACACCCGCGACTAGAGTTATTACTTTGAATATAAAAATTAATTAACAAAAGAGACACTTATACGTGTATACCTATTATTTTGAAATGATGTATACACGCTCTTTCAGTGACAGAAAGCTGCAAACTAATTACCAAGTTTTTGAAAAGACTATTCAACTCTAGTATTTTGAGATGTTGACAAACTATTCTGAGTTTGTAAGTTTGAAGGCTCTTTAGGATTTAACTGAATAGAAATTACATTCTATTCAATAGGTTACAGTCTGGATTTTAAAAGTCTAGACTAATTTATTCATATTATTTCTTCTTTCTTGTGTAGGAAAGCCAAAGGACGGTTTTGATGACGGAGTTTCCAAGCCACCTGAAAATCTAATAACTTTCAAATGACCTGATGAAACTCTTTTTTTACATGATGTACTATGATTCGAGAGAGGAGAAAAATCTGTTTATCAATCTAGAATTATGAAAAAAATATAACATTTAGCGACAATTATTCCGAATCTCAAATAATGTTACCTTATTTTTTTTATAAACATAAGTATATATATAAATTGAAAGGTTAACTAATACCATGAGGGAATTTATTGTTTTTTAAATTATATTTAAAGTAGGTACCTAAAACACGTACATTTTTCCAAAAACCTCATAGTAAGCTAAGTTTATCTCAATGCATTCAATTTGATACCTATGTACCTAGATACACCTCGGGCTGCAAATAAGATAGTAAAGATAGGTAGGGGGAAGACAAACTGCTGGACAGTATTTGACTAATCCATACGAGACCCTAACTATTGGTTCTCGATGGCAAAATATAATGGTAACAGGTAAGGTAGAGAAGGTAGATACGCTCGCTTGCCTCCACTCGCGCGATTAGTCTAAATAAGGGCGATTGTATTATGCAGTGTCCACCTACTATCAACTACATATTACTAAAATGATGTAGGTATATAATAATATGACGGAATAAAAACCTAAAATCTATTGCTCGAGATTCGATAGAGAACCGATAGTATTCCAATTCAGGCTCGGGTTGACTTCAGAAGTTCTATTTGACTAATTCCCTGTAAGGCTGTTCCTACCTCAGATTCCTAAGATATATCGCAGTAATAATATACTCGTACATAATATTATGGTTAGCAAAAATAATATAATTATTAACTCCCGATGCAAGGAGGGTTGTTGTAAGTTTGAAGTTTCTTTTGTTAACCTCGTTGTTAATTATTCGATTTGAAAAAATTGTTTGAGTGTATATACTTTCAGATTAGTCCCATAGTTTAGTTTATAAATCAAAATGACTGAAACAAATATGTCGTCGAAGTTAACGAAATTGCGTATTTTGCTTCTTTTATATTGTTTAATCTTGTACTTCAATTCGACATAAACTATAAGAGCAGAAGATTGGGCTCAGAGGCACACTTATTTTATAAGGATCTCGTCTTAATTAATGTTTTACCTATACCCTAGTCTCGGTATAAGGTCATTCAGTGTGTTTACAACCCTACGACCATCATTACCGGATAACTTTATTGCCGATTACAAGACGTTAACGGGGTGCACATTAAACCTAAACGTAGCTGTAAAGTTAAATAACAAAGTCTATGAAACATCTGTAAAACGAAATTGAGTTGACTGAATCATGCTAACTTCAAAAGTATAGATTCTTAATTCAATTATATTTTATTATATATTTATTTATTATTTATTATCAGCCTGAGCTGTCCCATTGTAGGGCAAAGGCCTCCCCCATTTTCGCCAACGGTCTCGATCTTGCGCTACTAATCTCCATTCGCCGTCGAACGCATCCAGTTCGTCGTGCCATCGTCTGCATGGTCTACCGCGACGCCTGCTTTTGCTGATTTTATTTTATATTAATTTTTATAGACACCAACAGCCTTCTGAAGGATGTTGCCACCAACCTACAGTCTGCCATCATGAGGCACTGGATGGCTATAATTAAACCTTTTACTAACCTAGTAGGACAATGGAATGAAATTCAATAGAAATTAAAATTTAATACATTTATTGCCTATAAATTTGGTACCGTAAGTATAAAATTATTGTTTTTGGTTTTTGTTTTTCTTTCTTGTATTGTTCATTGCTCTTTGTTTTGATTTGATTTTTTTGTTATGTATGTTGATTTATGTGTAGGTACTTTTTAATTTTTTGTGACATTTCATTGTATTTTATGGATCTTAATCTGAAATAAAAATTTATTTATTATATTTTGATTATAGAAATAATGGAATATCTTTACAATTATAATAATAAAAAAATTGTTTAGAGAATAATGGGAAAATTTTGAATCGCTTCGTTACAAGCTCACTCAGTAACAGTACAGGTTACAAACTTGATAATAAAACAGTGATTCTTGAGGATGTCATCTAAATAAATGAAAAACAGAAAGGTGTAGTCGCTGTTCATGCGTCGACTTTTTAGGTAAACAACGAATTCGGTTGCGTTTCTTGCGTTCTTCAAAGCAGTAAAAAAATACCTAAAAATATAAGTTCTGAAAAATTTTCTAGGATTAATCTTTCAGAACTTTTTTATGTTTGTAATTCTCAGCTTTACTCTTATTAGATAGATAGAATAGATATAAGTCTATATTGTATCTGCTTCAAATATATCGATAAGTAATTAGGACTATGAAAAAAAAAACTGAAAATCAAGAGCGGTTTTATGATATTTTAGGATGATCCTTATTATGGACGCAGTCTCTATTCGATACAGTTAGATCAGGTTGTCCTATTCATATTTTCTAGCCCCAAAATAGAGGTGGTACCTATTATGGCGATAAAGTTTGCTCAACACGAGATTGTCAAATATGCTAATGTAGACTATCTCGCTAAACTTGGTAAGGGCTAAGTTCAAGGTTAATATCTAAGGCTTTCCAGGAATATTCGACTAAGAGCGAAGCCACAGTGCTCCGTTGCGATGCGTCGCATTTTGTTCTGGTATTTATCTCTGAATGCCTTCTGAATGCGTCCAAATGTAGCGCCATGACGCAAATGCCAGTACGAAACTGCGACGCAACGCAATGAAGCAGTGTCGTGGTCGTGGGTTCGACCATCATTAGCAATATTCTTAATGACTAGACAGTGGTAAATAATACTTCCCTAGAGTTTAGATAATGAATCACTTTGCCTGATGTAACTTGTTATTATTCATGATGCCCGAGCATTGTACATAATGCCAATATCATCACTTTGTCCATAGAATAATAATATTATGTACTATCATGAGAACAAACAATCAACATCATTGTCTCAAATCATCATCAAACTTCAAGGTGTAAGCGTGAAGCTACGGATATAGAGCCGTGTGTGTGGTGGTGTGAAATGGTGTTCAGAATTTTCGGTTGACAAGCGTACATCATGCATAATTTTTACCATTAAATCTGAGAGCCTAGACTCAACATCTGCTGTATCACCAATTTTTTTGATGGGCGTATTCGTATCCAATTCCTTCCAGAGAAGTCAACAGTTTTTATGACGTTTTGAAGATTATTCTACAAATTATCTTATCCTAAATGATAGCCTAATATCCCAAAAAGGTAATAGGGCAACAGTAGTGGGTATTAAAATGGCAATATTTGTAAAATACGACAATTATTGGTAAAACAAATCGAGTATTGAAGCTTTGGACAAAAATTGCAAACTAAGTATTTTATCGTGTATCTCGATCTGTATAAACATGAAATTCTATTTTCCTCCATGAATTCGAGCGTATGTACCGAAGATAAATGCTTTTCTAGACGTTTTCCGTTCTGAATTTGAATAAACAAATGTTTTCCGGAAACCGTAACACCAATACGGAAGTACAGAAGTAGAGCTCGTTGTTTAGCATCGATTAAAAAAGTGTGGTTTCAGACTAGCGTATTTTTGTCGCGCGTATATGTACAAGCGGATCGGTACTCGCGAAACTTCAAAAGCCAAACGCGCGTTATACCGGCGTTTATACTCTGTTTTTTCTAGCGAGTGTCAGTAGCATGGGGCGTCTCTCGTTGCTTGTCGCGCGTTCACCACGTGCTGCAAAAAACAAAACACGAGCGGCGAATCCGCTCGGTTAGTACGCTAATCTGAAACCGCACTTAAAAATTCACGTTAAAATGTTTTTTTATTTCTTACTAGATATTTTTCCCTTATGGTATAGAGATTACAAGTAGCATATGTGTTTTTTCTAGCTCATAGACTTTACTTATACCGAATTTCGGCATAATCGGTTTAGGTGTTTTTGCGTGATTGGAGAAAAACATACATACATCTATCCTCATAAACTTTCACGTTCACCTATGATATTAGTAGGATTTCTTGTTTTTCGAATCGTTTCAGAATTTTCAGTAAATTTGGTTCATTAGTTCAAAGGTTCTGCATCAAACTGCTTAGTTTGGTACTCTCCAAGTTTCAGCGTACCCTGGCCACAGATTAACTAATAGTCAGTTCGTAAACTACGCCTTCAGGCGGATTTCAGTAGCCCTATCACCAAACTTTATGACAAGCCTATTCGTATCGAATCCGTCACAAGTATGTCAACAGTTATTTATAAATGACATTTTGAAACATTTCAAACTGATAACCCTTTGGTGGTTTATTACGAATATGCTTGTCAAAAAGTTTGGTGATATTTCTTCAGTTCACATTGCGTTTGAACCCAGAGAGCGAGTAATTTAGTCAAATAGACGACTCATAAGACGTTTGCGTTTGATGGTACATGTAAGAGCTTATTCGGCTCTCAAGTATACGGTAATTAAACTTACATAGCATCCACTACAAGATGGTATGCCTGAAGCGTCGATGATACACAAGCTTTTTTACACGCTGACTGTTAGCGTTTTTAAACGCTAGCGTGTGAGTGTGTTAGCTTTTGGGAAGGATTGTCTACAAGCAGATTGTATAAACGCCGATGACACTGGGCGACTTTACACGCTACAAGCGAAGTCGCTGGCGTGTAGCGTGTAAAAAAGCCGTGGGTCATCGTACCATATTTCATCTTTAAATTCTACTAATATTATAAATGTGTTATTTAATAGATTGATGAATAGATGAATGTTTGCTCTTTAATCACGGCAAAAATAATTGTATGTAATGTATTATAAACCTATTAGTTTTTAAACTCTAATAATCAAGGTTTTTTCAAAAACATACAACAACCGACTTCAATTAGAACGTTGTAGTGATCGTAAATACCATTGAAAAGTCACAAGGAAGCGATGTACGTAATTTTTTTCACTTCTCGTTTTTTTTAGTTACTTTGATTTCAAAACCAAAGTTCTGGACCGATTTTCATGAATTTTCCATTGGAAAATCTGAAATAACAAAAGACTTTTTTGAAATCGGTTTATAAACAACAAAGTTTTGAGGTACCAATCATAAAAAAAACTAATTGATAAACCTTCTTCTTTTTGAAGTCGGTTGAAAACGGCCAAATTAAAAATGTTCTTGACAATGAGCGTCTTATGCAAAAAACAATTTACTTTAGGCAACCTAAAGAGACACATAATTTGTTTGCCAAAACACAAGAACAATATGGGTATATAATGGTCTTAAATTAATTGGTGTCCTATAAGTTCTACCTTCAGTTACAGACATAATTTCAGTAACATTTTTCCTTTTTGCAGGTTGTTCGTAAGATAACGGTATGTACGGAGCAAATTATTTATCTATCCGTTATAATTTTACCGGTTGATTTGGCAACAAACCTCGAAATATAGAGCAAGTAAGTCGACACATCCTATTACCTCCTGTTTGCCTGGTAGCTTTGCACTCGGCAGCTAATCTCGGTGTCACCCGGGGCGGGCTCCTCGCTCCTTAGTTATTTATGCTGACCTGGTAATAGCTGAATTAAAATAGCCTGCTTTTGGTCGAACTAGTAATTGGATTGGAATTTAATGTGAAACATATCGAATGATTCTACATATATCTAAATAAAATGCTATGTCTTGACTGACTGACAGACAACGTTCAGGCCAAACCACTGTGCGTAGTTGTTGTGAAATGTGTGATGAACTTGAAATTTAGAAAGTATTTTGTTGATTCGCAGCGCAAACGAAGTTGTTGTGAGCTAGTTTTATATAATGGAAGAAGATATGTTTAATAAAAACATTTAAAAATTATTGCTCTTTAAAATCAAAACACAAACATTTTCGAAACAGCAACCAACCAAATTAGGATGAAATGAATGGTAATTGTCTGTAATTTCAGCCATTTCTTGCCAAGGCAGTGCGGCTGCCAAGTATCGCCGAGAAAAAACTTTTATTTTAATGTCTGGACCATCAAAATTATACCATTCAAGACAGAGGGTAAAATACCCATTTCTAGCCATATCTACTTGTTGGGCTGTAGATGTTTTTATGCAAGCTAGTTTCTTATCTGCAATTACATAAAGCTGAAGTTATTAATACTTACATAACTTTAGTTCACGTATTTTGTCTTCTGTTTA
This sequence comes from Lobophora halterata, assembly GCA_932526365.1. Lineage (NCBI taxonomy): Eukaryota > Metazoa > Arthropoda > Insecta > Lepidoptera > Geometridae > Lobophora > Lobophora halterata. Next base: position 2,148,614 of record OW052007.1, read on the forward strand.
TATTAGTGAAACTTGTAGTAATTTTAGTAATTTTCTTTCTTTCTTTCTTAATTTTTAGCAGATTGACAATGAGCCAACGGAGGGTTTTATTTGGTTAATTTACCCTACAAGTCATTTGCTTCTTTATGAAAGATTTTTTTGGAACTGTGTCCGAAAAGAATGCAATTTATTTATACTAATGTTAAACTAGCAAATAAAATTTTTAGACATTCGCCATAATAACCTTGAGTGTGTCCGAAACAGACTTCACAAAATAGCATTTTTTAAGTTTCATAACAATCTCATTACCTTTGCCGGCAAATTTATATGTGACTATCTAACGCCCGCAACTTCGTTTGCGTAAAATTCCTTTTTAGTACGCGCCTGTACTACTTGACAAACACACCCTCCAAGTTTCAAGTCTCTACGTTCAGTAGTTTGGATTGTACGTTGTCTTTCAGTTAGTCAGGTTCAAGCCTTTTATATTTATAGATGACTTTTATAGCGTAGTTTTTATGAATGTTGACTTAACTCTTCGCAGGTGCATTTTTTCCTGGAAACAAAACGTGCGAATGTACACTTGCATAATATTTTATAATTTTATTTTAAACTGAGATAATAACTATTCCACGATACATTTTGCAGACTTAAAAAAAATTGGTTGTCTGTAAAGTTGGTTTACGGACGATAGTTCAACGTGACTACCAGCGTAACGGGAAACGCAACGAAAAAAGGACCGTCTAACGAGTCCAATTGCGGAAAACGGAGTCACCACACATTACAGCGTAACGGGACAATAAGCGTTACCGGATAATGACAGCGTTACCGGACTATGACGTCAACATTTCTCGTGCAGTCGGCGTTCCTCGATTTATTATACGTAGTCACGTCAAAAAACTATCTACATTCGAAATGTGTAGGAATATAATCTAATACGCCTTGGAACAGAAATTGTACAATCAAGAGCGTAGATTTCGAGTTCCAATTATTGCTGAAAATTTTAGCACATTACTGTTTGTTCGTACAAAGCCTGTAGCAGAGCTAGTGAAATTAAATTACTGTATAAATAACTGAGCGCTTTGCGACAGAATTTGTTGCAAAACAGAACCAACACTCACAATCTAGAACAATCCTACAACTAGTAAAACCGTCGTCACATTCACAGCCTAAAAGAAGCCTGTAACTATAAGTCGAATTTCGTCAGTCCGTGCTAACGAGACGAGTGAGTAGGTAACTCTCCAGATGGAAAGAGATCAAGCATGCCCATGGCCAAAGACGCAGGACATTTTAGTAATAACAATAATAATATTCAAATTCAAATTCAAATAATTTATTTCTGACAATGTCCATAAAAATTTAGAAATATTAGGTACAAAAACAATCAGGGAACACAAATACACACAAAAAAAAAATAAAAAAAATAATATAATATTTAAATGAAAATTTAAATATATATATAAAAATAAAAATAAAACACACATTATGCAACATGAAGCCTGACTAAATGACCAAGAATGGGACAATCAACCCGGTAATTATAATTATATTGTTTGGACATTTTACAAAACGCCATCTAGCCCCAAACTAAGCAAGCCGAATCTATGGAAACCAGATAACTGGTAGATTACTTATATGTATATATTTTTTTCGTAAATACATACATAGGATACACAGAACATCCAGACTCAGGACAAACACCGATGTTCATCACAGAAATGTTTGTTCTTAACCGAAATCGAACCCGCGACTCTCGGCGTAGTAATCTAACGCAATTACCACTCAACCATCTGTGTAGTCTAGTCACGTCATCGGCTAGATAATTCGTTTTGGTTTAATTTTTTACCATAGTAATCATTAAATTCAATGTCCGTACTGCATAATACCGATTCTGTGCAGATGTAGCTCGTTTCGCGAGACGTGAATTATGTAGTGATCCAATGCTTTCTGTAAGATCGCTTTTGTATTACTACAAGAACGTAGCTTTACATACGTAATATACTAATATCTAGCCCATGCGCCAATACGTGAAATATACGCCTTTGCCAGAAAACTAGCTATTGTTGGCCGACTTTAAGGGGAATCCTCAAATCCGAATTCCATACAAAATGTTCAGTCCATGTTTTTTAATTTCGTCAACATTTCGTAAAAGTGAAGGGTTTCATACTTTAATTTAGATTTTATACGTGTTTTTAAGTTAGTAGGGTTAATTTTAAAACACATTTTTTTTGTTGACGAAATTAAAAAACATGGACAAAACGAATAGTGTGAAGAAATCACTATAATACGGCGTACTTTTTGAGTATTTGTCCAAAACATATTGTATGGAATTCGGATTTGAGGATTCCCCTTAAACTTAGAATAAAACGCGCGCTTTTAAAATTATTTTGTTTACTTACTCCTACTTATAAGTATATTTTCTTATTTAAGTCGCTCTGTTAGACCGATATAGACCAATGGACCGATAAACGGATGGAACGATTAAAATTCAGTTTCTTTTTAAATTTACATGTAGTTAATTTTTTATGTAAAAAAAATATTTTTTTCATTAAAATATCAGTCAATTAAAACTTTTTAGAAAATGTAGGGTTTCTTTATTACAGAATGTAATCTAGCTTTTAGTTGGATCTCGCTTCTGTGAAGTGTTCCTTTAGATGTACTTACATATTATGTTGTAGGTAAATCTAAAGAAAGCCTATCACACAACACTTAGCTCATATAAGCTCTCCCTTGCCAGAGTGGTGCTGCATCATTTCCAATACCCTCAAACAGTAATCAATAGAAAGCTCATGTGGCAACCCTGGCCTTTGTGGAGATGTTCGTTATCGCACAATAGGCGATTAGGCGATAAGCACGCGATACCTCGATGCTATCTGAATGCCCACCTGAACTCCTCCAGCCTGTCTGTCGTATGTCTCAAGCTATGAGAATAGTGTGTGAAACTTACGGAAAACTAGAGATATTTAATTTGGCGACAACCCTAGTTTTCTGATGAAGAGAGGACTCTGTATTTTTTTACCGTAAGAGTTCACTGCAAGGTTTTTTCAAGTTGTCCGCCATGAGAATAGAGAAATGCTCTCTCAATTTACTATCTACATTGAAAATGGGACTTTTACCATACCCTAAAGTAGAATAGCAAAGTCGACTCGATGTTATAGTAATAGGTTTCATGCCGAAAGTTGAGATTTTTTTTCAAACTTCGATTTTCACTTCAGTCCTTCATAATAGCCATAGATTAGGGTAATATGACTTAAACACAACTATTTTCGAATTTAGAATATCGTAGTAACATTGGCTGCTTCGTGTTGGAATTACGAAATTGGCGCTCATTTCAGTTTCTTAAATATCCGCCCCCGCCTTTAGCTTGGGCTGATAACAGTCTCGTATAAAATGGCTTGCTTCAGGGCCTTAGTGGACAAATAACTAATAGATTGATTCAGGCGTTACTTTGCGGAAATCCATAAATATTAATAAATAAGTAATCTATTTATTAATATTTATGGTTTTTTTATGACAAATAACTATTCATTTCAAAACGCTATGCCAATGAGTTTGTACCACACCTACATTAAGAGCCTGACTTACCAGTCTTTACCGACAATGCCCCTAGCCCCGAGCGAAAAATCCTTCATTGTACCAGACAAATTACTTATCAGAATAATATATAAACCGTCCACCTGAGAAATTGCGCAACACACTTTACCTGGGGCTGGCACAAGATTTTGGTGGTAAAAACCGAAAAATATGAACTAAGAATCTACCTTTGTACTTCTTCTTATTCTTCTTATCGTTTCACTAGTTCTTTCGAACCTGTGTGGTGAAAGGATTTCAAGTGCGCCTCGAAGATGCTCCTTTCGTGCACTTGACACATGTTTTTCGAACTTTTTAGGTTCTATGACATGCCGGTTTCCTCACGATGTTTTCCTTCACCGTTAAGCACGTACTTAGGTTTATTAGTACAAATTAAAAACCACGGACGTATTTATAAGGGCGAAAGTTTTTAATATTTTTTTTTTAGTTTATGTTAAGACAAGGTAGTATTTTATTTGCTTAATCACGTCTTTACTGTACTAAAACAATTGGACTTAAATTCAATGTTGATAAATTAGTTGTAGAGTTGGTACAAGGTAATGAAGACCGGGCTCAGTGGCGCAAAATGCGAGAGACCTACGCCCAGCAGTGGACTAATGTGGGCTGATGATAATGATGAAGGTAATGATTAGGAGAAAAAGAAAAAAAAAGGTACTGGGGTGGGTACAGCCGCGGCCAGCAAATAGTAATAGGTATATAAAACACTGACAATAAATAGAGAAACCGCTCGACCTTTAAAATGTCGTTGGGAGTATTTACCACGTCGTTACAGGAGCACATAAACTACCTGAGATTTACAATTATTGCCTTCACGATAATCATTCGCAGATTATCTACAGGTAATTTCAATCTTAACTAGAATCTATATAATTTCAGTTGAGAAAATGTCGGTAAACACGCTAGTTTATTGCCCTTATTAAATGTATGCAATTACCTGTGGAATCTATTGATTTGTAGCGCTCACTTTTATCTTGTATTTAACGTACTTGAGTAATGTCGTGATAATAGAAACTAGATGTAGAGTAAAGTAGAGTTATTCAGTCTAGTAGGATGTTTCTATTTGCGTTGCCCGCACCTTGCCCTCGTTTCTTTACTTTCCACGGGACTTTTACGCTTGTCTACCAGTTAAAGGCCCTGAATTCGCGCTATTATCCTGCTCGCACATTTGTAAAATATACTGAAACATTTCGTGAGCTTGTAATAACAAATTTACCGCTTCACTTTTTTGAAATTTATGATCAGTCGATTTATATCTTTAAAAATCTGTGATCTATAAAATGTGCGAGGCGATTCTGGGCCTTAAAATATATGGATTCAAAAAACTGACTGCGATAGTAAGATTTGCATTAAAAGACGCAAACCTGATCCAAATTGAGTCGGCAATTATGCCAATGGGTAAAGACGGAAAAAATATCCATTCTCAGAAATCCATTTTGCTTTCTAAAAACTGCTTACATAAATAAAAAACACATCTAGTAGAGATTATGTGTTTTCTACCTAATGCAAAATCGATCCTAAAAAGCAATATTATAAATTGAGGATTAAATATCTAAGATAACTATAATTTGCAACTGACCGTCAATCCTCGTAAATAAACTGGAGCGAACTCTATATTGTTTCAATTGTTAACCTCTCAAAGACATGATTTTCCCGAAAATCGACACAAAACACCGACCATTCGGCCAAAGAAATCCCCAAGCGAAACATCTTGACCTTTTTCTGATTTATCGACAAGTTTCCGTTAAAGTTTTATTATGCGCCCTGAATCCAGACATCCGAATTTTGACTATGCTTTGATTTTATTGAGCGTATGATTCCACAGCGTGTTGTGACAAACAACTTTTTGATTTAGCGGTTGTAAAAGGAATATTGCAACTTTTCTGGTTAAAAGTACCTATGTAGCCATATATGTGTATGTATGTACCTGGTTAACCTATGTAGCTTTTTGGTACATCGACTCTATACAATGTCACAAGCAGTTTATAACTGGTTGTTCGTTGTATACATACTCTGTGTTTTTATTATAATTCAATAATTTAACAAAATGAACGGAATATCTGTACTTTGTCGTCTCCTTGTGTTTTCGCCTACAAAAATCTCTTACTTACTCTTACTTACATGGAAAATAAGTTTTTTTTTTAATTCTATTTTCGAAACGTATCTACAGAGCTATAAGCAAATACTTTATTTTCGATTATTTTTGTTTGTCATACATAGTCCGCATACATTACCAAAAAGCTGAGATAGATTGATAGGTAGAATATTATGCATTGTATCACCTTAAGATTAATTTAAAAACAAGGTATACAAACTAAAATTACAAGGGTCTTAGTCTTATTACTAGATAGCAATCTCTTCCAGACAACCAGACAATACATAATAATAGGAGATAAAACAGTTAAATTACAGTGGATAAAGGGTGTACCAAAAAGCTTATGCAGAGAAGAAGAATTGATTTGCCATTACCTCAATAAGTCACCGTTGAATCGCCCTAATCGTGGCAAGGTTCGGTCAAATTAACTAGTACCCGTTTTTCGACGACAGATGTTTTCGAGGCCTGGCCATAAATCTGCAAATTGGTCCCTGGGCCAATGGTTTTTTGTTCAACCGATATATCATAACGCGCATTTCGTTTATGACTCTATTTGATTAATACGTCTGCGATCGCGGGTTGGTGATTACGCGGGATTTTCACGGTCATTTCCTTGATTTTGCCGTTTTTCCAAAAGATTTATGCGGAAAAATTAGTGGTTGAATTTTTCTGTTTTTTATTGTTTTCAAATATATTTTTGCGAGAAATTGAGTCATTAGACTTTTCTGATTAGATTTTGCGGTTCACTTTTTTATGAAACTTAACATACAAGCTAATAGTTTCTCGTAGACTTTCGCGATTATCAGACATAGTTATTAGATTGTAACGGGTATTTATCGCGCTCACCTCATCTATTTTTGTCCTGACGTGTTTGGGCTGTGCTGCAACAGTGCTGTCAGTGGTCACTGGTTGATACTGTAATACGGTCGAAACTTAAGGACAGCCGACAGCCGTAAGTTAGCAGCGTTTTGTCATCGGACATGTTTTTTTTTGAAACTTTTTAGTTCCATTATTTGTTATGTCTAATATCACAATTTTTGCAATGACATCGATCAATATTATTTCATGTGCAAAGCACATATTTAGCCCAAGCTCGATAAATTACAAGAAAATGATGTAAAATATAAATTACATAATTTTCTAGTCCTCTAATTTGATTTTTTGATATTTGAGTTGTAGAATAATATTCTACGCGCTGGCGACTCTACAAACTATAATTTTCAATTCGCTACAGAGCCTCTTGAAGCGCGTAAATATTACAAAGTAAACTGGCAAGGCTATTGCCTGACATACAATCAATCTAAAATTCCATTACACAGCTTTACCAAGGAAATGAAAATTACACCCTATAACCAACGTAATATTTAATTAGTTGCGTACATTATTACACTTATTGTTCTCAGTAGAAATTGTTTAAGTACATTGTATCTCTATTCTCTTGTGCACTATTCTCTTATAAATTTTCTTTGGTCTAAAGTTCTTCTATTATACGTAGGTACTAGAAATTAAATTAAAAAAAAATTGGTTGTCTGTAAAGTTGTTTTACGGACAATAGTTTAACGTGACTACCAGCGTAACGGGACAATGAGCGTTAGGGGAATGAGCGTTACCGGACAATGACGTTAACGTTTTCGTTAATTAGACGTAGTCACGTCAAAATTCTGTACTTCCTATTTGAATTCTATATTATATTATGTATGTATGCATAATTCTATGCTAACGTATGTTTATTCTCACCTACGGATGTCAAACATGGGGCCTTACCAAAGCAAACAATCAAAAACTAAAAGTCTGTCAGCATGGTATGGAAAGGAGCATGCTCAATGTTAAACTGCGGGACAAAGTGAGACTGTCTGACATCAGGAAGAAATCTAAGGTGAGAGACGTAACGACCTCAATCCGAAGGTTAAAGTGGCGGTGGACTGGACTCACCATGAGATCAAAAAGGAACAAATGGTCTTACGACCACACAGTCTGGTACCCTAGAGACGGTAAACGTGGGAGAGGTAGACAACCGAAAAGATGGGAAGATGATCTGCCCAAGGGATGGCGCAGAACCTGTTTGGACCGAAGGACCTGGCATAATTTGGAGGAGGCCTATGTCGAAGGAAAACCTGACTTAAACTAGAACAAACAATAAATAAACCATAACATAAATATAGAATCTCTGTACAATAAGAGTCAGCGAATAAAGGCTTATTTTATTTTATTTATTTATTTTAATATATATTAATGGAATTGGGTGTTTGGTCCGATTCAGTATGAGTGCAATAATGACATAGGCATTTTCATCTTGATACCACGCTGGCAAAAACTAGTCTTTTCACAAGAGCGGAACAAAATCCAATCTATAAAATATCTGAGTAACAAAACAAGATAAGATTTCCCATTGTCACTCAAACAACTCCCTGATCTCTTCCCAATCCGCAAAGGAAACGGTATTAAGAAGTTTAGCTAAAGTTTTAGCTCAACTTTTATTGGGAATCGGCGAGTTACCACACTTTCACCGCAACGCGACGATTCCAAGTCTTGCTGTTTCATCTTGGTTTAAGGCTCTTCTACACGGTTACACACTGAATATGGAAATATTTATAGATATTAATAAGAAAAAAAAAGTAACAAGACGACAAATATTGACGACACGATTAGTCGAGTGGCAACTGTGTTGGAATGCCACACCGGTTTCGTAGGTTCAATTTTCGCTTTAGGACATTCATTTGTGAGAAGAATCGAACATCTGCGCTTGTCATGAGTCTGGGTATTCTATGTTATTTAAAAAAAGTACATTTATTTACAGTAGTGTAAAGTACAGTGTATTTAAGTATTTTATCAGTTATCTGGTTCCAACAGTACAAGTTCTGCTTAGTTTGGGGATAAATGGCGTTATTTGAAATGTCCGAAATATTTATTTTATTTTATTTATTTAACATACATTTCGACATTTACATTTAAATACAGTTGACAGAATTGATCACCATGCAGGGCTTTCGGCTTTTTTATTGATAGATGTTCTAGAAGTAAGCAGGCTTTTAGTCGCATTGATGCTTTCGTTTGTTTTCAAAATTACAATTTGCATAATATTTTGAGATCCAGTGTCGCAACGGTTTTTTAATTAAAAAAACGGTTTTATTGCGTTTAAATCTTGAACTAACTCTGAAAGGTTTTATTAATTATAAATTAGTAAAAAAATATTAGGTACTTCAGATTGTATGTTAGTTTCAAACTAAAAGTATCCAAATAAAATTTATACGTTTGGTTTTGGATATAGGTAAAGTTTTTAGTTTAATATACATAACAAAACATGGTTTTTGAGATAAGCGAAGCATAAAATATTAAAAATCATGTTGGTAGCTGCCAGCACGATAGCAAAAATAAAAATACCGCGTGAAAATTCACGTTCAAACTGTGATAAAAAGGTTAGGTATACGTTGTACATGGAAATATAATATGACAAGGGTGTACACAGGCAAGGAAAACTACAGGGTTCTTTACCAATTACCAATACTGTATTGAACTAAATTATACCATAATGAAAGCTAACTTTTCAGGTTATACATATTTATATTCGCATAAATAAATAACATTTCACTTGCATGAGAAACTACTCGAAGTATATTTTGCAAATTCTGTTCGATTATAGGCTAGAAATTTTGCAGAAAAAACCATACAGTAAAAAACTGTATTTTTGTCATTTCCAAGCCGAAACATTAATAGTCGTAATTTTTTTTTAATCATGGGGCGGGACTGGCTAGCGCTCTCCTGACAATATAAAATAGTCACCAATTCTAAAATAATTATAATAACAAGTTATTACAAATTTCTGCGGATCTCCGAAATCCGTAATACAGTTAAAATCCACAAACAATGTTAGCTGAGTGCGGTTGCAACGAAATATTTTTTAATTTTAGCCGAATGAGTATGTCGAGTACCTACTTCTGTAACGTAGGTAGGTAGGTACGTCGCCTTTGATGTCCCACTCTGAGCATAGATGCATAGATGCTTCAATATTACGTCATTCCACCCCTCTAGTGATTTTGCGGTAGGATACATGTAGGAGATTTTATCTTAATCATAGCTAGGTACCACAAAATTATTTCGAAGTAATTGATAAAAGTTTCATAGATTGTTTTTAAAATGGATATATAGGTAATTAATAAAATATTTTTTTTAATTAAGTATTTTTATGGATAATATGTGAGTAATATTTTTAATATGAAACTTATTTAGAAAATTCACAATAGTAACGGAAACTAAGTGAGTAAGAGAAAAAAGGTAAGTGTTTTTTTTAAATATTATTTCCTGGACTTGTTTTAAGTTTACGTATTATCTACTGAGCTAAAAAACCGTGTTGGCCGAGTGGGAGGTGCCTCGATCCGATGGTCGTACGTACACCAATGGATTTTTCTCGTGTATGAAACACTTGACACATGTTTTCGAACTTTTAGGTTCTATGACATACCGGTTTCCTCACGATGTTTTCCTTCACCGTTAAGCACGTGTTTTAATTTAGACATAGATTTTTTTGAACAGAAAAATCCACACATGTTTTCGAACTTTTAGAAGCCTCTTGGAGGCGCACTTGAAATCCTTTCACCACACTGGTTCGAAAGAACTAGTGACACGATGAGAAGAAGAGACTGAGCTAAAAACCCTTTGAAACTGTTTGCAGAAAACATTTTCCTCTACCAAAGATAGTACTTATCATAGATATAGAACCCTAGTAGAATACGCATTAGGAAAAGCTCTCATTATGAATGTATGTACGGAACCTTGTGTCACGTCACTGTCAGATTGCGTTCAGCCTCGAAGCGACAGAGGTAGAGAGAAATCAGAGGGAACCGGTGACTCAGCAATTGGTTCTGACAATGTCACTCAAAATCTGACACATAGAGGTAGAACAGTTTACAATATGCTATAGGCTGGTGCTATTCAGCTTCTATACTAATTGTACATATATTAACGACGTAGTAACCTCGTTTTGAAGAAAAAAGCTGGGTTATAGGTACGTGTTTGGAGCCATAAAAAAAAAAAAGAAAGATAGGAAATGGAATATACTGTTAGAAATACTAAAGCTTCTTCTGCAGATTACATAATCAAGGTTTTACAACAACCAACTTCAATCGGATTGTTCTAGTAACCGTTGGCACCACTGACAAGTCTGTGACTAGCAAGCAAAATATGCAATTTTGTTCACATAGAATAGAATAGAATAGAATATTTTTTTATTTTGTACCAAATCACACATTTCACAGTTCACATAACATAGTAGGATATTACAATAATTGATACAAAAATGGTATCCACTCAGCATATGCTGCAGCACTTCAAAGAACACGACTTTTTTTTCAGTTTTTTTTTTTGTAAAGCCTAAACAAGTAAACCGTTTTTTTATAAAATTGTATGGGACTAATCTGAAAGTAGGTATATCCTCTCAAAAATATATTTTTTCAAATCGGTTAGTAAATAACAAAGTTCTGAGGTAACAAACATAAAAAAATCAACCGAATTGATAACTTTCTCCTTTTTTGAAGTCGGTTCGGTAGTCATCCATCCCATCTCTATTTATTTTTATTTTTTCTAGCATATTATATTCTTCTTTCGTGGTATACTTACTTAGCACCTTCTTATATTCTAAGCCTCATGCTTTCATCTCTAAACTATATACATTCCACATGGCTCTGTTTTCAAGTTAAAGTAGGTTTGCAACTTCGTCGCATCCAATAAAAGTTGTGCACACGACTAATCTCAGACACGGGGTGAATAAATTCAAGGCACATTGCAGATAAATAGAAGATTGATAGCAAGACTTCTTATGTATCTAGAGTTCCTTAAGAAAGTAAATATTTCTTAATACATAGCTATACCATAGTCCGTCCGTATGCCACCGATTAACTTATAAAATAGTGCTTATAAAATTCTACTCCCAACCTATATTATATTTTTTTAATCGTGTCCAATTTTCATTTTTAAAATTTCCTTTTATTTGATTCCATTATTGTTAAACATGTGACATAAATAATTATAATTTTGTCATAAGCATTTATTTATGTAAAAACTGATGGCAATCTAGTAAGACATTTTATATAGATTCAAGATTCAAGATTTTTATTCGCCAGAACATAGTATAACTAAAGTATACTGTTAAAAATAGTATTAGTGCTTTATGTTCTGCCATTTATGGTATATAAAACTTTTACCCTGTCTAGGATCCTTGAAGGTCAATTTTGACATTAAAGAAGTACTTAATATCTATCTTATTTCTAAGACTCTACATTCAGCGGTTTTGCCCATCCATCTGCCACCAAAATAGGACGAGACTCATCTCGTCATCTTAATAATTTCCTTAAATGTCCATAGATTTGTAAGACTACTTACTTATACTTACTTACTACTTACTTATCAGTTCGATCACACAAGGACGTATTAATCCATTCGATCGCTGACCCTATCAGGTGTCGCACGCACGCATTGTCGAGTCAATCACTATGAATAGCATCCTAATTAATGCTGACTGGTACAGCTTCGCAGGAGATTATACCCTCAGGAGGCTACTTTAGAGCAAATAAATAATACATCTTTATTTTGGACATATCAATTTCATGCAACGCTTTTAAGCTCCAAACTAAGCGGAGCTTGTACTATGGGAACCCTCCGAGAATCTAGCCAAAGGAAACGTCATACGTCAGAATCTGCAAACATAAATTTCTACCATTTTTTACGGGGGATGAGGTAAACACGCATTGCACACGCGCCTAACAAAATCTTATTCATGTAAACGCACACTATAATAATCTCGCACACCATCTTAAAATATGCACACAGTTATCAAATACAGCGTATAGTTTTATGCAACGTGAATGGCCAAGAAGGGTCAACAGGGTACGCCTTGCATTAATTTCTCCTTTGGCTAGATTCTCGAAGATGGGAACCAGATAACTGACAGAATACTAATACACTTTTTTTTTGTAAACACATAGATAGAATAGAATAGAATAGAATATGCTTTATTGTATCACCTTAAAATAAATAATAACAAGAAAAATAAACTAAAATTACAAGGGCGGTCTTATTGCTAGATAGCAATCTCTTCCAGACAACCAGATAAGACTTATTGTTAACAGAAAAAAATATTTAAATTACAGTGGATAAAGGGTGTACCAAAAAGATATTATAGATAGAAAAAAAAAAAAAAAAAAAAATATATATAATTAACATTTTGACTAACTAAAATTATACATATTACATAGAAACACCCAGACTCATGACAAACACCGGTTTTTATCACGAAAACGTTTGTCCTGAAGCAGGAGTCCAACACACTTGCCAATCAACCATCCGTGTCGTCAATGTTCTCAACTGTTTGAATTTTGCGATTAAACAATTTTTTGGTAGTAAATTTTGAGTCTCTACATTCAGTGATTTGGCTTGTGCGTTATCTGTCTGTCAGAACCAAGTTTTATACTTAAATATTGATAATAGAGTGCGGTTAGATGGACTCTCCTTACTAATAGTTATTGTAAAAATATTGTTAAAATTGAAAGCTAGTATATTTATTATTATTTCTTCAATTTATTTTGTTACAAGATAAAAATATTCCGTCTAGAGTATTAAGAAAATGAGGTCAGCGTTAAATTCTTCTTTCAATTAAACTTATAATTAGCTTGAGATCCTTACGCGGATTATCTCTTAAGAACTTATTAATTTGTTCTTTCAATATTGTTTCTTATTAAAATGCTGCCTTGATTTTACTTTGAATCGTTGTTTATTTTTAACCCAAGGTTAAATAAATATATGCAAACATATATAGGTATTTGCATAATTTGTTGTAGTTACATCGTCTCGTTTTTAATAATAAATAGTAAGAAACAATTAGATTCCTAACACTTGTGTTATACATATACTATCCTACTAATATTTATTAGGATATGATATAGCACAAGCCGAGCTATTATGTAAATGCAAGCTGTAGGTAAAATATTTGAGCTGGAAAACGAAAACGAAATTTACTGGTAAGAGATTGTAGAATCTGAAATTCTGAACTTACTGGATTAGAAATAAATAAAATAGTAGTAAATGATAATTCACTACTTGAAAAAGGATTAAAATATAACATAAAACCAAAATTGTGTTAAATTATGACATAATATGAAAACGTTAGAAAAATTAGCAGTAGATACAGAAATTGCAATTTTCAGGAGTAAAAAAGATGATTAAGTCACACATCAGGTTGCAAATACAGTAAAACAGTCTCTAAATTCATCTAATCCAGTCAGTTAAGTCTCTAAATTCATCTAATCCAGTCGCATGTAACAGCTGTTATCAAATAATCCCTCTCAAGCTAGTTTTAAATTCAAAATAATTTACACTAAAGACCCAATAAATAATCCTCTCAAGTCATATTTTATAAATAAAACTTATAAAGACTTATAAGCGGTAAACAAGCATTTTCCTCTACACATCATTATGACACCGTTTTATTATAAATGAGGTATAACCTTAAGCTACTACTTCTCCATAATAACCTTTGAAGAATATAATTTGACAGTCACTTCCATAAATTTGAGAGGTCCCTTTATATGAAAAATCACTGTGAGAGCTGACGTATTATTACAGCAGATTTATTATGAAATTTACTCTTTTAAATAAAAATTATGCTTAAAATGGTAGTCAATTGATGGTCTTGGCATGATCGAAGATTTACGCTGCTATGAGAACCTTTATGCATAATAAATTGACGGTTATTATGTATTGTGCTGGTTTTATTTTTATGGCATAAATACTTGAAGACGCCAACCTTAAATGCATAATTTAATTCGCTTTTACACGTAAACAGGTGACGAGACGTTACTTTTCTAGTAAATCAAGTGACGTCTCCTAAGTCTAATGCCCAGATCACACGTACCGAGTACTCGGCCGAGAAAGTAAAATGTAACTCGGCCGAGGCAGTGAAAGCTTGCGTCACTCGCTCAGCCGAACACTCGGCGCTTTGTTTATACGTACTGAGTACTCGGACGAAGGCACTCTCTCGGCCGAGTACTCGTTACGTGTGATCTAGGTATTCATTACGTTACGTCTAGAGAGTACCTACTCCATTTCAAAGTCTGACGAACCGTTTTGGTCAAGCGAATGCGACAATAATTGTTAAATAATTACTTAACTATTTCTATTTTTTTTATAAATTTGTTACATACGACATGGTCGCTGATAATGGAACTTGTTTTAAGATGTCATCAAAACAAAAACTTAATTTCATGTTATGTCACAAAAAAGTTGTAAGTTGCGTCGAAAAAGTTAATTTTAACTAACTAAGTAAGTATTTTATTACAGCATAAGCTGACTACTAAAATCTTTATTTAAAATTTAAAAAAGGAAACAATTGGGCCACCTATCTATTGGAGAATTAGAAAACATGTACACATTTATAAATACGACAAAATATATGAAATCCAAATCACATAAATCGTAATCGCTATTTCGGATCAGTGCAAAAATGTTTTGACCTAAATTCAAATCCAATATTCGGTATAGACCTAGGAATGTACTTACTTGAAATATCACATGGGAGTACCCCAAAGTTACTGGGTACCGAAAAATCAGATTGACGTCACCATTCGTTAAACTTTCTCAATTTGAAATGAAAACCCGATCCTGATGGAAATGTGGGCGGCCAGTGCGCTATACATTTTGTAAATGTATGGACTTTCTTCGATATCTCATTTAACTTGCGGAATCCCTTTCAATACCTTATATCCTTACTCATTGTGAAATAGAATACAATAAGTTTGTTTTTACATTTGACACAATGCCATCCAGCCCCAAACTAAGCACATAGCTTGTACTATGGGAACCAGATAAACTGATAGAATACTTAAATACTTTTTTTTGTAAATACATAAATAGAAAACATCCAGACTCAGGACAAACATCGATGTTCGTCACACAAATATTTGTACCGAAGCGGGAATCGAAACCGCGACACTCGGCGTAGCATTCCAACGCACTTGCCACTTGACCATCCGTGTCGTCAGAGTATTTATACTATTCTATTTTTACAGATATAATAATCTATACATATTATTATATCTAGGCAATATGTTAAGGCACTCTTTGCTCTTTTGTAATGTATTAAATGACACGCCATACCATTTTTTTTGCACGCCCGGGTTGTCTGGTACAAAATTTTATCCCTCACACATGTAAGTGTTAAATTAATAAATAAAATAATGAGAATAATCTTAAATCAAATAAAAAGAGCAATCAATAGTTATTTTGAGGACGTGGTGGCCGAGCCCTGAGGCCCTTAATTTGCGATCTGATGGTCGCGGGTTCGAATCCCGGTGGCAGTCATGCGTAAATGGGTTTTATCGGTCGAAAAAATCTATGTATGCATCTATGTTCTCGCAACGGTGAAGGAAAACATCGTGAGGATACCGGCATGTCGTAGAACCTAAAAAGTTCGAAAACATGTGTCGAGTGCACGAAAGAAGCTTCTTCGAGGCGCACTTGAAATCCTTTCACCACTCTGGTTCGAAGGAACTAGTGTTACACGATAAGAAGAAGAATAGTTATTAAATGACTTTTAACCGCCGATAATTTACACAGGAAAAGAGTTTTAATTTGATCCACATAAATCAATTTTATGGTCATGCTACTTTTTGTTTCAGCAAAATTAGACTTTTTCGATATGTCTAATTCTACATTTATACATTTTGCTACAGAATTGTGTTGGCTAAAACGGGCATAATGCTACTTAGACTTACTGATATTTGGGGAAAATAAAGTCAAGCTAAAATCAGCTGAATTTTTAAAGGTATTTTCCTCAACTGTCATTGGCAACCCGATTGGTGGATATGAGCGTTCATTGGCATATAAAGGAGCAAAATTGCTCCCAAATTGCGTACGTAAACGGTTTGATTTGCCTCCAATTGCTTTTTTATTACGATCTGCCTATATTAAAATTGTCCCAAGCACAATAAATAATAATATCAGGTTACGCTTTACTACATAATATTGCATTATAAAAAATTGTTACAGCTTGGTAAGACTTTACATTTATTTACAAAAAAATAGTGATAATGTTGTTGCACGTATCTCACCTTGGTAATTAATAAGAAACATTTAAATTTGAAATGATTCTATTATCTTCATTCTTCTGAGGTTGGTTCCATCTGA
The DNA here is from genome assembly GCA_932526365.1 of Lobophora halterata. Taxonomy (NCBI): domain Eukaryota; kingdom Metazoa; phylum Arthropoda; class Insecta; order Lepidoptera; family Geometridae; genus Lobophora; species Lobophora halterata. The sequence goes on from OW052007.1 coordinate 2,165,445, forward strand.
TCTGATGGCTAACTTCCTGTTACATACTTCCGTTAAATTTCAAGAAATCACTACCACAAATTGACAGAAAGCGAGAAGAATAAATTAATAAATATAAATAAATCATCCATCACCATCACTGTGGAGAACTGTACTTAAATTAGTTCAAAGCAAAAATGCAAAAGACCTAAGAAGAAAGTTCAAACTTTAAATTATTGCAAGTTTAACAAAGGAAACCTTTAAAAAACTTAGGAAACTCCACGACTTTGGACAAATAACTAAGTAGAAAAGTTTCTAAGAGAAATTATTTTCGCTTCACTGAACGAAAAAAATTTCTTTTAAAAGAGTTGAAATACCACATCGTAGCTTGCAGGTTACATACCTTTTTCTAGAAAAAATAAAATGAACAGAACTTAAAGGTCGTGGTAGATAAAATCAATGTTTATACTTTCATATACACCTAAGAATCAGTAATTTGAAACAAAGTTTAATATTCATTTTTTTTTTGATTTGAATTTGAATAACTAGCAGTCGAATCTTATTAGATTATTTTTATTGTTAGTTGTAATCTAACTTCGAATGCCATAAAATTTACCAATTTTGAGAATAACAACAAGACCAAATTTTGAAAGTCAATTTAACAAAAAGGGCTTAAAAGTCTTAACTCACAAATATAAAAATGTGGACACAGTGTTAACCGGGCATAAGACATACATGGTATATGTACTTACAAGTACACACCTAACCTGCTGCGAAAAGTGCATGTAACTCGACTCACACCTATATTTATGTCACGTTTATGACACTTACGTAAGGTGCAATAAAACGCACTTAATTAACATTTCAGAAAAAAAAACTTGACATCTCTTTACACTCGAGACTTGTGGTCACGATACAAGTTTTTAGTTTATACATTCACGCGATCTTTCGCGCGCTTATTTTTAAAACCTGATTAATATTATTTATAATATTTTTTTATTAAGTGAAAATTGAAATAGACATTTAATACTTAGGTACCAAAATTATATTATTTTTTAACTTTAAATAACTTAAAAAAAAAAAATATTAACGATGAAAAGTAACCATGCTATTGCAAAGCAAACCAAGATGCCAAATAACCCTTTCTTGGCAGTCGGGTAAAAGGCAGTGTCAAAAAGCTTAACTTTTGAGTTACAAATATCTAGAATTCTAGACTCTAGACCACACATCTCGGATACTTTCAGTCGTCGTTCTAACGACATTCTAACTTTATGCTCTAGACAATAATATCAAGTGTCATATTTTTTTAAATATTTTTTGACAGGTCATTAACGACTTTTTCCTATAGTTTTCGTTAGAAAATTGGCCTTAGGCTGTTCACATAGTAGTGATTCATGACATTGATGCGAGCAGTTAAGACTAGTTCTGTATATGGTAAGAATAGTAATTTAATCATAAGATCACCGACACTCTCAAAATCTGATTCAAATTAATTAATCATCCACCTCCTTTTAGAGAGTAATCTGGTTCGGGGTGACCTTTTGTTAAGAAAGAGTTCAAAACTAATGGTCGGTTGTAAGCCGCTTTACCCTATATAGATAATGATTTGAATAATGGAGAAGGTCTGTCACAGAATAAATAGTAGGAACAGAACAGTAATGCCATATTGAATACTTTTAATTGCGTTCTGAATTTTTGAATCTTCTTCTTATCGTGTCACTAGTTCTTTCGAATCATGTTGTGTGTGGTGAAAGGATTTCAAGCATGGCTCGAAGAAGCTCCTTTTATGCACTTGACACATTTTTTTCGAATTTTTTAGGTTCTATAACATGCCGGTTTCCTCACGATATTTTCCTTCACCGTGAAGCACGTATTTTAATGCACACGTAGATTTTTTAAGCAGAAAAATCCATTGGTGTACCTACGATCGAGTTTGAACCCACGACCTTCGGATCGAAAGTCGAGACACCTCCCACTCGGCCAACACGGTTTTTTAATTGATTTTTTTAATACGTGCTCGTAACGAAACAGTCTACAAAACTGAGTACTATACATTTCTTTCGAAGAACCGAAGTTCTTCAGTTTTGGCTTCACATCAAAGGTATACAGCCAGTGTCAAGTAATTGGAGAGATTATTTTGTCATAAGTCAGAGTCGATAAGTCAAGTCATGCCCCTGTAAAGTAGTGGTGGTTGCGACTTTACTAGAGGCTTCTATGGAGTTTTGGAGGCAACACGAAAAGTCACGTTTTACAGCATTACACTATTCACCACTATACACGTTCACGAGCACTTAATGGATAAAAAACCACCGTTTTTACACTTAAACACTCTAAGTTATACAAGTTTTGTCAATTAATTTAATGCCGCCAATGCGCCATTTTTCATGTTCCCGCTAAAACTAGACAACTATAATACATACTAGGTACATATTTTAGCATTCAAGAATTACAGAAAAATCTCTATTACTCTTTCCATAATTGGTATTATTGGTAATCTATAACTCTATTTAGTAATAAATCCGCTTGATTTCTAAACAAAGGTTTTAATTAACTTAACTTTAGTTTAGAACTTTAGTACATATTATTATATTATAAACCAAAGAGTCAACGAACAGAAAACCAAAGTTTAAAAGTTTTAAAGTTGACTCTCGTTTCGAACTTCGGCGAGTCCACACCTCCTGATGATGCCTCGTGTAGAGGCGAAACACGTGTCGTATCTTTAAACTTTGGTTTTCTGTTCATTGACTCTTTGGTTTATAATATAGTAATATGTACTAAAGTTCTAAACTAAAGTTAAGTTAATCTATAACTCTGCCTACCTATCTATTATATTGGATCAATATTTATTTATGAGTTTTATTTTTATCGGATGAAAAAAGTATGAAAACGGTTTGAACGATTGATGGAATTCCAGATAGGTTTGTTTGATTGATTTTTTGATGAAATGGAGATATTGACGGTTACATATCCGTTAAGCCTCGATGACACAGAGCTAGTTTACAAGCCAAGTTTACGCAAGAGTTTTTGCAGTATGGCATGGTACATAATATTATTCTTTTCTTTGGTATCATAGGTACATAATATGTCTAAGAAATGTATGTGAAAGGTAAGTTACGAGATTAGCAAGTCGCTTTATTAATAGTAAAATACACGAAATATGTTTAAAACATAAAAGGAACTTGTAGAGCTGCTCTGTACAACAGCTCTACAAATGATAGTACAACTCTATAAAATAATAAAATTAACAAAGAACTCCTGAACTCAAGATAGGAAAGTGTTAGACCATTTTGGCTCTCATCAAAATATCTCTTATACTCCCACAATATCAACAGAAAATTATTACGTTAAGGGGAATCCTCAAGGCGAATTTCCATACAAAATGTTTCGGACAAATACTACTAAAATTAACCCTATAACCCTACTAACTTAAAAACACGTATAAAATCTAAATTAAAGTATGAAACCTTACAATTTTTTTGTTGACGAAATCAAAAAACATAGACGAAACGAATAGTGTGAAGAAATTACTATAATACGTCGTGGTTTTTGAGTATTTGCCCGAAACGTTTTGTATGGAATTCGGATTTGAGGATTAGCCTTAAATTCTAAACGCTTAGCAACGATAATGCTACAGTCAAAACTCATAGCATTATTTTCTTATTCGTTTATTATTTAAGTAACGAAATACTAGTTTTGACCGATTTTCGCGGTCATAATTGGTTTTGACCGGCAGTGAGTTTTAACTTGGTCTGTTCTGTGTTGTCTGATCATTGGTTTGTTCATCCACTTTTAATTGTAGAAAAATACTTAAGCATTGTAACTTAATAGTTGTTTCACCTAACTGTAACAAACGTAATTAATTAATGTCAACATTTTGATTTAAATCTAGAGTTACCTACTTACTAATTAATGTCTGTCTTGTCTTGCATGTTCTCTATAATTCTGTAATTCAGAAAATCGTTTTTCGGATCCCCGCGATACAGGCTAGCCCTAGTGCGGGGTCCATTGGTTAAAACTCTTCGTATGTAACCTGTTTTTGAAACAAATATTTTGTATTTTGTATTTTGTATAACTTTAACAATAGCAAATACATAACAACCTCGAAGGCCCTGTCTCAGATTATATCCCATAAACCGATGCTTATATGACATGCCTATAAAATCTAGGTATCCTTAGCTATCTGAATAAACATTAAGTATTAACATTATTTTTCACAACAGTTTGCCGGTTCCTTTCATAACTAAAATAATTTCAGCCTTATCGCCTCGAGAACAAAAGTTCCGTCGTTCTAAAGTTTTCAACAAAAGTAAAAGATACGTTTTGACAGTAACTTTGAAAGGCAATCAGCGGAATTATCAGCTCGATCTATTTCCAGTAAAAGTTAGCTTTTTTCTTTCCGGTTACCTGTATTTTCTTTTCATATTTTCTTTTAATGTTTCGTAAGATTGTAATCTAAAAGCTTGATGACGGATTTATTACTGGAAATATTTTTGAACCAAAATAAACAATGAGATTGTCGTTTATAGATCGAAAGTGTTTATGTTTACGTGTTTTGTTTCGTGTGTTGTATACAATTTGTATTATTTTATGATTTTTTGCCTTTACGTCCCACTGATAATAATACCTACATTCAAAATCTTCCTCAAAATCCCTTTAAAATGAAAAGAAAATCGGTTCTATCCATTTCGAATTTTCAAAATATTTTTTAAATGTCATACATAGCCGTAACGAAAGCTGTAAGCTTCGATTTGTGTCTCTTTTATCTTGAACCAAATGGAAAATTTTACGAAAATACGGAAAATAAAACGTAAACAACAATCAAAAACGTAAACAAACACTCACCTGCCAGTCTGCGGGTGTCCCACAATCCTCGGATCTTTCCTCCTCCTCCTCACATCACTCTCTCTCTTATCACTGTTCTCACGAATAGTATGGTATCTCGGTTGATAACTTTCGAGTTGCGTGTACAATCGCGCCCGAGGGGCGGGCGAGGGACCGCGCTGCGTCATATCGCGTCCGTGCTCCACGAAGGCCGGAGTAACACTAACTGAAGCTGAAGTTGGAACTCTCTCGGCCACCCCGGGCCGGCGTTTTTCCTCCGCGAACGCCACTCGAGGAGGCTTTGGCTGCATTAGGCTAATTTTCTTCTTCTTTGCGGTCGCGGTGACGTAGAAAAAGTAGCCGTTTCGGTCCATTTTCGGCGCTGTTGCTTTTACCTGTGAAGGTATTAGTAAATTTTAATTATGGAAATTAAAGTTATTACTATAATTTTAGATATGGAAGTTAATATTAGATTTTCCTGTAAAGAGATTATTTTAAAAATGAGTGGGTAACGTGGTGTGTCGGATTATAACATTACGGGATACTAGCTGTAGCTCGCGACTTCGATTCGATTATAGATATTATTTAAATGTACAGACAGGTGCACAGACGTGTATGTATACTCTCACAAGCTTTCCCATTTATATTACTCTTAATTTTGCTAAGAAAATTGCTCGCAAGCATTTTCTAACCATCTTTCTCATCTTATTCGTAATTGTCAGAATTTTTGTCACAAGAAGAAAGTCGCAACGTTAGGAGTATAATATGAATATGAAAGCTTGGAAGTGTATACAATATACATGTCTGTAGAGCTGACTGTACCTAAGTAATTTTGTATTCTATGATACAAAAAAATACTAACGGAATTCAAATTTTTTGTTATGGCATTGGATATTCTCACGCACTGTCATGGCTCATTGACACCAAATGAGAAGTGACCATTAAATATTCAAAAAGATTCAAGCTATTGTTGTACGTTCACAAATACATGTAATATTTTATCATGAACCATTATCACCATCTTCAGCTTACTTTACTTTATAAGATGCTTTGTGCTGACAGACATACTGACAGACAACGCACAGGCTCAACCAGTGAGCGTGGAGACTTGAAATAACAAATATATATTTGAGTTAAGACAAGAGGTGTGAGGTGCGTCCTACCCGTCATGACATACGGAGCTGAGACGTGGACACTCACGGTACGGCTAGTCCACCAGTTTAAAGTCGCTCAGCGAGCTATGGAACGGGCTATGCTCGGTGTCTCTCTGAAGGATATGATCCGTAATGAGGTTATCCGACAGAGGACCAAGGTTACCGACATAGCTCAGAGAATTAGCAAGCTGAAGTGGCAGTGGGCTGGTCATATCTGCCGAAGAACAGATAACCGCTGGGGTAAACGAGTTCTTGAGTGGAGACCGCGAATCGGCAAACGTAGTGTAGGACGCCCTCCGGCAGGTGGGGTGACGATCTGCGAAAGGTTGCGGGCAGAAGATGGATGCGGCAAGCCGAAGACAGGGCGCGATGGCGCTCATTGGGAGAGGCCTATGTCCAGCAGTGGACTGCGATAGGCTGATGATGATGATGAAGAGGTGTGAGCGCATAGAAATGAATGACGTTAAATCACAATGCAAACGAAGTTGTAATTTTTTTTGTGAATAAATTAAGCTTTAAAAAAATAATAAATATCTTTATTTACTAGCAAAAACAATAAAGACTTAAAAATACTGAATAAAGCATTGGTTAAGTATATACTTCTTCATTTCTTAGTATTTATGTTTCTTGTTTTAATAATTATAGAGTAGCGCTACTGTATTTCTACTCTACATAAATATTTTCAAAAATATTTATCAAAGAGTAGCTAAACCAATAAAATGAGCTCATAGTTAATTAAAAACTGAAAACACGACTGCTAAAATATTTATGGAAAATTTGATTTTTGAGACTTTTATTTTATTCTATGACATTTCCATGACTAAAACGAATTTAAAGACCTCATTTACCGAACTCCGTTATTTACACTTTTTAATTCAACATCAAAGAATCCACCGACACATCATTTATTTATCAAAATCCGTGCAGACTGCATAAATAGAGTCAGGCAAACATATAGCACATACACTCAAAAAACATTACCCTCCTTCGTCGCAGTCGGGTAAAATGATTTAGCAGCTCGTAATTTCTGCCACAGCGGACAGTGGTCAGTCCTTGGTCCATTCAAAAGCCCTCGAGTCCAGAGATTAAGTCTTGTCCAAGTAGAATCCTCTTTTGTGTCGTTCAAATACGGAAACTCAATAAAACTGTTTGCTTTTCCTGGTGAAACAAAAGTAAGTACGAATGAACTTATCTACTTAGGTACCTACTTGGACAATAAAAGAGAAATATTGTTAAAAATTTGGTTGACACAACTAAAAAGCCGGATAAAAGTTTTTAAGAATAAACAAACATAAACATAAACATTCACACACTCACACCCCTGCACTAGGATTCCCTGTGTCGCAGGTGGCACGTCATCATCATTATGGACACATACAATACATCATATCATCCATGATTCGAGAACAAACATTTGTGTTCGTCACACAAATATTTGCCCCGGCTGGGGATCGAACCCGAATAGTTTTCTAAAAAACATGTAGGTACGATTATGGTATGAATATAATAAAGTGGAATCATTAAAACACATTATCATCATCGCCCTGCCCTTACCCACACTTAGGTGGGGTAATTTGTCTTCGAATCATTAAAACACAATGAAAATTCAAAACTGATTTTTTGCACAAAAAAAATTGTATGCTTACATTATCATTTATGATATTTTAAATTACATTGAATTCATTAATTCTATACCATTCTCATAACCGCCCAAAATAGCCTACCTAATTAAGTACTTCAAATGTCTATCATCCTAAAACCTCATAACTACCGGAGTAACAGCTCTCTTTGTTAACACTAAACAGACTGTAATCTAAATCGCGCAGAAAAATACCTGCCGGCACTCGCTGGACTCAAAGTACCCGGCACAGATGTCGAGATAGAACCTTTGGTTGCCAGTTACTGTTTGATGGTCTGTGCCGATGAACCTACTAACATCTGGATCATGAAACTGGCAGCTATATTATATATTATAAAACGAGGACTAAACTAGAGGTAGCCCCCGAGTTTTCCATGTTCTAGACTAGTGTTCCTCTTACAATAAAGAAATTCCGCAAGAAAGACTATCGAAACGAGCATTTGTATTCATGATTTCCGGCGAAAACTGCTTTTTATGTTTGTTACCTCAAAACTTTGAGGTAACGAACGATTTGAAAAAATCTTACCATTTGATAAATAAATTGATTTATATTTGATTATTTGAAAGGATAAGGATATAGGTACTTTCAGATTAGTCCCAAAGAAATTTCATGAAAATATCGGGTCAGTAATTTGCTTTAAAATCAAAATAACTGGAAAAAATAGTCTATGAAGAGAACAAAATTGCGTATTTTGCTTGCCTGTGACTTTTCAGTGGTGCGGTCACTAGAACAGTCAGGTGGAAGTCGGTTGTTGTATGTTTTGTAAAACCTTGTTTTTCTTTAAACCTAGTCGCACATAGTTAATAACTCTTCATTAAAACAAGTAAGTTGACTCACGATAGAACTATAAATCGAGCTCTACCAATAAACTAAACTACGCAAAAACTTTACTTAAATAGAGTCTAGGAGTACTATGTCCTGGGTCGGGCCTTTGGTATAGAGCCCAGTTAGCATTCAGAAAGACGCCGCGGGCGAAGGCGCGATAACATCTGCGCGTTGGATACGGGTACTAAGTACGCATTCCCCTTCGGCTGTATGATCATGCCTGTGATGACAATTTACATGACGATTATGAATTGAAGGGACTTTTGAACCAGGTCGACTAACTGAAGTGGCCAAAAATGGTCACTTTACTTATGTCTGAAAAAGTAACTTTGGGCGCGATAACATTTGCGCGTTGGATACGGGTACTAATTACGCATTCCCCTTCGGCTGTATGATCATGCCTGTGATGACCATGCCTGTGATGACAATTTAATTCTGTTATTCTTTATTGTACACACAAACATATTAGAATACAAATCATAAATGAGAAGACATGTACAAAGGCGAGCTTAACCCTAATAAGAGTTTTCTTCCAGCAAACCTTCTGAGGTTAGAGAGAGGCCATGGAAAGTGTGGGGGCGTGTACAGTAACATAAATAATAATGGATAAATTAAAATTATGAAGAAGAAAATATATATAATGATTGAATAAATATATCTAAATACATATAATAAATAAACTAGAATTAATACCTATACATAAATAAATATATATAAATATAAATACCAACACAAATACTGAATATATCACAGTGATAAGCAGTGCTCTTTGACTCTGCTTCTGAAAATGTTTAGTGACTGACTGGCTCTAATAGTGTGAGGAAGAGTGTTCCACAGTTGGACAGCATGGATAGTGAATGAATCACCGTAGCAGCGGGAGGAATGAACTGGGGTTCTGAGAAGAAGGGACGTTGTAGACCGGCATGGCTGACCTTCGACTGTATGATCATGCCTGTGATGACAATTTACATGACAATTATGAATTGAAGGGACTTTTGAACCAGTTCGACTAACTGAAGTGGTCAAAAAGGTTCACTTTACTTGTGTAAATTGTCTGAAAATCTTATATCTGAAAAAGTAACTTTGGGTATTCGTGAATATTTTCAACACTTGTGATTTTTTTTTAAATGACGGTTGGCACGTGTGTTGGACTGCCACGGCGGGTTTCGTGGGTACGATTCCCACATTTTTGTTATGAACTCTGGTGTTTGGTGGTGGTGATTATAAATTGAAGGTACTTTTGAACCAGGTTGAATAACTGAAGTGGCCAAAAATGGTCACTTTACTAATGTCTAAAAAAGTAACTTTTGGCGCGATAACATTTGCGCGTTGGATACGGGTACTAAGTACGCATTCCCCTTCGGCTGTATGATCATGCCTGTGATGACAATTTACATGACGATTATGAATTGAAGGGACTTTTGAACCAGGTCGACTAACTGAAGTGGCCAAAAATGGTCACTTTACTTATGTCTGAAAAAGTAACTTTGGGCATCTGTGCATTGGATACGGGTATTAAGTACGCATTCCCCTTCGGCTGTATGATCATGCCTGATTATGAATTGAAGGGACTTTTGAACCAGCGCGCGCTCGAATTTCTCCGGTGGTAATGGTCTTCAAGTAACAAAGTACCACTGCAGGTCGACTAACTTAAGTGGCCAAAAATGATCACTTTACTCAGGTCTGAAAAAGTATCTTTGCAATTTTTTTGTCATTTTATCCCATTTTAAAAATGTTGAACCGAAAAACCCAAGTTATAAGTATCGTTGAGAAAGTATGTGAGTAATATCAAGACTTGTGAACTTTTTTCAAATTTGACGACACGGATAGCCGATTAACAAGTGTGTTGGACTGTCACGCTGGTGTCACGGGTTCGATTCCCGCCTCAGGACACACATTTTGTGTGAGGAACACTGGTGTTTATCCTGAGTCTGGGTGTTTTCTGTGTATGTTTGTATGTATTTACAAAAAAAAGTATATGAGTATTATATCAGTTATATGATTCCCATAATACAATTACTACTTACAGGCTAGTTGGCGCTGTCTTAAAAAGTATAAAAAAAAAAAATAGTTGGTTTGTCAATAAAAGTGTTATTAATTCGATTAAGAGATGGCCTACATCGAAGTTATATCTGAAGTCAGACAATGGAGGAATCGGATAGTATGCTCGACCAAAGGTAATCCTATGGTATGGTTCTATTCATTTGTGGATTATAGGTACGAACAGTCGCATTGCATCAATCAATTCACATTAGATCTGCATTGTAGTCTGAACTTACTCTAAGTTAGGTTTAGGACGGATTCAAAAATGTTATCCGGCAATTCAGACCGTGTGGTCCCAATACCCAGTGGTCCCAATCGAAGCCTCCCCTCTTGAAGTATTAATACTTAGATTGTGGCCTTACAAAAATAAATTTCAACCTTCATCGAATTCAACTACTTATAAGGTATATTCTCGCCAATTTCGTAATTTTTCCAAAGGAATAATTAAGAGAACATTAGAACCAATAAATTAAAGTACAAGAATCTGTAATACGACCTAATTTCCCTCAGCACTTCATATAATGCGATTTATGAAATCAATTAAAATGGTCTAAGTAATTACCTATTTCTTAAAATAAGTAGGTACCTACCTACTTATTAAATTATTTTCCATTTTTCCCGACCCTGTGTCCCATTGGTATCGCATTTCAACCAAACCAACGGACATTCTTACAAAGGTGAATCGAGGTGTGTCAGTCACATTGCGCGTTTGTTGAACGCGATACATTGGCTTTGTTCCATCATCCAGCAATGTATTGTTAACTTAGTCATGTATAAAAGATTCGCATTTCAACCAAACCAACGGACATACTTACAAAGGTGAATCGAGGTGTTTCAGTCTCATTGCGCGTTTGTTGAACAACAATACACTGGCTTGGTTCCATCATGCAGCAATGTATTATTTACTTAGTCTTGTGTAAAAGATTTATCTTCACTGGTTTTATGAGCAGGTGGAAATCGAGATATGAGGTATCTTGGGTTTTATGGCCGATTTTTACATTGTTGTAGCGTAGTGTCGCACATCGCAGTCATTTAATTTTATCATCCTTTACTTAGTTACAGTCTGTGATAGTTATGTGATGCAAATACCTAGTGTAGGCATTCATTACTTAGTTACAGTCCGTAACACATATATGATGCAAATACCTAGTTTAGACATCACGTTACGTGTTAGAGCGAAGCCACACTGCTCCATTGCGTTGCGATGCGTCTGGCAATGGGAACTTTGATTCTACAAAGTGACAGCGGGCACGGAGCAGCGGGGCTAGTGCGGTGCTTATTATTATGCTATTCTAGCATAAACTGTAGCTAAATCGGCTCAGTATTTTTTTTTAGCAATACTATATAGAATCATCCACATATCAATTAATGATCCCAAACTTTTGCTTTTATTATACACCGTAAATTTTAAATCACCAGAAAAATAAATACCTAAGCATAATCAGTTGCCGTTACTAAACTAAAATATATATATAATATATATATATATATATATATATAGATATGGCAAAAAAACTAAAAAAAATAAGCTCGGCCCGGGCTACTACACACACACTATACACTATACACTAGCCCCGCTGTTACTTTGTCATTTTGTAGAATTTTATTTCAATTTAATTTAAGTATAAGCAACTTTTACATACGATACCGCGCCGGTCTAAGCAGCAGTAGTTGTTTCAAATGTCTATAGAATTATGTCGAGAGAACCCAGATTTCTGTTTTTTTTTTTGTAAAACCTCATTATTATAACTATTTCTATTCAAACTCATAGAAGATTTTTTCCTCCAAAACAAAAGTTAGATTTCGCATCTGCGGGTAGAGACAGCTGCACGCCAATTACTGCGATGCAAAGCTTCTTTGTCTTAAATATTTGTTTATTGTTTAAAACATTTAAAACTCTATCACAACGAAATAAGAGCTAGTAGTTAGATAGTTTTATATATTGACACGCGCGCGCCCCCGAATGCATGCGATAGAGACTTTGTTTGTCTTATGGCTTATTCGCTTTTCGTCTGTATTCTTGAAATGTTATCAGATAACTTTATATTTTAAAAATGCCATCTTTGCTGAACTTGTTCTGGTTTTATTAAAGCAAAAGTTAAATGAAACTGTCCCACCCTCGGGGCAAATTTATTTTCTGGCTAGTTTTACCGTAGCACATTTTTAAATAATCAAGACCGAGTTAGTGATATTATGTAACATAAATGATGAATATTTTTTGGTACGGACACTTTGTTACCTTACCTAAGGTGGTAAAGTAAGATATAAATGGTAGATAATTAATTGAATAAGTGCGTTCAATAATATATTAAGCCTTTTGGGAACTTTGCCCGCAGACCGTGGTCTAAATTCGGTGTATTATAATGTATTTTAGAAAGGTAAAATATTTATTTTTATAGCTAAGTTACGTTATGTTAGTTTTATAATGTTTTTTGCATATAGTAAATGTATAAGATATATTAAACAAATAAGCAGAGGAATGTGGTAACGAAAAACTTAGACAACAGTCAAAATAATATTAAATCTATTGGCTCATACATACACCGTTCATACATCAATGTGACCTCTTACGTAACCTCCTATAGGAGTTTTTATTATTTTTTATGCTTTTAATTTATAATGCACTTTAAAATGCAAAAATATTGCTGCACGATACGTTCAAACCATTTTCATAATGACTGGCCAGATTGATTACAGAATGTACCAACTACATAAGACGATATGTCCTTAATCGCATGAAGCTCGTTTAAGGGGAGGACGCACGCGAGAAATGCATTAGCGATATGTTAAGGAAGTGCACTCACTCGAGGCTAATTAACGAATAACGCCCGTTATTGGTAGGTGTGTGCTGTTTATGATATTGGACCTTTTATGAGGGCTTTTCTGATTTAGGTCACGGTAATATCCGATGTGACATCGTAAAATCTGGGAAATAATTGTGTCATGACATCCGACACTACACTTGATTGGGTTCAATTTTTTTGCGATTCTACGCGAATATTTTGTATGCCAGTTCTTGGTGAGACATGCACGTACATACTCTATTATACCATCAAACCTACCGTGTTTCGTGCAAAATAAAAATCTTTTCTTACCTTACAATTTATTTTTATCCAACTTATTTTGTGTCACAGATAGGTTTTTCCATATCTGCACTGTCCTTGAAAATATTAATCGTTTCATTCAGAGTTTTATCGAAAGTTGTGTTTAAGAATGTCAAAAGCACGAAGTAAGTACCTATTCTTGGACCTAATAATGAATTAATAATTTATTTTTTAATAAATCAGCGAACCTTTGCAAAAAACAAAAGTGATTAAAAAATCCAATCGGTGGTTTTAGCTTGTCATTGGTCATTATTCATTCAATCGTACCAATGCGTTTTCGCACAATGAAAAGGGTAAGTCAGGCCAAATTGATTGATACCGGCTGAGCATCGTATTTCAAAATTTTATTACGTCAGTGTGAGCTTCGTTGGTAATACATCATGTGGGGTAGCCATTGATGTGGTTACTGTGTATAGGCTTGTATATCTACTTGATTACTTTACGTTGCCTAGCGAAATCCATCTAAGTAATATTGCGTTAAAATTTCTAATTACAGTTAAGTGTGTCTAATGAGCTAAGTAAGTAAATTAGCGAGCGGTTTTCACTTGAGCACTTAACTCTGCAATTTACGTGTCAGTATCATATTATAATTTTATTGAAGCGATCATTTTAATTACCTTAGGTACTAGTATATTGGTTGGTAAATATAGACTGTTTCAGAAAAAAAAACTATTAGAACATTACTATAGTAAGTATACCTATTATTGTTATTTTCGTTCGATTCGACGAAAAAACTGGATTCAAGATCTCTCATACAATAAACTAAGGATGTTAGTCAATAGACATATAATATTGATTTTTTGCTTACTAAAGCTGAATATATTTTTGCTTTATTTAAAACCTTTCTTATTTCCTCATTTCTAAAGCATCCTTTTTTTTCCCTATTTCCGACACCGTGACTTTTCTTAATGAAACTTTTCACTCGTTCATTTGACAGAATCACGCTTGAATTTCGCGCAAAATCTATTCACCACGTAAAGATTTTTAACAGTAATGCATCACCGTCTTAAAGGGCACTGAGCCCCCTGTTATTTGTCAGGCGAGCACAAAGGAAGTAAGTATTAATCTTCTATTGCCGAATGGTCCCCCGGAGTTTGCATCCAGATTTTTGAGCCCATGTTGTTTCTTTATACCCCCTTGTGAGTGACACAGTAGCTGAAATTTACAAGCATACATATAGAATGTTTAAAGTTTATTATTTAAAAAATGCTCGATATCATTTAATTTTTCATTACCCAAAATAAATAATTTGATAGGATTTATGAGTGATATTTATCTAGTCAAAAGTTCCGTCTGTGTCTATGTATATAACATTACAAAGTTTCATATAATAAGATTTGATTAATTCGAAGAAAAATTACAGGATAAATAATATTTTAATCAGGCATCATTAAGTAAAAAATGTGTAGTTAGGTCACAAATTATAATAAGCAAAATTTTATTATAATTACTTTATTTTTTGTGAAACCAATAAATACATTTATCTCACTTTTTTTCCATGGTCCACTCTTGCCCATGTTCCCCTAACCGTAGAGCAGTGTGTCACAATAGGTAAGAAAATGGCCCCTCTGCCAATGCATCCTATAAGTGATTTCTTTTATTACGAAGCACGGACCCTGGTATGAAAAATCCAT
Organism: Lobophora halterata; assembly: GCA_932526365.1. NCBI lineage: Eukaryota > Metazoa > Arthropoda > Insecta > Lepidoptera > Geometridae > Lobophora > Lobophora halterata. Next base: position 2,180,624 of record OW052007.1, read on the forward strand.
ATCCAAGAAAGTGATGTTTTACGAGCATTTTTATGGCGCAATGAAAGAGGATTATTGAAGTAATGTGTCTGTTGGTCATGGTGGCCAAAGTTAAAAATAATACCAACATCATAAACAACGGACAGTGTGAAGAATTTTATAATAAAGAAACAAATAATGATAATATCTTTTAATGTGTGAAAAAATATAGAATGAATACCAATAAATTTATGATCAGCAGTAGATCATTTCATTTATTTATTGAATCACATAATACATTTATACAAAGGTCTATATAACTATGGCCCCACACTAAGCTCTAGGCCTGTGTCGTGGTAACCAGATCATTCTATGATAATCTCTATGGCTTGATCCTGACTGACTAACTGGTCGACTGACCAGCCTACAAGCCTACTGGCAAACTACTACTACTACTAGTAAGTAGGCTAAGCCAGTAAACAAAGTATAGGTAGGTAGTTCAAGCCAGAATTTTGTTAACAAACGCAAACAAATTTGTCAACATTATCAAAACTACCATTTTAATTTAAACTACTTTCCCTTGGAATTCGTCTAATACCATTCTTAGAAACATTCAGCATTATTATCATAAAATTACTGAGAAATAATTTAGAAAAGCTCCTAAATTTGACCTTAATTACTTAAGATAAAGGCATTAGACCTTTTAATACTCTACGCCGCTTAAGGGCCGGCGCGGCGCCTATACGGCGAAGCACAGCAAAGCGCATATTTCACTGTCAAACTCTATATTTTATTTTTATAAATATTTTGGACATTTCACACAACGCCATCCAACTCCAAACTGAGCAGAGCTTGTACTATGGGAACCAGATGGCTGATAGAATACGTAAATACTTTTTTTTTGTAAATACATACATAGAAAACACCCAGACTCAGGACAAACTGCGATGTTCATCTCACAAATGTTTGTCCTGCAGCAGGAATCAAATTCGCGACACCGGCACGTGGCAGTCCAATACACTTGCCATTCGACCAACCGTGTCGTCTCTCTATTATTGAATATTATTTCAATGAGGACAATGTCTAAAATAGTTTGACAATGAAAAATGCTCTGCGCTGTGCTCCGCCGTATGGGCGCCGGCCTTAAGGCGCTTAATCTAAGATCTAGTGTTTAAATGCGTAAAATACTACTTTATGATCATAATATGTACATTACTTTAGGCTTTAAGTAAGTACAGGGTTTACACAAACATTCGTATCACATTAGCTAAGGTTACCGCGATATGATATTACTTATTTGTTGTGATAATTTAACAATCTTAAGAGTTTATTTAAACAGAAAACCCTGTTATTTATAAACATGCAGTTTAATAAAACAAGCTTAAAGTTTATAAAAACAGAAAAGCCGACTGCGAAAATAATATGCATTGATTACATTATTCCAAATTGAATTTAAACATATGACTTATACATATCTTTGTAATCTCCTTCTAACAGCCGTCATTTTGTTTATATATTTTATAAACCCATCTAAGAACACTTGAGAGATTAAGACAAGTCTAACGATACCTTAACTATAAAAATCCATCTAGCCTTTTGGAACATATGAGGTAACAAATAAGTTTACATAAATACAAACACACATGCATACAAGATAGCGCAAAATATAACTCTTCCTTGGCAGTCAGGTAAATAGTATTATCTACGAAGATGATCCTCCGTATGAAGATATCGATCACCCATCCTAGTGACTATTATTAATCTGTGGCTCAGTGCTATTAGCGTGTTTTCTCGCCCGTTGATTTATGACAAAGCACGGTGACTCTGCATCATTCATCCCTGTCTTCCCCATTAGATGCAATAGAGACAGGTAGATGATAAAGATTACCAATCATTCTGAGAGCATCGAAGATTATCCATAACTTGATTGATTTATCGACTTCCACCTTTATCAAAGGCTGTTTGTTCCCATCAAAACCTAATTTCCTATTCCAAATATCAATCGAAGTTGAGTAGTTTTGGCGTGATTTGATATATCAAGGTTTTACAAAAACATACATAAAAAAATCATAAAAAAAACCGACTTCCATCGGCAGTTCAAGTGACCACCACTGACAAGTCAGGGAAGCAAAATACGCAATTTTATTACTTTGACGTGAAAGGAAGAGGACGTGGTGGCCGAGTGGATGAGGCCCTTGTTGAGTTCGAATCCCGGTGGCAGTCATGCATAAATGGGTTTTTTCGTTCGAAAAAATCTATGTATGCATCCCAAGTTCTCGCAACGGTGAAGGAAAACATCGTGAGGAAACCGGCATGTCGTAGAACCTAAAGTTCGAAAACATGTGTCGAGTGCACGAAAGGAGCCTCTTCGAGGCGCACTTGAAATCCTATCACCACACTGGTTCGAAAGAACTAGTGACACGATAAGAAGATTACTTCAACACCATATTTTATTCATTTATTTTGAGTTAAAAACTAAACTTCATAACCGATTTTGATGAAATTTCAATGGGACCAATCCTAAAGTATTATCCTCTAATGAAAAAAAATCATTCAAACGAATTGATAACCTCCTCCTTTTTTGAAGTCGGTTGAAAACGTCCACATCTTATCTAGTAAGAGTTTATTTTAATTCAATAAAAATAAAAGGCTTGGACCAGATTTACTGACAGACAACGCAATGGCTAAGCCACTGGATGTAGAGTCTTAATTTTTTGAGGATATGTTTGTCAAGAAGTGGAGTCGTGTTCTAAGAAAGGATTGTTAATAATTTGCAACGCAAAAGTTGCTGGTGTCAACCATTAAAAGCATAAATACCTATTTTTTTTTTCAATAAAAACCAGTAAAACGTAAAATACATACAAACATTACGGTACATTCTAGCGAGGCTTTACATGTATTTTAGACTCGCAGGTCCTTACCAAATAAATATTTTGCTGACTGTACCTACTTTCAAGTTAACTGAAAAATACTGATGCTGACTGTACTTACAATCAAGAAACTACTGCATCTGTGTACGTACCACGCCAACTAATTTTGTGATCGTCAATCAATTACACACAGTTTTTGCTTTTGCGAGGTATTACGTGACAAAGATAAAGCGGGGTATAACGTACAGATAAGCTAAATAAACAAACAAAATTAATAAACCAAAATATAAACAAAATATATGTGTAGGTATCTTTAAATAATATATAGAAACATATTTTTGTATGATACTGTTGACGTTTTTTTTATTCGACTACGTTTTTTTGGATTCACAACAAAGTAGTCGGCATCCGATTAAAATACGGTTCCGACACCCGACAAGTGGGAATAGGAATAGGCACTCATGCCTACTTGCACCAAACTGTCAAAGTAAAAGTCGACATTACACCCGTATTCTGAGTCAGTCCTTATCCTCAAACTCACCTTACGTAAGAAGTAAAAGGCCGCCGCTTAACACGCTCACACGCTAGCGATTAAAAACGCCAACAATCAGCTTGTAAAAAAGCTTATGTGTCATCGACGCTTTAGTCAAAGTGGAGTATCTGTTTATTACATACTCTAAGACGATAACAAGTTTTCCGGAAAACTTTTCCGTTCACCCTCATATTTGCGCCGCCTAATTTCTCTAGCTGTAAGAAAAATATTATTGTATAACTCGAGGAAATAAGTAGCTTATGGTTTCCACGACTTTATGTGACGCTGAAAACAATGACTCAAGTTATTTTCGATGCTAGGTTTCTCCTTTGTATCTTTTTTTGCAACACTGTTTTCAGTGTTACCATAGAGTATTAAGATACTACGTGTGATACAAAATAATCTACCTTAGTAAAAACAAAATTTACTTATTTTGCTGGGTCTTGAGTGTGTTTGATGTTACTATCATTTTGAAACTAACCAATTAACATCAAAACTTTTAAAGTTTAAAGACGAGTGCTATTGCATAGCCTATGAGATACGACACTTCAAAGTTCAATACAGTGCTATGTTTTGGTTCTGGTCTGAGTTCAGTACTTGGGTCACCGCATTCATTATCCTATGAAAGCTTAATTCAAGACCTAGAAAATAATTCATTCATCAGTCTACAAATCAACGTCAACAACACATGTTCAACTTATAATTGGCGTGAAAGTAATCAACAAGACAAACTCGTTATTAATTAAACAGTGTCGCAAATTAAACATCGCGAAGAATCAACTGAGGGGAGCCCACGGGGCGAACATATACCTATAGGTACTATAGGGCGAGTCTGTACAACTACATCACTCTGGTATCTAGCCTTAAGAATCAACTGAGGGAAGCCCGCGGGGCGAACATATACATATAGGTAATATAGGGCGAGTCTGTACAACTACATCACTCTGGTATCTAGTCTTAAGAATCAACTGAGGGGAGCCCGCGAGGCGAACATATACCTCAAGGTACTATAGGGCGAGTCTTTACAAATAAATCACTCTGGTTTCTAGCCTTAAAAATCAATTGAGGACAGCCCTCGGGGGGAACATATACTGCATGCGAGCTATATGCACTATAGGGCAAGTCTGCACAGCAACATCACTCTGATTTCTAGCCTTAAGAATCTACTGGGGGGAGCCCATGGGGCGAACATATACCTATATATACTATAGGGCAAGTCTGTGCCCAGTTTCTAGCCTTAAGAATCAACTGAGAGGAGCCCGCGGTACGAACATATACCTCTAGGTACTATAGATCGAGTCTGTACAACTAGCCTTTCTTCCTTATCGTTGAAGCCATTGGTTGGCTCCGGGTCAGACTAAAATAACCTGAACACCTTAAGGATTTACTTAAGGAAGATGTATCCATGGAGCACTTGTACTCGTTTTTACTTAGCCCGTGACTCTACATTTGGTTATACTCTAAAATATCCATAATAGTATGGTAACGAGGAATTTTGAACTAGTATAGGCACTAAGCTTAATATTATTTTTATTTATTGCGTTTCTGTTTTGGCGAAACTGAGATTTGTAAGTAGGGTTACCATTCATCTGGGTTTCCCCGGATTTGTCCTAGTTTAGAGGGCGTCCGGGGAGTGTCCGGGCCGGACTTCATTTGTAGTCCGGGTTTAAAAGTCTTGCCGCCCACACGCGCATTGTGCCCAAACGCCGCGACCGACCGTTGATTCAAAAACTAAAATACTGAACCGATTTTGATGAAATTTCTATGGAACCAAAATTAAAGTATATCAAATAAAATAATTTTTCAAATCCGTTGTTGATCTATGACAAATTTCTGAGGTAACAAGCATTAAAAAAAGCAACTGAATTGAGAAGATCCTCCTTTTTTGAAGTTGGTTGAAAACCTGTTGACATGTCCGGGTTCAGGGCTCTAAAATCCAGGGTTTTCACGCGTCTTTTATTTTATTTTATTTTATTTATTTATTTTAGGGGATCCATCAGCACAACATAACAATATATAATATTTGATTAAATGATAGGTGGCCATTTAAAGGTTCCCACATATAGAAAATCATTATAGATAGAAAGACTAACAAATTAAAAACTACAATATTATCAATACCATTGTTTATCATTTCACATTCACTATATCATTTATTTAATTTGTTGTAACTATCTAGTTATTTATCATTTTATAAATTAGCTTATTAATTATTTATAAAAAATGAGTTATTTAATGTATTTCTTGTCTTGTCTTGTATGTCTTGTCCTGGTTTCCAAATTTTAGAGATGGCAATCCTAGTTATAAGACAATAATAATATTGGAGGGAGTCTATGCTTGTGTGATGTCCGTAGGGGAACTCCCCATGAGGCATCTAACTAATCTACTGTCTGGACAGGTTTGCATAATCTTTGCAATGTCATCTAATTGAACTAAAATACCTGATATAAAAGAACCTGTTTTCCTTGACTGCAAAATGGAATGGTTGAAGTGTATGTATGTTTGTGTGAATCTTTATGGTGTCTTATAGGCTGAATGACAGGTCAGATTTTTACAAAAAGAAAGTATGTATCTTTAAAAATTCAAAATTGCTGTTAGCCGCCACATTGTATTTTCATATTTGAAAAAAAAAAAAACTAAAAATATGAGTATGGCGCGGATTTTCAGCTTCTTATAAAATTCAAGCTTGTATTTTAAAAATCACCCCATAAACCACATATGAACTTTTCTTATCGAGTCTTATTAAGTGTACTCTATATGCACGGTAATATGCAGCAAATAGTTTCTGAACTCTCAACATCAAAAAACCAATTCCTTTTGGCGCAGCGTTCATTTTACATCCACAATAAAACTGCAGATTGAAATATAAATACTAAACAGAACACGATACCTAGACTTGTTGAATACGAACCGGCTTTAGACAAAAATCTAGAAATTCTCGCTTGAAAAATGCAATAATACAAAACCAAACCTACAGCATCCAACTGAGATCATCACATTTCGCGGAACGGAAAGAAACTGTATTTAATCTGTGTCGGGGGTGAAACCAAAGAGCTTCTATACTATGTATCTAGAGAGCTAACACGCCATTTTGTTTTATTTAAGGATTAAGAATTCTGAACCTTATGCCTTGGAAATAAAGTTCTTTTTTAATTAAATCTAAATATAAGGATTTTAATGCTTGATAGAGACCCCCTCGTTAAGGAGTGTGTCTCGTTCACACAGTTGCCAGCATACAATTAAAATTAACATGGCCATAATTTTTGAAATAAGTGGGACAATTTTCGAAATTAGACGATTTGCTCTAAATGTTATTCAGATTCATTTGAAAGGTTTAGTACAGTCGCTGTCATGTAGGTTAGGTACCTAACTGCCGAGAAAAATAATTACTGTTCGAAAGAAACAGTATTAAAACCATTGAATCAGATATACCTCACTAGAATGCGGCGCACCGCCCTCTTTTTTGTTGATATTTTAATGCACCTATGTATAATATAATTTTAAAAAAATAATGCAAAGTAACGTATGTATATAACATTGATAGCTTATTGAGCAGATTGAATTTTCCCTTGGTTGCTTGTTTATGTCTCAATGAAATATTCAAAGTTCAAAAATTATGGTCGCCCTACAGAACGAGACACACTCCTTACTGGTTCTAGCTCTTTCGGCTCGCAGTTTTCGTGTGAGTCGGCATTCTAGATACATATTATACAAGTTCTTTGGGTGAAACCGAAGGAACTCTAACTCAATAAACCACCCCTAGTGCAAGAGATTTATTAATCAATCTCCTAAACGCGTTTTAACTGGGCAAATTGAAAAATTATGTGTCGACGCGGACCTCCCCTATGCGATAGTTTGGGATTGTTTTGATAAACACAGTGATGCAGAATGCAACGGCATTAGTCAGCGTTAATGCAAAATAATAGTCCCAATTAGAAACTATCAATTCGCGCTGTTTTCTTTATTACCCAACTGCCAAGGAAGGGTTATGCTTTACGTGGGTCCTTATCATCCGCTACAAAAAACTTCCTAATTGCATTCGAATCTAATTTAAATTTTGCATAAATTATAAAACAATTTTTATTCTCAACCACTGCTGTAAGTTAGTGCAAAGTACAACAGCGGAACGGCAAGAATATCAAAATGTAAGAGCGAGTAGATGACGTTACTCGTGTTCAAAACTAAAAGTGCGACATGTACTTATTTTATTCCATTATTATCATTTCCCTGGTAAAATTTGTTTATTTTTAACATCTGTTATATTTGTAATCATCAATTTATATAAAAAACTTCGCTTTGAGTGACTGACAAACAACTGAGACAACGCACGAGTCATACCAGTAGGCATATAGAGCTTGGTAGAGCCTTGAAAATTCGAAGGTAGTACGTTAGTGTACTAAAAAAGGAATTTTGCTTGCATTGTGAGAGTGAGGAGTAAGCATATTTATTATTGATTAAATACAGTGGTTAAAGTAGACCTATCTTCATACCATTCTCATTTTTCATTCACTTGGTCAAATAAAAACCAACATGTTATGGGCGTCATTCGACCAAGGATCTACCAAAGCGAGGTCCTCTCCCTAGCTGGTTGCAAGTGGCGTCCTCGTGTTGACACAGCACTTGTACACCGGACACCGGCAGACAAGGTACTCCTAGCAGACGAATTTATGTGCACTGGACTATACTAAATTTGCTTGGTAACCAACTTTAATAAGGTACCTAACTTACTCAATTTAATTTACCAGATCTACTAATCTGTACGGTACTTATCAAAACGCCGTGTTGGCAGAGTGGGAGGTACTTCGACTTTCGATCTGAAGGTTGTGGGTTTGAACCCGGTCGTACACCAATGGATTATTCTGTTCAAAATATCTATGTGTGCATTAAAACACGTGCTTAACGGTGAAGGAAAACATCGTGAGGAAACCGGCATGTTATAGAACCTAAAAAGTTCGAAAACATGTGTCAAGTGCACGAAAGGAGCCTTTTTGAGGCGCACTTGAAATCCTTTCAGCACACTGGTTCGAAAGAACTAGTGACACGAAAAGTATTTATTGTCCTTATGCATTGTGTATCATCTTTTTGATAAATTCGTAACAAACCTACATATATTTAGAGAGAGTCCGTCGGCGAGTCCTTGGAGAGATCTAAAAAGCCTGTATACAGGGGATACAGGTTTTTTAGATCTAGTGCGGGGAACAAAGTCCACTGTGGTACGATTTTTACTTAAGATTTTTACAGAATGTATCAAACTTGTATAATGTAGGTACTTGGGTATTTGTAGCTTATGTCTTATTTTTGTGACAATTCCATTTAATAAGCCCATTTTATGACCATAGATTTTAGACGTATCACATTATCCAAAAGGAAAAATGTTTACCTAATCCCTCTTCAAACTCAAATGGACTATCATTATTCAAGCTAATCAGCTGGACTCATAATCCCCACACATGCCACCTGGTTCAATGCGACATGTGATATCGGTGTCCGATGTGGGGACTTTGTCTGGATTCGATCAAATAATTAATACTTAGAATGCCATATGTTTTGGTTTGAATATGAAAAAAATGGAACGGATAGAATGAGCAATCCAGACTCCAACTGCTATTGTGTTTTAATTATACGTTAGTAGGTAATTGGATCTCCGTTTGACCCTCAATTTTAACACAACCTACTAACTTGTTGGGTGACAAAATGTCGGGAGCTCCGTTTTATATGAATTCTATATGGAGCCGAATAATTGTGTCGGATAAAATTGTGAACAGCTTCTTAAAAATGTTGAGCCACTAAAGCATCAGACATTGTGCCAGGCTCGACACCAGACAAGTGGAAACAGGGTCTTCGGAGAGGTCCTTTGTAGAATTTCACCTCGAAATATGGCATCGTGCAGGGGACCACACGTTGCCAGATATTAATTTAGCGGTCAAGTAGTACTAGGTAAGCATTACTGTTTTCCATTTTGTTGTTTCCATAATGTTAATCATAATCTTATTTTTTATGCCATGGATCATGTGTCTGCAATAAAGATGTTATTTTTATTATATACACATTATATATACATTTTTATGATGTTATTATTATTTTGAAGGACACTGAACTAAGTAGTAAAATTATTGGGGTTTTTGGGTAATAATTTTTCAACTGGACGAGCACTAAAGTAGTTTAGTAATGGCCAATTTGATTTAAAGTTTTGTATAGTACTGTTTTAGTGTTTTAAATATCATTTTATCTCTGTATCATAATTAAAACAATTAAATGAAGATAGGAACTGCGTTTTACGCGCTTTTTTTAATGTTATACATATTAGGCATTATAACAGATAAGGGGCTCAAAAGTAGATAAATTCAGATAGACACAACATCCGGTTATTTTATAATAAGGTATGGATTGAGTTCAAAATACTCCTGCATTTATACGGTATCACGATAAGCTGCCATATGGTTGACTAGATATTTATGGTTATCTAGATTGACTATCTATATGGTTGACATTTGTTTTTATCAATTTAATTTTATATTTAACACCAATACATTCAAAATTACTTGTAGTCGTTTACCACCAACACGGTACCGTAGAAATCATGGCGATTTACAGAAAAAAAAGTACAATGAAATTGATAAGTTCCTACTCGTATATGTATGTATACCTATTACAATTTCAAAAAATGAGGAAGATTTAAAACAATAACTATAATACCATAAGCATTCAAAATTAATTTTCATTAGTCCGAAACGCTTTATTTCAAAAAGCAAAGCTGAAAATCCCGTTCTTCCAAAAAGGTCATAAATGAAATTGGACCCACTCGGGCCGCGATATTTTCAATTATACCAAGATCGTATCCAATCAATCTAGCTCGACAAATTAAAAAACAAACAGAATGCAGCCTCATCACTCAATTCCATCATTTTCTGATGAATGATGGTTGGATGAAGACAATTACACAGGCAGGTGTCGGCGGCGCCCCAAACATCACGCAAATGTGGACGTATTCAGTGCGGTTTTGTTTTATCCAGCCATGTAATTTTGAAATGAGAACTGTAATCAAATCTGAAAATTATAAGTTTCAACAAGTAAAAAAGATTTTTTTATAAATAAAGGTACCTACATTATTTTTCAAATGACGAACAGTAAGCCGAAGATAGGAAGATCGATTTCAAAATAGCGTGTTTCGCGCGCGTATACGGGCGTTTCGGCACACGTGCGGATTCAATAGCCGAACCCTTATACACAGGCTTACACTGGCGGGCGTTTACGCTGGGTTTGTAGGTGGAGAGTGCCAGTAATATAGGAGCTTGGGCGCGTAAACGCGCCAACGCTCGTATGAGTGGCGCAACGCGCGTAGACACGCTTAATAAACAAAGTACGCTTGCCAAAAATGCTCGGTTATACGCTAGTCTGAAACTGATCGAAGCAATGATGGCACACACTGTTTTTTTTTGTAGAATACCTACCTAAACTGTATTTTATACCAGCTGACTGCGGCTTTGCTAAGAAAAATAGATAAAGTTAGTGCATCTAGCCCCCCTTATTTCGTCCTAGTTCCGTCCATCTCGTATGTACTCATAGGTGACCAACGGGGTGGATCAATGGAATATTAATTGCTTTTAAAGAGCCCCAGGATTATGAGAATAATTGGACTGTTTGATGGCAAATTGTCTGTGTGTTTGTTATTTATTCATTAACTTTCGCAATGTGTCGGGATGGGGACTAATAAATTTGCATTTTTAAATAGAGTCCAAAAATAGGCAACATACTTAATATATTTTTATAGTAACGGAGAGACCAAGTCCAAGATATTTGGACTGAGCAAGTTGCCGATAACCTTTCAGTCCTGCGAGAACTATCTGCCGTAGAGAGTGGATGTGTCATAAAGAGTTGACAATATTTTACCTGCGGGTGGGAGACATCTTGACTGCACAGAAAAAAAATGTACCCAATAAAAATCACACGATTTTCTAGTTATTGGATTTTATCAAAATTCCACTCTTTTTGATGCCAAGATTGAAAAGAATTTTCCTAATCTGCTTTTTGCTAGAGCATTCCTGGATAATTGTGCAATGCTCTAGCAAAAACAGATTGCGAAAATGTTTTGGTTTGTTATCTAGTTTCCACTCTTTACGATAAATACATCCTGTATTACGGAAAGTTTATTAAAGCTTTATATTTGAGTTGGCAAACTACAAATTATAATTACAAAACGTACAAATGGAAATATTAGACCAAGTATTTGACCGTTGCAAACGATCTAGCTGAACTGGTAGAGACTTATAACTAGCAGCTGGGCAAATATTATTCTTCTAACAGTTCTGTAATAAGTTAGCCATCACAGTCATCGTCGATGATGATGAATATAAGTTGTCAAAATGACACAGTATTTAAAGCGAGGCATACTACGCGACACGCATGTCGCATGTCAGGATTTCAGCATATAAAGCATCGCGTCGGCGTGTTCACCTAACGATCGGTAATGAAAACAATTTTTATTTTATTCTTTTTTATTTTGCTTTGCCAATGACGTGAGGAAAGAGTAGATAAGAATTTTTACTGACAGGAGCTCTACAATGATGCAAAAGTTGAGCTTAGCTCTTTGGACAGTAATCTCTATTTACCTCTTGCATGCCGTTTTTACCTGTAATTTCAGAGGCGCCTGGCTTGTTATGTATCATGATCCTTAAAAAAAATAAAGGCGTACTCTATGTTGGTAATAAATAACATAAAAATAAAATAAACAAAAATTATCTACTCATAAATTATGATAAGTATGTCGTAATTAAATAAGTTAACAATTCATCTGAGGCACTTCTTAATTATGCCAAACAAATAATTTATTTCCAATCCAAAAAAAAACTACCTCTTTTTTAAACAGGATAATCGTATCAATTTATAAAAAGCTGCAAAAACTATCTAGAATGTTTTATTATGTTTAAGCATTAAGTAAGTAGTCAGTTGTGTAAATAAATTTAAAAAAATCTAGAATTTTATTTTAAATTGATAAAATAAAATAATTTTATTTATCACACTGATCCACTCTAATACATTACCTTTTTCAACATTTTCCCCTCACTAGCGTCATAATCGCGCGCACCTGTCACGCGCCTCACTACGTCACTGACCGGCTGTGACGTATGACAACCATCGGTATGGAAACAACGAAAAATCCACTTACAGTATTTTTATTTCTGGGACAGAAAAACTCGTAAACTTAATTTTTTATTCATTTTCTTAAACCCAGGTTTTATTATGCTCTTGATCTATTTCGCTTCCTTTACGAGATATAGCAGTCTTTTATTGTTTGTTTCGGGTCAGGCTTTGGTTGGATTTAAAATGCATTATCATCATTAAAGTTGTGAGCTGCCTTAAAAATTTCAGCCAGATCGAGAATTACTCGAACCTTGAGTACTTAGCAACATTCCGCCCCGAACGATAGACAGACAGACAGAAAAACAAGAAAGTGACATAATTAAAACGTGGTACCTACTAATAATAAAACAAAAATTGGTTGTCTATAAAGTTGGTTTACGGACGATAGTTTAACGTGACAGCGTCATAACAAAACATTGACAGCATAACGGATGAGCGTTACCGGACAATGACGTCAATGTTTTCGTGCATGCAGCCGGCGTTAATCGATTTATTAAGACGTAGTCACGTCAATAATAGAATATTTACGAAAGCTAATGACTATAGATGGAATGACCAATGCTTATGGACATTTATTCAGACAGTGCGTCACTGTCAAAACACAAGTACAATATTATGGTCTTAAATAAATTGGTGTCCTAATGTTCTACCTATAGTTTGAGACGTGCAAAATTAATAATAAATGTGTAATGTTGAATACAAAAATCACTAGCGCCAAAACTACTTAACCGATTAGCATAAATTTCGGAATACTTACATATGATTGTTGATGGATTGCCAAAGACTAGGAAATCCATACCACGTTGACAATGAATCTGTGATATTCAAAGGAACGTTCCATCCTATAAATACAACTGCAATGAAAAATAAACACTAATGAAGCAACCTTTCAAGGGATCATCAAAGGTTCTAGAGTATCAGCTCCAAAGGATGCTGGGTGAGCTGGATTACGGGCAAATTGAAAACGTGTCTCGGCCGCATTTTGGAGCGCCAATTATACAACCTGTTTCATATTGACGCGGATCCGCGGGAAGATTGGTTTCGCGGCTTGTTTTTTTTTGGGGTTGGTCAGCATACAAGGTAGATTAAGATAAAGATAAAAATGTTTTATTTCAAAAAGGTCATATAATAAGGTACCTAGCATATTAACTAAGAAATAAATAGATTAACAATAAAACAGCAAATTATAGGCAAACAATTTAAAAAGAGAAGGAATAGAGTAACTATTAAACTTTATAATTTAATATAAATTGTTCACCGTGTGTGTCTATATAATATTTAATATTTGGTATTCAATTTATTACCATTGCAAATCGACCTGTACTAAATTAAACTTCGGGTTCCTTGATCTAACGAAGTACCTGCTGGACTTGTATGTAGATACAAGGGACCTCTGATTCGGCTAGTACTGAACTAAAGCTTATTTTAAAGAATTAACAAATTTCAATTTTAAAACAACTTTATCCACCTTCACCTTTATCCAGGTGTTAAATTGAGGCAGCATTATCACATAATAATATCCGCTTATAATTACATTATAATATCGATAGCAAACTCGTATTTTACGAGTGGATTATTAATTGGTTTCAGAATTTTTAAGTCACCTGTTGGACTTAGTTCAGCGACTACACCTGTATTCTTCGCAGGAATTGTCAATTTAAAGGCTATCCACACATATCCGGGTCAGGGCTATCCGCGTTCAGAGTCGTCCGTGTCAGTGTTCCCGGACTATGACCCGTGATTTTTTCCTCGTCCCTGACGGAAACTCACGGAACACGTCAGGGCCGGGTTCCCGGAAATGTGTGGATAGCCCTTTATATAAATAATTTGATATAAATGTATCGGAAATACTAAGAAGAACTTCACGCGCGTTGCCTTCCTGTTTTCTAATGTTAGGCTTACATTTTGATCAAATTCGATTTTTTTCCGTGATACGTGATAATTTATTGAAATAAAATTTCTGAAATACTACTTATACGGTTCCGGTAACCATAGAACCGCCGTATCCTATTGAGGCATTCCCCTAAACGCCGGGGGATGAGTGCAAATGTTTTTTTATTTGATTTCTCGTCCAATTTGCAGCTTCCAGAAGCGACTCGTGCGAATCGTGTGAATTACGAGATTATGCATCTCGTCTGATAAAAGTATTCGGCTGCATAATATTTGTGTTTTGTATATAAAAGTTTAATATACCTACCTATATATTTTTGACGTGACTACGTCTAATAAATCGATGAACCCCGGCTGCATGCACGAAAACGTTGAGGTCATTGACCGGTAACGCTGTCATTGTCCGGTAACGCTCATTGTCCCGTAACGCTGGTAGCAACGTAAACCAATTTTACAGACAACCAATTATTTTTTTAAATTACTTTCTTAGTACGCGCCTGCACTTCTTGACAAATACACCTTCTACGTTTCACGTTCAGGGGTTTGGCCTGTAAGTTGTCTGTCAGTCAGTTAATCAGGTCCAAAAATATGTATACTTATACTCGTAAAGATAGATAATAAAATTCCATTCTTACGCACTTGCACTTCTTGACGAACATAAACTCGAAATTTCCAGTCTCTACGTCCAGTAGTTTGGCTTTTACGTTGCTTGTCAGTCAGTCAGTCAGGACTAAGCCTTATATACGAGTATATCTTGATAAAGGAAACTGAGAACTTATACTTCTTTTGTAATTACCAAGATCTCGGATACTTTCGGCTGTACATTCTAACTTTATGGTAAGTACAGTCGTTCAAAAAAGGTTTTAGTTCACCATCAATATAAGCCACCAATGAAGTCATCGGTGTCAGAAGGTCATCAATATTGCAGTCTATACAAACATTTTGTACCTTGATTAATACATACCCTACGTCTCAGGACTCAGCTGCGTTTGTGATCGCAATGAGCACCCGACAATTACTTCGCGAGGCAGCATGTGCCTTACTAATCCTACGGCGACACGGAGACGGATTACACAGACGATGTATCGGTTATCACTGGCTTAAGGCCCAGAATCCAGCGCGCTGCTATCTCGCTAACACATTTTTGAAGATATAGATAGACTGATTTATACATTTCAAAAAAGTTGATCGATGATTTTGTTACTACAACCTCACGAAATGTTTCAGTATATTTTTGTTTTGATATATATATTTAACATATGCGAAGGATATATGGCACAACTTTTTCGTAATTCCCATTACCATATCAAAAACAATTATACTAAAACATTGCGTGAGGTTGTAGCAATAAAATCTCTAATCCGCTTTTTTGAAATTATACTCAGTCAATTTATGTCCTAAAAATGTACCTACAAAATATGTGTGAACGAGATAGCAGTGCGCTAGATTCTGGACTTTAAGCACTTGGATTGCTCTCGATCTTCGAAATAATTTTATGATTAGCAGTAAGAAGCTAATGTGAGTAGTCTGGTCTGTACTTTAGTATTTAGTTTTTATTTATTTATTAAATTAAACATTTGCAACAAATTTATATATATAATAATTTAGAGCCAGTGGTTGCAGCTTCAAAGATTTGACTAGCTTTACCATTTTAATTGAAAAACCTATGATGATTAGATCATTTTTCACATAACAGGAGTCAATCGATTTCCCTCTCATAGAAGTAATTTGGATTGATCCCAAAAGCTTTACTTTAGTCTTTAGCGTTGTTTAATAAACATACCTAATTCATAAAACAATAAATAAATACCTAATAATATGTTCAAAGAATGAATATAAATATATTTAGTAATAAATCCGCCTAATTTCTAAACAAACGTTTTAATTAACTTAACTTTAGTTCAACTATACCAAAGAGTCAAATAACAGAAAACCAAAGTTTAAAGATACGACACGTGTTTCGCCTCTACACGAGGCATCATCAGGAGGTGTGGACTCGCCGAAGTTCGAAACGAGAGTCACTCTCTCTCTAAATATATTTATTTAGAGAGAGAGAGTATTTATCAATTATGAATATAAGTTCTCTTTTGACCAGAGAAAACAAGCAATATAATAATTAATGCAAGACAGCATATTATTGGGAACACCAATTTCAGGAAATGCCACCATCATCAATAATTGATAAATTCTTCGAAATTGCAACAAGGTGAAAGCCAAAAAGCAATTTAATGTAATATTGATCGATTGATCGAGATAAGAAGCAATTGGACTTACGCGATGAATTACCGCTCGATTTTATCTCAGAATTTTATTTTTCACAGGTTGGATGCTAATTAGCTACGTCTCAGTCGTAAACGGGATTTCTTAATTTGGATACCTTTGGTAACATACGGTTACATGATGCATGTTGAAAAGTAGGTACTGCTTGATTATAAAGGGGTAAAAAGTTAACCTTCATCAAATATCATGTTTGTAAAAATAACGGCCTATAGAAATAAATCATAAAAAAACGTAGTTTAGTGGTTAGATAAAATATGGATCGGGTACATTGTCATGGATATTTATACCATGGCAGCCTTATATTATTATTATTTTAGATCTACCTACTGGAACTCTGTACCCTACACCTAGGTCTCCTCAAGAGCTTGTATTGTAGGGTTACAGTGTCTCGGTTCGGTCTCTACATTAAAATAAGGACTTGATCTTCTACATTCAACCCATACTATAATAAAAAAAAAACTTATCTTCTTATTATACATATTATAGTGGGATAGAGTTCTGTTACGTTTGAGACAAGATTTGGTTTCATCCCATCTGATAGATACACGTAACAGAGTCCCCTATTAAAATACCTAGTTGCGAACAGCGTCAGCAACAACACATCTAGTATTAAATGCCCTCTATCATTGAGTTAAACAAACATTTTATAAGTTTTTCAAGTGCAAGTTACAATAAATTCTCCTCCTCATGTTACATAACTTAAAACTTAAGCACCTAAACTTCATAAATAGTATGAATATAGACAGGGCATTGATAGAGATCTCACGGCCAGTGATGCGTACGAGACCGGCTGAGCGTGTTGAGAGCTCGTACTACCGCGAGGGGATGATGTTACCAAGAGTAGAGCAACAGATCCTTGTATACTTCGTGTGGTAATATCATCCTCAGGCAAATAATGTTTTTATAATATAAATATTCCACAGCGCCGTCTAGCCCACATCTAACTCCCCCTTGAACCCGTGACATCGGCGTGGCGTGTGCACACAAAATTTTATAATTATCCTGAGTTTTTGATGTGACAGTGACTACGTCTAACAAATCAATGAACGCATGCACGAAAAAATTGACGTCATTGTTCGGTAACGCTCATTGTCCCGTTACGCTAGTAGTCACGTTAAACTATCGTCCGTAAACCAACTTTACAGACAACCAATTTTTTTTCTCGTTTCTTAATAAATAAAAAGAAATGCTTTTTGTGTGTTTAAGACAAAAAAAAAATACTTTTAATTTTACTCGCGAAAGATTTTTAAATTTATAGATATAGTATAAGAAATAACTAAAAGAGTAAACTTCAATAAATTTTATTACAGTGGATACAATATTTTCCACATTTTAGACGCAGTTTTGATCGAACAATGTGTATCTTGTGCTCTACACATCTTTCATCTATGGGTAAGCCTACCAACCATCTATGGAATACATACGCTGCGTTGAGTAAAGAAAATCATAAAATGATTCGACTCACACGCTTGGCAAGTAAGAACTCTTGTTTTGAGAGTCATACAGCTTTCAGATCCCAGACAAACCGTTTGAAAGAACTGTATGGGAGACTTGAATTATCATACGATTTGAATGACACGAAAAATGCTGGAGACAGGAGAAAATGTAGGGTCTTTTTCTTACCTTGCGATGTTCCCACATCTGCATATATTGTTCACAAAGCCAGCAAAACACTGTGTTGTTGTAAAAATAAAATATGATGAGCAAAGTCAGATGGAAATACATCACATCTTATCTGCCCAATACTAAAGTTGTGTTACGCAGGACTTTGATAATAATGTTGCAAGGTTGCTTTTATCTCGGTATTTGCTTTTTCTAATAAGTAAATAAAAATTAACCAAAAACGTAAAATACACCCAGACTCAGAACAAACATCAACACAAACGTTTGTCCCGAAGCGGGAGTCGTACCCGCAATACTGGTGAGCTAGTACAATACACTGCCAATTAACCATCTATGTGATCAATATAAATAAAATAAATATATTTGGAAATTTCACACAACGCTTTCACAAACCAAGCAGATAATTGATAGAAGACTTCAATACTTTTTTTTTGTAAATTCTTACATAGAAATCACGCACCCTCAGGACAAACACCGATGTTCATCACACAAGTGCTTGTCTCGAAGCGGGATTCGAACCCGCTACACCGGCGCCGGCGTAGCAGCCCAACACACTTCCCACTCGACTTCGACGTCCATATACTATTCTATGCATCGATGCACTGGTCAGTCATCAAAGGGACCTTTGACGTACCAATCATACGATATGCTTATTCAGGTGCCCAAAGGGGAGTCAATGAGTCGCTTACGTTTAATCCTCGGCATGAGGTCGCAAATTGAAACCACCATCGATGTCCCCCAACCAAAACATAACGTCTAGTACGAGATCAAAGTGACAATGCGCGAGGGTGAATTTGTCTATGTGACTCTTTGGCACTGCAGACCTACAATTGCAAGATGCGGTGATATGGATCGAATATGAGAATCCATCAGATTATAGAACATTCTGTAGCATTGAGAGCAGTCATACTTATTACCAAGTGAAACTACTCAATAACCTGAGTGCAACCTATCCTTCGATTTCATTGCTAAGCCGCTATCTCACACGGGGAAAAACTATGTTGAATAAAAGAGAATAATACCTATGTATTATATTTTATCAACAAATTATATAAATATATTTAGTAATAAATCCGCTTGATTTCTAAACAAAGGTCTTAATTAACTTAACTTTAGTTCAACTAAACCAAAGAGTCAACGAACAGAAAACCAAAGTTTAAATATACGACACGTGTTTCGCCTCTACACGAGGCATCATCAGGAGGTGTGGACTCGCCGAAGTTCGAACTTCGGCGTTGACTCTTTGGTTTAGTTGAACTAAAGTTAAGTTAATTAAAACCTTTGTTTAGAAATCAAGCGGATTTATTACTAAATATATTTATATAATTTGTTGATATTTATGGATTTCCGCAAAGTAACGCCTGAATCAATTAATTATCTTATTATATTTTAGTTGTTTAATATTAGTACCTATAAGGCACTGCACAGACATGTGACATGACATACAGTCCCGAGCTTTTACATTTATATTATGCTCTTAATTTTGCAAAGACATTCTTTTTCTGACAAGAATTTTGACAAATAAGAAAATGCTTGCGTGCTCTTTTCTTTTCAAAATTTAGAGTAATGCAAATATGAAAGTTTGGGTGTGAATAATTGTCTGTGCAGCTGACTGTACAAGCTTAGAAAACAGCGTAACAGTGTCGTATCGAGTAATCCTAGGTCCTTGAAATACACTAATAAGTGCGGCAAGCGACACCGCGCGTCATTACAACGAACAGAGGGTGCAGTATTTGTCTACATCGGAAATGTGCTCATCCACCTGCTACATGAAGATAGATATGTAAATCTGAAGGAGGATTAAAAGTCTAACAAGTTTGATGATAGTGGAAAAGTCAACGAAAAACTATAAGATAGAGTAAAAGAGCTTCTTTGAGTAAAAGACTAATGAGTAGGGTCTCTAAAGGTCGGACCAAATCCATTTAAAAATAATGAATGTTCCTTTCAACTTTTGCGTTTTGAAGAGGGACTTGAACCGGTAACCCTGACTGTCAGTATCATGCTCTTCCCAATTGAGCTATTTGGACAGTGCCACTATGGGTTCTAAGGCAGTGTCCTAATAGAACGCGATGACGCGACCATCGCAAGTTCGCGCGAACGTCGATCGGTCAAGTCACCGGTCATACTTATCGAGATTCAAGATCAGTGTCGAACAACGTGTAAAGTAATATCAAAGTTTTAGCTACCTGACCCAAATACTCGAGCAGCTTAAACAAGAACTGAGCTGTACCTACTGAGAATGAGTGAACCTGGACATCATTTGACGGTGAAACTCAAAGAGACGGAATAAATGAGCGTGCTAAGAATGCAAAACAGTATACCTATACCTACTTCTTTATTTGCCAGATTTTATATATCCTTTGACTATAGATAATGGCATATAAACAAGAGGATTTTTATTTTTAATTAGTGCACATTAATGACTTTCTAATGTACTCAACTACTGTTACAATCTAGCCAAAGAGTAATTTAACTCTTAACTTAGTTTTATATATTAAAATATCAAGAAAGTGTCCAATAGCACATTTCTTACAGTATTTGATTAAGGGGACGACACGTCGTTAATGTGTTATTTAAAAGTAGCACTATCACTGTCACTACACTTCACTATCTGCAATAAACTAGCTCGAAAGGTTTCGTTCTTTTAAGTCTTCTCACTATGTCCGTTTTGTCGAGGAGCTGGATTGCCTCGACGTTCACGTGATGGTGAAGTCTACGTTCGTGAGCTTCTGCATATTTTTTGATAACTTTATCAATGAGTTCGTTGTATGCTATGTTGAGGTCCCGGTGGAGGTCGTTTTGTCAAATAAACAAGAGGATGATAATGATGAATTTTCAACGAATATAATATGTCGACACCGTGGCTTAGTTGGTAGTGACCCTGCCTACGAAGCTTGGTGTTCCGGGTTCGATCCCCGGCCGGGGCAAATATTTGTGACGAACACAAATGTTTGTTCTCGGGTCTTGGATGTTGTGATGTCTTGTATGTGTCCATGCCACCTGCGACACAGGGAATCCTAGTGCAGGGGTATGAGTGTGAGAATGTTTAAAAATGTTTAAAAAAAAGGTGGAATATTTTTTTGTGAATAAAAGTTTTTTGTTAGGTTTAAAAAAAATGCTGCTTTTATCAACGAGAGACAAAATATGGCTCAGAAATAAAGAAATGGCTATCTAACAATGATTTTAAGAATGATAAAATAGGTATCAAAAACAGTGAACAAAGAACCGTGTCGTCAAATTTTGTTCAATCATTCATACATTCATTCATTTAAATGTTTTACTTTACAAGAATACAGTTATGGCACAAGATTTTATTCCTTGTATCGATCTTCGCGTTTTTCGATATTTCTTCAAGAGTCTAAATCTCCATACTCTCCGTTTGGGTCCGACAAATCTCGATACACTGTACTACTTGGGCGAATGAACATGACACCTGGCAGAAACGTGGCTTGGAACTTGATCCTTCCCCCGCTGCCCCGCGCGGCGCCCTCCGTGTTTCTTCTCCTCTAATTGCGAAGTTTTATCATTACCAAGTATTACAGGACCTCTTCTCTATCAAGATTATCTAATTCTACGCTGTACTTTGCACAAACGTCATTCGAGCCAGGTGTCATGTTCATTCTCCCGAGTTGTAGTGTTGAACCTCCATCCATCTCACTCACGACTAGATGTATCATCACGGTAACAACTCGTAACATATGATTTGCAAACACGTCTCGTCCGCATGCAAATGTTGCACTGAATCTGTACATATCATTTATGTGCCGGTACTTTGGGAAACTATTAACGCTTTCGAGTTTCATATCGAAATAATAATTATATGTTCAAGTACGATAACACATGGCTTTTTTGACACGCTACCCGCCAGCGACTTCGCTTGTAGCGTGTAAAGACGCCCAGTGTTATCGGCGTATTTACAATCTGCGTGTTGACAATGCTTCCCAAAAGCTAACACGCTCACACGCTAGCGTTTCAAAACGCCAACAATCAGCTTGTGAAAAAGCTTGTGTGTCATCACGTATGTGTGGGAGTACATTCGTGAAAATGGGACGGAAGTGTGTAATAGGAAGTTGACCGTCAGATGGGACCTGACCTGACATCTGAAGGCTAGCTTCCGGTTACACATTTCGGTTGCATTTCACGAAATCACTGCCACAAACTGACAGAGAGCGAGAGGAAAGATGTCACACATCAAAAATCCGGTGGTAAACGACGGCCTACCTATAGTAAAATTAAAAAGTTTTTTACCCTTTCAAATCGTCTGTTTGTTCCTCCCCTACTAGCCGAAAACATAGCTGGTGAAAAGGTGTAACCGGTTACATTTCAAACAGTAGACGATGCGGGCTCAGCTTCCATTTCAAAGTACCACTCCACTGGGCCTACGGTAAAAGTTTCATGCCACCGCCGACGGCATGAAACTTGTTTGATGGTAAACGATGCGCCGTCCTGTGGTCACATCAAACCTTTGCGTTGCGAATCAAATGTAATTCTTTTCGTATTACGCCTTTACACTTCTTATTCGACGAATATACCCTAGATGGCGTTGTGTGGAATGAAAAAAGAAACCTTTATACTCTCCGTCAGTCAGAACTTTGTCTTTTATTTATTGATATAGGATTTATATTTTGAAATACAATTAAAATTACACAGTAAATTGCCTGTTTAATTTAAAATAAGGAACATGTTTTAAAAAGTATTTAGATACGAAAAAGCAGCTCTACCGATAGTAGAGCCATGATCATGAGATTTTTGAAACTACTTCAGATTCTTGTGCCTACTGAAACATAAACAATTTTTTTTTTTCTTTTTTTTTTTTCGGATGGACTATTAATGCAGTTAGCCGCAGATGGCTGTTACTGCGTCACCGGACTCTAAACTTAAACTTGTTGTCGTTAACTTAAATATGAACCTTTCCAGCCAGACCTTGATAGTGTCTGCGAGTGAGAATATATGGTAGAGGTCGGCATGCGAACAGCCCGCATCGCCGCCGATGAGATTTCTCTGTATGTAAATAACTTGCTGTGTTTATTTACCACTTTTTACGTCATTTCCCACGTTTGAAGCTACACTGCTCTCAATTCGGTGTTTTTGAGAGAATTCTGTTTTTTAAATGAATGAAAATACGTCCGAAATGCTAGACAGGTTCTTTACACTTTTAAATCGGGTTTAACGTTATTTTGGGTGATTTTAATGTAGACTTAAATTCTTACTTTTTTAGAGATTACTGGGCTTTCGAGACTGACAATTCGAATGTTCGAAAACATGTGTCAAGTGCACGAATGGAGCCTCTTTGAAGCGCACTTGAAATTCTTTCACCACTCTGGTTCAAAAGAACTAGTGACACGATAAGAAAAAGAAGAGACTGACAATCAAAATGTCTCTGTGTGGACGAGCGCTTTGGCTGTGTTTCACTAGCCTATGTGAATCAATGTCTTGTGTTACACTGTTCTGGTCATGATCAGGCGTGATCTCTTACCATCAGGAGAGCGCTAAGTTTCTCGTGTTTACATAAAATAGGTTACTTCTGTCTATTTTTTTACGTTATTTAGGTGGCCGATAGACTTTGTTATGCTTGATTACAATAATTACAAGACGTGTAACGTAGAGAGCATAACTTAATAAGTACTAGTGTGTATTTTTTTTCAGTAATAGCAAGCTCTCTCAACATCTGCTTCCAATTCCATAGTAATTTGTCCATTAGATACTTTTATGCTTTTTGTTAACTTCACCTTTGGGACGTATAGGCAGCTGTTGCAGTTAGTAAATTGCCTACTTGTCAGAGCCCAGATGTATTTTGCAATTTTAAATTACTGTTTTTTTAGTTTTAGTTTACCATTGTTGGGGTCTGTTTCACTGTCTGTCACTATTCTAAAGCTTCTTACGTGTCATGATAGGATAAAATAATTCTAGCCTCAAAAATAGGTATGACTCTTATATTTCTAGACATAATCTATTTTAAATCCAATCCAGCTTATTTCCTGGGGTTATTTAGTAACAAATATAGCAATAAAATTCCTCAAAAATAGGTATGACTATTATATTTCTAAGCATTATCTATTTTCAACCAAATCCAGCTTATTTCCTGAGCTTCCTCCTTATTTGGTAACAAAAATAGCATTGAAAAAGTGCAATGATGTTTTTTTTTCTCCGTTCGTTTTAGCCCACGTCTACTACAAAAAGTGAAGCATCACCATATGATCACTTTACGAAGTAGCATATATTGTTTTTGGATTACAGGTACTTGTAAGTGTGGTAATAGCATATTTTATCGCGCGAATACGGGCCGGATCGGGCGGATCGGAGTCGCGAAACTTCAAAAGCTCAGTTTTTCGGTTTATCTAGCGAGTGTCAGTAGCATGAGGCGTCTTTTGCATCTTGTCGCGCGTACTACGCGCTGCAAAAAACAAAACACGAGCGGTAAATCTGGCTGGTTAATACTCTGTGCCATACGGGCGGTTCTCCCGCTGCGGGAATCCGCTTCTGAACCGCGCTGGACGCAATGTTTCCCGTCGCGGTTCACAAACGGGAGAAATACGACCGCCGCATGCTGCTTCAAACCGCCGCTGATAACCGGCGCTTTAAACTACACGGGCGTTATCCCGCTATAACGAAATTCTGCACAGGAATTTTCTCCAAACATTGCGTCATTTATCATTGGTGGATCCATGTTAAATTGAATTAAATACAGCGATAAACCACGTGCCGTGTAGTCTGATGGTCTGCGGCAGGTTTGTCGAGCGGATTCCCGCGGCGGGAGAACCGCTCGTGTAGTATGGCCCTAATCTGATACCGCATTTACACATGTGATATGAATAGCGTATCCCATGAGAATATTGAAAACCCACTGACTCCGGTCTCACACTGCCGCTAAACCACTTCACCGTGTCGATCGTATGGTTCAGAATACACCAAAAACTTTGAACATAACAAATGATCGTTCCACATCAATTTGTCTGGAAGTCGTTAAAATCGCGTTTCCTCAAATTAATTTCTCCCCTCACCTTCCACCGGCGATAACCAGAAATATGGTGGAAATGTACGTTACGATTTTGATAGATGTTCTGTGGGGGATGATAAAAAGTCACGCTGGTAGCAGATTCGTGTCTATTTTGGACTTTATGGTATTGACTTTATTGGTACCTGTTAAATAATAACTAATAATTTGATAAATAATACCCACCGATCCTCTATATCTCTAGTGGTCTTCTTATGTAATTATTTTTGAAATATTAGCTGAAATATTGTTACCTAATCTAAGAACTATAATAAAAGTAAAATATATTTGTTTATTGTTTATTTCATTTGCTTACATGTAAAATCGTCTTATTAGCTTAAGTTCTAGTATAGTAGCTAGCGGTGTACAAGACCCTGTCAGGGCACTGCAAACATTCTGTCCTATTAAATGATTTTAAATATTTTAGAATAAATACAAATTTATATGGCATTTTAAATAAAATTGGTATAATAGTTTTAGCATAATAATATTAGTAAATTTGTTTTGAATATATTATGTATTGCAGTTATTTGTTGTCCCGAATAAAAAAATAAAAAGATACATCTTCGAATGAAGTGACTCATATAACAGCGATAGATTTTCTCTGTTACATACTTGTTAATAAATAAATTAAAGAAAAAAATTATTTCCAAAAGTTCTTTGTTTTGTATAGTATGTAGGTACTACTTCTTCAAAACTGGCTATAAATAAATAAATCAAAACAATCTCAAGTGCCATAATGCTTCATACATCATACTTGAAGTCGATTCAAAGCGAACATTTCTTTCGAGATTCCTTTACACCCTAAAACACCTTGACGTGATCCTACTCCGCTTTCTCGAAATAAAGTGTCGAGCTAGTTGTTTTAATAAGCCAGTAGCTAAATTTATCACTTTTTGATCTGACTGTACTAAACAGCTTTGATATTTTGATGGTGTCCGAATCGTCAAGGAAAAATATTGATTTTAAAAAGTGTCGATACGGCACTGTGACCGAATATTTTGTGCCCGAATCGGCACCAATTCGCTGAATAGCATTGGAGTCGTTTTTTATTTCATTGTATTATTCATGTAATGTTTTAATGTTTATTTTAGGTTGATTGTAATCTGCGTTGTGAACTATATATATGAAATAAAATTTTACACAACAATACTCCATAAAAAAACGGTATATAGGGACATACTTTACGCTTTACGTTTTAAGGGTTCCTGTAACTGACTAAAATTTACAACGGGAATCAACATTATCATAATAATGATCACAATGAAATTGTTTCCAATAAATTTAAATCAATGAATACTCTGTGAATTAAACTGTGTTACTATAAATAAAACCCCTTTTGTGTTGTATTTGTATTTATTTCTTATAATGAGTACGGTCACAGGCCACTTACACTAATTAATTAATTGTTAATATATCAAACATAAAAATTATACAGCTCTTATTAAATTTAAAAGTCACGCTAATGTGTTATTTTCATAAAACGTGTAAATGAAAAAAGAACTACAAGACTCCCGTACCTAACTTTCTAGTTCGAGTTTTTATAGTTAACTTTAGGATTTGCTCCCCTACCAAACTTCCGACACCATTTGAAATTCATTCTTCACTGCGTGACGTAAAAATAGCGAGATATAGCCCAGTCGGATAAATTATGCACCCTTGCGATGCATTATCAACCCCCTTTGATATTTTAAAGGTAAAGTGGAGTACGTAAAGCGTGTTATTATTGTGTAATAGAACGGTTAGGGTAATGAGCATCGGTGATTCAATAAAATGTTTGATTATTTAATGGAATGGTAGGAATAAATGGCGTATTAAATACGAAAATATAAATGAGCTGTTATTAAACTGTCTATGGAGAAAACTATATATATTTCGAAGCCCATACGCAAATAAGACGACACCGTGGCTTAGTTGGTAGTGACCCCGCCTACGAAGCTTGGTGTTCCGGGTTCGATCCCCGGCCGGGGCGAATATTGGTGTGACGAACACAAATGTTTGTTCTCGGGTCTTGGATGTTGTGATGTCTTGTATGTGGCCATGCCACCTGCGACACAGGGAATAATAGTGCAGGGGTGTTAGTGTGTGAATGTTTATTATTATTATGTTTATTATAATATTATCGTGATACATTATTTATTTTATTTTAACACTTTAACACTTACATACATTATGTATAATAATTACGGAATAATCTTGTTATATATGACATTAGATCACAAAATGCTACCAACTGACTAGATATTTTTTTGGACGGTTTGTTTTACAAATAATTCGCGCGACTAATTTTGTCTACGCGACTATACAGTCGGTTAGGGCTAGAAAAATAGAAAAAAAAGGCAAGTCAATTCTTCTTATCGTTTCACAAGTTCTTTCGAACCAGTGTTGTGAAAGGATTTCAAGTGTGCCTCGAAGAAGCTACTTTCTTTTACTTAAAAAGCCCAGAATAAAGGCTCTTGTAGCATTCAGAAAATTGATCATCATTGAAACAATAACATTGTTAACACTTTAACTCGTTAAGCCATAACAAAAGAATTTTATTCGTAAACATAATTATGTTTTTTTACAATAGTTGTAAAAATAAATTATACCATAAAAGCACTCAGTGATTAGTCCTTGGCTTTGCACTATTTTTGTATAGAAACTACTATTTTGGTAAAATTGGTCGAATAAAATCTTTTGCGTTTCTATTGTTATTTTGAGGGTAGTTTGGTAAATCACCGCCTGCCCGAACGTGAAGAGCTCGAGGCTCATCAGTGCATTAGCGGGAGTCTTTGTGGTCGGATGCGTGTGAACGTTCTACTCAAAATCCGTCGATTTTCCCTCCATTTTTGGCCATGCCTAATCTGCATCTCAACATTTTGATACTAGTAAAGTGAACCCGCGATTCATAGCCGTGTTGTGTGCTTCTCCAAAGATTTTTCGAACCTGGACTCGCCGTGCGAGTACAGGACCTCGCCTGCCACCAAACCAACAAGCCAGGATCAGCATTCAAAGGTAGGTGGTGTTCAATTGCCTTCGAAAATCAGTAGAAACGTTTTCAACCCTAGACACTGAACTTTCAAAACTCATACTCTAAAATCGCCAGCATAATTAATGTCAAAAGGTTTGGTTTAAAAACCGCACAGAGTCAAAAATAAAATAAGTAAATACGTACATATTTACAATATTGTTTTAAGTAGATAGATAGATAGATAGAAAATGATTTATTGCACAAAGTAAAAAAACAAGTACATAGGCGAACTTAATGCTAGTTAGCATTCTCTTCCAGCTAACCTCTGCGTATTATGGAGATGTGGTAGTGCTAGAAAATAGTATAAAGCTTATTTTATTAACATAATACTTACGATATTATACAAAATACACTAATAAATAATAATTAAATGCTCAAGTATTCTGGAGTGCCATGTAGTGACAAGATAGTCTGGATTTGAAGACCCCAATGGAGGCGGAATTGTGGATAGCTACAGGAAGAGAGTTCCACAGTCGGATCGCGCTGACTGTAAATGAGTACCTTTGTACCTGCCCTTAAAACTTTAACTACGTAGTCTACGTTCAGTAGCTTATCCTGTGCGTTGTCTACCAAGTCCAATTCAGTCAGTCAGTCAGAAAGGACCAAACCATTATCATCATTATCAATTATTGTCATTTTAAATGTTTGTCTTTCCAGTATTGGATATAAGTATGCATCCACCAATATTTTCCATTCGACTTTAAAACAACATTTTAGATTATATTCAAAAGGTTCTCACTTCTCGCTATTATTTTTCTTTATGTATAACGTGGGACGTGACGAGCAAAGCGCTCTCCTGATGGCAAGAGATCACGCCTACTCAAGACGAGAACAGTTCTACACAGGACTATGATTAGCGATGGCCGGTGCAACACTGCTATATAACGCTCGCCGTCTTTGAAACGATGATGAAGTCCAGTCATTTTACAAGTTATAGTGCCCTTCAAACTGGAACACATTAATACTTACACATTACTGCTTTGCGGCAAAATAATTGACTCTGTGTTGGTCTAGACGACATCCTGCAGGAGATGCCTCCAAACAGTGGTACTTATGAATTATTCCCATCTGTCACCCTGCTCTATCCTCATAGGGTGACATATGGGCAAAAAAAGTTCTATCTGTCCCCCTTTCAGAGCCAGGGTGACAGATGGAACTTTTAAAATTAATAAAAGTTCAATCTGTCCGCCTTTTAGCAACAGGGGGGACAGACATAGCTTACACTATAACTCACCAGAACTTAAATCTCACTTCTGAGTGCAATTTCACCCCATTGTCCCCTCTCGGCGCCATCATCACCCCACCTTCGGTAATTCCCTACCATTTGCTGAATCACCCACGTTTAATAGAGTGTAAATCTGAGAAATCTTCATCTTGGTAAAATTTATGACATTCGCAGCGGCTTTGGTCGCTGTATGACTAGGTCTGAATTTCATAATATACGATAAAAATAATAGTTATGTTAGTTTAATATGACACTATAAAAGTTTTAAGGAAGCACTTGGCTGATGTTTTTATTGTTATTCTATATACATAGGTAGGTATAAATATTACTAAATATTCTTTGTGATTATTTACCAAAAAAACTTAAATGGACAATGCATTTTGCATTATGTTGTATCTGTGCAATCAGAATTTCAATCGTCGCGCCCGCTGCCGCTTTCTTTCTTTTTTTTTCCAAATTTTATCATATATACCTACTTTGAGAAAAATGACGTAATTTTTTAAAGGTTTCTTGCCATAATATCAGTTCATTAACGGCAACTTGTTATGTATGTTTTTCCCAAACCAATCATCACGAATCTTTGTTGAAACACATATTCTTGGAGGTATTATTAATAGTAACATAGGATAAGTACTTTTTTATTTTTTTAAAATATCTGATACTTTTTTAATGGCTTCAATGCGAGCGAAGCCGCGGGTAAAAGCTAGTATTATATAGGTATAAAGTTGGATCTGCCAACTATTTTAACTGAACTTATACCTACAAGTCGAGTTTTAGGTTTAGGTCTCAACTTTACCATTTACCTTCTAAAGATTGCGCTGACTATTTCTAACGACCTGACCCCACCTTTGTTCGAAGGAAGCTATAATTATTACCTTAGTAATCCGCAGAAGTCACCTTATTACGTAAATGGCGCGGCGCCATGCTCAACAAGGCGTTAACCAAGGCCGATGGGATTTTACAGAAAATAATATAGTGAAAAACAGTAGTTCTACTGAAGAATAAAGACCTAATATAGCTAAGGTTCTGTAGAAACAGATATAACTAATTCAACTGCTGCTTGGGTTTGATACTTAACTATAATAACTAGCTGAGGCCTGAAACTTCGTGAATTTCTTAACAAAATTCCTCTCTTAGTACGAGCCTACAATTCTTCACAAACATACCCTCCAAATTTCAAGTATTTGCGTTCAGCGGTTGGACAGTGAGTTAGTCAGTCAGGTCTAAGTCTTTTATATACATATATTGATGTATGATGTATGCAGTATGTATGTAGGCCTGAAGATCAAGACGAATTGACTGACACCAAAGTCAAATTCAGGTCTTAATGCGATGAACATTTTTCCAATGGCTGAATCTTATCTATGAAATAAATAAAAAGGTACTCTTGCAGCTTTCTTGTTTCTATTATACAAACTCTGCTTTGTAAAATGATTAGGATAGACAATGTAGTGATCCTTCTTTTACTCACTCCAGTATTTTTAGCAGAGTTGTCGGTTGATAATATTGATTCTTGATAAAGTGAAGTTATCAAATATTTACGTAGTAATACGAATTCCCAACTCGTCAGCGTGCCCTACAGTTAAATATCTATCAATTCTGTTGCAAACCCTTATTTTGTCCGACAATGGGTGTAGCAGTAGCCAAAGTTGGTGCAGACTCATGTAGAACCAATTTGAGATGCTTTGTTTGTCACTTCTTAGCTAACGAGGCGAGCATGTTTCTAAGTGGGTGGTTTCCGGTTAACTTGGACTTCAGGTGGAAAGAGCTTTGCTATTCCTGTGACCCGATTGATAAAATCGGAAGAGTTATCCACGGCTCAACTGAGAAGCCTACCTCATTCAAGAATTGGAGTACCTCATTTAGGTATCACCTCTTGGTAGACCTTTTGCAAGGCAACCAGGCCCTCAATTCTTACGACATTTTGTCTCATAAACAATGATTTGAGGGCTTGAATGTGAAAAATGTTAATCACAGAACAATACGCATTTTTTTTTTTGTTTTCAAATGTGGACTTTTTACTCACGTATTACGTTTATTTTTGTCGCGCATACAGGCAGATTGCTACTCGCGAAACTTCAAAAGCCGAACGCGTGTATACGCTCGATTTTTTCTAATAGTATCAGCATCTCGAGAGGATAATTATACTTTCAGATTGGTTCCATAGAAATTTCATCAGAATCGGTTCAGGAGGCTAGTTTAGATATCAAAATAACTGTAAACAATATGTTGTCAAAGTAAACGAAATTGCGTATATTGTCAGTGGTTTTTACGGTCACTTATTTGTGATGAGGACTTCGATTCATTAGCTTCAGGCATAAACTAACCAGTGTTCATCTGTTCCAAATATTCCTAATCCTGAACACAGTAACGCTTGAGCACGTGAAAAATGGAGGCTCGTCAACGGTGAATTAGGCTATTACCTCATCAAGGCGCTTTGAGGGTCGACCTAGCGGAAACCTCGGTTTGATGAATAATCTGTCGGAATTGTCATTATTGTCACGGTCTGGTGGTCTGAGGGTATGGGAGTAAGATTATTGCCTTATATTTGCACAATAACCTCATCCAATTTGATTCCGGTCGATTTTGTTGTGATTTCCGGAAGCTTTATTATGATTTCAGGGTTTCATTTAGCCACTGGCCTTTTTGTGTATTATGTGGAAGTGTTCTGGTCATAGGTTGGCGTAATCTCTTACCATAAAAGGAGCGCATAGCTCGTCTTGTAACTTGCTAACTTTTATAATATGAAAAGAAAATGAAATGGAATGGAATTTATGAAATGAAATGAAATTATAAAATAAGAGTATTTCCATTGAACTCATTTTATTTCTGAATTGAAAAAATATAAAAAGTTTTCGTGCTTAGTTTATTGGTAGGTACTTACAGCTTTCAAAGCCTCCTGTTCGTAAGCATTAAGTTTGTACGAGGCATCCGATCCAACCAATCGTAAAGTTGACCTGAAACAAAAGCACAACTTTAATATAATAAACAATAAAGTATATACACGGTCAATTTTTAATCTACATAAAAAAAAAATACGCATAGTCAGTTGCCGTTACTGAACACATATACAGCAAAAAAACTTGAAAAAATTAAGTCGAATTTTTAACAAAATAAATTCGATTAAAATTGGATAACTGTTACCGCTAGTAGTTTCCTATTTGATTTGCGTCAGGCGGTACCTTTAATTGATAATTATTTAAATTTTATTCATCGTTTGGCAAACCCGGGTACCTAGCTCGAGCCAGCCCGCAAAACCTCGGCTCGGGCGCCGCACTCGCTCCGCGTTACTCTGCCATTTTGTAGAAATCCAAAATTCTGACTTCACAGAGACAACGTAGTTCCCCGTCTGCATTGCCAATTAATTTTTTTTTGGTAATTAAAAATTGGTGGTGTATAAATAATCTTATAGTATTTTATCAGACACACAGTGTTATTAATTCTTAACTCATTTTACGAAGTGCCGTGGTCGTGGTCGGTCGCTATATTAACATTCATAAATGTTAGTAAATGAATTTATACGTGTGGTTCTCGACCTAAGGTATGGTGCCATTGAGAGCGGGCCATGGGAAAATTACAAAAAGAGAAAAGCGACATAATTACTTATTATGTAGGAGCAAAATAAGGTTTTTACAAAAACATAGACAACCGACTTCAATTGGACTGTTTTAGTGACCGTAACCGACACCACTGGAAAGTCAAGTCCACTTTTTGGAAGCAAAATACGCAGTTCCGTTTACTTCGATGATATATTATTTTCACTTATTCAAAAACCAACTACTGAACTGATTTTGATAAAGTTATACATTTCTTTTCTATCTTAAGGTATCCTTTCATAAAGCCTTTCAGAAGCCAGTCCACATAGTGACATATTTGCGGATCAATGGAGAGAGCTCACCTCAGATTTCCATTGGTTCTGCCAATCAAAATTTTGCCATAAATATAATTAATTATGTGTATATATTATATTTGACGACTATTTTAAATTTATAATTTAAGTTTTTTTTTTAATTTGTAATTTAATTTGTATTGTAATAATTTTATCTCTAATCTTTAAATAATGGAATTGGTTGTTTAACCGTTTTATTTAAGTAAATAAATAAATACAAAATAAATAAAATAATTATAAATTCGGTTTATCAAAAAAAAAGTTTTGAGATAACAAACAATAAAAAAAAACAAAAACGAATTGATAAACTCCTCCTTGTTTTGAAGGTTGAAACGATCGGTAGGTACTATCTCATTTATCCGGTACCAATTGCCAATACCAGCAGTGCTGACTGTGTAGTCATATGATCGCACTCGAATGCTACTTTCCTCTACTTAATTGAAGATCGTCTCGTCTTGTCTTGTATTGTAACGACAAGGGAAGAGAAAGAACCGCTACTCGCTCGTAGAATCGACGAACCCTGCTCAGGTAAGACAAATACGCTCATTTCCTGCTGAGAGCGCGCCGACAAATTGTGCCCACATCGGCTTTCGTCGCCACTTCTACCATTCGGAGCTTAGGTACTAAATATACTATGCTATGATAGTTTTTCAAGCGAGGTCACAATATTTATTTCAAACTTACTAGAAACATAGACATAATTATAGAATATAACATAGCCGTGTTGGCCGAGTGGGAGGTGCCTCGACTTTCGATCCGAAGTTCGTGAGTTCGAACGCGGTCATACACCAATGGATTTTTATGTTCAAAAAGATCTATGTGTGCATTTAAAACACGTGCTTAACGGTGAAGGAAAACATCGTGAGGAAACCGGCTTGTCATAGAACCTAAAAAGTTAGAAAACATGTGTCAAGGGCACGAAAGGAGCCTCTTACGCGCACTTAAAATCCTTTCACCACACTGGCTAGAATGAACTAGTGACACGATCAAGAAGACTAGAAAAAAGCCTCAAAGAAAACGAGCGGAAAAGAAAAAGCTGGCTAAAGTAAGGTAGGTATAGCTAATTTTACCTACTGACCTGACCATAGTGAGGGGGCGTCCATAAATTACGTGAGGTGTTTAAGGGGGGGAGGGGGTCGAGTCAAATCTCATTTAATCTTACGTTGGAGAGAGGGGGGGTCTCGGCAAATATCACGCAATTTTTTTTCTGATTGAAACAAAAAAAAAATATTTTAGTCCATTTAATCCAAATTGTACATGCTTAAGATTTAATCTTAAGTCCTTTGTTTAAATCTTAACAACAATCCAACGCGTTCACGTAAGAAACCCACATTTTCAAAAATCTCACGTGAGATTGGGGGTTGGGGGAGGGGGTTGAATAAAATCTCACGACATCTCACCAGGGGGGGAGGGAGGGACAGAAAATAAAAAAAACACCTCACGTAATTTATGGACGCCCCCTGACTAGAGTTTTGGTCCACCAAGTTTGGACACGACTAAAATACCTATAATTAAATATTGAATTGCAAGAAAATTGTCGTAGAATTTAGTGTTATTCACTTTTTATTTTAACTTGCGAGTAACTGAGTCTGTTCAGTGGTTTCGAGAAAATTTTATTAATTCAAAATGAGGTATTGTCTCAAAGCACATCTGGTACATACTTAAGGGATAATTTAAAAACACGTATAAAATCTAAATTAAAGTATGAAACCTTTTTTTTTTGACGAAGTAAAAAGCATGTACGAAACGAATAGTGTGAAGAAATTACTATAATACGGCGTACTTTTTGAGTATTTGTCCGAAACATTTTGTATGGAATTCGGATTTGAGGACCTTTTTTTTTTGACGAAATCAAAAAACATGGACGAAACGAATAGTGTGAAGAAATAACTATAATACGGTGTACTTTTTGAGTATTTGTCCGAAACATTTTGTATGGAAATTTGCCTTGACGATTACCCTATATTAAAAATCGTAGCACTGTAGGGACGCTGTGACCACTATACAGGCTTTTTACACCTAGTGTATTTTGAATTATATTATTTTTAGATTATAGTGTATAGTGGATATATTGTAGGTTCTATAGTAGACTGCGATAAGTTGCAGCCGAAACTGCGCGAAATTGTACTGCAACCTCGTTTCACGACATTAATGCCTTCTACAACTGCCAAGGGACATGCTAGGAACGAAATTCTATTTCACACCTCCAAATGGGGTGCAAGGTTATTACTATTTTCAGTACACTCTAGGCACATTACCTTCTTTAAAATACTAGCTGATGCCCGCGTCTTAGCTCATAACATATCGAGATTTTAACTAGCGAAACAATATGTCCCCTTCAATGTAACTTATACTTACCCATATTGAAATACAGCAAATAGTTATTGCGTGATCAATATCAAAAGAGCGCCTCGCTCGTCAAGAGTTAAGTCAAATCAGACCAGTAGTTTTGATGTGATCGATGAACATCCATATATTAATCCATACATCTTTGCAAATTCAAAATGTTACTAGTAAGTAAGTATGTACATCACAATCTCATCTTTGTATCTACTGTCTCTCTGTCGCCATCACAAAGCTCAATAAACAGTTTAGAACGAAATTAATTGATACGAGCTAGTTTTCCGCCTCTTTTATCATCATTATTATCTACCTCGACAACTGGACATAGGTCTCTTCCAAGGCGTGCCACTGAGCCCGATCATTGGGCTCTTCTCATTCACCGTCTGCCAGCTATAGCGCGCAAATCATCGCTTCATCCGGCTCTATACTTGATGCCTATTTTCATAAATTGCAAAGCAAATTGCTACAAATAGTTTGAATACATTTGAAGAGAAGGGCCAAATCTTTGTCCTGATTTGTTCGTACAGCCATTAGTTGAGCAGACTTCGTGATGTCAGTTGCATCATTTGTTCGTACAATAATTGTAATATCACCATGATTTAAGAGCACGTTGACACCCCTGAAAAGTCACGGGGAAGCAAAATACGCAATTTCGATTACTTCGACGTCATATTTTCTTTCGACCGATTTTGGTGAAATTTGGTCCATAGTCCCGGTTTTTCAATTCTCTGTGCTAACTATCATAAAAAAACAACCGAATTTAAAACCTCTTTTTTTTTGGAAGTCGGTTGAAAATTGATATTTCATACCTAATAATATCCGTACCTACATTTCTGACACAGATAATCTCATCCTACAAACCCATACTCCATAACCCGCAAACTCTGAACAAACAGATCTTTGAATGGATCCTCAATTCAAATATTTGTCGTGAACTTGAGTCCCTTGCAATAAACCTTCTATACTTGCCAAAGATACCTACTTACCAACAATACCGCCAAAAGTGGGTTATACCAGTCCCTGGCGATTCAAGAGTAATTAGGCTAAGATTTCAGACATTTATACCAAGTATCGGCAAACGTAGTGTAGGGCGCCCTCCGGCCAGGTGGAGCTACGACATACGTAAGGCAGCCGGTAAAAAGTGGATGCGGAGAGCCCAAGACCGGGATCAGTGGCGCAAAATGGGCCTACGTCCAACAGTGGACTAATGTCGGCTGATGATGATGATGATACCAAGTATCTACAGGTTGGTACTGGCCAGTTGTACGGGGCGTAATGGAAAATGTTACAAAATGAGCATTCGTGCGTTCAGTACGTGAAAACGAGCACGAATACGCAAGCAATTATTAGTATTTCGCTCGTTATCGCCTTGTTTTTTTTCCTTTATTAATACAAATCTATTAAGGAGTTTTTATTTAAGCCAGTTGAGATATTATTAGAGCCGCCTTGTAATGGGTTCTTATCTAAAAAGTTTTATAAATACTTACAATACCTACGTAACCTAGAAAGTCTAATCTTCCTAAATAACCAAATTGAAAAAAGACTAAAAGTTTATGCCAAGACTTTGAAAATGTTATCACGAAACTTATTTAGAAAAAGACTGTGAAAAGGAAAATGATTTTACTGAAAAGGCTCTCATAACAAACTGTTTGACAAAACTTTATGAAGCTTCCTTTATCCTACAGCTTTCGTTGTCATCCTACAAAGCACGTGCAATATTTGCTCTCAAAAACTCACTCATTACTAGGTCTCTGTTCCTCATTCGATTCTCTACCTTAAAATTTAGTACCCAAGATTTAATTTAAAAGATAAAAAGGTGAATACGATCACGGCAAGCCTCTTCATTGTTGACATCTTGGGCTACAAATGTCTTTCAAGTAAATTGATAGTGAACGACCGCTATTGTTCTGATCTTCTCAGCATTTTGTTTGAAGTTGCATACAGTGGGTCGTTCTAGAGTTTCAGTTACCATCTGTCTTGAAAAGTATACTGTCGTGCCTTTGTGTCGTAATATGGAAATGTCGATTGTTCATAACAATGACCTCTGACTTTTGAATGAGGATCGCTTGGCTGCAGGGCTTCCTGGTTAAAGGTTTAGTTTTATTGGAGATGAAAGCTACCAAGTAACTTATTACTATACTCCAAAGATGGAATAATGATTTTCTAGTCACTAGAGATGATTATTAGTAATCTAGTGTATATTTTCATACAAATTTCAAGAGTCATACGTACTAAGGTTATACTAGCTGACGCCCGCAACTTCGTTTGCATTGCGAATTTAAAAAAAAAATCTAATACGCGCTTACACTTCTTGACGAATATACTCCCCAAGTTTCAAGTCTTTACGTCAAGTGGTTTGCCCTGTGCGTTATCTGCCAGTCAGTTAGTCAGTCAGTCAGTGACGACTAAGCCTTTTATATACATATATTGATGTTGATGAACGGCTTAAGTGATGAAAAATGAAGTAATATCGGGTACGTCTAGGTTACGAATGTAACTAAGAAGATGCATAAAATTCTAAGAGGTAAAATTAAAGTTTCAAAAATTCACTCTGGCAATAATTTTGGCAGTTGAGCTCTCTATTTTTATTTCCTTTGGATAATTGAAGTTGTGATTATGGAAAGAATATGTTTCTCGTTATAAAAATACTCTATAAGTCGATACAAATTTCAACAAAAACAACTCAACAAAAAGTTCCCACAGGTTACGACAAAAGCAGCACAACGAGCCAGACTGACTTATTTTCAACCTATTAACAAGATAAATTATATTTCACTAATCGTCAAAAACAGGCGTGCCGCTACACAAGCAAACACCGTTTCACGCCCCGTCGATAAAAATAACAACTTTGCTCAACATCTGTCAAAATACAGCGGATCTTTGGGGAAAGTAGAGTGTGCATCTGATCTGAGGGCCCAAATTTTAAATTTAAAGATTAAAGATTAAAGATTTTTATTTCGTAACAATACTATAACACTATAAATTACAAAAGGTTTTTGTATAACAGACTTAAATAATCTACTTACCTAATAACAATAACATACAAAAATACATCGATGTACTTTTATCGATGTAAAGATAATATAATGTTGCAAAAGATTGATTTAGCCTAGGTAGGTAAGTCACAATAATATTATTTCAATGAAATAATGAGCTCCCACCCTAGGATAACCTGTGTTGTGGGTAGTTAGTCTCTTTCGTCGAGAATTGATAACAATAACAATTTGAGAGTGCGTGGCGCGCTGATGCACGCACGGTAAAAGAGAGTGCGACAGATAGATACATATTAATTAAACTTTTACATATAAATTATTTTTGCAATCTTTGTTTATTTAATTGTAGTGTGTGTGTATATGTATGTATTTATATAATATTATGTTAATAATTGAATAAAATATTGTATAGAATGTGTGTTCGAATGTGAAGCGACTTATAATATTAGTATATTTTACAATTAGGTACAGTTAACTTCTAGTTCAAAAGTAGGTAGTGACCTGTTTTGAAATCATTTTCGAGAAACGCTTTAAGATTTACAGGGCAATAGAGACAAAACGGGAGAGTGTCTGCACGGAAGTAATTCGTTAGAACTTGGAATCATTTTAGAAATGTAATGGAGAACACGGAGAAAATAATCTCGTTTTAGTTAGGTACTAAAATTCTGTTAGAATTTGTGACTCCGAGAACAATTTAGTAACGATAAAAATATTAATAGTTCTAGCTAATGAAAGTCATTTAGATTTACAAGAAAATATATTTATAGTCTACTATTTTAGTCTTGCTATCCCATTTTTTTTTCTCCATGTACTGATGCCGGTAAATAAGTCGCTACTTAAGGCTAATCCTCAAATCCGAATTCCATACAAAATGTTTCGGACAAATACTCAAAAAGTACGCCGTATTATAGTCATTTCTTCACATTATTCGTTTCGTCCATGTTTTTTGATTTCGTCAACAAAAAATATATAAATATAATATGAATTCTACCGGGTTTCAAACCTGCGATCAATAATACCTATAGCGCTGCTATAACCAGTAAAGTTACCATTGGGAAAACATACCTACAAAATAATAAGTAGGTTGCTAAGAGAAGTAATAATACGTTGCAAATATCTTTCACATTTCCCACCGACACTTCCAATTACTGCGAGCATCTAGCCAAATATTCCAGTTTTCCTTAGCAACGTTATCGGCGTATCGTGTACCCCATAGCTTTATTTTTACAGTATCATGACTGGATAGATCACGTTTCCGAAAGGCGTCAAAGTCACTTTAGCTATTTTAGGAATTCCGAGGATCCCTAAGAAATTGATAGAGTATCAGCGTAACGAATATTTTAGGTATTCCACGAATATCTTACATAATAATAGAATACTTAACCGCAAATAGAATGCTCGAACGAAGAGGTCTCTTTGTTAAAACGTATGCCCCAAATGTAGAAATGTAGAGCTTTTAGGACAAACATTTTCGCCACAGTCTCTACCAAGGCTTTCCATTTAGGTATACGTACCTACCTACCTACTCGCGACTTAAAATTCAGAAATGTTACTTATAAACTGCTGGCCATGGCTCTGTCTCTGCGATATCACAATTAGAAACAGATATACTTACTCTAAAATTTTAACCCACTGAAAAACAGAATCAGAATATTTTTATTGTGTAAATGTGAAGGAGGGTAATATTTTCGGAGATCGGATGTATGTTTATGTGTGTATGTTATGTATATTATGTATGTTCCTTTGGTACGCCCTACAGCTCAAAAAGCTTGATGGATTTTGACAAATGCGATTCGTTGAGAGTCACAGTACTTTTTAGGTTTTCACAAAATGATGTATGAATATCCATTCACAGGAGTGTCGTAAGATGAAATTGAATAGTAAAAATCCAAAATGGCAACATTATTTAAGTTGTTTAACGAAAGGACTTGAATGCAGTTGGCCAAATATGACCACTTCTGCGACACCAGATTTTCGGTAAGTGCAGAAAGCACTCGAAAAGGAAAGTCCTATCAAACTCGACAATTTTTTTTCTATGTCAGCTCTTATGTCGATGACGTCATAACACTTGCGAGGCTATTGTTATGTCCCCCAAGACATGGGGTTATGATCTCTACCATTATGGGAATCATCTGGGTTTATTGCCACAAAAATGTGTTCGATTCGAGTGATGGTAAAAATGCAGTAATGAGGGGTAAGGCAGTTTTTTAAAGATTTTCTACAGTCTTTTGTTGCAAAATAAATTTGGATTTTGAATGTATGTTGCTCGTTGTATGGAGTAGCTGGGACCTATGTAGGTACATTAGAGCTACAAATAGTGAGAGTTAGGCCATCACGGAAACACTGTGACCTAGCTATATAGGCTTATTGTCCTAGTGCGGAGAATATGGACCAAACTTTGGTACTTTAGTATTCTATTTATAATGTAAAATCAATATTTTACCGAAACGTTGTTTTCTTATAAATAAACATTTTTACTTTACTTTTTTTTTTTACTTTGGTATGTCAGGTATGTTATGGTCAGTAACTGTTCTGAATTCCATGCAAATGGGGGTTACTGTTTTGAAGGTGGTTGGGAACGACTTTTCCGGTTGGGTTCCAATCGAGTAACACCTAAACGAGTTACAGTGTTATTCGATGGGAAAACCCACTGGTCCAAATTCCAATTAATTTAATCCCATTTAACTTTATGATAAATAGAATATTATTCATTTAACTTACAAATTGTGTCATAGATATTCATAATAATAATGTCGATATATTTAATGATAAAATTAGAAATATTATCCAGGATTTATTTGTTTTTTTAAGTTTTAGTTTAAGGTAGTTAGTGTTTTGGTTAAGAACTGTAAGCTTCTATCTTTTAAATAAATAAATACAAATACAAAAAAAAAAATAGAAAATTTGTAAGTTAACTAATTGTTTACTTATCTAAATTGGTTGTTGGTAAATGAAATGAGATTTATTTGCTAAAGTATAGTCATTACAAGGTCCATAAAACAGATGGGAAACAAAATGGTAACCTAAAATGTATAAGTAGGTACAGTTCGAAGCTCTACTTTGACTCTATATACAATAATTTTGATGAGCATACACACGTACAACCTACTATACAGTATAAATATACATCTACAAAGAAAAGCTATTTTCCGAAATCATTAGTCATGTTACGGCCGAGCTGTATGAGCTGACAGAACCGCGGTTCTAGCCAGGGTCTGGTCTGCAGCTTCTCATAGCACCAATAAATCATCGCTTTGTTGCGGTGCAGCGAAGAGTGCAAAGGGTGGTCAGCAATACATTTTTGCCGTGCAATGAGGACCTACGGTTGAAAATTGAAAAGTTCTAGAACGTAATAAACCGATGTTTAATTTTTTACCAGCCTTCTGCATATTACGTTGAGTTGTCTTTTAGTACTCTCAGAATATTTTATGAGACACTAGCTGACGCCTGCAATCTCGTATTTTCAAAAAAAAAATCCTAGTAGGTACTCTCCTTCAGCTGTTGACGAACACATCATCCAAGTTTCAAGTCTCTACGTTCAGCAGTTTAGCCTGTGCGTTGTCTGTCAATCAGCCAGACAGGACTTAGCCTTTTATGCATATTGATGATAATAAAAACGTTTTTTTAATGTACTGAAACAAGTGACGAGACGAGCACCCTCTTGATGCTTGAATTACGCGTAACCATGAACAGAACAGTGCAACACAGGGCTTTGATTCACATAGGTCAGTGCAACGTTACTATGGCGCTTGTCCACTTACATCAGTCTCAAAAGCCCAGTAATTTCACTAGCTACAGTATCTTTCAAACCGGGACACAGTAATGCATACACATTACTACTTTGCGGCAGAAAATCTGGCACTGATCGAATGGGTGTCCCCTCAAAACTGATTAACTCCTCTTTTCTCTGATGGCCGCTCGTTACTCCCCACTTCTCTAGAATGGGTAGGTTAAGTGAAAACATTGTTTATCTTGCTTACAGCCAACTTTATCATCTTACCTCATAGGTTGCCTTACTTGCCTTAGGTACTATTTGTAGGTAATATTTTGTTATATTTCATATTTATAGCTCCGTGTTCTATTATTTAATGATATACAACCATCGAAAAACAAGCGTACATGCGCTAAAGTTCGCATAGCCTATGTTCAGAATCGCTCGCCAAGATACGTCGGCCGTATTGTATAAAACATATAATTTATAAAAATATTACAAAATTCAG
Organism: Lobophora halterata; assembly: GCA_932526365.1. Lineage (NCBI taxonomy): Eukaryota > Metazoa > Arthropoda > Insecta > Lepidoptera > Geometridae > Lobophora > Lobophora halterata. Next base: position 2,223,595 of record OW052007.1, read on the forward strand.
TCGTCAACAACTTACTAAATTAATATTATGTAGTATCACTCGTACAATTAATATTACCTTTGTGGATAACAACACTGATTCCTGAAACTCTGGATTCTCTGAAATTTATAGCAAGACACTGCCATCTACCGGTTTGTCACTGAACTTTTTATTGCCTGCCCCGAGCGACGCTCATGTTGAATTTTACCTTTGCCTTACTTTCACGTAGTTATAACTGACTTCCCTAGGTGGCGCTTTTCTAAAAAAATCATGGTAACAATTTTACCGCTAGATGTCTCTACCTGATCTCGAGTAAGATTTTGGTGAGTTTACTGGTATAGTTTTTACTTCCGCTAATTCACTACTTTTTAGAGTACCTACCTACCTATCTAACAAGATCTCTTATCTAACAAGATAATTCAAGGCTAGTAAAATGAATGACGTTAAGTAAGCACGTAGGTTATTTAGGTGCCTTTTTAATTTCTCTCTGGTAGTACAGTCTTAAAAAAATATTTTAAAATTATTATGTCAACGTTTTTTCATTGTAATGATTTAGAGATTCTGACGAAAAATAAACAAAGAACCACCATCGATCCCCCAGGCACCTACAAATGCAGTTTATTACGCGCCATTTGTTGCTAATCTCTCCTTGCACATTACCGAACCGCCTATGCATTTTTACGACCAAACTTCCGCGAAGCCGTGCAGTCGCGCACGCAATCTGGACGTGTGTGCAACCATTGTGCATGTGTGGGTGTGTTTGAAGTTAGGTATTTTTACACCCTCTTGCAAGTGCACCATAAAGATGCCACAGGTACTTGAGAATAGGGTTGTCACTCTTTGTGTTGGTTTGGTTATACCTTCTTGTACAATGTAATAAGTATATTTTTTTCGTATTATTAGAAGCAGAATCCGTTTTCCTACATCGAATTGTAAAAGCCTACATTTTTAGTCTAGCCTCTTGAAAATAATTGCTATTACAATAGTTCAGTATTAAAGACATCAACGCGCGCGCTAATTATAAATCTGGGCAAATAAATAAATCTCAATTCGGTTAGTCTTGCGGTCTAATAGGTTACGGTTTATTATTGAAGGAGGCTTTGCTTTTCAACTTTAACAATAGATATAGCTGATGCCCACAACTTCGTTTGCGTTTGTGGTTGCGAATTATCAAATTTCTTTTCCAAATACACGCCTACACAAATCTTGACGAAAATACCCTTGTAACTTCAAGTCTCTACGTTCTGTGGTATGGCCGGTGCGTTGTCGGCCAGTCAGTCAGGACAGGTCTAAGCTTTTTATAGATATTGATAATTAAAAACATACGTAAAAGACATAATGAAACCTACAAACATCACCAGCTACAGATTTTGCCTTCTCAATTAAAACTTTAAATTATTTTTATTTTTTATTTTCTTCTACAGTCTACTGTGTCGCTGACGATTTGGACACAAAATATTCGGACACAGTGTCCGAATTGAAACTTTTTAAAATCAATATTTTTTCCACTGACGTTTCGGACACCAAATAATAAAAGCTGTTTTGTATAGTCAGATAAAAAACTTCTAATAGTAGAAATCCGTCCTACGCCCCATTTAGTTGGATCATAATAGTTTTAAACCAGATTTTAAAGAAAGTAGCCACGAATCCACATAAATAGATACATGCCTTCGTTCGCAGCCCTATCACAAACACGAACGCACAAAACTGAGTTGCGACACATCCGCGGGCAATTAGACATACACTCGCACCCCTATTGCTTTTACACCGGGAACTGAGCGTCCCCTGGCGCTGACCCGTCTGACTTGAAGAGTTGGCAATTTTAGCACCGGATAAAATGCAGCCGCAAACTCATGTCTCTTGTTTTAACCCGACTGCTAAGGAAGGGTTATGTTTTTCGGATGTATTATGTATGTACCTATGTAAACTTTGTTACCTCGTACCTTCCAAATGGCTAAATGTTTTGCGACAATTATTATGGTATCGTTAGATTCGTCTCAATAACCCAAATGTACTTTTATAGGTTTAAAAAAAATGCCGGATTTTGGCACAAATTGTAACTAGTAAGCCGTTAATAATATTCTTTTACCAATTAATAATATTTTTCAATTATTGTACTTATAATATTTTCGCAGCCGGGTTTACAGTTTTTATAAACTTTTAGCTTGTTTCAATATAATAGATATGAATATGAAAATAACAGTTATTTGTACACCAAGGAAGAGTCTGACTCCGAACTGAAGCAAGTGACATAAATATCAGCCCTCACCTTTGGTACGGGCTTTATCACAAGTATCTGCCTTCAGGCTGTATAAGTTCTTGTGCCTCTGTGGCGACCCTGAACCCCGTCCCTGGAGCTAATCCGTCTGCTGACTGAAGAGGTCGCGAGTGCAAGCAATTTTATCACTGAGACATGATCTGTATCTTAATATTATTGGTTTAGAAAATTGCTACCTGTTTGTTAGATTGAAAACACGAACCGCATCTTTATGAGTTATGTTTCTTGATTAAACACCAAGGGAATAAAGCAACGTCGTATGACGCGGGCAGCAAATTGAACCTTAAGTTTACGAAGGACTCAGTTAAACCCTGAGCGAAGCGAGGAAGTTATGTAGAGTCTTGATTGAAGCGAGGGGTTAAAGCTGCCCAAGACGAAGACAGGCTTTATCCCTGAAGGGCATACTCTACTTTTCACACCTTCTACGAGAAAATAAAAAGCCAGGGCTCCAGCAGCAAACACCGTCATTTGTTTCACAATCTTAGAAATCGCACCTTTTTCCTTATTTTTTTTTGAGTTCTGCTTATGGTGGCCAGTTCGATTTCCAACTTGCTTCATTCGTATATTTCATGTTTTGATTGTTTTCAAAAGTCATACATACCTATACCCTGCTTTTCGCAATAAGGTTAAAAAAGACGTTGATTTAAGTCGTTCGTCAACTCATCCAACACAAACTCGTTCACTTTGGATGAATTGGCGAATTGAATATTTTATTTTGTTCGTCATTACAAAAGTTCAATGATTATTGCGCAAACAAGCCTTGTTGGGTATGTAAAATTTAAAATGACGACACGGATGGTTGAGTGGCAAGTAAAGTTAAATTTTAAGTTAAGTGGACTGGCACGCCGAGTGTCGCAGGTTCGATTTCCGCTTTAGGACAGACATTTGTGTGATGAACATCTGTGTTTGTCCTGTCAAAATCTGCATCAGATAATATCAATGAGCATGAGTCAGAATCAGATTAGTAAGGTACCTACTGTAGTTAGGTAGTAAGTAGGTAGATTAGGTAGGTATAGATAGGTGTAGACTCGTGTCCGGCGCTTTTGATCTGGCGGTTTCATTGAGATGGTTTGCACGTGCGGATGCTGACACGTGGGAAGAGATCGCACTGTTCTTGAACACTCATCGTAAAGAAGTGATATCATTTATAAGATATATATACGAAAAAAATCTTATTTTATCCCATAGGATAGGCCAATGCAACTTTGCTATTTGCACACTTCCACTATTTTATTAGAATTTGGATCAATTTGGATAGTCAGTGACGAAGCTTAGTAATTTCATTTTGACTTCATGCTCGTAAAGTTCAACTTTACTCATGCTTTAGAGTGAGTAAAACTGCATTTTGGCCCTAGGAGAAAAAAAAATTGCTTAACAAATCTGTTCAAAGAGGTTCAGGTTCAGTCCTAAAGCCCATTTTATACTCGACTTGAATATTTGCCCTCGGCTTCGGCTCGGGTTGAAAAAAGTCTCGTATAAAATTGTTTCCTTCAATCCCTTGGTGAAAAAATAACTATAGCTTACCTAAGACTCACAATATTTTTAATCAGCACCTATACATTATAAGTTAGTACATAGTTTTTAAATAGCAATGTTATGGTAGATTACGAGTAAGTAATTAAGCACATAATTTGATAGCAACTCTACTAACAGTAAGGTTGTGCCTAGATGGCAGGTATGTAATTTGTTTATAACGCTAGAGTAATAAGTGGTTACAAACAAAATAATTCAAATTCAAATATTTTATTTTAGACTTTTACTTAGGGCGCTTTTAAATTAGACACGTGAGATAGCACCACTGTGTCGTTACTACAAATTTTTATACAATATCTAGACACAGGGCATCAACAAATTATATAAATATTTAGTAATAAATCCGCTTTAAAGGTTTTAATTAACTTAACTTTAGTTTAGAACTTTAGTACATATTACTATATTATAAACCAAAGAGTCAACGAACAGAAAACCAAAGTTTAAAGATACGACACGTGTTTCGCCTCTACACGAGGCATCATCAGGAGGTGTGGACTCGCCGAATCGAAACGAGAGTCAACTTTAAAACTTTTAAACTTTGGTTTTCTGTTCGTTGACTCTTTGGTTTATAATATAGTAATATGTACTAAAGTTCTAAACTAAAGTTAAGTTAATTAAAACCTTTGTTTAGAAATCAAGCGGATTTATTACTAAATATTTTCATAATTTGTTGATATTTATGGATTTCCGCAAAGTAACGCCTGAATCAATCAATTATCTTAGACACAGGGCGTCCCACGGATATGCCACAAGGAGGGAAAGTACCTTGAATATTGTAGGTGGAACATTTTACTGAAAGAAGACAATAATTGAATTTAAAAAATAATTTAAACTGCATTCATAGATATTTAAATAATTAGATGGCTGAACCGGGAATCGAATCCGTTACACGAGAAAAATAATCGCCCTTTAGTTTTATCATACCGGTCAAAAGGCTTCATCATAAGGATAATTTTTTGCTGAATAACATAGTGTCACAAATAAAAGGAAGATCATGAATTTTAACATTTTTAACAAAAAATTAATCAGCTCGATTTGTTGCAACCTACTAATACTAACCTACCTACTTATTATACCTACCTACCTACTGTAAAAAGCCGCCACAGTGGCGCCACTGTTGCGCTTCATGTAAACAGCAACTCTACACTACTCTACTCTACATTAGTAACTGGGTACATATTCGTAAAAAGCTCAAGTGCAAGTGTAACAATGTCTGCCACTGCCACTGCCACCGGAAGCACATGGCCAGATCAAACGGAACACCGGACGCCCGTTATTGTGGCGATAAACTCATTTCGCAGTTCCGACAATAATGCTTGAACACTTCCTTCAGAAATGTTAGTGTGTTTTAAATACCTTTATGTATCAAACCTCAAAAATATTCTATGTATTAAAAAGTTAAATAATCTATTTATTAGAATTATTTATCGGAAGTCTAATTCAAATTTTGGTTACTGTGTTATAAATAGTTAGAGTTTAAAGATAGGGATAAAAGATAAAGATTTTTAGGAATATGATCCAACATTTCTTGTTATAAACAATGGAAAATTCTTATTATTATAACTTTCTTATTCTCTATTAAGCTTCCCGTAGTACAGTACAGTAATAAGATATAACAGATAGCTAATTTATAACTAAAACAGTTTGTATTAATTCTTTTATAATTTCAACACAAAATACATCGTCAGGATGGCCGAGCGGTCTAAGGCGCTGCGTTCAGGTCGCAGTCCACTTCTGTGGGCGTGGGTTCGAATCCCACTTCTGACAAACTTTTGAACTTTTTTCCTATTACATTTTTTTAATACACTTTTTGGGTTCAATTTAACAAAGGAAGGACAATAAAAATAAAAATGATCGACAGGCTCATTTTTTTTTTATAAAGCACAACAGTAGTTTAGTGAGATAGTTACAACAGCATCGTTGTCAATGTTATCTCTCTTATCACAAAATATTTAGCTACATATAAACATACCTTTTTAATCTTAAGTAAAGTGAACTTATTGTTCTTTGGAATGTCATGCCTCATCATTATCTTTGACCTGACCCCAATAACGATGTGAAAGCTTATTTCATTCATATCAATTATTTATAACTATTGAATGGGATATGAATCATTCACTGAATAGCTTATGCATAGAATTTATTAATCACTTTTAGCTAAGACCCACAACTTTGCTTGCATTAGGAATAAACAAAATTCCTTAAGCCTAGATCACACGTACCGAGTACTCGGCCATGAGCTCTCGGCCGAGTACTCGGTACGTATAAACATAGCGTAGAGTGCTCGGCTGAGCGGCAAGTGATGTAAGCTGTCACTGTCTCGGCCGAATAACATTTACTGTCTTAGCCGAGTACTCGGTACGTGTGATCTAGGCATAAGTGCGGTTTCAGATAAGCAAATTATTCCGTTTGATGCGCTAGCTTACTCTCTAGTTACTCGCTACTCGCTAGTTAAAACCGCAAGACACGCTTTTGAAGTTTCAGGCGTACCAAACCTAGTAGATAGGTATTTTTGTATACGTATAGCATAGATGAATAAAGATGTTCCTATAGAACAAGATGGATAGTATCAAACCAAGAGGGAATAGTAAGACAGAACAAAAATTTTTCAGACACCTTGTCAATAAAAAATAAATATGTTAGATAATTGATTGATTCAGGCGTTACTTTGCGGAAATCCATAAATATCAACAAATTATATAAATATACTTAGTAATAAATCCGCTTGATTTCTAAACAAAGGTTTTAATTAACTTAACTTTAGTTTAGAACTTTAGTACATATTACTATATTATAAACCAGAGTCAACGAACAGAAAACCAATCTTATAAACTTTCTTTAAACTTTGGTTTTCTGTTCGTTGACTCTTTGGTTTATAATATAGTAATATGTACAAAAGTTCTAAACTAAAGTTAAGTTAATTAAAACCTTTGTTTAGAAATCAAGCGGATTTATTACTAAGTATATTTATATAATTTGTTGATAAATATGTTACTCCATTTTTAAATAATGTTTGTTACTTTTAACGATGTAGTTTTTCAAATGTTACTTCTCTTTTTCGAAAATTAGCATCGGACTAATATTTACTAGAAGTTAGCCAAAGTGGCTCCCTTTTACTGGGCATATTTTCAATGTACTACATTGTGTTGCTATACTAATACTTCTGTGACGTATAGGTATACGCGCGACAAAAACATACTAGTCTGAAACCGTACTTACGGCACTGAATCTAGTGTTCTTATATTTAAAATCATTCTAGTATGCCAGACAAAAGCAGTTTTCGCATAGAGCCCGTTTTTCAGCGTCTTTGTCCGGGGGTAATTCGTTAAAAATTGACTCTATTATTGAGGCTATGAATTCTGCTTTCCATTCCTATCGTACTATGTTGAACTTTACAGTGGAAATAATTTATAGCCTTGTGAAACGCGTTGTAAATGTTAATTTAGATAATTGGTGCTTGTTATATTGATTGTAGACAGAGGTGATATTACTATCTGGTGAGCGTCTTGCTTATACTCTCTCGTTTAAATACAATAAAGAGTTTAAGTCGATATAGAAGTTATTTTTTTTATACAACTAATTACTTACTGAATGCCAAAATATTACAACACTAAAATTACTAAACTATCTGTATACCTATAAATAAAGAAATCAACTAAATTACACCGATGCGGTATTCGGTCCCAGACTTCTTGCTAGGACTCAAAAACTGATACAACGAGTTCAAAACGCCTATGCCCGTTTTTGTTTCAATGTGCCGGCGATAGTTCATGTTACACCGTTTTTAAACCAACACTTTATTCTTAAAATGAAACATAGACGTAAGCTGCATTTAGCCTCCCTTCTTTTTGGTGTCCTAAAACATAAAGCACCCTCTTATCTTTATGAGAAGTTGACGTGGATGCCAAGCTCAAGATTTACTGGCACTCGTCAGTGCTCGACGCAGCTCCAAACACAGCGGCACAGCTCAGCCTGCTTTAGAGGTAGCTTCCGCTATGCTGCGACGAAGTGCTGGAATAACATTCCACCAATAAGGAACCTGCAAAGTCTTTATTGTTTTAGATCTAAACTTAAAAAATACCTTTTTGAATCGCAGAAAACACAGGAAAATCATAGAAACGATACAAGTATCATATAACTTGTACAATACTCGATATTATGTAATACTTGATTCATACTTAAGTACATAATTTTTACTTATTGTTTTGTAATTTGTAGTTTAATTACACTTATACTTATTATTATTCATATTCCGTTGATGCTAGTAGCAGTGAAGCTTTACAGGTGTATAATATTGTAGAACCTATTGTGTAGAATCTCTTTTATACAGCTCTCTTACCTACCATTCAACAGTGAACGGAATACCGTTAAATATCTAGGTAGGTACTGTAGATACTTTACTTTTGCTCCTTTTAAGTGATGTATTAACTATAAAGTATATATTTAGTAAATGAGTATAAACTCATAGTGTAGTCGTAGGCTATCCGTGGCGTCAACAACCGGCTTCGACGGAAGACCAGCGTTGGTTGATATACGTACCAACCAACATATGCTTAGTCGGAGACCTTTTTGCACCACGCTATCGTATATTGTATTAACATCGTTTATTTTTTTTTTCATGTGTCTATAACTGTTTGTGTATACTGTATCGTGTGCAAAAAATATTTTCATTTTTTCATATATTTTTTTTAACTACTATCTAAAATTTTAAATAATATCTACACATAATTGAGGTCACTGTCGACGGGATAACATTTTACAGTATAACGTTGTACCTCAAAATATTTCAGAGTGAGTCTATAAGTTACCTTCTCTACTTTTACTAGCAGTGTTCTTCGAAATATTTCAGAGTGAGTCTATGGAAAGAATATAATCGAATATGCTTTATTGTATCACCTTAAAACAAGAAATATAAACTAAAATTACAAGGGCGGTCTTATTGCTAGATAGCAACCTCTTTCAGAGTAAGTTACCTACTCTACTTTTACTAGCAGTGTTAGGGAGTCTATGTTCAGTTACCTACTCTACTTTTTACAAGCTAAGCACTTCCCCTACTCTAGTATTACTCTAAGGAGAACTAGCCTTCTATTAAAGTACGTCTTTGTCCGCAGAAAGGCTATAATGAAGGCATCAATGGGTAATGCTAGATGAGGTACGCCATAAAAAATATGAAAATGCCATTGCAGAATTAAAAAGGAAAAAAGTTTACTTTGTCGATTTCAAATACTTGAAACTTAGCTGTTGCTTGCAGTTATTGAAATGAGATTTTTGTTTTTATGAAACGAAAAAAAATTAATAATAAAGGTACTATTTTATAATAATACTTTGCATTAAAAATTACATTTCTGCTTTTTATTTCTTATTGCCCGCAAACCAGACAACATTTTTTTAAATCACCAGCTAAGATCTAGGACTCACCATTCGTGGCTTTTTAGATGTTTTGTTTTATCTTTATGTACCTACTAATTCTTATATAATAAATAAAAAAAACAATTTTATTGGTTCTGACATCAATTTTAGGTATTTTACTTTGTTTCAAAAAGTAATTTTTCAGTTTGCACGAGATAGCCTCGGTATCTTTCACACTTCTTTCAAATAACCAAATCTCTCACTTTTCGGAACCACCTTTCGAACCCCACTCTTGCCAGAGTTCTTCAAAATAACGATAGCTCTTGAACAGCGCCCTACGACGGCCACGATGCACTTTTGAATGGCGACAGTACAATACCCACTTGGTACTGCTAAATTGGATGCTAAGCAGCTTCCAGCTAAATTGATACTCAATAACCAATACCATCGACGATTTTTTGTATGTAAACATGTGTCAAGCCGAGCATAGCACTCACCTTATCTCTAAAATGGGCGAAATTAGTGACTTTTTTCAATTTAAACAAGTACCCAGACGTCTGTTCTCTTTATGGTTAGAGATTATACCTGTCCATGACCAGAACAGAGCTAAACGAGACTTTAATTATTTATTTAATAAATAGACTAGAGCAGCATTTCTTAGTACTATTTCATATTGTGATAGTTTGTTGAATAGTCTCGAAAGCCTTTCGAAATTTCACTAGGTACCACACTCTAAACACAATAATGCTTACACGTTACTGCTTGACGTGACGTGAACATCTCGAATGATAAAAAAATCAATCGGTTACTTTTTACCGTTAGTAGCTTAGAACGATGATAAATTTTACCCAACATCAGATTGGTAAGATGGTTTGCCTGATGATGGGCAAAATGTTTTTTTTTGTTAGTTTCAATGGGCGTCCAGTGTTAAGGTATTAATTCACTCTATATTCTGTTTGCACGTCATACACCCATGTCAAATAGAATCAGTGTATTTATAAAATATATTCATAGTTGCATTTACGTGGCGCAGCACGCGCTAATAGACTGGCTTTGCCCACTCGTAGGCGGTGCAAGTTGTGAGTAGAAGCGATTCAATTATATAACTTGTGTTTTATAATTATACTGCACCAGATATAATTTTTTTTCACGTTAAGAAGTAGCGTGACTAGAAAGGTGCTCCTGAGATATTTGTTTTTTAATAGTAAAATTTTTTTGTTTGGCTACAATCTACAATCTCGACCTAAAGCCAAAAGTGACGATCGGCCGACGATGAATCTAAAAAGTCTATCAAGTACCTATCAATAGACTCCAAATCAATTTACATTCAGTATCTGGTCAGCACTGACTTTCCTCGAATTCGACTATGTCTAAATCTGCACATACACTATCTATCCTTTCGGTCTGTCTGACTTTGAAAGCTCGAAAAATTAATAGATAGCCGCAGCTATAGAAGTGTAGCAGGCTGAAATTTTCACAGAATAATATGAATTTTTCAACAAATAATGAAAATATGGAGTGTGTGGATTGATTCAATTAATGCTTTGAAAAATAACAAAAATTGACCAATATCTGGATGGTACGGAATAACAGAATTCTCAGTAGGTAAGCCTTTGGGTAGTTTTTATATTCTTTTAAGGTCAGGAAAATTTATTTTTTTTAGTTTGTGACTTGCACCACACACCAAAATGAAAACACATGCTCGTATGTTTGTGTTCGCTGTCATCGAAAATGCACAGAGCGACCTCACCGGTGGGTTTCATTTTTTACAAACATCAACGACTCGGTCAAAGTAAAAATAAATTTATTTTAACGAGAAATTTACGGGACGTGGTTATGCAGTTGAAATTAATGACGATCTGGATGACTTTATGCTTATGTCGTACTGTTCTGACCCTTAAGGGTAATCCTCAAATCCGAATTCCATACAAAATGTTTCCGACAAATACTCAAAATGTACGCCGTATTATATTAATTTCTTCACACTATTCATTTCGTCCATGTTTTTTGATGTGTCAACAAAAAAAATGAAGGGTTTCATACTTTAATTTAGATTTTATACGTGTTTTTAAGTTAGTAGGGTTAATTTTAAAACACGTTTAAAAGCTAAATTAAAGTATGAAACCTTTCACTTTTTTTGTTGACAAAATGAAAAAACATGGATAAAACGAATAGTGTGAAGAAATTACTATAAACGGCGTACTTTTTGAGTATTTGTCCGAAACATTTTGTATGGAATTCGGATTTGAGGATTCCCCTTAAGCTGGTTCAATCAAAGCTTACAAATTATTAGTTCGAGCTGCCTACGACAGCCTACGACTTCGCCTGCGTAGTATCGGGATAAAAAGTAGTAAGGTCAACTAAGGTACCATCTTAAAACTACTAAAAACTATCAAAAGCAAATTTTATGCGGTTTATTTTAACTATAATTTACAGCACCAGATAACCGAATTTGTTGTAGGTAGTATTCACAGTTTTTTAAGTAATTTCAAAAAGTCGGAATATTGATATCGCAACGCATTTACCTGAGTTACATTATATATTTTTCTCCAGTTCAATCGGTTCAGTAGTGTTGGTTGGATTAGGGAATAAGTATCCATCTATGCATAACTTTATCTATATACCCAGCCTTCTTCTTACTGTGTCACTAGTTCTTTAGAACCAGTGTGGTGAAAGGATTTTAAGTGCACCTTGTGTGCGCCAACCGGGCTCAAACCTACGACCTACGGATCAAAAGTCGAAGCACCTCCCACTCGGCCAACAGGGCTTTTATCTATCCTCATAATCGGTAAAATAATTATTAGGCATGTGACATCCGCCAATCCGCATTAGGTCCGTGGTAGATTTCGGTCTACTGGTCGAGAGTAAACCTGAATCCCAGCAGTGGGAATATCTTAGGTAAATTATGCTAAGCATAAAATCCACAAACTTCCTGCAATTACTTACCTAACTGCTTTTCAAGTTGAGTAAAGTAAAAAACTTTTGTAACCAAATTTCTTCTAACCCTCTCTCATGTATGGTTTCATTTAATCAGTCACTTTTACCGTATCGGCAAGGTATCGGTTTATTTTCTAAAGAATGTGACAGGTACTAGCTTGGGTAACAATACCCTACTGAGAAGGAGAGTAATACCAAAGGTAATACTTTCTTTTAGAGTCAAATTCTCATCTCAAGAATCAAACCTACGCATATATCATTCCTAATGCATTACTTTAATTTCGCTAAAAAAATGTATGTGTGTGAGCACTAACGCACGACTCATAAAGTATTAAGAAAAGAATTATCTCTTTAGAATCCTTCTCTCTAAGAATTTCCTAATGAAGATCACGTTGGGAAGTACAAAGTTCTCATTAAAACATTCTTGAGGAAGAACGACTTTGAACCAAATTTAAGAGTGGTTTCAAATCTCAAACCAAATTTCTAAATTACACGACCAAGTTTTCGCAACTTTTCCGGTTACAAAATCTTGAAAACGTCTTTATGAAGGATCATAACGGTTTTTGAATGGGCAAGAGGCAGAGCCGCAATTAGGGATGGGAGAGTTCGAAAAATTATAAAAGTCGGATAAATAATAATAATAAAGGTTTTAAAAAAACATACCGAAAACCGACTTCAAAGTCACAGAAAGGAAAATACGCAATTTCGTTTACTTCGACGACTTTTTAACGTGACTACGTCTAATAAATCGATGAACGCCGGCTACATGCACGAAAACGTTGACGTCATTGTCCGGCAACGCTGTCATTGTCCGGTAACGCTCATTGTCCAGTTACGCTGGTAGTCGTTAAACTATCGTCCGTAAACCAACTTTACAGACGCCCAATTTTTTTTTCAGATATTGTGATTTTTTTTTATAAACATAAACTTAAACTCACACACTCACACCCCTACACTAGGAGTCCCTGTGTCGCAGGTGGCATGGACACATACAAGACATCACAACATCCAAGACCCGAGAACAAACATTTGTGTTCGTCACACAAATATTCGCCCCGGCCGGGGATCGAACCCGGAACACCAAGCTTCGTAGGCAGTACTTCCTTAATTAAAAACGAAACTACTGGTCTTCTGAAAGGTGAAAGGATTTCAAGTGCACCTCAAGAGGCTTCTTACGTGCACTGCGAGGAAATGGTGGAAGATCACTAACGACCGCGGCAAAAGGTAGGGTTTGGGAAAGACAATTTGCCCTACTATGGTAAAATAAAAAAAAAACAAAAGTTAGACATATCCGACTATCTGACAGCCCTTGATCTGAGACCCGAAACCACTTTTCTAATAAAAATTAAATTATTTACAACTTCCCTAAGCCCCGACGTTCAATGGGAGAGCTCCAGCCATACTGGACAAACTCTATTTCGTTCAAAATACCAGTTACAGTTGAGCTATGATCCTCTATGAATGGGATTATGTTAATGGTTTTTTAAATATCTGTTTATATTATGATGTGAATGGGTTTTTAAATGGATGTATCGGAGCTGGATTTTATATTGATGCCAAAAGCATTAATCACTTGGGTGTTTGGTAAGGTGAATGGATTCTGGCCACGAATTCCTGCAACTTAAATATGTGTTTTCGGGACCTACTTTAATAATATGTAGAGACTACATAATAACCGCTATTTTATAAATTTTTAGCCGGTTCGATTCTCGGCTTAGGTAAAATTGACAAGAAATCTCTAAATGCAGTTTTGTTTCTTATTAAAAATAAAGGAATGTTTCCTTTAAGTAAAATAATCTTCCTAACGATTTAAAGGAGTTTCCCTCCAGGACCCATTATTTTTTTCCATTCTGTATACCATAAAATATATACTATAAACATAACACAACTATATAAAAAACCATTTCATGAAGATGCAGTAACAAGTTCACTGCTGCACTTTTTGAAATTTATATTCATATCAGTCAATTAAAATCTTAAAAAAATAACAAATGTGCTTTACTCTTACTTACTACTTTTAAACTTTTACAATGCGGGTAAAACCGCAGACAGAAGCTATTTCCATTATATTTTCCAGATTATAGCATTCTCATCGGCAAGTGCTACAGATTATGCATGAAAATAAAAACACTTTCCTATCTTAATACTTATGAATAATTTTCATTCTCAGTCTTACCGCTGCATATTTTCCCGGGTAGGGGGTGGCATGGGAGTGGGGATCCGCCTCCCCCCCTTCATCCCGCTGGCACTCATCACACCCCCGATTGTCCTCAAGTCGAAGCTGAAAAAAAAACCATTTCTTAGCAAGACACTCTACTGAATGAGTTGTGGGATTCCATTTCGTAATTTGGATCATAGAATTGTTTAATGTACCTTAGTAATTTTTGTATACGGAGAGATTAGGCAGCCAGTATTCTGCATTACAAAAGAAATGTGAGAAGTGAGTTGCCCTGCCAAACCAGGGTCGCAGGTTCAATTCCCGCACTTGTGTTATGAACATTACGGTGTTATTGCCAAGGCGCTTTCCTGATGGTAAGATATCACGCCTGCCCTTAACCATAACAGTGCTACACAGGACTTTGATTATCTGGTTGAAGTCGTTAGTACAAGCATGTACCAGTAATACATCTGGTGGAATTCGTTTACTCGTAGTATAAAGTCTTTTCCTCCGTCTGAAACTGAACTGAACAAGGTCACTGTGACTTTGTGTACATTTCAAACGGAGCTTACACTAAATTCGTTATCTAATTCATGAAAGTACTAACTATATAAACGATAATTCTGTACAAGATATGAATATGAAACATAGCGTATCTCAGTAACTCGGCCCATCACATTAGAACACTGCGATTGAGACAAGCGCTTTGTGAAGATTATGTAGGCTCAAGGTACTGTAGAAGAATTAAGTTAATTGCTGGTTGTGTTTCACATATTTAGTTAGGTACGTAAGGCATATATATAGTACCTAAAAGTAATATGTAGGTAAGTAGTATGTAGTATTTCAAAATTACTACTTGTAATTACAAAACAAACGGACCTCCAGGATCTAGAAAATACTCGTAACATTACAAACGTGTAGTAAGAAATCCATCCAGTCCATTGAATTAGATTTTTTACTAGTACACGTTTGATATGTTATTTTCTAGATCCTTGAGGTCCGTTTGTTTTGTAATTACAAGTAGCAATTTTTAAATCTGGGGTACTATTCGCCTTAAGTTTTTTTTTTTTTTTTCGGATGGACGTTTAATGCAGTGAGCCGCAGATGGCTGTTACTGCGTCACCGGACTCTACCCGCCTTAAGTACTTTTTAAGTAAAGAAATGATGAGATTAGCAAGACATTTTATAAATAGATATTCCGTCTACCCATGAACAAAAGATGGCAAGAAGGCAAGTTTGGTACAGCACGACTAAGAGCGCTTGTCAACTTTAAATATATTTGTGATCAGTCTTAAACGAGCCTCTTCGAGGGGCACTTGAAATCCTTTTACCACACTGGTTCGTAAGAACTAGTGACACGAAGAAGAGGTGATCAGTCTTAAAGCCTGTAATTTCAATAAATAAAAAAAATAAACCTATGTATTTTTTCTTTGCCTCGTAGTTCTAATCACAATCACCCTGACAGTACCTCGGCACCCGATTCAAAGGAGCTCGTCACAGAATAGGTCTACTCTGTCATTGTGACGGTCCTCAAAGCATCGTCCCTATTGAACAAGGCCCATATTTTCTGTGGTGCTAGGAGCTTGTTTGTTTAGCTAGTTCTAGTGCTAGGATTTTGTTTTGCTAGAATATTGGGGCGAACAGCTAGGATGACAAAAATCTTCATCATCAACCATCAGTCAACTGCTGGATGTAGGTTTATCCCAAGGCGCGCTACTGAGCCCGATCTTCGGTCTCTTCATAATGTTTATTTGCGATAAGTAAAGCTTGTTAAACAGATAGCAACAGTGAGAAATAGTAAGCACTGATTATACTGAGACAAAACTAGGATAACCACGCTAATGAGATGAAGCTAAGCAGCTAATTAAAAATAATATTTATATAATTAAGTGTAGTATGATAGTAGTTTTTTTAATGATTTAGAACCGTCTAGAACAGGGTTTCCAAACCTTTTATGCATGGTGCCTCCCCCCGGATAATAAAATATTTCCATGCCCCCCCTTTATTTTTCTTCATTGTACAAGTAAGTCGAGGAAAACGGCAGAAGTATTCGCAAAGCAAGAGTGGCAACTTTTGGATTAAGCAGAAAGCGTTTTATCCAAAATTTCTCCTAAGTAAAGAGATGAAAGTCATCTTTCATAATCGAATATTTCATAGTGAAATCATAAACAATGTTGAGTTTATTAGAGAGTATGAGTAGATTAAAATACCTGAACACTTCATGCCCCCCCTTAAGATCTCTCTACGCCCCACCAGGGGGGCACGCCCCACCGGTTGGGAAGTCCTGGTCTAGAAATTGGAAGGAAATGGACTTACATTACACATTTTTTTTATCCATATACTGCCGGCTATAGTGTGGAGTTCATCGCTCCATCCAGCCAAAGGTGTACACTAAGCTGAGATACGTATAACTTAATTTTCATAAATGCTAGTCAGTCTTATTTTAGAAATGCGAGAGTTTGTTATTTGTTTGCTGAGGCTTCCGTCGATTGGGACCACTAGGTTTAGGACATCGGTCCCAAACGACGGAATTAACCACACCAAAACGACAGAACTGATTAAGCTAAAGTCAGTATAGGTTTAATAGAGAAACTGGGAACAGACTTAAGCCACTCTCAATTTCGATGCCACATACTTAATCGAAGCTAGTTTACGATTAAGAAAAAAATGTACCATATTATTTTGCTTACTTTATACGTCACTCATTTTATGCCAAACCAAATAACTTCCATTCTTCACTCAAACGCCTGCTAAGCACATCGTAAGGACATGTTTACTTCCCATGTTATTCAAGGTCACATCTGAAAGAAAATAGCCCCAAGAAATGACAGCATCAAGTCCGTTCTGAGCCTCTGAATGGGTGAGTTTATGAAAAGGCTAAGATGGCAAGATAGGCACTATCAGCCCTAGGATCTAGACGACCTAGCTAGATCTAGAGACTGCTGTGAATTGTTTTTCCTGACCTGACATTTTAGTGTATTTTATTTATGGTACGTGGACGTAGTGGCCGTGTAGATGAGACCGTTGCCATGTTATCTGATGGTCGTGGGTTCAAATACCGGCAGTCATGTGTGAATGGGTTTTTGGTTTGGGTTCTTTTGGTCCAAAAAAATCTATGAGTGCATCCCACGTTTTCACAACGGTGAAGTAAAACATTGTAAGAAAACCGGCGTGTCATAGAACATAGAAGAAAAAATGTTCTGTGACATGTGACATCCATCAACTTGCACTACGTCCACGTGGTGGGTTAAGAAAGAAATGAAAAGAAAGAAAGAAAGAATAAATATTTATTTTGACAAAACTGTACAAGCGCACAATGACAATGGATTTTATTTACAGGTACTTACATTACAATTACCTAGGAGCATATACAGTGCAGTCAAAAAAGGGGTCATGCTCAGCATGTGTTGCAGTAGACTGCAACGCTGATTTTCAGCATGAACCTTTGGTTGACGCACGGACAATACAGAGACAGTACAATGCAATACGATACAAAACAATACGAATCGCATTCGCTCTCCTGGTGGCGAGTAGGCCTGAGTCCCAGAAGTGGAAACAATATAAACTGATTCGAATGATGATGATGACGATATAGGGTAGGTACACACCCAATTGATTACCGCCTATAACAAAATAAAAGAGCGGCGGATCTGCTCGGTTAATACGTAACCAATAATATTTCTGACGTGCTTTTCATACAATAAACATTAAACATTAACACACTCACACCCTTGCGCTAAGATTCCCTGTGTCGCAGGTGGCATGGACACATAAAAGACATCCAAGACCCGAGAACAAACATTTGTGTTCGTCACACAAATATTTGGCCCGGCCGGGGATCGAACAAGGAACACCAAGCTTCGTAGCCAGGCTCACTACAAACTAAGCCACGGTGACGTCACAATACAATAGGTACATAAAATGAGGTATGCTTTCATACCTTCAGGATCCAATCTTTCGTATATCATATCGTAAATACCTATATCTATCCGTATTTACGTTCATTAGTCTATGCACCGCAGTAACCGCACCACGGTAGAGCAATATCTTGCACTCGGCGTCGGTATTACGTTGTGCTGAAATCCATCTTGAGACTAGAATTTCTCATTTCATTTGCGATACATTATTGAAGCATCGCAGACTGAGATTTTATGAAGATTTTCGAATACACATAAACATGTAGGTACTTATACCACACGAATATATTATTATACTAGTTAACATCCACAACTTTGTTTGCGTTGCGAATTAACAAAAATATTTTCTATTGTACTAAGCCTACACGTCTTCACAAGAACATAACCTCGAAATTTCAAGTCTCTACTTCCATTGGTTTGACCTGTGCATTGTCTGACAGTCAGTCAATACTACGCCTTTTATATGTATACTAGCTGACGCCCGCAACTTCGTTTACGCTGTAATTTAATAAAATTCCTTTACACGCTTACTTTTCTTCACGAATATACCCTTCAGGTCTCTACTTTGAGTGAATTGCCTTGTAAAGTTTGTGAGGATAAATACATGAATCTTTATTGCTCTTTAGCACTACTGAACTGATTGAGCTTAATTTCGTTAGAGTTTAGGATTTGATCTGAAAATGGACATAAGCTATTTTGTAACTCGACACCACAGACTGAATACTAATGCACTCTGTGTACAGTCCTACCGCATTAGTAAGGCGAGCATAATGTAGAGTTTCTTGACCTAGTGTGGACCCATTACATCTTTTAAATAAGCTTCGTATTGGATTACGGAGATGAGCTATACTATGATGGTAAATCTCTAATTGAGTACCAACTTGCATCCTCTCCCCTCGTAATCGCTCATTAGACCGTGATACCCTCTCTCCGTGACCAGGAATACGGTGCCTTACTTATGCCTTTTTGACTTGATTGGACATTATACAGCCCTTCATTCCGGTGTAGGATGAGAAGAAAAAAATCTCCTACTCATCAGTACATAGTTTTTTTATGTAGGAACTGGCTAAAATCCGTGGAAGAAAAATTTCCTACCCATCAGTATATAGTTTTTTATTAGGTAGGAACATAGATGAATAATGGTGCTCCTATAAAACAAAATGGACAGTATGAATGCGGTATATAGTACCGAAAATTTTCAGACACCCTGTCAATAAAAATGAAATATCTCTATTTTCAAATAATATTTGTTATTCAATTCAATTCAATCATTTATTGGCCAAAATGTTACATTGCATAACTCTGGTAAGTCAAAGATTTTTATACAGATTGAAATAAGTAGGTACATAAGCTTATAAAATATTTTCTGTCTATGTTCTTAAGCTAGACATATTATTCTAAGCAGTGGGTAAGGTAACAAGGAAAAACTCAAACTATGGTCTATAACATGGGTTATGGGCTACTACTCATAATCAACAAATGTACAACACATAAATTCATTTATATGGTAAAATGGATGAGATTGAAAAAAGAGTTTAACTTTTGACCTAAACACTGATAACGGAAGCTTTGTTATTTCAAGCGGCAATTTGTTATACATGTTACTTTTTACGATGTAGTTTTATTGACAACGAAAAAACCTAGTAGTTTTAACCTAGAATAGTTATTTAGCCCTGTTTCTTCTCTTTTTCGAAAATTAGCATCGGACCGTAATGTACTAGAAGTTAGCCAATGTGGCTCCCTTTTCTTGGTCGCATTTTCAATTTACTACATTGTGTTTCTTTACTTTAATACTTTTATGGGTAGGATCTGGCTAAAGTCCGTGGAAGAAAAAAATCCTACTCATCAGTACATAGTTTTATATTAGTTACTGGCTTAAATCCGGCAAGTGAATAAGTACAGTGTGCGAACGGAAAATGTACAAAAGTCTAACTAAGGTAGAGTAAGGGAAGGTAAGAATCACTAAAACAAACTGAGTCTCTAAAAATCTTAAACTGAGTCTAAATAAATATTTGAGTTTTTTTTTTATAGGATCTAACTGAATCCATTTTATTGTTTCTAAATAATTTATATTTACTATTTTTGCTGAATAATATCTTCCTAAGTAAATATAATTCCTTTTTCCAGTTTCAAATGGAATTGTAATAAAATTGCCAACCTACGAGACAAAAATCAAAGAAAACCCGTCAACAATACGATAACACAGCTCAACAAACATAAATTGAGTCAAGAGCAACCAAGCAGAGGAAATGCTGCTAAGCAGAGATATTAATTAGCAAGACACAAAGAGAATGTAATGAAAAGCATAATCACTACTAACTATAAAAAAAAATCCGTCTGAACCTCAATTTTACCATAACCACTTGTCGGGTGTCGTGCCTAACAAAATCCATTTTCTATGAATTTTTGTCGGCGCCAATGAACAATCGTGTTGGATAAACGTGGACATCTTTGTATAAAATGTTCAGCACGAGAGTATCCGACATTATATTGGGCCCGACACCCGACAAGTGGTCGGTGAGCGACATCGAAGTATCGCGTGAGCATTTAAATATAATACCTACCTCATTTCCATAAGAATTATTTCTTATTTCTACCTAGAAGTATAAAGCTGTTGGTTCTCCAATAAATAAATAAGATAAGTAATACATTTAAAATCCTCTGCCGTACCGTACGCCAATGTACGCGGGCCAGGCTAGACCAAGCTGAGATCTTGTTGATTGGTCTAAGGTCCATGTACATATTTTATGTGGGAGCAGAGATAAATTACACAGATGAGATTGACCCAGCTCTTTGCTGAGCTGCATGAAGCTGCAACGGCATGAAGAATTTTATTTTCTTTGCAATTGCAGAAAACTCTCTGTTTATTAATTTTATTTGGAGGATGATTTAATTAGCTTTGTACAGCATTTTGTAGACTTAGCATTTTACATTGTCTGTACAAATTAAAATATTATCCTGATTTTTATTTGTTTACGTGACTCTGATTATAGAAAAAGTAAGGAATGACCAAAATATAGCTCATAGAGCTCGTCAGTTTTGAGACGTTAACAACGTAGCTTGGCTATGTTGGTTTTACCTATAAAATTAACATTTTTATGAGTTAATCATCATCATCATTCTCAGCATTTGTCTTTCCAGTATTAAATATGCTTATTAAAGTAAAAACCGATGCTAATTTTCAAAAAAGAGAAGTAACAGGGCTAGATATCTATTTATTTATCTTTATCATTGTTAATTTTAACTACATCATACAAAATTAATATAGAGATATTTCATTTTTATTGACAAGGTGTCTGAATTTTTTTTGTCCTGTACTCTGCATGCATTTTGATTTGATACTGCCTATCTTGGTGTTCTATAGTAACACCGTTATTCATCTATGGTCTCCCCCAATATCCTCTATTCCACTTTATTCCCATTTCTACGTATCTACTGTCGTCCAGCTATGGTTGTAATATCGTTGAACCATCGTGCTTTGAATCACCTTAGTTTCCGACTTCCTGTGCAAATTCTCCAGTCCGTCTCCGAACGTCAAGGCGTTGCCCGTTGCCATTTTAGTTGGGGGATACGTTTCCCGACATCTGGGACTCTGGACCTTCTGTGGATCTCCTCGATTCAGATTCAACGATAAATACTTCTGAATTTTTGTTCTAATAGAATCAAAATGCAAAAATTCAAATATTTTTATTTCCCTAGACACACATATTAGGTCTAAAATTTTACATACATAGCTGGTAGCTGATATCTATATATTTAACCTAACGGGGTCGGTTTTGTTATACACTCCGAACTAGTTTGGACAACTGTATCTCAACTGATTTTTAATTATTATTAGCGCTCCACTAAACTCGGAGCCATAACTTTGGAAACCATCCGAATCTAGAGCAGAATTTTATAGAATTGGAAATGAATTGAATTTCTCCCATTCAGAGTGGAACCTCATAAATAAATTTTCAATCAATCGTAGACAAAGGCTGTAAAATTTCAATTTTCTCTTCAAACGAAGACGCACGCCGTTCTCATTGCAAGTCCATGAAATTGCATCTAATTCCCAACTGATCCCCTGTTCTTCAAGATAGGATAAAATATGCGCCTTTCTTCGATATTCCGTAGAAAACTAATAATTAAATTTTAAGTTAATTATTCAACTGGCATAAAATATGTTGGTCCGACTGAAGGATTCCTATAATTGCTCGTGTTATCAAAACACATCTTGGTCCTGACTGACTGATAAGCAACCACAGGCGAAAACACTGAACTTATCGTCAATAAAGTTAGATAGCTTCTTAAATACCGCAGGTAATACACTGTTGGACGACCTCCGGCTAGATGGAGCGATTCTTCTTCTTATCGTGTCACTAGTTCCTTTGAACCAGTGTGGTGAAAGGATTTCAAGTGCGCCTTGAAGACTCCCGGTGGCAGTCATGCATAAATGGGTTTTTTCGGTCGAAAAAATCTATGTATGACGGCCACCGGGATTCGAACCCGCGACCATAATGTCGCAAGGCAAGAGCCTCATCCACTCGGCCACCACGTCCTCCGAATGATGGAAGGATGATCGCGTAGGTATTATTAGTTGGCAGAAAGTGGATAAAAAGAGCCGAAGACCGGGCACACTAGCGCTTAAGCGAGATATACATTATAGATTATTCCGTATCTAACCTACGAACGGTAGCGCCATAAATAAACCTTTATATCAAACCCTAGCTTATCATTATTGGTATCTGGAAATATTTTTTTACTCGCATTTCCATAATAATGCCAGCAACATGAAATATGAAGGTATCCACTAAAAGTACACTACTAAAAATTATTTCTGATATAATACAACGTTTTACAAAAACATACAACAAACGTCTTCAATTGGACCGTTTAAGGGATCGTAAACACCACTGAAAAGCCACAGTGAAGCGAAATGCGCAATTTCGTTTACTTTTACGACATATTTTTTTCAGTAATTTTTAATTTAAAAACTAAACTACTGAACCGATTTTTATAAAACCTTTATTTACAAATTATAAAAATATAATTATGTGACCAATCTGAAAGTATAATCTCTCGAACAAAAAAAAACATTCAAATCGGTTTATAAACAACAAAGTTCTGAGATAACAAACACATTTAACCGAATTGAGAACCTCCTCCTGTTTTGAAGTCGGTTGGAAAAAGAAAGCGCATTGTGCAGATAATAAAAATATAGTATTTTCCGCCACGGCCTTCAGGATGCTATTTCATCTGTCCCATACTCTGCTCATCAGAGACACGGTCTTTTGCTTATCATGGTGTGAAAACCATCAGTGTGAGCTACGCAAATCCCCGACGCACTGCAGAATTGGGGCAGTCACAACATCATCCTGAAGATATTATTATAATGGACACATAATATGTAGTAATAATATACTCTCGATAAACAAAATTATTAAAACTTAAACTTGATGGTAATCGTCACTTAAAGTATTTTCATCACAGGAAACCCGTACAAAGTTGCGTACAAAGTAAACTCAACTGTACACAAAGTACGCTCACATCCGCGCGCGATGGCGTCATGATAAAAGACCACTGTTTAGGCTTAAGATATTTACTTGCCACCCAGATAGTGAGGCATCTTTTGCAATACCTACTTGACTAAGTAAAATTTATAATTTATTTATTTCTCAATCATTTACATGTGAAAAGGTCTTAACTAGTTTCATAAAGTTATAACATGAACGCTCTGTTAAGGCGCAGTGACACAAAATAGGTAGGATATAATATCATCATCATCTCACTTTAGTCTACTACTGGACGTATGCCTCTCTCATAAGTTTCATTGCATATTAAATAGTTGCTTAGCATCAACGCTGTTTGTTGCCCCACATGATTACACCATACCGTAACCAAGAGTATGCATAATCACAGTATATTATTGCTGTTTATATGTCTATGTTAGATTATAGTGACATCATTGTGAATAGTGTCAATTTTGCTATAATTGATAAAAATAAATATAGAACAGCAACACAGACTACACTAATACAGTTTTTTAGGCACATTAATGTGCAATAAAAGGTCCTGGCTGACTGGATGGCAGACAACGCACAGGCCACACCACTGGACGTAGAGACTGGAAATTTCAAGGGTAAGAGGTCAGGTTGTGTACAATGAAGGAGTTTTGTCAATTTAAAACGCATACAAAGTTGCGGGTGTCAGCTAGTAATACATAACAGACCAAGTGCCACTGCAATTACAGGTGAAGACAACATGCCAGAGGTAGTCAGGTATTTTTTTGGTCATGGACGTAATCTTTTGTTTTCAGATGAGCGCCTTGCCTGACTCGTGTCTTCTCTTTTTCGCTGGAGGCAAGTAAGTTTTAATTATTTATTTAGATCTATTATACAACAGTTTGTAAGTGAAGGCACTAGTGATTAGTTCTATAATGTGTGTAACTCTTTAATTCAACCCTTTTAATTTCACCTTCTAATACAGCATCCAATCTGATACTAATCAATTGATTCAAGAACACTCTACCGTCCGTTTAATTCGTAACACAGAGCTCAGTTTACTCAACAAAAATAACTTTTTGAACCTTCTCACATCGTTTTAGAGTTTATAATTGATTGAATTTCAGGTTCAGTTATATTATCGCAAATATATTCCCCCCGATATTTGCTTTGGGTCGTCAATAAGCCGAACGTGGACTTTGTTTTAAATCAACAAAAAGAACTCTCGACGGCAAATACTCACGTATTTGTTTTCGTATTATTGCATTTTGTTCAAATATTTCATGAACTCTAAATCCATTGTTTATGGGTCATGCCTAAATATGATTGTAGATATAACTTGTTAGTAATATACCTACGTATAAAAAGGTCGTGCCCGTCTTAAAAGACTTGAGTGGCTCGATTGACAAGCTGCTTCCATGCTTGTCTGTCTTCTGCATGTCTCAGGGCGGCAGAGACAGGAAGTCCCGCGAGGGGGACAGGGGGACCAGCGGCTAGGTGTTCGGCCGCGTGGTCTTTTACCTTCAACCTTTCCCTACCATGTATGTATAGGCCAATATTTTTTTTAATTTACTGAGTTGAAATTTCGTAAAATTGTAATGGTAGAATTTTTACAAAAACCTGACGAAATGTTTAGTAAGTGTGTTTTGATATGCTTAACATATTATGAGAAGAAGATTGGGCAAAACCCTATCCAAATATATGAAATTTATATGTAAGGAAATTCCCATATAAAAATATACAGCCGAATTGAAAACTCCCTTCTTTTTTGAAGTTAGATGAAAAAAAAATATCCTCTGGCCGAAATAACATCAAGGAACAACCAAAGAAACACGGGGTTCTATTTATCTACATATAAACAACGTTGGCCTGTTTACAAGGCGGCACCTCAAAGCAGGCTGGTTCATTGACTCGCTTGTTATTATAACACCTGAGTTCTGTAAACTGTGCGATCAGCGGTTAGTTGGGAGATATCGTTTAGATACCACACATTATTCTCTGGTTTAATTTGACTACATCACTAGCTGACTAACTATTCCCATTTTAATATTACACACCACAAGTTTTTAATTACCAAAAATATAATATGGATAATCAGTTGCCGTTACTGAACACAGTTATGACAAAAAAATATTAGACAGTATTGAAAGTAAAAAAAGAACAATAAAATTTAATAAAAAAATGTTCTATGGCCGGTGACATTCACTAATCCGCATTGAGTCCGCGTGGTGGATTGAGACCCATTCGCTCTCCTGCCGAGAGTAGGCTTGAGTCCCAGCAGTGGGAACATTAAAGGCTGATTATGCTTATGTTGTCTGTCAGACAGACAGTCAGTCAGTCAAATATATATAATATACAATAATATATATATATAATATATTCGTAGCTTTTTATAAAAATTGATCACGGTTACTCATTTAAATTTTACTTATTCAAAAACTAAAACTTTTGATAGAACCATATTGAAGAGTCGATTAAACAAACACTTGGAAGTTCTGAGTTACTCGAAGACGTCAAAGTTTTGAACTTCCGCACTTTGACTTTGCTTTGACTTCTATCAAAGAGATCGACGAGGCTGGCAAAATTTTCTTCTGTAAAATAGCTGACTTCGGAAGTTGGTTTTTTAGTAAACTTTCTTACATTTTAATAGTAGAGTAATATTATAAACTATTTTTTATCAGGTCAACTGTCTTGCACTTTTATACAATAAACTATTTAATTACAATACTAGCTACTGCTCGAAGCTTCGCCCTATGTGTTATTAGAATACAAAAAAACCTTGTTAAACTTTTTTATTTTTATTATGTAATAAAGTGCCGAGACTAGGCGTTCTCCTGATTGTTAGAGATCAGGTTTGCCCATAACTAGAACAGTGCTACACAGAGCTTTGATTGACATAGTCTGGTGCAACACTAATATAGCACTCGTCCACTATATTTAATTCAATAGGTACTAGCCACTGCCCGCGGCTTCACCCGAGTGTTTTCAGGATAAAAAATAGCCGAACTGCACTGAACATTACAAGCTCAAAAACTTTACCCATATAAAGTTTCAATTTTTCAAACTCAATCGGTTTAGTAGTTTTGAAACAAACATACCTCTATTCATCCACACAGACTTTCTCATCATTAAAGCTGTTAAAAATTCCAACAAAACACACAATAACTTTACACCTATTTGTCGATGAAAAAAACTTACTCAATAATGCAAAGTTCGATTTATTGGACAATAAGTTGGATCCAATTTGAAGTTCTTTTGTTTGCATATGGGGTGGTTTTTACCCCCTACCCCAGTTAGAGCTCTCGAAAGGGATGATTGACGGGTCGAGGGTGGCCGGGTTAAATCTGGCGCTCTATAAAAACTGCCGGTAGTTATTTTATTAACAGTGAAAGAAAAAAAATGTTGTGTTGTTGGATAATGGACGAATAGAATAAACTAAAGTACAGTCGGCTCTATAATTGTCTTTACACCCAGCTTACGCCGATGTTTTTTTGTGATTAAACTATTTGTGGTATATATTAGGGGTATATCTTGAGTTGTTTAATGTTTATTCACATCAGTAGTTTATTCACACACCAACATGATGTGTTTGTGTGAATGGTTTAATCACAGGAGAAAACTGGCGTAAGCTGGGTGTAAAGACAATTATAGAGCCGACTGTACATATATTGCAACTTGTATTCTTTAAAAATGCGTCGCTACGCTAGACTTTCCGTCCTTTTAAAAGCCTGTTATGTGATTTTTATCTAACAAAAATAAATAATGGAGGGAATTCTCAGTTGAAACCGCTTATATTTTTTCTATTGCATCTACTCTGTCTAGAAGAGGACACAGGATAACTACCCACTGTCCACTGTTAAATACCTAGCTCTGTTTTTTCAATGCAATGTGAGCATTTTAGTATAATATTCTATCTATCATTTCATTTCATTTATTCAATCACAATTTCTCAATCGTATATCGTAATCGCTAATCGGATCTATTCTACTCGTCCTATATCAATGAGAATAATGTTGGCCGAGCAAGCGGAGCCTCGACTTTCGATTCGAAGGTCGTGGGTTCGAACTTTCTAGTACACCTATGCATTTTTCTGTTAAAAACATCTATAAGTCTATGTGCGCATCAAAACACGTGCTTAACAATGAAGGAAAATATCGTGAGGAAACCGGCATGACATAATACCTTTAAAAGTTTGAAAATATGTGTCAAGTCCTCGAAAGACAGTACACACTGGTTCCAATGAACTAGTGACTCGATAAGAAGAAGTTGAGAATAATGTTTCATTTTGTGTTATTATGGTAAGGTTAATTTAAGGGTAATCCTCAAATCCGAATTCCATACAAAATGTTTCGGACAAATACTCAAAAAGTACGCCGTATTATAGTAATTTCTTCACACTATTCGTTTTGTCCATGTTTTTTTGATTTCGTGAACAAAAAAGTGAAAGGTTTCATACTTATAAAATCTTAATTAATTAAATTAAGATTTTATACGTGTTTTTAAGTTAGTAGGGTTAATTTTAAAACACGTATAAAATCTAGCGGCGTACCTTGAGTATTTGTCCGAATCATTTTGTATGGAATTCGAATTTGAGGATGCCCCTTAAACGAAAACTGCCTAAAAGGATGAATGTTCACAAACTTCGTTCGACTCATGCAAAATATAGACCAAATATTCGAACAAAGAGTTCTAACAGGCGCGCGTAGAGGCTACATTTTCTGACAAATCCTGTACCTACACCTACCAACATAAGTGTGCCTATGTATATGTACGATATACATCACCCTTATGCACTCCCGTTTGCAAGCTGACGTCCCGAAAAAACCCTTCAGTGTAAACACGGCCTAACTATTGTTCTGGGTTTTCAATAGTTCTATTGTGGACGACACGCTGCAATGTGAAGCTAGGGATGGGACATTGCTACTTGCAATTTTGAATGTGTTTTATCAATATGTTGATTAGAACCCGCTTGTTCTCAATTTTATCATGCAGTCCCTATGCTAGTCATTTTTTTATACAGGCCAAAAATAGCCAATTAGTAAACAGATCGGCTCTGTAGTTATGCTTGTCTGAATTTTGAATTTTGCCTTATATGTTATGAACCTTGCATACCTACTGACAAAATTGAAAAAAAATTGAAAAGTCTTACAACGCTTTCGGGATATTACCTACCTATTTAATTTGACGCTTTTTTGGTTATGGATTCATTTTTGACGTGACTACGTCTAATAAATCGATGAACGCCGCCGCGCCTCAGCTGCATGCACTAAAACGTTGACATCATCCTATAACGCTCATTGTCCGGTAACGCTTATTGTCCGCTGGTAGTCCCGTTAAACTATCGTCCGTAAACCAACTTTACAGACAACCAATTTTTTTATGTTAACAAATGACGTCATTCATTCATACATTCAACACAAAAAATATTACATTCCCATGTGGCTTAAGAGACTTAACATTCTCCAGCAAGATTTTTATTACGATAACTTATCCCAGGAAAACAGACAATTACTGTTCCATTCAATTCAAAGCACAATAACAACCAATTTTCCTTTCGATTCCCAAAGCAATTATCCGTATTCGGATTATCCGGAAAACCGTATTATCCGGCCATTTACGTTTTTTGGGCCCATCACTAGGAGCCAATGGTGCGAACCAAATGCACGGTGGATGGTAGTTCACCATTGTATGGGCAATTTGCTTTAAGGGCGGAACCATGCTGTATTGGGAAATGAGTAGGAATTGGGAAAAGCTGGAAAAGGTCGAAATGGAACCTTTAAGTTTTGTACGAAAACAAATGAAGAAACGAGAAAAGCCTACTCTTCCAATGGTAGAAGATCACACCGGCCTATGATCAGAACTTCTTCTTCTTATCGTGTCACTAGTTCCTTCGAACCAGTGTGGTGAAAGGATTTTAAGTGCGCCTCGAAGAGGCTCCTTTTGTGCAGTCGACATATGTTTTCGAACTTTAGGTTCTATGACATGCCGGTTTCCTCACGATGTTTTCCTTCACCGTTGCGAGAACGTGGGATGCATACATAGATTTTTTCGACCGAAAAATCCCATTTACGCATGACATGAATCCCGGTGGCAGGATTCGAATCATATCGCAAGGTACGGCCTCATCCACTCGGCAACCACGTACTCAGATGATCAGAACTGAGTACACAGGACTTTTATATATGGAGGCCGGTACAACACTGCCGTAGCAATTAATCATTTTCAGGCATTTGGATGGTCAGTCTCAAAAGCTCAGTAATTTTACTAACTACAGTGCCCTTCAAACCGGAACACAGTAATGCTTACACATTAAGCTTTGCTGAAGAATATCCAGAACACGTGACGATTAGTAATACCTAGTTTGTCTGCATTGTATCACCGAAAAGTCTGAGTGATGCAAGGATTCTGGGCCGTTCAAAAACGTATAACAAGTAAATAAATGCTTTGGAGCTTTGATTGTTTAGTGCAAGTTGCTGTTAGACTTGTTGACTAATTTGGGATTCTGGAACAGTAAGCCCAAATGGTTAGGTTTGGAAATCGCTACGCATAACTAACTAAACCAAGGTAACTTGCGCGAAAGACACAGTGCATAAAAAATATGCGCGTAAATTTCCCATTTGTGCAAGTAGCTTTCGCGCATATGTCCTGATACTTACACCCATATTCTAAGTCAATTTTTTCACTCAAGTGATAACTTACATTTGAAATTTGACAGGTGACATCCGAACCTTTGGTAAAGCGGCGCGGCCATTTTACCACTCAAGTAAGTATTCACTTGAGTGAAAAAATCGACTTAGAATATGGGTGTGAAACTCTCCATCTACAAGCCCAGTGCGAACGCGAGTCCTCCTTTTAATCACGTCTTACGAAACGCCCGTATTCGCACGCAAAACACGCTATTTTGAAACCGCCCTATACTACCTATCTTCGGCTTACAGTTTGTCATACCCATTACATAGTAACGCACGCTCCAAAAAATACGAATTATTTCAAAAATATACATTTTATTTAGCACGGTGATAATTTAAATGAAAGCCAGCAGCAAACCAGCAAAACTACAAAATTAAAGAAGGCACGCAATACACAGCTAAAGGGCACTTTAGACCCAACCTGGCACAAGCACTTTACGGCATGTTACAGCCTTGGAAATACACAGGGCCATAAAAACAATTCGTCCCACTTGAAGATTCGCCACACTCCGACTGTCGTTAAGTTGGTAGGAAGGTACAAGGTAGCCCACACAAGTAACGTGCTACGAATTGCAAACGTACGCAAGAAAATGAGATATTTTTAGGGTTCCCAACTCAAATGGAGCGGAGACACCACGGAGAACTAAGACTAGGTTGTCTGCATCTGTGTCTATTTATCCGACCTTAGAACTCTAATTTGAGTGTCATAGGTATTCGGATGATTATGTGATTAGTAAAACTAAATATTCACTGCATTACAATAAACATTTTTTGTTAATTTTATTTGTCAAATAATTTTGAATTTATTTAAATTTGGGTTTCGCTCTACAGAAATAAAAGGGAGACTGAAATCTCTGCCCGAAGATCTGTTCCCGTTGTAAACGGCTACCAAATTTATTCGTTAATACTGTAAATGATACCCGTTTTCAAATTATATAAATATAAATATCGTAGAAAACTCGATCAGCTTTAACACAAGAGCCAACAGTGTTAATCTCTTAATATAAATTTGACTTACCTGTAAATGCATTTACCAGTCTATTTCTCTTAGACATGTACAATACAGGGTTTGTTATAAGTACGGGAGTCGCATATTATCATTTTACAAAAAAATGGAACCCAACCAACAAGAACAGAAATTGAACTTAATTTGGGTCAGGATTGAAATTTACCAAAACTAACACACTCACTGATTAGTAAAGTTCAGTTTAGTTTTAGTTTGAAATCCTTTCATCACACTGGTTTGAAAGAACTAGGTAGTGACACGATAAGAAGAAGTAAAGGTTAAGGACCTATTGTTTTCTCATAAGTATCTCTACTCAGTTTTTTTCTTTAATCAGTGGCATACATATAAGGCATATATACAGTTTTGAGTAAATTTTCAAGCAATGGCTAATAT
The DNA here is from genome assembly GCA_932526365.1 of Lobophora halterata. NCBI lineage: Eukaryota > Metazoa > Arthropoda > Insecta > Lepidoptera > Geometridae > Lobophora > Lobophora halterata. Next base: position 2,255,317 of record OW052007.1, read on the forward strand.
GGACATTTCTACTTGGCCTTCAGATTTTTTTTATACTTTAGTTACAGATGGTTATAGGTAACTCAGAGTTGGCTATTAATTTCCCTAAAATTTTTAAAATAAAATAAAATCGTAGATCAATTCTAAATTGGGTCTAAACCACAAAACTTTACCACGTCCTCAAATAAGAACAAAACCCCAATGTCTTAATTAGTACAATTAGGAAGGGACATGTGGATTGTTTGTCACGCAAACACTGATCCAGACAGTTTTTGGCGGACACTAATGGAGCGGCTTGGGTATTTCAGATTAGGTTAGTAATCCGAAACGAAAACGAAATTGGAATTAATTGTGACTTTGTCTGAGTTGGAATATTTTCAACCGACTTCAAAAAATGGGGCGGTTCTCAATACGATTGTTTTTTTTAATGTTTGTTACCCCATTGGTTTGTTGTTTATTAGCCGATTTAAAAAAACCCTTTTTTTGTTCTAGTGAATATACTTTCAGATTGGTTAGAAGGTAGAAGTTTCATCAAAATCGGTTCAGCAGTTTTCATATCAAAATAATCATAAATACAACCAACTTAAATTGGACTGATTAGTGACCGTTAACCACTGAAAAGTCACAGGGAAGCAAAATAGGCAATTTCATTTACTTCGACGACATATTTTTTTTTAGTTATTTTGATATAAAAACTAAACTACTGAACCGATTTTAATGAAATTTACATAGAACTAATCTGAAAGTATATCCCCTCAAACAAAAAAATAAGCTCTGAGTTAACAAACATTAAAAAAAAATATTCTACCGAATTGATAACCTAAAAAAATACTGTAGCTTGGTTAACACTAAAAGTATGATTAATTCCTATTAATATTGTATAGGCAAAAATTTGTTAGTATGGATTGGGATAAAAATGAATAGATCAATATGTATGTATTTCTAAGTCACAATTAAACTACAGAGTTTTCGATACCAGGCCAAAGCGGCGAGCCGTAGCTAGTATCCAAAAAAATTAGCAATTTCTTTGTAGAGCCGATAATGGATTTATGGCTTTATAATAATGTATTTCCAAAATTCATATCACCCGTATCGCAGACGAGTTTATTCGCATTCGCCATGGCACCAATCGTTAGATGCCTCAGCATTGAATGAGGGTGAATGCAATTGCATATGACGGGAAGGGAGGGCAGAGGGCTCATTGTGGACATAGTACATAGCTCAACACAGTAAAGTAACTTTGATAATGTAAGTTGAACGCTTGCAGAAATAGTGTTTGGGTGTCGGCTTGTTGTGAGCATACATTTAATTTATACATTTATCCTTGAGTACATTAAAAAAATTAGTTGTCTGTAAAGTTGGTTTATGGACGATGGTTTAACGTGACCACCAGCGTAACGGGACAATGAGCGTTACCGGACAATGACGTCAACTTTTTCGTGCATGCAGCCAGTGCGGCGGCTTTCATCGATTTATTAGACGTAGTCACGTCAAAATACAATAAATATAATTTATTTTTTAGCGTCACAATTTTAAGAAATTCATTATAAATTCACAATACATTGTTATAATTATACCTACAACAAGAACTAAGCAACTTTATTAAATTAAAACAGTAGATGTTGAGATGTAGAGTTATTGTTAGATGCCAAAACGGACCGCGTGCCATAGCAATATGAAGCTGATTGGGCTGAATAATATTAAAATTGTATGTCAATTCTCAATCAAAACAGAATTTGACTAAGATTTATAAAAAGATTAATCATGCATGACTCATGCATCATCAAATGCATGACTCTACCAATGTTGAATTACTACTTATTAATATACTGTGCCTGATCATTACCCGAACTTCGTGGAGATAATTGAAATTATAATGATAGCTATTGAACAAAGCCATATCGATGGCATTTTGGCTCTTTCTGAATATTTTAATTACGTGTTCGGTTCGGCTCGGCGATCTCATTGTTGTAATATAATTACTCAGTTTAATATTCATGAAACTTGGTTGTTGGGTGGTCGATAATACCAATAATACGGTCTTTATTCAGATATGATCTTTGTATTGCCGCAAAAATAAATATAGGTACCATAATTATATATTATTTATTATTTACCTCATATTTTTTATATTTATCTAAAATGCTTTGTCCACACTAACAGGTAGATAACGCACAGACCAAACCACTGAGGTTAGTGGCTTGATTTTTTTTATAATTAATAATATTACAATAAATTATTTTTCTTAAGAATTTTGTTAATATAAAAATTCCCAATAATAGAAAAGAAATTGTCGGTGACAGGTCTGGTAGTAATTAATAAACCTGTTAACTGTTTTGTTTCCATTATTCCCATTATTATATTAAATTAATTATTCCCATTTGTCACCCTGATCTGTCCCCCTAGGGTGACAGATTGGACAAAAAACTTCTATCTGTCCCCTTGTTGCTAGATGGAGGACAGATGAAACTTTTATTAATTTTGAAAGTTCTATCTATCCTTGTGTCACCAATAGAAGGCAGATAGAACTTTTAATTCCCGTCTGTCCTCCAATTAAGAAAATAATTTTAGCAGTTTTGCTGCCTCAATAAGCTTAGAGAAGTTAAGCTTCTTTTGTTATGCTTACCTCACAAATTATGTCCGACAAGTAAACAAAACACAGCAAAACTTCACATCATTCCAGTTTTAAAAACCGACTTTTAAATGCAGATTAATAATAAAGCCGCGTATTCACAAAATCAATTTCAAATCAAAGACACGCACGAAAACAAAAGAGCGGGATAAAATTCGTTCGAAATTCAAAGTTAGTTCGCGATTTAACGTTCCAAGGGCACGCGCGCTCCCTCCGGATAGCGAGTACACTGTGGGTTCCTCCTGATTCTGACTCCGGGACTCCGGGATGAGTGACGGGGCGAATGGAGGGAAAACAGACATTCTTTTATGTGAATTTCACTGAATGTTTAATCGTAAAATGTACAGGAAGAACGGTTACTCTCTCTTTGGCTTTTATTGGTTAAACTTTTGTAAATAGTATAGAGGTCTTTCAGTCTAAAAAATCACTCCTCTCTCTACTCGCACTGACTTGGGTATTGTAGGTATAATAGTAATAAAAAAAATCGTTTATTGGTTTCATAAAATATAGTAGATCGGGTACATTGTAATGGATATTTATACCGTGGCAGTCTTATCTTAGATTTTAGATGTACCTACTGGAGTATTAATGAATAGTATAAATATATTTAGTAATAAATCAATTAATTACCTCTATCTGAATCAATCAATTACCTACTGGAGCTCTGTACCCTACACTCCCTCTACTCAAGAGCCTGTATTGTAGCGTTACAGTGACTCGGTTCGGACTCTACATTAAAATAAGCATTTGATCTCCTACACATAAGTTATAGTACCTACTAATAGGTAGGTACTATAACTTATGTGTCTCAGATGTTAGCATAAAGTTTTTTTACACACTTAAGAACAATAGAGACTAGGTATAATTTTATAGCAGTTTTTCATAGCCATAAAATTAACTTTTTTTTTCTGAGGTGTTTTTATATTTTAATAAATAATTTCCATTCATTCATTCATAATTTGGTCGGATTTAGTTGTCGCCAATGTGTTTAAATACATTTATTACATACACCTGCATAAATGGTATGTGACCTGCACTGCACTGCACTACACAATGGTTTGCACTGCAACTAATCAAAGCAAACAGGCCTTAATGAAAAGTTGGCAGTGATCAAGTAATCTGAAACGCATAGCGTCGGCTCACATTGCATGCGAACTTTTTAATACAAAAGAGTATGGATTCGTTTTGTTTTTAATTCCTATACAAGCAAGTTTTATAGACACTGCAAATATATTTACGAGGCAGCTCGGACAAGGCTTTATGATTGCAGATTGTGTTGTTGCAGTTAGTGGCAGTTAATCTCAATTTACCCGGTAGATAGCAACTTACGTTATATTACACGCAAATTACATGATTACGAATATATTATCTACTTTGTAGGATACTATAACGGTAAGTATTTGATCCAGTTTTTAATGATCTGATACATTTTGTACAAGCAACAAAATAATCAAGTTAAGTATTTTACTTCTTGTTTTACATGCACATAGGTCTTATATACTTTTAGGCCATACCATATACAAATTATGAATACCAAACTAAACATATACTTTTGTTTTATTATTAAATCTCCAAACGAAAAAAAAAAAAAATCAAGTAGGTAGGTACCTGCCTATGCTGCCTGCCATGTTAATGTAGGCCACAAAAATATTAAATATTTTTTAATAGTCATATTGAATAATATAATCAAAGCAAAATGCTTTGGAAGATAAAGCTCGTGTGGTCGAAAAAAACTTTTAAATTATTCTTGTGATAATAAATTTTAAGAGATTTTAGTGTTCTCTTTACTCAGCGTCATCTCTATCGTTGATACAGAACTAGCTATAGTTTTCCGTGCTCTACATAGAGCTTCACTGCCACTAGAGGCAAACTTTGTTGGTGAGTTTTCCAACAGATGGCACTTTTTACAAGAAAAATAGACAAAAAAATATTATTTACTTACATTAGTATGGAAGAAATGATAAATAAATATCTTTATAAATGCAGATACGGCATTCATTATTTTTTTTATATATACACGGTCAAATTTTAATTGGCGAAAAAAATTATCTACTTCATTATTATTAGTACATTAGTAGTAAATTAGTAAATTATGATTGATTAGATAAAAGATCTGAGTTTTTTTTTTATTTGATTGTCCAATTAGTACCGTTCTTAATAGTATGTACTTAGATTTTCGTATGAAGCTAAAAGTAATTGAAAATTGTCACGAACATTTACTTTGTTCCCCGGCTTTTATCCCAACAACAAAAGAAGGTTATTTTAGGACGATAAATGGGACGATATAATTTAAAAAATCGCCGTGATGATTTATCTAAATTTAATTGCTTTCAATTTTGAAAGGTCTGCGCTACCATTATTAAATCTGAGGAAGCGTTCATACCGCTCATAAGTAGGTTATATTTGTGCTGTGCATATGTTTTTTTTTTTCACTAGGTTTAACCTACCTAAAATACTTTACCTATTTATTTGTCACACATTTTGTTTGACCAATTAATTAACATCCTCATTATACTTTCTGTAAAATTAAGGAGCTTTGTTTTTAAATCAAAATAAGAACTAAAAAGTAAACAATCATTACTCATCCAATTTTATAAGTGGGTAATTATTTTACCAAGGACTTTATACAGCGGGTAAATGTTTCTTTAACTTGTCATCGTTGGTACCAGTCAGAAAATTCTTGTAACTAAAACAAATAACTAGTAATGGACCAGTGCCAAAAAATCTTATAAGCAAGACAAAGAACCGCAGTAGACTAATAACCAAAATGGCAATACCAATAATACTTATATTTGAATAAAAAATATACTTACCAATGTTTAGTTGCTCTACATTATTTATGCATTTTTGAGGGTTCTAATTTATTCTGAGTTTTTCCTTTTTTATTAATATTACCTAAAAAAAGAAACGTCTGCGATTATAGATGCATGTTGTATATATTTTTGTTTTTTTACAGTACTTTTTTTTACGAATTCATTAACTTGTTTCTAAGTCTGTGCGATAGGTTTTTTGACCAATGAACATGCTTGAAAAGTTGAAATAAAGCCTTGTCAAAACGAAGAGGCTGCGGAGCGGCTAGACGCCGGCCAAGGCGAACAATGGAGTGAGAGGGCTAGCCCAGCACTAGTCTAATAGAGCGTCTATGCAGTGCAAGTTCTATTTCGGTATCATGCCGAGGACTGATACGCGCATGACCGGACTATCTGTGTGAACTGGGTTCAGTTCTGTTCAGTTCGCTCGCTCTACGAAGCGCGGCCGCGCGCCGCTCCGCGTCTGCGAAATATAAACAAACGTGCATCGCGTATCGAACGTTATTTCGGAAAAGTGCGGCAAGAGTTGTGATAAAATGAGGCGGAATTTGAAATTGCTGGTCCTTGTGGGGGCTGTGTGGATGTTCCTTGTATTTTACTACATGCAGCCGGTCTCCGTTCAGTCAAAGGTAATATCGATTGGAGGATGTTGATTGAGAATCAGCTGTTCGCAGGAATCGTTGCAATGTAGGAGCAGAGTTCACTGCGCATGATCCATTCCGTTACACGCATCGCGATAACCGCACTACGTACGAAAAAAATGCTTTATTGTCCTAATGTCCAGTGAAAGTACATTACGATTCAAAATTGTGCGTGTTTACTGCCTTGACCTGAATCGAGGTGGAAAAGTAAAGCGGAAAGCGTGAGAGTCTCAGGGTTGCAGAATCACTTGTATTTCATATTCACAGGCCTCGGTAGTGTATAGATAGAATATTATTTAGTGTCGGTATCACTTTAAAAAATTAAGCTAAAAACAAGAAATACAAACTAAAATTACAACGATGGTCTTATTGCTAGATAGCTATCTATTCCAGACAATCAGGCAAGATAAGAACAGTTAATGACAGTGGTTATAAGGTGCACCAAAAAGCTTATTAAGATAAAAATATATATACCATATATTATCATCCAAGAATCTGAGATATAATCAGCTACTTAACTTAATTTAAGTTTTTTTTTCAATAAACGCAGTAATAAAGAAATCTTGTTTTAGCTCTATCCAAACTGGCTTGTACATCCTTTTACCAGTATGTTTTTCCTTAAAAGTTGTTTTTTGAAGGTCGAAGCTGTATTTTGATTGTATCAGAATTTGATCAGAATTTAGCATAATTTTACGCTTGACATTCACATTTTAAATCACGAATTTGATTGAAGAGGCAAGTTATTAATTTATCATATTTTCAACGTATTCAAATACCTGATTGCTTTTGAAACAAAATTTATACATATATCTTAATTAAATATCGAATTTGTGAATTCATTTTGATTTTATTTACGTACCTTCAGACATTATTAATATTATATATTTTTTGACTTAGACATATAAGTGCACGCGACTCTACATTCTTTTGTACCTACAGACATTAGTATCTACAGAAATATTGTGTAATTAAATGTGATGCGGCTTAAGATACAAAACCACCCTATGAATGAATGAATGATAAAAAATGAAAATGGCTTATCGAGTATTGAGTATTACATTTTTGTATCTATATTTGAGTAGGTAACAACGAATGACTAATTTAGTACTGCATCCTGGTTTTGCAACTAATAATAAATGTGCCTACCTTTAGTACTTTCCTTAATACGTCCATAATAGCCATAGGATATTTTGAGTTGCATAAAATTTATTATTCACTCAAAATACTTACATAATTAGTCTATTTATTTTAATTATAACGTTTAGTAGGAAATGTAATTTAATCATAGATGAATAACGATGTTCCTATAGAACACCAAGATACAGACAGTATCAAACCAAAATGGAGTCATAAGACAGGACCAAAAAATTTCAGACACTTTGTAATAAAAATTAAATATCTCCATTTTCAAATAATGTTTTTTACTTTTTACGATTTAGTTTTATTAACAATGAAAAAGCCTAGTAGTTTCACAATAATAGTATTTATCTAGCCCTGTTACTTCTCTTTTTTCTAAAATTAGCATCGAACCAAAATGTACTAGAAGTAAGCCAATGTAGCTTATTTTTTTGTCGCATTTTCAATGTTGTTACATTGTGATTACTATACTTTAATACTTCTTAATAAACATCAAACTTCTCTGTGGCGTTATTAAGAAAATTAAAGCGATGCAGTTGTCTGGAAGATTTCGATATCATTTGAGAATACCAATCTAAAATGTCAAATGCTCACCTTTCGTCATTGATCCATTTACATCTTGATTACATTCTATTATTGAACTATTTACTTAGTCACTAAACAAATTACCACTTAAAGACATTTTGATGACTTACATCTACTTTGAAAAATGTTGATGACTTACGTCTTATTTAAGACATTTTGATGACTTACGTCTACTTTGAAAAATGTTTATGACTTACGTCTTATTTAAGACATTTTGATGACTTACATCTACTTTGAAGAGTCCGGTGACGCAGTAACAGCCATCTGCGGCTAACTGCATTAAACTTCCATCCGAAAAAAAAACATCTACTTTGAAAAATGTTGATGACTTACGTCCTATTTAAGACATTTTGATGACTTACGTCTACTTTGAGACATTTCAATGATCAAAGCCCAGTAATCCACAAGCTTCTCTACAGATTATTTAATTGATAAATGTAATATGACACTAATAAATATTTTTATTATCGATATTGACCGACATAAAACTCGTCACATTATGTAATTACGAGTATTAGAACATTCACTTGCCTTATTGACTGAAGTCGGTCAGTTGTACTCGATTTTGAGATTAAAATCGTACTTTGAGACATTTTGATGACTTACGTCCACTTAAACACATTTTAATGACTTACGTCCACTAATAGACATTTTGATGACTTACATCTACTTTGAGACATTTTGATGACCTACATCCACTTTGAGACATTTTGATGACTTACGTCCACATCGAGTAATTTCGATGACCAAAGCCCAGTAATTTAACTAGCTTCTCTATAGATTATTGAATTGATAAATGTAATATGACACTAATAAATATTTCTATTATCCATATTGACCGACATAAAACTCGTCATATTATGTAATTACAAGTATTAGAACATTCACTTGCCTTATTGACTGAAGTCGGTCAATCGTGCTCGATTTTGAGATTAAAATCGTGCTTAAACCCGGTCTATAGTACCTACGTTAGCTGCTAAGGTCAAAGCAACAATAAATTGTTACGACACGGATGGTCAAGTGGCAAGAGTGTTAGACTGCCACGACCGGTGTCGCGGGCTCGATTCCCGCTCAGGACAAATATTTGTGTGATGAAAGTCTAGGTATTTTCTATGTATTCTATGCATGTATTTACAAAAAAAGTATATAAGTATTCTAGCAGTCATCTGGTTCCCATAATACAAGCTTACTTAGTTTGGGGCTAGATGGCGTTGTGTGGAATGTCCAAACATTATTATTATTTTATTATTATAAATTAATCTTAACAATAATTCTAATGAGCTGATTATCATTTATGTAAGTACTTACCTTTTTAATTGGTAGGTAAGTATGGAGGAACTTTCAAGAGCAGCGAAAAAAACGAGTGAACCACAGAAATCGCATACGATGTGTAACATTTGACATCTTACCTTGGTAATAAGCAACATTATTGGAATGATCTATTTACTTCATATTTATAAGTTCTTCATATTCCTGTTACACGCTTCCGTCCCATTTTCACGAAATTACTCCCATAAATTTACAGAAAGCGACAGGAAAGATGAAACCTTTTTGGTGGCTCATACAATACTCTTTTGTTTTATAACTCTAGTTACCAAAAAAAGACTGGTTCGCAGAAAACCTACATCCAAGATAATATTGAAAAAGAATTTTGAAATAAAACTATCATGGCTAGACCATGGTATAGTAAGCGTCAAAGAAGTTGATCTCTGGCACACCACGTGACAAAAATGCGCAGAACGCGTAATTGGTTCTGCGCATCTTGTTTGACACTTAGACAAGTTCGTCGCGTCGCGCGATCGCGCGATTGCCAATCGGGACGCCTATTTGACGTTAGTACGTTTGATCGCGGATTCGCGCGACGGTCGCATCGCTTGCGCGCTTCTATTAGGACAACGCCTTACTATACAGACGCGAGCAATAGCAATAACCTACTGGATCAGACAGTACAGAACAAAAGCTTTACTGGTAAACAGCATATTTTAAATATTAACTGTACAATGTAATTGTCTGGTAATTTTGCGTAACCGTCTTTTCAAGCCTCTCGCTTCCTTGAAGAACTGTGTCAGTGGGCGGTTCCTGAAATTTTATATGTCGGCCTCAAAACATTTACGAATGACTCGCTAATATATATAGGTAATATTTTATTTAGTATAAAATATATATAAATTTATTACAACATAATGCTGACTACTGTATCTCTATATTATTAAAATAGTAGATTATGCACTAAGGGGATTAAGCAGTTTCTTATGTCGCGGGTGGCATATTGAACCCTGAGCTAACGAGGGACTCAGTTAACTCCAGAGCGACGCTAGGGAGTTATGTAGAGTCCTGAGTGACGCGAGGGGTTCAAGCTACCCAAGACGAAGACAGGCTTTATCCCAGAAGAGCATACTCTACTTTTCACACCTTCTGCGAGGCAATAAAAATCCAAGGCTCCAGCAGCGAACACCGCCTTGTTTCACATCTTTGAAGTTGCGCCTTTTTTCCTTTTTTTATGAGTTCTGCTTATGGTGGCCAGTTCGATTTTCGAACAAACCTTTTTACAATGCCATATGGGCGTTTTTTTACTTAATTTTTTCCACGAGTTTCCACACGAATTCGACGTTCCAAATTCAAATCACATTACTACCCTAGGGGGGTTCATACAACTTTACCTCCCTAGGGAGGGAATGCTTTGCTTTACCTTGAGATAGCATGATATGTAATTGGACATTGTCGAGCAGGTGGTGTGAAAAGGTGGAGCGAAGACCTACAAAAGGCAACTGGTAAAAAGTGGATGCGAAGAGCCGAAGACCGGGCTCAGCGGCGCGTTATGGGAGAGGCCTATGTCCAGCAGTGGACTAAAGTGGGCTGATGATGATGATAGAAATAGAAATAGAAAAAGAGTTTATTGCTCAAAATACTTAAAACTAAGTTATACATAAGGGCCTACCAATCATGTTCATCTTTAATGATATACATAAGCCTACTAACCAGTGATAAGTAACTACCTGTCTACATATATATCTTGATGTATAGGTATTATCTAAGTACATTATTTGAGCAAAGGGGAAGCACTCAGCATAATACTGACAAACAGATTGCCTGTCAGCGCTGATTTTCAGTGTATCCCAACGATGATGATGATGTTGATGAAACGATATTTAGGTAGCTCAACTAGTCCAACTTGACACGCTGTGGCAGCGTGCCGAGGATACTGGGTGCATTTATTTACCCTAAGTTAAATTACAAGGTTTAAGCAATGAATAGGTAATATTTGTACCAAGTATATCATAACAATAACGGTAGAATAAACACGTCACTTCCGAAAAAAAAATTCACACATTAGTAGATTATGCACTAAGGGGATAAAGCAGTGTCTTATGTCGCGGGTGGCATATTGAACCCTGAGCTAACGAGGGGTTTAAGCTACCCAAGACGAAGACAGGCTTTATCCCAGAGGTACATACTCTACTTTTCACACCTTCTGCGAGGCAATAAAAAACCAGGGCTCCGAACTTAGCAGCCAACACCGACTTTTGTTTCACAATCTTTGAAGTCGCGCCTTTTTTCTTTTTTTTTTATGAGTGCCCAGTTCGATTTTAGAACAAACCTTTTTACAATGCCATATGGGCATTCTTTTACTTAGAGTTTTCAACGAGTTTCCTCAAGAATTTGACGTTCCAAATTCAAATCACATTATAACCCTTGGGAGTTTCATACAACATTACCTCCCTTTGTAGGTAATGTTATGCTTTACCTTGATGATAGCATGATATGTAATTGAACATTGTCGAGCAGGTGGTGTGAAAAAATTATTACTACATAGTTTAAGAAATTGCCAGTTTTATTGGTCATTACTTTGCAAATTAAGATATTTTTCACACCATCATATTGCCATTTATTATGTACAATTAGTACCCATTTCAAATGTTTGTAATGATGGTCTTTTAGTGAAATGTTTTATATGAAACATTAGTTATATACAGACAGCGTCATTGATAAGTATCCCCCTTGCACAAGACACCCAGCTTCAAATCTCTTTAAAAATAGTATAAAATTATGATTAGGCTTACATGGTTATAAAATATAATTTATTTGGAAGAATAAAACCTATGCTAAAACTTTTTCGTTTTGAAGGGATTTGAAGCTGGGTGACTTTTGCAAGGGGGGGTACTTATCTATGACGCTGTCTGTACCTACTTATAAAAATATGCGTCATCATTATACATAATATTTATTCTATATTTTTTTATAAAAGCGTTATTTAGGTAATATATTTTTGTTTTTTTTTATGAATACTTACTGTATTCCTACAGTTAAATGCTAGTTTCACAATTAAACTATCGTTGTGGTTCCAGTTAAATTATTCACTAACAAATTATTGTTGATAAGTCATCATCAATTATCAATATATTTATAGGCTTGGGACCTGACTGACTGACTGACAACACACAGGCCAAACCACTACAACTAGACACTTGAAATTTCGCAGCGGTACGTTTCGATTTGGACGCTTTATTTACAAAATGGCAGTACTTAATAACGACGCAACACAGCCCAACGGAGTATTGTGGCTTTGCTCCAAAAATCTAATTTATGAGAAATCTCTCAAAACTTGAATCTTTTTTGAAGCTACCAAAATTGTTCTCTAGCAGGACCTACTTGGACATTCCCTAGAGAAGACACATAGAATGTACCAACTTGGTATGGCTTGCTTCATTACATAAACGCATTCAGATCATAAACTAACTCTCAGATCAGCTTGAGATCGGCTAGACTTAACATGCAAAAAAAACTGATTTATGAGTAAACTATAAAACTTGAAACCTTTTTTGTAGCTACCAAAAGTTGCTGTCTTGCAGTAAAACTAAGACATTCCCTAGAGAAGACCCATAGAATGACCCAACTTGGTACGGCCTGCTTCATTACATAAACGCATTCAGAACATAAACTAACTCTCAGATCAGCTTGAGATTCAGACTTAACATGCAACCCAAGTCTGTGCGATTCCAAGTACCGTATCTTCAACAAAGTAGACTTTCAATTCAAATACCTCTCACTTTTCGTGGGCAGATTGCCAAAATTTCGCGGTTCTTATTTATAACATGCAATTTTATTGCAACATTGCATAATATGATAGAGACAAAAATACTTAAACAGTGAGTGCTTACTTTGACCACCCTAGGGTGACCACCCTTAAGAAACGAGGGTCTACGGATCGATAGTTTTGTAGGGAGGAAAAATCATAGGGTAGAATGAAAATCATCGAACATCGAAAAAGTTTTTGCTGCACCGATCTGGTTGATTTCAAAGAAAGTTTTCTGTGTTTTTTTCTGACATTTCATATGGGTTTCCTATTTCATATTGCAGAGGATTTTTTTTATCATAGGGTAGTTAGGTAAAATTATCGAACTATAGATTAAGTCTGTTCAACATGCTTGTCGAGGGGTGTTACTCGATGGGACGATGGGATGGAAACAATTCCCATCGAGTAACAGTGTTACTCGTTTGGGTGTTACTCGATGGGAACACATCGCCTTAACTAATGTATCGATGTGACTGATTTTAAAGTTCTTTTCTAATGTTTTATATGGGTTTCCAATTTAATATTACATTTTTTCTAAGAAGAGAATGTTTGCACTATTAAGCCAAAACTACTTAACCGATTAAGCTTATTGAATTTCGGTATGGGTATTATTGAGGTCGAAAATACATCAGCTAGGTACTTTTAGTGCATTACCTCGTGAAAACGCGGGCAGTATTTAGTATAGTAATTACTTACCTCATTCAGATTGCGTAGACTAATTTAGGTTCCACCTACATATGTATATACTTATTCTTATCATCTTAGTGAAATATTTACATTTTGCACCGTGAACAAGATAACATTGTTGACTAACTACGAAATCAAAATCTGAGAGGAATACTGGTAATTTTTAATTCATAATCACTCAATTTTTGCGTTATGATATGAGAATAAATACATAAATTTTATTGATAAAAACTTTACTAATCAAATGGTAATAATAAAATTAAGTTATTAAATACAGTACAACTTACATTAATACATCTATGAAATGGTAATAAAGTAATTATTATATTACAATTTAATTTAAAGTGAAGGGCTCCACACTTGGTTTCTGCCAGTATGGCGTTTAGGCATTCAAATCATCAAGTATGAACCTTTTTTTATGCAAAATATAAATTCATAAACTATATTAGACTCCTTACCATTTTTCAGAAATTTGACTGCGCCATACTTTTCTATTGGGTAAAACTAGTTATCATTTGATTTTTATGATTTGTGATTTTGTGTTGGTAAAGTCAGCTACACAAACATGTATACACTCCCAAGCTTTTACATTTATATTATACTCTTAATTTCCCATGACTGTGCAGCTGACTGTGTGTTTAGTTTTAAGTTTCTATTGTTTTATTTGTGTTTTTCTATGGACCTCGCTGTCTGAAAATAATGTTTTAAATAAAAAATAAATATAAAATCAAATTATTAAAAAAAACGAAGTCTTACATAATAAACGAATACTCGTAAATTCTATGACAAAGGCGAGCGAGGGTTTAGTTCATAACTCTCTTACGAGTTTGCTGTAGAGATAACTCTCTTCTATAGAAGCGTGATAAGTTACCCGACAGGAAGTTTTGAGCTGACATTATCACTGATTATAAAACTCTGCTTCCGAATGTTACCATGTCATTGACCGAAAAGATTAATAGTGCAGTTGCTATACGCAGACCAAACGGTAGTTTCAGAACGTGCGAATCTAAATTCTATCTTTTTTGGTCGTTTTTTGGTCGTGTGCGAGGTAATTTCTAAATATTATACTTTTTTCAGTACTTGCTACCTCGATATTTGAACATTTATAATTTCAAACTAGCTCTAAACAACGTAGCGCGCGGTATCAGTTAACTAAATAGAAAACTTCTTTATACCTTTTTTTTTCAATATGTTTTTTCTGTTTATCCTCGTAACATGAATCATGGCTTTCAAATCCTGATTTTCACAATCTTTCCAAACTCTAACATACCGATCGGTACTTTCATTTTACATAGAAGGATTATATCTTACAACATGGTTTCTTTACATAGTAAGTTAATAATGTAATGCAATGAAATGAAAATGAAATGTAGTGAAAAATAAAGAATTGTAATGAAATTCAATGTAATGAAATTTAATGATATGAAATGTAGTGAAATGTTATAAGATGAAATAAAATTAAATGTAAAAAAGTAATAAAAATGAAATGTAACTGAATTAAATAAAAAATATTTTTTAAATTAACATTAACGTATGTTGTGATGTTTTGGTCATGGGCAGACAAGATCAGTTACTATCGCTTTGCTTGTTTAATCAGTTAAAAACATAGATGAATAACGGTTTTCCTATAGAACACCAAGATGGACAGTACCAAACCAAAATGAATGGGTTATACATATAGGACAGAATTTTTTCAGACACCCTGTCAATAAAAATGAAATATCTCTATTTTCCAATAATGTTTATTACTTTTTACGATGGAACTTTATTAACAATTAAAAAGCTTAGTAGTTTTAACATATAACATTTATCTAGCCCTGTTACTTCTCTTTTTCGAAATTTTGCCTTGGACCAAAATGTACTAGAAGTTAGGCAATGCTGCTCCCTTTTTTGTGACGCATTTTCAATGTACTACATTGTGTTCTATCCGTTAATACTTCTCTGGTTCAAACATGTTGAATTCAAAATTACGAGCTGAGCTCGAAAGACACAGATAATTAAAATTTTATGTAAGTAGCTTCAAGCCTCGGTATTTAGGGGTCTGCGTGAGAAGCATTAATTAAATGGTCTTAGCACATAGCGATGCGACCCGATAGATAAAACAGCTGGTTGATTTGTAGACCAACTCATTGTCACATTCTTTTTGAATGTAGGTTATAGGATTAGTCGGAACACCATGTGCTACAGTCAAAATGAAAGTAAAATATTTTATTTGAACTTAATAATATTTGTACATTCAAAACTAAGGTATGCAAACTACAAAGGTATGATTTATGGTACCTATAGATCGTTTGCAACGGTCTATAGGTGGCTCAATTGTTTCCTTTTGTAAATTTCGTAATATATGTAGATTGAAGTAGTTATAGTTTGACCTATGTTTATGCTGTAATAAAAATTTATGAATGTAAGTAAAATGTTTATTTATATTAAACAATTTGTAAATAAAAAGCGAGAGATGTAGAATGTAGGTATGTATTAAGGTATGTGGAAATTGTTTTTAGAAAATTGATATTACCAAAAGTGCTTTTCAACGAATGAGAAGGTATTTTTCTTTTGCCTTTTTAAGAACGCGTATTTTCGACATAATATTGCATTCTAGAATGTGTCCTTTTCAGAATAATGAAATAATTCAATTAATTAAATTGGATAAAAGTAAATTTACAGTCAGTACAATAGTAAACCATAACACTGTAAAATTCAAAGTAGTACTTCTCAAAATGCTTAATTAAATCTTTATATGGAGCCCAGAATATGTAACACCGTTGACTGAATCGCATAAAAAATACGCAGTTCGTAAAACTCTACTCAATTTCCTAGTTATTTACCTTCGGCTCTCGGCAGTGCAAATATTTCCACTATCTGCAAACTATCATCTTGTGCAATTAAGACACTGCGGAGCTGACCTATTTTGTCGGGGAAGCGATGTAGGTTTCTGACTTCTACATATATAGGTACATACATTTTCTTATGACGCATAGCATTATAACGTATTCAACCTATATTGTTCCCGTTACTGGGACTCAAGCCTACTCTTTTTCAACCGACTTCAAAAAAGGAGGAGATTATATTTTTTTTATGTTTGTTACCTCAGAACTTGTAGTTTATAAACCGATTTGTAATATTTTTTTTATTTGAAAGGATATACTTTCAGATTGGTTCCATAGAAAATTCATGAAAATCAGTTTAGAACTTTGGTTTTGAAATCAAAATAACTCTATATCGTCATTCCGTCCATTTTTTTGTCCATCAGTTTGTCCGTAAAGCATTAGATATCACAAATAATTTATTCAGAGACTAATAGACTTGTAGCACTGAAAAATATGTATTGATTATGTCATTTAAGTGAGGTTGCAAAACAAACTTTTAGCTTTCTTATTAATTAGAGTAGAAATTGAAGTAGTGTGTTTTTCAGATATCATAGTTTTTCCGATATTCAAAACTGAAGCAATTTTAACCCAAAACTCTAGTTTTTCTTACGTATCCTAGGTTAATACAGGTCAAATCTGTTTTTGTAAGACTCTAGCGATTATAATATGCAAAT
The DNA here is from genome assembly GCA_932526365.1 of Lobophora halterata. Lineage (NCBI taxonomy): Eukaryota > Metazoa > Arthropoda > Insecta > Lepidoptera > Geometridae > Lobophora > Lobophora halterata. Next base: position 2,272,403 of record OW052007.1, read on the forward strand.
ACTACTAGTATCATTATCATTGTCAGCTCTGCAAATAATTTTTTTGTTCCAAAGACAAAAATAATGTTAAACAATGTAAGTTACAATGTGAATGAGGTATTGTACTGGATAAGTAGCTAGCTATTTATTTATTTTATATAAGTAGCTGTCTGTACCTATTGTGTTCGCACATAATGACTTTTAAATCACAGTTACAGTACAGTGGAAGTGAGAAGAAAGTAAAAAGCTATTCGTTTACTCGTTTACGTATTGTGATTTTACTATTTATCCATTAATATTATGTGTTTTTTCAAAATTCGTTTCATAGTAGGACTCACTTTCAGCTCTTGAAGTCGGCTCTAAGTTTCAAGTCTCTACGTTCAGCGGCTTGGTCTGTATATTGTCTGTCCGTCAGTTAGTCAGTCAAGTTCAAGCCTTATTATATTGATGATTGATTTAGTAGCTAAATTCAATAAAGAAGCTAAATACAGCTGTCAACAAATTATACAAATATATTTAGTAATAAATCCGCTTGATTTCTAAATAAAGGTTTTAATTAACTTAACTTTAGTTTAGAACTTTAGTACATATTACTATATTATAAACCAAAGAGTCAACGAACAGAAAACCAAAGTTTAAAGATACAACACGTGTTTCGCCTCTACACGAGGTATCATCAGGAGATGTGGACTCACTCTCGTTTCGAACTTCGGCGAGTCCACACCTCCTGATGATGCCTCGTGTAGAGGCGAAACACGTGTCGTATCTTTAAACTTTGGTTTTCTGTTCGTTGACTCTATCGCAACTTTTAAATATGATTATCTTCGCATCAAATTTAAATTTTAACTAGAGCGTGTCTATTCTAATGAAAAGAGCATTTTCCCTTTCGCAAGCTTTAAATGAATCCATTATCAATCGGTCTATCATCAAATAGGGTTAGCATAATGTCTACGAATAACTTCACTTCACGGTTGTTTTTTTTACTTGTTTTTTTTTTCAATATTCTCTTGATAACAATCCACCTATATTTTGATACTGTTTTCAAATTCATCATCATTTACCTGACTTGACCAACTCGATATATGCACTCTTTTATAATCAAAATTAAAATAAGTCAAAAATACTAAATAATTTGTATCACTTTTATGCCATGTCAACCCTAACAATAAATAGTAAGAGGTTCATCAAAACGCAACCACCAGAACCAATCGATGCGACTGTTTAATAACGTGTCCAATGAAGCGTCATTGAGAATACGCTTGTAACCGCAAACTAATCAGCCCGCAGTGGAGCACGTCGCGTTGCGGAATCCCGCGTCGCACTCATTAGCGGAGCTTTGCAGTGGATTAATGCGGTTATGGCTTAATTGGAATCTAGATTACATTTACTTCCCTTTCTGTTGAATGTAAAGTTTTTCTCCGTTATTTTGTATTTTGAGATTCCATGACATTGTAAACTTTTTATGTTATGAATTTTCTTGAATTAAGACTTTCTTTAAATTACGTAAAAAATCGAAATTAATGAAACCTCATAAATGCATGTTTAATGGCAATCGAAAACATATAAAAAAAGAATAAGCTAGTTCTTAGCCCTGTATTAGGTGTTTTAACAATCATTATATATTTTGACTTTATTATTATTGCAGCAATTTGCAGCATTTTATTAAAATTTCGGGCATTTGTACTCTTTTTTATATTTTCCAGCAAACTTATGCTCGTTAGACTTATTAGCTTATACTTCACTAGTTGCTACCCGACACTTTTGCATTGCGAATTAACAACTTTTTTTAGTACCTTACCTAAGAGTCTACTCGTACACTTCTTGACAAACATACTCTCCAAATTTCAAGTCTCTACGTCCAGTGGTTTAGCTCTGCGTTGTCTGTCAGGCCTTTTATAGTATATAGAGATTGATTAGCATACACTTCTTAGTTTCTCTTATATGTCTCTATGCTTGGCAATGGTGAATCAGTCAGCGTATGTTGTTTTAAGTATATGACTGAGGTATTGTTTATACAAGAACAATGGCAAGGTACATTATACGTTGGGTACAAAATTTTCACTATGCGATTCGATTCTGCCCATTATAGCACCATTATTAATAGCAACACTTTCTATCTATAGCACCAATTATCTTCGCGATGCGCTTGAAAGCGATTCAGAAAGTGAAGAACAATAACGCCTACCATCATACCCCATGTCGCGATCGGTTTCAGTGACTTAACAGACATAATAGTAACTTAGGAAATTTAATGGTTACTTAGGAAATCAGGGGTAATTAGTTTTTCTGCGTCTCTCCACGGATGAATGGTGGCAGCGATTCTCACAGCGGGTAACTAAACGATATTTTAAACCTATTTTTTTTGTGTTTTTTTGCAAACGAATGCTTTGGCCATGTGGGGAGGTGCCTCGACTTTTGATCCGATGGTCGTGGGTTCGAACCCGGTCGTACACCAATGGGTTTTTCCTCTGCCTCTTCGAGGCTCACTTGAAATCCTTTTACCACATTGGTTCGAAATAACAAGTAACACGATAAGAAGACAGACATAATAGTAACCAGGAAATTTAATGGGTACTTGGGAAACTGGGTTGTTACTTAGCAAATAAGGGGTAATTAGTTTTTCTGCGCCTCTCCACAGATGAATGGTGGCAGCGATTCCCTCAGCGGGTAACTTAACAATATTTTAATATTAATATTTCATGTGTTTTTTTTGCAATCGAAGTCTTTCAGTCAATAAATGCCGTATTGGCCGAGTGGGAGGTGCCTCGACTTTCGATCCGATTGGCGTGGGTTCGAACCCATCGTACACCAATGGGTTTTTCTGTTCAAAAATATATGTGTACATTTAAACACGTGCTTAACGATGAAGGAAATTACCGTGAGGAAACCGGCATTTCATAGAACCTAAAAAGTTCGAAAACATGTGCCAAGTGCACAAAAGGAGCTCTTCGAGGCGCACTTGAAATCCTTTCACCACACTGGTTCAAAAGAACTTGTGACACAATAAGAAGAAGAAGAAGACAGACATAATAGTAACTTAGGAAATTAATGGTTACTTGGGAAACTGGGTTGTAACTTATGAAATCAGGAGTAATTAGTTTTTCTGCGCCTCTCCACGGATGGATGATGGCAGCGATTCTCTCAGCGGGTAACTAAACGATATTTAATACTAGTATTTTATGTGGTTTTTTGCAATCAAAAGCTTTCAGCCTATAAAATAAGTAGGTTATGTTCCTGTTTCGAAATTTTGCATTGAACCAAAATGTACGAGAAGCTGGCTAAAGATAATATTTAAACGTATTTTTATTTCTTTAACTGTGAGGTGAGGTATGCTTCTTATCGTGTCACTAGTGTTTGCGAACCAGTGCGGTGAAAAGATTTCAAGCACGCATCGAAGAGGCTCATTTCTTGTGCTTACATAGACATATGATAGGTACTTTAAAATAAATTATTAGTATGCAAATTAAAGAACATAAAAAGCGATGGGATGTAAGTCTTATGTACAACCATAAATAAGTGGATACGTCTTCCTTACGTCGCCGTTGCCTCATTGACACTGACACTTAGATCGATGATGATGGGTGCAGAGGAAATTAACAATGGCGGCGCTTATTATGCCGATCATAATTATTATTATAAGCATTAACTTACTCGTATCATGATTAACAAATAAAGTACGATTAAAAAACATAAAAAACTAATATATAAAAACTTAGGAGTTTTGGCGGGAACATGAAAAATGGCGCGCGCATTGGCGGCATTATATTAATTGACAAAACTTGTATAACTTTGAGTGTTTAAGTGTAAAAACGGTGGTTTTTTTTATCCATTAAGTGCTTGTGAACGTGTATGAGTGTTGGTGAATAGTGTAATGCTGTAAAACGTGACTTTTCGTGTTGCCTCCAAAACTCCATAGAAGCTTCTAGTAAAGTCGCAACCACCACTACTTTACAGGGGCATGACTTGACTTATCGACTGACTTATGACAAAATAATCTCTCCAATTACTTGACACTGGCTATATACCTTTGATGTGAAGCCAAAACCGAAGAACTTAGGTTCTTCGAAAGAAAAAAAAAAAAAAAAAAAAACTTTGTCCCGGATGTGACGTACTAAATCTTGAACTGTAGGCATTATACAATCTTACAAACAAAGAAGTATCTACTTCAAAAGTTGGGATCCAAAAGGACAGAACCTCTTTCAATTTCGTTCACACCAATGTTATTCGTTTACTAAGTTTGTATGTCACACGTAAAAGGCTAGTGCGGTATTTCGAGCATGAATTTGACGGCCACCAACATACTTGTCCATGCTTGGTAAGGTAATATGGCTACCTACACCAAATTAGTGGACTGTACTCTTTTAGATAGGTTGTATATTTTACGACTTGAAGAGCAGCATTACCGTCGCATGCAGAATGCCGTCTAGATGGGTACTAATACACACACCCATAAGCCTTCCACTACTGCCGCCACCTTATTTACCACCTTCTATATAAATTTCTTATACCATTAATTTACTATCTTATTCTTTTTTTTCTCAAATTGTTTACTTTATTGTAGTGTCAAACTTAAACTGATTGCAAATTGTAAATAATTATGTGTAATGGGTGAGGGCGCTTCTCGTCCCCCCTCAACCGGTCCGAGTACGGGGAGTCTAGGCTGACGCGCCGGCGCCGCGCCGCCGTGACCCCCACGCACACGGACCTAAGTTTAAATCCTCCGCTAAATGCGGCCCTTGTTTTTTTACTAATGTTAAGGTACAACAGGGACCACGTGACCCAGGGGTAGTCGCCCCTGGAGCCGAAGCCGGGGCAGTGAGCTATGCTCGAAGTTCCTACACGACTCGAGCCACAGCTCGTCATAAGACACCATACGTACGGGTACTAACACAGTTCCAGATATTCTATCGCAAAGCAGTAATGTGTTAGCATTATTGTGTTCTGGTTATAAGGATATTAGGTAGTGAAATTACTGGGCTTGAAAATGTATCACGCTTTAGTAGTGTTGTACCAGCCTATGGGAATCAAAGCCCTATGTAGATCTATTATGGTTGGGTTATGGGCAGGCGTAATCTCTTTCTATCAGGAGAGCACCTAGCTAGTCTCGCCACTTGTTAGATTAAAAAAAATGAGAAATTAACGAACTTAGACTTTGGTCGTGGTAATCTCTTACCATTTACGGAAAAACCATTCACAGTAGGGCACCAATTTAAATGGCATCAATCTAAATAGCACCCAATAGGACACCCATCGATAAATATTCATGGTGCTTTTCGGGGAATATAGAACGTTCTGCTACACAAAATTGTTATCACCCGGCTGCAAAAAAACTAGGAGGTTCTCAATTCAATTGTTTTTTTTATTTTGTTACATTTTGGAAAATCTTTTTTTAAATTTCATCAAAATCGGTTTAGTAGTTTGTTTTCAAATGAAAATAACTGAAAAAAGATGTCGTCGAAGTAAACGAAATTACGTATTTTGCTGTGTAAGTGGTGTTTACGGTCACTAGAACAGTCCAATTGAAGTCGGTTGTTGCACAGAGTACTAATACATGTTGTAGTATGTTTTTGTAAAATATTAATATGACTGAGAATCATTTACAGGAATAAAAGAAGTATAAAAATATGTGTGAACTAAGACAGAGTGCTTTCTCAACAGCGTTATTTAATACACATATTTTGTGAGTGGCGAAGTTATTAAAATTAATAAGAAGTTATTATTAATTTATTTTATGCTAGAGTGCAAAGCCGATGGTGTATTTTAGGTCAATAAGGTCATGGAAGCTATAGATAACTCATGGTAATTTATATATTTATAAAGGGTGTTGAAGGTTTCGTTATATTTCTCTCACAACTTACAATAATTTCGAAATCCTACATTCCACACTATGAATAATATTGCAATATGCTATATACGTTTGGGTTACAAAATGTACAATCTTCATTAGTTTAAATAGCTTTAGCTTTACACTTAACATATATTACGACAATGTTATTTACTATATACATATTTACAATTACAATTTTTTTTTTTTTACTTGCTTGCGTTTGACCACCATCTCACCTGATGGTAAGTGACGATGTAGCACGCTTACCTAGAATAATCCTATTCACTCTTGCCTTGAAGACACCCAAATTATAGTGATCGGGAAACACTGACGCCGGCAGAGCATTCCATTCCTTGGCGGTTCGCATAATGAAAGTGGAAGCAAAGCGCTTTGTGCGAATACATGGTATGTCCACTATAAAGGGATGGCGCAATCTCGAGCGTCTGGTCGTCCGATGGTGGAACGGTGATGGTGGAACTAAGTCATGTAGTTCCAGCGCACACTCTCCAAAATGCAATCTATAGAACACCGACAGGCAGGCGACTTTACGACGGAAGTTATAAAATTACGGAGAATAAATAGTATATGAAATAAAATAGACAATCTGTGAGGCCCAAAAGTGAGCTTCAAAACTTTTTTTTTTATTGCACCGAAAACAAAAAAAGATGATTGTGTCGCGTTCAGACTGCCCCATCCAAAACAGATGGATGCATGGAGCTGTCCAATATTGAATAAATTATATAATTAATTAAATGATATTAAATAAACATTTTTAAATTAATTTTATAAATAAATTAGATTATTTAAACCGTTATTCTTAATTTTATTCATAAATTATTCAATTTCGACATTTATTTGTAGTTTTTAAGTAATTTTTTGTCATTTTTTTATAGATTTATATTTTACGTGTTTAATGGATGTTTTGTCTGAAATAAATGAATTAATAATAATAAAACGAGCGCTCTATCTTATTATAGGTTTGCCTATATAACCATTGAATTTCAAATCCACACTATTTTTACACTTTGAAGTATGAAAACTTACAAACTTTTTTTTAATAGGAACTCAATTGTTTTTATAACAATCGAGTAATAAATAGTATAAAAACATAATTTGTTTGTTTTTAACATGCAAATAATGTTTATGTTTTTGTGTTGTCAGGTAGAGCATTATTATCTGAACAAGCTGAAACTGGCCCAACACTTCCGCTAAGTTCATTGCTCTGATTTATCCGTATAGATCAAAATAAATTTGGTTTCAAAACCATACATAAATAAATTAAGAGTGAATTCTTGGACTTTTACGTGAAAAGGCGTAGGTGTTTTCCTTGCGTTGGACAGTTTAAAAGTTTTTTATTTATTAACAAACAAAAAAAAACACAAATCATTATAATCCCATAAATGCTAAATACAAGCTAAATTAGGCTAAGCTAAAGCTAAGTGTATTTACAATTAACAGTGCACTTTGTAGAGAGATTCAAACATTATATCCGTATTACCACAGATTATATAATATTATGTATTACTAACGTCCTCACACTAGGCAAACCTGTATCGTGTAGAAATAAAAAAAATAGAAAGAAAAAAAAAATGTTTTAGCTTTTTAAAGATCATGCTTTTAAAAATTATAGCAAAAGTAAAGACAATAATAAATTATTTTCCAAGTTCGTAAATATAATTAACTTTATCATGTCAAGGAAAACACACACATCTGTATAAGTAGTACTCATATGTATTATAGCAATATTAACTTACAACACAGACACAAGGCCTATAACAATAATAAGCTTTCATATGACACTGAACAATAAAATTGACACTAATTAGTGAAAATATCGCAACCATGGGAAAGGGGGCCAATGCGCGCGCGCAGCAAAAACAAATGCCTAACGCTATTGTCATTGCGATATAAGTGGAGTGGCATTCATGATGTTTTTGTTACTCTGTGACATTGGTATTGGTTGCTTAATGTGGTTTACTGAATATAGCAGTTACATTGTTCACGGCAACTATTTTTTTCATCCGAATTAAAAAACGGAGGAGGTAATCAATTCGGTTGTTTTTTATATGTTTGTTACCTCAGAACTTTGTTGTTTATGAACCGATTTTAAATCTTTTTAAGAGAGGTTTTACATTCAGATTAATTCCATACAAATTTCATCAAAATCGGTTCAGTAGTGTAGTTTTAATATCAAAATAACTGAAAAAAATATGCTGTCGAAGTAAACAAAATTGCGTATTTTTCTTTTCTGTGACTTCAGTGGTGTTTACGGTCACAAGAACAGTTCAATTGAAGTCAGTTGTCTATGTTTTCAACGTTTTTATAAAACCTTGATTATTAATTTCAATCGACTTATAAGGCCTTTCAGTTCAGTTGTATTGAACTGTGTCATTTCACCCAATGCGTGCCATTGCCGCATCCATTTGAATCCATGTAACCCCTTATGTGTGCACCCTGGCGAAATCCTTTAAAGACGCCTACCACAGAGTAAACACAGTCCCGCTTCAAACGTAGTCCCAGAACTAGCAATGTCAACATTGCTAGTTCTGGGACTACCATTTCTCAGTTATTTAGCTACAAACCGTTCCGCACGAGCTGTACCCAAATATATTATTTAAGGCTCTAAACCAACCTTCAGAGGGGTGAGGGTAAAACTGATTTATTTACGGTTTTCCTGTTGGACTACATAAGCGCTTTTAGGGTTTAAAAATATAACGAACTGGCTCGCTGATGGCATAATCTCCGTGGATAATATTACATTTTTATCTGTCATGGTTAATGTTTAAGCGAATTTAATGAGATTTGGAATTAGATTTTTCAATCTTGTTTATTTCAACGTAGTATTTTTGTACGTAATTTACATACGGTACCTATCCCATGGCTATGCCACATGAAAGGTTTTTTAAATTTTGATGTTTTACTGAAAAATGAAAGTTAACATAATTTTTAATAACAGTAATTAATAAATGGGGAGACCTTTGCCCAAAAGTGGGACAAAATATATGTTATAAAAAAAAATATCAGCTAAATGCAGAAGATAAAAAAACTTTATAAATTCTTCTTTATTAAAGTTTCTTGATAAAATAATTTGAAAGCCGAATTATTATCTGCAATGACTAAGGCTTTATGATTCTTTTACATAAAAATGTTTGAAAAGCCTTTATCAAAGACTGCATGGGAAAATGAAGAAACTCAAAAGGTTTGATTTATTTATTTAAAAGTTTAAAATTTGTGCACGAAAGGAGCCTCTTCCTTGAAATACTTTCATCACACTGGTTTGAAAGAACTAGTGACACGATTAAAATAATATTAATTTAAAAATATACAGGTAGAGCCGGATGTGCAAATGTAACATCTGAAAATGTCGCATCTTGAATAGATATTCTATGTGAAAGTTTCGTGGTTCTCTCTAGTTACAGCAGGTGCGATAATTTATTTACGCAACCACGAGGCATTTTTCAAGACGCCAACAGCAAATTGAAATGTAAATAAAGAAAGTGATGGCCGCCAAACTTGGAATACTTTTGACACCTTGGTAAAAGGTACCTTAATTACTTAGCAGCCAAACCACTTATGTGATTCAATCAAATATGTAAATGTTTGTTGTATCTTTTTTTTGTGTACAACTGTTTATTACAGCATAAGCTCACTACTACAATATAATACTACCTTCATTTATTTAATGTATCTTTATTTTAAGGTGTGCAATAAAGATTTACAAAATGAAAAAATTGGGCCATCCATAGATCGTTTCATGCGATCTATAGATAGCTCAACTGCTCCAACTCGATACCCGATGGCAGCGTGCATTGTCGTATCTAATTCATGACTGACAACCTACAGGCCAAACCGCTGAATGTAAAGAGTTAAAACTGCGAGGTTTTTTTTTTAATTAAGAAAGACAAGCGTTAGTTAGCGTTAGCAAAAGTGCAGGCGCGCACTTAGAAAGGAGTTTTTCACACCACCCTGCTCGACAATATCCAATTACATATCATGCTATCATCAAGGTAAAGCAAAGCATTACCTACCAAGGGCTGTAATGTTGTATGAAACTCCCAAGGGTAGTAATGTGATTTGAATTTGGAACGTTCAAATTCGTGTGGAAAATCGTAGAAAACTCTAAGTAAAAGAACGCCAATATGGCATTGTAAAAAGGTTTGTTCTAAAATCGAACTGGCCACTCATAAAAAAAAAAAAGAGTTGCGACTTCAAAGTTTGTGAAACAAAAGACGGTGACGGTGAGTTCGGAGCCCTGGCTTTTATTGCCTCGCAGAATAGTAGAGTATGCTCCTCTGGGATAAAGCCTGTCTTCGTCTTGGGCAGCTTGAACCCCTCGCGTCACTCAGGACTCTACATAACTCCTGAGCGAATTAGTACATAATCTACTATTATAAATTCGCTATGCAAACGAAGTTGCAGGCGTCAGCTAGAACTAAATAAAAACACTAAATATTCACCTACAACTTCAATCACAATTAGTCACAGCTTCACATCAACTTAGCAAAACCATCTAAACTAACCACTTGAGGTTGAAGTTATGTAACTTGTAAAAGTTCTCAGCTCAGTGCATCAGCTGATCTGGCCTGCACGCACGACTGCCAATTACACAGGTGTAAGGGATTGTCCGACACTGAGCGTGCGTGAGAAATAGCCTTAGAACCTACACTTAGCACGGTTTATGTGAGACAGCTTAATCATAAGTAGTAAGCTGTACTTAAAAAACCTCTGCATGATGGATTCTGGGCCTTAATATCAGGAGAGAATCTAGATTCTTCGTCTTGCCACTTGTCAAGACAAAAACTGTTTTACTAAGGTCCTGATTTCAAGTAGGCATGTAGAGCAGCTCTCGCACGAATTTTTTTTAATGTTTGCAAATGATGAGAATATCCAGGCGTAGAAAAAAAAGTATAGCCAATATAAACAACCAATGGTAGGTGTTCTAAAGATAATAGGTAGGTATATTTTGATATGATGCTAAATAAGTTGGTGCTCTGCTGGGAAATACTTCGATAAAGCGTATAATTTCATGAGATAGACTCTACCCGTTTACATTTTACACCGTTTTCAAAGTTTCAACTCAGTATTTATCTGCCTGCATGTGTATATATATCGGTGTAAATTAGGTGGTAACTCCTGGTGGTGTCTTCTAACGATCCCACAACATTCTACAAATGTACGAATTATAATTCTTTTTCGGATTTTGACTATACCTACTAGTTTGACAGTGCGTCGTACGGCCTATAATTTTCATTCGTATCTATATCTCGATCTTCGGTGAGTACACCATCTAAAGACAACGATCGTTTTGTAAGATCTAATTAGCTATCTTAATGGAACACATCTGGATAGTGTTTGGGATGTGGCAACATCATTGTGTTGTACCAAGATGTAGAACAATGATTGCGTCTGATTTACCTACTAGAATAATTTGGAATACGTCTCCGAAATAAGATGGTACAATGTTTTAATCCGTGCTTATCAGAAATTTAGGCGATAATATTTTTCTACGTTGTTTTCTTCTATAACTGACACAAAAATGATCTATCTTATATTTTTTCGGCGTCGATGACACACGGCTTTTTTACACGCTACAAGCCAGCGTTTTCGCTTGTAGTAATAGCGTGTAAAGTCGCCCAGTGTCATCGGCGTTTTTACAATCTGCTTCTTTACAATCCGCTTGTAAAAAAGCTGTAAACAAATAGAAATCCGGGCTTATTTACACGCCACTCGCTGGCGTGTTGGCTTGTAGCTTGTAAAAGAGCCGTGTATCATCATCGTTGGCGTGTTGGCTTGTTGGCTTGTAGCGATTATCTTTGCGTATGACACACTCGCTAGCTAGTTCGCTTCTGAGCGTTTTGTGTTGTCATCGACAAACGCTAACACGCTCACACGCTAGCTTTTAAACTCGGCAACAATCAGCTTTAAAAAAGCTTGTGTGTCATCGACGCTAATGTTCAAAATGTATTTATTTATTAGTGCGGTTTTAAATTATCCACGGATTCGCCGCTCGTGTTTTCTTTTTAACAGCGCGTGCACACGCGAGAGACGCTTGCTACTAACACTCGGTAGAAAAAACCGAGCATAAACGACGGTATACGCGTGTTTGGCTTTTGTAGTTTCGCGAGTATCAATCCGCCCGTATATGCGCGACAAAAACGCTAGTCTATAACTGTACTTACTAACCGCGACTTCAACCGTTAGTGATTCTAAGCCTATTGCTAAACGAGCAACATTTAAAATGGTAATGCTTAATCTAGTTTCGTCTACATTTCAACATTAAGCTGCCTAAAAATCCGTAGACTACTTTCGGAATTACCTACCGATTGCCATAAAAGCTTTATTTAGGTATCTATTTTAATGAAATGGTGAAGTTTGGTAACTTCTACCTATTGTTGCCCGGACAATGGTTTCGCCACCACCTGGTTCACATAACTAGTAGTTCTAGGTTACCTAGGATTACTATTTTACATCTTGTTTTACCTCTCTGGTAAGCTATGGTAAGATGTCCTACACACACTATTCGTTTCGTCCATGTTTTTCGATTTCGTCAACAAAAAAAGTGTATGGTTTCATACTTTAATTTAGATTTGTTGACGAAATCAAAAAACATGGACGAAACGAATAGTGTGAAGAAATTACTATAATACGGCGTACTTTTTGAGTATTTGTCCGAAACATTTTGTATGGAATTTGGATTTGAGGATTCCCCTTAATGATGGTTTTTGCGATTTTATTTTGTCAAAGTGCCATATTTTTCATAACAAGAAAAACTAGACCACCACTATAAAGATATTACATAAAACTCTACACGACTAATACCCTTTTTTCGAAATCAGGCCACAATGACCTTTATTTGCAGAATCATAAAGTCAAAGTCATTATTGTATCACATCCGTGTAGATTAGCTTAGATTGAGTCTAGATTATGTAAGAGTTAGTAAAGAGGTAATTACACTGTCAGACTAGAATTTACTCAATGATGCACAAAAACACTAGCAGCATTGCAAACCGGATGCTACAACTAAGTACTTTTTCCGATGATATGAAATCCGTAGCTGAGTGACTGTTGATCCGTGAAACTAATAATAACATAAGGCTGCGTTTCCACCAGAGATGTGCGAGGGTAATGTATCGTGCGAGGATGTCTAGCTGTGCTGTGAAAATGTGTGGAGGTTTCCACCAAAGCTGTGCGAGGAAAATGTGTCGTACGAGGATGTGAAGCGGAGCTGTGAATAATATGTAGTGCGAGGATGCGTTGCGTAGCTGTGAAATGTGTCGACGGGTGAAAATTATAAAATTAATAAATTCTGTATCTTCCTGTGTAAACCTCGCAACACATTCCTCGCATACATCCCTCGCACACATCTCTCGCACACATCCCTCGCTTGTTTTGTATGCGCAAAAATCTAGCTCCGCTGAGCCGCTTCCGACAGAGCTCTGCTGACCGAGGCGAGGTAAATGAAGCGATATTATTGGTTCTTTACAAACACATCCCTCGCTACGCATCCTCGCACATCTCTGGTGGAAACGCAGCCTAAGCATAGCATAATACAATTATCCGATATTGTTCCCACTGCTTGGGACGGTTTCCTGACTTAATGAAATACCCTTCAAACTGAAAACAGTTATGCTTACATATTACTGTTTTGTAATCTGGCACTGTGCTAGTACATATTATTATATTAGTAGTAGTAGTTGAAATCCTGCAAAAAAATCGGGGCCGAGTTTTACGCAAATATGCGATCGAAATTTTGTTCAAATTAATTGATAATACTTTTTTAAGATTATAATAATGGGTCATTTCTAAGCTATCGTTGTTTCGGCATCAAACTGAACGTAGTTTAATCAAATGAGTCATAGTTCTGTTTGTAAAACATACCTAATGCATCATTCATAGTCCTTTGTTCACAATGCTTATTTACATGATGTAACAATATTCACGACTACACTAGAAGCGACATCGATAAGAAGACTAATCTTAATCAAGGTGAAATTACCTAATATTGAAATGAAAATTTCTAATCGGAGCCAACAAAAAACCGTGTCGGATTAATGTGAACAGCTGTATATAAAATGTTCAGCCATTAGAGCATACGATATTTTGTCGGGCCGACATCGAAACCCGACAAGTGGAACGTGGCCTTAGGCCCCGAAGGTTTCGAGACTTATCATTAAAACTTCTCAAAGTGGACGAGCTTTATAGCAATGATGAGCCGAACTGGTGTTTTTCTAATGGTAAGAGATCTACAGGGTTTGGAATCACTTAGGCTAGTGCCACACTGCTTTAGCGCTCGGCCACTTTGAGAAGTTTTAATGATAAGTCTCGAAACCCTCGGGGCCTAAGGCCACGTTCCACTTGTCGGGTGTCGATTCGGCCCGACAAAATATCGTATGCTCTAGTGGCTGAACATTTTATATAAAGCTGTTCATATTAATCCGACACGGTTTTTTGTTTGCTCCGATTAGAACTCACATGGACTCATATATTAAATATCATGGGTAATAGAATGGAGCACCCGGCATTTTTTCGGGCACGACACCCGACAAGTGGGAATAGGGAGTAGGTAATCATATCTCCAGCTACCAGTGCTGTACAAACTGGGACACGGTAATGCCTAAACATTACTCCTTGCAGATTATCTAGCACTGTGTCCAACTGTATCTCAGATCTCGGATACTTTCGGCTGTCGTCCATTACTTTATGAACTAGACGAAATCCTGCAGGGGATATCTCCCACCGAACGGTCGTGTCCTTGACGTCGACGTTCAAGTCGATTTGTCTAGTGAAAAAATTAACGAGTAATAATTAACTGTTCGATTGTCTTCGAAGACTGTTTTTAAACCGAATAGTGTATCAAATGGTAATTATCCAGTTGAACTCGGCTCTCTATAATCCATCATGGCTTTCACTCTCATAATCTCCATGGTATTTACAAAGTGTAGCAATTATTTCTAGTTGTGCAATTTTTATAAGTAGTTATAACATCATAAACACTAATAATTTTGAATAACATTTTGTTTGAAATCGTTTATTGGCACCAATGTCAGGTAAATAAAATGAAGGTGAAGTGTGTTGATCAATACAAACATATTTTTTGTATTTATTAGCATTTTTCCGTTTGGATTTCATAAGATTTTCGAATGTAATTCATTGCTCTAGATTTTCTTATAAAATAAATAAAAGACAAACCCTAAAATCTGTGAATGCCAAAGACTGTGTAAGTATTTTTTTGTAATTTTTTCAAAGAAAAAATCTCAGATATTGATCGAGTTATGTGCTCTTTGCAAAGAGGCTATTATCCTTCTATAAGTAGGTTAATATAAAGTTAAACCATTCTCCCGACTTGCCCCAAACTTGGAAGTAGATGAGGCAAGAATATACATAATACATGGTAAGTAGATTAATAATCATAAAGTCATATTAACACGCGGCGAGTTTGGCCAAGGACGCAAAAGTCATTAATACTGGCAAGGCTATAATGGAAAACGGTATAACTTTAATCTGAGCTATAATTTTGTACTTAAATAGGCATGAAAAATAAATATGAAAATTACTTATTTATCATTAATAAATATTAAATACTTAAAGTACGATGACACACAGCTTTTTTAAACGCTATACGCCAGCGACTTCGCTTCTAGCATGTAAAGTCGCCCAGTGTCATAGGCGTTTTTACAATCTACTTGTTAGAAATCCTTCCCAAAAGCTAACACGCTCACACGCTAGCGTTTAAAACTGCCAACAATCAGCTTGTAAAAACGCTTGTGTGTCATCGTACTATTAGTAAGATTTCTTTAGATTCTCTGTTTGCAAACCAGTGTGGTGAAAGGATTTCAAGTGCGCCTCGAAGAGGCTCCTTTCGTGCACTCGACACATGTTCTCGAACTTAAGGTTCTACGACATGCCGGTTTCCTCACGATGTTTTCCTTCACCGTTGCGAGAACGTGGGATGCATACATCGATTTTTTCGACCGAAAAAAACCGTTTACGCATAACTGCCACCGGGATTCGAACCCGCGACCATCAGATCGCAAGGTAAGGGCCTCGGCCACCACGTCCTCGTGGATCCATCTATTCGTCAAAATTTCGCAATCTTACTACCCCAACCACCATCCCCGTGTAAGCCAAACAGAAACAGTTGATACTAGATAGTATCTTGGTTTACTCAGCTCTATAATTTAGTGGCATAACTAAATAACTTTTACTTTTGTTCCGTGCCTCCGAGCCAAATTATCCGCTTCAAACCAAAACATCACGTAATATGTACTAACACGACTGCAAAGAAAGGAGGGTTGTATTTATCGAGTGAATAATATGTATGTAAGTCTGATTCTTTGTGGCGCCCTTGAACGGTTTTTGAAAATGAGTTGCCATTGAATTCGTTTCAGTCAAAAGAGTGACATAGGCTAACCAAAAAAATTAATAAGGTGACTGTAAGTCAACAATATGGTTGAAAAAGTGGCAAAAACAAACAAAACTTGATAGATTTCTGTAAATGATATTTTGATGAGTAACATTTTTCCTCTCGCTTTCTGTCGATTTGTGACAGAGATTTCGTAAAATGCAACGGAACTGTATAACAGGAGTTTAGCCATCAGATGGCACCAACCTCAAAAAAATAAATAATTAGAATCCTTCCAAATTTAAATGAGGTGTCAGATGTTACACATCATATGCGACTACTGTAACACCCGTATTTTAAGTCAGTCCTCATCACCTTACGTAGGTATTAAAAAAGCCGTCGCTTTACTAAAGGTTTCGGCTGTCACCTGTCTAATTTTTCAAATGTAAGTAGGTATTTCCTTGAGTGAAAAAATCGTCTCAGATTACGAGTGGCTCGCTCGTTTTTTTACGGTACACGCCTACACGTCTGTTTAAGAAAATTTTAGGAAGAATAGGATATCAGAGCAGGGTAGAAATTCGACCTAAACTGGAGCTTCAACGTTTTCTCCATGACAAGTATGGGCACAGAGCCAGCTGAAATTTTGGCTGAAGATAACGCCACTAAACCACGCTGTTCACGGTTGACTGTACATAGTCTTGACAGGGTACTTATTTATCGCCCTGAATGCAGGGCGATAATGATACAAGGTGTAAATTAATTCCCCTAAAAAAAATTTTTTTTGCCATGTCAGTGACTTCATTGACGTGGGCCAAGGCAATATTTTTATTTATATTTTTCTTATACTAAATTGTAAAATTTTATGAATGAAATACTTCAAAATTTCTAAAGTTGTAGAACAAAAGTTGTTTTGACGCGGGACATATTCCCCTTTCGGGCATTTATGGGTATTAAATATAGTATGCACGAAACATTAACTGAATGTGCGCCATTGCTCGATCTTCGGCATTTAACTTCAAAGCCTTTCACAAATCATCTTTCTATTTATCTTGGATTCGCATAATCACGATCACTCCTCCCTATTACCAGAACATTGCTACACAGGACTTCGATAGTATGCCAGTGCAACACAGCTAGAGCGCTCTTCCACTTTGAGACATTTTGATAATCAGTCTCAAAAGCCCTGTCATTTTATTGCCTACAATGCCATTTGTAACAAAAACTAAAGTCTAAGAAGAAGTATTCTTGAAAATTCAAAGTTGCACCAAGGGTTAAATCCCTCGCGGAAAGCCGAAGCTCTCCCATAATTGAATTTATAGGAACACGGCGGGCTTCCTCAACCACTTCCATTTACCAAACATGAACTCAAACGTATACGGAATAAAGATCATTTCACAATAACTGGCGCGGAGAGCTTAGTCTATGATCGTGACTAGAGCGTGCGGCTTACAAGTAACTTTCCAACTCGTTCGTGAATACGAACCATTCTAGAGAAACCGGCCTCGGTTTATAAGGAGATAGATATCTCCATGGTAAAACATAAGGTTGGAGCTAAATACTGACGCAAAATGAACAGAGATAGAACCATGAAGGTAGATACAATATGGAGGAAGTTCTTAGTACATGCGACCGGAGACAAAATTCGCATATCTCCGACTTACTTATTATCTGCCCTCTTTCAACTGGAGCGAGTTTATAGAGAGGGCAAGCCAAATAAACAGGATGGAGCAATGTAGATATCGTCTTCGATTGCATACCTATACGAAGAACTCACTCCATATTCTAGCTTCATGGATAAGACGCAAAGCTAAGAAAACTTGTAGAAGAAACTACACATGTTTGTAAGGTATGGATTGGCGTTTCTAGTTTAACGCAAAAACTGCTGAATTGAGCGAGCTGATTTCTGCTGGATTTAGAAATAAACAGAATAGTAGCTGCGCTGTAGCTGATTTGAATTACAATGGATATAAATTATAGTGTCATAAAATTATCGACATATTGTATATCTTGCCCGTCTACCGCCACCTTACGTTGCATACTACTAGTAGACTTTGACCGATTCATTTCAAGTCCAACCTCAAGACTCGCCGTGCGCAGATCTCTTAACATTTCTTGTAGGTCGTGGGCAGTTGGAGCAAAAAGGACAATGTCTTCCGCAAACGGCAAGTTGGTAAGGCGTTTGCCTTTGACGTCGATACCCTCTGTTGCCCACGGAACTGCTAGAGTCTTGAATACCTCTTCGAGAGAGCTCGTGAATAATATTGGAGATAACGGGTCGCCTTGTTTGACTCCTTTTTGTATTGAAAACGAAAAAAAAACAATTATTGTAAGCAAGCTAAGCCAAGTTAAAATTTGTAGAGTCAGCCACTGGCATAATACAAGAAGGATGAACGCATAAAACTTACATAAAGCGGTCCTTGGATTCAATATAAGCTTCACATTTTAAAAGACACAGTAAATGTATCTACATATCGATATACAACTCTGTAGAAATATCACCTCCCGCGGGAACTAAGGATATAAAATTCATACGACATTTTCCATTCGAGACGGTCGGAGTCATGTTTCTGTTTCTATTTTTGTATCCGATATTTATGGGGGCTGCGCGAATGCACGAGTTCTCTGAGAACTTTTAGCAAATAACGTTAATAGTATTTTAATAGAAGTTTCAATTTGATTTCATTATGATATTTAAAAATTTGTCAATAAAACATCACGCATGCCTATACATACAAATATAGGTTTTTATATATTAATATATTATAAAAAAAACAAACAGACAGGTTATGACAACATTGCGACATAATATCAGACTCTCAATTACGTTATTATGTTTAAAGTACCTACCACAACGATTTAATATTTTTGTCTATAAAGTGGCGTACCTATAAATTCAAAGCAATAATCCATCCAAATAAATCATGGTATTTTAAACAATCTACCTACATGATCGATCGTGAATAAAGTGTGAAATTAATTATAGCTTGAGTGCAAGTAAGAAATTAGTAATTTTCGCAAATTAATCAATTATGTACGCGATATTAATGTTTATGGTAAATTTGTTGCGCTAAACAACTAAGAACATATTTTTTAAATACAGCCTAGTATAATACATAAGTTAGTTTACAGTTAGTACCAACACCTACATAATATCTTAATTACCTTAGTTGTTGTGTAGGTATATAGGTAGGTATAGTACGAAAAATTATATTAGTTTATTTATTTATTTAATACTTTATTGCACAAAACAAACATAATTGTACAAAAGGTGGGCTTAATGCTAAAGCATTTTCTACCAGCCAACCTTACAGGTAGTGAAAGGTGTTGGCGTGCTTAACAAGAACAAGAAAGAAAGTACTTACATTTAAAATAAAGCTACACATTTATGAACAGATTTGTGGGAAAACAAAAGTACTCACAGCAAGTTAACAGCTGATCAATTACCTTAATCTAAACTTAACCTGTAAGAAGGTGACTAAAATAATCTAGACAAATAACGTTCATATTAAATACTAGCTGGTGCCCGCGACTTCGTCTGCGCAGGTATCTCTATAAATTGTAGCCTATATGTTATTCTGATGTATAAGCTATATTATTGTAAAGTTTCATTAAAATCCATTCAGTAGTTTTTACGTGAAAGAGGAACAAACATCCATCCATCCATCCATCCATCCATCCATCCATCCATCCATCCATCCATCCATCCATCCATCCATCCATCCATCCATCCATCCTTACAAACTTTCGCGTTTATAATATTAGTAGGATTACAGAGTTACTAGTAGTTACTAGTTTATTAGTACCTACAGTATTACTTTGTGTAGCTATTAGCTACACAAGATGGTTTCTGTATTTGGTAATCACTCATTGGCCTTCTTTACAGTACTAGTTATACTCATAGTAAGCTGTTAAATCCCCTAAAATGATTAAAATAAATAAATATTATACTAAATAGTTACATAAGTACGGCCCGAACTGAAAATCTCCTTCTATTTTCAATCGACTTTTAAAAAAAGAGGAGGTACTCAATTTGTTTTTTTTTTTAATGTTTGTTACCTCAGAACTTCTTCATATCATTGTTTGAAATTAAAATACTTTCAGTTTGGTCCCATACATATTTTATTAAAATCTAAACTATTATATACTTCGAAGTATAAAGCTGTTGGTTCTCCAATAAATAAATAATAAATAAAAATCTGTTCAGAAGTTTAGTTTTTATAACAAAAAAGCAGAAAAAAAACATTGTGACGAAGTAAACTAAATTGCGTATTTTGCTTCCCTGTGACTATTCAGTGGTGTTAACGGTCACAAGAACATTACAATAAAATAGTCTTTATTACAGCACAAGCTAATGACTACAATCTATATAACAAAATTTACAAAAGGAAAGAATTTGGGCCACCCAAATACCGTTGCAAACGATCTATAGGTAGCTCAACTGCTCCAAGTCGATATATAACATTCCATTGAAGTCGGTTGTAGTCTTATGATAAATATGTTCCTCGGTTCAAATAACCTACTCCTACTCATCATTACAGATGCACGGATTTGATAACGTTACAATGTCGTCGAAGTAAACGAAATTGCGTATTTTGCTTCCCTATAACTTTTCAATGATGTTTACGGTCACAAAAAAAGTCCAATTGAAGTCGATTGTAGTATGTTTTTGAACAACCTTGATAATATTACGTTCCTCGGTTCAAATTACCTACTCCTACTCATCATTACAGATGCACGGATTTGATAACGTTACATTACAAAGTGGCGCACGGTTACCGGTTGTCGTGCGCAAGAATGGACGCATCCGCCTGACTCCGCGTCCACTTACGTAACAACGTATTGAGATGACCACGCACTCGAATTACTAGGGCTGTCAATAACATTGTGAAAAGACGCCTCTTTCAATTGTGATTTGGGTATTTCTTCTATTTGATACTATCCATGTCGCTCATTCGGTACAATAATGACGTAATTACTGTTTTTGTCAAAACTGAGTTAAGTATGTCAAAACCTTTGTTGAGGTTGGTTACGTTTGGAGAAAAATTGACACAATTATATTTTCATAACTTTTTGCTAGATGGCGTGAACGTCATTGTTGCATTTATAATTTTCCAAAGATTTTCTGGAGGAACAACGTCATTTTGTCAGTTCTGCCGGGAGCCCCGCTAAGAGAGTTCGCGGTTTGGGGGTAACAACGACGGAAAGGTAGTTATGACATTCTTTTATCTTTTCTTGGTGGAACAATGACGAAATTGTATTAAAATTGTAGTCATAATTAGTGCCTTATTGAGTAAAAGTGTTGTTCAAGTACCAGACAAATAAATAAATACTTATTTATAATTAAAAATAGTTTTGCTATTAATATTAATAGATAAACAATTGATATTATTTTTTCAATGGAAGACTGGTTGAATGAGGGACAGTTTCCTGGTGGAATAACGACGCAACTGTAGGTATCGCACTGGTTTTCTTTTTATTGCAGGGATACCAATATGAATATCTAATTGATTTAGACTACTCATAAAACTACAATACTGTGGTCTTCTTTCTAGTAAAGCCATATGCAACAGTGTCATAAGTTAGAGTCAAATAACTGTTTCTGTTTAGATCCCTGTCCTGTAAAATTGCAAAAAGTACAATTTCGTCATTATTGTACCGAATGAGCGATGTTATGATGATGTCTCCTGACCGATTTCAGCCACGGCGACTGTAAATTCTGAATAGGCCTATTTAACTCAGAGATTAGTTGGGCATCGTTTTACCCTCTGATGCGCTCTTTCATGACTAGCGTAGCCGATTTTGTGCGTGTCAGTATGAGAGCACTTTGGGCATGTCAAAACCCCGCCGACGTAATTATAAATTCTTGCCACTTGTGGTCTGGCTTTCAGCTCATCTCGTTTTCGATCGAGATCATTACGACGCTCAATTTCAAAGTCGTTTATACTACTTTTAACGACTTTCCATGTGTACAATAACGAATTATCTTTCTATTTCTCAGGAGTCTTTGCTTTGGGAAAGTTCATCGATAGGTTGACACTGTCTTTTATCACAGCGCAGATCGATCTCACTAATTAAATTTGTAGCCAGAGCATACACTCTGAACTCTAACCTAAACTACTTTTTCCAACACTTTAAATATTGCCATAGCAAATTTAGGCTGCATCGGTTTAGTTTCTGCATATGCAGCAACCATAAATTCATCCTCAAAAACTTTTGCATTTATAATACTTCAATGTGAGTGATAGTGCAAAAGTGATCAATTAACATAACATAACATAACATTCACACACTCACACCCCTGCACTAGGATTCCCTGTGTCGCAGGTGGCATGGACACATACAAGACATCACAACATCCAAGACCCGAGATCAAACATTAGTGTTCGTCACAAATATTTGCCCCGGCCGGGTATCGAGCCCGGAACACCAAGCTTCGTAGGCAGGGTCACTACCAACTAAGCCACGGTGTCGTCAATTCAGCGCATGATACAAGCATAAAAATTATAAACATCGCTCAAGTCTAAGTGAATTATTTTTACTTTTCTGCCTACTATAATCTGTGATACGTCACTTTATTTCATTATTTCACTCATATATTTTCATCTCGGAAGTGACAACCCTAGATGAATTGTAATATTCTAATCCAATTACGCGTCGACGCATATGATAGTGAAAGTACGGACGGTCATGTGGCGTCCTTGACGGTTACATCACAGCCTGTGTCGAGTTCCATTAGTAGCTTAGATCGATAAGTGTAAAATATATTATACTTCATAATTTCGCTTTATGCTGGTTACAGAATTAGTGAAGTAAAAAGTCTTGGAGATACCGTCCGTTAATTTTAAAGAATTCTGGGTGAGTGATGCTTTGACAGCACAGGAAATTAAATTAACAATGGCGGTGCTTCATTGCGGTTCATATAAATATTAACTTATGATGATTAATAACTAATAACTAACAAAGAACGATTAAAAAAACATAATAAACTATTATACGAAATAAAATTAGCCTTTATTTATTTAATTACTAATTAATTTAGAATTTTATTTGTCAGTGAAGTATGTGACTCTACTTTATACATTCAAAACATCAGTCTGTAACTAACCATATTTGAGACAAATAAATCATTCATTCATTTGTCTTAAAAGTTTGTCCCGGATATAACGTAATACTTTTTGAATTGTACCCCTACACAACTTGCAATATGTAAATTTCCACTTCAAAATTAATTTGATTAAGAACAAGAAAACTTTAAGCACGTTCTGAAACCTATCTCCAATCCAACTCTACGCTAAAATATCATTAAATTTAGAATCGATTTCGAGTTTCGAGTTTTCGTAGTAGCTCTCCTGTTGACCCGTTAAACTTGTGGGTGTGACAAGTGCTGTTTCTATTTGCTTTTGTGCCCACTGACTGAACTTCGGAACAATACGAACGAACTCTACTCTTGAGAAGATTATTCCTGACCTTGAGGGAATGTGATGCGGCTCTTTCAGATAGTCAAGACGTGCATTTTCGTGGATTTAACGGTTGAACTCACTCATAATAGCTAGTATAATTCAATTCAAATTCAAAATATTAAAATTTTATTTCAGACTAGGTAAATCCATATGTTTAACATGTACGAGTATGCTTAAATTTAGTTGAATTGTTATCAATAACACCACATTTGAAATAATAAAATAAAAATAAAATAACGATGATTTGAATAATAATAAGGAAAAAAAAATAAGGAAAAAAATATTTATAGTCAAATAGTACCTAACCTAACATGCAGCTGTATTAGATGCCACAGAATTGGGCTACCTACCCTATCGGCAACAACGCGTAGGATGCTGTTGGTGCTACCGCAGACCCGGCAGAGGACCGAGGCAGCTCTCTTTCTGAGGATGGCGTGAAAGCCATCCGTGTGGGCGTCTGCAAACATACCTGATGCGCTGCAGCACCTCGGCAGCCCCAGCAACATCCTAAACGCGTTGTTGTACTGTACTCGCAGAGCGTTGATTGTCTTCAGCGTGTAGTTGGTCCAAAGATTGCATGTATAAACTTATGATAAATGTATGTGAGGACAAACTTAACAAACTTGAGCGCCTCCAAAATTATTGCATCAGGTTCATTTATGGCCTCCGCAAATATGATCACATTTCTCAGTATCGCACTATGCTCAAGTGGTTGCCCATCCGTCTCCGCCGGAATACCCATATTCTTTGTCTGCTTTACAATATATTATTTAACTCAATTGCCCCTTCTTATCTCAAAGAGCGTTTCGTAGATCAATCCCATTCCCGTTCTCTTCGGTCATCAGAAAATCTTGCCCTTAAGATACCTGTGCACACCAGCTCCTTCTATGGAGACTCATTTACAGTGCAAGCTGTCCGGCTCTGGAACGCTTTGTCACTTGAAGTAAGACGTGCGCCATCTCCTCATACCTTTAAGGCTAAAGTCAAAGAGTTCTATCTAAGACAAACATCATCGACTAGTAAGTAATATTTTAGGTCTTATACTTCTCACATTCATCAAGCATTATCTATACGTACATATAATTATATTTAATATGTATTAGTTTATTATAGGTTATTTACGTATTAGGATTTTATAAAACATAGTATTCTTTATTAATTTGGAAACAGTTGTACGCCCTGCCCCGCTACTTATATTTAAATCATCTCCAATGCCTGTTGGCTGCCTGGAAGAAATCGCTCTCAGCGATAAGGCCGCCAATTGTACCACTCATTTGTTTTAAGTCTTGTATTTGTTATTTTCCATGTGTACAATAAAGAATTATCTATCTATCTATCTATAAAAAGACTGGCAGAAGGCCTTGAAGAGAGAAACCTTTACTGCTCCAGTGCATCGTGCAAATAATGTCTGCACATTGACTCGGAAATTGATATAATGCGAATATAGAATGCCTTGAAAAATTCCTATTCTGTATTCTTTAGTTAGAATACTATCAGTAATCCAATTAAAAATTAATTATTAGTTATAAATCTCTTGCCATGTTATTTTAGCTAGTTGTATGTTAGGTACATTGAATTGAGCAGATGTAAAATCGTTGTAATGGGAATATAATATATACTATTCTGTAGCCAAAATACCATCATTCGTCCAAATATTGAATCGAGCAGATGGGAAATCGTTGTAATGGGAATTTACATATTCTGTAGCCTTTTGCCAGAATACCAACAATCTTCCAAATAAGATGGACGAATCATCAAAAACTTGACAAGTTCCGTTTTTGTTTTGTTCAAATAAGTCTCTTAGGAGACAACAAGACAATCTACATTAGAACTAACAACATTGCAGATGTAATAGCAAGAACACTTAAAAAACCACTATAAACACCCTCATCTTTTCACTTACCGCTGCAGAAAATTATACACTTATAACAGTTCCCACATGCATCTTAACCGTACGCAAGGTCATGCTTTGTCGACTATGACAAAGTGCGCTACTGTATGCCGTGTACTTTCGACTGCAATGCAGTGTGTGAGAAAGACAATGCCAATATCATTCCAACCTTATTCCCTCGGGTCAA
Source organism: Lobophora halterata (assembly GCA_932526365.1). Classification (NCBI taxonomy): domain Eukaryota; kingdom Metazoa; phylum Arthropoda; class Insecta; order Lepidoptera; family Geometridae; genus Lobophora; species Lobophora halterata. The sequence continues at coordinate 2,298,089 of OW052007.1, forward strand.
AGATTAAAATCGTTTGATTGAGGCGTTTTCAGTTAGTAGTCGGCGTGGTTTTCTTTTCAAGTGCAGTCCAGTGTATCACTTCCTCCCAGTGAAAATGTAAATAAAATGGATTTGGCACGTTATTCCGAAGTACGGGTTAAAATTACTTGGATTTTATTTTAAAATAAGTTTTATTCATATACTTTCACCGTCATAGATGATGTAGATTGATTATTTATGACTTCAATATAATGATAAAATATACATATTTAACTAGCTGGTGCCCACAACTTTTTTTGCGATGCTAATCAACAAAATTATTTTCTTAGTACGCACTTTCAGCTTAAAACGAACATATTCTTCAAATTTTAAGTCTCTACGTTCAATGGTTTCAAACGTCAGTCAGTGAGTCAGTTTCTAGTCCTTTATTTATATTGATGATATAGCATGAATAAATTGACTAGCTGACACCCACAACTTCGTATGCATTACGAACTAACTAAAAAGCACTATATTTTATGGGTATTTAATGAGACTGAGCCGTCATCCTCAGCTAAGTTCTCTTAAAGCTCGTTCGGTTAAAGTCGGTTCAAGTCGCCTTCATAAAGTTTTCACTTCTGTCAGTGGCCTTAAGCAGACACCGTTTTTTTATTTCTTTGTTATTATTACGTGAATATATTCCTTGTCCAATTTCTTTATGATTGGCATCAGTTTAATCTGTGGTTAAAACCATCGGATATGCATAGAAAGCTGCTCTTAGGACTGGCTCCTGGTAATAACCGGAAAATCGCAAACTGCCTGAGAAAGCACAAGTCAGACGTGATTTTCTATGGAAATGGTAGTTATAAATAAGAAGTAGTCTTGTAGCTGTACGGATGGAATATTTTTCGTAAATATTGGTTAAAATTAATAGTTGATTATGCACCAAGGGGATAAAGTTGTGTTATACATCTCGGGCGGCATATTGATTCCTGAGCTAACGAGGGACTCAGTTAACTCCTGAGCGAAGCGAGGAAGTTATGTAGAGTCCTGAGTAAAGCTGCTCAAGACGAAGACAGGCTTTATCCCAGAGCATACTCTACTTTTCACACCTTCTGCGAAAAAATATAAAGCCACAAACACCGTCTTTTGTTTCACGATCTTTAACATCGTGCCTTTTTTTCTTTTGAGTTCAGCTTATGGTGGCCAGTTTGAAACAAACCTCTTTACAAAGCCATATGGGTATTTTTCCTTAATCTAAAATAACTATCTTACCTAAAATAATAGTATCCATAGCGCATCAAATATCAAGCAACATTTTCTTAGCCATAACAAAAAGTGCATGGCGAAATCTCCGGTTCTCAACACAATGACTCTATTAAATACACCGTGTCTGATGGAATAACCAACCGTGACTGAAAATGTCCACTTTAGTAATTTTGTCTGAAAGTCAATCCCACACCACAAAGTATCTACCTATAATATGTACAATATCATCATCAAATCAAATCAAAATCAATCAAAATATTATATTCCAATTTTACATATTATTTACAAGGTTTGGAAGCTCTTCTGGTAAGTTTGATAAACTTGTGTTATAAGAGCCTCTCTTATTCTCTATAGTCAATAGGGACATCAAAAAAGTTGGATCAAGCCATACAAATAGAATTAAGCAAAATAAGCACGTAGAAATAAGCAATTTAATTCAAAAATAGACACAACCTTCCAATGTTATTAAGGTATTTGAAATACAAGAATAGTTTTAGGTCTCTCATAATACCCTGATCTATGAAGGACGGAAATTAAATTTGAAAAAGTTTTACTTCCGGCATGAAACCTATTTCTATGCTATTACTAACTGAACCTCTTCGGCCAAATTTTATGAGCACTCATATTTTTGCCCTGGACCCTCAAATGCAAATGCCTCAAATACGTGCACGTTCACCAAGTTGAACCTAACGAGTATTGTGCATTGAGCAATGAAAATAACACGTAAAAATGGCACGATTATCAATAAAATAAATGGGTAATCAAATCACCAGAACAACTATAACTATTATTTATTATAGTATTGTTTTTGTTGAATGCCACTCGAAGTGGCATGAAGACTCTGACACCAGAACATGCCACTATGATTTACGAAGCAAAAAACATGCACGAAAATTAATTGTAAATGATGAGAAACTTGTTAAAGATGTTTTTAATTTCCATTTTGTGGGCGCGGCATTTTGGTATCCCTTGAGATTAACTATTTTATAGAGTCAAAAACATAGTGCAATATGTACAAATATTAATTATCCCAAGGTAAAAGCAAATTGTAAATGACGGAAAAAATATCAACTCTACCTTTGAAAGACTAATAAATTAGTCTCAAGGGATACTAGAAGCCGTGGTATTTTAGAATCCCTTGAGACTAACTTTTTGTCGGTAACAGAGTGTAATATATTGAAATATTATTTTTCAAAGCATTCTAAATTATCCTTTTGTTTTCTTTTTCAACTCTACCATTGAAAAACAATGTTTTAAATACGAGTACTTAATTCCGTTTTATAGGATACCAAAATAATATATAATATTAATTTGGTATCCTGATATGAGGCTATTTTTGAAGTCAATAACGTAATGCGATACGTTTAAATATTAATTTTCAAAGCATTCTAAACCATGACAAAATGTATGATGACACCCACAAAACCAGTTTTATTTATGAGTTGGACGCGTTTGATGTGCCATAATGTCAAGGTCTGTGGAAAACTTAGCATTATACCTACTACTGTTTTATAAAATCAAAAATATAGTTTACTTATCCAACTTTCATATTATTATGTATAGTGAATCGGAATTTTTTACCAGTTTTCGGCCGTATTGATAATGTGCAGGTTGTAGGGAACTTTGATTTTTTTTTTCAATAATTAGGCCTGTTTCACAAATTGGCAACACCGTCAGCTTTATTATTTATAAGCTGTTTATTCTAAACGTAGTGGTTATATTCTCTTTGGTTTATTCAAATAGTTTTTTTTATAATAATATCATGAAAATTAATTTTGTGTGATTGAATGATTCTCTTGATTGATGCTCTTTGATTTAATACATTTTAGATGAAGCTCTAATTAACTAATGTAAGTTTTATAAAAAACTTAGTCATTATTGCCTTCCATAATATCATGTATTAATACAAATACGTACCAACTATACCTACATATACTCTTAACTAAAAACCAACTTTCATTGTCCACAGGAAGAAAACATAGCCCTCCGTCTCATAAAACAACACCATGACATCGAAGAGCCCGAAAGCAGTCCAGCTTCTCCCGAAGACACAGCCCCGGGCAGTACAAGCCGGTCCTACTTCGATGAGGGAGGCTACGTCGCGGGCGGATCCAAAGATCAGGATCCTTACGTCAGGAACCGTTTCAATCAAGCAGCGTCGGATAACCTACCCAGTAATAGACCTGTACCTGATACTAGGAATGCCATGTGAGTATACATTTATGTACCTTTGTGTCGCCTCATAAGTATTCCAGCCTCTTTCGAAGAAACAGCCTTCGACAGCACGAGCCGGTTTTACTTTGACGAGGTTGGCTACATCGCGGTAGCATCCAACGATCATTAATACCATGTGAGTGTATATCTATTACTTTTGCAAAGAAATATATCCCTACGCCTATTAAGTAGTCTAGCATCTCCTGAAGGCCTCCGGTAGCACAGGCCGGTCCAACTTCGATAAGGGAGGCTACGTCGCGGGCGGATCCAAAGAGTCCTTACATCAGGAACCGCTACAACCAAGCAGCATCTGACAACCTACCCAGCAAAAGACCGGTACTTGATACAAGGAATGGCATTTGAGTTTACATCTATTACTTACATTTGCAAAGCAACATAGCCTCATAAGTATTTTATAAGGAAAACTAAAACCCATTTCAAAGCAAAAGTAATATAAAATTTGGTAGAAACACATAGCATAGCATTATCAGCCTATAATGTTCCCACTGCTGGGACTCAGGCCTACTCTCGGCTAAGAGAGCGAATGGGTCTTAATCCACCACGCGGACCCAATGCAGATTGGTGGATGTCACATGCCATAGAACATTTTTTTTCCTGTCCTCTGAGATGCCGGTTTCCTCACGATGTTTTCCTTCACCGTTGCGAGAACGTGGGATGCATACATAGACTTTTACAACAGAAAAAACCCATTTACGCATGACTGCCACCGGGATTCGAACCTGCGACCATCAGATCGCAAGGCAAGGGTCTCATCAACTCGGCCACCACGTCCTTAGAACACACTGGAAACACACTGAGATTTATTATTATCATTATCATAGTAATACATAGTTTTTTGATTATAACGGGTATTTATCGCGCTAACCTCGTATGTTTTTGTGTCCCGACGTTTCGACTGTATTGCAACAGCCGTGGTCACGGGTTGACTGGCGTATTGGAGCTACCGTCGCGGTGAAATGAGAGAACTACCCTCATTTTGGTCGTTAAAAATGTTCGGTCGGCACACCACACTGACGACATCCGGACACTTAAGCGGTGTTTTAAAAGCGTTCCGCGTGCACTTAGCAATCACTGGGTTCCATGACGTTGAGAGTCTGTATCCAGTATATACAGTGTATATGTATAATACAGTCGAAACGTCGGGACACAAAAACATACGAGGTTAGCGCGATAAATACCCGTTATAATCAAAAAACTATGTGTGATAATCGCGAAAGTCTACGAAAAACAAAGTAATACAATCGCCTCATAGCTTTCAATTAATCATACAACCGCTCTACTAAGCGAATTCATTTGAATTTCTCATTAGATTATAAAATTATTAACATTCTAGTTTGAGATACTTTTAACCGCCTCTGTAGGTTTTCGTCTTAATTCATAATCTTTTTCAAAAATTGCTACTGCCTACAAAGTTTTGCTATTAGCACAGAGTACTAAGATATAAACAACTATTAGCTAAAGATTAGCTTAGAATCTTCCATTTACTAAAGGAGACAGGATTAGCCTGTCCAGCGCAACATTGACCATTCTAGACTTGTTTAAAGGTTAACAAGGTTCAAGTACCCAGGTGCATGGTACAAATACACAAGGTATGCTACTCTAGGAAACCGGATGTTGCGTACAGACACGGGCCCGCGTCATCGCCGCCATATTGGCGCTATCAACGACGTGTTAAGTTATTCTAATACTTAACAGCTTTTTAATCCATGTATTTAGTTGAATTCAGTTCAGTAAATTATATTGAGTGAATTGAGTATGTGAAATTTAAACGATTTTTTTTGCTATTGTTAAATAATTATTTATACATATGTAATTAAGCTTAAACACTTTCTGATGAATATACTTCTTTTTTCAAGTATCTACGATCAGTGGTTTAGCCTGTGCGTTACCGTTGAATGTCATTCAGTCAGTCAGTCAAAATACAAATGTTTAATATTGATATGGACAGGGACATTATTCATAGTCTCGTAACAAATATAAAAACCTTAGCTTACACGCATGTTTACACGTAACATAGAGAAACTACACATATGTATGGAAAGGTACTAGCCATAAAAAATGATTTGTAATAAGGAAATCCTTACGCAAAGATCGGAAATGAGAATCGTAAAGAATGTGGGTTATATTATGCGATGAATTCAAGAGAACATACCTCATCAAGGTCTAGCTAGACATAGAGTTAATATCGCCGACTCGGATGGTTGAGTGGCAAGAAAGATGGACTACCACACTCATGTCGTGGATTTGATTCCCGCTTCAGGACGAATATTTAATAAATATATCATGCTTTATTTCAGACCAAACTCTAAAAAATTAAATCAAAATATAAATATAAATAAATTAATGAGTTACATTTTTTTTTCCTGGAAGATATTTCGTTTTTATTGACGGGCTGTCTGATATTTGTTTGTCCCGTTTTACGACTTCATCTTGGTTTGAAAATTCCAATCTTAATTTTACTTTACCCATTAAGTAAGTCAACGTGTAAAAAAAGAAAAAAATATGAAAAATCACATTTTCACGTGAACTTTTTGCAATTTATGAATGGAAAACTTTCGCAAGTTGTAGAACAAAGGTGTTCGCCAGCAGGTGCGGAATAAATACTACTCTTTCGGGCTTAAGGCCAATCCTCAAATCCGAATTCCATACAAAATGATTCGGACAAATACTCAAAAAGTACGCCGTATTATAGTAATTTCTTCGCTCTATTCGTTTTGTCCATGTTTTTTGATTTCGTCAACAAAAAAAGTCAAAGGTTTCATACTTTAATTTAGATTTTATACGCGTTTTAAAAGTAAACCTACTAACTTAAAAATACGTACTTTTTGAGTATTTGTCCGAATCATTTTGTATGGAATTCGGATTTGAGGATGGGCTTTAAAGGGACATTAATATACAGATTGTATAGAAATACCGTTATTAATCAATGAGGCTAACTCTATTAACTTGTATGCAGGTGCCGACTGAAGAAATTCGAAGATGACCTTCCAGAAACGAGCGTTATCATCACATTCCACAACGAAGCCAGATCCACCCTACTGCGAACCATCGTCAGGTAAGCTAACCAACCAATCACCAACATCATCTTCCGTATCCCACACCTAGGTGGGTTCGGCATAACATGTCTTCTTCTTCCATTCGTCTCTATAAGCCGCCATCTCTGTACTCACACCAGCTTTGTTCGGATTCGCTTTCACACAGTCCATCCATATTTTCTTTGTCCTTTCTCTACTCCTATCTATTTTCCTCATTAACACTCTTCTAGTGACATGACATTCATCCCTCCGCGTTACATGCCCAATGCCCATATCACGATAACCTGATACTCTTTAACTTATCTATCTGTCGCTAAACTAAAATAATTAAGCTAACCAACCGATATGGACACAAAATAAATCCTTTTCCATTAATTGATGTGTAACATCTTTCCTGGTTTAGATCCGCACAGCACAGACGATTGGCTTTTAATGGAGGAGGCCTATGCCCAGCAGTGGGCTAATACTGGCTGAGGATGATAATGATTATGAACATCTTTTCTCTAGCGTTCTGTCAATTTGTAGCAGTGATTTCGAGAAGTAAGCCGGCAAATGGTAACTACTTCTTCAGAAAAAAGTGAGATGTCAGATGTTAGTGTTACACGTCATATGCGACTACTGTAAGGATTGCTTGTTTTTTTTATGTGCTTTGATTTGATGACCCTCTTAATAATATAAAAAATAACCTTAAAATATATTATCTAAGTCCGGAGAATAGATGTAGAATAGGTTTTATGAAAACCGTTTAAAAAAATATATTTTTGGAAGAGTGTCACCAATCGTGTTTTTTCTATAATTAGCTTTATGTTACCTATAATTAAGTAAGTATGTTTTTCAAGCTGTGTATTGAGTGTGTTGTGACTTCCAACAAATAACAAATAATTCAAAAATTTTGTTTTCAGTGTCCTAAATAGAAGTCCAGAACATCTCATCAAGGAAATCATTCTAGTCGACGACTTCAGTGACAACCGTAAGTACCAAAGGATGCTGAAAAAACTGAAAACTCGACTGCGAAAACATTATCGCCAATTGGATTTTTGAAACTTAATTTTTTCAGTCTATAACACAGACAAAGAATAAGTAATATTATGTACCATAACACAGATGAACAAACCGAATCTATTCCTGCGTTATAAAAAAAGTCGGACAGATAAATAGGCATCGGCGCACGCTTCAGTAATTAAGGTTCTATTGGCACCTTTCAATTACCTAAAAAAAGCTACGTAATTTCCATTGCATGAAATTGTTATGTTAGTATAATTTGAATGCCCTTATCTAGTTTTAACATGTAACCATGTGAAAATGCTAAGGGAAAGTAATAAAGTTTTTCACATCATTTGACGAACAATAGAAGTGCGAGCGCAGACCACAATTCCTTTTCACTTACATGAGATTAATTTTGCAATTATGGCTACATTTCACACGGGCTTAGAAGTCGCTATTCGCATGGTAGAGACCAATGCAATTATAATTGAAATTAAAATACTACACTGAGCCAGTAATAAAACATTCTGGGGTTTTACCTCGATGGGAATAACCCAAGACCTTTCGGATTTCAAGGTTTAAAAAAAAAGTTGATTCACTAATATTATAAAAGTAACAGATTGTGACGATATCGGTATAGTATGAAATGGGCTCTTTAATCGCTTCAAAACAAAATATGAACCCATTTGATTGAAAATAAGTATGTAGTATTAATTTCACAAAATTTACATTGTGCCGTAAATTTTTTATATATCTACATATTATGTAGGTATATAATTCATAAGTTGTATGTAATCATATCATTATATTAAAAGGTTTTAGTCTTGGCTGACTGACTGAAAGACAACGCATAGACTAAACCACTGAACCTAGAAGTTCATTAAGAGCTGATAGTGCGTACTTAGACAGAAAATTCTAAAAATCGCAACGCTAACAAAGTTAAGTGCGTTTGCTAGTTTCAATTATAAATGAACACATCTATTTATTTATTACTTAGCTTAGATGGAATTATTTAGAAGATGGAAAAGTCAGACTTTCGCAGTTCCATTAACATATCAATATATCTAAACCTACCATAGTATTTTACTGCAAATGTATCACATGAGCTTTAAACTAAAACTATCAATAACACGACGCCCGCAATTCCTTTTTTAGTACGCATTTTCAGCTCTTGACGATCATATTCTCCAAGTTTCGAGTCTCTACGTCTACTGGTTTAGTCTGTAGGTCAGTCAGTCGGTCTGTCAGGACTAACCTTTTAAATAGATATTAATTTCGCTTGCCGAGTCATGGTCTGCGAATCGTCGAATACAACCGGCTTTTTAGCTCAGTTTTATTCTGATATTCTATTTAGACAAACCCATTGAAATCGCATTAAAGATTTCTTGTCAAACCACTTATCTAAAAAGGTATCATCATTAATTTTTGATGAATAAATTTCGGCATAATACAGGTGTTATTGCGTAAACAACCTTGAATTTAACTGGTCCAATGGCGGAACCTAATAATTATTACAAAGATATACATACGACTGTGCCTATTATATTGCTTACGCACAAAACGTTGTTCTTGGTTGATTTTTATTAGTTTACAAACAATAGTGTAACATATTTCATAGCAACAGTTAACCTTAAAAAATATATAGGTATATAGAATAAAAAATATAATAGGTATAATTATGTATCATATCATCTCGTACTATAGTTTTCATAAAACGCAACTAGCGAACTCTTTTAAGATTTTTGCCTTGAGCAGGGTTTATGTTTGTACCTATTTTATTCATTTATTACCTAAGATAAGTTGATGTGAATAGAAATACCGCGAGATTCCCAAAAAGTAGGCTAAGTCCTTCATCAATCAATTAAAATTAATTATCTAAAGGTAAAATGTCCCATTTAGTTAAAGCCTGTTCCAGAACCACGTAATTTTCTGTTAAATTCTGATCTTGTTAATTTCCAAACTTGGCACATAAATCAAATTAAACTTGAACCTTTAAAATATAGCTTATGCGGTGCTTTTTTCATTATACTTTTTTTTTTGGTTAACTTGTCAGTTGCTAGTGTTTTTAATATCCATTGATCGAGTGCAAACTCTATTTTGGATAGAAGAGCCTCTAACTTAAATAAAATTAATAACATAAAAAAAATGATTTATTTTCTACTTATTACACTATTTTCAAGTTATAAATAGTTACATACCATAGAAGTATTAAAGTATAGTAGAATCACAATGTAGTACAGTGAAAACACGCCAAAAAAAGGTATCTAAATTAGCATAATACTTCTAGTAGGTACATTTTGGTCCGATGCAAACATTTGAAACAGAGATATAACAGCGCTTGTACAATACAATATTATTGTTAAGAACTACTAGGCTTATTCATTATTAATAAAATTTTATCGTTTGCAAAAAAACAGATGCAAAAGTATTTCAAAATAGTAATATTTCATTTTATTCTGAAAATGTATTATTCTGTTTTCTACTTCCATCTTGGTTTAGTACTGTCAATCTTGGTGTTCTTAAGAACACCGTTTTTAATCTATATCTTGTGCCTAGTCAGTCTTCTTCATAATATCTTGTCAATAGTTCTTTCCTCCCGGATCGTAATGCTAATTTTCAATACATTTCAGCGGAGGACGGTGCAGCCCTTCGCGCGATTCGCAAAGTCCACGTGCTCAGGAACACGAAGCGCGAAGGTCTAATGCGAAGCCGTGTGAAGGGAGCTGACGCAGCCACCGCACCTGTACTCACATTCCTTGACTCACACGTCGAGTGCAACGTGCACTGGCTGGAACCACTGCTACTGAGGATCAAGGAGGTAAGAATACTTTTTCCGAGCGAAAACCTCATTTTTGTCCATTTTGGGCAGGCTAAAGTCATAAAACCATACCGCCTATCCATACCAAGCAAATACCTAAAAATCCTGTAGGTATAGGATCAAGGAGGTTGGTCCTCGTTTAACAATAAGTTTGTAAAATGAGGTTCCAGAGTAGTATACTGACTGGTACCGCTTCTGGAAAAAATCAAGAGGTTTATCTTCTTTAAATACCTGGCTTGTAATTTACATATTAAAAACAAGTTTGGAAATACTACGATTTTGCCCTTGATCTGATAAAGTTTTAAAGTTCTACAAACAAAGTTGAATAATTCAACTCTTTCAATATCTACTTATGTAATTCTGTTAAAAAGCTATAAAAAACCACTTAACATAGAGACTTGAAATTTGGAGGATATGATCATTATGAACTGAAAGCAAGTACGAAAATTTTTTTTTTCAATATCAGCAACACAAACGTAGTTACTATTCATACATACTAGTCAGCTATTCAACAATAAACCTATTAAAGAATATAAATATATTTAGTAATAAATCCGCTTAATTTCTAAACAAAGGTTTTAATTATATTAGACTCTCGTTTCAAACTTCGGCGAGTCCACACCTCCTGATGATGACTCGTGTAGAGGCGAAACACGTGTCGTATCTTTAAACTTTGGTTTTCTTTTCTTTGACTCTTTGGTTTAGTTGAACTAAAGTTAAGTTAACCTATTAAAGATTTACCTGCTAACACAATTGTCTAAACAGGTAGATATAAATACCTACATTTGTAGACGTAGTATAAATTTTACATATGTTTGCAGTGATTTTATCGACAAACTAAATAATGACCAACTGCATCAGTTTCGCAACGTTCTTGCGCCATGTTAAGTGGTAGTGACTCTATTGATGGCCAGTCATTACGAACAGATGCAATGCTCAACTCATGTGCAACTTTAAACAGCAATTTTGAACTCAATAACATTTATAGTGTCTATAGAAACTAGAAAATACAGTCGAGTAACACGTTTTTTCAAAATGTTTGGTCACTTTGCATAATGGCTAGTTTGTAGTTTGATAAGTTGCAGTGTATAAATAGGCAAATGTGAGGAGGTACTATACCAAATAATTTAAGACCAAAAAGTACTTTTCTAGTTTTTAATAACCAAAAAAAATTTTATGTGCATTGCAATGAATGCAACTACGTTCTATCTGTGCAATCCGAATTTTTGCTTACTTTAAAATAACAGAGTGACAGTGCAAGTGCGGCGCCCGAGCCTAGATTTTGCGAGCTAGCTCGAGCTAGGTACCAGAGTTTGCCAACTTCAAGGCATAGAAAAAAAACTATAAACAGTATGTCCAATTTTTATCATTTGAAATTTGAAAGAAATTTTAATTATTAGTTTTTGCCATAACTGTGTTCAGTAACGGAAACTGTCTTTGCTATTTTTTTATTCTGGTAATTCATATATTGTCGTGTTTATTTATTTTATATTGAGCACTTCCGTGACCATAAACATCTATAGAACCATGAGACTGCATAACACTTCGATCACCACACTCAAACATGATCGATTACTCCACAGCACTTGCCGATGACTGGTGATATAAAGAGAAAATGGGAATGTAATATAGGAAGCACCTACAGTGACTTATAATGACTTGAGAACCTATAAGATGCATGGAACACGATTTGATATAAGCGTGATTATAAAACGTTCACACACTCACACCCCTGCACTAGGATTCCCTGTGTCGCAGGTGGCATGGACACATACAAGACATCATAACATCCAAGACCCGAGAACAAACATTTGTGTTCGTCACAAATATTTGCCCCGGCCGGGGATCGAACCTGGAACACCAAGCTTCGTAGGCAGGGTCACTACCAACTAAGCCACTATTATTCTAGTAACGCATCGTCCCAATAGAACGCGATTACGCGATCATCGCAAGTTCCCGCGAATTTCAGTCGTACGAATCCGCGATCAAACATACTAATGTCAAATAGGTGTCCTAGTCGACATTCGCGCGATGCGCTCGCGCGACTAAAATGTTTTAAAAATCTATTCGCGCTAACTTAGTTCGTACGAACGCGCGATCAAACATATGGAATTCGAATAAGTTTCCTAATTTAAATTCGCGCGATAATCGCGTCGCGTCATGTTCGCGCGGCGCACAGTAGTTTGTCTTTTTTTGTCTATAGAACAGGTCGGTCGTTCGCGTCGTCAATTCGCGCGTTCTATTAGGACACCCAGTTTTTGCCATGTCGCGAATACGCGATGGTCGCATCGCATACTCGCGCTATAGTCGTGCATTCGCGTTCTATTAGGACGATGCCTAAAGGTGAATTAATAAGGCTAGTCTCCATAAAAAGTGTTAGGGCTCAAATTACCTGAACAATTGTGTATACATGATATTCATGTAATAAATATCCTAAGATAATCGCGAAAACTTATTACATAGTTTTAAAGATATTTTCATTAAAACTTTGTCATTCGCTCGTACCGGAAGTAGTAGAGCAGTAGAGCGTAACGAGTGTTTGTTTCTGAATTTAAAGGCAATCTAAAAGTATATATATATAATCTAAAGTAATGAAATATGGGACCTCAAGTAAAAATTATTTTCAGAATCCAGTGCGCTGCTATCTCGCTCGCACATTACTGAGTATAAATATCACAAAGTAGAGCATGGCAAAACTGTTTTTCCCTATTTTCTTCGCGTATGTCAAAGATATTAATAAAACAAAATAATACAAAAAAAAATCGTGCGGTGGTAGGATCAAAATCACCGCCCCACTTTTTTTAAATGTATACTCAGTAATTGATATCATCTAAAATGTACAAATGTGCGAGTGAGATAGTAGCGTGCAGGATTCTGGGCCTTAATGGAAATAAATAAGAAGTTGTTAATTTATGAGATTATATAAATGTCACATTTTACCTTGCTAAATAAAATTACCATCTTAGTACTCTGTGTCAATAGCTACAATGTATTTAATTTAATAACAGCACTTCAGATACATGGCCATCAAAATTATTGAAAGCGAGTGGCAATATCGTAATTTCCTAACCCATAAACGATCTCATAAAGATTCATTACCGACCGATGTGGTCAGGCCTGGTTTCACAACCACACTCGTAAATACCACGGCTACCGTTCACCGATTTAAAACATAATGAGATGCTTCCTGGCGGAGAAAACATAGTAGAAAAGTATAGTAGAAGTAGAATAGTAGTATCAACATGAAAAGTAAAATGTTTATTTTTCATGCTGATTAAACAGTCTTCTTCTTCTTCGTGTCACTAGTTCTTTCGAACCAGTATGGTGAAAGGATTTCAAGTGCGCCTCGAAGAGGCTCCTTTCGTGCACTCGACACATGTTTTCGAACTTTTAAGTTCTACGACATGCCGGTTTCCTCACGATGTTTTCCTTCACCGTTGCGATAACGTGGGATGCATACATAGATTTTTTCGACCGAAAAAACCCATTTACGCATGACTGCCACCGGGATTCGAACCCGCGACCATCAGATTGCAAGGTAAGGGCCTCATACACTCGGCCACCACGTCCTCAAAATTATTAAACAATGAATCGCCGATTTACAACTATTGGAAAAAAATCCAAATTTATTATAGACTAACTGACACCCGCAACTACGTTTGTGCTGCTAATTTCTAAAATTCCTTTCCTAGTACTCACTTTCAGCTCTTGGCGAACACATCCTCCAAGTTTCAAGACTCTACATTTAGTGGTTTGGCCTGTACGTTGTCTATCAGTTAGTTAGGTCTGAGCATTTTATCGCCAGTTTGATCCTATAGGTATAGGTATTGATAGTTGAAATACTACCGCAGTCTATACTAGAGCCTTAATAATAATAAATATATAATTAAATAAATAATAATAATAAACATTCACACACTCACACCCCTGCACTAGGATTCCCTGTGTCGCAAGTGGCATGGACACATCCAAGACCCGAGAACAAACATTTGTGTTCGTCACACAAATATTTACCCCGGCTGGGGATCGAGCCCGGAACACCATGCTTCGTAGGCAGGGTCACTACTAATTAAGCCACGGTGTCGTAATGCTGTTATGTTTGAAGTCCGTCACACACGTAGCTAAAATATATAATATTTTTTAATTTTTTATTTTTTTTATTAAGTCATAGACATAATATATGTATATTATAGCTGCGTGTGCGGTCACTTGAATATTTGTATAGAATATATATCGTTATATGCCTTGCTATAATATATATTATAGCTACGTATGTGACAGGCTTGAACTGTTAAAGATTCTAGGCCAGTACTGGCCGAATACTGGCAGTCAAGGCAGTCAGGTTCTAGACTCAAGCCCCGTTCTAGGATTTCTTACAGGTTTTTCCAGATGTCATAAAAAAGTTGTTATCAGCTCTGACGCACTACTGGAGTTTACTCCCATCAACTTAGTAACAATACCAACGGATAATCAAAGTGAAAGGTGCTCAAAGTACGTTTTGCAGGAAATCTACAAAACATTAAGTTTTCAATAGAATCTACCATAACTTATGCCACAGTAGAATCGACTACAAATAAATCCAATGAAATAAGTTGCTCATTTGACTGGCGCCAGTCATTAATCACGACCAATGGACCGGAACTGACGTTACGTCATAGTAATAAGAACAGCAAGATAAAACAAATATGCCTCGTCGGAATTGCAACATCTATTCGCTTGAAAGCAGGTTGCTTGCGGGTTACAGATATCCATTGCACTTGATTTCATTGAGGTGTGGTACAAGTTATAGGACTTTTTGTTACAGTTTTAGAAATTGTCACAATCTCAAAATAAACTGGTGTGATAAATGCTGACGGCACCGTGGCTTAGTTGGTAGTGACTACGAAACTCGGTGTTCCGGGTTCGATCCCTGGCCGGGGCGAATATTTGTGTGACGAACACAAATGTTTGTTCTCGGGTATTGGATGTTGTGATGTCTTGTATGTGTCCATGCTACTTGAAACACAGGGAATCCTAGTGCAGGTGTGAGTGTGTGAATGTTTATAAAAAAATAATTATAGAAATAAAAAGTAATTTTATTCGGTCAAAAAACAGGAATTGTTATGTAAATATTACGATAATCTTAATCGAGATGGCTTATGTTGAATTAATAGGTGTGCAGTGCCTACACTAATATGGTAAAAAGCAAAAATACTTGCCCTTTCTGTAAAAATATATCTTATTTCTAGTTTATAAATAAGTAGTTGTAATTTTTACCTTCATCATTCGCGATACAAAATTAATATTCGAGTTCAGAGTCCCACAAAATAGCTCTTTGTTTTGTTCTCCATCTGTCGGTTCGTTAGTATGTCACACGTATGGTTTTCAATTCTTCCAAGTCAACATTCCTGGTTTTTCAATATCCATCCTAAAGTTGTCTGGAAAATACTACCATTAGTAGCTTAACTTTTCGTGTGATGATGATGATAAACATGTTGTCCTGACCGATTATGGCCGCAGTAACTGTATTGACAGGACAGGCATTTTAACTTATAACTGTAGTAATAGGCTTTGTTGTAGGTACTGCCCTCTGATGTGTTCTTCCGTTATTAGAGTATACAATTTTGAGCGTCAAGTTTCTAGAGCATTTTCGGCATGTCAATACCGTCTTGCAACTTGTGGTCTGGCTTGCATACATGTATTTACCAGCGAAGCAGATCCCGTAACTGGTCGTGACCCAACCTTTTAATTTTGTTAAAAACCTCTTCAGCTTATGCCTTGTAGTGGATTGCACAAGCGGATAGCGGAAGAGCTAAATTTGAGCAAATATATTCATCTGATTATCCCTTCACCTTCGTGATACACTTGACTTTTTTATTTATTGATATAAAAAAGTCAAGTGTATCATTATCATATTATTGTTTTTTTATTATACAGGCGTTAGTTACGTTAGCGTTATTACTTATAAATTGTCATGATTGTAATAACCGCCCGGTACTTTTGGTTCAACCCTAAGTAATAATTTGGACATTTCAACAACGCGATCCATCCCCAAACTAAGCAGAGCTTATACTTTGGAAACCAGATAACTGATACAATATTAACAGTAGTAGTGCACGAAAAGAACCTCTTCGAGGCGCACTTGAAATCCTTTCACCATACTGGTTCGAAAGAACTTGTGACACGATTAGAAGAAGATACAATATTTACATATATTTGTTTTTTGTTAATTCATACAGTATATAGAATATGTTGAAAACATCCAGACTCAGGACAAACATCGATGCTCATAACACAAATATTTGTCCTGAGGCGGGAATCAAACCTGCGACACTAACGTTGCAGTCACACTAGCCACTCGACCATCCGTGACGTCAAAGATTACACAGTTTTACTTTTTTGTCTCAGCAAAAACCAAAAACAAAATACCATGTAAAATGCTGATTTGCCGGTTTTACACAATATCTTGGATTCTGCCTTCTATTCCTCTTAGATTTGATTTAGTATCGCAGTTGGCATTTTGCGTTGCGTGTCGTATTGTTTATAGCTATTTATTAATAACAATAGATGAATTATTATTGCAATAGCATTGTCTCTAAGACTGAGCGTCGTGATCACATTTTGCATATTCTATGAATTCAATTTAGATTGGAAATTTTATGGGCCGAGGAATATAGAGAACTTTGATTAAATTGCTGTTTTTTTTCCCTACTACTCGTTATAAGAGAGATAAACTTATGTAAAAGAAAGAGAAAGAGAGATGATGTAAGGATGAATTAAACCGATTGAGCTAAAATTTTGTATGGGTTTACTTTATGGACTGGAAAAAACACTCATAAAATCAGTCGTCCAGCCATATCAGTATTTGTCATTTTCGGAAAAGTTGTTTTTTTTTGTATGTAAACATGGGACGAGAATAGCTAAGCGCTCTCCCGAAGGTAAGAGATCACGCCTGCTCTTGAACAGAACAGTGCTAAACAGGACTTCGATCCACAAAAGCCGGTGGAACACTGCTAAATCGCTCGTCAACATTGAGACATTTTGAAGATCAGTCTCGAAAGCCCAGTAATTTCCTCAGCTACAGTCCCCTTCAATTCGGGACACAGTAATGCTTACACATATTACTGCTTTGCGGTATAATATCTGACATTGTGTTGGTTGGTACCCATCTATTATTATCAATTAAAATAAAATTTATATACTGTGTTCTTCAATTAAGTTTGAGACTACTTATACATTATAAGACCTGTCTGTAACTAACCATAATTGAGACAAATCATTCATTCATTCATTCTAGACGGGATCCTGCAGGGGACGCTCCCAACGGCAATAATCTATCTATCCAATGCTTCCAAAAACAAACATCACAAAACACATGAATAATTATGACTTTCGCATGATTCGAATTCTTGTAAAGTGCATCAGGTAAAAACCCAGTTTGACTACATCATCAGACCTCTAATGGATGTGGATTGAAGGGACACAAAAGCCAGTCGAGTCCGGTCCACTGTAGCTCGTAAAGTACTTCTTCTTCTTTCGGTGCCGTCTCCTATCGGAGGTTGGCAATCAATAGGGCTATTTGCACCTTGGACACTGCAGCGCGGAATAGAGAGCAAGTACTCTTGTTATACCACTGTCAGAAGTTTTTGAGCCAAGACATTCGGCGTCTGCCGGGCCTTCTTTTGCCTTGGATTTTCCCCTGATGATGAGCTGAAGGAGTTCGTATTAGTCATTACGCATGATGTGACCAAAATATTGGAGCTTGCGTGTCTTGATGGTTTTAAGAATTTCTACATCCTTGCCTAATTTTTCGAGCAATGTAGTGTTACGCCCTTTCTGGACCCACGATATATTAAGCATCCTTCTGTATACCCACATTTCGAAAGCTTCCAGCTTTTTGCACATCGTTTCTGTAAAGTGTCGTAAAGTACAGTCAACTGTAAAGTAAAAAATATTGTACAGTTATCACATGAAACTATATATATTTTTAGAACGTCTAATAAAGTTTTATCGAGGCGTAAAATGTCAGTCTTCAGATTGCATTATTAATAATATCTTCAGACTTATTTAAGTCTCATTCTCAGTCAGTTTTCATTAGTACTTACAGATTCGATTACACTAAATAAAAAAAAAAATATATAAATAAGTCGGTAGTTATTTCCACCAGAGGGCAACTTGCCCAGAACACTCAGTATTTTTTTTTAATGATATGATCATATTTATGATAGTCAAAAGTCAAAGCAAATAATAACTATACGCGTATATTACGATAATTTCTAAGAGTCGATAATTTCTAAATCCTATTTATAAACTCGACTCAAAATTACGTTTAATTTATTAAATCCGGAATTCAACATGGAGAATACTTGACTGTACCTATTAAATGTATCTCATTAATAGCTCCAACAGTATCGAAATCCATCTCTCACACAATTAATGACCCGGTCGCTTCACTTGACCTGCGACTCTTGACGAGTGACTTCACGATATTATAGCATTTCCAAACCGGTTTAAAGGTGTATGTCACCGTTGTTTTGAGGACGTCGTGGCCGAGTGGATGAAGCCCTTACCTTGCGATCTGATAGTCGCGGGTTCGAATCCCGGTGGCAGTCATGCGTAAGTGGGTTTTTTTGGTCGAAAAAATCTATGTATGCATCCCACGTTCTCGCAACGGTGAAGGAAAACATCGTGAGGAAACCGGCATGACGTAGAACCTAAAGTTCGAAAACATGTGTCGTGTGCACGAAAGGAGCCTCTTCGCGGCGCACTTGAAATCCTTTCACCACACTGGTTCTAAGGAACTAGTGACACGATAAGAAGAAGAAGACCGTAATTTTGTGAAATCCGTTTTACAATTTAAGGTTCTCAAACACGTTTAATAACAAACTGTCGAAAAATCGTAACCATTTCCAACGAAAGTCTGCTGTGAAATAGAATCAAAGGACCGTTTACAAAACCATTTTTAAATCGTTTTAATAATAATTAATCAATCAATCAAATCATTAATTCTAAACTACTAAAAATGGTGTACTTACTTAAATTCCCATTAGAAATAAAATAAAACGGTTATTTGTTTAGATTTCTTGATATTTTAAATTACTGTGGCATCAGTATTGTCACTGTTTTTTTTTTTCTTTAGAAGAACCTAAGTTCTACGGTTTTGGCTTCACATCAAAGGTATATAGCCAGTGTCAAGTAATTGGAGAGATTATTTTGTCATAAGTCAAAGTCGTTAAGTCAAGTCATGCCCCTGTAAAGTAGTGGTGGTTGCGACTTTACTAGAGGCTTCTATGGAGTTTTGGAGGCAACACGAAAAGTCACGTTTTACAGCATTACACTATTCACCAACACTCATACACGTTCACGAGCACTTAATGGATAAAAAACCACCGTTTTTACACTTAAACATTCAAAGTTATACAAGTTTTGTCAATTAATTTAATGCCGCCAATGCGCCATTTTTTATGTTCCCGCCAAAACTCATATTGTCACTGTTATAAACGGTATTCCTGTTTTTATGTTCTAAGTATAGAGATTTGCCTTCGTTAGAAAACGTAACTTATGTCTGGATCACACGTACCGAGACTTTAAAATGTTACTCGGCCGAGACAGTGAAAGCTCACTCGCTCAGCCGAGCACTCGGCGCTATGTTTATACGTACCGTACTCAGCCGAGAGCACTGTCTTGGACGAGTACTCGGTACGTGTGATCTAGGCATTATTCCTACTTATGCGAGTATCAGTCGTAATAAAGGTCGTCGCTTGTGTGTCTCAGTTGACGCGTGCAACCCTGACCTCTAGCGACTGTTTTTTAATACGCCTTGACATTATGTATGAGGCACGGCAATGAAAGTTTGGGATCATCTGTAAAATATATCCAAGGTCTTTCCAATAAATAGACGTTTCATATAAACATAAAGATTTATAAAAAACATATTACATATTAGGGATAAATAAAACAAAACTTAACATAATGTCAGGGTTGCACGCGACAACTGAGACACATAAGCGACCACCTTTATTACGACTGACACTCGCTTAAGGAGATGAAAATCAATAAAATTTATATTAATTTTACAAGGAGTTATTCGTACGTTTGAAAAAGGTAATTAAATTTATCCCACAGATATTTGGATTAATAACACTCTACATCATTTCCTTAATAATATTAATGAGGGGGAGGATTTTGAAATGCATAGAACCTTAAAAGTTCGAAAACATGTGTCAAGTGCATGAAGGGAGCCACTTGCAATCCTTTCACCACACTGGTTCGAAAGAACCAGTGACACGATAAGAATAAGAAGAACAGAATACAACATAGCGATAATTAATATTAAATAAATTAATAATAATATTTAATAATGCCATCGGGTATCGAGTTGGAGCAGTTGAGCTACCTATAGATCGTTTGCAACGGTCTATGGGTGGCCCAATTGTTTCCTTTTGTAAATTTTATAATATACCTATATATAGATTGTAGTAGTTAGCATATTAAATAACTAAATAGATACTGGGTAATTACCTACTAAATAACATGTTACAAGTTAGTATACAAGTTTGTTTTTCGAGCGCATACTTGTTGCAAGCGTTGCAGGTTAGGTAGGCAACTCATTAAGACTTCGCACAACACACACACACACACATCACATTCACACTCCACACACACCACTGACAAACACAATGCGATTATTTGTTTGTTTGTAATTTACTGCTGTTAGAGTTACTAATTATCTACCCAGACTTACCTACCTATAATTCTTATATATTTACAGTAAACAAAATGTAGACTCAATTTGGTTTAAGAATAGTATATATTTCATAGCTTATATAAGAAAAAAATGTAACTGTGAGTCTAATGTTAAATAAAAAAAATAAAAAAAATAAAATAAAAAACATAAGACACTTTTACTCGTAAAATACCTATTTCAGTCTATGTTTAATAATTTGACCGCAAAACTTCGGTACAGCTGCGACCTCTGACTTTTCAATCATAAATTTTATTACGTGTCAGCTATGAAATTTATTAAAATTCAAAGTTATTAAAGCGAGTACCATGGCAGTCGCTACGTTGTAATCTGTTCTTCTTCTTATCGTGTCACTAGTTCTTTCGAACCAGTGTGGTGAAAGGATTGCAAGTGCGCCTCGAAGAGGCTCCTTTCATGCACTTGACACATGTTTTCGATCTTTTTAGGTTCTATGACATGCCGGTTTCCTCATGATGTTTTCTTTCACCATTAAACACGTGTTTTAAAGCACACATAGATTTTTTGAACAGAAAAATTTATGGTGGACGACCGGGTTCGAACCCACGACCTTCGGATCGAAAGTCGAGGCACCTCCCACTTGGCCAACACGGCTTTTAATTTTGTAATCTGTGACTGTGTGTGTGTAATTTAACAGTTTTATATCTTAATAATATGTCTTGTCTGGGAGAGATTGCTATTTAGCAATAAGGCCGCCCTTATTATTTTAGTTAGTACCTATTTCTTGTTTTGATTTATTTTAAGGTGATACAAAAAAAATATTCTATCTATTTATCTAATATATATCTGTGACGGTAGGCCAAAATGCTCAGTAAAAAATCCGAAAGGCGTCGGAAAAATAACTTCAAACACTTCTATCCTTACTAAACTACCTATGTTATTTGTTCCAGGACCCGACTCGAGTAGTATGTCCTGTCATCGACGTTATCAGCATGGATACGTTCCAGTATATCGGTGCCTCGGCCGACCTCCGCGGTGGCTTCGACTGGAACCTGGTGTTCAAGGTAATGTAATAATAGCGGAAGGAAGGCATCTATCTCGTAATGAAAGAATCTAAAATTTATCTAATATAATATAATATTACCTATCTACAATTTAAAAAACATCGATTGGATTTCGTTGACTGGTGTCAACAAGGTTTTAGAATCTACGATTTTTAGGAATAATCAAGGTTTTACAAAATAATACTACTACCGACTTCAAGATGTTTCAGTGACCGTAAACACCACTAAAAAGTCACAGGGAAGCAAAATACGCAATTTCTGTAATTCTTTATTGTACACAAAAACACGATAAAAACACGATATGGTATAAAATATAAAAGAAAATACATGTACAAAGGCGAGCTTAACCCTAACAAGAGTTTTCTTCCAACAAACCTTAGAGGCTAGAGAGAGGCTATGTTAAATGTGAGGCGTGTACTGTAATTTAAATAATAATGGCTAAATTATTAGAAGAAGAAAAATATTTATTATATGTAATATTTATAAATATACTTGAATACCTACATATAATATAAACAACTACTAAGATACATACTAACTATACTAAAATTTATACCTATATATACATAAATAAATAAAAAACTACTTAAAATATATAATTATAACATACATACAAAATAATGTACTTATAAGTTCCTTGTACTTATAACTTTACAATTTCGTTTATTTCGACGACATATTTTTTTTCGGTTATTTTAATTTAAAAATCAACAGATTTTTTGATGAAACTTATATGCGAACAATCTGAAAGTATATCCTCACAAACAAAGTATGATTTTTTCAAATCGTTTTATAAACATCAAAGTTCCAAGATAACAAACATGAGAAAAACTACCGAATTGATGACCTCCTCTTTTTTTTAAGTTAGTTGGAAAAGGAACATATCCTACTAGTCTAGGGCATTATATCGCGAGTTTAAAGTGCGTTTCCATTGACGTGGAACTGGGCAGAGTAGAGAGGAGCGGACCGTGCAGTGGCCAATCACAGTGCTCGAAGTGGAGTGGAAGTGTAATTTCGAGCACTGTGATTGGCCAATACGGTCCGCTCTTCTCCACTCCGTCCAGCTTCGTGGAACTGGAATCACATCCTTACCCTATTCATAAGCTGGTGTACCCTTCTAGTACAGTCGGCTGCACAGACATGTATACATCCAAGCTTTCACACTTATATTACTCTTAATTTTGCAGAGAAAAGTGCACGCAAGCATTTTCAAATTAATGTAGTCATCTTACTTGTCTTCTTCTTCTTATCGTGTCACTAGTTCTTTCGAACCAGTGTGGTGAAAGGATTTCAAGTGCGCCTCGAAGAGGCTCCTTTCGTGCACTCGACAAATGTTTTCAAACTTAAGGTTCTACGACATGCCGGTTTCCTCACGATGTTTTCCTTCACCGTTGCGAGAACGTGGGATGCATACATAGATTTTTTCG
This sequence comes from Lobophora halterata, assembly GCA_932526365.1. Lineage (NCBI taxonomy): Eukaryota > Metazoa > Arthropoda > Insecta > Lepidoptera > Geometridae > Lobophora > Lobophora halterata. The sequence continues at coordinate 2,321,560 of OW052007.1, forward strand.
ACCGAAAAAACCCATTGAAGCATGACTGCCGCCAGGATTCGAACCCGCGACCATCAGATCGCAAGGCAAGGGCCTCATCCACTCGGCCACAACGTCCTCACGTACTTGTCTGAATTCTTGTCAGAAGAAGAATGTCTGCAAAATTAAGAGTATAATAATATATGTAAAAGCTTTGGAGTGTATACATATCTGTGTAGCTGACTGTACGTGCGTCATCTGACCTCACATCACGTAGAGTCCAACTAGAACTTTTAGTCACTATTCAAGGCAAACTAGTGCGGCGATTGGCGAAATAAGTAGGTACTTATAGGCACAGCAGCTGCTCGTAAATTGACGATTGATGAAATAGCGACTAATTAAGTATCTACTTAATATACTATCGAAGCGACGCGTGATCTAGGGGCTGGCTCCTATCGAGTTCAAAGAATAAATTTTGCAATTAAAAAATGCTATGCAGTTCCCTCGGCTAGCTGCCAACGGGTATCAAGTTGGACCAGTTGAACTACTTATAATTTTTAATTAAAGTATTAGCTAACTACTACAGTAAAAAGCCGTGTTGGCCGAATAGGATATGCCTCTACTTACGATCCGAAGGTCGTGGGTTCGAACCCGGTTGTCGTACACCAATGGATTTTTCTTTTCAAAAAGATCTATGTGTGCATTTAAAATACGTGCTTAGCGGCGAAGGAAAACATCGTGAGGAAACCGGCATGTCATAGAACCTAAAAAGTTCGAAAGCATGTGTCAAGTGCACGAAAGGAGCCTCTTCGAGGCGCACCTTAAAATCCTTACCCACCACACTGGTTCGAAAGAACTAGTGACACGATAAGAAGACTACTACATTCGATAGATCGACTACTATATCGAACTTATAAAAATAAACAATTAGGCCACCCATACATAGTCTGTTGGAAACGATCTATAACTTTAGGTTTTATATTCTATAGGTATTTTATTTTCTATAGGTATTATCTATATTCATCCATCAGCACAAATTTTCGTACCTATATTAACCGACTGAGATTTAATTTGCAACATTTGACATTTCTATAGTTCTAAGATCGTATTTTATTTGATATAGATGAATAAGCAAATGCAAAATATATGGTAATTAGGATGTTATCTCTCCTAAACTTAATTTATAAATGCAGATTACTGATGAATTGATGAATAAGTTGAATACATAACTTAATTAATTATGTTAAAAAGTCTTATTCCAAGACCGAGTGGTATTTTGAGCTCATAATTCGCACAAAAGTTGCGTAACGAAATAAAATTATTCATAACTAACTGAAGCTGTAAAGATCAACACCAATCTCAGATTTAATACATAGTACATACATAGAATAGATCCAGACCGGTCATAATTTATTTCGGACAAGAACATTACAATATATGATATTATACCTTAGAGACTAACAAAAATAAATACTCCAATGTGCATTACACGAATGTTTGTCCTAAAGCGAGAATCAAACCTGCAAAAGCGGCGCCATGTGATAGTCCAAGATATCCCACCCAGAATCCCGCTTGCCCATATTATCATTTATGAAGATATAAATAAACTGGAAATAAATTTCAAAAACGTGGAGTTGTGAATTATTGAACAAAAGAAAAGTTAAAAAAATTGTTAAACTCAATTTCCTTCGGTTATGATAAACATATCAAAACACAAAATATACAAAAAAATTAATTGTGAGGTTGTAGTAACTAATTCACCGCTCTACTTGTTTGAAATTTATTCTAAGTCAATTTATATCTTCGAAAATGTAAAATGTGCGCGCGAGATAACGGGGCGGTCGGGATTCTAGGCTCGGATCTCTAAGATCTCGGATACTTTCGACTGTCGGTATATACTAACTTATTCCTTAACTATGATTCATCCCTGTTCCAGTGGGAGTACCTATCCCACGCCGAGCGGAGCGCGCGCCTCAGCGATCCTACCCAGGTGATCCGCACCCCGATGATCGCTGGGGGCCTGTTCAGCATGGACCGAAAGTACTTCAACAAGTTGGGGAAGTACGACATGAAGATGGACGTATGGGGCGGTGAAAACTTGGAGATATCTTTCAGGTATATCATCATCATCAGCCCGGTGTCACCCACTGCTGGGTATAGGCCTTCCTCCCTTTTTGCTACCTACCGGTCTTGGGCGTCTCTCGTCCAGGTGTTTCCTACAGCTTTTGTCATGTCATCAGCCTAACGCGCTTTCGGACGACCCGGATTTCTTCGGTTTGATCTTGGCTTGAAATTCCGCAATTCGTTCGCCTGTTCTCAGCGTCTTGGCATCGTTCAGGCATATAGTAATTTTTAATCATTTCAAGTGATATTTTTGTTAAAATACTTGGAACTACAATTACTTTTTCTATAGTGTGCTTTTAATTTAGAGTTAAAACGATTAGTTTATTCATATTAAGGTTATTCATATTCATATACTAGCACCGGAATAAACTAACAAATTTTATTTTAAAACAGACAACTCCTGATGGCTCCTGTATAGAGTAATAGTAGAGTGGCTATAAGCTCTAATAAGCCACAACTAACGCCATCTAACCATAGCTAAAGAAAATCATCTAGATTCTAGTTTATACGACGTGCAAGTCCGAAAGAGGTTCAAAGAGCTGCCTGAAAAGCATACATTACTAAATTTTACTAAATTAATATTGTATTAATAATATTAATGTATTAATTAAGTAATGTATGCTTTTCAGGCAGCTCTGAACGTCTGTCAGACTTGCACGTCGAATATAAACTAGATGATTTTGTTTAGCCATGGTTAGATGGCGTTAGTTGTGGCTTATAATCTCTACCACTTCACTACCCTATACAGGAGCTATCTGTTATAAAAGAAGATTTTTTATCATCAATTTCCGGTGATGGTCTAAAATATTGATAATTATGAAATATAACTAAGTTCCTTTAATCCTCCTAAAAGCCGTATTGGCCGAAAAGCCGTGTTGGCCGAGTGGGAGATGCCTAAACTTTCAATCCGAAGGTCGTGAGTTCGGACCCGCTCGTACACCAATGGATTTTTCTGTTCAAAAAATCTATGTGTGCATTAAAACACGTCCTTAACTGTGAAGGAAAACATCGTGAGGAAACCGGCATGTCATAAAACCTAAAACGAAGTTCCTTTAATTTACTTGAATGACTAAAACCTTTTCCTTCCACGACCCTAGGGTATGGCAGTGCGGTGGTTCCTTAGAGATCGTGCCCTGTTCCCGAGTGGGCCACGTGTTCCGGAAGCGCCACCCCTACACTTTCCCGGGGGGTTCGGGTGCCGTGTTCGCCAGGAACACCAGGCGAGCAGCTGAGGTCTGGATGGACGATTACAAGGAGCTGTATTACAAGTCGCAACCGCTGGCCAAGCAGGTCAACTTTGGAGAGTAAGTTTACCAAAATATTCTCTTTTATCCTTGTCAGATAATTCTTGATAATAACAATAAATAATTAAAAGGTGCATGAAAGGAGCCTCTTCAAGGCGCACATGAAATCCTTTAACCACACTGGTTCGAAAAAACTAGTGATATGATAAAAACAATAAATAATAACAATTAATAATGACAATCAATAATAACAATAAACAATAAATAATAACATTAATAATATTAATATTTTTGACATTTCACACAACGCCATCGAGCCCCAAACTAAAGAGAGCTTGTACGAAGGAAACCATACATAGAAAAGACTCGGATCAAACGCCAATGTTCACACAAGCGGGAACCCACAACACTGTGGCAGTCCAACACACTTGCCACTAAACCAATCGTGTCGTCGTTTTGACAACTGCATTTCACCTTTTCAATCATCCTATTCCAGCATATCAGAGCGCACAACTCTCCGGGAAAAGCTACACTGCAAGCCCTTCCGCTGGTACCTAGAGCATGTGTACCCAGAGCTGCAAGTGCCAGCGCTGCAGGGCTCTACGCATGCCATCCGACAGGGCACCCGGTGTATGGACACCATGGGCCACTTGGTGGATGGCACCTTAGGTAACTACATGAGACGCTACACTGCAAGCCCTGCTGCTAGTACCTGGAGCAAGGATGTATACTCAGAGCTACTCTCTGGGTGCCAGCGCTGCAGGGCACCGCACTTGCCATCTGGCAGAGTACCTGGTGTATGAACTCTATGGGCCACTTAGTGGACGGCATCTTAGGTACCTAACTGAATGAATGAAAATGATTAGCAGCACTGCCAGCCGTTGGAACCTAGAACGTGTGTATCTAGAGTAACAGAACAACAGCGTAGACTACTCGGTGGATGGCATTTTAGTTAACTTCGTCACTTGGCATCTTGTTAGTCTGATCAGTATATCAAATCTGATCCTAATCTCTAAATCATAATATACCTATAGACAAATTGTGCTAAGCATTGTCAGCAAGTTTTTCTTCATTGATAGCTTTATAACATCTCTACTAGCCCTAGCGACATCTGTACAGGTTTTCAGTAGAGATTACGTAAAAACGGTTCAACTGAAGACTCAACAGAATCAACTGCTTTACACTTAAATATTTGGTTGCAGGAATGTACCCCTGTCACAACACAGGCGGCAACCAAGAATGGCGGTTTGAGAACAGCATGATCCGACACCACAGTCTGTGCGTGTCGCTCTCCGCCGATGACCGAGTGACGGCCGTGCTGGCTGCTTGCGACTCCACAGACGAAGGTCAACTCTGGAGACGGAAGGGTCTCATGATCAGACACGCGAAGCTCAACGCCTGTCTAGACGCCGACAGAAACGCCCTTTACCTAGAACAGTGCGATGAAGACAAGCCTAGTCAGCAGTTTATCTTCTAAGTGCCTATGCTCTGTGATACAGACTTTGTGACTTACTGAACTGTATATCTTGAAATTTGAAGCAACGCGTACTTGCTTGATTTCGAATGTCTGAAATTAACGCTAAATGCTTTAGATGATCTTGATTAAAAATAGCAAAAGACCGCATAATTTAATCGTCATCAAAAAGAGTCCTTTTGTCAGCGTATTGTTATGGGCTGAAGATTATGACAACACAAGTAGGTACATTCGTAACTTGTGTCAATGATATAATTGCTACTGATATTATAGAAATCCTTTAAGTGGAAGGACTCGCTTTCCAAGCGAAAGCTGACAAACCTTATTATATTTTTTAAGCTTTGCCAGTTTTGGCTTGGAATATTGCGGCTTGCGTTCACAGGCTGGCATCGGACGCTCCGCATTGGCCGCGTCAAACGGATTTAAGTATTTTTTGTATGGTTTGCTATACCTACAAGTGTGTCAACCACAGGTGTCAACTGATCCGCACCGCTCGGAGCGGATGCATCGGCAATGCGAATTTACCGATGTTATAAATTCGTTTGCAAATAGCAGTCGCGTCGGCAATACGCTTGCTTAGAGTCCAGTGTCGCAGGAATGGCCATCTGCGGCCAACTGCATTAAACGTATATCCGTGAAAATAAAAAAATCGGTTGCTGTAGTTACAATGGACGCGGCACCTGGCATTATGCTCATCACATCTGAAGCGATAAGCGCGGAGCGTCCGATGCGGCCTGCAAGCGCACACCCGTTCTAAAACTATTTCTAATTTTTAGAGCATACATATTAATGCACTAATTTAAAAATAAGAAATGACACCAAAATAGGGTTTAAATAAGAGTCACAATCAATAGCATATAAGTAAAAAAAAAAAACATCGGACTATAGGCACCAATAAAATATTGTAATTATAGAAGGTGCCAAAGTTTTGATTTTGATATTTTCCTACATTCCATTTTGGTTGTTTTACTCTTCTTTTACTAAACGTGTTTCGCTTTATTTTAAAATTATTTGACAAACTGTCAAATTATTTTAAAATAAAGCTAAATTCTTTATAATTAGTACCTAGATCATAAGAATAATGTTACCAATGTAAAAAACAATGAATTATTACGAGTGCCGGGATATGTGGAATTAAAACGCGGATTAAATAAATCTGATGATTAATGATCCATGAAATTAGTAAAATAGTAGTACATAAATATAAATTTCTCAGAAGAATGTAAATCTCAATCCCTCTAGACTAGTATCAAACCGACGATATCTAAGGAGGACGTGGTGGTCGAGTGGATGAGGCCTTTACCTTGCGATCTGATGGTCGCGGGTTCGAATCCCGGTGGCAGTCATGCGTAAATGGGTTTTTTCGGTCGAAAAAAATCTATGTATGCATCCCACGTTCTCACAACGGTGAAGGAAAACATCGTGAGGAAACCGGCATGTCGTAAAAAGGTGCATGAAAGGAGCCTCTTCGAGGCGCACTTGAAATCCTTTCACCACACTGGTTCGAAGGAACTGGTGACACGATATTAAGAAGTATCAAACATAAGTTTATATGAATGGATGGATAGATGGATGTTTGTGTTTAATCCATACCGATTTGGATTTTAAATTCTGTATTCTACTTTTTGAGGTGAAAAGGGATAAAGGCTTTTTATCTCGATAAAACTGTACGCTTTCTCTTGACTCCACTCACTCATGTATGTCTGTCATGTATGTCTTTCCGGGTGGAATCTTGCAGCTCAATTTCTCAAAATTCAAAACTCCATTAAAAAAAACAATATACACCACCAATTTTTAATTACCAAAAAAAATTAAATGGGCAATGCAGACGGGTACTACGTTGTATCTGTGCAGTCTTTCTACAAAATGACAGAGTGATAGCGGCGCGAGTGCGGTGCCCGAGCCGAGGTTTTGCAAGCTGGCTCGAGCTAGGTACCCGGGTTTTCCAAACGATGAATAAAACTTTAATTATTATCAATAAAGGGTACCGCCTGATGCAAATCCATAGGAAAACGATTAACGGTAACAGTTATCCATTTTTAATTAAAAAAAATATATAAAAATTCGACTTAATTTTTTGAAGTTTTGGCCATGACCATGTATATTTTTTTTCTGGTGATTAAAAATTGACCGTGTAGAAGTAATAAAAAAAATCCAACCCAATCTAAAAAAAAAAAAAAAGTAAAGAAAGTGAGATAGAGCAAAGGAATAAAAAACGTGGTTTTTAGATTTTTGCTTTGTTCTTGTTGGTATACCATGAAGTATGCATCTATCTATCTATTTAAACATAGGTACAACCGCAGGCGGCAGCTACTTTGATAATTTTGTATAATTACGTTTTTATATTCTGTTTTATATTTGGGTGTGATATTTGTAAATTATTATTGGCCTAGAGTACAAGTTTAGGTAGTTACATCATTAATTTGTATTTTTAGTATTCATCATAGTTTCGAAAATCTCAAAATCTAATTATTCGTTTTCAAAAATACTCGTTATGTTAGTTTATTGTAATATTTTAGTAAATCGTTACTGGATTGAAAAATATTTTTTGTATCTGTTGGTATTTTTAATTTTTTTTATTATTATTTTTTTGTAGTGAGTATATGAAAGGAAGATGGAAAAATACTTATTATAAGTAATCTCGTTAGATTATTATAATTCAACTAATAGGATACCTAGATCACTGTTAGAATAAGTTTAACACTCATCATCACCCATAAAAATATTGTATCTAAGATAGTCAATGTAAGTATACATAATAGAATTTGCCTAACTTTATGAAATTTACCTTTCATCAGAGGTAAATAATAACCACTGCCTAAACCGATTTTATTTACCATGAAGGTATTATGTACCATGTCTTCAATGTCTATGCGAAAAAAAAAATACTGACTGGACATGACTGGATACTTTTTACACAAAGGAATAACCTGTCATCATTCAATCCTCTTTTGTATTTTATTAGATTAGGCTTTGATTATATAAGGATTCTATTACTTTTATAATTTATTACAGATATCTTTATAATCTAAACATCAAAGATGTAAATCAAATATAAAAACTAAACCAAGATTTCAACTATGATAACTAGATTTCATACATTATATTAATTTTCAATACGAACTTTACATACGAAACTTTTGTTTCATAAATACAAGTTTGTATTCGAACTTTACAATCAATATTTGTTGTTCATAATCAAAAATAAGGTAAAAAAATAATTTTACTCATACTTACTCATATTAAAACTAATGCTCATGACTACATTCCTAAAAGTTGATTTTCAAAATGCTTTTATTAGTTAGCAAATAAGTAAGTACCTAAAATATTAGTAACTTAAACAACGTACTTATGATAATACTTATGATGTAACAATTTTGTAGTTTCCTACTGATTCATAACTGCAAATACTTTGCACTGTTTAAAATAAAAATGCACTTAAGCACACGAAAGCTTAGATTTTTTATAAAATTTCAACATACAAAACCATTGGGCACTTCTTCATAAAATTGACTGTCCTAGTCACAATTTTTTTTATTATAAAATATGTTTTCTTAAGAGAATGTGTGATTTTATTTAACTTAGATATTTTGGAAAATAAAATACGTTCCATTGAAGATACTTTTTTTATTTAAAAACACGGTCTTTTGTCGACATATCCCAAAACCTTATAAACTATAAGAAATAATTTGATAGTTCCCAGTAGTTCCATTGAAAACAGTTTTATTAGGTAAGTATGGAGTAGACTACGACCAGCCAAAGGAAAAATCATAAGCGCAATAGGTTTAGGACTGAGTCCTTCGCTTACGTCCGAGCAAGATCATGAAGCCCTACGCTACGGAGCTATGAGCGGATAGGGTGCACAAGGTACCAGGAGGATATAAAGCCTAAGAAGTTCATTGGTTGCCGGATCCTACCCAATTTATAGGTAGGTAAGAACCAGTGTTTGTACCTACCTTACCTATTAATATTATAAATACAAAAATAGGAATGCATAAAAGCCAAGGCAGTGGGCGGGCACTGGTCACTTTGGTTTCGTGCGGTGAGTGGTTTGTACAGCGTTTGCCTTTGTAGGTACCAGGAGAGCATACATGCCAAGGGAGTGTTTTTTAATAAATTGTATGTGTCAGTGCTCGTCTATGTGTCACCTTGCTTTATACCGTTAATTCATTTGAAAGCTCCTATCAATTTCTGTAGGCCTGGTACCGAACTTGAACTACTGGGACATTATTCCCACTAGACCTATTATAACACACCGTATAATACTTTAAAAACTCCTATCAATTTATGTTAGCTTGGTATCGAACTCGAACTACTGGGACATTATTCCCACTAGACCTACACAGCGTGTATTACTTTGAAAACTCCTATCAATTTCTGTAGGCCTGGTACCGAACTGGAACTACTGGGACAAATCTATTTCCACTATACAGACTACACACACCGTATAATGCTTTGAAAACTCCTATCAATTTCTGTTAGCCTGGTACCGAACTTGAACTTCTGGGACTATTATTCTCACTAGACCTATTATATAATACTTTGAAAACTCCTATCAATTTATGTTAGCTTGGTATCGAACTTGAACTACTGGGACATTATTCCCACTAGACCTACACAGCGTGTATTACTTTGAAAACTCCTATCAATTTCTGTAGGCCTGGTACCGAACTTGAACTACTGGGACATTATTCCCACTAGACCTATTATAACACACCGTATAATACTTTGAAAACTCCTATCAATTTATGTTAGCTTGGTATCGAACTTGAACTACTCGGACATTATTCCCACTAGACCTACACAGCGTGTATTACTTTGAAAACTCCTATCAATTTCTGTAGGCCTGGTACCGAACTGGAACTACTGGGAAAAATCTATTTCCACTATACAGACTACACACACCGTATAATGCTTTGAAAACTCCTATCAATTTCTGTTAGCCTGGTACCGAACTTGAACTTCTGGGACTATTATTCTCACGTGACTTATGAGGAGCTCCAAAACAATGTAATAAAATTACAAATAAGTACCTACCCACATGAAACTCATAGATGAACCCGTAAGCATCCTAGGGTAGGAAGGAGTTATAAAGATTTTAATCGCATAGCAGATCAAGGGTCCCTTGATTAAATTTGCTACGGGCCCCACGCTTGCTTAATCCGGCACTGAGCCTGATCCACTGGCCTCCGTGCCTCCTCTGGCTGCTTTTATATCATCAGACTATCGGGGGGCTGGTTTGCCTACTGGTCAGTGAGCACCCTACGGCTCGCACGGGCTTGGTTTTCGTACCTTCATAGTATATTAGTAGGTTATTATACCATAGTATTGGTAGGTTATGTAGTCTATATAGTAGTCTTACATACCTATTGAGTAGAACCCTGTCACCAATGAACTTCTATGTCCTCCTGGTACCTTTGATAGAGGCACAGAAACACTGTCCTATCAAAAATGCAAACCGCAAGTATGAGTTAACACCCCGTAGGACTTCATGATCTTGTTCGACGTAGGCAAAGCACTCTGTTACCTACTGCGCTAATGATTTTTCCTTTGATTTTTGGAAGTCCATTCCATAGTAATGGAACAATGTAACTAGTGGGGAAAAAAGTCTCACTAGTTCTTCTAGATGGAAGAAATCATAATGGAACTACTGGGAAATATCCAAATAATTTAAAATACATCACACATTTAACTTTTCATTATTATTATACTTATTGTGATGTTTTAGTCCCACTTTAAAGTAAGTAGTTTTAAATACAAAATGTACCAGCGTATTTTATGATATTTTATAAAAATATATCGAATAATGTACTTACATTGTACAATGTCAGTCTCAAAAACCACTTATTCTAATAAATAGTTTAATTTAATTTAGATATTAATAATAATGCTTCATGTTATCTCACCTAACTTAATACAAACATTAAAGTACAAAACTACTTACAAACATCACACTGGAACTTTAATTTTACATTAGTAGTAAGTAATTTGGCAGCCAATAAAAAGTAAAGTGCATTAGCACGATAGGTTGCTAGTTAAAATTTTGGTCAGTTCCATCTGTAATACCCACTTAAACCGAACTTTCAAAGTTCCTAGGTAAGTACTTTACTCGCTTGTCAGTTCTTAACGGTCAGAATCTTGACCATTAAGAACTACCAAGTGAATAAAGTAATTGCTTAGCGACTTGACGCAAGTAGTGCGAGTGCAGATGATACATAGTAGATGCAAGTAGGCATAAGAATCTTCAGCTAACAACTTTACTGTTAATTATAAACTTATACTAACATTACAGATGTTTAAGACGATCTATAGGTAATGTTAGCATAAGTTTTTGAAATAAAGAAATTAAGTTAAATTTACATTAAGCCTATACTTATTATAAAGTTCCATCAACAAATTATATCACATTAAGTTCCATCTACGCTTATGTATTTAAGTTATATTCTAATGGTTTCTATAACATTATATACATCTTTCGCAATGCAATCCAGTCTTATGATTTCCCACACTTTCGCTTTTTACCAATTGTATACTTTAGTTTACACTTATTCATTGTACCCAACTCTTTTAGTACATAATAAAGGAATTCAATCTTTACTTATTAACTAATAGAGCTCATTTTGGTCTTGACAAAGTTGCCGATGACCTTGATGGCTCGGAAGGCATAGTTGGGTGATAGGCGCTGACGGAGAAGGTAGTATCCAGACAAGTTCATAGCGATCAGCATCCCGAGAAGAACACTAAAATCTGCCCAGAACGACACGCCGGACATACCCATGATCTTCACGAAATATCTGAAATTGAGAAATTTTTGTTAAATGTTGAGAGTAATTTTATTATAACAGTATTTAGTATCTATTTAACAGTTCTCAAAACTATCATTACAGGAATTATAGTGTATATATATATATATATATATTATAAAAAAGATATAACATAATTAATAAAAAAAAGTAGAGTTGCGAGATAATAGTAAAATACATGCATAGGTAAAGTTTTTAGCATATTTTAGATTCATACTTTACTTATTATTACGTTTATTTATTTCATTGTCAAAAGTTAGGTTTTAGGAAAAGGGCAACCTATACCCATTCGGGGCATCGAACCCTGTTTTACCTTAATTACCTTTTCGGTTCTGGGCATAAATCAGGGCAATTGATTGATTGGATTTCAAATGTTATAAATCCTAAAAAACATACATGTAGGAGACATTACTACATCTTCGGGTTTTCCCAATGAAACATTTTTGTTAAAAACGGTACTTATTATCAAACGTTTAGCTATAAATAATTAAATAAAGCCTTAGAAAATTCCAACTGACCATCACACACCATTTAGCATGCAGTGACTTTGATTTTAAAAGGACGTTTAATGATTCTTCTAGCAAAAACATAATTGAATCAGAGCGGAACTCCATAAATACTAGCAAATCAAATTACAATGACTTTATATAGATATAAGAGCAGCCATGAACTTACTTGATAGGTAAGGATGACCTCGGCTATATAGAGCGATGACCTACATTATGCGCTATAAGTCGGCAGACGGTGGATGAGAAAAGCCGAAAATCGGACTTATGCTGACTTGCACCAAACTTTCAAAGTTCTTAGGCAATTATTTTACTCGCTTTGCAGTTCAAACGATCATAAATCTGGACTGTTAAGAACAACCCAGCGTGTAAAGTAATTACTTAGGGACTTTGTCAGTTTGGTGCAAGTAGGCATTAGTGGCACGCCTTGGGAACAACCTACGTCCTAAATGGACTGCTTCTTATTCTTTTTATTCTTATCGTGTCACTAGTACTTTCGAACCAGTGTGGTGAAAGGATTTCAAGTGTTGCTCGTAGAGACTCCTTTCACTTGACACATGTTTTTGAACTTTTAGGTTCTATGACATGCCGGTTTTCTCACGATGTTTTCCGTCACCGTGTTAATGTACACATAGATTTTTTGAACAGAAAAATCCATTGGTGTACGAGCGGTTTCGAACCCATGACCTTTGGATCGAAAGTCGAAAATGGACTGCTATGGGTTGAATATATACGATGATGATGAACTTACGCGACATTCTTGTACTCGCAGTAGTCGACATCCTCGGGACAGATGAGGTCTTCCCTCGTGTCGTAGATAGCGGCCACCAAACCCTCGATGCCGTATCTGAGGAAGGAACAGGCTCTGGCCAGCCGCCACACGATGGGCAGAGGATCGTCGCCACTGCCAATACCGTACACAGCTAGCAGCATGAGAGGAACGCTGAGCGCTGGCCCGAGGAATACTGAATTCTGAAAATAAAATATGGTTTCAAAAAGTTGGCATGGAAAGAAATATTGGAAATTTTCTCTAGTTTAATTTTGTGGTATATGTTTTTATCGTGAAATGGGTCGGAAAGGAGATAGTGTCAAAAAACTGCTATCAGGCACTAATTTGACAATATGGCAGTACGCGATCATAAAAATATTAGGTCTAGGTTGAAATTCTGAAAGAGCATATGAAACTGTATAAAACTACTTATTATTTTTACAAAACTCCCGCAATTTCCCATACTAAACTACCAAATGATTGGCTTTAGAGTTTTTTTTTTCTTCATTTTCAAACTGACTTCTGCCTTATACCTACCTAACCTAGTTATTTCCTCATTCGTCAGAATGAATTTAGGGGAACTTTGTAAGGGGGCAACTCGCAGAAGATTATTTTATCAACTAAAAAACAATCACGGGTATTTTTCCTCCATGCCAAAAACTTACGTCAATATGACTGGTTTGACTCGTTTTTGCTGTACGGGTGTGGAAATACACCCGTACATCAATAACATCAAGGTTCTGATTCCTTACCTGTTGGTAACAGAACCCAAAAAAAGAAACAAGGCCAAAATAAGAACCTTGAAATCGCTAACCATAGGTACAATTTAAAATTATTGAACATAATACTGACACATTTATAACGACAGCACCTCTACAGCATTTACTTCGCCCTCCGCGCCAATAAATCGAACTTCAGGCTCGAGCCACACTCCAAACTTCTCTGCCACAGTATCACGCACATGCTTTGCCAGAGCTACGATATCTCTTCTACTAGCTTGATCAGCGTTCACTAGAACAAGCGCTTGCTGGTGATGTACAGCGGCACCGCCAATACGATGGCCCTTCAAACAACATTGATCAATAAGCCAGCCTGCAGCAAGTTTGACAAGACCATTCCGTTGAGGATAGTAGGGAATTCCCGGATGTTTACTTGCTAGTACATTGTACGTATCAGCCTCGATCTCAGGGTTTTTGAAGAAGCTACCAGCGTTACCCGTGTTTTTCGGATCGGGCAATTTACTGCGGCGGATTGTGCATACTGTGTCGAACACTTGGCGTGGTGTTGCTGTGTGATTGAGCTTGGCTAAGTCTCCGTAGCCCAGTGCAGGTTCCCATTGCTTTGGTAGTCGGAAACCTACGCTGATGATTACATATCCAACTTGAAAACGATGTTTGAATACGCTCTCCCGGTAACCAAACTCGCATTCTGGTGCTGGAATACGATCGATAACGCTCGTATTGAGATTCAACAGGTCAACATAATTACAGAAACTCTTCAGTTCTACACCATACGCTCCAATATTCTGAATCGGCGCAGATCCAACCAAGCCTGGAATCAACGCAAGGTTCTCTAACCCTGGTATTCCATGGTCCAGGGTATAACAAACCAAATCGTGCCAGTTCTCACCAGAGCCAACGTGGAGTAACCAGGCATCGGCTTCTTCTGTAACTTTAATACCTTTTATTCCATTGATTATTACTGTCCCGGTGAAATCTTCTAAAAGGAGTACATTACTGCCTTCACCTAGTACCAACAGAGGCTGAAGACGTACTTTCGCCTCTCTCCAAGCATTTATCATTGATTCAATGGTGTCAGTGAACACTAAACGCACTGTATTGACCGGGAGCCCGAAAGTATTGTAGTTTTTCAAAGATATTCTAGCAGACATGTTTAGACAAAAATGTATTGCGTTCTTAAAGCTTGTAAAGCACTGAAATAAACAAGCCGGACAACCTAAATGAATACACGTTTATTACACTTCACAGCAAAACTAGCAAAATAGCAATTATGCACTTTATAATATTATAGGTTAAGTCGTTAGTATAGATTATAAGGTGCTCTATTGGCTGAATTAAAATAGACATTGACCTTTTGATATGATGCTAGTCCACGCACTGGCTGTGATTTTATCGGTACCTCGGTTCAGGTGCTAGGATCACTTTCAAAAATTACCTCATAACTGGTTTCTAATATACAACAAGACTAGACGATCACTTTGAGACAAAAAGCTTCTAAAAAAAGAAGGTTCTTTATTCATGTGGATTAAGATATAGAACAAAAACTTTCAACTTATAATTGAAACTTAAAAGATGATTTTGTTTATGAAAGGTAGATGTTAGCGCAGTATCTATGTGCTGAGATGACAGCGGGTTGGCAATGACCAGAAAGTTCAAGTTTTAAAAAGTCGTTTTCACAATTATAAAACTAATTATTAATACTGATCAAACTATACTACTCGGTATAGTTATTGATTCAAATAATGAAAAAAATACTTACAACAGCGACGAATGAATTATCTGACGGTCCCCACAGATGGTGGGTGATGACCAGATTTACCAATTAAATAAGATTAAAGGTAACAGTGGTCTAGAAACTATGCTAAACGATAAAAGTGATACTTACAACAACGCTGAGAATGGACGATAAGACGGTCCCCATGGACTCAGAAATGAGAGCCACCATTACGCAGATGGTACTGAACATGGCTATCCTCGGTGTTTCCATGGGCTGTGACGTCAGCGGATAGGTGATGACCAGATTGATGAAAATTAAGGTCACAATGATCAAGAAACTATGCCAAACGAGGCTATTAAAGTAATACTTACAACAACATTGAGCATAGATGAAATGACGGTCCCCATGGACTCAGCGATAAGAGCCACCATTACGCAGATGGTACTGAACATGGCTATCCTTGGTGTTTCCATGGGCTGTGACGTCAGCGGGTATGTGATGACCAGGTAGATCAGGCTGAAGAATATGGTGGGCGGAGTTCTAGAGACAACTAAAGCTGCGTAGTAAGGCTTCAAGCCGTACCAGCGGTTGAAGTACTCCCTCTTTATCAGCTGGACCTCGTCTGGGACTGAAAAAAAGTGTTTCCTTGTAACGAACACCATCTCCAGCCTTCGAGAATCTAGCAAAAGTAGACGTCAAACGTCGGAATCCGCATACATAAATTTCTGGCATTTTTTACGGGGGACGAGGGAACATGCATTACAAACGCGCCTAACAAAATCTTATTCATGTAAACGCACACTATAATAATATCACACACCATCTTAAAGATGCACACAGTTATACAGCGTATAGTTTTATTTAACGTGAATGGCCAAGAAGGTTATATGGCCAACAGAGGGGTACGCCTTGCATTAACATCTCCTTTGGCTTGTTTCTCGAAGTCTCTAGCAGAATAAATTTGGTACTTTTAATCATGATTTAAATAATACATTTTTAGATTAAATCCGCACATTTTTTTATGATGGGCTTAAAAAATATACTAAGTCATTATGCCTACGTGATATCGAAAAATCAGTTCAGAAGTTCAGGCGTGATTAAGTAGCAAACATAAATTCATCCATACAGTTCTTACAACCGTTATCAATCAAAAATCAAAATCAAAAATAAGCATTGGGAGTGATGACTGATGAACAAATACCAGAACCTGATCTAAACTGATAAGATAATACCAGAAACTATATTCTCATTATCAACCTAATTATAATACGATTTACGGTGACCACAGATCAGAACACAATAAACAAACGTTTTTGCGGTTGATATGACTTGTCTTTTCAATTAAATTTACATCAATAGCACTTTGTTCAATCACCTGTGCATCATTATTATCGTAAGCTAGTTTAATCATTTAATTTAAATGACAAAACCATTCATCTATTTAATCATGCAAATGTAGGACAACCTTCAGCCATAATGGAAACTTAGTTATTTGCAGTGTTGTTGGCAGAAATAAGATATGAAGAGCCAAAATTGAATTGTTAAATTATATTTAACCAGTCAGGCTACAGTAGGAGACAAAAAACAGATATAAAGGAAATTTATAATAGCTTCTCTCTAGTCTCAAAGATTTGTTGGAAGAAGAGGAGGGTTAATCTCGCCATTGTATTTCGTTTGAGTTTTATTTATAACTTTTTGACCATAAAGAAACTGACCAATTCATCCTAGTCAGTCAATACACCACTAGACGTAGAGACTTGAACTTTCGAGATTCACAAAAAGTATAGGTGCGTACTAAGAAAGGAATACGTAGAGACTTGAACTTTCGAGATTCACAAAAAGTGTAGGTGCGTACTAAGAAAGGAATACGTAGAGACTTGAACTTTCGAGATTCACAAAAAGTGTAGGTGCGTACTAAGAAAGGAATACGTAGAGACTTGAACTTTCGAGATTCACAAAAAGTGTAGGTGCGTACTAAGAAAGGAATTTAGTTTATTCGTAACGCAATGAAGTTGCGGGTGTCAACTAGTCTCTAATAACAAATGTAGAAATAGGCTCGAGACCGCTCTTCGTGTCATCTTACGGGGAAGGTCTTTGTCCAGTAGTGGATGTCCAAGAGCTGAGATACTGATGATAAAATAAGTAAAAAAATAAAGAAATAAATAAATTTAAGTATACTAAGACAAAAATATCTAAAAATACAAAACATGTAACAATTGAGTAGGTAGGTTATACACGGTCAATTTTTAATCACCAGAGAAAAAAAAACACATGGTCAGTTGCCGTTATTAAACACAGATATCGCAAAAAACTTAAAAAAATTAGGTTGAATTTTTGTCAATTGTCAATTAAAAATGGATAATGGTTTTGCATCAGACGGTATCCTTTATTGATAATAATTTAAGTTTTATTCATCGTTTGGCAAACCCGGGTACCTAGCTCGAGCCAGCTCGCAAAAGCTCGGCTCGGGCACCGCACTCGCGCCGCTGTCACTCTGTCATTTTGTAGAAATTCAAAATTCTGACTGCACAGATACAACGTAGTACTATGTAATAATATTATTTATTCTTTGGTAGTACCCCGTCTGCATTGCTCATTTTTTTTTTTTTGGTAATTAAAATTGGTCGTGTATAGTTCATCCCCCAGACAATGCTACTTACAAGCGAGAAGCACGGGCATCATGGGGATGTAGAGCATTACAATGACGCAGGCGTAGCAAAAGCCGAAGTTGAAGATGGTCTTGGAGGCATCGTAGCCCATGCGGTGGAACAGCATTGCCACGATGAGGCCTAGGAACAGGTGGAACCCTACGCGCAGTTTTAGGTAATTCTGGAAATTAAATAAAATGTCACAAATTTCACACAACTCACCTAAATCCAAGCTTATCAGAACTCGCGGTAACCAGATAACGGATACAATGCAAAATTATAATATTTTTTTTTAATAAATAATAATAATAATGTTCGGACAAGCTTGTATTATGGGAACCAGATAACTGATAAAATACTTATACGTAACATACAAAGAAAACACCCAGACTCAGGACAAACACCGATGTTCATCAAACAAATATTTATCCTGAGCGGGAATCGAACCCGCAACACCGGTCGTGGCAGTCTAACACTCTTGCCACTCGACCATCCGTGTTGTCAATATTAAATATCAATATGAACATAGTATACGTATAAGCTAACCTAGGCTCAGGTAAAGCACCGATAAAATGAGCAAGGGCTTTTTAAGGTATTTTTAAGCTTGTACAGTTATGTCAAAAATAAATATTTTTTCTTTCTTTTCTTTAGATACAAGAAAAAAATGTTCGCGTGCTAAATGATCTTACACATCGCTTGATTAGACGCGGTCTTCACTCAAGA
Source organism: Lobophora halterata (assembly GCA_932526365.1). NCBI lineage: Eukaryota > Metazoa > Arthropoda > Insecta > Lepidoptera > Geometridae > Lobophora > Lobophora halterata. The sequence goes on from OW052007.1 coordinate 2,340,266, forward strand.
ACACGTTTGCTACATCGATAATTGATCAGTCTTTCGCAGATAATTATGGTATAGCTAGACCACTTCCCTTTCAGCTACTAAGTCGATCACCTTGATACCGAGGTTATCTCTGTCGGATAACCTCATTACGCTTCACATACACTATGGAACATCAGCCAAAATACCTTATTTCTGACAGTTTGTAGCAGCATCCTCTTTAGCAACACTAGGAACTGTTGGCTGGCCGTGCTGCCGTGTTTATAGTTGTGATTCTCCACTCCTCCCGAATTTAGCTGCTCAATCTCCATCTCTTCGAAGGGGTTTTCCACCGCGAAGTCCGTCCATCGCTGATTTCTGCCATTCTCTACCGCTGAGACCATCCGATCTACGTGCTTGCCGTATTCGCCGCTTGATACTTCCAAAACTATGGGAAAAATTTCATTATCTTCTAATGTTCCAGTAAACCAGTGAGCCAAAAATGATCGGACAGGAAAGAAGGTGCTAATTGTGGGAGGGAACATACGCGGTCTACTGCTCTAGGTCTTCTCTCACTTAAGTCCGCTGTATTGTAAGTCTGGTCGTGACAGCTGTAGCTTGTCTAGGTCAAGGCATCACAAATACATGGTACAACTGAGGGCGTGTGGAGGGAACAGGCCACGGTACGACACTACTTTAGGAGTATACTTACTAAAGTCCGCTGGGTTGTAAGTCCTCGGGCACGGCAGCTGCAGCTCATTAAGGAACGGCACCACGCCAGCTGCAGTACCCTGGTAGGCGCACCGACCATCCGCGACCACGTACACATGGTCGAACTCTGCGAACAGCCGCGCTGAGGGCGTATGGAGGGAACAGACTACGGTTCGGCCTCCTCGCGCTACCCGCTTTAGCAGGCTAACGCATGTTGATGAGGCCACGTCGTCTAAGCCGCTGAAAATATCACAACCATCCTATAGTTCAAGACACCCAGGCCTGCTCCTTATTTTTAAAACAAATAAGTGACGAGTAAGTACTTGTACTACCTACTATGGGATAATTGTCATATTATAAATAGGGTTCAAGCGTCGTAGTGAAAAACGGCCTTACGAACAACGACACTGTTGTTGTCGCAGGAAATCAGTCAATGGAGGCAGCTTGAGACCGCTAGTGGAGGCTTTAGGTCAGTAGTGGAAGCCAAAGAGCAAATATGATGATGATGATAAAGCCTTGACTCAGGTATCAAGTTTTGTGTCACGGACCCTTTACTAAAGCCAGAGCTAGGTGATATTTCAACCCGACTGCGAAAATGGATTTACGAAAACAAATAACCTTGTAAAAAATTGCAAAAAAAAGGAATGATTAGTATAATGATATGCATAATACAGATCTATCGACCGAATGCAAAATGCAAACACAAACAGAATAAACAGTAGAAATACAAAATGTTAGCAAGAATTTTACAAAATGTCTCTGTCCTCAGAGTCAGAGGAAAAAAGGTGGAACAAAAAAACTGTGAAAAAGGAGGGACCTTTGCCCAACAATGGGTCACAACAGGTTATATAAAAAAACTGTTAAGTAGCCTGACGACGTCAAACGCGTGACATTATTTACGCACATTATAAAAACTGTTAGTTTTTATTCTATTAGACCTTCGACACTAAAGGTGAAATGAAAAGGCAATTGATTGATTCAGGCGTTACTTTGCGGAAATCCATAAATATCAACAAATTATATAAATATATTTAGTAATAAATCCGCTTGATTTCTAAACAAAGGTTTTAATTAACTTAACTTTAGTTTAGAACTTTAGTACATATTACTATATTATCTCTCGTTTGGAACTTCGGCGAGTCCACACCTCCTGATGATGCCTCGTGTAGAGGCGAAACGCGTGTCGTATCTTTAAACTTTGGTTTTCTGTTCGTTGACTCTGGTTTATAATATAGTAATATGTACTAAAGTTCTAAACTAAAGTTAAGTTAATTAAAACCTTTGTTTAGAAATCAAGCGGATTTATTACTAAATATATTCATATAATTTGTTGAAATGAAAAGGCCTTTATTCATTAACACTACAATGCCTCTTCAGAGTAAAAAGTAATAGGTACTGTCAACAACATAGATAAAAACGGTGTACCTATAGAATAAGATGGACAGTATCAAACCAAAATGGATGCGGTACCCTGTCAATAAAAATGAAATACCTCAATTTCAAATAAAGTTTGTACTTTTTGCGATGAAGTTATTGACAATGAAAAAGCCTAGTATTAACATTATAATAGTTATTTATGCCTTATTACTTCTCGTTGCCCTATAACTTCTCGTTTTCGAAAATTAGCATCGGACCAAAATGTACTAGAAGTTAGCCAATGTGGCTCCCTTTTCTTGGTCGCATTTTCAAAGTACTACATTGTGTTTCTATACTTTAATACTTCTATGGTCACCAATGACACTCGTTATAATCTTCTTGCCATGGAGTCGATATACTGCATTTCCAATTTGTTCATTAGAATCACAAAAAGACGCGAAAGTTTCGTTAAGCTATTTTAAAATATATATTTTTTTATACATGGGACGAGACGAGATAAGCGCTCTCCTGATGGTAAGAGATCACGCCTGCTTATGACAAGAACTACTACTTACTACACAGGACTTTGATTTACATAGGCCGGTAGAACACTGATAAAACGCACGTCTAGATTGAGACATTTTGATGGTCAGTCTCGAAAGCCCAGTAATTTCACTAGCTACAGTGCCATTCAAACCGGAACACAGTAATGCTTATACGTTACTGCTTTACGGTAAAAATAGAAAAAGTACCTTAGCTCACGTTATTGGAGTTCAATTTTTTTTTTGGTCATGGAAGTGATGACCGAAAAAAAATACAAAATAGCAGTTTTTGGGGACACGTTGTAGGTATTGTATACTCACGTGGTTGGTTCATCAAGGAACACGACAGGAGGATTGTTGACCAGTTCTAAGGCCACAGAGAGCCGTTTCCTCTCTCCACCAGACAGCCTCTCTGCCTCGGTGTTCCTCGCCTTGTCAAGCCTTAGCAGCTGGATGATTTCTTCCACCTGGTACAACAAGCTCAAGCTATATTACTCCAGATAATAAATAATAATAAAACATATTTTGGCGTGGCAGCCCGTGGTAATAATTACCACTTGATATACACCGCATTTTTTTTTATAACCAGAAAAAAAAATACACATAATTAATTGCTGTAATAACTGTTACCGTTAATCGTTTTCCTATGGCTTTGCGTCAGTCGGTAGCCATTATTGTTTCATTTATCGTTTGGCAAACTCGGGTACCTTTTTTTTTACATGGGGAAATCCTCATGTATGCCCACCGCCCTTGGGGGAGGGCGGAGGGGTATGTCGGACTCATGCCCACTAAAACCCCATGGTGGCCGACCTCTGCGCATTAGAGGGACCCCGGGATATCCTCAGAACACGTACCGGTGTCCCTCACGCACGTTGCTGTGAGGCCCATCCCAGGGAAGGCTTGCGCCGACCCCGAGCTCCGCTTGCAGTGCATGCCTCCCCGTGCACTGCAGCCGTCCCGGTCAAACTCGGGTACCTAGCGCTCGAGCCAGCTCACAAAAGCTCGGCTCGGGCGCCGCACTCGGCCCGCTGTCACTCTGTGATTTTGTAGAAACTAAAATTCTAATTGCACACGTAGTACCCTTTCTGCATTATCCATTAAAATTGATTTGGTATTTAAAAAATGTTGATTAGGTATATACATATAAAAAAAAGTAATTTGCATACCTGCTCAGTTTAATTTAATAACAAAGATTAGCTTGAGACTGTATACCATGACAGGTCGCTTGAACTTTTTTCACATAATAATACATAATGGTACAAGTACGTAATTTCCAAAGGCCAGACAAGGGCAAGGCCACCATACGCGGAAAAAGACAGAGTATATGATAATAATTTAATTCGTTTGGTTTTCATTTGTATCAAAAAATGTATACCTAAGATAAGATATATTAAGGAGAAAAGTTTTAAACAAAATTATTTTGTAACGTAGTAGCTTACAACCTACAACCTGCGGGTTAAAACTTTAGTAAGTAGAATTTCATGTAGGTAGGTAACCTGTCAGTTTAATATGTACCAAACTCGCATTGATATACTCTTTACAGATACTGGGTAATCCATAATTTGCATTGTTACTTATTCTATATTTAGGATAATTTTCATGATATGTATGCTGTTGATTACCAATAAACAATAAACAAACAGAGAAGTCACTCGATCATGCATTTACCTCAGAAGAAGTGGGAGGTAAGGAGGAACTATTCTGACACGCTCGCTGGTGTTCTTCGATTACATATACCTACAATTATGCCTCTGCATACTTTCTTATACGTTAAATGTACAGCTAGTCAATATAACCACTTAATCATAGAAAATACGAGCTTTTTTAATGATTGATTCAACAGCCGCCGCAACGGCAAAATGGCGTTGTGTGAAACCAGACTTGTTGTATTATTATTTACACTAATAACTACTAATTACCTAAATTCTAAAAAAAGAGGTAGCACTGAGAATAAAACTAAAAAGTAGCTATTAAAAAGTACAAAAATAAAATTTACCCCAATCTATAAGTATAGGTACACATAATATAAATCACTGTCCACGGGCATAGTACCCAAAAGGCTGGCGACGTTACCTCGTTGAATAGCGATCCTAATTCTTTGTAGAAACCAAACTAAGCAGAGCTTGTTTATGGAAACCAGATATCTTATCATTCATTATTATCGTTATTAACAAAAATGTAATGTATAGTCATAGATGAATAACGGTGTTCCTATAGAACAAGATGGACCAAAATGGATGCGGTATATAGGACCGAAAATTTTCAGACACCCCTGTCAATAAGAATGAAATATCTCTTTTTTCAAATAATGTTTGTTTTTTTACGATGTAGTTTTATTGACAATAAAAAAGCCTAGTAGTTTCAACTTATAATAGTTATTTAGCCCTATCTTCTCTTTTTCGAAAATTAGCATCGGACCAAAATGTACTAGAAGTTAGCCAATGTGGCTCCCTTTTCTTGGTCGCATTTTCAATGTACTACATTGTGTTTCTATATACTTTGATACTTCTATGCGTATAGTATGTATATATTTAGACTTTAGACTTTGGCTTGTTTTTCGAATGAACGAAAATCAACACAATGCTACAACTACAAGTTTCAGGAAGTTGGAAATTTACATAATAATATGTAAATATCCACATAAGTACTTACTATGATTGCGAGTTAATATTTTCCACTTATTTAAGAAGAAGCTTGTGGAATTGTTGGCAAGTAAAACGTACTATAGTATAAATTAATATATTTTGGACATTATCCTACTAATATTATAAACGCGAAAGTTTGTAAGGATGGATGGATGTTTGTTACTCTTTCACGTAAAAACTACTGAATGGATTTTAATGAAACTTTACAATAATATAGCTTATAGGTACATCAGAATAACACATCTATAGGTTACAATTTATAAAGATACCACGCACGCACCAGCTAGTATTGAATAAAACTGTCATTTTTAATTCGTATTAATTTATTATATTAAGGAAAATAAATTAATTTTTGCATGCCCCAGTGGTAGAATTAAACTGAGAACACCATTTTTAGTAATAAGATCCTTGTATGTTCCCTTATTTGACGCAAATAAAGATTGATTGATTGACTATGAAAAATAGAAGTGCCCAACTTACCACTATAGCTTTCCTCTGAACACCCATCTCCGCGCCGAGCTTGAGGTCAGCAGCCATGGTCATGGCTTCCAACACCGTGATGTAGGGCTGAAGTAGATCCTGCTGCATTATGTAGCGAGACATCTTCCTGAACTGGCGAAGGTCTCTGGGCTCGCCGTTAGTGGCGATCGTGCCACCAGCACCGGTCACTCTGCAAACATTATAATATATGTCAACCCTAGTGATATTTCATGGGAACACCAATGGGGATTCCATCTTTACAACCCTGGATCTCATTAAGAGCAATATAGGGCAATCGCTACATTTTTATTTGTAAAGTAGGCCAAAATGCCTGGGCATTTGAAAAGTGACGTCAAGGGGTTAATTTGACACTTGACGTATTCAACGGTGGCAAACTCGATGGATTGGAGAAAAAATTGAGAATTTTAAGGAATAAGAAGAAATAAGAAGCGATTTCTTCTTATCCCTTCAAATTCTTCTTCCTCTTATTGCGATGCCTTATCATCACCGAGCATTCCAAGTCTTACAAGTCTTCTTCTCAACCAAGAATTTCCAATTTTATTTCCCTTTCTCGACTGACTGGAACTACATATTATTGACTTATGTGTCATATGAAACTTATGAAATAAAATGTTATAAAACATGTGGGTAGGATTATACGGATGTAACGCCTCTTTATGATTCAATAATACCTACTTCAATAAAAATTGTGGAGCTGCAAAAAAATATGTAGATAATCTTATAGTACCTTTGTAAGTTCCAATCGGTTAGATATAAACTTGCTTCGACAACTAATGAAGGTTGTACAACTGAACTGAACTTTATAAAAAATCTGTTTTTGCTATGTGATTTACCACCATCATTTTTTATTAGCCCAAACATCAATTAAATCGATGGTATTTATAGCTTTGGTATAAATGCGACTGTGTTGTTCATTTTCAGAATAGTTAATTTGTAATTTTTATTATCAATCGCAGTCTCAGAACAAGAAACATCTTTTTTGTATCTCAATTACATTAATTTATCAAACCTATTAAAACATATTAAAGTTATGAATTTCCTAAACTAGTTATATTAATGGAACTGACTACTGCATTGTATATTTTAAATTATAATTTAAAAAAAATTGGTTGTCTGTAAAGTTGGTTTACGGACGATAGTTTAACGTGACTACCAGCGTTACGGGACAATGAGCGATACCGGAGCATTACCGGACCGTAACGGGACAATGAGCGTTACCGGATAATGACGTCAACGTTTTCATGCATGCAGCTGACGCGGCGGCGTTCATCAATTAGACGTAGTCACGTCATAAACTAACCTATTTAAATAAAACTTTACTAATTATACCTAAAATAGAAATAATACAAATATCAAAACAGAAAATTTTGCTCATGTGGCATGATGCCAAGAATACTAGCAGCATTCCTGCGCTGAATCGTCAAAGACAATCTTTGCGCGAAGAATGGGACAGCCCTTCATAAGTAATTGCAATTTTTATGAACTTTGTTCTAAAATACAATTCGGCATTAAATTATAAGTTCGGCAGTAAATGTCAAAGTCTTTGTCCTGACTGACCGACTGACAGACAGCGCCTAGGCCACTTCTTCTTATCGTGTCACTGGTTCGAACCAGTGTGGTGAAAGGATTTCAAGTGCGCCTCGAAGACGCTCCAATGTGCAATGCCCAGGCCACTGAATATAATGAGGGTATATTCATTAAGAAGTGTAAGGGCAAACTAAGAGTTGTGGAATGTGGGTGTCAGTTAGTTATGAATAAGAATTAAGAATCATTTATTGAATATGTACGAGTATATTTATTTAAAATTGGATAGGTATAGTATTTTGTAGTGAATTGTACCTATATATTTCATAACTATTGATGTTTCTTGCTTATCACAATTACCAGAGTTTACCGCGATGATAATGTCCGTTAAATGTCAAAATTGCACAGTTTACGACCGTTGCAACTCGAAGAGGTCGTTAGTTCGTTAGTCGTAAGAAACTTTACTGTTAACTGAATATTTTGACGAATATATATTTTATCACAACATTATGTTACACGGTGTATCTAGCACTAGTGTTTTCCGTTAATTTCCTTGGTTTTCTGGAAGCTCGCCGCCTTTCAAATATGATATTGTTACTAATGTGTCTTTTGTCGACTACAATTAATTCTACGACTCTGTTCTTGTAATTTTATCCATTAGGCGTATATTTCTATCTATTTAGGTTCAATATAATTTCAATTATATATTTCTTTTAACTCTTAGCTGACCCACGATAAGTATGTATTTACAGTTATCGGGTTCCTATAATATGTACAAGCTCTGCCTAGCATGGGGCTAGATGGCGTTGTGTGAAATTTATTGTAAATTTATGTGTATTCAGACAAGCATATAAGTTTTTAGAATGCATAACTATAATAAAGAACTCCTATTAAGTATATGTATAATCTAAAAAAAGTGTGTAATTTTAATGGAATCTGTTATTTTATAAGTGTCGTTATTTAATTAATATAATATCTGTGTTAATTATAGTTAAAGAACAAACTGAAAAGTCTTGTTTCAAATATTTTCACGCCACAGATAATTAAGCCTCGGTTAGCGTCGACATAAAAACATTACCGCCCATTAATAAATAAATACATATATATTAATTAATAAAATTGACCAGTTATTATTGTTTTGTATGATGAAGTGAACGTATTTACTCACTTATACCCAGCCAGTATGTTGAGAAGAGTGCTTTTGCCAGCTCCAGACGGTCCCAAGATAGCGGTCAATTGGCCAGACCGGAAGTCACCGTTCAGACCTCGCAGTATCAACTTTGAACCTGTAACAAATTGATTCTATTGTAGCGAATTGATCTATTGTAATTTAATTTCTGCGAGATGTACCAAGCGTGAAAAATATATTATAGAGATCGATGAACGCAAACTTGTTACATATTCTTTCTAATTCTTAGAAAAAAATATTGTAAAACCTTGCTTGATTAAGGTTTTATAAAAATATAGACAACTGACTTCAAATGAACTGTTTAAGTGACCGTACACAACATAGAAAAGTCACAGGGAAGCAAAAGACGTAATTTCGTTTACTTTGCGACATATTTTTTTCAGTTATTTTGATATATAACCTAAACTACTGAACTGATTTTATGAAACGGGACGAAAAAAAAATACTCTGAAAGTATATCTTCTCAAACACAATAGAATTTTTCAAATCTGTTTATTAACAACAAAGTTATAAAGTGCCAATCATTAACTACTACTACTTTTATGGACTAAGAGTCTGAAATAAATATTTGAATTTGAATTTGAATTAAAAAAAAGTCAACCGAATTGATAACCTGCTCCTTTTTTTAAGTCGGTTGGAAAATGAGTATTCACTTCAAAAAAGATAATGGTAGAGAATGAAGAGTCCTTGCACGGATTGATGATTCTCAACTCTAAAGTGGTTTAAAGATTTAGTATATGGAGAGGAATGCAATCCCAATTTAATTTCAACCTTGGTAAACTCGTTATAAATACATTTGAATTCAATTGAAATAGAGATAAAACTCCATATAAAGGTAACTATTATGCTAAAACAAGGCTAGAAGACGGTCAATGATCACTCAAAGATTTATGAGATCGATTCGTTAAGTCATAAGCTTATCAGCATGCTGCATCAATAACCACCATCAAAGGCTATCTCTCTGTCTTCGACTGTTTCATGAATATCACACATATATTTATGAATGCAAAAGTTTGCGACAATGCCTGGATGTAAGCTAAATAGATGCTGTTACTCAATAGGCCAAAACTATCTAACTAATTGAGGGTTCTAACCATTAACTACCAAACCTCTTCTGTTGTACATCATCAGAAACTGTTACAAAAGGATTTTTAAAAATATTATTGAAATTTATAAGTATTTATGATGACTTCTTTGTTATGGATCCGATACGAACACGGTTGTTAGAAAGTTTGGTGATAGGGCTGCTGCACTAAATCACATAATAAATAAATAAGTACAGAATCATAATAATCAAAAGGTCAAGGCGAACAAAGAAACTAATGACTTGGTTAGCTCGTAAATTGTATGCTATCAGAGACTGCTGTTGTCATAATCTCGAGAGAACACTATTTTTTGTCCTAAAGAGAAATCTAAAGATAAATAGACACTATTTTACTAAGACTGAAAGCCTGAACAAAGCGTTGTAGTTGAGTTCTCAGACGATATTGATCTATCCTCTAACTAGGCTAGCTAGCTAGCTCATTATTATTTTAACATTACATTAAAATTAAATAGTCATTATAAATACGTAAGACAGTGGAAGTGGATGGAAAAAAGATGGAAGTACGCGCCTACACTTCTTGACGAAGATATTTTGGCTTGTGCGTCAGTCAGTCAGTCTTTTATATAAATTGATCACGCCAAAAAAAAATAAGAAATTTCCTAGATTTGTAATCTTGGCAGCAAAAACAATGAACAAAGGTAAAAGTTTTGAAAACGTCCAGTAACTCGAAATCCGTGGGATTTTTACTGGGTACATATTTTCATTTTCTGATCAGTCCTGAAGTCCCCCACCCGCAGCTGAAGGATTATCCACTCATTACGCCACACCCTGTATGTTGTTAGTAAGTGACACACACCTTACAATATAGTCCGTGTGTACCTAATTGGTTAAGTTATAACTTGCATAGCAATCAGTAAGTAAGGCAACATCCCACGGATATTGCGAGTTGTTTAGCTCTATGGTTTTAAAGTGAATTGATCATGATCAATAAATATTTAATTTATATTTTGATTGTTTTTATATATCAGGTATTTATTCTACAAACCTTCGATTTTTCTATCATAAAACACCTTGTCCTGACTGACATATTGACTGGTTAATCAATACTGAACCAAAACAGCTGAATGTAGAGGCTTGCTGTTCGAAAAATGTGTTTTTCAATAGGTGTGTCAAATGCGCAGTTTAAAAATAATCCGAATGGCCGGTTAAAGGATTTATTCCTATCTGTCACCCTGCTCTGTCCACCGGGTGATAGATCGGCCAAAAAAGTTCTATCTGTCCTCTTTTAGCTACAGGGTGACAGATGGAACTTTTATTAATTGAAAAAACTAACTATTTTATTCCTATCTGTCACCCAAAAGTAGTAAATACACTATGATGATTAACACAAAGTAGTCAAATTGAAAGTCATCGGCCACGCAAAATACGAAATCCACGCGAGTTAATAAATTATTTCATCAACAAAGAAACAAAAACAAGCTATCAATTAAATGAATAATTATTATGCTACCTTTGTACAGTCAATATACTGCAACCCTTTATTATATTTAAATCAGTGGGCAGATAAGATTTTAAATTAAATTCAAAATATATGTTTTTAGGGGGTTACTTAGTTGCGCGTCATAACAGAGATTTATATATACCTATGTATGGTGTGGTATGGATTTCAAGGTATCATTTTACTTGAGCGTATAAACGATTTTTACGACAATGATTTTGAAACTGTATGGGAGAACAATGCTGGTACTTTCGCAAAGAGTAGGTTCAATAAAAAGAAGACGAGCGACGCGAATCAATTTTAAAACTGTATTTTTAATTTGAAATATCTTAAATATTTTGTGCATTTCACACAACACCATCTAGCCCCAAACAACTATGGGAACCAGTCAACTGATACAATACTATTGATGTCCCTTTTTTTTTGTAAATACATACATATTATACATAGAAAACACTCAGGGCAAACATCGATGTTCATCATAAAAATGTGTCCTGAAGCGGGAATCGAACCCGCGACACTGGCGTGGCAGTCCAAAAAACTTGCCACTCGACCATCCGTGTCATCAAGAACTCTTTTACCATCCTTCATCTGAACTCAGTTCCTTCTATCTCAGCGCAATCCTATGAAATCATTGTCAATTCCCAACATAGCCTTGGTATAGGTACAGTCAGCTGCACCAACATGTAATGACTCTTAAGTATATTTATATATTACTCTTAATTTTGCAAATACATTCTACTTCTGACAAGAATTTTCACAAGTACAAGGACTACATTAATTTGAAAATGCTCGCGTGCACTTGTCTTTGCAAAATAGAGTAATATAAATATGACAGCTTGGGAGTATATACATGTTGATGTAGCTGACTGTACAGACTTATAATAGGATAGGATGGATATACAACCTACCTACATATTCTTATCTTACTAGCTTGCCGCCTCCTTCATTACCTTGCAACATCTACACCGAGGTTGCAACATCTGAACATCCTCCACTCTTGCACATCCTCTATCAGTTATATAGAGCAGCCTTCAAGTAGGCTCCATCTTAAGGAAAAACTACAAACCTTAGATAGATATTCGACGACATGGATGGTTGAATGGCAAGTGTATTGGACTGCCACGCCTGGTGTCGCGGGTTCGGTTCCCGCTTCAGGACAAACATTTGTGTGATGAACATCGGTGTTTGTCCTGAGTCTGGGTATTCTATTTGTATGTATGTATTAACAAAAAAAAGTATTTAAGTGTTCTATCAGCCATCTGGTTCCCATGGTATAGCTCTGATTAGTTTGGGGCTAGATGGCGTTGTGTGAAATGCGCAAAATATTTATTAATTTATATGTATGTGGTGTATGTGTAAGACCATTTAAAAATAAAATAAATAATAATCTAATTTATTTTTAATGTTATATCTTCCGATATCTGAAATAAAAGATTTTTATTTTGGGTATTGATAATATTTTCTTTATTTACCCAACTAATTTCGAACTTAATGCTAAAACATTATAATACTAAAAGTATAAATAAAACAGAATTTTAAGTCACTATCCGCGGGCAAAGTACTTAAAAGGCTGGCGACGTTTACCTCGTTGAATAGTTCGAGTCCGTTGACGCAGTAACAGCCATCTGCGGCTAACTGCATTAAACGTCCATCCGAAATAGTTAAAACTCGTTGAATCCTTTGACCGAGGTAAGTTCCGGCCCTTTGGTCGTTTTAAGTATTTATTTATTAAATATGTGACCAATAGGCAAACTATTTAGTAAAGATCTTTCAGTCTAAGAATGCACGCCACTTTAATATCGCAACCATACAATGTCCTTACTTAGACTGATCGCGCGAATGAAGGGGCGGTCATTTTTAGGACTTCTTCTTATCGTCTCATTAGTGCTTTCGAACCAGTGTAGTGAAATATATTCACTGCATTTGTTACGCGACTGTCATAGTACAACACGAGAAATAACTATATTTGTGCTCTTTGTCCGATAGATATTAGCAGTGTTGCAACTCCCAAGGCTTTGTACACAAACAGTCCCTCAGCACTCGGCGACAGAATAGAGCACAAGGATACGCGGACATTGACTATTTGACTGCGCACATTCACTGCATTTTGTTATAGGGTTGTCACACAGATGCGGAAAGTTTTAAGTAATAATTTGTAATACCTATTAGGGCTATCAAAGACGGTTTTCTTCTTCCTTATATTGCGTGCACCAATAATGAGTGATTGCGTGATGGTTATGACATTTTTATTTAGTGTACTAACACGTCGCTGACTACGATTTCCAGCATCCATCAGTTATATAATTTTTTTTAGTGTAGTTCGTAGCCGCCATCATTGGTGACACGTGTAGTGTATGAAAACTGAAGGACGCCGGACAGCGGTCGATGTAGTCGGCGACCCATTTGCGTGTACATTTAGCCCAACTTAGTCGACATAGATCTACAAACCTGACTTCTAAATCGGTTAAACTGGCTCTTTTCCACAAATTTTACCTTCCGCCTTCTACGGACTGGTCAAAAATAAAATAACATATTCAAGCCGAGTATAAGTATATAATAGTATCTAGAATCAACTACCTATGTTGTAAATTTATTACCGGAAATGTCTAGTCTTCTAAAAGATAATATTATTCCAGCATTCTTGATTTTGTCTATTTCAGGTGCGTGAGGTTTACAACTGGTAAGATAAAGACAAAAACTGTTTTATGTATGCATTTATTATATTTTAAATATTTAAAATATAACTCATAAATGGCGGTAGTTTACCTTGGTGACTGTCTGTTGTGATCCTAAAAACTAAGTAACTGTTTGCATTCATGAATAAAGTCACTTCGTTTCAGTTCATTAGAATGATATTGAACTCTATTTTGCATTGTAACAATGGATTGCCAAAGGTCACTAGTTCATTAAACGTTTATAATGTTTTTTTACTAAATCAATGTCCTAATAAAAGTAAAAAATCTAGACTTTTCTTGCCTAAGTCAGTGAAAATTGTATTTAAGGGGAATCCTCATATCCGAATTCCATACAAAATGTTTCGAACAAATACTCAAAAAGTACGCCGTATTACCTATAGTAATTTCTTCGCACTATTCGTTTCGTCTGTTTTTTGATTTCGTCAACATAAAAAGTGAAAGGTTTCATACTTTAATTTAGATTTTATACGTGTTTTTAAGTTAGTAGGGTTAATTTTAAAACAATTTTTTCGGACAAGCACTTTTTGAGTATTTGTCCGAAACATTTTGTCTGGAATTCGGATTTGAGGATTAGCCTTAATATAAACTTTTCCTTACACAACACAACACGATAATTAATAAGTTTCTATTAATATATATGTTAGTCTCTAAGGTATATATCATATGGGCCGTAGTTAAGCTACATTTTACTATTCTTGTGTCTGAAATAACATTATTATTATAATGCTCTCTACAATCTATGCATAAAGATGTTAATCCATTAATCAGTGATCATGATCTTGAAAATTTAATTGCAAAAGTTTTTTTTTTTTTTTTAAGTTTGATCTTATGTTGTATATTTTTATTTATTTTTATACATACAACTAACGATAAACGATAACGATCAACATTCAAAATGCTAAACGATGCAAAATGCTAGTCACTTAAGATTTCAATTGTTTCAAAGCCTGTTTGTCAAAGCCGAATAGCTAGCGATTCGGCTTTGACAATCAATGCTGGCACAGCTAGTAGTGACTTGCCGCAATAAGAGCCGTGTTAGCCGAGTAGGAGGTGCCTCGACGTTTAATCCGAAGGTCGTGGGTTCGAACCCGGTCGTACCACAATGGGGGTTGCAAAAACACGTGCTTAATGGTGAAGGAAAACATTGTAAGGAAACCGGCATGTCATAGAACCTAAAAAAGTTCGAAAAACATGTTTGTGTCAAGTGTATGAAAGGAGGAGGAGGAGGCGCACTTGAAAGCCTTCCACCACACTGGTTCGAAAGAACTAGTGACACGATAAAAAAAGAGTTACGGCACGGCGAAAATCGACCCGTATATATTACTAAAGCAATGTCCTAATAAAAGTTAAAAAATATCCTAGACTTTTCTTGCCTAAGTCAATGGAAATTGTATTTAATAAAAACTTTACCATAGCAAACACATACAGTGACACGATAATTGATAAATTTTTATTAATATATATTAATAAAAATTGTGTAAAAATAACATGTATATGTTACCCACCCTATAAGCCCCCGAGTCGCGTACTTTGCAATCGCGTATAACAAAGCGATTTTATTGATGTGACTACGTAACATCTAATAAATCGATGAACGCCGCCGCGCCGTTTGCATGCGCGAAAATGATGACGTCAGTCCGGTAACGCTCATTGTCCGGTAACGCTAATTTATCTCCCCCTTCTACTCCCTTTACACTGGTAGTCACGTTAAACTATCGTCCGTAAACCAACTTTACAGACAACAATTTTTTTTCTCTACTATAAAACAACCGTGTGCGTGCTCTATGGGCTACCTATTACGGCAACAGTTATGTTACCTGTAGACCTACGAGCTACCAACGTAACTGTTACCCGGTGCAGACCGGTTCATCATAGTTCCTCACGTGCATTCAACTGCACGCATTTAGGTCAAACTCGCAGTCGAACTCCTTTCTAACATCTAGTGATGGGACTTTACAATCAATGTATCGATGATTTTTGTTTTCTTGTTCACATCACAATTCTTGTGACGTCACAGAAATTAAATTGAAAAAGCATATAGCATAATCAGCCTATAATGTTCCCACTGCTGGGACTCTGCTAAGAGCTCTCTCGGCTAAGAGAGCGAACGGGTCTTAATCCACCACGCGGACCCAATCTAATATAAAAAAAAAAAATAGGGTAATATTTTTTATGTACTAATGCTACTGATTGTATACACTTGTAAAACAATCGTTTGTGTAAACAAAATTAATAGTAACCCAAAATTAGTAATAAAAAAGATTGAAATATTTATGGTTCAATTAAATTTTTCTTTTAATTTCATTGCATTATTTTCATTTCATTTATAAACTATAAACAATAAACATTCACACACTCACACCCCGCACTAGGATTTCCTGTGTCACAGGTGGCATGGACACATACAAGACATCACAACATACAAGACCCGAGAACAAACATTTTGTGTTCGTCACACAAATATTTGCCCCGGCCGGGGATCGAACCCGGAACACCAAGCTTCGTAGGCAGGGTCACAACCAACGAAGCTACGGTGTCGTCAATTCATTCATTTAGTTTTTGGATAACGTTCCTTCCATAACATTTATTATATTAAGATATTATAAAAGACAATCCTAAACAAAATTGTTTCACAAATATGTCAAATCTTCATAATCATATTTGTATAAATTATGTATATTTTATCAGTGTACCCTGGTTTACATAAAATTTATCTAACCTATCACTAAATGTGCATCAGCATCACTTCGATTGCACAAAGTCCTGCATTAGTTGTTTACTGCAACGCTATCGCAGCGCAGTCACATGCATTTCAACTTCCTCCGAATCCAGGCCAAACTGTTTACTCTCACGTGTGCACTAGTGATGGGACACGCAATATTTATCGATAGTTCATTGATATAAAGTAAAACGGTATTTTCATTTAATAGTTGATTAAATAATGAGCTATTAGTCTGTAAGACTTGTTGACTATGACAGAGTATGTTGTTATAAATAAAACCTATCAAAAATTAAATTTAACTTCGTGTGTTTTTTTATTTATTTATATAGGTATAATCGCACATAAAACATCACAACCACAAATAAAAATTATAGGTCAACAAAGATTGTACGGTTCTGAACTTGATTGCGACATAAACATGCATAATCAGCCTATAATGTCTCCACTGCTGGGACTCAGGCCTACTCTCGGCAGGAGAGCGAATGGGTCTTAATCCACCACGCGGACCTAATGCGGATTAGTGGATGTGATATGCCATAGAACATTTTTTTTTCTATCCTTTGACATGCCGGTTTCCTCACGATGTTTTCCTTCACCGTTGCGAGAACGTGGGATGCATACATAGTTTTTTTCGACCGAAAAAACCCATTTACGGATGATTGCCACCGGGATTCGAACCCGCGACCATCAGATCGCAAGGCAAAGGCCTCATCCACTTGACCACCACGTCCTCATAAGCATATGTTTGTACAACTAAACAAAACATTATAATCTCGAGCAGACTAATTGAATATTGGAGTAATGTTTGAATTTCTGAAAACTGATTAAAAATCTATTTTTTTTATTTTTTTTTAATTAAGCACAAGTATTTTTGAATAAGATATCAAACGAATAAAACTCTTGTTCGGTGCAAAGAAACGAGTGAAAGCACTATTTACGCAAGCAATGTATGTGCATATTTTATGCTAAATTGCTAATTAGAAAGTTATTATATTTTTGTGTAGAAGCTAGGTTAATATTATGGTAATCGTAGTCGTTTCGGTTGTAGATTGTAGGTAGTCTATGAATATTTAGAAAAAAAAATGATTATTTATTTTATTTTCGCTTATGTAAAAAGTCAATATAATACACTTGTGTGTGTGCGCACCTTACATACTATAGCTTAAAGATCACATTTTTTGTTATTTATTTGATATATATTATAGCAAAATCTGCCAAAAGTTATATATACTACTAGTATTTTAAAGATTTGACTAAAATTACACTTTGCACCTTCACTATTCGTTTACTATTTTACTACCGCAGATTACATAATACCTATAACCTTACACAACATACTGGAAGTATCGATAGTCCGGAAAATTCCGTTACCCAGCACTAGCGCTGCAGTTGCAGCTTTCTAAACGTTAGCCAACGTTCTCTGCAATAGGATTAGGATCATAAATTCTTGCACCGTACTGCAAGACAATTATTATAAGTTAAACCACATTATACTATATCCCTCAACGGTATTTACAAATCACGGCATTTAATTTCGAGATGATCCTGATACGACGGTTAATATAAAACAATTTATATCCAAAAGAAGTATCTTCAATCGGTTCAGAAATGTATACAAGCTAGCTGTTTGGGGGTAGACTGGCGTTGTGTGAAATGCTCAAACATTTATCTATTTGTTTAGCATAATCAGTCTATAATTTTCCCACTGACTGCTGGGACTCAGGCCTACTCTCGGTAGTAGAGCGAATGGGTCTTAATCCACCACGCGGACCCACTGCGGATTAGTGGATGTCACTTGCCACAGAATATTTTTTTTCTGTCCTTTGTCATGCGGGTTTATTCTTCTCACGATGTTTTTCTTCACCGTTGCGAGAACGTGGGTTGGGACGCATACTAGATTTTTTCGACCGAAAAAACCCATTTACGCACGACTGCCACCGGGATTTGAACCCGCGACTATCAGATCGCAAGGCAAGGGCCTCATCTACTCTGCCACCAGGTCCTCTATTTAATGGTATAAAATATTATTTCAGATACTTGTATTTGCACCACTGACTTTAACGGTTTGTTGAAAAGACGTTGATCGTTTGTAAGCAGGTTGTAAAAGCATGTTGTGTGTATGACACTTCTTTAGTACAATAATAATATTTTTTGATTCAGATAACTACAATCCATTATAATTTAAACATTTGATTTGCTATTTCTGACGTTTATAATGTATAATCTAGTCTAATTTCAAGTTTCCTTTATAAAACGAAACTCATCAATTAATATCTGAACTTAATTACCCTATTATTTGATACCTACATATATGAAGATAGATATATATACTCGTATATAGAATTCCTGATTGACATCTTAAATCAGCAAGTTGAAGGTCTAATAAGCATTATTATCATAGACATAATATATATCGTAGACATAACCGGTAGGTACAACGTTTATTAATTACTAGCTGTACCCGCGTGCGATCTCGTCACCCGTGGACGAATTGTTTAAAGTCGGTGTTGTTTGTTCCACCCGCGAAATAAATATCACAGAATAGCAAAGTGTCAGTACTAAGTAAGTTAATCAAAACTTGCACATTTTCAAACCCTCTTTTTAACCACTCAAACATTGAATTTAGTAGAAAACTGAAAAACATAGCGGTACTTATCTTCGGAGGTTATAAAAATACAACTTTCAATTAAATATTGTGTTTACCTGAGGAGATAGGGTCATTCAACTTATGGTCTTATAACACCTTAAATCCGTACTTTTACATATTTTTACTTTAATTTTGAAAATCGGTGAAACCCGTATCTAATTATTTGTTTTTTAAAATATAATTCCAAAGTTTGAGATGTATACACTCATAAAAAAACTGTATCCATACAAACTTTATACGTTTATATCTACCCTCTGAAAAAATGTAGCGTAATATGATATAGCCTATAACCACTTCAGGCTTAGTAACTATGATATCATAAAGTTTCAGTTAAATCCGTTCGGTAGTTTATACGTGATGGACGAACACACAAACAAACAAACAAAGTCTTCCAATAAAAAAAAATTGGGGCATGTTAATTAATCTCGTCTGAACATGTTTCCGTCAAAAAAACATATGTACAGAAATTCGGGGTCTTCTGCTTTATTATATGTATAGATATAGATAGATTTAACGTGTAAACTAAAGATAAATTTAAGATAACAACATAGGTACATATGTACAACTACACTTCAAACTTATTGTAGACGTAACAGGAAGTAACTAATACCACTTATACTAAATAAGGTACTGAAAAGCGTGCGCAAGCCAGCAGCAACAGCATCCTACAGATGATTGTGTCAAGACTGGACTGCCCCATCCAAAGTAAATGGATGAAACAGTTACTGGGTACAGTGCAGTTTTGAAATTTATTCAGTTGTAGGTTTATTTTATTTTTCTATTGTATCTTTTTTATTTTTTCTTATTATATTTTTATTTTTAAATTAATGTGAATTTGAATTTGAATTGTAAATGTTTTGAATTATGTGAATAACTTATGGATTTTTATCTAAAATAAATGATTTAATATTATTAAAGCGCCTCTAGTTGCTTCGAGAAAAGGTATTCAATATTCAATATTCAGTATCTATATTGCAGACAATACATTAGTGTTATGTTTACAAAGTTAACATAGAACATATTGAAGCTTATCTAGGGCACAGCAACATAGGACAGTATAGAGTAGGAGCGGACCAAATCAACTATATTGCGGTGAAATCAAATGCTGCGTAATTAATAATTTACTCAGGTATTATCGTGGTAGGTGGTAGGTAGGTATGGCCGTGCTACTCGTTCTTGGCTTGGTGCCTCTTAGTTTGGCTTACTTCTTAAAGTCTCCCTCTACTTAAGTATACACGAAAACTATGCTATTTTGATGTGTAAATCTTCCCAAATTTGGTTTAAAAAAAAATGGAATCATTCTCAAACTCAATTATACTAACCAATTATACTTCGTCAAAATAAACCAATAAATATTTCATAACAAAAAAGACTAACGAATAATAATAAAGTTTAACGAATTTTAAAATTAAAAAAAAAACGTGTTTACCGACTACTTTTTTTGAGTAGGTAGGTATTATTAGCCAAATTATCGGTAAACGACCACTTCGCAAAGGCACAAAATATAATTAAGAGTTATATCTAACCAATAACGGGCAATGATCAAACGTTTTGATAATATGTCATTGTTTGTATGCGAAAAATCAAAAATCATCAAAACAAGGAAAAAAATAACTTCAATGCGGATTTCTACAAATGTCATGTTTTCCGAGAAAATGTTTAATTTTTGTCTTATTTTGTTAGGAAGTGGTATGACCTCAAATATTATGCTAAACAACACGATACGATACGATGGTTACAAATCTATTGCGAAAGGGAAACTTAGATGACGGCTCATTGGAGTAAAGTCATTGCACTCAGGCCAGCGAAGTCATGTATTATTCCAATATGCAATATAGTTTCATATTTTGCTTCCTCCGCAAAATAGGTACCTATTCATATAAAAAATGACAATTTTGCAAACTCTATGTTTTAATACTACTTATTACTGCCAATGTTCATTATTAGTTAAATAGGGAAGTATAAAAAAATAGTTTTAGTACGTATTGAAAAAAAAAAATGAAAAATTATTTATTTACTAACAAAACACAAATCTATTAGCTAAGCTACCCAAGTTAAAATTAAATAAAGCCAGGTGTATTTACTATTTTTAACAGTGTATTTTGTAGAGAAATTAAATCAAATTTTTTTTGTATTAAAATGTAATTTCAACGTTTCCGTGTCCTATCATATCGAAGCTTTTATTGCTAACTGTACCAAACAATTCCATGGACCAGTAGGGCAAGGAAATATTATTTATTTTAAAATGTCGTGGACCCGTTGGGAATCAAGGTATGAACTTAGATTTTTTGATAATAATGGAGTCGTGGACCTCCTGGGAATAAGCCTCTCACATGTCTTACGTAAATATGATACCATATAAAGTAGGCTAAACACATTGAATAGATGACAAAATGTTTTTTGAATACCTACTTTAATACCTACCGGAGTCAAGTTTGTAGTACTTTTTAAGTTAGCTAAATAGAAAAAAATAAAACGTTAACGTTAGTTAAAGATTGATACTAAAGCAATAATTAACTAACTTAAATAAAAAAAAAATAACAAAAAAATCTTGCCTTGATTCCGGTTTGAAATTAATCATCCAACTTTTCGTACAAAAGATATCAACGCGCTCGTCACTTAAAATAATATTTGAGGCTATTTTATTATTTTACCACGTTTTATTATTATTACTTACCGCGTTTTTTTAAGGAGGAGGTTCTCAATTCGGTTGTTTTTTTATGTTTGATTGTACCTCAGAACTTTGTTGTTTAAAAACCGATTTGAAAGTTTAACGTTTGAGAGGTTAATACTTTCAGATTGGTCAAATAGAAATTTTACCAAAATAGGATTAAAATTTAATCTTTAAATCAAAATAACTAAAAAAACTTTTTTTTATATTTATTTAGTGTTATTTATTATTAATCTCTGTTATTAATATAAGTATTTCGTAAATAAACTTTAGTTCTAAAACTAAAAAAAAATATATATTGAACAAATTTGCGTATTTTTTTATTTTTTTTTCTTTCGAAGAACCTAAGTTCTTCGGTTTTGGCTTCACATCAAAGGTATATAGCCAGTGTCAAGTAATTGGAGAGATTATTTTGTCATAAGTCAAAGTCGATAAGTCAAGTCATGCCCCTGTAAAGTAGTGGTGGGTTGCGACTTTACTAGAGGCTTCTATGGAGTTTTGGAGGCAACACGAAAAGTCACGTTTTACAGCATTACACTATTCACCAACACTCATACACGTTCACGAGCACTTAATGGATAAAAAACCACCGTTTTTACACTTAAACACTCAAAGTTATACAAGTTTTGTCAATCAATTTAATGCCGCCAATGCGCCATTTTTCATGTTCCCGCCAAAACTCGCGTATTTTTCTTCTCTGTGACATTTCAATGGTGCCTACGGTCACTAAACCTTGAGTACTCTGTGCGATTGAAGTCGGTTGTTGTATGTTTTTGTAAAACCTTGATTCACTTTTCTTGTTGAGTTTTTGTTTTTCTGTCTGTCTGTCGTTCCAGGTAAATTCTTGTACTTATAATTTCGAGGACTTCTCGATTAGCTATCTGGCTGCAGCTTTAAGGGTAGCTCACAACTCGATGACAGAGCTTTCTAAATCCATTTATAAGCATGCAATGCCGACTATACCTCAAAAAAATATAAAATCCGCTAAATCTCGCAAAGAAAACGCGATAGAGAAAAATTATAAAACTTGGTTTTAGATTTTAATTTATTTTATAAGTAATTTTAAGTTAGTCCTTAGCGCGCGGGAGGCGCCCGCAGTCGCCTCGTCCATCCCTCTGGACATCACATGATGGCCTCGACCGTTTGATGATGGTAAAGATACTTGCATCGTCCGTTCATCGTCGTTGCTGCGACAAAGGGAATCCTAGTGCAGGGGTGTGAGTGTGTGAATGTTTGTTTGTTTGTTTGTTCTGCACTGTATAGGTGAGGTCTTGGAAGGTCAGGTTGACCGGCAGTCGCTGCGAGAGATGAGACAGGTGCGTTCGCCGCATCCATCCCCCTGGACATCACATGATGGCCTCGTCCGTGTGTTGGTAAAGCTACTTACACCGTCCGTTCTGCACAGTATAAGTGAGATCCTGGAAGGTCAGGTTGACCGGTGGCCGCTGCGGGAGATGAGACAGGTGCTCTCGACCGAGTGCGCGGGAAGCGCCCGCGGTCGCGTCCATCCCACTAGACATCATTTGCTAGCCATCACTGTGGACAAAAAACTGTGGGTTAGGTACTTTTGCACAACTGCGAAGATTGAATGTAATGTATTTTGAATAAATTCAGTAGGTATGAGTTACCTACGTTCCTTTGGCGCGGCACTAGTTATAGTATAAGCGTCAAACAAGTTGCATTCTGGCGAAACACGTGACAAGGATGCGCAGAACGCAATTCTTAGGTCAAATTGGTTCTGCGTATCTTTTTCACGTGGTTCGCCAGAGGACAACTTAGTACCTACGTATAGGTTTAAAATCTTTAATTAGTTTATGAAAAATGAGGTGCGATTTTGTCTAGGTTCCGAGATCAAAAGTGACAGACATCTTTATTATGTCAAGAATCGCAGGAATCTTTATAAATTGTAGTCTAGATATGTTATTCTGATGTATAAGCTATATTATTGTAAAGTTTCATTAAAATCCATTCAGTAGTTTTTACGTGAAAGAGTAACAAACTTCCATCCATCCATCCATCCTTACAAACTTTCGCGTTTATAATATTAGTAGGAAGTAGGATAAGGTACCCTATAGCATGTTATGCAGTTTACGTGAGCTAGTACTCTCCTCTATAGCTTGGCAGTGAATGCTGCACAGTCATTGTCTAGTAGACGTAACAAAGGGGTTTTTCAACTGTAGAGCTATTTATTTATATTTATTTAGCCCAGATAATCAATTGCACAGTAGCTTGTTTGCACCTGTACCGAGCACAAAGCTACAAGTATGTATGATGACATTGACCTACTGGCCGGTCAAGCGAGATTGAGCAATGCGTTTAACATGGTTATTGTTATAATTGTAAATCAAGTTTATTTATATTGTGATCATTGTTCACAGTGAAGCTGCAAATTAAGAGCTTGGAATAATTAATGCATCTTTTGTTCTTGAAGAGTTGAGAAAGTTTTTTTTATAACGAGTGATAAATAAAAAAAATTATGAATAAAAAGGCATTTATTTACTTAAACAAGCAAGCATAAGCATAGCATAATCAGCCTATAATGTTCCCACTGCTGGGACTCAGGCCTACTCTCGGCTAAGAGAGCGAATGGGTCTTAATCCACCACGCGGACCCAATGCGGATTGGTGGACTCTGTTGGTGTCTGTCCTCTGACATGCCGGTTTCCTCACGATATTTTCCTTCACCGTTACGAGAACGTGGGATGCATACATAGATTTTTTCTACCAAAAAAACCCATTTACGCATGACTGCCACCGGGATTCGGACCCGCGACCTTCAGATCGCAAGGCAAGGGCCTCATCCACTCGGCCAACACGTCCTCCAACAAACTAAACAAGCAAGCTAATAGCAAACTGATAAGCAAGCTATAGGTGCTTTACTGTTTGTTCTTACATTTGTGGTGTACAGTGCTTCAAATAACGGCACGTAACTTAACACGTAACACTTTAGCGCTGACCGTTATTGAGCAGAAGTAAAAAGTAAGGTACCTGAGGGGGACTACACAATACACTTACAATAAACATGCGCAGTAACACCCCCCGTATCGTTCAGCGCTAGACTTACGTGCCGCTACTTATACACAGGACCTTGATCAACAAGGTTTCGTACCACCCATTTTTGGTCGCTTTTCATTACTTGTTGCGAGTGTACAGTAATAACGGTTAATAATAGGTTTGTGTTTTTCTACGCCATCTTTCATAAAAACTATGTATCTACATAGGTGAACTTACTTTAGAAACTCCGTAATTCGTTCACAAAAACATAAGTTCTCATAAATAAAACATAAACATATTTCTTATAAAATCTGCTCAAAAAGGTTCAGTTTGTATTAGATTTCATGTCGGAAGTTGAGATCTTTTTTCACATTTTCACTTCAGTGCTTTATAATGGGCGCTCATTTCACTTTAAATTTGATTAATTTCCTCGCAAACAAAGTGAAAAATTCCGTATTTATACTCGACTTAAATATCTAATTTAAGTCTCGTATAAAATAGCTTAAAACAACGTAGAAATAACTATTGTACTATTATATAATTTAATTTTATGTGGTTACATGCTAGTAGTGAGCTAACTTAACTACATAGAAGTAGCAGGTCATTAAGCAACAATTAGACGATAATCATAATAACCACCGTATTTATGCCCATGAGTATAAAAACCAAGAACTGAAACATAAGGATGAAAAGAAAATTCTAGAACATTTTGCGCGCCTCAAGTAAGAGGCACCGGTCGCTAGGTAATTTACTAAGGTAATGGGCCATTTAATAACTAGGTATTTGTTACGTTTTTATACAGATAATTCATGAAAAATTATCTTGACTTCCGCCTTGGTTACATTGTTTACGATCTGAAGAGTTTTAATAAAATACTCCACCTGTCCTATAATTATTCTAATGCGGTAAGCTGGTACAGGTTAAAGTTCATAGGTGTGTTTAGATGTTGGCTTTTATAATATAAAGTGCTTTATCGTTGCCATCTTGGTGTGAATTGACACAGTCACAGACTTACTCGATTGGTATATGGATAAACTAAACAAGCTTAAAGTTTAAAACAACCGAAAACCCTACTGCTAAAAATATTATACTAACCTACCTACATACATTGATTGCCAATTAATTATTACAAATTAAATTTATACATATAACTTTTATATATATTTCGGGAGAGGGCCGTAGTTTCCTCTTAAATTCCTTCAGAACAGCTCCACTATCACAGTTGTCAGGGCCGGGTTCCGTAGAAAACACAAAGACAGTTCATTTGCAATCACATCTTGTCATGTTTTATACTCTTCAACAGCACGTATTTTCAACAACAGCAACTAGAGAACCAGTTATAAGACGCGATCCGGGGATTGAGCACCATTACATCACAATTATCATCAATAATCCAAAACAATACACAACAATGACCACCGCCATTTCTTCTCATGAACCATAGACTAAACATAGTGTCAGCCGCCGTTTCGCTAAAGAGTTTTCGCTACGTTCACACCTAACCCTCCTTTGTCAAGCAACTGGCCTCACTTACACCATCCGATATATATTTGTAATTTCCTTTAATTTGATACCCTACTCGATAGGTTTTATAAACAAATTTTTTTCAACGACCTAAAATTTAGCGCCAAAAATTCGGCATTTTGATTATACCTATATAAACCTATATAAAAGCTGAATAAAACTTATCTAAGGACATGTATACATACATACAAGATACGCGCGAAAAACATTACCAATTCTTCGCAGTCGTGTAAAAAGTAAAAGTAAAATTAGTTTTGTTTTTGGAAGAAGCTACCAAACCGAATTAAAGCCTAATTGGTTTAGTTGAACAATTTTAACAACTGGAACAAGTAACGAACGTCCATTCTCATAGACATTCAAATGTTATATTAGTTTTGTACGTAAGTGTGATTACTGATTATACATACATACGTACGAACCAAAGTATATTATTTAAATGTACATCGTGATATACATATTTATCAAAACTTAAATGTATGTGTAAATGCCTAAGATCACCGCTATTAAGAATCACAAAAATACTCTATTTTGGCCCAATACATACCCGTACATTGACATATTTCCATAACTGGAGCACTTTGATTTGATCTCTGGTTCGACCTTCATTTTTCTCGTTAGTTATGTGCGTGACAAACTCCATTATCAACTCTGACACACATAATAACTTACCTACTGATAATGACATACTATTTTGTTTTTACATTACTTCGTTTTTGTTCTAATAAAGCAAAAAGTTGTGAGTATACCATCAGATAAACAAGCATATAGGTAAGTATAAATGACATGAAATTACATACCACATTTTTATGAGATAAAGTAATATAATTTTCAATTTTAATTTTTTCTATTGATAGTAGGAAATACATATAATATAAGAACGTGGGGAATACCCCCCGAGTTTCTATTCGGTCTTCTATGGACATTAATAAACGGACAGATAGTAGCTTAAATCTATGTATGAATAAGTACTTATATTTATAACAGAGATTAATAATAAATAACACAGAAATATAAAAATAAAATAAAATAATATACTATAAATAACCTAGTCGGTCGTTGTCACCACCAGACGGCAACGTGCCCAGAACGCTGGCGGCATTGCCACGTTGAATGGCAATGCTTATACGAATATTAATATTAATATCTAATATTATATAATTCATATAATATTAGATAGTGAAGTACTGTATGTACATTTGAGTTAAGTATTTTTTGTTTAGATAACCTACTGTTCGTAGCAAAAACTTCGGTCTGCCTGCCTCCTACCTATAGCATGCCGATAGATATTTTAGTGCCACAGGGGCTTATTACATGCGATTGTATCATTTTATTGTGTACCTATTTGTTAGCATTTTTACCATGTGTACAATCAATGTTCAAACTTATTTGATAAATTAGCAGTACCTGAGAGTGATGTACAATGCCTACCTTTTTATGGACATACCTACCTAACAGCCAGAGGTTTATATACCTGCGAAGCCAATATGGAAGCGCTTCTCAGAAGTTCTTCCCAAAAATATCTGCCAAATTCAGTAATTTATTGCAAATTATGTAGGTACTAGGTATTAATAAATAGTATAAATATAATTAGTAATTAATCCGCTTAATTTCTAAACAAAGGTCTTAATTAACTTAATTCTAGTTTAGAATTTTTGTATCTAAACCAAACACATAAACGAAACACGTGTCGAGTTCTGACTTGGGTTTTCTGTTTTCGGCGCTTTGGTTCTGATAATAAAATTATAAACTAGAGTTACGTTAATTAAGACCTTTGTTTAGAAATTAATCGGATTTATTACTAAATATATTTATACTATTTATTAATATTTATGGATTTCCGCAAAGTAACGCCTGAATTCAATTATGTAGGTACTTACACACCTAATACATAGCGTAGGGGCTAGGGTACATATTATACCCGGTTGGGTACAACAACTTTTAGTACTATAGGGTATAAGTATAGGGAAGTGTAGCGGGCGCCACTTGAGCTTGAACTTAGCAACCCACCCTAATGGCTAGATCACACGTACCGAGTACTCGGTACGTATAAACATAGCGCCGAGTGCTCAGCTGAGCGAGAGACGTAAGCTTTCACTGTCTCGGCCGAGTAACATTTTACTGTCTCGGCCGATTACATTACTCGGTACGTGTGATCTAGGCATCACTGTCTCGGCCGAGTAACATTTTACTGTCTCGGCCGAGTACTCGGTACGTGTGATCTAGGCATTAGTCCGATCAATTCCACTACTTTACTGTGTGGGAAACCCACTATTTCGCGCCCACTCTCCCATCTGCCGCGCTCAACGATATCTCAATGCACTTGTTAAGAGTAACCCTGAGGTAGATTTATTTCATGGAATGCCTAAAACAGCTAAATCTTGCCGTACACAGTGAAATATAATAAGTTATTATATTATTCTTCTTTTATCGTGTCACTAGTTCTTTCGAAACAGTACGGTGAAAGGATTTCGAGTGCACTTGACACAGTCATGTTTTCGAACTTTTAAGGTTCTATGACAAGCTGGTTTCCTCACGATGTTATAATGTTATATATATAATATAGCGTGATTATATTAAGTTAGAATAATACTTTTCTTATTTTTTTGTTTTTTTTTAACTAAGTAGATATTTTATTTGTACTATTTTTCTGTGTATTTGTGTTTTTGTTCTGTTCTACTAGATAAATATATACGTACCTAATAGATAAGTATAACGATTAAGTGCAAAAGTTACTCTAATGTGAATAATGTGTCATCTTTAAATCTTTGTAAGATAAATTCAGTAACGTAGCTTAGCTACTAGACGAGGTTCTATAACAAGCTGGTTTCCTCACGATGTTATAATGTTATATATATAATATAGCGTGATTATATTAAGTTAGAATAATACTTTTATTATTTTTTGTTTTTTTTTAACTAAGTAGATATTTTATTTGTACTATTTTTCTATGTATTTGTGTTTTTGTTCTGTTCTACTAGATAAATATATACGTACCTAATAGATAAGTATAACGATTTAGTGCAAAAGTTACTCTAATGTGAATAATGTGTCATCTTTAAATCTTTGTAAGATAAATTCAGTAACGTAGCTGTACCGTTACACACTAAGCCAATTAAATATCTGTGGCAAAGGTTGTGCAATATAAAGATACCAGCTCCACATGCCACGATCATGCGCCATGCATATGGATGAGCTTCCGCCGGAACAGACTGATGGCTTTTATTTTGCTTTTAATCGTCATAAATTACAGTCGGTATTTCAAATGATGCAAATAAAAACAAAAATTAAGTTTATTCAATTCAATAGATCTCTATAATAAATCCATTTTTATTTCAGTTTAAGATCCATAAAAACAATACAATTAAATGTCACACAAAAAAATTAAATTAAACAGTACTCAAAAATCTAAAATCAACACACAAAACACAAAATTCAAATCAAAACAAAGAGCAATGAGCAATGGCAAGAAAGAAAAACAAAATCACCTAAGGCAGTAAATTTATTTAATTTTAATTTCTATTGAGTTTTATTTCATTGTCCTACTAGGTTAGTAATAGGTTTAATTATAGCCATCCAGTGCCTCATGATGGCAGACTGTAGGTTGGTGGCAACATCCTTCAGAAGGCTGATACTGAAGGTTTATACTTTACTAAATGTGTCAACATAGTAAAATTAAAATTACTTAACTATTAGGTACCTTTAAAAATAAAGATTTAACCCAAATAAAAATAAATACACAGAATTTAGGTCACTGTCCACAGGCAAAGTACCCAAAAGGCTGGTGACGTTACCTCGTTCAATAGCGATGCTAATCCTTTGACCGAGGTAAGTTATTTCTTCATAAATACTGAGAAAGCGTTAGATTTGTAGAGTAAGATAAATATTTCGATTTTTTTTACGTCAAACGTCTTTAATATCTTGCCGAAACCTACAAGTACCTACCATGTCAGAAAATTAGACATAACATTAATGAATTGGTCTATCATCATTTCATCATTTATGAATAAGTATCTAATAAATGAGTACATGTTTATTCTAATCAATACAATAAATAATACAAAGTTTAGTTAATACCTACGATATTCGTGTTTCAAAAGCATAGTAAAATTACTGAACTGTTATTTCCCTATTCTACACGACATTATTATGTCAACATTTTTGATTATCATAACATTCAGTACCTATCGACAATGGTGTGAAGTCTCACGAGGATTGTAAACCAAAGTCGTCTACACCATAGACGAATAACGGTGTTCCTATAGATAGAACACCAAGATAGACAGTATCAAACCAAAATAGATGCGGAAAATAGTACCGAAAATTTTCAACACCCTGTAAATAAAAATATAAATATCACTATATTCTCCATATCTTTATTCATGATTATGACAAAAATCTACTGTAAGCATATATGATTCACTTACGCATGTACCTACGTATTCAAATATATTTATTTGTATATTTTGTAATATATAATTTGATGATTTGATTTAGATATATCGTAAACGGCACTTTTTTTTATAAATCTTGTCGTAAATAATTCCTCAGTTGTGACCATCTAGTAGGCAAGTAATTAAGTCAAATTACCGGACAATGACAAACAAATAAACCTGTTTAATTCTTATTTAATGACGCAAATGATTCTGCTTTTTGTAAGACCAATTTTTTTAACGAGCAGCACGCAATGACGTAGGCAGGTTCTAGATAAGTTAGATCTGAGTACTTATGTAATAACCATGCTGGCCCAGGTATTTTTAAACATTAATTTGATTAATTTATCTAAAAGAACAAGAATTTTTAACAAAAAATAAACAACCGACTTCAAATTGAACTGAAAAGCAAAAAATTGTGACAGATTACGCACTTTATTTTACTTGAATGACGTAACGTTTTAGTTATTTTGATTTCTAAACCACTAAACCTATTTTCATACTATTAGTATGAAACTAATCTGATAGTTATTTAAATATATAAGGATTTTCCAAATCGCTTCATAAACTTTGATAATATTATGACGACTGTTTAGAGCCTCTTTATTGACATTGTATTTTATTCAAATATCTAATTATTATAACTTTTGATTTATATCGACAATTATTGTTCTTCACTGATTCCTTGATAAATATTTAGTTTGACATAGTTATGGTATATTAGATTGATGACATCATTAATATCAATACAAATATTTTAAATTAGAAAACGTTCCGAATGTAATAGGTACACTAACGAGCCTACAATCTAATATTATGTAAGTAAAGTACCTGCTAAATATAAAAATGAGTTGTTGCGCCCTGACAGGGTTCATGTGCATTGTGTACTAGCTAATTATACCTAAGTTGTATTCCAACTGTACGCAAATGAAAACAATAAACTATGAAACTAAACTACGAAGTTATGAGGTAACAAACATTAAAAAAAAAAAATTGAGAACCTGCCCCTTTTTTTTTAAGTCGGTTGAAAAAGAAAAACTAAGCTTAAATAGTCTAGGTTACCAATATTTAGATGTAAACCGCAAACAAATTATTCCAACTATCAATACTTTTAACAGCGAAGTGCTGACTGACTGACTACAGACCAGTAAGTAGATGTAGAGACTTGAAACATGGATTCGTTTGTCAAGAGCTGAAAATGTGCACTTAGTCACAAATTTTGTTGATCCGCAACGCAAAAAAACTATTAAGTAATAAAAAGGTGAAAGTTTGTGAGAATGTTTATGTTGAGTTCTCAACACATTATTTTTGAATATTTATCATAGCATCTCTAGCCTCAAAAGTATGCTGGAAGAAAACTTTTGTTATACCGTTTTTTATGTGTTATACAATTATTGTTTGTGCGTCGATATATAATATTCTGTAATAATTAATTACAGAATATTTTAAATCGATTAGATAAAATATTTAGAAATACTTACGAGACTTAACAGAAAATCAAACTGCAATTCTTAGATTGCCCAATTCTATCGTTCATTCACAAACAAGGTCCTTGACCGGAAAATCGCACCGAACAAACACTCCTTTGAAACTGTTCCACTTTTGAAAAATATTTAGAGTTGGGACACGGACAGGAATAGATTCGCCGTATCGATGAAAATAAATCGCGAATTTATTTTCCGTGCCGGCATGCGTCGAGCGCACGCGAGCTCTACAAGTCAACTAGCACCGTACTGCTGCTATAAGTTTGAACGTGCTAAAGTAATTCGGAACCTAACTTAAGGGGAATCCTCATATCCGAATTCCATACAAAATGTTTCGGACAAATACTCACAAAGTACTCCGTATTATAGTAATTTGTTCACACTGTTCGTTTCGTCCATGTTTTTTGATTTCGTCAATAAATAAGTGAAAGGTTTCATACTTTAATTTAGATTTTATACGTGTTTTAAAATTAACCCTACTAACTTAAAAACACGTATAAAAATACTATAATACGGCGTACTTTCTGAGTATTTGTCCGAAACATTTTGTATGGAATTCGGATTTGAGGATTAGCCTTAAGTTTAGAATGCATTGAACCTGTCAACTAGGTACTATCAGCAAATTAACCAAATGAATGTGTCAAATGAATAATAATAATAATAAAATTCTTTATTGCTCTTTGAGTACATACATTTTAGATTAAGCTCTAATTAACTAATGTAAGTTCCTTAGTAACGAGTGTAATGAGTTAACTTTAACTTAGTAATGAGTGCCTTCCATAATTTTAATACAAATAGGTACCAACTATACACTTACACATAAATTTATTTCTTGTTTAAAGGACCATGCAATAGTAAATAAAGAAAATAACATAGACAAAATTAACTAAAATTAATATTAAATAAGATTAAATGCTAAACAAGGCCAAAATTAATGAATAAAAATTTGTAAAAATCTATGATTACCTATATTATTTTGAAAGTAGGTATGTTATATTATTTAGGCTTATTTACGGTAAGCGGGTAAGTATTCAACACAAAATCAGGCAGAAGAATATGCATTTTATAATAATGCATAATTCAATAGTATAACGTTTTTTTATGTACTTTTGAATTCATAACACACGGCTAAGAGAAATAAAGCCATTAGGTAACTAATAATAAATTGCGTTAAAAATAAAGATTACGTAAAATATTTTACTAAATAGGTATTATTAATTGACACAGTTTTGCAGCTGTACTCAATAACTTTAATTAAAATTCGTGTAAATACATTTTGTCTGTATAAATATTCTCAAGGACGAACTTGTTTCATTTTCAAGGAATTATAACAATATGGATGAATTATATCTACATAATAAGGATGAGCAATACCTTAAATATAATATAACTTTATTACAATGAAAGTATGTAAGTAGGTTAGTATTGTATTGTATTGTTTCATTTATTTCATATACCCATTATTGATCCATAACACATAAAAGTATAAATTATAAAGTACCTACATCAAATTAAATTATATTAAAGGTTAGACATTTACCTTTTTCTCTTTTTCTTCTTAGTCGGCTACCTGTTGTGATAATTTGTGTATAACTTACCTGTTGTGATAATTTGTGTATAACTTACCTGTTGTGATATAACCTGGAAGAGAAAGTCACTCTGTCAGTCGTTAAATAGTGTTTTGTTCTGTATTTATTGATAGGAAATAATAAAGCCAAATTATTATTACAATATGTACTTACTGATATTTTCTTCTTCTTGGTTTATATCAATTTTGATTTTGTTTCAGTCCTTGCTTATTATGATTTTTGTTATTCATTTCGTTTGTTAGATTGCTTTTTTTCTTTTGTTTTCGTTTAGTTTTTTATTGTTAGTAAAATAAGTAGGTTAATAGTCATAGGTCGTGTCGTTAACCTTCGCAGGGCTCAACTGAAAACCAGCGCTGGATAGGTGGGAAACCCCATCTATCCAGCATAACGCTGAGTTGAGTCCTTTTTTTTGCCATACAAATACATACACGAAAGTTAGAGTAAGTATTTTTAAGTAAGAATTATTTAGATTAGTTATAAGTTTCTATTGTATTGTATAGGCAAATAAATTCTATTCTATTCTATTCTATAAACTTTCTACCTATTTGGTGCATTGTCACGAATGATCCTCCATTTCTACATACCAAGTAGGTAGAAAGGGCTAGTCTTTTCATTGTCTTTCGTGACACGTTCCTTAACTTGCAATGGATAGGGCTTGGATTATTGCAAGAAATAGTACGAGTTTTCAAACCGTGCTACGAAAGGAGGACGTGGTGGCCTAGTGGATGAGGCCCTTTCCTTGCGATCTGATGGTTCGAATCCCGGTAACAGTCATGCATGTATAGGACTTACCTACACTTTACCCAAATAAAGTACCCAAACTGTAAATTACAAATAAATATATTTTTAAATTTTTTTCATTATTTTATAAGGACAACACAACACTAAGAAGAATCAAAATGGTGATTTAGTTTAAAAATTGGCTAAAACTTTTTGAATTCGCACTAAAAACACTCCGACTAATCTACTCGGTGTCAATCACGAAAGCAGAATCCCGAAAAAATATGGAATTAATACAAATAGATTATGATGCTGCTTCAAGGTATCAATAAATCAAAGGAGGACGTGGTGGCCGAGTGGATGAGGCCTTACCTTGCGATCTGATGGTCGCGGGATCAAATCCCGGTGGCAGTCAAGCGTAAATGGATTTTGACGGTCGAAAAATCTATGTATGCAATATGCATCCTACGTTCTCGCAACGGTGAAGCAAAACATCGTGAGGAAACCAGCAAAGTTCAGAGCAAAGTTCTGTGAAAGGACAGAAAAAAAATGTTCTATGGCATGTGACATCCACCAATCCGCATTGGGTCCGCGTCCTACAGAGAGTAGGCCTGAGTCCCAGCAGTGGGAACATTATAGGCTGAATATACTATGCTTATGCTACGAAATAATGAAACTATGAACAAAGATCTCTACATAATTGATAGTAACATTTGCCTGCGCACAATGCCAGTACCTATTACTGTTATACACACCGGATAGGTAGATAAAACATCGTACATAGATGTATGGTGAAATCGCCTGCACAAAATATCAGACTGGTGTGCACACACTATGACTAGTTTTATGACACTGACCTAGAAAATTGAGGAGAGAAGCTTGTTCTTTTATTTGGCATCGAAATGCACAGACAGTTATAATCATAGATGAATAATGTTGTTCCTATATAACACCAAGATAGACAGTATCAAATCAAGATAGAGTCGTGAAATGGGGCAAAAAATTAACAGACACCTTGTCATCAATAAAAATGGAATATGTCCATTTTCAAAAAAAAATTGTTCCTTTTTACGATGGAGATATTTTAACAATGAAGAAGCTTAGTAATATTAACTTATAATACTTCTCTAGTCACCAGGATAGACAGTATCCAACCAAGATAGAGTCGTAAAATGGGGTAAAAAATTTGCAGACACCTTGTCATCAATAAAAATGAAATACCTATTTATATTTTCAAATAATTTTTGTTACTTTTTACGATGGAGATATTTTAACAATGAAGAAGCCTAGTAATATTAACTTATAATACTTCTCTAGCTCTAACTTTTCTTCTTCCAAACATTGGACTAGGATTTGGACATTCACATTGGACTAGATTTTTACAAAATCTCCCAAAGTGAGTTAATTGTCGCTTTATATTATTTTAAATTGTATTTTGTTATTTGTGTTGTAATAACCAGACAATATATTTTTGATTGTTTAAAAGATTTGAATAAAGACGAAATAATAATAATTGTAGGTGTGTTTGCTCGACGATAACCCTCGAAACAATTACCTACCTACATTAAATTTGGCAGGTGGATTCAAGACAATTTTTGAATTTGTATGTGAGGCAAATCAATTCAGAAGTTTAGGAGGTAGGGGCGTGAGGTCATGGTTCGGAGCGAATAACTATTCATTTACACTTTATCGATATCGTACCTCAAGAATACCATAATCTATATGGCGCTACTCTATTGTACGGTGTGTGTGGCCAATGGAATTAAAAAATCATAGTTATATATATCAACCTATAAATGAATTTATTACTCTGGCCATGAAAAGGTTACAGGGATACATAAAACGAGTAGGTATATCAAAACAAGCAATGGAAATTTAATTTATATTCTGATCACAATGTGGCCCTTAGAAATGAACACACAAGGAATGACAATTGTGCTCTTTTTGTCCTTTTATAAAATAAATACGTAGTAATAAATAAATAAATATTTAGGACATTTCAGAAAACGACACTTAGCCCAGCCTAAACCAAAGATTAAGAAATATTATGTACCATACCTAAACTAAGCAGAGTAGGTATACTATGAGAACCAGATCTGATATAATACTTTACTTTTTTTGTAATACCATACTTATTCTTTGACCATACGTATAGTAACTACATAGGAAACATTCAGACTCAGGACAAACATCGATGTTCATCACACAAATGTTTTATCCTGAAGCGGCAATCGAACACACGACGTGACAACTCGACCATTCGTGTCGTCAATATATGTCAATAAATGAGTAGATCTTCGAAAATACACATGTTTATTTGTTTACCTTATGATATGAACCACTTACCTCTTACCTATATCATAAGGGACATCAATAAGGTATTTTGTATACTATTGTTGATTTTTCGACGCAACTTCTACAAAAAATGTGAGACAAGCGATTGACACCCCAAAGATAAAAACCAACCACGGGATCGCAAACCGCGTCTGCACCGTAAGCGCATGGAAATGGTATTTGATCCTCTTAAAAAAATACTGATCTCTGAGGTTCTTATCGCTCAGACCAACCTCCCTTATCCGTAGTGCCAGCATATGCAAGCGCCTTCGCATTGGGAAACCCTTGTACAAATATATGGCGTACACAACTTTTGTATACGGCATTGGGAATGAATATATTAGTGATTGACCATACTCATCGTAAATTTGCTGCTTATGATAAAGATAAACATTGTACAGACTTATTGTGAACCGATCTTGCGAATGGCCTACTGTCTTTACGCTCATCATCAGCTTATTACATGATGGTTCATCCGTATTGTTGTGGAAAGTAAGCGCAATATCAGACTCTACATCTAGGAAATCCTGCATGACCGAACTTATGCATGCTCTCAAGTTATACTCGATAAGACTCTGTTCGTCGTGGACCTGAAACTCCTTGCTCGGCTTTGTCGTAAGACTCACCAGGCTAGACTGGTAAAAACAGTTAATCAAGTACGCAAACCACACCCAGAAAATGAATACAACCTTCACCGTTTGACGGGAATAAAACCTCGGTCCGTGTTGAAAGAGATAATCCAATAACACTAGAACCACAAGACCCTTATCTGGCGTTCTCAACAGCATGGTCATTAGAATTGTGTACAGTATGAACACGATGAGCAGTAATGCCCAGACTTGAGGCGAGAACTCGAGGTAGAAATTCTTCCAAATGGGAGTCGTAGACGCTTTCTTCACCATGATCCTGATTTCGTCGATCTGGTCAAGATGGCCGTGTACGTAGGAGAATTTGGAGGCGCGAGCTTGCGTCAGCATGATCCCGCCCACCATGATATCCGTGTGATTCCCCTGCAGCATCGACAACGGTCCTGA
Organism: Lobophora halterata; assembly: GCA_932526365.1. NCBI lineage: Eukaryota > Metazoa > Arthropoda > Insecta > Lepidoptera > Geometridae > Lobophora > Lobophora halterata. The sequence continues at coordinate 2,378,079 of OW052007.1, forward strand.
CACTGACATGTCCCGAGACACTATCGAAAACTTCTCCGCATCATAATTATATGAAAAGTTGTATTTAAACTGTTCTATTTCACTCATCAGATGGAGTATGTATTGTTCCGTTCCCAATATGACCGGTTTAACTATGGACATTGCCGGGTTTTTCGTGTATGGAGGCCAATGTGAGCAGGCCACGTTAAAGAAGCAATTGCGAAGACCCGTCACTACTTTTTCAGGGTATAGATTTGTTTCAGTTCCGGCACATTTCCCCAGCTCCGAAATCCTTGAATAATATCTTCCACAGGCGTAGTTTTCAAAAGGATTGTAGGTATATAATTCTGATGTGTTTGTCCCGTTTGCAACCACGACGTTATACACGTGGAGCTGTAGCAGAGTATTGAAGATTTTGTCCAAATTTGTGAGGGTTTCTAACACGATAAGAAATCGTACTTCTGGATCCCAGCTGCTCTCCTTGCTAATATCAAAGGCTCTATGGGTAAACTCGTCCTCATTTCTCGCAATTATCATGTACGAATAAGCCAGGTTTATCTCCGCTTCTTTTGATGCACGCGTTTTGGTTACGACACTCAGCTTTAGTATCGAGTGTATGTGGATCAAGATCTCATCATCTTCAAAAGCCATATTGAAATAAGTGAGCGTCGGATAATCTTCATAATATTTTATCAAAATTTTGCTGATACATGTCACCAACTCCGGCTTAGGCTGACAACTATATTGCAATAGAACTTCACAATTTCCAGTCGAAAGTAAAAACAAAATTATCGAAGCGACCAACATATCTGAAATAATAATTGGAATGGAATGGCTCTATCAAATAGTGGTGTAGTTTTTTAAGCATTAATACTCTCATTAATCACAGATATCTGACAACATTATTAAGGGAAAGGTAGTTCATGTGAAAATGGGTAATATTTCGGAACCTGTAATGTCATCAATGTTATTTGGTAAAACGCAAGCGAGAGGCATTTACCTATTCATTTTAGACTATTTAGTACGAGTAAGTACTTTTACTTAAGTACGTTCTTTTAACTATTTTTTTTTTAATTAAAAGCAATACTCCAAGATTAGTCCATAAAAATTTCATCAAAATCGGTTCAGTAATATAGGTTTTATATCAAACTAGCTGACGCCCGCAACTTTGTTTGCGTTGGGAATTTTAGACATCGGGATAAAAGTCCGTCCTCCCCTATCCTATGTCCGTCTCCTGGTTCTAAGCTACCTCCCCACCAATTTTCAGCCAAATCGGTTCGGCCGTTTTTTGAGTTATGAATAGTGTAACTAACACTACTTTCTTTTAATTTTTATGATGATGATGATGATGATGATGATGATGATGATGATGATGATGATGATTGATGATTGATGATTGATTGAATAACTGGAAAAAATATGTCATCGAAGTAAACGAGGTTGCGTATTTTGCTTCCCTGTGACTTTTCAGTGGTGTTTACGGCCACTAAAACAGTCCAATTGAAGTCGGTTGTATTATGTTTTTGTAAAACCTTGATTATATAGGTAACGCATTGGATCTCCTGTTCTGTTATGTTGAAGTTAAGTTAGTTTATAGAAATTAAGAATTGAATTGAAAGAGTAATGGTTATCCAATCCATGGCTGTTCTATGGAGCCCGAAAAGCCTTGGCCAACTTTGATGCTAATTTCAATGGAGGTAGCCCGTAATTTTACAGTAGACATAACGTACCTACCTACATGTTTATGAGTTTCGCAACATTGGTAAATAAGAGGATAGATACGCATTGCCTATATTTTTTTTTAAAATGTAAACATGGAACGAGAGTTACTAAGCGCTCTCCTGATGGTGATAGATCACGCCTGCTCATGACCATAACATCTACTGTGATTCACAAAGGCCGGTAGAACACTGCGAAAGCGTTCGTCCTCATTGAGACATTTTGATGGTCAGCCTCGAAAGCCCATTAATTTGACTAGCTATAGAACCTTACAAACAGTAATGTAATTGATGGTGGACATTTTCCAAGTCTCTGCGTCCACTGGTTTAGCCTGTAGTAGGCAGTCAATCAAACAATCAGGACAACGCCTTTTATAAATATTAGGTAATGATAGAATAATGATTTGATGTAGGTAGGTAATTTCTAAAAAATATTTTAAAAAAATTGAATAATTATGTCTTCAATATTGTTTACCTAAATAACACAATGCATTAAACTTACAATCTGATTAGTTATAAATAATGATTGGTTTGTCTAAGTTAACTATGATTGATTCATTACTTAGAATAATGGTTTTTTATAACAAGATAATTTTCATGGCGGTTATCAATGTTTATAAGTACAACATTCTACCTGTTACTCACACAAAAATTAAGTTTTCCTTGTTTAGTTTATTTATTTATTAACTATGTAGGTAATGTGAAATCGTATATAAATTTACGAGTAATTTGTATTTTTCTACAATCGACTATAATTTGTACCTAATAGTACCTAACATAATTTTCATAAAACGCAACAACAACTCTGTTAAGCTAAAAGTAGTATAGTTAATATAAAAGTAATTTTATTGGTTAGTTCCGAAACTCAAACTAGATGGCGCTGCTAAGTTTGTAACAATCGTACATCGCGTTGACGAAAACGCACGGCTCGGATAGACTTGAGTGTAATAATTTAATGTAGATAGACTGTTGTAAGATGGTTGTATGCACATAAAATAATATAGCTGAGTACTAGTATATATTTGTTTTTATCATAACGCCTCCAGTCTCACTTCCACACCCCCGATCCTCGAGGACTCGTCTGTACGTAGTACAAACTCTTCGTTTTGGCATAAATTACGAATCGTAACTAATCTGTAAAAAATGTGATCCTTTATTTATTAAAATTTCGTAGCATCTCGCTGATTTATTTCGTAGCACTCGTAGAATTAAATTCGTAGCTCCCAGAGGTCGTAGCACTTCGTAGCATCCAAATTCGAAATCAAAAACACTCTATGAAAATGTAGGTGTAGTACATTTTGCGCAAAATGCAAATAGGTTTCATGTAACGCACCTACTACAAGTCGAACGTAATATTGTTGGTGAAGTGAGACTAATTGTAAACAATCTAGAGAGTTAGGTCAGAATAAATTAAATATTTACAGGTAAGTAATAAGTTATTAACAGGTAGGTACCATTTCTACACTTAATTTTATGTAAGCTGGCATTACATAACTATGGTGATATTCTCTAGATATTTACCTCTATATAATATTTGTAAATTTCCTATGGTGTGAGACTCAGATCGAGATTGAATAGCATAGAAAAATCTCTCCTATGACAAACCTAGTGACCTTGAGAGCTCCATGCTTGAGAGGAACGTAAGCCAAGAAAAAAACATGTAAAGTATCTACTTACTTACTCAATTATTATTGGGTATGTGTATAGTGTGTGTGTAGGTACCTAACCTAAGCCTGCCAACATACCTACTCCTAGGTATAGGACGGCTAATTCTAGCTAGTATTTTCTTACCTAACCTTGTAATTATTGTTTCGTACCTAGCATGGGAAACCCGTTGAAAAAATATAAAGTTAGAGTCTTCTGTACACCCTGTTTTCCTCGCTTTATTTTTTTCTATAGAGTTTGGGTGTACGAAAACAGCATGTAAAACTTCTCGTAATGTTTGTAGACAGTCAATCTTTATCCCCATATTGATTTTCATTACAAAATAGTACCTAGTCAATCGAACAATACTGGATGGCTTGGTAAGTACTAGTAAGTACCTAGATAATATAACTTCACGCGCCAGCGATTGCAATGGAGAAGCTTGTCGTAACATCCCGGAAAACAGGTACTTAATATAACAAGTTTCCCAGGAAAAATTAGTAGGTATTAAGTAGGAGTAATCTGAGTTAGATGATGATGAGTTGAGTTGATTTGAAACTGGGTAGGTAGGTAAGTACTAAGTAACTAAGTATTAGATACGACCCGAGCGCTTTTTTTCCCGCCACAAGTACCTAACTCTGGATGCATGCAATGTTGGGCACTTCTCAAAATTGATACGACGGCCGTTGGATCTAGGCCGGCTTGAAGTTCGCGCTTGACGCGCTATAGGATCATGGTGAATTTAGTGCCTGTGTGTATTATTGAAATTTTGGGATATAAAATGGTTTTATACTTGACTTCCGTTGATCTAATTCAGACGTTTGATCAATTCGCAAATATATCTCTATCTATATCGTTCATTCAAACTTTCTGCAAAATGTCCGTGTCAACGTCAATAAAACTTATCATTCACTATTTCATTCGTTCATTTCGTAAATTGTATTTCATTTCGTTGTGCGTGTTCGTGTTTCTCTCTTTGTAAAAATAGTAAATAAATCAAAAAATTGTGCGAACCCTGTGCTTTCTGAGTCGAAATATCACTTTTTACGGACTAATGTAAGCCGTGACAAGCGTCAAACCTGAAAACCGTGGAAAAAACAAGCAAAAATGGAAGAGGAAATCCGATGTTTTGTTTGCAAAGAATTCTACAGAGAACCCGTACTTTTACCTTGCGGGCATGCCCTTTGTCGCACCTGTGCCGTCGGGCTGCAGACCGCCGTGCCCGAGGCGGAGGGCTCTGCCACGAACGATTACCAGGAGGCGGACAAAGCCTCCGTGTCGAGCGAGACCGACAGTGGAGTGGTATGTGGATCAAGGCCTAACAGTTACGCTGGTACCCCGGCCGCGCCCGTGTACCCGAGCGCGGCGTTCAGCGTCGCATGTCCAGTGTGCAGTAAAGTGGTGCTGTTGGATGACAACGGCGCCGAGGCTCTGCCGCCGTTCCGCGTGATGCGAACGATCGTGGAGCGGTTCGGGGGTGCGTTCTCGCCGCCCGTGGAGGAGGCTTGCCAGATGTGTGAGGGGGAGAGGCGTGCGGCGGCGGTGCGCTGCGAGCAGTGCTCGGTGCGGTACTGCGCGGGCTGCCGGGACGCATGGCACCCTGCGCGCGGCCCGCTAGCGCAGCACGAGCTTCGCGCGCTCGGTACCACCTGCCCCGACCATGCTGCACCACCTGCTCTCTACTGCTGCCCCTGTCAGACGCCCATCTGCCAGCGCTGCCTGCTGGAGCGACATGCCTCCCACCAAACACAGGCCTTGGCCACTGCAGCTAGAACTCATAAGGTATACAAGGTTTCAGAATGTCTACAAACTAACACATTACAAGTCTATTTGCTAAAAGCAAGATGCCTTATGTTACTATTTTACTTTTCAAACTGCAGCTTATTTTAAAGATCATTCACCATAAAAATCAGCATACATCAGCATGTATTATTAACTACTCTGCTTTTATGACATAATTATCTGAATCAATCATTAACATGTTGGATTTCTTACAGACTGAACTATCACAATCACTACAAAAGCTATCAGAACAAGCAAAAGCCATGACAGAATATATTCAACTAGTCAAAGGAACTGGAGATAATATCAATGTGAGTAGCCCTAGACAGCAGACTAGTCCATAAAACCAATTTGTAATCAAATGGTTTAGAGTTTTCAAAATACCACTGTTGTGTCAGCAAAAAATAATTATCTTTTCAAAACTTTATTTATAGGAATCATGTGAAGAATTAGAAAGGCAGATTGACCAGGCATGTGCAGAAGTGTCTCGGACAGTGGAACAGAGAAGGGACGAGCTGGTTCGAGCAGCCAGGAACACTCGGTCACAAGCCGTCTCCAGCATGCGCTCGTTGAAAACTGTGGCTGCTCAGAAACTGCGGGAAGCAACGGCCTTGTTACACTTCTCCATTGAGGCTTTGAAGGAAGCAGACCACGCAGCGTTTCTTCAGGTAAAATAACATAGTTATAATATTTGTATAGATGTCACAGCCATCTGGTTGAAATAGATGTTTAATTGGATGCCTAGGCTGTATGATTGGTGGCTGTTTAACTGATCCACTTGTCTAGGTCAATCAATCATCACCTGCTGACTGACAGACAACATACAGGTCAAACCACTGAACATAGAGACTTTAAACTTGGAGGGTGTGTTTGTCAATAGCTGAAAGTGAGAACTAAGAAAGGAATTTTGATAATTCGTAACGCAAACGAATTTGCAGGTGTCAGCTAGTTTATCATAAAAGTTCCTAGAAATGCATTGAACCTTTTCGAAAGATAAAGCTATCTATCTAATCTTTCTTTGTTAGTGATTAACAGTTCTTAGAAGTTCAATACATAACTATCAAACATTTTCTGTGCTGTACAATCTGTGGTACTGTAGGTAATTTCCCTGCAATATATGTATATTCCTAAAAATTATGTTTTTCCCTTCTATCGTAAGAAGCCTAAAGTTTAATAAAAATCCTCAATTTAACCAATAAACACATCTAATTTAAAAGCAGACCAAATTGACCTACTTTTCGACAGTATCAATGACTTAGATAAGTTATCAGTTCAATGTGGTAACACAATAATCTGGTTGTGAGTTCATCAAACGTAAACACAACGAGCTTAGTGTGTACGAATGCTGTGCTGATGATATCACATACAGAAATTTTAATGCACTTAAGATTAACTAAGCCGATATTGTACAAGGCAACTCAACTGTCCAAAAAATATTAGATATTGTATTAGCACGTAGACAAATCCTGGATACGGGTCCGGATGACCCTACTAGGAAACTAGAACACACCATCCATCAACCCAGGGTCCTGCTCCGCTATTTTGGGGAGCTGGGCTGGCTGGGGTAAAGTTAGTGTAAAAAGGGGTCAATGCACAATAGACCCCATAGCGGGACGTCAGTGCAGACCATTTGCAACCCCTAACCCAATTAGAATCAGCGCGTTTTAGTTGTTGCTTGTATTTCTCTTATACCTGAGAGAATAGGAAACGAATGAAACATAGTATGTGATTTTGTTTTAGGTGGGAAGCATCCTGAATGCGCGGGCGCATAAAACCGCTGCTAGTCTGTGTTCTTCGCTAGAAACGCCTCCCAACGCACCGGCGCTCACGCTAGACATTGAACCAGTGTTGCGCACCGTTCGGACTATGAACTTCGTCGAATGTATACGTAAGTTTCAAACCGTTTTTCACATTTACTTTTCTAAAAAATAAAAAATAGTACTTAAATTGACCATTTTGTTTACTTGTTGCTTACACTTTGGAATGCAGCCATAGAAGATGCAATGAAAACGTCAGGTAAATTAAAAATATTGTAATGTTTTTCGTGCAAGGTAGTATTTTCATTTGTAATTCGAGATATATTTCTATTACTTCTGTCTCAGTATAGCTAAGAAATTAAGAAACCGATGCTCATAGTAGTAGTAAACAAACTGATTTATAAATAAATAATGTACCTAAGATGGAGACGCATCAAGCGTCTCCAAAACTGGCGCAGCCGGCTGAATTTTCTTTCCTTCACTTATGTTTTTCGTGCAAGGTTGTTGAGATAGTTCTTTTACTTCTGGCTCAGTAAAGCAAAGAAATTAGGAAACCGATGCTCATAGTAGTAGCATACAAACTGATTTTTAAGTGTACCTTATTGGCGCGTCTCCAAAACTGGCGCAGCCGGCTGGATTTTCTTTCCTTCACTTATGTTTTTCGTGCAAGGTTGTATTTTGAGACAGTTATCTATTCTGTCTCAGTAATTATAGCAAAGAAATTAGGAAACCGATGCTCATAGTAGTAGTATACAAACTAATTTATACGTGTACCTAATTGATGCGTCTTCATAACTGGCGCAGCCGGCTGGATTTTCCTTCCTTCACATATGTTTAAATGATGTTTCCTTACAAATACTTGTGTTATTTAGCCCCTGGCGCGCCCGAGATGGCGGTAGAGGCGTGCGTAGCGCGCGGGTGTTCGTGCACGCTGGCGTGGCGCGCGCCGCCCGCGCCCAGCGCCGTGCGTGGTTACGTACTCGAGCTAGACGACGGCCTGAGCGGACCCTTCCGCGTGAGTTCTACTTTTTATTTATTTTTTATTTTATATATTTATAAGCGCACAAAACACATCACAACCACATATAAAATTATAGATTAACAAAGATTTCTGAGCTTGATTGCAACATAAACATATGTACTACTGTAGGAGAGTGTCTAAAGTACAGCCCTCGCCCTTCAAAAAGGAGAAGGTTATCACAATTCGGTAGTGCACGAAAGGAGCCTCTTCGAAGTGCACTTGAAATCCTTTCACCACCCTGGTTCGAAAGAAGTAGTGATACGATAAGAAGAATTCGGTAGTTTTTAATGTTTGTTACCTCATATCTTTGTTTATTAACCGATTAAAAAACATCTGTTGTTTGAGAGGATATACTTCCAGATTGGTCCAATAGTTTCATTAAAATCGGTTCAGTGCTTTGGTTTTGAAATCAAAATAACTGAAACAACGACGTCGTTTAAGTATTTTGCTTCCCTGTGACTATTCAGTGGTGTTTACGGTCACTAGAACAGTCCAATTTAACTCGGTTGTTGTATGTTTCTGTAAAACCTTGATCATACCATGTGAAGACAATAAATGTATTGAGTAATAAATAAGTATCATATAATCTAGTTCAGTTCAAATGGGGGCGTCCATAAATTACGTGAGGTGTTTAAGGGGGGGAGGGGGTCGAGTCAAATCTCATCTAATCTTACGTTGGAGAGAGGGGGGGTCTCGGCAAATATCACGCAATTTTTGTTTCTGATTGAAACAAAAAAAGTTAATCTTAAGCGCAATTGTAATACGATTAAGATCATTCACTAATTCGTTCGAAAGTACCAAAATAGTTTCATTCATACTTCGACGTTATACAGCAATATTGATTTTTCTTTTTACAATAACAATCCTACGCGTTTACCTACGTAAGAAACCCACATTTTGAAAAATCTCAGGTGAGATTGGGCGATGGGGGAGGGGGTTGAATAAAATCTCACGACATCTCACCAGGGGGGGAGGGAGGGACAGAAAATTTAAAAAAACACCTCACGTAATTTATGGACGCCCCCAAATGCATTGTGTATCTATAAATATTAACGTGAAGTTCAAATTGTAACTAACTACTACAGTAGCTTCAGTTATTTTTTGTTCTTGTGTAAAATGTTATAGCTCCAACTACCATACCTGTGTGATCGGTAAATACTTACAATTTTAGTTACTGTGATATACCTAATACAAGTTTACCTTTATTACTTAATTTTTGTGGTGTTCATTTATAAATCTATAAAGTTATGTCTGACTATCCGTGGCATCAACAAATTGGCTCCGAAGACCAGCGTTGATTGTCTTATCAGCCAACAAATGCTGAGTCGGAGACCTGTTTGCGTCACACACTCAACTCAACGTCACAATATCGTTGTTTTTTTTTTTAATGTATCCTATTTTGTGTCGCAAATAAACTGTTGAATTTTCATTAAACCATGCTTTGTTCTACAGGAGGTATACTGCGGGCGGGAGACAGTTTGCACGGTGGACGGGTTACATTACTCGTCGCTGTACAGCGCGCGGGTGAAGGCCTTCAACGGAGCCGGCGAGGGACCTTACAGCGAAGTCATCGGCCTGCAGACATCGCCTGGTATGTGTCTCCTACACGAAAATACTATCCAATGCATTGTGAAGGTAGGGTCGACTCTCTAATGGTCTTTACACCCAGCTTACACCGGCGTAAGCTAGGTATTAAGGTCATTACAATTGCGGCAATTCCTTTGAGGTAACGGCTGTCGGCCTCTGGAATGCTCTGCCGACTGACTTTAAATTGGCAGCTAGTAAACCCACGTTCAAAAGTCTTGTTCGTGAATTTTATTTAAAAAAGGTGTATTCTGCTTCCTAGATGTTATATTGATGCCCTACAATGCCTAGGTATCTTTCCTTCTTTTTCAAAATCATTTGTTATTAATTCCTACCCGGCCTAAGATATTATATTACTGATATATAATTCTATATACCTATTTCATCTTTATTTCATATTATTATTTATTTATTTAGTGTAAGGAGCTATTTTAGATTTTCATCAGCTGATAAACTTTTCTCTCTTACTGCTTTCTTTGTAACCAAATTTGTTTAATATGTGTAACTTGTGATTAGACTTTAAAATACCATTGTTTATGTTATATATAAGTTAGCACGCCAACATTTTTCAATACCTATAAGGTTGGCTGGTAGAAAATGCTTTAGCATTAAGCCCACCTTTTGTACATCTTATCTTGTATTTTGTGCAATAAAGAATATAATAATTACAGAGTCTACTGTACGTAAGTCTTTGGGTGGGTCTGGTCTCTTTATCCCTCCATCCGCTTAAGTAGTTTTATTTGTAAAAGAAGCCCGAGGCACCTTCTTTTACAAATATAATTCCGTTTTCTTCCGTAAATTGGTCCAATACCTGTATATTACATTGTGATACTACCTATTATCTTAAGTAAAGTTTCTGTGCCCAACAGGGTATAAGTAAGTTGTTTTTCAAGTGCATACTTCATGTTGCAAGCGTAGCTTATAGCTCTCCGTTTCAGGTTAGGTACCTACTCATTATCACTTCGCACACACCAACACACACATTTCCCATTCACACTCCACACACACTACTGACCAACACACACACAATGCGATTATTTGTTGTTTATCATTTCTTACTTACCTACTAAAACTGCTGTTAGAGTTCATAATTACTTACTTATCTACCCAAACAACAAAATGTAGACTTGATTTGGTTTAAGATTAGTAGGTATAAATTTCATAGCATATATAAGACAAAAATGTAACTGTGAGTCTAATGTTAAATAAATAAAATAAAGTACCTACCAAAGCCCTAAGCTTTGTATTAGGTGTAAGGTGTCCTAATAGAACGCGATGATGCGACCATCGCAAGTTCGCGCGAACGTCGATCGCGCGATCACGCGATCAAACGTACTAACGTCAAATAGGCGTCCCAATTGGCATCGCGTCGCGTCGCGCGATCGGGACGCCTATTTGACGTTAGTACGTGATCGATCGTTCTATTAGGACAACGCCTAAGTGTACCTACTTATTTGCAATAAAATTACTGAATTAGTGATTTGTTCCAGTGGCGTGGTTCACGTGGGATGTGCGGTGCTCGGGCGGCGACGGCGTCACGCTGTCCGCGGACGGACTGAGCGCGGCCGCCGCCGGCTGGCAGCCGCGGGTGGCGTTGGCTGACACGCCGCTAGGTAACCTGCACAAGACACTGCATGCAGCACCGCTCTTGATACATTAATAGAAATACATAGTTGCCTTTCTTCTTGCTCAATTCTCAGATTCGTATAAACTTGGTATAAAGTGGAAGCGGGGTTTATATTATCATCCTGCTTCCACCCCGTTTTCTATTAAAGTTGATTTTATTTTATTTTATTTTAGGGAAATTAACACCTAAATATGAGTATAGCGTGGTATAACTAAAGTATGTATAAAGAAAAATTCTAAAGGCCAATTAGAAATTTTCACATGATACGAATACACATTAACCCTGTCCCACTAAGTCTCTGTCGGCAAAGCAACGAGACGAAATCCTCAAAAACCCGAGGTCACTCTGCAAAGCCTTCGAAGAACCCTTTTAACTTCTGGGCGGAGTTAGGCTGGCTAAACTATTAGTCAGGATATCCGACGCACAAAGGACCAACAGGAGTCCCAAGTGCGGAAAAGGAAGTCCATTTACATTTACAACTCTGTCCCACTGACGTAAATGACGGTATCACGGTACCATGAAAATTTATAAAAAGATATCGATAATTGCAATATTAGACTGGCGTAGCCGGATTGGATTTGTCAGCTGAATTCATGTTAACTTTTACGAGTCTTTGATTTTGTATGTAATAATATAAAAATTTTTGCATAGCACGAGGAGTGCACTACTGGCGGCTGCGAATCGACCAGTACGACGCCGACGCCGATCCCGCCTTCGGCGTAGCGCGCCAACACGTTACCAAGGACAAGATGCTAGGTAACTTTTTTATGTATGTTTAGTATCCACACCAAATATGTGTTGATGTTTATTATACAATACCTACCGTTAACATAGCTTCACTAAATCAGTTTAAACCTAGATCTCGAATAGTGTCGCATTTTAGGCACTTATGCCTGCCTCGCTGTATTTGCGTCACAAATTGGCGCAGCGCAAGCGACAGTCATAAGGCGTTGTGATCTGTGTAGTACCTCTGATTCCAGAGACGGAGAGACCTCCAGAGAAAAAAAATCTTTCTCTTGTGCAAGTTTTCACACATCAAAACTTGTTTGGATTGAACGGGATTTTTTACTGCATGTTTGTAATGTTATTTTCTAGTGCCTAGAGGTCTTTTTTTTCGTAATTACAAGTAGTATTTTTTTAATCTTTAAAAATGTAGGTACGCGCGAGCGAGACGGCGAATCAGAGGTACAATTCGCCTCTCTTTAAAAAAAAATATTTTTCTTTCTTAACTTTGTGATAACTAAGTATAATACCACGTGTGTGTTGTGTATGTGTAGGTAGCGACGCGCTGGGCTGGGCGATGTACATCGACGGGTCGCGGTCGTGGTTCGTGCACGGCGGCGCGCACGCGGGGCGCGCGGCGGGCGGCGTGCGCGCCGGCGCCAGCGTGGGCGTGCTGCTGGACCTGCCGCACGGCACGCTGCGCTTCACCGTGGACGACAGGCCACAGGTACCCTCTCCCCTCATCCCACCACATGGCACGCGTTTTTTATTATTTATATCTATATTTGGCGCTGGACAGGATAACAAGGCGTGGTAACGGCAGGTGGAGTATGCCTTGACAGAATGGATGCCTAGGGAGGGAACCCGCAGCGTTGGGCGACCACCAGCCTGATGGATCCATGACATCTGCAATATTGCAGGCAACATCGGTTTAGATCCGCACAGCTCAGGCCAGATTGGCATTAAATTGAAGAAACCTATGCCTAGTGTACTGTGGGCTGATACTGACTAATGATGATGATGATTGATTAACTTAATTATTGCATGTTCCAGGGTGAGATAGCGTTCACGGGACTGCGCGGCGCGTTCTACCCAGCCGTGTCCCTCAACCGCGGCGTTGCGGTCACGCTGCAGCCCGGCCTGCCGCCGCCGCCCGAACTGCTCAACCTGCCCAACCTGCCCATGTCGCAGCTCGCTATCGAGTGAACCGTGTAACTGAACCAATCCTACCTTACCTTACTATAGGTACAGTCCGTGACTTGTCTTGATTAATGTATGACACGTGTCAGGGATTTATTTTTATAACCTGCCCATGTTGCAGCTCGCTATCGAGTGAACCAATCCTTCCTTACCATAGGTACAATCCATGACTTGTATTGATTTATGTGTTACACATGTCTGCCTATGTCGCAGCTGGCTATCGAGTGAACCGTGTAACTGAACCAATCCTACCTTACTATAGGTACAGTCCGTGACTTGTCTTGATTAATGTATGACACGTGTCAGGGATTTATTTTTATAACCTGCCCATGTCGCAGCTCGCTATCGAGTGAACCATGTAACTGAACCAATCCTACCTTACTATAGGTACAGTCCGTGACTTGTCTTGATTTATGACACGTATGCCAAGGACTAAGCTAGGGCCCGGTGATGCAGTAACAGCAATCTGCGGCTAACTGCATTAAAAGTCCATCCGCATGGGCAGTCCAGTCTAGGTACAGTCCATTTATGTTGTCTTGATTTATGCTTGATTTATGCATGACACATGTGTCAGATTTATTATTATAACCTGCCCATGTCGCAGCTCGCTATCGAGTGAACCGTGTAACTGAACCAATCCTTCCTTACTATAGATACAGTCCATGAATTGTATTGATTAATGACACATGTGTGAGGGATTTATTATAATTTTTATAACCTGCCACTGCCCATGTCGCAGCAGTGAACTGAACCAATCTTTATTTCTCGTATTTTTTTCTAAAAAAAACTTAGTTTCTCTGGATAATATTCCGCCTTCCGTACAGTACGATAAATTAATATAGGCTGCTTAAAATAAGATAAAATAACATTGAAAATTGTTTAAAGTACTTAAACCCAATGTAGTTTTAGTTTTATAATTCGTTGGAAACTGCCATATCTTAAAAAAAACTGTTATAATAACTAGTTATATTTAATTTGCTAGTTTAATAATATGAATGTTAACATTCTGAGGATTAATGAGTGGATGTAACTAGGTTAATCACGCCAAGAATTCCAGTTCTGTCTGTCCTCCTGTTACTGACGGGGCAGATAGAACTTTTCAAATAACAAAAGTTCCATCTGACACCCTGTTGCTAAAAGGGGGACAGATAGAACTTTATGGCCTATCTGTCCCCCTAGGGTGACAGGTGGGAATAATTCGTATAAACGCCTACCCTGTGACGTGACTAAAACAGTGCTACGTTTTTTGAATTACGTGTTCTCATTTAGATGGAATCCTACAGGAGAACGTCTAATGGAAAATTAAATCTACAAAATAATAGCTGCTACAAAATGCTTTCAATTTTGTACGTAAATTAATAATAACTTTATAATAAAGTTACGCGAAAACGTCCAACAACATCGACCGAAGCTTAAATCTAAGATTTGTGAAATACTTATGTTAATATCCCTTTTATTGGGATATGTATATCTTTTATCATTAAAATTCGACAATTCGGTACAAGGTTAACATTACAATTTCAAAATAAAAACAGAATTCTTAAAGAAATCGAATTTATAGCCAATTTTCGTAGACCCCTCATTTATGAGGGATTTAGTTGGCACCACAGGTTGGCACTAAACCGAACTTGTCATAAACCTAGATCACACGTACCGAGTACTCGGCCGAAACAGTGCTCTCGGTACCTACGTGTGATCTAGGCATTTGATTAAAATTTTAGTAACCAATTCTAAGCGACCTGAGATAGCTAAAATTTTTAATTTGGGTTTGTTTAGTGCCAACAAGACTAGGCGCCAATGATTGGAGAATTGTGTAGAATTAAACATGGAATTAAGTATGTAACAGTATTTCTAGTTAGCCATTAAGAACTGTTTACTGCCATATCGTCTAATTACATACTGTAACTTATGCCTAGATCACACGTACCGCTACCGAGTACTCGGTACGTATAAACATAGCGCTGAGTGCTCGGCTGAGCGAGTGACGGAAGCTTTCACTGTCTCGGTACGTGTGATCTAGGTTTATGACAAGTTCGGTTTAGTGCATTACTTAAATAGGAAACAAAGGTAGCTATGTCGTTATTTTCTATAACTTATAAGTTTTTTTATTTTTTTTACTGTAACATTTTGTTTAAAAGCCTACTCGTTAGGTAGTACATGTACCTGAAAAGCAATGAAAATAATTCCAACTCCAACCATAAGTGATACGTATTTATTTTTTCTATAGAAATAACATTTAGTTTATTTCTTTCCTACGTTTTATTTTCTATGATTTTTTTGTGAATTCATTAAGAAACATTGTATTTTTTAGTATGTTAGGTACTTTTATTCGATTATAATGCGTGGTTTGATCATGCATTAGTTTTGTTTTGATGTGTTTATCGATATTTATTTCTTGGCAAATACGATTATATTTAGTAAGGAAGTGTAAAGTGTGCTACTTAACATTGTATAGGTACTTATGTATTGTACTTAAATAAACTTTTGACTGATTCAATAAAGTAATCCAAAAACGTTATCTTTTTCATTTACTACGTAGTACTTTATGTACTTCGTTTCGTACTGCTTTCATAATAACAAGTAAATATGTAAGGCTACTGTAGGTAGGTTATGTAGTTACAAGGTTGTAAAACAACAGTTTTTTTTTTTTAGGCTGTTATTTTCAAATCAATTACTTTAAATATATTACAGTAGTTTTTAAATTCGCCATAGTAAATTAAATATTTTAAAAATAGAACAGAACCGTGGGCCAGGTATTTTAGCTGATATCTCAGGAACGGGACTGTCACAATCCTGGAAGTCAGACCATTGTTCGTCACTTATCAGTCACTAACTAATGGCATAAGGAATGGGCCTGATCTGGTGGTTGGCCACAGGGTGGACTGAATGATAAATGCATAAAAAATAATTATTTATGATGCGTATTTCTAATCAATACGCTTTACATTTACCCTGTATAAAAACTATTGTTCATTTTTAATAGAGGAAACCCCAATATTTATATTATTTTAGAGGGAAAGAACCAACTAGTTCATTGAATTACTTTCTTTCGACGGCCGACATAGGAACTTTCCTGGTGGGACTTTACCGACGGGGAATTACCTAACTACATATTTTACTACTTAATTTCTAATACGCCAGTTGTTTAATGGCGGTACACGACAAAATAAAAAGCTGGAATTGGTGTGAAGAGTTTATTTTGGCCCATTTTTTGTGTAAATATTTTTTATAATGAAAATAATTGATCACTGCTGATAAAATATATCGTTTCACATACTCCTTTACATAGTCAATAAAAACAACAATGGCAAGGAAATTCGACAATAATTCACCAATGATATGCTTGTTTTAAAATCAGCATTTTCAAGAAACCAAAGACAACCTCATACATGCTGTTTCTTATTCCACTGGTTTTTATTACTGACATAATTTTATAAGAAACAAAACTTATCAAGGCATGCTACCTCAATTGACAAAATAAGATTATGTGCCTCACTAATGCCTTACTGGCTTTCCGGAAGACATTTATAGAACTAGAGGCATTTTTTTTTTCTAAAACTATCAAGAAGCTATCTTGGTTTATATCACAGATTTGATGAACAATTCGTGTTTCCTATGAATGTCTACATTAATCATTTTCTTTCAACACAATCACACAGTTTCAGTGAATCAAGGAATAATAACAAAAGGTAAGGCAGTGCTTCAAATACGGACATAATTGAATGGCTATAAAATTAATACAAAATAAAATATGTCAAAACAAATGCACGTAGTAGGACATGAAGACCAAAAACGTTAACTCTTCACTTGACATCCCCAAAATTATATCCCCAGAGAGCAAAATGTTTGTTACGCGAATGGAAAATTAAAAGCTCTCTAACAAAAAAATCCCCACAGACAGAGGAATGTGTCATGTCTTCAAGCCGACAAAGAATGCAACATTCTCCTGCCTCGTATTAATCACAGATCACCTCAATGTCTTCTTTTAAAAAATAACCTCTTCTTCATTTCCACTTAGGGTAGCGAGGGTGAGCGCGGCCATTACATAGGTAGCTTGTTCAATGGCAATTTTCAGAAATTCTTTGATATATATGATTAAAAATACTTCTCTAATTTGCACAACCCTCGCACCCTAACTCAAGCTGCACATCTTTCTCTGTGACTGATGCCGCTTCGTTTCAACAAAAAAGTAAACACTTTTTACGTAAATAAACACTGGAAGCTTTGATGATGACCGTTCACTCCAACCTGAACCTCCATACTCACTACACTAAATTTCACATCATATCACCACAACTAATTGTCGAATTTATTGAACTTGTGATTTACTTATTAGGTTTGGAGTGAACTCTAATCGTCACCACCGCGGCTCAGGCTCGGCTTGCTGGAACTAGATATTGTTTCAAGCGGCCAGATACAATACCTCTTATGCAGATTTTGACATTACATTCCAAATAGATGCTGTTCAAGCTAGACTTACATACCTACCCATAACTCTGCTTTCTAATCATCATTATTAAAAGGAAAATCAAACTGGAGCTAGCTCAAACTTCTTTCGTTTTATGGGTAGGTACTCACAATATGTATATTCAGAATGTCTACCACAATTTGTGTGAGGTTGATCGTCGACAAATCTAGGTAGACTCCTAAATTTTCAGATAAATATTTTACGTTTTAACAATATAGGAATTCGTCCACAATATCCAATATGGACAAAGCGCGACGAGTTACCTTGCACAAGTCCTGATGTTCGTTTTATATACACTTTTAAAAAAGTAACCCATCCGAGGTTAAAGTCTTATTTCACGATATATCTATTTACACGCACATTTTGTTACAATAAATTCATTACACTTTTTACAAATAAGTTTTTTGTTTTCGTTCAAAGTATAGTTCAGTCGGCGAGTGGGGAGTGCGGGCGGAGCGGGCGCCTACTTATCATCAGAGCCTTCATCCTCTCCGGCGGGGCGGGCGACGTACAGCGCGGGGTCGATCACCTTGGGGATGGGTTTGATCTCCGTGCCGAGCTCGTGCTCGATGCGGTGTAGCGCGAACCGGTCCTCGTACGTGATCAGGTTGATGGCGATACCGAGGTGGCCGAAGCGGCCGGAGCGCCCGATGCGGTGGAGGTACGTCTCCGCCATGCGCGGAAAGTCGAAGTTGATGACCACGTTGACGGCTTGCACGTCAATGCCGCGCGTGAAGAGGTCCGAGCACACGAGGTTGCGGCAGAGACCGGCGCGGAAGTCGTGGAACACCCGGTTGCGGTGCGCCTGCGCCATGCGCGCGTGGATGTAGTAGCAGCAGTAGCCCAACTCTGTTATCTTCTTGGCCAGCAGCTCCACACGCTGGGTCGAGTTGCAGAATATTATCGACTGGTTTATTTGCAACTGTAACAAAACATTATTTTAGAATGACAGACCAAAGACAATAAAATATGCACTAAAAAAAAGTGATATTCAAAATTCTAGCAGTGTTCTGCTATTGAGTAGGTGAGAAAGACATGAGACTCATAGTCTTATCTAGCAAGCAAAATAAGTGCTGCAATGGACTTGGTAATTTTAAAACCGGCCCTGCCTATGAACCTCCTTACCAAAATATCGGTCACCTTTTGATCCCCAAAATCTTGTCACTTTTGTAAACCAAAAATGTGTTAGGATGTCCTAGTTCAACACATAGTGGAAGTTTTATCCATACTAAAAATAAATAACCTCTTTAAAAGTAACAACAAGCAGTCAGTATAGAGATTAGTCTAAGCTTAGGCACCTTTTGGATACAGACAATAATAAACAAAGTAAAATAAATTACCTTAGAAAATAGTGTATTTAGACAATGCACTTTCTGCCTCTCCTGTACAAAGGCGTAGTACTGCGTGACTCCCTTCAGTGTGAGTTCCTCCATGAGGTTGATTTCATAGGGCTCCCGCAGGTGTTTTTCCATAAACTGTTTCACGCTCAGCGGAAATGTGGCTGAGAAAAGCAGGATTTGCCGCTCTTTGGGTAACCTGGTAAGAAAAAATATACATTTAAGACTTGCACCATTTGATTTGGGTTAGGTTACTTAATTATAATCTTGGTCAGTTAGTGGAGTTATCACTTATGGAAAGTGAAGGGGAATCCAAATATCTCATCATGAAACAGCATTAATTTTTTTTTTCAAATGTTATTATTGAAGCTTCTGAATTGATTAATGCCTACTTGCACCAAACTGTTGTAGTTCCAAGCCATACTTTACAACAACAGTACAATCATTGACTAGGAAAATCTTAGTCTAAATCTAAAACTGTTGTACAATTAAGGCAATTTTTTTTCAGCTTTAATTTCAAGTTTTAAAACTATGATTTAACTTTTTAACATTTGAAGACCTATAACATAATTCAGAAAAATACAACTTTGTAGTGTACTCATTTTTAACCACCATTTTACCTATGCACAGTTTAATTTATTCATGAAAAACTGGAATAGAAAGGTAGAATGTCTTATTGTTCTTTTGACAGTTAACATACAGCTAACATAATAAATGCACGGTTAAGAAAGGACACATGAATGAATGTTTGTTCCTAAATCACAACAAAACCACTGAAACAATATGGCAAGATATTCTGTGAAATAAAAAAGTACCTACATATTGTGAAAGTAGGTAAGTACACCACACAGTGAAATAGTACCTCATAAATACATTGGAATAGTACATTATACAGTGGAAAACCCATACCGTGAAATGACCATGTCCAGCATGCCCTTGAAGTCCTGCGAGAGGAGTTTGTCAGCCTCATCCAGCACCAGCATTCTGCAGTGCTCCATCTTAGCCACTTGCTTGTCCATGAGATCAATCATGCGACCTGGCGTCGCGATAATTACTTGAACTGAAAATAATGGGTCCTTTTAATATTCCATCAATATAGGATAAAGTAGTCAGCACTGGCTTCCTGTTGAAGGGTGCATATGGATTACATCAAAAGTTATAAGGCTCTGTCCTAACTGACTGACTGACAAGGTACAGGCCATATTGTTTTCTACTTTCTATATGTTTCTGGTTTTTGTGGTGGTGTGCATTATATAGATATCTATCTATCCATCATGTTGGAAATATGTTAAGCAGCTGCTTATGCATATAGTGGGCCTACCACACGCACAAGCTTCACCACAGTTTTGCCTGTGCAGGCCGGTTTGTACACGGAACACCGTGCATGGTTAGTAAAATTACCAACGTGTTCTGCGTACAAACCGGCCTGTGCTGTACAGGCCAAACTGTGGTGAAGCTTGTGCGTGTGATAGGCTCTTTACGAAAGGGTGCAAATCTCTCTTCATTAACTAGCATGAGAACTCATAAATCCTACCTAAAAATGAAGCTCAAACACAATGACAAAGAATGTAGTGAGAGTGCAGGAATGTGGTCAATACCACAGTCAACAATAAATATTTTTTTTTAAAATGCAACAGAAAAGAAAAAAATACTTTTTACCATAAAAAAACAATCATACCAATTGCAAATTAAAAAAAAGACATTCCTGCCTAAAATAGGCCATTCTTATTGTATTGCATAATAAAAGTGACAGTTCTTAGTTCAACCCCTTTTGTTTGATTCCTATCTCTATAAAGGAAAATTCTTATTTCATGTTAACTGGTGAATATTAAAGGTAAACAAAAAATAATTACCATTTTGGTAAATACGCATAATGTCATCCCGAAGATTAGTACCTCCCGTAGTCACCATTACACGAATATCTGTATGTTTTGCCAGCTCAATACAAATTTGTGATGTTTGGAGTGCAAGTTCCCTTGTAGGTACCACAACTAAAGCTTGAATGCAATCTTTTTTAGGATCAACCTGAAATATGAATACAGTCAGAAGCAGCTTTTCATGAAGTTAAAAGAGGTGTTAAAGAGTTTATGCTCAGATAAAGGATTTATCACTTATGGTAAGTGAAGGGGAATCCAAACAAAATCATCATGTATATTTTCTCAGAATAACAGGTTTGATTTCAATTGATTCTTTTGTTTACCTGTTCTAAAACTGGAATACAGTATGCGCCAGTTTTGCCCGTTCCGTTTTTGGCTCTTGCGAGAACATCTTTACCACTGAGTGCAATGGGGATTGAAGCCTCTTGAATAGGGGAGGGTTTCTCCCAACCTTTCTCAAAAATTCCCATAAGCAGTTCTCGTTTCAGGCAAAACTCTTCAAACTCATTACCTCTTGTGTCCGTAACATCCTAAAACAAAGAACGCCATAATAATTTAGAGTTTAGAACAGAGATTTTAAAAAAATAATTTAATCAAGTAAAAATTGTGGGTAACTTACACTAGTCTTTATTCTTCTGTCTTTTGGGGGTATTTTTAGTTTTGATTTCCAACCGAGGTCGTCGATAGCTTTATCGACATCACTGAAAAAAAAAAGGATTTAGTTAGTCCTGTTTCTACTGCACTAATTGGAGTAAAAGAAGTAAAATGCTTACCCCTTCTGACTGGTCAAGCTATTGCCGACGTGATTACTTGAACTAATCCTATTTTCGGTCATCATATTGCCAAAAAGATCCCGCTAGGGACGACTAAAATTAGAAACTTATCACAAATCTTTGTCCAAGTTCAGCACTACACAATTTTCACAACAAGTCACTTTTGAAATCATATGCTATTTATTTATAAAGTTTATCACGTTCACCAATTTAATCCGGGGATATCTGGAACAACATACTAGTGATAACAAAGATTGAAACAGTTATGTGACGAAGCTAAAGGACGCGTCAACAACCAAGTCACCAAACAAATACAATAAATTATTACTAATCCCAAAGGCAGGGTTTTTAAGAATTGTGAACTACAAGGAGGGAATTAAACAGTCTTAGTTCATCTTTTGATTCTAAAGCATTGCTACAAAATGTTAGCAAGGATTGTAGCGATAACATCGGATAAAATTACGTCGTAGATGGACATAAATTGAATATGGCCGCCAACCAAGGAATCACTTTAGAACCTAATCAGTGCAAAGTGTGTCCTAGGAAATTGAAAGGACAGACATGTACAACTTTAGTAAAACAATAAATAACGAAGTAAATGAGTTTAGAAATAGTAAATTAATACCTAGATATAACTTCATAGAAGACGACACTCGATACTCGACGACATCACAATGTACAAAGACAATTATTTTTTCTTTTTAACTTTGACCAAAACAAGTTGAAGCAAGCAAGCTACTTTAGGAGTCTATTCATACGCTTAAACATACGTCATTCAAACGGCTGCTAAACTCTGATTCGGCCTCCACCTCCAATTGTCCTCCAAAACTAACGGATTTTCATGATATCGATCGCTAAGGACTGGCTCGCGAACTTGCGAACGATTCCAAATAAAACCCGTGATCTGAAATTCTGAAAATCGGAAAAGCCAACCATAAAATGCTGTCAGAAACTAGGTTTCTTACCCTGTTTCTCCTTCCTTTGTATTTTGTCTATGGTATGGATTTTGACAATGATATCTAGGTTTTTTTTTTTTTTTTTCTTTCGAAGAATCTAAGTTCTTCAGTTATGGCTTCACATCAAAGGTATATAGCCAGTGTCAAGTAATTGGAGAGATAATTTTGTCATAAGTCAGAGTCGTTAAGTCAAGTCATGCCCCTGTAAAGTAGTGGTGGTTGCGACTTTACTAGAGGCTTCTATGGAGTTTTGGAGGCAACACGAAAAGTCACGTTTTACAGCATTACACTATTCACCAACACTCATACACGTTCACGAGCACTTAATGGATAAAAAACCACCGTTTTTTACACTTAAACACTCAATGTTATACAAGTTTTGTCAATTAATTTAATGCCGCCAATACGCCATTTTTCACGTTCCCGCCAAAACTCGATATCTAGGTTGTTGTGACAGTGATTATAACTTCTCGAATGGACTTCGTTCGTTCGTGCGTAGTACACTCTGACTAATCTGTGTGTGTTCGTTCGTTTCTGTGTGTCTTGTGTTGTTTATTTTAATTTTCATAAATTAGATTAATTTAGAGCTTTTTATTAAATCAATTGACGACGTCCGCAATTCCATTATGGACAGGACGAGTTCATATATCAGTAAATTATAGCACGACAATGTCAAAAAATGGATTGATGAGCCTAGCCCTACGACAGTAAATAATCGTTTTTTTAGTCGTTGTATCATCATACTACAGGCGTCTGGTTATTTTTCAGAAGCTTCTGCAAATATTATTCAATAATACATTGCAGTAACTCACCCGCGTCACTATGTAAGTACTTGTTTATATTTTGTAACCTATAAAATTTACATATACACCTATACTAGCTCAAAAATTACATCTTTTCAGGACTGAGTATTGGAAATCACAGGCCCGCAAATACTGTGAATTCTGTAAATGCTGGTACGCAGATAACAAAGTTGTGAGTATGACACTACTAAAAACACCAATTCTTTTTATTGCTTCAAAACTCAATCAATCAATTTTATCCTACAATTTTTCAGTCGATATCATTTCACGAGAGCGGCAAGCGCCACAAAGAAAATGTTCAAAAGCACATTTCAACGCTCAGTAAGAAAAGTGCTAAGGATTACAAGCAGAAAGAGAAAATAGACGAGTCTATGAAGAAAATGGAAGCGGCTGCAATGGCAGCCTACTTGAAGGATGTACAAAACAATGCCGACCTCACTTCACAGGTATTAAAGACAAGTCTACAGGAATTCAATAAAAAGATACATAGTATGTATCATACAATTATAATAATCTAGTTGACACCCATCCGCAAGTTTGTGTTGTGAATTTAAAAAATTCCTTTCTTAGTACTTTTGGCTTTTGACAAACACATTCTCAAAATCTCAATTTAACTTTTTTTATGTTCTAAATAAGGCACCATCCCTTCAATTTTGAAAAAAAAATGAGGATCCTGAAACAATGTTTGTTCATTTTAGTCAATGAGTCTACATGCCGATTTTCAAGCTTTGCGAATTAGTGGTTTCAGAGATATATGACATTTATGTAAAAACATAGACCCTCAGTTTGGACCCTTGGGGTGGGAATATTTTAAATTCCTTTCTTAGTACTGACTTTCAGCTCTTAACAATCACATCCTTCAACTTTCAAGTTTTTATGTTTGACAGTTTGGTCTGTACATTGACTGTCAGTCAGTCAATAGTCTCAATAGTCAGTATTGATCAATCAAGTCAGCTAATGCACAAATAAATATGGTATTTTTTGTTGTAGAGTATAAATGAAATGGCCGGAGTGAGCAGTTCCAGTGAGGGGAATATCACAATAGTGGTAGGGGACAGTCACAAAGACAAGTCCGCCTGGCAGGAGATCAAGGGGGAAGACGGGAACTCTTACTACTGGAACACCATTACCAATGGTAAGCAATATGCAAACTTTCTGTCGTCCCTATCAAACTCAATCATATTAATAATCCTGCTAAACTCGAAAGTTCATCATATTTTTTTTAGTTTTGAAATCTTCGATTTTAATATTAATGTTCTGTCTATGCCACTAGCTAATATTTTATAATGTTTATAGAAAAAAGTTTTGTTAGTTAAAATAGTTTTAAAATGGAGGGATGGATAAACACCTACTGATTGAGTTGGAATTTGAAAAATATGTAATGTGGATACTAAACAGACAAACCTACTGGTTGCAGCTTGCTAAGATGATGACTAGTTTTAAATAAGTACATATTTCTATTATATTTGATAGAAGAATAAAATATAATTTGTTATTTTGTAGAAACCACTTGGGATGCCCCAGATGCATACTTGTCACTAGCAGATCAAGAGAAACAGGCGCTCAAAAAAACTGAAGGTGAAAAGAAAAAGAATAAACAAAAAGACTTGATAAAGTGAGTTAGTTTTCATATTTATATTATGTTTGCATAAGTAAAGGAAAATTATAAAATAAATTACAAGTAAAGTAGAAATAAGTGACAAGGAGTTTTGAATTCCATCATGACTCCTTGTCACTTATTTCTTCTTTCAGTTTTTCCTTCAAATATACGACAAAAATAATCACACTAAAATTAAAAAGTGAAATGAATAGACGTATTTTTATTATATATATATATATATATAAATAATAAGAAAAACGAGTGAAGCAAACAGACTGTTTAATGGAAATGTGCATTATGGTGGCTTCACACGGCCTGTGTTACCACAGGCCGGGCCGCGCCACAAGCGCCACAAGTGTGAAGCGAGCGGCCAGATGCTGCTCGGGCGGGTGCGTATTGTCGGTGATCGTGAGAAGGGGTAACCTGTACAGATGGTGGGTTTCCATTGAGTAACACCCAAAGCAGTAACAGTGTTACTCGTTGGGAAATTACCTTGGCGTGGCGCGGCACGTGTTAACACAAGACTTGTAAAGCCACCATTAGATTGAACCCAGAAAAATAAAACTACCTTTTTATCTGACATCTCTCAAGTGGCTTAATAATTTAGGCACACAATTTATGCTACAAGCAACTAATCTATAAATTATTTTGATTAATGTGACATTTATTGTCCCCAGTAAACAGAGGCAAGATGAAGCGGTAAAAGAGCTAAAGGCCCAGCTAGCACGTGAGAAGATGCGCGAACTAGCCGTAAAAGAACCTACACCCGTGCACACGCCGCGAGACTACGGCCCGGCCTCGCCCGTGCGGCCCTACGGCACTTGGAAACCTGTAGTGCACGAGTGAGTTTTTCTTTTTTATGTATAGTAAGAGGAAGCGCGTAAGGAGTTAACTCAGTGTGTGAGAAGATGCGCGAACTAGCCGTAATAGAACCTACACCCGTGCACACGCCGCGAGACTACGGCCCGGCTCCACCCGTGCGGCCCTACGGCACGTGGAAACCTGTAGGGCATGAGTGAGTTTTTCTTTTTTATGTATAGTAAGAGGAAGCGCGTAAGGAGTTAACTCAGTGTGTGAGAAGATCCGCGAACTAGCCGTAATAGAACCTACACCCGTGCACACGCCGCGAGACTACGGCCCGGCGCCGCCCGTGCGACCCTACGGCACTTGGAAACCTGTAGTGCACGAGTGAGTTAGCTCAGTGTGTGAGCAGATGCGCGAACTAGTCGTGAAGGAATTTAGTCTTGAAATCCATTAGGATTACTTTGTAATCATTAGATTTAACTAGATGATGTTTTGATGTGATATAAACAAGGTTTAAGAAAAATATAGTACACCGACTTCATTTGGACTGTTTTAGTGACCGTTAACACCACTTAATAGTTACAGAGAAGCAAAATACACAATTTCGGTTAGGTACTTGGATGACGTCATGTTTTCAGTTATTTTAATTTCAAACCCAAGAGGACGTGGTGGCCGAGTGGATCAGGCCTTTACCTTGCGATCTGATGGTCGCAGGTTATAATCCCGGTGGCAGTTATGCGTAAATGAGTTTTTTCGGTCGAAAAAATCTATGTATGCATCCCACGTTCTCGCAACGGTGAAGGAAAACATCGAGGAAACCAGCATGTGAAACAATTTGTTTGAGAGTACTTCCAGATTGGCCCCATAGAAATTTCATGAAAATCGGTTCAGTACATTGGTTTTGAAATCTTCTTCTTATCGTGTCACTAGTTCTTTCGAAACCAGTGTGGTGAAAGGATTTCAAGTGCGCCTCGAAGAGGCTCCTCTCGTGCACTCGACACATGTTTTCGAACTTTTGGTTCTACGACATGCTGGTTTCCTCGATGTTTTCCTTCACCGTTGCGAGAACGTGGGATGCATACATAGATTTTTTCGACCGAAAAAACTCATTTATGCATGACTGCCACCGGGATTATAATCCCGGAAATTTCTATGGGGCCAATCTGGAAGTACTCTTAAACAAATTGTTTCTTAAGCAACAATGTTCCGAGGTAACAAATATTAAAAAAATGAACCGAATTGAGAATCGACTTCTTTTTTGAAGTCGGTTGAAAAGGAACACTAGTCTAGAACTGGGAAAACTCAGAGGCTACCTCGAGTTCAGTCCTCGTTTCATAATAAATTCGTGATCTATTTGATGATCATATTATTACCTTTCAGGCTGCCTCAAAATATAGACCTACAGCTACCAAAAGTCGAGGAACCTCCACTGCCCCCCGTCATAGTGCAGCCAGAGACCGTGCAGTTCAAAGAGAAGCGCGTGACGTCACTCGGCGAAGGCCCCGTCGAGTTCAAGAAACGGAAAATAAACAATACCAAACGAAATACACGACAGAAAGTGGATGACGACTGATAGGGAATTTATTTAAAACAAGATAGAAGTTTAATGTATGTAAATGTCGCAGCTAACTAGCCTAATTATCCGTTCAATTATCTGCCTAGCCTTTTGAAGGGAGCGTTCACAATCTCATTCATAAATTTTCGTCAAATTCAAACAATTAAAATATTCTCATCAATAAATTGTATTATATAATTATTTATATAATTATATACCTAATGTTCAAAACCTCAGTCTGGCAGCGTTCTATTGTAGTGCCCTAAAGAGGCTCGCATGTGATTCTACCACTGTACATAGAATTACTGTAACCCTCTTACCATGTGACAACAGAATTGAGTATTGAGTATCTAAATAACAGAAAATCATCTTGGGCAAATAGAAGATGGGTGACGACACGTTATGGGTTTTTTTCTTTTGCGCCCACATGTGAGCGAAGCGAGCGTGTACACACAGCCTAATGAGTAATGATGACAGAAAATCGTCTAAAGCGTCGATGACACGCGGCTTTTTTTCACGCTACAAGCCAGCGCGTTCGCGTGTAGCGTGTAAACTCGCCCAGTAGCATCGGCTTTTTCACAATCTGCTTGTTGACAATCCTTCCCGAAAGCTAACTCGCTTACACGCTAGTTTTTAAAATCGCCAACAAGCAGCGTGTAAAAAAGCCGTGTGTCATCGACGCTTAAGGAAAAATAATCTGGGTAATTTAAATTGAACGGCGGCCGTTTAGTTCAAAGGCTAGGCAGTTAATTGAACGACTAATAAAGCTGCAATAAAAATATAATATAAAATATAATATAAATATAATATAAAATGAATAATAAGGCTGCGACATAAATATGAGAGTATTTTTACTAGCATATTATTATGTACTGAATAAAATCAATTTGTAAGAGAAATGCGTGTAATATACCTGTCAAATTAAAATTGTATAAACTGTGAGTTTAAAATTTTATAGATTTTAATCATGTTACACTTATTTTAATAATATAAATTTATTTAACCGATAAATTGTTAACATACGCTTCTTACAATTTTAATGTGACACATCCATGAGAAGAGAAGAAGATAAAGAAATAAACAAACTCTGATATAATTTTCAACTTTTATTTATTGTAAGCAAGTAGATCTAAATGAAGTTACAGAGGAATTCTCTGACAGGATAGGTATCTGAAACTACTTAATGATAAACATAATGGTACCTATGTTATTAATGCCGACTTGCACCAAACTATCAAAGTTTCTAAGCAATTACTTAACTCGCTTTATAGTTCTTAACTGTCTGAATTTGGACCTTTAGGAACTGGCAAACAAGAAAGGTAATTGCTTAGAAGCTTTGACAGTTTGGTGCAAGTAGGCATAAGAGTTTTATCTAAGCGCTTTTAATAAAAAAAAAAATATCGGTACTATAGGATTTTAGGGTGATATAAAAAAAATAATGTTGCGCATTTATAAAATTGAGCCATTTGGCGAAGTGGATACGACTTTTTTTTTATATGTTTGGACAATAAACGCACAATGCCATCTTGTCCCAAATAAGCAAGCTTGTACTATGGGAACTATAACTGATAGGTAGATATTTTTTTTAAATAGTTAGGTAGTTCCTTGGCAGTCGGATAAACAGGATACCTACATAGAAAACACCCAGACTCAGGACAAACACCGATGTTCATCACACAAATTTTTGTCCTGAAGCGCGAATCGAACCCGCAACACTCAGCGTAGCAGTCCAATTATTATTAGTCTAGTCATTGCATATTTTTAGCGTGTGAATTCATTAAGTATTAAGTCATACGAAAAACTTTTAAATTCTTCTCGCGGCTCATTGTCGTTCTAATCGTATGCCACGCCATGATGAAACAATAAGTTATGGGTGGAATAATAAATATAATATATTACAAGCTGTGTTACAACCAGTATGTAAGTACTTATAGTAAACATTAATAAGCGCATTCGAACTGCACGAAAGGAGGCTCTTCGAGGCGCACTTGAAAACCTTTCACCACAATGGTTCCACAGAACTAGTGACACGAGACAAAGAATAAGCGCATTCGAAACTGGACACTGAACTAAAATGTTCTTATGTACAAAAAGTCTGCTAAAGTAACCAATTTTTTTTGACGTGTTTATGAAAGTTTTAATCGTAGGAATGTTATAAAATAAAATTACAGTGTCAAAAATCCAATAGGTATTCCACAATACTCTGCAGTATTGTATACCATACTTCATTCAATAAACGATTTCATTTAATATCAGTCTGCGGTTTTCTGTGTTTATAAACTGCTTGTTTATAACTATAATATTGTATGAATGAATAGGCACTTCCCGACTCATCACTCAACGCTACACACAGGGACTATGTTATGTAGATTAAACAACCATTATTTTTTGCCTCCATCAATCGCCTCGGCCCATCTTTTGTCCGCCAATCGTCATTGATCCGGGACCGATATGGAAATCATGTAGCTTATACCTAAGTACCACAGGTACTACCTACTAGCGTTAATGCGACATTGTATACACGTTTTTATGTCCGGTTGAGGTCGAGCCATTAGTTTTTCCAATCACGGACGGGATGGCTCGGGTGTGTATAAATAGGCATCTGGGAGAGGATGGTCCATTATCAACGATATCGTAGAAGGTGTCACTCCTGTCTAGAGATCTAGACTTGTTTTTGTGCTGCCGTCACATTTGAGCCTGTCGTCATGTCCAAGCTGGTAAGTACCACTTTGGTTTTTTTATAGTCGTGTAATTACATACTCACAATATAGTATTTTTGTTATTTTTAGACATAGGTACTATTTACTAATATTGAGTTTTAAATTGTTAAAATTAATTTACCTTAGCGACATATTGTAAAAAACCTTATTTAAAAAGTAAGAATCTGTTACTGGCAATAGGATAAGTTTAAATAAGTATATACATACATATGGAGTGCTGTTGATTCTGTTTATTAAAAAAAGAAAAAAAAAATGTAGGTACTTACTGAAAACTATTGAATTTAGCGAAACCTACGATTTAGAATACTTAGTTTTTTCTTGATAGTTATGTGCTTTTATTGTTGTATTTCGAAAATCTGAAGTTCTTAGCGTGTCACTAGTTCTTTCGAACCAGTGTGGTGAAAGGATTTCAAGTGCGCCTCGAAGAGGCTCCTTTCGTGCACTTGACACATGTTATTGAACTTTTCAAATTCTATAACATACCGGTTTCCATAAGATTTTTTCCTTCACCGATAAGCACGTGTTTTAAATGCACACATATATTTTTTTAACAGAAAAATCCATTGGTGTACGACTGGGTTCAAACCCAACACCTTCGGTTCGAAAGTCGAGGCACCTGCCACTCGGCCAACACGGTTTTTTTTTAAATCTGAAGTTGTCAAATAATACACGTACCTAATATTGTGTAACTAGGTGATAGGAGGTGATAGGACTTCCGTGAAGGTTACGGGCTGCAATCTTCTAAACAAATGAAGATCTAGGTATCACGACTATGTAGACTTTCAAAATGTGGTTCCAATTTCCAAGCATGTTTGATGCCTACTTGCACCAAACTATCAAAGATCTTAAGCAATAACTTTTCTTGCTACTGTCGACTGTGAAGCGAGTTAAGTAATTGCTTAGGAACTTTGATAGTTTGGTGCAAGTCGGTATAAGAAAAATAATAAAGAATAAACGGGACCAATTAAAAACCTCCTCCTTTTTCAACCGACTTCAAAAAACAGGAGGTTATCAACTCGGTTAAATGTTTTTTTTTGTTTGTTTACTTCAGAAGTTTGTGGTTTATGAACCGATTTTAAAAATTCTTTTTTGTTTGAGAGGATATACTTCAGATTGGTCCCATACAAAATTCATCAAAATCGATTCAGTAGATAGTTTAGTTTTTATATCCAAATAACTGAAAAAAATATGCCGTCGAAGTAAACGAAATTGTCTATTTATAGCTTTCCTGTGACTTTTCAGTGGTGTTTACGGTGACTAAAACAGTCCAATTGAAGTCGGTTGTCTATGTTTTTGTTAAACGTTGATTATAATATGTTCATTGGTTATTAAAATCATATTCAAATTATTTGAAGTACCTACCTAAATCTTTATGAGGTTGACCGATAAAACATAGATTTTATTAGTAAATTTTTGATAGGAGATTCAAAAAAATAACTTCGAGCTAATAGCCTCCTCTATTTTGAAGTTAGTTGAAAAATAGTTAATAATGTAACCTAACCTAATCTACCTACTTTAACTAACCGTACCTAATGTTCAAAAAACCCTTGTCCTCAGTTGATGCTGGTGATAGCGGCCGTTTTGCTGGTCTCAGCACTGGCGAAGCCCCAAGTTCTTCTAGACTACAGCGGATACTACGCAGCGCCCTACGTAGGGTACAGCGCTCCGCTGACCTACTCCTACCCTTACGCTTACACTTACTCATACCCTTACGCATACTACAAGTAACATTAGAATGAGGGAGAAAAATATATGTTACTCTAATCATTATTACGTTTCTGCTAGTGGTTTGATTATTTTAAGTTAGAGCTCATTTGTCGTCGTTAGCCTTAACCTTTGTTACGAAAACGCCTGCGAATTATACTTTCAACTTTCAACCGATTCAGTTCATAATTTATTCAGACTATCTATCCTCTATCAAATCATAAGTACCTACTCTATCTGTGTTCGAATCTAAATTACTTTATATAAAATACCTTCCTACTTAGGTATGTACCTACATAAGAAATGTTTTCTTCTGCCTCAAGCATACGATCCCGTGACTTCGCTTAGAAACCTAAAACCTCATTTTCTTCTCGTGTAAGCCATTGGCCGGTTTCAAGCCTCTCTTACCTCATAGGTGGATTGGATCAGGTAGATTCCTACATTTGTTTGTATATTAGTCACATAAGTTCTTAGTAGGTATGTTAGTTAATAACCTACTTTTATACAATAAATCGGCCATTATGTCGTTGATTGTACGAAACTAATGCTAACTTCGTCCGTCATTAATATTTAAATAAAATTCATTATTTTAGTAATTAATTAGATTAGGTACTGCTTATTTTTCTAATAAATTATTTAAATACACACTCAATTGTTTATAAAACCTCATAATTTTAGTAGTTACTACTTATTACTTATGATGATGTATTTTTTTATACACCGTTGGACGCACTGATACCTACTCCTGTCTACGTTTATTTTCTCTTGAATCCGAAAATTTAAATTTATATTTACCCAAATTTGTTTCAGGACAAAAATTAAAAATAACTTCTGTTAGTTACTAAAAATGCGCAATTCTTGTTTTTTTACTCTGAGTCGTTCGCACCACGCCTAATCTACTGAACCGATAAAACTGTTCAACACAGATACTTACTACATACTTATAGCTTACAAAGGACATAGCTGGTAGGTATAATTAGTACTTAGTACTTACTCGTAGCTAATTATTTTTAGGGAAATCGTCATCTCTTGGTCAGTACAAAAAGTCTAGAAAGAGGAAAGGAAGGCTCTTCAATGGTACCTACCTATTATAGGTATAATAGATATAATATCACAGGCTCCTACTAATTATAATAATCGTCATTGCTGTTATGACTTAAATGGAATACCTAGATGAGAACCTAATCGGCTGAGAGGAATCATCAGCATACGTGCCAAGTGGAGTCACGTCTAATTTGAGTCGAAATGACACCTTGTCTTGCGTTATGGCCTGCATGGATTGCCTGCTCGTTAGTATGCGAGCGAGGTTCAGAATGCTCGATAACACAATGCTAATCGGCTTTTGAAACCAATAATCATCTTTGCCCTGCCCTTATCCCACACTTAGGTGAGGTCGGCACAACATGTCTTCTTCTTCCATTGGTCTCTATCACCCGTAATCTCTGTACTTACGCCTGCTTTGTTCATATCTTCTTTCACACAGTCCATCCATCTTTTCTTTGGTCTTCCTCTTCTCGTAAATCCATCTACTTTCATATCTAACACTCTTCTAGTGACATGGCATTCATCCCTCCGCTAGGCTTTTGAAACCAATCATCCCACTAAAATTACAAATGCCAACGTTTGTGTCGATGAATAGCTGGATGTTCGTTTTGTGGGAAAATCAGAGGCATACCCACCTATCGCTGCTATGAACCACCAATATGGGCGAATCTAACGGATCTCCCTCGCGCACACCGCAAGCGCCTGATTTAGACCATCGATAGTAAGTACATAGTACAACATACCGTGTTTAGAGAACCTATTTGATTCTACAAAATGATTAGGCTAAGTATCTTCTTATTCTGTATTATTGCACGTGAACCTGTAGGCATCGGTTTATACTTTATAGAGTAGGTCGCTTAAGTGGATTAAAGTATAAAGTTAAGTAGTAAGAGTGCCTTGGAAATTTGGTACCTACTTACCTAATTTATGCTAAAATTAATTGTACTTTTCCAAAAATACTTAGTGCTTATCAGCTAGCTAAAGCTAAAGGTTGCGTCAAGTAATTTACCTACTCTACTTCGATAGAAATGTTAATTTTCAATAACATAATAAGGTATAGAAAGGTAATGATATAAAAGGCAAAAATTTTAACTCAGAAGCATCACTCACTATTGGAACTGAGAGACGAGAGAATCCACTGAATACCAAGATGAAGTTTGTATTGGTAAGTTTAAATCAATTTTATTTCTTAAAATCTTTATTTTATTATACTTGGCTAGATCTTAAATCATAATAAGTATATTTTATTAGCTGCTCGTCGCTGCTACGCATACCTGCGTGGCATCGAGCTTATGACCTATGTCCTGTCCAGGGTCTTAAATACATAATAAGAATCAATGTTAAAGTTTAGCCCATTCCGACTGTTAATTCGGCTGATCAAGTATCAAATATCCATGTAGCAATTCACATAATGGTACTCAGATTAATCATGACGGAATAGATACGTACGACGTACTACTTAAAAGAGTTCATCTTACTTTGAAGGATTCACCCCAATATCGAGTGTTCACCTGACTGAATGTTTCACCTAAAGATCGAGTGTTCACCAGGCTGAAGGCTTCACCTCAAGAAGGATTTAAAGCTCCGTACTCATATACGGTTTTGCTCGATCGAGCTATCATGTCGAGTTAAAACCATG
This sequence comes from Lobophora halterata, assembly GCA_932526365.1. Lineage (NCBI taxonomy): Eukaryota > Metazoa > Arthropoda > Insecta > Lepidoptera > Geometridae > Lobophora > Lobophora halterata. Next base: position 2,412,394 of record OW052007.1, read on the forward strand.
GCATGGACTTTCGTCCACACATTCAGCATTAATTTAACAAGTGACGCGCACTGTTCAGTATTCACCGAACCGTTCGAGCCTTAATTCCATTGTGACGGTTCGATGCGAGCCTTCGAGCTGTGAGTTTTGCGGTCCACGCGTTTATATTTACTCGTTATGGAGTAAAACTATCGAGTAAAACCGTATGTGTGTACGTAGCTTTACACCTGACCGAATGTTTTACCTAAATATCGCGTGTTCACCTCACTGAAGGTTTCACCTCAAGATCTCGTGTTTTGCTGGCTGAATATTTTAATTCTTCTTGTAGATGTTGTGCGTGGTAGCGGCGGTGGCGTTCGTTGCCGAGGGACAGACTGCGACTGGCAACGGCGGCGTGGCGGGCCAGCGAGGCGGCGTCCTGGTGGATGCAGTGGCGCTGCAGGGCGGGCAGCGAGGCGGCTCGGGGAACGCCGCCGCCGCCAGGGTGGTATCGCTGGTGCAGGGAGGCGTCGCTACCGGCAACGCAGGGGCTACGGTGGGCTCGACAAACACGATCAGATCCCGTCGCACCATAGGGTAAAACCCGGATAAACGACCCACTTTTTGGAAGAATACTTTTTAATTTATTATTAGCTAACTAGTCATCTTTAATCTTACATCACGACCTGTTTCTGTTATCGCTACCGGCAACGCGAGGGCCACGGAGCCCTCGTCTAATTCGGACAGATCTACTCGTGCCGTGTAATCATGTTCATAATGACACGTGACACCACAAAATAATATGTAATTTATAATAAGACGATCGCTATAACAGTGCGTCGAATTTTGTAAATTTAACTTTCTGCGAAACACTGTTATAGCCATGGGCTGGCATGATCTCTTATGAGAAGCCCTTGTTAGTCTAGCCTTGTTTGTTTTGTGGTGTTATATGTAAGGAAAGGAGTAGGACCAAGTGATGACCAATCTCTGTAATTATATAAAAAATAAAATATATGTTTATTTAAAAAAGCGTTATATTTTTGGCTTGATTTTGATGAAAGGGTAAAAATACATTATTTAGAAAACCATTTAGGTATTATTACCTATTATTATTTTTCATTCCCAACCTGGCGTATCAAAATATATTCCAGAGGTCTACGGAAGGAAGATAGGTAAACTTTCAGGCTCCCGCCGGCCGCAAACGTGCCACCGAACACATCGACCAGTGGCCGGTGACATGTGTGCCGATGAGACCGTACGGTTAGGTAAGAGATTGTTTATGTGAATAAATGCCATAAATAAATATTTTGGACATTTCACACAACGCCATCTAGCCCCAAACTAAGCAGAGCTTGTACTATGGGAACCAGATCTTAAATACTTTTTTTTGTAAATACACATACCTACATAGAATAGATACATAGAAAACACCCAGACTCAGGACTAACACTGATGTTCATCACACAAATGTCCTGAAGCGGGAATCGAACCCACTTCACCGGGCGTTGCAGTCCAATACACTTGCCATTCGACCATCCGTGTCGTCATAAGTATTATTTTATAAAAAAAAAATAACAAATAAAACAAGCCTTTATTCATTCCTTTATTCATAGACTCCTAAACGTACAGAGATTCTCGAAGTTATGTTGTTGGAAATGAAGTAAGTCAGGTTGTCCATAGACATAGGCTTCCTCCAGATTGTGCCAGGTGATTCGGTCCATACAGGTTCTGCGCCATCCTTTGGGCAAATCATCTTCCTATCTTTTGCGTTGACAATTTCGAAACAGCCAGATGGAGAAGAGTTCCTCAGGAGTTAATGTTAGTGCTCTTTCAGTCTAACAATGCACGCCTCTCTGCTCGCGGGAGTCTGTCAGTAAGTATACAAATGGTCATTCGTATGGCCAAATAAAAATAAATATTATGTACCTACCATAGAAGGGCGGCGATAGTAAAGAAAGAGCTAGGTTAGCTAGATTCGATTAAAACTCTTTATTGTAGATACACCCTGGTGACTAATAGGTACATATCATAATTATATAATTAAACAAAGACTTATACTAAAACATACAAAATAATAGAGGTAATAACGTCGTCTGGTCGAGTAGGTAGGTATGTCATAATAAAAATATACAATTCATACATACAAATAGATACATTGATATATACATATTTCATAGGATACCTAGGTAGGTAGGTAGGTAGGTACCTACATATTAAAAATGCAAGACAATACCTACAATTGATACATACATGTGCATTAATACTTACCTACCTACTAATACCCTAGTTCCCGCCACTGTGTTTGCCTGTCCTTAATTTTCCCGGGTCCGACTATCTGATCGATCTCAACCCAACCATTTACCTACAGCTACAATAAAAAAATACCTAATACTGAAAATCGTGTTTATTATTTTGTCTGAGGAGGCACTCTAATAAATATTTTCAAAATCATAGAGTGATCGGTGTCAGAGATATGGAGGATTCATTTTAAAACACCCGAGCTCACAAGTTTCAAGCCCCTGCGTTCAGCAGTTGAGTATCTGCGGTGACGTCGGTTAGTACATCTTTTAGTATTTTTATTTTTAATTTAAGTGTTTTTTATTCATGTTGGAACCTTGCACTATTGCTTGTCCTAAGGAAGGTGCTGACTGCTGCCTCACAGTTATATTTTAACTTTTGCAGTGGTCAACGCTCCTACTTTATTATGTAGGTACTCCTTTTATGTTCTAAATAAATTATTTGAATTTTGATAAATATGTGTTGTTTTATACTTGTACGACTGCGTATATGAGTATGAATAATAATTATAATTATAAATAATAATAATAAATATAGGTACATACAATATTTAAGCTCTATGTGACAACGTGGACTCAGCGACTATACCCTCTAAATAATTTTTAAAATATTAGCTGCTTCCTTTGGCTTCGTAATAATAATAGAAAAAGTAGCCTCAATACTTGCCAACTTTTATACATAAAAACTACTTATTTATTTTATTTTAATTTTTTATTTATTCCTTTTGGGAAAAGCATCAGCACAAATTAACATAATACGCAACAATCAAAACACTTAGTCATGATCAATGACCACATTGATCCGGGACCTATCGTCGTAAATGGCCACCTTCTTGAAATTGTTTCAGAGTACACGTACCTCGGGCAGATTCTGCAGTTAGGTAGAAACAATTTTGAAAAGGAGGCCAAGAGGAGGATTCAGCTGGGCTGGGCAGCATTTGGAAAACTGCGTCGGGTCTTTTCGTCACCCATACCGCAAAGTTTAAAAACGAAAGTTTTTAACCAGTGCGTCCTACCCGTCATGACATACGGAGCTGAGACGTGGACACTCACAGTACGGCTAGTCCACCAGTTTAAAGTCGCTCAGCGAGCTATGGAACGGGCTATGCTCGGCGTCTCTCTGAAGGATATGATCCGTAATGAGGTTATCCGACAGAGGACCAAGGTTACCGACATAGCTCAGAGAATTAGCAAGCTGAAGTGGCAGTGGGCTGGCCATATCTGCCGAAGAACCGATAACCGCTGGGGTAAACGAGTTCTTGAGTGGAGACCGCGAATCGGCAAACGTAGTGTAGGACGCCCTCCGGCCAGGTGGGGTGACGATCTGCGAAAGGTTGCGGGCGGAATATGGATGCGGCAAGCCGAAGACAGGGCGCGATGGCGCTCATTGGGAGAGGCCTATGTCCAGCAGTGGACTGCGATAGGCTGATGATGATGATGAAAACACTTAGGTGGCCATTTAAAGGTTTCCACTAATGGTAGCATATTAAGATAGCAAATATAGAAACACAGTAATATATTAAGATAACAAATATAGAAACACAATGTAGTTGAAGATGCGACCAATAAAAGGAGCCACATTGGCCAACTTCTAGTACATTTTGGTCCGATGCTAATTTTCGAAAAAGATAAGTGACAAGGCTCAATATACATTAGGTATAAGTTAAAACTACTAGGCTCTTTCATTGTAAATAAAACTATTATACCCAATGACCCATAAAATAAACTTCAGCTAGATCGGTTCATTAGTTTTGGCGATAAAACAAACAAAACATTCAGTCATCCATCCATCAATGCTCACAAACTTTTGCCTATTATAAAGTATTTTAAGATTATTGAGTAGACCGCAAAGAAAAACAATTGCATTATTTTTCATGCAGATACTTATTATGCAATTTTATCTCAGATTTTACAACTAGGTCTTACATACAAAGGTCTTGCAGAAACCGTAACTTTTATCAGGTTTTCCAAATTAGGTGTTTTTCGCAATTGTGACCTACTTAGATACTTACAATTTGTACTTACAATCTGAAGGGGAAAATACCTATTGCAGCTCGTTTTGCTTGCCTCATAGGTACATTGATTTAAATAGAATATAATTCAAAGAAGAGCTATACAATTAATATTGAAATTAACTACTTACAAGACATTTGTGTATTTTATCCGCTTAAATAAGTAGGAAATTATCTAAAATAGTGTTTCAATTGGGAAAGGTTGTCTGAGTAATTTACCTACTCTACTTAGATAGAAAATGTTTTAATTAAAATATATACAGTAATGGTATAAAAGGCAAAAGATCAAACTCTGAAGCATCACTCTTATTAGGACTTTACTGAATTCAAGAGTATTTACCGAAGCATCATCGACATGAAGTTTACTTTGGTAAGTTATTTCACCAAAAAGATTTTTACAACAAGCTTTAAGTTTACAAAAACTGAAACCCCGACTGCCAACTTATTATCGACTTATTGAATTTTGGATTTTTGATCAGTTGTTTAGCTTACAAGACGCCACTAATAATCAGATAAACATACAAACACTCGAAAACATAAACCTCCATCTTTGCATTCGGGAAAAAAGGGGGTGCATACGTCAGATACAAGATGTACCTATGTTTATTCCATCGGTATAAATCAATACTTTTTTAAAATTTTGGTGGCGCGAAGCAGAATACTCTGGATAGAACATGGACAATGATAAAAAAATGTACGCACCCTGTCATTTTCCGAGAAGTTTTTCAACCAGTTTCACCTCAAGAGCAATGCAGGTATCAGCTCAAAATAAAAAAAAAACCTTGGCGCACTTGAAATCCTTTCGCCACGCTGACTGGTTCGAAAGAACTAGTGACATGATAAGAAGTAGCTCAAAATCAAGTGTTCATCTGATTTTAATCGTGTCGAGTCGACGCGCTGTCGATTTCGCCTAAAGATCCAGTGCTCATCTGATTTTGCAGGTTTCGCCTAAAGATCGAATGTTCATCTGATTTTGCAGGTTTCACCTCAAGATCGAGTGTTCATCTTACTTTGCAGATTTCTCCTAAAGATCGAGTTTTCACCTGACTGTTCTTGTTGTAGATGTTGTGCGTGGTAGCGGCGGTGGCGATCATTGCTGAGGGACAGAGTGCGACTGGCGGCGGCGTCGTGGCGGGCCAACTCGGCGGCGTCCAGGTGGATGCAGCGGGGGTGCAGGGCGGGCAGCGAGGCGGCTCGGGGAACGCCGCCGCCGCCAGGGTGATCTCGGTGGTGCGGAATGGCGCTGCCGCCGCCACAGCGGGGGCCACGGCGGCCTCGACAGACATGAATAGATCCCGTCGAGCCATACTTTAAAGAGGATGCATTGTTAGTCTAGCTAATTCAAATCCTGTTTGTTTTGTGGTACCACGTCATAATGTTGCTAGTCCATCCTACTGACCTCTGTATTTCTGTATTGTCCAAATAAATAACTTGAAATAGAACAATTTATAATATTTATTTAAATTATTTTACACTGAGATAAAATTAGTTTCATATTAGTTTATGATTAAAAATAAACCTTCCACCGGCAAATTGTTTGAAGCACTCGAAACTAAACAATTAAAAAAATAATTTATAAATCTTATAGAGAGTATTCGCCATTACAGTGGATATAAAACTCAACTTATCATTTATTACTCATGTGTTATTACACTAACTACTTTGAAATCGATGCCAAACAAAAAACACCAACATTCAAACGAAGATAGTTTGACATGACACCGGCCCAGCGTAGAACTTGTAACGTTACAAGTTCTACCGTAAGGAAGCGCCACAGCGGCGCTTCCTAGGACGTGTTGGCCGAGTGGACGAAGCCCTTACCTTGCGATATGATGGTCGCGGGTTCGAATCCCGGTGGCAGTCATGCGTAAATGGGTTTTTTCGGTCGAAAAAATCTATGTATGCATCCCACATTCTCGCAACGGTGAAGGAAAACATCGTGAGGAAACCGGCATCTCGTAGAACCTAAAGTTCGAAAACATGTGTCGAGTGCACGAAAGGAGCCTATTCGAGGCGCACTTGAAATCCTTTCACCACACTGGTTCGAAGGAACTAGTGACACGATAAGATGAAGCGGCGTTTTACTAGTTTTTGTAAAATATTCAGACGCGACACTGTGGCATCGCCGCGGCAGTGGCACCTGCGTGTTTAGATATTATATTATATTGATATATTGAAGGCACCCTAAGATAGCACGTGAGAAAAGGGGTTTAAAGTTGAAGTTGGTTATAGTACTTTTTAAAAGATATATTTTAAATAGTACGGGAGGCGACGATGCTAAATGAGGATTTGCTCGAGCGTCATTGAGACCTATTGGGATGCAAAGCTTAGATGATAAGAAGAAAAAAATGTTATATAATATATACCTTTTCATCGGTGGGGGAAGAGGCTATAGGCTTTTTAAAATGTAAAAAAAAACTGTTGCATGGACATACTCGAGCGCGTCAGATATTGATGGCATCAATGGTCCTACGTATTTTTATAATGTAACGTATGTTAATCTGACCGTTTGCAATGTTTCGACCGTTTGACCGTTTGTTGAAATGAAACAAAAAAAAATGTATCGAGCGCGTCTGATTTTCTAAGGGGGTGTTAAGTGGACCAAAACAAAAGGTCTTATTCAATAATCTGACAATTTCGATGTAACGCAAACTCGTGGCCACTATTTTATTGTGCAAAAAAAAAACCCCATTTTGACTTACTCGAGCGCGTCAGATTAAGATATGTATGGTTCATCTTGATGTCCTAGACATGCTGTCTCATAAACTGACGATTATCTAGAGGGATTCGCTTAATCAGACAAAAAGAGATTTTTTTTTTTTTCATTTTTATAAATTATTGAACTTTATTAATTGAAAAGCTCAGGAAACAGCATGCAAATAAAAGAGTGTATATTTTTTTAAATAGAATACTTGTATTTATAAGAAAAAAATAAAAATAAAACTTTTTTTCATAGTTAATTCAATCTTCTTCTTATCGTGTCACTAGTTCTTTCAAACCAGTGTGGTGAAAGGATTTCAAGTGCGCCTCAAAGAGCCGCCTTCGTGCATTTGACACATGTTTTCGAATTTTTAGGTTCTATGACATGCCAGTTTCCTCACGATGTTTTCCTTCACCATTAAGCACGTGTTTTAAATGCACACATAATTCTTCTTGCCCAGAAAATCCATTGGTGTACGACCGGGTTCGAATTTAGGACCTTCGGATCGAAAGTTGAGGCACCTCCCACTCAGCCAACACGGCTGAATAATAATTATAGGCTAGATTCAATATTCAAGATGAACACGTGCTTAACGGTGAAGGAAAACATCGTGAGGAAACCTGTTTGCAAAGCAAATAAAAGAGTATCCACACATATCAGGGCCGTGACCGGAACGTGCTCCTGACGGAGTACGGCCAAAAATCGGTGTCGTGCATTTTATATGAATAATGTTTTGAATTTTTTAGTTTCGATCTTACTTAATACCTTATTTTGTTACATAAATGAGCAAGAAGTTGGAATTTGTGACAATAAGTAATAAACTTTATCGACGAATTTTTGTTATTTCGACTTGCGGAAATCGTCAGATTATATGTTTTTCGTTATCCTTGAATTATTTCCTTCAAAATGAATCGAAATTTAGCTGCGCTCGAGAATGTCCAGATGACATTTTTTTTTACAACTTTGCAGCCCTCCCCTTTCTTTACCCCGCGCTCAAATTGTCAGATTAGTGGAATATACACTTTTTAGCATGTAATTAACCCACCCTATCTTAATCTGACGCGCTTGAGAAAGTCAGATGATCATTTTTTTTTTACTAATCTGATCCTTTATCCTGCACGGGCGGCCTTATCTAGGGGGCTCATATTTGGTGGAGGTACTTAACCGAGTACAAGGTATCCCCTGTATGTTAATCTGCCGCGATGGAGTAACTCCCGAAATCCCCTCTTCGGCTCCCCTACCAAAAAGAGTGACAGCCAAAGCGGTGTAGTTGTGGGACAAAAAGAGCTAGTACACAATACTGGGCGCACGGCGGCGGCGCGTTAAATGCGTGATGGGCACATACACACACCGCACTTAGCATGGCTTTCGACGTGCGTTAGTAGGGCGAATATACCGTTGGCTTAGTCCAAAAATGGACATCGAAGAGATTGTGTACCGTCGCTATAAAATACGAAGACAGAGACAAAGACAATAATGGGGTGCACCCAATACTAAGACTCCCTTTATATTAGAAGAAAAATTCTTATAATCCGGACTTTCCATATTCGAAATAGCTCAATTTTTTAACATGCGTCCACTCTACACAAAAAGCGTGCGATCAAATGTACAACAAAATGGCAGCTTCGCTTTGAGATGCATGACATGGCATCTAAAAGCGTAGCTGATGCCCGAAAAACGCGCGCTCCTACGATAAAATGTAAACGCGCGTTTGACGCGCGCTTGACAAGCAGCGCGCGCTTACATGTGTAATGTGTAGTGTAGGTACTGTACACTTCAATAGAAATTGGATGAGAATCCCAATCAAAAACTCAAGACTCGAGCTAGACGCAAACTTTGTGCACAAAGCTTTGAGTTGAGGTTGGATAAATCGGTTGAAGCCACAAGAATTAATAACCATAGCATCAAACTCAAGATCGAGCTAGACAGAAATATGTAAAAGAGAATTATATTTACTAGTTGACAACCGCAACTTCATTTGCGTTGGGAATAAACGAAATACCTTTCTTAGGACGCGCCTCACTACTTCACGAACATAGCCTCGAAATTTCAAGTCTCTAAGTTCAGTGGTTTGGGTTGTGGGTTGTCTGTCAGTCAGTCAGGACTAAATAAGGCATTTATAAAAACCCTTGGCAAAACAGGGGGCGAAACTAGTCCCTAGTTCATCGGACAAAATCCTGACACAACCGCCAACAGCGGAAATAAAAGCTAGACTGAATCAACATTCAGTACAAGAACACCAAAAGTTTTGGAACAAAAGAACGGACAGCAAGCACACTAAGATGCTTCTACCGAATATTGATAAGAAACTGACGAACACACTCATGAAGATGAGAAGAGAAGAACTACGTACAATGGTAGGAATTATAACCGGCCACTGCGACCTGAATTACCATCTGTTCAAGATGGGAGCGACAGACAGCGTGATCTGCCGCGGTTGCTTCGCAGAGGAGGAAACCGTAGAACACGTGGTTGTGCACTGCACAGCTACAGAAGAGGCCAGAAAGAAGACTGGGCTGAGGAAAATCCTGGAGACGGGTCCAGATGACCCTACCGGGAAACTGGAACACACCATCCATCAACCCAGGGTCCTGCTCCGCTATTTTGGGGAGCTGGGCTGGCTGGGGTAAAGTTAGTACAAAAAAAGGGGTCAATGCACAATACACCCCACAGCGGGACGTCAGTGCAGACCATATGTAACCCCTTACCCAAATTAGAATTAGAATTAGAAGGCATTTATATATTATATTGTTGATTGATGATAAGCTCTGACTGGCCTGAATGAAGCCAGTTGGCTAGTTACTTAAACCGGCAGGACAAGATCAACCATCACGTAAAAAACGAATTATGATGGAACTTTTACAGTTTTGTATCTACTTATTTTCTAAGAAAAAGACATAGGCTTTGTTACATCACGGTTCCTTATAAATCTATCTCTCTTTGAAGGGTGAATAGAGAGGTGCAAAGCTTGTACTGCTGGTATTTTTAATTGGACTGACGCACACTAAACTATTATACTGAATTTCAGACAGGTTTTTCAGTTTTTACCACGTTTTTATTAAGTCACTTTCTTATGTCTGTCTGTCTGTAGTTCCGGGTGGAATCTTGCAACTCAAATTTCGAGCTCTTCCCAATTAGCAATCCGGCTGAAATTTTCAGGGCATCTCACAACGCGATCACATAAAACGTGGTTTTTAGATTATATACCTAACTAATCTCCATTTCTTGTTTCTAAAATAATGTTTATCAATTAGGAAAGTTTGTTTGAGTAATTTACCTACTCTACTTAGATAGAAAATGTTAATTATTAATTTAAATATTAAACGGTAATGGTATATAAGGCAAACTTATCAACAGAATAGCATCACTCAGGACTCTACTACTGAAGAGACGAGAGAATTTGCTAAAGACTCACCAAGATGAAGTTTACATTGGTAAGTTATTTCGGTCATAAAATGAAATATAAGAGTAGTTCATTTTACGTGAAAATTAAGTTAACTGTTTTCAATCTTTTGCAGAAATCGATTACTTTTTCCTACCATCATCATCATCCTTTTTTTTTTACATGGGGACATCCTCATGAATGCCCACCGCCCTTGGAGGAGGGTGGAGGGGTATGTCGGACTTTAACCGACTGAAACCCCATGGTGGCCGACCTCTGCGCATTAGAGGGACCCCGGGATATCCATAGAACACGTACCGGTGTCCCTCACACACGTTGCTGTGAGGCCCATCCCAGGGCAGGCTTGCGCCGACCCCGAGTTCCGCTTGCAGTGCCTCCCCGTGCACTGCAGTCGTCCCGGGTTCGAGTATAATGCAGCCAGAGCCCCCACTCCGAACGCTCTCGAACCCAGATCATCATCATCCTGCCCTTACTACTTACTACTGCTACACTTAGGTGGGGTCGGCAGAACATGTCTTCTTCTTCCATTCGTCTCTATCAGCCGTCATCTCTGTACTTACGCCTGCTTTCATAACAAACACTCTTCTAGTGACATGGGTATGGGTAATAGGAATTAACCAAGATCTTTCAGTCTACACACCCCTCCAATATCAACACCACACAAAAATACAAAAAAAATACAATATCTGAAACATACCTTACATGTCAATGATCGACGACTTACGATTCAACTTACGATCATTGAGTTTTTCATCTGACTTTGAAGGTCTCGCTCGACTGTGAAGGTGATGTGTACAATATTCATCTCATAAAAAAAAAACATTCTCACACTCACACCCCTGCACTAGGATTCCCTGTGTCGCAGGTGGCATGGACACATACAAGACATCACAACACCCAAGACCCGAGAACAAACATTTGTGTTCGTCACAAATAATTTGCCCCGGCCGGGGATCGAACCCTGAACGTCAAGCTTCGTAGGCAGGGTCACTACTAAGCCACGGTGTCGTCAAAGTCGTAAATATCGGGTGTTCACTTCTCTTCTTCATTCTTGTTGTAGATGTTGTGCGTGGTAGCGGCGGTGGCGTTCGTTGCTGAGGGGCAGACTGCTACTGGCAACGGTGGCGTGGCGGGACAGCTCGGCGGCGTCGAGGTGGTTGCAGCGGGGGTGCAGGGCGGGCAGCGAGGCGGCTCGGGGAACGCCGCCGCCGCCAGGGTGATCTCGGTGGTGCGGAATGGCGTCGCTACCGGCAACGCAGGGGCTACGGCGGACTCGCCAAACACGATCAGATCCCGTCGCACCATAGGGTAAAACGCCCCTCTTTTTTAAAGAGCCCCGTAAATTAAAATCTACTAATTTAAGGGGAATCCTCAAATCCGAAGTCCATACAAAATGTTTCGGACAAATACTCAAAAAGTACGCCGTATTATAGTAATTTCTTCACACTATTCGTTTTGTCCATGTTTTTTGATCAACAAAAAAAGTGAAAGGTTTCATACTTTAATTTAGATTTTATATGTGTTTTAAAATTAACCCTACTAACTTAAAAACACGTATAAAATCTAAATTAAAGTATGAAACCTATCACTTTTTTTGTTGACGAAATCAAAAAATATGGACGAAACGAATAGTGTGAAGAATTTACTATAATACGGCGTACTTCTTGAGTATTTGTCCGAAACATTTTGTATGGAATTCGGATTTGAGGATTGGCCTTAATATGAATACTTTCTTTTATTATTTTCTAATGTAATATTTAATCTTACATCGAGACCTGTTTCTGTTGTCCTAACAATTTTATTACTAATTGCACAAAAACCATTGAGGATGAAACCGTATAGTAGCTTAACTTCCTTTAGAGATTTATACAGACTATTGTTTTGATCTTGACGATAATGTAAAATAAAAAACCCTGAAGACCGGTTCTGACGTTTCATTTTCATCCTTTAGTAGGTAGGTAGGTAATGTAGGTATGTTATGTAAACTTATTTTTTGGTATAAATTGATATACGTATATACCTATAAAAAGGGGTTGATTCGGTAAGTAATTTACTAGGTAGTTATAAACTCATTGGTAATTTATGTGGGAAATTTTCATGTGGAATAAAAGTACTAAAAATAAATTTATAGGTCACGAGATAAAGTTTATTACATTCTTATTGTACGTCAGACAGATCATTTACATTCGATAATTAATAACTACGTAAGTATCTATATCATTATTGCAACGAAAAAAAAACATAGGTAAGCAGATAGTACTTCTATGGATCTCTACTCAGTAACTAAGTACCTAAGTTCGTACAACACTCTATTATAGCATTTTCGGAAGTGATCATTATTATTACGACAAAATTAAAAAATATGATATATGTCGTAAAAAAAGAATGATATCGCGATAATATATCATAATTAAGGGGAATCCTCAAATCCGAATTCCATACAAAATGTTTCGGACAAATACTCAAAAAGTACGCCGTATTATAGTAATTTCTTCACACTATTCGTTTCGTCCATGTTTTTTGATTTCCTCAACAAAAAAAGTGAAAGGTTTCATACTTTAATTTAGATTTTATACGTGTTTGAAAATTAACCCTACTAACTTAAAAACACGTATAAAATCTAAATTAAAGTATGAAACCTTTCACTTTTTTTGTTGACGAAATCAACAAACATGGACGAAACGAATAGTGTGAAGAAATTACTATAATACGGCGTACATTTTGAGTATTTGTCCGAAACATTTACCTGAGGATTAGCCTTAAAGACAAAACTAAATATGACATGTGTTTTACTAATACACCGCAAAATTTGAATAAAAAATACGCATAATCAGTTGCCGTTACTAAACACACGTATAAGGCAGAAAAACTTGAAAATGAAGTCTAATTTTTGTCCAAATAAATTTGATAAAAATTGGATAAATGTTACCGTTAGTCGTAGTAGACCAAATCCGCTCAACGCTGGACACCAGTGTGGGCGACGCCATACGATTCGCAGAAGACAGATCCCGATGGCGACACATCCGAACAAACGAACTAAAGTCCGTCGTAAAGGTGTTCACGACCCTCAGCAGTGAGGATATCGACGCGAGGAGGGAGTCGTTTTCCTATGGATTTGAGTCAGGCGGTACCCATCATTAAAATTTTGTGGTGTATAACTTATAGAAGGTTTGAAGACTATTATTACTCTCCGTTGTTTGTATTATTCGTTAGCGAATATAACCAATAACTGTTTAAAGGTTGATGTGTAATAATAATGTATCTACAAGTCTACGTTTGTGAGCTGTGCAGAATCTACTTTTGAAAAAAAATTGAGAAATAATTTAACAAGAACAAGATTTTGAAAATTGTAATGACGGCTGCTGTATCATTAGGTGATTGTTAAATAATGATCATTAATTTAGTTTCTAACTATATTACTAGAAATACAACTAATCTACATAAGTATATAAATATGATTTTACATTGTAATTAAGGAATATAAATATAGCATTATCTACATGAGTACCTAGGTACTTTTCTGCCGCAAACCAATCCACTTATAGTTTTTCTATAACACAGAATTTAGTGCTTAAATATACTTGAAAATGCACATGGCTCTTCATAATAGAAGTCTCTTTGTCTTTTCATCAATTTGATAAAGTTTATAAAACCTATGTACCCAAATCACTTCACAAGTGTCAGTTCACGTTTCCCATCATGGCCACTTCTATTAATCACATCCCTACTCGTTCAATTTACTTGATACATAATACACATCCGCTCGTCAACGCTCTATGATTCCTTGCAGTCTAGAAAGGATTGTGTCAATGTAGGTATGTCCACGATTATAGATAAAATAATCACTACGGTAGTATTTTTGCTTCCTCTAGTTTCAGGTTAGATCTGCGCGGAGAGAGCGGTGGTCGCAGAAGAGGCGCGTAACTAGTAACTACCCTACAATTCTTTTTACACCCTTCATCTTCTCATTTAGTTCAAGCCACTTCTAGATCTGAGTCTGTGTTACCACACGTCGAAGTGCGGGCGCAGGGAGAGCGGGAGTCTACGGGGGTGAGCGGGGAGTGCGCAGGGTAGAGCGGTCGTCAAGCAGAGACGCACGTCCGCAAGACCTCTCTTCTTGTACCTTGCACTATCTCAGTTCAGGATTCACTTCTAGATCTGAGTCGGCGTAAGCGCGGGCATGGGTGAGCGGGAGACAACGGGGGTGAACAGTGGCCGCAGCAAAGGCGCGCTTCCACACAACCGCTCCTCTTGTACCTTACATCATCTTAGTTCAGGCCACTTCTAGATCTGAGTCTGAGTCATCGGTGTATCCGCGAGGCGTAGGCGCGGGTGCGGGGGTAAGCGGGGAGTGTGCGGGGGAGAGCGGTGGCCGCAGCATAGCACGTCCACACGACCGCTCTTCTTGCAGTTTGCGCAAACGCTCTTGCTCTTCACGCTTCTGCTTGCGCCACTTCGCTCGCCGGTTCTTGAACCACACCTATAACAAAAGAATTGTGTCTGAACTGAAGAAAAAAATACGAATGGCTATACACGGTCAAATTTTAATCAACATAAAAAAAACGCATAGTCAGTTGCCGTTACTGAACACATAAACGGCAAAAAAACTTGAAAAAATGAAGTCGAATTTTTGTCAAAATAAATTTGATTTAAATTGGATAACTGTTACCGTTAGTATTTTTCCTGTGGATTTGCATCAGGCGGTACCTTTAATTGATAATAATTTAAGTTTAATTAATCTTTTCGCAAACCCTAGCTAAATAAATCTTTTCTAAACCTAGCTGGAGCTAGCCCGCAATACCTCGGCTCGGGCGCCGTACTGGCCCCGCTGTCACTCTGCCATTTTGTAGAAATCTTTACAGATGCAACGTAGTATAATATTATTTATTCTTTGGTAGTACCCCGTCTGCATTGCCCATTTAATTTTTTTTGGTAATTAAAAATTGGTGGTGTATAGATAATCAGAAGAGTTGGATACCCAAAGGGAACCCGTAAAGGGGTTCGTAAAAATAACCTATTTTTGTATTTTTCATACGATACCATACCAGCAAAGCAATGAAATTATTGCAAAACATTTATTCAAACCAATAAGTTAATAAAATACAAAGAATTTTATATCAAGGTAATTTTTAATCATCCAGCAGCTTATTTATAGTTTTGTTATTTTCATGTATCCCGTTGAAGTCTTTCGCAAGTAATTCCGGCTTGCTACGAAATAATGGATTGCTACGAAAACATCGGCTTGCTACGACGAGCTTCGTAATTTATTTCTTAAAAAGTAACTACATATATGGAAAATCAGGTTACAGATATACAGGGTGGTTTTTTGAGAAGGGTGGTTATGGCCTTTGCAAAGAATGATCCTTATCAGCAACAGAATCCATTGGTTACCTCTTTAATGATATAACTTTGATAATATGACGACTGTTTAGAGCCTCTTTATTGACATTCTATTTTATTCAAATAACTAATTATTATAACTATTGATTTATATTGACAATTATTGTTCTTCACAGATTCCTTGATAAATATTTAGTTTGACATACTTATGGTACATTAGATTGTTGACATCAATAATATCAATGCAAATATTTTAAATAAGAAAACGTTCCGTATGTAATAGGTACACTAACGAGCCTACAATCTAATATTATGTAAGTAAAGTACCTACTAAATATGAAAATGAACTCAAAGTTGTTGCGCCCTGACAGGGTTCATGTGCATTGTGTACTAGCTACTTACACCTAAGTTGTATTCCATCTGTATGCAAATGAGAACAATAAAGTAAACTATGAAACTATGGTTCAATAACACAGAGCATCATTTTTTTGATCCATCATTCGGGTTTATTTTCGTCAGAAGTAAAAGATTAAATAAATTAATAAATATGCAGTTATAGTTTTCTCATAAATCAAGGGCTGACTTCTTTTACGACTTTTCTCTAACTCTCGTGGTTTCGGACTTGCCCATCACCGCCCTTCTCAAAAAACCACCCTAAATAAATACTTATCCCAACATTTTATTCGCATGTACATTGAACATTTCCAACAGATGTAAATTTATAAAAGAGAAACATGTATTAATATTTATTTGCAAATCGAAATATTTATATCTACTTACAAAAAATTACTCACGTACAATGACGCGACATCGGGTGTGAAATCGTACCTCAAAGGACTTCATATTGAAATCGCAAGCAAAAACCAGCCCTTGTTGGCAATCAATACATCGTTATTACAAAATAAGGTTGTATTTGCGGACAATTGAGACGGCCCAATTTCGAAGCTACTGAACTAGATGCCAACAATAGAGAGGTTTGTGTTCAATGGAGAGTCCTGTTCAGTCATTGATACATCTGGGTTAGTGTGGGTCGGATCTTCCAGTCGAGTGGTCGCAATGTGCGATATCTCGAGCTACGGGTGGTCTTGGTCGTTCGCCATTATCACGCCCGTCACAACACGGCTCCTTTCAATCGAAACAAGCCAAACGATATAAAATATCTAGAGTTCTAGATGTGCTTCTATGCTTCTACGCAAAGATGCACAGTTCAAATCATTGGAAATATTGTATAAGAGAAAGTCCAACCAAGAAATAAAATGTTTTTGTAAACTTCTGAAAGTAGGACTGATTTATGTGAGCTGATTTTATCCGAAATTTCACGGACTACAAATTATAGGAATAGGTAAAAAGTAAGCAGATTTTTCTACTTATTTCGAGTTTCTTACTCGGTCATTTAACTCGACAAAAATACCTATCTAAGTGTCGTAGGCATGTGTAATACGATTCATAGTAGAGCTACTTTAACAGCTAAAAAAAGACCGCCACTTGAAAATCCAATAAAAACCATTCATTCACAACATTCTAAGAAAACCGATAACTCCAACTATAATCTTCGGCACCCCAACCCGTGAAAGCTTTCAAATTAAATCGTTAACGATACGGCTTTTGTCGGGGCTAATTGCATTACAAGAGGTCGGTGGCTCAACAATAGTCCCATTAACTTTCGGTGTGGGAGTGATCCTGAATCCTGGCCAATTGGCGTGCGCTGACGCGGCAAATATGGCCGCTCTGTCTCCGGCAGACTCCTTGCCGCCTTGCAGCACGCCGCAATGAGATTAGTCTTTTGTATGCCCGATTGTATAGTTTAACTCGTTGTTTTGATGGAGACTGCGTGCCGCCGATAATGGAATAAAGACTTCAATTTTTATAAGGGTCTATCACTTTATGGAATAGATTTTAATAAGTTTAACATAAATCTCCACTATTAAAATCAATATAATGTAAAAGGCCTGACTGACTGACTGGCTGACAGACAACGTTCAGGCCAAACCGCTCAACGTAGAGGCTTTCAAGTCAAGAAGTGTAGGCGTGTACTAAGGAATTTTGTTAACTTCCAAGGCTATAAATTTCGTTCAAGTTACGGGTGTCAGCTAGCTACTTATATTTTTTTTATTTATTGCCTACCTATAAAACTTTTGTAGATGTACTTACATCCTATGCATCCTACGAAGCATACTTATATTAGAAATGCAGCTTTATATAGTTTAATACAGTAAAAATGCTCTTGTCTAAAATTTAGGTGCACTGCAGCTACCTAAACATATTCTAAATCACTATGCTTGAATTGTGTGATAACTTCTCTTAACTGTGTGCTATACAACTGTACCTCAACCTACTATTACTATTTTATTATTTATACATTAAGCACCTCCTTGCTTTCAGAAAGTAAGTACCTAGGTAGATTGGTTAGCTTCATAGAGCCTGCAAAGTTTCCCAAGCTCATAGGCTTATTTGGCTGCATTATGAAAGCTTTGCAGTCTCAGTTTCAGCCCATTGTTTTCGCCCGCTCGGGAGCACTGTTTCCAATTTCTATTGTGTTCGACTGCACTGTATGAACGTGCATACATAATTATTCAGCTCATTGGCCGAACACAAACACGGAATTTTGTACAAAGCAGCCGCATTGCAGCAAATAAACAATTACGAGTATGTCTGATTGTAAATTTATTAGCGTTTAAAGTTAATTACTTAGGTATCCGTTTTTAATGCGTGATGATTTGTTTAACACGGATTCAAAAAATAATGGTTTATTGTAGTGAATGGATTTTACGTGAGAAATGACACAGATTCGTGGGGAAGATAAAGATAACGTTATTATTGATTATTTAATATATATTATAGCATAACATTTGCGATAAATTATGTTTCAACATTTTTTTAAGTGTTTTTCAACCGTTTGTGAGTTAGAAGGCGAAGAGGGAAATAAGTCTGACCGACTTATTTCCCTCTTCGCTCTCTCGATTCACATCTCGATATCTCCACAACTATAGAAGCTACGAACTTGAAATTTGGCATTCATATTTATTAGAGGTTACAGGCGCTCGCTCAGGAAGGATTTTGACAAATTCCACCCCAATGGGGGTGAAAATGTCAAAACAACAAATGCTTCATGAAATTATCGTTTCAAATTTTAATATTCAGCCCTGTCCAAATTATTGCAACCTAACCCTGCAACCCCTTTTTTAAAAGCTAAATTAACCGGTTTAATATTTTTAAAGCTATCAAAAGAGTAGCAATTATACCTACTTATAATTGGGGGATTGTCAATAAACCTAAGCATGAAGGTAACTAAACACCGATATCTACGAAAGAGGTTTACAATAAGACACAAACTCTGATAACAGCATCATTAGCAGTGGTAAGCGAGCCGTGAGTGTCGTGTGGGAAGATGTACAGATGAGCCCCCGGGCGCCCGACGGGTGAGGGGCGGAGCCCTACACCACGCCTTGACGCCTCGCGGACAACTGTAATTACTAACAAACAACAGTGGCATTTGACTGCTCATATTCCAGCATATTTTGTTTTGATTTTATTACTGGGTTAGGTAATTGAAGATTGAAAACGTTTTCTGTTGTGTGTTTTTCACCAACATTATGCGAAGATACAAGTTATTTAACGAGTAGCGAACGCCCGCTACTTCTTTTTCATTCTAAATTAATAAAATCTTAATTCTTAGTAAGTCCCTGCACTTCTTGGCGAACACACCCTCCAAGTTTCAAGTCTCTACGTTCAGTAGCTTGGTCTGTACATTGTCTGTCAGTCAGTAAGTCCGCCAGGTCCAAGCCTTTTATATATATTGATAACTCTAGATGATCCGGAGGTAACAAGTCGTAAAGGTAGGCAATTATTCAAAATAAATCATAAACACTACGTTTTAACCCCTTAGGCTGAACTAGATATTTCTAACAAACCCACTTCAGATTCTTAAAATGTATCTACCACTATCTATCTCCACAATTTTGCTGGGTATGCTGTAAAAAATGTATAATGTAAGCCATTTAAATACCAGCCCAGGTATTTTACTGTCTTGTGCACTAACTCGTACCTACAACAAAACCTGAATATGACTATAATCGTAGTAGCAAGTAGTAGTCTCTTTCAATTAAATTATGACTCTTTTATTACTTACTACTACTACTTACTTTTATTTGTCCATTTTCGCAGCATTTATTTAAAAACAATTGACTCTACTTAAGTTGGCACCTAGAAAGCTTTAAGTATGCAGTCTAAAAATGCACGACCCTCCAAAATCTCTTTATAAATGCCCTTATACTTTGTCTGTGCTCTGCATTTTAAAACCAAAAGATATTCTATCTACATAATAATGTGATATTTAGTATTATAGCTTAAATGAAGTTCATTCCGCATTACCGCATTAGTCAGTAACGAGTCGCCGTACAAAGCTTTGACACAACCCCTCGGTTCGGCTCGATGAACAAACTGGATAATTAATAGTAGGTATTCGATGAGTGAGGCAGGTTTAACCAGTTTAATGAAAGCATAATGGTAGGCGTCATTATTGTTTCAGCCTAAGCAATGAAAGGTTACAATTTTGGTAGGTAACCAATGGAAAGGACAAGTGAATCGAAACAGTAGATCAAGTACAGGACTGAAGCGATTGCTTGATAAGTTAAGATGACATGATATATTTTTTTATATATATTGCACTAATTAATTTAAATTAAATTGTAAAAAGAGCGGGCTTAATGCCTAAATACTTTTTTTGCTAGCCTTATTTTTATCGTAACGATCGATAAAAATTAAAATATAAATACGATAAGACGACAATACGATAAAAACTAAAGTCCTCGTATCGCGCTTGGATATTTGAATTTTAGAACAATAAATGCTTTATCGGGAAAAGTATAGTCTTGGCCTGGATAAAAATAAAAGAAGAGTAGCAAGAACCAAAAAAGATAACTAGGAAAGTACCTCTACATAAATAAATCAGATTTAAATCTGTATCGATTACGCGTTTTACTTTACTAAGGTCTGTATTCACCAATAGATAATCGGAAGATTAGGCCTCTTCCTCCGTTATCTTTGACGTTTAATCTGTGAACATTCGTGTCAAAAACGTCAAAACAATTGTTAAATACTTAACCATCTGTTGGTGAACTCTGGTCTAAGTAGAGTAATCAAAAACCGAAAACAAAAAATAAAACATCAATCATCAAAAATACATCTGAAGAGATTCAAAATAAATATTTAGATCGATTACGCGTTTTACTGTAAGAGAATAGCTTAGGTCGTGTGAACGGCGCCGGTGGCAATACGAGTGGAGAGGAGGTCGGGCCGGCTCGAACCGAACTTATTGTAATAATGTTGTTAGAACAAACACCGCACTCCCTCCGCCTTGTTTGAGATTACAATTACGGTTTTAGCGAACTGATTTATTAATGGACCGCCTGATCCGCCCTTTATACTTTAATGTCTATTTAATTTGCATAACCTTAGATCTTGTTGGAATCTAAACGGCTATTATTTTAAATTAAGGTTTATCAACAGCGTTGATCTCGTTGCTAGATTGGAATTGTTAGGCTAAAAAGGAAGTTTTATGTGCGATTAAATTTAAACATTTCAGACAAGAAATTCAGTGCGGGCGAAATGGAGCGGTGCGTCTTACACTCATCCTGATGAAGAATATTAACTCATATTTGAAACATGTCGAGTCATTCATTCGACGTTGCGTTAATTCCAACAATGTTGTACTATGGAATTATTAATTTTCTGAGAATTTACTGAGTAGGTTTGCGTAGTTAAGATATTTACAATATTAGCGGTTATTTTAGAAGAGTCATCAACAAAATCATACCCGAGTAACAACACTGTTCATTGAATCAAAATACGAAATTAATGAGAGTGATTCTGAGAGAAGCTGATATTTTTTAATCCAAAGCTCTCCTAAGCCCTCACACCTGTCGTATTCCGTTTCCCCATTAGCTGCGAAATGCATTAGTCAATATTAAAGACGCCATCCGCGAGTATAATTCCACAAAGGGCACTTCAAATCACACCCATTTCTTTTCGGTGTGTCAAAACATCAGTGCTCACCCCGGAGGCATAGAGACCCTTCGTCTGTCACTTTGTATCAATTACCGCACGCAAACACCCATGCTACTCTCCGACGTTATAAAGTCGTATCTCCTAGAGACGCATCGTTCGAATACAAATTCAATTGTCAAAAAGATTGCTTAATAGTACCACAATGTCGCAAAACGAAAAAGCATTGTATGTTACTCACAAAGCGAAATTATGCTTAATACTTTTGATATAAGATGCATATTCGGCGGGCATGAACAGACGACCCGAAGGGAGTCCCGGAGGGTCGTTCTGCAAACAACGCGCTCCCCTAAACGTTATACTTTGAAAACAATAATTTGTATTGCGTATCGAACGCGTCTATAAATAATAGAGTGATACTCCACTCAGCTGCGGGACCGCTCGGGATATTACTTCCTCTAAAATAATAAGTTTATTGAGAAACTAAACAAATACAGCGATGTTAATAAAATAATACCACAGTACTCACTTTACTCATCCGTATACCCGTATCTGAACTCTAGTTTTTTTTATCATCACCTGATAGAGATAGGTAAGTATGACCAATACTTATCGCTATCTAGGTATATATTATACTGACATAAAAAAAATTTTTTTAGTTTTTGAGTAGATATTAATAAATGTATGCTTTCCAAAATTTGCATTCATATCCAAGGACCTACAATCCGTGTCTTATGATGATGCATATAAATTAGTTGCACTTTCGTTTTTTCGTTTCACATGGTGAAAATGGGGTTTGGTTTTATGAAAGCAATGAGATCATGGCAAAAAAACGTTTTTTAGCCAATTAACCATAGTACCTAAATTCGTGGTTAGACATAATTTATGGAAATTAAAATAAAATGATAAAAAAAATGTGCTACAATGGAGTGACAAATAGTCTCTCTAGTGGCAAAAAATTTTGACATGGTAAGCCAATTCACGTCTGCGACAAAACCACAGGTCTCGAATACTTTCGGCTGTTTGTACAAAAGTGAGCCATAGACAGTTAGTGCTAGTATAGTGTCAGTTTGTTGTAAGCTAGCCGGAGCCTGGTAAGTTATTCCGGGCATGTAGAATGCGGGCTGTGACAGTTGCACTTCTCAATTTTTAATATTACTAACCCATGTATCTAATGTCCCTATCCTACCCAATCGGAACTAAATTCTTTTGTTTTCAACTAGTATAAAGAGTTACGTGTAATTTAAGTAGTAAAAAAAGATTATTCTACACTGCGAGTTTTCTAACTACATAACTATTTAAAGTTACTCTATCAACATTGACATGACGAAATCGGCAAAGTTTGTGTTGACCAAGTACAGACTTATTAGCTTAGGGTTCTGTAAGATAAACGATTTTCTTGTAAGTTTAAAGTATCTCAAATCTTGAAGGCAGCAACGTAAACGTGAAGTGGACCTTACCTGGGGCAAATAAAAAGTTTTTTGATGTGTTTATCTAAGTATACCTAAAACGTACAGAAATCGAAATTAAGAATCCGGAAAATTGGTGGTTTTCGATCCGTTTACACTATTGTATATTCAATATAAGTATATCAGGTGTCTTAATTACTTCATAGTTTTTAAATTTAGGTACAAAGTGACGTGGTATGTATTATAAAAGTTTTACCCCTACCAATAGAAAACTCTCGCTCGACATCCCTGAAAGAATTTCTACTTCCCTCTGCGCTTGTTTGATATTCACAAAGAATTGAAAGATTGTGTTATAAACGTTTCGTTTAACAATGAAAGAGGTGCAACAAGCGTAAAATGAAACAGGGCAGCTCTTTGATCAGTTGATGCCGGCTCGGCGCTCAGCTCATAAAGCCGTTATTGCTGCCACGGCAGGAAGCAGGGACAAAATGGCGCCGCTTTATTACTTACTAACACGTCGACTACATCTGTTTTATAGCTATCTATCTGGAGATGAGTCCGGGGGAGGCTGCAGGCAGGATGACAAGAAAGCGAGCTCGGACTGGGCGTGGCGCCCCGCCCACTTTGTCTTGCATACTCTGTGCTTGGGGGGGAAGCGTACTTTTTCTCATGTTGTCTCGTAGTCAACACGAGATCATACGACGTGAGCTCGCACTATATATACATTGAATCGGATTTTTTTCTTTTTTTCAGCTCATAAAGCTCAAGCTCTCTGTAGACTCAAGACTAAGACGTTTGACATTTGACTGAATAATTTTTATATTTTTTACAATAATTCAAATACACTAATATGCGTGGACCCAAACGCGAAGAATAAACGTCCTTCGTTAAAAAATGATAACTCTAAAATATCCATCCATTTATTTGATAACTGAAAGGTACGTAATTTCTCTGTGACTAAAATACCAATAAGTATAATCGAAAAATGGATTCCACATAAAAAAACGGTGCAAACCAGGTTATAGCTTCTAGGAGTTTCTTCTAACGATCCGTAAGATTCTAATTTCTAGAAGTACAACTGCAAAAATTAGGTTTCTTTCAAATTTTGCTTACCCTAGTACCTAAGGGCATTTTTTATTTCACAGAAACCCGTCGAAATTAGCTAAATTAATTCATAATTATCGCATGCACCAAAAAGTTAATTACGATAGAAGCTTCAATTTATAACAACACTTATTTAAGTAATCATCTCATCAAAAACCATCTCCAATCAGCCTTCGCATATCCGCGAGGTTATTATTATTTAATTATGAATTTGGAATGAAAACATAAAACTGGAAGCGGGTGGAGAAATCCGGGTGGTTTAATCAGACAGTGCACGAAGATCAACATTGACATGAGCCCGAACGAACGGCCCCGGGCGCGGAGACAAGTCTAGATTACCACGGCTTTAATATTAATTTGTGTAAAGAGTTGAAAACACAATGGAATTGAATCACTCCGTCTCATCTTTTGCATTACTTATAACCTTGTTAGCAGAGTGAGCAATGTAAAGGCGCGTTTTCAATCTAAAATTATTTGAATCAGAGTAATAGGCACTGCAATATAACTAAGTCTTAGTATATCACAATAATAATAGTAAACATTGTTTTTACGTTGGATAATTTAATTTTACGGTGTGGTTCTACGCCGTATAGAGTATGGTATCGAGTCTACGGTGAAGAGTATACAATGTAGAGCATACAATAGTGTAGTATACGGTGTCTGCAGCTGAAAGTCCCAACTAAAATAAGAACACATAACAAATCAAGTTGACAATAATTACCTATCTACCTACTATAACTATTGTGCTAAACTAAGGAAAGCCTCTTTTTCTCTCACATCATTATATTTTTGTGTCAATAGAGTCCCTGATGCATTTGATGATCCACCGAAGACCTTATACTAACATACTAGTAACATTATAGGTTATTGTCTTTCTAACATTACAGCCATCATCTTTTCAACATTGAGTAGTAACGAGCACTTCTTTGGACCAAAATATCAATGACTTTGTCTGCCACTTGCACCAAAGTCGAAAAATCGAATACTTTGATAGGTATTTTTTAATATAATTGTACTGCCTAAAACTTTACTCAGATCAATTTCCATTGCACCAAACAGAACACACTATGTAACTCCCAAGTCTGGTGATTTCTAAATAAGTGAATGAAAGAGCGATTAATCTCGCGACCATCTAGATTTTCTATGGTTTATTCTGTGGGCTTATTGGTTCATTGACCTTAGACTTTGTTTTTTAGACCTTTGACAAATAACCAATATTATTTTATGCAAATTATATTTACGATATTGATATTTTCCGAGTTTTGTGTATAAAGCGAACAATTATTTAGGAAAATAGGCTCAGATATTTGGAAAACGAAGCTGAGATGAACGAAAAAGTGAAAACAATCGGCGTTTTTCTCGGAGTTATATAAATTAAAATAGGTAGTTCCTACTCCTACTTACAACAAGAAAAGGGAATAATATTATGGAAATTAACGTGCAATTATTCAAAAACAACAAAGTCAAAGCTGAGAAGAATATAAATGCCAATTTCAGCGGCTCTAGTGATTATATTTGTGATTATACGTAACATATTTGTTGGTAAAATTATATATTTTTGGCTTATCAATGTGTTTTATACGGTTATTATGAAGGGCTATGTAGGTAAGTGAAGAGTTGGGGTCCGTCGTTGTCTAGCTAGATCATCTAGGAATTCTACATAATCGTATTTTAATTTCATATGGGTAGTTAAGTAGATACAGTGCTGCCAGTACTAATGCATAAAAATGTACCTACAAAAAATGCTCAAAAAGGTGCGTTATTTGACTGAAAGATACTTAATTTAATTATAATAGAGTAAAAGGTACGTAAATCTAACTAGTAGTAAATCTATCTAGTAGTTGTTTAGGATTTTAGTAGTAAGTAGCCATGTAAGTTTTAAATTTAGATAGTAACCATTGCTTATAAAAATACTCGCATACGTAACTGAAAACATCTTTCACGACTTGATTCGAGCAAGTGTTGTGGTGCCTAAACAAAAGCGGTTTAATAATGCATTTTCCAATTGGCGCTGTGCAAATAGCGGGGGCAGCGAAACAAACGTATTGCCAAAATACACAGTTTTATTGTATCAAACCTACACGTGAGCTCGCCTCTTCGGCGGCAAGAGAATGTTCCAACAAATTCAGACTGAGCAAAGCATAAATAAATTATCCAATCAGTATAAAAACTCCTGCAAAAACTTAATACAAATAATAAAGAATAGGTTGAGTTAGAGTTGACAAAATTGTCAGAATGTTTTTAATAATCTGAAAGTACGCTTAAAAACCAATGAAGCTATAGATTTCGCATAGAAAAGTAACGTTGGTTTTTAGAGAAAGTTACGCAAATCGGAAAAAAACTGAAAAAAGCCGCAAAAGTGACTCTCATTAGCCGTATTGTTGTGCTTTTATCACCCCTCCCGACCCGAGCAGCATAAATAAATCAAATTTAATTAACTCAGATTAATTTTCGCCGCGCTCTCGCCGGGTCCCTTTTTATTAGCCCCAAGGTAAAACTCGGGTGAAAACTCTACCCGCGATCATTTTCTATGGATTCCTTAATAAAAACTTTACACTTGGAGCAAATTTCACATGTCGACCGTTCCTTTCTCAAGCCGTACAAGTTATAATTATCTTCCCTTGTTACAGTGATTTCGTTTGACTTTCTGGCTTCGTTATTTGATTACTGACTTGAGCTTTGATCTTTCTATTTTTGTAGAGACGAGATTAGGTTTTCTGGCAGACTTTATAACTTTTAGTTGGTACTAAGTAGATAAAAGTCGGAAAAGGATAACCTTAAAGTGCAAATGGATGTGAGTATTTTTTCGAGTTTTTACAAAAAATCCACAGAAAAAATCATAGAAATAATTAAATACAGAAATTAGGTATCAATTTCAGAAATTAAACTAACAATACCGCTTTAGTAGCTCATCCTTGTGACACTTATTTGATGTAAACAAATTATGTGTTTAATTGATTGGCTAATAGGTATGTATCTAATGAAGTGACCTATACAAGTACTTTAATCAGGCGTACATACTATGTAGATCTGTCCTATCAGAGTCGCACGCGAGTCAGCTAGATGAATAAGTAGAATAAGTGGCATCTCCAGGACCATACAGTCAATAAACGATGATGACATAGTTTAAAAAAAAGTCGAAGTTGTCCGATTCGCAGTAGCCGGATAAAGTGGAGTGGCAGAGCAAACAGAGCCGGCCACGTCCGCTGACTGACTGGGTGGCGCTTCGAGTGGTCAGCACACAAGCTCAACACCGGTAGCACAAACATATCCCGACTTACATCCAGCTATGCATTCTACCCACAGAAGTATTAAAGTATAGAAACACAATTACCAAGTGACATTTTAGAAACTAACTCAATTAATTTATTTAACAAAAGGTTAAGAAATTGCTGACAGAAAAAGCGTATTACAGTGTAACAGAATATCTTTGTGACAAACATTTATGAATTTATTTTTTTATTAATTTTGATTATAATGTATACCTAATGTAATGTAATAATGTAATGAAATTGATTTTATTTAATGTTCCATGATTGTATTTTTTCTCTTAAATTATGTTATTTTGCACGCTGTAAAGTAGAGCACAGCTGAACTCGTCAACATGTTTTTTTACCAACTCTTTTTACCTGTGTTTCGCAAATAAAGATAATGAATTATGAATTACAATGTAGTACATTGAAAATGCGACCAAGAAAAGGGAGCCACATTTGCTTATGCTCGTAACACTACAACCTACTTTTATCTGTCTTAATTAACCATACTTGAGACAAATAAATAATTAATATATTCATTAATTTATTATATCTGCCAGTCAATTGATCACATAATTTGTTTGCAGTGTCACAAGGATGAGCTACTAAAACGGTATTGCTAATTTAATTTCCGACTTCTAGTACATTCTGGTCCGATGCTTATTTTCAAAAAAGAGAAATAACAGGGCTAAATAACTATTTTATGTTATTACTAGGCTTTTTCATTGTCAATAAAACTACATCGTAAAAAGTAACAAACGTTATTTGAAAATAGAGATATTTAATTTATATTGACTGGATGTCTGAAAATTTTTGGTCGTATCTTTGTGTTCTTTAAGAACACCGTTATTCATCTATGATTCTACCTTCCAATCTTTACCTTGTTTGTTGAAACATAGCCATTGGATCTGCGGTTTATAGATTTTTGGGCATTATGGTTTTTGGAAGATTTTGCATTGAGTAGGACCAAGGAGGTGAATGTGAATTTTATATTAAGTTCATAAGTATTCTATCAGTTCCCATAGTACAAACTCTACTTAGTTTGGGACATGGAGAATAAGAGGGTGCTCTCCTAACACAGGTTTATCAAACTTACCAGAAAAGCCTCCAAACCTTGTAAAAATTTACTTGTAAAACTTGTATTTCTTATGGCGTTGTGTGAACTAAGTAATTAAGATTCGACTATTAAAAACCGCGTCCAGCCAGACTCATTCAAATTCTATTAAAGGATTATACACCCTATTCATGTTTGTTTATGATGTGTTAAAAATCTTATCTAGGTATTACATTTTCTACTTAGTACCTAACCTCTGTCTCTCCGTAGTTCGAAATCGCATGGCATGATAACGATTAGTAAGGTACTTACTTAAACCTACCTGCTAATGAAAACCTAGCTGAGAACGTACTTATAACTTCAGCAGAAAGATTCGGTTTCAGACATATGTAGATAATGTAGAAATCCTATGATTTCTGTATGCGTAAGTATGTACCTAGACCTACTAGGTAAGTTTGTCGCCAAATGTTCCAAGCCCATTAGTATTATCCAAGTGAAGTTTTTACGTGTTATTTGAATAGAAGCGTGTCACCATAGAGGCCGGGCCACCCACAGCGGTAGCACACGTCGACAAAAAATGTCGCATCACTGTTGACTCTGGCCCCTCTGCTACTTCTCAACGTTACGCGCTGTTAATCTCATCTTCTAAGTAGAATAGAATAGAATACATTTTTATTTTGTACCAAATTACGCACACACACACACACCTTCAGCAATTTACCCAAAATTGAACCCAAGACTCTGTCGTAGGGCTGAAGGGACACCACACCTATACTCAACATAATACACACAATATGCTCACATAGCTTCACGATCTCAAATGTCTTGTATTTATTTTCTCTATTGTTTGAAGTCATGATCTAAACATAAACATAATATACTTGCTTGTCTATATATAAAAGATCTATTCATTGCATTTTTAGGTTTAATTTAACGTTTAGTCTTATATATTATTATTTTTTTTCTTAGCTTGTCTTAGCTATGTTTGTTCTTTAACGCAGAACGTAAATGTGTCCGGGAGGAGGGCGTTGAGACTGCTACACAGTTTTATAACTTTTGTAGTTTCACCGTTCCTACTGTAACATAGTTCCTTTGTGTAATTGTTCTGAATAAATATTTTGAATTTGAATTTGAAATTACACATTTCACAGTTCACATAACATAGTATTACATTAATTGATACAAAAATGGTATCCACTCAGCATTATGCTGCAGCAACATGGAATGCTGCTGAGCGCTGGTTTTCTGTGGAACCGAGTTTGAGTATGTGCACAGATAAACCAGAAGAAAAAAAAACATTACTAAACATCCACAACCTGGTGTCAACAAACATAATTAATTATCAAGCCAACAAATCATTAGTCATCATCAGGTTAGTAGGTACATACATACTATCCTACTAATTCCTTTACATCAATATTAATAAAAGGCTTGGACCTGATTGACTGACTTAGAGGAACTTAGAAGATGTGATCGTCAAGAGCTGAAAGTGAGTATTAAGAAAGGAATTTTAAATATTCGCACCCCGAGGAGTCCAAACGGGTGGTCAAAGTTTTTACAAAAATGCCGTATATCTCTGAGACTCTTCATTCGCGAAGCTTGAAAAAAATTGGTATTTACTCATTGATTAAAATAAATGGACACGAGTTTCAGGATTTTCAGATTTTTTCAAAACAGAAGGGATGTGGTCCATTTTGGAACAAAAAAAAAGTTAAATTAAGAATTTTCTAGAGTAGAGACTTGAACCTTGGAGGATGTGTTTGTCAAGAGCTGAAAGTGAGTAGGTACTAAGAAAGGAATTTTAAAAATACGCAACGCAAACAAAGTTGCGTGTCAGCTAGTATTATAATAAAACAGTAAACAAAAAAAAACTGTAGGTAAATATAAAGTCCCACGCGCTTCAGCAGCAGTACCTAACAGTGCAAAACTTTGTGATTTATTTATTTATTTTTATTTTATTTATTTAACATTAGACTCACCGTTACATTTTTTTTCTTATATAAGCTATGAAATATATACTATTCTTAAACCAAATTGAGTCTACATTTTGTTTACTGTAAATATATAAAAATTATAGGTAGGTAAGTAGATGGATGATGATGGCCAAAAATCATCATCATCTTCATCATCGCAGTCCACTGCTGGACATAGGCCTCTCCCAATAAACGCCATCGCGCCCTGTCTTCGGCTTACCGCATCTTCTGCCTGCAACCTTTCGCTGATCGTCACCCCATCTGGCCGAAGCCACACGTCTAAATTACTGAACCGATTTTGCCAATATTCAGTATGGGCATGTTTTATGAGTCGGAAAAGGATATACCTAGTTTAATTTCATCTCAATACCATGCTAGAAAATGGCAAGGCATGCAAGGGAACTTCCACGCAATACTTTTTAGTTTATTTTAAGGCAAGACTCATTCATACAATCAATTTTATTAGTAAGTAAAACCATCTTAACCTGAGTACGTTCTTAAGATTTCTACTTTTAACAGTAAATCCACTTATTTGGTAATGCTAAAAGCAAAAAATTGTTTCATCCGTAACCACTGAAGAAGTTGTGAGGTTTCACATTTCCTTTTATTTCCATTATATTTCTTTTCCGAGCAAATAAAGAATATCAAAAACTTTTATTTGAATAGGAACTCGACTTATTTTGCTAATCACAAGGAGGATTCGTGCCCCTAATTTCGAAGTTTTATTCGAAACAAATTAAGCAAAAGGTTTCTACAAAGTTTTTAATTTGCCTAGCTCGTAGAAACTTGGTCGAAAAGTAGTTAAGGGTAATCCTCAAGGCAAATTTCCATGCAATTTTTTTCGGATAAATACTCAAAAAGTACGCCGTATTATAGTAATTTCTTCACACGATTCGATTCGTCTATGTTTTCCGATTGATCAACAAAAAATAGTAAGGTTTCTTAGTAAGGTAGTTTACTCTAATTTAGATTTTATACGTGTTTTTAAATTCGTAATGTTAATTTTGAAACACGTATAAAATCTAAATTAAAGTATAACCTTAAACCTTACTAATTTTTGTTGACACAATCGCAAAATATAGACGAATCGAATAGTGTGAAGAAATTACTATAATACATTTTGTATGGAAATTTGCCTTGAGGATTACCCTTTATTATCTTTTCAGTAAAAGAAAATCCCTAAATTTTCTAAATAGGTTATATACTTACGTTTGACAATCTAGGAATCTACTCGTATTATAGAGGTACCTATACCTAGTCTTAGATATATTGACGGCTAAGTAGAAATAAAATCAACCTACTCTGTTCTTTGGGGCTTCTTCTTATCGTTTCACTATAGTTCTTTCGAACCAGTATGGTGAAAGAATTGCAAGTGTGCCTCGAAGAGGCTCCTTTCTTGCATATATTTGGGACTTTGTTCTACGCTATAGCAAGGCGCAACCGTCAAATAAAAATTTCCGATGTTTTTTACTTTTTTGTATTGTATGTATGTTAATGTGTAATATACCTACATATACTCGCGTTTCAATGGGGTTATTACATTTCTGTAATTTCAAGATCCTGAAATAAATGGTTTTTATTACTCCAAAATTCCTTATAAGAAAGGAATTTATCTATCGCAACACAAACAAGTTTATAAGTAAGCCAGTAAATCTTGCTAAGGTAAGGCTAAGGTACGTTCAATTCAAACTTTTTGACGAACACAATCTCGAAATTTCAAGTCTTTACGTTATTTATTTGGCCTGTACGTCGTCTATCAGTCAGTTAGTCAGCATCAAGCCTTTTATGTATATTGTTGTGTAAAGAAAACTCACCTCTACCCTTTCCTCTTTAAGGTCGACGCGCAACGCGAGTTGTTCCCTCAGCACCACATCAGGATAGTGAGTCTTATCGAAGGTACTCTCGAGCTGTTCTAGCTGCTCCTCAGTAAAGATGGTGCGATGCCGCCTCTTGCGCTTGGGCGGGGGGCCTGCAAGTCCCGCCAATGCTGCCGCCGCGTACCCGCCGTAGAGCCCAGCGTAGCCGCCGCTGGTAGGCACTCCGCCAACGCCGCCTACACCTGATAACAAACTATAGCTTACAAAATTGGTACTACTGGTACAAACTTACAAAGTGGTATTACTACTACAGTTTACGAGTGGTATTTGGTTGTGTTTATGTTAGGAAGACGTTACCGAAACGTGGTTTGTGCATCGGTGTACGTCGGTTTGTAAAAATTTGTCGCCGCCGCCGTCAGCCGATTTATGAGATATATTGACACATTTTTTAAACTTTTTATCTAAGTAGGTATGTAATATAAATAGTAGAACACACTAGATTTATAATTATACTAGTTTTAAACCACTATTGTTGGACGTATATTTACGCTTAAAATGAAATAAGCTATCTTCAATATGTATAATATTAAGAAAATGTTAGCTATATTGGCTCTACAACCGAGCATACGGTCCGCGCGTAAAAGCTTAGAAGAATCGATTTATCGAGTGACCTTAATACTTCTCAGTGTATTTTTCTCTACTTTACAACACGATATTTGTCAATCTCTCAGATTATATGATAAAATAGGCTATTATCATGAATTAGCTCGTTTACACTTTAAATGCTGGGTTTTCGCTGGTAAACCGTCATCTGGTCAGCTATACTTAAACATGCAGAATTATAGACGAATATTTAAAAATAAAATAAAGTGGTGTCAAAATAATGAAGAAAATATTAAAATAGATATACTAGCTACACATAGACGAAATAAAAATTTTATAAAATTTTGGGAATCAACTAAGAAATTAAATCAGAAAAATAAAAGCTTACCACTGACCGTTGAAGGCTTGCAGGATCCTAGGGAAATGTAGACTTGTTTGCTGAACGATTTAAAATAGAGCCAGAACCTACTAGCGATCACAAACTTGAGTGTAATTTACCTACTAGTGTACCACACGACTGTAGTTTTGTATTTAAACCTGACGATATTTTGAAAGTTGTTCACGATATGAAGAGGGGCCAGTCCCCCGGATATGACAAACTATGTATTGAACACTTTCTGTATGCAGGTAAAAGTGTTTTCAGTAAGCTGTGTGACCTGTTTAATCTATGTTTAAAATACTCTTATATGCCAGACAATATGATAAAAACAGTAGTGGTACCTATTGTAAAAAATAAGACAGGAGACCTCGGAAGTGCAGCCAACTACCGGCCCATTTCCCTTGGTACCGTGATAGGGAAGGTGTTTGAACGGCTTTTGCAGCCTTTACTGCTGAAAAATGTTAGGATTGACGACGCACAGTTTGGCTTCCGTCCCGGCCTCTCAACTGATGCAGCAATTTTCAGTCTTAAATACGCTATCAACTATTATGTAACCCGTGACACTTCTGTGTAAGCATGCTTTTTGGACCGGAGTCGTGCTTTCGATTTCGTTAAAATTATAAAATTCTCTGGACGAAATTACTTGACTCAGGTGTCCCGCTGGAAATTGTGAACCTTTTGAGATACTGGTACGGAAGCCAGACTAATATAGTAAGGTGGGATGACACGACATCCAGTGAGTATAGACTGGATTGCGGAGTGCGCCAAGGGGGGGTAACTTCTCCAGACCTTTTTAACATTTACATCAACGGCCTAATCGAGGAGCTGAGAAGCACCAGGATCGGCTGTCATGTTGGTGATGTATGTATGCGTCAAGAATTTGAGCTACGCTGACGATATGGTGCTTCTCAGCCCATCGATTAATGGACTAAGAAAACTACTATCCATTTGTGAAAAATATGCTCACGCACACGGTTTAATATATAACGTTCTTAAAACAGAACTGTTAGTGTTCCGAGCAGGAAAGGGTCCGGAGAGAGTGGAGGAGGAGATGGGATGAGGGGTTCAGCAGTAAAGGTTGTGAAGCAATTCAAATACCTTGGACATATCATCACCGAAGACCTGAGTGATGACCTAGATATTGAGCGAGAAAGACGGAACCTGTCCATCAGATGTAACATGCTTGCTCGGAGATTTGCCAGATGCAGCGACGAGGTGAAAATAACACTATTTAAAGCGTACTGCTTGTGCATGTACACCTGCCAGCTCTGGTTCAAGTACAAAAGAAAATCGTACAGTACTATAAGGGTGCAATATAATGACGCATATCGCATCCTCATGAAAAAGCCAAGGTTTTGTAGTGCGTCAAGCATGTTCGCTGATGCACGGGTTCCGGATTTCTTCACCATAATCAGGTCCAGAATTGTTTCCTTTTGGGCCGGTATTAGGAGCTCCAAAAATAGCATACTTAAGTCTTAGGCTGATAACATATATAATTTCTAGAATATGGTACATTTCAAATATATATATATTGTCGGCGGCTTGTGGCTTTGCTTGCATGCACGGCAAATAACAATTTCAGATGCGAATATCTTCTAGTCGGGTTTTAGTTTTTGAACTCAACTTTGATAGCATTTTATACACGTCATGTCAGCATCAGCGTTTATGCATCATAGTCGGCGACGCGTGAATATCCCAGCTTAGAGCCCCCGAGCACAAGCGAACCATTCATAATATTGTAGCGAATAAAAATTGAATATTTTTACGAAACCTCGGGGAGGCAATACCTTGTTTATTGAGAAACGTGAAAGGTTTTAAAGCCGGCGGCACGTCGCTAAGGCGCTATCGACGGCTTTCCTCTCCGTTCTGCATCTCACCAGGCATAAGCTATACCTATCGATTTTGAACAGTGTTGCCAACTCAACAACAGTAAATGTCGCTCTCACGCTGGTGAAAAGTCGCTAGATGTCGCTAAATGAGTAAAATTGAAAAAGTCGCTAGAACTCGCTAGATTTTTTATCAATTAATTACTTTCTTGGGTTAAAAAGGCTACCAACATTCGGTAGATTCACCTTTTTAACCTTCATTCACCACCACCAATTAATGAAGGGCAAAATAAAAATGCATACTAAGTACCTAGATCTTTAATTTTAATCTCTCTTTATTCGTCAATATTAATTATTACTTAAACAATTCAACATACACAGTGATATAATATACATTAACTATAATTAGTATCTTATTCTAAATGAATACGTTTCATTCTATTAATCTTCGTCAGTATCGACTTCTGAATCATTGATTATTCGGAAGGGTATTGAATCGCTCAAACTTACGAGGCTTGAAGTAGATGAATAAACAAAACCGGATCTTATTTCAATGAAATAGAGTACATATTACGAGTAGTATGTACAGAAAAAAACGATGAATATTCGTTTATGAAGTCAGTAATACCACTATAAAAAAGTCGCTAAGAAAGTCGTTAAATTATTTTTGTCGCTAAAAGCCATCAAAATGTCGCTTTTCATGCGAAAATGTCGCTGAATCTAGTGACAAAGTCGCTAAATTGGCAACGCTGATTTTGAATACAATATAAGAGATGTTATGATGTTTTATTGATACACTAGAAGCTGCCCGTTGCATCGCCCGCGTGGTTTCGGAATATAAAGTAACCTAAATAAGTGTTTTCTCATAAACCTATATGTACCGAGTTGTTTTCAATTGCATCGGAGGCCATTGTTCTCGTAAAAAAATGTTCATACATAGATTCTCATCAGCTGCGAAATTTTTAGTACTAAAAATAAATCATATATATTATGTATTCCCAAATAGGTACTACTTTAATATTGTTTGAGAAATTTTATTACAGCAACGCGTGTTGAAGTTACACAGATTACACACAGAACTACTCCGCGGCCAACCCATTCAATCGGACGCCTAGGCCGTTAGTTAAATTATCCCGTTCAATTAAAAGGCTAAATCCTCAGCCAAAAAGTTGAAGACAAAGTTTAATGAAAGGGCCGCTTGGTTTTCATAAAAAATTGTGTATGATAACGTACGGAAACCAGCGGCTTTAAATAGGTAGGTAGAGCTTAGGTAGAGCTGGTATTAGCCAGTAGGCTTTGAAACGGTAGCGGAAGTGGAGTCTTCTATTATCATATATCGTAATAAATCTACTTTTCAACCGACTTCAAAAAAGGAGGAAATTATCAATTCGGTTGAATGTATTTCTTTTTATGTTTGTTACCTCAGAACTTTAAATTTTATCAAAATCGGTTCAGTAGTTTATGTTTTAAATCAAAATAACTGAAAATAAAGTCGTCGAAGTGAACAAAATTGCGTATTTTGCTTCCCTGTGACTTGTCAGTGGTGCCTACGGTCACTAAAACAGTCCGATTGAAGTCGTTGTGGTATGTTTTTGTAAAACCTTGATTATAATTATGTAAGACGTTTGCCGCCGGTGGTATAGTAAAATGTGGCCATCATCTCTTCTTTGCGGAATATATTATTGTCACGAAAATCCAGATTAAAAATAATAATAAAAATAATAACAGCTGGACTTATTTTTCTCCTTTTTAAGTTTATAATTTTCGAGAATAATGTATTTTTTTGTATTTGAAATCGTATTTTGTAGCTAATAATATTTTATAACAATAGAGTCTGTAGAACTTAGGCAAGAATGGCGTAATAGAGAAGAGGCATTTACTCGGTATGCAGTGGGTGTTACCGGCTGGATAGATAGTTAGATATATATAGATTACTATCAATGTAAATACTAATATAAATCTATTAATTACCATCAACTATATATATAAATGACTTACATAACTTATGCATAAAATAGAGCATTTCATAGCATAACCTCGGGGTGCCGGCGGGTTAACCGCACCCGTCTCGAGGGGTCGAAGCTTATCTCATTCTTTTCTTACGGACCAGAAACATTTTAAAATTTCAAAATATCCTCTGGGCTTTGGGGCTCGCTGTGATAACATTAATTTGTTGAAAGATTGTATTTCATAAGGAAAGATTTTATGGATCTTGGATTAATTTTAATATATGGTTTTGGAAGCGAAGGAGAATTGGTTCCTTCGCTTCGCAATCTAATGACATTTGTTCCACTATCGAGATTAAATACAAAATTATCTAATATCCTATTTAAAAAGGCAAATTTTAAGGTACTCCAATTTATGGTAGTAATAATTTTAGTTTAATTCTGAATTCTCAAGTTTTTCGTTTTAGAATTCAGTTAGTACCTAGTTAGTTGTGTAAATAAATAATGTTCTACTATTATGAGTATATTCGACAATTTTCAAAATTTAAGGGTCGGCAGAAGTTACGAAGTCGGCCATGAGAAACATATAAATTAAATGCCCTATATTTTGATTATTTAAGTATTCTAAGGCCCTACATATGTATATGTTTCGCTATAAATTATAATAAGAATATATTTTTTTTGGAACAAAGATACCTATTTGTAATATTTCGTGAAAATAAAAAAAAAATAGTTTATCAATGCGTAGCAGTTCGTAGCACTTCGTAGCAGATTGTTAGCGAAGTTGGCGTTGTGGCTTATATTTCGTATGATAATAAAATAGTTTTGTACCGATTTTAAACTAATTTGAAACTTAAGAAGTAAATTACCTCTTTTCTTTGGTGAATCCATGACATGGGTATGTCACCGTTCAATAATGGGAAGAAAAACCGTGAGAAAAAAAAAATATTACTTAGGTTCTTGTCAGCGTTATTTGAATTAGGTTCGTTTAAATTTGGGTCAAATTCAGTATAATTTTTGTCGCTTAAAAATATTGTTTATTTTGGAAAACCCAAAAATCATTCTTCATTAATTTTTAATTCTTCTGCATAATTCAGTATACTGGCTATAAAAGGCCATTTTCAACCGACTTCAAAAAGGAATAGGTTCTTAATTCGGTTGTTCTTTTTTATATTTTTTTATGTTTGTATGATATCAGATCTTTGTTGTTTACAAACCGATTAGAAAAAATCTTTCTTTTTAAGTTTTTTGAAATTTTATCAAAATCGGTTCAGTAGTTTTGTTTTTAAATAAAAATAACTGAACAAAATTGCATATTTAGCTACCCTGTGACTTTTTTAGTGGTACCTACGGTCACTATAACAGTCCGATTGAAGTCGGTTGTTGTACATATGTTTGTCTAAAACTTTGATTATGTATTTTCAATGCAACAAAAGTGTTTAATAACCAAATGGATTTTTATAAGTAAGGTATCAAATCAATCGATTCGTCTGGTTGATGTTATACAACTCCAATATTTTGGCTTCGCCCCCTACGGCAGTGATATTTGTGCAGGCGGGATTTCTGTTTATTATAAACTTAAAGCTTGTCAAAAATATTCCTCACCGGCAAGCAAGAACAGCTCATGTGACGTACCAAAGAGATCGTGAGCTCTGTGGAAGGGTGCGTGCGCGAGATGGTGCAGCTGCAGCGGCGGCAGCGGCGGGTGCGGGCGCGGCGCCAGGATGCTGTCGATGGTGAAGAGCGGCGGCGGCGGGCGCTCCGGCAGGGAACCACCGCCCAGCAGCAGCGCCGTGCTCAGCAGCGCCGGGGCGTCACGCGCCCACTCGCCCGCGCCCATGCCGTCCCGCCGAGACGTCGCCACGCTGCCGGCTAACCAGCACCAACCCGCGTCTCTCACCACTCAACACTCACCACCGACACACACACCACACTCTCATATTCGTTGTTCTTTTCATCCTTACCGCACTGACATAACACAAAATCGACCGATACTATACAAAGAAATTTAACAAACTTTCACGAGTTTCCGAAAACTTAACCGCCCGCTTCGGCTACTTAGAACCCGGAAAAGTATCGTAAGTGCCGAGGAGCTAATAAGATGCGTGATGCGATTGCGAGTAAAGCGTTTTAGTGAGTAGTGCGGCGCGAGAGGCGAGTGGGGTGAGGCGAAACATAGGGCGGGCGGGCGTGGCCGCGCGCCCCGCCCTCGCGGCTTAATGGATGTGACAACGACGCTCCCGAACGCAGCTAATACAATAGTAATCTCTGTATCCCTCCCTAAAGTAGTAATCTGCTGCGGTTCTGGTGAATCGTGGTGCCATTTCGCTAATGACACCTATTTAGGTATGAGTGGAATATACATATTTAGGTATTCGTTGGGTGTTTATTTACGGGTTTAGCTCTTTTGTTGAATTTTATGTGAATGAAGAAATAAGTGGAATGATTAAATTATTTATTCACTGGTACCTAACTGGTAACACAATGTATGTACAAAATTATTGATCCTCTCATTATATCGAGTCTTCGCTGAAATTTATGAGATGGGCGATATAAATTGAATAGTAGATGGGCCGGCCGCCCAACTTATGAACCAAAATGGCCCAACAATTAGGTTTAGTAAAATAATATTTTAATTAGTTTTTTTAATCAGTACTTACTTATTTTATTTTAAACTTGACTCTACATTTGCATGACTCATAGACACATAAGTAAATAGATTAAGTAAATTCCTTGTCAAAAATACCTCTAATAACTAAAGTATGTACTAGGGCATAGTACCGGGAAATCCCGGAACCGAAAATCCCGGGAAATCCCGGGATTCTTGGCTGTCTCCAGCACCGGTACTAGAAAAATCCAGAACCGGGATTTTCGGTACTTTCGGGATTACTTAAAATTTTGTGTATAAGAGCTTTTTTAGGGTTTTAATCTTTAAAACCATAGCTAAATAGTGCATTCTGTTAGTACAAAGAAGGAAAGACAGTAACTCCTCTACTCACTAGATCCTACCCGCCCATCTTACTAACTTTCGAAGGTGGTGTTGATGTTCAGAACTTAGTAAATGTTGCAATATCAGCTTATTGTTGGTATCGTCGTCTCAATGCATTTATTTAAAGAATGACATGGGCTTTGGGGTTGTTTGTACTGACGTGACGGTCTTTCCACAACCTAAGCCACTGAACATATTATTTTTATTTCTTATTATTATTTTATTATGAACCTGAATCGTCTCACTGCAGGGCAAAGGCCTCCCTTCCTTCTTTCCACTCTTTTCTGTCAAGGGCAACTGTCTTCCAGTCTTCCAAGTAGGAGTCTAGCTCGTCTCTCCATCTTTTCCGATGTTGTCATCAACAGTTTATTAGCCTACTATTAATAAGAAATAATGAATAATGATTCCGTTTTCTGCAATGCGACTGTGATTTATGTTTATTAAAACCAGCTAACTATGGATATACGGGTTTATAAGCTTTGTTAATGACATTAGTTCCCTTCAAGTATCTCAAACTCCAAGCGTAGCTCGGTTCATAGTGTATTATTGCGTCTTTTATCTAGATATCTAGCAGAACAGTGAGTGTTCACGCCTTGGTTGAGTATTTCATTATGGGTAGGACGCACTGGTTAAAAAACAATGGGTTGTGTCAAAGATACAACCGTAAATTATAAGTGGATACTTCTTTATGTTACGTCTTTGACAAAAAATTGAAACTGACACATATACTTATCGATAGTTTATCACAGAGGAAATTAATAAAATTGGCATTTTCTCATTTTAACATACTTATGAGGCCGATCATTGACAATGACATGATCATTGAGCATTGACTTGTGAAGATTAATAACAAATAAAGTACGATTAAA
Source organism: Lobophora halterata (assembly GCA_932526365.1). Lineage (NCBI taxonomy): Eukaryota > Metazoa > Arthropoda > Insecta > Lepidoptera > Geometridae > Lobophora > Lobophora halterata. Next base: position 2,453,331 of record OW052007.1, read on the forward strand.
AACTATTATTTTATCAGAAATCAAATCAACCTTCGTTTAGAAGTGTTGTTACGCATGTGACGTACTAACTTTTGAACTGTAATCCTATACAATCCTGCAAACAAAGAAATATCCACTTCAAAGCTTTCATTATAAGCCATTTATACTTGATATATAACTTAAAAATTGGGACTGTATTGATAATGCAATATTAAATTAGTTACGCGAATTTTCTCTCTTACAAATCATGCTTGCAGTAAATTATATAAATATAAAAATATAACTTATAACTTTTCGTTATTTTTCGCTCGATTTTTCTTTATTTTATAGTTTTTTGACGAGTTTTCTGTTTGACTTAATAATAGGCTACTAAATATTTTCGGGAATACCGAAAATCCCGGTACTCCCGGTTCCGGCAATGTGCCGGTACCGAAATCCCGGTACTGGAAAAAGGAACCGGTACTGGAGGCCCTAGTATGTACTAGCTAACGTCCGCATCTTCGTTTGCATTGCGAATTAATAAAATTCCTTCTATTGGTACGTAAGTTCCTACATTTGTTGACGAACACACCCGGCAAGTTTCAAGTCTACATTCAGCGGTATGGCCTGTACTTTTTCTGTCAGTCAGTTAGCCAGGTCCCAGATATTTATATAATACATACCTACATACATCGATATGTTAACCTTACCATGTAGCTCTAAAAGCAGGTGTTATAGCGTTATCTACCTTCATATAACACGACAACACACGTAAAGCAACCTTGTGTAATCCACGATTGTATTGCGACCTTTTTGCGAGGATTGTCGTGTCTCAGAGGATTACAAATGTCTCGCTAAATGCCAGCAAATTGAACTGGGATTGTTTTGTCAAAAGCTGCGCCTGCGGCGTCGTCGCATTCGCCTTTTGCAGGCTTCGCGGCTCCACAATGCCAGTGTATGTCAGTACAATTGCCATTTTTCTCTCGACAACAAACAATCGTTTTTTACTTAAGGCTTGATAGAGATGTGACATAAAAGAATATAATGCAGTTCTTTGAGAGAGCATTTTAGGAAAATAGATAGCTTGGGAGGTCCCCTAATGTGGAATTTAATAAGAAAAATTCAGGGGGCGTTCAAGTCGCCACATACTGGACCCATTGATTTATTTTTTATATGACAGTCACGTTTAACCTGAGTTGTGTCGAGTAGGTATCATGATAGAGCAACAGATATCGTTTAACTTAGGTTGTGTCGAGTAAATATCGTGAGCAACAAATATTATTTAATTTAGGTTGTGTCGAGTAGGTAAGGTATCGTGATTGAGCAACAAATATTATTTTATTTAGGTTGTGTCGAGTAGGTAAGGTATCGTGATTGAGCAACAAATATTATTTAATTTAGGTTGTGTCGAGTAGGTAAGGTATCGTGATTGAGCAACAAATATTATTTCATTTCGTTGGTGTCGAGTAGTTAAGGTATCGTGATTGAGCAACAAATATTATTTAATTTCGTTGGTGTCGAGTAGTTAAGGTATCGTGATTGAGCAACAAATATTATTTCATTTCGTTGGTGTCGAGTAGTTAAGGTATCGTGATTGAGCAACAAATATTATTTAATTTCGTTGGTGTCGAGTAGTTAAGGTATCGTGATTGAGCAACAAATATTATTTCATTTCGTTGGTGTCGAGTAGTTAAGGTATCGTGATTGAGCAACAAAAAACCATCTATCCTCACAAACTTTCGCATCTATAATATTAACAGACAAAGTTAGACTTAATGATATACCAAAATGTAGGTAATATATACGGGCTGGGGTGTATTTAAGCATCAAAAAAGTACAAACAAAAAATAGCGGCCACAGAAAACAAAATGCAATGTAGATATAGGGCTCCACCTAAAGTCCATCATACAAGCGAGCGCGACTTTGCAAATATTGACAAAGGTGGGAGCCGAAACCAGAGCCGACTCTGTTTGCCTATAATTGATGTAATTAGTCGTGTCGGCCGGCTGCCTCCTAGCCTACAGCCCCTACAGCCACTATTTGGACAGTTCATACGATACTTTGACGGACCGGAAACATCTTTACGGTGTTCTGTTCCGGCAAATATTGGTCACTCAACGATGCGTGACAGTAAGAACCGATTACTCAATAAAATCAACTTGTATTTTTTTGTGCATTAGTAGGCTTAGGGTAGACCCGATTTGGGATATATTTAACTTACTTTGTTTTACTCTTATTCCATCCTCCCATCCAAAAAATAGGTATTGACTTGGTTTTAGCTATTGCTATAACAATCATAATGCGTGACAAATAATTAAAAGAGCATTTATTTTCTCTAGAGTCCGAGGCGCGCTCAAAACCAAAAAGAATTCAAGCTTGAAGGCATTACAAATTTATTTTCAACCAACTTCAAAAAAGGAGGAGGTTATTAATTGTTACTTACTTACTTACTTACTTCCTGCGGCACTACAACCCTTTGTGGGTCCTGGCCTCCTCAACGATTTTCCTCCACACGCTCCTGGTCTTAGTCAGTCTCTTCCAAGTTGTTAGTTTGCCCAACTTCTTCAGGTCTTCCTCCAGACAATCCTTCCAGCGTTTTTTAGGCCTGCCTCGAGGTCGCTTTTGTTGTGGTGTCCATTTAGACATAACTTTTAGAGCACGATTCTCGTCCGCCCTTTCTAGGTGTCTCAGCCGTTGTGACTTGTAATATCTGATTATTAATTGTTAAATGGTTTTTTTTTAGTTTGTTATCTCATAACTTTGCTGTTTAATAACCGATTTTGTTGAGAGGATATACTTTCAGTTTAAATTAAAATAAATGGAAAAAAAGTAGTTGAAGAGAACAAAATTTCGTACAGCTTCCCTGTGACTTTTCAGTGGTGCCTACGGTCTCCACTAGAACAGTACGTTTGAAGTCGGTTGTTGTTTGTTTTTGTAAAACCTTGATATTTTTTTACGGCCTCTTTATCTACGTTCGGCGCTGTTGAATCAGTCATTCTGTTAGTTAGCTCATTTTGTTTTTAAGTAGGTATAACTGCCGAAATACCTATCCGAGATCTGTGGTATCTGTTGGTACGAATACATATCACATAATAGTACATAAGCTAGGTAGAGTGTATACATCCAAAATGATTGTAGGTCCCTAAGTATTTATTTACCAGCAAATACCGGATTTATTTCCCTGCGACACGGTAAGCAGCTGCCATTGCCAGTAATGGAAAATTAACTCCATATAATACGGCGATTATCCGCGTATAACTTAATGCAGGACGGTCACACAAAAGGCATAAGCATTAAAATAGCGAACAATGCATGGATTATCCAACGAGACCCGGCGACAAATCGACTATTAGATCCAGTCATATATTTGGGTAGAACATATTCGCAGAGGTTTGATACAGCCTTATCCTTAAATGGGTAAAATATTTCGCGTACTGTTTAATCCGAATATACAATGTGATCATGCGAAAACTTATTTATGCTAACGGTATTCGTTAGTGTTATTGTTTAATCTTTAGACTAGTTGACCTACGTCCAGCACTTGACTGATAAGTATAATAGGTTGATGATAAAGATGTTAAAATTATTATCAAAAAAATAGGTGGAGCCAATGGTAGAGCGCAGTTACAATCGTGGAGACCTGCTCATAGTAAAATAACTATCTATTGTCTCCATCATGGGTATAGTATGCTAAAAAATAATTAAATACAAATACAAATACAAAATTGTTTATTTCAAAAACATTTGTCCAAAGTTATGGTACAGTCGCTGTTTTCCGTTTTAGTTTTTATAAACTGTATTACAGAATTCAGAGCCCTTCCCGTTACAAGTGGTACATGTTTTATTCTATGCTGTTTTAACAATTATATGTAAATACTTAAGGTAGGTAAGTAGTACTTAATATGTATATTAGTATTAACTTATATATGAAAACAAAAACACAGTAAATTTAGATAACAGAGCAAACAATAAAGCAAAAAAATAATATTGCAACTCGATGGTTTTTAACAAATGGGGTGTCATTGGATTTGTGAAGTTCACGCAAGTGACACAGGCTACTCCAAATATCAGAAGATCTTAGATGGCGGCTGCATGCAGCCATTTTATATTTTTATTTCAACATACCTACTAGTTTTATACAACTTTTTCAAAAAGCTTTTCAATACTGTCATAGGTAAGTAAGTTAACGAACCTAACCTGTCATAGAATTTATATAGTTTTTCGTAGACTTTCGCGATTATCACACACAGTTAAATTATAATTATGTTTTTTTATGAAAACATTGTACGAGACGTGCTAAGCGTTGAGATCACGACTGCTCATGACCAGAACAGGACTTTGATTCACATAGGCCGGTAAAACACAGGTAAAGCGCTCGTCCACATTACCAGTACCAGTAATCTCACTAGCTACATTGCCTTTCAAAACGGAACACAGTAATGCCTACACATTACTGCTTTACGGCAGAATATCTGGCACTGTATTGGAGTTTATACAAGTGCAGATATTTTATTGGTAAAGGCACAGAATAAGTAGTTATTACAGCAGTAATAGCATTACCGCTAATAGGATAGCGGCTTGTCGGGTAAGTTCTAAGCGCCTAATGCCGCTAAGCAGACGCCCTAGTCTACTTAGGATACCTAGGTATATGCTAAGAGCATTACCTTAGTGTATTACTGGAACTAGGACTCGTGTCAGATTTCAGGCTAATCACACATTTCCTCATTCTTTTCTTTTATGACACACGGCTTTTTTACACGCTACAAGCCAGCGAGTCGCTTGTAGCTTGTAAAATCACCCAGTGTTTACGGCTTTTTTATAATCTGATTGTTCCATAAAGCTGATTCGCTCACACGCTAGCTTTTAAAATTGCCAACAAGCAGCGTGTAAAAAAGTCGTGTGTCATCGACGCTTAATATAGTCATGTATTATTGTCCATCCATCAAAACAATGTTTTCCACAATGACTATGGTGTGAGATAACACTTCAATGGTTTCCATGTAATCCGTGGTTTGGTTATGGGAAGAAGTGGGTCGCAAACCGCAGAAGGCCGTAGCCTTGAAAACGGTTATTTTGTAAGCAAACCTTAGAAAAGCGCCCACTGAAGCGTGTCGGTCGTGAACTTACAGACACACAGAACAGCGTTGGGTAAGACCCGTCTCTTTGGTCAGTGTGTCTGCAATTAATTGTGTACCAAATAATTAAATTAATTGAATTTATTGATGAAACATTTATACTTTTACTTTTTTTAGGTAACTTATTAGGTGAGTATAAAAAAAATATATTTAAAACATAAAAATTACTTATATTAACTAAAATATAGACCCTGTTGTTTAGATAAATAATAATATTACAACATTACTTAATTTTAAAAGAAATCCAATGTAGTTTATAGGTACATAAATTTTAATAGGTACTTACTTAATTTCAGACTTTTTAGAACTCTCTCAGCTTTAGGTATACCTACTTGCATGATTATACTTTATGATTACCACAAAAAATAACAATCGGTTTGCAGTTAGTATGTTCTAAAAGGCAGTTCAATTTACGGCTTTATTGCTAAAAGCGTCTAAATCTATTCCAGGCAACGGTTGGAAAGACAAAACTAAATAGGGAGAAAAGGAGATCTACTAGCTGATTAAACGGATGTAAATAAATATATGAAATTAGCAGATACTTTTATAATAAGGCACTTTAACAAAGTATACTTACACGGTAGATTGGTGATTTTGCTACCTACTGAAAAACACACCTATCATTTAATTTTAGTAATAATACTGAAGCACCATCAGTAAGCGAACCGTGAGCTTTAATTAATTTTCATTTGTTTTACCAGATGAGCTCAAAACGTATACGCTTGAAAGAAGCATAAAAAGTGCTTTCGAAGAGTTTAAAATGCATACCCAAGTAATTTCATAAAACGAAAGCTTATAAATTTAAAAGTAAGCAATAGATGAGAAAATAATAAAATCATACATAAAGTAACATAGGGCCTCAAAATAAGTAATTTCATATTCGTTTCGGATAATTTTAAGGTAGCTGCTTCTTCGAATAATAAATATTTGACACAATACTTAAGCTCCCGTTTTCAAATTAAATTTGATTTCAAATCTACACCCATACATAATTTCTATTACAAACAAGGAAATTTCCAAGAGAAACAGCTTTATAAGGTTTGGGAGTGTTTACAAGCACGATGAACTCATAAGCGTGCATAATCAAAGTGAATAGGCAAACAGGCCCACACTATTCAGAGAGCAACCCGGACATCGCCAACAAGGGCGCAGATTACCCGGGCCTAGTCACTCGGAAGAATTGTTTAACGCTGTCCAAATAGCGGCTCGCAAACGCGAAAGGATCCACTAAGCAGATAATTTCAATCGAGCCTGAGCTGTCAATCAAGTGTGTGATATTCTGAATGAAGTTTTTGCGGGCTGAGACCAACAAAGAGCTCATTGATGAACCGTAGAATATTGTATGGCGCAGAGAACGATGCCGCTCGCTTTACTCGCTGTTCTATCGACCGTGTAATCCCACTCTCCCGCATACTACTCCAACATACATGCGATCAATAATCTGGTGAGCCGTTTAATCGTGGTATCGACCTATGAACATCGGAATCGCCTAACAAATCTAGTATCACTTTTGCAAGTCCTTGAACGAGTGCAGCGGGACGCTTGCGGAATAATTTCTCCACCTCGCGGACTGCACCGGCAATCGATATAAATAGGCAATCAACGGAGCAGAGGTCAGTCACAACCGGACTTCCTTCCGTCAATTACTTCAAAGGAAGTCTTGGAATAGCAGTAAAAATGAGAGTGCTCTTATTTTTGGGAGTGGCGTGCCTAGCGGCGCTTTGCGTCGCCGACGACGCCGAAGCGGGTGACCTGGCCGTCGCGGCCAGCAAGGGACACCACCACTCCAGCGGCGGCGGACACGACCACCACGCTCATCACCACCATGAGCACGGCGGCAAGGGACACAAGGGACACAAAGGACACCACCACCACCATAAGGGCGATCACGGCGACCACGGGAAGCACCACCACGAGGATCACCATCACGAGCACGGCGGCGGACACAAGAAGCACTGGGATGAGCACGACCACCACGGCGAGCACCACGAGCACGGACACCACCACAAGGGCGGCAAGCACGGACACGAAGAGCACCACGACAAGGGAGAGCACACCGACGGGTACCACAAGAAGTACCACAAGGACCACTTCCACAAGGACCACCACTTCCACGACGGACACCACGACGAGGGCAAGCACCACAAGCACGACCACCACCACAAACACCACGGAGAGCACGGCGAAGGACACAAGAAGGGCGGACACCACCACTCCGGACACCACGAAGGTCACCACCACAAGGGCGGACACCACGACAAGCACCACTACGACGAGGACCACCACGGCCACAAGGGACACCACGGACACGAGGAACACCACCACCACCACGGGGACCACGGCAAGAAGGGCGCACACGAGGACCACAAGCACTGGGGCCACCACCACGGGAAACATTAATCTTCATCATCACCATTGTTCTAAGTCGTTGTTGAACATGAACGTTGTTTTTGTTACGTTTTATATTTTTGTACAAAAGTAAAATATTTTGATATTAATGATCTATTTGATTGCTCTACAAGTTTAGTACCCAATTTTATTTTCCTCCTTATCCCATTAGTGCCTTACCATACTTAACTAGGAGGTTAGCATTGTACATTATGTACATAGCTATGATAAATCAACAGACAGAGCTAGAAACATAAGCTCGGCGGTGATTTACAATTACATACAATTTTAACATAAATATTCTCAATTAAAAAGAAATATGAAGCTCATTTTTAGAATAAAAAAATCACAAAAAAACATAAAAACCAAGTTTCGTTTTCAATATTAGGTAACTTACCAAAAGGACCACAAGCTATTTATGAATGATTTATTATTGATCTATTTTAATTGCTCTGAAAAGTAGGTTTAGTACAAAAAAGTTTATTCACGAAAAATAATAACATATTTAACTTACCTTATCATTTTAGTGCCTAGCACGCCTAGCTAAGTAGGTATCGTTTTAACAAACAGACAGCTAATTGTTAGAAAGCTTTGGGTTTTTTTTTTCAAAATAAGCTCATATGAAAAACAAAAAGTTATTATAAAGAATGAATAATCAAGAGTTTCGATAATTTTATTTGCGAGGCATCGCTAAAATAGACAGATGGCTACTTGCACTAAACTATCAAAATTCCAAGGCAATTACGAGTACTTTACTAGCTAGGAAGATCTTAACAGTACTAACCTACTTAGAGGAGCCAATAAACCAATTTTGTTTCTTTCTTTTTCTTTCTTTCAGTACAGATTCAGGCCGTTAAGATCTTCCTAAGGAGTAAAGTAATTGCTTATGTTTGGTGTAAGTGGGCATGAGTATATATTTCTATTCAGTCAAAGATATTCGGGGGTGGAGCCGAAAATAGGCATGATGTCCGTGAGCCTCTACACATACTATCTAATTAAATCATTATTTTCATACAAAAGATATCAACGCGTCAGTTATATAATTGGTTACTAAAGTTATTTGTCCTTGGCAATCTTCGTTGTATATTTTTTGTAGAAACAATAAAGAATGAATAATCAAGAGTTTCGATAATTTTATTTGCGAGGCATCGCTAAAATAGACAGATGGCTACTTGCACTAAACTATCAAAATTCCAAGGCAATTACGAGTACTTTACTAGCTAGGAAGATCTTAACAGTACTAACCTACTTAGAGGAGCCAATAAACCAATTTTGTTTCTTTCTTTTTCTTTCTTTCAGTACAGATTCAGGCCGTTAAGATCTTCCTAAGGAGTAAAGTAATTGCTTATGTTTGGTGTAAATGGGCATGAGTATATAGTTCTATTCAGTCAAAGATTTTCGGGGGTGGAGCCGAAAATAGGCATGATGTCCGTGAGCCTCTACACATACTATCTAATTAAATCATTATTTTCATACAAAAGATATCAACGCGTCAGTTATATAATTGGTTACTAAAGTTATATGATTACTAGGTCCTTGGCAATCTTCGTTGTATATTTTTTGTAGAAACAATAGGTGAGACCCGTTCTCACGCCTAAGTAAGGCCTAAATTATACAGAAGCGACGTAAGGCGAAGGCAAAACTTTTACATAAAAAATCTGTAAATGACGCGTCATGCAAGTGATATACTTGCATGTTAAAAACATAGACGAAATGAATAGTGTGAAGAAACTACTTTAATACGGCGTACTTTTTCAGTATTTGTTCGAAACATTTTGTACGGAAATTTGCCTTGAGGATTACCCTTAAGAACACTAGTACCATAGAGCGCTTCGTGCTTCTGGGTACATGAAGTGTTATCTATTTGCACGAATAGACCACGAGTTTTTAATTACCAACAAAATTAAACGGGCAATGCAGAAGTGGTAGGTACTTCCTACATTGTATCTGTGCACTCAGAATTTTTGGTTATTATACAAATTGACAGAGTGACAGCGGGGCGAGTGCGGCGCCCGAGCCGAGCTGAAGCGAGCTGGCTCGAGCTACGAGTAGGTAACCGGGTTCGCCAAACGATGAATGAAACTAAATAATTTTATCAATGATGCGTACACTAACGGTAACAGTATGTCCAATTTGTACCATTTTTAATAAGAAAAATATTCGGCTCAATTTTTTTTTCTGGTTAAACCAAACTTGTGGTGTTATTATGTAGGTTCAACATTGGTATGTTGCTAATTTCTAGACTGATTTTATTAAACAGCATCCTGACGACCGTGGCGGAATGCACCACATCTCCGCTCTGGAGGTGCCTTGTGCAGAGGGTAATCAATGCGGGAAACTACTGCCTTCATTGATAACTCTCGGCACAATGCACTTTCCTACTCATTACCATACAATTTTTCAAATTAATTTATGTTTAAGTTTATATGGATCTAAGATATCTGAAATCAAAGATTTTATTTATTTACTAGCTGTACCCGCGTGCGACTTCGTCACCCGTGAAATAATTGTTTGTTGCCGATGTTTTTCGTTCCACCCGCTGAAGAAATGTCACAGAATAGCAAAGTGTCAGTACTAATGAAGTCAATCAATACTTGCACATTTTCAGTCCCTCTTTTTACCCACTCAAACATTGAATTTAGTAGAAAACTGAAAAACATGGCGGCACTTATCTGCGGACAGTATAAATATGTGACTTTCAATCAGATATTGTGTATATCTGAGGAGACAGCTTCATTCAACGTTTGGTCTAAAAACACCTTCAATTTGTACTTTTACATCTTATAACTTTAATTTTGAAAATCGGTGAAACCCGTATCTAATTATTTAATTTGAAGAACATAATTCCAAAGTTCGAGATAGACACACTCATAAAAAAACTGTTTACATACAAACTTTGAACTTTTATATCTACCCTTTGAAAAAATGTAACGTAATATTATATAGCCTATAACCATTTCGGACTCAGTAGGTATGATATCGTAAAGTTTCATTTACATCCGTTCTGTAGTTTTTACGTGATGGACGAACACACACACCCACAAACAAACAAACAAAGTCTTCCAATCAAAAAAAAAATTGGGGTATGTTTATTAATCTGGTCTGAACACGTTTCCGTCAAAAAAAACATATGTACAGAAATTCGGGGTCTTCTGCTTTATTATATGTGTAGATTATATAAAACCTCGTGAATAGAATTGAAATTACATATGTAGAAAAAAATATTTTTAGTTACATCTCTGTACATTTTACCTTAGTTCTTACTACACGTTGACGAATAGGAGCTTTGAAATTGGACGCCACACAGCGTACCGTTGCCACAGAAAACAGCGCTGCAGCATCAATTATGGTGATGAAGCGCTGGTTTTCTGTGGCACCATTCTGTGCATGCTATTATTAGGGAAGTAATTGACATGGTCTGTATGGATATGAAAGGGCGTTGGGAGGCAGACCCCGCTGGATGCCGTCTAGATGGGTACCAAGCAGTAATCTGCAAGCTTTTGTGATCCCGTTGAAAGGGCTCTGTAGCTAGTGAAATTACTGAGCTTTCGAGAATGATCATCAAAATTTTTCAAGGTGGACGAGCACTATAGCAGTGTTGCACCGGCCTATGGAAATCACAGTCCTGTGTAGTACTGTTATGGTTATGGGCAGGCGTGATCTCTTCCCATCAGGAGAGCGCCTCTAGTCTCGCCGCTTCTTTACATAAAAAAACTTGCAGCAGAGCTCTACAAAAACCTGTTTCGATATAAGGCAAGATGTTTGGTTCCTAGGCTGGTTCTTTCGTCCTATCCTACACTTTCATCCTACGCAGTTGTTAGGTAAATCCATAACCTATTTTTTAATTCTAGGTAAAAAATAGGGTGTGGATGACTTTCTGTCTGTGGCATTCTAGTTCTCAAACGGATGTATTATAATGCGGTTTTTCATTTAAACATGATTTAATCAAAATGGTTCCTGTTTCATGAATTCATTTGAAACATCAGCTCTTGTCGGTTTCTATCGAGTGTATTTCCCATTTTCCATGCAAAAAGGCTTTAAATGGTATAGATATAATAACGAAAATAGGTAGGTACTTACTGTTTTCGGCAGCTCCTAATAATACAAATACACTTTAAATATAACATTGAAGCATCGATGTTATCTCTGAAAGACCATCTTCATAGTAGATTATTTCAGGATCTATTCATGATACTCTTCATGCAATTAGACCCGATGTCACAGTTGTCGAAGTTGATCGCGTTCTCCGCATAACGGTATTTATTGTTCTGAGATTTAGGTGAATAGCCTTGACACCAGGTCAATTACGTTTTTGTTTATTGTTTGTTCTCGTTTGATCGAATGCGTATCTCGGTAGTGCAGCGCCGCCATGCGTCTCAGTGTCGCAATAGCAATGATCGAAACAGTAATTAGGCGTGACTCGAGCTAGCGGCGTCCTTGCCCGATGGTTTCACTCGCAACCAGCCACTTTAATGATATAAAATGGTGTCTCAGCCTGGTGGAAGTCAGTTCACTCCCAGAGATCAGATCTACAGCAAGTGCAAACATAGCGATCACAATGAGGACGCTGGTCGCCCTAGTCGCATTAGGATGTGTGCTGGTTTGTTCCGGTCGCGAGATCGACCGGGAGGAAACGGATTTAGTGGCGGCTGCGAGTCACCACGGACATCACCACGAGGAAGGGGGTGGCAAGGAGCACCACGCGCACCATCACCACGAACACGGGGAGAAGGGACACAAGGGGCACAAAGGACACCACCATCACCACAAAGGCGAGCACGGTGACCACGGGAAGCATCACCACGAGGGACATCACCACGAGCACGGCGGCGGACACAAGAAGCACTGGGACGAGCACGACCACCACGGACACCACCACGAGCACGGACACCACCACAAGGGCGGCAAGCACGGACACAAGAAACACCACGACAAGGGCGAGGAGACTGAAGGATACCACAAGAAATACCATAAGGACGAGTACCACAAAGACCACCACTTCTACGACGACCATCACAAGGAAGGCAAGCACCACAAGCACGGCGACCACCACGGACACCACGAGAAGAAGGGAGGCGGTCACAAGAAGGGCGGACACCACCACTCCGGACACCATGAAGGCCACCACGGGAAGCACGGACACCACGACAAGCATCACTACGACGAAGACCACAAGGGACATAAGGGCCACCACGGACACGAAGAACACCACCACCACCACCACGACCACGGCAAGAAGGGTGGACACGAGGACCACAAGCACTGGGGCTTCCACCACGGGAAACACTGATCTAATTAGATTATTGGACGTTGTTATACCTTTGTTATTTAATAGATACCTCCTTGTAAATAAATTAAACTTATATTAATGATTGAAGTTCGTGTTTTATAATATTCATCTGGTAACCCCTAACATAGGCCCATTCCAAAGCTCGTAGTGAAGAGCCTCGCCTTAGAAAACGTTTGTTAATAAGTCACAGCAATGTTCATTCACCAAACGGGTACCAAATTATGTTTATTGATGATTAATCGAGAAGAACATCAATAAACATAATAGTGAGTATGAATGAGTCTACTATCACATAGATAAACGCCTACAACAAAAGCATTTTTGTGCGAAACTAAACTCATTCTCATCACTCAGTCAGCAGGTGAAAAAACGAAAACATTCTTTATTTAGAGCGTCTATCTTTAACCGCGGTCAGCTGTTGAGTTCTGTGACGGAACGGATTTAGTCAGAGCATTGCACGATGTCGTCACCGGCGCGGTGCCGCCGACGTTCGTAGCCACTCGTCCAGAAACCGAAATGATTACTAAAGATCGAACTGTAATCGACAACAGATGAAAGCGGACTTTATCTATAAATTCGAACCGTAAAAACTCTTGTGACACTGCGCTCGTAGCTTTGGCAACGGCCACCACTCGGTGAGTACCTAATTGCAATAATATGAAGTTGAATTAAACAGTTCTTTACATAACTGAAAATATTTATTTTCTTTTCAGAGATGCGGCTTCTTTTATCGATAGCGGTGCTGACATGCGCCGCGACGCTGTCTCAGACTCGAAACCTCGAGTCAAAAGGTGAAACCGCCAGCCAAAAAGCCATAGTGGAATTGACGGCATCGGGCGGTGACCTCGCTCCCGCCGGAACCGTCAAGGATCTCGTGTCGGCCGGCACCGAGCACAAGAAGGCTAAGAACAGTCATCACGAAGAAGGCGGCGGCCACGAGCACAAAGCCGAACACCACGAAGATCACGGCGAGAAAGGGGACAAGGGGTACAAATCCCACCATCACCATGACAAAGGCGACCACGGACACCACGAAAAGCACCACCATGATGGGCACCACGAGGAGCACGGCGGACACAAGAAGAAACACCACGACGAACACGACCACCACGGCGAACACCACGAAGCCGCGCATGGACACAAGGGCGGCAAGCACGGACACAAAAAGGGACACAAAAAAGGCTCCAAAACCACCGGCTTCCACCACAAATCCCACAAAGACGAGTACCACAAGGAACACAAGTTCTACGACGATTTCCACAAGGGCGGACACCACCACAAACACGGAGACTTCCACGGACACCACGACAAGAAGGGAGGACATCACAAGAAGGGCGGACACCACGAAAAGGGCCACCATGCGAAGCACCACGGAAAGAAAGGACACCACGACAAAGGACACTACGATGAAGACCACAAGGGACACAAAGGGCACCATGGACATGAAGAGCACCACGCACACCACCACGACCACGGTAAGAAGGGCGGACACGCCGGAGGAAAGGAGTTCGGCTACAGCCACGGGAAGAAAGCGTAGACTTAATGCGCCTTCATGCTCGAATATGATTCAACGTTTCACACATTGTCAGACACTTTGGCTACTCTCCCGCTAGGAAGATAACGTGTGAGCGGTTGCAGTGTACTACCTAAATACAGTATGCGCACGAGTGTTCCCTAAGTTATTCGACGCTGCGCAGTAGCGAAATTCAATTCTGCTACTGAGCATTAGTAGCGGCTGTCTTCGGCAACACTCGTTCAGTGTGCGTACTGTAAACGTTAGTGAATCATATTCTAAGCTTTGATTATAAGATTTGTTAACCAGGATTAGCTTGGGTGTTATCTCGTTGATTGGTTTTAAGGCATTTAATAAAAGCATGATCACCAAATTGATTTATAGTGGTAGGTTTTTGTAAGCGCTAAGTCATCGAGAACTTTTGTGATAAAATAAATTGAAGTCAACTGTTATTGTGGTTACTATCTCTACACCTTTACAAATTCTGCCGCAAAATAGCAATGTGTTCGCGTTAACTGTTTCTGCCAAAGATTCAAAAGGCATCAATTTGAGGGCGATTTAAATAATGCATTTAATTAAGTTATTAAGTATAATAATAATATATTTTTTTATTCAGGTAACTGTAATCCAAAGTCAAAAAATAATTTAGATTATTTAATCATTTAAAATTAAAAGTAATGAGCAGTAATGCCGCAGTAGCGATTTTCAGGTCATCAAATTGCTTCAGAAAACGATGATTTCTGAGCTTAGCTGCCTACGTATTTTATTTAAGACGGTAGTTTTACCTCCTGTACTCTCCAATTATTTAGAATCTAATTCAAATTACACAATAAATAAAAGGCTTTGTCCTAACTGACGGACATCGCACATCAAACCACTGAACATGTAGACTTTAAACTTATGGGCATGTTCGTCACAGAATCTATGTAGGTACATAGAAAATACTATATAAGGAATTTTGATAATTTTCAATTATAAAAGATTAGGATGTGTGCTGAAAAGAGTAACTAAATAATGACTAATATTTAGAATAATTCATATTTTATTCCTGTTCAATATTTTGTCCATAAAAATGCAATATTTACAGTAGAGCCATGAGCGGTGCGAGATGCTCAAACTCAATTTTCTCAGTAATATTCTTAGTCTTGATATTCTCATCCTGGTTCGCGATGAAGATGAGGTTTCCGTCGTCCCTCCAGCCATATTTCTTCACCCAGTGCTTCAAGGTTACATCTGGAAAGAGATATTTTATTCTTTATTATTATGCCTGCAACTTTTTCGAATTAACTAATATCCTTTCTTGATACGCGCCTATACTACTTCACGAATATACCCTCCGCATTTCAAGTCTCTATGCTCAGAGGTTTGGCTTGTACTTTACTGAGCAGTAGTCGTAAAATTTAGAATGTATTGTGTTATTCAAGAAGGCTAGTTTTATCACACATTGTTGGAACAGTAGTTATTATTTTAGAATCAAATTCAAATTACATATTAGTCTTAGGCTTAGTCCTGACTGACAAACATGTCACGGGACATAGAGACTTGAAATTTGCAGGGTATATTTGTCAAGAAGTGAAGATGTGTAGGTACTAAAAAAGGAATTAGTTAATTTACAATGCAAACAATCTAGTGCTAGATGCTAGTGTCGACTAGTATTGACTATAATGTAAAGTCAGTAGTTATTTGTGTAAATAAATACAGGTTGAATGCATAAAATATTAAAGTTTTAAAACAATAGGAACCTACCATCGATGCCTCCAAGCAAATTAGCTAGGTTATTCTTATCAATCGTCTGGAATGTGATGCCGACGACGTGGCAAACAAACTTGCGAATGGAGTCGTGAAAGCCGCTGATCCGGTTGCACAGTTCAGGCATCTGATGCACGCGGTTCCAGAACTGGGCAAAATCACACTGCTCCAGGATATCCGCTAGGTATTTGATCTGAGATATTGTCTCATTCTCAGTCTGTGAACAACAAAAAACATTAATGTTTCGTAAAGACAGCACTAACATGTTTGTTGACACTGACAATTCATATGTCAAACTTTTTATAACTTGTACCCTCAACATTTCCTATATCTACCTACCTATCATCCCATTCCTTGATGGTAGACTAAAACGACACACCACTCTCTTGGAAACTTGCCGCGAACGAGTCGAGGCGTCATTCATATGATTCTCCTCGAAAATCACCAAAACTAATGAAAATCAGCCGCGTACCGCGCAAACCCCTTCGCCGAGTTCAAGCGCGCCAAGACAGAGACTGCTCAGAGAACCAGCCAGGTCAGTCTACCCATCCTCTAACGATTTTCCTAACCAATTAAATTAAAATTTGCTTCCACCCATGGTTATGACTCGCACTTATACTATAAATTTATAAGTTGATAAACGAGCAGCTTTCACTGATATGTCTATGTTGATAATGGTGTGTCACTTTTATAAGTCTTGTCGGTACTATCATCTATCATCAATAACAGTACTATCATCATTTTCAGCCTATCGCAGTCCACTGCTGGACATAGACCTCATCCAAACTGCTCTATTCCACTCAGTCTTTAGCTTAGCACACCCATTTTCTGCCTGCAGCCTTTCCCTTAAACTATGCTGGACTAAATAGAACAGTAGTTTTGGATTAAAGAAGTAAGAGACATTCAGTTGAAAGAAGTGGCAGAAGAGAGGAAAGGAGTAGAAGTGTTTAAAATAAAATCATTTAACATACCACAGACTCCAGTAGAAGACACTTGCACAGTGTAAAATCAGTATGAGGGTAGTTGGTAAGTGCTTTTAGAAGTATCTGGCAAGTGATGTCAGCGTTAAACTTCTCTGGGTTGAATTGGTACAGTTTCAAAACAGCCAGGTTAGCTTCAAGATCGTATGTGTTCTCTTTCGATTGCATCTCCACGTACCTCTCCAGAGTCAGGAGATTAGCTGGATTGTACCTGGAGAAAGAGGATCACGGTAAAATAGCTAAGTTAGAAGCAATGGCAAAAAGGGCAAAACATTAAAGCTGGTGAATGCATCTGCTGTGAGGCGAAGTACTAACCTTTCTATACTTTTCAGTATACTAGCTACAGTTTGTTTCATAGTTTCAGCCATAATTAAAGCAGTTGTTACGGAAGTATTTTCAGCACTAAAATGGATTTTCTTCAAAAATTAGGACGAAAAATTCGCTTCAACACAAGTCCACCACGCACGCCGCTTTCGCATATTTTATCTGTCACTGCACTGTCAAATGAGTAGTCACTGTCATGTCATAATTTTGGAGTTCAGTAAAAGTCTATGATAATTGAATTGATTTAAATTACTTGAGTTGTGTTTTCATTGTGTAAGAATGTTCTGTCCCAGTTTGTCCTAATTAATAAGGACCACCACGTTAAAATTTTAGAACAAAATAACGTGCATCGTAACATATCAACCTATCAACATAGGCAATAAAATTTTACGGTAGTGGAGTAGAGAACCCTCAGTGTGCAAGTCAAACTCACACTAGGCTAGTTTTTAACTTTGAAATAGTTGTAGCCAGTATTGATGCATGCTAGCAAACAAGCAAATTATTTTGGCTGTGTCAGTGGTGCCAGCTTGAAGTTTTTAGAGCTAGATCTAGCTCTCAATCTGCTTGATCCGCTTATGCTTTGATTTCGGTTTAGCCCGATGTGTTTATGGCTTAAACAATTTTACTTTATTGTTTTAAGAATTGAATTATAAAATCTTTGTAAAATTTACTACACATAAAATATTACTGCACAACAATCAAAATTAACTTTCTTTTAAAAAAGTTAAGCCAAATGTAATAAAACGTACAACATTTATATCTGTAGGCCTATACAATATTTCAAGCATAGAAGTATCCACTTTAAAATTGAAAATTGGAAGCTGACTACACTAAAAAAATCCTGTTGTGAATTTCATAGCTTCTTCATGAGTAATTCGGCCTTTTTGGCTTTTTTTAAATCTCGAGTTGGAAACACTAAGTAATTTTGTTGTATTTGTTGAACTCTGTGGTGACTGTGTGTTGGAGTTTCATTGCACAACAAAACAAAAACCATACCTTTTAGAACAGATAAGGATAGTTTTAATTAATAATTGCAGCATCCAAAACCTCAACATGGATCAGATGCTGCCAAGTCCATATAATATCCCGGGAATCGGGACGCCATTACACCAACCCGAGGAAGACCAGCAGATCCTGCCAAATGCGCTGCAGCATCAACAGGCGTTCCACCAGCAGCAGTCGCTGGCCAGCCTCGGCTCTTCGCCACTCTCTGGCTTCAACCTGGGCACTCCTCAACGTACTATGCACACGTATGCACCCACCGCGAGCTATGCCACCCCGCAACAGATGATGCAGCCTCAAACACCTGTAAGCGACTTTACTCACGTTCCTAGGCTTGGTAGTCCATAATAATAATAGTTTAGATCAGGAACAATCACCATTATCCACATTTGATGATGAACCAACTCAAGGTCACTTTTGCCATGACCAAAACAGTGCTACACGTTACTTTGAATCAGATTCAGTCTGTGCACACTGGTATAATGATCATCCACTTTGAGATATAGTGTTTTATCAGATTTTCCGAGCTGTGCTGATCAATTTATCAATTCACGGAAGAAAACTCTTATTAGGGTTAAGCTCGCCTTTATACATGTCTTTTCTTTTATGATTTATATTCTTAAGTGTTTGTGTGTACAATAAAGAATTACAGAATCACTAGTTGACACCCGCAATCATTTGCATAGCGAATTTTCAAAATTCCTTTCCGAAAAAGTACTCACTTTCATCTCTTGACAAACTCATTCTCAAGGTTCCATTCAGGACTGTACATTGTCTGTCAGTCAGTCAAGTCAAAGCCTTTTATATCAGATAATGACAAAAAAATCATTAATTTAATTCTAATGATAGTTTACTGATTTCAGCAAAATATGATGTCTCCGATGATAACCAGCGGCAGTTTAGCCGGACAGCCGATGCTCAGCCAAAGCAGCCCAGCCCCAATGACCCCGATGACTCCACACTCAGCGGACCCTGGCATATTACCCCAGTTACAGTAAGCATGACCCGAATGGAATTAGTGCTCAAAATTTTCAACCATAGCTGGTGCTGGTCTACACTTCTAGTATCATGCTCTTAACAGTTAAGCTATGTGGTGAAGTCCCTTATGCATAGGTTTATAAATACAAAAAGCATGATGCCTGGTAAAATTCACAAAGTAGGCTACTCTCATTCTCATACAAGTAGGTAATTAAAGTAATAAATATATTATTTTTTTTAAAGATAAAAGCCTCATTCTATTAAAGTCAGCATCATAACATAACATCATACAATAAAGATATTGACATATTTCAACATTCTCTCCCTGTTTTTAAAAATAAAATTTTTATGCTATTTTTAATAAACACAGTTTAGTATACATATAGTAACCTAAGTAGTTTGTATTTTTTGTTTTGGTAAAGTAGGATACCACGTTTTGTTAACTTGAAAATATTTTGTTTTCTTTATTTTCTTTCCTTTTGTTTAAGAAATTAGGTAATTAAGTACCTTTGAATGTACCTAAGTACCATTTAAAACTGTAAAGCAGTAAGTTGTTAAAAGTATATCTTATTTCATAAAATCAGTGTTTACCTTTAATAGGCTATGCACACTGCATAAGACTAAGTTAAAAACTAAAAATAAGTTATTGTGTAATAGCCGTTGGTAATCCAATAAATAAATAATAATAATAAGTCGATGTCCACATTTACATTTTCAAAATCGCTATACTTACTATTTGATAGTGGCAATTTGGGGGGGGACTGGGAAGCCTGTATTCAATCAAATGTAATATCAGATTAGATCAGACATCAGAAGTAGTATACATGTGTATATTTTTCAATTCAATTTATTTATTAAACAAAACATTTCACTTAGGTCAGTTATCGGTGGCCCCACACTAGGCTCTCGGCCTGTATCGTGGGAACCAAAAAGATACACCGAAGAATTATCAGAAATTTAATTAATTTTAATTCGAAAAATCATTTCCTAACATACAAAAATTTGATTAGTCAATTTTTTTTATCAGGAACATTGTTTCAACAGTCAACCTGAACTGCAAACTTGACTTGAAGAAAATTGCTCTTCATGCACGTAACGCAGAATACAACCCCAAGCGATTTGCTGCCGTTATCATGAGGATAAGAGAACCGAGAACCACCGCACTAATTTTCTCCTCTGGAAAGATGGTTTGCACTGGAGCTAAGAGTGAAGAAGACTCCCGTTTGGCTGCCAGGAAATATGCAAGAATTATACAGAAGTTAGGCTTTGTTGTAAGTGTGATTAGATGAAAAACTAAAAAGAAACATGTTAATCCTATTATTATAATAATTAGGTACACAGATGGTTAATTTCGCCAAAACTACATAATGTAACACATAGCAATAATTTGTGCAGTCAGTACCTACTTGGAAACAAGCAGAAACACTTGAGCAACGAGCCTAGATTTTTTGGGGAGTTCCTTTATATCCAATATAATCCAGCTTGGGTTTTCGTTAGCATAAAATAAATGATCCAAATTCTCTGTTTCAGGCAAAATTTTTGGACTTCAAGATTCAAAACATGGTGGGAAGTTGTGATGTGAAGTTCCCCATCCGACTAGAAGGCTTAGTGCTCACTCACGGACAGTTCAGCTCATATGAACCAGAGCTATTCCCAGGTCTTATTTACCGAATGGTGAAGCCGAGAATCGTACTGCTAATATTTGTATCAGGAAAGGTGGTGCTAACTGGTGCCAAAGTAAGAGAAGAAATCTATGAAGCCTTTGAAAATATCTACCCAATTCTCAAGAGTTTTAAAAAGCAGTAATCAATTCTGTTGTTTTGTGTGTAAGATAAGACTTATTCCTGCAACATGTTTGCTTGGACATTTGATGCCCTGTGGCAGACTTTGTGAGTGGTACCCATTCTCCCCCAAAACTCTCCTTTTGTTTAAAAAATCTGAAAATTATGAAACACAATTTTTCTATCTCGGGATTCTTGAAATTTCGAGTGCAAGGAACAGCATTTTAAAACATTGACCCTGTTTTGACCTTATTGACTCTTTGAAAAATGGCCTATTGGTTAAGGCGCGGGCGGCGATGATTGATGAATCAGTCAGTCTGTCAGTTGGGACATGTTGTTTTTTATTGAGTCCTTAACCCTGTGGCCAACCACAGATCAAGCCCATTCCTATGCCATTAGTTAGTGACTGATAAGTGACGAACAATGGTCTGACTCCCAGGATTTGTGACAGCTCCGTTCCTGAGATATCAGCGAAAATACCTGGCCCACGGTTCTGGATCCAGAACCCTGTGGCCAAGTACTTTTGCAAATAATACACAAACCACTGCATCTTATGGCCCCAGATTTTTAATTTGCGTTAGAAACGCCAGTCACTAAGCCCTAGACAAAAAACTAACTTCCTAGGCCCAAGAATACCGAAGTTAAAAAAGTCCAGTCTAACATTTTGAGGTTATTTTTATAACCTCAAAATGTTAGACCAGCTACCCGAAGGAAGAATGCTAGGAGGCTGATTACTATGCCGAACCTTAGTGACTCATTTGTGACTAACAATGAACTGAGTCCCGGAATTCGTGACAGCCTAGTTGCAGAGATATAAGCGAAAATACTTGGCCACAGGGTTCTGGTCCAGAACCCTGTGGCCAGGGCTTTTCGCTAATTTCTCAAAAACCGCTGCATATTATGACTCCATTTTTTGTATATGCTTTAAAAACGCCAGTCACTAAACCCTAGACCTAAAATTAGCTTCCTAGATTGTTTAATAATAAATCCTAGAAACATGTTTTGAGGTTATAATATATTAACAGAGTGACCATATATTTTGCTTCATTGAGACTTTCCTTGTTTTGCGTTACGTTACGTCATGCTATACTTACCTATTGTCTATGACATTCACATCCTAGAATATTGTTTTAGGCAGGCAAGTACCTATGTAGAGATCTTTCAGTCTAAATATGCATGCGCCTTCACTATCTTGGAAGTAAAACTAAAATATAATATTTTGCTCTGGATTGCCGCTAGTGCTCACGATGATCTAGCTGTTGCTTCTTTCCGTAGAAGGAATGCTGAAAATATACTTATTATTATACTTCTATGTACCTACTGTAGTCAGCTAGACTTGTAATACTTACATTTAAAGTTTGATTCAGTCCTTATTATATACATAGGGTATATCAGTCTTGTTTTGTTTACAATCTTTCCTCTATTGTGCCGATCGTTCTACGTTGGTGAATAAACTTACTTTCCATTACACTGCCCTTTTGCTTGATTCGTAAATTTTGTAATAAACCTTCATGTGGATATCATGTGAATATAATACTTTGAATTAGCACGCAATAAAAGTTTAAATGTACTACAAATTCTGAAATTTAACGACTCTTTCTCATTTTTCTTAATATGAGTCGGGACGGCTATTGTCATAAATTTGTACTGCCAATTTACCTTAAACTTTGCTTGAACTGAATTATATTTTTGCGGAAAACTGCTGTACAACAGTGACTTGGAGCTTGTGTAGACCATGAAGTGTAGATTTTGTGTTCATTTTATATTGTAGACCATGAGTGTAGATTTTATACTCCGGATGCGTGCTTTATTTTCGAACTTTATTGTGATTTTGTCTTAAACGCAGCTTCAATGTGGGATTATTATTATTGCAGCTCCACTTTATTATTGACCGCCTTCATGATTGAGTTCTATTGCGTAGATAAAAACACACCACAATAATTTTAATAGTTTGCCTTAAGGATAATCCGTCTCTGCTTACCTGCCTAAAACAGTAGTCTTCTACAATAGTCTAGGCTAGAATGTGAATGCAATAGACAATAGGTAATTATAGCATTTACGTTAAACAACAATGCGTTATGTTACGTAACACAAAACAAGGAAAGTCTCAATGAAGCAAAATATATGGTCACTCTGTTAATAAATTATAACCTCAAAACATGTTTCTAGGATTTATTATTAAACAACCTAGGAAGCTAATTTTAGGTCTAGGGTTTAGTGACTGGCGTTTTTAAAGCATATACAAAAAATGGAGTCATAATATGCAGCGGTTTTTGAGAAATTAGCGAAAAGCCCTGGCCACAGGGTTCTGGACCAGAACCCTGTGGCCAAGTATTTTCGCTTATATCTCTGCAACTAGGCTGTCACGAATTCCGGGACTCAGTTCATTGTTAGTCACAAATGAGTCACTAAGGTTCGGCATAGTAATCAGCCTCCTAGCATTCTTCCTTCGGGTAGCTGGTCTAACATTTTGAGGTTATAAAAATAACCTCAAAATGTTAGACTGGACTTTTTTAACTTCGGTATTCTTGGGCCTAGGAAGTTAGTTTTTTGTCTAGGGCTTAGTGACTGGCGTTTCTAACGCAAATTAAAAATCTGGGGCCATAAGATGCAGTGGTTTGTGTATTATTTGCAAAAGTACTTGGCCACAGGGTTCTGGATCCAGAACCGTGGGCCAGGTATTTTCGCTGATATCTCAGGAACGGGGCTGTCACAAATCCTGGGAGTCAGACCATTGTTCGTCACTTATAAGTCACTAACTAATGGCATAGGAATGGGCTTGATCTGTGGTTGGCCACAGGGTTAAGGAGTCAATTGTTTTTTAGGTATAGTTAGATATAATTTAGGGCCTCTTATAGTTTTTTAAGAGTGCACTATTTAAGAAAATATATAATTTTTAATAGTTGTCGGATTTTCAATTAATTACGTATGGATTTTTAATTAATTAAGTATGGATTCTCAAAAATCATCCATCAGATCAGAAAAATTCATCTCGGTCACTCTCTTATGAGAGTGATTTTTATGTATGTTTTTAGTTTTTCTAGTAAGTAGGTACTTACTGTTAACTTACTTACTTTGTTTCATTAGTTCTCACAGGTAACTGCTAATTTAAATTGTTAATTCTGTGTTTGCATGCTTTGGATTGTAGTCTAGAACAAAACCTATCTTAGATTATTTTAACTACCTATATTATATTCGGCTATATTCTGTATTGCATACCTGTAATAAAATAAAATGAAATAAAAGATTCTTCAAGTAAGATAACAGTAAAATACTAGGTTCTTTTTCTTCTAGGTGGACTGGTTTCTCCAAACCAGAAGTGAAGAAACTTATGCAGTGTGGCTAACGCTTTATTCAAATCTTATTTGTGGAAAACATAAAAATAATAATAAAGTGCTGCCAGTACGTATTAGTAAGTCAGATTTACGTACCTTTCTCTAACTATTCATCATCCAAGGCTTTTCCATACCTACCATGGCTTATATATTTCATACATAACGCCATCAGAAAAAGAAGCCACCAACCAGTGGCTGGCGACAATCAGCTTACATTTACACTTATTATGTAGTTAAAAAATTAATTGACGTGAGATTCTATGCTAAGTGCATCCGCAAACGAGCCACCGACCACAGCAACAAGGGCCGGCAGTGTACACTTACTGAGAGAGTCTGCCGATGCCGTTGAAATACATGTAGGCGCTTATTACAAAATGACATTATTATGAAAGCCTGCGCCCGCCTCATTCACGCTCTCTATTAGTGTTACCTTTCACTTTAGGGTCATGCTGAAGAAATGAAAAGCTTTATTAAGCAAATAAGTAATTAAAAGAAAATCTATAGATATTTAAAAAAAAAATCGTACCTCTTTATAAATTACGTACCTTTATTGGCGGCTTTTCGTACTTTTTGAGATACTAATACTGGTCACACTCTTGAATGCCGATTCGATTGTGTTTGTGTTCTTTCTCGGTTTTTTATTTACATTATAAGAATTTTCTGTATATGTAAGAGATTGTGTGATGTTTTAACGAAGTGACGACTATCATTCACATCTTCATCAACTGCTAACAAATAAAATATGGTTAGTTTCTTACAAAATAATAACATGAAAAAAAGTGTAGTCTGGGTTAACACAAGTCTGCGTGTTTTACCGCTTATTATCTGCTTTCTATCTCGCAGTATGCATTTTTCTACGTGTCCCATTGATATCACACGATCATTGCCCTAAAATCAGTAAAGTAAACCTTCAAATAGGTTATTTTCCGTTCATACCGCAACACTCCAGTTTACATAAAATAGCTGCTTCGCCTGCGTAGTATTTAGTTATGGGATCACGTTAAAGCTTTGTGCCTTGCCAGAGTTCGATTTGTGAACACATCAAGACTGTGCATATATGTACGAGCTTTTCGCAAGCTCTTATTATTAGAAAGTTAGTGGTCGCTCAGGACGGTCGTAGCGCTCGAGCACTATCAATCATCCTAACGTTCATTTAAGTATAATCAACAGTGTTCCTTTGTTTCTCTCTGCCCATATCCTACATCCATATTAATACAGTCCATTAGATAGTTAGAAACAGGACCAGAGTTCACGATCTTGTTCATTTGGTTGGCTAGAGTATCTTAGGTCTTTTTCAAGGTTCTAAACAATACCCAATAACAATATGAAATAGCTATTTTATTATTTTTGATTAAATTATTGCATTACATTACATTAGTAAATTTTATTCAGGTGTTTGAAGACTCTAAGATTTAAGTTGTTAAGTGGTTAGACGAGGCAATGTAGTATGCAACCTCTAATACCTTCAACTTACTATCAACCTTTTAGCAATCTACTATTGTAAACTGAACATAGATAGAACATAGATCTACATACATATGTCTATTATAGACTTTAAGGATCAATAATAAGGTCCTAGATGACAATGAAGGAAGTGTGCTCCACCATTAAACAAACCCCAAAAGGTGAAAGTGATGAAATTGTTCCCTAATTCGTCAATTTCCACTTCATTTCACAAATTCCTTTCATCCATAAGTATTTTTGTGCAGGATCCTGTGAGCGGGGCTAGCTCCCCCAACCTGATGACGGCGCCGCCGCTGTTGCCGCCGGCGATGATGGGCTTGCCGCCCGCGCTCGCGTCGGCAGTAGCCATGCCGCCTGTGCCCGGCTTGCCGCCCAGCCTGGCCGCGTTGCCGCCGCCTATGGCGTTCCCGCCCATGCTGCCGCCCTTCTCCATACCGCCTCCAGGATTCGGCAATTTCAAACAGGTAAACTAGCCTCACAAGCCAATTTCTACACTATACTTTACTAAATATGGAGGTAGGTCCTGTCAGTTCAACATGTACTAAACATGCATTGATATTAATTTTCATAGTCTATTAAATTGCATTATAACTTAATCTATATTTATGCTAATATTTATCTTTATGTATGCTGATGATTACCAATAAACAATAAACAAATTGTAATTGTGAGCACAAGTAAAGAGTGGAACTCGCAACCGACAATGTCTGTATTCCTGGACTACAATCTTGGCCAAGCCAAGCGTTCTTCATCTTCGACGATCCACCATCTGGTGAGGTGGTTGGTGGTAAAACGCTTGTATATTAACTATAAAAAAATGGCATATTTGAGCAACAAACATCCATACATACATATATCCATCCTCATATCATATCATAAACATCAGTGTAAGAGTATCTGTCTATATGGTAATGTTTCAGGAAGCGCCGGCGCCGGATATAGCCCCGCTGGCCAATCAGAGCTCGCCGTGGTCAGAACACAAGGCCCCCGATGGCCGCACTTACTACTACAACTCTGTCACCAAGCAGAGTCTCTGGGAAAAGCCTGATGACTTGAAGTCTTCTGCTGAGGTATGTATTGGGGTAGTATAACTCGTTGAATTAACATAACACCTGGTTTGGAACTCGATGCTTCCCTCCCTGCCCCGCGCGGCGCCCTCCTGTGTTTCTTCCTATAAAACAACGTGTGTGTGTGTGTGTGTGTGTGTGTGCGAAGCCTTATTATTACCAAGTATTCCACAATCCACATCCTCTTCTCTACCAAGATTATCCAATTATCGCGATTCGAGCCAGGTGTCATGTTTGAGCGTACAAAGGATCAGTAAAAATACTGATGTTTATCACATAAATGTTTGCCCTGGTAAAAATACATATATCCACATAGTGTCTAATTTTGAATGTGTGCATATATTTCATGCAATACATTTAACGATGACTTTGACTTTGTGCGAAAAAGTAGTAAATCTAACCCGAAAATCAATACTGCAAAGCTTTGGTTGGTAACTTCAGGTCAACTTCTATCATAGCACTTACTAGGTCTTAGTTGAAGTAGGTAGATCTTCAAAATAACCACAAAGTCTAGAAGAAGTTCATTTACTTACTTCCCTCAAAACGTTTTGGTAATTTCAGAAACTTCTATCATCATGCGTTTGGAAGGAGTACACAACAGACGCTGGTCGAGTGTACTATCACAATATTGAGAGCAAAGAGTCCAGTTGGGTCATCCCGCCAGAACTGGAACAGATCAAGGAACAGATCGCGGCAGAGGAAGCCGCTCAGTGAGTCATTACACTAATGTTATTTAGAGTATACTACGGACGCCCCGCCGAATGAGCTACCATAAATTTAACCTACTCAACAGAGATCATGATGAGCTTGACCTTTTCTATTATAGTACTTCTTAGCTATATAGCTTCTTAGCTCTTAGAAATAAACTCAATAACTTATTTTTCTCGCAGTACATCTAATACTTAGATGAATAACGGTGTTCCTATAGAACACCAAGATAAACAGTATTTAACTAAAATGGAGTTGTATGACAAGACCATAACGATATAAAGACAGGAAATAATCTCCGACACCTTGTCAATAAATATGAAATAGGTAGATACCTATCTCCATTTACAAATAATGTTTGTTACTTTTTACGATGTAAGTAGTTTTATTTACAATGAAAGAGCCTAGTAGTTTTAACTTATAACCTAATGTATATCTAGCCTTGTCACTTCTCTTTTTCGAAAATTAGCATCGGACCAAAATTTACTAGATGTTGGCCAATGTGGCTCCTTTTATTGGTCGCATCTTCAATGTACTACATTGTGTATCTATATTTGTTATCTTAATATGTTACTGTGTTTCTATATTTGTTATCTTAATATGTTACTGTGTTTCTGTATTTGTTATCTTAATATGTTACTGTGTTTCTGTATTTGCTATCTTAATATGTTACTGTGTTTCTATATTTGTTATCTTAATATGTTACTGTGTTTCTGTATTTGCTATCTTAATATGTTACTGTGTTTCTATATTTGTTATCTTAATATGTTACTGTGTTTCTGTATTTGTTATCTTAATATGTTACTGTGTTTCTGTATTTGCTATCTTAATATGTTACTGTGTTTCTATATTTGTTATCTTAATATGTTACTGTGTTTCTATATTTGTTATCTTAATATGTTACTGTGTTTCTGTATTTGTTATCTTAATATGTTACTGTGTTTCTGTATTTGCTATCTTAATATGTTACTGTGTTTCTATATTTGTTATCTTAATATGTTACTGTGTTTCTATATTTGTTATCTTAATATGTTACTGTGTTTCTGTATTTGCTATCTTAATATGTTACTGTGTTTCTGTATTTGCTATCTTAATATGCTACCATTAGTGGAAACCTTTAAATGGCCACCTAAGTGTTTTGATTGTTGCATATAATGTTAATTTGTGCTGATGGTTTTCCCAAAAGGAATAAATAAATAACATTGAGAAAAATAAAATACAACATATCTTGTTGTTAAGGGTAATCCGCAAGGCAAATTTCCATACAAAATGTTAACACTACCAATTTAAAAACGTATAAAATCTAAATTAAAGTATGAAACCTTACTAATTTTTGTTGACACAATCGGAAAACAGACGAAACGAATAGTGTGAAGAAATTACTATAATACGGCGTACTTTTTGAGTATTTGTCCGAAATATTTTGTATGAAAATTTGCCTTGAGGATTACCCTTAATGCCTCAACTCCTAAACTTAACGCTATCCTCAGGGCCGCCCTTAGCGCTGAGCTGACGGCTTCGGAGGTCCCGCTGCCCGAGGGCTCGTCGCCGGCGCCGAGCTCGGCCCTGGACGAGGCCATGGCCAAGACGCTTGCCTCCATCGACCCCACGCTGCCCACCAACATACCCATCCCGGAGGAGAGTGAGTATTGCCAACATAGCCTGTGCAGGTTTAATAAAAATCAATTACCCTAGCCAGGAAATATAAATATAAAAATAATAAAAAAGCTTTAATCCCTTCCATTTATAAAATTTAAATATGTAAACTATGTATGTTTTGCTTCTTAAGGGGAATCCTCAAGGCAAATTTCCATACAAAATGTTTCGGACAAATACTCAAAAAGTACGCCGTATTATAGTAATTTCTTCACACTATTCGTTTCGTCTATGTTTTGAAATTAACACTACTAATTTAAAAACAAGTATCAAATCTAAATTAAAGTATGAAACCTACTAATTTTCGTTGACACAATCGGAAAACATAGATGACACGAATAGTGTGAAGAAATTACTATAATACGGCGTACTTTTTGAGTATTTGTCCCGAAACATTTTGTATGGAAATTTGCCTTGAGGATTAGCCTTAAGTGTAGGGTCCGCCTCTTGCGGTAAAAGCCTCCTCTAATTCTGTCCAGTCTCTTCTATTTATTGTTCTCCTTGGCCTGGCCAAGCTCTGAGCTTTCCGGCCAGTTTATGTCGTCGCTCCATCTAAATGATGGTCATCCTCTATTTCGCTTCCAGTTCCGGTTCCAGTTTGTTAGTGTGTAGGATCATCTATTTTCGATCATCCTTTGAACATGGCCAGCCCATTTCCATTTGAACCCTAAAACTCTTTGGATTTCATCTTTTGCTTGCATCTTTTTTTTTTAAGGAAAATGGCCGGTTATTTTGAAAAAAAAATCACATCATCACCATAATAGGTATACAGAGGAGAGGTTTGCTGGAAGTTAATGCAAATAAACTATAAGTTTGCCTGTATATATTCTTTTACATTGTGCAATAAAGCATTTTCTATTATTATTATTAGCCTGTATCGTCTCACTGCAGGGCAAAGGCCTCCCTCCCTTGTTTCCACAACTTTCTGTCCTGATTTTCTATTTATCTATCTATAATTATTTATTAGCGTAATAAGTCTGTTTTCAACGTTTACAGTAAATCTTGAAGAAATAGTGGCGCCTGCGCCGAACAACACAGACAACACGGAGCCCGTGCCCGAGTACAAGGACAAGAAGGAAGCCATTGAGGCCTTCAAGGAACTGCTCAAGGACAAGGTACAGTAGAACCTCATGTCCAATATGGCGGCTATAAGACACCAAAATATTTAATATGTGACAAAAAAAAATTCAGTATTGTACTACTCGGGCGAATAAACATGACACCTGGCTCCAAAGACGTTTGTGCAAAAAACAGCGTGGAATTGGATAATCTTGATAGAGAAGCTTTAGAAAAGAGGTCCTGTAATACTTGGTAATGATAAGGCTTTGCAATTAGAGGAAGAAGAAACACGGAGGGTGCCGCGCGGGGCAGCGGGGGAAGCATCAAGTTCCGAGCCACGTGACAGCCAGGTGTCATGTTGATTCGCCCGAGTAGTACTTGATGGATTTCAGTAAATGTGATACTTAAATGTGGTCTTTACTTTAGATTAGTTTTCGTCATTTACGAGCTGCTAGTCGGTGCGATTAAAAGCTAACGAGTAAGCGAGTTAGCATTCCGGATGGCTAGTCAACTAGCAGATTGTAAAAAAGCCGATGATGCGGGGTGAGTTTACAAGCTACTAGCGTACTCGCTGGCTTGTAGCTTGTAAACTAGCCCTGTGTCATCGAGGCTTAGGAGTATCATTAGTTCACAAGTAAGAATTGGTGGATTTACCAATAGGCTGAGAAGGCTGGAGCCTAGGGCGGCAGATTTTAGGGGGCGGCAAATTTTGGGCCATATTTTTTTGACTAGGCCTAATGACTTGTACAATAGCGCACAAATGATAGACACAATTTATTTAACAAAAAAAGGCGTGTGCTTATGACCACATGATAGAATCGAGCTGACTTACTGAAGTAGTGTTACATAACCGAGCGTTGGAGTCCAGTCACTATTATTCCCCACAAAATATTTTGCTTAACGCGCCTGCAGAAGTTTTCACTTCAAAATATTTATATGATTGTGAATTAAGGTATCGAACTGTAGCAGTCGGTAGGGGCCGGCAAAATTTGAATACGCAACTGCATGTTAGTCGTATCACAAAATAAAAGTGTCAAAAATCGAACAGGGCGGTAATATTTTGGCAGGCGGGTTTTCAGTTTCCGTAAATAACTTTCATATTTTTTTTTCCATAATAAAGTATGAAGTACTTAATTATTATTTATAGTATTTTTTCTCCGTACAATAGAACGTGTCTTCGAACGCGACGTGGGAGCAATGCGTAAAGATAATCTCAAAAGACCCGCGGTACAACACTTTCAAGAAACTGAACGAGAAGAAGCAAGCCTTCAACGCGTACAAAACGCAGAAATTGAAGGACGAGAGGGAAGAAGCCAGGTGGGTGACTCAACTGTATAAAATTACATATCTAACTTACAGTATCTGACTGACTGACATGCTAACTGAACGAGAAGAAACAAGCCTTCGACGCGTAAAAGACGCAGAAACTGAAGGACGAGAGGGAAGAAGCGAGGTGGGTGACTCAACTGTATAAAATGACATATCTGACTGATTGACTGACTAACAGACTGACTGACAGGCTAAATTATTGAGAAAAAACAAGCCTTCAAAGCTAACAAGACGCAGAAACTGAAGGACGATAGAGAAGAAGCGGAAGCGGAAGAAAGTGGGTGACTTATATACTCTGTAAAACAACATGTCATGATTACCTCGCTTGACCATAAAGTTAGAATGTAAAGAGGGATAATGACATTTCAAATGCGATACAAGAAATGATAATAAGCATGTGCGAGTGATTGTCTATGTGTTGCTCAAAAATAGTGATGGACATTCAATAAGATGTTTTATCGACATCGATAACTGTGGTACCTACCCATTTTGCGTCACAAGTCTTAATAGAGAAAAAAATAGTGCCTACTACACAATCATATTGTTGGTAGTTATATACAGGGTTAATGAGTGGATAATCCTTCAGCTGCGTGTGGGGGTCATCAGAAAATGAAAATATGTTCCCAGTAGAAATCCCACGGACTTAGAATTTTTACTGGGTACATATTTTAATTTTCTGATTAGTCCTGAAGTCCCCCACCCGCAGCTGAAAGATTATTCACTGATAACGTCACCACCTGTACATATGAAGATTTTAACCAAAGGAATGAGATGGGTTTGGTTATTATTTATTAGATACCTACTAAAGACTACAGAGCCAAGTTTTGGCGTTATTCAGGAACAAAAACTTATCCATGTTCACAAATTTACATTCATAATACATAGTAGCAGGACTTACCAATATTTACCTACAACTTACTCACCAATCCAAATAGGCGGTAGTCTTCGAAATAAGATTGTAATAGCTAGAAAGTCGATTGTGTATAATATATATATCTGTTCTTTTTTTAAAGTTGGTTGATTATAATAAACAATAATGAAGCCCATGCAAATGTTTTATTCAATGACTGAATAATACTTTATTTAAGAATATTAATTCTGAATTTTGTCATTATATGTAGGCACGATATGTAGGTATATCTGTCTGTCATAATATATGTAGCCTATTAGTTTCAGGTAGGTAAGGTAGGTACTATAAAATAGGGATCCAATTGCTTCTACAAATGAAACTGCAACTTTGATACTATTTCTAAGGAAATAGTATCCCATTCCAAGGGAATATCCCATTTTTTGTTTAGTACTGTAATGTTTAATTTAATTATATACTCTTAAGTATTACAGTAAGTACTGTAATGTTTAATTTAACCTTCACCCAAAAAAAAGCACACATTAAAAAACAACATTCTTCTTCATTAACGTTTGACAACGACGTTTGACGGCACAATTGACAATATGTTTTTTTTTATTATACGATCATCATCATCAGATGGAGGTTTGGAGGTCGAAAAATTGTTAATTCAGTTCTATGCTCAACAGATTAATTACCTGATTGGTAGGTTAGCTTCAACTTATTTTTTGCCTCAGTGCGCATCTTCAATAAGAAGCGCGCTAAAGCAAAAAAAAAGTTAAGTTAAGAAAGATAAATTGTAAACTTTCGGTTGTTACAAAATAACGGTGACATGTTACATAATTAAAGAAATAATATTTTTTTATAAGTCTAGCGTAGCACTGTTTTGGTCATGGATAATGTAGGTTATAATAACTACCTACCTATTCAACGTAGGCGAACACTAATAGCAGTGTTATGACTGTGGAACTTAAAATCTTGCGTATCGAAGTTTTGGTCATGGGTGAATTATACTAAATATTTATTGCTTTGAAGTTCAAAATGTTTCGATCAAATTATTTGAGTGCAGTGCTTTGATTCACAGTTGAATTTCCGCGTAGCACACACAAAAGCCACAAATGAAAAACTAAACACATCATCAAATTGTGACATTATCTTACGGGATTTAGATATAGGCATTCAACTGAGAGTTGAGACATTCAAGTCAAAGTTCAAGACGATGTTGATTTTAAAACTGCCAAGTGAGATTGCTTAAGAGCTTTGACAACTTTTTACAAGTCGGCATAAGGTCACAATATACATTTTTTACGCCTGAATTGAAACATTGTTCAACATGGTACTTTACTTACTGGAACATGTAACGTAGGCAGCGAACCTTTCTTCAAAACACTCTTATGTATTCTGAATAAAAAAATAATCGTTTTTAAAATGATTGCTGCAAACTTTTATATTGTTTTGATGATCGCTCTGTTTCTGAAGAATTTGTAACCATTTTTTTCTGTTTTGCGGATCCTTTGGTAAGCTGAAATTAAATAAGTAAAAACGATTAGTTATAATAATACTCATATTTTAAGAAACAAAATAAAAATGACACAAGTGGTAAATTTATTTTAACTAGGTAAAAATACCCTAACGATATAAAAGAAAAGAGTTTTGTACCACTTTGCATAACTACCTACTCATTAGGTACTATCGATATTTCATGACGTCATCATTTAATCAAGCCCTAGCGTAACGAAGCAATATTTGTTTTTACATGAAAAATCTATTATTTCTCCATATATGTAAGAACCATTTGTACACACGGCAAGAGCAATCAAAACTCCACAAGGCACAACGATTTTATAACTAATTGTAGAAGAAAATTGTCCAAAATTTTTTCTACGAAAATAAACCAAATATTTTCTTTACTCACCTGTGAAATGAATGATTATCTGGGTTATTTCTTTGCGTTGTGCCACACGTATTGATTGAGCAACTAACCATGCTCTTTAAAATAAATAAAATGGTTTAATTTTGTAGATAATTGTAAAAAGATAAAATAATTTACAAACAATAACTGACGAGTTCTCCTGGGTATCAAAAGGTTTTGAGTGACGTGACTTAGTTCTATACTGCTCTTAATCATAAAAAGCTATACTTGCATCTCTTTCATTAACCGATCTTTTGGGGGCGACAGCCGAAAGTATCCGAGATCTGTGCGCTTGACTGATATACTGACAGGCAGTTTGGCAGACTTGGCTGACTAACAACACACCAAAATTACTAAGTCAATGAAGCTGAAATTCCGTATGGATATAGTGTATAAGCTGAAAAAGACACAAGCTTCTTTTTACTTAGATAAAACTCAGACAAAGCTAGTTTCTATTAATCTTGAAGAACTTGCGGTATAATGGTGGCTTCTCATGGTCCGTGTTAACACAGGCCGCACCGGGCCGGGCCACGCCACAGGTTGTGTGAAGCGAGCGGCCCCTAGGCTGCGCGAGCGGGTGCGTATTGTCGGATATCATAACACAGGCCGTGAAAAGGGGTGATCCGGACTCGTACGGCGCGTGTTAGGACAGGCCGTGTGAAGCCACCATAACACGTTCAAAAGGCTAAACTCTATATTTTTGTGCACAGATTGAAGACAAAGAAGAATCGTGAAAATCTAGAAGAGTTTCTATTGACGTGCGATCGAGTGACGTCACTCACCAAGTTCTACAAATGCGAGGAAATGTTCTCCAATCTAGAGGTACAATGTGCTCAAAGATTGATAAAATAAATGTTTTACACATTTGACACAACGCCATCTAGCCCCAAACTAAGCGAAGCTTGTACATATTATCATTGAACTCTGTTAAAAGAGTAGTAAGTCTGAAAAAAAATGCTGAACAAACATTTATGTCCTAGGTATTTACAAAAAAAATGTCCAAAATATATAATTAATGATGAAAAAAAAAAATACGAATTAATCGTGTTATTTTGACACAGATATGGCGCTGCGTGCCGGAATCGGATAGGAGGGATATATTCGAGGATTCGCTGTTCACAATCACAAAACGAGAAAAAGAGGAGGCGAAAGTACTAAAGAAACGAAATATGAAAATGTTAGCACAAGTAAGTACTATAGCAATATTGTTAAATCGACTAACCTTTTTTAAAGCCGGACCAAAACAGCAGTGGTTTGGCCTGTACGTACATTATGTCAGTCAGCATTTCATTTCATTTCATTTATTTATTCAATCACAATTTCACAATCGTATATGAATGTCTCTATAGTACACACACACAAAACAAAAATAAAAAATTAAATAAAAATACAGAAAAAACTAGAATACAATTTCAAAGTACAAGTATACACTACCTAAACTACTACCTAACAGCAGCAAACCTACTAACTACATACTATCCTATATATATATAGCAAGGGGTTAAGCACTTTATTTACACCGTAAATTTTCAATTACCAGAAAAAAGAAATACGCATATTCAGTTGCCGTTACCGTTGAACACAGATATGGCAAAAAAACTTTAAAAAGTCTAATTAAAAAAAAAATGAAAATTGGTCATCTGTACCCAAATGTCGTTTTCCTATGGCGTCAATAGGTACCCATCATTGATAATAATTTGAGTTTCATTCATCGTTTGGAAAACCCGGGTAACTAGGTGTCTCGCAGCTCGCTGTAGCTCGGCTCGGGCGCCGCACTCGCCCCGCTGTCACTCTGTTATTTTGTAGAAATAAGATAATTGATTGATTCAGGCGTTACTTTGCGGAAATCCATAAATATCAATAAATTATATAAATATATTTAGTAATAAATCCGTTATATATATATGTTATGTTATATGTTATAGTAATTAATTGTCGTATCTTTAAACTTTGGTTTTCTGTTCTTTGACTCTTTGGTTTAGTTGAACTAAAGTTAAGTTAATTAAAACCTTTGTTTAGAAATTAAGCGGATTTATTACTAAATATATTTATATAATTTATTGATTTTGTAGAAACTCTAAATTCTGACTGCACAGATACAACGTACCCCATCTGCTTTGCCAATTTAAGTTTTTTTGGTAATTAAAAATTGGTGGTGTATATTGATTTATGCTATGTTTGTAGGTGTTAGAAAATATGAGTGAGATCGTATACAACAGCACGTGGAGCGAGGCGCAAGTGTTGCTGTTAGAAAACTCCGCCTTCAAAAATGACGTTAGCTTACTCGCTATGGACAAAGAGGACGCACTACTCGGTTAGTTCATCACAGATACTAATTAAAATAACTTACACGTCTGCGTCTTACGTCATCTGCATACAGGTTATATTATAACTTAGGTGTAAGTAGTAAAAAGGTACACAATGCACATAAACCCTGTAAGGCACTACCTTTCAGTTAATTTTTTTCTATGTATTATAAAAATATTGGTAAATTCCTAAATGTTTATGTATTTCTTTCAGTTTTTGAGCAGCACATTAGAAATCTGGAAGCGGAATATATTCAGGAACGGGAACAAGTCAAAAAGAGGAATAAACGGCAACAGAGGAAAAACAGAGACAATTTTTTGGTAAGAAGCCATCTATACTACACCTACTTATTTACATACTAAACAAGGTTTTATAAAAACTTACTTCAAACGACTTGAATCGGACTGTTTTAGTGACCGCCAACACCACTGAATAGTCACAGTGAAGTAAAATACGCAATATCGTTTACTTTGATTTCTATGGCACCAATCTAGAAGTATTGTCCTCTCAAACAAAAACAGAAAAAACAACTCAACGGAGATCCTCCTTTTTTGAAGATAAGCAAGGTTTTACAAAAACGTAGTACGACCGTCTTCAATGGGACTATTTTAGTGACCGTAAGCACTACTGTATAGGGACACCACAGGGAAGCAAAATACGCTATTTCGTTTACTTGGATGACGTCATATTTTCAGTTATTTTGATTTCGAAACCAAATTATTGAACCGATTTTCATGAAATTTCTACGGCACTGATATTTCAAATGGTGATATTTCATGTAACAAAAGAAAATGTTACATGTCACAATGTCTATCGACTATTTTTGAGCAACGTGACGCGAAATATAGGCATGATAAAACCACAGTACCACTACTAATAGTAATACTATATATATATAATATAAGCCTTTGACCATTGACATCGACATTTCAGTACCAAAGTATTTAAAATTTAAAAAAAATCTTACATAGTTTGAGTATTCAAAGTATAAATTGATTTCAAAAATCGTTCAGTCTCACTGCGCGCAAATGAAAAACCCATATAAATTAAACACTTTACAAATCGAGTATTTTGAAAAAGTATTCAACTTCTAACAGTCCGTCCTCAGCAAGGTCACTGCAGTGCACTGCATTCTGGACTTTGGTTTTACCTTCTCTCTTGAAGTCGGTTGAAAAAAAAGTTTATTTACCTGATTTTATTACAAAATAACGCATGTTGTACGTAGACGCTGCTGGACACGCTGCACGAAGAAGGCAAGCTGACGTCCATGTCGCTGTGGGTCGAGCTGTACCCCGTCATCTCGGCGGACATGAGGTTCTCGGCCATGCTCGGTATGTGCAAATATGTTTACATCCCCGTTATATTTAACAGTTTACGGTCGCCGCAAGGACGTGTTGGCCGAGTGGACGCGGCCCTTGCGATCTGATGGTCGCGGGTTCGAATCGATGGTGGCAGTCATGTGTAAATGGATTTTTTCGGTCGAAAAAATATATGTATGCATCCCTCGTTCTCGCAAAGGTGAAGGAAAACATCGCGAGGAAACCGGCATATCGAAAACAGAAAAAAAAAATCTTTGGCATGTGACATCCACCTATCCGCATTGGGTCCGCGTGGTGGATTAAGACCCATTCGCTCTCCTGCCGAAAGTAGGCCTGAGTCCCAGTGGCAACATTATAGGCTGATTATGCTATGCTGTGCTATGGTCGCCGCAAACGAGCCACCGATGACAGCGACCAGGGCGGCCGGCGACAATCAGTTTACATACATTTTGTTGCTGTAGCGCGTCACCAAAATCGGCGACACGTGAAGCGACCGCGCTACAGCAACAAAATGTATGTAAACTATTTGTCGCCGGCCGCCCGGTTGCTGTTGTCGGTAGTTCGTTTGCGACTGGCCGTGTTTTAGACTGTGCGTTATCTGTCAGTCAGTCAGGACTAAGACTTTTATATTTTTTTTATGGAAACAAGAGACGAGACGAGCTAGACGCAGACGCTTACCAACGATAAAGATATACACACTGTATTAAATAAACCTTTTCCTTTCTTATGTATAGATAGATAGATAGATTATTCTTTACTAGCTGGTGCCCGCGACTTCGTCTGCGCAGGTATCTTTATAAATTATAGCCTATGTGTTATTCTGATGTATAAGCTATATTATTGTTAAGTTTCATTAAAATACATTCAGTAGTTTTTACGTGAAAGAGGAACAAACATCCATCCATCCATCCATCCATCCATCCATCCATCCATCCATCCATCCATCCATCCATCCTTACAAACATTCGCGTTTATAATATTAGTAGGATTAGTAGGATTGCACACCATCACAAAAAAAAACAAAAATATACAGAGAGTAGATAATAATGTTAAAAATAGTGGACAATGATAAAGGTAGAAATACCGTACTGGTGTTTCGAAACTTCATTTATCTAATAGATAGTAGACAAATTTTTCTTCTACAAGCAGTCTGTACTCTTAATCTATGTATGTGGGCTCATCGGGTCATAAATTAATGTATTATCTTAAAAAAAGAACTACTAAATACAGGACAGAGCGGCTCGACGCCACTGGATCTATTCAAGTTCTATGTGGAGAACCTGAAGGCTCGCTTCCACGACGAGAAGAAGATCATCAAGGAGATACTGAAGGAGAAGGAGTTTGACGTGAAGCCCGACACGACGTTCGAGCAGTTCGCGACAGTCGTGTGCGAGGACAGCAAGTCCGCGTCGCTTGACGCCGGCAACGTCAAGCTCACCTACAACGCACTGCTTGAGAAGGTACAGTCAGCTGCACAGACATATACATGTTTTAGACCAAGCGATTAATTGGGCATTATGAATAATGCCCAAAATGAGAAGGCAATGTGATAAAAACTATATAAATAATCACATTGCCCGGGCATTATACATACTGCCCATCGCGTGATGCGCAGATTAATAAAAAATACATGTTTCATTACTGTTATTCCTATTTAAACATTAAAAAACACAAATAAACATAAAAATTCTAAAATAGATGTTGTAGATATTGTGTGATGAGGCCCTTCACGCTCGTTTCGCTCGGATGAGGGTGCAAAACAAACAAACCATAACCTACCGACACCCAAATTATTTTTTCCTTAGATGATTTTCTGTCAACTTCGAATAAAGTCAAGATTTCGTTTAGTTACATAAAATCCCCCCCAAATCTAAATTCCAATCCTCGCTAGTATCGTATTTAATAGTACTGAAATGGGATTTACAAATTGTATTCGTAAGTCGTGAGTCAGAGGTGGCCAACCTCCAGTTTACTCTTTGTGATTAATAGGTATCTCAATCTCAATAAAATATTGAATTAAATGTGGAACTCTACAAAGGAAGATTGTTATAGTTTGAGTATCTGATACCTGAAAGTTTGGTTTAATAAATTATTTAATTAACAGGCGGAGGCCCGAAACAAAGAGAAGATAAAAGAAGAAACTAAAGCGCAGAAGAAACTAGAGAGTGGATTCAAATGGATTCTGACCTCGGCTAACATTGACCCCTCGCTGTCCTGGAGTGAGGTCAAAGAGAAGATTGACCTCGACGCGCCGGAGGTCGTGGCCGTGCAATCGGAAGAAGAACGGATCAGGATATACAAGGTACACTAACTAAGGAGTAGGTTTTAATGGATTCTGACAGAGGCCAACATTGACCCCTCGTTGTCCAGAAGCGAGGTCAAAGAGAAGATTGACCCCGTCAATCTTCTCTTTGACCTCTTTGACGCGCCGGAGGTCGTGGCCGTGCAATCAGGGGAAGAACGAGTCAGGATATACAAGGTACACTAACTTAAAAGTGAGTTCTAATGGATCCTGACAGAGGCCAACATTGACCCCTCGTTGTCCAGAAGCGAGGTCAAAGAGAAGATTGACCCCGTCAATCTTCTCTTTGACCTCTTTGACGCGCCGGAGGTCGTGGCCGTGCAATCAGGGGAAGAACGAGTCAGGATATACAAGGTACACTAACTTAAAAGTGAGTTCTAATGGATCCTGACAGAGGCCAACATTGACTCGTCGCTGTCCTGGAGCGAGTTTAAAGAGAAGATTGACCTCGACGCACCGGAGGTCAAGGCAAGAATGTAGTCTTCTAATTTTTGCCATCACCATGTATCTTAATGTCTATTTTCTTTCGTGTTTCTGACGAATAAAATATCTTTATCTTTCACTTGAACTCTACATTTTGTGATGATTTCAAGTGAAATATATTTTTTTTTTTTTGAGATGATTTATTTTATTAATCAACAATTAGTTTTTCACGCGCAAATCTTATCTTTAGAAGCAACAATCATTTGCGCTAATAAGTTACTTATTTTAGTTAAGTACGGTCTCCATAGTTGCTTCTCTCAGAGAAGAAAAGTGCGTTCCCTTTTTACGACATGGAATTTCATTGTAGTTTATGTAGGTTGGCAAATTTTATGAGTAACTCGAAAAAAAAGGTTCGAATCCAACCTAGTTTGAGAAAATGAAATATGTGTTGTAGGATTACCAGCACGAGAAAGAGGACAGTTGTATGCACTACCACCACCCCAAGCCGAAGAAGGCCAAGCGCTCCAAGAAGAAGAAACGCTCGCACTCCATCTCACCGGTAACTGCCGCGCTTATACCATACTTTTAATTTGTTACAGTGTTTTTAGGTACTTATTTACTATACAAAAAAATCGTGTCCGAGATGGACTGATGTTTTTTTGTTTGAGAGGTTATACCTTCAGATTGGAAGAAGTTTAGTTTTAAATCAAAATTACCAAAAAACGTTTGTTGAAGAGAAACAATTTATTTTTCACACCACCTGCTCGACAATATCCAATTATATATCATGCTATCATCAAGGTAAAGCAAAGCATTACCTACCAAGGGAGGTAATGTTGTATGAAACTCCCAAGGGTAGTAATGTGTTTTGAATTTGGAACGTCAAATTCTGTAATTCTTTATTGTACACACAAACATATTAGTATACAAATCATAAAAGAAAAGACATGTACAAAGGCGAGCTTAACCCTAATAAGAGTTTTCTTCCAGCAAACCTTCTGAGGTTCAAATTCGTGTGGAAACTCGTGGAAAACTCTAAGTAAAAGAACGCCCATATGGCATTGTAA
Source organism: Lobophora halterata (assembly GCA_932526365.1). NCBI lineage: Eukaryota > Metazoa > Arthropoda > Insecta > Lepidoptera > Geometridae > Lobophora > Lobophora halterata. Next base: position 2,495,224 of record OW052007.1, read on the forward strand.
AAAGGTTTGTTCTAAAATCGAACTTGCCACTCATAAAAAAAAGAAAAAAGTCGCGACTTCAAAGATTGTGAAACAAAAGACGGTGTTCGCTGCTGGGGCCCTGACTTTGTATTGCCTCGCAGAAGGTGTGAAAAGTAGAGTATGCTCCTCTGGGATAAAGCCTGTCTTCGTCTTGGGCAGCTTGAACCCCTCGCGTCACTCAGGACTCTACATAACTCCCTCGCTTCGCTCAGGAGTTAACTGAGTCCCTCGTTAGCTCAGGGTTCAATATGCCACCCGCGACATAAGACATTGCTTTATCCCCTTAGTGCATAATCTACTATTGCTTCCCTGTGACTTTTCAGTGGTGTTTTGCGTTAACTGCAGTGTTGCCGCGCTCGGAAAACCAGCAGTGTATAGTTTTTCTGCTGATGCAGTCAGCGGTCGCTACCGGACTTCCTGTTAATAATTTGTGTGTCAATTTAAACTGGCAGAATATAAAGCAGCTAAATTATTTTAACAACACTGTATGCCATATTCATACAAATAAATAAATATATATATTTTTGAGCGTCCAGACATGTTCGAAACTGATGGAACAAATAGACTATTTGCAAGTAGGGATCCCACTAGACTAAAAATAATAACTTGTAAAATTACTCTTTTTAGAAAAAGCTGCAAGGTAATGACCATAAAAATTTATAATCATATACCGAAGACTATAACGGAACAAGAATTAGGACTATTTCGTAAAAAAATAAGATTGTGGCTTATTGAAAGCTGCTTTTATGACATGAATGATTTTTTAACAACCGATAATTAACATTAACATTAAACATTCACACACTCACACCCCTGCACTAGGATTCCCTGTGTCGCAGGTGGCATGGACACATACAAGACATCACAACATCCAAGACCCGAGTACAAACATTTGAGTTCGTTACATAAATATTTGCCCCGGCCGGGGATCGAACCTGGAACACCAAGTGTCGTCAATAAATAATGTTTGTTAATGTCTGTGTGTATGTTCTAAACTGATGAATTTATTAATAATAGTTATAATCTTATCTGATACTCAAATTGTAATTTTGTTTTGCGTTTGTACGCGAATATTTTGTATGCCAGTTCTTGGTGAGACATGTATGTACATACTCTGTTACCTACTATCTAACCTACCGTGTTTCGTGCAAAATAAAAATCTTTTATCTTTTTATCTTTATCTTATGTTGTGGCTTTAGTCACAAAATCAATGTGGTGTGTGTTCCCAGTCGCGGTCGCGGTCGGCGTCCCCGGGCGCGCGCTCGGCCTCCCCCGCCGGCAGCGGCTCGTGGAGCTCCGACGAAGGTCGCGCCAAGCACAAGAAGAACAAGAAGAAACACCGCCGACACTCGCCTCTACCGGTACATTATAATATACGGCTTATAAGATAATTGATTTATTCAGGCGTTACTTTGCGGAAATCCATAAATATTAATAAATAGTATAAAAACACGGTCAATTTTTAAACACCAGAAAAAAAAATATACGCATAGTCCGTTGCCGTTACTGAACATAGATACGGCAATAAACTAGAAAAAAATTAGTTCGAATTTTTGTCAAAATTAATTTGATTAAAATTGGATAACTGTTACCGTTAGTCGTTTTCATATGGATTTGCGTCAGGCGGTACCTTTAATTGATAATAATTTAAGTTTTATTCATCATTGCCAAACCCGGGTACCTAGCTTGAGCCAGCTCGCAAAACCTCGGCTCGGGCGCCGCACTCGCTCCGCTGTCACACTGCCATTTTGTAGAAATCCAAAATTCTGACTGCACAGATGCCCCGTAGAGTACCCCGTCTGCATTGCCCATTAAATTTTTTTTTGTAATTAAAAATTGGTGGTGTATATTTAGTAATATATCCGCTTAACTTCCAAACAAAGGTCTTAATTTAACTTAACTCTAGTTTAGAATTTCAGTATCTAAACCAAAGCGCCGAGAACATAGAACCCAATTTAGAACTCTCAACACGTGTTTCGCCTCTACACGAGGCATCCTCAAGAGATGTTAAGACGTTAAGGAGATGTTTAGAGTTAAGTTAATTAAGACCTTTGTTTGGAAGTTAAGCGAATATATTACTAAATATATATACTATTTATTAATTAATAGTATTTAATTCATAAGTAGCTTATATAAGAAAAAAAATTAACTGTGAGTCTAATGTTAAATAAATAAAATAAATAAATATACGGGTTATTCCCGAAATCCCCACTAGTGGAGATTTCGGGTGAAAAAGTCTCGCAAACCCCACTAACACCAACCACTAACCGTAGTTGGGATTAAGGGAATATTTTTGTCTCGAAATTCCCACTATTATGAACAATTAACATATTTAAAATATCAAGTATTGTCTTGTCACAGTTTGGTGGACTGCCACACCGATGTCAAAGGTTCGATTCCCGCTTCCGGACAAGCACTTGAGTGATGAAAATCGGTGTTAGTCCTGAGTCCTGGGTATTTTCTATGCATTATATGTATGTATTTACAAAAAAAAAGCATATCAGTATTATTCTATCAGTTATCTGGTTCCCATTGTACAAGATCAGCTTAGTTTGGGGCTAGATTGCGTTGTGTGAACTGTCCAAAAATATTAATCATTATTATATTAGAATTAAGAGTACCTACAGTATCAACAAATGTGAACTAAATGCAATCTAACTTTAATTAATTTGTAGAAATCGCCGACTCCTGAAGAGGGCGGCATCTCCGACGAAGAGCCGCCGCGACACAAGAAGAAAACAAAGCGTAGCGCGCCCTCCAGCCCCGAGCCCGAGGCGCCCGCCGAACACACACACAAGAAGAAGAGGAAGGACAAGAAAGAGAAGAAGGAGAGGTAACAACAAATGTACATTAAAAATATAAAACCACCTGTCTCGCTTCTTTTACGAGATGTTGCAGTTTGTATGGTTTAAGAATGCATTGTCATCGAGTTGTGAGCTACTGAAAGCTTTTGCTGGATAGCTCTAAATTTGAGTTGCAAGAATCCAGCCGGAACGACAGACAGACATAAGAAAGTGATTAAATAAAAACGTGGTATTGTGTGTAAACGTTAATTTTACCACGTTTTTATTAAGGGTAATCCTCAAATCCGAATTCCATACAAAATGTTTCGGACAACCGAACGGACAGTTCACGAAATCAAAAAACATGGACGAAACGAATAGTGTGAAGAAATTACTATAATACGGCGTACTTTTTGATTATTTGTCCGAAAAAAAATTGTATGGAATTCAGATTTAGGATTTAAGTCACTTTCTTGTTTGTCTATGTGTCGTACCGGGTGGAATCTTGCGATTCTAAATTCGAGCACTTGATCCACCGGACACCACGGACACCACTCGTTGATAAACGAGTGAATAAAGACTTACTTTGTTTATATATTTATCCAGATCGAGCGGCGGCGGTGGCGGTGGCGGCGGCGGGTGGAGCGACGCGGAACTAGAATCGCGGCGCGCGGCTCTCCTCGCTCAGCTACACGAGCACGAGGCCGAATGACCCGCGCCCCACGACCTCTCGCTCCACAACGTCCACATATTCTTCGACTACGGCCCGCGCCCGCGCCGCGCGCACACCCCCCGCTCACCCTCACCCCCGACACCTGTTCCACCCCCGACACTCGCCTCACCCCCGACACCTGTTCCACCCCCGACACTCGCCTCACCCCCAACACCCGCTTCACCCCCGACACTCGCCTCACCCCCGACACCAGCCTCACCCCACTCGCCCCGCACACCTCGCTCACCCCCAGTGGTCGCTGAAGTAGACGTGCCCGTGTCGCTCAGTACTGACGGATCTTAAGCTCCATTATATACCCGGAATGTAGCGTAAATTATGCTTTTGCAAGCTGGCTCAAGCTGGGTATCGGTTTGCCAAACAATGAATAAAACTTCAATTATTATCAATAAAGGAATGCCTGACGCAAATCCATCGTTATACGACTAACAGTAACAATTATCAAATTTATTTTGTCAAAAAATCTTACTTTTTGCCATATCTGTGTTCACGTTCAGTAACGGAAACTGATTATGCGTATTTTTTTCTGGTGATTAAAAATGTTCGGTGTCTTACAAACAGATATTACGTATTAGGAGCGAAACCACACTGCTCCGTTGCGCTGCATAGCAGGTTTGTTGTGGCATTTGACATTGAATAGGTCCAAATAAATCAACATAAAGCATAAAGCTCTTATCTAGTTAACGCTACATTCCGGTAGATACGGAAGTTTTGTGATTGAGTTTATCTACTTTGTGAACGAACACAGTGATAATTTAAGTGAGTGTTAATTTTAATTAGCATGTTTCTGCGTGGATTTATGATTCGTTTCGTGATATCTGTGGTGAGGCGCGGATCGAAATGTTGTTATAATTTGACTGTTTACGCGCAGATTTAGCTCGATCGAGCCGAAGTTACTGCCACATAGTCTCAGTGAAGTGAAAAACTTGTGTGATATCAGCGAATGGAACTTTTATATGGGATTGTGTTTAGAGGTTAAGGTGAATAGTACCCCAGATTCGCCCTTTCGCTCGCGCGTATCTACATTTTTTAAGATTAAAAAATAATTAATTGTAATAACATTAAAAACGGATCTCTAGGATCTAGAAAATAACATTACAAACGTGTAGTAAAAACACCGATTCAATCCAAACAAGTTTCATGTGTAAGACCTTGTCCAAAGTTTTTTTTTTGGCGAATCAGGTACTTTTCGCCTTAATGTTAGTATTGGATCAGTATAAATAATACGTTGTCTTTTAAAATTATATTCGATGTCTGTTTATATCAATAATTTATTAGACCGTGCATCTAAAATAATTTTTCATATTGTAGCTACGTTTCGACACGATGTTAAATATTATATATTAGATCTTATATTTACATTGGTTTCAGCATTTATTTTTAAGTACTTAAATTATACTTCAAGGTAATAATATTCTTATTTAAGACAAAGTTTACGAACTTTTTTATCAAATTGGTTTATCAAGCATTACTCATATGAACATGGATAAATAGAAACCACACATAAATCGGAGTTGTAACCGCAGTGGAACTAAGATTATACAATAAACGTAGTTCACAAAACAAAATCCTCGTTTTATTCAAACTCCAACACCTTTGATTATATACTCTATAGATAGAGTGATGTCCTACAATCACTGCAATAAAAACAGGCCAGGTTTTGGAGCCTTGTGTGTGTCTAACGCACACAAGTTTGTTGCGCATGTTGTCTTACACTCACGTCATGTCATTACTAATTGTCTATGTATGCGTGAGCAAAGTTACCATCAATTGACATATTTCACAACTATTTGGGAAATATGGACTTAATAGTTTTGAGTTAGAATCTGTACCTACCGTTCAGTTAAAAAAATTGAAATCAACTTGAAATATCTATCTTTAATTTGAACCAACCTCGCAAAAAAAGAACATATATTAATAAAAATGTTATATTTTTTTGTTTTGCATCATCTAGCTAAATAGGCGGTTTCTTAGGTAGTCAAACTGTGACTGTACTGTGACTTCCTACCTGGATCAGAGAAGAGATGCACAAGATCGTGGAGGCTGGCTAAAGCGAAAGGAGGCCTATACCCAGCAGTGGGTCCTATCTGGCTGAGATGATGATGATGAATAAAAATCTTGCATACAATTTTAATAAAGTTTATAATGTTTATAATAATAATAGTTTATTTCCGGGTATGTAACAACATACAGAACAAAGTAATAAGTTCATAGGTAAACCCTTTATATCTTACATACATTATTATACATTAAAACGTGGTTTTTTGATTGTAATATTTTGATCTAAATTAAATATTTTGTTTATATGTTTGAAAAACAAAAAATTAGGTTATGTTTTCAGGTTTGCTAACCTCACGATCGATTTGTCATGAATAAGTGTACCCCTTTAGGAAACCCCTAAAACGCGTTATTTTTGCTCTATCTCGCTTCCTTTACGAGATATAGCGGTTTTTATGCTTTTTGTGGTTAGGTTGGCATTGCATAGTAATAAATAGATTGAGAATGCAGTGTCATTAAGTTGTGAGCTACCCTGAAAGTTGCAGCTAGAACGTCAACTGGGAAGTGCTCGAAATTTGTGTTGCAAGATTCAACTTTTAATTTAATTAAATTTAATCAACTGATTGACTAATAGACATACATACCGGCAGGCGCACGTCTATACTTTTATTGTATCTACTAAATTTAGTCGTCTATAGCAGCACGTTTTATAGTAACACAGATACTCAAATGAAATTATTTTTACGTAAGATGGCAGTAATGTAGACCTAGCCTTACCGTTATTAAGAAATTCGCGCATCGTTGATAGGGAATCTTGCATTTGAAAACTGGCAACACTTTTTTTCTTTTTAATCTTTTTATCATGTTTTTTTTTATTGATGTCTCAATTGACACTGAGGTTATTGCTACCTACTGATGATCGCTAAATTTATCGACACTTATTATGGTGCGCTGTCACTCTATCTATAGAGTATATAATCAAAGTCCAACACATTATTAGTACTAGAAGATAATACCTATCAGAGTTAAGTCATGGGAAAATTTTATTTTACCCTTGACAACTATTTGTTTATGATATCGCAAAAAAAAGTCTCCTAAACCTTAAGGTACTTATTGATCAGTGCTGACGGCTTATATTGTAAGCCATTCTATTTGTAAGCCGCTTACATAATTTACGGAATACTTTGATTTTGTTCATTTTATAGCAAAACTTTGATACTTACTAGCCAAGCGTGCTCCATCTTCGACCACACCATCACTTACCACCAGGTGAGGTAGTGGTTAAACGCTTGTCTATTCTTAATTTAAAAAAAAAACTTATTTCGCTATAAGGTACCAATACCAACTAAACAAAATCAATGAAGTCGTGGCAAGTTGATGTAACTAAATAGTCGATTTGCTGAATTCCGTCAGTCTGCGCTGACTCTTACTATTATTATTATTTATCAGCCATGATCATCCCGCTTCTGCCTCTTAGTTCGAATAAAATACACAAAATTAACAAAAACTTTATCATTTCAACTTTAAAATAATTTCATAATCCATTGGCATAACATCATTAAAAATCATAATACAATTTAACGTTTAAATTTAGGGTATTTATCGCGCTCACCTCGTATGTTTTTGTGTCCCGACGTTTCGACTGTATTGCAACAGCCGTGGTCACGGGTTGACTGGCGTATTTGGAGCTACCGTCGCGATGAAATGAGGGAACTACCCTTATTTTGGTCGTTAAAAATGTTCGGTCGGCACACTACACAGACGACATTCGGACACTTAAGCGGTGTTTTAAAAGCGTTCCGCGTGCACTACACAGTCGAAACGTCGGGACACAAAAACATACGAGGTGAGCGCGATAAATACCCGTTATAATCAAATAACTATGTGTGATAATCACAAAAGTCTACGAGAAACATAGTAACATTATAACAACTTCGATTACAAAATAACATATCTACAGTTTCTTTCGTATTAGCAGTTCACAGTTCTCTATGATTAGTTCAGCAAGTTTGATGTTCTGTACATCGTCCGGGCTCTGCTTACCGGCCTTCATGAATCGCGTTATGTTCTGAAGAACTGATATCGTGGTAGGCAGTGAGGGGTGCGCGGGAATTGACGTGTCCAACATCTAAAATACAATTTATTGATGTAGTTAGCCCTAAACAAAGCTCATAAGCAGAGGTATGATCACGAACTTTCGCGTTAACGTTACCGTAGCGTGTCCGTCGCTGAGAACAAACAACAACAGATTGTATGACGTTTTAAAAAATAATCAAACTGTTGACTTTAACTTCAACTTTCACTTCCGGTGACGGATTCGCTACGATTACGTTAACGCGCAAGTTTGTGATCGGGCTTCTGATTTCTACGAATTAATTTTATAATAACTATCAAATTTTATAAGGTTTGTTCGAATTCCATACAAAATTTTGCGGACAAATACTCAAAAAGTACGCCGTATTATAGTAATTTCTTGGCACTATTCGTTTCGTCCATGTTTTTTAATTTCGTCAACAAATAAAGTTTAAGGTTTCATACATTAATTTAGATTTTTACGTTTTATAAAATTAACCCTACTAACTTAAAAACACGTATAAAATCTAAATTAAAGTGAACTTCCACTTTTTTTGTTGACGAAATCAAAAAACATGGACGAAACGAATAGTGTGAAGAAATTACTATAATACGGCGTACTTTGAGTATTTGTCCGAATCAATTTGTATGGAATTCGGATTTGAGGATTACCCATGAGAAGTAAAAGCTAACCAGTAGTATAAGTTAAACATAAACATAAACATTCACACACTCACACCCCTGCACTAGGATTCTCTGTGTCGCAGGTGGCATGGACACATACAAGACATCACAACATCCAAGACCCGAGAACAAACATTTGTGTTCGTCACACAAATATTTGCCCCGGCCGGGGATCGAACCCGGAACATCAAAGTTGTTGAAGACATACCGTGTTCTGCAGTCGTTTGTATATCTGCGGCGCGACGGACACGATCCACTCGGGCTGGTTGTGCGAGCGCTCCAGACTGCGCTTCAGCCGCTGCACGCTGATGGCGAGCACGGCCGGCAGCACCGTCGCCGGCCGCTCGCAGCCGCTGACGATGCTGTCGGTCAAAGTGTCGTAGCCCATGTGGTAGAGAGCTATCACCTGGTTCAAACGGAAAATACACAAGCATTTTAATCCATTTTTCCAACAATGGGCATCATGAATATTTTTATGTTTCAAAAATGTTATTTATTTCAAACTTTATGGCTAATTTAAAGGTCAACGGTGAGCGCGACTGTAAAGGTATCTACACACCAAAGCCGCCGCGGCGAAACCAGGCTTTTTTTGACCAATCGCTAACCTAGCAGGTTGTGCCGAACGGGCCAACGGCGGGTAAAAATACGTGCTTAACGGTTTCCTAGTATGGTCACCCGGACCCATCTAGTAGGGTCATCCGGACCCATCTAGTAGGGTCACCCGGACCCATCTAGTAGCGTCATTCGGACCCATCTAGTAAGTAGGATCATCCGGAACTATCTAGTAGGGGTAGCCGGATCCGTCTAGTAGGGTCAACCGGGCCCATGTGAGCCAGGTGTCATGTTAATTCGCCCGAGTTATACATAAGCAGGCGTGATTTCTTACTATCAGGAGAGCGTTGACTCGTCTCATCACAATGGTTAAAGAAATGCAATTATTGTCAAAAAATTTACCTGTTGGCACTTCATGAAGTCACTTTCCACGTTCCACAGGTCCGCTAGCACAGAGATCCTCTCAACCCACGCCGCGCACTCCTCACTGTTGTACATCTTCACAGCATCCGCGCAATCCGACTCACTCACCGTCTCCACGGCACAACGAATCAGCTTCGTCAGGAACTTCATACGAGGATTCCTCAACTTCTCCGAGGCTTTCATACTTATCTCTCTAGTAACTACATTGCCTGTTAGTGCTTCTAATATGTACTGGTAATCTATATCGTAAAGTGTGTCCAGAGGCTTCGAGAACTTCAAATTGAAGTGGCATTGGTAGAAGATCGTGCACGAAATCTGATAGTTCAGAATTAGTATGTCGTTGTTGACTTGTTTTGTATTTTGCGCTACTTCTACTAAAGACGGTAAGCTTTCATCCCAAATTTTCTCAAATTCTATAGTTCGTTTTTCGCTACTGACAGGTTCAACGGTGTATTTGAGGAAATTACCCAAATATTTAGTGGTGAGTTCGAGGAATTTCAATAAGCTCGCGTTATCACAGCCAAGGTCTTGTATACTGAACGAATCTTTGGGCAGTCTTCCGATTTTGTTCACCAACCGACAGCTTATTTCGAAGCTATGTTTTATATATGTCGACCATATAATGGAGAATAAGCCGAGTTGTATGTGCCGGTCGGAAATATGTAGAAGGCAATGAATCACTGCGTCTAATAGCTCTGTATTCTGGAAGCTCTTCTGCCAAGCGATCGCGTATTCCCAACACATATTAGCTATAATATAATCAGCAGAGGTGCTCAACGGAAACTGCCTTCGAAGTAGCGACAGCCATTTGAATATTTTAGGATTCTCATCAACGAAAATCCGATGATTCTCAGCGAATATGTACGCGGAATCTTCGTCATCTGTGACTTCTGTATCCAACTGTTTACTATCATGGATTTCTATGACTTCGTTGGCCATTATCGCTTCTGGTAGAACGCCCATGCCACACAACCATTTCGCTATTAACTCAGTCACAGAACCTTTTCCTCTCGTATAAACGTATTTTAGATCTATATTGTAATCCCCCGCTTGCAATTTAGGTAAAGATCTGCCAAAAAATGTGTCTTTGTACATTAACACTATGCTTAGAATTGATATATCTTCCAGTTTTCCGATGAGAAGTCCCCAATTGGCGTTTTCTGTAGTAACAGATTCCCACACCCCGGATTCGTCGTCCCTTTCGATATTAGCTTCAAATATCTTTCCAACAGCTTTGCACGCCATTGCTACGACCATACTCTTTAGCGGACACGACATATCCGCTAAAACGTCGCGTATACTCTGCCACCAAGGCGATACCTCATTGTATGTTATATTAGTAGCCTCTTCCGTCACACTACACAGATAATACAACACGACTATCAACTTTTCTATTAGTTCCAAGCTAATTTCCTCCAAAGACATATTCATCAGTTGCATGATAAGTAGCTTTATTATCTCTTTGGGATCGACGCGACATTCTTTCACAAAGTTATTCAACATGTTAAGTTTGTTCATTCGGAAGATGCATTTGAAGGTGATGGCTGCAAGATTGTTTCGTTTATCAGCTGAAGTTTCAGTCTTTAATGTTATGAATTTGGAGGTTTCTTCGAGTCGAAAACAGGAGACGAAGTCTTTGTATGAGCTCGCGTTGTTATCTGCGAATTTGACTCTTGCGTGTTGTTGCTCTTTGTAATCTTTCTCTTGTGCTAGAGTCAGCAACCTCTCAAGAATACAATTATCATCTTCGAGTAGATGAAATCCGTCGAAATCTTCTTCGTTTATGGCACATTCAGTAAAATCGAATCCATTTTCGTCCGCTAAAAACTGGTGTATCTCAGTCGTTAGTTCCTGCATATCTTCAGTATTTTCATTGTTGATAAGTCTAAAAAATAACGTTACTAGTCCTAAGTTAGCGAAATATCGCTTTATTTCTAATGGCACGTCTTTGTCAAAGCTGTCCCAAAATATGCGTAAACATAACATAACGAATTTCGGAGGCACTTCGTACTTTTTCACTAAAAGATCGAGGCAATGTTTTTTGACATCCAAAGTTTGGATTTCCGAGACTATTCTTAATAACTCTTCCGCGTTATCATCAGTTATAGTAGCCTTTTTTATACTGTCACGAAATTCTCGTAAAGTCTGAAGATCTTTTGACTTCTGAGAATGATCTCCTTCCAGTGCGTAGAAAAATGGGATGTGGATTTTTTTTAACTTCCCATCTGAATCGATGAGAACACATTGAAACTCTGGCAAGTTGAGTTTCTTATAGGTGTAGTTTTTTTCGGCACCGACGAGGCCACACGTGTTGTATAGAAGTTGTGCGTTTTTAGTGGCGGTAAATACGGCTACTCTATTCCCTCTTTGCATGAGTCGTATGTCTATAAGCCCTTTCTTAGGGTTGTATATGATAAGGAATACCGCTCGCTTTACGTCTTTGATTGTGGATAACTGAGGCTTTTTGTCGTCATTTTCGAAAATCTGTAAGGAATAAATATTTACATGTACTTTTAAAAAATGCATCATTTGGCGCATGTTTAGTTTAGTTATGTAAAATCTTGTAAAGAACAGTTACTTAGGAACATATCACATTTCAAAATTAAATTATTAAATATTTTAAAACAGGCACTGATGGTTGAGTGGTAAGTGTGTTAAACTGCCACGCCTCTATTCGCGGGTTCGATTCCCGCTTCGGGACAAACATTTGTGTTATGAACATCGGTGTTTATCCATAGTCTGGGTGTTTCTATGTAACCTATGTAAGTATTTGAAAAAAAAAGTATATTAGTAGTTTATCAGTTATTTGGTTTACACAGTACAAGCTCCGCTTAGTTTGGGGCTAGATGACGTGTCATATGTCCCAAAATATCTATCTATTGATTTATTTATTTAGCTTCAGCTTAAATACCATTCGTTTTTTGTTGAAATTTCATAGAAGTCTACGTTGAAGTTATACCTGTACAAAAGCGCACTGAGCATCCCTACACCCTTTGATCAGCCTGATGACATGCCCCCGATGTACATCGAGCACGGCCACGCGACCATAGCCGTCTGTGAAGGCGGCGAGGCGGCGGTCCGGGGACAGAGCCACCGATGTACCATGCCGCTGGGCGTCGTACACGCCGTAGCGCATCGAGAGGGACTCCGCGCGGATCGCTGGCTCGTTGGCGGATGCGGATTTCTCCGTGCTACCTCCGCTGAGCCAGCCTCTGTAAGAAAATATACAGGTTGTCCCTAAATTCAACGATAAGCGGATAGTGGATGGTGGGTCTGGTAGTGATCACTCCAGAAAATAAAAGGGTTTTTTTTTCACTTAATTTATTTTATTGGTATTCTGGTAGTTTTAAGGGTTGTGGTGAATAACAGTACTATTTAGGTTACCGATGCAAAAAACAATTCAGTATTATTTGAAGAAATGGGGTCATGGTAGTTAAAAGTATCATAAGGGGTGTCAATTTTCGAAGGATTTTAAATTGTACTGTAATAAAAAGAAAAGCTTTCTTTTTTATCTTGTTTTTTCTCGGGTAGTCACGACCAGGCCCACCATCCGCTACCAGCTTATCGTTGAATATAGGGACACGATGTATACAAGTCACACAATCTAATCAATCTATTATAATGTGTTTGATCTTGAGTTACCGGTATTTATTGGGGTTGTTTTTCAAGTTTTTTATTGGTAAATCCGCGCTCCCCCCACGACCTAACCCACTTTGGCAGCCATTTTGTTGTTTAACCAAAACTACGCCAGTTCGTGTACGAAAATGACCATAACTAAATACTTATAAGTCCTAGAAATATGAAATTAATGTTATTTGAATGACAAAAGATCACTTTACGTAATACCGTTTTTATTGATACTAAGGGCATATCAGACAAAATTATACTAAATTGAAATTTGGTATAGATGTTTTTGGAGGTTATCTAGGTCAGCTAAGAAACTGTTTTTGGAAATTCCACCCCTGAAAGGGGTCGACGCTACTCACGGCAGAGCCGCCTTGATCTTGTGCGCCACGGCCCGCGCCACGTCCTGCAGCGGAGGTGCGGCGCCGCCCTCCAGCAAGCACTGGAACCCCACGTACGGGGCCGCGCCGCAGCTCAGCACGAGCGTGTTCATGGGAGGCACTGAACGATACCTGACAAACACGTTACTATCAATAGTTTGTGAACGTCTGATTCGCGAATTCTACAGGATATCAATTTTCCACCATAGTAGCGATAACAGACGCCCGGTCAAACCATATCAAGTCCCTCAAACTCCCTGTCAATCAAGCCAATTTCACAACGGGCACGATCTTCATTAATGAAGAGAACGAAGTTTTAGAGAATATAACATTAGTTCATCACACAATAGATTTCGATAACAGGCGCCCGGTCAAACCATATCAAGTCCCTGAAACTCCCTGTCAATCAAGCCAATTTCACAACGGGCACGATCTTCATTAATGAAGAAAACGAAGTTTTAGAGAATATAACATTAGTTCATCACACAATAGATTTTGGCCTGGGTGTGGGTGTTTATTATGTATGTTCATATTTACAAAAAAAGAGTAGTAATTATCTGGTTACCATAGTACAAGCTCAGCTGAGTTTGGTGCTATAATGGTGTTGTGTTAATTGTTGAAAATATTTTATTATTTCATTTAATATCATTTTTGACCAAAAATTAACTTTTTATCGAGTCTGGCACGAGGAGCTTGAAAAGAGATGAGACATGTCTTGTACAGCGACACTGAATATTGGTCCAAAATATTTATTTATTGATAAATCAAAATGCTCACCAGACATCATATCCTCCATAGGTAGAGGCAGCCAACAGATGATCATAGGTGTTCTTCAGCTCGAGTCCGACCACGGTCGCGTCGTTGACTGCCTCCTGCTCAGCGAAGGACCATTTCCGCACACCGATGCTGCGGCTGTCCACTGTATAGCCGACTGCCACACCTGCTTGCACTGAAATTTCTATATCATAGCCACTTATTGTTGAGGAGGTACCAGTGCCGGATTAATCATATAGCAACAGAAGCACTTTCTACAGGCTCCAGTAACCAAATCCGGCCCATACCGCTTGAGCGCATTTTTACTGGTTTAATCGAAACGTCAGACGTCAGGCGGAGAGATGGGACGACGACATTGTCAGCTTCGTGGCCCGAAACTGGAGACATTTCGATGGTCCCTCTTGAAAGCCCAATAATTTCACTAGCTACAGTGCCCATAACCGGAACACAGCAATACTTACACATTACTGGTTTTATTGTGCATGAAAGGAGTGTCTTCGAGGCGCACTTGAAATCCTTTCACCACACTGGTTCGAAAGAACTAGTGGCACAATAAGATAAAGAAGACACATTACTGCTTGGCGGCATCTGACACTGTATTATTAAAAATAAATATTTTTCTCTTTTGCTTAAAATATACTTATATCGGCCCGCCTCTATTGATTGCAACACCTCAAACGGGTAATATTGTGTAGCTGCTCTTATTTCTAGACAACTTATTAGGACCTGAGATTAAACCTACCTACCCAATATGGCAATAAATGACTGGATACTGAATATTTCAATGAATTTACCTTTAGCCAATTGTGCTTTGGCAGTCCTCAGGGTCTGAAACAAGCTGGCCCCGGAGATGACACAAACACAGCTCGGGAACAGTATGTGGATGTCATCAGCTAAAGTGCCATAGGTGCCGGTGTGGCAGGATATCTTTGTAACTGGTCTCTCATCCAGCTTTTCTAGTAGAAGCTGATGGCCTGTATTTGTGTAGAAACCAATGCTGCCATTCTTGAATCCGACTATTATGCAGAACCAGTCTGGACCATTCTATAAGAAAAAGAGTAATATTTTAAGTATAGACTACTTAAGTAGTAGTCTTAAGTAAATACTACTTAAGTAGTAGTCTTTTGCAGTGTACGAGTTGGTTGGGGAGCGTTAAGAATTAAGATAGAAGAAACGATGGAACGGACATAATCTGGAAAAAGATTAAGGTTCCTTAAAAACCACAATAAAAAAAGTTATAGTCTTAAGTAAAGACTACCTAAGTAGTCTTAAGTAGTCATAGAACAAAAAAAAGTTCGAAAACATGTGTCAAGTGCAGAAAAGGAGCCTCTTTTAGGTGCACTTGAAACCCTTTCACCACACTGGTTTGAAAAAACTAGTGACACAATAAGAAGAAATAGAGACTTTGTACATTAGTGGAATGCTTGATTAATGGATAAATGATAAATACAGTAAAATGTATTGAATTGTATTTATTTATTGAAAAGG
Source organism: Lobophora halterata (assembly GCA_932526365.1). Lineage (NCBI taxonomy): Eukaryota > Metazoa > Arthropoda > Insecta > Lepidoptera > Geometridae > Lobophora > Lobophora halterata. The sequence continues at coordinate 2,510,754 of OW052007.1, forward strand.
ATAAAGATACAAAACATTAAAATTAGTTAATTGTGGTATTAGTTTCTCGTTATTTCTAAATGGTTGGATATAATATGTGCTCTTGTTTCTCGTCATTTCTAAATGGTTGGATATAATTTCTAAATGGTTAGATATCATACATGCTCTACACAAAAAGGACAGATTAACAAGTCCAATTGCAGAAAATGGAGTCAACATACATACATATCATACATGCTCATGACCAAAACAGAACTTCACAGGACTTAGAATCATGTAAGTAGGTGAGCACAATTATAGGTAAGTAAGTTCCTCCTTTATCCTTCAAAGATTGATTAAACCTGTTACAAGTTACCTGAGAAGAATGATGAGAAGGGCAGATGGATAGTGCCAGTAGCGCTGTTATTTCTGACGGCAATGTCCCACTCCAGGATATCAAAAATGAGTTTGTATCCGTCGAGCTGATCCATTGGGACGTCAATAAACAAAGCCTGTTCCTAAACCCCACGGCTAGGAGGCTGCCACACGAAGATATGGATATAGAGCACTGTTGTAACCATGTTGAATCTGTAAATGAATGTACAGTACATTTGAACAGTCTTCAAAGAGATGATATGAGGTTGAATAAATAGTTTAGAGTTAAAAAAGTGAAGAATTGGACCAACCTTCATTCTCGGGAACAAAGAGAGCTCTGCCTAAACTCAGTATATCACCACAGTCAGCTATTTGTTCAACTTGGCAAGACATCTTGCAAAAGGGTTTTCTGCAGTACAGCTGGTAAGTATGTGTTCTTGTGCCTTCCCTTTATTGATATATCGCTGTCTGAATCACATAATGCAGTTGCAGAGTTTCTTTCTTAGAGTGATCGCGGATTCAGATACTTATTTAAGAGGGCCAGAAGCCCAGAAATCGTGTAAATAATACAGTATTTGTTTTTTTTTTTTTTTTTTTTTCTTTTGAAGAACCTAAGTTCTTCGGTTTTGGCTTCACATCAAAGGTATATAGCCAGTGTCAAGTAATTGGAGAGATTATTTTGTCATAAGTCAGAGTCGATAAGTCAAGTCATGCCCCTGTAAAGTAGTGGTGGTTGCGACTTTACTAGAGGCTTCTATGGAGTTTTGGAGGCAACACGAAAAGTCACGTTTTACAGCATTACACTATTCACCAACACTCATACATGTTCACGAGCACTTAATGAATAAAAAACCACCGTTTTTATACTTAAACCTCAAAGTTATATAAGTTTTGTCAATTAATTTAATGCCGACAATACGCCATTTTTCACGTTCCCGCCAAAAACTCCAGTATTTGTTGAACAATCTATCAACACAATTTTGTTTTGTCACTTAATTAGGGTTCCGTCCGAGTCGTACAAGGAACCTTAATTTCACTAATAACGACACAGTCTTCGTTCATCCGTTTCCGTATCAAACAGACCTTTTAATTAGTTTAGATGCAAACACTTTGACTGAATTATAGGTCTGTTAACATTTGATGATTAATAATGAACAGCATCATAGAGATATGAAACTTGGGTAACGTACTCGTAATGCCTTTGAACCCTACCAGAATGTATAGAACATTACTTAACCATTTTCACAATTTCGTACTTGGTCTATTTATAACTCTAAAATTGTATTAGTGTTGCAGTTATATGAAAAATTAACCTTCTAACCATAGACAAACTTATTAATATACAGGAAATTCCAACCGTGTGGCAGGCCCTTATCTTTACTCATTCGTTCTTTTCATTCTTATTTTGATTTATTTTCTTAGCATTTTTACAATTCTATTTACCTACTTTTTGTACGGCTGTATTTTGTTTTTTGGTTTTTACCTGCAATTTCGTAAGAACAAGTGGCCAAAAAAGTGGAACAAGTGACATGGAAGAAGGTGGCTGCACCCTTTGGTGCGGTAATTTGTCAGAACAAGTAACTGAAGAACTCCTCTACGAATTGTTTTTACAGGTCAGTTTCATCATAGTGTTTTGTGGTTTCATCGCAACCATGTAAAGGATCATTCAGCTGCCACCTTTAGGTACCTACTTCATGTTACTACATAGGTTAACTTGTATTACAGGCCGGACCACTTGAAAAAGTAAGAATAGGAAGAGACAGGGATGGCAAACAGAGGAACTTTGCGTTCATAACGTACTGCCATGAAGTGTCCATCCCGTACGCTATCCAGCTTCTACGTGGAACCTCACTGTTTAACAAAGCGTTAATACTGACATACCGCGGCCGCATGCCGTACCTTCCTCCAGCAATCAGATGTCATGGACCAGAAGTAATACATCTGCAGTCGAGTGACATGGAAACTTTTGCAAACATGGCCCAAAACTTAAATGAGGAATTAATGAAGCCAGTTCTTGCGCCCAGACTGAATAAAGAAGCCGAGCCACTAATGATGGCTAGCTTACAGGGCAACTGGTCTCATCGACATCATCCATATCAAGGCAAACATGGCAAGAATGACAGACCTCGCCATGATAACTTTAGAGGCAGCCAGCGTGATGCTCCAGCAAAGAAAAGCAATTGGAATGGTAGCAGAAGAAGTAATAGAAGAGCGTATCGCGATTGATTTTTAAAACCTAGTAATTTGTAATTATTTTAAACAGATTTTAAGTCACTGTTGTTGACGTCGTAAATAATATGAAGTTATATCTTTTGAATATTTTATTTATCTTGTTACGGGTGTTCACTGACGTTCATTTAAAAATCCCATTTCATCCAAAAAGTCTCTTAAAGCACCCTGTGAACAAAGTTAAAATTATAAAGTAAGTACCTTTCTTGTGAAAAGATGCTTTCAGTGATTAAATATATTTTACTCACTATTTTTGTCTTATATCTGTATAGAACATAGCCCACTATTTCATAAACAAAACCCATTGAAACGATGTAGAATACAAGTGAAATGAGTTTCTCGTCCAGATCAAACAACTGAGATTCCATGATTTTGTACATCAGGTATGTGCCCAGTCCAGCTCGGACAAACAGAAACATTGATAAGTATGCCACTTCCACTATAACATATATTCTGGTTTTATCATAGCCCTCGTCTCTGAGAAACCTAGAAAAAAAATGATCATAATTTTAGGCGTTAAAGAATATGTCATAAAGTGAACACCACAATCACTGAGAAGTATCAATTAACTGAAGCTATAAAACTTCTCCATTGAGGGTTCTTGCCTATGAATGCACAGTTACTTGAGCCAGTCTATATCTCCTCTGGGTATCATAGCCATAATGGACACGAAAAAGTTACACAATACAATAAAGCCCTTTTTCATTACGGGACATTGGTCCATCGAAATTGTCGCGGAGGACATCGCGGGACATTCGCCCGACAAAATTTGACAAGTGAGGACGCGTGTCGCTCTGTGTTCCAAAATGGCAGGTAGGTAGTTATACATGTCGCGCGACATCTCGACCACAACTTGGTATGTACGAGCGAAATGTTGAGCGACATTTGTCGCCGGACAGTCAGGCGTAAATTTCCCGCGACTTCTCGCGACATTGTCCCCTAATGAATACATGGCTTAAAGGCCTGTGTTGATAAAAAACACTGACCACCGAGTTTGTAGCAAAGGATTGGTGACCTCCAACATCGCCAGTGTGCAAGCGAAGGTGCATCCTGTATAGTCCTTCTGCATGTAAACCGTAATGGCGGCCAGAGCGCTCGTGTGGTGGCACAGCATCAGCGCGCTCTCCGTCCAGTAAACGAGACACCATAACAGGTCAAACGCGAAGTAGCCCCACGACCAAACCATCAAGGCATAGTGATATGCCGTTATTTTCACTGCAATAAAGTTCAATAAGTAAGTAGGTATTTAGGTAGGTACCTATTTTCATCATGTCAGTCTTTCGACGACCGCTGCTGGATATTATCTAGGCCTCCCCCAAGACCACGCGCGGTACGCCAAAACAAACGCATTTAGGCATTCCTGTGTTTCAGTTAGAAGGGCACTATAGCTAGTGAAATTACTGGGCTTTTGAGTCTGACCATCAAAATGTCTCAAGGTGGACGAGCGCTATATAGCAGTGCAACACTGCTATGGGAATCACAGTCCTGTGTTTATGGGCAGGCGTGATCGCTTACCATCAGGAGAGAGCCTAGCAAGTCTAACATTAAAAAAAAATGGTTTTAAAAAATCGGTCTCTAGTATCGAAGTTTGTATATCCACAGACTTACTCCTTACTCCTCCTGACTTACGACTTACTCAAGTTACGAGTGCTAAAATCAGTAGGTACTATTTTTAGTTAAGTACCTACTACCTACCCTACAACCTATATTTAATTTAGTTGCACTCAATACCTACTCGTAAACCTAATAATACTTTATCATAGTCGACGAGGTATAGCGGTACACGTGTGTAGGTATTTCACCTACTCACGTGTACCTACGATACTAACGACTTCAAAGAATATTGATTCGGTCGATTAAACTTAAGCTTTCGACCATACACGACAACGTTCGTGTCCTGCCTGCCTCAGTTATTATTAGGGAGGTAACTCGTCCCTTAGTCAATAATATATTTAATTAAGTACCTACCTAGCGCGGATAATTCAAGTTGACTAGGTTTTGTACCTACTCACTGGTGAAGCGACACATGGCGTCAAGTTGCCCACGCCACGCCTTATGGCACCGGCCACACTGAAAGTGGTCGAATACCAAGGCCGTGCAGTAGGGTTACTCTTCGAGAGTGCCTTTCGCAGCTACACTTGGCCCATGAAACCGCGCATCATGTACCTACGTAAGGTTGACTATTCACTCGAGAGGCGACACATGGCGTCAAGTTGCCCACGCCACGCCACATAGTATCGCCATTTGCCACACTGTAAGTGGTCTAACACCACGGTCGCGACACTCGCTGCCGTGCAGTATCCAAGAGTGCCTTTCAGAGCTGCGCTTGAGCCATGACATCGCGCATCATGTACCTACGTAAGGTTGACTACTCACTGGTCAGGCGACATGGCGTCAGGTCGCCCACGCCACACTGCGTCAGGCCGACCACGGTCGCGACGCTGCCGTGCAGTAGCGTCACTATCCGCGAGTGCCATTCGGGGCTGCGCTTGGGCAATGAGACCGCACATCATGTAGCTACGTAAGGTTGACTACTCACTGGTCAGGCGACATGGCGACAGGTCGCCTACGCCACACTGCGTCAGGCCGACCACGGTCGCGACGCTGCCGTGCAGTAGCGTCACCATCCGCGAGTGCCATTCGGGGCTGCGCTTGGGCAATGAGACCGCGCATTATGTACCTACGTAAGGTTGACTACTCACTGGTCAGGCGACATGGCGACAGGTCTCAGACGCCACACTGCGTCAGGCCGACCACGGTCGCGACGCTGCCGTGCAGTAGCGTCACCATCCGCGAGTGCCATTCGGGGCTGCGCTTGGGCAATGAGACCGCGCATCATGTACCTACGTAAGGTTGACTACTCACTGGTCAGGCGACATGACGACAGGTCTCCCACGCCACACTGCGTCAGGCTGACCACGGTCGCGACGCTGCCGAGCAGTAGCGTCACCATCCGCGAGTGCCATTCGGGGCTGCGCTTGGGCAATGAGACCGCGCATCATGTACCTACGTAAGGTTGACTACTCACTGGTCAGGCGACATGACGACAGGTCTCCCACGCCACACTGCGTCAGGCTGACCACGGTCGCGACGCTGCCGAGCAGTAGCGTCACCATCCGCGAGTGCCATTCGGGGCTGCGCTTGGGCAATGAGACCGCGCATCATGTACCTACGTAAGGTTGACTACTCACTGGTCAGGCGACATGACGACAGGTCTCCCACGCCACACTGCGTCAGGCTGACCACGGTCGCGACGCTGCCGAGCAGTAGCGTCACCATCCGCGAGTGCCATTCGGGGCTGCGCTTGGGCAATGAGACCGCGCATCATGTACCTACGTAAGGTTGACTACTCACTGGTCAGGCGACATGGCGTCAGGTCGCCCACGCCACACTGCGTCAGGCCGACCACGGTCGCGACGCTGCCGTGCAGTAGCGTCACTATCCGCGAGTGCCATTCGGGACTGCGTTTAGGCCAAGACACCGCACTGTGCAGGTACAGCCCGCTCCAGAACAGAAACGAGACCAGTTTCACCAGCGAAGCGGGTGATAACTCCTGGCCTAGACAGTTACTTCCTAGCGCCATTCGGAAAGTGTGCCATTGTGGAAATTCACCACCCGGAAATGATTCCTCCTATTTATCGTGGTTGGTTCCGCTGCGGCACATTAATTTGTGGTGTTTTGGTAGTTAGAATAAGTTAATAAATGTATTTGAGTGTGGTTTTGGATGGATCTATTGTAGTTTATGCAATATTTTTGTATTGGGTTGACTGTTTTGACAAGAACTTGACAAAGTGGCTGCATAGATTACCTTCTCCTTTAAAAGTTCATGAAGATAAAAAGGTTTTACGAAAAAATGCGTCTCTCTCTCCTCTTCAAATATTTTTTAACAGAAACAAAAGAAGCTAATTCAATGTTATTTATTAATATAAACATGATTAAGTACTTCCATAAAAGTATTTACATCAATCTTGGGGATAACAAACAGCGTAGGTACCGTACGTAGAATTCCCTATAAAAAATATCTAATTACCTACCTACCTTTCGCATAAGTACATCAGTCAAGTTCAACATTTGATCTTATTAATTAACATTACATAACAAAAAACCACTTAGGTACCTAAATAAATAGGACTAAGTACTATCTCAGATGAATAGACTTGGGACGGTGCACGGTATACGGAGATTTTTGGAATGGAAACAGTGAACGCGAAATTATGGGGCGCTCTACATACAAACAAATAGGTATAACTAAAAATCCAAGTGATTACAATGAATCAAAGGTAGATAGTAGGTATAAAATCCCTGTTAATCATTTAGGTTGTGCGATTAATCGTCAATATTATACGGTTCGGTAAATAAATAGTCAGTTATTATTCGCTAAGTACCTACTCTATAACACTATTCACTCTTCACTCCCGACGCGTCCAGCGAGGGCTACCGATACCGCAGCTTATCGACGAGCTTCTCCACGGAGCGGAAGCGCGTCGGCGGCATCGCCTCCTTCAGCATTGGGCGGAAGCGCGCGTCCTCCGACAGCGCGAGGCACAGGGTCCGCGCGTGGGCGCGTGCGTCCGCGTGCGCGTCGCCCAGCAGCTCTCCCGCGGCGCGCAGCAGCGCCGCACGCGCCTCCGCCGGCAGCGCCAAAGCTCGCGCGGCACCCTCGACTCGCACCAGCCGCGATAACGCTGCCGCCGCCGCCGCCCGCACCGGCCCCGCGCGGTGCGTCGCGCCGCGTCTGCACAGTGCCACCACGGCGCGGGTGCTCGACCCGCCGCACGCCACGAGTCCCAGCGCCGACGCCGCGTCCGCGCGCAGGAATCGATTCGCATCCGCGCTGCGATCCAGCAACGCAGCCGCCGCCTCCTCGAGCTCGGTGTCAAGTACGCGGCCTCGGTGCTGGTACAGCGCGCCCAGCGTGCCGCACGCGGCGCGCGCTACCCGGGAGCGCAGCGAGCGCACATGCGCGGTCGTGGCCCGCGCCGCCGCACGCCAGCTCGCAGGGGAGGCGCGGGCCTCCTCGTTGGCGGCGAGCCGCTCGGTCTCCAGCAGCCCGGCCAGGATCGCCTCCCAGTCCTCATGGCGCGCGGGCACGGTGCACTCGGCGAGAGCGGTGCGCACGTCGCGGGTGCCGCGCGGCACTCGCTCTCCGGGCGAGTCCTCCGGTGCGGGCGAGGCGGCACGGCTCGCGGCACGCGAGGCACGCCCGCTAGAGGCCGGAGTCGCCCGGCCACTCGTAACCGGCGGCGGGGTCGGTGTGCTGGCTGAGTTGCCTACAGGAGTGTTGCGGCGGGAAAACCCGCTGGTTTCGTTGGCTTGGAACTTATAAGAATCTAACTCCTCTGAGCTGAGCGTGACGCTTTTTGTCGGCGACACTTCCGGTTCTCCAACGCTGACTAATGACGGGTTCGATCGCTCTGAATAGTCTTCGACACAGATAGAAGGCGATCGCTGCAGGGATGATAACGACTCTTTCGTCTCCGAGGTGTCCTCCACCGCCGCTGCCGTTCTGTTCTTATAAATACTATCCTCGACAACATCGCGTACTGGAGAAGAATGCGTTCTCCCATTTTCCACGATCTCTTTGGAGTAATTTTCCTCATAAGTCCCTGGTGCGCTCGAATCCCTGTAAAAAAACGCAATCGGTAGTTGATAATGTAAACACTCGCCCGCCGGGCTGCCCGGCGCGATTTATGGTCGGTAGTCCTTTCACTTAGGAACGGGATAAATAAACCGGGAAGTTACCAAGAGAGCGGGGGTAGGTCAGCTACGAGGTCGAGTTTGAGGTCAGAGGGGCGAAGCGCGGGCGCGACGGGTAAGGGCGTAACGGCGGCGCGGCGCGGGCAGCAGCAGAGCGGCAGCATGCCGTGTGGCTGCGTGCCGCCGCGGTGCCTCCGCGACTGCCGCTCCTAGCGATAGCTCCCCTCGCTAACAACGTACACGTACTACCACTACACCGCACGCGGGGTGAGCCTGCCACCTACACAATCAATTCTATACAATTTGTTGAAACGCTCACTATCTATCTGCATAAGTATCTACCTAACTACCTGCATGATATGCAAATCCGCGCAATTTCCGATTCGAGCCGAAGGGCGACAGTGGGTAGCAAACCTAATAGAATATTTGGTTCGTAAGCTACACACGTTTGATGACCTATAGGAGCTATACAAAAAGTCCATCGACTAGGTATAAACAGTTTAGACCAAATAAATGTTAGTCGGACGAAAGAAAATGTGGAGCGATCAAACGATAGCAAAAATGGGTCGTCTCGAGCTAAGTCCGTCGTTCATAAGCGCCCCTGAATACAAGTCAGCCAATAATTTAACTTTCTAAATGTAGGTTAGTGGCACTGGACGCACGCAAACACCCCTGCGATGTTAAACGCGACGTCGATATGTAGGCAACAATTTGATAATTTATGTATTAAATGGTGTCTAGACTAGACGTGGACGAGAGGATAGAGTGACACACTGTGCCAGACACATTTACCAAAGCACCTTGACTGAGTGCTATGATGTGGTTGAGGCGACATTTCGCCTACTCCACCTACAAGCATGTGGCGTTTAGCTTTTTCAGTCACGCAAAGCGGAATTAGCACAATATAAATAATTTACTGCTGTAATTTCTTTGTTCACAGATTTAAATAGGTTTCACGGTTGAAGTTACGTGTTTTCTTGGAAACTAGCTGACTGACATCACACCTATGTAAGTGATTATTATCGATTAATGTTAGTCACCGGCACTACGGGGGTGGTTGACTCCGCGCGTGGGTGTATCATAGTTATAAGACTTCGTAATTGTATTGGATTTACATAGATAGTTATCAAAGTAGTTGGTCAAAGGGGGCCTTGAATTCAAAACATTAGGTACCCTTATTCGTCCAGTTAGGTAAAATTAGAACGCGTTTGATGTTCTGATTGACGATTTGATAAATCGTCGCCATTTGGAACAGTTTTATTTCGACGAAACAATTTTTATATAATGGCCGGCCTTTCTTCACAACATCATTAAGTGTAGGTACAATTTATAGGAAAAAAAAATATTAGACTTTAATGACTTATTATGCATCTATTTTTTCATTTTTCATTTATATGCACCAACCTATATTTCACTATAGTTCTAGGGGGCAGAAATGGAAGCAGCTGCACAAATTCCCAAGTTATCAATATCAAAATATCTGTGCCCTGTTACAACCTATGTTGGCAAGCATCGTAATTGCGGCTAGTGCAATTTAACTTACCGGTCACTCAAAGGAATCGGGGAAAGCGGTTTCATCAAATATTCTCTTCCAAGTTGTGTAGTACCTTTCAAAGAAAGTACAAAATTACATAATGATCTGACAAACTGGTTAAAGCCTACTTGCACCAAACTGTCAAACTCCCTAAGCAATTACTTTACTCGCTTGGTAGTTCGTAATAGTAGGTACAGATTCTGACCGTTAAGAACTGTCAAGCGAGTAAAGTTATTGCTTAGGAACTTTGAAAGTTTGGTGCAAGTCAGCATAAGTCTACTACTAGCATATAATATGTAGAATACCACAAGTCCAAAACTTAGGAACTTTGATTAAATGCCAAATTCTGGAAACTCTTTCTGGTACCTACATTAGAGAGTGTGAGTAGAGGGTTAACTAACTTGGTAGAGGTGCTGAGTCTGGTAAAGGCCTGAGACGCCTGGGCGGGGCTGGTGCTGCAGGCGGAGGCGTAGATCTAGCTCTTCTCCTCACTGGCACAGGCAGTTGTGAACTCCTGGGTAGACAAAACCAGCTCATTTTAGACCCTGCCGCTATGATAAACTGCAGGAGTTGTTTTTGTTTATGACTATGAATGAGTGAGCTCACTTTAATGGATCAGGGGGGGGGGACTTAAAATTTATCTTTACCAACTGCGTTAGATGCATAAGTAATTCACATTCCTCTAGGGACCCAAAATATGAAGCGAAGTGGGTATGGTATGGTTTTGCTTTCGTTTGTTTATCAGGTCACCCAAATGACAAGTTAAATTGGGTCAGAGTGAAAGGTTAGCATATTTACCTCGCCATTAAGCTGGGTTTGATATTCTCCAGAGGTCGGCTTAATCGTTCTCGTAACTGAAATGTTGGGCAAGTTTTATAACAGGGAAGTAGGTACGCCATTGTTCTTTATTCTCGTTTGAATAATTCGGAGTATCTGGTTCTTACTTTGTTACAGAAGATATCGGCTCTAGCGGTGCCAGCTAATCTTCTCCGTACTGCTGAGAGCACGGAGGCGGGCCCAGCTGCTCTTGCCAAACAGAGCGTGGCACGGAGCTGAGCGCTTTGCATCAGCTCTACGTCTCCTGATTCCTAGAACCGAGGATTTTCCAGCTATTGGCTAATCATCTGCTTATGTTCAAGGTACAGAATTCTTCTGTCATCAATCGTAATAGCCCAGAACGTGTTTATCTACGAGTATTTAGGTGTTTTAGTATTTTCCAAGTGGAAGGGTCACGTTTTCATTTCACATGATAGGTGATTGTAGTGGAGATACATATGCATGTGATAGCGACGGAAGTCTTCAGTGCTTAATAAAATTAACCCGAGACCGAGATTGACCTCCATCTTTCCATTTTGAAGGGTGGGAGAACACTGAATTGTACGAGAAAATGATGTAATACGGTCCTATTTTCAATGGAGCCAGTAAATTGCTCAAGCACTTTTCCGTTTGGTTTAAATTGGGTTATTACAAAAACTCACTCCAATCATACTGGGGTCAAAGATAAGGTCAACGAGGTGATGTAATGCTAGTCTCTGCAGCAAGGCGTGGGGTAACGCTGCCGGTAGAGGCTCCCTCGCCATCCTGGAGACAAGGGATGGAAGCAGTTGCCTCGCGCAGTCGCTACTAGCTGCCCTGAGCAAGGCGCATACAGCACCTTCAGCTGGTGCCTTTGCAGCTAATACCTAGCAAAATTAAAAAAAAAACATTTGGTGTATAGATTTTCGCTTTGGTCATAGAAGAAAGAAACTAACTGCTTTAAACTCTAAAGATTCGCGTTTGTCGGCTTTTACCAGATAAAGTAAGGCTTCTCAACTTCTACAATTCTTCTCTTCTTCTTATAATGCCACTAGTTCTTTCGAACCAATGTGGTGAAAGGATTTTAAGTGCGCCTCGATTTTAAGAGGCTCTTTTCGTGCACTTTGTGTTCAATAAAGAATTACTAACTATCTGTCTACATGCGTTTTAAACGCTAACAGATAATGGTAATTTGCATGTTACCGATACGCACCTCGTCGCTAAGAGCCCACATGTGCTTGACGAGCGATAAGGCCGCCGGCTCCACCTTCCTAACGTTTTCCGCCTCTAGCAGGGCGCTGTGGAGGTGGTCCGCTGCTTTTACTACCGATATCCAGTTCTCCTACAAAACGTTCAAGAATCAGGGCATAATAATTTCGCTTCTCCCCAGATTGTGATTGTCAAAAAAATACTTTTTTTTTTGTGCTTACGAGTTTTTATTTGGAGAATAATAGAATTTATAAAGGTAATTTCGCAATCATGCGTGTACAAAACTAGTATTCTCACTGCCCGGAGCCCTTCATGAATTCATGAAAGCGCAGTGACTCGTACAATCCCTTTATAAACCAATCAGCCGGGTTTATTTGGTACCTACCCTACTTACTAGTTACTTTTGCGTTGAAGAATTACCTGTTTATACCTAGTGTGAAGGTCACAAGAATAAAGAAAAGCAAGATGATACCGTGTTATGCAGCTGGTCGATAACATGCCGTGGCAGAATGTCTAGCTCTTCCCAGTCGTAATGGGCTCGCAACGGTGTGGGAGCCCTGGGAGAACGCAGATCTTCCCGAGGGGGTGGCGAAGACGCTAGCACGCTCAGGACAAATCTACGGAGTTCAATAACACATTGACGTTCTGAAGGTACGACACTGCGGAATATGCGTGCTGAATATGAAGTGCAACAGGTTACTTGAGCTTGAGGCTATGGATCTACAACTTACTCGTCTTGATCCAGTACTACTTTAGTAATTTGTCGCCTAGGAGACACCAGGGGGCTCCGCTGCAGATTGTGTAGCACCTCAACCTCCCTGTGTGGCTCTACAGGACTGGGCACCTTCTCTGGAGATCGCACTTGAGATATAGTCAGTGCGAATTCAGAAAACTCGGGCTTACTATTCGGCTCTCCGTTTTTAGACCTAAAATAATCGTACAACTCGCTCAAAGATTTCGATTTTAATTTCACTCTGTTGTATTTGGATAAGTATTCTTGTTTATTAGGTTTCTTTAGAATCACTGGGAGAGGAATACCACTCCTTTTATTATGTAACTTCTGAGAATCTCTTTCGAAAGCCTCACGTTTAATTTCATTTATTTTATTCACTATTTCGGGTGTAACAGGTCTTGACACTTCTTCAATTATACCAGTTTGCACTACTTTATTTTGATTAACATCATCTTCGCTCGATATTAAGTTTTCGCTATCAGGAGTCCTTATTTTGACACTTTCACCACCGAAACGCACTCTCTTCACGACGACATCAGTGTCTTCGGATTCTCCATCGCTGTATTTCAGCATGTTATGATCAGAGCTATCGTATCCGTCTTCACTTCCGGTCTGCCTGTCGGATTCAGATTCTGCTTCTTCTAAAACAGTCATAGTAATGGCAGTATCGGAATCGAACTTGATTTCTGTCTCAATGATGACCTTTGCCAAATTATTATTATAGATCGAATAATGCGCATAAGATTCCTCCGAAGAAGAATCTGTTGAAGCTCGAACTGGGGCAGTGAATGGAAGTCTGTTGACCTTGATGAGCTTTGGGTTGTTGTTGTCTCGGTACATCGTTTTCCTTGGAGCATAGTAAACGTCCAAAGAATCTTCATCGTAATTTTCACACAAAATCCTGTACTTGTCTTGAATTTTCAAATCCAACCTCGTCAAGCACGTAGAGTATTCCTTGGGTCCACAAACTTTGCGAAGTTTCATCATGGCTCGGTGTGCTACATCTCTATGCACTGGGTCGAAAAGTTTCTCACCTAATATTTGGAACACTGGAAACAAGTCGAGTGAGCTATTTCTGCGTTTCAATATCCCCATCACAGATGGAATGGAAAGGATCAATCCCGTGATAACGTTCATTTTGACATCGAGACCAGCGGAATGGGGTCGTATGTTGTGATAGTAACACTTGTCGAGTATCGCTCTTGCGGCGCTTTCGGCGTCTTCGCAATGCGTGCAGAAAACTTTCAAGGCGTCCAGGGCCGCTTTCCTGACGTTCGGTGAGCCGTGGCCCAAATTGTCGACTACTTGGTCGAAAGGGAACGCGAGTGCATTGCCGGAGAGCGGCAGAAGATCGGCAAGGACACGTAGCGCGTGGAGTCGCACCTCCCACTCGGGATGGGTCAGTCGGTCCCTGATGGCGACGTAGAGGAGTTCCACGTCAAGGTCTGCGGGTAGCGCCCGGGCGCGCAGCACGCGGTCCCACAGCGGAGCGAGCGGCGGCGGCGGCGTCTCGGGCAGTTGCATGGCGCCGAAGTGAAGCGCGAAATCGTGACCGCGCGCCCGCCTAGCCGAGCACAACTGGGTTAATGATCGGACGGTAAGGCACGCCGCCGCCCCCTGACCAATCGATGGAAACACATGTGTGCACCTACCCCTACGAGTTGTGACTGTGCCCATTCAGCGAGCGACTAACCCTTGTTCTAGAATCTTAATGTAGGTAAATAAATTACTAAGGTCAACATCGGTGTAAGTATTAGGATTAGGTACCTATCAATGGTACCTATCTACTAAGTATTTATGTACCTTTGATTACTACCTACCTAGAGCTATGTACTACCATATGTTATTACCATATATTATTTATGTACTAATATTATTTATTCTTTGGTACTACGTAGGTACAATCCACGAATTGGTATAGGTAGGTACGCTGCTGAGTAGTGTTGTTTAAAATATTATCTACCTATTTATTGTACCTCACTGAACTGTACTTTTAGATGGTATGTACCATCGATGTGTATGTATGTACCTATAGCCTAAGATCCCGCTATACAACGACCTTCACCGAGATGCTTATTTAATGAAACGTATTTTATATATTATTTAATATGCTAATAAATATATCCTATATGGGTTGCCTAACAAATTTCAGTCCAGAGTATTTTTAATTAATATATTTATTTTTTTTACATTCCGCCGGTGGGATTATTAAATAAATTCGATACCAATCGAAAGTTTGAAGCCCATAGAATATGCAAACGTAGTGGTTATATTCTCTTTGATGCAAACGTTAGGTTGCCTATTTTTTCCGGTCACAACTAGCGGGTTGCCAGGTGTAAACAGGTAAATCTATACTAGCATTTTTTTTTTAAAGAAGAACGTTATTCTTCGTGTTTGGCTCCACACCATATTAGTAACTTACCTACGGATAGTCAGAGCACGTTTAAATGTGCTAGTGTGCGGTTTCAGTTTAGCGGATTTACCTCTCGATTATTTTTTTGCAGCGCATACTGTACGTATGCGCGACAAAGCTCATTGACGCGTCAACTGACACTCGCTACAATAAAACCCAAGCGTATACGCAGTCATACGGGCGTTGAGCTTTTGATGTTTCGCGAGTACCAATCCGCCCGTATAATACAAAAATACGTTAGTCTGTAACCGCACTAATTTGCTTGCAGTCTCAGTCGGATGTCGACAACATTCCGATACTTTCAGAAGGGCTTTGTCTATGGATTGATTTGTGTGTCCACTGATTTCTATCAGTGTGTGTGTCCAATCATATTCGGCCATTCAAAGTAATGCTGACCAGGCTGTCGCAACTACGAACTAGAAAAACTTTGTATGGACCGAGGAAAAATTTTAATGGCTGCTTTATATACATTTCACTCACATCTCCTACCTCTCGCTCTTCTGCCTCACGTCATTCATTCGCGCCAATCCGATCACTTCGCTTTTGTTCGATACATCGATCAGTTATATTAATATAGCAGCATCAGCAGGTTTATCTAGGTCACGCGTGTAACGTGTCACCTACGTAAACCAGTGCATTACCAGCAGCCTTACAAGCCGCACTCATTTTCCATCATTAGTCGTAGTTTTATGTATAAGTTTAATATAGCTTTTTTACATACAAACTCGACTTTTATATCTTAGCAGCAGCAATCAATAGGGTTAACTAGCAGCTCATTTCTACATGGTCCTTCGAGTTACCGTTCGAGGATTCATAGCGCGATCGTAAAAAATCGTACCGTGAGTTTCGGACGTATGAACTAGCAACCTGTGGAGTGCAGTGATCGTGAGCTACCGAGAGCTAGCATCCACACCAGACAGCAGTGAGCGTACCGCTCGCGACCCAGCAGCAGCAGTGAGCGTGCCGCTCGCGACCCCCAGCAGCAGCAGTGAACGTGCCACTCACGACCCAGCAGCAGCAGTGAGCGTGCCACTCACGACCCAGCAGCAGCAGTGAGCGTGCCACTCACGACCCAGCAGCAGCAGTGAGCGTGCCACTCACGACCCAGCAACAGCAGTCGCACGGAGGGAGCCGCCTTCGCACCGCAACAGTAAAAGAAGCAGCCGTAGAGCAAGCGGCTTTCAAGTAAGAGCGTTCTTTGTAATTACTTATACCGGCGACATGGAGGCTCTTTACGCGAAACAAACAGAGTTAGCGGAGAAAATTCAAAAGGTACTCGTTAATTTTAAAAAAGATGGGGATGAACGTAAGACCATTGAATACGGGATACTGAGAATAGATGCCCTTAAATCATATTGGAGAGAGTATGAGTTAAATAACCAAAAACTTTTGCCGTATGAAAATAGAGGTCATAAGTATTTTACCGATTCTGAGTTTGAGCAAACTAAAAAGTCGTATTCAGCAGCGGTAACGACTTTAGATAGGTATTTTTTAGATCTAGAACAGGGAATAGGCATTGCAAGCGAAATAGGTGGCTCTAAGCTAAGCGAGAGCCAGCCTGAAGCAGGTCTATCCAGCGTCAAAATTCAGCGGCCGCAGACCCCGGCACCAGCAGCGCCGACGGCCCGTGTACACCAAGACGTAGGAACCAATAGCCAAATAGATGTTATGCTTCGTAGACAATTAATTAATTTTAAAGCCTTTACGAAAACTGTAAATAACATAAACTTAGATTTATATATAGAAAAATGGGAATTTGAAGACGCCCTGCGAGCCTTACAAACTCGCTGGACGGTGGTGGATAGTTATCATTGGGAGATAATGTTAGAGTTGGGCGAGGACGAAGCGTACGAGTTCGACTTTAACAAACATGAACGTACCTACAACAACCTGAGAAAATCTCTAAGCTCGAGGATGTGGTCAACATCGTATCGCGATAAAACCACACCTCAGATGGAGATCCCCGTCTTCTCAGGTAGTTTTCAGCAGTGGGTATCGTTCAAGGATCTGTTCGATGAAGCTATCCACAAAAATCCATCTCTATCAAACGCTCAGAAAATGCAGTTTTTAAAAAGCAAAGTCAAGGGAGAAGCTGAGCGTTTGATACAACATCTTCCGATATGTGCGGACAACTACGTAACCTGTTGGGAGATTTTGAACCACAGGTTTAATAACAAGCGATACATCTTTACGTCGTACGTTGACACTTTTTATAAACCTCTTCTTGTGTATATATTGTCTCAGAAGCTAGATAACGAATCCTTTGGCGAGTACATAGAATCGTTGAAGAATTCGCGGGAGCTACCGGTGCTTCAAGATTTTATGGACTTCTTAGAGAAGAAATTTACCACCTTAGAATCATCCCGTCGACGTCAAGATGTAACGCCTAAGAAACCCCTTCTCCAGCAGCAAAGTTCAAATTTTTTCAACCGCAAAAACAAGCCTTTTAATTTTATTAGCGATGGTAAAAGTAAAGCGCACGAAATTGCGAAATCATTACACGTGTCAGCGTCAGCAGTTAATTGTCCTCAATGTAATTCTGATCATAGGTTACTTGATTGCAGTAAATTTTTAAAATTAGCTAACGAACAGAAAATCGAATTTTTAAATAAATTAAATTTTTGTCACAACTGCATTTATGCTCACGAAGCGGGCAAATGCTACTCAGCAAAAAGATGTCACAAATGCAACGATAATCATCATACAGTTTTACATGATTATTTCGCAACAAATAAAAAGCATAGCGTACAGAAACAGCAGCATGGCAACTACAATGTTCAATCATCAGCTGAGGAACCTTGCCAAATTTTACTAGCCACTGCTCTGGTGAAAGTTACCGCAGCAGATGGCAGCCAGCATACGATGCGAGCACTGATTGATCAGGGCTCACAAGTCTCGGTTATAACCGAGAGAGCAGCACAGCAATTAGGTTTAAAGCGTGAAAAATGCAAAGGGATTATTTTCGGAGTAGGAGAGCGAGAGAATAATTGCAAGGGAAAACTTAAAATCACGTGTCAATCTACTCATACGGATTTTCAGTTTACTACGGACACTTTAATAATGAGCAGCTTGATAAAAAATTTGCCAAACAAGACATTTGCAAAACCATCATGGAAACATCTAGCGCATATCAACCTAGCCGACCCTGATTATAATGTCGGTCGCCCGGTGGACCTCCTTCTTGGGGCAGAGGTGTACTCTAACATCCTCATGGAAGGGCTCATCCGCGGCCAGCCACAATCGGAACCCGTAGCGCAGTACACTCAGCTAGGATGGCTACTATGCGGCAGTATAAAAACTTCTTTCCATTGCAATGTTATCCTTAACAGCATCGAGGACATACAGCAGTTTTGGAAAATTGAAGACATTGAAGAGCAAAACGAGATGTCCGTAGAGGATCAAGCCTGCTTAGATTACTATAACGCCACCACTAAACGCTTAGACAGCGGGCGTTATGAAGTAAGATTACCAATGAAACCGGAAATAAAGGAGAAATTGGGATCATCTAAAGAAATAGCTATAGCGCAATTTAGGAACTTAGAACGTAAGTTAGGTAAGCAAGTAAATTTAGCAATACAATATAAGCAGTTTATTACTGAATATGAGCAGTTAAATCATATGAAGTTAGCGACTTCAAGCAGCCAGCGGAGGGAGGAACTCGAATGTTTCTTACCTCATCATGCGGTGCTAAGAGAAGGCTCGAGCACTACAAAGCTACGAGTAGTCTTCAACGCATCCGCAAAAACTTCATCAGGTTATAGCCTCAACGACCTGATGTACAAGGGTCCGAACTTACAGCAGGACCTACTAGAGATAATTCTCAAGTGGAGACAATATCGTTACGCATACACAGCAGATATTGAAAAATGCTTCCGCATGATCTTGGTCAATCAGCAGGACCAATATCTACAGCAGATTTTATGGAGAGATCATGAGAATCAACCTATTAGAGCTTATACTCTAAGTACAATAACATATGGAACAAAAGCAGCGCCGTTCCTCACCATGAAGACTCTCCGTAGATTAGCAGAAGATGAGCAGCATAACTTCCCTAATGCTGCAAAAAGCATCCAAGAGCAGCTATACATGGATGATTGGGTTTCAGGAGCCCACAGCATTGAAGAAGGGAAAAAGAGGATAGCGGAAATGAACGCGTGCCTCAAAAGCGGAGGATTTTCATTAAGAAAATGGTCATCCAATGATAAACAGTTGTTAGAAAAAGTTGAGAAAAACAACAACAATCAGCCGCTATTGTTTACCTTTAAAACGGAAAGCACAGCAAAAACGTTAGGTATACAATGGAACTCCACCGATGATGAATTCACCTTTCAGTGTGACTCGACCAAAACGAGCGAAACGAAGCTCACCAAGAGAATGCTTCTGTCTGAAATCTCTAAGATTTTCGATCCCTTAGGGTGGTTAGCTCCGTTGATAACAAAACTGAAGCTCTTATTTCAACAAGTTTGGCAAAATTCGGAGGCTCAGTGGAACGATGAGGTTCCGTCAAAAATCAAGGAAGAGTGGATTCAGCTGAAAAAAGACTTACACGTCATAATTCAGTTCAAAATTCCTCGGTGGCTAAATAGCAAAAAGGATGACGTAGTAGAAATTCATGGATTCTGTGACGCATCCATAAAAGCATTCGCATGTGTAGTATACGCAAGAATCGTAGCACAAGACTCAGTGTCAGTAGTGCTAATAGCAGCAAAAACCCGGTTAGTACCGAGCAGTAAGGCGCCTTCATTACCGCGTCTTGAACTGTGCAGTGCGGAATTACTAACAAAACTTATAACAAAAATCGTCAAAAGCATCAACAACTTCAAAGTTGTAGTTTATGGTTGGAGTGATTCCCAAGTAACGCTCAGCTGGATTCAAGGCTCTCCAGAGCGCTGGAAGCCATTTGTAGCTAACAGGGTGAGAAAAATCACCACCGTTTTGCCGCCAGAGGGTTGGCATTATGTTAACACCAAAGAGAATCCAGCGGATGCAGCAAGTAGAGGTATGACGTCATCGCAACTGAAAGAACATGAATTGTGGTGGAAAGGCCCTACGTTCTTATCATTGCATAATTTCAAACCTAAGCAGCAAAGTTTGAACTTTACTACAAACGAAGAAGTTAAAAAGCATGTGAATGTAGTTAGCAACATCTCCGAAAGCAGCAGCATCGTCGAAGATTTGCTTAACCGTCACAGTTCATTTAATAAAATAACTCGAATATTAGCGTGGATACTACGGGTGTTGACCCCGATTGGTAGCAAACAAACGCGGCCAAAGTATCTCACGTTACACGAGCTTAGAGCAGCGAAATTAATTATTATAAAGCAAATACAGCGCAAAGAGTTTAATAGTGACATAGAAAATCTATTACTCAAAAGCAAGGTCAAATCTGACAGCAAGTTAGCAAACTTAAATCCTTACGTGGATAAAAACGGGCTCATGAGAGTAAAAGGAAATGATGGTTTTGTTAGGGCAGTGCCTCTAAAAACTAAAAACGGCATTGTAAAGGGTCCTACAATAAAATTATCCATCTTACCTAGAGAACAAAGCAAAGAACTACAAGACAAGGTAAGCAAGCAAAATGTAGCGCATTTAGCAAAACATCGTCATCAAGTAGGCAGTAATCAGCATCCTAATTTTACTACTGTAGCATTATTTGCATGGATCTTTTTTATGAGTATTATTTGCCCCAGCAGCAGCGCATCGGCCAATGTAACTCAATTTACTAGCAATCAGTCTTTATACTATGATCCGGTAGGAAAAATGAGTTTAATCCGTGACCAGTGGAAAATCGTATCCTATTATGACATGCGACCTTACTGGCAAGGAGACAAAGCAGTGAATTCGTTCACAAAATACCTAGAGCAAACATGTGAGAAGGTCAAGGAGGCGAGCCATTGTAACATGATTCTACTACAAGTGAAACATGATTACAGCGAGCTTCAGTACTACAATCAGCTGTTGCTCAATCAGCATTTTGGCGTGCGATCGAGAACCCGACGCGGCCTTATCAACGCAGTAGGCTCTATAGCAAACACACTGTTCGGAGTACTCGACCAAAGCTTTGCAGATAAATATCAGCAAGATATTGAACTCGTTAACAGCAACGAGAAGCACTTGCTGCAGCTTTGGAAGAACCAAACATCCGTGGTAGAAGCAGAGTACAACGTTCTTAAGCGAACGGAGCAAGCAATAGAATCCCAGCATAAACTTTTGAATAGACATCTTAATTACATATCTCAATCGACCAAGCAGCTACAGAACGAGTATGAAAGCATGTCTATTATACAAGAGTTTACTCTAGCAGCAATGGCCACTACGAACATGATGCAAAACTTGAGGCGTATCCAAGATACAATCCTCGATACGTTAACAGATATTTATCATGGTAAGATAAACCTCCATCTGTTAACACCAAAGCAGCTTAGCGATGAACTCCAAGTAGTGTCAAGCCAAATATCCAAAGAACTTACCCTACCTATTGACAATATACAATCCAATTTATACAAAATTTATCAGCTATTAAAGACAAAAGCAAGAATGACCAAAGACTACGTCATATTTGAAATCACCTTGCCTTTGATCAGTAGAGACAGCTTCCAACTTTATCACTTAATACCAGTCCCTCTTCAAATCAGCAGCGATATGATTAGTATTAATCTAGTCACAGATTATATAGCAACAAATCTGATGAGGGACTCTTATCTACCGGTCACAAGCACTGATCTTCAAGGCTGTGAATACCAAGACGAAACATACATCTGTCGGCTACAGGTTCCTATACTGCATCTAAGTCCGGAAGAGAAGTTTTGTCAAACGGATAGGATTAATACCTGTAAGATAAAAAGAGAAGGTTGTCAAAATAAATGGGTACAGTTACACGATCCATCATTCTATTTTTATTTCGCTTGCAATACCTACTCACTTACTATCATATGTGACCGTGAAACACGAGTCCGTCAAGTCAGCAAGGCCGGGCTCATTTACTTATCAAAACAATGCACAGCTAAAGGTCGTGACGTAACTCTCCATTCGTATCAACAACAAAGTACGCTCGAACTCAAATCGGATTTAGTACTTTTCAACATAGCTCCAATCCAGCACCACACCTTCAACGTCACCTTACCGTTCACCGCACCAAATGAAGATCACAAACTGAATACCTAGCTACAGCAGCTCGGCGAGCAAATCAGCGCGATGAAAGAAGCAGCGCAGCAGGAGGTGACACTAACCACGCACGATATCCACCAATACGCAATATCGTACATCGTCCTAGCAGCAGGCGTCGTAGCATTCCTAGCATTTCTGTGGAGACGAAGCCGACGAGCCGTCCGCGCATCCAATGCGCGCCCTGCAGAGCCAACGCCGCCGAGACGCGATCCCGCGCCCGCGCCTCCCCCGCAGAGAGAGACGCCCTCGAGTGCTAGTGTAGTTTGTGCGCGTAAGCAGCCCGCGCCCGAGCTAGGGCAGGGTAGCAGTGGGACCGTGCGGTGGTCCAGTTTACGTGATAGAGACACATAACTGCGCCCAGCAGCAAGCACAGACAATCAGTTTTTACGATAGAATTAGGACAACATAGTTTGTAATTATCATCAGCAATATTCATTAAAAAACTGTCCTAACATTCACTTATCGTAAGCAAATTATATCACCGATGTTATTTTACTAACCCCTCCATTGTAACGCCTCATCTCATCCTAATTTCGGACCTCGCCCTCGGGAGTATGTTCGATACATCGATCAGTTATATTAATATAGCAGCATCAGCAGGTTTATCTAGGTCACGCGTGTAACGTGTCACCTACGTAAACCAGTGCATTACCAGCAGCCTTACAAGCCGCACTCATTTTCCATCATTAGTCGTAGTTTTATGTATAAGTTTAATATAGCTTTTTTACATACAAACTCGACTTTTATATCTTAGCAGCAGCAATCAATAGGGTTAACTAGCAGCTCATTTCTACAGCTTTGTTTGTTTCTAAATTTTCGAAGTGATATATTTTTGGTGGTTTTCTTACAAAATACTTTCAGTTTTACACATAAAGTTAGAATGTAAAGAGGGGTAATGACATTTCAAATGCGATACAAGAAATGATAATAAGCATGTGCGAGTGATTGTCTATGTGTTGCTCAAAAATAGTGATGGACTTTCAATAAGATGTTTTATCGACATCGATAACTGTGGTACCTACCCATTTTGCGTCACAAGTCATAATAGAGAAAAAAATAGTGCCTACTACACAATCATGTTGTTAATAGAGTGTTAATTAGTGGATAATCCTTCAGCTGCGTGTGGGGGTCATCAGAAAATGAAAATATGTTCCCAGTAGAAATCCCACGGACTTAGAATTTTTACTGGGTACATATTTTCATTTTCTGATTAGACCTGAAGTCCCCCCGCAGCTGAAGATTATTCACTAATTACGGCACCACCTGTACATATGAAGATTTTAACCAAAGGAATGAGATGGGTTTGGTTATTATTTATTAGATACTAAAGACTAAATAGCCAAGTTTTGGCGTTATTCAGGAACAAAAACTTATCCATCCTCACAAACTTACATTCATAATACATAGTAGCAGGACTTACCAATATTTACCTACAACTTACTCATCAATCCAAATAGGCGGTAGTCTTCGAAATAAGATTGTAATAGCTAGAAAGTCGATTGTGTATAATATATATATCTGTTCTTTTTTTAAAGTTGGTTGATTTGATATTGATTCATAAACAATAATGAAGCCCATGCAAATGTTTTATTCAATGACTGAAAAATACTTTATTTAAGAATATTAATTCTGAGTTTTGTCATTATATGTAGGCACGATACGTAGGTATATCTGTCTGTCATAATATATGTAGCCTATTAGTTTCAGGTAGGTAAGGTAGGTACTATAAAATAGGGATCCAATTGCAATATGAAGTTGGATCTCGCTTTTTCTTGAGTTGAATCTGTAAAAGAGGTTGATTTAATATTTATGTCCTTAACTAATAATTACTTGACTAATGCCTACTTGCACCAAACTTCCAAAGTTCTAAACAATTACTTCACTCGCTTGACAGATCTTGATCGGTCTGAATCTGAACCGTTAAAAACTGCCAAGCGAGATTGCTTAAGAGCTTTGACAACTTTGTACAAGTCGGCATAAGGTCACAAAATACATTCTTTACGCCTGAATTGAAACATTGTTCAACATGGTACTTACTGGAACATGTAACGTAGGCAGCGAACCTTTCTTCAAAACACGTTAATGTATTCTGAATAAAAAACAATCGTTTTTAAAATGATTGCTGCAAACTTTTATATTGTTTTGATCATCGCTCTGTTTCTGAAGAATTTGTAACCATTTTTTTCTGTTTTGCGGATCCTTTGGTAAGCTGAAATTAAATAAGTAAAAACGATTAGTTATAATAATACTCGTATTTTAAGACACAAAATAAAAATGACACAAGTGGTAAATTTATTTTAACTAGGTAAAAATACCCTAACGATAGAAAAGAAAAGAGTTTTGTACCACTTTGCATAACTACCTACTCATTAGGTACTATCGATATTTCATGACGTCATCATTTTATCAAGCCCTAGCGTAACGAAGCAATATTTGTTTTTACATGAAAAATCTATTATTTCTCCATATATGTAAGAACGATTTGTACACACGGCAAGAGCAATCAAAACTCCACAAGGCACAACGATTTTATAACTAATTGTAGAAGAAAATTGTCCATAAATTTTTCTACGAAAATAAACCAAATATTTTCTTTACTCACCTGTGAAATGAATGATTATCTGGGTTATTTCTATGCGTTGTGCCACACGTGTTGATTGAGCAAGTAACCATGCTCTTTAAAATTAATAAAATGGTTTCATTTTGTAGATTATTGTAAAAAGATAAAATAATTTACAAACAATAACTGACGGGGTCTCAGGTGCTTCAAAATGTTTTGAGTGACGTAACTTAGTTCTATACTGCTCTTAATCATAAAAAGCTATACTTGCATCTCTTTCATTAACCGATCTTTTGGGGGCGACAGCCGAAAGTATCCGAGATCTGTGGTTTTACATAATTTTATGACATTATTGATTGTTATGACTGTGGAATGTGACTATGAAGTACCGAAAGTGTGAGATATGTGGTTTCAAATCGGAAAGAAAAGATTGCGAAGGAAGGTATATCATGGCAAGATTCCCTAGAAATAATGAAGCTCGGTAAGTACAACACAAGTAAAATGATACAATGGTGTACAATGTTTATACCACATCATATTATTTACATTTTGTTCGTGGCATGTTTATTTTGGTTGGAAATAGTGCGTCAAATTAAAATACCGACTTATCGATATCGATAAAAAAATATTTATTGTTGTAGTGTGCAGGTGCAAGCTACATAATTTGTACAGGGTTCCAAGTCTGACAAGAAACTTGTAGTTAGCACAATTTGATTTAATTATTACTAGAATTTTGAGGCCAACAGTCCAATTGAAATATTTTAAATTGCAGGATACAGCACCGTGCGCGTTGAAATATGCGAAGGGACGTTGGAACGTGGCCCTGGACTGGCTGTCGAAGCAGCAGGAAAACTTATAATAACTACTGATATATCCGATTTGCTACTGGTTTTATTTTAGTGGTAGATTTCAGACAAAAGTACCTATGAATCAGTAGCAAATCTGATTTAAAGACACAATGATTATTTGAATATAAAATATTATGATCAATAAAACGCTAGAAATCGCATTTTATTGAGCATGGTATTTTATATTCAAATAAACATGTGTGACTTTAAATCGCTAGTTCGCTACTGATTCAATTAAATTACAACAGCCATCGATATGAAATCTATCGATAATTTTGGCAGGACGTCACTAGTTTTTTCTTCATGTTGGTCAGGCTCCTGACGATTATTTTGTTATCATGTTGGTAATGGCGATTTTTCCTCGGTTTGACATTGACGTAGACGTCAAATGATCAGTGTTTTATTTTTTTTGTTAAGAAGTCCCGTCTCTTAAACGTAGTGGTTATATTCTCTTTGATGCTGACCTTCGGTGCCGAAATAGCCTCGGCCATGCCTATGTTGTTGTGTGTTGAAACTAAAGTTTCATGTTGATATTTTTGTAATAAATCCGAAATAAATGATAATTATGAGATAAATGGATACTGAAAACGATTAATATATTGTACCAAAGACATAAATGAACAGTTTACAGTAAAATATGTGTTGCTTGTGGGAAAATAACGTCGTGGATACTAAGTGAATATAATCGTCAGGATCAAAGATAATGCGTAGTCTGAAGACAATATGAAGCTGATAGAGATACTATTACTGATAACAGCGTGTTTCGACGTACGTGTGACCCTCGAGCTGAAGGATAACACCACCAAATCCAACAGCCGAGATGACTACAAGCATCGTCTTCGTACGCTGTCTGAAACCTTGGCTTCTACATTTGGCGACATTATCGTCAAAGAACTCGGCACCATGGCTCACTTTGAGGTACCTAATTCATTCAAGGTGAGTCGTTATCAGATTTCCGATACAGAAACATTAGCAAGCATCATTGAAAAACTAACCTTCAAGCTCACAGCGGCGAAGAACATACTAAAAGAAATGAGGAATGTTATCAATGACAACAGCACGCCGTCCTTCACCCATCCCTGTCCATTCAATTCCATTCGGAAGTCAGTTTTCATAAAGAGCTTGAATGTAGATAACTTACAGCCTGACCCAAAACCTCAAATAACTTCACACAAAGATCTTAAAGTAAAGAAACAGTATTTTCTTTCTCATATGGACTATGCTACGGACAAAGATTGCTCTTCAATGCCACACTCTAATTTAAGATATTTGTATCACAAGGTTGTACATCCGAGTCCTAAACTCATTGTTTTTATAATGGATAATAGTATGAATGAAGACTCCCTTTGTCTCGCTAGTGACATTGTCAAAGAAACAGCCTATGCACTACAAGACACTGACTTGATCGCTCTAAAGATGACCAACATGACTGAATTTGTGAAGTTTGAGGATGCTTGCAGCATTGGTGGAGTTTCTGATGTAGGAAACGCAACAGAGAACAACAAACTTCTCCTGCAAGAATATCTATCGGCCGTGGAAATGGCCTCCACAATTTTGTCACCATTTGCGATTAATGAGGAACTGAAAAACTTGCTAGAACTAAAGAATTTGCCCAGAAACAAGCTGTTTATATTCTTAACTGACACCAAAGTATTGAAAAATGATACTCTGCTGAAGCTGTTTCCATTTTCAGACAAAAAAGATGAAGGCTTAATATTTGCCATTGGATCAATAAATGAGAACAAAGTTGATAGGAACAATTCACTGGGTATCCTGCACATAGATAAGTGGCATAATCACTCCAACAACCATTCTGTGATGAGACTTCACATCAATGACAGTGGTGTGGTCGGGCAAGTAGCTTCTGCCTTTATTTCCCTTTTGCCTGGGAAGTATAACAGTACTGGAGTCAGAGTAGAAGGGCCCATTTGGGAAGCCACAGAAAGGGACTTCATGGTTTCCCTTGTTCTTCCAATGCCCTGTGGTGTGATTGGTGTGGACTTGTATTGGTCAGATCTAGCAGAGGACATCATTTATTTCAAAGGTACCAATCAGAAGAAAAAAGCCTTTGTTATAGATTTCTCTGGAAGAGTGCTTATGCATACATATTTTCCCAGACCAGAGACAACATCGGATAAGATAAAATTCACTAACATAGAAAGTATTGAAAGTTATAATTTTACTAATATTGTTATGGCAAAAATGTTAAAAAAATCTGTAGGTAATATAACCTTAACTGAACAAAACTCTACACGGTCTACAATGTATTTATGGAAGTGGGTGGATAACTTGTACATTGTCTGCATAGCATCAGAACTAACAGATCAAAAAGCTTTTAATAAAACTAACATATATTTTGCAAAGAGTAGTAAAGAAATGCTTTTTCATAGGTTGGATCTATTCCCTCCAAAAAGCGGTAAAATGTGCCGCCATTTCAAACAGATAGCTACCATAGACCAGGGGACAGTTTACTTGAGCCCGTCAAGTTTTCAATCACCTTTTACATATCTTTATGACATGGGTGATGGCCAGGAAGCCATCACTTACATGAAGAACTACTTGGCCTATTTGAAGAGTGTAGCTCACGGGTTACTCTCAAATCCCGGACTAAAGCATGAGATTCAACAAGATGTTGGGTTTCTACATTCCTTGTTATCATTTTACAAGAGGCAACATTTGCACGGGCCGTTGTCTAAGTATATTGTGCGAAGATACGCCGTGACGGAGAGTGGCGTGCTTGTCATGTTTCCGGGCACCGTTCTCGAGTATGACTACGAGCCTATCAGAAGACCGTGGTACACTTATGCCATGGACAATCCGGGTAAAATAATCCTCACTCCTCCTAACTTAGATGTAGGTGGTGCAGGATACGTCGTTTCAATTTCATACGCTGTGAAAAGCGCTTTATATCCCACAATGGTAGTTTCCATGGATATCACAATGGGTTTTCTGTATAAGCTGCTAGTCGATAGCATGCCCCTTTGCGCGACGTCGTATGTCAAATGCTTCGTTATGAACGATCGGGGCTACTTGGTTTCTCATCCAGGACTCATGGATCCCAATAGCTCCGGTCCTATAGAGCAGCAGCACATCACTCATAAAGAATCCATGATCGCTATAGACATGTTAAATCATAAAGGATTTGTCACTAAACGATTGTGCAACAACTTCTTTGACAAAACAATACAGAGGTTCTATGAATTTAATAGTTCGTTGCCCAATGTGCTGTCGAATGTGGTGAGTGGCGACCATTGCGTGCACTACTACATCGCCGCTATTCGGGGCACAAACGCGTTCGTGGGGCTGGTGAACGCGTCGTGCAGCGTGGGTGCGTTCTGCCCCTGCAGCATGGTCGACCGCCTGTGTCTCAACTGCAACCGCATGGAGCAAACCGAGTGCGAGTGTCCTTGCGAATGCAGCTCCGAGCTCTACGAATGCCCCAACGCCAACGTCTCCCGATCCAATCGAGAGCCTCCTCTCTGTGGAGTGATTCTAGAGAATAACAATCACAAATCTCACTATTTTCATAACTTCGCTGAGAACTTGAAGTCATGTTTCGACTTCCAGTGCGAAAGTTATCAGTCTCATTTTTCCTGCTTGGGAGTGCTGGGGTGCGAGTGGTGCCAGATCGACACCGATGGACACTCTTCCCTCCCTGCTCCGTTTTGCACTTCTCAGTCTACTTGTTTCAACGGCGTTTTGGGTGCCGTGACTCCTTACGGTGAAGGTACTTTTGGGCACGTCAACAGAGACGCATTCGGCAGCTACTCCACTATAGGACCCATAGCGGGATGTTTCGTAACCGCGAGCTTGATTATTGCCGTGGCTATTTACTGTTATAGGCAGAATGTTACAACGGCCAGTTGCCACAACTTGTACGTCGACGGTCCGGCGGAAACTTGGCATGACGCTGATGTGCAAATGAGCCACTTGCAGTCTGATGATCCTCATGACAATTCCGGTCAAGACAAATTGCTTCCTGCCATGGAAATAGAGGCTCCGATTTCACCTTACAGAGTTGTGACCGGGTATAGGAGAGCTCATACGGCAAACGGTTCCGATCATGGCTACTCTACGATGACGCCTCATGAGGATTCCGAGGCTACTGGCTTTTCAGTGAATGATCCGATTATATTATCAGACGATACGAAGTCTGACGTGAGCTGTCCCCTTCCAGCTAGGATAAAGCCGCGCCTGCTAGCCGCAGACTTGAGCGTTACAGTCCTGCCCTGCGGGAAGAACAGCGTTTTAGCACCGGTCACTGTGCACAGACACATGGAAGCCTCATGAGAACATTCCCCATCATTATCTACCTCCTATTTAAATAATAAAATTACAATAATATTTGACGTAAATTTTAGTTGTGATAGTGTTTTTTACCTATTTATTTTTAAGTAGATTAATGGTTTCTAATGCCTCTGTTGTCAGTTTTTTTTTTACCATAAGTACTTATCTATTGGTGCTCATTTTTACGTAGCTTTTTACTGTCTGTTAACGACTTCTGTAATTAATTTTTTATATTGCATGGTCCACTCCAGTACTTACTTATAATAAAATAATTATTAAGGCAGCTAACTAACTTGTGTTGTGAACTGATTTTAAAATAATGTTTTATTCATCTTATTAACTATAATTAATAATATTACCTACATATGTTACAATAAAATGTTTATAAACTGTCAATCATGAAAAACCAGTCACTGATCATATTTTAAGTAGGTTTAGTAAGTAAGTAGGTAATTTAGGAATGATATTAAGTATAAGTAGTAGTATAAGTAATCAATATACTTTTTGTGGTACCTATCTGTCCAATTTGGGCCAAATATTATCAGGATGTAAAATATAGGTTCAATTTTTACTTATGACAATTTTAATTTACTAATCATAAGCCTATAAAATTAATTGTTGTAAGAAATTGTGCCAGTGCCTAATGTATTATTAATTTAAGCTAACTTATAATTATTAAGACTGAATTCATTGATGTTGGCATTTACTGTATTTTGATGTATTAAATTTTTTTAATGTATTAACTAGTTTATATCTAACTCATACCAAAGAATAAGTAATATTATTACTGTCCTCTGGGCAATTTCTTGGCTAGCTTAAAAAAATATTTCATGTTAGTGATTTTCACTAACACGTTTTTATTGAGCACGTTTAATGAACACAGGTTTTTTTTGCTATCAGTATAATTATAATAAAGTTTATGCTTATCACTATCAGTATCATAGAACTCTATAACCACAGCCACAGAGGAATGAAATAAATATTATGAACAAACTACTAGCAACATTATCTATTGGGCTCTCTCAGCTCGGTAACAAATAAAAGAGTAAATATCTTTCAGTAAATATTTATTCACGTAAAACTAGAGAATATTTGATTTATTTAAAAGCAAATTCCGATCGGACAAACTTGATAGTGCCGCCTCCACTCTTTTGCAACACATTATGCAGAAACGTGTCCTATGAGATCCTCTAGCTTGCAGCGTATGCGCGGACAATGCGCACAGTAGTGAAGGGCGAAGGGCAGGAGTACAGTTCTACTCGTTGAAGAGCAGGAGTATGGTGTACTACTCCTCGAAGGGCAGGAGTACAGTGTACTAATCCTCGAAGAGCAGGAGTACAGTGTATTACTCGTCGAAGGGCAGGAGTACAATGTACTACTCCTTGAAAGGCAGGAGAACAATGTACTACTCGTCAAAGGGCAGATGTATAGTGTACTACTCGTCGAAAGGCAGGAGTACAATGTACTTCTCATCAAAAATATGTCAACCATAATTCCTAAAATTATCTTATAGGTAGAAAAAAAAAATGTCAGTTTCTTTGTTTATTTTAATATGTAAAAAAAAAAAAAAAACTTAGATAATAGGTTATTTGCCAATGTAAAAATATTGTACGTCCGAAACGGACAAAACTGTTTGCTCCTAACGTTTAAAAATATGACCATCTTTTGTACCAGTTTTCACAATAAAAATGTTCTTATTCTTATAGAGCAAGAGTACAGTGTACTTCTCATCAAAGAATGAATGAATGAATGAATCTTTATTTGCGTAATACAGGTACATTGTGGTCTTGCTTTAAGAGCAAGAGTACAGTGTACTACTCCTCGAAGGGCAGGAGTACAATGCACTTCTTATCGAAGAGCAGGAGTACAGTGTACTACTCGTCGAAGCGCAGGTGCGTGTGAGTAGGTTGCGGCGGTGCGGGCGCGGGCGTGGCGCGCGCTGTGCGGTCCTCTAGCTTACAGCGGCCGCGCGGGCGCCGCGTCGCGCGCGAACTCTCCGCGCGGGCCCATTGCTCATCGGCCTCTGCGGCCGCGAGCACGCGCGTCTCGTTGCTCGAATTGCTGCAGTACTGGAAATAGGACAAATCGATTAAATTTACTAAAATCACACTAATGTTTGGTGAACAAAAAAAATATATTATCTCTTTTTAAGAGTTTACAATTACAATTTTTATCCCAACAGAACGCAGACATAATAAATCATGCAGAGCAGCAGACAGAATAAATAAATGAATATTTTTGACATTTCACACAACGCCATCTAGTCCCAAACTAAGCAGAGTTTGTACTATGCGAACCAGATGGCTGATAGAATACTTAAATCCTTTTGTTTTTGTAAATACATACATAGAAAACAACAAAGCAGTGACCTTTATGTGTTATCAAGCAGTAAGTTGCAGCCATATCTGCAAAAGGGACAGCCATTGCGGCAATGAAAATAGAAGACGACTACGAACTGAAAACGCACTGTACACCGTCGGCGTAAGTGCGGTTTCAGATTCGCGTATTTTTGACGCGCGTATACGGGCGGATTGTTACTCGAGAAACGACAAAAGCTGAACGCGCGTATTCCGGCGTTTATGTTCGGTTTTTTCTAGAGTGTGTCAGTAGCATGAGGCGTCTCGCGTGGTCGCGGTGCAAAACAAAACACGCTAATTAAATCGCTAATCTAAGGGTAAACGTCTACATCACATCAACTCACATCTTTAGCAGCGATTGCAGAGTCGAACCGGATGATGACGTCAGCTTGGCCCTCTTTTACGTCTACATGCAATGCGTGAATGTTACTTCTTATCTGAAAAAAAAAAAAACTGTTTAAAACCTCGAGGTAAAGAAAATAAATCTTTCTTCATATCACGGTAGTAATTTAGTTTTTTTTTAATATTTTTCTCATAGAACTAAGGTAAAATTAAAAAAGTAGAAAATGTGGATTCTATACTATAGACTTGGTTGTAATTTTACCGTGCGCTTGGTGAGTCTCACGTCGAAGGTGGGTTCAGGCAGGATTTCCTTTATAAACACATCCGGAATCCTCTCCAACTTGGGAACTACCTTCGACTCTTTCGCTTCGGACGACGGCATTGCTGTAACAGGATATTTGTAACAATTTTTTATTTAACTTTCAATGTTTGTATGTATATATGTAGCTTAAGAACCAATGCGTTCTTTTCTAATATTTCAATAATCTGTGTGAAAAATCGTGATTGTAAAACACGGTAATTTAAACTGTTTTATACACGTATTTAAATCAAGTTGTTTTATCCATGTCAACCCTGCCTACACTACGTTTGCCGATTCGCGGTCTCCACTCAAGAACTCGTTTACCCCAGAGCGGTTATCGGTTCTTTGGCAGATATTTTATGGATGGATTATTTGATGGACGAACTTCTAGTAACATAAGGGTAAAAGGGGGCATTCATTAATTACGTGAGGTAATAATGGCGATTTTTCGACCCCTTTCCTCCTTGATGAGATTTTGCTCGACCCCTACTCCCCTCTAATCTCTAAATGTCACGTGAGATTGTTCGAAATACATATTTTTAATGTTAGTAAATAAATTAATCTGTGCTTGATTGCATTAGATTTCCGATTTATCAACTGTTAATAAATATTTGTTAACAACTACTTAATAAATATTACTGAGGAGACAGCTTCATTCAACTTTTGGTCTAAAAACACCTTCAATCCGTACTTTCACATTTTTTAACTTTAGTTTTGAAAATCGGTGAAACCCGTATCTAATTATTTGTTTTGAGAAACAATCTTTTAGTTTGAAAAAGATACACTCATAAAAAAAACTGTTTCCATACAAACTTTAAACTTCTATATATGCCTTTTGAACAAATGTAGCGTAATATTATATAGCCTATAACCATCTCAGGCTTAGTAACTTTAATATTGTAAAGTTTCAATAAAATCCGTTCAGTAGTTTTTACGTGATGGACGCACACACAAACAAACAAACAAAGTCTTCCAATAAAAAAATAGGCCAAGTTATTTTTACTCGTCTGAACACGTTTCCGTAAAAAAAACATATGTACAAGAATTCGGGGTCACTTGCTTTATTATATGTATTGATTATCACAGCATGAAACTTTTTCTTGCTAAAAACAAATTCCTGAGATTTGCCGAGACCACCCCTTCCCCCATGTGAGATTGGGTGAGGTAAGGTGAGTAAGGTGTGAGGTAATGTTACCGGTGACGTAGGGCGGGTGAGCGGGCGGCGGCTCGCTGTAGCCATGTCGCTGTGAGCGCCAGCCCTGCTTCACTTCCTTCATGTACTGGCGTTGGAGGTTGAGGTACTTATTGCGTAGGGCTTTCCACTCCGCTTTGGGTAGGATCTGCATGCCCCATAAAGCACCTGTGGGAGACAACCTTAGTTATATGATGTTTCTCAATTGATTCGTGCAAGCATTATTTACCAGGCTATATCGTACATATAGTTAGGGGGCGATAGCGGAAAGTATCCGAGACCTGTGGGCTATGCGTAAACTAGGCACAATTTTGATTGACGACACCGTGGTTTAGTTGGTAGTGACCCTGCCTACGAAGCTTGGTGTTCCGGGTTCGATCCCCGGCCGGGGCAAATATTTGTGTGACGAACACAAATGTTTGTTCTCGGGTCTTGGATGTTGTGATGTCTTGTATGTGTCCATGCCACCTGCGACACAGAGAATCCTAGTGCAGGGGTGTGAGTGTGTGAATGTTAATGTTTATTAATTTACATGATTGGTTTTTTAAGTATCTACTGCTGGACATAGGCCTCTGTGCGTCGGTCGTCAAGTCCTGTTTTAGGTTTCAATCTCGCATCTATTGATTGACGATACAAACATCCCATCTTAAGGGCGTCTTAAACCACGTCTGTCGAGTGGTCTCCACTTAACAACAGCGGTTGTCACTTGTCCTTACAATATCTCACATTTAGAATATTAGTTGGAATTGACGTCACGAATGGTCGGGTGGCGTGTGTTAAACTGCCGCGCTAGTGTTGCGGGTTCGATTCTCGCTTCAGGAGAAACATTTGAATGATGTAATGAACATTGTATTTGCCCTGAGACTAGGATTTTTCTATGTAAGTATGTATTCGCAAAAAAAAGTTTTTGGTTCCCCTATGTACAAGCTCTATTATGAAAAATATTAATTAGTGGGATAAGACTTTGTACTCCTACCTTTGGTTGCTTCTGTTTTCTCCAAAGCTCCAGTACTCTTATCCTTAGTCCGTTTTTTAGCTTTCTTCTTCCTAGGGCTATCTTCTCCTGTAGTTTCATTGTTACTTGTAATTTCATCTTTGGATTCTAGCTGTGGAACCTTTTCCTACAAAATATTCACCATACAATTACGCAGTAAAACAAAAATTATTGTAGTTACATATACATACATAGATAGGAAAAAATAAATATTTATTAGATATTTTTTTCTATCTACTTACAGGAATACATGATGGACTTTAAGTATTCCTTTCCTATGTCTTCCTTGGATTGATTGTAGGTAAGCTTGTTATATTGGTGAAATAAATAAAATCTGAAGTTCTTACAAACTGGAATATTTATGATAGTATAATAATAATAATATTCATCATCATCAGCCTATTTTTGT
Organism: Lobophora halterata; assembly: GCA_932526365.1. NCBI lineage: Eukaryota > Metazoa > Arthropoda > Insecta > Lepidoptera > Geometridae > Lobophora > Lobophora halterata. Next base: position 2,546,154 of record OW052007.1, read on the forward strand.
CCACCGCTGGACGTAGGCCTCTCCTATAACGCGCCACTGAGCCCGGGTTTCGGCTCTCCGCATCCCCCTTTTTTTTGCCTTTCGTAGGTCGTCGCTCCACCTGGCCGGAGGGCGCTCTACACTACGTTTGCTGATACGCGATCTCCACTCAAGTACTGAATATAAATAGTAATATGATGTATTTACTAACCTCTGTTGGTGTCGTGATACTCTTGTTTTCATCCTGGAAGAAAAAAATGGTTAAGTCAAAACTAAATGTATACTAAAGGCTTGCGTTCAATGGCCGGCATCGGACGCTCCGCACTGACCGCATCAAACAGATTTTTGTAAGGGCTGACGTCCGCAATTTCGTTTCCGATGGGAATTAACAAAATTACTCTTAGTACGCACTTTCAGCTCTTGGCGTCAGTTGAAGTTAGATTACGTTCAGTATTTTGGCCTGTATGTTGTCTGACAGTCAGTCAGTCAGGTCCAAGCCTTTTATTTAGTAAATGTATTATTATTGATTTACCGATCTTTGACGGAGTGGACGCATTAGATTATCTGCTATGCCGGTAGTGCGGATGACGTTATACGGATTACCGATGTTGAAAATATATTTGCAAATGGCGATCGATCGGCAAACCAGTTGCGGTTACAGTGGAGTGTGACGCGCCACCCGGCTTTACGCTCAAAAAATCTGTCTAATGCGATCGTACGAAGCCGACATGTGTACGCAAGCCTTAAAACAGATTCTTTGATTGATATTAAAGTATGGTCCTGACTGACAGACAACGTACAAGTCAAACCACTGAACGTAGAGACTTGAAGCTTAGAAGAAGTGAATGTCAAGAGCTGAAAATAAGTACTAGGATTTTGAAAATTCCCACGTAAATGAAGTTGTGAGGTTCAGCTAGTTGATTAATATAAAAATTATACCCACACTTGGAGTATCAGCTTTCTTCTCACTATCAGAGTCCTGGCCAAGTTTGAGATCCAGTCCTTTGGAAAGTCTCATTTTATTTTTTTTCTTCTTTTTAGGTGGTTCAAATTCTTTCTCAGGTTCCTTATTTTCAGAGTTCTGTTCAACGGGATCCTCAATGGAGAACATTTTAATGGATGAAAGTTCTTCTGGGGCTGTGCCAGTGGGGAGTTTACACCCCATTTCTGTGAATATTCTAAGACACTTTTGCGCATCTTCCGGTTTGGTGAATTCTATGAATGCAAAACCCTGGAATTCATATGAGTTTTTAAAATGGGTCAATATTTTTCTAAGCAAACAAAGTTTGTATTATCTATTAATTCTCCTTAAAACATTTTATTAATATTAAGTAATATTTTATTCATTTCCTTTTAATGTATGGTTTTTTTTTAATTTATAATATCATGAACTTATGTTGCATAATTTAATACTGATATGACAATATAGCCTTATCAAATCATATAAAAATAAAGATAAGTCATTTAAGTTTTTTTAATGATGTAGGTATACCTGCAACTCTTCAGACTGAAGAGACAGGGCATACCAAACTTGGCAGAGAGATTTGCAGACAGCGACTGAGGCGTTGTCCTAATAGAACGCAATCACGCGACCGTCGCGAGAATCCGCGATCAAACGTACTAACGTCAAATAGGCGTCCCGATTGGCAATCGCGCGATCGCGCGACGCGACGCGATGCCAATTGAGACGCCTATTTGACGTTAGTACGTTTGATCGCGTTATCGCGCGATCGACGTTCGCGAGAACTTGCGATGGTCGCGTCATCGCGTTCTATTAGGACACTGCCTGAAGGGAACATCAATGGATGTCTCCCCACGATGTGAAATTAAGGTTTCTTCCTGTTAACCTAAAAGGATACAGTTCATACAAACCTTGATAGTATTTGAATTCTTGAACTTAGGTAGTGATATGTAGGCTACTTGTCCGTAATCTCCAAACACTCGCTCCAGCCACTCTCGAGTAGCGGACTTAGGGATGGATTCCACATACACGGTCCTCTCGTCTGCGTTGTATGGTTGGACGGGAGCTTTGCGTTTAACCTACAAAAAAATGAATCAAATGAAAAAGCCTAGTAACTTTAACCTTTAATATTTCTCTAGCTCTTTATCTTTTTCGAAATTCAGCATTTGACCAAAATGTACTACAAGTTGGCTAAGTAGCTAACTTTTTCTGGTGCATTTTCAATGTACTATGCTATGATTCTATACTATAATACTACTATGCGTCTGTCCATTTGTGAGCTATGATGGCCCTTAGCAGACAGATAAACTTGTTATTAATGCCATCTATTGTTATTAATGTTTATTGTTGTTTAATTAACTAAATATTACTTCGATGTATGAGATAACTTACTTTTGTCCTATCTTCAGACAGATCCAGCAAGGTGGAATGTTTCATAGCCTTTGCTATATCATTCAGATCCTGAGACAGGGAGCGAATTTTGTTGAACCTTAGAAACAGGTCAAGTGGAACCCACGGATTGCTGTTCACGAGATCCCCCAAAAACCTATCCTTGCTCAAGTTAGCCTCACTGAAGTAAAACTCCATTTGTTTCAGGATGTTGTGGTAAAGCTGTTTCTTGCGATGGCGGATGCGTTTTCTTGGACTGCTTGTCTCCTTGGTCTCTTGTTCACCTGTTTCAGCGTTTAGTTCTGGCATTTTCAGACCAACGCGGATGTTTTGGACGATTGCAAAAATCGACTAAGTGACTATGAAATCGGTTTGTTCTGATGATAGGTACGTCGATTAGTTGTTGTGATCAGTTTTGGATGAGGGCGAGGAAAATAAATTTATATTTCAACTAAAAGATCACAGTGCAAATTAATCGTAAATTTTAATTAATTATTTAGGTAGATAGGTACTCTGAAAAACACACAAGGGAGGTTATTTTATGATTTGAAAAAAAAAAATTGGCTAAGTGCGAAAACTGTTAATGGTAATTAGTGTTCCGCATCGAAAATGTTTAACCATTTAGGGATAGATATTAATTTATTACCCATACTCGGTATATTAAACTAGGTGGCTGAGAAAACTACCACAAAAAAAATCAACCAATAGATACTTCTGTTTGTACAAAATATGAAAATGTAGAAAATCTAAGGCATTATCCTAATAAAACGCGATCACGCCATCAACGCGCTTGCTCGCGCGACGATCGCGTTCTATTAGGACAACGCCTAACAATCACGTTTATAAGCTTTTCCTCGTTCAATCTCGCTTCTTCTATGATATCTAGTGATGTTTTTGTCATCGAGCTGTGAGCTACCCTGAAAATGTCAGCTCATCGAGAGGTGCTTGTAATTCAAGTTTCTACTCGGAACGACAGACAGACAGACACAAAAAAAGTAACATAATATGACGTGGTAATATTAATAATATAAAATAAAAAAGATTAAGTTGTCCGTTTTTGTATTTCTAAAGGAACACTAACAAAAATAGTGTTAATTTCACTAAATATAGCTGCAGTCAAGTTTGACAAAATATTTGACGTTTTGACGTTGGCAATTTTAATTGTATGTCATTTTGCCTTGCGTCATGCAATGCACAAGCTTGCTCTCAATGGTAGAAATATGATTCTTATGGTAGAAAGAATCACTGGAAGAGGAAATCATCTGGAAACATATTTGGCAGTTGGTATCCCTACAGCTGTCACATGCTTCTCCTCCCGCTTCTGCATTCTTCTACCCCGTTTGTGGTTTATTGAAAGTTCCTCCTCCCCCCGCTCTCTTGTTGTTTCGTTCGTATTTTCGACCTTTTATTCTGTCAAAAAAATTGTATTGTTGTCAGCGAGCGCACAAGCCCTAATCGTTTTTGTTTCATTTTTTGATGTCCATGGATCGTCGAGAATGTGTTAGTGGAAACAAATCCCTATTAGATAACTAAACAGCAGGTGTTATTTATCGTGAACAGTGTTATACAATGGTTATTGATTCAGTTCTTTACCGCGGGTCGTCTGCCTGCCATTCAGCTCCGAATCTCCGACCCAGCTGAGCGTGCTATCGAATAATTCGTGATTCGCGGTCGTCTGTGAGAAGATGACGGTTATCTGCTTGTAGTGTATCCGCGTAACCGTGTTTGTTGTTCACGATGAGTTGTAACTCGCGCTCCGCAAGGCTGAGTTGGAAGCCCATTGAAGTGCCCAAAGCCCTGCAGGATGGAGAAAAGTTCATCAAGTGGGATGAGGTAAACTAATTTAATTATTTATCACTCAAAAGTATCGAAACAATACACATTTCATTTAGTTTGTTTATATTCAAGCTCATGCAATTCAATTGGGCAAAGTGGTTTTGGGTGATAATTGTGTTTACTACCTGTTACCTCTGTATTTTTTGTAATACACCCCAAAACCTTACCAGGTTTGTATAGGTCCCATAGCAATAGTATCTAGATTCATTTTATGCATACTAAATAGTTACCTACTAAATGGAAACACCTAAAGTTATTAAAAACATTGAAAGTTGAATTATTCAGAATGTAGTGGAACTTCTCAGATTTTACTTATAAATAACAACAGAACTCTATAATTTTTTTTTATTTAAAATTAACTCCAATTAGAATCTTGTATCATGTATGCATGATAAAGTATTTGTGAGTTTGGCTGCTATGTGAGTGTATGTATACAGTTTTTTTTTAACTTACATCTAAACATAACAATATTTACAACTTAATTAATATAACTAGTATAAAATACACTATGGCTGCTAGTTATGAATGACTAATTAGTAATTGAATTAGTAATAAATGATTTGATTCAATAAACTTGAAATATTTACATTTATTTCATACAAAATAAAATATCTTGCCTATTGTGCACCACTTTGTAATATGTATGAGTAAAAGTAGCCCTATGTCTTATATATACTCTTTTGTAGCTTGTACACTATACCATTACTAAATTTCAGCCAAATCCATGCAGTAGTTTTAGCGTTCAACTTCAAATCCATAAAATAATAGTAGGTTAGGATTACTGTACTCATGATGATAGGTTAATTTTTTTTGTAATGTTGTCTTTTTAATTTTTTTATGGATCTACATTAGTTGTCTGAAATAAATATTTTGATTTGATTTTGTAAAAAACTCTAAATATCTTCAACTGTTTATTTGAGTAATCATCCTAAGTATTTGTGGCTAAGTGCCTATCTATGTGATAAGTGAATAGAGATGTTTGTTGTCCAATGTTACTGAATAAAAAGTATTATTAATAAAAACTTGTGTTTGTCAGGATTCGGGCACGGGGCTTCCAGTCACCTTGCGCGTGGACCCTAAAGGTTTCTTCCTTTTCTGGACGGATCAGAATATGGAGGTGGAGTTGTTAGATATCTCCTCTATCAGAGATGTGAGGACGGGAGTCCATGCTAAAGTTCCTAAGGTAAGGATTTAAACTACGAAAAACAAATATTTACACCCCTGCACAAGGATTGCCTATGTCACAGGTGGCATGGTACTGCATTGTATCTGTGCAGTCAGAATTTTGGGTTTCTACAAAATGACAGAGTTACAGCGGGGCGAGTGTGGCGCCCGAGCTGAGTTTTTGAGAGCTAGGTACCAAGCTTTTCAGCAAACTATGTATTATAATTTATATACTATATATAAATTATTATAAATAAAGGGTACTGGTGCTGCCTGACGCAAATCCATAGTTAAAAAACTAATGGTAACAGTTATCCAATTTTTATCATATAAAAAAAGTGTTCAGTATCAGAAACTGATTATGCATATTTTTTTTCTGATCATAAAAATTTAAGGTGTATAAGACATCACAAAAGTCAAGACAAACTGTGTTTATCATTATACCTTGGTGGGGATCAAACCCTGAGCCCCTAGCTTCATAGGCAAGCTTCACATATCTTCAACAATGTTACAAAAAAAATAGTTGAGCAAAAAATATTATACATTGGTACAAAAAATATTACTCATTGGGTCAAAAAATGTTACACACTGGTCCAGAAAATAATGAACTACAAATAAGAATTAGAATTATTTAGAAAAAATGTACAGTTAATTTAACAGATAATTAAACTTCAAGTGTCAAATAAAATTAGGAATATTCAAAAGCCTACAGAGGTAGAGGTATAATGTGCATCATACATTATGTAACAATACCTCTGTGGAACCTTGAAGGGACTTAGCATGCCTTACAGTAAACATGAAAACATGAATTACAGTAAAATGTAGGTACATATTTCATCCGCAACATTGTAACTATATAAGAATCAATCTAATATCTCATGTGGACGAAGTTTCATAAAAAATGCTACCTACCTTCCCTAGTAGTGCCTAGGCACGTCATGTTAACTTACCTGTTCCTTAAGCGTCGATGAAACACGGCAAGTTTGCACGCTATACGCCGGAGTTTAAAAGCTAGCTAGTGAGCGAGTTAGCTTTCGGTAAAGATTGTCAACAAGCAGATTATAAAAAAGCCGATGACACTGGAGTTTACGAAGTTACAAGCTACAAGCGAACTCGGTGGCTTGTAGCGTGTAAAAAGCCGTGTGTCATCGATGCTTTACTCATAACAACAAAAACGACAACAGAAAAAAAATTGTTCTGTGGCCTGTGACATCCATTAATCTGCATTGGATTAATACCCATTCACTCTTTTAATCGAGAGTATGTCTGAGTCCCACCCAACATTAAAGGCTGATTATGCTATGCTTATGCTATAGTTGCATATATTTTGATGCAATATCCAATACAATTCATGTCCCAGCTGTACCGAAGTTTTTCAAATAGAATAAAAATAATATTTTATTGTCCAATGGGAATGAGATCATCTCTTTGTCATTGTATTCCCACAAAGGTAAAACCCATCAGTGAGCATTTATTTTAAGTTAGAGTTCTTTTGAGTGTCGCCTGATGATTATCCTCTCTGGTGTCTGAAATCTGTTCGTAAGTTTCTTTACATATTTGTTAATAATTTGTATTTATCGGCTCGTTACGTATTGCAGGCTAGCACTGTTGTAAATGTAGCTGTCTTAGGTCTGTGTTCACCAATAGATAATCGGAAGATTAGGCCTCTTCGTCCGTTAACTTTGTCGTCTAATCTATGAAAACTCGTGTCAAAAACGTGAAAACAACTGTTTAAAACTTAACCATCTGTTGGTGAACTCGGGTCTTAGAAATTGGGATCAGGTAAATATTGTGGCCAGAAAAATATATATGTAAAATAGTATCGAACAAGAAATTTATAAATTGTTAAAATGAAAAGTCTGGAATTAACATTCTCTTACGATGAACATAAAGAAGAAATTTATTTCGGTTTATTATTATGATTTATTTTACTACCTACTTGTAAATTTACTAACACATTTGGTACACAACTCAAAAACTAAAATATTTGTTTCGAATCAAGCTAAAAGTGTTGGTTCCAGCACAATAAACTAGTGACCTGATTCTGGCAATCGTCCAAGTATTCTAGTTCGGAGTAAAATCTAATCAGTAGAAAGCTTTATAAATTGTCTCTTACGGTACTTTACAATCGGATAGATTGATTGATTTATTCTTACCAATCAATGGAAGAAAGACTTAACCGGCTCTATGTGCGGAATATTCCCTAACCACGTTCTTGCATATGACTAAAACCGTTGAATTGCTAAAAGATAATAAAATGAGATCCTTAAAATAACATTAAATTGAAAGTATAAAGGTATCTCATTAAAATTCCTCGTTAAGATATAATACAGCTCTATTAAATTGATTATGAAAATGTTTGTAATATGCAATGAGGTACAGTCAGCACAGACATGTTGTTTACATGTCTGTGCAGCTTTCACATTTATTAATTTTGCAAAGAAAAGTGCACGCAAGCATTTTCAAATCATCTTACTTGCCTTACTTGTCAGAAGAAGAATGTCTTCGCAAAATTACGAGTACAATATAAGGCATTGTCCTAATAGAACGCGATCACGCGACCATCGCAAGTTCGCGCGAACTTCAGTCGCGCGGATCCGCGATCAAACATACTAACGTCCCGATTGGCATTCGCGCGATGCGCTCGCGCGACGCGATGCCAATTGGGACGCCTATTTGACGTTAGTATGTTTGATCGCGGATTGATGATCGCGTTCTATTAGGCAGTGTCCTATTGGCAAGCGCGACGGTCGCATCGCTTGCTCGCGCGACGATCGCGTGATCGCGTTCTATTAGGACAATGCCTTAGTGTGAATGCATGGGAGTGTATGTATACATGTAGGTATGTGCAATGGACTGTACAACAGAGCCGTGAAAGTACTTTTTGTCAATTGAGATCAAGATGATTTAATTTCATATTCATATGGTAGCAGATGGGTATGACGTAGATATCCAATATCCTAAAAGGTGAAGCCAGGGTGGAGCACTCACTTGACTTCACTCAGCTGTCATCTTCGATACCGGGTCATTCCGTGATAAGGGACCATCATGAGACCAATAATACCTCGTAAATAATGTCTTCATAACGCTATTTACGTCCTCGTTCCGTGGAGGGAACATTACAGGGTGTGGTCTGTAATTCTGTTAATACGGGTGTTTCCTTTGCGCCCGCCATCATTCCGAGGGTTATCCCTAAGGGATGGCGGGACGAATTCGATGCTCACTCACCTTTATTTACCTGTCTTCTTGAACCAGAGACGGACTAAATGAGTAGTAGTGAAATGCTGTTAACAAATGCCTTAAAATATGTGCCAAGAATTTGGTAAAATATTTATTTTAAAAACGTTTTTATCACAAGTAACATTCTGGTTCTTTGCCACGAATTATAGGCTCTTGTTTTATAACAAAGCTAGAATTGATAAAATAATGACGAATAAGTTACCTTGACCACTATAATTGCCCGCAAGCAAGACCACTACGAGAAGGTTAAAGTCACACTGTTAGTAAATTATTTAGGCATATAAGAAAAACACACATACCTACTTCCCATATTTATGCGGTTTAGACATAGGTTTAGGTACTTACCTACTTCGATGTCAAATAGAAACCACAATATGATCAGGCAGTCGATAGTACCTACCTACCACAGAAAAAGGTTGGTACCACTCCTGTGGACAAAATGGTAATTGTCACTTAGCCGAACAGCGGCACAAGTGTCGATTAGGGAAGATATTTTATTTCGAAGTAATCGAAAACGTAATGCTGTATCGATGAAATAATCGTTTGGACGCGAGGAAAACGGGATAATCGTTTAGACGCAAGGAAAATATCCAAGTAGATATAAGAAGACAATTGTAATGATTAGGTTGGGAGTTTTGCAGCACGTTGGAATTTGCGTTGGTTAGAAATAATATAGAACTCGGCTCATCGTGATAAATAAAAGCAAATTGGCCAGATGGACAGAATGTCATAAATAGCGAACATTTGCGTACAATAATTTACGGCAGTCATCCTAAATTCATCTTAGAACGTGAATATTAAACCAGACGTCCTCCATTTTAGCTGCACAATTTTGAAAGAGAGCTTTCGTTACTTAACGTGATGAGAGATAAAGTATAGAGTGGAAATTACTATAATGATGCTTTCAACTCTAGCTGTATGATAAATCTCTCCTTTACATTAAATAGGAAATATTGAACCGGATTTAAGGTAGAGTTTACTTTGGTATAGCGTAGTCGTAGAGTACAATATACGAGGGGATTAACACGATTTCGTGACCGTCTTATTCTTTCTCCGATTGTATTAATCACATCATTCAGTCACACTCATTCACTTAGAATCCTGAATAGACGTCTTATTGTATTAGGATTCTAATTACCTGCCTGCTGAAGATAATCGTCGAGTGAATGAATAGAGATTTGCGGGACGATGTTGCGTTGCGTGACCCATTGTTACTAAGTATTATTGCCAAGAGTATTCTATCCGTTTCGAATTCATTTGATTATTCAAGTCTTTTGACTGCTTAATTTACTTACTTTAATCCTTGTCATGATATTTGACTAATCTCTCGCCTGAGACATTAATTTGACCATTACCACCTAATCTCAAAATAGCGTAATTACTCGCATTTAAATTATGAAACAAGTCATCAACATCTATATAATTAAAATGAAAATTTCATGGAATTCGTTTGCTAAATAGACGAAAAAGCCAATGATCAAAATAAAACATTCCGCGCGTACTTTACAGCGTTCAAAGGAATTTCAGCGAAGAGCTTACTTAGCTTAGCTACGAGTATAACTCCTGCTTCGTTTAGGCTCGGTCTTCCAATTTAAAACACTATCAAAGCAACTAGATAAATAATTATATCGTTAGCTGTGAGTGTGAGTGCATCATCTAAAGTTTAGTTAGATGATGATAATACAATATCGTTATATTATTATGCACTCACAACTCACAACTAAAAATATTTTATTAGATTCTAAGGGCTCTTCAATTTAGACGTTTCGTGTCGGACCGCTGCAGTGCCTGACGGTCATTTATTTTAATACAAAGCGCACGGTGCGGCAACCGTGCGGCGTCGGTACGAACGATTGAACGAGCTCTAAACTAACAAAACAAGTAAACGAGTAGCCTGATTCCTAAACTCTTTTGACCGACCGACGAATCTCCGAAAGCACAATAATTACACAATAATTCCAACCACTACTCAAGGGTCAAAGTGGCCACTCCGTTCGAGAATCTTCATATCGTGTCGAATCCCCACATATTGAAAACATCATTAGACTCCAAGTAGGGTTGTGCTTGTGCCTCGTCGAGCGTTCAGGTGCGTGCCAAAATTAAAAGTTTCCCTGCTAGAAATCAAGACACTCTAGCACAATTATTACGGATTTTTATTTGTGTAACTTGAACGTCGGGAAACTTGCCAAGTTTTCGGCGAAATTACGATCTCAAATTGGAGTTTCTTCACTTTACTATAAGGTCTATAAGCGAAAGTTATGAGAGGGGTATTGTTTTAGTTTGTTCTTTGTAAGTTTTATATGTTTTTCAGTCATAATTTTCTCAATTTTCAGCCAAGTTTTCAGGTTATTTTCAACATTATGATTTTGGTGAGTTCATAATCCTTAATGCTCTCAGATGTCGTTTAAATTTTATTTAAACTAAGCCTGAAATTGACTATTGTTTACCGCAGGCAAAATATATTAATAAATAGATGATCTCTACTCATGAAAGCGTTTCACGTTCCCCTCCTCGGTGGAATATCTGCCAATATCAGGTAAACAGAAACGTTAACCTTTGTGCTATAGGTACTTACTTTAATAGCTACGGCTATTGCAAGCTAGGTAAAGGCATAAAGGTGCCTCGTCGACTCCTTTATTGTTTCATAGCAGCAAGAATGTCAGTGCGCTAAAATTAACGCCAGTTTCACCGATCGTTATCGATTCCACCATGTCGTGAACTAATTTTAGAAAAATCTGCCACCGAATACTGCCTAGCCATCCAGCCGTGATGAAAACACACATTCGTGCAAAATTTATTGCGAGATTACTTATTTAGGACATGCTCAGCTTCATATCTGCAATTTCGTAAACATTAATGCCTGTTCTCATTCTTCGTGAATATTACAGACCTATTTTCAATGTGTTTTTTTGAGGCGGCGATGTTGTGATTTGAATTCTTGGAAGTTTAAAAAAGTTCGCTATGATAATTGACATATTTTCTCTGAATCAAACAGATACTATAATAAAATGAGTATTTATTACTTTGTAGGTTGCTTAAAATTCGAGTGGGTCATCAATTCAGTGAAAGGAGCTTTTGTTGAACGCTTAACTAAATTACAACTTACAAGTGTTTTGTAGCCAGATGTTCTGATCGCTCTCTGTATCCATTGAGTGCTAACGTTTAATTTGTTGCTGTTATGATAAACGGTTGACTGTCGACAAATGGTGTTTAAACATCAACGCGATGAGCAAGTGTAACGTAGAAGTTGCACACTAAGCGGACGAACAGCAGCGGACGCCGCTAAACGAACTGTAGATGTCGAATAGCAGCTGTTGTATGTACCATGTTCTTCGCTTCAAATCAACAGTTCATCGTTTATCTGCAAGCTCAGAACAGTGTTTCAACACCGATGCGTCGCCCAGGTCATGATCATTAATCGTAGGAAATGAATGGCGCGGGGCCACAAATACTCTGACATAAATTAGCTTAATGACCAATCTGTTTCGCTTTTTGCATTGATCTGATTTGGTAACATCCAAGATCCGACTCTACCTACCTACCGTTGCATTCCGCTAAATGTGTGCAGAGCCTAAATGTAACAAATTACGATATTGCTACTGGGAAAGTCGTTAGGAGCTTTCAATTTGCGCCATTAGGTAAAAGGTAGGGTCTCATTAATTATAGTTACTGAAAGTTTACTCACGCTAGTCTCCATTGCATCACCGTTTATTACCCGATTACGGCGGAGCTGAAACGATGTTTATGTTACAAGAGTTTGTTTGTATGTATACGTCTGGTTCTCGCAAAGCAAATTGTTTCTATAATTTATTTTTATGTGGGTTCGGATATCAATTTGGTAAACGAGCGCGTATTTTTTTGATCTCGTTCGGAAATTGATGAGAATACTGTTGCGTGGTCTGATCGTTTCGTTAAGCTTTGGAGACATTGCAGAATCGGTGTATTCTGGTTATTATATGAGTACCTGTGATTAGGTAAATATTTGTGATATTTCTTTGATACTTGTTTGCGTAGGTTTGGTTGGTTCAGCGCGTCGTTATTGGAGCAAGGTTGTTGTGGTTTGCAGCGTGATTATGTGCTTCCGTCGTTATGTTCCCACGTCGAGAAATGATTGTGCTTGTGGGACATCCCTGATTTAAACTCGCGCTTTTTATGACTGTTTTATTATTGACTGACACATCAAATTGATACTATTGCCAAAACCAATAATGCTGTCCTAAAGCAAAACTTAAACTGAGGTTTTCCTGTAACCGATATCACTGGTAAATTTTATGAATGAATGAATGATTTATTTGTCTCAAGTTTGGTTAGTTACAGACGATTCTTATGAATGTAAAAAGTAGAGTCAGATACTTCAATGAAGAGTACACTAATTTTATTTTAATTGATATGGCTTTTTTCTCCGTATATCGATCTATATGTCTAAAAATCACCTAAGTACTTACAATTTAAGTTTAGTGAATTAAAATGTTTAATTAAATAATCACATGCAAAATTATTAGATTTGATCATCTGCACTTCAATGTCTTCAATGGATGTCATATGTCATGTTCTGATTAACCTGTTTTCCTAATACAATAAAGCCCCTAATGTTACCTGCTACTCAAAGTTCCTCCAATTCATGACGTAACTCGTTAAAGTAGTGTTTCTAAGGGAATAAACTTTAAACCAAGCAGGTGCGGATGTGACTCGAATACAAACAACAATATGATGCTAAATCCTCTATCTCACTGCGCTTCCCAGTCGAGACGGTGCCGAATTTAATTAGGACAGGACTTGTAGAGTTCCAGTAGAGATTAGGTATCTTATCTACCTGGGTGGATTACATAGCTTGAACTCTGAGCCTCGTACATAAGGCTTTGTTCTGAGTAAATGACTGACTGACTGACAGACAATGCACACGCTAAACCCTTGAAGAAAGAGGCTTGAAATTTTGAGGGTATATTCGTCTAGAAGTGTAAGCGCGTTCCCAACGCGTGCGTATTTCGCAAATTTAAAATGCAAACGAAGTTTTGTGTTTCAGCTAGTTAGGTATAGGCATGGAAAGTATACCGAGTAACATGTTTTATATCATGGTATAGAACTGATCACACAACACTTGTTACTTTCTGAGACCAATTCTATTACAAAATCACCGTTGACTACCACCCGGTGCGCCCCGGCAGGCGATTTTGTACGCTGTGATGTCATGATACTTGTCACCATTCACAATTTCATTCGTATCGTTAATAACAGACAGTCACTAGTGTGCTGACTGTATGAGGGAGTGATTGCGTGGCGTCGCGTCATGCATGAATTATTTTAACAACATGTGACATTTTCACATTGGGCCACTGATGGAAGACAACGGTTTTCGTTCTAATTTCACTGTTACAAAATGAAATCATATGAACATGTGACAATGAAATAGAAGTAGCAATCATTTCCATGCCTAGTTAGGTATTCTACCTGTGTGGATTCGCTTGAACTCAGATTCACAAAATGGTTAAAGGTAAGGTCTGGCTCTGGGCCGTCACCGTCGCCCGCCCATTACTGTTATAATTGAAGTCGATCCCATCATGTAGGATTGCTATGGTACCCGTGGGGCACCTTATCTTGTGTTATGCCTCGACATTCGAAGTATGCGGTGATAACACGCTTTCTAATTCTTATAACACTTTGAATAATCCCGTTTAGAATACAACCTGAGGTAACTGTTTTTTTGAAGGAACTTTTATATATACGATAAATTGGTAATACTACTTAAAACAATAATAATAACCTTAAAAGAGCGGCCGAAATTTTAAACGTCTCTCTAGATACCAATTTGTCGCGAGAGATTTTCTTTTCGATTCGACTCTCCGATAAACAGTATTGGCAGTATCGCGGAAAATATTGTTATTACCGTATTGTAGAAATTGTGGCTTTACACAAACAACCCATAAGGCTTCGAATTTCTACATAAGATGGAAACAATATAATGGGAAAGCTTTGTATTCCGAGTATTGTTTGAGATGTCAGCTATGGAGCTTTTAGAGTGCTCAAGAGCCTTCGATATGGCGCAGTTAATTCTGAAATTAAAATGGATTTAGTTGAAATCGTTTATCATTTCGTAAATATTTAGGGGAATCCTCAAGGCAAATTTCCATACAAAATGTTTCGGACAAATACACAAAAAGTACACCGTAATAGTAATTTCTTCACACTATTCGTTTCGTCTGTATTTTCGTATTGTGTCAACAAAAATTAGTAAGGTTTCATACTTTAATTTAGATTTTATACGTGTTTTTAAATTAGTAGTGTTAATTTTAAAACACGTATAAAATACGGCGTACTTTTTGAGTATTTGTCCGAAATATTTTGTATGGAAATTTGATTTGAGGATTAGCCTTAAGATACCGACCGGCACAAAATGTGTCTCGGTCACAATATCTGCAGCGAACGGAGATTGGTGACCCTATCTCTTTAAATCTGGAAAATCGATATAATCTTTTCATTCGGAATTTCGGGCCCGTTGGCGAAATTCTTGCTGATGTGACCTCAAAAGATAGATACGAACGAACATCAATGAACCAGTGAGCTGTGCAATTGAAATCTTAACATTGTTATGAAGGGTTCGTCGTAGAATTTATTTGTGGAGATAGAGATTGCTAAACCTGCCATTGATAGGAGCTTTGATGAATCATATAAGAGGGTATCAGACGGTATATTTTTTGTTCATTCATTCCATGTTGAAAAGAGTATGTTCTGTCAATTTTTTCTTATCGTGTCACTAGTTTTATCGAACTATCTTACTTACTATCCTTTCGTTCACTTAGAACAAACATATTTGCGAACTTTTTTTAGTTTTCGTTGACATCCCGTTTTCCTCACGATGTTTTCTAAACCGTTAAGGACGTGTTTTACACATAGTAGAAGTCTGTCTAATAAAAAAAAACCCACTGAAAATAAAAATTATATTTATCGATTTCGTTAACAAAGAACCGGTTATAAAACTCTATACAATTTAGATGGAAATCTAGTAAATTATACAATTAACGGGTTTAATAATTGCCTCCAGGATCAGAAGATTCGGAACGTGGTCCTCATCGGCTCCCAGGGATCCCTCGAAGAGAAGACTGTCACTGTCTGCCACGGGTCTGACTTCGTGAACATCACCTTCATCAATTTCTGCTGCACCCGAAAGGAAATCGCACAGGTAAGCCGCCAAAGCCACATTCACACCATTCGTGCATTCTAGTTTCTCTACCGGTCTGGTAGTTTCAATCTTCAGATATTCAGTTCTGCCTTATCTTTTACTCTTACATATTATCTTACCACTCTTCAATTAGCGATTAGCTAAACTTATACCACAGTGTATTACAGTGGTTTGCTCTCTACATTCAAGTCTGCTTTATCTTTTTGTATTATTATCTTACGCTACTGTTAAACTTGCACAGTGTCTTAGAAACTGCTTTGTGGTTATACTACATTTTCCTCTCGAGGTTTCACCAGACGATTTCAAAGAGTTTCAGTAACTACAGTCAGCTGCTCATACATGTATACACTCCCAAGCTTTCACATTTATATTGCTCTTAATTTTGCAAAGAAAAGGGCACGCAAGCATTTTCAAATTAATGTAGTCCTCTTACTTGTCAGAATTCTTGTCAGAAGAAGAATTTCTTTGCAAAATTAAGAGTATAATGCAAATGTGAAAGCTTGAGAGTGTATACTTATTGGTGCAGCTGACTGTACCTTAACTTCGATTGTAAGTTTGAATATCGTACATTTTACATGCTAAGGTGACTAGATCTAGGTCTATTAAGGTGCAGATGCGGCTTATCCCGCAAATAGGTCAATCAACGCTGCTGCCGTCTGCATAATCAACACGATTGGTTAGGCCACAGATTTGTACGTCTGTTTGCAGCTCGGTTTCAATAGCTCTACCTGCTGGTTTGTGGTATTATGGATTTCAAGTCAAATATTCCACGTAGATTGTTGAGATTGCTATGTAGTGATTTATTGTGATAAGTAGATAACGATCTATCCAGGTATCTATAAAATATTCGGTATCCGAAATCTGACGTCGGACAAAAGTCCAAGGTATCGATGACAGAGCGATTACGAAAACTCAAGTGAAGTTGGGCAGGACACCTGGCCAGATGCGGTGACGGCAGATTGAGCTAATCTTTGACCGAGTGGTGGCCAAGATCAAACCGAAGAAATGCTGGTCATCCGAAAGTGCGTTGGAGACATCACAAAAGCTGAAGAAACACCTGGAGGAGAGATGCCCAAGACCGGGAGGGGTGGCACAAAAGGAGGGAGGCTTATACCCAGCAGTGAGTGACACCGGGGTGATGATGATGATGATGAGATAACCTTGCTAAAACCATCACTAATAACCAACTCGCAGTAGTCCGCTATAGGCTGCCGCCTAAGAATAGCTTATCGCGGTTTACCTCCACAATATGAGTAGGACTTATTATCCTTCTCATATTATGGAGACAAAAGTTAGTGAGGATGGAGACATAGATAGATGTTTAATGTTCAATCATGCCTAACAACTACACCAATTGACCTGTAATTTGGTACAACGTTTATGGTAGAGCGGAAAAAGGACATAGGCTACATTTATCCTAAATCCACACGGGCGAAACCGCGAGAGCTAGTAAGAAATTGTACGTTATTGTGTAAACCAGACTTTCAGTAAAGTGCCTAAGGCATTTTCAATCCGGAACAGGAAAGACGTAGACCCTCCGCCTCGCAAGTCAAAACTTAAATTCAATTTGTCGATGAAAATAGCCGGTTCCTTTGATAGTAACAATATGATACTCTGCTTTTATGTTGTCAGTAGCAATTTTTATCGCGTCTTTGCACGTCCATGTTATCAAATAAAAGTGAAGAAGCGTTATTATGCGTTGAAATATGTAGGTACATACAGTTTCGTGGTCCGTGGTTACATTTTGACACATATAGTCGTGAAAATCGTGATCACTTGCATATTAGCACAATCCGCAGTGCAATTCGATCGCCTGACAAATTCAGCTTTAACTCTGCATAGTTCAGTATGTTATAGGTTAGTTCGTATTCTATACTTTTCTCGATATTTGATATTCATGCTCAGCCGAGTGCGGCGAATCCACGTCGCTGTCGTTCCGGATTAAAACTTTTCTATTTATTCGTTCTACCTACGACGGACCGCATATCTGTTTTAACCGTGTAGACCGGATACAAAGTTTTAAACGTGTAGCTTTATTGATTCGCTATACCTACACCTACACCGACTGAAGTTGGAAAATACCATTCCTGCCTAGTTTGCCGTTTAACTATCTAACATGTTAGATAAAAAGTAAAATATGAGCAATGAGTTCAGGATAAATTAAAAATATAAATGGTGTTATAGCATCTCGTTAATCGTCAAGTTACAATACGTAATTAATGAAATACTTACGGTATTTTATGATAATAGTTACATGAATGAGAATAATACGCAATAACAGACAGTTTTATGGATATTATTAAAATCAAATCTAGCTATTTAATTAAATAAACAGTTAGCAGCTAAGCACTTCTACAAGTGTACCTTTTGCAAAGTTATAATAGTAAGAGATTTTCAATAGAATTGTACTGTACTGTACATACGTAGTATTTAATTTCTCTGTGAATAGTCGCAGCGCTCGACGTTCCATTGTTTCGATTTGCGCTAGAAAACATTGGACCGAGTATGAAAAGACCATCCAGCGTTTCAATATGAAGTTTCAATAGAAATGCAAGATAGTCACGAACTTCAATTACAGTTTTTTTTGCGCTTTAGTTTTCCCCGAAGCCTCGTTCCATTGTGGCTTTATGGTTGTGCATAAAGTAGAGCAGGGTGTGTTGTTTGAGTAATGCCCGTTCGTTTCCTCTGTGCCGATGTTTTCCTATTTGCTCGTACGATATACGGCACGGAGGGTGGATACGGCCCGCACGTCACTCACGCTCCCTATAAAGCAGATCTATTATTAGGGAGAATATTCGCTACACTATTGTGTTCTGTGAGTGATATATTGCGCGCCTCCCTCCTTCGTATATGAATAAGATAGTGCTATTAGGGTTGCCGCGTTATATATGAAAGATGTGTGATTTTTTCCTATTGCTTCCTAAATCATAAACAATCTCACAGTTTCCTTTCTTACTGCTTGCTTGCTTAATAATTCGTGGGAAGGATGGGTTTTGTTTTCCAAAGAAGCCTCTTGTAGGTTATGGTATTTTAGAGTTCAATATTTATTTTAGCGTTTATAAATAGAGTTGTATTACTGATTGCGTATTTTTATAATGAGAGTTCCGGTGGGTCATGGCCGCTGAGTGTTAGCGTATTGATTGTATTTATGATATTTTTTACAGATATGGTGAAAATATAAATACATATGCATCTATGATATTGTTAGTTCCGAACCATTTGTGGAAAATCGGAACAATAATGGTCATAAGTTATAAGTATTTTAATCGTAAAATTATTTTCCGGTCTTTTATGGTACAATGTACAATACAAAAAAAAACATTAATAAATGAAGTGAAAACAGGTCTCAAAAGGTCAAAAATACCAAAAACAATAAAGTTGTTATGGGAGTCTAAAGAGGGTCTGTAATACATTTTTTTATTCCGTGCGGCAGGCGAGCATCATTCTCTATCCGTCTATTTATTTTGGAACTCAATGAAGTGATATATTTTATGAAGTTTTATCGCGGACGAGAGTATTATATGGCAACGAAAACGACTATAAATACTAGGAATGTGTAAACATAATGGGCTTCTACAGAGTCCGACAGAATGCTTTTAGCGTAATGCCTCAGCGTGGAGCTTCCATTGTCCTCGTATTTCTCACTTACTTTACTTGTACACAACTTAGCAAACTTTGCATGATGTAATCAAAGTGGAGCAAGTAACTTAAGTTTATACAAAGCTTTACGATGCGTAGTTGACATCGTCTAAACAACATGCTAACTAATGTTGTTTCGACGATGTCAGCTACGCATCGTAAAAAGTAGTGCGCGAAAGGAACATATTTCAGGCGCATTAGAAATCCTGTCACCACCCCGGTTCGAATGAACTAGTGAAACGATAAGAAGAAGAAGCTACGCTTACTTACTGCCAGTCCAGAGTTCTTAAAAACATTTCTCTTATAGTAAAATTCATTTAGTATTCCTTTTACGCAACATTTATCTATCTATAGCGTATTTTTTGTATAATAGCTCTTCTTTGAATAAAATGAAACGAAATCATATTTCTCTCAAAGTGGATTCCGATTTTGGGCTTTCAATATAAACACATATTCCGTTATTTTTTATGCATAAGCCATTAACATATTGGATCAAATAATAATGCTTCATGCATTTTATATGTGCTCAAATCTGCAAAAAACCGACACCCCTTGGGGTAAACGTGTTCGTGAGACCCGCCCTTGGATAGGGCATGCGTTAGAAGACATCTGGCCAGATGTAGCGATAATCTACTAACTGTAGCCAGCAAAAAAAATCTAGTAATGCTGGATGAGAAAGTGGGAAGATTGAATGTTTATTTCACAGAAAAATGTGCCAGTACAATATGGGTTTTATATCTTATGCTTACGATAATTTTAACTATTACCAAAGTTTGGTCTCTGTTCCTCGCACTAGGACTACAAGCCTATATAGTGAGGTCACAGTGATTCCGTGATGACCGTACGTAGGTATACAGGGTGTGTCGTAACGAGTGTTTCAGTAGTAGTTCTGTTTTCTGTTTCTGATCAGTCCTGAAGTCCCCCACCCGCACCTGAAGGATTATCCACTCATTACGACACACCCTGTATATTGGAAGTGAAGGTTGAATTTGTTGGCAGATGTGGACAGAAGAGCTGTTCGCGCTGGCCTATAACCTCAATCAGTCCAACAACCCCACAGTCAAATTCCTGGAGAAGCTGCATACCAAGATCGTGCTGAAGGCAGACAAGACCGGCAAGATCCTTGTCAAGAAGTAAGTACACCTACTTGGTTTATTTTCACCCGACTTCAAAATAATCAAGGTTTTACAAAAACATACAACAACCGACTTCAATAGGACTGTTCTAGTGACCGTAGGCACCACTTAAAAGTCATAGGGAAGCAAAATTTGTTCACTTCAATTACTTTTTTTTTCAGTTATTTTAATTTAAAAACTTGATAAAATTTCTATGGGACCAATCTGAAAGTATAACCTCTCAAACAAAAAAAAGTTTTTTTCAAATCGGTTTATTAACAACAAAGAGGTAACAAATATAAAAATACCTGCAACCGAATTAATAACCTCCTCCTTTTTTGAAGTATGTTGAAAAGGAGTTTTAAATTTGGTGCTTTTTCTATGTTTGTTACTTCAGTACTTTTTTGTTTATAATGTGATTTGAAAAAAAATAATTAAATCTGTTTGTTAGAGTGTATATACTTTCAATGTAGTCCAATTAAAATTAAAGTTGAACAGTTTATCTTCGCAGAGCAGAATGTAAAGGCATTTGGAGACTGTTTCAATAAGTTTTAAAATTCTGTTATTGCTATTTCTTTAGTGCGGTTTCAGATTAGTGGGTTAACCGAGCGGATTTGCAGCTTGTTTTTGTCGAGTATACGCGTGATATGCCTCGAGAGACGAGCGAAAACGCCGGTTTACACGCGTTCGGCTTTTGAAGTTTCGCGAGTACCAATCCGCCCGTATACGCGCGATTAAATACGCTAGTCTGAAACCGCACTTATGGGACTGAAATCGTAGTGTATTTTTATCAGGTTTTCAGTTTCTGTGATGCTCTGGTGTCACAAAGGCTGCTTGACTAGCTTACTCGGATTACCATAAACTTTGCGGCACTGTCTCACATTTCTGGCTGGTCGCTCTGACCTATTTCGTTTGACTTAAATATTTTCGACTATCGACTCAGCGATTTCTCTTAGTTTATTAAAAAACTCTTAAATATTTAGATACTAAAAACTTCATCAACAAACATATTCAGCGCTTTCAGATTCTGATGGTGATGTCATAACCGATTCTAGCAAACTGTTATGATTTCCGATATTTATTCGAAGCCAACCGCTAGGCGAAATTATAGCACGGCTTTTTCAATATCAAATAAACTGAAACGTATCATCAGAAGTTTTATGATGCCACAACAATCCATCCGTCATGTTTTATAGCTTGACCGATACTTTTATAACACGCAGTCAAATATAATGAAGATGTATCGTCTAGTCGATAGTCGGATCATCATTCAATCAACGTGCCGATTTATCTACTAACGCGATACGATGATCGTTTAACAATTTAACGTTTTTGTATCTATACAGAGTTTGATTAAATTATTTTTTTGTTATTAAAACTTACGTTTGATTACGACTCCCAAGCGATGTGTCGTGCGTGCCTATTTGGACACGCTTACCTAGAAGATGCTTGTTTTAAAGATCGTAATCTTTAAAAACACTCAAGTTATAGGTGTGGCAACAGAGATGAAGGTAGGGCGTTCCGCTTGCTGTTGTCATTTCTATTAAAGTAGAGTCTAGCACGTACTAGTATTAGAGACGAGATACTGTAGAATGTCTAGTCAGTCTATCTTTGCTATCTATTGCATTCAAGCGATGCGCAGGTATGTGAACGGTAGGTCTTAAAGAAATCAGTTTTGTCAGTAGAGCAGAGTCCTGCTATGCTGCCATGTTTAGAATATGAAGACTTATGTGCGCCCACGGGTGATATCAACTTTTTAAATCTGAAGCTTATTTACATATGACTCGATTTCATTTTCATTGTCATCCACTGGTTGACAAAAATATCTATCAATGAATACGAATATTAAAAATACATTTCAAAGTTTCTGAATGAATCAGTGAACGTGGACAAAGAAATTTAAATGTGTTGAGGAAGCAGATGGATGGTGCCAAAAGGCGAGTCGGTATTTATGATTTGTAATGCGCTAAAAAAAGATAACGCAAAACCAATCAATGCACGTTCATCATACATACGGGGAAATCAAACAAGCTTTCGCGTGTTCTTTGTAGAAGAAAAAAGATGGATGTTTCTATCCAGCGAACAACGGGTAGGGGTGCATATTCATTCGTGCTGAATACCATTATGCATTCATTCGTATTACGGCCATAGTCGCCGGAATGCAAGTTCCTTTAAAGAACCCTGCCTCTACTTGCATTTGTATCTAGGCCGCTTTGTTTAACCCAGAAGCTTTTGTAAACGCCGACATAGTAATGAAAAGCTTTATTTTCGCACAGTTAATGAGTCCGTGGATTATAAAAAAAAGAACTTTCATAGTTTTAATCATTGTTTCGTGAGATGAGGAGCGAGTAATAACATTAATCTTTGTTGCCAAGTTGATTAATAAATTTTACCTCATCTTATTGTAAAAAAATGTTGTGCCCTTTGTTTTTTTTTATTGTATGTTTGAGACTGTCTACATTTTAAGAATTTACTGTACAACATATGTATATGGCAAATAAAGATTGGAATTGAAATTAAAATCGTTGTGTTATGATTATGATACAATTTTTTGTGATGTGACCTCTGGTTACCTACAGAATGATCGCAGATATTCAAACGATAAATAAATAAATCGAAGTCTCTTTCATGTTTTGTCTTTTACCGTACATCCTCTTCTCTGAGAATAAAGTGTGCTCTTCAGACGTTATGATCAGATCAGACGTTCGCTTTAAAATCATTTTGCCTCAAAGACGTTTCGATCGTAAATGTTCAAAATAACAGCGTTTATATCTTTAAGTTTTGCTTAGTCTCGAGCTCGATAATATGGGTAATGGGGTTAGTGTATTTGTGTAAACGTCCACACTATATGTAACTACTATTTTATATATGTAAGTAAGTATTAGAAACTGCTTTTAATGTTCATGCCTGCGAATCGTTTCAGCGACTGAACAAAGCCACAATTTATGTTTCGCTGAGTTTCGTTACCTTACTCTCTTGTTAGTAGTTGTACACAAATGAATTGAACTTACTAAGTCAATACCAACGGTTCCTACTTGGGTGATGAAATGAGATTTGCTTTTGAACGCGCTAATGAGAAGTGTAAGTTAGTGTTAACGCTGCCACGACTCCGGCTCCGCCAATATTTGCAATCTATTGCGTGTAAATTCATCACGGTTTTAGTTTTAGTCGTCCCAAGTTCCGTGGCGATAATGATGTCATTAATTTTGATAAAGAAAAACACGGGTTACATCATGAATTTTTAGGGCTCTATCAGCCGGTGCTATAGTGTGATGATACGGAACCCTCGGTGCGTGAATCCGATTTAACCGATTTTTTTAATCCTGTCATAGCGGCCCGATTCAAAGTTCAGCATTATCTATAAATAAAATAATTCCGTGCAGTTTTAAGAACGCCGATAAACCCAATGAATAATTCGATTCAAAGCCTTTTTTGAACACTGTGGAATATTACACGCCAACCATAAACAGAGTAGGTAACGATCAGTAAGATTCTATACAAAGCCACTGACATCTGGTATAAGTTTATCTGCACGTCGCGTATTGTAATTTTCACAATTACGTCAATCATCGTAACAAGCGAAACAAGCCATGTAACAACATAATAAGATCGCAATCTCATGCGCCGTCTGCTGTCTCTAAATGTAATTTATTTCGCACACAACCTTCACGGGAAATTCAATAAAACACGCCCTAAAGGCCTGGCTATTTTAACTTTGTACCTTCCCCAAGAGTCCGGCGCGCTAGGGAAGGATTCGAGAATCGATTATTTATTAACAAAGGATAGAACATATTCTTCGTAAATAGAACTGATTTACTGTAATAAACATTTTCCTAGAAAAATACTGTTTATCCCGAATTCATAAGACATCACTGAGTCATCGCCATAAATAAATTGCAAATCTTCAAATCTGATCTTTCTTTTAGCAGTTGCAGGAAATTTCTCGTTTGTGTGCCAAAAAGTTTATTGTTTTCGTATTGTCGTGCAGCATTGTGCGGATATTCGCACAGAACAAGGAGGACAAGAAGAGAGTAGAGAAGGCACTGAGCGAGTCGGGCCTTCCCACGGGCAAGACCGATACCATCAGCCAGTCGAAGTTCCAGTTCGAAGACTTCTTCGCCTTCTACAAGAGCCTCACTCAGCGCAGCGAAGTACAGAAAATATTCAACAATCTGTGAGTACCAACTATTCCTATCACTCTCTCCTAACAGGGTTGAAACTAAGTTACAATGTCGCTTTGAAGTTGGCGCTCGTCCTTGTTTGTGAACTTCGACGTAACTCTATTTTATGGTGTAATAGTGCTCCTCCAGTTTCATCGCAGACAGTCTGTCGTCTTTCTAACATTAAGATAAATCAAGTTAATGTCCTGAGCAAATATTTTCTACTCCCACACAATAGTCGAGCTAAAACGTGATATCTTTATATGCGTCGGTGTTACAAATTGACACTGTTTAGCGGTTATGAGTTCAAGGGTTCAATTGGCATGGGGCGGTGGCAATTTATCATAATTGCCGAGATTGCCGCGAGCACTCATCTGCCCGCGCTTTAAATTACAATTACAATTAGAATATTTTTGCAATTTTTACTTTCAGTACAGCATTTTTTTGCAAAGGATTTTGAAACTAAACGAGATTATGCAGATGATTCACATTTGAATATCACGAACGGAGTTTCAATTCATTAGGTTTATTACAACGAATATTTATGCTTTAAACGCGGTTTTATTTTATCTCATTCGTACGTTTTGTTTTTTTTTATCAACGCCTCTAATATTTTCATTTCGATTAAGTATGTTTCGTAAAATGTGAACCGTACTTTACGAGTATTATGCAGACTGAATCTATAATAGGTAATTAACTAAGTTTACGTTCACCGCATTATTCTATATCAATAAATTTAATTAATGTTGTTTCATCTCCAAGTCAAGCCGAAATCTCGTGCGAATAGCCGATGATCAAACTGCTTCGTATAAACACTTAAAAAACTGATGAATAATTTTAGCCGAGCCAAAACAAACATTGAATCGAAAACGATAAAGTCTATTGAGGTCCTCAGGTGACCTCTGAATATCTACGGCCCATCGCACACCTGCGGAGGTGCGGTGAAGAGACTATGAGAAATAATATATCCATCCATAACTTAATTCATATGACATACGGTAGCGGCCAGAGAGCCGGCTAGCGAGTCCCGCCACGCATTTCCATCCGTATGTCATAGATATTAAGGTTTACTTTAAATTGTCATCTCTAGTTTCTTCGCCGCACCTCCGCAGATGTCCGCTGGGCCTAAAGGTAAAAACCGGGCTTCAGATGGTCGTTGTCCCCAGAACGGAGGACAAGCCTCACTTATCCGCGACGCAGCTGGTGGACTTCCTGAACGTGGTGCAAAGGGATCCCCGTCTCAACGAAATCTTGCACCCTTACGCAGACTTGCAGAGGGCCAAAGACCTGATCAAGGCGTATGAACACAATAAGTACCACCAGCAGAGGTCGCAGCTCACGTTTGACGGATTTCTCAGGTATGTTCTTACTTGGTTTTTGTATTTTTTTCTTTTATAGCTGAACTCTTCCTTTCCCCAGGAGTAATGTTAAGCTGTCCGCCATTGTTACAACATCTTCAAAAAGCCGTGTTGGCCGAGTGGGTCGTGGGTTCGAACCCGGTCGTACACCAATGGATTTTTCTATTCAAACAATCTATGTGTGCATTATAACACGTGCTTAGCGGTGAAGAAAAACCTCGTGAGGAAACAGGCATGTCATAGAACCTAAAAAGTTCGAAAAAAATTTGTCAATTGCACGACAGGAGCCTCTTCAAGGCGCACTTGAAATAAGAAGAAGAAGAAAGAACACGATAAGAAGAAGAAGAAGACAACATCTTCGGTTAGAACCAAAAACTCCGATATCAGAGGTGGTCAGTAACTAATACGATAATCGAATCGTATGATATACCCATTTTCGCTGTTATCACAGTCCACAGCCGGCCGGCCTCCCAATTTAATATTTCACCAAATTGTAATACACAATTTCAAAGTTTGGCTTCCTAAAGTTTGCCCGGCGTTATGGAAATATGACAAAGTTCCACAGACGTTGTTTTGTTTATCGAGAAAGCCAAATATTTGTGTGGCAACTGGTAATATTGCGAAATGTTTTAGTATTCAAAGAAATACATTGAGGGTTGTTTCGGCCGGATTTTGATACTCGGTGGCCTTTATTGACGAGGGGTCTGACATAAGTGTTAAAGGTCAGACACGATGTATTATGTATTATGTCTTGTTAGCCAGCTCAAAATAACGCGACCTTTTTTCTCCCGATAATTTCGTTTCGTCTCTACCTGTTTATCTATATTTTCACGGAAAGTGTGTACAACCTTGTCTTGGCATAACTTAGCCGTGAAATAGATATGTTAACGGCAACCTTAGTATGAGCGATTTGGCTCGTCTTACAAGTACCAACCAGGAAATAAAAATATCAAGGTCTGAGTTTTAATTCGTATGTATTGTTCGATAGATTCCTGATGTCAGAAGACAACCCGATCGTGGCGTCTAACAGACTCGATCTGTGTGACGATATGGAGCAGCCGATGGCACATTACTTCATCAACAGCTCCCACAACACGTACCTCACGGGACACCAGATCACCGGCAAGTCCAGCGTGGAGATATACCGCCAAAGCCTGCTGGCCGGATGCAGGTACACTATTCTATATGGTCGCAATGGCCGACTGCATTAGTAGGAACACTATTCTATATGGTCGCAGTGGCCGACTGCATTAGTAGGTACACTATTCTATATGATCGCAGTGGCCGACTGCATTAGTATATGCATGGTGCATCTCTCTCGCCTGTGAAATTCCATTATTTGCATTAACGGTATTTAATATTTCGTCCGATGCGACGTAGCTATGTCGGGTTGGAAATTGCCTCCTTGGTTTAACATTGTGTTGTGTATGTATTGTACAGTATATTTTTGTATGGAATTTTTTTGAATATGGAGATAATGAACATACCGAAAAAAAAAACTTAAATAATAGAAATAATATACAAATCGGCTGCCTTATCGCTCAAAAAGATCTTATTGCATCGCTGCTCTCAAGGTTTCAAGGGTTATTTTGGGACTAATCCGCAATGTATTGCTTGATAAGATTGTGACACATATAACAAAATAGTAGATTATGCACTAAGGGGATAAAGCAGAGTCTTATGTCGCGGGTGGCATATTGAACCCTGAGCTAACGAGGGACTCAGTTAACTCCTGAGCGAAGCGAGGGAGTTATGTAGAGTCCTGAGTGACGCGAGGGGTTCAAGCTACCCAAGACGAAGACAGGCTTTATCCCAGAGGAGCATACTCTTCTTTTCACACCTTCTGCGAGGCAATAAAAAGCCAGGGCTCCAGCAGCGAACACAGTCTTTTGTTTCACAATCTTTGAAGTCGCGCCGTTTTTCTTTTTTTTTTATGTGTGGCCAGTTCGATTTTCGAACAAACCTTTTTACAATGCCATTATGTGCGTTCTTTTACTTAGAGTTTTCCACTAGTTTCCACACGAATTTGACGTTCCAAATTCAAATCACATTACAACCCTTGGGAGTTATAGTTATAATAAATCATTTATTATTCAGCCATTTGTGTCCCACTGCAGGGCAAATGCCTCCCTCCCTCACCTTCCATTCCTTTCAGCCAAGGAAATACAATAATACAAACATAAATAATGAACGGACGGACTAAAAATTCCTGAAGCATCTGGTTTATGCAAATCATCCTTAATTATATTACGCTTGCCGGGGCGTCTGTGACAATTGCAAATTTCGTCTGCGGTTTGTTGACAATGCTAACCTTCGTTGTGCAATCATAATTGAATGACCGCAATAACTGTTTCACGTTTTTATGGTCGCAAATTCCACACTCTACGATGACATTTAACTGTTGGATAATATAGTGAGTAGCTAACCGCACCCACTCTGTCACGTACTTTATTTATCACGTTATTCGCATAAACTTCACAAATATGAATGAATGAATGAGAACTGTTTATTGTTCCAAGGAAATTACGTACACCACACATTTTTAATTACCAAAAAAATATTAATAGGCAATGCAGAAGGAGTTACTACGTTGTATCTGTGGAGTCAGAATTTAGGGTTACTACAAAATGACAGAATGACAGCGGGGCGAGTGCGGCGCTCGAGCCGAGCTTTTGCGAGCTGGCCCGAGCTGGGTACCCGAGTTTGCACAAACGATGAATGAAACTTAAATAATTATCAATAAAGGGTACCGTACCGCCTGACGCAAATCGATAGAAAACGACTCACGGTAACAGCTATCCAATTGTTATGAAATTTATTTTAACAAAATTTCGACCTTAATTTTTAAAGTTTTTTTGCCAAATCTGTGTTCAGTAACGGCAACTGATTATATGTATTTTTTTCTTGTGATTAATAATTTACGGTGTTTATACATACCAGTTATGGAGCATGTATAATGGGCGGCCTTATCGCTAAGCAACGCTCTCTTCCAGGAAATCTTAATGCCTGATTGATTAAAACTTTTAACTTATCCTATGTTGACCAAACCTCCATTGTATCTAAGGGATGGAAGGAAATATCAATTGTTGTATCCCATCCGTGACTTTACACTTTATAAATGCAAAATTTTACCTAACATGATAAATTTTAGTAGGTTTCCATGGAGTCACACTCAAAAAGGTAGAAAAAGCCATATAATATGGTTATCTGGGTAATACTCGCATATTATGTAACCCTTAGTATTCCTGGCAAGGGTGCGTGCATTCCACCACGTACTATGCAATAAGGGGAAGGCACGTCTTCTCATTCTGTTTCTTAACGCGTCCTCGGTTTTGACATTCAAACCTTCACACCACGTGCTAGTGATGTACTTATGTATGTTGATATTTATTCGGTAGCGTAGGTGTGAAAATGTTGTAGTTTTGTTTAATAAGTAAACAAAACACCGTTGTAATCTACTCATTGAGTATCGACTTCTTATTTAGATAAAATGGAATAAAGACCTTATTGTGAAGATATCTTTTCGTAACGCAGTCGGACGTGTCAAAATCACAGTCAACGCACCGCTGATCGAATATGACAGCATGCACCGATTCACGTGTAAACCACACACATGTTAGCATGTTATCTCATTTAACGATATTAGTTTGTATAACAAACGTTATCGATATCCGTTGGTATAAATAAAAAATAACATCGCAGCGGCCTCAATGCGTTTTTAATTGCGCTCCCAATTAATGGTATCGAGTATCGCAGTTATCGACACGGATCTGCCCTAATTGATGGCCGACCGATTCTATAGCTAGATTTGAGTGGAGTGAACCCTAAATTGTTTGTTATTGTGGTCTTTAGTTAGATATGAATGAATAAATAAATATGTATACCTAAGCCCTGCGTAGCACTGTTTGGTCATGGCCAACAATGATCGCTTATCACCATAAAAAAAAAATATGGATGAAATAAAAAAAAAATGTTATAGAAACAAGCTACATATTCATTGTAGTACTATTCTTAGTTTTTTAAGTTCTTTACAACTGCAGTTTGATCCTTCCTATCCACATATGATAGATAGATGGTTAATATATTATTATTTTGACGTGACTACGTCTAATAAATCGATGAACGCCGCCACGCCGGCTGCATGTACGAAAACCTTGACGTCATTGTCCGGTAACGCTGTCATTGTCCGGTAACACCCATTGTCCCGTTACGCTGGTAGTCACGTTAAACTATCATCCGTAAACCAGCTATACAAACAACCAATTTTTTTATACTGAAACTTATCTCCAGCATTTGTGGAATAAAAGGTGGCACTTCGTCGTATTCACTAATTTCCGGCTGATACTTGCGAGTATTCTTTCGTCATCGTTAATTCATCAATTTGTTTATGTTTACTATAATTAATTCACAAATTTGTAAACCGCTAATTGTAAAATTTCCACTTTAATTAAAAGGTAATCGTTTTATAACAACACTGTGATGGATAAACTAATTAATTATCAACATGTGGGAGGTGCGTTGTTTTTACTTCGCTCGCTTCTGCTTCATATTATGAAACTCATCACACTACATCACATTATTATAAATACGAGGCTTGAGGATCGATGGAGGGAGGGATATTTTTTTCAACTGACTTCAAAAAAGGAGGAAGTTATCAATCCGGTTATAAGTTTTTTTTTCTAATGATTTTTTTGTTATTTATAAACAAATTGTAAAAAATCTTCAAAATCGGTTTAGTAGTTTAGTTTTTATATCAAAATAACTGAAAAAAATATGTCGTCAAAGTAAACGAAATTGCATATTTTGCTTCCCTGTGACTTATCAGTGATGTTTACGCTCACTAAAACAGTTCAAATGGAGTCGGTTGTTATGTCTATGTTTTTTGTAAAACCTTGATTTTTTATGTAGGTAAACAATTAGTGAACAATGGCCAAAGGCCAGAAGGCAATTTGTATTTGTATGGCAAAAAAAGGACTCAACTCAGCGTTATGCTGGATAGATGGGGTTTCGGCTATCCAGCGCTGGTTTTCAGTTGAGCCCTGCGAAGGTTAACGACACGACCTATGACTATTAACCTACTTATTTTACTAAACAATAAAAAACTAAACGAAAACAAAAGAAAAAAAGCAACGTAACAAACGAAATGAATAACAAAAATCATAATAAGCAAGGACTGAAACAAAATCAAAGTTGATATAAACCAAAAAGAAGAAAATATCAGTAAATATCGAAATAGAAGGCGTAAAACGAGTTGAGAGAGGAGACCTTTGCCCAGCAGTGGTACGAGATAGGTTAATAAAAATAAGATGTAAACATGTGACGATACGAGCCAAGCGCTCTCCTGATGGTAAGAGATCATGCCTGCTCATAACTAGAGCAGTGCCATACATGACTTTATTCACATAGGCCTGTGCAATACAACACTGCTAAAGGGCTCGTTCACCTTGAGACATTTTGATTGTCAGTCTTGAAAGCTCAGTAATTTCACTAGCTACAGTGCCCGGAACACAGTTATACTTACACATAACTGCTTTGTGGCAGAATATCTGACACCGATACCGATACACAGGATATTTTGTGGATGGATGGATGGATGTTTCTGAATCAAACTTTGAGTAGTTTGATTTAGTTCGGTTGTTTGTATAATTATAATCGGCATGCTGATACTTGTAACTTCGTTTGCGATGTAAAACCAAGTTCTTTTCTTAGTATCCATTTTCAGCTCTTGACGAAAACATCCTTCAAGTTTCAAATCTCTACGTTCACTGTTTTAACCTGTAGGCTAAAGAAAAAAAAAAGAAATAAAGAAAAGAAAAATTATTTTTGGCATTGGTTTACAAAATAACATATAGGTACACTTATCATCAAAATTAAAGTTAATGCCAAAAAGTCGTAAGCTCAGTATTTGTTGGACGACCTCAGTGGCTACCCAACGCTGATTTTTAGCTGGACCCTTTTTTTTAAGAGTAGTTGGCACGTGACGCAATGGTTACAAAATTATGTATACTATGTTCAAGCGAATAAAAATTTTGAATCTTACGTAAGTACAGCAACATAATAATATCGAAAAGCTTAACTTAAACTTAAACTGTAGGCTGTAATTACTAGTTAGTCAGTCAGTCAGGATCAACCAAGCTTATTTAATTATAAACGATAACCCACCTAAGCTAATTATCTATGATCATATGGACTTTATGAACATTATTTAAACGTTAAATTTATTTGTTACTTAAGATACGCGACTTATTTACTCACGTAGTTAATTGAAAGAGACGTAGCAGACATTTTGTGATTACGTCTTTGTCTTACGAAGTGAAGGAGAATTCTTAATCATTCTCTCGCTCTATGCTTTAACTCATGAAGTAATAATGTATTCTTAAGCCGTGAGTACAGAGCGATGAAGAACAAAGGCGCTGAGAAAACACGCTAAACATATACATTTCAAAATTAATCTTCTTTTAAAGACGGTATTCTAGTTACAATATAAGTTATAAATATATGAATATGACATAAAATTTAATCAAATACAATTTGACTTACTAAAACTAAACCCATTTCTCATGTGAAGTCCATATTTATTAATTTTAGTCAGTGAATCCGTTTTCATTCGCTACCAGCCATTGGAACATTAATAATTATTGGTACATCAAGGGCCTGAAGCAAGCCATAGGCTTCAGAACCGAGGTATAGGAACACAAGATTTTTCACATAAATAGCGAGGAAATTAAACGAATTTAAACTAAAATGAGCACCTGTTTTGTAATTCAATAACACAGACAACCATCCAATGTTACCACGATGTTCGAAATTCGAAAAAAGTTATGTTTAGGTCCCTCATAATACCCTGATCTATGGGTATTATGAAGGACCGAAGTTTAAAAGTTCCCAACTTTCAGCATGAAACCTAATTACAAACTGAAATTCCATCTACAGAGGTATACAGATTTTATAAGCAATTACTTTTTTGACCTAGAGGTGCCTCCTAGAGTCTAAAATTCAGTTTTACTCCCCCTGTACATAGCATAAAGGCTTGATAACTAGCATGTTATTAAGTGAAAAGACTTATAATTAAGTATGTTATAAATACTAATGTTTGTATTGTAACCAGGTGTGTGGAACTGGACTTTTGGAACGGGCGCACTGACGAGCCAGTAATCGTTCACGGGTACACGTTCGTGCCCGAAATCAGCGCTAAGGAGGTGCTTGAAGCGATCGCTGAAAGCGCTTTCAAGACGTCCGACTTCCCCGTGATACTCAGCTTCGAGAACCATTGCAACCCTCGGCAGCAGGCGAAGATAGCCAACTACTGCCGGGACATATTCGGAGATATGCTGCTGGATAAGGCGCTTGATAGCCATCCCTTGGAACCTGGTAAGTTTTTACGAAATTCATCCGACTTCAAAAAGCAGGAGGTTATCAATTTTTATTTTTGTTACCTTACAACTATGTTGAATATAAACCGATTTTAAAAATTCTAAGTTTAGTTGAACGTATTATTATAAACACTCAAAACAAAAAAAAAATAAACATATGTATTACAATTCAAGTAACATAAAATTAAATTAATTATAATGTACATTAAATTAATATACATATCACAATAAATTGTTAATTAAATTTAAAATGTATTGTACCTACATTAGTGTCATTGTATGGTGTTATTCACTATGAACCTCCATTTATGGCAGAATTTAATTAATAAAATTAAAAATAAAGTCAGTCTTTTTTGGGAAAAAAAAAATACCGTACCTAACGCATTTAAATTAAAAAATAGGAAAGACGTTACGTAGTTGTATTTTGTAAAAGCGTGAAAGTAACACGATTGGCATTATTCAAGTGTCCCTGTAGCCTTTTGAATTGAAATAAAACACATAAAAAATTACAAAAAACTGTACAATTTTCAGACCCGGCTTGCTTAAATATTCTTTCTGTTCGCTTCGTTGTAAAATGTGTACTTTATTTTGTTTCGCGACGATCTAACCCGGTCCGGACGGCTCTGTTGATATAACACAGTGCTCTATGAATATATTACACAATGTAAAGTTTCTGCTGCTTCAGGGCAAATTTTAAATAAGAAATTCCGTTAGCTCTGAGGTCTTTCATACTCTTGTTTCAAAGATTTTGTGATTAACTCATACTTATCATTTTGGTCAGTTCAAACTAAGAGAGTATAATTGAAAGATTAAATCTTTCGCAGCGTAAACGTATCGTCGTCGGGTCACGTAATAAAATTTAGTGTCAGATTTTGTAGACCCACCATTTATATACGATAGTTGTTACTCAAAATCTCATACAAATTTCTATTGTACGGCCTAACTAAAGTCTTTGATAGGAGGCAAAACTACATATTTTGATGACCATCAACTAAGATATTTCTTTTAGGTACATACTCAAAGTTCCTAATTTTTTGTCATACTGGTTGATACCCCACAAACTTAGTTTCCGTTGCGAATAAACTGAATTCGAATTGACGAACACACCCTCCAAATTTCAAGTATCTACGTCCAGTGGTTTAGCATGCGCGTTGTCTGTCAATCAGTCAGAAGTCAGAACCAAGCCTTAAATATTGATGATAGCTAGGTATAACCCCAAACGGGTAATATTGTGTAGCTGATCTTATTTCTAAACAATTTATTAAGACCTGAGATGAACCCTACCTACCCAATATGGCAATAAATCACTGAATACTGAAATACATTTAATTAAAAAAATATATTTCAATACATTTTATCTTATTTTCTAATCTGATCTTATGATTTAAACTAAATATGAGGGTCGACAGGAATAAACAGTTTGTCTCTGCACTATTGTACACCGAAGGTTGACTAAAGGCCATACAGTGTGATAAATAAACAATGTCAACTGAAAAGTATCGCCGAACTTCCGCTATTAATAATTGAAATGTTGGCAAGTCCGTCCCTTAGTAATATTACTGTAACGAGATCTGTTAGG
The DNA here is from genome assembly GCA_932526365.1 of Lobophora halterata. Classification (NCBI taxonomy): domain Eukaryota; kingdom Metazoa; phylum Arthropoda; class Insecta; order Lepidoptera; family Geometridae; genus Lobophora; species Lobophora halterata. Next base: position 2,581,124 of record OW052007.1, read on the forward strand.
GTTCCATGTGCCACTAGGCGCCTTGCCAACGAAAATGTTAAGAATCTTTACTGAACTCTACATTTTGCCATTGAGATGAGACTATGTACAAAAGCTCGGCTTTCCTCTCCACATCGTAATCTCGTTACAGTCGCAGGTTAACCAAGGTTTTTTTTTTATGTAAACATGGGACGAGACGAGCTAAGCGTTCTCCAGATGGCAATAGATCACGCCTGCTGATGAACAGAACAGTGCTACGCAGGACTTTGATTCACATAGGCCGGCGCAACACTACTAAAGCGCTCGTCCACGTTGAGATATATTGATGGTCAGTCTTGAAAGCCCAGTAATTTCACTAGCCTCAGTGCCCTTCAAATTGGAACACAGTAATGCTTACACATGACTGATTTACGGCAGAATATCTGGCACTGTGTTGGTGCCCATCTAGACGACATCCTGCAGGGGCTTCCCAACGATAGTTAGGTATACACATTATTACAGTTTTAGTTATACCAGCAGCTCTGGTATTTTTAAACCTATTTCGGTGATGAATTTGTCTATCCGGACACTAAATGTAGCAGTCGGCACACCTGTTAAGAATTCAACAAAAAGACGTCGCGAAATTCCTATATTCAAGAATATTAATTTTGTTATTGCATACCATCGGCGATGTGTTGCTCCCGCTTTGATGTGCAGACACCTGCTTGTTTACGTTGGCCTATAACCTACCTTCGATGCCAGAACGAGACGGTTTGTTTTCACTACATTATCGACTATGGATAGATAGATAGAAATTCTTTATCGTACACCAAAACTTATGATTAAAACCGAAAGCGTCGATTACACAGGGCTAGTTTACAAGCTACAAGTCAGCGAGGTCGCTTGTCGCTTGTAAACTTGCCCCGTGTCATCGGCTTTTTACAATCTGCCTGTTGACAATCCTTCCCGAAAGCTAACTCACTCAATCGTTAGCTTTAAACTCGCCGGCTTGTAGCTTATAAACTAGCCCTGTGTAATCGACGCTTTCGGTTTTAATCATAAGTTTTGGTGTACGTTAAAGAATTTCTATCTATCTATCCATAGTCACACATAACATAGAAAAAAAATTACTATGGGCGGTTTTATCGCTAAGAAGCGATTTCTGATACAACCGTTGGATGGAGAGCGAGTAAAAATAAGCTTGGTTGGGGGTGCACTAATAATTAAGTTAGTGGGCAAAAAGGACAATTATATAAAAAAAAATCTCAAGTAGGAATAAAAAGTAAAAGAATAAAAAAACCTGATATATGATATATATACACATATTATGTATATTGGTGGGTTCAAGCACGTCCGGCATCAAACTCTATCACGAACACATAATTGTGTTGGAAAAGATCTTACATCGCCAGAATACGCCCTTTCCCTTGAGAAAGAGTTTACGCGAGGCGAGGAAATGAAAACAAACTAATTCCCATTGTACATTAATCAAGCGCTAATGAGAATTCAACGTTTAACAATTGTTGTATTATGAGATATAAGATTTATAATACGCAATCTGCCTTCAAGCTGGCAAGAAACTCGGTCTTGGTGAAAACTTTAGATTCACAAAGGCCAAGACATCCCTGCCGAGGAATGTTACGGCAAGCTTCATAGGGAGTTAACAGGCTCGCAATCTCAGCAATGATAGATTGTGTAAAGTCGTAATTAATTAGGCGTGTGAGTTATTCAAACATAAACCTTGTGTCCTTTAACATAATATTGCTTTAACATAATATTACATTCAGAGACTTTTGGGTCGGATTTTTTTTACATGTTACGATCAGTATGGGGTACATCTGCTTGGGTCAGCAATTATATCTAGACTAGAAGTTAATTTGACAAATTTTTCACGAATTCTATAAATATGTACATATATTTAGATTATTTGATAGATTACCTACTACCTACCTACAATTTTTGATATCTAGCTTGAATTGGGACGGATTTATACCGGTTTGGTTTTCGATGTCACGCGTTGGAATAACTTTACGTTAGTGCAATTTGCTTACGCGTGACAAGCGGCCAGAGACGCCTCATGCTACTGACACTCGCTAGAAAGAACCGAGCGTAAACGCCGGTATACGCACGTTCGGCTTTTGAAGTTTTGCGAGTACAAATCCGCCCGTATACGTGCTGGTCTGAAACCGTACAAGTTTTGAAGAAATGTGTTTGTCTTCAGGAGGAGAATTGCCTCCGCCTTCGTACCTCCGCAACAAGATCATCATCAAAAACAAGAAGAAGCATCATCACCACCACAAGCCTGAGGAGACAGTGGAGGAGAGCGAGGTCGCGGTGGAGCCCGCGCCGCAGGGCAACGGAGACATACCGCATGCTTTGGTGAATATCTCTACAATCGTGTGTTTACTGTTTATGAGCCTACCACACGCACAAGCTTCACCACAGTCTTGCCTGCGCGGGCCGATTTGTACACTTTGGTAATTTCACCAACTACCACCACCAACCACCCAACGCACGGTGTACCGTGTACAAACCGACCTGCGGTGAAGCTTGTCGGTGTGATAGACCCATTTTTATGGTTTAAGAATGTATTGTCATCGAGTTGTGAGCTTCCCTGAAAGTTTCAGCCGAATAGCTCATCGGAGAGTGGTCGAAATTTGAGTTGCAAAATACTACCCGGAACGACAGACTGATAGAAGAGAGTGACTTGATAAAAACGTGGTAGAACTGAAAACCTGACTGCCAATATTTTATAGGCTTCTTAGATTTTTGATACTAATTTTATTCTATGACTCTCCGATGACCAAAACGAATTTAAAGATACCTCACCGAAATCCATCAAGTTTTGATAGGTTTATGTCACTTTTTCACGCATTTGATGGCTTACAGTCGCCATTTTGTATTTTTTTGGAAATTTATTTACTTTCATGACCCAGACGAATGGCACCTCATTTGTCAAATTCCGTTCGTCTGTTAGGCATACAGAAAGCACAAAGAATCAGAAATACATTACTACATACAAATACTCGAAAAACATAAGCATCCTTCAAAAGTCAGTAGACCAGTAAAACAAATGTCCATTACCACTGAAGCTGTCTGCAAATTGAAGTGATCAATATTGTTTTAGAAGCATTACAGTTAATTTGTTTATTTCAAGTGACAGCCACTTCGACAGGATCGTTGCCCCTTCTCATTTGAAATATTCTCGGAAACACCGCATACTGAAAACGCATCAATTTTATTGTGCTATCAATTTGTTCGCACTCCACATCTCACCGCGAATCGGGGAAACATTTGGCTCAACGCTCAGAACAATGTAATGTGTAGTGTGTACTCTGTAGGTAAACGTTTTCATTGTTGTAGTGACGGACTCGGCACCTTCCCTTTGTTTTGTCAGTGTTCTTTGAGATGAAGTTGATGCTTTAGTGTCGAGTGGCTTTTGATGAGTCAGTGGCTTGAAACCAATTAATGGGATTATACTGATTTAGAATTAAAACCAATACGTTGAGTTGGTTCTTTATTGAACTATTAAACTTTCTTTACAATGTCTCTGTCAACCTCTGAAATTATCTGTTTTGGTTTGTTACTGAGTCTGTACCGTTCCTCTGACAAATTTTACTACACATTTCTCTCATTTCTTCCATTCCTGTGCAATGTACAGTCTGCTGAGTAGAACGCTGCATTGAGCTAGAGTTCTGATGGTTTCGGTATTTAGAAATTGTGAAGTACATACCCGGAATCGGAATATCACTTGATATTCCATTAAATCTTGAGCAATATTTTTTGCAATAATTTTCATAAGCCTCCGAGGCGCACGTGAAATCCTTTCACCACACCGGCACCGGTTAGAAAGAACTAGTGACACGATAAGAAGAAGAAGAATGATTTTCTTGTAGGAAAGAAAAGTTTGAGAGCGCGTTGTTTTAATACATGACCGTTTTGTTATCAGGTGCAGCGTCGCGGTTCGAAAGAGTCGATGGAGTCCTCCTCAACCGACAGCTCGTCCGGGGAGGAGGAGGCGGGCGGCATGGGGGAGGGTGAGGCGGCGGCGGCGGACGAGGCGCGTGAGACGCACGCCGCTGCGGAAATCTCCGCGCTCGTCAACTACGTGCAGCCCGTGCACTTCTCCTCCTTCGAGAGCGCCGAGAGTGAGTGCCTGTAGCCTGTAGTTCTGACAGATCGAGGGGGATGGCATGGGGGAGGGGGAGGTGGCGGTGACAGACGAGACGAGGCTAGCGAGACGCACGCCGCCGTACAGATCACCGCGCTCGTCAACAACGTTCAGCTCGAGATAGATGCAATGGCGTACCCGGGACGGGACGTACACGGGGAGGCAGGCACTGCAAGTGGAGCTCGGGGTCGGCGCAAGCCTTCCCTGGGATGGGCCTCAAAGCAACGTGCGTGAGGGACACCGGTACGAGTTCTGATGAATCAGAATTAGAATCCGACATAACCCGTCCGTCCTCCCCCAAGGGCGATGGGTATCCATGAAGATTTGCGCATGTTTTTTTTTTTATTAACCTGTCTCGTCCACCTGCTGGGCAAAGGTCTCCCCCAAATCACTCCACGCCTTACGGTAAAAATAAAATTTCCCCGTGTAAAAAAAAGATGCAGGGGCGTGAAGGAACGAACGAATGAAGCAACTATCTACAGCCAATTACTTACTTGTATGAAACCAGTATGCAGCCATCGTTGTTGCCTGGAAGAGATCGCTGCTTAGCGATAAGGCCGCCCATTGTACATGCTAATTAATAATCTGTATATTTGTCTTTAAGTTCCTGGTGCAATAAAGAGTTTTCATTCATTCATTCATTCATCGCATTGCCGTTCCATAACTTTGAACAGAAACGCACTAGTTTTTTTCACGTCCCATTTTTTCTTTTGAGTTCTGCTTCTGGTGGCCAGTTCGATTTTCGAATATTTTTTTTAGTAAGAATATCCCACTAGTTTCCACACGAATTTGACACTTTACTCCCTTGGGAGTTTATACAACTTTATCTCTCTTGGGAGCATTACCTCCCTTTGCTTTAAGTTTAGATTGCATGATATGTAATTGGACATTGTCGAGCAGTTGGTGTGAAAATCTTATTCCGTTGTTCATTCTCAGAGAAGAACCGCTTCTACGAGATGTCTTCGTTCGACGAGAAGCAAGCTACCACGCTCTTGAAGGAGCGTCCCATAGAGTTTGTCAACTACAACAAGCATCAGTTGTCGCGGGTGTACCCGGCGGGCACGCGATTCGACTCCTCCAATTTTATGCCTCAAGTAAGAGATACATTATTTTCTTTTCATGAAAATATTTAGTATCCCGAATCTCACTCTCGCCACTTGCCAATCAGTTTATTTGTATATCAGTTTACTAATCTGTCTATCGGCATACCAGTTTGTCTATCAGTTTATTATTATGCCTATCATTTTGCTAGTCTGTCTATCAGTTTACTAGTTAATCTATTAGTTTACTAGCTTGTCAATTAGTTGACTAGTCCTCAATAATGTTAATACTCTATCAATTTACTATTCTGTCTATTTCTTTAATATCTATCTATCTTCTCTATAGTTTACTACTCTTATTGTTTGTAATTTTAGTATTCATTCTTGATTTGATGATTGCTACGTGATGCAATAAAAAATATTCTATCTATCTATTCTGTATATCGGTTTAATAAAATCTGTCTATGTGTAACATGTCAGTTTATTAGTGCGGCTATGTGGGCGCAGGTGTTCTAAACGCGAGCTGCCACCTCGTGGCGCTTAACTACCAGACGTTGTTTACTAATTTGTCTATCAGATTCCTTCTCTATCAATTTACAAGCGTGTCTATGAGCAACTGTATCTACAATATGTGTGTGTGCGGGCAGGTGTTCTGGAACGCGGGCTGCCAGCTCGTGGCACTTAACTACCAGACGCTGGACCTCGCCATGCAGCTCAACCTCGGCACGTTCGAGTACAACCGCCGCTGCGGGTACCTGCTCAAACCCGAGTTTATGAGGAGAAAGGTAACTGGCACTTGCAGCCAACTCACACTTGCAGGCAACTCGCACTTGCAGGGAACGCGCACTTGCAGGCAACTCGCACTTGCGGGCAACTTGCACTTGCAGGCAACTTGCACTTGCAGGCAACTCTCAATTTCAGCAACTTTCTCTTGCAACCAACTTCAGACAGATAGCTTCGTTCGGTCAAATTGACTTCTGTGCTTATGATAAAAACGCTCGGGGGTTTTGACCGTAGAAAAAAAATAATCGGACTGAGGACATAGTTGCCGAGGCCTTGGGATCTGATGGTAGCGGGTTCGAATCTCGGTGGCAGTCATATGAGGTTTTTTATTCGATTATATCCATGTGTGCACAGTGCACACCGCGTTCTCCAAACGGTAAAGGAAATCATCATCATCAGAAAAAAAAAATGTTCAATGTCATTCGACATCCGCATTGGATCCTCGTGGTGGATGAAAAGTCCCATTCATTCTTCTATCCGAGAGTAGGCCTGAGTTCCAGTATTGCAAACATTATAGGCGGTTTAAGCTATGCTACTCTTATACATTATACTACTCGGGCGAATCAACATGACACCTGGCTGTCACGTGGCTCGAAATTTGATGCTCCCCCGCTGCCCCGCGCGGCGCCTTCCGTGTTTCTTTTTCCTCTAATTGCGAAGCCTTATCATTACCAAGTATTACAGGACCTCTTCTCTATCAAGATTATCCAATTCCACGCTGTACTTTGCAAAAACGTCATTCGCGCCAGGTGTCATGTTTATTCGCCCGAGTAGTACTTTCTTTTCAAATTCTATTCACAATTATATTCAAATTTTAGGATCGCCGCCTAGATCCGTTCGCGGAGAGCACAGTAGACGGCATCATCGCCGGCTCACTCACTATCACAGTGCTATCAGCTCAGCTTCTCACCGATAAGCGGTGTGGAACCTTCGTGGAAGTGGATATGTTCGGGCTGCCAGCCGATACCGTCCGGAAACGGTTCCGAACAAGAGTGGCGCCGAACAACGGCATCAACCCCGTTTATGGAGAGGAGCCTTTTGTCTTCAAAAAGGTATTGTACTTTTCCGATAGTGAAGTAGATGTGTTCGGATTGTCAGCTGATACTGTGCGGAAAGGGTTCCGGACCAGGGTTGCGCCGAACAACGGCATCAACTCCGTTTATGGAAAGGAGCCTTTTGTCTTCAAAAAGGTATTGTACTTTTCTGATAGTGATGCGGAAGTTGATGTGATCGGATTGGCAGTTGACACCGAGCGGAAATGGTTCCGGATTAGAGTGGCGGCGAACAACGGCATCAACTCAGTTATGGAGAGGAGCTTTTCGTCTTTAAAAAAGTTATTGTATTTTCCCGAAAATAATGTATAACCTACTTTGGCGTCCATACCTACTTACGCCTTTATACCTCCATATACCTTCCTAATCGACCATTATCGCGTATTTTACTGTCAGAATCGTGCTTGATTAAAAATAAACAAGTGTTGCGAATATCACACTTAAAAATCATTAACGTAATGTGTAAACATGTCTAAAATATTTTCATTTTGTTTTAGTAATAAAATTTAAAAGTCAGTCAGTCAGCCGTGAACCAATTAGCCTTGGCTCGATTTATTTATAATACGCTGTCGTTTTGCAGCTGTGTATCAAATTGGAAGCTTGGCTATGTATTGCAAATCAATTTTTGTAGATTTGTATACATTCATTTATAGATATATTCCGGTAATTATCGTCTTATTGTGGCAGCCTCGAATAAATTGTTACATTGTTCTATTCTCGTACAGGAAATACAAAAGTAGCATGCCATAAAATTCTAAAATTTATAAGTCCAAAAGCGGAAACGGCACCCTAACAAATTCTTTATAGATTACTGAAAAACTGTCTACATTTGCATTATAGGAAACTTTTTCTGTATTACTTACCGATTTGCTGCCATAGTCGTTTCCTATTAAGGCCCATAATCCCGCGCGCCGCTATGTCACTCGCTCATTTGTACATTTTTGAAAAAATAAATTGACCGAGTGTAAATTAGAAAAAGTGGAGCGGTGATTTTGTTAATACAAACTCACAAAATTTTCCAGTATTTTATGTTATATGTTTTACATAAAACGTGCGAGAGTGATAACAGCACGTTAATGTATATTTCCAAACTTACACAAAACTGTCATAAACCGCCTCTATCTTTCGCGTCATTGTGATTGATCCATAGCGTTTGGAACCGTTCTTCTACCAATACTTAAACGGCAATCTTTTCAGGTGGTCTTACCAGAACTGGCTATGATCCGAGTGGCAGCTCACGAAGAAAGCGGGCGGTTGTTAGGGCACCGTGTGTTGCCCGTGGTGGGGTTGTGTCCCGGCTACCGGCACGTGAACCTGCGCACGGAGCTCGGACAGCCGCTGCCGGCCAGCGTGCTGCTGCACGTGGTCGTCAAGGTGAGGTCATTCACCCGGCTCTGAGGCAAGCGCCGGTTGTTAGAGCACCATTTGTTGCCCAGTTTGGATAACAAAAAAAAATCTAAATAAATTAAATCAAAATAAATATCTATCTATTCAGCCGGTAAAACCCACTGCTGGGTAAAGGCCACTTCTCTATTGCGCCATTCTTGCCGATCTTGTGCAAGGCGGATCCACTGTGGTCCAGCTGCCTTAACGATGTCATCCGACCATCGGGCTGGTGGTCTGCCCCGAGAAATAGATAAATGTAACCAAAATAAATTAAATGATAATAAGTTTAATCATAATTATTTTAATTAAAATACATATTATAAAAATAAATTAAATTAAACAAAATTAAATTTTAAATTCACAAAAAATAAGGAAGCTAACTGTGCGTACACGCTCGCATTTCATGAACGCTCAGTCGGCGTCCAGACTCTCCGCTATGAAGAACAGGAGCCATCCTGTACTTCATATGTTGATGCTGTCGCGCACCGTGCTTTATATCACAGTATTATTGATCACCAACCTCTATAAGCGTTGATGTATTATCATAAATGTGAAAATGTTTATTGTGTGTGGTGATTAAATAAAGTTGTTTCTCTATAGGACTACGTACCGGATGGCCTGTCGGAATGGGCCGAAGCCCTAGCCAACCCAATCAAGTACCAGAGTGAGCTGGACAAGCGCGAGCACCAGCTAGCTGTCCTCACAGACGACACCGAGGCGCCGCCGGAACCCTCAACTACCGTCATCTCGTGCCCCAGCAGAGAACCCGCCGAGAGGCTATCGGTGAGTTAAATCATCTAGTACCAGAGCTTACATATATTAGCTTAATTCTAGACATATAGAAACAAAATGTAGTACATTGAAAATGCGTCAAAAAAAAGCTCTTTGGCTAACTTTAAGTACATTTTGGTCCAAGGCTACATTTCAAACAAGAGAAGTAACAGGGCTTTCATTGTGTATAAAACTCCATCGTAAAAAGTAACAAACATTATTTGAAAATAGATATATTTAATTTCAATTGGCAGGGTGTCTAAAAATTTTCTGTCCTATATACTGCATCCATTTTGGCTTAATACTGTCCATCTTGGTGTTCTATAGGAACTGTTATTCATCTATGCTTCTAGATAGCTTCTTCTTCTTTTCGTGTCACTAGTTCTTTCGAACCAGGGTGGTGAAAAGATTTCAAGTGCGTCTCTAAAAGGCTCTTTTCGTGCACTTGACACATGTTTTTTGAAGTTTTTAGGTTCTATGACATGTCGAAAGTCGAGACCCCTCGGCCAACAGGGCTTTTTTCTAGATAGATTTATCAAAAAAGTTCGGAAATAACGAAAGAAATGGGTTTCAAAAGTTAAAATTTACTCTCGTTAGCCTTCTATAGATCAGTAACTCACTACTATCACTTGTTCACAGTCTAAACATGATAGCATCGGCGACTCCAGTCCGGCAAAGATCATCAGGGAAGAAACCGCGAAACTGATCCACAGCGAGTCTATCAACTCTACTCCTGCCCCCACCGCGGTTAAGGATAAAGAGCCTAAAGGTAAATATTGCACATTTTTGGCGCCCACCTTGGTGCTCTAATGAATTGGCGCCCGAGAATGTAGGTACACCTAAAATATTAACCTGTGATTAAGTATTCGGTTTTGCTTATGTTATACACAAAATGTTCTTTGTTAGTACGTAATAAGCAAATTAACATTGGCGCCCAACGTGGGCCGTAATTGGCGCCATTTCCCTACTTGGGATATTGATTTGTTGGTATTTCCATTCCTTATTTTCAGAATAGTCCCATGGAAATTATTAATTTTTGGCGCAATTTAATTGTATAGCTAAGTTGGCGCCCAACGTGGGGTAGGTTAGTATTCAGTATTCAGTCATTAATTGCCATATTGGGTAGGTAGGTTACATCTCGGTACATTTGGATAGGTTCCGTTTTCATTTATGCCAACTGCTTTTCAGCAGAAATACTAGATAACAAAACCAACGGCGGTTCCGACGAGTCACTGGAAGAGACATTGGAGTCGCTTCTGTCTCTAAAAGTTGTTCGCGAGAAACGCACGGAGCTGGCGCGAAAACTGGATACGTTGCGGCGGAAGTACGATAAGGAGCGAAGGCCGACCTCGGCCAAGTTCTACGTCAGCAACCGGCTGGTGAAGAAACTGTCTTCGAAGAATATGTGAGTCACATTTTCCCCTAGAAGCTTTGATTGCCCAATAGTTGTTAATTATGCCTTGATCACACGTACCGAGCAAACGGCCGTGACAGGGCTCTCGGCCGAGTACTCGGTACGTACAAACATAGCGCCGAGTGCTCAGCTGAGCGAGTGATATTACTGTCTCAGCCGAGAAACATTTTACTGTCTTGCCCGTTTGCTCGGTATGTGTGATTAGGCAATACAGTGTACAGATAATGATAGAAACAAATGTATTACTTTTCGTTAGATGGATATAAAGCACTTCAATATTGCTCATTTTAACCCCAATCAGTTCGTTGTTAGTAGAGCGACCGAACTTAACCCTCATCATCATTATCAGCCCAATTTAGTCCACTGCTGGACGTAGGCCTCTACCATAACGCGCCACTGAGCCCATTCTTCGGCTTTTCGCATCCACTTTTTACCGGCTGCCTTTCGTAGGTCGTCGCTCCACCTGACCGGAGGGCGCCCTACACTACGTTTTAAGAACGGGTGATGAACACATTGGCGTGTGGATAAGTCCAAATGTAGAGTACATTTGGACTTATTCACACGCCAATGCAAAAAAAAAATATGTGTTTATAACAAATGTGATCAGTTTTTTTATCATTCTCAAATCTAAATCACATTGGCGTGTGGATAAGTACAAATGTACTCTACATTTGGACTTATCCACACGCCAATGTGTTCATCACCCGTTCTTAAAACGTAGTGTAGGGCGCCCTCCGGTCAGGTGGAGCGACGACCTACGAAAGGCAAAAAAACTGATCACATTTGTTATAAACACATTTTTTTTTTATTTCTTGAAATAAGTCACTAACGCCTTTGTGTTATCACTAATTTAAAGTTTGACATTTGTTTTTTTTTTAATTTTGTAAATTTTTGTTCATTTTAGTTTAGTTAGTTAGTTTAGTTTGCCGATACGCGGTCTCCACTCAAGAACCCACCCGCTCCAACGGTTGTCGGTTCTTCGGCATATAACTTAACCCTCACTGTAAAGGAACTCCCGCTGAATTAGCCCCCAAATGGTGGCCGCGCGTCGTAGGTGTCATAATGAGCCTACCACACGCACAAGCTTCACGGAACGGCTTCATTGTACATGGAACACCGTGCATGTGGTTGGTGAAATTACCAAAGTGTTCCGTGTACAATCCGGCCTGCGCAGGCAAGACTGTGGTGAAGCTAGTGCGTGTGGTAGGCCCATAGGCGGGAGTGTGTCCATATCTGCTCTTTATCAAATCTCTTTGCATACGTTATCGTGTGTACCTGACGTCTGCATCAGTCTGTTCGGCAGCTACAGCGAGGGCTCGCACGACGAGGGCGCGGGGTGCGGCACGGCGGGGGTAGGTGCGGGCGCGGGGGCCGAGGCGGCTGCGCTCGAACGTGAGCTTCGGCTGCGCTACCACCACGTCATCTATGCCGCGCTCGAGAAACAGGCGCGCACCGACCAGCAGAGCCAGATGAAGACGCTCACTGTGAGTATATCTGTGGTAGTGGATGGTGGAGGCAAGGAAAAGTCTTTGTTCTATTCCACTATTCAAACTACAACTCGGGCGAATTAACATGACACCTGGCTCGAATGAAGTTTGTGCAAAGTACAGTATGGAATTGGATAATCTTGGTAGAGAAGAGGGCGTAAAATACTTGGTGATGATAATAAAGGTTTCGCAATAAGAGAAATAAAAAACGTGGAGGGCGCCGCGCGGGGGAAGCATTGAGTGCGAAGTCAGGTGTCATGTTAATTCGCCTGAGTTATACATCTCTGCCATATGTCAGTCCAAATGACCTAAGATTACAAAACATAAATATGTTCATAGATATATCTTTAAAAAAAAATATATAGACTGCAAAACAGTGCAATGTGATAAGGAGAGACCCAAATCTGTGTTGTTGGACGGATATCTCTCGCAAAGAGCGCATTTAGTTGTTCCGATACATTTCTGCTGCAGTGCCAAGATCATTTGTGAACATTGACATTTTATCTTTTAAATTTCAGGATCTGTTAGAAGTTGAAAAGAAAGAGATCCTAAACCGACTAGCAAACTCGCGGAAAAAGGATGTGAAATCAATATCAGAGAAAGCCACCAATAAAGATGAAATTCTGCGGATGAAGAGAGAAATCCATTCTTTGGTGAGTTTTGATGGTAGTTTCCGTTCTCCAAAGCATATTGTATGGTACCCTTTTTGGTACTACGACCTGTTAGTCGAGTAAATGAACCGAAGACCTTTGTTCATACAGCAGAAGACTACGCAGGTCCTGTTTCTATCATTCATTTCAGGCAACAGAACAGTCACTACTTTTTTTCTCAAGTATTTTTTTCAAGTAAATACGGAGATATTGATTGATATTTACGAATATACGTAAGTGTTTTCTCCATTATTTTCCTTAAGAAGGGGATTTTTCTGTGCGGTGGCCATTTTACTATAGTTTACGTATAGTTCTACCAACTATCTATGAGGTGGCAGAAAATGGTAATACAGCCACTTGCATACAAAACTTAATTCAACTCTCAGTTGCGTCGTCTACCGTTGCGAACACAGCGACACTCCTCAATTAACAGATAAGTTAGTAGGACTGTAAGGTGAGTTTGTAGCTAAGGACTGACTTAGAATACGAATGTAACTATCTACTTCACTTACTATCTACGATTCTAATTATAATAAAGGGGTACAGCGGTCTGCACTGGCTTGCCGTTGACGAGTGCATTGTGCATTGCCCCCCGATATCTAACCCTGCCCCAGCCATCCTAGCTCCTTATAATAGCGGAATAGGACTTTGGGTGGATGACTATTTACAATGTTGTTCCAGTCTGTGGAGCGCGGCGTGGCGGAGTGCTGTCGGCTGGAGCAGGCGTACGCGCGGCGCCGCGAGCAGCTGGCGCGCACGCACGAGCGTCTGCTGCAGCTGTTGCAGAAGCACCGCGACCAGGTACGATGTTTCACACGGAGGATTGTGATGATTTAAATCACTTGATTAAAATCAGTGATTCAAATCGGGATTAAAATCAAGAGATTATTTTAAATAAATCTTTGATTCAAATCATTACTTTTTACTGGAACCAAATCAGCCAAAAAGTGTCAAGAGACTTCTCCGATAGCCGGTACGGCACGCACACAAGTGTGCAATGCTTTGTTTACCTACCTACACAGTTCGGGGATTCCCCGGTATTTAAACTGACTTTATAGAAGAACGAAATTGTAATTTTTTTGTTTATTATTAATTTTATTTAAAAAAAGCAAAAATTGTAATGTGGTTTTCTTAACAATAACTGACTTCCAAATTAAATAAATGAATGAATATTAAAATAACATTAAAAAAATCTGATTATAACTAAAAAAATCCGATTATTTTATGCTTTATTTATTTATTTGTTGAAAGACAGCTTTCGCTGATGTGTCTATGTCACACATTGTTGGATTTTTGTGTCACTTTTTTTAACAAAATCTTGTTGGTTCGTAACCAAGTGTGTAAGTTTACATCAACCATGATAATAAGCGTGTATTTCAGGAGCTTCTGGAAGTGGAGCGGATGTGCGGCGGCGCGCCGGAGGGCTAGGGCGGGCGGTTTCCGCGCGCCTCTCTCTCCGCTGCGCCGCAGCCCGGCCGACGCCGCCCGGTACGTGTGCTACCTACACAATCTGTGATATTCGCGCCTCGGGAGCGCGCACCGCACCGCACCGCACCGCCACGTCTGTCCCATCCCTATAGCTGTACTGTACATACCTCTTGTGGATACTATCCGGATCAGAAAGGCTACTAATACGAACCCAATTGTAAATCCGATTCCGATAATGGCACTCTTGAACACAATACAGGCCTATACGCACATAACAGTGCCGACACGTGCGGACCCGTACAGTATCAGTGAAAATTAATATTGTTTCATATATTTCATAAGACACCATTCAAACTTGTTCGGTTCCGACGCGAATTTCTAGCGGACAATATGCACGAGTCGGTGTCGGCACTGATAAGTGCAAATAGCACATTATTAACTTTACGGTACGAAACGTTTCATCTGGTGGAACTAAACGAAATCGGCTACGTAGTCGTAAAGCCCACCATTTACACGCACGCCCGTCCGCCGGATGTGTCTGTGCTGTGCTGGCGATAAGTCCACTGCCGCGTTATGGTTTGTGGTTCAGCATGCGGCTCACGTAATGTGGCACCTTCGTCGCGCTGGACAAGTCCGTGGCGCACACGGATTTAACGTTGAACTTTTTAGTAACGTGCAAGGCTCACCAAAGAATCTCACAATCTCGCTCACAAGCGAATGGATTGCAACTTAACACCCGTGTGTGGCTGATGACGGATTTATCCACTGATTTGTATAGCGTCGATGACACAGGGCTATTTTACAAGCAACAAGCCAGCGAGTTCGCTAGTAGCTTGTAAACTCGCCCCGTGTCATCGCCTTTTTTACAATCTGCTAGTTGAAAAGCTAACTTGCTCAGTCGCTAGCTTTTAAACTCGCCGGCTTGTAGCTTGTAAACTAACCCTGTGTCATCGACGATTTAGTTGCGGTTGAGCGGCGTGAGCCTCGTGTAGTGAATGGTGGGCTTATTCTGACGTCTTTGATACTTCTGACGCGGATTGGGTTCAAGAGTGCCACCAAAATCGGATTCTGAAATGGAAATGAAACTGATTCGGGATTGAAATTGGTTTCGGCGGTTGGCCTACTGTCGCGGGTCGGGATGCATTTACTTTAGCAGATAGTCCGCTTTGAGGGTTGCTAGTCAACGGCTACCGGCTATCTGGGTCGCGCCGTGTTAAGAGGATATGTGAAAATTGGAGTCTCTGCGTTACATTCTTACTCAGTAACGGTACAGGTTAAAAACTTGATGTTAATACAGTGATTACTTGAGGATATAATCTAAATATATGTAAGACAGAAACACGATTGATGAAACTTTTCTCGGTTATTTTTTATACTATTGAGTGAGTAATAGATAGATAGATAGAAAATACTTTATTGCACTTAACTTAAAATAATACAAAGGCGAACTTAATGCTATGCAGCATTATCTTCCAGCTAAACCTTTGTGTATTGTGGACAATTAGTAATCACAGAACTTAGATAATACTTTTCAAGCAATACGATCATTTATAATTTGTTGCTTACGTCAGTTACTTTTGAGCGACAAAAATCTATATCTAACCTCTTTCCTCGGGGTAAGGTGTGTAATTGCGCCATCACTGTCTTTCAATTCAACCGCTGTCATTTTGACATTTTCACATATCCTCTTAAGTTGGGTTCGAAAGCTACATATCTTTATGATACGTACATTTGTTTCGTACAAATTAGCCACGGTTCTTCCTTTTACTAATTCGTAGAATATTTTTTATCGGAATGTTAAATTATAATAAAATATTCTTATGATGGTTATTCCAAGTTTTTCTGGTTAGTGACTCGTTAGTTTCTCTGTTAGATAAGTATACATGTTTCATTGATACCTTTTTTAATCGCATGAATTACAATTTTGATTACACTCGTTATAGTATGTACAGACAGCGTCAGAGATAAGTATCCTCCTTGCACAAGACACCCAGCTATAAATCCTTTAAAAATTGTAATAATTAAAATTATTTTTAGGCTTACATACGGTTATACAAATATAATCTATTTTTTAAAGGCAAAACTTCTACATTCATCGCGACGGTAATTTAAAGGGATTTGAAGCTGGGTATTATAAAGCAAGGGGGATACTTATCTATGACGCTGTCTGTACTATCAAAGTATAGCATATATGAAGGTATTTATGTATATAATCAAATTCTTTGTTTTACAATATCTTAAATATGAATCTTGTTACATTACATTAGCTACTCAGAAAACGAATTGACATATTTCTGTTGAAACTGTTCTGAATTACATATTTCAGTATTTTAAGCAAAAATAAAATTGAAATTAAGATATCATACTCAGAACTAATAGTGTGGTGTTAGGAAATGTATGATATTATGTTGTTAGAAGTTGTAAAGATGGAATAGGAATATAAAAAGAACTAACCAGGTAAAAATAGGTTGTAGATTCACATTCCAAATCGTTTTTAAAACTACATCAAATATATTTATTAAATTTATTAATAAAAATATTAATTCTTCCTTTTTCATGATAGTTATTCATGTTTTGATATAGGTAAATAATTCAAATAGACTCCAAAATATTTCGAATAAATCCTGTTATAATAAAATAACCTTGAAAATTGCAAACACCATCTATGAACCACGATGCCTTTACCAACGGAGATGAATAATAAAAGACAAATATATAAGTATTCTGTCTCTTTCTCTTTCGCGTTTTCAGAAAGCCAGAATCATTAGCCATGTGATTATAAAGTAGGATCTAATATAATAGCATTTGCCTTACGGTATTTCTTAATATTTCAATGAGACACTGCCAAAGTTAGATTTACATGTGTGGTGTTTAGTTTAAACTCAACGCCCAACGCAGTTTTTGAAAAACTAAAAAACCAACAACTGAGTTTTAAGTGGGGTCTAAAAAAAATCCAATTAGGTACCAATTAGTTGTGCTTACTGTTCGTACACTGACCTGTACGTACAATACGGAAGTTATAGAGTAATCTATTTCCCAGTTACAAGTAGTTACGGGTTTTTTTCTTGTTTTTTTTTCTTTTTTCTCCTTACAGGGCTTCAAAACGGCTGTAAATAATATTTCTATACCTTTCTATGGTGCTTTCTACATTTAAGCTCAAAGTACTTAAACGTAAAAATGTCGGTTGAATGTTTTATGTTAGAGTTTAATGTATAGCTAGTTTAAAATTAAGAGATACATATCCATATGGCTAGCCCTATTCGCGTTAACCTAGTCCGATACGTAAGCCATTGTGATTTTACAGATGTACAGGATTTTGCACAATTCAAAACTTTGTCAAAAAAACCAGAGGGCTACCGCGTTTGAATTTGCCACTAGAAGTGCTAGTGTAGTGAGGTCTCCGAAATGTCATGTGAAATGTCACTGTTTGTGTCTGCTTTAATGCGTGTTTATTTATTAAATTAATAACAAAACGGAACTGCACCACACTGATACTTTTTTTTCTTCAATGGTACCTTTACGTTACTAGGAAATGATTTATAAAACTCTATCCACGTGCGTCGCTATACAAATTGTCGCTATACTTCAGGACATCATTTGCCGGTGGCGCCAACTGGTGAGCAAAAGCGGTAGCTCTCATCCACTTTGACAACATTGAAAAATCACGAGATGAAGCTTGTTTTTGTTAAATCTCAGGTGAATCTATTTTAGTCACCCATTAGAAAATTTGATTATTTAAAAAGTATAGCTTCGACAATCTAAAAAAAAATAAAACAGTATAGAGAAAAAGATCTGAAATCATCTATGTAGTTTTGTAAAGATTTCGAATTAGCAGTGGTAGATTTAACGTTCTGTGACTAGGCAATATAAAAAATAAAATAATAGTGTGTTAAAATAAACATAAAACTACCTGTCATGAAAATATAAGTAAATAAATAAAATACATTTAAAATCACACAATCATGTCACAATTTTGATGTTATTATTTAGCAATCCGCGAATCCGTCTTTCATTTTGATCGAAATCTCGCATTATGTATAGGAATTAATATTTTAATCTTCATAGATGTAAGGTTAAAAGATGCGTTCATTTTGCAGTAATCAGATCTTACAATAAAATACATACTTCTTGATCAGTGAATCAGAGTAAACGTTATTGTTTGCCCTTGCCTATGAAATTGTCGATATTTAATACTGGCTATTGTGAAAATTGGATATTTCTTAAGTGAGGAATGAATCAATGTTATTTTATTTCTACAAAAGTAATTTTATCCAATATGGGCGCATCTTGCAACAAACAAGCAATAATGGAACTTATGACTTGGCTATAACTTCACTTATGCACTCTCCGTACCGTTCGATGTTTTAATTGTAACGATTCAAGTTTACAGAATTGTCTTCAGCACATATTATTAAGTCGCGTAAGATGTTGTCTTTTGAAACATCTATTATAAAACTTCGTAATAAGTAAGGTAATATTTTTCAATCCTTCCTTCACTTGCCTTGTTACTCCGACCTTTATGTACCCAAGTTGCCATGTTGAATATATTTTGGAAAGATGTTGTGTACATACGTTATTCTAAGTGCCATGGTACTTTTCTGTTGACCGCTAATGCCTGGAGTTATTTATGCCACATAGATTTTGGTTGTATTTGGTGTTGAAACACACCTAAATTTAGATTTTATTTTCCATTGCCGGCCCTTAGCGCTTAGTTTTATAAGTCTACTAAAATGCCTGGAATGGTTGCTAAATTTTAAATAAAGGCCGGACAAATAAGTACTTAGTACCTTATTTGTCCGTGATTAAAGCCAAATTTGGTTGTTAAGTGCGGTTTCAGACTAGCGTATTTTGTCGCTCGTATAGCATAATCAGCCTATAATGTTCCCACTGATGGGACTCAGGCCTACTCTCGGCATGAGAGTGAATGGGTCTTAATCCACCACGCGGACCCAATGCGGATTGGTGGATATATGTCGCTCGTATATGTACAATATGGACGAATTGGTACTTGCGAAACTTTAAAAGCGTATATACCGGCATTTAAGGCTCCTTCGCGCGAGCGATTGTTTAACGCGCGTTTAAAATCCGTTCAAACAGAACCAATGCATTTTGAACGTTTTAAATGCGCTGACGTGCGTTCAGCTTCATGAAAATACATTTGTTCTGTTTGAACGCGTTTAAAAATCGCTTGTACGAATGAGCCTTAAATGCTGGTATATACAAAACACGAGCGGCAAAACCGCCCGACTAATCCATTAATCTGAAACCACACTAAAGAATGTGACCCCAATGTGGCTCAAATAACTCTAGCTGCAAAATAAAACAATTGTTATTCTAAAACAGGGAAGACTTTTAACCTATGTATCTCTTCGGCTATATTTATCGATCTATTTATAGTTTGAATACTTAAATCTTCTAAAGTTTAGGTATACATAGAATAATGTGTGGAATGTCGGTGTGTAGGTCTGTAAGCTAGGGTCTAATCAGCCTTGTGATTACTTGCTGTGTCTATGAATGAAGTCTAATCTACGGTATATTATTAGTCTAACCTACGGCTAATTAATTGTAGATAAATGTCGAATAATATAAATTGAGCTTTCGTGAAGTAATTTATGGGGTTTTGTATGAATATGTGACACTAGTTGTGGTTTTAGTTTAGAAACTTCACTTACATACAAAAGTATTTCGATTATATTAAAATGTTACAAAACTCTTTAATAAAGGTAAAGTTCATAGCCTAAAATAGTTTCGATATTATTCAACTTATCAAGTTATGTTGTTGAAAAAAAAATGAATTTAATCTGTTGAAAATTAGTGTTGCCCTCTTGTCCGAAGTATATTAGTGTAAAATTGTAAATCCGATTTTGGCATTGTTACTCCCTCGTTGACACCAAATTAGATTACGAGTAGATAGTGTTACGGTAATACTCCATCTAACTTGTAGATCTACAGTCATGGTACGACACTACTTGTTCTTGCCTTGTACATCTTGTCTGACTAATGTTAGGGTATCGTTATTGAGTGTATGAGTATAAATCCTTTTTTTTAATACCATAGTCGGAGGCCACGTTGGTGCGGCGCGTCTTACGTCTGCCATGAGCGGGAAAACCAAAAGATTCACTCTTTTGTTTCTCCCGCTCAGACGCTGCATTTGCCTTTTTAAGTGCACCCGCGAACAGGTCGCCGACTACAGCGACCGGTGGCCAGCGTCCGTCAGTTTTTAAACATTTTGTAGCTGTCGCGCGCGGCCGCTACACGTGTCGCTCGTGGAAAATGTATGAAAAACCGACGGATGCCGTTCGCGGCGTTTGCGTTGCGTTTTGCGGGTGCAGTAAAATGTACTGCCAACATTCGATAAAGACGCAGGACGTGCGAACAAGCCGCTGGTCGCAGTCGCCCGCCGCGCGTCAACGTGGCGCCTTTCGTTCATTTCGTATTATTGTTTTACTCACTCATTGCAGTCTCAAGATGCACCGTTTCAGTGTGGTCTTGCCGTTACAGTCAGCCGTAGATCTTACCCAACCAGCTACATAATACTGTACTATAGCTACATTACCGCTGTAAATTAAAACAAATATTTGTTTTAAAAATCTTGTTAGATTTATATCTTACACGTTTTAGTGTAGTTAGGTGTCGCTAGTTCGTCGATCTGGGAGCTTTTAATTTATAGAGGTTTACCTTGTAGTACCTTGGTAGTACTTTGCTTTATGTGAGCCCTATATTGTAGAGTTTTGTGGAAACACGTCACTAGACCTTCTTAGTTCAAGTTATTCAATCCGAATAGGCCAACTGAGACATGGATCGCCATACACCTTTCTCATCTGTGACAATCCATATCTACATTTTTAGCTATAATTATCCTGATCAGTCCATCACTGGTCCACATAAGCCTCCTAATCTACACCATCGCGCATCTTTTGTTTGAGACCTTTCGAAGACTCCACACTCCGCCTGACACGAGGTTGCCCTACACTATTAATACAGAGTCGCGGTCTTCACTCAAGAACTCTCGTACTCCAGTGGTTTTCGGTTCTTTGACAACTCCCACTGCTTGGAAATGCTCTTAGACACGCCAATACATTGTTGTTATTTTGTGTCACACATCAATCACAAAAAAGCTCTAACAGCGTCCACGAAAATTGCCCGCGTTTTTCTCACGACTTGAGTTGACTTCGGTCTACCTTTATCTGCTATAATATTTTTTCATAATCGATATGATTCAGTCGATCTATTGTGATTAACATTGCCAACTGCAGCTTCGAATTGACATGAAATTTAAGGCAGAAGAGCCCCAAGTAAGAACATAAATAGTTTGTAAGTCGACCTGTATACTTCTACTTGTAACTTTCTCATTAGACATTAACTATTTTTTATATGTTAGTATCTTTACCTAAACTGAACACATTTAAAACGCATTCTGATAAATAATGATATGATATGCCCCAAATATTTTAACATTTAACGATCGTCTGATAGATTTAGTAACTTACGATTCTTGTATTGTCCTTACCTGGACAACACAACAAAATAAATTAAAAAAAAGTTTATGTATTCTTTTATCTGATTTATAATTGATTCTAGATAAATATAGATCGATTTTTAATCTGCTCAAACCTGGATGCAGGATCAGTAAGCGGAATCTTCAAAAGATCTGTACTTTCATACGATCAATTGATGAACATGGTTATCGATGGGCTGTGAAGGTATTTACACCATTCGTAAGGGTTGAAACAAGAACGGATATTGGGTTGGGATTGGGTTGAATCACGGAGCATCCGAATATAAACATGGTAGTTTAATGTTTGTCATGCGAAGCTGCAGTAGACTTCTAGAGTTGTAGTGTTTTATAGATTTATTTTTTCTATTGTCATCACAGATTCCACTAGCCTTTAAAGTGTTATTAATCATAACTAGTCTTTCAATAAAGTCTTCCGTATCTATACATACGTTAT
Organism: Lobophora halterata; assembly: GCA_932526365.1. Lineage (NCBI taxonomy): Eukaryota > Metazoa > Arthropoda > Insecta > Lepidoptera > Geometridae > Lobophora > Lobophora halterata. The sequence goes on from OW052007.1 coordinate 2,603,216, forward strand.
GGTTAGTTTGTTGGTCCGTCTTCTAGTTACGTCACGGATAGCAAAGCACAGCTTGATCTGAATAGAACTAAAACATTAAGCACAAAGTGTTTGAGAATAAAATACTATAAGATTTATTTGTAGTTACAACATATTTGGGTGGGATTTATACCTATTTAAAAGTTTGTGTTAACTTAGATCTGACGTTTCAGTATTTACAGAAAACATATTTTATTTAGTTTTAAGTTTGCTTTTAAAGTTATTTTACATTCGTCAATTTCAGTCTTCAATTTAGGTTGAAATTAGTGTTTTGTATACCTGTTGATTTTATGTTTATCACGTAGTTTAGTAGCACTTATTACATATGCAATGATCTGTTTTGTGCCACAATATTAGAAAGTATTTATTTTATTTTATTTAATCAATAACAAAGTGAGAAACATCTAATTTTCTAAGAGTGATCTTTGAATCTACTTTTATTTTATAAGGTTTCAACTTATTGTGCTCTTTACAAAATTTCGTTGTAAAGAGCCATAGATTTATTTTTATTTATTGCACCCGCACACGGGTCGCCGACTAAAACTATCTATGGTCGGTGTCCGTAATTTTTCACACATTTTGTAGCTGTCGCGCGGCCGCTACACGTCGCCGGTGGCGGCCACGCGCTACAACAGTCGCTGTAGTCGGCGGCCAGTTAGCGGGTGCACTTAGGCAATGTTCTTTAGGTACTTTGAAATTTTTGTTATATCATAGTCAGTAATTTGATGATTTATCTCAATAATCATGCAGAATCTATTCACAGAATACCTATATCGTTGTGTGTACTTACTTTAAATGTTTTATAAGTTGTGTGAAATGTCAAAAATATGTTTGAATAGTCTGGTCTAGGCGGCTTCCTCTCTCAAAATGGTCTAGTCATTACCTCCGTGTTGATATGAATGTGAGCATGTATGCCTGTATTGGTAGACAATATGGTAATCAAAATGTTATTAATATAGATGAAACTTATATCTATTAAAATTGATGTCTGTTCTATATTTTGTTTTATTTTATTGTTAATTTCACCTATTACGAATCAATCAAATCGTAATTGTTTTATTTCGGTTCATTTAATGACATCATATTTGTTAGTACATTATGACTTATTATAACTTCGTTTGCATCGCGAATTAATAAATATCCTTTCTTAGTACGCGCCTGCACTTTTTGACGAACATTTCCTCCAAGTTTCAAGTCTCTACGTTCAGCGGTTTGGCCTGTGCGTTGTCTGTCAGTCAATCAGTCAGATCCAAGCCTTTTATACATGTTGATTGATGATTTAGTAACCTAATAACAGTTTTAATTTAAATTACACATGGATCGTAGCGAATTTTGGTCCTTCGAGCTATTTCGGGTTAGCCTTTTCAGGTCCAAAAAGGTCTTTCAAATCATAGACAACTTCTTTTGAATACCACCTTAATTCTATACCGGTTCTGTAATGACATCTTTCACCAATCTTTCAAAATAAAATCTTCAACTACAAAATGCCTGTTTACTTAAAATGTTCTAAAATAAGTTAAAAACAAACCAAATCGCCGAAATAAAGATCTCAATGTATCCAAATAGTTCAGCTGTGAGAACAAATATAAGTTACCCGAAGGAAAACTACTGAAACTGAAGTTATATCGATAAAGGTGCTATCAGATGGTTCACTCGAATGAATTTGATGAAACTCTAATGAATATTCGATGAAACTAATGAATATTCGATGAAACTCGAATGAATTTTCGATAAAACTCGAATGAATTCACTCCAGTAAATACTTCATTTTCATCTGTTCTTTTCTTAAAACACGTCGTCGAATGAAGTGCGACGTGCGTTTTGGAATTAGTTTATTGGCTTAATCCTAGTGAATATTCTTTTGAAGACTGTTCATTTTTTGTTCATTTGGTGTGGAAGTGAATGATACGAATGCCAATAGCCAACACCGTTGGAGCCGTTCATTAGGCTAACTCGCTTACTCGCTAAGTTTTATACTCGGAGTTTAAAACCTAGCGAGTGAGCGAGTTAGCTTTCGGGAAGGGTTGTCAACAAGGAGATTGTAAAAAATCCGATGACACGGGGCGAGTTTACAAGATTGGTATAATCGAACTCGCCAGCTTGTAGCTTGTAAACTAGCCCTGTATCATCGACGCTTTAATGAATTCATTCAGAATTCTAGTTTCGTTTTGTGTTCAGACATTTAATTTCGAGTGAAAGGTGCCGAATGAAAGGAGTTAAAGAAAGATAAAGTTAAAGATGTTTATTTGTCGGAAACATGAAAGGCGAAAATTAGCAAAAAATTAACCGTCTGATAGGACCCTTAGGGACGATGATCCGGCAAGCATGGAGGAGAATCCTCTCAGTGTCATCGACGCTGGTGCAGCCGAGGGCTCACTACCAGAACTTCGTGATGTCAGAAACACTGGCGCAGATCGAACGGGATTGCGAAAGATTCTGTCCAGTGCCCAGGTTTCCACCACAGAAGGTACTTACACACTACACAGAAGGGAACGTTTTCATTAATGCCTATAATACATTACTAAAAGACGCCCGTAACTTTGTTTGCGTTGCGAATTAACAAAATGCCTTTTTCAGCCGACTTTAATTAATAAAACACTGCTATTAGCGCTCGTCTACTTTTAGGCATGTCATCTCGAAAGCCCAGTAATTCACTAGCTACAGTGTCCTTCAAACCAGAACAGTAATTCTTGCGACAGAGCTGCGGGCAGCACCTTATGAACATTTCACGCATTTGTGGTTGACACTTAATACGAAGTGTCTTAGTATTGATTTCAAGGCTTGGTCATATTGTGGCTAAACTTGTCTGTACCTAGATCTAGCTAGGTAAAACAACAAAAAGCCTTGAGGAAAAGGTACAAGATTATTTTGCTACGTAGCATTAGTAATTTTATTTTGTCAACGCCATGAATATCTTGGGTCTAGCATAAACAGCCTTTATGACTTTGACCTGTGTATAATCGCGACTTCGACTCGAGACCTGTTTTCGCTTGATTAATTGCAGTGCAGATGAAATGTTGCAGGTACAGATGCTAGATGCAGGTGACAGGCGTTATGAAAAAAAAAAACTGATTTTCGTCGACTGTACCTACTACCTACATTACTACGGGCTTTCTACTGTGCATGATTGTACGGATTTATCTCGCACGGCCGACGACCATGGAAAGCTATGTATCGCATACAAAGCACTTCCAACGCGACTGACGTGTCTGCGCCACCACGGATGACAGTCTTCCCGTCCGCGTCCGTCCGTAATATCACGCATCGTCGGAAGCCGGTTTTCGACCGTGGCTAGGGCAGCCAAGACACAAAACGTTTTAAAACAAGACTTTCCAGGTTTGTGTAATAGGGGCGGGCAGTGACGTCGGCAGAATCACCTCCCTGTTTCTGAAGCAGCAAAAGGTGGTAAAAGTCCTGGCTCTGTATGATGACGTGCCGGAACGCTTCGTGATGGGCGTGGCTAATGACCTCGCACACATCGACACCAGTACCGAGGTGGAAGCTTACCAGGGACGCGTCTTCCTCAAGCATGCTCTTTGGGTAACATATTTATAAGCATTCTTTTTACCCTCCGGCTTTTTGCAATACAGCCGAAACTATTTTACTACGAGAGTTATGTTTCTTGAGTATAGGTAGGTATGTACAGACAGCGTCAGAGATAAGTATCCCCCTTGCACAAGACACCCAGCTATAAATCCTTTCAAAAAATAAAATTTTTTTTAGGCTTACATACCGTTATACAAATATAATCTATTTTTAAAGGCAAAACTTCTCCATCGCCGCGACGGTGATTTTAAAGGGATTTGAAGCTGGGTATTGTAATGCAAGGGGGATACTTATCTATGACGCTGTCTGTACCTATGTAGGTCTGACTATGCGTCGCCCTGCAGGCTTAACGGCTGAACGGATTTTGACAAATGATGTGTCGTTAGATTCGTTTAGGTCACTCGAGTTTTATAGGCTACGACTACCATAAACCTGAAACAATCCAATTTGACGGCTGTAAGCCAAAAAAATGTGTGTAAAAGTGTCAATAAACCATCAACATTTTAATTTATTTCGGTTAGTTAAGCCTCGATGACACGGGGCTAGTTTAGAAGCTGCTATTCGGATAGTTTAAAAGCTAGCGAGTGAGCGAGCTATTTTTATCAATTAAAAAGCCTAGTCATTTTTATCTATGATATTTTGCTAGCACTATTACCTACCTAACGACCGACTTTCTGAGCCGAAAGGAGTGGAAGAACAGGAGGGAGGCCTTTGCCCTATGGTGGGACGATAATGGCTGAATAATAAATAATAAATAACTGTTACCTACCTACTTCTCTGTTTTTAAATCTAGCATCAGGCCAAAATGTAGATAAATTTTATTGCGCGTTTTCGATGTACCTACTCCAACATACAGTTTATACTTTAATACTTCTATGCTCGGTACCTACTGTCTGAAACTTTCGCGTGACTGGTAGTTTTGACGCAGGATTGTGATGTAGTGGTGATTTGTGGGGGTTGCTTCGTGATGCCTCCGTGCTGCTACACGCCGGATCGCGAGCTGTTCTTCCAAAACATGCAGTTCGTGCGCACTGTGGCGCTCGCCTGTGCGCAGTTCTGCCCGCAAGCCATCATCGCCATCCAAACGCCGCCAGTCGACTGCAACTTCACGCTGGTTAAACATGTCAGTGTCAACCATAAACATGCATGGGATCAGTATAGTGCAGCCTCAGTTCTTCCAAAACATGCAATTTGTGCGCAATGTGGCGTATTTTCATCAATTGGTTAGGCACTCGAACGCAAGCATAGGAATTTGTTAAGCTGTTTTTCTGTAGGTAGTTTACAGCTCGCTTTTTTCGAAATATGCAACTTGAACAGTTGTAAATGTACCTAGTAAAAATCCCACAGTTTTCGAGTTAGGTATACCTACTTATAAATGACGTTTTCAATAATGTATTTTTTTTACCCTGGTCCTCTCTTGTAGATACCAAGATTACAAATAAATTATTTTTCTCGATCTGTTTTTGCTAGAGCATTCCTGGATAACTGTGAAACGCTCTAGCACAAACAGATTCAGAAATACACCCGCAGGTAAAGGATTCACTCTTTACGACACACCCTGTATAATCGAGTGTTCTGGTTTGTAGACACTAAAGATGGCGCGTGCGTACGACAAGCGCCGCTTGTTGGGTGTGAACGCCATCAACGCGATGCGTGCCAATCAGCTGTTCTGCTCCATAACGGGCGCAGACCCGCACGGCGCCAGCATACCCGTCATATGCGGAACTGGCCGGTGTACCAGGGTGCCTATCTTCTCTGCGGGAAAAGCGGGCAACTTTCCACAGGTCAGTGGGTTATTTCAAAGTGAGGAACTCTTCTCAGGTCAAAAGGTTTTATGAAATCCAGGAACTTTCCCCAGGTCAAAAGGTTTGATGAAAGTCAGGAACTTTCTGTAAGTCAAAAGGTTTTATGAAAGCCAGGAACTTTCCCCAGGCCAAAAGGTTTTATGAAAGCCAGGATCTTTTCCCAGGTGAAAAGGTTTAATAAAAGCCAGGAAATGGCTCCAGTACCTAATCCTTACAAAACTTTTGGAATTCAAGTCTGGAGAGGAATTATTTGTGCTTTATCATGGTTGATGTAATTTTAGACACAAGTGGACTGCTTGACTCGTCTGGTGCGAGAGGCTGACGAAATAATATGTAAGGTGAAGAGCAACAACGAGCAAGGACATCTCTCCATAGGATTCTCCACCGCCAGATTCGTCCTCAATCTCATGAAAGGTAATTGACACGACTCTTTGTAGACCTCACCTACTTTTTTATCTGGCAAAGAAACGAAGGTGCGTAGATATACTTTATTTTTTAGTTTTAATTCATACTTAGATAATACACCACAAAGGAACCAAGACTGAACCACAAAAATATCGCAAAGATTACAGATTAAATCTGCCATTAAAAGTGCTATACAGGGTCTTGAATAACATAGGCCTTCCGGAGACCATCTTATGTTAAACCTACTTTATTTTCCAATCGACAGGTCTATTCGAAAAGCCAACGTTCATAGACAGCGCGCTGGTAGAACAAAAGGACCCTGAGAAATGCTTCAACATGAAGATTTGCGCAACCCCAGTCACTGTCGGCAAGGGAGGCATCGTCGAGTACGCGATACCCACCCTGAACGAGTCCGAGACCAAACTGCTGGAGGATAGCAAGTAAGTGGAGGTAATAGTGACGTAAGCAATGTAAGCGCGTCACTCGTAACTATGAATATTCACATTGGACCTGTGAAATGCTTCAAAATAAAGATCTGCGCCACCCCGGTCACGTCGGCAAGGGAGGGATCGTCGAGTACGCTATACCCACCCTCAACGAGTCCAAATTGCTGGAGGATAGCAAGTGAGTGGAGCAAATAGTGACGTAAGCAATGTACCCGCGTCACCCGTAGCTTTGAATATTAACATCTTCTTCTTCTTAGCGAGTCGATGGTATAAATCATAATAATAGTCCCGGAAAGATAGGTGGCCAGGCCAGCTCAATTGCGTTGGACCAAACTGCTTGAGGATACCAAGGGAGTGGCCCACGCCTTCCACTTTCAGACCATCCAATTTCTAGGGGCTGTATTGATCAACGGGTTCGAAGGTATCGTTTTATTGACAGTTTAATAATATTCAAATGCGGGAGTAGTTATCAGTTGGACGCGTATGTTTTTGCAATATTATTCCCTTTTGGATCCTACTTTGTTTGGATTTATGTTCAATTTCATTCAAGTTGTTATTTTTTTTTAATAAGTCAACAAGTCTACATCGCCATTTCTAGATTACTTAATTGTTTACCACCTGCAAACGATCAGTTGTTTGCAGGTGATCAGCTAAGTTGATTTGACTTCGTACATCTTCAAACTGAAGTCGCGTTTTATTCCTTAGGTGTGATTTGGAAGACATGCTGAATCTAGGCAGGTGCTACGCCATAGGCGAAGATTACTACCTCCACCCGTGTAAAACGTGTTCTTGCTGTGCTGAGCCCTGCCCCGTTTGCAAAACCTGTGAAGACATCCAAAAGTCAGCCAAGAACGCATAAAGGTTTCTGCCCACTACCACGTCGCGTACCATGCACGGAGCGTGTCAGCACTGGCAAAATATAAAATTGCATGGGGCGCGACGGTCGGTGACTGAACGGTGTAGAACGGTATGATACTACGCCCACAGCTATTCAATACAAAGATTAATTATTTTGCCTGACACGGTTCGAGCACGGTTATGGTATGATAGGAATAGTGGACAGAAAGCTTAAACGTTAAAAAATACAAAAAAAACAGCAAATAAATATTATGAAATGTTTCTTCTTTTTTTATGTATCATGTGAAATCAAAGTGCATGGACGTAACGAGGGTTGAAAAATAAATATTTCGAAATCTGAATTCTCTTTTTTTTTACAATAAATGTCTACGAAAATAACAATTTTCAACAAAATTTAAGCAACTTCAATAATTGCTCCGTTTTCGCCCCACCCCTCACGTTGTTTATCCAATTTCTACGGAGAGTTTGCAATCACGAGGTTAATATACATGGTGTTATTTTTACGAGGTCCTCAGTGGCTCACTGAAGGGACTGCCACAAAGTAGAAAATAATTAAATCTACTTTAGAATTATGTTGCCGTTTGCTATCAATCGGCCCCATTCCAAATTACATATTCAACCTTTCGGAATGTTAATAGATATATCAAAATATTTCGTAATCGAGATCCAAGCCTTTTTTCGGATTTCAGCTCAATCGGTTCAATAGTTTTGGTCTGAAAACACCCATCCAGTCCACCAATCCATCCTAACAAATCATAGTTTATTTCAGATACTAGATCCATACAGTCTTAACATTTTTTATTACAGCATAAGCTAACTACTACAATCTATATATACAGTCTTAACTACTAAAACAAAACAAAAATATTAAAATACAATAAAAATATTATTATTATGAGCCCTCACTGTTCCACTACTGGGCAAAAGCCTCCCCCCATTTTCTACATTTTCTTCTATCATTGGCCAGTTCTGTCCAGACTGGACTGAAAAATTAATTATTACATAATCTATCATCTAAAATAACTCGTGTTGATAAGTCTTTCTGCCAGACTTCTAATAATAACATTACACCCTCAGAAAGACCCTCAGAAGTGAATGCCCCTCGGGAAGTAGATCAACCTGTACATCGATATAATCCACGTGATCCCGTTTCTGCGCTCACATTTAGCGAACACGCGGAGGAATCGCGCGCGAAAAGACACGTGGGCTAAATAATGGCTTCCTTTCGCACGCCCCGCCGGATGTGACGTAGTCGGTACAGATTATAGACTAACGATCTATCATTTTCAACGAGTTCCGGATTCGTAGGTTTCAGTCTCATGAAAAACTAAACATTCTGCTATTCAACTGATGAGGACTTGATGAGGGCGTCAATTTTTTACAAAGAGTTCTATAATGTCATATCTAGCCGTTAATCGTTATACTTTATAAGGCTGTGCTTAGTAACATTTTCTTTCCACATTTGTGTTTAAGTAATAGATACGAGAGAAGTCTCGCTGAAAATGAAGTCAAGAAAAGACAAAGAATTGGTTATAGGAGCATTAACCTACATTACCTACATATATGTACAATCCTAGATGTATATCTGCGGGTACAATACTGCAGTTCTCGACGTCAAGTTTTCGTTTGGTCTTTTTGTCTTTAATCTTGACTGTTTCTGGGTACGAAATAAATTAATAAAAAAAATAAAACAAACCTATCTACGTAAAACATTGGTTTTGTTTGTCTACGAGTTCAAGGTAAATACATAAACCGTCATACGTAATGTAGGTAGGTACATAATGAATACACAAGGAACTTTGCTAGGTAAGTAAGTACCTACCTTCACTCACATGGGTGTTACTCGTTGGGAAAAATAATCCCATCGAGTAACACTGTTACTCGTTTGGGTGTTACTCGATGGGAACCCATAAAATTACACACAGGTACAGTCGCTTGCAATTAGTTAGATGTGCTATCCCAAATTTCTATAATGACCTTCAATGTTGAATCAGAAAACATTTATTTGCTTACACATATGTATAACATAAAAAAACACATTACAAAGAGTAGAAATTAAAAAGGTAAACAAAAAGGGAAGTCACTCAGTATTTGCCTCAGAAGTAGTGACCCACTTCTGAGGCGCTGGTTTTCTGTGTGTAATTTCATTTAGATTTACACTGCAAAACTAAAAATACCTAGAACGTTTTTTCAGAAAGAATAACACAATCAACTTGAGCCATTATGAATATGTACAGACAGCGTCATTGATAAGTATCCCCCTTGCATTACAATACCCAGCGCCAAATCCCTTTAAATCACTGTCGCGGTGAATGGAAAAGATTTGCCTTTAAAAAATAGATTATATTTGTTTAACCGTATGTAAGTCTAAAAATAATTGTATATACCTATTACATTTTTTTGAAAGGATTTATAGATGGGTGTCTTGCGCAAGGGGGATACTTATCTCTGACGCTGCCTGTACCTATATACATACGAGTACAATCTTGTGAATATAATTGATGATAAAATTCATAAGTACTTAGGGTCAATTGCGTTCACTGGGATTCGACTTTCGGCGTCAATTGAAATGAAATGAAATGAACAATTGTTTATTTGTAGTACAAGTACTAAGATAGTTAACATTTACGACAGATAGCAAATAGGTAGATAGTTAGTATAATATTATGTTTCTAACTTATCCAGGTAAGGTAAAATTAATGTATAAGTATCAGTTGCAATGTGTGCGCCTCAATGAACAGTGCACCCGACACAAAAAGGCTTCAGCTCAGCGTCTGCTAGGCCGCGTTAGCAACCCAGCGCTGGTCTTCCGCTGGAACCTAGATGAGTCACGGGTATCAACCAGATAAAAATAAAATAAACATAAATACAACGTATAACTAATAAAGAAAATATTAAATAAGGTAAGAGTTAAGACGGTAGCAAAATTATTGAAATAATATTAACATACACTGCGGAAATAATATTAACATACACATAATTGAGGTTTATGCGTCAATATTGCAACTTTTTAAAACTACTAAAAACTATCAAAAGTACAAAAAAGTCTGCCATCTGGTACTGTTTATTTTCAATATTTGCAGCAGATGGTTTTTTTTTAGTTTTCATTGTGTATACTTACCATGTAACCATAGATAAATCACGGTGTTCCTATAGAACACGGGTTCAATGGGGAATACAGGACAGAAAATTTTCAGACGCCCTGTCAATAAAAATGAAATATCTCTATTTTCAAATAATGTTTGTTACTTTTTACGATGAAGTTTTATGAACAATGAAAAAGCCTAGTATTTTTTAAATATAATATTTATCTAGCCCTGTTACTTCTCTTTTTCGAAAATCAACATCGTACCAAAATGTACTAGAAGTTAGCAAATGTGGATTATATTTTTTGTTGCATTTTTAATGTACTACATTGTGATTCTATATTAATACTTCTATGCATAGGTATATTATTTAGGATTTAACATTTAAAAAAAATGTGACGTAGACAACTTAGTGCAGGTGACTGTACCGTGTTATGATATAACAGTCTCAAGATTATTCTCTTTATCTGTTTTCGGGTTTCGTGCATCGACCGATAAGCCAATAACCGATTGCATTTTTTATGTAAGCCTGCAAAAAAGATAAATACTGAGATAAATATATTATTTGATGCCTAGGTTGTGGGGTGTGATATTAATCAGAGAAAGGTTATCGATCTCTATAAATCGCTATTAAACAAAATTACAATGATTTTGATTACCTACATTAGTTATACTTAATTATTGATTTTGAATTGATGACGCACGAATGATATATTTTGCTTTGTTTTATTTGAACCTGCATTGCAAGGGTTTGGTTATCTAAGTAGATAATCTAAGGCTTTGTAATAAATACGTAATTCCGAATTCAGTTATCAGAATAAGGTGAATTTGAACTCTTATCGGGTACTTTGTTGCCTATCTGCCAGTTTTCCGTTTGTCTATAAGCCCCTATCACGGCTCATATATATACTTACATATATATACGTAATACTTAACAGTTACTAGGTAGCATACTAGAAAACTGTAATTTATTTGCTTGACTACACCATAATTTAAATACCTAACAGATAGCTAATTTGATTCAGATTTCCTAATGTTTGGAATGCGAGACACGACACCTACGTAAGTCGGGAATAAGAAGTCGGCACCAAGTTACACCCAGAATAAGGAATAGTAGCCTCAGCAGGTCGATACCACTTTATCATTATTATTTTAGGCAATGAAAACTCTGCACTTACTTACATTCGTTTAAATGTACGAGCATTATCTCAATTAATAATATGGAATGGATGAATAGGAAGACGTAAATAAATATGCCTATTATTTAATGACACTAATACCGATTTGGCATAAATTTGGAATAGATTCTTAGTTCAAGACCTGGAAAGGGTAGGGTAAAACACGGTTAAATTCCCCAAAAGGATAGGCTCCTTTTCCTATAAACATTACTTTCGAAAATTAAATGGAAGAAATCATAGGTAAATTGTTTCAGCTTTGTTTATTTTTTAGGCTTTATACTTTACCTGTTAATTAATTTCATTTGATTTCCAAAAGTTAGGTTTCTGGGAAAAGGGGCCTTATGCCTAGATCACATGTACCGAGTACTCGGCCGAAACTTGTTACTCGGCCGAGACAGTGAAAGCTTACGTCACTCGCTCAGCCGAGTACTCGGCACTATGTTTATACGTACTCGGTACGTGTGATCTAGGCATTAGCCTGTTTTACCTTATAGGTTCCGTTTTATACAGATACTACGCAAGAAATACCATTAACTGCAGTCAGTAAATGTCCGTTAATCCCCCTAACTGTACGTTCATATAGTAGGTAGGTAGGTTCATATACAGGGCGTCCCACGGCTATGCCACATGGAGGGAAAGTACCTTGAATATTGTAGATGGAACATTTTACTGAAAGAAGACATTATCTTAATTTTAAAAACAATTTAAACTGCACTCAAAGATATTTAAATAATTACATGGTTGAACCGAGAATCAAACCCGTTACCCGTAGCTTTATCATACCGATCGAAAAGCTTCATCATAAGGATTATTTTTTGCTACATAACATAGTGTCACAAATAAAAGAAAGACCATAAATTTTAACATTTGATGTGAAATTTTGTTCAGAAAAATGAAAAGCTGACATCACTGTGAGGACATACAACTGATATTATCATAAGTACCTATTACTAATAAATGTATCCACTTGAGAAGTACGCATCATTATGAAAGTGTCCACGAGCTACAAGCAGAACTTAGACGTATTATTCTAAATATCCACCACAACAAGATCAAAAAATCGACAGGGAGCGAATTAATCAAAAGATTGCAACTTTGTATTCAGGAAGGACTCATTTTGAGCATTTGATAAATTGATTAATTTTGAATTAATAATGTTAAAATTCATAGTCTTCCTTTTATTTTTGACACTATGTTACTCAGCAAAAAATAATCTTTATGATGAAGCCTTTCGATCGGTATGATAAAGCTACAGGATGATCATAGTAGGTAGGTAGGTACATATATACATTTATAGGTACATAATTTGTAGTCCCTCGAGTCGTTATTCGATATTGAACTTGTGGGGCGACCTTGCACCGAACCGAGGCCGGGGCGGCCTCAAGGGGACCGTCCGCTATGTGACTCCGAATCAGGCTTAAGGGACCGGCTTATAGAGGCTAATCCTATATAGGTAGTTACAAATATAAATCGTTTATTTACTTACCAAAAAGGTTACAAAATGGTAGAGTTTAACTATTATAGTAATGTTATAAACGCGAAAGTTTGAGAGGATATTATGGATGGACCTTAACTACAGTTTTCATGAAAATATTACACTAATGTTTGAATTGCAAAAGTATGGATATTTGTTGCTTAATTACGGCAAGATACCTATAATGTATGTTTTCTTTACTTCCTTTGAGGTATAGGTACATATGTATAGTTGACGACAGATCGTCGAGTGGCACTGCTACGCTGAGTGTCGTGGGTTCGATTCCCGCTTCAGGAGAAATCTTTGTGCCATGAACATCGTTGTTTGTCCTGAGTCTGGGTGTTTCTGTGTATCCAATTAAGTAGGTATTTACAAAAAAATTGTAAATGTACCTATAAATTTCTTATCAGTTATCTGTTTTTCATAGTACAAGCTTGCTTAGTTTGTCCAAAATATACATTGTTTTTATAGTATGGTTAAAGCATAAACTTCATAAAATATATCCTTCCTTCCTGAATTTCAGCTTAATCGGATCAGACGTTTTGATTTGATTGAGTAACAAACATACATCCATTTATCAATGCTTTCTTAAAAATATTATGTTTTATGAACACTAGATTTTAGCCTTTCGCGATTATCACACATAGTTATTAGATTGTAAAAATTTCAATCGTGAAAATGGATACAGACTCTCAACGTCATGGAACCCAGTGATTGCTAAGTGCACGAGGAACGTTTTTACACCGCTTAAGGGGCATCCTCAAATCCGAATTACATACAATTTTTTTCGGACAAATACCCAAAAAGTACGCCGTATTATAGTAATTTCTTCACATTATTCGTTTCGTCCATGTTTTTTGATTCCGTGAACAAAAAACGTGAAAGGTTTCATACTTTAATTTAGATTTTATACATGTTTTAAAATTAACCCTACTAACTTAAAATCACGTATAAAATCTAAATTAAAGTATGAAACCTTTCACTTTTTTTGTTCACGAAATCAAAAAACATGGACAAAACGAATAGTGTGAAGATATTACTATAATACGGCGTACTTTTTGAGTATTTGTCCGAAACATTTTGTATGGAATTCGGATTTGAGGATTACCCTTAAGTGTCCGGATGTCGTCAGTGTAGTGTGCCGACCGAACATTTTTAACGACCAAAATGAGGGTAGTTCCCTCATTTCACCACGACGGTAGGTCCAATACGCCAGTCAACCCGTGAACACGGCTGTTGCAATACAGTCGAAAAGTCGGCGTCGGGACACAAAAATAGATGAGTGAGAGGATAAATACCCGTTACAATCTAATATAAAGCGGCTAAAATCTAATAACTAGATTTTAGCCGCTGTAGCTTATGCTTTGATAACGAGCATGGGTCCCCTCGGTCGATCGCAATTCTAACGTTCAATGTCAGGATCGCGAACCTTATTCTCTTATCCAATTCAATTACTAACTGGTACATGGGTACTGTATATTTTTAATACCGAATTTCCGCATCAAAATACCGTTAGGCTCAATCCCCACTGGGATGGCAACGATCGGACTTTCAGTGATAAACAATTTTAAACATTATCTACCTTATACGCCACAAATTTTTAATCACCTGAAAAAATAATACGCATTATTATTTGCCGTTGCTGAACACAGATAAGGCAAAATAACTTATAAAGTTAAGTGGAATTTTTAACAAAATAAATTCGAATAAAATTGGATAACTGTTACTGTTAGTCGTTTTCCTATGGCATTGTGTCAGTCGGTACCAAACAATGATAACAATTTAAGTTTTATTCATCGTTTGACAAAGCTGGCTCGCAGCAAGCTAAAGCTCGGCTAGGGCGCCGCACTCGCGCCGCTGTCATTTTGTCATTTTGTAGAAACCCAAAATTCTGACTGCACAGATACAATGTACCTAGTACCCGTTCTGCATTGCCTATGTTAGTTTTTTTTGTAATAAAAAGTTGTGGTGTATAAAAGACCGAAAAGTGGTTATTGAGCCTAAGTACCGTTGATAAGGAAATGTCAGGGCTTCTAAAAATACTAAAAGTATTTATAGGTATTTGAACTTTGACCTTGCTGTAAACTCATTTTTTTAATGGATAATCCGATTTCTCTCAAGTTAGATTTAAAGGACGTGTAAGGCATTTTGCTTTTATTCTTTTTTAATGACGTGATAGGTAATTGTGTACTTTTATTCCTGATTTTGATAAGGTAAGTAAATTTCCGGCCATTCTTTTCTTTAGATTAATTTGTTTGCTCCATTTTCCATAACGTGAATTTCTGGTGTAGGTATTATGTAATATTATAGCAAACTTCTAAGTTACAAGTTTCTCACCAGGCTTTATTGAATAGGTATTAATTTATTGGATTCTACTTCTACGTGGGTAGTTCCTGATGAATAACAGGCTACTGCATAAGGTGTTGATGAAACTTTCTTAGTAGAGCCGTCACACATAACGTGATTAGAAAATACCATACAAGTTGTTGGCGCAAGTATTAATTCGCTTAAAGAGTCTGCTTCTGTTTAACCGGACAAAAGAAGGTAAAAAATTGCTATTATGCAATATTTGCACTAATATTATGAATAAAAAGCATTAGATACACAAATGACAGCCTGACCATTCAAGTGTTTAAATTTTAATAAAGTTAAAGTAAAGTAAAAAGTTTTAGTCCTCCATCAACAAATAAAATTTATTAGTTCATGAAATATTTCATGTAAATTTTCCTATAATATTATACTCGTCTCCTCTGAGCCACACCCAAATTATAATTTGCAAAAAAATATATATTTTTTTTGGAAAAAAAAAATACACGTCATATTATTATGCAGCTAGCTAGAAGATATAGATAGAGGAAAACATCGTTAGGAAATCGGCATGTCGTAGAACTTAAAATTTCGAAAACATGTGTCGAGTGCACGAAAGGAGCCTCTTCGAGGCGCACTTGAAATCCTTTCACACTGGTTCGAAAGAACTAGTGACACGAAGAAGAAGAAGAAGATCAAAAATATTTCGGATATTCACCTAGGTAACAGCTTACTTGGTTATTTAATTGCTTTTGGCTACATGACGTTTTCATGAAAAATGTAGGCGACTTTTTATTTCATACCCTTATTGACTTTTTTTGCGTTGCGAATTAACAAATTCCTTTCTCAGCACGCGCCTACATTTTTTGACGAACACATAAGGTACATTCAACATTTCAATTTGGTCTGTGCGTTGTCTGTCAGTTAGCTTTTCAAGCTTTTCAACCAACTTCAAAAAAGGAGGAGGTTATCAATTCGTATGAATGTTTTTTTTTTAATATTTAATACTCAGATCTTTGTTGTTTATAAGCCGATTTGAAAAAATATTTTTGTGAGCGGACATACCTATCTTCAGATTGGTCTCATAGGAATTAAATAAAAATCGATTCAGTTGTTAAGTTTTTATATTAAAACTACTAAAAAAATAGGTTGTCGCAATAGAGGAAAAATGCGTATTTTGCTTCCCTGTGACTTTCAGTGGTGTTTACGGCACTAAAACAGTCCAATTTTCAACAGTCGTTTTCCTATGGATTTGCATCAGACTTCTTGATAATAATTTAAGTTTAATTCATCGTTTGGCAAACCCGGGTACCTAGCTCGAGTCAGCTCGCAAAAGCTCGGCTCGGGCACCGCACTCGCTCCGCTGTCATTCTGTCATTTCGTAGAAATTCAAAATACTGACTGCACAGATGCAACGTAGTACCCCGTTTGCATTGCCCATTTAATTTTATTTTTTTGGTAATTTAAAATTGGTGGTGTATAAGTAAGACAAAGGTTTAAAGTTAATTTTAAAAATAAGTACATACCTAATTATGTCTTATAATAAATGATTTTGAGTTCAGTAGTCTGTTATTTATAATGTTTATCCAGCATCAAGAGGACCTTTTTTGGCTCTGACTGTACAAAAACATAAATTAAAAGCAAAACAGCCTTAGTAACTCGGTTCGGGAGAATCACTGAAAGGAAATAATATTTATTTTGACATTCAGTGATTCCCCCATTCGTACGAATAAACTTCGTGGGAAAGGCAGAACCAGTCTTGAAGTTGTCTATGTTTTTGTAAAACCTTAATTATTATTAATGAATGTTGATTGATGATTGATAATTTGATACCATACTAGCAAATTAATTAGCTATAAAACGCACTGGATTAGCCGCCACCCCGTCACTTTACAAGTGCGAACGCCAGTGAAGGTCAGACGGTACTCGCACAGCTACTAGGGAGGCTATTACTCTCTCCACCCTCTCGCCACTGAATCACTCAGACAGACGGAACTCGCCGCGACACTCGCATGTACAGCCACTTTCAAAATTGAATATTAAATTCGTTTTTTTTTATTGTGTTTAGTGATTAAATTGCGCAAGTGAATAAAATAGTTTGGAGTTTTATGAAGGTGAGTTAATTTTGGCTTTTATGACGGTAGTTTTATTTTCAGTTAGATTTTCATTATACCACCTGTAATGTCCTCGGAATTATTAAAAAAGCTCTAAATACATACTTATTCTACTTATTCTTAGATAATTATACTACATATCTTATCCTGGCCCAAGAATTACAGATACTATAAGCACATTTCCGCCTGCAAGAATAATATATTTTTTGTAGTCTACCAAAACCAATGTTTTGTATAAAACTGCGTAATTTATGTAGGAAACTACGGTTGTTTTCCTCTAATATTAGCTGCATTGCATCCACGATGCTATGACGAATGTGACGTGTACGAATACATATTATAGCATAATGGTGTTCACTCTTAAATATGCCCAGATGCTACAACAGAAAGGCCTTGGCTAGGTCTCATCTTCAGACGCATCTGTGGATTAAAATAGTTAGGTTAGGTTAGTACCTACCTATTAGATCAGATGTTTTCCGCATATACACCGTAAATTTTTAATCACCAAGAAAAAATACGCATAATCAGTTGCCTTTTTTGAACACATAAGTGTGAGGCAAAAAAACTTGAAATAATTAAGTCGAATTTTTGTCATAATAAATTTAATAAAAATTTGATAACTGTTACCGTTAGTCGTTTTCCTATAGATTTGCGTCAGGCGGTACCCATCATTGATAATAATTTAAGTTTAATTCATCGTTTGGCGAACCCGGCTAACCAGCTCGAGCCAGCTCGCAAAAGCTCGGCTCGGGCGCCGCACTCGCCCCGCTGTCACTGGGTCATTTTGTAGAAATTCAAAATTCTGAATGCACAAAAACAACGTAGTTCGGCATTGCCCATTTAAGTTTTTTTTGGTAATTAAAAATTGGTGGTGTAGTTTTCACTAGTTTTAATTTAAAAAAAAAACCTAAAATAGACAAAACAGAAGGTGTACTAAACCAAAAATTCTGACTAAGTAACCAAAAATTCTGACTGCACAGATACTTATATCTGTGCAGTCAGAATTTTTGGTTACTACAAAATGACAGAGTTACAGCGGATCGAGTGCGGCGCCCGAGCACAGCTTTTGCGAGCTGGCTCGAGCTTGGTACCCGAGTTTGCCAAACGATGAATGAAACTTAAATAATTATCAATGAAGCGTACCGATTGATGCAAGGCCATAGAAAAACTACTAGCAGTAACATAATGACCTATTTTTTTTAAAAAACCACTTAATTTTTTACAGTGTTTTTGCCATATCTGTGTAAAGTGATCGAGTACGATTCAGTTTTAGTTACGATGGGTGATGAAAAGAAGTTATATCCGAACTGCGACTCGAGCGTGTGGCTGCGCTCGTGTGAGGCCGAGATCAACGAGCCGCTCGACGGGAAGATCACAGGTATGACTACCATCACCGCCACTTTATCAAAACCATGACTGTAACATAATCTTGAATCAACCATCCGCATGACTCTACTATCAAATTCAAATTCAAATTCGTTTATTTATATCACTATCACCGTGACTCTACCATCACCGCCACTTTATAAGTAGGTGCTGCCACACTGTTGTTTAAAAATGTTAGTAAACATTTGTTAAGAAACATACGATCACAATGTTAGAAAATGTTTTCATGTTAGATAATGTTAGTCAACATTTCTAAACTAGTTAACAAATTGTAACACAATAAAATATTTGTTATCATTTGTTTGTAAACATTTAATCCAGGCCATAGCAGGGTATGCGGAGAGTGCGGGGCCCATGCAAATGTTATAAATTTGTTAAGAAACATACGATCACAACGTTAGAAAATGTTTTCATGTTAGATAATGTTAGTAAACATTTCTAAACTAGTTAACAAATTGAAACACAATAAAACATTTGTTTGTTAACATTTAAACCAGGCCATAGCAGGGTATGCGGAGAATGCGGGGCCCATGCAAAAGTTATAAAATGTTTGTAAACATATACACATCAGTATAGGAGCACTTAAAACATTTAAAAATTCCTAACAGAATGTAACAATTCCTTACATTTGTTAGTAAATGTTATAGTGTTAGAAAATGTTTGTAAACATTTTTTAACAGCAGTGTGGCAGCACCTTTACAAAACCATGACATTAACATAATCTTGAATCTATCATCAGCGTTACTCAACTATCACCCTGACTCTACCATTACCGTGACTATACCATCAGCGTAACGCTCAATTCACACTAAAGTGGCAGCGGCCGGCAGAGACGCGGTGAGCATTTTAATTGTGAAGTAATTTTGAACTTTATCTACGTACTTAAAAGACCAGAATCGCTTAAAAAGCGGCTTGTCAGATTCCCTCAAAATCGTCGCTACCGGTCGCTACCGATTGCTGCTATCTCTGTATAAATGACGCTAACTTTACCATCACCCACCATGACTCTAACATCACCGTGGCTCTAACATCGCCGTGACTCTACCATAACCATGACCCTACTTAAACCCAAATACAGTAAGCGCACCGAAATAGTCTTTCCGAAGCAACCCTAAAGTACGAAAACTATTTAAGACAAAGATCTGCTACTACGCACTATTTGTGGCTAGCTTCGGAAAGATTTAGTGCGCGAACTGAACTGAACGGGGTGTATGAAGGAATTAGTCACTGTAGACACTGTAGTTAAAACTTACCTACTCCCTACTCGTATACTCAGTGAATTATGTATCCGCATCTGTGTTGTTAAGTACATAATGTTAATCATTTTTCTCTTAGCGTCAAAATATAGTATTAGGTACGATTATGTCTCTAACGCAAAATACGCAATAATCAATTTCTTTGAAGGTACATTATTTTTCTCTGTTCGGCGACTTTCTATTTCTCAAGATGACAAAACCCTTTCCTATAACTTGGCTTATGTAATTCGTCCTTGGCCTAGTTGGCCTGCCGCTTCTGCGTTCTTTGTCTATTTTCTTTTTATAATAAGAAAATAAATAAAAGGCGTAAAAATGTCCAAATAAACACTTTGAGTAATTAAATTTGATAGAAAAAACCTGAAAGTATTTTATGGTGTTTCTGTAACTTTCATGATGTACTAACTACTAAAGCTATCCCTTTTTTTTAACAATTGACCCGACGAGGTAGTCGCTCCTTTGGTGTAAGAGATCACGCCTGCCTATGACTAGAAGAGTGCTACAACGCTCGTCCATTTCCAGAAATTTTGGTAGGCAGTCTCGAAAGCCCAGTTATTGCACTATCTATAGTGCCCTTCTAAGCGGAACACAGTAATGCTTGCTTACACATTACTGCTTTACTCAGAATATGGCACTGTGTTTTTTTATTTATTGTTGTTCAAGAATTAGTACATAAAAAATACATATCATAAAGAGGCAATGCAGCCAGTATCTTCGGCACGCTGCCATCTGGTATCGAGTCTGATTAGTTTAGCTACCTATCGTTTGCGACGGACTATGGGTGGCCCAATTGTTTCCTTTTCTAAATTTTGTAATATAGATTGTAGTATTTAGCTTATGCTCTAATAAAATAGGTACATTAAAATAAAACAAAAATCTAAAAAACCATAAAAAAACTTGGTACCCATCTACTCGGCAGGAGAAGTCTCCCAACGGTAAATATAATGTTCCAGGAGAGATACCCCCATGGCTGAAAGGAACTCTGCTGCGCAACGGGCCCGGTTCTCTCAAAGTGGGATCCATGCGGTTTGAACACATCTTCGACAGTTCCGCTCTCTTGCACAGGTATTCTATCAATCTTCTCATCTGTATCTTTTTTTTGTATTTATTTATTTACTAAAAAGTCAAATTCAGATATCGTCAAAACTAAACTAATTTGACAGCACTAAAAATAATGCCATCTTTTCTATTTCGATCGATGAAAAAAGGACAGCAACATTTTTAGTACAGTCAAATTAGTAGAGTTTAGTTTTGGCGACATCTGAATGGACACCGATATTTTCTATTCTAAGGGCGCCTTAAAACCTTACCAGGTTTGTCTATACCCAAAAAAAAAACTTAAAATTATACTATTATATAATTATGTTAAAGCGAGATGCGGCCTGTATAGACTAGGTGTAAACATTATCGTTTTCAGCGACATTGCATTTATTAGATACTAGCTTGGTAATTTGATGGATATTAAGCTTATCAGCATATCTGATCGGGGCAATGTGTTGAACTATACAGGGTGTTTCGATATTCAAGTACCTATCTCACTCAATTGTTAGTCTATTAAGGTATTTCCGCACACATCAGTGTCGGCACGTACTGTACCGTACAGTATCAGTGAGAATTAATATTGTTTCATACATTTCAATAAGACACCATTCGAACTGGTCAGTGTCAGTGACGTTCAGTGATGTCAGTACTGCGCCGACCAAATGATTGTACGGAACGTGACGGCACGTGCCGGCACTTGCCGGCACTGTTGTGTACGGATAGGCCTTTAATGTCTTAGTCTGATTGAATGACTGCTAGACTACAGGCCAAACCAGTGGACTCCCTGTTCTTCTTAATTAATATTAATCTCTCTCGCTAATGCGAGTCGATGGTATAAATCATATAGTTTGGAACCCTTGAATGTTAAGGGGTTATGAATTTCAGATTTTTTTACGCTTTCACTCGTTAAGGGTAATCCTCAAGGCAAATTTCCATACAAAATGTTTTGGACAAATACTCAAAAAGTACGCCGTATTATAGTAATATCTTCACACTATTCGTTTCGTCTATGTTTTCCGATTGTGTCAACGAAAATTAGTAAGGTTTTAGATTTTATACGAGTTTTTAAATTAGTAATGTTAATTTTAAGCCTTGCTTTGCCTTGAGGATCAACCTTAATTGAACTTGATATTTGGGATAATTAATACACCATGTATTCTAAGGCTTATAGAAAACAGATCGAAATTGCAAGTTCAGCTAATTTGGTTAGGTCAATATTCAGATATGTTGCTTTACCTAAATATAGAAAACAGGTTGATTTTTTAATATGATATTATATTTAATAAATGGTCAGATTAATTTTTCATTGACTGTTTAAAACGGGACCGACAGGTGCAATGCTCTCAAAATTAGCTATCCAATTAGTTTTTATTACAAAGATTCAATACAGCTGTATAGCTGCTACCCGTTATTTGCCAATTTAACATCGGATATTACATTCGTGGGTCCAGATATTATTTTAGCTTATTTATGCCTTGTAGCTTAGGTACTTTAGCTCAGTCAGTTTATTAGTATTGGCGTGATTGAGTTATAAAAATCGAGCTGTCCTCAGTAACGACCACGTAAATAACTTATTAGTACCTAACATTTAGGTAATGTTATTTGTGTACGTTTATTATAGGTATGTATTATAGTATTATATATCGTACATTTATGTATAATAGCATGTAGTTTGTCTTATTTGTATGAAGTTATGTAACTTAGTTTTATTTTATTTTATTTTATGTAATTAAGTAAATATTGTTTTTCATTAAAATATTAGTAGTAAGTATTTCTACGCCGCCGTCCTCTTTTGTTCAAATATTTCGAGTCCATCCCAAGGTTGCCTGGAAGAGATCGCTTTTAGCGATAAGGCCGCCCATTGTACCACTTTTTCTTCAGTATTGTTTCTTCATGTATTTTTATTTTAAGGTGTGCAATAAAGATTACATCTATCTATCTATCTATCTGTCTATCAATGCATTCTCGCTTCAACTTCCGCAAATATGTATGTATAAAGATTGCGTAAACAAATGCTACGTGGTGGTCTATTATCATCGCTATTGCTGACGGCTCGTTATGTGTTATTTCTAGGTGTGGAAAGCATACCGAGTAACATGTTATTTATCATGGTATAAAACTGATGATCACGCATAACACTTGTTACATTCTGAGACCAAGTCTGTTACAAAATCACCGGTGATATAAGCCCCGTGCGCTCTGGCAGGTGATTTTGTACGCCGCCGGACGCTGTCATGTCATGGTACTTGTCACCTTTCACAATTTCATTCGTATCGTATCGTAAATAACAGTCAATAGTGTGCTGACTGTGAGTGGAAGTCATTGCGTGTCATTACGTCACGTTTGAATTATATTTTAGGCTATTGATAAAAAATAACAGTGTGCTACAAAGTGACTGGTGATTTAGCTGAAACGAAATTAAAAATATCACCATGTGACAATGAAATAGAAGTAGCAATCATTTCCATGACTATTCAAGTGTAATGTTCCATCATCAGGTTTGCGATTGCGGATGGTGGGGTGACGTACCAGTGCCGCTTCCTGCGCACGGCCACGCTGCGCAAGAACCGCGCTGCCAACAGGATCGTGGTCACCGAGTTCGGTACCAAGTCCGTACCCGATCCCTGCCATACCATATTTGATAGGTAAGGAACTATAATACAAAAGCATATGAATAGACAGACAATCGTTCAACCACTACCTCACCTACAGCTAGTGTTGTCTAAAACTACACTATAGCTAAGCTAAGTTAAGCTACACTGTTATTTTCTTGTGTCTGAAATAAAATTATTATTATTAAAACGACACATTAATGGTTGATTGATTGCAGGGTAGCGGCTATATTCAAGCCACAGGAATCTTTGTCTGATAACGCTATGATCTCCGTGTATCCTTTCGGAGATGAAATCTACGCGTTCACAGAAGGACCAGTGATACATAGGTGAGTAACACTACTAAGAAGTAGCTTATGTCCTTTTTCAGATCCTTAGAGCCGGTACACATTGGGCTTTTTTAAACGCGCGTTTTAAGAACCCCGAATTCTATTAAAGTGAAATACCGGTGATTTCACTGTTACACAATGAAATCATATCACCATGTGACAATGAAACAGAAGTAGCAATCATTTTCATGCCCAATGTTTATATTGTATAGGTACAGATTTCAGTCTAATCGCTTCAGTAATTTAAGCGTGATAGAGTTAAAAACATCCATACATCTATACCTATAAACATTGGTATCGCGATAACAAATATGAGGCTTGCGTTATTTTCAGCGTTTGAAAAAAATGTTGAAAAAAAACAACACTTGCTCTGCAGTGGGCTGCTCACAATAATAAAAATAATAATGATAAAAAATCTTTCAAGAACAATATCCTCAGATGCAATTGAGAACAACCCAGGAAAACTGCTTGAGGTTTATTGTTTCCATTCTGATTTTACTTTTTGCTAAGTCGTAAGTGTCATATAAAAAAATAAAAATAAAGAGTTATTTAGTAGTTAACATGATTCATCAAATTAAGCTTGAAAATATAAGGAAAACCTACTCGTAAACTTTTTACGGATATAACATTAACTAAGCACCAATGAAAGTGCAGTTCGAAAGGTCAAAAGGAATCAGTGTCCTTTAGAATTAATACTTTGAAAAACCCAGTTATTTAACTGTAGTTCAAATACCTTTGTTTTATAGCACAAGTAAATAAGA
Source organism: Lobophora halterata (assembly GCA_932526365.1). Lineage (NCBI taxonomy): Eukaryota > Metazoa > Arthropoda > Insecta > Lepidoptera > Geometridae > Lobophora > Lobophora halterata. The sequence goes on from OW052007.1 coordinate 2,627,835, forward strand.
ATACGTAGGTACTAAGTCACCTATCTGCTCACTTTATGATGTTCTTAAATAAAGGTTGTGATTCTTATGTGATAGTTTGATAAAGATCGTGATTATCACACAGTATGCTCGGCGTCTCTCTGAGGGATATGAACCGTAATGAGGTTATCTGACACAGGACCATGGTTACCGACATAGCTCAGAGAATTAGCAAGCTAAAGTGGCAGTCGGCTGGCCATACCTACCGAAAAACCGATAACCGCTGGGGTAAACGAGTTCTTGAGTGGAGACCGCGAATCGGCAAACGTAGTGTAGGACGCTATCGGGCCAGGTTAGGTGACGATCTGCGAAAGGTTGCAGGCAGAAGATGGATGCGGCAAGCCGAAGACATTGCGCGATGGCGCTCGTTGGGAGAGGCCTATGTCCAGCAGTGGACTGCTATAGGCTGATGATGATGATGGAGACATAGTTATTTGCGTAAGGGCCTGTAATAATCGAATAACTATAAAAGGTTGTTGTTACCCTTAGTAACTATCATTCTAGGGTAGATCCAGTGACCCTCGACACCATGGAACGGAAGAACCTGATGGATAATTTAGCTCTCGTAAACCACACCTCGCACCCTCACGTTATGCGCAACGGTAAGATATTTAATATCTTAATAGACACAACTCAATAAGCATAAAATAAATAAAAATCCCAGTAGATCTATCTATCATTTTAGTAGCTAGTAGGGAGATAACCAAAGGATGGGAAGATGATCTGCCCAAGGGATGGCGCAGAACCTGTAGGTTATATTACCTACCTATGTAACCCAATTGGAGGAGGCCTTATGCCAAAGTAAAACCTGTCTTTAACTTAAAAACAACAACATGACGTAGGTATAAAATCACTGCACATTTAGGAGTCAGTAAATAAAAACTGATTTTATTTTATTTAAATAACATTCAGTAAAAATCTGGGATTTCCCTAGGTTCTTTAGATTCGGTTTGGTTAGTCAAACTGTAGCGTATTTTAAATATGTATTCAAATATTTAATTTTTCAATGTGTATTTTTTCAGGCGATGTTTTCAATGTTGGGATGTCAGTTGTAAAAGGCACTTTACGTCACGTTGTAGTAAAATTTCCATACACTGAAAAGGGTAAGTAGTTTTTTATTTCCTTTACACTATACTTATAAACATCTGTGTTACAAGTAAGGGGGCATCCATTATTTACGTGAGGGAATTTTGACGATTTTTGACGAACAAAACTCTTTTGTAAAAAAACATAAAAAAAAATTAATCAGTTGAAAAGTAGGAATATTTCGTTTGTTTTTTGCAGGTGATATGTTTGAGCAGGCCCACGTTGTGGGCAGCTTAAAACCGAGATGGCCTCTACACCCTGCGTACATGCATACATTTGGTAAGCGAATCATTCTAATACACACATAATACAATAATAATAATAATGTATACACGGTCAATTTTTATTCACCACAAAAAAAAAACACATGGTCAGTTGCCGTTACTGAACACAGATATGGCAAAAAAAACTTGAAAAAATCAAGTCGAATTTTTGTCAATTTTTTTTTATTAAAAGTGGATTACTGTTACCGTTAGTCGTTTTCCTATGGATTCGCATCAGGCGGTAGCCTTTATTATGATAATAATTTAAGTTTTTTTCATCGTTTGGCAAACCCGGGTACCTAGCTCGAGTCAGCTCGCCAAAGCTCAGCTCGGGCACCGCACTCGCCCCGCTGTCACTGGGTCATTTTGTAGAAATTCAAAATTCTGACTGCACAGATACAACGTGGTACCCCGTCTGCATAGCCCATTTAATGAAATTTCTAATTACCAAAAGATTTTTTTTTGGTACCTATTTAAAAATTGGTGGTTGGTAGGTATATTGATATTTCCCCTATTAAAAATGGACATAAGCTATAACATACAGGATGAATGTAAAGAGTTCAGTATTGATTAAAGATACGTAACATAAAATAAATGGATTACCATTGATCGATTTTTCTAAATATTTAATTTACTATGGCGAATTTAAAAATAAAAAGTCTAGAAATAAAATATTATAGGTCTTATTGATTTAAAATGAATCGCCTTAACTGAAAATTAATAAAAAAACATAAAAAACAAAACTAACACTTGTTTTTAAAACAATTTCAAACTGTTTGTTTATAAAAAAAAAACTTTTTTTTTCCACCCTGCCCATCATAGATGTAGACACTATAAATATGAGTAGGGACACCGTTATTAATCTATGGGTATCGTTACAGGCGTGACGGAGAACTACTTCGTGGTAGTGGAACAGCCGCTGACGGTATCGCTACTGGGTGTGCTGCAGAATCAGCTGTCCAATGAGCCACTCGCCAGCTGTCTACAGTGGTACCCCAAGCACGAGGCAAGATGAGACTTATTTATTATTATTATTATCAGCCTTTTTTTTTAAATGGGGAATTCCTCAATTACTCTAAAACCCCATGGTGGCCGACCTCTGCGCATTAGAGGGACCCCGGGATAATATCCAAAGAACACGTACCGGTGTTCCTCACGCACGTTGCTGTGCGGCCCATCCCGGGGAAGGTTTGCGCCGACCCCGAGCTCCGCTTGCAGTGCATGCCTCCCCGTGCACTGCAGCCGACCCGGGTTCGAGTATAATGCAGCCAGAGCCCCCACTCCGACAGCTCTCGAACCCAGTATTATTATCAGCCTGAGCTGTCCCATTGTAGGGCAAAGGCCTCCCCCCATTTTCGCCAACGGTCTCGATCCTGCGCTACTTATCTCCATTCCCCGTCGAACGCATCCAGTTCGTCGTGCCATCGTTTGCGTGGTCTACCGCGACGCCCGCGCGCTGTATCAGGGCGCCACTAAGTGGTTATTTTGGCTCACAGCGGGCATGCGGCAAATATGGCCAGCCCAGTCTGACTTAAGTCTGGCAAGTCACATGATTCTGTGTATTTACAGCACAGAAGTGTTATACTTGTATAGAATCATATCCTAGTACATTGAAAACATGACAAAAAAGTTCGATAATTTAGCCAACTTCAAGTACAGTCTGTTGCATAGATATCTATACACTCCCAAGCTTTCACATTTATATAACTCTTTAATTTTTCAAAGACAAGTGCACGTATTTTCAAATTAATGTACTAGTCCTGTATGTCAGAATTCTTGTCAGGAGTTGTATGTCTGCAAAATTAAGAGTATAATATAAATGAGAAAGCTTGAAAGAGTATACATGTTGGTGAAGCTGACTGTATATTTCGGTCCGATGCTAAATTTCTAAAAGGAGAAAAATCAGGGCTGTTACAAAAAATATTTCGAAATAATCGAAAATGAAAATCCTGTTTTCCGCCTCCATCTTGCATTGATACTGTCAAATATTGTTGTTCTATACGAAAACTGTCATGCATCTATGTCTTACAGCTATTCAATTTTATTGTCTAAATTTCATATGGCTAAAAAAATATTACCATTGTTTCAGACTCACATAGTGCTAATCAGTCGAAAAGACGGTAAAGAAACGAAGCGATACTGCACGTCGACTCTTTTCTTCCTGCACATTATCAACAGTTATGAGCAGGACGGCAAGCTAATCATCGATATGTGCACTTACAAGGACGCTAAGGCTCTAGACGCTATGTATGTGCGGGCAATTGAGGTGAGACAATTGTGTGATACACTGTTACAATAATCCTACTAATTGACCGAACGAAGAAAGGTCTGATATTTCACCGAACGAAGAGAGGTTTCATAGTTAACCGAACGAAGAGAGCTCTCGTAATTAACCGAACGAAGAGGTCTCATAGTTGCCCAAACGAAGAGAGGTCTATTGTTGACGGAAGAAGAGAGGTCTCTTAGTTAACCGAACGAAGAGAGGTCTCATAATTGACCGAACAAAGAGAGGTATATTGTTGACCGAACGAAGAGAGAATTTACTGTCAATGTTGTGCAAGCCTGTAATAGGTATACATTTTAGAACTTGATTATGTATGATTTTAAAGATAATGTAGAATATGTATGCTGTTGGCATTGCCTATTAAATAAATAAATAAAGAGAGGTGTCATAGTTGACCGAACGAAGAGAGCTCTCATAATTGCGCTGGGCCAACGGCAAAGTCGTTACATTTAGTATTAGGTTAGGTTAGTTTTAGTTTTAGGTAGGTAGTCTGTAAGAGATCGTATTAAACGATAAGACCGCCTTTTGTAAAACAATAATTGTACATTGTTACATGTGTTTTTACAATAAAGATTTTTTATTATTATTAGATATTTATTATTAATTGATCGAACGAAGAGAGGTCTCATATTTTAGATATACTAGGACGAAACGGCTTTTTATCTGTCAAAGTATGTAATGAATAATGTGGGTATGTATTATGTATTCTGTCCCACGATAACTGTCAAACCGCTAATCTGATCAAATTGAAATAAAATTTGACAGGTAGGTAAGTTCAATATATTTTTTTTTTCGAGGCTCTCATAGATTAGATATACAAGGATGAAAAGGCGCTTGATCTGAAAGTATGTATGTAATTAGGTGTAAATGTATTTATGTAGTGTTGCGTGTATGTATGATTTGGTATGTATGTATGTAGGTATGATTTATGGTATGTATTGATTTTTTTTTCCTAGACTATGCAAAGTAACGCTGACTACGCGGAATGGTTCCGAGGCAGGCCGAACCGCTTCGAACTGCCATTGGACGCTCCTAAGCTGAGCCGAGTAGAGCCAAAGCCGCTGGTAGACCTCGGCTGCGAAACTCCCAGGATACACTACGATCTGCACAATGGTGAGTCATTAGAGTCTTGTGTACCCACGTAACATGAAAATAGTCATTGTATACTAAGCTTAGAGGAGGCAAAGTAACGCTGACTACGCGGAATGGTTCCGAGGTATTCCGAGCCAAGCCGAACCGCCTTAAGCCATAAGTTAGAAAGAGATTACTATTAGACTCTTATCAATTAGAGTCATGTTTTTTTTATATGCGTATATGAACAAGTAATGAGACGAGCTAGGAGCTCTCCTAATGGTAGAGATCACACCTGCCCATGACCAGAACAGTGTTAAGCGGGACTTAGATTCAGATAGGCCAGTTCAGCACTTTGTCAGTTTGGTGTGAGTAGTCTCACCCTAACTAATAAACAATGAATTTTCTGTTTCAGGTCGACCCTACAGATATTTTTATGCAATGAGCTCCGATGTAGATGCTGATAATCCTGGCACAGTAAGTATTATATAATATGCATTAGGTGTAGCAGTATGATAATGACAGAAAGAAAGAGGGATATCTACTTAATCAGATATTTGTTTTTTATAATTACAATCATATAATACAAATATTAATCCTGAAGCGGGGAAACCGGCCGGCGTATTTTGTTGGATTCTGACTAAGACTAAGGCCGTCTTAAACTATGTTGGGGCCTTTGGGGACACAAGAATTTGGGGCCTTTTTGGAAAATATAGAAAGCAAAATATAGGTACCTACTAACATTCTTTTACGAATTATTTCGATTACTTATTTCATTTTCAAAATTTTCAAAACTTCGCAATATTTACTAAGAAAATAATTTGAACCAAGAGTAACTTTCAGGTAATCAAAGTGGACACAAAAACTGGCGAGACCAAGACCTGGTGTAACGCGAACTGCTACCCCAGCGAGCCTATCTTCGTGCCATCACCAAATGCTAAGGTATATTTATATATATAAATGTTATAGGTAATAACTAAAATAAATAATTATATAATGATATTCTCATTATAGTTCTTCCCACGGCTGGTCAAAGGCCTCAACAATTTTTTTTCACTCTATTTTATTTTGTATAGAGCCATAGGGTTCCTTCGTATTCGGCTAGTTCATCTATCTATATAAGTATAGTATGAAGTCTTCGTCTTCTTCTTAATAATCTTTTAATGCTAAAGGTACCTATAGTCCTGGATTAAACCAAGTCACATACTATAGCCTTTACATTTTTGTCCTTCGCCTTCTTTCTTCTTTTCCTTCATCTGTTTTCTGTTACCTTCATTTCCTGCAACTTTTTTTCTGTCGTTTTCTTTTTTTTACCTTCTTTCCTTTAACTTTTTTATTCCTTTTTTTTTTTAGTCGAAACTGAAATCCAATATGAATCCAATATCCATATAGAAAAGGACAGACAGAGCTACAGGTATCCTCACGGTTTAATAGCGCTGACCATTAATGTGCTGAAGTCGATTTTAGTCGATTGTCTTTGTCGGGAGGGGTGCGATGCGACAGGGACGGTGCCCGGCGCCGACGTCTATTGGTCGCTTAGCCACCTTCCCGCCGCGAAACCAATAGGCACCGTCTCGCCTCACCACGCAGAGTTACTTTCGCCGAGCGCTATTAAACCGTAACGACACATACCCTTTATACTAATACAACGCAGACAGCAGCTATTAATATACCATTTCGTGTTGTTTAGGAAGAGGATGATGGAGTATTGGTGTGCGCGCTTGTGTGGGGCGGCCACCGGGACTGCGAGACGGCATTACTGGTGCTAGACGCGCGTTCTATGCGTGAGTTAGGCCGCGCGCAATTCCACACCAAGTCACCCGCGCCCAAGTGTCTACACGGCTGGTACTTGCCACTAGCTAACAACATATAAGGCCAGCGTATGTTTGTGTGGGGCGGGCACCGGGACTGCGAGACGGCATTACTGGTGCTAGACGCGCGTTCTATGCGTGGTATAGGCCGCGCGCACTTCCACACCAAGTCACCCGCGCCCAAGTGTCTACACGGCTGGTACCTGCCACTAGCTAACAACTTATAAGTCGAGCGTTGTTGGTGTTAGACGCGTGCTCTGTGTATGAGTAGGGCTGTGTCCACTTCCACACAAAGTCACCGGCTCCCAAATGTCTGCACGGCTGGTACATAGCTAGGTAACAACGTACTAGTGTGTGTATTTTAATTAAATTATAAGTGACAAGGTGTCAAACGACAGTCCCCGCTTTACCCTTATTCCCATCAGGTGTGCCGTGAGGGTCGGCGCATATACGGCGGTGCGCAGCACAGAGCATTTTACACTGTCAAACTATTAACATAACAATTGAGCATCGAAGCGAGAAATAAATTGTTGTATTATTTGATATTGTATATTATTTCTATGAGGACAATGTCGTTAATAGTTTGATAGTGATAAATGCTCTGCGCTGCGCTCTGCCGTATGGGCGCCCTAAAACTTCTTTTAGATATTTCACTTGTCTGTACCTTTATTTCCCCGTGCCTGTATAAAGAGTACGTAGTGTTTTCAATCTCGTAACATCAGGAGAGCGCCTAGCTCGTCTCCTCACTTGTTTATATAAAAAGGTCGATTAGATATAGAAGAGTCCTGTTGAACTAAAGTGTACCTGAGGGCTTGTTTTTACCAAACAAATAGATATTTACGTAGATAATTACATAAATAATAGATATGTGTTGTGTGAATCGGTTGTAAAATGTTTGTAGATGTAATAATATTTTTTTCAGCCCAAACAAACTTATTTATACTTTCGCGTGATTAAATTTGTTTCGTTGTGTTGTTAATTACGAGTAAATAATTGTAATGAAACCATAAGGTGTATTTATTTCATTACATTACTCATCACAAAAATAAAGAGATAAGTAGAGATTAAGTACTAAATACTTACCAACCTTTATTTTTTTAATCTGTGATTTTTATGAAATAAATAATCATTTTGCTCAATACACTTCTCTTTATCTGTACTATCGAGCGGTAGGACCATAAAAAAGATTTAGCCTAACAAAAGAGTGTACGAACTGGGAAGTAGCCTTTCATTTACTTACCTACATAGTTTTGAAGTGGCTGCAAAAATTTATTGCCTACTACTTACTACATCCCAGTTGCTACGAGCTATAGCTGATATATAAGTAACAATTACAAAGGAAGTTAATAAGTAAGTAATTAAAATGAAACAAGTGAGTAGAAATAACATGACTTATGTATGTATGACAACATCAGAAATACCTTAATATGTATTCGAGGAATCGATTCTAACAACATCAAGACATTTAATTAGCAATAATAAGTATCTAATATTACTTATATTTATCTAATTAGGTACGTATAAAAAAGACCGCCTTACCTACCTATTCTACATAGTACTTATCATATTTTAATCATACGTACTTTATTCTCAAAGTTTTCCTCTTGAATCCCAACTAGTTGAGCGGAGTAATCCCACAACTCATTAGCTTTGATGAGACTCGCCGCCTCCAACGAGATGAATCTACTCGCGCAGTCCACGAAGTACCCTACCGAAACAGTAGCGCATTCCTCCGCCACGGCCAGTTGGACCACCGTCTGCGCCCCCTGAGCCGCCGACCGCCGGTATAGTACCGCCCAGCCCCGGAACAGAATCCTCAACACCCACGGGGCACTAGACGCTACGATCCCCCCCCCCGTCATAATCACACCTGGGTGCGCCGCATTCACCACCACTCCACACCCTGCCAATCTCCTACTCAGCTCTTTCGTGAACAGCAGCATACACAGCTTACTATTACTATACGCGGAAATATCGTTCAACAAATACCTCTTTTCGTTTATCGTGGCAACGTCGAAATGACCGAAGAAGTGCAGAATAGAGCTGAGATTCACGATCCTGCTCGGGCGGGACTTCTTCAGCAGTGGCAGGAGGAGCAGCGTGAGGAGGAAGTGGCTGAAGAAGTTAATCTGCAACCTCTCCAGAATGCCGTCATCGGTGTAGCGATGAGCCAATCCGAACACCCCGGCGTTGTTTACCAGGACGTGCAGTTTGTCTTCAGTGTCGAGGATGTACGCGGCGAATTGGCGCACTGACTTGAGGGATGACAGGTCGAGGTGCCTGTAGACTATTTCTTCATTGCCGGTCAGGTCAGCGATGGCATCCCGGCGGCGATACCTCGACCTTCGTGCCGGCACGCGAGGATCACGCCAGCGCCTCTTCTTGCCAGCTCCTCGGCTGTATGAAACCCTATCCCCGCGTTGGCTCCGGTCACTATCACTACTTTGCCTTTCATAGACGCTTTGGACTTACACGATCTGATGCTCCATTTCAAATACAAACTGAATAATACATACTGATGATTAATTGCAAAATTAAAAATTAAGAATTGTTTAAAAATGTGCAAGGTTTAAATTTGCAATCACCTGAATAAATAGGAATCGGAAGATGCAAATGTCATTTCAAGGCCACAACACGACCGCTAAAGCGGTATCTAAATTATAAGAGAAAAAAAAATATTACTCTCATACCATCGTACGTATTATCATGGTGATTTCTCGATCAATATTCATATCCTGAAGGTTAATCCTGTAGATACTTAATAAGTAATTGGTTTACCATTAACATTTTGATGGGCATAATATTATTATAATGAGCTAGAGGTAGGTGAATCCCATTCCACGATGACTTCGTTCTTATGTAATAGCCTCCGAATCCTAAAGCTAGGAACCTACATCAAATATATTACTGCTATAAGTATCTAGGTATATATTTAGGTATCCAGGTAGGTAAGTATATAGGTAAATAAATTCCTCTGTAGTCCAACAATAATATTTCTCCAATGCTTGGCCTGTCTAAATTTAATTTCCAGTCGGCAGTGGACTGCATTGAAGCATGTACTTTTGTAAAAAATAATATAGAACTTTTTCCACAATATTCACGACCCCAAAACCTTCGACCAGGAAGTAGATTAGCGGCACCGACATCAACTCTACAGCTAGTACACTCAGGACCACATGCTATGTGTATAAAAATATATAATAATATTCCTAAAGAAATATAAAATGAAAACAGTATAAAAAAATTCAAGATTCTCTTAAAAAAAATTCTAATAAAGCTTTTTACTCACTGCAAGAATTTTATGAGGCTCAAGCAGGCAAAAAATATTGTAAAAATAAATAACTATTATTATGTTAATAAGCAGGTATATTTTCATAGTTTGTTTTATTTTAGATGTAAATATTTTGTAACAGATTTTATTTTGTAAAAGCTAAGTAGGTATTTTGTGCAATTATTAACATAATTAAAGTTCCTTGTTAAAGTATTATTAGGTAGGTAAGTACTTAGTTTTTAAGATTTTTTTTATAATTTGTTGTGCCCTAACAGGGCGTATGTTTGAAACATTAAATTATGTAAGATCTTAATGTGCAACATACTATGCAAATAAACCATTTAGTATTGAGTATTGAGCATATCTTGCTGGTGTGATTGAGCAAAATAATTCACTTTTGAACTGGCAAGTATGAAGTAGATTATTTATGTAAAGTCAAGATATAGTCTGTTCATGTTATAGAAATCATCATAAATTATTATCAACTCGAACATACTGAAACTACACCTTATCTACTAGCTTGTAGAATACCTACCTAGGTAGCGTTGATTTTAGGATATTAACAGAGTTATTAACACTCTAAGTCCAAACATAAACACCAAGCAAGTGAATTTTCGATAAAGTACCTACAACCGGCTTGTTTATTTCTTCGGTAATGTGATGTGAACAGAACAGAACTTTGAGGACAATACTTTTCACCTAAGTATACAGCGGCAGCTCTTTAAAAAATTGCTTAGGGACATGTACAGTCAGCTGCACAGACGTGTATACACTCCCAAGCTTTTACATTTATATTATCATGTTAATCTTGCAAAGACATTCTTCTGACAAGTTAGACTACAATAATTTGAAAATGCTTGCGTGTAGGTACTTTTCTATGCAATATTAAGAGTAATATAAATAAGAAAGCTTCGGAGTGTAAACATATCTATGAAGCTGACTGTACATAGTACATGCCTTATGTTACGCTCGCGGTATACACAAATTTCACTACTAACAGATACTTGACTATTATTAATCCCATTAACCGTCCAATATTTACCCTTCTTAGCAAACAATGATGAAATGAGAACCACTAAATATTAATTGAACAAACATCACTCCTACGTTGGCCGTTGAGTCATTAATGGGCCAGCTTTCACCAGGGATACACCAAATCCTCAACACGCCGAAACCTTGGATTCTAAAAAGACCTTAGATTTGCCAAAATGTTTGACGGCTCAGAACAGGACCTGAAGCTATGGGCCGATTTCAACGACAGACTTATAAGCGAAGAGCCCGCATGGATCAAAATTCTGTTCTTGATTGTAATCATGACGATCTTCGTTATCGGAATCATTGGGAACCTGCTGACTTGCATCGTCATTTATATCGACAAGAGCTTGCACACGGCTACTAACTACTACCTCTTCAATCTGGCAGTGTCGGACATGATTGTGACTCTGGCGATCCTGCTCGAAGTCCAAGAATACCTGATGTTGGATACCCAATTCTATTACCTTTACAACGAATTGACGTGCAAGTTGCACTACTTTCTAGTAGTCACTCTTTGGAATCAAGGAATCTTGGTGATGACCGCCTTGGCTGTCGAAAGATATATTGCCATTTGTTATCCGCTAGCCATAAAAACCACGTCGGTTTGGCGTCGAGTGGCGAAAGTTATTGGGGTAATTTGGATCGTGGCGATTGCGGAGTCTGTACCGGAGCTCTGGACAGTCAGTCTAACGAAGACTCCGAAAGCATCGATCTGTTTCATTCTGCCGACTTACCACGCGAGGATCCTGAACGGTGTGTTGGCTCTCGTGGACTTCTTAATACCGCTAGGGACAATGGTGTTTGTGTACTCCATGATCGCCTTGAAAGTGAATAAGAGGGAGAAGTCCAATAGCAGAGACAATATTTTCAATCATCGGGATAACAGAAGCAAAGTGAATAAACTTATCAGTAAGTACAGTTACATGATTCGGTCATGGGCAAGCAAAAAATCCGCCTAGCATAACATCGCGAGGAAGTAATGCGACAAAGAAGAGGCTTTTACCCAGTGGGTGCAAACGGGCTGCTACAGCGATGTGACTCATTAAAATAGGATACGTACTTGTTAAAAGAGACCTAGTTTTTCTAAAGAGGAAACTTGTTTCCACATTTGCACAAATTAGGTTTTATGTATACCTACCTTGTTGTAGTTTTCAATTTTTGGTTTTTCATTGGGACTTTTACTTTGATGTAGTATAAAAGTTATGTTCTTGCTTATCTGAATCCTAGACCCGGTGTACCCCACTGGCTAGTGTTGTGATGAGTCCTAAGCTGGATTGTGTTGTTCAGTAGCACTGACGCTGTCGTTCCTGGTTTGCTGGCTACCGTTCTTCAGCGTACGACTGCTCATCTTCGTGCTGGACCTCAACCAACTCATGAGCTTACGCCAGGTATATTATTTTTATTTTTTTAATTGTATTAACTTTGGCTAATGTTTGACTGCTATTTTGAACTTACCGTTACCTAACGTGTTCATCATCATACCCTTAGATACCAACCTAGATTGATTAACATATCCTTATAGAATATAGGTAATAGGATATTTTGCCTCGAATTTAGTCTGAAACATATAGGTACCTATATAGTAGCATAGGTAAAGCAGATAAAGAGATCTTTTTTTTTAATATTACCTATTTAAAGGCTTGCGTTTGACCACCATCTCACTTGATGGTAAGTGACGGTGTGGTCAAAACAAAAAAAACTTTATTTAAATAATAAAGGCGGTGGGGTGGTAAAGGCAACAAATGCTAAAAGGCAGCTCAATTACTTTCGTATTCTTTTGTAAAATATATTTTTTTTCAGTGGTGGAGCGCCTTGTACAAGTTCGCGGCAGTCAACTGCTGGTTCAGCGCTGTGCTCAACCCGCTGCTCTTCAGCCTCATGTCCACTAAGTTCCGGAAGGCGTTGAAAGTTAGTATAAAACTTAATACTCTATCGTAATAGTACCTAATATTTATTCAGACATAATGGATTTAATAGGGTTTGTGAATCCACAGGTTCCCGAACTAGCAAAAGGCTGTATTTCAGGAACCTGAATCTTCGCAGAAGATTTCATTGCAGTTTAATGTATTGTATTCGTTTATTTCATATAACCATGAATGATCCATGTAACTTTAATTATAAATTACACAAAATCTTAAAATTAATTTCATTAATTAATCACCATTTTGAATTAATTGCAAAAAAATGTAAATAAATTTAATTTGCATTAAATTCAATGGCATGAATCATATAAAATAAAATAATGTATGCCTACTCAAAAAATATGTTAACGTTTATTAATTTCAATTTAAAGCTAGAATACGCCTAAGTTAATTAATATACATAAAACAACAATAAGGGAAGCTTTTTATATTATTTAACAATAAAAACAAAAATAAAAATAGAATAAAATAATATTAGACCTTTCATCTCTCTTATAGGCAGTGTCCTAATAGAAAGCGATGACGCGACCATCGCGCGATCGCGCGACGCGACGCGATGCCAATTGGGACGCCTATTTGACGTTAGTACGTTTAATCGCGGATTCGCGCGACGGTCGCATCGCTTGCTCGCGCGATGATCGCGTGATCGCGTTCTATTAGGACAACGCCTTAGAAGTCAACTGCTGATCGGAAACAAAACACTGAAATATTTTTGTTAGAGTAAAGCTAAATACTAACGCGAATATTTTGGTTTTTTACAGACTCTTTGGAATCGAAAAATTAAAAGACGGCGCCACGAACATTTTAGAATAACTATGGTGTAGAGAGCGATGAAATAAATCACACAGCGACTCAAAAACTCCAGAAGACACGGTATCGAGTTATTGAAAATAATATTGGTACATTATTAAAGGTACTCTGTAGTAACATTAACTAGGTCAGGTAAGTCGTCAGCGTAATAAGTGAATATTTTCAGAATCTCGTTCGTCGTCGTTTCAGTTAAGTTCATCATACATATTTAATATGCACCACAAATTTTTAATTACCAAAAAAACTTAAAAGTAGCGTATTTATTTTGACAAAAATTCGACTTAATTTTTTCTAGTTTTTTTGCCATATCTGTGTTCGGTAACGGCAACTGATTACGTATGCGTATTTTTTTTCTGGTGATTTAAAATTTACGGGTTTTAGGTATAATTTTATTAAATATATATAATGAGGAGTAACTAACGAGGAGTTTTTGTCGTACCACACCAAATTATATTTTTATAATTTCTTAGTTTCATTCACTTCATGTCCCTACCTTACCTGAAAAATATAGCTGATATACTAAGCGATTTTTAAAATCTCTTAAACGTAGTGTAATGTAGTGACCATTTGTTTTGAGATACCAAAGATAAGGTTGTTTGAAAGAGAACCAATGTTTGGTTCAAATATTTGTAAAATAACCTGTACCTTCTTATAGTGTTTGATTTTAGCCGTATTCTTCGCTACTCATGCCTATACCATGGATTTATTATCTTGGACATCGATTTACATCGATAAGATAAGATAATTTATGTAGTAACTTTTTTTTGGCAGTAAAACATATTTTAAATAGATATAACACAGATTGAATTACACGAAATATACAAAAATAAAGTAAAATTATTAATAACCCAGTCGGTCGTTGTCTCCACCAGAAGGCAACGTGTCCTAAGACAAATAGAGATAAGTATATCATGTTATGTTGACAAAATGCGACGAGAAGATATTCTCACGTTGCACATATTGAATTGACAAGCGTTTAACCACTACCTCACCTGGTTGTAAGTGATGGTGTGGTCGAAGATGGAGCACGCTTGGCTAGTATGAACTTATTCACTCAGATTGTAGTGTTTTGTGATTGTGTGACGTGTTAAGCAGGCAGAATTACGCTGGTCGCATTGCCACGTTGAATGGCAATGCATAAACGCTGTGCAAAGTAAAAGCCGGCATTCTGGTCACGTGTAGACTCTTTTAGCCTATCTTTGTGGATCTTGTGTGGCCATCGTCCCCAAGGGCCTAATTTCTCTACCCCAAACGGGTCAATAGTATCCATTATCTAGGAGTGCATATTTGCGCCGTTTATTTGAGGGAAACGTATATTAAACTCGTAATTACACAATAACTTCTTATGTAGTAAAACATAATATAATAGTTAGATAGATAGAACGACCGTTTTTACACTTTAACACTCAAAGTAATACAAGTTTTGTTAAATATTACAACGCCATCATTCTCACGTTCCCGCCAAAACTCCTTGTATTCTTTAATCTAGTGTTTCCGATGGCAAAATTTAACGTAAATGGGGTGCACAGACTGCAACACCAGGTCACACGTGAACACGATGTCGCTGGGCTTCGTGACCGGCTCCACGCGGAACTGGCGCAGGAGACCACTCATCACCGTTTTCATCTCCAACATGGCGAATTTCTGACCTGGAAAGTATTAATTAAATAAGAAAAGTAGATTCATATTAATTTTTTTTGCTCTATCTCGCTTCCTTTACGAGATATAGCGGTTTATATAGTTTTTATAAAATAGTTCTTTTTTTTTTATGGACTTAAAATGCATTATCATCGAGTTGTGAGCTACCCTGAAAGTTACAGCCGGATGACTAATCAGGAATTGCTCGAAATTGGAGTTGCAAGATTCCACCCGGAACGACAGACAGACAGACAGACAAACAAGAAAGTGACTTAACAAAACGTGGTCAGTACAATAAAATAAAATAAAATAGTTATAAAGGTAAAAGTTTTAGGTTTAGTTTTAGTTAAAAACTGGAGCTGTCAAAATGTTGGCAATAGTAAAAAGCTGGGAAATATGAAAGCTTCGCAAAAGTATTTATAGTTTCAGGAATTAGTTACGAGGGACGGCTTGTTATCTTATAGGTCCTATGCAGTTCCTAGGTATATAGGCGTAAGGGTGTCTCTTGGCCATACTTTCAGGCAGGAACCTATCAGGATCGAACTGTTCAGGGTATATCGCATCGGTATGTATAGGGATGAATTTAATGTCACTAGAAGAGTTAAATATAAAATTATATGGATATGCGAGTAGAGGAAAGCCAAAGAAAAGATGGATGGGCTGTGTGAAAGAGGATATGAACAAAGCAGGAGTTAGTACAGAGATAACGGCTGATAGAGACGAATGGAAGAAGAAAACATGTTGTACTGACCCCAACTAAGTGTGGGATAAGGGCAGGGAAATGATGATGTATGTAATCATATAGGTACCTATGCAGTTCGTAGGTCCAGCGCTGAAGGGTACCTATGTAGGCGTAGGGGCGTATCTTGACCACGTTTGTAGTCAAGAACCTATCAGGGTCGAACTGCTCAGGGTTAGGGAACAAATTTTCGTATCGATGTATGTAATCATAAAGGAAGGTACCTATGCAGTTCCTAGGACCAGCGCTGAAGGGTATGTAAGCGTAGAGGTGTCTCTTGGCCATGTTTTCAGGCAGGAACCTATCAGGGTCGAACTTCTCAGGGTTAGGGAACAACTTTTCGCTTCGATGAATGTCGAAAATTTGGAAACTACACATTGTATCTGCTGGAATTGTAAATCCATCTGAAACATTTAAAATACTGTGACACAATTTTCTAGATTATCTAGCCACAAACTAAGCAGAGTTTGTACTCTAGGAACTATCGTTTACTCAGTTTTTTTATGCTAACAAGTCGAGAGACTAGCTAGGCGCTCTCCTGATGGTAGAGATCTTGCTTGCATATGGCTTTGACTTCCATAGGCCGCCCGGTGCAAAGCCGCTGTAACGCCCATCCACCGTGAGAGGTTTTGATGGTCAGTCTCGAAAGCCCAGTAGTTTCACTAGCTACAGTACCCTTCCAACTGGAACACAGTATTGCTAACACATTATTGCTTTGCTATAGAATATCTGGCACTGTATAGTTTTCAGTTTTGGGATATTAGAAAGAAAAAGAAACCGTTGCGTTGGGTTGAGACGTTTTGCTGTTGCTTGGCTTCCCCTGCAGGATTTCATCTAGATGGGTACCATACCAACGCAGTATCGTGTCGCTAGTTATCTCGATCCAGTGTGGTGAACAGATTTCAAGTGCGCTGTATTCTACCGTCAAGAAGTTATGTGTAAGTACTTCCTTGTACCTTGATTTGAAGGCTGTAGATAGTGATATTACTGAGCTTTTGAGAGTGACTATCAAAACGTCTCAAAGTGAGTGATATAGCATTGTTGTTCTGGTCCAGAACAACTAATAAAGACACCAGAACACCAGAAGTTCTGGTGTTCTGGTTAAAAGTTAACATGAAAACCTAGTTGGCCGTTGCTTACTCAATACGACCTCCTTGCGAAGCATTCGAGACATGTATGGCACTCCAGGGTACAGGCGAAGAGACTCCTTGATGCAGCGTTCCAGGTACTTCATGGCGTTCAGGTCTTCCATCGACGAGGGTCGATCGGAGTCACCGAATATACTCCTCAATTCCTCATATATCCGGTCCTGGACCAAAATCGTTATCAATCTCATAATCTTTAAAAAGCTTTATCTTGATACGAACAAAAGTGCAACCTTTTGGAGATATGCCAGCCCATATCAGTACCTACACTGTCTCCTTTCCAATAGTTATAGTTATTTTTGTACCTATGTATATTAAATAGTAGGTATGTATACCTTTATCCATTTTATAATATGCCGTAGTCAGATTACTCTGACTATTATGCTTGTCGCTCACTTTATGAAAGTCTGATCTTTTAGATTGACAAAAGGCAACTTACTTGGATATGTGGCTCATTAGCAATTCTCATCAGCATAAAACGTAACGATGAAGCCGTGGTATCATGACCCTGAAAGAAATCATTACAAGTTAACTTCATAATCACTTTCTTTTTTTGAAACATTGAAGTAGTCTTCCAAAAAGTTTAACAATCTCACTTCAAACATGAATGTGTCAACTTCTTCTCTGATGCCTACAGCGTCGATGGTTCCTTCTTTCTCCTGTTCCAACAGCAAATCTAGCATAGCCATTTTATTTTTAATACCATATATTTCATCACCTCCAAGACTTTCCATTTCTTTTGTGTTTTTAGAATCCTCTCTCCTCTTTTTTATGATATCATCTGTAAAGCTATGAACGGTCTTTAAAGCTTCGTTTCGCATTTTTGCACCTTTAGAAAAGTTGTATGACCAGTCGTAAAATAACCATATCCTTGAAAATCTGTATACGACAGATTTCTGTAAAGTACGTAAAGCTTCAAAATATTTGGCGGAGGATGCTTGAATGCCTGATTTTTTTGAAATTCCCATTGATGTTTCTGAAAAATAAATATGTTCCTAAAACCTTATTACTTTCTCTGTTACATACCTATAGTAACTCATGAACTTTCAGAGTCATAATAAAAATTAATCTAATGAAATAACCAATCATATCGTAATAGGTAAAACAACTCTCAACCTCCTCCTACTTTGAAGTCGGTTGAAAAGGAGGAAGTTCTTAATTTAGTTGATTATTTATTATGTGATTATTATGTTTGTTACCTCAGAACTTTGTTGTTAATAAACTGATTAAAAAATGAAAACCGGTTGAGTACTTTGGTTTTGAAATCAAAATAACTGAATAAGTGACGTCACCCATGTTTACAAAATTGCGTATTTTGCTTCCCTGTAACTATTCAGTGGTTGTTTTCGGATTGACGTTTAATGCAGTTGGTCACAGATGGCCGTTAAAAAAATAATTGTAAAAACATGTAACAATGTACAACTAGAGTTTTTACAAAAGGCGGTCTTATTCTTAAATAAGATTTCTTCAGACAACCTATGTACTATAAACTAACTTAACAACTAAGGGGACTTTGCCGTTGGTCTCAGCCAAGGATTTTCTACAGGATCAGGATAGCTCACCCGCCATTTTGTTTTTTTTAAAGATTAAGAATTCTGAACCTTATTCTTTGGAAATAAAGTTCTTTTTTTAATTAAATCTAAATATAAGGATTTTAATGCTTGATAAGAGTTCACCCCTCGTTAAGGAGTGTGTCTCGTTCACACAGTTGCCAGCATACAATTAAAATTAACATGGCCATAATTTTTGAAATAAGTGGGACTATTTTCGAAATTAGACGATTTGCTCAATGTTATTCAGATTCATTTGAAAGGTTTAGTACAGTCGCTGTCATGTAGGTTAGGTACCTAACTGCCGAGAAAAATAATTACTGTTCGAAAGAAACAGTATTAAAGCCATTGAATCAGATATACCTCACAAGAATGCGGCGCACCGCCCTCTTTTTTGTTGATATTTTAATGCATCTATGTATAATATAATTTTAAAACAATAATGCAAAGTAACGTATGTATATGACATTGATAGCTTATTGAGCAGATTGAATTTTCCCTTGGTTGCTTGTTTATGTCTCAATGAAATATTCAAAGTTCAAAAATTATGGTCGCCCTACAGAACGAGACACACTCCTTACTGGTTCTAGCTCTTTCGGCTCGCGGTTTTCGTGTGAGTCGGCATTCTAGATACGTAGTATACAAGTTCTTTGGTCTCAGCTTAGTGTTAAGTGCATCGGGAGGACGTTGTTGCGTCACCGGACTCGGTGCGCGCTGAAGGCGCTCAACCTACTATTCAGTGGTGTTTACAGTCACTTATACAGCTCAATTGAAGTCGGTTGTCTTTTTGTAACACCTTGATTATTTAATATTTTTAAACCGATTAATTAATATGATTTTTACCTCTTTAATGATATAACTTTGCTATTATGACGACTGTTTAGAGCCTCTATATTGACATTGTATATTTCAAATATCTTATTTTTATAACTATTGATTTATATTGAAAATTATATTGTTCTTCACTGATTCCTTGATAAATATTTAGTTTGACATACTTATAATATAGGTACAAATATTTTAAATTAGAAAACGTTCTGTATAATAAACTAATGAGCCTACAATCTATTATTATGTAAGTAAAGTACCTACTAAATATAAAAATGAACTTAAAGTTGGTGCGCCCTGACAGGGTTCATGTGCATTGTGTACCTATATGCTACTTACACCTAAGTTATATTCCATGTGTATGCAAATGAAACAATAAACTAAACTATATACTATTATTTTATACTTAATTAATCTTATTGAAATCATTTTACCACACATGATTCTCAGCGTCGCGTCAATCATTAAAGGCGTGACGTCAGTCCGCTCCATTCCAACCTCTCTCTGCACCAGCGCGATCAGTTCCGCAGTGTGCTCGTTAAAACTGCTTGTGAATTTCTTCAGGATATTGAAGTGGAAGGCAGGTGTTAGCAGTTTTCTTCTATGTTGCCACTTGGTTCCTGCAATTATGTATGTTATGTTATAGCTAGTAAGAAGTATACTAGTAATGTTTAACTAATTATTAGGTATTATATCAGCCTTCGGACGTGCACTTGTGCACATAGGTTTAAGTGCAAACGGGTGGCCGACTACCGGCGTACTAACACCCTGACGCGGGGACACCCATGTCATGGAGTTACTCGATGGAAATAAAGTGTCACACTTGATTATTTTTCTACGGATGATGTAAGCCCTATACCTAACAATTAGGTATCATTATTGATTTAAAAGGGAATTTTATACTTTGTAAGACTTTACTTTGTAAGGAAATTATAAACATACCTAAGTAGATACTTACTTATTACAGTGTACTATCAATTGAGATTAGTTACCATTGCTAGTTAACAGTCCTTCTCCGAGCCACGGTCGAAGAAACGTGTAAGGGGTATCTTTTTCATTGTACTTTGTTGAGGACAGAATTATCTGGAACCATATGAATTTATAGATAGATAGATAGATAACTTTTTATTGCACTAGCATAATACTTGTCACCATTCACTCATTCATTTATTTCATTCAACATTCATTCGTATCGTAAATAACAATAACAGACAGTCAGTAGTCAGTGTGCTGTGAGTGAGAGCGAGAGTAATTCAAACTTTAAACGTAAATTAAACAAGACGTCGCGTCATGCGTGAATTATGTTTACAAAATGTGACATTATCACACTAGGCCACTGATGAAATATCAACGGTGATTTCACTGTTACAAAATGAAATCATATCACCATGTGACAATGATATAGAAGTAGCAATCATTTCCATGCCTAATGTTAATGAAGTGGTTTTACTTCAATATCTTCCGGCTCGTATATGTTGACGGAGCGCTGGTTCATGCCTGATAAACAGGATATTCTTCCTCCGAAGTCGCTGTGAAGCCTTCTGGTGAGCTTGAACAATCGCTCTGAAAAGGACATCGGTTTTAAAACCTAATAGATAAATGCATTAGATAAGCCATTGGTCAAAACTTAATAATAATAAAAAAGGTTAACGTTTTAGTTTGTATTTTGTCGAATAAATAAATAAGATGTAGCCAATGTTTGAACATTCCACATGACTCCATCTAGCCCCAAAATAAGCAGAGCTTATACTGTGGGAACCAGATAACTGATAGAATACATATATACTTTTGTTTGTAAATACATAGGTACATCGATTATATAGAAAACACTCAGACTCAGGACAAACACTGATGTTCATCACACTAATATTTGTCCTGAGCGGGAATCGAACTCGCGACACCGGGCGTGGCAGCCTAACACACTTGCCACTCGACCATCCGTATCGTCTACAATGTTGAATGTTTATAATTGTTACTAAAGTGCATGATGATAACGATATACCTAATTGTTATTATGGTAAGGACTGTGTTCAAAGTTTGTAGATTGCTGTTTTTATTATGTCATTCTGAATGCGGTTTCAGATTAGCAGATTAAGGAATAGATCACACGTACCGAGTACTCGGCCGAGACAGTAAAATGTTACTCGGCCGAGACAGTCAAAGATTACGTCACTCGCTCAGCCGAGCACTCGGTGCTATGTTTATACGTACCGAGTACTCGGTACGTGTGATCTAGGCATAACCTAGCGGATTCGCCACTCGTGTTTTGGTTTATGCAGCGCGTGTACGCGCGATAAGCTGCGAGAAACGCCTCATCTACAGTCATTCGCAAGAAAAAAAACCGAGCAAAATACGAGCGTTCGGCTTTTAAAGTTTCGCAAGTACCGCGAACAGCATGCACCAGGGTGCCTCCTCCTGTATGTCCGATGTCAGTGCATCCATTATCAGGAGGAACAGATAAGGGCTTAAAGCCGATCCCTGGTGCAGCCCCACAGCCACATTGAACTCGCCGGTAACTCCAGCTTCAGACCGGACGTGTGTTCTTGCATTCCTGTACATAGCTTTTACAAGCTGTACGTACTTCCCAGGCACTCCTTTATCTTTCATAGCCCACCACAGAACCTTTCGAGATACTCGGTCATATGCCTTTTCCAGATCAACGAACACCATGTGCAAGTTCTTGTGTGCACGTCTGTATTTTTCGCCTAACTGGCGAATTGCGAATATGGCGTCCGTTGTTCCTCTTCCAGGCATAAAGCCGAACTTGTTCTGGGTTATATCACTCTCTTCTCTCATTCTTCTTGCTATCACTTTCTCCCAAACTTTCATACTGTGTGACATGAGTTTTATTCCTCTGTAGTTGTTACAGTTTTGTACATCACCCTTGTTTTTGAAAATGGGCACCAGTGAACTGTTGCACCATTCATCCGGTATTGACTCTTCCTGCAACAACTTATTGAAGAATACACTCAGCCACTTCCATCCATCTGCTTTTAAAAACTTCCATACTTCTACCGGTATATCATCCGGTCCTACCGCTTTTCCATTATTCATGCTTTGTACTGCTTTCTTAACCTCCATCACGCTGACTTCTTCCACAACTCCCTTGTTTACCGGCACAGCATCTAACACTCCACTCCAATCGTTCTCTTCATTCATTAATTTATTTAAATATTCCCTCCATCGTTCTCTTATTTTCGCATTATCTGTCAAAACTTTTCCTTCGTCATCTTTAATACACCTAACATGCATAATATCCCTTGCATTCCTCTCTGCTTTGCTAACCTGTACAGATCTTTTTGTCCATGTGGGCTCTCCAGTGATTTATATAGCTTATCCTGCACTGTGGCCCTGGCAATGGCAACAGCTTTTTTCGCTTTCTTCTTGCACTCCACATACAACATCTTTCTATTCTCTTTCACAATTGCATCATTTCCATCATCCATACTCTTCCATTCTTTGAATGCATTCTTTTTTTCTTTCAAAATACCTTGCACTTCTTCACTCCACCACCAGGTGTCCTTATTTATTACTCCTTTGCCTTTTGTCAACCCAAAAACATCCTTCGCCACACTTCTGATGTACGCTGCCATTTCCTCCCAACACTCATTTACAGATTTCCCTTTCAGATCCTTCATATCTATAATTTTATCTACCACTCTTTTTCTAAACTTCTCTGCAAACTCACTCTTTTCTATCAAAAACCATTTGATCTTGGGCGGTGGTCGTGCTTTGCTTGTTATTTTTACTTGCATTTTTAGTTCTGTAACTAATAACCTATGTTGGGAGACTAAAGCTTCTCCGGGTATGACTTTGCAGTCCTTTACTAATTTGAGATTATTTCTTCTGAGGAGGAAATAATCAATTTGAGTCCTGTGATTGCCACTGTGACAGGTAATTAAATGTTCATCCCGTTTCTTAGAATATGTGTTGGCTATGGCCAGATCAAATGCCGATGCTGCTTGTAGTATGGCTTCTCCGTCCTGATTTTTGTTTCCAAAGCCCAATCCACCATGAATTCTTTCATATCCTGCATTCATCCTTCCCACATGACCATTAAAATCACCACCAACAAATATCTCTTCATCATCCGGGACATTCATCACAACTGCATCAAAGTCCTCCCAAAACTTCTCTTTCACTCTATCGTCACATCCCGTCTGCGGAGCATACACACTTATCACGTTTAAAACTAATTCACCTAATAATAACTTTACTACTATAACTCTGTCATTCATCCTCTTCACATCCGTCACACACTTTTTTAACTCACTATCTAAAACGATCCCTACTCCATTCCTTTTATCATCACTCCCACAATAATAGAACTTATAACCCGCTCCAATTTCCCTTGCTTTCGTCCCTTTCCACTTCGTCTCTTGCAAGCACGCCACGTTTATACGTCTCCTTTCAAGTAAATCAGCTAATTCCCTTCCTCTTCCAGTCATCGTCCCAACATTCCAACTTGCAATCCTCATTTTTACTTCACGGACTAGCTTCTTACGAATAAATAACATAATTAATGTTATTTATTCGTCTTTAATTTGTGATAGCCGTGACCTTGAAGATTCTTTGTTATCCATATAATTAAACATTTTTGACTATCACATTAACTACGACAAAGAAATTGTATATGCGCGAAACACAGGCCCGGCTAAGTACAGAAATTAGATTATTTATACAGGACGTCTCCCATGAATATGCCACATGGACGGAAAGTACCTTGAATATTGTAGATGGATTATTTTACTGAAAGAGGACATTATTTGAGTTTAAAAAATATTTTAAACTGCATTCATACATATTTAAATAATTACATGGTTGAACCATGAATCGAACCCGTTACACGAGCTTAAATCACTTAAAAGCAAGGTAGGATTTTATTTAAAGCTTTCCCATTCACTTGTACCGAAAAAGGTCAAGTGTAAGATAGCCTGATATCGAGGTCTTTTGTTTTTGGGTTTCAGAAATTCATTTTGGGTTTTACTATTACTAGTAATGGCATGCGGTTTTGCTTGTGCGATAGTTTCCTATTTTACGTAAATAATTCTTAACCAAACTTATTCAGGTACTTCAGAACACTGAAAAGTAGGTAGAATAGGAAATAAAATTTGTGAATCTAAACTTCTGAGATATTAATCATAATAATGCCAAGGTGCATAGCAGATACCTAACAAATATTCATTCGATTCACACAATTGCGCATGAGAAGCGAAAAAAGAACGCATTCGACTTCGTAAACGGACAAGAGACGAATAAAATTTACAAACACACGTTTAGGTCAAAATCCAAACATTGTTTCGAACTTCTGTGATTTACTCCGATGATACCAATGTCTTAAAATATTTTTCGCTATTATTTTTTCGTCGTGTTATAACTTTCTGAAAAAAATAATATAAAATATAATAATCAGTACAAAACCATTGCTATTTTCCATTCTATGGATATTGACTACACACCTTGGTTGGTCTCACCTTTGTTTACAAAAAAAATCTTGAATTCTGAATCGGGGTATAGTTAGGTAGAGATAGTATTAAAAGCTTTTTATTTCCAGCATTTATTACAAAGTTTATATTATTACTTTCACCATTTCTATTTTTCTTGCTTTTTCTATCATTCTGCTCTTTATTTTCTGTACAAGAAAGAACCACCTGTAGTGGCAAGAGCCTCTTCCACATTTTGCCATTTCTTTCTTTCTCTAGGTACTCTACTTCAGGTAACACCAGCTATTTGGGCAATGTCGACGCTCCATCTTTTATAGGGTCTACCGTGTCTACGTATTAGAGGTAGAGAGATATAGAGTTTAAACTTACCCCCATCGACGGATAAATCTACAGCGTTTCCGATGACTGGAAGAGGTTTGGGCCCAGGGATGAGCGCCATCAACCGCCCAGCTCGACAGAAGCGGAAGTAAATGTGCATTGCGCCAAGTACGAACACAACGACGCAACATAACTCAAACAACATTGTACGAACCCGAGACGCGCGCACTTCATAAGATTATAACTACAAATGAGATGGAATCCGACTGGAATTATAATAAAAACGTAATTTAATACTTAGTAGTCAAATATCCATTAATAATTATTCTTGCGGAATTAAGTTACCTATAAATAGATTAAAATCGGCTGCGTAAGATTAATAAATATTTAGGTATCAAACTGTTGGTACTCCAATCAACATAAATAACTCTGGCAACTGATTAATTGTATACTGACCGAGTGTACATTTCTACGTGAAGTGCATCTGTAATGGCTTTGTTTGGCTTATCGGTTTGTATGTTTGTCGTATAATACACTGCACTTATATACATATAGATAGCATAGCATAGCATGCATGCACAAAGGTCATAGCACACATAACAACCTGGAAACGGATCGTCACCCTATCGTCTTTCGCGTTATCGTCAACCAAGCGTCAACCTAACGTAATAACGGGAGTTAACTCGGCTACGGCTTGGCGAACGTGACGCTGCGCTTATGCCTAGATCACACGTACCGAGCAAACGGGCAAGACAGTAAAATGTTTCTCGGCCGAGACGGTGATGAAACTCGGAGCTATGTTTATACATACCGAGTACTCGGCCGAGAGCACTGTCTCGGCCGTTTGCTCGAAACGTGTGATCAAGGCAATTACGGCTTGCCGACCGCTGCTGGTTGACGGCACGGGAACGTCGAGCCGTAAGCGCGTGGATGACGAGCTTGTCACGAGGCGAAGCGATTACATTACGATTCCAATTAGTGTGCGTTGCAGAGGGAGTTTCATACAAAGAATTCTGAACGGCTCAAGTTGATACGGTGACGATCCGTTTCCGAGTTGATATGTGTGCTATGACCTTTATATGACGACACTATTGGTTGAGTGGCAATGACAAGTGTGTTGGACTGCCACACCAATGACGCGGGTTCCATTCTCGCTTCAGGACAAAAAAGGTGTTAGGAACGGTCTTTGCCCTGAGTCTGGGTGTATTCAATGTATTAAAAAAAAGACATTCAATAGACCAATACATAAGGTTCCATTGTATGGTTTTTACGTGAGGGATGCACAAACAAACAGACGAAATTAAAACTCAAATAAAAGATATTTAATAAGTATTTTAATCAGTAGATAAATTAGTGGTCAGATAAGGAGACAGCGTCATAGATAAGTATCCCCCTTGCAATAATACCCAGCTTCAAATCCTTTTAAAATCATAGTCGCGGCGTAAGGAGAAGTTTTGCCTTTAAAAAATAGATTATATTTGAATACATAATAAACCGTATGTGAGCCTAAAAATATTTTTAAGTATTCAAATTATTTGAAAAGATTTATAGCTGGGTGTCTTGTGCAAGGGGGATACTTATCTCTGACGCTGTCTGTACATACATACATAAGTAATAACATTCTAATAGGCAGGTAAGGTCATAGTAAAATGTATAGATAATAGTTAAAGCAAATTGCAAAATCTCACGCAAAATTTATTATATGCTTTTCATTAGATTATATGTTATTTACTACTGAAATTGTTTGTCATCGTTCGTACAATAGACTATTTACTATTTTTATCACAAGCTTTTTTATTATAAGCCTTTGATGATTTACTCTCTAATCAATTTTATAGGCATGGCTTTTCTTTTTTAATTGCGTAGGTAGTTTGTTTTTAAACTATCCATTGATAACCATTTATCATGACTTAACCGACCATTTACTGCACGTCCGTGTTCGTGTGTTCATATGTGTAAAACATTGAGTAATTTTATATTTTATGTTAAATCTTGTAAAATTTATAAGCCTGATTTAGGTAATTAAGATTGGAGTTGTACGCCATTTTTTCTTTTCCTATCATCAAGTGGTTGACTGGTAGAAAATGCTCTAGCATTAAGTCCTCCTTTTTTTACTACATTTGATAAGTGTGTGCAATAAAGTATAAAATAATGGTATACGTCGAACGTATTGTATAAAACGCCTGATAAACTAAAAAAGAAAAAGAAAAAGAAAAAATGTTATTATGTAACTAAAAACACAAATGATTATCTTAATACTAAAGCTAAATGAGGGCTAAGTTAGTTAACAACCAGTGCATTTTGTGTATTTACAATTAACAATCTTCTTCTTGTCGTGTCACTAGTTCTTTCGTACCAGGGTGGTGAAAGGATTTCAAGTGCGCCTCGAAGAGGCTCCTACTAAAGAATAAATGATATTATTACATACTCCTACCGTGTACTACAATTAACAGTGCATTTTGTAGTGTAGAAGGATTCGAAATATTATATTGGTAATATCTACTAATGGCCCCACACTAGACAAGCCTGTTTCGTGTTGACCTTGTTTTACGATATCTCAAACAAAACAGTTTCGGAAACCTTTACAACATAACAATTATGTTTGGCAAATTTATTCGACGCGTACACGGAGAAAAAAAATGGGATAGGAAGACTAAAATAGTAACCTATAACATTTTTTATAACTTTTGTTAACTAGAGCTAATATATTGTAATCGTTACTGAATATCGGTAGCAGGAATTATTATTCTTGTAATCGTTATTATTAAAATACTCTTGTTGGGGCAAATATTTGTGACGAACACAAATGTTTGTTCTCGGGTCTTGGGTGTTGTGATGTGTTGTATGTGTCCATGCCACCTGCGACACAGGGAATCCTAGTGCAGGGGTGTGAGTGTGTGAATGTTTGTTTGTTTGTTTGTTTGTTTGTCACAAATTCACACAGAATTATAATAGCTATAACGATTTTTTTTACGCACGTATGTCAAACCGCCCGTATACGCACGAAATAAACTCTAATTTGGTTTGTACCAACCACCACCACGAGTTATTGAAGCGGAAAGCGGAAGCGGACGTAGACAGGGTCTTGCGTGGGCAACACCAGGTCGCATGAAAATTGCAGCTGGTCAGGCGTGGTGACGGACTCCAGGCGGTAGCGCCGTAACAGACCGCACATCACTGTCTGAGCTAACATCCCTAAGTCTATTCTTCCAACCTACTAAGTATATATGTAATAAAAAATAATATGCATGCTTTAGTGGCCAACCTGTCTGGTAGTACCACGTAATTAAAAATCTCCCGTGGTCCTACCAGACAGGTCGGTAGGACCACTAGCAAAAAAAAATACCCGTGGTACCATCAGTAGGACCACGGGTAAGTACCGATCGTACGAGCGTTGTCGCGTTTACGCGCCCGAATGCCATCAGCGTCACCAACAAACCGAGCAAAAACGCCCTTGTAAGCCTGTATACGCGCGTGTTACATGTACGTGTACGCATTCGGCTTTTGAAGACGCGCGTGTGCCGAAACGCCCGTATACGCACGCAAATAAACTCTAATTTGGAACTGCCATTTAACACCAGTTATTTGTTGAAAATTTCAACTGGGCTCTGGCACTGACAGATCTAGACGCTGGTATAACAAGCGTTCCTCTTCCGGAAGCGGACGTAGACAGGGTCTTTCGTACGCAATACCAGGTCGCATGAGAATTGCAGCTGGTCAGGCGTGGTGACGGGCTCCAGACGGTAGCGCCGCAGTAGACCGCACATCACAGTCTTCAGCTCTAGGAGTGCAAACTTCTGGCCTGGGGACAACCACAAACAAATCAGACGATCGTCACTACAAACAAAAAATACACGATAGCGTATTTTACGCTGATAATCTAGTCCATATGGCCGACGTATATTAGCGAGTCTGAACATAGGCTATGCGAACTTTAGCGCATGAAAACACGCAATAGAAAACTGTTGATGCCAATTTCTTTTTTATCAACCAACTAGCATAGGCCCGCACTTTCGCCCGCTTTGATATATTATATATATAAACCAATGTAATACGTGTTTTCATGCGCTAAAGTTCGCATAGCCTATGTTCAGACTCGCCAAGATACGTCGGCCGTATTGTACACCAATAAGGTAAAAGTAAATCAATCAAAAAATGACTCTTATTTCGCCGACGAAAGTAAGACAAGAATCATGCATGGCTATTTATACAAGAATTCTTACACGTATCATAAAACAATTATAGATAGGTATCAACTTAATAAATTAACCAATCGGGTCACGATATTACGTAAATTCGATAAAAACACGTGTAACAAACGACCCACACACAGGAGACATTGTTTGTATCGCTATTATGGTACGCATAAAAATATTTGGAAAAATACATATTATATGGGAGAGGTAGTAAAGTTTAAGCATGGGCTTATAATAAATAATGGTCTTTATTATTATTATATTAGCCCATATCGACCCACTGTTGGGTATAATAGGCCTCTTCCCTAGCTTACCACTTTTCCGATCCTTTCTTTTACTATTTTCGTCCAACCATCGTCAGGCTGGTGTTATGTATGTCAGCTGGTCTTCACCCCTCGCGCGGCCACCACTGTTATTTACTTCCTTAGTCCATCATTCATAAGCTCGTCTGTATACTAACCTATGCAGTTTCTAGGTCCAGCACTGAACGGTATGTAGGCGTAAGGGTGTCTCTTAGCCACGTTTTCTGGCAGGAAGCGCTCTGGGATAAACTTCTCGGGTTCTGGGTACAAGTCAGCTCGACGGTGGACGTCGTAAATGTGGATGTTGATTATGGTCTCCGCTGGGATCTGGTAACCGCCTGAATAAAATAGGTGGTAGTTAAGAGATCCATACTTAAATTGTAATCTAGTTAATTTGAGGTGGCATAATGTTTAATAATGGTTTAAATAGATGTGAGTCAATAATGGTTCAAAGAATCACAGAAAAAGGAGGCTTACGGGACAACTAAGGGCGGATACGGCTTGAAGATGGTTATGGTGAATGGTTAAAAGAGGAAGTAAAGAAAGAACGAAGAAAGAGAAAAAAGCGAAAGTAAAGAACTTTTTTTTCTAAATATATACAAAATATTCAGAATCAGGAAAAACATCGATGTTTATTACATAAATGTTTGTCCTGAAGCGGGAATGAACCCGCGACATCGGCGTGGCAGTCCAACACCACTTGACCATCCGTATCGTCGAAAGTCATCGAAGGCTGTTAAGCGTCGATGGCACACGGCTAGTGTCCACGCTACAAGCCAGCGTCTTTAAAAGGTAGCAAGTGAGCGAGTTAGCTTTCGGGAAGGATTGTCAACAAGCAGATTGTAAAAACGCTTTATGCTATAAAAACTCACTGAGTACCAGTTCTTCGGTAACATGTCGCGCTATGAAAGGCACGCTGGGGTACAGTCTCAGGCTTTCCTTGATACAACACTCGAGATACTTCATCTCGGAGAGGTCATCCGAGCTCGGGCTGCGGTCCGAGTCCCCGAAAATGCGCTCTAGCTCTTTATGTATCAGTTCCTACAGAAATATTTAAAAGACTAAAATATTGAGTGGACTAGAAACCTAGTTGATCGTTGTTGCTGTCACTATCAAAAGGGAATTAGCCCAGAATACCGACAGTTTACCTACTCATATACTATACGCTGAGCAAAGATAAAAAATAAAAATTCAATTACCTTCTCTAGCGATATAATTATAAAAACTTTATTAGCGACAGTATTATAAAAAGGAGAATCCGTTACGGGCAATAGGATACGTTTAGATATGATAATATGCTGTTGAATTTATGATAAATAAAAAAACCGTTTGGGCCAGTGTTCTTCAAGAGACTTTAGACTTGACGGACACTGGCCCAAATGCAGAAAGTCATACGAGTATTTACACCGTTTGAATTTTCATGTTTATTATTTTTACCTGTACTGCAGGCTCGTTGGCAATCCTCATTATCATGAAACAAAGAGCAGTTGCCGTCGTGTCGTGACCCTGTGAACAGAAATTTTACGTCTATCAATCATCTAAGACATAATCACAACCGCTTACCCCCCGTTCCCTCTTGTCGGGTGTAAAACGCGACAAAATGTTGGATGATCCATTTTATACGAATTCTTGTCGTAACAGTTTCATGTATAGTATTCAGCCAATAGCTTGAGCACACAGTATTTATGTTTGAAAATACTTATAGCCATATATTTTTATGCAACATAATCGTCCAATTATGCAGCTTTCAAATCCCTGATCCCGAGCTCGTCGATCCTACCCTTTTTCTCCTGTTCCAGTATCGCCAGTCGACTTTTCTTGCCAATCACATCGCCACCCTGACTCCACTTCTCTCTTATTTATCAGAACGTACTCTCTTCTCTCCAGATGTGATTACTCACCTCAAACAAGAATGTGTCCACCTCATCCCTGATCCCGAGCTCGTCAATCCTCCCCTTCATCTCCTGGTCCAGGAGTAGGTCCAGCATCGCCAGCCGACTCTTCTTACCGAAAACATCGTCATTCTCACTCCACTTCTCAATCTTATTCATCTGGACGTACTCTCTTCTCTCCTGGATTTATCACTTTTAAGTTTTTATTGTTATTATGACTAATTGTTAGAGGTTTTTAAGGCTCTAAAAGATAGAGGCAATAAAGTGATCGCTTTTATCGCTATAAATTTATTTTTATTAATTGTTTTTTCTTGTGGTAAACAATAGAATACTTAATTATATATTTATCGATAATTGTGTAAAAAGTGTTTGTATGTTAATACTAAATGATAAAAATCATAATAATAATATAAATATACAAGAGTTCCACCGAGCTGTGTTATTCAAAGTAGCACTGTTTTGGCCATGGGAATATAAATCTGTTTGTTACTCTTCTTGCTCGCATCGTCAACATAAAAATAACTCACTCGGATAAACCTTTTATTTCATCTCTTCAAGACAGGAGCCACAGACATTGATATCTGCAGAGGCTGCCTACTAGACCAAGAAACAGTGGAGCACGTGGTTATCCACTGTCAAGCGACAGAGGAGAGTAGGGTCACAGGATAAGCTTACCAAAGTTATTAGACCTCTCTCCACCTAATGTGTCAAGAAGCACGCTACTGGAACAGTGCTGTCATCAACCCAGAGTCCTACTCCGCTATTTTAAGGAGCTAGGACGGCTGAGGCAGGGTCAAATATTGGGGGGCAATGCACAATGCACATTTAAGCCAGTGCAGACCGCTGTTTTCTCTTCTTAGAATTAGAAACCTTTTCAACCGACTTCAAAAAAGGAGGTTTTCAATTCGGTTTTTTTTGTTACCTCAGAACTTTGTTGCTTATAAACCGATTTGAAAAAATATTATTTGTTTGAGAGGTCATACTTTCAAATTATCCCATAAAATTGTTATCCAAATCGGTTCAGTAGTTTAGTTTAAACAAGTTGTTGAAGTAACAAAATTGCGTATTTTGCTTCCCTGTGACTATTCAGTGGTGCCTACGGTCACTAGAACAGTCCGATTGAAGACGGTTGTTGTATGTTTTTGTAAAACCTTGATTATATATTATCAAACTATAATTGGCTGACTGACTTATCGACTCGTCAAATATACCTTAATGATCTGAGTGGTAAATTTATGAAGGTCGTTTATAGCTATCTTCTGGACGAAGGCGGCTTTCGTCCACCGGAACACGAAGTCCAGGTAGAGCCAAGTCCTCGACAGGCGGTGAACGATGCATTTTCCAATCACGAACAGCCCTTTGAAATACTTGTTTGTCACTGAAACTATGTCTTCGTCCATGGTAGTGCCCATTGATGTTTCTAAAAATAAATACCATCATAATCAATAATCATTGGTAGGGGGCATTTTATTTAAAGCTTTCCCATTCACTTGTACCGAAAAAGGTCAAGTGTGATAGCCTGATATCGAGTTCTTTTGTTTTTGGGTTTTATGGGAATCATTTATATGAAATAACATATATGTATGAAGATTGTTTTTTTTTTTTTAGGGATAGGGTTTATTGGGAACCAGCCATTTATTTACTTATCAGAATATTAGACGTCATTTATGAAAATAAATATAGAGTACCTACATTGGGTAGGTATCTCTGACGCTGTCTGTACCTACTAGGTACAGTAAATATATGATGAGATAAGCGTCTCTTACACTAGTTCAAAATAACTAATGACACGATAAGAAGAAGAAGCGTCTCTAATTTAAAAAAAAAACTCCTACTTGATAGGTTTGGTAAACAAAAATTTATTAACGACTTACTATTTAACTATTTTCTTTTTAAACCCATTGAGACAAATCTAACAATACCCTGCTTGGAAGATACGAGGTTACAAAGAAATTTACATACACATAAGAAACGCGCGAAAAACATAACCGTTCCTAGGCAGTCGGGTAAAAAAGTATATAAATATTCTATTTTATTTTTATTTTATTTTATTTATTGATCACCAACACAGTATACACTAATACATTTTTTTGGTTACATGATACATAGCTCAGGCCAAGTGCCACTGCAATTATAGGTGAAGACGACATGCAAGAGGTAATTGAGCGAGTAACTTAGTGAAATAAAATTAATATTACAAATTATATAAAACTTTGAGCAAAATGTTAGTTACAAATCATATTTACAAAATTAACACAATTATTTATAGTTATCAGTTATCAGTTATCTGGTTCCCATAGTACCTACAAGCTTGCTTAGTTTGGGGCTAGATGTCGTTGAGTGAAATGTTTAAACATTACTTATTTATTTATTCGATAACAAGTCAACTTACCACACATTACCCTCAGGGTGTGTTTGGAGACCAACGGCATCAGGTCAGTTTTGTCACTCGCAGTCTCAGATTGGAGTTGTTCCACCAACTCTGCCGTCTGCTCACTGAAGGTCCGGCAGAACTTTCGCAAGACGTTGAAGTGGAATGCTGGAGTGAGCATCTTCCTTCTTTCGTGCCATCTAACACCTAAAGATTTATCGCATCTTACCAATATAATATGTATTATTATATTGGCAATATGTTAAATTGCTTCAAAAAAACAAACATGCGAGCCTTACAGTAGTTGAAAATGATGTGTAACATTTAACATCTCATTTAAAATTGGAATTATTTTATTTAATTTCTTCACTATCTGACGGCTTACTTCCTGTTACACACTTCCGTTGCATCTCACGAAATCACTGCCACAGGAAAAAAATGCTTAGGTCGCCAGATAACGTTGGAAAGATATTATATTAGGTATTGTAATTATATTAGGTAGAAGGTCTTTTTCACTTGTCAATATCATTTTCACTTAACAAAATCGCTTTAAAGTTTTGTAATAAATAATTACTAACCAAGTACCTACTTTATCGATTACTTACGAATTTATACCCTTAACTTTTGTAAAGTAAAAAATACGTACCGTAAAATACTACAACATTGCCACCAAAGGTAATTTTGCCCGAAGATCAATTTATAAGCAAATCTTCAAAATGCAAAAATATCTGAATACTATTTTTATTTATTTTATTTTATTTTATTTTATTTATTGATCACCAACACAGTATACACTAATACATTTTTTTGGTTACATGATACATAGCTCAGGCCAAGTGCCACTGCAATTATAGGTGAAGACGACATGCAAGAGGTAATTGAGCGAGTAACTTAGTGAAATAAAATTAATATTACAAATTATATAAAACTTTGAGCAAAATGTTAGTTACAAATCATATTTACAAAATTAACACAATTATTTATAGTTAGAACACAAGAAATACTAATAAAAATACTATGGTAAGATTTATTGATTTTGGCAGAAAATAGGTTATATATGCCTAACTACACTGTCTATCAGGTGTGTCGCTAACTTCACCCAGTAACTTGTAAAAATTCGTCGAGTACGGTGCGTATTTTTGCGGGCAAATTTTGGTGCAAATTCAAAACTGAATTGTGCGTGATAGCGAAAACAAAGGTTAGTTTTATTCTGTTATTATCATTGCTGAAGGTCTTTTAAAACTAAAGTTATAGTGGTGGCCAAAGTTATCTAGTAATGTTGCAATCTACTATTGGCAACATTATTCGCCATCAAAATAAGCTTAGGGTTGGCACTAACGAAATTTGCTTTTTTTATTATTATAATTAAGTAGAAGTAATCATTAAAATCATCAGTTTTACCAGATATTGGAATAGGTAGAGTATATTGACCTAAACTTTAAGGAAGTTAGTAACATGTGAATTCCAACCTCAAATTTAATAGCTTGATTTCAGAACTTTAAAATAATTCTGGGATTTTATAGGAGGCTATTTTCCACATGCAACTTACTTTTCCTGAAGTTCTTTGAAGATTAGGCAATTACTTTGTACCTATTCCAAAAAAACCGTCAAGATCAGTTTACTGAGATGTACCAACCCTAGCATTTTTAAACGGCGAAATGCAGTTTGTATGAAAAAGAGCAAAAAGGTCAGGGTTAATTTGCACTTTGGTAGGAAACCTTTCATGGTGTCGCTTTAATTTCTAGAGTATACGCCAATATTGCCAAAATCTTTGTATTGGACTTTATATAATCTGTTAAGAGTCCTTATTTGCTTCAAAAATCAACGTGGGAAATGTTGGCAAAAAGTCCAGATAACTTATAATAAAATGAGTAAAAAACCTTATTTTATATTGACGAATAATAAAATCTGATAAAATAATACATGCACATTATCTTATAATTGCAGATGCTAAAAGAAAATACATACGTTCCCATAGAAAAATTGTGCAAAAATTGAAAAAAAAAAAACGAAAAAAGTTGGCAATATATGTAGTATTTTACGGTACGTATTTTTTAAAATAATATTTTTTCACAATTTTCATTCTAAATATTTATCATAGTCATGATTCGAATCTGGTTTACCTAGTTAGCTTATTGTTAGGGTAAAGTATGCATGAGTACACATTAACTCAATAACAAAGAGGATGTATAGAAAAACTAAAGAAAAGTAAATTAGGTTTACAAACCGTTATTGATCAGCAATCCTTTGCCCAGCCAAGGTTCAAGAAACGTGTATGGCAACCATTTCTCATTGTACCTCACCGAGGAGAGTATCACCTGAAAATTTCGATCCATTTTCACAAACATTCGCACAATTTAGTAGGATTATGAATTTAGTGAGACGGGAAGTGGAATTAAGTGAGATGGAAAGTGGAATTTAGTGTTATTTAGTGTGATGGGAATTGGAATTTAGTGGGATAGGATGTTTAATTAGTGGGATGGGAAGTGTAATTTAATGGTAATGGAAGTGGAATTCCGTTGCACACTTCCCAGTTCATCCTATCGTGGGATAAGATAAGAGGAATTTATCGAGAATGGAATCAGTGGGATGTTACTAATACACTAATTCCACTTCCCATCCCACTAAATTCCTATCGTGGGATAAGTGGGATAAAATAAGTGGAATTTATCAAGAATGGAATTAGTGGGATATTACTAATACACGAATTCCACTTCCTATCCCACTAAATTCCTCTTCCCATCTCGATAAATCCCCACGATAGGATGGGAACTGGGAAGTGCGAAACGGGAAGTAGATTAAGGTGGATCTGAGACTCTGGGTACAGTCAGCTGCACAGACATTTATACACTCCCAAGCTTTAACATTTATATTATACTCTTAATTTTGCAAAGACGTTCTTCTTCTGACAAGTAAGATGCCTACATTAATTTGAAAATGCTTGCATTCACTTTTCTTTGCAAAATTAAGAGTAATATAAATGTTAAAGCTTGGGAGTGTATACAAGTATGTGCAGCTGACTGTACGTACCTCGATGTCTGGAGGATCGTACACATTGATGCAGCGGTAATGGAAGGATAACAGGCGGCTCAGATTGCCGTGCTCTCTGTGCATCTGCCGCAAGTACTTGAACAGGACCACTGCAAGCGCATTACATCATGTTTATATATGATCCAAATAGAGTTTCGATTGGTTTAGAGAGCATTATAGATAAAGAGATCATGCCATTTTTTCAAACATCCCAACAGGAAATATATAATTTATTTTTTATATACATTTGATAGTAGCATTATTGGTTCATGGTTATCCATGAAAATGTTTTTTTAATAAAATTACTCACGAGCGCTGCATCGCGCCAAAATGTAGAATAAGGTAATGTTGGCTAAAGTGATACCATTGTTTTGAAGAGCTCTACACACTGCCAAACACTGCTTTCAGGCCAGATCATTTGGGTAGGGGTTAGGTACATGGGGTGCAGCAAACGGGGCACTGAGGCAAAAGACTTTTCATCCTTGTTAACACCTACTTTAGTTCAGCTCATTGACTTCTAAAATGGGTCAAAATCTACGAGATAGAAACTGAGTGACTGTAGGTAGGTATGGTTTTTATTGGGTTTACGCGCGAGTGAAAAAAATAAATCTTATTTTCCTCATTGCCCAGTTAGCGACATTCTGACCAGCCTTTGTGTTAAAGTTAGGACTAAAGTATCGACCTTACCAGGATGCAGGACGATTTCAAAGGTGTTGCCAACAATGGGCAACAGTTTCGGTCCCGGTATTTTGGCTATCAGGCGCCCCCCATGCGAATACCGGAACCACATGCTCATCAGTATAATGAGCAAACACATAATACATATTGTCGTTACAAACATTTTGAATATAGTCCACTTTACCACAAGTACTTTACTCGACTGAGGTTGAACTTGACTCGCTCTTGCGATACGCAAATTTATTGTTAATATCAATGCTATGGTATACCTAATATTGGAATATTGTATTATCACAGAAGTATTAAAGTATAGAACCACAATGTAGTAGGTACATTGAAAATGCGACCAATAAAAGGGAGCCACATTGGCTGACTTCTAGTACATTTTGGTCTAATACTAATTTTCGAAAAGAGAAGTAACAGGGCTTAATATATACCTACATATTATATGTTAAAACTACTAGGCTTTTTCATTGTTAATAAAACTACATCGTAAAAGTAACAAACATTATTTGAAAATGGAGATATTTCATATTTATGACAAGGTATTAATAATAATACCTTAAGTATTTACATATAATTAGAAAGCATAGAATAAAACATGTACCACTTGTAACGGGAAGGGCTCTGAATTCTGTAATACAGTTTATAAAAACTAAAACGGAAAACAGCGACTGTACCATAATTTTGGACAAATGTTTTTGAAATAAACAATTTTGTATAATAAATAATAATAATAATAAAGTAAGGTATTTTGTACACACTTAAACTAGCTTAATGTAATAATAGCTATGTATACTAAACTTACCTACTACTATAAGGTATACCTAAAAACTTTAAAACTAACAGTACTTAGTAGGTACTTTTGTGACTGTCAACACTAGGACAAATCTAAAAAATGTAAATCCATTATTGGCTGTAAGTTTAAATAATAAGTCTAAGTTATATTAATACTAAGAGCTGTGGATTTTGTATAATAAAAAATAAAAATAAATAAATAAATAAAGGTGTCTGAATTTTTTTGGTCCTGTCTTACGACTGCATTTCTGTTTGATACTGTCCTGTCCATCTATATAGGAACACCGTTATTCATCTATGTGTATTATGTATAATTAGGTTGTAAACTCTGCAAGGCTACTTCCCAGTTCGTACAAACTTTTGATATGTGTCACAGGTCTGAATTTTCACTGTACTTTGCACTAACTTACTGCAGCAGTTGAGAATAAAAATGGTTTTTATAATTTATGCAAATTTATTTAAAATAGATTCGAATGCAATTGGAAAACTTTTTTCCAGCGGATGAGAAGGACCCGGTTTCAAATGTTAACGTACACCAGCAAAGGTGTACTTTATGTCTTTCTTAACTCATAAGTTTTTCATTTTATGTGAGAAGCTACGATATAAGCTTGTATGTACTTAGTTTTTTAAGTATTTATTATCTATAATTAAAATATCATTTTTTGCCTACATGCTAACATCATAAGGCCGTCTCTTGTACTACCGACCGAACCCAAGTAAGTATGTACCTAATTGCTTTGGTTTGATGCAAGTGGGTATACAGCAAAATGAATCTCTTTACACCCTGCAATTAGTTTTTTCAACTGACTTCAAAACAGGAGAAGGTTATGAATACGGTTCAATGTTTTTTTTTAATGTTGTTGAAACCTCAGAACTTAGTTGTTTACAAACCGATTTGAAAAAATATTTTTTTGTTTGAGTGGATATATTTTTAGTCCCATAGAGCAAGAAGCTAGAATATTCCGAAATAATATATCGAAGTAGGTATAGTTTTTTTTTTTTTTCTTTCGAAGACCCTTTGTTCTTCAGTTTGGCTTCACATCCAAGGTATATAATAGCCAGTGTCAAGTAATTGGAGAGATTATTTTGTCATAAGTCAGAGTCGATAAGTCAAGTCATGCCCCTGTAAAGTAGTGGTGGTTGCGACTTTACTAGAGGCTTCTATGGAGTTTTGGAGGCAACACGAAAAGTCACGTTTTACAGCATTACACTATTCACCAACACTCATACACGTTCACGAGCACTTATTGGATAAAATACCACCGTTTTTACACATAAACACTCAAATTTATACAAGTTTTGTCAATTAATTTAATGCCGCCAATGTGCCATTTTTCACGTTCCCGCCAAAAACCGTAGGTATAGTTAGTTATACCTACTTGTGTAACTACTGTTATCTTTTCTGTGATAGTTCCTATTATTAGCACAGCTATGAGTACGGTATCAAAAAGGGTATCAATGACAGATGATTAATTTATTTATTTGTTTGTGTTCTTGGTTATCGACCTTTCCGGTCTATAAACTAATTTGTAAACTGTGGGTGAACTCAACTTGTACCATATGACACATATGTTGATATACTTATGGAACATGTGTCTATTTCTACGCATCAACAAATTATACTCACGAGAGTTTACTCTCGTTTCGAACTTTGGCAAATCCACACCTCCTGATGATGCCTCGTGTAGAGGCGAAACACGTGTCGTATCTTTAAACTTTGGTTTTCTGTTCGTTGACTCTTTGGTTTATAATATAGTAATATGTACTAAAGTTTTAAACTAAAGTTAAGTTAATTAAAACCTTTGTTTAGAAATCAAGCGGATTTATTACTAAATATATTTATATAATTTGTTGATATTTATGGATTTCCGCAAAGTAACGCCTGAATCAATCAATTATCTTATTTCTACGCACTCTACGCAATCATAAAGATTAGTTAGAGCGTCTAATTATGTTATTATTATTATTATTTATTGGATTACCAACGGCTATTACACAATAACTTATTTTAAGCTTAAATAAAAACAGTATTATGCTGTGTATAATGTTAAAGAACTTACTACTTTTCTATCAATTAACTTTTCATTACCCATTAATATTTTGCTGGTTTTGAACGGTAGGTGACGAATTTCCGCCATATTCTTCTTACTTTCTGATTCACTACGTTGTCTTCAAAGTACTGTCTGTCTTCACAGCAACCGGGGTGGCGGGCGATGTCTCAGTTTACATAAATTTTGTCGTTGTAACCGCCGACGTGCTACTGCAAGGAGTTGTATGTGTCGTGGCCGGATCATAGAAGTTGCAATTTCATGAAGATGGTTGCTATTTCATGAAATGGCAATCAAAACTTGGCCAAACTTGGCTTGAAGCTTGGTGTTCCGGGTTCGATCTCCGGCCGGGGCAAATATTTGTGTAATGAACACAAATGTTTGTTCTCGGGTCTTGGATGTTGTGATGTCTTGTATGTATCCATGCCACCTGCGACACAGGGGATCCTAGTGCAGGGGTGTAAGTGTGTGAATATTTATTTGATTTATATATCATTCGAATGTCAACACGTCTTTAAAATACTTTGGCCGAGTGGGAGGTGCCTCGACATTCGATCCGAAGGTCGTGAGTTCGAACCCGGTCGTACACCAATGGATTTTTCTGTTCGAAAAGATCTATGTGTGTCTTTAAAACACGTGCTTAACGGCGAATGAAAACATCGTGAGGAAACCGACATGTCAATTGTGTCAAGTGCACGAAAGGAGCCTCTTCGAGGCGCACTTGAAATCCTTTCATCACACTGGTTCGTAATAACTAGTGAGACGATAATAAGAAGATTCGAATGTCAACGTTTGATGATATGGCCATAAAATATGCACTAAAGTTGCTGTTTGGCAGTCCCTTTAGGTAAGGTAGTTCAAATAAAAAGCAGTGTATTAGAAAAACTTTATAATTATGAAATAAAAATAAATTAACATAATAACTACTCATAGAAGTAGTTATTTATATATATATATCAGTAATCAAGAAACCTTTCATTATTATAACTAGTTGATTGATACCTGGCTAGGTACTTCATAATTTGCATTGGGCATTAGCATACCTAATTCCCTTCTTACCACGCGAATTTTATATTATCCGAATTTTAAGTCTTTTTGTTCAGTGGTTTGGCCTGTGCGTTGTCTGTCAGTCAGTTAGGATTTTACCTTTAAATGTGGAGGACGTGGTGGCCGAGTGGATAAGGCCCTTGCCTTGCGATCCGAATGGTCGCACGTTCGAATCCCAGTTGCAGTCATCCATATATAGATTTTTTTTAGGTCGAAAAAATCTATGTATGCATCCCACGTTCTCGCAACGGTGAAGGAAAACATCGTGAGGAAACCGGCATGTCAAAGGAGAGAAAAAAAATGTTCTATGGCATGTGAGATCCACCAATCCGCGGACCCAATGTCCGCGTGGTGGATTAATGCCTACTTGCACCAAACTTCAAAGTCCCTAAGCAATAACTTTACTCGCTTGATAGTTCTTAACAGATCAGATTCTGATTCTGATTCTGAAAGAACTGCCAAGCGAGTAAAGTAATTGCTTAGGAACTTTGAAAGTTTGGTGCAAGTCGGCATAAGACCCATTCGCTCTCCTAGCCAAGAGTAGGCCTGAGTCCCCGCAGTGGGAACATCATAGGCTGATTATGCTATGCTATGCTATGCTTTATTAATATCTATTGATGAATAATCACAGCTTTCCCGAATCGATCAATTCCTTAACCCTAAACTTCTGTATCTTCCCCGAGGTGGTTTTCGGGAAGGTATCTGTCACTTTGAGGATGCGCGGGAGTTTGTAACGCGCGATGCGTCCTGCGCAGTGCTTGGTGACGTCTTCGAGCGTGACGGTGGCGCCATCTCTGATCCTCAGCACGGCGCACAGCTCCTCGCCCAGGCGCTCATCAGATACTCCTACGATCTAGAATTAAAATTGGGCTAGTAGCTAGCGTGAAAGTAAATAGTAGCTAGGTCCAAATTGCATATTAGTCCGGTCGGTTTAGTGGTCATTTTTACTTTATTTTTATTATTTACCTATTTGAACAACAAAACACTATACTCATTTATAAACTATAAGTAGTCTTAAGTAGGTAGCTATTTTTAGTATTTCTTGGAGTGTAATCAACCCCGTTGTACACATATTACTA
The DNA here is from genome assembly GCA_932526365.1 of Lobophora halterata. NCBI lineage: Eukaryota > Metazoa > Arthropoda > Insecta > Lepidoptera > Geometridae > Lobophora > Lobophora halterata. The sequence goes on from OW052007.1 coordinate 2,670,509, forward strand.
AACATAATGGGCTGTTATTTAGATAAGTAGGTAAGGTACATTATTAAATTATATGTTGTATATATTAAATTGTATATTGTATCCTAAGAAAGCATTTTAGTATTTAGTAATGCTTGTGAGTGACGATTAAAGTTACATTCATCCTGAAATTTTTTTTACATGGGGAAATCCTCATGGATGCCCCCCGCCCTTAGGGGAGGGCGGAGGGGTATGTCGGACTCATACCGACTAAAACCCCATGGTGGCCGACCTCTGCGCATTAGAGGGACCCCGGGATATCCGAAGAACGCGTACCGGTGTCCCTCACGCACGTTGCTGTGAGGCCCATCCCAGGGAAGGCTTGCGCCAACCCCGTGCTCCGCTTGCAGTGCATGCCTACCCGTGCACTGCAGCCGTCCCGGGTTCGAGTATAATGCAGCCAGAGCCCCCACTCCGACCGCTCTCGAACCCAGCAAGATCTCCCTCATTGGCAGGAGACACCGCCACCCCTCATGGGGCGGACGGCCCGGGATGTCCCACCTGGACACCCCGGCCCCGCCGTCTCCGAGCGGGATCGGATCTCTCGCGATCCCGCTCAGCAGCCTCTTTCTGAACCATGACGGTATCACAGAAAGAGGCTACTGCCCTCCACGCTGTCGCCTCTGCCAGCATTGCCGCAACAACGCTAGGCAGGGCGAGGTCTTGCCCAATTTGGTCCATCAGGACCCGCCGTTCGGAGCTCCACGCCGAGCACTCCTCGAGCGTGTGCTGGGCAGAGTCCTGGTCCCTCCCAGGCTTTACACGGCCTGTGCTAACACGCGCCGCGTCGCGACAAAGTTATCTGTACGGGCGAGCACGCGCCGGTGACGAGTCCGGATCATCCCTTCTCAAACGGCCTGTGTTAGTTGACAGTACGCGCCCGCAAAGGCCTCGTACGCTTCACACGGCCCGTGGCGCGGCTTGACGCGGTGGAGTCCGTACTAACATAGTCACTGAGAAGCCACCATTCGATTTTAGTAAGATAGTGTACCGAGATGATATTTTATTTGAACCTCACCTTATGACCTTATGATATTAGGCATTATCTCTACTGTTCGTTCACCAATGTTAGCTGTGACTCAACAGGCATTTTATGGATTACTTACAGTGAACAAGATTGAGACTTTTGTAAATGCCCTAATATTTTTTTTATATAAAAAGTGATTCAGCATGATAAAAAGAACAAAAAATATTTTGTTATAATATTAATTAATGAAAAATTTACATTTTGTTGTCAAACTGGCTCGTAGAATTGCCAATTTAAAAAAAACATATTACCTATTCTGTTTTAGAAGTTTTTCAAGGATAAAATTTGCCTATATACTCACTTTAGTTCAATTCAAACTTGTATTGCCAACTTATTATGTATAAATGTTTAATTTAAAATTTTGATAAAACCACAATTTTGATAGAAACTAGACCAACCTTTAGGTCATTTTACTACATTGATGAATCTACATTTACAAACATACAAACATTCACACACTCACACTCGCAGGTGGCTCTTCGAGGCGCACTTGAAATCCTTTCGCTACACTGGTTCGAAAGAACTAGTGACACGATAAAAAGAAGGTGGCATAGACACATACAAGACATCACAACATCTATCACAAAGTCTTAGAAGACCCGAGAACAAACATTTGTGTTCGTCACACAAATATTCGCCCCAGCCGGGGATCGAACTCGGAACACCAAGCTTCGTAGGCAGGGTCACTACCAACTAAGCCACGGTGTCGTCAATATATATTCTAACTGTGGTAGCTAAAAGTTTCTAAGATTATAATACCTGGCTTTCAATAATATCGGGGTGTGTGTTCAGCAAGTCTTCAATCTCCTTAGGAGCGATGTTCTCGCCCCCTCTCACGATGATGTCTTTCAGCCGTCCCACTATCCGTCCGTAGCCGTCTTCGCTTATCGTGAACTTATCTCTGCAATAAATAAAACTAAGTACATAATCTTGCCATAATTGAATGTCAAAAACATTGATCGATTTGTTCTACCCTAATATTTCATGTAAGTTTTAAGTAAGATATTAAATTAAATTCAATCGGCCGGCAACTTACCCTACGAATGAAAACAAATCATAAAAACCAATCGCCTTTATTCGCTTAGCCATACAATCTCTCATTATCGTCAGTTTCTTTACAAAATGACCAATGCTATAGAACGTACCCCGTGCTAATCCAGTCGTCTTCTTTGATAGCATTCCTGGTCTTGAGCGGCTCGTAACAGTAGCACAGCATTAATGAATGAATGCGAACTCTTAATTGTACCAAGGAACTTAAAGAAACACATACAAGTTCTGGAGCATGTATATGGGGCGGTCTTATAATTAATAAATTAATTAGATAAGAAGTGATCCCTTCCAGTCAACCGTGCGATGGTGATGGATGATGGCCTTGAGACTAAAATATGAAACGTTGGCGAAAGGAGCTTTTTAAACTTAAGAGCATATTGTTGTACCCGCTGGACTAGCCAGCCAGCCTGCGCTGTCCCACGGAGGAATCGCGCCGCTTTCATCCACCACCTTACCAAACATACCCCGTCCTAATCCAGCCGTCCTCATCGATAGCATTCCTGGTCTTGAGCGGCTCATCCCAGTAGCACAACATGTTGTTGTACCCGCGGGATACCAGCTCGCCAGGGCTGCCCCATGGAACCATCGCACCACTTTCATCTACAACCTGGTAAAAAAAACATAGCACTCCTGAGCAATCTCGATACACACAGTCCATGCCTCAAAGCGAACGAGTGATATAGTGTACTGTAATGGTCTTTACACCCAACTTACGCCGATGTTCCGATACAGAGACAGATACAGATACTTTATTCATAACATACATTACAGGTCAGTTTTCATTTTATAGTTGGAATACATTTTGTATAATCAAGTAATTCATAATAATAAATTAATGGCTTAACATTATTATATACCTTAAGTATAATTAAACTTTGGTTGCGTCACCTTTATCATTTAAAAAATCACTAACAGAGTAGTAGGATTTTTTTATTAAAAAAGTTTTTAATCTTTTTTTGAAGATGGTATCGGTAGCAGCATCTACAATCTCATTCGGAAGTTGATTTGTTTTTTTCTCCTGTGAATTGTTCTCCTGTGATTAAACCACACACACAAACACACACGAAAAAAACGATTTACTAGTGATTCCGTCATAAGTTACGATTTGGCCACGACTCATCGTATCGCCGAAAAGCCGAGGCAATGTGATACACTCGCCTGTGACGATGCTCCTTAAGGATGATCCTTCTGAAGGATGTTGCCACCAACTTACAGTCTGCCATCATGAGGCACTGGATGGCGATTATTAAACCTATTAATAAACTGGTAACACAATAAATAAATAGATTTTCAATAGAAATTATAATTGAATAAAGTTGCCCATACCTAAGGTGTACCACATACTAAATGCCTAGAGTGTAAAATGTGTTGTTTTTGGTTTTTGGTTTTCTTTCTTTTTGTCATGAGGTATTCTTTGTTTTCATTTAAATTGTTTGTGTTAATTTTCTGTGTGACATTTTAATTTTAATTTAATTGTATTGTATTTTATGGATCTCAATCTGAAATAAAATTTGATTTATTTTTATTTATTTATTTTAAGGTTATACTTATTTAGCAACAGAATTTTACACAGAGCCATAGACACGGAAAAAGGCTATTATTGGATGACCTACCCTTACCCGCCACGATCCTCAAAAGAAACGAGATCCAAGAGAATGTTCAAAAACAAAATAAGCCTTTGTCCTTTCTGAAAATATAACTGATGATACTAACCTTGACTTCGACGTGGTCAGTGATGTAGCCGACAGTCTCGGCCACGCAGTCAATGCTGTCTCCAGGAAGCGAATGAAAAATGCATGCCGTGGTCTCTGTCAAGCCGTATAGAGCCTGAAATTAGGGCAGCTACTTCAAAATACATTATGGTAAGTGGGGCAAATTGCTACATTGGCGACAGAAAAATCTTGATTAAACTTTGATTTATCATCATGTTGTAACCTGGAAACTTAGCGTGATCGTCATCATCTTTTGTGTATGCCCTGGGTAGGCCTTAGCCTGGTCGAGCAAACATCGCCATCTAATCCGATCTTTGGCTTTCTCCTTCCAGCCGCAGACTCCGATAACTTTAATGTTTTGATCAATGCAATCCTTAACGTGATGCGTCTTGCAAAAACTAATGCGACTGACAATAAATGTAGATACAGTCAGCTGCACCAACATGTATACACTCCCAAACTTTCACACATTTAGATTACTCTTAATTTTGCAAAGACAAGTGCATGCAAGCATTTTCAAATTAATGTAGGCCTCTTACTTGTCAGAATTCTTATCAGAAGAAGAATGTCTTTGCATATGAAAGAGAATAATATAAATATGAAAGCTTGAGAGTGTATAAATATTGGTGCAGTTGACTGTACATGTAATTAACCTTGACGGAGTGCACTCTCATCTGATTTTGAATGTCTCGTATGAGCTGCGGGCTGCACGGCGCGCCAGCCGCCAGCGCCACGCGCAGATCAGACGGGGCCGAACCGCGACTAGCCAGGGCTGACAACATGTCTAGGTACATGGTGGGAGTTCCAGTGATTATCGTACATCTGAAAAAATGGAAAACTGGCTTTCCACGGTGCGTGATATTGCGTACTAGCTCGCATCGACGACGCACTATGAGAAGGGTATGTCAGACTACAGAGATGTAGCCGTGGTCCCCTGTATTACCAACCAAGAAGAAAGGAATGTCTACTCAAGGTATGTCTTTGACTTCACTCTTTCTTCATTATTTTTTCTTCGTCTCCTACTTTGTCCTCTTTTTAGGCATAAAGATAATTTCAGCTTCAGCATAAATTAAGATGTTGTGATCAGAAACTTACTTTTCTGATATAAGTGCATCAACGTTTGCATTGACATTGTAGGTGGGAGCCGCGAGGACCAGCGTAGAGCCGTGTCGCAGAGCCGCCAGTGACGTCACGATGGAGCCTAGGGCGTGGAATAGAGGCACCTGGAATTATCACCATCCACCTTACTACATATCATACCAACTATAAAAGCATTCAGTGATTTAAGAGCTTTCATCCAACAATGTTACCTATACTTGTGGGACTTACGCCACCACGCGGACCCAATGTAAATTGGTCGATATTTTGATGATGCCATCTACAGAAGTATTAAAGTATAGAAACATAATGTAGTACATCGAAAATATGCCCAGAAAAAGGGAGCCACTTTGGCTAACTTCTAGTACTAAATGTCCGATGAAAATTTTCGAAAAAGAGAAGTAACAGGCCTAGATAAATATTATATATGAAAACTACTAGGCTTTTTCATTGTTAATAAAACTACATCGTAAAAAGTAACAAACATTATTTAAAAATTGAGATATTTCATTTTTATTGACAAGGTGTCAGAAATTTTTTGGTCCTGTCTTACGATTACCTTTGGTTTGATACGACGATGTTCCTATAGAACAATATGGACAGCCATATTGTTCTATAGGAACATCGTTATTCATCTATGACATCATTCAACAAAACGAGTATAGTTTAGCGCACGATATCAGGCCGTTATAAAGGCTTCTTATGAAGGCCTTCGGACATTTAAATCTCCAATATCAAATCCGGCCACTCGCTTAAACAACAAGGAAGAAATATTACCTGGACGCATATGGTCTGGTGACCCTGGTGGAACTCGTTGCGTGTTCCGGTAAAGTAAGTGTTGTTTACTACCCCGGTGTGAGAGTCCAGTGCCGCTTTTGGTTCACCTGCATATGAAAATTAAGTGATATGCAGTAGGAACATGGCTTCTTACAAACTATAAAGGGGTTTGAAACTTGATAATAACTAGTAAACTGATGTTTTCTAAGATGTTCCCAGTTTACCACCGTTGTGACATATTCAGATTATGAATTCCATCTCTGGATTCAGAAAGACGTTCCAGCCGTATAAGCCCATATGCCCTAATACGGGCCGTGTGAAGCCTTATGGTGGTTTCACACCTCCCGTATTAGCACGAGCCGCACTGGGCTGGGCCGCGCCACAGGCCGTTAGCATAGGCCGTGAGAAGGAGTGATCTGGACTCGTCCGCCACCCGTACAGAAGACCTTGGCACGGCGCGGCGCGTGTTACAGGCCGTGTGAAGCCACCATTATAAAAAAAAACATTTAAAATTGCCAAGATCTATACGCCAAAAAATACGATAGGTAGAAAAAAGCTTACGGAACGATAATGCCTCTCACTGTAAGTACTTACCAGTAGTGCCTGATGTGAAGTGGATAAGGCAACCTTCTTCTGGCTTTACTTCGCTTCCATACCTCGATATTTCACTGCTGTTCGAATACTCTTTGATCAGCGAACTGTAGTCAAATGTGCCACTGAAAGAATAAAAGCAACAGCTGATAAATTAATGAAATATTATTCCATTTTTGAATAAGTAAGGTAAGTCCTTTGGTAAGTCCTTGCCCATATTCCACACTTTGGTAGGTAATAGGTAGGGTCGGCACAGAATGTGTTTTACTTTCTTTTATCTCTATCAGCCATCATCATCAAAATTATGTAACTCGCTGTAAGAAATTTCACATTATGCCATTGTCAGAAAGAAGGCGTATAGCAGATCTCTCTTATCTTATCAGCATTGCTAGTGCCAGAGTAGACTGTTCTGAACTACTCGGTCATTTGAGTCTTAAAGTTCCATCAACCTCTCTTAGAAATCACAATCTCTTATATGTTCCACAAGTCAAATCTAAGTACAGGCGTAATTCTTACTTCCCACGTGTGTGCAGTAGTTTCAATACATTGTCGCGAGAAATAATATTGACCTTTTCAACACATCCCCTGTTAGTCTCAAGCGTGTTTTAAGCAATAGTTTTTTTGAATCCTAAATTCTAAATTATAAGTGTTTGTCCGTCTACTTCTTTAAAATTATAAATACCTACTTGCTTTTACCTATTTGTGAAAAAATTTAATTGGCCATCTGTATTTATCTTTTTAATCAATCGTGTACCTAGCTGTAAGTTTTCCGAAAAATAAAAATAAAATAAAATAAAATAAAATCTCTGTACCTTCTTACAATCGTTTTGTTCATTGTCGTTTATACAGTTCATCCTAAATAAGTATCAAAATTATAATATTTGATGATAAATGCTAGAATTAAAAGGAATGCCTCTACATATACTATAAGATGGATGAATGAACATAATGGAACTCGCAAAGGATAAAACGGAAAGAAAAGACACGAAACACTAGCTTCATAGCAAGATAAGAGAGATATAGAGCATTTGCCCAGCTGTGGGATGAACTATAAAATTTAAATTAGTAGGTACCTATATTATAAAAAATATAAAAATGTTTTTATTCATCCATTCATGTCAAATTTATAAAATGATAATTAAATTAAAAATTTACAATTAAAATTATAATATAGGTACTTATACCTAACGAGTTAAGATATGAGATTGTCTAAGTTTTACATTCTAATAAAAAAAATATACAGAAATTATCTAAGGCAAAATTAAAGTCAGCAGGATGCGTGACCGATCTCAATTTCCGATCCCACAATTGAGCCACGCGTGGTAACATAAATCACAACTTGTAGAAACTTTTCGAAGGGGAAAACTTAAATACTTCATATCTTATCACGCATTTTTGTTGGTATGGAAAACTGATTGAAGATGCCTTAATTGGCTACATAGGTATGTTATTAGTATAGGTATAGCGCAAAAAGTATCAGGTCTTTAACGTATGCACTACTCGCATTATAAGCAGAATATTGTCATTTTAACATAACAGTTACATACAATGATTGGAGTGATTTGGAACTTGGCTGGCCGAGAGAAACCCAAGACTAGATGCTGTACCTGGTACGAATGAGATAATCATATAATAATGATTAGGTATAGTAAGCCCAACAGTGGGCCAATAGTAATAATAAATAAATATTTATGGACATTACACACAACGCTATCTAGCCCCAACTAAGCAGAGCTTGTTCTATGGGAACCAGATAACTGATAGAATGTTTATAATATACTCTTATCGTAGAGTATATAGAAAAGACCCAGACTCAGGACTAACACCGAAATCCCTAAAGCGGGAATCGAACCCGGACCCTGGCGTGACAGTCCAACACATTTGCCACTCGACCAGTCGCGTCGTTATCAATAATATGTGATGGTAAGAGCACAAAGATCATAAACTTACTCCAACTTATCCTTCCCAGCGTAGATCACAGACGTCAGATTTGGATAATCTTTTGACTTGATATCTCCGGGTTTAGCGTTATGTATCTCTGGAATCAACGCTTCCAAGGTTCCGTAATAGTTTCTATTTTTCATCGTTTCTCCGATGAGAATACTCTTCATCTGCGTCTTCTTGAGGCAGAAGCTAAGTTCATTATTTTCGTACATAGGGTTGATGAGCACCTGAAACCTTGTTTTGATAAGACTCGGTTGAAAACCTGCCGTGTAATTTTCTTTCCAAAGTTCTGTATTTGTTATAAGTAAATGTAGTCGTAATGAAATGATTATTTGATAAGAAATGCTTAATATATACTTATGTAGCTGCAATTAAAAAAAAATTGAAGGGCGTAGGGTATTCCCGAGGGTTAATTCAGTTTCGCTCGTAAGGCCCGGAAACATTAAAAATAACTCTACAAAATAGAACTCTAGAATTGCAAACTTTTTAAATACATACAGATATGAGGCCAGCCCGGGCCGCAGCCACGATGGCGACTATCCATGATGTACTGTTGTGAGACCACAGACCCAGCCGGTCGCCTTTCTCCAGACCCTGGGCTCGGAGTGCACAGCCGAGGGAATCCGCCTAGAAAATTGTGTATTTGTTTATAGATTAGTATATTTATTATTAAATAAATAGCATATTTATAATATCATTTTGACGACACGAATGGTCGAGTGGCAAGTGTGAGTGACTGCTACGCCGAGTGTCGCGGGTTCGATTCCCAAACATCCCATCAAACATTTGTGTCACGAACGATGTTTGTCCTGAGTCTGGGTGTTTTCTTTTATTCTGTGTACCTACCTATGTATTTACAAAAAAAAAAGCATATTATATAGGTAGGTATTGTATTGTATCAGTTATCTGGTTCACATAGTACAAGCTCTGCTTAGTTTGGGGCTAGGTGGCATTGTGTGGTATGTCCAAAATATTAATATTATTAATATAATAAATTATTATTATTTATTTTATTTATTATTATATAGGCCTCTAAGCACCAAAGACGCCAGCCCGGCGGCACAACCCGCCGGGTTAGCGTTTTGTCAGCGATTGTTTAAAAGAAGCCTGGTTTACCAGGCCGGAGGGCTGTGTCATCGGGAGCCGGCGGCTTTGGTGTGTAGAGACTTCAAGAAAGTAAATGTAACCGTGAGTCTAATGTTAAATAAATAGAATAAAATAAAACAGATAGCTAAATGTCATCATCAGCCATTACCCGGGACCCTTATTTTAAGCCTAGTTTGAACGTAAGTTTCTTCCAAGGCGTGCTACTGAGCCGCGGCCCCTTCTCGATCTTCGGCTCTTCTATAACTCTTGTTAGAGGTGTTAAAATATTTGAGTTAGAGTGACTTGTTAGAGTGTTTCTTTTCGGTGGATGGTTTTATTTAATGGAAAATATGTAGATAACTATATTTTCCAATTAAAATGAATTAGTATTATGTAAATTATAATAATAATAAGCTTATTAATATTATCAAAACTTAATGTAATTATTATAATCTGAATTAATTTTAAATAATTCTAATTATCTAATTTCCTCACTATTTGCACGCTTGATAAACAAAATACAATCATGCGAAAACCAAATTAATTATACTAAATGACCTTTATAAATAAGGGTAAACAATTTTAACATGTTCAAAAGGTTATTGAAGCGCACCTCTACACAAATAGTTATTTAATTTCATAAATCTAGCGTAAAATGGTGTCTGTGTGTGCTGTAATGAATGTTCATTACAGCACACACAGACACAATTTACGCTAGATTTTTGAAATTAAATAACTATTTTGTTCTTGAGTTCCTGAGAAAACATGCATAATTTGTACTGTTAACATATTTAACATCTTACCTACCATGTTTCCGACAAATTAACAAATTATCTTCTTATCTTTTGTAAACAATCTCCTTTTCAAATACTAATAAATAAAAAGATTTTGAAGCAATGATTTAAGTAGGTACGAGTACTTATCTTCGAAATGGTAATTCCTACATTACATAAAATTCAAATATATCTCCATTTAAAACAAAGACATTTTTCTAATCTTATCTATCGTGGGTAGGGCGATAGGTACACAATGTCGTGTGAATTGTGTGTATTGTCCTTTGTCGGACTGATCAAAAGGTATTGTTTTATTTGCATGTGTTGTGTAGGTGATTTCTATAAGCAAGGTAAAACCATATGTGACGGTTTCGATACAAATAAGCTTATTAAAAAAAACTTGGTAATGGACCCTCTGGTGTCAGATCAACCGCCCAGGCGTCTTGGGCAAGAAACGAAATTCAGACGCGCGTATACGGGCGGATTGGTATTAGCAAAACTTCAAAAGCTGAAAGCGCATACACCAGCGTTTACGCTCGTGAGGTTTTTTCTAGTGTGTATCAGTAGCATGAAGCGTCTTTCGTGGCTTGTCGAGCGTATACGCGTGTGAACGAAACAAAACACGAGCGGCTAAGGCACAGAATCTGGCGCGCCCCTATCTCTTCAATATATTTTTTTTGATGTGTTTGTTTATCCTAGGCAAAGAAAATTGGGAATAACAGTTTTGTCCAATTTCCTTCACTTATGTCGAACATATCAAGACAAAGAATATACTAAAACATTTCATGCGGTAGTAACAAAATTACCGATCCACTATTTTAAATTTATACTCAGACAATTTGTATCTCCGAAAATGTACAAATGCGATATAGCCTCACTGCTCTGCAGAACGTGGAACAGTGCCAATAGCATCCTACAAGTCATCGGGAGCAGATATGACTCACCCATCATGCAAACTTTCATCGAGTTTTGATCCAATAGGCGGCTCCGCTATTGGATTAAAGCTCGATTGGAGGTGCTCATGATGATAGGTTTAAATTTCTTTGTAATGTTGACTTTTATATGTTTTTATATGGATCTACATATTTGTACGAAATAAATATTTTGATTTGATTTGATTAGATAGCGACGCGCGGGATTATGGAAACCGCACCGAGTATCAAACCAAAAGGTAATCGTAAGACAGGACCAAACATTTCAGACACCTTGTCAATAAAAATGAAATATCTCCGTTTTCAAAAAATGTTTGTTACTTTTTACGATGCAGTTTTATTAACAATGAAAAAGTTTTAACATATAATATATATCTAGCCCTCTTACTTCTCTTTTTCGAAAATTAGCATCGGACCAAAATGTACTAGAAAGTAGCCAAAGTGGCTCCCTTTTAGTGGTTGTATTTTCAATGTACTGCATTGTGTTTCTATGCTTTAATACTTCTGTGACTAAAAACAATTGAATGCCAAAAAGCACCTGCCTGCGTGAGTAACTGCTCATACGTGATGCTGTGGCCTTCGTGCAGGGATTTCACAGCGACTCTGCCGGGATATTTCTCTGCAGTCTGTGCTATGACGTCACCCAGGGTCGAGATGGTCAGCGGCTCAGAGCCTGGGTGGTGAAGGTAGCTCGCTGATTGAACCTGACGATTCCATCTATAAGATTTTTGTATTAGAGTTTTTAATGGATTTGGTTTAGAAAAAAAATGACGTACTTATATTGTAGAGCTAGTTGTTGGGCTTTGTTGATATCGATATAAAAAGCCTGCACCCTTTTTTAGCATATAATCTATACCTATACGGAAATTCAGCTCAATAGTATTTTTCGAGATTTCAATTTTTAATTACATATCAAACAATCAAACCAAAACTACTTACAAACCATTTTTGCGTGTTTGAGGAACAAAATCCATCTATTTCACAAACTGTAAAGTGTAGATAGATAGTAACACTTTATTGTACACCTCGAGGAAATATACATTATTAAAGAAAGCTTAATAATAAAAAACCAAAAATAATATAAGCTACAATGGGCGGCCTTATCGCTAAAAGCGATTTCTTCCAGGCATCTTTTAGATGGAGAGGAGTGATAGTGTATTAAAATATGGACGAGTATATCCTACCAATATTAGCAATAAACACAACTGAAAAACACTACCGTTATTATCTCTACCATACATTGTTATAAGGTAGAGTAAATGCAATATTTATTTACCTTACCAGCAATTTGAATGGATTTGACAGTTTAACCTCCCAGGCACTGGGTCACACGAAAAGCAGGAAGAATTAATAAAAAAAAAGTTTTGAGATAAAACTATTTAATTACCTCAAGTAATCAGCAGTTTTTTTTAATGTATGCCCAGAAAAAAATGCACGTTTGTTCCACATCGTACAGCAACGTTCACATTCACCCGCGGTTATTATCTCACTGACAACAAGCAATTATCGTATGTAGGTACATGTATATGTACAATTTACATACCTACTTATCAATTACAGATTATGAGCTGGGTTCTGTAGGCGTAGATAAGCGAACGGCGAACTTTGGGATGCATTAGATACAATAATTGTTTGGTCACTATTGAAGTAAGGATTTTGTAATCGTAGACTGACGCGTTCGTTAGGTTGCTCTCCTGCCTGAATAAGATTGTCTTTTTCCCAAAAGCTGCAAAAACACACGAATAGTGCGATTTTCTTCGAAAGAATTTGGCTTTGCTTAAAATTCTGAGAGCTGAAGTGAAAAGTTAAGAAATTTGAAATTTTACACTTCACGCAGCTTTTGAGTTGAAACAGCGCTCCCATACAAATAGATGTAAGTAACTACTCACATATAAATAACATAATATTCTCTTCTACTAAGTTTTAGACAAAATAATTTATTGGCTTGGAACCCTTGGAAACATTTATAAATTAAGCTATTACAATTATTTTATATTTTCAAAAATAATTTTTATAATCTATATGATTTATCCAACGTAGGTACTAAACTAATAAAAACCTTACCTTGTATTGCTACTTTTTACAATAGATTTGATAAGAATTATTATCAAATCTACTTACTGTAAAAGGTTGTAATACAAATTATAATTAGTTACTTACAAATCATCACTCACCCTACTTTTTTTAAACAACATTTACTTGAGAAATTCTGCGTACTCTATAGTTCAACTCCCAATCCATCCGTTCAAGTGTCGGACCACGGTCAAAGCATAATATTCTTTCAGTATCTGATCTTGGTGGGGCGAAATCGAGGCCGCGACTGCCCCCTCCCCCAACTGCCCCCGGCCGTTCCGGAAGCGGCGTGGGGCACGCGACGTGCCCTGGCGACGAGCCATGCAAATTTCCCCCCGACCTCCTGAGCACACGATATGATCTGGGGGAAATGCGTTCCATGTGTGGTTCTCTAACAAGGTCGCCGGGTGAAGGGTCTGACTATTAATTAATTTTCCTATGCTCATTTTTCTAGATATTTGTAGTATGATCATAAGATTTGCTTACGATTCTATAAAAAACATTTAAATAGACTGTAGGCACACTTTCGAAGTAGTGTATATATATTAGTATTGCACGGAGAAAAAAAAATGGGATAGCATGACTAAATAATAACCTATAATATATTTTCTTGTATACCATTAAATAACTTTTGTTAACTAGAACTATTATATTGTAATAATTACTAAATTTCAGCAAGAATTATTATTATTGTAATCGTAACTAAAATTATTCTCGCTGTCACAAATTCAAACAGAATTTAGAACAGGTAACCATAACGAGATTTTTTTTCTCCGTGTGATATAGTCCGATAAAGAAGAAATCGCAATATTTCGAGCCATTATTTGGCGCATTAGATTAATATTATGTAACTCATTGTGCTTCGGAATTTTAAACTCCATGGCCATGAATTTCATGCCGAAGCTGAGTGTATCAATAACCGTAATGAATTTTCATTAATGAAATGTACCTTTTGTATCGGTACGCAAACAGTCGCAACCACGTGCGGAGGACAAACAAAATTGTAAAGAAATGAGAATTCACTCCTTGCAACTGTTCAAAGTAATTGAAAACATCGGAAATTGATACCAAAGTTACCTTATCCAGTAGGTACCCACATACTTTTAGTTCAACAAGGTTGTAAGGTATATACCTAGTTATTACGTAGAATATTGGTTGACGCTCAAAGTCTAAATAGCTATTCAAAATAGTGGTTTTTTTTCTTAGTCGGATAATTGTTTTTATCAAAGCTCTGCGTAAGGTACAAAAGCATTATTTTTACGACAGTGACAAATTGTAAGTAGTGTAACCAGTGATTCAATAAAAAGGAAAATTAACTCCCTCTGTGTCTGTTCGATGACATCCCCACCAAAAAAATGGGTCAAATGCACGGGACAACTTGAGACATCGCCCGAAAGTTTTGTTTGTAAATCCAAGCAGGCTACCTAGCTCGCGTTTATATACTCGAATCATGCAAGAAGTCGGCTGGAGCGGGCTACGCAACGTGCCGCAGTCATGCTCCGCCCGCCCAGCGAGTCGCACGAACCATGTACCGCGACCGAGTAGTGCCTAACCGTGATACTGCTATGTGACTATGTCGCAAGCTGCCGGCAAGAAGGGCGGCAAGGGCCCGCCGAAGAAGAACACCAATACTGACAATGACAAGGCAGAGACGACGAAGGCGGCCGAGGAGAAGGAAGAGACCTCCTCGAACGGTGACAAAAAGGAGGTTAAGGAGAACAATGGCGCAGAAGTTGGACCAGTTAAGCCGCCGAGTGCCGGAATCAACATCCGGGAGGTGGCGGGCCGCATCTTGGTGCTCGCGCAGAAGAGCGAGTGGCCCGCCGTGGAGCAGACCCTCAAAGTGCTGGAGAAGTTGGTGTCGGCTGGCGGCGAGGACGCCGTGTCCGTGCCGATGGCCGGCATCCTAGACCCGGTAAGTCTTTTGCCGATGTCGTGCTAAAGGTCGCTGGGTAGTGGGTTGTGGCTAGACAGCGGCGCCCTAGCGCGCCCGCCCGCGACGTTCGCATACTTGGTACGCTTTCAGAAACGTGTTTATTTTCTTAGAACCTGGCAACGGGTTAGAGGAAATGAGCATTTAGCCATGGTGATAAGAGTGATGTTGCAGTGGCAAGGGTCTATTGCATAGTTTGAGCACACGAAGGCAAAAGTTGTAATGTGAAATTAGAAATTCCGCTGATAGCAACGTTGCTTGACATTGTTAATTAAGAACTCTGCTATCATGATTTCTGTTGATACGGACAATGGACATGTTGCACACATACCTTCGTACCTCACATCTAGTAAGCCAGATATTCTGCCGCCACGCAGTATTGTGCAAGAATTACTGTGTTTTGTAGGGCACTATAGCTAATTTAATTACTGGGCTTTCGAGGCTGACTATCAAATGGTCTCAAAGTGGAAGTCTATAATAGCAGTGCAGTCTAGAGCAAAAACTCATTAGATGTTTACTTGACATCTAAATAAAATAAGGTATTTATTTTTTTATTGGAGATTGACTTCGATTGACCACAATCTCACCTGAAGAATCTCGAAGATCTAGAAGACGCCTATTTATTCGTTTCTTTAAGAGACCAAGATCATATAAGTTGTTGAAATATTCTTGATCCAAAGGTAAAATTTAGGATGTTATAGAATTATTACCACTTTTCGTTCCTTCGTTACTTTCATGTAATCCTTGACTCCAGCGCCACGCAATAGGGCGGATATCTTGAAACATATGGCAATGAATCATACACCTAAGTTCGCGCCACACACTCGACGTACAATACCTACGTAGAGTACGAGAGCGAAAAATTCGGGCGAGAGGCTTAGCCGCTTTGTAATTGATGCACGGCTAGTATGGTAACTGTAGACAAGGGTTCTTTCTTTGTATTCGTTGCGCTCATCAGAAGTTTTATTTCGGGGACTGTTACTCGCCTCACGATTCTTCGACATTTTTAACTGCTGACTGATGACTGCACATTTATACAAAGGACCGCCCAGACAAGGGTGTAGTGGACTAAACCCTTGTCTGGGCATACGCCCAGAAAAATATTATATAATAATATAAATATAATAATAAAAATATAATAATAATAATATACTAAATAAAATTTTTTCTAAAGAACTTCTATAATGTTTTTGCGAAGTAATTGCAGAATGAAGTAAGCGTTCTAGGGACATAGACGATTTAGGAGCATATAGAGAGTTTTGTGGTGTCTTTGGAGAGTCGAAAAGGAAATGTATCGTGCTAAACGTGCTAAAAAACAGTAAGTAGTAGGTATCTAAACAGACCGTTATCTACCGTTACCAGTAAGTACATATCACAGTTATATCCGTCGGCAAAGGATGGCGCCAACAAAGAAATAATCCTTACTCTAGTACTAAACTTACATAAATCATTATGTTACTCGTAGTACATCTCTTAGTACTCGTAGCATGTACAGACAGCGTCAGAGATAAGTATCCCCCTTGTACAAGACACCCAGCTATAAATCCTTTCAAAAAATCGCAATACTTAAAATTATTTTTAGGCTTACATACGGTTATTCAAATATAATATATTTTTAAAGGCAAAACTTCTCCATTCACCGCGACGGTGATTTAAAGGGATTTGAAGCTGGGTATTATAATGCAAGGGGGATACTTATCTATGACGCTGTCTGTACATCCACCAATCCGCATTGGGTCCGCGTGGTGTATTAAGACCCATTCGCTCTCCTGCCGAGAGTAGGCCTGAGTCCCAGCAGTGGGAACATTATAGGCTGATTATGCTTATGCTTATGCTACTCGTAGTTATACTCCTAGCTCTTTTATCCTGTAAGTTGTTGCCTGAAAATAAAACTATAATTATTATTATCACATTTATTTTATTTTAAAACACAATAAATACATTTTTTTTATACATACTATAAATTATTATAAAATTAACTTTTTATATTTATTATGTTAAAACAGCTTAGAAATAATATAGTAAAAATTATTATTATATTATTATCTGAATGTGTCCATTATCCATCATGATGGTGTGAGGACTTAGTCTTAATGAACCCTAGCAACCCAAACAGATAACACTAAAAGCTAGATAAAGAGGATACATAACAGATTGTGAATTGTGATGGAAGAGTTAATGGACGGCTTAGCGTAACATAATTGAGGTGACACTTTTCTTTGTAACTCACTCATTTTGATATAACTTTTTTTTCGTTAATTGCATACGTAGCATCGCACCAGGGTAAATCATAATGTTTGATGTGTCGATTTAAAAACAGACAGACGACTTCATTGTAAGATGTTTCTTAACTTTGTGGTGCCTAACTAATGTTGATTCGAAGAAATAAGATGATACAGGCGGTACCTTCCACACAAACTGTTGCACTCACACCAGGCGAAACATTTCGAATTCTTTTTCTTGCACAAGTAGGTACGCACGCGGCGGCAACTGTGAAGCAAATTTTTCCAAACAAAGATTTTGTAAACATCACATTTGTAAACATTTTTTAGTTGTTTTTGGGTTTACGAAAAAACTAATACCAAATGTTTTTTACAACTTGTCTAATTCTATGAGACTAAAAAATTTAGACATCAAACGTGTGTTGCTTGCTAATGAATATGTAATATTATGTAGCATAAAACCCGTTATGCGTTGAGTCTCGCTAGAGCCTTGCGATACGCTATAAGGTCTACGAGATTGCTACGCCGCACTACCGCGTAGCAAAGCCGTAGCTTGCGAATTTGAACTGAGAATCACAGTTATCAAGTTCATTTCATTGAATGAACTTGAAATATATTTTGAACTGATGGGTGTAATGATTTTCAGTACACCCATCAATTCAATAACAATAGTTCAATGAATTTCTACCAATAGGTGATAAAGATTGATGAGTTGTTGAATGTTTATTTCACGAATGGCGTATCATTCGGGTAAAAATGCAATATTTTAAAACTTTCAATAAAAAAAATACTAGTTTTTTATACAGTATGTTTATATGATAGTAAAAATAGGTACCTACTTCTATATTATGTAGCATACCGCACCTAATGACAAGTTTGTTTTTCGAGCGCATACTTGTTGCAAGCGTTGCAGGTTAGGTAGGCAACTCATTAAGACTTCGCACAACACACACACACACACATCACATTCACACTCCACACACACCACTGACAAACACAATGCGATTATTTGTTTGTTTGTAATTTACTGCTGTTAGAGTTACTAATTATCTACCCAGACTTACCTACCTATAATTCTTATATATTTACAGTAAACAAAATGTAGACTCAATTTGGTTTAAGAATAGCATATATTTCATAGCTTATATAAGAAAAAAATGTAACTGTGAGTCTAATGTTAAATAAATAAAATAAAAATAAATAAATAAAATACCACCCGTTATGCGTTGAATCTCGCTAGAGCCTTGCGATACGCTATACGGTCTACGAGTTTGCTACGCCTGCGGCGCCGTAGCAAGGCCGTAACTTGCGAATTTGAACTGAGAATAACAGTTTTATCAAGTTCATTTCGTTTGAATGAACTTGAAAGATATCTTTGATTCTCATTACACCGATCAGTTCAATAACAATAGTTTAATGAACTTCTACCAATAGATGATAAAAAAGTTTAAAGAAAAAATTAATGAGTCGCTGAATGTTATTTTACGATTGGCGTACCATTCGGTTAAAAATGCAATATTTTACAACTTTCAATAAAAAAAATACTAGTTTTACACGGGTTCATCCTTACAGCATGTTTATAGGATAATAACATTGGGTACCTAGAGTACCTACCTAATACTCAATAAACTGTATTTTATTAGCGCATGTATTAGTAGCGTTATCTATCTTTAAAATAAATTGAGAACTTAGATATTAGCCCAACTTACACCTTATATAAGCTTTGTAGCGTACCTTTTTGTTACTCATGGTTGCTACACGCAAATTATACATCCTACTACTGTACAGACCCTTTATATTATACAATCGATGTAGCGCTAAGTGGGCACATCGCATAAGATGTTTGGAGCGTAGTATTTTGTGCCTCAAAGTGTAAATAGTAGCTCATGTAGCCCTTAGTTGCCGCTATTAAATTAAAATTAGAGTTAGAATTGCACAAAAGTATGGTGGTACTAATTCCTTAAAAATGGTCAAGATACATTCCAAGGTGCCTCGACTTTCGATCCGAAGGCCTTGAGTTCGAACCCGGTCGTACACCAATGGATTTTTCTGTTCAAAAAATCTATATGTGCATTCAAATACGTGCTTAACGGTGAAGGAAAATATCGTGAGGAAACCGGCATGTCTCAGAACGTAAAAATTTCGAAAACAAGTGTCAAGTGCCAAGATATCGAACATACAGACCTTTATAAAACAATTTTTTGTCATAATACATCTTCTTTCTTCATCGTTTTGTATTTTATAGTATTTTGCCTGTAATTGGGAGGTCTTCTTCTTATCGTGTGGTGAAAGGATTTCAAGTGCGCCTCGAAGAGGCTCCTTTTTATGTTTATTTATGTTGATAAAAAAATGTATATAAGATAGATGCTTAGGAAATGATTCATTGCATCACTTTTACATAAAAAGAGGAAAGGAGACTCTTTGAAGCGCACTTGAAATAATTTCAACAAACGATAAGAAGAAGACCTCCCAATTACAGGCAAAATACTATAAAATACAAAACGATGAAGAAAGAATATGTCTTATGACAAAAAAATGTTTTATAAAGTAGGGGGTGGGTCTGTATGTTCGATATCTTGGCAACGGTCGCGTGACGGCTGTCTCAGATCTTTCTACGTTTTTACTGCTATAGGGGAGCCGGGATCGATCGCTACCCATGTATGATTTGTTTTGCTATTTATCAGAGGTAAAAAGTATAATTTACTAGTCTTTTATTGTGATCGATACTATTCGAAAAGTGTTTTTATCAGAAAAAAATATTTTAATTAAATTTAATCCGTTATTCAGCATCGTTACGTCTGTAAGATTAAATAATTGTCAAATGAATGAAAAAATACTACAGGTATATTCACTCAATTTACAACTAAAAACATTGCTAAGCAGTCATTATTTCTATAAAAATCATTTTTTTTTCATAAATAGGTCTTTAATTCATACCCATTACAGGCAAAAGGGGTCTCGTTGAAGAGATTTTCAAGTGGGTGTTATCAATATATACATATAAAAAGCTAAGTCCTGATTGACAGACCACGCACAGGCCAAACTACTGGACGTAGAAAACTTAAAATTTGGAAAGTATGTTCGTCAAGAAGTAGTAGTAGTATAGGCGCGTACTAAGAAAATTTTTTTTCAAACAGCGGGCCTTAACTAGTTAGGTCTAATTCGATAGGTAACTACTTATTTTTGACCTCCGTTTACCGAAACCCTATGACCCTTTTATTTTCCTTCATAAAATGATTATGTTTTTTTATAAATATTTTAACTCTTTTTCATCAAGGACATACCTCCTAAACTTTATGGGTCAATTTTCCGGAAGGTAACTTTGTACGTCACAATTCACATAAACCTACAAAGGCTACAAATTTTACGCCATTCAAGAAATTCTATTTTAGGCGGGATTGCCATTGGTTCACGCGTGCCTAGGCAAGTACCTACAGCCATCGACGCAAGTTCACGACCCATGGAGCTGTTCAATGCTACAGCTTCTTATAAAGAAAAAACATTGATACCTATCTATTTACAGTTATTAATCATTTATACCGGTCTTTTCGCTCTAAACACACATTATGACAAAACCCTTCACTTTATACGACCCTAAGAAAACTTACTGACTGTTTGTGACTGTTTTATCCGGCGAATAATTCAAAAGCGCTGTTGCTTTACTGTAGTTTTAGCCCCAACTTGTGTTGTTCACTGTACGTAATAAGTAGCTTTACGAAATAAATTTTAGCAGGTGCCCCTTTGATGGCGTGCTCCAAGTGTGTCAGACGGTCAGTACGCGACGGTTATGGTCATTTTGATGTATTTCCCAGTCTATGGTCTGGTAACGTCGATACGGCTTGAAAGTTTCACGCTTTGTGGATTGGATTTTATTGCGCTGATGTTAATTAGGTTTCATATGTATGAAAGTTACACAGTGTAAATAGGGCACTACGTTATAAAATGTATTTATGTTCAGAAATATTATTTTGTAATTTTTATTTTACGGAAAGTTACCTACACATAATATTGAAGAACCTTATACTATAAGCAAATTGGATATGGGACCAATTTTTAATTTTAAAAGATCCATATTATTCTAACTAAGTAATTACCTAAATGTTTATCCATAAACATTCCAATCTCCATTTAGATTTAATTTAACTCCTTTATTTTTGTTGAGTATTTTTAAAACTACTTAGAAATACCTATAATTGGCTAAAATGTTGAACTTGGATAGATAAAAATAAAATAAACAATTCAACATGTATTAAAAATGTAATTTGTATGATTGTGAATTTGTGAACTAGGGTATCGAACTGTAGCGGTCGGCAGGGGCGGCAAAATTTGAATATTTGAATGTGTAAATCCGCCACTGGCTCGTTCCATCTTCTTTCTTCCATTCTTTGGATCCACAATTATGATTAATGGAAATAAAGATCCAATGGTCACAATGCAAGTTAAGTTTAAAAAAAATATATCCGGTTCTTATATTTTAGAGTTCCAACCGGACGGAACTCTCCAATAAAGACATCACGAGATAGCTCAATAACTTGAAGTTCCATCGCACACTGTCCCGATGCGTATCAGCATGACGCACCAATCCGTTGCTGACCATGACTCTCCCGGCTACCATTTCCGGCCGGCTCCAGCCTACATAATTTCGGGTCTGTATCGAATGAGCTGCGAACTGGCCGTTTGTGTGTCAAGGGTAGTCGAGGAGTTTTGCGTGCTCGACTGGTTGTTACTCGGTAATCGATGGGAGATTTTCGACCTTGGCTTCTAAGGCACCATCCTTGAGAATTGCTGACCTGTCTAATATTCCAAGGCCATTTAATTGGAAGAGTTCTACAGTGCACCTCTAAAAATCGCTTTCACCGTTGCAGGAACCATCAACTTATGATGAGTTTAGAACATAGTACCTACTCACAGAAATTCACAGTAATTCGTGAATTAAAATTTCAATATGACAACATTACTAATATTACTATGAAAAACTATAATAATATCATGAACAATTTTTATTTAAAATTACATTACATTACAGT
This sequence comes from Lobophora halterata, assembly GCA_932526365.1. NCBI lineage: Eukaryota > Metazoa > Arthropoda > Insecta > Lepidoptera > Geometridae > Lobophora > Lobophora halterata. The sequence continues at coordinate 2,692,772 of OW052007.1, forward strand.
AATCTAAGTGATTTAAAATCATTTAAATTAAAAGGACAGAATTTTTGCAGTGCCCTGACAGGGTCATGTCCGCTAGCTACTATATTAGAAACTAAGATAACATGTAAGCAAATGAAATAAACAATAGAATACACATTTAAATGTATGTATATAAATGCTTCTACAGCCAACACGTACATGATTGCACAGATAAAAAAAGGTGTAAGTAATCTAGGTTAATAAAATTATAGTAAGACTCATAACTGATTTAGATTTAGCGCCAGTTCTGTTCATCCATAACACGCAATGGCCAAAACTTTTTCGATTTGGAAACATAGATTAATATATTTTGTCTAATTTGCTTCATTATTTTCATACTGCATATAAAGATTTTTCATAAAACATGCCTACATATTACCAGCTTTATTAGAAAAATTAAAAGAGCAATGTTTTCGCCGACTAAGCTAGACGATAGGGTGAATCATTTAATTTCAAGACACTTGCCATGTAATTATGCATGCAATGGGGCTCCTGGATGTACTCTACATTTATTTACTGATGCCGCGTCGAGAATTTACTTCATCGCTTATAAAGTTTTACTAGTAAACGTTTCTTTTGCATACTGGATAATATCCACTATTTTGTATCACGATATATTAATCTTCTTTTCTTCTTCTTATCGTGTCACTATTTCTTTCGAACCAGTATGTTAAAAGGATTTCAAGTGTACCTCGAAGAGGCTGCTTTCGTGCACTTGACACATGTTTTTGAACTTTTTAGGTTCTATGAAATGCCGGTTTCCTCACGATACATCGTGAGATCCTTCACCGTTAAGCAAGGGCTTGATGCACAGTTCACACACAGTTCAGTTTGTTGTGTATACATAGTTCCTGAAGCCCATTTTATACTCGATTTAAATAATCTCCCTCACCTTCAGCTCAGGCTGATAAAAAAGCTTCGTATAAAATGGCTTCCTTCAGGCTCTTGGTATAAAAATAACTTTCAGAGAAGTTAAAAAAAAATATCACTGAAGTATAATATAACAGTTTTCATGACTCTATGATGAAAAACGGTACCTAGTAAATGATACTACTTATAAAATGGTAAATGTATAACTTGGAAACGAAACACCTGTACAAAGCTGAGTTGGTATTCAACGTTAGTTGGTTTTCCGTAGTAAATAAGTTCTAGAAATTATTAGAGATATTTCAAACTGCAGTATTTTAACTGTTTTAATTTATTTTGATTTATAGGAGTGTGGCGGTGTGGTATCTTGGCAAAGAAGTGGAATGTACAGAGCTAATTTTCTAACTGTTAGGAAATATTTAAAGTAGTTATGAGAAGTACCGGTCAGTTGAATAGAACATTATTAAAATTATCATTAGATTCACCAGATCATTTTTACGGCTATTATTGTAATTACTGAACTTTGGGACCTGGAAAACTCACGAAAACCTATTGTTACGAAAATTGCGACACCGACGCCGTAATTTATTTTCATGACTTTTGTTCAGATCGTGACTGTAAACTTTTGGCTTGATATTTTTTCCAAAGTATTTTGTATTTTGTATTAAACAACAAAACTACTATCAAAGTTGGTCGACTTTGTTATATATCTACGACTCAAAGTATTCAAATATAAAAATGTAATAATATTTTTCGCCAGTAAAAAGAAATATATTTTATATTATTAGAAAATTTATAATAATATTTTATTCTTTTTTTGCATTTTTTTGCAGTAGATCATATCTATGATGATAAGTTTACATAGCCTGGCGCTTCGCCAAGATTGCGTTCATAAAATTGCAGTTTATTGGGAAACCTACGACTAACCTGCATAACTCTTCACAATAATTATAAGAAGAACACTTATAATCCTTATTATATAAGATCATTAAATTTATAGAATCAACTTTAAAACATAAAGTAAATACAAGTTAGTATAGAAGTGTTAACTTACTTATAAGCTTGTTGCCAGCCCTATTTGTCCCACCAGCGGACAAAACACCTAAGCTAATACTTTAATAACGTTTACAAGTATACAACTAAAATTATTATTTCTACTGTTTTCTATTATCAACTATTCTTTTTATCTATTTCTATTATCCCCTTTCTATTAGTAAGTAGTAGAAAAATTATTTTAGTTATGACGAATTTATAAATGCCTAATGAATCAGCAAAAGTCACAATACAATGTAACAATTGAATGGCCAAGGACTGAACCAAGGCGGTCACCCTTTCGACCATATCCAAATAATTGAGTTCGATTTAATCATATCATTTCATATAAATGACATGTACAAGTTCAACAAAAATACTTTACATGCAAATTGGCAATTATTATCAATTTATAGGTATGTAAATATTACATGCCTTATGTATACCTACAAAGTGTTTGATGTTCCGTATAAAAATGGAAAACAGAAACACATGAAACGACTGTACTCGTACATCTGTTCAGTCCGTGTATTACAGACACGTATCAAATGAAATAAAATATCATAACAAATAACAGTCTCATTTCTGTTTTTGGGGCAAAAATGTTTGATATCATTTTTTACATCTATTTCATGGGCCGATGCCCACAAAATTTTTTTCGTTGCGAAATAACAAAATTCCTTTCTTAGTACGCACTTTCAGCTATTGACGAACACATCCTTTAGATTTCAAGTATCATGCTTCAGTGATTTGGCCTGTGTGTTTTCAGTCAGTCTGTCAGTCAATAATTCAAGACTACGCCTATTTTATAAATTGATTAAAAAAAAAACTTTGTTGAGATCTCACACGATAAGGATGTCGTTGATGTCTTTTGTATGGGATGACACATGACAATAGTCGCACATTGCTATTGATCGATGCGTTCGGCCCGCTTGTCTCTTTCCGTAGGCTCGTGGAGAAATGTATGGAAATGATAAGAAAAACACATGTTTTAAACAGAATGAATAAATAAGAACTGTTTATTGTACCAAGGAACGTTCGTATGAAGTAACGTAATCCATTATAGGTGCTCGTAAATAAAAACAGCCTAAATATTATAGGTATCTAAGTAAATAGTTTTTAAAATTTTGTCAGAGCGTCTGGTCGAAGCGACGCGTGATCAGAGGGCTGGCAGCTATCTGGGCCAAAGAATAAGCCTTGCTATACAAAGAGGCAATGCAGCCAGTATCCTCGGCACGCTGCCATCGGGTATCGAGTTGGAGCAGTTGAGCTACCTATAGATCGTTTGCAACGGTCTATGGGTGGCCCAATGGTTTCCTTTTGTAAATTTTATTTTAATATACCTATATTAGATTGTAGTAGTTAGCTTATGCTGTAATAAATTTTCTTAATTCTATGTTAACATTTATGAAAGTAAATAGTAATTTAATGGATTGTGTATAGTATGTACACTTGACAGCGAAAACTGACAGGATTCATAAAATTAAGATTCTTAATTACAATAAAAATAGTTTTTTTTTCTGTAATAGTTGGTAAAGTTCTACCAGAAAAAAATCAATAAGAAGAAAAAACAAGTATTATGATACACTTAAAAAAATTTCAAAAATATAAAGCATGGCGCGAATTTAAAAGCAATGATAAAAATAAAATTAATGAAAGTTAGGTTTAGGTTATCTTAAATATGTTAGTGCAGTCACCAACAAAAGTACTAAACATTTTCATTTCATCTTACAATTAAAGTCGAATCATCGTTTCAAAGGTTATTTACGTCACAGTTTATTCGTTACAATGTATAGCTTAGAATAATCGTGATGCAATTTAAGTTTATTCGGTCAATAGAAGACCTTCATTCAGCCGAAAAGCTCACGCGAGCCGTGACCTTAGCGGCCAGGTAAGTAGTAAGTACATTTAGTTGTACAGTGACTAACAAAATGTAGCGTTTTGTTAGGGTTATTGATCCGTTTAGTTTCATTGTTGTGTCACAAAAAAGCTTAAACTACCCAGAATTTTTCTTCTATGAAAATAAACAATGACAATCGCTCTTTTTTCTTTAGAGAACAAAGACCGAAGTAAAATCATATTTGAATTATGAGTAATACATTCATTTTTTTATCTATAAAGGAATACAAACAGCTTCTTACAGATTTAGTACAACAGGATGGTGGCTACATTAAGCCTAGCAGTATTTACTACTACATATTATGTATGTATGTACATAGTAATTTCTGGGATTATAAGATTATATTTTGTTTTTCTAGTGTCTTATAAACTAGATACATAAATAAATTAAATTATATCAAATGTAACACTAATAAATAAATAAACTATTTTTTTTTGTTTTTTACTTATACATATCTGTCGGATACATTCATTTCCGACGGTTTAATTAAAAAATAAGTGAATTATTTTTTTCAGTCACTTTTGTGTTTGACTGTATCTTTCAGTGGGATGTTATAACTATGTTTAGTCACATGTAGTTCACAGATTGGCGTAGGCGTAGGTCGAACTAAAGATATCTGAAAAGTTTGTATTATCAATGACTGACCCTTTGTTTTATTTTAAATATATATTTCTCACCTACACGCTGTATACTAATAACATTTTAGGGTAAAAGGTTTTTAATGGTTTTTTAACTTAAATATGGAATCCTTTTACGAAAAACATGTTTTGTGAAAACTGCCTTCCGCGAATTTCATAACTTACATTTTTATGATGATAAACAAATACAGAGCTGATATTCTAAGATTTTATACACTGTTGTGTTACTAAACTAAGTATTGATACCTTATGAAAAAATCACGACATTTATGGGTAAAAAGCAAGTTCTTGGACTCCTCTTCACCTAACGTTTCAACAAGCACGCTACTAGAACAGTGCTGTCATCAACCCAGAGTTAGATATCGGGGGGCAATGCACAATGCACCCTTCAACCGGAAACTATTATAGACCGCTGTATTCCCTTTTTAAAATTAGAATTAGACGGGTTAAAACATTTCAAAATCGATTACATTTCTGAATAATAGTGATTTCTTATTATATTCTATTTCGATTTATGCCATAATTCATCTCGAGGAAGTTCGGTCCATATAAAAAAAAATCTGCTTTCTTCCCGCGTTGTATACCGTATTCGGCCCATAGTATATTTTAATCTAAAAATTCTTATTACGTCCTACTTTTCAGCTCTACATTCGGCCCATTTTTTTTGTATAGGTAAACTATAATTATTTTAGTACAGTTGAAGCTATAAATAAGTCTTCACTTGAATTTTATTTCTATATTATTGAATAATAGTAGGTATATCTTATACTCTGAAACAGACTCGTTCTGTTCCCTTCAGGGTCGCACCGGACGTGACGTAAACGGTGCACAATCGACGAGTCGATGTAGGTTGATGAGAATTAATGTGGTAGTTAATCGACTAAGAGCTCCACCGGATATTGCAGACGGGTCGCGTTTGCAGGAAGTCGGCAAAATTAAGGATATGCAGGAAATTGGAAAGTTATTATGAATAATCGTTGATTTCCAGGAAATATTTGGAAGGTTGGGTGGTTTTGCAGTAAATATTTACTATTTATGTCACAGTATATAAGTACCTAATCAATATCATGACATATTATCAATATACTAATATGCTAAGTCCTGACTGACTATGACTAACTGACAGACAACTTACAGGCTAAACTTGTGGACGTAGAGATTTAATTCTTAGGGAATGTATTCATCAGAGTTAAAAGTGCGTTCTAAAAAGGAATTTTGAAAATTCGCTATGCAAATGATTTGCCAGTAAGTTTAGTACTATTAAAATTACAGCTAGTAAGAGTATATTATAATAATTATTATTTTATTAAATTAAAACGGTTAAACCAATTACATTAATGTAAAATTAGAATTAGATTAGAATAAAATATGCATTAGATTAGAATATAAGTAATAAATTATTAACAGAATAATTAAACAAATTAAATGAAAGAGATATAATAATGAGAATTACATTTTCAAATAACTATATTCATATAATCATAAGTCACACAAAAATTAATTTAATTCTACACTTTCACATAACCTGAGGCACTCTGACTTAATAGGTATACTTCCATTCATCTGCAAATATAATATCACAGTCAGGATTATTGCGCAATAGTTGGTTGAGCGCTGAGAGGGTGTGAGTATATAAGTATAAAAAGCTTTCTTCTGACTGACTGACAGTCAACGAACAGGCCAAAGCACAGGACGCAGACTCGAAATTAGAAGGGTATGTTGGTTATGAAGTGTAGGTAGTGTACGTAGGAAAGGATTTGCTAATACACAATGCAAATAAAGTTGCTAGCGTCAGCTAGTTAGTAATAAACAAGTCACAGCTTAGAATTTTGAACACACAAAAGTAGGTAGCAGTCATATGAAAACTAAACTGAAATGCAAATGTATTCTGAAATAATAACGGCAATAAAAGGTGCCCTTAATAACACCGCCATTACCCGCCAAGCCCAGTGCAAATAATCTAAATATGAGGTGCGCCAAATACTACGAAATGTAATTATGGTAGGATAGCCATTTGCTTATTAATAATAAATGCACATGATACTAATATCATATCATAATATGTACATTATCATTGACCTTATGAATAAAAATATAGTTTTTACAAAAACATACCTACTAGAACCGACTTTTATAGGGACTGTTCTAGTGAAAAAAATACCCAATTTTGTTTGACATATTTTATTCAGTTATTTTGATTGAAACCCAAACTACTGAACCGATTTTGATAAAACTTATATGGCTAAGTCTGAAGTACGTGCCGATTCCATTTGAGTGCTGATTCACATTTTTCCAGTGGCATACCAGCGCTGGATATAACCACTGGACTGGAATTTTACTGGAATTAATGTGAACCGGGCATTAGTCATTTTAATGCGTAGAAGAGATCATTAGGTACACAATAGCTGATAAGTCACGCTCGCGATTGCTAACCTTTATTCTGAGTGTCGTTCCAAGTTAGTGTAGGGGACAAGTTATAAGCGATCTAATACAGTGTTTAAGTTTCACACATACAATACACACGAGTAGAAAGCGAACTAGTGGTTTCACCGCTCGTATTTCGTTTTTTTGCAACGCGTGTACGCGTAGGTTCATTTGTACGAGTGCTGTTGCGCTTACGCGCCGAAGCGCCCTTCACCTCTGTCACTCACTACCAAAAAAACCTAGCGTAAACGCCATTGTAAGCCCGTATACGCACGTACGCGCGTTCGTGCGTTCGTCATTTGAAGCCGCGTGTGTGCCAAAACGCCCGTATACGCGCGCAAAAAACGCTAATATGATATTGAGTTTTTTTTGTCATTAAGTAGACGTTAGATTAGAAGATTAAGTAGACTGTAGAAGTTTGTATATATAGGTACTTCAGCGTTAACAGTTCAGTGGCTGAAGCTTAACTGACTAATTCTATCACGCCAAAATTAATAAACCGTATGCGTAAATTAGACCTACTAGACCTATTTCATAATTCAGAACCCAAAAAAACCCACGGACGCAGGCGAAGCCGCTAGTAGGATAGGAACTTCCATATATGTAGGTATGTATGGTATACATACCTACGAAATACCTAATAAGAGCATTAAAGTAACGAAGTGGTGGAGAATAAAGCTTAATTTTTTTTTACTTGAACCATACACCAAGAAATAATTTACGACACGAAACTTTACAACACTTTGCACTTTTACAACACTACCCAACGAAAAACTTAATAACTAAACCTACACTTTATCTTTCTGATATTGGAACTTTATGTACCAAAAATGGCATGACCTCTTTGGCAAAAAGAGCAAAAAGACTCAAACCGCTTCATCCGATCTTCTTAAAGTTCGGTCGATGGGTATGTTAGGTAGTTCAAAAGATTTTTTTGTTCATAGACAAGCCAAAACGTTTCGGGGGTTTAAAGCGCGTGAAAGTTCTATTTGAACTACTTGTTTAAATACATGACGATAAAGATGGTGTATGTTTGTTCCAGACGACAGGCATGACTCCCCTGATGTACGCCGTGAAGGACAACCGCACTTCGTTTGTGGAGCGGCTCATCGAGCTGGGATCCGACGTCGGCGCCAGGAACAATGTGAGTCGCAGTAAGCTCCTTGCATAAACTACTAGAGTGAGTAACTAAATAGAGAAATAGGTAAATATAGGTATTATCTTCGAGAATCTGGCCAAAGGAGATGTTAATGCAAGGCGTACCCCTCTGTTGGCCATATAACCTTCTTAGCCATTCACGTTAAACAATACTATACGCTGTATTTGATAACTGTGTGCATATTTTAAGATGGTGTGCGCGATTTTTATAGTGTGCGTTTACGTGAATAAGATTTTGTTAGGCGCGTGTGCAATGCGTATTTACCTCGTCCCCCGTAAAAAATGGTAGAAAATTATGTTAGAAGACTCTGACGTATAACCCCTCCTTATGCTGGTTTCTCGAAGATCCTACGTGACTTAAACGAATCCATTTAAACCTCATTTGTCAAAATGATACGATTGGGTGAACTTAACACATTATGAACAGTCAGCTGCACATACATGTATACACTCCCAAGATTTTGCATTTACTTATATTAAACTTTTCATTTTGCAAAGACATTCTTCTTCTGACAAGTAAGATGACTACAATAACTTTAAAATGCTTGCGTGCACTTTTCTATGCAAAATTTAGAGTGATATAAATGTAAAAGCTTGGGAGTGTCTGTGCAGCTGACTGTACCTACACTTGGAACACATTACCCTTCTTCGCAGTAGCGTAATAATACTATTCTGATATCTATCTTCATATCTATATATTTCGATGCAAGGAACAGCGTTGCACATCGCGTGTTCCCAATCATATTCATGATGACTGTGGTAAAACAGATATTGGAAATATATCCAGAACTACACAATTTGTTAGCTTTCATAGAGTAGGTATTCATATAGCAAGCTGCTGCCCGCGGCTTTACCCTCGTATTACAATACTATAGTGTAGCTTCTCCAATTCTTATGCTAATGTCGTGCCGAATTTCAACCCAAGAAGTAAAGTAATTTTGGCGTCATCCAATCATCCTCAAATCCCTACAAAATTTCACATTTCTAATATACCTAAGTAGGAAGAAATATTACTCCACTGCCTTTTATGATGGGTATAGGTTCCTTTTCAGGTCTTTCCACCCAGTGAGACTCAACGGCCTTCAGAGGTCGTCCACCGCCTAGATTGTGTTCTTCAAGTTTAACCTTCTAAAATAAGTCAACTAATGTCCTAATGTGTAGAATAAACCAAGAAAAAACCCAATTACTAAATATATTTTTCCATCAATTGCTGTAAATTTCCGAAAATTAACGGCTGAGTCAGTCAATAATTTAAGTCCGTAAGTATGTTAGCATGTAAGGCTTATACTAATTAAATATGGTGTATGATACAATATTTTTTTTAATTGATCAATATACCATTGTCCACCACCAAAATATAAAGTTGTTGATACACAGCTTAATCTGTTTGTACTTCAGACTCATCGGAATCAATCGTCTAACAAGCGTCTAACGAGCGTATAATTAGCTTGCCAAATCGGCAGGACTTGAGCACGCAATACACTGTTTACGCGTTCCATTTCACTGAATCCAAGGAAATTATCATAAAGCGTGTAGGTAATATTTGGAGGTGGCATATTTACTCGTAGGTACGTAATAGAAGAATTGGCAGGACTTAAGCACGCAACACACTGATTACGCGCTCCATTTCACTGAATCCAAGGAAATTATCATAGAGCGTGTAATATTTGGAGGTGGCATATTTACTCGTAGGTAATAGAAGAATCAATAAATTAAAAAGTAAGTAATGAAAACTACTAAGGTTCGTACTTTCCACAAATATCATAGATAATAAGTTTGTGAGAATGTGGAGATGTGAGGATGAATAGATATTTTTTTACTCAATCACCCCAAGACAATTTAGAGTGCCAAATTTGAGTTCAATGAGTTGTGAGTTTCCTCATTGAACTCAAATTTGGCACAGATATCATTCAGAATTAATGCCTATTATCGCGATACCAAGAAAGCATAACGATAAAACTCCCCCCCTTTTTTAACTTTCTTCACTTTAAAAAGAAATACGGGTCGAGATGAGAATGTACCGTTTTTTTCCTCGGTTAAAAAAACAGCAAACCAATGTATGCATTGCACCGCATATCTATCACACGCAAACCACACTAAAATGCCACCTACATTAATTTCGTATTCAGAGATCGATTGAACCTTAAGTTTGCGCCCTGCAACGTACTTGAGCTATGATTTCGAAACGGTTAAGCACTCATATGGTTTGCGTGTTCGGTACTTTTTAATTGGTCAACACTTTCAATAATTTTTGTTTTTGCTCTAACAGTTTTTTCTCTCTCTTCTTTAGCACGGCTACTAGGTTATCACAGGAACCTGCCTGATCACTATAATAGATGAACACATTTTATTCCCATTACGACTGTTTTTCTCTTCTGTAATACTGCAATTCTTTATTGTACACATAAACTCGATATGGTATAAAACATAATATAAAAAACATGTACAAAAGCGAGCTGAACCCTGACAAGAGTTTTCTTCCAGCAAACTTTTGAGGCTAGAGAGAGGCTTTCTTTCTTTTTGTACAAGCCAATGTCTCGTTCTAGTAGGACCGATGGTATTCTAGTAGGTTCTAGTAGGAATGATGGATCTATACAGTTATGCTAAACACGGCTATCTTGGTGCTTACAATAAATAATGACTAGAAGGACTTCTTCTTATCGTGTCACTAGTTCTTCCGAACCAGTGTGGTGAAAGGATTTCAAGTGCGTCTCAAAGAGGCTCCTTTCGTGCACGTATAAAATAAAATATTATTATATTATTTTTTATTTATTTGTTATATTTAGTTTTGTTTCTATTTGATGTAAAGGTAAGCTTAACGATGGGAATACTGAACATTCAAAAGAGGATGTTGTAGAAAGCGTTTCTAATGATTGTTTTCTCTGCAAAAACAGCCATTTGAAGAACACTAATAGAACAGCTATTTCTTGCATAGGTGCAGTAATGAACGTTGCCAGTAATAATGTCTGAGAAGGTGGAAAAAGGCACGCGAACCGGCCGAGCTAACGTACGCAGATACGTAGTCAGGACTTAAGATATATGGGTATTATTAATTTCAACAATAAGTAATTCATAAATTATTGGCATAAAGTCAGAATTATTATTGATAAAATCTCTCTTGAAATTGATATAAATGTAATGGGTACCTAAATGAGTAATCAAATTACTTTTTACATACTACATTATTTAATTAGGTAAGCATTTACACTCCCAGAAAGATTTGTTTTCATAATAGCTTTAATATTAAGCAAAAACGGCTTTAATATTTACAAATGCGTATTTGTGATGATAATTAGGTATATTTCAATGCTCTCGCGCGATGCTCCGGCATGCTTCGGAATGAATGAATGAATAAAATTTTACTTGCATAATACACGTACATTGTGGTCTGCAATGATGCACGATCCTCCGGGGTCGATAATCGAGCATTGAAATGTACGTATTACCTTATTAATGCTCTGCCGTAACGTGCGCCAATGTGTGTAGGCTATTATTCGGTAGCTAAAATTACAGGCAGATAAAATTATATCCTTGTGTCCACCTGTTTCGGTTGTTTGCAAAGTTTATAAAAAAAATATGTTGATTTTTCAAGTAAACCCTAACTTAATCCCCTTGCAAATATCCTTACTACGGTACTGTATTGTAGGCATATTATATAAAGACTATTTTAAAGCCCTTTAAGGCATGCGAACAGATTATAAGGCTGTAAAATACTTGTTTATTCAGTTTTCTTTGCTGCAAGTAGTGAAATAGTTACTACATATTATACTATAGTACCATACGAACACAAATGTTTGTTATCGGGTCTTGGATGTTGTGATGTCTTGTATGTGTCCAGTCCATGCCACCTGCGATACAGGGAATCCTAGTGCAGGGGTGTGAGTGTGTGAATGTTTATGTTTATGTTTATAAAGTAGTTTATTCTTTGCTTTAGATGATAAGAATAGATATAAGATAAGTAGGTATAAGTTGAAATTGATTATTCAACTTATACCTACTGATCTGATAAACTATGTAGAATAATACTTAATAAACAAATATATAGTTATGTACTTAAAATATAATAAATAAAAAACTATGTCTCGCATATTTTATAAACAAAAAAAAAACTACAAAATGAATAAAAGTAATCTTTAATATAAAAATATCGTAGGCTTGTCATAGGTCCGTACTACTACGGTCTACGGTTAGCCGTTACCACGTTAGCGTGGTGCTACGGGCTACGGGCAAAGAATAAGTAATATTATGTATGCTACGGGTTGCTTCGCGCTACGGTCCGTCATAGGATCTCGTAGCCTCTACGGTCATCTAACGGGTCGCGCTACGCTTGCGCATAAAAATATCTATTGAATTAATGAAAGACTAATAAATAAAATAAAAGATAAGCTTAAAACTGGTTTATTGTTCATAAAATTGACTTATCTTTCAGTTTTTTTTTAATTTATTGGCCTCTTATAAACAATCTCAGGCAGTTGCAGATATTCTGCCGCAAAGTGTACGTATTACTGTGTTCTAGTTTGAATGGCACTGTAGATCGTGAAATTACTGGGCTTTCGAGACTGACTATGAAAATGTCTCAATGTTGACGAGCGCTTTACCAGTGTGTCTATGTGAATCAAAGTGTAGCACTGATCTGGTATTGAGCAGGCGTGATCTCTTACCATCAGGAGAGCGCTTAGCTCCCTCGTCCCATGTTTACATAAAAAAATACTCTTCATTATTTTGGATACTCTACTATTCTAATTCTAATTGGGTAAGGGGTTGCGAATGGTCTGCACTGATGTTCCGCTGTGGAGTGTATTGTGCATTGAGCCCTTTATGTACTAACTTTACCCCAGCCAGCCCAGCTCCCCAAAATAGCGGAGCAGGACCCTAGGTTGATGGATGGTGTGTTCCAGTTTCCTGGCAGGGTCATCCGGATCCTTGTCCAGGATTTGTCTTAGCCCAGTCTTCGTTCTGGCTTTTTCTGTAGCTGTGCAATGCACAACCACGTGTTCCACAGTTTCCTCCTCTGTGAAGCAAACGCTCAATACTCTACTATTTATAAATGTATGCCTGTAAAACTAATTGTTTGTATCTTTTGCAGGATAACTACAATGTTCTTCACATATCGGCGATGTACTCGCGAGAAGACATAGTCAAGCTGCTTCTTTCAAAACGAGGTGTAGATCCATTTGCCACTGGAGGGGTAAGAAACGTGTCCATTACTAATCACCACAAATTCAGATATTATTGGGTAAAACACCAAACCAGGAAATTGTCGAGAGCAGGAGGTTACTAGAATTCTGTGTAGAGTAAAATATAAGGATAATTTATTTGCCAAAACACAAATACCTACAATATAATGGTTTTAAATAAATTGGTGTCCTATATGTTCTACCTTTAGTTTGAGGCGTGTAAAATTAGTCATATTCAATTATTTAATAGAAAAGAGAATTTAAATAATGTCACTATCAAATCATATAAATTAAGTTTATATCCTTAGTGTTCCTGTCGTTAAAAAATAGTACAGAGATACCAACGTACTTTGAGATATACATAAATGTAATGCAGGAATGTGTAAACATCACTGTTTCAGATTGCAGTACACTGTGGCTACTGAAATTACTGGGCTTTTGAGACTAGTCATAGGCAGGTGTGATAGTAGGCATTAGGTATATTATAGAGACTACAATGGCAGTTTCTACATTGTAATCAGTGATGGTAGGCCAAAATGCTAAGATTTAAAAAGGGACACATATTCGGAACACAGTGGACGCATTTCGTGCGGATCAGTTCAGCCGTATTTGATTCGATTTTTTTATGATTTCTCTCCATACTCATATACATAATGGTCCTAATATTAAAATGAAAAAAATAATTATAATAATGATAATTGATGATTTATTGGCACAAAAGCTTATAACTAGTACTAACATCAATTATAATACTTGCGAATACGAATAGGTAAAAGTTAGTTAGAAAGAAAGAAAGAAAAGAAAGAAAAATAATTTATTCCAGCATACACGGCAACACACATTTAGAAAGTACTAATTATAAAAAACAGAAAACTTAAAATAAAATAAAATAAAAAATAACTATAACATGTTCAATCTACCTACCTACAAACACAACAAATTATTATTTAAATATTTGAAGCAATAAGGCTGGTAGAAGGTAGGTACACACAGCTACCGGGTTTACCGCGTTGTCGGAAACGGTCTATGCTCAGCATAATGTTGAGGATTCGCATCCACAACGCTGATTTTCAGCACAAACCGACGATGTGACTCACGAACAATATACCAGTTGCATAAAGAAATAATAGGAAAGTAGTGTGTAAGTACTTATGATAATTATAAGAACGTAAAAAATATAATGTAATAATAAATACAATAAAAATAAATAAAATACCTGATGTTTAGCAGAGGAAAATTAAATATTGTGAGATATGATAGTTTAAAAAGCTCTTTAAATAGATAATAAATGCAATGTATGACCATATTTTAATTAAGTATATTATATAAGTAGTAGTAGATATAACTAGTTCGGTAGGTACTAGACAATTAAACTACAAAAAATTATATACATATATTTAGTAATAAATCCAACGGACTCTAACACGACGGACTAAAAACGAGAGACTCTCGTTTCAAACTTCGGCGAGTCCACACCTCCTGATGATGCCTCGTGTAGAGGCGAAACGCGTGTCGTATCTTTAAACTTTGGTTTTCTGTTCGTTGACTCTTTGGTTTAGTTGAACTAAAGTTAAGTTAATTAAAACCTTTGTTTAGAAATTAAGCGGATTTATTACTAAATATATTTATATAATTTTTTGATATTTATGGATTTACGCAAAGTAACGCCTGAATCAATTAATTAAATTAAACTACAGACAAAAATCAAAAGCAATAGTTTTTCGTAGACTTTCGCGATTATCACACATAGTTATTTGATTATATCGGGTATTTATCGCGCTCACCTCGTATGTTTTTGTGTCCCGACGTTTCGACTGTATTGCAACAGCCGTGGTCACGGGTTGACCAACCCGCCGAAACGTCGGGACACAAAAACATACGAGGTGAGCGCGATAAATACCCGTTATAATCAAATAACTATCAAAAGCAATGTAAGTAAACAGAGGTGTTATAAGTACTGGACAAGTGTTTACTGTATCACGGTTAAATAGTTCTTATCTCGTTAATAATTTTTTCCATATTGTACAGAGTCGGCAACAAACTGCCGTCCACGTGGTGGCGAGTCGACAGACCGGCACCGCGACCAGCATCCTGCGGGCGCTGCTGGCTGCGGCCGGGAAGGACATCCGGCTGCGCGTCGACGGAGTGAGTACTACATTGTACAGAGTCGGCAACAAACGGCCGTTCACGTGGTAGCGAGCTAACAGACCGGCACCGCGACCAGCATCCTGCGGGCGCTGCTGGCTGCGGCCGGGAAGGACATCCGGCTGCGCGTCGACGGAGTGAGTACTACATTGTACAGAGTCGGCAACAAACGGCCGTTCACGTGGTAGCGAGCTAACAGACCGGCACCGCGACCAGCATCCTGCGGGCGCTGCTGGCTGCGGCCGGGAAAGACATCCGGCTGTGCGTCGACGGAGTGAGTACTACATTGTACAGAGTCGGCAACAAACGGCCGTTCACGTGGTAGCGAGCTAACAGACCGGCACCGCGACCAGCAAGCATCCTGCGGGCGCTGCTGGCTGCGGCTGGGAAAGACATCCGGCTGCGTGTCGAATGGAGGGAATGAGTACTACATTGTACAGAGTCGTAAATAAACTGCCGTCCACGTGGTGGTGAGGCAATATATATTATTCCGTACTCTAAATATAAAATAAAAACAAAACTATTTTTTTAATATGCACCTTATATTACAGTTAAATAAACGTTTAATTTAATATTAATTAAATTTTACTTCAAATTAAATTTTAAATGTCAGTATGATATTACCTACCTACCAACCTATAGTATGTGACCTGCCGCAATCTTCAATTAGCATTGGTCATTGACTTTAAGTTATATATTAGATCTTAGACACGTGTCTGTGCATAGTAAAATTTGTATATGCTTAAGGTCATATGTCAATGAACAAACAAGCTGTAATAGTTGAAATCGTCAGGACTCATCGTCGTGCCATCGCATCGTGAACGAGGTTCAGTAACTTCTCTGCGCAAGGTTAACTTCAAGCCAGTACAATATCGTTATTTAACCGCAGATATGTATGCAAAATTTCAAATTGAAAATCAAAAGTCAGCGCTCTATCATAAAGAGACTCAATAAATAGTGAACTTTATCGAATACGGTTGTAGAGCCTCGATCGGGTCGCGCTCGCTAGTAGTGGATGCAAGCTCGCGTGCAGGCGTCTCCTGGCACCGCCATCCGCCGCCCGCGATTCAGGAACTACCCCTGTTCCCCCTAAATACTAACTGTAAACAAAACCCGCAGTTCACACCGAACTCAGAAAGAATTCTACGCACACAAACTAATAAAACTTTATAACAGGGTGAGTCACCGAACGACGCAACACGCGGTAATCTGACAGTCCCTAATTAGCCTGAAATTCGTCATTTCCTGTGAAACAAAACTTCGCCTGACGTTTTAAGGACGTTCCAAGGTACGAGCCACCCCATACGAATAGAAACTGACTAATTAACCGCAAGCTTTAGTCGCCGAGTGAACGTCACCGCGAATTTACAATGCAAATCACGTCGCTGAATATTAGTTATAGTTATACCGTGAGCGCTGAAATTCAAAATTACTAATTTTAATACTGTAAGTCTCAGTCGGTCCTTTGGCGCGCCTAGAGGAAGGCGGCGCCACCATGCCCTCCCGCCGATTCGTGACTATAAATTAATATCTATGGAGGATCAAGTACGTATTGAAATCTTCTGTTGCGACGATCTAGACTTTAAAGAGAAAAAGGCGTTGTAAATTCTGATCGGAAATACAGTGCGGCACGGCATTCGATCGATAGTACATTCTGAAGACTGCACATAGTCGGATATTGTCTGCGGTGTGATGAGTATCGTGCAGTAGGCTGGAGCGAATCGCGCGGGCGGCTCGTGCTCGAGCGAGGGTTCGCGATGGCCGACCACGGCAGAGGGGCTCCGAAAAGCGCCAGGCTGCGGTCTGGCCGCGGCCGCAGCCGCAGTCCACCCGCAAACCAGTTACTCAAAGATCTGCAGAAACTCGATGTCAGTTATATAGAGCTAAACAAAGAGCGCGCGCGGCAAAAGGAGTGGAAAAGGGTAATTCGCGACATGGTGTTGCAGAGGGGGAAGGTCCCGCTGCTGCTGGCGGTGGAAGCCGGCAACCAGTCCATGGTCCGCGAACTGCTCAGCGCGCAGACTGCGGAACAGTTGAAGGTACACACAACTACGCATTTGCTCCCTCAACGCTATATTTTTAAAAGTATGCCGAGTAATAACCATTATGCGGTGCCTTCCAAATACTCACGCAAATTTTACGCCTAATAGCACCTTTTATTTTTTACCTTACCTTAATAAAATAAATGCCTAATTAGTATCTTCATTTGAATAAGAAAGTTCAAGTTTTATGCTAGTTCTATGGTTTTTAGGACTTTACTAATGAAGTAGTTTTATGTTCTTTAAAGTTTTTAAACCCCTTTTACCCATCTTTGTTGAATTTTGCATGCCGAATTCAACAGTCAAATTACTGCAACAAAAATAAAAATTACCCATATGTATGTGTGACCACCATGAAGTGTTCGCAAAAGTTGCACCAGAAAGTTGCACCATTTTTTCTTGTCTCAAATCTTTTTACTTATTTCACTTTCACACGCTATTCGCTTATATGCACGGTGTGCACGTTGACTGCGCCTTTGCTTTTTTTCTTCGCCAATAAAAAGTTACGTTCACTTCCTAAGAGTAGATACAATCAACGACAAAATAGCCCTTTTTTTCTGAAAGTTTTAATTTGCTGCATAGCGATATTGTCACTGATTGTACATAGATACAATGCATTACCACTTCAAATGGTAGATACAATGCATGACCACATCAAACACCCTAGAAAAATCCGTGACTTATAAGATGATGCTTGAGTCAAGGAACTGCCCAAGAAAGACAAAATGAAAAAAAATCTGACTAAACTTAGAAAAACAGCTGATGGTTTTCAAATAGATTTTCATGAAACCAATTGAACCATGTCGATTAAATGAGCCTTCATGAATATCAGAGCAACGATGCTAGGGATAGGCTTCTAACTTTACCACGCCCCTTTTATTGCATCGAGGATTGATAAGCTCCCGCATTCCTGACGCAGGCATCTATATATCAGTCACGAATAAAGCACCTAACTAGAAAGTCCATTCATCTCATAAACACAGAGCGTTGCTGCAGGCTAGTACGCCGGCGGGAGACACAGCCCTCCACCTGGCGGCGAGGAGACGCGATGTGGACATGGCAAGGATCCTGGTGGACTACGGGGCGACAGTAGACGCCACTAATGGGGCCGGACAGACCCCGCTACATATCGCCGCCGCGGAGGGTGACGAGCCCTTGGTCAAATACTTCTATGGAGTCAGAGCAAACGCGGCCATTGCTGATAATGAAGGTAACATTTACATTATTTTTGTCATCTCCATCTTCTTTCTTCGAGAATCCAGCAAAAGGAGGGGTTATACGTAATACAGCGTATAGTTTTATTTAACGTGAATGACCAAGAAAGTTATATGGCCAACAGAGGAACCTTGCGTTAACCCCTCCTTTTGCTGGATTCTCGAAGTCTTCTTTATACGATTCAAGATTGCTAGTTACTAGCTGCTGTCTGCGACTTTGCTCGCATTTGTAAAAAAGAGATCGGGGGATCGGAGGCAGCTCTATTTTTATTTTTTGGAAGATAAAAATATATCTTAGGCAGTTTTTTTATCAATCTTAATTTAATTTCCTCCACCAATGCCGTTTCTATGTGACTTAACTTCCAATGCCACTGATATTTTGCCAAACATGTCGAAAAATGACTTAGTTTCTATTTTATACCCTCGGTAATGGGTACAAGCAGGCCAAACGGAAGTTAAAACCGGCATTTAGACCCGAAATTACCAAAGCTCATTTGCATTATGGTAAGTAGGAAGTCGGTGACTTACGAGGTGACCGAGAATTCCGAACCACATCGTATGGAATGTTCTTTAAATGACTAATGTATGTGGTGATAGACTAATGTACCTACACCATTTTAGTAAATTTATAACTATTCTAAATTAAATAGATGTAAAGACACAATCCCGAGAATAAAAATCAAAAAACCTTTAATTTGCAAATTTATGAACACTCAAGTAACTTTACGTGAATGAAACTGAGTATTTATCTATATTATAAAATCGGATAATCGATTCATCTTTCAAATATATCGAACCCTTAATACAAAAATCTATACAACCTACAACGTAGTTTACGTAAAATTCTTAATAAGATGTGGCACAGTAGCTCCTAAATGGAAGTTTTTTTAATATAAGGCATATCAAGCGAAAATAGCTTACCTTAGCTTTGTTTTACAAAAATCTATCGAGGTGTTATTTCGGTACATGTCATAATTGTGACACGTATTTTTGAAAAATGGATTTTGAATAACAATCTCCTGTGTACATTTCAGACCGAACTCCAATGCACCTCGCGGCAGAAAACGGTCACGCAGCCATCATAGAACTGCTGGCCGATAAGTTCAAAGCGTCCATATTCGAGAGGACCAAAGATGGCAGCACACTGATGCACATCGCCTCCCTGAACGGACACGCGGACTGCGCCATGATGCTTTTCAAGAAGGGGGTCTATCTCCATATGCCAAATAAGGTCCGTTTTTAAAGTATTTTAAATTATATTATCAGCTTCTGAATGTGCCCCCTGCTCCTGCCATGTACAAGATAGGGAGTGGCAAAATAAATGAACACAAAGAGAAAGCACCCTATGTTCGGAGGAAACTTTAGGTGCATTTATAAAAAAAATACTCAATTTTACTTAATTTAAACTTTAAACTAAGTAAAATAAGATAGAAGACAGATAGATAGAAGATTTTAACTTTCCTTTTCATTGTACCTAAGTTAGTAAAAAAAATCTAGCGCCTGGCACTATTTAAAAGCAAAAGTTAACCGTCCACAAAAGTTCAACAGATGGCCGCACCGAGAAATATTTTCTGAGTTGTTATCTATCTATATTATTTCTATGTTTTTTTCAAACCAATAAATTGAGTACATAGTAATAAATACGCAGGTAAATACTGCATAGCTACGTCACTATTCCTGGGACATTCCAACAACTAGACACTATCAATATAATAAATTATTATGCAAATCATTACAAATCTTGCCTTGGTTACTTGGTTTATATAGTATACACTAAGCTTCAGCACGGAAACATTTTATAGGATTGCGTGTTTCGGTTTATTAAACAGTGCAACGGTGCCCAATAGAGCTCTGAGACCGACCTTAGCCTTATTTTACAATTAGCGACAACAATTAACCAAGCACCTTGTAAAAAAATATGTTCTAAACATAATTGAAATCAAAATTAATCGGAAATCAACTCAAATAGCACTGATAAAAAAATTGACAAAAAAATAACAGTTTTGTCATACAAAAGATATCAACGCGCCATCAATGTGACAAATTATTGTGCAATTTCTGATGAGTTTTAAAACTTAATCCCCATAAGAAGTACCTACTTATCAAAATCAGGCAATTAATGAAAATTTTCATTCATACTCACTACTGTTATAAATATATATATATATATATATATATATATATAGTATATATTATATTATATATTGTTGTTATATATTGATAACGTTTTCATTCATTGCCTGATTTTGATAAGTAGGTACGGTACTTCTTATGGGGATTAAGTTTTAAAACTCATCAGACATTGCACAATAATTTGACACATTGATGGCGCGTTGATATATTTTGTATAACAAGACTATTATTTTTTTGTATTATTAATCAATAATCATGGAAAGAAACAGACTCATAAAAATTCATTAAAAACATTTAGTATGAAATCTAGGTAGAGTGTAGAGAACAATGGTACTTTTATAATAGACACATTCTATGATAGTTATAATATCACTTATCTTTAATTTATGTATTTGGCTGTAGCCATTTTAATCAAAATAAATAATTAAACACAGATACAAATCACTGCATTTTTTGTTTTAGGATGGAGCGCGGAGCATACACACGGCAGCGCGGTACGGACACATTGGAATCATCAATACTCTCCTACAGAAAGGGGAGAGCGTTGACGTCACTACAAATGTAAGTCAATGAAACAGTACACTAAAGGAAAGCTTTTTTAAATTTTGAAGAAACGTAAGATCATGAGATTCACAGACTTGAATTGGCAGTATTCAATATCTACCAAGAAACCGACAACATGCTTAGGGTAAAACATGGTCTTGAGTGGAGACTGCATCAAGGCAAGCATAGTGTAAGAGTTAACCTTGTGGACGACCGCCGCTTGTCTCGTGTCTTCACAAGATTTAAATATTCTCTTCTATGCCCAGTAATTCACTAGTTGCATATTTGTGGCAGTTAGTCTCAAATGCCCAGTATCTTCTGGTATGTATGTGTATGTGTGGTGACTCCATTTTCCGCAATTGGACTCGTTAGTCGGTCCTTTTTGTGTGAGCATGTTACCTGCCAACCTAACCTCTCCCACGCATTCCAGGACTACGTGGGCAGCTGATTCTTCTTCTGTTAAGCAGCCTCTGCAGAGTGGGCTGTCAGTGTTCCCAGTGTTATAAAGATGTCTACCTTCTGGTACAATACAGATGAAATATTTCCAGGACAACTATACAGCACTACACATAGCGGTGGAGTCTTGCAAGCCAGGCGTGGTGGAGACACTGCTGGGCTACGGTGCGGATGTGCACGTGCGCGGCGGCAAGCAGAAGGAGACTGCTCTGCACATCGCTGCTAGGATACCTGATGGTAACGTGCTACTAGCTACAACTACACAGCTCTGCAAATAGCGGTGGAATCTTGCAAGCCGGGCGTAATGGAGACTGCTAGGATGCTTATTAGCTGTATTCATGATGCATGCAAACTTACTCATTCAGTGGAATGTCTTCTTTGACGATATCGACGACACAGATGGGCGAGTGGTAAGTGCATTGGACTGCTACGCCGAGTGTCGTGGGTTCGATTCCCGCTTCAGGACAAACATTTGTGTGATGAACATCAGTGATCGTCCTGAGTCTGGGTGTTTTCTATGTATTATATATATGTATTTACAAAAAAAAAGTATATACGTATCAGTTATCTGGTTCCCATAATACAATAATAAAATTGCTTAGTTTGGGACTAGATGGCGTTGTGTGAAATGTCCAAACATTATTATTATTATTACTCTTTAGAGAGTTCTATGGTCCTTAATTTACTAACTTACAAACACTCAAAATATACAAACCTACTCCACAGATGGATATAATAAGTACCAAAAATTGCAGGTGACAAATGCGCGCTTATGCTGCTGAAGTCAGGCGCGGGACCGAACAAAGCGACGGAAAACGGCATGACGCCCGTGCACGTGGCGGCTAAATATGGCAACCTGGCCACTTTGATATTGTTACTGGAAGATGGCGGAGATCCCTTGAGGAAAACCAAGGTAAACCTTTGAAAAGTAAAGTATGACGCAGTAGGGTACTTGTTGCGGCAGATTGCATTCATGAAGTCGATATCCAAAAGAAGTCAGTAAAGTTATTAAAACAACTTCTGTTGAACAAGATGTATCTGAGCAGTTTCAGAAATATAATCATTTTTTATTTTCCTAGAGTGGTGAGACCCCTTTACACATGGCGTGTAGAAGCTGCAAGCCCGACATCGTGCGGCATCTCATAGAATTCGTGAAGGAGCACAACAGCGAAGCACTTGCCAGGAACTACATCGACTCGGTCGACGACGACGGAGCCAGTGCTTTGCACTTTGCTTGCAAAATCACCAAGGAAGAGGTCCAAATACCGCAAGCAGACCGCCAAGTCGTCAAACTGCTCATAGAAAACGGAGCTGATGTCTCGCTCATAACAAAACACGGACACGAAACAGCATTCCACGTCTGCGCTGTCGCCGGCAACAATGACGTTATGACTGAAATGATCACTCACATATCGGCCGCAGACGTCAGCAGAGCTCTTAACAAGCAGAATTCTATAGGATGGACGCCGTTGCTCATAGCGTGCTATAGAGGACATATGGAGCTGATCAGCACACTACTATCGAACCATGCCAGGGTGGACGTTTTTGATGTAGAAGGTCGATCTGCTTTGCATTTGGCTGCGGAACACGGATTTTTACAAGTCTGTGACGCGTTACTAACAAACAAAGCATTCATCAACTCCAAAGCAAGGAACGGCAGGACAGCTCTACATCTGGCGGCGATGAACGGCTACGCGCATTTGGTCAAGTTTCTGATACGAGACCACAACGCGATGATTGACGTTCTAACCCTCAAGAAGCAGACGCCTTTACATTTGGCTTCAGCGAGTGGCCAAATGGAGGTCTGCAAGCTATTACTAGAACTAGGAGCTAACATCGACGCGACTGACGAGCTAGGACAAAAGCCAATACACGCGGCCGCTCAGAACAATTACTCCGAAGTGGTTCAGTTATTTCTTCAACAGCACCCAAATCTTGTCATGGCTACAACTAAGGACGGGAACACTTGTGCGCATATAGCGGCTATTCAGGGCTCAGTGAAAGTGATCGAGGAGTTGATGAAGTTCGATCGGACTGGTGTTATTTCTGCTAGGAATAAGTTGAACGAATCGACGCCATTGCAACTGGCGGCAGAGGGGGGTCATGCGGATGTAGTCAGGACATTGGTTAGGGCAGGTGCATCATGTACGGAGGAAAATAGGGCAGGTCTGACCGCGGTCCATTTGGCTGCGGAACACGGACATACGAATGTGTTGGATGTCATGAAGTCCACGAATACCTTGAGGATATCCAGTAAAAAGCTGGGTCTGACGCCTTTGCATATAGCTGCGTATTATGGTCAAGCAGGTAAAATATCGGAACAATCTAATTTTACATTTTTTTTGCCTAAATCATACAGGCATTGAATTCACTGAGCTCATTTGTCTTTCAGAAACCGTGAGGGAACTGCTTTCCCAAGTTCCAGGAACGGTAAAGTCAGATGCGCCCACAGGAGTCTCTCTGGTCCCTGTATTGGGGTCCGAGTCTGGCCTCACACCCCTACATTTAGCCGCGTACAATGGTAACGAGAACGTTGTACGATTACTCTTGAATTCAGCAGGAGTACAGGCTGATGCGACCAGCAATGAAAATGTAAGTGCGGATTCCTAGAAGCTGTACCTATATCGAACTAAGTGAATTAGGTTATTAAAATCTTATTGACTTTTCAGGGCTACAATCCTCTTCATCTAGCATGTTTTGGCGGACACATGTCCATTGTTGGCCTTCTGCTCAGTAGATCAGCAGAACTACTCCAAAGCTCTGATAGGCATGGCAAAACGGGTCTCCACATAGCTGCCACATACGGTCATTATCAGATGGTTGAAGTTTTGTTGGGCCAAGGAGCAGAAATCAACGCAACAGACAAGAACGGGTGGACTCCATTACATTGCGCGGCTAAAGCTGGACACCTCAATGTTGTGAAGCTCCTGTGTGAATCCGGAGCGTCGCCAAAAAGCGAAACAAACCTAAATTGTGCGCCAATCTGGTTCGCTGCTTCCGAAAACCATAACGACGTCCTTGAGTATTTATTGCACAAAGAACACGACACGCAATCGCTCATGGACGATAAAAGATTTGTGTACAATCTTATGGTGTGTTCCAAGAATCACAACAACATACCTATCGAGGAATTCGTTTTAGTATCACCTGCGCCAGTCGATACTGCTGCTAAGTTGTCGAATATTTACATCGTTTTATCCACTAAGGTAATGTTGAATCATTCACGTGGATGACCTTTTGTGATTGTTCTATTAATATTCATAATGTATTGTCTTCCCAAATAGGAAAAGGAGCGTGCCAAAGACCTCATAGCGGCGGGAAAACAATGCGAGGCAATGGCCACGGAGCTGCTCGCACTGGCAGCCGGGGCGGATTCTGCGGGACATATCCTGACCGCCACAGACAACAGAAATATAGAATTTCTCGATGTCCTCATAGAAAATGAACAAAAGGAGGTCATTTCCCACATCGTTGTCCAGAGATATCTTCAGGTAAAAAATAGGTAACTTCCCCACTGACACGAAATAGAACTCCTCCTAAGTGATGTGTTTCAATACGATCTGTCTGTTTCAGGAACTCTGGAGAGGGAGCCTCAATTGGAGTGGCATCAAAATAATGTTCCTTTTTGTCGCATTCATAGTTTGTCCACCCGTCTGGGTGGTGTTCTCTCTTCCATTAGGCCATAAATATAATAAGGTTCCGATAATTAAGTTTATGTCGTATCTGACATCTCACATTTACCTCATGGTATTATTATCCTTAGTCGCCATTACTCCTATTTATAATTCAATTTTTAGGGAGAGTTTAGTGCCCAGGTGGTACGAATGGGCGATGCTAATTTTTCTGAGCGGTCTCCTACTGTTCGAGTTAACGAATCCTAGTGATAAGTCAGGGTTGGGGTGGATTAAAATAGCAGTATTATTATTTGGTATGATTGGAGTGGCGGCGCACGTCGTCGGCTGGATATTTGTGATGCCCAAGTATTGGCCGACGCTCATGTATTGCAGGAACCAGTGTTTTGCGCTGGCCTTTCTATTAGCTTGTGTACAAATATTAGATTTTCTATCATTCCACCATCTTTTCGGCCCCTGGGCCATCATCATCGGAGATCTGATGAAGGATCTCGGCCGGTTCCTCGCCGTGCTGGCTATATTTGTATTTGGATTCTCCATGCACATAGTGGCCTTGAACCAGCCCTTTAGAAATATACTGAAGGCAGAAGACAATAAATACGCGAGACAACAGAGGAGAAAACTGTTCTCAGACGGTGAGTGTGACTCCAATTTTTCATTTTTCTAACACATTTTACACTTTCCATGATAGTTACATAAACTTTAGCGATTAAATGTTCTAATACTATTATTATTGCAAAATAGAAAATCTTCGATCAAAACGACAAAGTACGATCGATACGCAATGGCTAAATACACTTTCTGGGGAATCGTACAGAAGGAAACAGGGAGCATCGGGGCGTAAGTCCGAGTTGTGGAAATGGAAATTATCTGTGTTCATATAATTGTCACTCTCATACGATGATCGCATTAAATCTCGATGTGCTTGTTTTGTTTCTTTATTTTTGTTTGAACGAACCATGCATCCGCTTGCAGGCTTGAATGTTACCGTCACATCGAGAATGTTATCATCGTTGATAGTATAACTTAGATAAATGTTGACACCGAAATGAATGAGGAATGTGGGCTCTGTACCATACATACTTCACGCCGCCGTTTGTTTAGCTCTAAGACTAGACGTAAGAAGCGCTCAATGCATTTCCTGCATCTACGATTGGTGGTTTCAGATGTGGTTGCAGGGGATGCGTTGAGCGCCCTACACTACCCCTAGTTTAGTGGAATGAGTGGCCGACTCACCGCATTCAGTGGCGCTGGTTTGATTTGCGCATGCGCGGCTTGGTTGTTGTCCGAGGGCTGACGCTCACGCCGGTCTCGAGGTATTGTTTTATGTTTTGGATATCGTTTGGCTGATTGTCGTCGATGTGGCGTCTGATGCGTCCACGCTGTTGGTGTGCAGTAACACGCCTCTTGTAGAAAAGGCTGATTGATAACATTTATATATTTTCAATAGATATTACTGAAGCATTGAATTCAGAATACTTTGATTCAGTATGTTTTTAACAACTTTTGAGCTCCTGTTTCGTTAAGTTTGTCCATCAGCCTTATGTTTTGATTGTAATTTTAGTCGTCCTTAGATTGCTGTTAGAGAAGTCAACGAAAGGGTAAATTGACGTTGTACTAAATCAATAACTTTTTGCTACCAGGTAACTACTACCTACTATGTCAATTTATCTTTCCGCCTTTAATGCGAGAGATATCCGAAAAGAACGTGGTCCATTGAAGTGTTGTCTTCTAGCGACTTTGTCACCGGTCGAGGCGTTCGAGAAATTGTTCTTCGCCCTTTTCGGCCAGATTACGTTGTCAGACCTGAACTACATCTCCAGCGTGCGCCCCTCCTGGACACAAAACCTGTTCAAGTTCGTGTTCGGAGCCTATCTGCTGATGTCTGTG
Source organism: Lobophora halterata (assembly GCA_932526365.1). Lineage (NCBI taxonomy): Eukaryota > Metazoa > Arthropoda > Insecta > Lepidoptera > Geometridae > Lobophora > Lobophora halterata. Next base: position 2,720,038 of record OW052007.1, read on the forward strand.
GTGGTGCTTATGTCGCTGCTGATTGCGATGATGTCGGACACTTATCAACGCATACAGGTAATTACGTATCCACAACTTACCGTTTTGTTCGCAGTTACGATGAACCCGATATTTTCATTCGAGTTGCTGTTTTTCGCCGTGTTTGGTCAGACGACCACGGAGCAGACGAGGGTACATCGGAACGACAGTAACATACAGCCTCCTTGGACCAACTATCTGTTCAAAATAGTGTTCGGGATTTACATGTTGGTGTCAGTCGTGGTGCTGATTAATCTACTCATCGCTATGATGTCCGACACGTACCAGAGGATACAGGTAACATACGTGAATCGGATAAAAATGACTCTACACAGGCAGGACACGCTACGCATTTAAATCAATTTCCAGTCAATAACATTCTTTACGTTTACATACCTACAAAGGCTATCTTGGAATAGGTAAATAAAATTTACAATATTTCAAATAAAATTAAACATTAATTATTGCCTACCAACTGTATAAGCTAACTATAGTTTACAAGACACACAATTCATATTGCGCAATAATCCTGACTGTGATATATTTGCAGATGAATGGAAGTATATTATGTCAGAGTGCCTCAGGTTCTGTGAAAGTGTAGAATTAAATTAATTTTTGTGTGACTTATGATTCAGGTATTTAAAATTATGTAATTCTCATTATTATTACTCTTTCATTTAATTTGTTCAATTGTTTAATTTGTTTTATTCTAATCTCATTCTAATTTTAAATTAATGTCATTGGTTTAACCGTTTTAATTTAATAAATAATAATAATAATATTAGTGAAAAAATCGATTCCTACTGCTAAGGTAAATCTGAACCAAATTATAAAAACGGGTCGCGTTTACACCAGCAAAAATGGTATCCGTTAACAGCGACTCTAGTTGCACGGGTCCAAATTGCACTCACCCTATCTCATATAACTCATAGCTAGATTATAACACATGGATAAACTTTCAGGCACAATCCGACATAGAGTGGAAGTATGGCCTGTCGAAGTTGATCCGCAACATGCATCGCACCAACACGGCGCCATCGCCGCTCAACCTGGTTACTACCTGGCTTATGTGGCTTATCAACCGGTGTAGGGTAAGACATTTTGGGACTTGTATAAATTTTAAAACATACCTTGATAGGATGTCCCTATGAAGTAGAGTATACTTAGAAGAAAACCATAATTTATAGCATTTCTATGCAGGGTCAACTGAGGTAAATGCGTCAAAAAGGCTATTGCGACTTTTTGAAATTACTGAAAAACTACCAAAATTACAGCCAATTCATGGCCATCTGGTACTAAATATAGTGAAAATAAATATTTTTTCAGTAATCAAAAAATCGCAATATTTCCAATGAAGCATTTACCTCAGTTAACTACATGTGTTTTTTTTGTTACTCTATTCTTTCATTTTATATTTATACTTAATATCATTCACATACAAACAACCAACAGCTGGTAGGAGTCCGCTAGCAGCAACCAGTTACTTGTAACTCAACACAAGCCATCTCTGTGTTTAGGTTTGCTATTAAATATAGCTGTCTAATTAAATTATTTTTTTGTACACAGGAGCGTATGACAAAGAAGAAGCGCCCGAGCCTGGTGCATATGATCGGTCTTCAGAGACAGGATCAGATGAGCGCGCGTTCCAAGGCCGGAGTCAAGTGGCTTTCTAAGGTCAAGAGGGGACAGGTCGTTCCTAAGGGTATGTGTCATATTCACATACTAAGTCATATAGAGCCCCACCGTGTACTCCACTTACTAGTTTAATTCTATGCAGCACTGTTTTGAGTCATGACTGGTTATTCTGTACTCTAACATTGGGAGAGCTTGCTTTTTCTTAAATACGTTTAAGCTCAAAATACTGTATGTTATATCTGTTAAGTTTGATTAACAAAGTGGACGAGCGTTATTAGCAGTGTTGCACCGGCCTATGTAAATCAAAGTCCGGTTTAGCACTGTTTTGGTCAAGGGCAGTCGTGGTCTCTGACCATCAAGAGAATATCAAGCTCATCTTATCACTTGTTTACATAAAAACCTACAAATCCCGAACTTTCATCTGACAAATTAATTAGGATTATTCCCACCTGTCACCCTGCTCTGTGCCCCTAGGGTTATAGAGGACAAAAAAGTTATATCTGTCCTCCCGTTCCTAAAAGGGGGACAGATGGAACTTGGCCTGAATGACCAAAATTAATAAAACAAAATATTCATATCAGCTTCACCCTTTGTATTACTCCACGACACACTAAAACAGCAACTCTTACAGATTCGACTCGACTATCAGTAGTCCACCTAAGCCCGGTGGGTTCACAAATGAGCTTCAACAACGCCACAAAGATCGAGAACGTAGTAGATTGGGAGCTCATTGCTAAGAAGTACCGCGCGTTGATGCGAGACGAACCAGAAGAGTCCAGCTCGAAAGAAAGCGAAGCCGACACAGCGGATGAAGAAATGGAATTGATTCCCAATAATGTGTCTGCACCGCCTTGAACGGACAAGACTGAAACGGGTCTCGTTTACAGCAACAAACATAGTTTTGGTATCCGTTTACAGCGGTGCAGGTTCTTCGGGTCCAGATTACTGTTACATTATACGATTGCAGCATATAGGTACGAGAAGATTCCCGCGGCTTTGTTTACGTGGTATCGCGGGTAAAAAGCCTTTTCCAGGATATCAGCTATATGTATTTGTACCGATATAAACCGAAATCAGTTAAGATTTTTTTAAGGCAATCAATAAGTCAGGACAAGTTTTTTGACAAGCTGAGTAAGGGTGCGTTTCCACTGACGCGGAGCTAGGCGGAGAGGAGCGTACCGTGAATTTCGGTTCCGGTCCGCTCCTCTCCACTCCGCCCAGGTCGCGTCGCGAAGAAACGAACCCTAAAAATAAGGAGCTAAAAATCTTCCAAATAAAGGAAAATTTGTTTTCCACGCACACAATAATATTGTCATAAGTACTGTAATACGTAGTCATATTTTATTAATAGGATAAACCATCATTCTAGTCTACATCTAGTCTTTGTTTTGAATTATGCTAATTTAAATTGGGTGTACATAATTATGTAGATTATTATAATTACCCTCTTTTGTAACGTGTTTTTATATTCAAAAACTCAAACTGTAAATATCCGGATTCAAAGTCTCAGAAACATTGTAATATTATTATCAATTTTATTTTTTAGTTTAGGCTAAGGCGCAACAAAATCATTGATTCCATGTACCTAAACTTCCAGTACCTAGGTAGGTTATTATTACTAAGATAAAGTCTAGTTTAATTACTACCACAGAATATATTTTGAAATCTGCAAACACCTATTTAATATCCTTTTACTTTTGTAATATTTTGAATATTATGTTTATAGAAATAAAGAATTGATTTGAATGAATACTTATGTATAGTTTTACTAAATTAACAATTCTCAATGTAAACTAGATAATTGCCTTCTTTATTTTAGACTCAAGGTAACCTCTTATCAAAGTGTTATTTTCATGAAACTGATAAATGACCGTGTATGTGTACGCCCTTAGATTCACCTGCTAATATTTTTATGCATTTTGAATTTGTTCATTATCATTGTATTATTTAATTCCTTAAGAGGATATGTTAAGGGGCATCCTCAAATCTCTCCTCAAAAAAATTTGATTTTATACGTGTTTTAAAATTAACCCTACTAACTTAAGAACACGTATAAAATCTAAATTAAAGTATAAAACCTAACACTTTTTTTGTTCACGAAATCAAAAAACATGGACAAAACGAATAGTGTGAAGGAATTACTATAATAAGGCGTACTTTTTGAGTATTTTTCCGAAACATTTTGCATGGAATTCGGATTTGAGGATTACCCTTAAACTGTCAGAAATGACAGCGGCCGACTACAGCGCATTTAAACACCTTACCCCGAGGGAAGACGTTAGATATAGATTTTTGGCGCTCTAAAGTAACTAACGTAAGCGATAATAAAACATCGTACCTATTGCTGAAAAGTATCGAATTAATAAAAATAACCTTTTAATTTGTTCTAAGTTCTGTGATTACTCACTCAAAAGTATAAAATTTAACCGTAAATATTCTCTTAATTCGGAAGATGGATGTAAAACAGATTTTATGTAGGTATAAATCTATCAAGAAAAGTTTCACCAATCGTGTTTCTGTCTTACATTTATTTAGATTATATCCTCAAATAATCACTGTATTAACATCAAGTTTGTAACCTGTACCGTTACTAAGTAAGAATGCAACGCAGCGACTCCATATTTTCACATATCCTCTTAACATAAAACAGATTACGCAAAAATAAGTAGGTATTAAAAATATTGTAAGTAAATAAAATAATGAAGCGCTTGATAACTAAGTGTAACTTATTTTGTTTCTTATTTAGAATTATTAAGCTATATAAGATCTTATTTAACATATTTTTATAAAATAACCGTGTTGTGTATTTCGATTGTGTTGTCAAATAAAATCGGTTTGATTTTATTCGTTTTATTATTAAAAAAAAAAGAGGCTATATGGAGAAGGTAAATAGATACAGGCAGAGTTTAACTTAATTAATGCTTTGATATTGGTAACCTACGTATTATCACAAGAATTTTGTTCAGCTGTTTACTAATTGTAATGGTTTTCCGGCAAGGAGTCATATATATGTAGTAGATCAATATTTTCCGCTGTATAAAGATAAGTAAAGACACGGCAGGCAGACTTATCATGTGGTGGACAACAGTGGCTATTTTAGGTAAAAGTACCAAAGGTTTGATTAGAATAGTGATATAAAAAAAAAACTTTATTTTACATGCGTCTTAAAGATTATAAATAAAAATTCAAATTTTTTTTTTCTAAGAATTTTTAAATCATTTTTTAGGCTGTGCACTGTTGATAGAGTCTGCAAAACTGCGTATCTATAATGGGTAAGTGCATTTTACACATTCAGTTTCTAATCTAATCCGTGTATAATGTGATGATCTACGCGCGATATAGCTCTCACGAAACGAATGAGATGTGCCGAGATGGCTAAGTGGCCTTAAGAGAGCCTTTGGCGATTGATGTTGATGATATATTCTTGAAGTGAAAACAACTTTAGGCGCACTGAGCACTTTTTTGTGGGTATTCAATTATACTGAGTCGTCTTGCTCGGCTATGTAACGCTCGTTCGGGTAAAGTTGGCTCGAGTCGCCTCGATAAAGTTTTCACTTCTATCAACACCATTTTTTTTGTTTTGCAGTTCGCTAGAGAAGTATGATGCAGTGCAAATGGACCAAGCCCCAACCCTTCTTAATAGTTCCTACTATGATAGCAGTTTTTACAACTTGATTTACGCGTTCGGTTACCGCAATAACCCGGATGACCGCAACACTCGGACGTCTTTGGAAGCCATGTTCAGTCTGCCAAGAACGAACGTGTTCCTTGTGGACTGGTCAAAAGAAGCCAACAGTACCACTGCACTTGGAGACCCTGGGATCCAGGCTACGTATTTAGTCAAATCTCTCCCGGAAACACTCGCAGTAAGCTATACTCCACAAGTTTTTTAATTACCAAAAACTTTCATTTCATTTCATTTCATCAAATGGGCAATGCAGAAAGGGTAATACCAAAGAATAAATAATATTATTACATAGTAATACCAAAAGAAATACGTTGTATCTGCAGCGCAGTCAGAATTATTGGTAACTACAAAATGACGGAGTAACAGCGGGGCGAGTGCGGCGCCCGAGCTGAGATAATTTGAATATTTTTTCATTAAAACCCAGTGGTCATTTAATGACTTTTCAGGTTGGTGCCGAGCTAGGAGAAGCTCTACTGAACATGAACAACTATGGTTTCGATTTGAATAAAACTCACTTGACTGGACACTCCCTAGGAGCACAAATGCTAGGCAACGCTGGAAGATACGTTATAAATAATGGGAATGGAAAAATTATCGACAGGTACCTAACTTAAACATATATAAAGTAAGGAGTAGTATCTAATACTAGTTTCTTAGTAGGTACTCTGTGCTTATCACGAGTTTCAATTATATAAGTTCTCTTTCAGGCAAAGGATTTTTCAGTCTGAAAATGTGTGAATGTAGGTATGTAGGTATAAGTGGTCCGTGGGTTGTGCCCCAGTATAACTGTGGCACAAATTTAATTTATTTTGGTGTCGATGAGACCCACTTTATAGAGATAGGGGTTACCTTAAATTTCCAACAAAATTGGTACAGTCAGCTAGAAAATTTTACGGTAGAAAATCTTTCTCAACTATTACTAGAGGGAACAGTGTGTTTTTTACACTAAGCCCTCTACTTAAGCTACAAGATTTTTGCCATACAAATTCCCTTAACACAGTCTGATCGTGCGAGTGGAGAAGCGTCTATTTTTAAACCGAAAGATCTCTACCACAATTCTTGTCTTCTTCAGAATCACAGGGCTCGATCCAGCTGGACCCCTGTACGAAAAAGATTTCCGTCTTTTGCCTCCACTGGATAAGAACTGTGCGTCTTTTGTGGTTAGTCTCCACACAGACCCTGGCGGCTATGGCATCAACGCTTCTGTCGCCACTGTTGACATATGGGCCAATTTCGCCAACTTCTTATCTGGAACTAGAGAGCAACAAGTTCAGCCGGGATGTCAGATTGGAGACTTTGGATTCATGACAAATGATGGTAAGTAGACGTGGCGGCCGAGTGGATGGGACCCTTACTATGCAATCTGATGGTCGAGGGTTCGAATCCTGTGATGCGTAATTGAGTTTTTCGGTAGACAATATCTATAGGCGCATCTTACAGCATTAAAAAGAGTGGTAAATAGAAGCAAAAGAAAGTGCTGAGCTAAGCAAGTGCCGCATATTTTCCGCTACATGCACTCTCCTTTTCATTGCACATTATGGAAAAATAAGTAAGTCACCAAACATATCTACAGCTCAATTTCTATTCGCTAAATGTACCTCCTATTGGAATTCGGAGGAGAATAATAAGATAAATAGACCTGAAAAGTTATAGAATTTCTTGATATCGAATAAGGATCCTTGATTCGAGTCCTGAAGACTCTTCCGGCAAACTGGAACACCCTATTCATGAACCCTGAGTCCTGCTCCGCTATTATGGGAAGCTGGGCTGGCTAGGGTACAGCTAGCCCAATAAGGGGTCAATGCACAATACACCCCAGTGGAACGTCAGTGCAGAGACCTTTGCAACCCCTAACCCAATTAGAATTAGAATAAGGAACAAGTAGGTAAATGCGTCAATAAATAATACTTCACAATTTGGGCTAGATCTCTGCAGCCACGTTCGTGCCATTGATCTGATGGCAGAGACGCGGTACCTGAACCAAACGCTGCTGGCCAGCCAAGCTTACAACTACTACGAATGGGCAGATGGCAACACTACACAAATCATTTCCTTTGGCGAAGATATGAATAGAAGGTAAGCAATGATCTCAATTAATGGAACATATAACATTATGTTTGTATAGTAATGGCAAATGAGGCTTACTTTAACATGATTGGAGAATCTAATGATTGCTAAAGTTTGATTATAATATTCTATTGAATTGAGCATTTTTATATTTTTCAGTGCTAAAGGTGACTTCTTCTTGGTGACGAACTCAAAGTCACCGTTCGGACAGGGCTCTGCAGGGTTAAGACCCTAAAATAAATAAATGAATGGAATTAATATAAACACGTCTATAATTAGTTAGTTAATGAAAAAAAGTGGTAAAAAAAAATGTGCATGAAAGTTAATATAACAAAGTAGGTACATATGAATTAATAAACAAGAGCAAAGAAAAAAAATGACAAAAAATAATAATAACAATAAATTTAACAGATTAAAATGTCGTGTACCTATAATTAATTACCTAAGTCAAATTTTTGTCATTCATAAATTCCTGTAAGGTGTTATAACATTTACTGCTCAACATTGACTTCAGCTTCCTCTCAAACATTTAAAAAGGCAGCTCTCTCAATGTTATTGTAGATCGATGGTGCTGTGCAGAATATGCATTAATGCAGTTTTTGCAGCTTGAGTAACGACCTTATGTTTGTCACGTCTATTGCGGACAACTACATCGGAAAGTTGACGAAACGATTCGGGATTGTTTTTTACAAATAAAGCTGTTTGGAAGATATACAGTGAGGGAATCGTCAAGATATTGTATTTGCAGAAAAATGGTTTGCATGAGTCTCTTATTTTAAGGTTAAACATTGTCCTTATACACCTTTTTTGATATTTAAATATTTTAATCACATCCGTTGAATTGCCCCAGAATAGTATGCCATACCTAATAATAGATGCAATTAATCCATGGTAAGCGGTCAATAGTGTTTCGATATTTACGACTGGGGTGATTTTATATAGAACATAGACTAGACTGTTACACTTCTTGCATACATTTTCTAAATGAGATTTCCATTAAGTTTTTTGTCAATAGTAAGTCCTAAAAATTTGGTAGAGTCAACTTCTTCAATTACATTATTATTATATTGTATGTCAAGTTTTTGTAGTGCAGCAGTATCGCGTTGTCTTAGTCAAATTTATTTTTAAATTATTATTGTCTAACCATGTTTTAATAGATGTCAGAGCTGTATTGATATCGTGTTCATATGTCTTATTATTAATACGTGTTATGGTAACTGTACTATCATCTGCAAACAGCGACATGGGGTATGTCGTTGATTTCGGCAAATCATTAATATAAATTATGAAGAGCAGTGGACCTAGCACACTCCCTTGCGGAACACCGTACTTTATGATACGCTCGTAAGATCTATGAATTTCTTCCAGTTTAGTTGTGTAGTTAATCCTATGAATTATACAGAAAAATACAGGGTGTAAATTAATATACCCTAAATACGTTTTTTTTCAGCCAAGTCTATGACTGCGTTTACATGTGCCAAGACATTTTTTTTAGTGAACAGAAGCAGAATGAAAAAAATAACTTTAATTTAATTTAGTAGGTATAGTACCACCTACATCAAAACTATGTACTTACATATTAAAACACTCTATAGTAAACGATGTTGGTTTCTCAATTCCCTTAAAACACATATCTAAGCTTTTATTGTGTACCTAAGTAACTGTTTAATTACCCAAATAAATTTTTAAAAAAAGGTGCTTCTAGTATTAGTACCTACCTAGTAGTGGCGGTAAGAAGGGTGGCATGGTATCCTTTTAAATAAATAAAATGCACAATAATGATAGAGAATTTCACGACCAAACAATTCATTCTGCAAGCACTGCAGTGTCATTTAAACTTTCAAGTTACCACAAGTTTCTATAACTTGCGGTTATTTGAACGTCTTCCGCAACAATAAAAAAAACAAAAGAACCTTTGAATAGAGCCAATCTGTAGCTGGTAGAAATCAAAGTAAAAGAGCCGAAAGCACGCATTGGGGAAAGTTACGTCCAACTATATAGATTTAGGATTAAAAGAATAAACTGATCTGTATCGAGTATCAATTTTATCATTTTTTTTATTTAACGAAGAATAAACACTTTTTTTTTTTTGAAGTTCAACAAAGATTCTTATGAAGATTGAATTTGAAGGACTGGAAACGGTTAGACTAAATCTAAAATCAATTATTTTTATATTTATTAACAAACTTAAACTATAAAGTGCCCATCCTGTCGTTTAGACTAATAGCTCTGGCTATTTATAAAGTTGTAACCGTTTAAATAGGGTCACCATCACTGGCCTATCTCGTAGCCTCGGAATAGATAGCTCAAGTATCAGGGTATTGAGGCTGTGAGTTTAAGGTGGCTGTCAAATCACAGCTGTACAGCTTTTTAGAGTTAGCAAATAGGGTGTTTCAATTCAATTTAAGTGCGGTTTCAGACTAGCGTATTTTTGTCGGGCGGATTAGTACCTACTCGAGAAACTTCAAAAGCCGATTGCGTGTATACCGGCCACAGAAGTATTAAAGTATAGAAACACATTATAGTACCTACCTACTTTGAAAATGCGACCAGAAAAGGGAGCCACATTGGCTAAATTCTAATAGATACATTTTGGTCCGATGCAAATTTTCGAAAAAGAGAAGTAACAGGGCTAGATAAATATTATATTTTAAAACTACTAGGCTTTTTCATCGTTAATAAAACTTCATCGTAAAAAGTAACAAACATTATTTGAAAATGGAGATATTTCATTTTTATTGACGAGGTGTCTGAATTTTTTTGGTTCTGTCTTACGGTTCCATTTTGGTTTGATACTGTCCATAGGAACACCAATATTAATCTATGATACCAGCATTTACGATCACGATCGTCGACGATTAACGATCAAAAACAAAACACGAGCGGCTAATCCGCTCGGATAATCCGCTAATCTGAAAACGTACTAACTAAATTTTCTTATAAATGCTATTTTGCGTTAGGAAAGTTGTCGACAAACTCGCGTGATTAAAATGAGACGAGGCGAGCATGAAGTTCACCTGATATAAAGTGATTTTGTGATTATTAGTGTCTTTTTTAAGCAGACTAGGGACGAGGCGAGCTTGACACTCTTGGTGGTAAGAGGTCACGATTCCAATGATCAAAACAGTGCTTAGCCGGACTTTGATTTAAGCCGGTGCATCACTGCTATTAGCCCTCGACCACTTTAAGATATTTTTGCCAGTCTCGAAAGCCCAGTAATTAATTTCATTAGCTACAGAGCCATTCAAACTGGAACACAGTAATGCTTACACATTACAGCTTTGCGGCAGGATATCTGGCACTGTTGGTACCCATATAGAGCCATTGGGAAATAAGAAACAATAGAATCATAGAGTTCTGGGAATAAGCCATCTTCAAAAGTGTGCAGAGAGCTATTAGTCTACATATGCACGCCCCTCCATCCTTAAGACTGATCGCGCGGGTGGAAGGACATGCATTTTTTTTAATTGAAAGATCTATAAGAACAAAAATCGTAAGCTTAACTTGTATTGACATAATGAAAGTTGCATTAAACAAAATGGGATCAAGGAATTCACGTTACTGGATACCTTTTAAAAATAAGTATCTTTTCTGGTGAGGCACTTTTATCAGAGTCGTGTTTTATTGTATACATTTAATGTAAGTACCTACCTATATATTTAATGTTATTATACTTATTTTATTGGGTATTTTTAACGTTTGGGCGGATGACATAAAGTCAGTCGAAAGAAGGTCCTGGATGCGAGAAGTATCGGACTGGCTAGAGTGGCGTTTGGAGAGAAGGCTTATACCCAACAGTAGGCAATCTTTAGGCTGTCAATGATGATGATGATCATGGTGATGATGTTTTTTTAATGTTGCCTACCTACAACCTTGGAAGACTATCTAAAACCGACTTTAAGCCCAACATGTGGCTGACAATAATCAAGGTTTTACAAAAACATACAACAACCGTCTTCAATTAGACTGTTTAGTGAACGTAAACACCATTGAATAGTCACATGGAAGCAAAATATGCAATTTCGTTTAGTTGGATGACGTAATTTTTCAGATATTTTAATTCCAAAACCAAGTTCTGAACCGATTTTTATGAAATTCTATGTGACCAATCTGTCAGTATATCCTTTCAAATAAAACATTTTTTTTTCACATACATAATAAACAATCGAATTGAGAACCTCATCCTTATTTGAAGACGGTTGAAAAAAAATAAACCAAACGTTTTTCGTCTTTCCATAAATGAAATACAAACTTACAAAGTTATACAGAGATTTGTTCGGAAACGCAATTTAGATCATCCTCTTTACATTTACCTACTTATTATAAGGGCGCACGAAGGCCTCTTATGCTAATCGGTGCACAGCCTATTAAATAAAGCCACAGGTTATAGCGTCAGTCCATTGCACGCCCGTAGCGTAAACAACCGTAAACAATCTGGGGAATTTACGCGCGGTCTTCGGACGCGTCCATTCTTTGACAATTATATTCAACACAGTATTTTTTTTTGAAAATTAAAACGGCAATTTAAAAATAAGTTTCTGGATTTGGACGCGTCCATTTCACTGATAATAATATTTAATTTCATAATTATAAACACAACGAGTTTCAAATCAATTAACACAATCTACTTTACGAGTATATTTGAAAGTGGAACACATTTAAATCAGGTTTATTTATTGAAAAGAAGAAATGTGCAGTGATAGAAAGTGGTTATTCGGGATATGTATAGCTTTATTAAGTTAGTATTTTTTGGTAAAATAACATCAAATACATTATTTTAGTAGAACTCTAGAATTCAAGTTCTATCTTGAAATTTTTTTCAGGCTTTGCACAATTTGCTGGAGGTGCTTGGTTACGTTGTTATAGGGGGTAAGTAAATTATACAAACTACAGTTATGTTATTATTTATTTGTATGAGAGACTAATTTGTCTGTTTGACGAAAATAAGTATTTACCCCTATATTTTAAAGTATAATTTAAAATTCATAATTTTAATTTATTTTGCCATGCCGTTTTGTATAAGTAACAAATTAACTAAACAGAGAAAAATGATCCGTTTCTTAGGACTACAGAACAACAAGTCGTTCTTCGCGGTTCTTTCTTAGATTTTTTTAATTAATGTATTTGGGTTGAATGTAGGAGATCAAGTCCTTATTTTAATGTATTTACAATACAGGCTCTTGAGAAGACCTATTGTAGGGTACAGAGCTCCAGTAGGTACCGACCGGGTACCGATCCATATTTTATGAAACCAATACACGATTTATTTATTATTATTAACTGGATGAATCTCTGAATCGCAATATTAAATCATTTCCCTTTAGCATCAACCTTAATTTAAAAGCCAACTTTTCGTAAACAAAGCCGGACCTAACGCCTAGTTACGCTGTTGAGTTTCAAAGGGCCAATGAATTTCTCCTAATATTTTTTCACCATCAAAATTTCCTCTCTGTTTACATTCGATTAGTTCAAGGTATGGTCGCATTTCTGAAACTCATCATTCCAAGGCCACCGATGTAGAATCAGGGCGACAGTTGTATATTCACAACAAACATCGCGTAATAATTATTGCTTTATTTATTTTATTTTTATTTTATTTATTTAACATTAGACTCACAGTTACATTTTTTTCTTATATAAGCTATGAAATATATACTATTCTTAAACCAAATTGAGTCTACATTTTGTTTACTGTAAATATATAAGAATTATAGGTAGGTAAGTCTTTCTTACATATTGAGACCTATTTAAACTAACCAAGCCAGTCAGTTAGCTATACCAGTAAGAATTTATCGACTCTACCATAAGCTATGCACTCTTGAACTTGTAGAAATGTTAAGTCAAAATCGAACCTAATAAATACATAAACACAAAATCACGATAAGGTTTTATCATTAATCATCGATTAGCGAAGGAAAAGGGCAAAACAGTTTTTCCCCATCTTCGCTTATGTGTGTATGTATATATATATATATATATATATGTGTATATATATATATATATTTATGTACATATATATAATATATTTAAAACAAAAATATATTAGAACATTTCGTGAGTTTGTACCTAGTAACTAATTCACCGCTCCACTTTTTTGAATTTTATACTTAAATCAATCAATTTATATCTTTAAAAATATACAAATGTGCGAGCGAGATAACGGCGCGCGGAATTATGGGCCTTATAAGGTAGAAAAGTTTAAAATTATTTGACACTGAAAATGCTCTGCCGGTCGCTGCCATCCCAGTGAGGATCGAGCCTTATCTCACACTTACATAGGTAGGGTCGGCACAACATGTGTTCTTCTTCCATTCTGCGCTATCTAGCTCTACCACAATAAATAATATTGCCAACCAGAGAAATTAATATAATTAAATCTAAAAAAAGGTTATGGTAAAAAATAAAGTTTTTTACCATCACCTTTATCCGAATTACCCATGTTTTGCAAATAAAGATATTGATTGATTGAATGATTTATTATATTTTGGTAGAGATGAACTCTATCACATCTAACAGACCTTTTGTTAATTTAAATTAACCAATGAACAAAAATAAGTAGGTATTTTATTTTAACATTCTTCCGATGTACTCTGGAAAAAATCAATAATGTATAAAACGTTTCAAGGCAGTAGCTGCTAGGAACACACCTGCGCAAACGCATTTTGAATTACAACTATGTTATGATAAAGAAACCTTTTGTAAAAAACAATGGAATGTATATTTTACCCTATGTTTTTTTATGTATAATTTAAAGTGACGGAAGACGGAATCCTGCAGAAGATGCTCCCGAGAGAAATGATTATTTTGAAAAATATGAGTGATTGGTGTATATGTCGCAGGCATATTGTATAACTCGGCATTTTACAAACGGCGTCGTCCGTTTTCAAACGCTCGTTGTTTTGCAATATGCCGAAGGCAAATTATAATTATGCAAGTTATAATTAGGTTAGTCAAGCATAGGACGTGACGTACTGTCTAACAGTTTCATTTCGTAGTTTATGTATTATGTGCAATCTATAACTTCCTAACCAGGCTATGAACACACACATAACATCAAAAGTGACGCTGAATGTACGGTTTTATTGCTTAAAGCGATCTCTTCTAGACAACCTTTTTCGTCCACTTTTCAGGTCACTAGACAGCTATATAGCGACGCCATTGAACCAACCTCTGCCGAAGTCCTTCACGTCATGTCTCGACCCTGTCCTACCGACTATGCTGTACACGTTTGGGTACAGAGGAAAAACCAATGGCCCGGCCACCACCGCCATGCTACAGGCTTACATCACCAAGAAGAAAAGAAACGTCATACTTATGGACTGGGAGGAAGAAGCAAAAAGTGGGGTGTTGGGGATACCGCTCGGGTACGCGTTTAGTGCCGTCCCTAATGCCAAAAGGGTAAGTAATTAGATTTTTTATTTGTCTCTATTTGAGTCTAGAGGGAACTGCGCGTCTCTTAGATACTCCTATAAGTATAACCGGACTGAAATATTTAACCAAAGGGTAGAATGATCTTCGCATAATTAATGCGGGAACAATGGAAGCCCAAAGAATAGAGTAGGTACTAAAATTATACAGGGAGGCATATATCCAGCAGTGGGCATGAGACTGATTTTCACTTTTTATCCATTTAGATTCCTAGCTACTAAACCATTTACTTATATAAAACTAGCTGGTGCCAGCCACTTCGTCTGCGCAGGTATCTTTATAAATTGTAGCTTATATGTTATTTTGATGTATAAGCTATATTATTGTAAAGTTTCATTAAAATCCATTCAGTAGTTTTTACGTTAAAGAGTAACAAACATCCATCCATCCATCAATACTTACAAACTTTCGCGTTTATAATATTAGTAGGATAGGATAGGATTGTATTAGGTACATAAAATACTAATAGTAAACCATTTATATAAAATTGTAATTCTACTTTAAAATTCAGACCAAAATTTAACAAAAACTCAAATGAAGCAATGGGGACAAATCGTGAACAAAAATGATGCGTTTTACTTTATTTCACGGGAAGGTTAAACAGTTTGACCTGACGATTGTCTTTACGTATTACTAACTTTAAAAAAAATCATGTGGTTGCATATTTAGGTCTTGATCAATCTATAGATTAAAAATAATAAAAACCTAAACTAAAAAAAATTGGAATTCACAAATAGTGTTTGAAGTAGCAATCAAATATGAATATTTACTTCTTACCGACGACACCGTGGCTTAGTTGGTAGTGACCCTGCCTACGAAGCTTGGTGTTCCGGGTTCGATCCCCGGCCGGGGCAAATATTTGTGACGAACACAAATGTTTGTTCTCGGGTCTTGGATGTTGTGATGTCTTGTATGTGTCCATGCCACCTGCGACACAGGGAATCCTAGTGCAGGGGTGTGAGTGTGTGTATGTTATGTTATGTTATTGAAAAGTCGCGGAAGTAAAGATACGTATACGATGGGTCGTACCTCATATAAGGCATAGTATCTATTGCTCGATCCGGTACTGCATGGTCCAGGAATGATTCAGTCAGGCACCAGTGACCACTGGCATCCTATTCCAGGCAGAGCATTGAATCCATGTTGATAACGCACAACCTGGTACCGGCATTGTTACAATTTTTTTTTTTTTTTTTATTTATTCAGAAAAAAGGTTACATGTATTGTTGTTTTATGAGTACCATTAAACCTTACCAGGTACCAATATTTGAACCTTTCGCAGATCGGCAAAGAACTGGGCGAAGCGCTGATGAGTCTTCATAAATCCGGAATGAACATGGAAGGAGTCCACCTGATTGGGCACTCCTTGGGAGCACACATCATGGGGATCGCGGGCCTGAAGACCAGGGAAATGGGACACGTCATGCCCAGGTACGATGACCTTTGAACACGTGTGGAATACAAAAATTACAGTGTCAGCAGACCTTGGTGACCCTGAATATAGCCATGAAGTTTCGCAATATTTTTTTCGAAACTATATTGCCTATTGCAGACGTTTAACTTCAGGATTGCAAAGACCAGCACCGTGGCTAAGTTGACAGTGACCATGTAATGACCCTGTCGGACAAACGTTTGCGTGATAAACGTAAATAAAGTTCTCGCTAGTTTTATTCGTCTACAGAACTATGTATTTCCAGAATCACTGGGTTAGATCCAGCTCGAGCGCTGTTCGAAGGCACGTTCGCAGTTAAAAACGGACTGGACCGTACTTGCGCCCGATTCGTGGACATCATCCATAGCGACCCAGGCGGCTACGGAACCAGCTCCTCTGCTGGAACTGTGGACATCTGGCCCAACTACTCCGAGGATCCGCAGCCGGGCTGTCCTACTGGTGACTTTGATATGTTCACTCCTGAAGGTAAGTTTCTGCCAAACCACACATCTTATAGGTCTACCACATGCACAAGCTTCATCACAGATTTGCCTGCGCAGGCCGGCTTGTACACGGAACACCGTGCGTGTGGTTGGTAATTTTACCGTGGTGTTCCGGCCTGCGCAGGCAAGACTGTGGTGGAGTTTGCGCGTGCTGTAGGCTCATTAGAACGTGGTAGAGCTGTTATATGCGCGTAGAGTATGGAAATGTAAATCGGACTACCACCGGTAGGCATTATTGCTATCATTTTAGCTGTTAAGGGTGAGAGAAATACGAGAAATACCTCGTCTATGGTGACTGTGAAGTTGTTGAAAAGGCTTTACATCAATGCGATGATGATTTCGACGATTTAAATTTTTTACGACACTTTTCTTTAGATCCTTGGAAAGCTTCATGCTGATAAAACCAACCTAACGGAGTATTAAAGTATAAAGTATGTTGTTCTCCTTAGTCGGGCACTCTTGACAGAGTGGTCGTGGTTATAATGGCATCTCCATACGCCTCCACCTGGCTCTGTTCGATCGACGCATTGTGGGAGCAGTCGGTCATGGTATAGCGTTTGTGATAGTGATTTGATGCGGTCTGACCATCCGGTTGGAGAGCGACCACGGGATCTCGTGCCCTCCATTCTGCCTTGAACCACTAGACGCTCCATTGATTCCTCTTTGCAAGTTAAAGTATATAGCTAGCTATCAGTAATTCCAAGTTAATAGTCACTACCGTTAAATAGATAAAGAAGTCCTTAGAATAAACTGTGCACCGTATAGGCTACGGTTCTCGATCACAACCAGCCGTGAAGCGAATCGATTCAAGAACGAAATTCGCCTTTTCCGCATCAACAAGGCTGCTCGATAATAAGCCATTGAAAATTCTGTTTGTTTTTCTACACTTGAATACATAAAAGATCTGTTCAATCTATCTTTACGTGTATCTTTTTTTTTATATTTACCTCTTACGATTTTAGAGGACTACTTAAATTTGTAATAATTTGCAAACAAAGTACTTACCTACTTTATATTTATTTTTATACGTGTGTTTAACAAAAAATAGTATATTATTGCAAAGGCAGCGAAATAGATAAATAGATGCCTCGGCCGAAATGGAAATTGCAGGTCGAGTAATGAGTTTGAAGGCCGAGCCACAGGCGAGGACTTCAATAATACGAGATATATATAGTGCTTTTCTTAAAAAAATGCAAGGAAATAAAAAAGGGCCTTTAAATAATGTTCAATACCGTTTTTAATATGAACTGTACATTTCAGCATAGAATAAATCGCGTGTAGATGGCTTTTGTAGTTTTAGCAATTTCATTGAAGTATGCCAAAAACACTATATTTTTCTTTAGATTTCGCTGGAAGCCGGTTTTCCATCGCTAATTTAGCTTCCGATCTTAAATCTGGTGGAGTGCAGTCATACATGTCCATTTCATTTTCACTTTCAGAATCATCGGAACTCATTTTATTTTATTTTTAATAACAAAATAACAACGAACTCCGCTTTACCGCCATTTTTTTATTTTTATTTTACAGTTTGTGCCGAAAAAGGTTAAACGCATCTGTGGCTATACGGCTATACGGCTATACAGCCACGAGAATGCAATGTGTACTATAGATGAAAGAGTTCTTCTCTCTAATTCAAACAGCACACCGTTTCATACAACATTGCCGGCGCGCTTTTCGTTCCAAGTTCAAACAGCACACCGTTTCATACAACATTGCCGGCGCGCTCTTCGTTCCAAATTCAAAGAACACGCCGGGAAGTGATTTTGGTTTTTCAGTCTACGTAAATATGATACTTCACGTGTTCTTTATTTAAAAGTAATGACAATATTTCCGCGCATGTTTAAGAAAAATATTTTACTTCTCATGCCCCTAACTTGATTCGTTCTCCAAATCATGGACCACCGATGCTCTATGCCGAGATGTATGGAAAGAAAGAAGGAAGGCCTTTGCCCAGCAGTGGGACGATCATGGCTGATAAATAAATAATAATGCCCCTAAAGTTCAAGTTTATATACCTAAACAGGGGGAGTAAAACTGCATTTTAGGTCCTAGGGCAAAAAATGAAATGCTTATAAAAACCTGTTGAAAGAGTTTCAGTTTCTTAGGCACAGTTTTGCCCTAGTGCCTAAAATGAGTTTTACTCCCCCTCTGCCTTGCGTAAAGACAGTAAAAACTAACGAGCAAAAAAGTTAAAAAAATATTATAAAGCCGCAAAATGGTGCTAATAACCGCCGCCCGCAGACTTTGCCATAGAACTTGACATACGCCTTGAGCTCATAATTTAATATCAAACCCGCTGTAGGACACACCAGGTACTGATAAGACTACCGACTCACTAATTCACGTTTTAAACTTGACTTAGGCCTTGAATTTGAGCTCTACAATCTCGTCTCTAGGTCAGGTTTGAATGATAAGAAGACAATTA
This sequence comes from Lobophora halterata, assembly GCA_932526365.1. Taxonomy (NCBI): domain Eukaryota; kingdom Metazoa; phylum Arthropoda; class Insecta; order Lepidoptera; family Geometridae; genus Lobophora; species Lobophora halterata. The sequence goes on from OW052007.1 coordinate 2,739,234, forward strand.
ATTGAAATAATATGGGTGCCTTCTATCAACGGTAAGGACCATGATCTTATACTTTATTATCCTATAAATAAGGTCATGGTTAGGACGAAAAATCTGTCACACTCTTTTATCAAAAAGAACAAAGGTTCATGAGCTTGTTAGATGTCTTTGAGGCTGAAAGACTCATCTGAAACTGTTTATATATTCAGCTAGATAAAATACCTACACATGAACTCAAAACGAGATGACTAAGATGATAAACTCACCGACCGAAATAAGAAACTGAGTTTTGCGCTCTGAAACAAAAGTTAAAGATGCAACCCAAAGCCTAAAAAAATATATCACCGTGTGACAATGAAATAGAAGTAGCAATCATTTCCATACCTAATACCACTAATACCAACTAGACTGGCCCACTGCAACCTGTGTTGCATACCTAAAGTTGTGGAAACAAGGGAGAGAGACCTTTGCCCTGCAGTGGAACGATACAGGCTAATATTATTATTATTGCAGACCTATGCAGCCACGACAGAGCATGGCGGTTCTATGTGGAGTCCATACAATCACCGACGGCCTTCCCCGCCGGCTCCGCGCCAGATTACAAGACCTGGGTTGCCAACGCGGGCCAGGCCAAGACCAGCGTGTATTTGGGAGATCTTACTAATACGAGGTCAGTATTACCCGATAATACGAAGCATATAAATTTACTGATCCTTTTTGTACAGGATAGAGTATAATAATAAATAAAAACGTTCGATGAAGAAATTAAAGAATTAATGATCCAAAAATAAAGCATTAAAGTTCAAGAATAAATAAATTCATGCATAAATAAATGAATATTTAGGATATTTCACAGAAAGCCATGTAACCCCAAACCAATACAGACAAAAAATATGTACTATGGGAACCAGATAACTGATAGTTTACGTAGACGTAGCGTAGGTATCCTAGGGTTTACATCAAAGTGCAAAGAATCCGATATTTTCACCAGGGCCCAAGGAAACTTCTATCTGACGACAAACTCCAACCCTGAATATGGCAAGGGTCCGGATGGCATGAAGCCTGCAAAACGCCATCCCAGTAACCGCAACGAAACCACCTCCCTTACCAAGCTTCTCATCAGCCTGAGATGATACGTCGCGCGGACGGTGAGGGAAACCAAGCGAACCGTCAGACACTTTGTTAGTAATATGTTTAGTGGTAAGTGAATATTAATTTAAGAAAATTGAGAAAAAACGGAGTATTATTTTAATTTAGCGAAAAATAATGAAGATTTAATTATACATGAAGAATTTTTTTTTCTAAACATCCAAAATTATTTTAAGGCCAGTGTCGTTAAGATTATTTAATATTAGTAGCGTTTCTTTATGTAGGTAGGTATAGGTACGTTTAAAAGTTATATTTTAGGTGTTACCTACCTTACCTAGTTATTTTAAAGAAGGAAGTAAAAATAAAGAAATAAGTCTAAGGTAATAATACAAATAATAATATTGAATAAAATAAATATTTGTGTACAAAAAACTTTTCTGTATTTCTTTGTAAAATTCTTAAGTTTAAAATATATTTATTTTATATTTATATTTCTACTTCTATGGTTATTTTTCACTCTATGAATTCAATATAATGCACATTTTAAAATACTTATTATAGGTACTTATTCCGTGTTATTATATGTATCGTTTAAATGAGTCTCAAATGTACGTTTTAAAATTCCACTGTTAAAACACAGTGATTATTTAAATAAATATTATTTTATGCATGTTTACAGTGTAGGTATTAAGAAAGAGGTAATGTTGCCAATAAGACAAAACTTGCATAGTATAATAAGTCTCTTAAAAATGTTTTTTGTCCTAATTTAGTAGTTTTCGTTTTTGGATAGATTTATACGTTCCGTGTCGTTGCCACTGGGGTCTAGCAGAACACCAGCGCTGCAGCGTGCTGCCAGTACGCTGCAGCATTAAAGCTGAGCTAGGCCCCCATTGTATGGGGGATATATCTCTTTATTGCTGTAATTTAACCTTTTTTGTTCATTTATTTTTCCATGATAATAAAATTATTTATTTTCTTTTCTTTTCTTTTTCTTTTAAAGACTGATGATGAAGTTTATCAAAATTACCAAATACAGTGCACAAAACGATGTTTGTTAAACATATTTTGACCTTAATAAATAAAATAACGTAAAATTTACAAATATATTTTTTTATTCCTTATTGCCTCAGATATAGATGCAGTAATTACCTATTTACTTATAAAGTTGTCTTTATACTTTTAATTTTATGAATTCCGCACGTTGTGAGTGGCGCCGTCTATCGATGCGACATTATTATATGACATAAATATTTTAGGTTTAAATGACATGAATAATATTTTACCTTATTAACAATCAATAACACTTTTGTAATTTGTAAATAATAAGTAAGTTTAGCATTAAGTTTAAGTATAATACCGTTTGGGCGTTTTGGAGTAATCTGTCAGCTCTTCCTGTGTTTTCCTAATAAAATAAAATTATTGCTGAAACTACAGGTGTCATGGACACTTGTGGATGACGGTCTCTCCGTCACGGTGTTGTAGAGCCGCTTCATGGACGAGTCGATATCGACGAGCGCATTCCGCACGTAGTGAGTAGCGCCGTCTATTGATGCGAGCGTGGTCACGGCACTACAGGTATCAAGGACACTTGTGGATGACGGTCTCTCCGTCACAGATACCTGGTGCTACGCGGGCGAGGTGTTGTAGAGCCACTTCATGGACGAGTCGATATTGACGAGCGCATTCTGCACGTAGTGAGTAGCGCCGTCTATTGATGCGAGCGTGGTCACGGCACTACAGGTATCAAGCTCACTTGTGGATGACGGTCTCTCCGTCACAGATACCTGTGCTACGCGGGCGAGGTGTTGTAGAGCCACTTCATGGACGAGTCGATATTAACGAGCGCATTCTGCACGTAGTGAGTAGCGCCGTCTATTGGTGCGAGCATGTCCGCGACACTCGCTGACACTACAGGTATCATGGACACTAGTTGATGACGGTCTCTCCGTCACAGATACCTGTGCTACGCGGGCGAGGTGTTGTAGAGCCGCTTCATGCACGAGCAAATATTGACGAGCGCATTCTGCACGTAGTTAGTAGCGCCGTCTATTGGTGCGAGCATGTCCGCGACACTCGTTGACATTACAGGTATCCATACACTTGTATATGACGGTCTCTCCGTCACAGATACCTGTGCTACGCGGGAGATGTGTTGTAGAGCCGCTTCATAGACGAGTCGATGTCGACGAGCGCGTTTCGCACATCGTGAGTGGCGCCGCCTATCGACGCGAACGTATTTGCGAGACGATCTATTGCCCGCGCCTGGAAACAAAAAACATGAACTTGCCATTAGATTATTAAGTACTATTTTACAGGTCTGGATAGACCAGACGCTCTTTTACCTATTATATTCCTATTCATTAACTGTGTCAATCTCTTCTATCACTGTTTCTTCAGTATGGTTAGGGCCAATGCTGTCTTAATAATAATTATGATTGATGTCATCAATAAAAACAAGCGACAGTTAAAGGTAAGTATCTCTCAAGGCACATCGTCGAACCTATTAGTCGGCTCTTTTAACCCAGTTTTTACCGGCTGCAGGGTTGGGATGTAGCAAACGGGGCACTGACGCAAAAATACGAAGAAGAAAGAACAAAGAAAGAAAAGTCGTTTATTGGCTCGAGTTTACATGTAGGTACATAGAGTCAGACTAAATCAACCCCTTAATAAGTACTTAATCATAAAACTTTACTTTACATAATTTTACAGAGACCAATATGTCCGGTCTCTGCATAGTGTTGTCCTGCACTGCAATGCCTAGGTACCTACCAATCTAGATAGGTACCTAGAAGGCAGTTTAGTTATGGTAGGTACAGTCAGCATCAAGTCGATGACCACATTCAGATTTTCAAAATTGCCATTTATTATACCTAAACCGTTCATCATGACAAGCGCTAGTATTGAATGAACATTAAAGTTTCATCAAAATGAACTGTACACCACTTTGTCAAAAATATAATTTATGGTTTATAGCGATTTTGAAAATCTGAATGGGGTCATCGACTTTTGATGCTGACCATCCGTACCATCAGAGGGGGTGGCGTGAGGAGATAATTTAGTTTAGGGCATTGACCTCTATGGCTAACGACTGTCGAATTAAAGGGATGGTGGGTGACAGTAGGTTATAGTTCATTTTTAAAACGTCCACACGCGAGCGAAGCGAGCGTGCACAGCCTCATGACAATAAAAAAAATGTATTAAATTCCTCAGCGGCCCGTTTACTCACGTTTATAGACCAAATTCAGTAATATTTAGTACCTGGATCTGCGACGCTTCGGCCAGCCTCTCCATGGCCGTCGCGTTGACTGAGGATGCGTGGGCCAGCTGAGACATCGCTGTCGCTTGATCACTCATCACCTTCACCTGCGAGTAAAGAAAACATGTATTTACCTTCTATTATCATGATCTTTAACTTATTGCTTCTAATAATGACTATGCCTTCGGACATTTAAGTAGGTACACTCAATAACCTACCCACATAACAGACAGCATACCTGTCGTTGAATGAATGAATGAAAACTCTTTATTGTACCAGGAAACTTAAAGATATGTACAAGATAATTAAGGAGCATGTACAATGGGGGCCTTATCGCTAAGCATCGATCTCTTCCAGGCGACCTTGTTGACGGCATGACGTCAATAAAGAGTTTTCATTCATTAATTCAACGACAGGTATGCGGTCTGTTATTTGGGTAGGTTATTAAGTGTACCTACTTAAGAGGATATGTGAAACTGTCAGAAATGACAGCTGCCGAATTGTAAGACAGTGATAGCGCAATTAGACACCTTACCCCGAGGGAAGAGGTTAGATAGAGATTTTTGTCGCTCAAAAGTAACGGACGTAAGCGACAAATGATAAAACATCGTATTGCTTGAAAAGTATTGAATTTATAAAAAAATCCTTTTACATTTATCTAACTTCTGTGATTACTCACTCAATAGTATAAAAATAAACCGTAAATATTCTCTAAATTCGGAGGATGGATGTAAATCTATCGAGAAAAGTTTCACCAATCGTGTTTCTGTCTTACATTTATTTAGATTATATCCTCAAGTAATCACTGTATTAACATCACTTGTAAACTGTACCGTTAACGAGTAAGAATGAAACGCAGCGACTTTAAATTTTCACATAGCCTCTTAAATGTCCGTAGGCTTAGTCATTATTAGAAGCAATAAGTTAAATATCATGATAATAAAAGATGAATGAATGTGCGATTATGTTTTTTCGTTTGGATCGAATTGGATTTTTTACGGCACATTTGTTGTTATTTTCTTTTTAGTTCGTACTACAAGTAGTAATTTTTAAACCTTAGAGCACAACTTATCTCTGTGATAGATACTTGTCCGTATTTATGCATATTTATATATACTTATAAGTACATTATTTTGTATGTATGGTATAATTATATATTTTATGTAGTTTTATATTTATTTATGTATAGGTATAAATTTTAGTATAGTTAGTATGTATCTAAGTAGTTGTATTTATTATATGTAGGTATTCAAGTATATTTATAAATATTACATATTATAAATATTTTTCTTCTAATAATTTAGCCATTATTATTTAAATTACAGTACACGCCCCCACATTTACCATAGCCTCTCTCTATCCTCTAAGGTTTGCTGGAAGAAAACTCTTGTTAGGGTTAAGCTCGCCTTTGTACATGTATTTTCTTTTAAATATTTTATACGATATCGTTTTTTGTGTACAATAAAGAATTACAGAATTACAGAACCTTCAAAAATTTATCTACGCGCGAGCGAGAAGGCGAATCAGGGGTACTATAAGCCTTAAAAAAACCTACCAGCTTCTCCATAATGACAGTATGTCTATCCAGAGCCTCCACTGTCACATCAGCCCCGTCTTCATTAACCGTGTCAATCTCTTCAGAGTCTTCGAAGGCCATCACCGTTTCTTCAGTGTGGTTGTGGTCTATGCTGTCTTCGTTGAAGAAGTTCTCTTCTAGGTAGTGGGTCTCTTGCTTTACTGAACCACGCTCTGAAACATTATGTACATATTATTTTAATTTATTTTATTTTTTATTATAAGTTATTCCTATTTAACTCGTTAGGTAGGTATATATGGTATAATTAAAATTACCAATTTTGAATTTTAGTTTAGTATGATTTTTGACATGAATGGATTGTAGTGATCTGAATACATTTTTTTATTTATTTTATTTTTTTATTTCCTTGCCTCCGACTTGATTTTTATACAGGGTGAATATTTCAACTGGGTTTGGATAGCCAAATACAAAACGCGCAAAGATACCTCTAGGCCGAATTCGATGAAAATTAAAACTGCAAACTCAGATTTTTTTTAAATCAATTACCCCAGCCAACAATAGAAAAGTTGACTTTGAAAAAAAAATACACTCTTAAATATTGCGTTATAAATTATAATAGACAATAGTGCCCGCCCTAATATGTAATAATAATAATAGTGTCGCTTATTTGGATCGAATTCTGGGTAGTAATGTCAAATGGAAAAAGTTATGGAAATATCTCATTCACACAAAAATTCAGCCTGTATATTTTTGGACCCTTGTTAGATGCAAATAAATAAATTGAATAATTGATTGATATAGGTACTACACGATGGGCAACCAATTAAGTTTTCGTCTCCGTACCTATTAACAAGAAACGTTAAGCCTTAGAATACTTACTGGCATCACTAGCTAGGAATAGATCCCATATTTTCTTCTCAATGTTGGAACGCATGCTGTTGGGGTCTTCTCCATTAGAAATTACTTTTGCCCTCACCGTTGACTTCTTGTCTGCCCAATACTGTAAAAAATATTACCTATAGGTAGGAAGGAACCTACCCATGGTCATTCTGTGCCACTATACAAATGAATTGTAAGTAAGTATACCTCAGACCCCCTGATTTACTCATTGGAGGATGCACTCGATGCACTAAGGTTTTTTCAATCGAAATTTTTATTTCGCATAAGTAGCTACATACATACAGACATAGCTTTCAGAATCAGCAAGCTGAAGTGGCAATGGGCAGGCCATATAGCTCGACGAACCGATAACCTCTGGGGAAGAAAGGTTCTCGAATGGCGACCACGAACTGGACGACGCAGTGTAGGACGGCCCCCCACGCGATGGACTGACGACATAGTTGCGGTCGCTGGAAGTCGGTGGATGGAGAAGGCTCGAGGCCGCTCGTCGTGGAGAATCATGGGGGAGGCCTATGTCCAGCAGTGGACGTCTAAGGGCTGATATGATGATGATGAAGTAGCTACAACGTTCGCGCTGGAGAAAGTAAGCTACAACGTTCCAACAACTTTTTAGATTCTACTTCATGCCGGTTTCCTCATGTTTTACTTTACAGTTAAGCATGTGTTCTTAATGCACACAGATTTTTTGAACATTATAATCCATTGGTGTACGACCGGATTCGAACCTCCTAGTCAGCCAACACAGCTTTTTTATATATTATAGACTAATACTATATTGATCCAAGATTTCATAGGGCAAGTAGGTTCGGAGCTGTTTTTGACGACTCTGGTTAACTTGGAATTTCTTGTAAAAAAAAATCTCCATGCCTTTATAAATTATGTACGTACGTACCTTGATCCATGATTTCATAGGGCGAGTAGGTCCGGTGATATTATTGACGATTCTGGTCAGCTTGAACCAGAGTTTCTTGCTCTCTTCCCGACCTTCGAGCCCTCTGAGCTGACCGAGACCTAGAGCTGGATGCTTCTCCATAAAGTCCACTATGGCCATCACTTGTTCCAAGCTCGGCCGAGACTGGAAACCATTGCAATAATCATCACATAATCAGTACTTCTTATTATAATAAAAACGTCAAATAATGCGCTGCAGTAGGTATACCGTCTAGGTGGGTACAACACAGTACCAGATATTCTGTAATAAAGCAGTAATGTGTGCGCATTACTGTGTTCCGGTTGGAAGGGTACTGGAACTATTGAAATTACTGGACTTTTGAGACTGATCATTGAGATGCCTCAAAGTGGACGAGCGCTTTAGCAGTGTTGCATGGGCGTATGGGAATGAGCCCAGAGCCCTGCGTAGCACATGTTTATGGCGAGATCTCTAAGCATCAGGAGAGCACCAATTTTTCAAAAAATTCTAAAAATACGCTACTGAGCCCGATCTTCGGCTCTTCTCAATCAATTTTTGCCCGATCTAAATTGTAGGTAGTGCACATACAATTACTTCCTATTAATAAGAATAGATTGGTATGATGAAAATGAAGACAAAAGATATTTCCTATCAGATGAACCGCTGCTGTGCTAAGAAAACTGCGAAGGACACGTGAGATATTCACGATACTGTGACTCGATAACGAGAAAAGTAATCCACATCGAGTTTCCATGTTTATGTCATCACGTTTCCGAAAATGTATGCACAAGAAATTGAGATTCGAGATCTTGTACTCACGGCAATCGCGCGGTCCGTCATATTGAATTGTTTTAGGTGATATTATCACACAATAGCAATTTTTCTCCTTCAGCGATTATGGTTTTAGACATAGAATGCCCATTTTATTTCATTATTTCAAGAAATATTTCTTTTCGCAAGAGGTCTAACATAAAAGTCGATAATAAAATTCATGACAACCATTGGTTGGGGCGTCAACCTCTTTTGTTACAATAGGGATGGGACATTACGGATTTAGGCATAAAGTTTTTTATTAATAGAAAAACCGACTACCTACGTTAATTTTATTATTATTTTTCTTGAACTCAATTGCAAAAAGTTGACCTAGTTCTTAGTTTTATTATAAAACTCAAATGTAAAACGTGTGCCTAAAGTTTTCTCAGAATGAAACATTCTCATCCCTGTTCTTGGGCATCCACTCTGTTGCAAAGTAAATATAATCATCTCTGTAGAGGCCTTTGTTGCCCATACCATTTTTTCTATGCCCACACCATGCATGTATGACTTATCTATCTATGCTGTTCCATAATAATAAATTATTGATATTAGTTATTAATAATTACGCATATAATAATATTTATATTCATTGTTTTGTATCACCCATCACTATTTTGTTTGACGTTCACAAGAAGAACGTGACAATGACATTTATGCAAGAAAATGACCTAGAATCATAGAATACATTACCAAAGTGCTAATTTGTTTGGCGGGAACATGAAAAATGGCGCATTGGCGGCATTAAATTAATTGACAAAACTTGTATAACTTTGAGTGTTTATGTGTAAAAATTTTTTATCCATTATGTGCTCGTGAACGTGTATGAGTGTTGTTGAATAGTGTAATGCTGTAACACGTGACTTTTCGTGTTGCCTCCATAACTGCATAGAAGCCTCTAGTAAAGTCGCAACCACCCTCAGAAGAATGAAGTAAATAGAATACCTCCTAAATTTGACAAATTCGCTATCTTCTTTGCGCATACCACTTTTTGCACTAGATAAAACGAGACAAAACATGCATTTGTCGTACGTCATAATATAGGGGGAATCTGTCACTCGTTGAGCCACAGAGATGACCCAAGTCATAAAATATCGATATCGATATTAACAGTTCGATGATCCACAATTATTCTCATCGATACCGATATTTTTTTTTTTTTTTTACTTTAATTAAAACGGCAGCAGCCAATTATATTAATTAAAGAGCGAATTACTAGGGTAATAAATAACATATGATTAAAACAGATAAATTAAAATCTAAGGAAAATGGAATATAAAATTAAGTATATATATATCAATCAATATATTGATATATCAATCCTAACAACTTAAAGTCCGTGACTATGATAACGTTATCTAGATTCACTCTGGAAGGAACCTTGAACTTTGTAAAAACCAGAAATTAAGATGTCAATTGTTTATTAGATAAAATAATATACAACATACACAGGTAAATGAGTACATTACAAAATTTATACTTAACACAAGTTTACATTTGAGCTAAATACTTTTTTCAGGTAAACCTTGTTCTGCCTGCCCCCTACCTATAGATTAGTTCCTTAACTTTAATTATAATAATTATAAATAAAGTTAATAAAATTATTATTATATTTTCTTCGTATACTTTATCAGTACTTTTTTTCAAGGCTTTTCGTACGCTGTCTAAAACAGTTAATTTTTAGCAAACTGGAGTAGGCTAGATTTTTATCGACCATCTCACACTGCACATTCTGTACATTCTTCGGTTTCGGTTCTTCGGTGGTACGTCTGAAAACACTGATGAACTTATTTCTGTAATATCCGAAGGTTCTGGTTTAGGTACATTGATGAAAGGGATATCCTGAAACACATTATATTTTTAATTTATAGTTCATGTAATAATAATTATAATATACCTATAACACGCAATTTTAAGTTCAGTACTGACCGTTAGCTTGCGACGCTTTACGAGCATTGCATTTGGTTCAACTTGAAGAATAGCCGGAAGAACATTTTAGCTCTTGCCGATCGTTATTGTACGCCAAAGGGACACCCTGAAATATTAATAGTGTAAACGTAATATTTGCCGTGATTATTTTGAAGCTCTCTTTTTTTGTATATTACACTATCATGGTTGAACAGTGAACACATAGATATTGTGTTTAACCATGATACAGTAAGCAGGACGGCAAATATATAATACCATTAAATAAAATATGAATCGAACGAATTACAAAGAATGTGAGTGTGTGTAAGTGACATGGGTTAGCTACGGAATCCCTCAATGGCTCACTTTATTCGAAAAATCTTACTATACTCAGTCTGCATAGCCTTATCGACAAATCTTTTTACGTTTTATGACATCCCTAGTTAGTATATCATAGCCTCGAATTATTCATGATTTTAGCTTGAAAAACGCCGATTCTTCATATTTCTATACTTATTGGACGTTATTCAATGTTTCTACGTAATAATGATGTGTTATGTATGGGTTATTAATGAGTAAATACACAAATAGTCACTTACCGCTTAAAATTCAGGTTCTCTTGATTTTTCATGATACTTGCGGAAGACTGGCATAATACGAGGGCACAATTCGACATTTCACATATTTTTTTCACTATTTACAATAGTTCAATACGTATTAAACAATATAAAACAACCAAAACCCCGTTGAAAAGTAAACAAAAACAATGACATTTTATGAGATTAAATTTGAAAGATAGTCAATGTAGATGGAAAGCGACAGAACCATTTAACAATACACTTGGTTGGATAATTATGTCCCACATAACAATTGTGGGACTTTCTTTGAAGTTTCCTATGATTATCTCTAATAAAGGTATATCCAAACTCTTTGCAACCACCACTACTTTACACACAGATCTCGGATACTTTCGGCTGTCGCATGACTTTACAGGGGCATGACTTGACTTATCGACTTTGACTTATGACAAAATAATCTCTCCAATTAGTTCATAGTTCATAGTTTTTTTATTGGCAACTATTTTATTATATTACTTGACACTGGCTATATACCTTTGATGTGAAGCCAAAACCGAACTAAGGTTCATCAAAAGGAAAAAAAAAGTGCTATTTACGTCAGAAAATATGGAAAGTGTAAGCAAATCTGTGGAAGAAGTGTTCCGTGTAACGCGTGCTACTTCGGCATTTTTACAGTGCCTACAAAACTTGATCGATTGGAAAGTCGTGATTTCTTATCATCATCAGGAGAATGCTTTGCTACCCTACCTAATACGCGTTTAAAAAATGAATAATGAATGCACCACTCACTCAACTTATATAATGTTTATTGGAGACAAGTGAAGCGTTTTACCAAGATACGTTACGATAGAACTCTAAAAAAGCAATTCCAGTCTTGGAAATAGTCACTGTCGCCTACTACATATCTTTTAAGTTTGTTTGTTCTCGCTCTCGATTACGTAGTACCAAAGAATAAATAATATTATTACATAGTAGTAATCTGTGCTCTCGATTTCTCGGTTGTCTCAAAGAGAATATAACCACTACGTGGTTGTCTTGTCTTGCTGGATTTTGTTTGTAGGTATTTTAGGATCTAACTAAAGTTTTACGCCAAATACTGTAATATCAGCGTTACCCATTTATTTAAATATTCACCCTATTCAATTAATATATCAGTTGTTTTACGAATCCTTATACTTCAGAAATTTTTGTAGTCATCAAAACAATGTGCAGATAGAATTCAGAAGAAACGATATAATCGAAAATGTCCAATTCTGTGAACATATCCATTGAAGCTCCCATAGAAAACCAAATTCAAGAAATAACCTACGATGGACAGGAGATTTACCAAGCGTAAGTGCTACAGTTTTTGAAATAATCATAAAATGAACTTGATATTTTATGATTATTTCAAACTTTTTTTTTCTGATGAACCCATCAGAAAAAAAAACTTTATTTTTCATAAAGGTAGGATTTTGCCCTAGACACCAAACTAAGTACACAAAATTCACTATACGAATATTTACGATACTAGGTAGTTACCAAAATACGAGTTTTATAAACTTAATTTTAAAATGATGGTGAGTGATGACTGTTGTTTGTTACCCAATCATCTCAAAACTATTGGATCAATATTACTAACGTTAGATGTCATACAAAAACCTGAAACAGGGCAACTTTATGTCCCCCAGTAACACATTCTAGTCATTAACACATTTTAGCCTTTAAGTTATCAAGAGTTAAGTTGGTTAGTATCTCAAGCTGTTGGTCGTCCAACAAATAATAAGTAAACACTCAGGTGAAGCAAATAGCACTCTGTTACCACATTTATCATTTCAGACCCCTGTCTATGTCAGAAAACCTCACCAGACTGGCTCAAAAGATAGATTTCTCCAAAACCGAGGATGAGTTTTGCAATATCAAGAAGGAGGGTGAAAGTATCTCCGACTCAAAATCTGAAGATGATAAGGAACCCGGGTATCAGTCTAGCCTGTGGCCTTGGGACTCTGTGAGGAACAAATTGAGGAATGCATTGACCGAAGTCAGTGTTTTGGCTGATGTGCTTAGCATTGCTAAAGAAAAGAGGTACATGGTAAGTTCTGTTGATACTTCTTGGATGACATATCTACGAGACAAGCTAGTTACTCTTCTGGTAGTATTCTTGTCCACTATCAGATCTGTTACTACACAGGATTTTGAATCATGGAGCTGTACCAACCGTACTGCTAAAGTATACATTAATCTATCTAAACAAAAATTAAAGAGTGACGTCTGTTAAATGTGAAGTCTTGTTGTTCATTAGTTGACATTCCCACAGGTAATTTACATTTATGTTAGCTAATTCAGGGCCCAGACTAGGCCATTGTAATCTCTATTCTGTACAAGCAAAAAGATTAAAAAAAAAACAAATTTCCAGGTATTAGATCCCGTCCAACCAGACCAGATCGAAAGTCGTCCCATGGTACAAGTATATGGTCGCAAAAAAGCCCTAGCAGCGGCCGCTGCCGTCCTCCAAGCTGGCGTAGACCGACTCCGGGCTAGTGAGACCATGCGGATGACACGGAACATGCCTGACTTCCATATAGACCTGTTGAGGCTACGACAGAACTGGAGACTGAAGAAAGTCTCCAATACCATCGTTGGAGATCTTAGTTATAGGACAGCAGGATCTAAGTTTAGCCAGACTGGGGTTTTTGAGGTAACTGTAGCTTAATATGACAAAATTGTACATAATTCTTTCAAACTCATACCTCACACATGCTCACACCTAGTTATTTAAGAACTAATCAGTGCAAAAAAAGTAACTCAAACTTAAGAACATTATATAATAAAAGATGCTTGGTATAATCAAATATAAATAACAATAATTTAAATATATCTTTCACACAACCCCATCTGGCCGCAAACTTTGCTTAATGGGAATCAAATAACTGGTAGAATACTATACATTTTGATAAAAATCTATCCATTGTTTATAACAATGTAGATACTCAAAATAGCAAAATTTGTGGTTAAAATAGGATGCTCTCATTGTGGCCTACTTTATGAGGTCTTTGCATTGGGCTCTTAGGTCACTGAGTTTGAATCTCAACAGCTTTACTACCATGCGCTAATAATGGCGGTTTTCAATCAAACTATAATATTAAGAGAAATTCAGGTAAATTTAACCCTTTACTGTGCAATTTGCAGGTGTCGAAAGCCCCAGAGGAGCAGATAGTGCAAGCGATGAGCGCGAGCGGCGGCGGGCCAGCGCCGTCCGCTCTGCGCGTCACCGTGCCGCCCGAGCTGCAGGGAGTCGCCTTCATCTCCGTGCTCTGTCAGAAAGGTACCGCGTCCTTTATAGTTAGGAGGCTCTATCCAGACTACAGTGTAGAATAATTAGTATTAGTAGACATAGGGTGCCAACGAAGCCGTCTCACTAGGGCAAAGTGTTTTCTAAAGGCTTAATGTAGCTAAGTAGGTTAGGTTTCCTATGTTTGTCTGACGATATCTCTTAAATCGCCGATCTCATAAAATTCGGCAGCCAGAAAGGTAAGGTATATTGAGGAACTATTGAGCATTTCAGCAAGCTTCATGTCGACAATAGACTAATCTATGAACAATACAAAAGAGACAACTTCTTTGTTTTGATAAGGTGAAGATTGGCGCGTCGGTAGTATAAATGCGACCGTGCTTTCTGAAACTTAAAGCTTGATAGGATGTTGATGGATGAGGCTTTTATTAACATAATATAATCACCCCAGAACAGGAAGACGTGGTCTCCATGACCCTCAACTCGTCAGCGCTCAACTGCCCCGGCACCATCCCGGGCGAGGGCGTGGAACAGCATTGGCAGCAGAAACTGGAGGCTGCTCAGAACGTGCTGTTCTGCAAGGAGTTGTTTGCAAGGCTGGCGGCTGAAGCAGTGCAGCTGGACGCTAGCATACCGCACATGGTGGTCGGGAACCACATAATGGCCACGGTGAGTGACATCCCTAGTGCGTGGAACAGCATAAGCTGGAAGCCGATCGTCATCATCAGCTCATTCCAGCTCGTTATCATCAGCCTGTACATAAGTAGACCTGTGGCCTGTGTGACTCAGTTTATGTTTTAGTATGCGTGACTTTCACGTGAATTTCGGACTTTTGACTTAGATAGGACATAGTATAGTTTCCCTAGATTATTATGATACCCCTAAGGTATCGATAGGCTTCTCGCAAAGTATATCAGCTCGTTATCATCAGCCTGGACATAAATAGGCCTCTCCCAAATTGCGCCATTAGCCTGATTTCGGCATCCCATCCATCTTCTGTCTGTATCTTTTCGAAGATCGTCGAAACTGAATGAAGGTGACCCTATGCCTTTTGTAATTTAAATTAGCAAACACTTGCAGAGACTGCCTTTTGCATAGAATTTATATTGTATTAATTCCAAACAATCCTTAATATTTTTATATTTTAGGTGTTACCAGGCATCCAGTTGCTCATTGGCCTGCGACATAACAACGGACAGAAAGACAACAATAGCACAGAAAATGTGAAAGTAAGTACATATAAAAAGGGTTAGTTGGCCTGTTCCTCTTGAATTATTTCATTTTAAAAATACTGGACCGTCAAAATCGTTACCAATGTTTAAAATGGCAATCATTAAAATCCACTCGTTTATTATGAAGAATAAACTAAAAATGTTAATCAAACAAAATGTCTTTCTGTGTAGCCGGAAGTGTCAGCGGCGGGTAAAGCAGACCACGACCACGTGTTGGAACATTCCCTTCATCAGTTGTTACGAGCGGTGCACCACGCCAATACGCACCATCCGTTCCCGCACCCCGCCACTGGCCCGCTCGGACCTTCCAAGCGACGCTGTCTCGCCGGTATGTACTACCAGAGACTAGGTACTACCTAGATACATTTTTTTTCTGGCCTTAATTAAAAACACGAAAAAAAACTATTAAGAATTTAAAATAACTAAAACATTGTATGTATGTATGTTTGGTGACTCCGCTTTCCGTAATTGGACTCGTTATTCGGTCCTTTTTCCGTGAGCATAAACTTCTTCTGATCGTGTCACTAGTTCTTTCGAACCAGTGTGGTAAAAGGATTTCAAGTGCGCCTAGAAGTATGAAGTAAAACATTAGCAAAACACATTGTTTTGGATATATAATAATAATAAAATATGAAATTTGATTTTATTGTTCTTACATTATTTTGCGTTGATTCACTTCTCCTTCATATAAAAAAACAAACTTAACAACTAAAGGCAAGGACTTTGCCGTTGGTCTCAGCACAGTGTTCAGTGTATCGGGAGGACATCTCCCTCCGAACTAGTCAGATGCCCATCAGATACTGAGGACGTGGTGGCCGATTGGATGAGGCCCTTACCTTGCGATCTGACGGTCGCGGGTTCGAATCCCGGTGGCAGTCATTCGTAAATGGGTTTTTCGATCGAAAAAATCTATGTACTTATGCATCCCACGTTCTCGCAACGTTGAAGGAAAACGTCGTGAGGAAATCGGCATGTCGTAGAACCTAAAGTTCGAAAATATGTGTCAAGTGCACGAAAGGAGCCTCTTCGAGGCGCACTTGAAATCCTCTCACCACACTGGTTTGAAGGAACTAGTGACATGATAAGAAGAAGAACTGTATCTCAGAGGTCGGATTCCTTAAATCATATCCTATATCCTAACCTTACATCATAAATTATAACCTATATCATAAATTTTTCGTATTAATTAACTTCCCTTGTTGCAGGACCGATGGCTGCGGACCGGTACGAGCTACTGGACATGAGTAAAGAGCAGTCGCTACTGGAGCAGATCATACAACAAGCGCAGCACTTCTTCATGCGCCGCCGCAGCGAGTATGTGCTCGATACCATCGCTAAAGAAGTACGTACACTGATGGCTGGTATAATTAGCATCAAGTACACATATGGCTGGTATAATTAGCATCAAGTACACATATGGCTGGTATAATTAGCATCAAGTACACATATGGCTGGTATAATTAGCATCAAGTACACATATGGCTGGTATAATTAGCATCAAGTACACATATGGCTGGTATAATTAGCATCAAGTACACATATGGCTGGTATAATTAGCATCAAGTACACATATGGCTGGTATAATTAGCATCAAGTACACATATGGCTGGTATAATTAGCATCAAGTACACATATGGCTGGTATAATTAGCATCAAGTAGATGATAGATGTATAGCACCGTTCTGGTCATGAGCAGGCGTGATCTCACCATCAGAAGAACGTCTTGGTCGTCTATTCACTTGTTTGCATTAAAACTTACAGCAAAAAAGCTCATCTTTAGTAGAATATAAGAATATTTTTAAAATGAATATACAATTTTACAGGTAAAAGATCCACTTATAGTGTCACATTGGAACGCGCTGAATAGTCCTACGCAATCCTGTGTCAAAATCAACATAATGGCATATGGGTAAGAAATGTCGAATGTTTTTTTAACTTCGTAAGTACTACAAACCCTAAATTTCCTTCCAATAGCTTTAAATAAAGTTTTTAGAAAGGTGATTACAATAAGATATTACCTATACTAGCGGACACCAACAACTTCATTTTAATTTCAAACTAACAAAATTCGTATTTTAGTAGGTATACTCTCTCTTGTTGTACTTCTCTACGTCCACTGGTTTGACTTGTACAGACAGCGTCAGAGATAAGTATCTCCAATGCATGAGACACCCAGCTATAAATCCTTTAAAAAAATTGTAATACTTAAAATTATTTTTAAGCTTATATACGGTTATACAAATATAATCTATTTTTTAAAGGCAAAACTTCTCCATACGCCGCGGCGGTGATTTGAAGGGATTTGAAGCTGGGTATTATAATGCAAGGGGGATACTTATTTATGACGCTGTCTGTACGTTGTCTGTCAGTTTCGCCTTCAATACTGGTCTTATAGATACGTATGTAATTATGAGTATGAAGAAGAAATAGTATGTAGAATATAGTTCATGATTAAAATTATTTCACACGACATTGTACCTACTTGTCTAACTATAGACAAGTACCATAGTAAAAGTAGATTTGCGCGTAAGGTATCCTTTATTGATTGACTATCTAATGCCCGCAATTTCGCTTGAGTTGCGAATTAAAAAAAATACTTTTTTAGTACCTACGTAGGTACATACTTACCTACACTTCTTTAAATAATCTCATGTATTGGTTTCTCAAAGGTAAGATAAATCTTTCTGTTTCTTTCGTATAGGGGTATAGGTAAACATTTTTCGCGTGTAAATAAATGCTAAAATAGTCTCTTTGATCAACTTAGTACACCTACACCAACAGTCCATCACCTTAAAATGCAGAGGAGCCTCGTCGAGGCGCACTTGAAATCCTTTCACCACACTGGTTCGAAGTAACTAGTGACACGATAAGAAGAAGAACCTTAAAGTATTAGATTTTATTAACGAACTTACCCTCGAAATGTTAAGTCTCTTCTTCCAGTGTTTTGGCCTGTGCGTTGTCTGTCAGTCAATCAGTCAGGTCTAAGCCTTTTATGTATATTTATTTATTTATGAGGTCAATAATAAACGGTTTTAAGTCTCAATGATCTGTGCCAATTTTATGCATGAGCTCTACTATGATATGCTTTAGAATCTGACGGCGATGAATTTAGTCTGATATTTCCGCAGCTATGACGCGGTATGTCGCACATCGCTGGTCGTACACGTGGGGGAGAAGACGCTCAAGTGTATATGCCGCGATGGAAAGGTGCGCCATCTCTCGTACGAACTGCAGGAGTTGCGAGACCTCATCTACTGTCAGGTACTGAACACGCATCAGATCTCAGCCATGGAGGTACATACAATATGAACAGAGTTATTAGTACCTACTACTCGGGCGAACGAACATGACACCTGGCTCGAATGACGTTTGTGCAAAGTAGGTACAGCGTGGAATTGGATAATCTTGATAGAGAAGAGGTCCTGTAATACTTGGTAATGATAAGGCTTCGCAATTAGAGGAAGAAGAAACACGGAGGGCGCCGCGCGGGGCAGCGGGGGACGCATCAAGTTCCGAGCCACGTGTCAGCCAGGTGTCATGTTCATTCGCCCGAGTACATGCGATCGAAGACATACTCGCTCCAGTTGAAAGAGACTTGGATATGTACTTATAACTCCGTCCATAATGTATCTAGGTTCATAATATCTTACAGTGATAATATTGCTTTACAGGGTACCAGATAGCTCGCAAAAGAATACTTATTTTGTGTTTAGTACCAAATGAGATGACAGTTTTCAAAGAACATTGTTACTGCATAGGGTACCAGAGTGAGTGCCAGATATTCTGTAGTAACGCGATAATGCGTGAACATTATTTTTCCGGTTTGGAGAGCACTGTAGCATATGGCATGAAATGTTTGTTACTTTTTACGATGTAATTTTTATAACAATTAAAAAGTCTAGTAGTTTTAACATATAATATTTATCTAGCCCTGTTGCTTCTCTTTTTCGACCAAAATGTACTAAAAGTTTGCCAAAATGGCTCCCTTTTACTGGGCATATTTTCAATGTACTACATTGTGTTTCTATACTTTAAGATAATTGATTGATTCAGGCGTTACTTTGCGGAAATCCATAAATATTAATTATGTATAAATACATATACTCACGTTTCGGATTTCGGCAAGTCAACATCTCCTGAGGCCTCGTGTAGAGGTGAAACACGTGTCGACTTGGGTTTTCTGTTTTCGGCGCTTTGGTTTAGATACAAAAAATCTTAAACTAGAATTAAGTTAATTGGAACCTTTGTTTGGAAGTTAAGCGGAATTATTACTATATATTTATATTTATTAATATTAATTTCTATACTTTAATACTTCTGCGTCTCAAAGGAACATAGTGGCTGAACCTGGCATTGTTTCAGATATACCAGCACCAGATGACGGCAGTGCAGGCTGTGGGGCGCTGCATGGGCTGGCAACTCCTGGCCAGCAGTTCGCATCTCGGCTCGGGCCCCGTGGAACCCCTCGGCAACGCCTCCTCGTGTCTTCTGGCTTCCCCTACCGGTATCTATCTTTGTTTGGTTCATAAGTTCTTACCATGTTTTGTGAAAAATAAAGCTCCTTTATCTTTAGCTGTTGTCCGTGGCTTCGACCGTGAATACCCGTATCGAAGGTTAGCCTATTCGGTTCAGTAGTTTTAGCGTGATTGGGAAACCAATGAGCTATCCTCACAAACATCAAACTGTTTCCATTGACACATTTACGGGCGGGATTCGAACCCTCGACTTTATTGAAGGAAGAGGTACAATGCCTATAATTTTTTGATCAAAAGAAGATGTACTATGCACATACTTTTTTGATTAAAAGAAGAGGTACAATGCTTATAATTTTTGGATCAAAAGAAGAGGTAACTATGCCTATAGTTTTTTGATCAAAAGTTGAGATTCTATGCCTATAATTTTTTGATCAAAAGTTGAGGTACTATGCCTATCATTTTTTGATCAAAAGTTGAGGTACTATGCCTATCATTTTTTGATCAAAAGAAGTAGTATCCTTATATTTTTTTTTAAGTCAAGTGGTAGAATTAGTGTTTATTACTTCTTTTCAGACTGGCCAACCACAGGCTTACATGAAACAAGTCAAGTCTGTAAAAATACTACATTAGAATAAGGAATTTTGTTTTTGTCTACAGGTGATCGGATGATAGCAATCAGGTGTGAACCTTCGGTTGGGATGCAAGTGTTCATCGCACAATCTCCAAGAAAAGACTTCTTCTCCAGTGAATTAGTCCAAGACAAGAAATGGGAGAATCTTGGAGGAGCGTTCAAAGAAATCAAACTTGACAAAATGGAAGGCAAAAACTTCCTCAACAAAATGGAATTACTCATGGCTTGCCTGAGCAGCCCGTCATAATTAAGACTAAATAACTGTAGCAATAAAATTAAGTTATAATTTAATTTCAATAAAAAATTACTTTATTGGAAGTCGATAAATCTTTAATTTTATAGACATGAAACTTATTTAAATTAATTTAGGTAGAATGTTAATTTTACACTGAAGATTGTTCTCATTTATTCACCTCCTGACGAATGCCGTAGATCGGAGATCATAATTTCCAAGGAACTGAAAATAGAAAGGAAGTCTTGTAGTCATTCAACCAATACAACAGGTAATGTGGTATATCTACCGCATGATTATTCATTCAATGTCACAAAGGTCGAGAAAACAGTTGGGGTTATTGAACCCAGGACACAGAGATATACCATTCATTTATTATGCCAAATTAATCATTGCAATATGTAATGTAAGTTATCAGTAAATCCTTGAAATCATTTAGATTTATTTGAAAGAGAATAGACATGGATGTTCTAAATAAATAGATAACTATTAAAAATTCAAAATGGATGAACCCAATTTAAAATTCCATGTAGTTAACGTTCAGAGTTCAATGTGGAGTGTAATAAATGTAGAGATTATGCTGAAACAATGTTATTGTCTAGGACTCAAGTACATGCATGAAGATAGATAAATATAAAACATACCTCTAATTCCTCACTTCATCAGCAGAACTCTTCCTAGCATTAACCCCCAGTATTTGTCAAACGAATCTTAACACTCAGAAGGCTTCAGATAACGATAACACTAACCTAAACCTAACAATAAATTAAGACTAAATCAGTAGCGCGAGTGAGGTGATCTGGAGCGGAAGTTGCCGCCGCCACCGCCGCCGCCGCCGCCACCAGCGCCATAGCCGTCTCCTCCGTTGCGGTTGTAGGGCCGGCCGCCGCCGCCGCCGTATGAGTTGAAGGACCGGTTGCCGCCACCACCGCCGCCGCCGCCGCCGCCCTGTCCGCCGAACGAGCGGCCGCCTCGGAAGCCTCCGCCGCCGCCGCGGTCACCCCCGCGACCCCCTCTGAAGCCTCCGCCGCCGCCACCACCGCCTCCCCGACGAGGACCGTCTCGCCTCCTCGAGATCTCTACTTTGAGCGTCGCGCCTAACAATTCGAAACCATTCATAGCGCTACACGCATCTTCCGCTTCCTGCAAGTTCTCAAATTCGATAAACGCAAACCCTGGGGGGTTAAGTGCTACCCAGACGGAGTTCAGTTTTCCGTATTTGTCAAACTCCCGTTCTAAATCTTCCTTCTTGATGCCTTCAACTAAGCCGCCCACGTACACCCGTGTGCCGCCGTTAGAACTCATGATTGTGGTATTTCTGAAAATATGATTCGGCGTTCACTTTTGACTATTTTAATCACTGATGAAGGTTAAAAATGTTTGATGGAGTTGTAATATACCCGATAGCATAGCCAACGGAATGAAATAAATAAATACAAAGAATTTTATGAGAAAACAAAATGTCGCCGCTTGGTGCCACGCACGACGCCACACTTGTTTAGTGCTCGAAATCATCGAAAATATATCTGAACTTACGCGTCTTTATCGTCCTGTTTAGTATTCACTTCAAAATTAATAAAAAATGGTTTAAAATTAAGGAATTACATTAATTTTAACTAAAAAATAGCATAAAACTAGGTCACCGCGTTCTCACTCCACGCGAGAGTGAGTGAAGAAGAATGGTTGAACGAATGTAAAATGGTAACGCGAAAACAGGGAACGAATGAAAAAAGCAAAATCAATGCGTAATTTTGGGTTGCAAGCATAATTTTAACATTTACTACTAGACTAGGGAAGTTAGCGCAGTGCTTCTAAGGCAAGGTTTACATTAATATATACCTGTTTATTGTACCAACGTGTCCCACGGCACGGCCATGTCAGCCATTGGACACGAAGGGCGAGTAGGTACTTAATTTATAATATTATTGTAAGAAGAGTAAGCTTATATTGGACACTTACCTTGATATTTGAAATTGAGCATTTCATTCAAAGATTTTCAAGAAATCGTTACAACAAGCCGGGACTCGAACCCGATAAATGAGAAAAAAATCAGGTTATATTTTTATGATGCTGGTCGAAAGGGTAAATCAAAAAGATAATTTCTTCTCAATAACATGGTACCTATCACTTTATGGAAAACTATGATATAGTAAAAAAGGGCACAGCCATTGAGTAAAACAAATTTAAACCATACCGTAGGCACCAAATACTCGTATTGTGAATATTTATAATTATTATCTAGCTCCAATGCGGCGGCATCGACTGTTGATTTTCCTTTTCTGAAGCCTGGTTCTCTAGTCTCTGCATTATGGTTATAGGTATTTTTGTTTAATATACCTATTTGGTTATTGATCGCCCGCCCTTTCCAGTTAAGATGGAAATTGGCCTGTAATTTTGTACACCAAGTTTATCTCATTTTTGTACAAAGGGGAGTATTACAGATTTTTGTAAGAGTCTAGAATATGTGAAGTGAAACATGTTTTACAGAATGACACACCTTTGAAAAAAAGAAACAATGATACTAATATTTTTCTGAGACCGCAAGTAGGGCCCAGATTTTGTAGTTCTCCTACATAACCTCCTTGATAACTCCGTATAATTTATACGCATACCTTTATAACAACGCATTCTACTATGTGGATGTATCAACATGGCGCCATCAAAAACTTATTGATTCGTCAACACTGTCGACGAACCAAATTCTTCTTCAAAATTAATTTCCCGTAAATATCAGCAGTAAAATTGTATGCTAGCAACTCTTTTCTTTAATCTGTGCCTAATGCTAAAATGACCGAGTGAATGAATGTAGCCAATAAAATGTTGCATGTAGAAAAAAGGCAATTGCAAATTATTTTTTGATGAAAAAATGAGTAGTGGTAACATTCATGTAGCAAGTATGAGTGCTACGTGCGTGTGCGTGATTTGTTTTGTATGTGTGCTGGAGCCACAGAATATACTGCAGTCGGTATGAAAGCGAGGTGTGCTGTGCTGTGTGTGAGTTGAAGTTAAAGGCATGTTGAAGGCAGGGTGAGTAGGTATCGAGGGAGGGAGTGGGAGGCTTTCGTTCGAGAGTGCGGCTGAGGAGGGAGGAGGTAGGTAACGTAAACTACAAAACCGGCCGAACGACTTTGTCCAACGGTCGCGCGATAGCGCGCATTTTCGTTTATTTCCACCGCTTCTGTCGCTCCACCTTTGTTTCATTCAAACTGTTGCGACTCAAGTAAACTATAGACTGGATATTTAGTTTTGTGAATAATGATTACATACGAAAATCAACAGTGAAGATAATAATAAAATGTTGAAATAGTTGTTTTTAAGTTTGTATGCAGGTGAGCAGCGCTAATAAAAGTGAAATGAATATTTTTGTGTTCAGTTAGTGAATCATGGAATGCTGCAAGGATATGGGTTTGCAGAAGAGACACAGCCAGTTCAGTGACACCAAGTATAAGTGGAGGACAGTGTTAGTGTGGTATGTGCTTAGTTTGTGTATGTGTAGTGGACAAGAGGTGTTGGACGTAGACCCTTATCTGGTGAACAAGTCTGTTGGCTTGACGGAGCTGCCTGGAGGCGTGCTGACAGGAGGGCAGACTGTGTGGAAGCGAGAGGGTGGGCCGTACCTTCTTCGAGATGATCTCCTGATAGAAAGAGATGCAGAGCTGGTGGTGGAGCCAGGGGTTGAAGTTAGATTCGCGCCGATGATCGGCATCACGGTGCGAGGAAAACTTAGCGCTGTGGTAAGTTTCATAAAAACTATTAATTTAAAAGGTAAGTAGGTAGGTTAGGTACGCTAGGTACCTAACACCTACGACACAGACTGGACCCAACATATAACCTTGTGGAAATCTCATTCAATTGCTTTCATAAATAGCATGTAGGAATAAGAAAATAAGCAATTACCTACTAAGCTAGTAGGTAGGTACCTACTGTAGGCATTGAGTTCGACTGTAGGTTATGTTACTTGACTGAAGGAATTCGTTTTTATGAACCTAAGTAGGTTAGGTAGTTTACCTAACTACCTAATCTCAAACGAAGTAAACGAAGAAGTAAGTTTAGTTATGTACCTATACTTACATAGCCTTCTACCCTACCCTACCCCTTCACCTTCCCCTACCCTAAAACCTTATATTTAGTCTCTATAGGTAGGTACCTCAAATTAAAGTCATACCGGAATCCTATAGGAAATATGAACAAATTATATAAATATATTTAGTAATAAATCCGCTTAACTTCCAAACAAAGGTTTTAATTAACTTAACTTTAGTTCAACTAAACCAAAGAGTCAACGAACAGAAAACCAAAGCTTGAAGATACGACACGTGTTTCGCCTCTACACGAGGCATCATCAGGTGTGGACTCGCCGAAGTTCGAAACGAGAGTGAATAAACATTTTTTTTTTTTTTTTTTTTTTTTTTTTTTTTTTTTTTCGGATGGACGTTTAATGCAGTTAGCCGCAGATGGCTGTTACTGCGTCACCGGACTCGTAGTGAATAAACAACGTTGCCCGGCCCGTATTTATACCCGTTATGGCGATGAGTCAAGATGAGTCGCCCGTCGTATGATCCGACGTCACAAAAATCCTCAACAAAGGAGACCTTGGAATACTTTGTTGAGGATTTTTGTGACGTCGGATCATACGACGGGCGACTCATCTTGACTCATCGCCATAACGGGTATAAATACGGGCCGGGCAACGTTGTTTATTCACTCCAACCTAAATTTTAAGGCACCCAACCTAAATTTTAAGGCAGAGCGCCATCTGCGCTCGCCGAGAGTCCGGTGACGCAGTAACAGCCATCTGCGGCTAACTGCATTAAACGTCCATCCGAAAAAAAAAAAAAAAAAAAAAAAAAAAAATGTTTATTCACTCTCGTTTCGAACTTCGGCGAGTCCACACCTGATGATGCCTCGTGTAAAGGCGAAACACGTGTCGTATCTTCAAGCTTTGGTTTTCTGTTCGTTGACTCTTTGGTTTAGTTGAACTAAAGTTAAGTTAATTAAAACCTTTGTTTGGAAGTTAAGCGGATTTATTACTAAATATATTTATATAATTTGTTCATATTTATGGATTTCCGCAAAGTAACGCCTGAATCGATCAATTATCCTATAGGAAAGGCTTGCTAACCATATTGCTCTAACTAACCCAAGAAAAAAAAATTGTGTTAAGTGTGAATGGCGAAACATAAATCCTCAAAATCCAGCTCAAAAAAGTAACATGAAAGGGATAACGACATCACAAAACCGGATCTGACACGAAAAGGTATTCTGAGAAAAAAATCCTAAAGGTTCACGAAAGTAGACAAAAAACGTGACCGTAAACAATCTCACTTTCGTAAAAGGGCAAGAAGATAATGGGATTTTGATAACAACACCATTGAAGTTGAAACACCTTATCTTTGGCCTAAATTATGGCTTGGCTAGAGAATTAACAGAGGACCCAACAGTGAACCTTGCTGAAACCCGGATATCGTGGTCTGATTTGAACAAATAACAGCTCGTCACTGAATAAAGTGATAGAATAAAACCTAGACTGAATCAAAAAAAAAATAGCCTTAAATGCACAGATAGGTCTTGTAGGTACGCTAAGATACACGTCCTGTTCTAGATATCTAAGGCCTATTGAAAATCTAAAAGTGAAGAACGAGGTTAACTTATATCATGACCTAAATCAGCCATGCGCACCCGAAAACCAAAATTTACCCAAGTATTGATCACGCTTTCCCTACAAATGCTATCAGACACTTGATAAATTCCACCACTATAGCTGATACCGAGTACAAATGCCGATAACGTACACTCATTCACCTGTGATATCGATTTGTTCACCTGTTAGACGTGTGCTAACTGACCTAATATTTAGCGCAAATAAATATTGAAAAAATATCACAATGCATATAAAAAAATAGGCCGGTCGGTATGCGAATGATGGCAAAAGATATTTTTGCTATCAGTTACCAGAAAATTTGTTATTTTGCATTCAAAACGATCGAGCCTACAGTAGTTGCATTATGATGTAACAACATCTGACATCTATTTACTGCATTTTTCCCATACCATCTGACGGCTAACTTCTTGTTACACACTTCAGTTGCATTTCACGAAAACACTGCCACAAATCGACAGAAAGCGAGAGGAAAGATGTTACCCATAAAAAAGTCTAGAACACACTACAATGAGTTTCCACTCTTTATGAACAAAGTTTTAGTTAGAAAGGTACCTAGTTCGTTACTTACCTACTTACACTAATTATAATCAGCCAAGCACAAGGAGTACCTTAATTTACCCAATCCACTTACCAAACCCTTCATTATCATTAGACAACTCAGTTCATGAGTCATACATAAATAATGACACGCAGCTGATACGATTAAAAGCACCGTCTGTTCCTGAGTCCCGCAATCTTGACCCTCTCCGACCCATCCTGACCTGAGACCCCGCATTGGAGTCACATCCTTTCGCTAATTCAATCAGTCATTGGTCATCTTAGAACCCCGATGCCCCAGATGGTAGCAAGAGCGGATGTGATTATGAAGGATTGATGAATCCTAAGATCTATTAATAAAAGATACGGCGAGATAGGGAGAATAGGAAATGGATAGATGGAAACAGCAAACGTGATGTCGCTAATAAGAAAATTATTGGATGCGACAACTTTTTATTATAGCATAAGCCAACTACTACAATCTAGTACCTATATTACAAAATTTACAAAAGGAAACAATTAGGCCACCCATAGACAGTTGCAAACAATCTATAGGTAGCTCAAGTACTCCAACTCGATACCCGATGTCAGCGTGCCGAGGATACTGGCTACATTGCCTCTGTATTGCAAGGCTTATTCTTTGGCCTGACAAAATTTTGAAAACGCGGAAGGCTCCCATTCCCAATGCACCTAGGGTCTGTACCGAAGGTGGAATAAGAATATTATATTAATCGTGGTAATCGTGAAATATCAATAAACTCTTAGATCTGAAATCTTGTAATTTAAATTTCTTCGTTCCATTATAGTCATCATAAAACCATTAGGGACGCAGAATGAAACACCAAACAAATTACGCATGTCCGATTCAATGGCGGCATGAAATCCAGGCCTCTACGGATAATAATGATTTTACCAATGAAATGAAAAGCCCATTCTCCCACGATATCTCGCAGACCTTATAAGTGACAAAGAAATCGATGAACAATGAAATGAAACATACACACTAGATATCAAAGCTAATGTGATACTGATCTCATTAGAAAAGTATGTAGACTCATAATGAGACTGAAACTAATAGCACCTTATTGGTAAATTATTAGCAAAGCAAGCAGGAATAAAACACTTGACTGAATTTTACCAATAATTTAAGTCCACAGGAGTTGCGGTTTGCACTACTTGTTGGCAAATTATCACAACGTTAACACACCCTAGTAAATCAGAGGGTTAGGGACCCTTGTTCTGATCGATTAGTGTCATAAAAAACGTTGAAGTTTTTGCAGCATAAAATTCCGTGAACCTCATTCATCCTTTCGGTAAACAATATGGATCACACGCTACTTTCTCTGCTTTACTTTTTTAAGTTAGATTGTTTCCAGAAAATTAATTAACTGAGTTAACTTGATTTTCGGTGAAGGAAAATATGGTGAGGAAATCGGCATGTCATAGAACCTAAAAAGTTCAAAAACATGTGTCACAGCACACTGCACTGGTTCGAAAGAACTAGTGACACGATAAGAAGAAGACTTGATTTTTATAATAATTAATTCACGCAGTTACCATAATGATCCTTGCATGCAATGCCAAATATATTTCACAAGTAAGAAGCATAATACAGTTTCTTAAAAACAAATGTTTTCGTAATCCTATTCTTATCGACACCATTGGTACCAAAAACCATGAAGCGTATTTAGAACTGTTCGTACTAAAATTGTGTCAAGATCTTCAAACAGATAAACATTGTGCAGATACCATCAACGCTGAGGCATAACAAAAAGGCATAGCTAAAACAGCCGTCTTTATCACTCTAATACCGAAAGAAAAGGTGCGAGTTGCACCTGCCTGTATATTTGACGGTTAATGACCTGTTATCGTCATAGTTTACTCCAGTCCTAATAGTAACAGTTACTGAGACAGTTAGTTGCGGTTACTGGTCCATACTATAACCTCAGGTAGACTTTGTAACCTTGGAGTCGAATGGCGCCTGAATCACCAACTTACGTTCTCTGCATATGCAGCACTAGTTGACACTCGCAACTTCGTTTGCAAATTCTTTTTTTAATATGCGTCACCACTTCTTGATCTTGACGAACATTCCCTCGAAATTTCAAGTCGCTACGTCCAGTGGTTTGGCCTGTGTGTGATTGGACAGGACAAACCACAGACTGTCTGTCAGTCAATCAGTCAGTCGGGCAAGTTAAGGCTATAGCTCTTATTTATAAAGATAATTTGAGAATTAATTAAAATTAGTAAGGTTTCATACTTTAATTTAGATTTTATACGCGTTTTTAAGTTAGTAGGGTTATATTTATTTTTATGTTGACACAATCTGAAAACATAGACGAAACGAATAGTGAGAAGAAATTACTATAATACGGCGTACTTTTTGAGTATTTGTCCGAAACATTTTGTATGGAAATTTGCCTTGAGGATTCCCCTTAAAGTAAAGTAACGTAAATGGGTACTCGATATAAAGCGTCGAACAATAAGCGAACTTTGCTACAAGAGCGATATGATCCATTCAGACGCTGTACATTGTATAATAATATTGGTACAGGTAGTTGTAAACCGGTGTCGGTGAATCTAGGCATATTATAAAGTTCCTAGCCGTTGAACCTACTACTAGTAATAGCTATGCTAGATAAGGATTCAATTTTAGTTAGAATAGCTCTACGTAGAGTATGTTAGGTACAGTGGTGTTTGCCACAAATCAATGATTTCGTAATGAGATTAAAATGATTGATTAGATATATTTGTAGTTACTGCTCTTATAAAGATAAGGATAGGTTCAATTTCTGGTTCTGTATTTTAATACCGAAGTCAATGGCTGTGAGTAAGAGGAAAGAGTTATAAATGGAAGAATGTTTCGAATGGTTGACTTGAAATGTCCTTAGAAAAATACCTATGATTCAGGGGCTAAAAATCATAAATCGTTTAGTAAAGTTTTTTATGATTCATTCGCAGAGACCTGATAATTAATTATATAAAGATATTTTATACTTAGCGCCTTGTTGTTTATCATATGCTGGTTTTCCTTATTATTAAAGCAACTAGTAGTAATAATAAGTAACAAAGGCACTACTGTACTCGTTATTGTAAGTATTGCGTATATCGTTAGTCCCCTAGCAACTCTACATCATAAACTACACAGTAACATCTCTTGCACAGATCTAGAGACTACAATAAGCAAAATGGATTCAAATATAATATCACTTGATACAAGAATTATCTGCTTTCCAAACAATTAAAATGGAAGAAAGCGTTTCAAGCACAAATCTACTGGTGACATTGTTCTGCTATGATAGTCCAACCACAACGAATAGAATGCAATGCACGCAGGTGCTCCTTGCAACATCTTTGATAAACTATATTTAAAATTCACACCTTGAAAAGAACAACGCAAATAAAAAACAAAATCGTCTCATCAATCAACTGCTTTAAAGAAGTAATTTAAAGGAAATGCAAACAAACGCAGAACAAGTTCTTTTGTAAGAAAATAACAAAAACAATGTCGAGGAAAAGCAAAAAGCCGTAACATATTTTTTTTATCCAATAACAACAAGCCACTTGAGCTTGAGACCATCCAACATAAAAGTAAAAAAACGGGGCTTTCTCCAGGTCGCTGCTCTAGCGGATAACGATGAGCCAGATGAGTCACCATCATCTGTCATATTAGTTTAAATAATGCATCACCTGATAAAAAGAGTATAATGTTACTTCCGTTAAAACATTGTTCTGCTTATCAGCTACTGAACAGTGAACATCCGCTTTGATGATACAATTATTGCAATGGGTGTCTATGACCTTTATTTAGATGATGGTGGTGGTGGCTGACTGTAAAATATTATTTAGGAAAGGGACGAATTTGGCAAAGCACGAATTACGCTAGATTATATCCCAAATAATGTGATTAAGTTATCTGGATTTGCGGCAGCATAGTTTTGGAGTAGGTAATTAGCAAATTCAACCGCTTAGCACATGACCGGGCAGCATGACGAGAGCAGAGAGAGGCCTATACCCAGCAGTGGACCAAATCAGGTTGCGGATGATGATGAAATAGCAAAACATCAAGATCATCTTCTAGGGTCAAGGACTGAAAGGCCTGTTTTATAAAATTGTACAAAACAGGGTGCATCTCTGAAGGATTGAACTGAAAGTAGCCAAGAATGTCGTCATCGATATGAATATCGATAGATCAATGATGTCATCAAAAATTTCTAAAACTACTGCAGCGATTACGAAATTACGGAAACGATCTAGAAAAGGATCATAGAGGCAAAAACTTCAAACGTGACGAATGTTATGATTTTTTTGAATATTTCGACCGATAAATCGATTTTGTCGGGTCATGCCCGAGTAACAGTAACCGAAACTGGGTTGCGAGTACTGCGGTAGTCTTACGCAATTCACGGCCGTCGCGCTTGGCTGGGGGAGTGATCAAAAACCCCTGAACCTAAGGAATGGATCGATGCGAACACCCACGACCACGACACACGCAAACTTAGCTTGAAATACGAGTAGGAAGAAACACTGTTTATTTACCTATAAGAGCCAAAAACAAAAAGCGCGAAAGTAAAGTTAGCTAAGTAATGCCTAGATCACACGTACCGAGTACTCGGCCGAGACAGTAAAATGTTACTCGGCCGAGACAGTGAAAGGTTACGCTATGTTTATACGTACCGAGTACTCGACCGAGAGCACTGGCCGAGTACTCGTTACGTGTTATCTAGGCTTAAGGGTAATAAGTTAACAAACAACATATTTTTATCCCAACAGAGATGCGAACTCAGTGTAACTGACACACGAGCGATTCAAGGCCCGCTCTACCGGTTCGGGAAAAAACGTAGGACTTCGCTAAAGGATGTCTATATTTAACGATGTCGGATATAAAAAATCACATTACACCCGTGTTTTGAACAGGTATAACTTACTATACTACCCATCGAACCCTACCTATCTAAAGAAAGCAAACTACTGAAAAAAGTGAAAGAAATTAGACAAAATGATAGTTAAATGTGCGATGTGATGTGTGCTTATCTTTCAATATCTCTATGTAGTTAGTTATCATCTGAGTCATCTCAGCTTCTATGGGACAGAACGTGAGACCTTGCGAATCAATGATATCAATCCACTTCTTGACGAGGAAACCGGTTCGCCCACGATGTCATCAAACGTCATTACAAGTTCAGCCGAATTACATGTCTCTTGGACGATTAGAATGACTGCGAACAATTTGGTTTATCGTCAATCAATTTTAAACATATATATTTGGTATCCTCTCACAATATAGAATGACCCCGAAAATGAAAAAAAATAAGCAAATTTTCTTAGCGGAAAATAAAAATAGAAGCATTTTATAATAAGGCTACACGATCGGTTGTAGGTAATTTTTTCTCAGCGAAAGAAACGTGTTTCATGGGACATATCAACTGGTCTAAGCTATGTATTTTATGTCGTCTCGAAATTCCTGCCGAATAGCATACAATAACAGCAACGTCTGATCTGTCGTCTACGGACAGATTATTCCAAATCTTCCAACTTCCAAACTTCATCCAAGTCATCCAACTAAGCTTAGAACAGCTGAAATTACTGTCGTATATACATGGAATAAAGACACTAACATAAGGTCTGAAATAGGGACTAAAGGCGCTCTGAGAATTTCTACTAAATCGCAAAAAAAGATTGCTTTGCTCTACGAAACCTCCATTCGAGTTCAATGTCTCTATATCGCCTAGATCTCGTCACGGGCTCGGCTGCGTTGTTTAACGCCTACCACGGCCTCAAACCGTGGAGCACCTGCTTCAGACAATTACCTTTGAGGTACCAAATATTTAGTATACCATCCAACGCATCCAACCATAAATGGATTAAAAGTTAAAAACGGTAATTACATCAATATCGTACAGCATTTCATATTTTTAAGGTAGGTTACCACTGTATGCAAAGTTATAAGTCTTATATTTGACTGTATGCAATTAATGGACCACAGATAATTTGGCCCTTTAACCAGACTCTTAGTAGGTTAGGTAGAGTCAATGTTAAAGTAGAAATTAATTCTAAGTGTGCCCCTGTGTGTGAGTATGAACTGGTATTATAGCCTTCGTACTAAGCATTGTTTTGAACCAAAATTACAAAAAAATAAGGTAATAATTTCAGCGTGTCGCTGGTGAGTATTTCATTACAAGTCTCAATTTCAATTCATTACACAATGCAGCCAAGTATCTACCTGACGAATGTTTCTCAAACTGCAGCAGACAATGCGATTACAATGTAACTAAACTATCTACTTTACCGCGCCGCGACGCGAATGAATTTTGCACGACTTCTAAACTATACCATTTATCTCGCACTAAAGTCGTAAAATCGACATCTGGTTCGGTTCAAACTCATACTTTTATGAAGTTAGGTGCATACCCGACTAATCTTAATTAACATAGATAGATAGGTATTGAAGGGGGTTTTATTCTGGTACTGGTTGCGAAAGATTACAGACGGCCCGTAGCGGTTACGGACGGCGCCGCTGCATTGAAGGATAGTGCAACGAACACGATTGCACAAGGCATGTGTTTCTCATTTGATCTTAAACGAACTTGTATTCAGTTCAAGAGTAAGCTTGCAATCATTTGAGATGAAAGCTCACTCTTTTTGGATGGACTACCTAATCTAGTAGGCCGCAGATGGCCGTTACTGCGACACCGGACTCTACCAATACAATGTCTTTATGAAACCTGAAGTAGAAATCATAATTAAATCTATTTCCACTCATAAGTG
Source organism: Lobophora halterata (assembly GCA_932526365.1). Lineage (NCBI taxonomy): Eukaryota > Metazoa > Arthropoda > Insecta > Lepidoptera > Geometridae > Lobophora > Lobophora halterata. The sequence continues at coordinate 2,773,012 of OW052007.1, forward strand.
TAGTAATAGAGGATATCGAAGCATTTTGATACGTCGGATCTAATGGTTAGGCAGTATTCCACAGGTATATCGTTGTGCAACGAAGAATTTGCAATAATGAATGCACTCAAGTGATTCATGATGACATGTCACGAATATGCAAACAAAGGACTGCTTATTATCAACACGAGACGCCAAGCTACTACAGGGACTAGTGAAACCTACCAAAGCGATTGAAGATAAAAAAAGGACGTCGTAGGTAGTTATGATTCAACCTTAAAGCGTAGTGAATGAAAATTAACAAAATATTCCACAAGTAGGCCAACTGTTAAAAGAAATGAATGGAAGAGTACCTAATAGTCAGACAGCATTAGTACGGGGATTACTTTACCATCGTTTCGCTCTGATTGCTTCAGTAAAAAGCGTGTCAAATACGCTATGGACGGCGAAATGTAGCATCGACATGGTCTACCAAAATAATGGATGGCACAACAATTCTGGCAGTAATTTTGGTCAGTTCCAGTATCTACAATACCTATCGGTTAATATCAGCTGAGAGCCACTAGCTAATTTATCTCCTTATGTTAAGAGATTACGCCTGCCCAGAATCATAAAAATGCGACATAGAGCTTTGATTCCCATAGACCGTTGCAATACTGCTAAAGCGCTCGTCCACATTGAGACATTTTGAGGGTCAGTTCCGAAATTCCAGTAATGTCACTAGCTACAGTGCTCTTCCAACCTGAACACAGTTATGCTTACACATTACTGTTTTGCGACAGAATATCTGGCACTTTGTTGATACGTAGACGGCATCCTGCAGGGGACGACGCCTTCCTACGGTGAATTATGAAAGAGTCTGTTCTAGACATCGAGTTCTATCTAACTCGATGGTTCTAGAGCTTCAGATTAGATTGAAATAAAATCAATACGCCCCGTGCTAAGCTCCTTGTATTCCAGCAATAGTTTGAGCACGATCTAACTCTTTTTACTAATCTAACTCAATAATCTAACGATCAAAAGTTGGGTTAACAACCTAGAAATTCAAAGCACGATATTTCGTTGCACGACGACGAACGCCGAAGCTTCGTGTTGGGATCGTGATTCGTGATCGTGATCCACGGTGTGGGCACGGTGATTCCTAATTTAAACAACCATGTTGTGGTTCTCTTCTAATACTACAGACTTCTAATAGATTAAACATAATTCGTACAGTTCTAAAATCTTGTGGGAATTGGGAAAGTTAATGACACCACGAGATATCACCACCTAATTTGCACATAAAAGCAAAGTCAACGATGTTAGAATAGGGTGTATCTATCTGTGTATCGATCGATCCATTGAAATAGTTCAACAACACAGCTCATGAAGAATGTCACGTAATTTAAAACGACGGAGTCATGAAGTTTCCACTCAGTAGCGTACTGCTTTACTGAAATGAAGTGCATGATAACAGTAGTAACCAAAAACGATTTCTACTGAAGCTAAAGGAATTTACTCAGCTATGTGTAACATCTGTCGGCCATATCGTCCTTACCTGGACGATACAGACGCCGAAAACCGAGAGGGGTGGCACAAAGGAAGGGAGGCCTATACTGATGTTCTATGCCCATTTGTGGATGATTCTGGGCTGCATTGATGATGGAGATGATGTGTATTCATTTACATACAAACCTTTTTATTTATTTGAAATAGGCAAGCATTTGACTACAACCTCACCTGATGGTAAGTGTCGGTGTGGTCGAGGATGTAGCACGCTTGCCTAGTAAGAACTTATTCACTCTTCTTCACCTTCTGGTAGAGTTTATAGTGAAGTGTTTGCAGAGCGTATAATGCACAATGCTATTGACGACTGTCAACACATATAAGAAAGTAAACTTTAGGTAGGTTAGGTACCTACTTGGTTACCTAATTACTACTCTTGCTGAGGCAGTACAATAGATCCCGTTACCCGTTACTTCCAGGAAGTCTGTGACGGCAGGTGTTTCATTGTTTACCTTTATCCGCGCTGCGCTTTTGAAATTCTACGCCAACAGAAATTGTAGAGTTCGCAATATCGCCGAAATAATTACTTAGAACAATGAACTCCAACAAATTGTTGTAAGAACCGAAATTACTCAAGTGATGAAGGTATATAATAAAAAACTGATACCTAAGTTTATTTCTCATAAAGAATTCAAATATTCACTTACATGAGAAAGCTAAATAAACAAAGTAACTAGTTGCCTAAATTTGTTGGGCTGTATATAATCATACGTTGAACTAACGCTACAATCATCATCATCATCATCATATCAGCCCTTAGACGTCCACTGCTGGACATAGGCCTCCCCCATGATTCTCCACGACGAGCGGTCTCGAGCCTTCTCCATCCACCAACTTCCAGCGACCGCAACTATGTCGTCAGTCCATCGCGTGGGGGGCCGTCCTACACTGCGCTACGCGCTACTATACGCTACAATGAAGGCTTTATTTTACAAGCGTATTATAAGCATTATATACCTTTTCAGATTACAAAGGTGTGCTCTAGAATTTCTCTATCATCTGTTAAATAAAAAGATTTAGAGTATTTGTTTGGTAGAAATGTGACGATTTGAGGAACTAGTAGCCAATAGTTCATTATCATTTATGGGTCAAACCGCGAAAAAATGTAAATTTGTAACACACCTTTTGCCCTCATTTTATTTTTCTTATAACATCAACATTATTTGTTAGTTAAGATTTATTGGATATGGTAATGAATGGAATGCTTGTATACTATTAGGTAATTCCACAACGTTTCAGCAGTTTCTTACAGTTTGGTTTTTATTCGGTTTTTTCATTGGTACAAATTTCTCTCCCATACAAAAATAATGTGTCCATTTCCAATTTTGTGTCTACAACTATTATTACTGACGAAACGTAATGACTTTATCGGTTTTTTATTTGCTCATAAAAACCGTAAAATAAACAAAGCTTTGGTTTTTTTTATTCCATTTTAAAAAAGTGTCCATTATTTTTCATGTTTTTGATGTCATGAAGGTAACGTTTATTTCTGGAAAACTATAGGAATAATTCAGTAGTTTCAATTTGTTTCTTACGTGGCAACATCATTAAACATATGCCAACACATTAAAAATAAAAACCGCCATTTGTATTTTAAGAGAAATAGTATTTTATGTGGATGTTACATTTGTCACAAGAAAAAAGTGTTTATTGATTCTTCGATTGCAGGGAAAGTTTTATTAATATGTCTTACTAGTTTACGTGTTTATGAAGGCTTACTATCACACAAAAGAATAAAACCACTCCGTAGTCTATGGCTATTCGCAATAAAGTGATATTTGAATTTGAGGGTGATGTCACAGGCATTTTTTGTCATGAATGAGACGTTACAGTCATGACCGATAGTTAAGCTGAGAATACACTAGTGTACTAAAGTTCCATGACCATACTAAAAAAACCTACCTAACCAGGAACATAAGACCATAAGACAGATGGACTAAGATAAAAACCAGAGTGTAATAAAAAAATAATGAATGAAAATTGATGACTTAATAATACTGTGCTGTAATTTCAATTAAACACATGCACCATACGCTAAATACTGCCTCATGTGAAAACAAAATTACTAACTACTTTTACTTAAAAAAAATACTTGTTAATATTCAATAAAATGTTTATTCATATACATTATGTTTTACTTCCATACTTATGAACTAAGCTTTATAATCGTCATGAACGTAATGTCATGAATGATATTTAAATTTTTTCGCGGTTTGACCCTTATGCTTTAAGACGTCCACTGCTGGAAATAAGCCTCCCCCTTCCCAACTTTTAGTTTCGGGTTTGGTTTTAAAGTTATGTTTAAAATTATAATTATTATAAACATTCTAAATCGAAATCTCTTTTATCTTCAAAATCGTTACTAAGTTCCAAGAAAATTCTAAAAAGCTTTGCTACCTACATAATATCTAGATCAAAGATTGTAGCCAATCGTTGCGTGACCAACCATGGGAATCCAGACATGAATAGCTAAGAATAAATTACTTACCTGCCTTGCCTCGCTCCTATCCTATGGGGAAAACGGCGGAAGTATGTCGCTCAGCCTTAAATTCTATAGGATTGGATTTCTATGAAGTATGTACTACAAATAAAGATTTTAGTTTCTTGACTGAAAACAAACTTGGTATCAGGAGACTGCGCAAAACTGTTTGGAAACGTCTAGATGGGTAATTGGGCATGTTAGTAGTGGCGTGGCATAGCAATATTTGAAAGGAAAGAAAGTGAAACCGAAAGATCTCTACCTACACCAACACAGGACCAGATATATCTTGCCGCCAACCAAAAATTAATGGACGAAGCGCTATACCTATATCATTATTGCATTGAACTTTGTGATTCAAAGTCGAAATGATGTTTAGAAAAGAATAGTTAGGTAGCCAACGCCAATCACACCATTTAAGAAGCACCCATTATATACCTAACAGTTATCTCATGCATGAGCTACCTACCAACGTCTAAACGACAGTTGTTTGTGATTCCACGCACCGTGCATTCCATGAACACAGGAAGCGATGTCATGCGAGTATCATAAACCGAAGAATTCACTGTGTGCGGAGTTCGCATAGTAACTAGGTACAGGTGACAAATCACCATTACTGGCTTCTCCAAATTCAATGGTGACCTTCAAGACACGAGTACTTTAAACTTAGCAAGTAAGAATGTATTAGATATGAGAAACTATATATTTTTGTGAATTTTTAGTCGTGTAGTGACGTCCTACAAGGTATATCTACAGACTATCAACGTCCTGCTCTAGAAGTCCAAAGCTGATGAATCCTTTATGTGAATTAGGTCCCATCACTAGGTAGGTATTAGGTAGGTTACTCCCATCAGATACACGAGGTGTCTTCATTATTGAACTTCGCAATCATATATTTCTGCTTAATTAAAAAGGGAGTAAATCAAGGCGATTCACTCTCCCCTAAACTCTTCTTAGTCACTATGCTATAAGACAAATAAGGAAAGCGAGGCCAATATACAAATCTTCGAATTTCTTGACCAATTTTATTTATGTGCTAAGATATTTCTGATTGCCTTGTGTGTGCCTACATCCTACAGTTTAATTAACTATCATCCCACTGAAACGCTGAAACTGGCAATTTGTAAAGCTTCGCATCCTTGTATGTATATTCCTAAAAAGTCTTACAATATGATATTTAATTTGCATGTGGGTTTTTTTATAAGCTCTTTTTCATTGTTGGTTGTCCATTTGTGACGGTTAAACGGACGCCTGGCGACCTGCCTTAAAATGTAGGTAGGTACCTTGAGAAGGACGTGCAAAGAATTCAAAATTATTTATCGGAAAATGTTTGTAAAGGCAAGCTGAGTAGATGGATGTACGATTAGAGAAAGGCCAAAGAAAAAATGTATGGACTGTCTGAAAGAGGATATGAACGAAGCAGGTGTTTGAAACGAGATGACGGCTGATAGAGACGAATGTAAGGAGACGAGTGGGAAGATTTTTTTTTTTAGTGCACATTAATTACTTTTTAATGTACTCTAATACTATTACAATCTAGCCAAAGTAGGCTAATGAGTAATTTAACTCTAACTTAGTTTTATAAATACAGATATCAAGAAAGTGTCCAATGGATCATTTCTTACAGTCTCTAATTAAGGGGAAGACACGTCGTTAATGTGTTCTTTATAAGTAGCACTATCACTGTCACTACACAGAGTGGGAAGATGATGATATTCGTAAATGCAAGCTCTCAAGAGTGACTCGGTTATCATAAAATGCTTATATAAGTATAGGTACTGGTAGTGTATATTCATTTTCTTCATGTTATGGTTCATAAAGCCATAAATTAGCAGCAAAGGATCACTAGAACACGATTTCTATTTACAACACCTTTCAAAAGGTGCATTTAGTTTCTCTCTTCATTGAGCATGTCGATGTCCCCTCAATTATGTCATACCAAATTCCATATGATTTAGCAACGGTGCAACAGATGCCCAGTGGATCGTGACTGTATGAATGGGGTGCGTGAAAAGACAGGAAGCATCCAAGTGCAAGGGCAACAGAATGTAGGCTGCGCCCGCGCAGACTGACGCGAGTGAGGATAATATTTTACCTGATAAAACTAGAACTACAGGTAGGTACGTAGAATATGTATATTACGTATAATATGTAATAGGTATTTTTTTGCATTCTACGTGCTAAGGTCCGTGTCAAAATTGGTCAAAAATTACAAAATAAGTTCGTGGAGGTGAGGAACTAATATTCTGCGTCAATAAGGTCTAATACTAGGTCGGTTTTCATTTCATGTTAACAGTTTAGTGAGTTCTACTAGCACCCAAAAATCTAAATTACTAGATTTGAAAATTGATATAAGAAAAAAATATATAAAAACTCTCAATTTTGTGTTATAATTATTATGATATTTGATAAAAATGCTGGCCGTTATCAGTTTTACCAATTTTGTTATCAATATGAGGTTCGCTAATAAGGTGACATAATGTCCTTCCTTATTATTCTGCACCATTCTTACAAATATTATTTTATCCTTTCAGGGAACTCACGACAACATAATAAGCTTCACCAGTACAGAGGAGCCAGTGAGGTCACCCAAACCAGTTCCAGACATCCGTCTGGTTGATGGTCCTTCAATCCTCGTTGGAAGAGTGCAACTCTTCCATAATGGACATTGGAGATCAGTATGCACAAACTCGAGAAAGTAAGCTAACACCTTCGCCGGATATAATGAGATAAAAATGGACGTTCAAAATTGTGCAATTTTCATGATTCATACATTTTTGCAGAACTGTAGGTGGTAAGGTGAAAGTAAAAGTGGCGAAACACTTATTGATTTAACTTTTTCAGTTGGACGATCAACGACATGGAGACGGCTTGCAGACAGCTAGGATTCATGGGGGGAACGTTTTACAACTGGATGGACCGCCAACCGGGAAGAAGACCTCGACTACTGTTCGAAGAACCAAACTGCAGAGGAACAGAACACGATATGTTTCAATGCGACTGGAACTCCAGACAACTCGGCTCTGGCGTTTGTGACTATCACCCAGATCTCGGCATTCAATGTCTACCTCATCATGATGTTAATGAACTTGAAAGCAAAGGGCGGCATTGGAGAGGAATACGTTTTGAAAACGCCGTATATGAACGCTTTCTCACTTCAGAAAACACTCTTTATGTACCCACTTCAATGTCTAGATTTGTTCATGTAGTCATAAAAAATGCAGGTCTAGGAAGAGACAATAATGCTACTAGTGCTTTAGATGTGATAGGAGTACCACCAGTTATGAGAGACATAGAAATATCATACTCAGCATTCAACGCGATAAACGTGACGTCACCCAACGCTCCCATAGTTATCAACAACTGCACGATACAAAACAATAGAGGTTACGGTGTTTATGTGAATTCCACGTACGGCATGACCAAGATTGAAAACTGCTCAATACATGACAATGGTGGTGACGGGGTCAAATATGTAGTACACGAAATGAATATAGATGAAAGGTTCGACAGGAGCGAAGTATTCGACCTTTGCACACTAGCGTCTACCCCATCTCAAACATTCCCCATTAAGATGTCTATAGAACAATCGAGATATTCAAACATGGAAAGAGATTGTCATCAAACATTTTACACTAGGTCTGATCATGTGCTAACTTTAAGTTTTCTAAAAATATTGACAAATCAAAACAACACAGGAGAAATATTTGTTTATGATGGACAAACCACTGCTGATAGACTTTTACTTAGTTTGCAACTAAGAAATCATTCTCGACCGCAAAGCGTCACATCGACAAGAAATAGAATGTACGTGAGATTCCGCGCTAACACTAGAACAGACATAACTGGATTTCTAAGGCTGACCTCGGGCACGAGCAAAACCTACGATTTGAATGTAACAGACACGATTATTTCTGATAACAATGGAAGAGGCGTAGTCATTGAAAATCTTAGATCTCAAATTCACATTCATCGTACATCCATATCCAACAATAACCACGTTGCTGGGCTGCAAGTAATAAGTGGTGCCGGGGACGTTAATGTTACTGAAAGTAGAATATCTTTCAATCAAGGAGACGGCATTAATGTAACGCTAACTGGAGGGAACCGGAATATTTCGAGAAGTATACTCAGCTCTAATCAAGGCTATGGAATAGCTGTTTGGGTCAATAATACCCAAGAAACGGAGTACATACCAGTTAACCAGACTACAACAATCGAATACTCCGAAATATTTAAAAATCTGGACGTAGGAATTTTACATGGTAATTTTTGTGGCGATAGCTGGATTAATGTTACAGGAAATTGGTTCAACACAAGTATGGAAAGCACGATTGAATTGTCCACTTGCTGGAGATTAAACAATCCAATAAGACAGCTCAATTTGCAAATTGGCCACAATAGGTTTTACCAAAATCAAAAGGTACCCTTAAAAATACAGCCAGCATTAAATATAATGGGACGAATTGAATACAACTATTTCGAGCAAGGGAACTACGGCGCTATTATGATTTTAAATCGAGTAGAAGGGAAACATATTGAAGAATTCGAAATATTGCCAGCTAACTTTAAAATACAGCACAACTATTTTTTCGGAAATAAAGGACCATTTGTGGTCAATTTAGGATTATCACCGTATAGCGACATGCAATATATTTTATTCAGCCGAAATTATTTGAGAGACAATAAAATAAAGGAGCAGTTTGAAATTATAGAAGGAATCTCGTCTCGACTTACTCCTAGAAGTAGAGTAGCAGCAACTATAGTTTTAGCTTCGAGCAACATCGACGTATACAGAAATATTATAAACAATCCAGAAGCCCAATATGAAATTGGTTCCCATGTAGAAGATCAAAGCAAAACGCTAAACTGCACGTACAATTGGCTTGGATTTGGAGAAGAAGAAAAAGTGTACAACCGATTATTTCATCGGAAAGACAGATATAATTTGGCAAAAATCGTTCACATGCCTTACTTGCTACATAGCAGCAACCCTGGTGCCACCCAAATTAATTACAATTCCCTCTACGTCCCGCAATTCAACGTGCCAGGCACATTCGTCGTTGGAGGTGAGGTCGAGGGCATAGAAATTCTTAGACAAGGAGAATATGACGTGAATAAAGATATAAATATACGCCCGGGAGGTAAACTTGTACTACAATCAGGAGTAACACTAAAATTTCCACCATCTATAGGCATCATGGTTGCTGGTAAACTAGATGCTAGAGGAAAACGGCCAAATGACATCACATTCACTTTAAAAGAAGAAGTTGTTATGAGTAATGATAGTTTTTATGAGACTGATCCAGATATTGAGCTTACCACTCCGGGGTATTCAGAGCCGCTTGTGCCAATACGACTTTTAGGAGGAAGAACTCAGCACGAAGGAAGACTTCAAGTTCGAATGGACGATAAATGGGGTACTGTTTGTAATTATAAATGGAACATTATCAACGCTGCTTTAGTCTGCAATCAATTAGGCTTGGCCCTCAATCCTGACGATTGGTTTTTAGAACCGAGTGAGATTCCCACAGCGGGAACCAATGAAGATATTATTTTATCCAATGTAGAATGTACAGAATTTGACAATGATTTAACAAAATGCAAAGCAGAAACCAGGGAGCAATTTGAAAATTCTTGTACGCATGATAACGATGTTGGTATCCGATGCTATGCAACGAGTTGGGCTGGCATCAGATTCAGCGTAATTGCTGAAAGAGCCGATTTACAGTATGTTACTATCGAGAAGGCTGGTCTTTTAGATTATTCGTCGAATGTTTTCAAGCCTGCACTACAAATTGATTTTGCACGTCATAGTTTGGAAAGTGTTAAAATAGCCAACAATTACCATGATGGATTAGGAATTCTATATTCAGATTTGTATGGCGCTGATGCAGTAAACACAGTCCGCAACTCAGAGTTTAGCAATAACAGAGGCAGTGGTATAAGTTTTAAGCAATTAGGACTGAAGGTATATTCTTCTGTAATTGAAAACAACGATGTTGCCGGAATTTCTCATAATCCTCATTTATCAGGACCACAACAACGAGAAATAGCTGGATGGTTTAATTTGGAACCAGGATTTAACATGGAAGAATCTAGCTACCGTCCTATAATGATACCTGAATATGAAACCGATATAAGTTTAGTGAACGGCGAAACTAGATATTTGGTTTTCACAAAACACTACGGAGAACCAATCAACAAAACATACAACATTAAATGCAATCCAGGGTACGTTCTAGGACTTCAATTACTTAATCCCATTCACAACTTTTCGACTGAAAGTATTTGCGTTTATGATTCGCAAAATATCAACGAAGCTAGTACGAAATGGTGTTTGGATCGTGATTTGTCCACATTCCCTACAACTAGCAACAGTTTTACAGTTGTTCTAACTTACGAAAGTGGTCGAGTAGCACTTGGTGGTGTTGTTTTGGTCGTCAGTACAATAGTAGCTCCAGTTCAAAATCTAAGGAACAGAATTGTCAAAGGTCCAGTCCCAACTTTACAAGTGGTCAATTCAAAAATAAAAGAGAATACCAAAGGAATCAAAGCCTCGTACTACAACCGATATTTAAATGAACTCGGAGACCATTTCTTGAGGAAAGCTAATGAGAGCATCAAGATAATCAACTGCGAAATTACGTACAATAAAGAAGAGGCTATTTACGTCAACACTCCTTTTTGGGATATCCACGAAAGCAACATAACAGAGATCACTATCATGGTGAATAACAGTTTGATCACCGACAATGGGAAGGGAATATACCATTTTGCCAGAGATCTACGAAGTTCAAATAACTTATATCACTATATTCTACAAGATAACACAATAGAACGAAACAAGAATGGTGGTTTTGACATAAGTTTACCTTATGTTTGGCAATACAATGAAAACTTCACTCACTCCGTGTATATGTTCAATAACACATGGCGTAGTAATACCAACTTTGGATTCATCGTAGATGGACACTTCGCAGAAGTTAATGTGACCAAAAACGTTTTCACTGAAAACTATTGTAAAAATGGATTGATATCTATACAAGGAATGGAGAAAAAGATGAAAATTGATGGCAACTTAATAGAAAGAAATAACGGAAACTTTATGGTAAAGTTCAATATGGACAGCCAAAGTGAGGTTATGGGCATCGTAAACGCTATGTTTGTTTACAATAAAATTAAAAACAATAAACAAATAACACTTCTTAATCGTGGAATGTTGGTGCGAAGTATGGAACCTACTTACGCTATTGGCTTTAGAGGAATACAGAAAGTAAATGTAAGCAGAAACTTGTTTGGAGACAACGCACTAGAGTACACGCTACTTGCTGGCATCAAAACAGCTAAAATCAACAACATTTTGGATGTAACGGAAAACTGGTGGGGAAGTGTGGCTGAGAAAGATATCAAAAAGCAGATATTTGATTTTGATGATTGGAATAACCATGCAATAGCTAGATATTTACCCTATTTGCTGAATGACCAATTTGATGCAAGTGTATCAACTACATTCAATTCAGAAACATCCATGGACGTCAATGAATTAGGGGGACGACTGATATCGAATCTCACATTAGAGCCTAGAAACGCTCCATATGTTGTAAAATCTGATATAACGGTAATGCCTGATGTAAACCTTGTAATAAATCCTGGTGTAATATTAGAATTTGCACCAAACGTAGGTATACTCGTTATGGGAACACTTGAAGCCATAGGCCATAGTCAAATGCCAATCATAATGAAGCCTGTATCATCAACAAAAAGTATTGAAAACAATAGAGTTGAAAAGAGAGAAATAGGTCAATATGGCGCTAGTCACCACCAGCATAGACGACAACTGGAGTCAATGGTTGTACAAGATTCGATAAGACTGTGCCCAGGCAGAAATTGTTCAATCAGTGATACTGTTATTGAGAGAAATAACGAAGGGTTCCTGGAATATTACAATAAGACAACGCTGCAATGGGTTCCAATGTGCGATAGTCGATTTACCGAAAGAAACGCTCAAGTTGTTTGCAGAGAGCTTGGTTTCGACCCCATCAACGTTTTCTTTGCTTACGATCGTCGTGTTGAGTACCACAGTAATTCTCTATCACGTATTTGGTCCTGGCCAGAGCCCCTACAATGCGTGGGTACGGAGGAACGCTATGAAGAGTGTCCAATCCGATTGAACGGACAACTTTACGGTCATAGACATGAATGCAAGTGGGATTCAGACTTTGTTTTCATTCACTGTGGCTCACGAAACTTAGAAGAAACTTACGAATATTGGGGTGGAATAAGATTTGCTAATCCCGAGTTTGAGTATTCCTTGTACGAACACAGAATTCATGACCACCACACCCACGAAACAGTCAAGAAAATAGAAAGTCAACTGAGACATGTTCAAATTGTTGGTGCTGGTATACTTCACAATGAAAAGTCTCCTGCTGTCCAAGCTATAATAAAGAATCCTTTAATTCGAAACGTCAACATCAGCAGATGCGCACATCATGGAATTAACTTTATTTCTCCAAGCGATACCCTCAACGTAATGTTCAACTCCGTAAATGATATTTTGGGAGAAGGAATTAGTGCTATATCACTGAATGGAGAAGGCAAAGAATCCGACGAATCAAGTTTCACTCCATTGAAAGATCTCAATCTCCCTTATCATTTGTTCTCTCTCGTCGACATTTGTGATAGCAGTAAAATAATAGTTATCGAAGAAAGAATACTTCTCTACTACAAGTATGACAATAATCCTGTAAATTGCGTCAAGATCTTCAAAAGCATGTATAGAGTGAAGCCTATAGGCTTCCGACTGCTTCAATTCAATCTGTTCAACCACACAAAGAACTACGGGAAAAGAGATTCTTTGTCTTTATACGATGGCGACATCTATAACATCACAGCTCCGATGATAGGATACTTGGAGAATGGATCTCCTGAAGAGAAGAAGCTCTTCAAATCATACGGGCCGAGTTTGAGCATCAAGTTGTTTGCGAATGGTGCTTCTTCAAACCATGGATTCATTGCTGAAATCGTTACGTTACCTATATCTGCTATTGGATTAAGTAAGTACTTGATACTAGATGATTATGGTGTGCGTTACCGTGATTTGAAAACATCATTGTAATCTATACTTTTTTCCTCAGATCGTGACGTCCAGCATAATATATCAAACAGCGAATTCATCAAAAATCGTGATGGAGCCATTTCGTATCAGTCTGTCGGTGAAGTTAACCCTTTGTTGGCTATCACAAGAAATGAAATCAAGGACAACTGTCTCAAATTATACGGGAACTTTACCTCTTGTGAATCGGCCGTGAGAGTGGATGTGCAGAATACACAAACGTTTATGTTCAGGGTATGGTATAGTTATGAGAATGGTTGCATTTGCATTTTTCTGAACCAGCATTTATGTTATTCATTCTGTTGCAGAATAACTTGGTCCAAAATAACGTCGGTGGCCTATTGGTCCGATCAGATTCAAGAGGATCAGCGACTTCCCTTCGCGGTTGGGTCCATAATAACCTCTTCTTTGCGAACCATGATTTACCGTGCCTGAAAGTAGAAGGTCGTCAATCCACGCCGTACCAAGAGGTCACAATAAACCGTAATTACTTCACTCGCAACCGCGTACGATATCATGACGTCATTGTGCTTCGACAAGTTGTCTCCGCCTTCAACTACAACTACGTCCACGACAATACTGGACAGAGGATTCTTGAGGTCTCAGGCTTTGATAAAGTTAGAATGCCCATCTATCAGACAACTTCCCACAATGGATTCTACAAGTAAGATCACCATTAGTATCTAGTTTCATTGAAGGTCTAGTAAAGTTTGTAACTAGCTAATAGCTATTTGGATTCTAAACTACAATTTGGCAGTTTATTACGTATTATTTGCGGTTTCAGAAACTATGCATTGGATCGTGAGGGTCGAGCTACAGTTGTAGCCGGGACTGCCGGCCAAAGTTATGTTGACAACATCTTCTTTAACCCTGATAATGATTATGAGATGATCACTATTAATAAATCTATGTAAGTACCTATCTCTCATCCACTTGAAAATGACTTATAATTTGGCTAGTTTGAAAAAATACTATTGAAAATTATTGGATAACTTGCAGCATGTCTTGTACGTATGAAAGAATATAGTACCTACCTACATTGATTGATGATGATTGATGTTGTATTTAAATTGCATGTTTTTGTTGCATGGCTGTCCTGGGACCATAGCTTTGTTGACTTTAATACTGATTATACGAGGTAAGTTTAACTGACTCCTTTAAAAATCATACCATAACATTAACATAGAACGCCCATCCATTATAAACATCAATAAAATAACTAAAAGATGCATTAAAAGTAGCTTTTACCACTGAATACTCGTAAAGCTGTGCCTTATACGGGGTTTTCACAAGGCTGTTACCTCAGACCTTTAGTAAACCTTAGTTATACGGTTTATTGAAGTTGTGTGTACCTAAATTCTAGGTTCCTCATTAAAAATCAAAATTCAATATTTCGTAATCCACAGTACGCTGGAAAGTTGGCGAACAAAAATTGATGCAAAGCACAACTATTGGAGTTACAACGAAAGCCTTGCTGTAGCGGGACGAATCCGCGATCAGTCTGACAATCCCTTGTTCCTTGAAGTGGACTACAGGCCTTTTTATATGAACAACTTGACCATTCTCGATGGTGGCAAATGTCCGCCCGGTTGGGATGCGGTTGCTGGGACGTGTTATATGTATGTTGGAGCTCCAATGACGTATGAGGAAGCAAGAGTCTTCTGTTTGGTAAGTCTGTTCTATGATTGAATACCTTTATTTATGTACTGTCCTTCCTGGGCTACTGGTCTTTCCATTACTCTAATATTGGTTAAGTGATAAGCCCTGCAGAAAAAAGTTAAATCTGCGATCTTGAATCATGGCTTAATATTCTCAAACAGTTTATATTGCTGACAATATGTTATCGTTACCAAAATTGGGTTTTTGTGTGACAGGTCCACTGTTGAATTCTGTTTCAAGTGATAAATGTTCCGTATCATGAAAAAACTAATCATTGTGATAGTAGTACGTAGTATAATTATCTTATTTATCTGTGGCGATAGCATGTTCAAAATTATTAAACCCAGAGCACATTTTCACACTTGTTCATAAGTTATGTGAATTTACAGTCTGACAATGCATCTATGCCTTACGTGAGCGGCAACTACGAAGCCCTATACCAGTTCATCCAGAAACAGAACCAATGGTACTCGTACGGAGACAAGGTGTGGGTGAACCACATCGACTACGTCACGCAGTGCACCTCCTTCGCATTCTCCAATGTCGAGATCACAGACTGCAACCAGAAGAATGCCTTTATCTGTGAAATTGGTAAGATTGGTTCTATCTTCTTGCGTGGTATAGGGAGAAGAGTTACCTATATCGATTTTGAGCAGTTTATAGTTATAACGGTATAGTTAATGTTATCCAATTTCAGCTTTAATTAATTTTATTTAATGTTTAATAGTTTGGGCGGGATTGAGGAGCAACCATCCATCTATTATCGTCTGCCATTGTAGTCCTGTTAGGATTACTGGTTCTGATTTTATTTTAATTTAAATTCAAACCGTTGACCATGCTAGGGTTAAAAAAAATGTTGTTCCGTAAATGTCCATACTAAACTCGATCTTTTTCTTTTCTTAATTCGACATTGCCTCACAAAAAAAAACATTCAACTGAATTGGTAACCTCTTCTTTCTTTTAATGACTGTTGATAAATGGTCTTCTTTGGGCCGTTTAAAACCTCCAGAAACCAGATCCATCCACGGGTTTACACAAGACGAGACAAATATGAGCTCTCTTATGCAGGCGTTTACCTCTAATCTCAAAGTAAAACAGATTCCAATAAACATTTCCATTTCCCTTCCAGATCCAAAGATATCGATAGATCCCATGTCATGGCGCGGCGACACGCTCGCCATAGCATTCATTGGGATCCTGGCCGCTATGGTGGTGCTGGTGGGAGCCGCTCTAATCTGCTGGTACTCCAAGTCTAAGCACAGGTAACATATTTTTGACTTGACAGTTAGCTACTTTTTGACTTCACATTTGCATACTTTTTGACTTGACAGTTGACTACTGTTTGACTTGAGAGTTGGCTAATTATTGACTTCATAGTTGGCTACTTTATGACTTCATAGTGGGCTACTTTTTGACTTGCCAGTTAGCTACTTTTTGACTTTACAGTTGGCTACTTTTGACTTCACAGTTGGATACTTTTTGCCTTCACAGTTGGCTACTTTTTGACTTGAGAGTTCGCTATATTTTGACTCCATAGTTGACTACTTTTTGACTTCACTGTTGGCTACTTTTTGACTTCACAGTGCGCTACTTTTTGACATAACAGTTGGCTACTTTATGACTTCACAGTGGTCTACTTTTTGACATGACAGTTGGCTACTTTATGACTTCACAGTGGTCTACTTTTTGACATAACAGTTGGCTACTTTATGACTTCACAGTGGTCTACTTTTTGACATGACAGTTGGCTACTTCCCAGTTCCACAGACATAATTGAAGAATGATTTAATCACTCTCGTGATATAAACGAATCTAAAGATCATTCACCGAAATCCATTTCGGGAGGCATCCCTTGCAGAAATCCGTCTAGATGGTACCAAGACAGTGCCAGATATTCTGCAACAAAGCAGAAATGTGTATCATCAACCCATTTAAGCTCTAGCATAAGAAAATTCTCTAAAATTAAGTCCTCCTATTGTACTACCTACATTTAAGTGTGCAATAAAGTATTAAATAAATAAAATAAGCTGTAGGACGCCAGCGCAGAGTCAGACAAACATACATACATTACATACACTCGTAAAACATCCTCCTTCTTCGCAGTCGGATAAAAACCTTTGATTTCCAGACACGTGCAAAGACTCGAGCGCCGCAACTCGATACGGCAATCTCTTCATTCTGTCCGCTCCATCGGCAGCATCAATGGAGGCTTCCCTGAAAACAACTACAGAAGGAAACTCACACAAATGGTACGGTAGGAAACACAGAGTAGTGCACGAAAGGAGCCTCTTCGAGGCGCACTTGAAATCCTTTCACTACACTGGTTCGAAAGAACTAGTGACACGATAAGAAAGAACCACAGAGGAGTCACATTGACCAATTTAGGCTTTACTCTTAGGATCCCCTTACTCAATGATACTGTCTAAATAGGTACCTACACAGTGCCAGATCTTTTGCCGCAAAGCAGTAATGTGTTAGCATTACTGTGTTCCGAATTTATTGGACCGCCGAGACTGAACAATAGAATTACGCGTTATAGCAGTGTTGCAACGGCTTATGTAAATAAGTCTTGTCAAAATTTTCGTGTTCGTTTCGTTACTTGTTCGCATTAAAATGTTTTTGTTCTATTTAATAAATAAATATAATTTTTAAGCTTATAATTTATAAATAATGTAAGTTTATGTTTGTATGTTATTAAAAAAACTTGTAACAAAGTAGGTAATTAGTGCCTTCTATAATATAAATACAAGTACTTTTCAACTATACAGTTAAATTATCTATTATATTACAGAGCACCCGATCAACAGAAACACTGACAAAAGGCTCCGACTACAGAAAGATGCTCGCATCAACAACATCCATCGAATCCATGGAGAAAAGCCAATTCAACTCCTCAATAGAAGACACTCAAAGCTTCGACATTTACGAAGCACACAATCCAAACGCCAACATAATCCCATTAAAACATAGCACGTTCATTAAAAAACCAGCGTCACCCGAATATTCGGTGCCACAAAGTAATAAGATGATGGCGTTTAAAAACGAGGGTTATAGAGATAATTCTGGGCCTGGAAGCGATGCGCCTTCAATTTCTACTGTTATGACGGAGGAAATACCGATTATACATCATCCTGGCGGCGTGAGGTCGCCAGATGATACGCTGTCCCCAAACAGCGATTTGCAGTATTTTAACTCGGATACTTTACCCTTGCGGAATTTGGACAGGTCAGTTGATTTTCCCTTCTCATGCTCGTTAAGTTCAATTTATGTAGGGGGAGTAAAACTGTATTTTAGGCCCTAGGGCAAAAAATTAATTGTAATAGGTTTTATGTCGGAAAATGATTTTTTTTTCAAGTTTAAAAGTTCGGTCATTTATAATTCCTTGTAGATTAGGGTATTTGAGGAACCTAAATATAAATTATTTTTGTAATTCGAATAAGTATCGTGGTAACATTTGGTCTCTATTTTTAAATTAAGAAGTTGCCGCTCATTTCAGTTTGAATTTGTTTAATTTACTCGCAATTAAAGAGTAAAATCTTACACTTCACATCGTTCATATATTCAAGTCGAGTATAAAATGGCTTGCTTCAAGCCCTGTATGTACGAATAATTATAATTGCTTACTAATTGAAACTACTTAGCAGCCTTTTATAGATATTTATAACAATAAAACTATTATTATAGGTCTGACGAGGCGCTGGCTTTTAGAAGAGAATTGGAGAGTGAAGGAAAAGTGTACGGCGGTTCCAATTACGGTGGTCAGCCAAAGCTTTCGTTCCTGATGGAGCTGCGGTCCAGGATGCCGGACCAGCCGCAAGTGGGGGCGGCGCCCGCCACCACCTTCGGGCAGAGGAACAACGTTGCAGGTAACCTACCATATACATATGTTGTTACCTCAATTTAAAGGTCATGGAAGGTGTACGGTGGCACCAATTACGGTGGTCAGCCGAAGCTGTCATTCCTGATGGAGCTACGCCCGCCACTACCTTCGGGCAGAGGAACAACGTTGCAAGTAACCTACCATTACATATGTAGGTACCTCATTCTAAAGGTCATGGAAGGTGTACGGCGGTTTCAATTACGGTATTCCGCCGAAGCTTTCGTTCCTGATGGAGCTGTGGTCCAGGATGCCGTACCAGCCGCAAGTGGGCGCAGCACCCGCCACCACCATCGGGCAGAGGAGCAACGTTGCAGGTAACCTACCAAATACATATGTTGTTACCTCATTCTAAAGGTCATGGAAGGTGTACAGTGGCTCTTATTACGGGGGTCAGCCGAAGTTGTAACCTATGATTTTGGTAGGGAAGTAGGGTCAACTGAGGTAAATGCGTCAATTATTGCGACTTTAAGAAATTACTAAAAAAGTATCTACAGCAAAGTCTTTGCTGTACTTATAATAGTTTTTCGGACATAATAGTAATTTCAAAAAGTCGCAATACAGTATAGTACAGGTGACCTTGGCGCGGCGCTGAGCATGTTAGCCGTATGACACAGGCCGTATGAAGTCACCATAAGAATGAATGAAAGAAGAAACACTCGTTGAACGAACACTAGCTTATTTACTAAAAATCTTACTCAGATGAAAGGTTGTTTACACTAAAGTAGCCGCCTGAAAGTACCTTTCCGATCCCACTTTAAACATTTCAAACTTATTTCAGATCGTCAACAGTACTACGAAGACAACCTACCGAGCCCACCTCACCCGCCGGTATATTCAAGTCCATACGACAACACTATGTCGGAGAATATACCGAGCTATGACTCCAGTCCTCGAGACCTTTCCAGAGAATTCGATGATTCTCCTCTATCAGAATTACATCACAGATCTAAGTCCGAAGCGTTGCTGGAAACCAACTTCGAATTTGATGATTCTGAGTCTAGCCCCCTCCCTATGACTGAAGCCAGTCGGTCTCATAGTCAACCGCTAGAGACTGCTATGTAAAATATATAAACTTATGTATTACCTATATGTCGCGAATTGGTTACCCTGGGTTATTCCGTCCAATAGATAGCCTAATGGAACTACAAGGTTACATTTTGTTTAAACAGAGGTAAATTAGTCAATGCTACTTTTTGAAAATATTAAAAAACTATAAAAAGTACAGCAAAGTCTGTCATCTGGAGCTGTAGTGAAAATAAACAGCAATATTAAAAAACTATCAAATGTACAGCTAAGTCTGCCATGTGGAGCTGTAGTGAAAATAAACAGCAATATTAAAAAACTATCAAATGTACAGCTAAGTCTGCCATGTGGAGCTGTAGTGAAAATAAACAGCAATATTAAAAAACTATCAAATGTACAGCTAAGTCTGCCATGTGGAGCTGTAGTGAAAATAAACAGCAATATTAAAAAACTATCAAATGTACAGCTAAGTCTGCCATGTGGAGCTGTAGTGAAAATAAACAGCAATATTAAAAAACTATCAAATGTACAGCTAAGTCTGCCATGTGGAGCTGTAGTGAAAATAAACAGCAATATTAAAAAACTATCAAATGTACAGCTAAGTCTGCCATGTGGAGCTGTAGTGAAAATAAACAGCAATATTAAAAAACTATCAAATGTACAGCTAAGTCTGCCATGTGGAGCTGTAGTGAAAATAAACAGCAATATTAAAAAACTATCAAATGTACAGCTAAGTCTGCCATGTGGAGCTGTAGTGAAAATAAACAGCAATATTAAAAAACTATCAAATGTACAGCTAAGTCTGCCATCTGAAGCTTTAGTGAAAATAAACAGCAATAAGTAGGTACTAACAAACTATTAAAAGTACAGCAACGTCTGCCATCTGGAGCTGTAGTGAAAATAAACATTTCAAAAAGTCTCAATAGCGTTGACTAATCCTAATCGACTAAAATAATTGTTAAAATTAGTCACAAAATTATTTGAAATTGATTAAATTTTAGTTACCATTCATTACTCGCAGTTAGTATTTTAATAGATATGTGCAAGTACTAAAACACCCCTGTGAATAGTGCTGACTCTTTTTGAAATCTATCGAAATATATTTTCGTTGTGCCTGTTTGTCTATTACTAGCTTGACTTTGTGACTTTCTTTTTTTTTCAGTTTTTATTATAAATTATTCTAGGGTATAGGGGTAAACAAATCGCAATAAGAACCTACTTAATCGTAGAACGTACTGCCTACCTGTAAATGTGATCAATGTGTCTTAGAAGAGTTTTCTAAGTTTAAGTATCACTTAAGTATTTTAAGAATAATATAGCGATATATGTGTAACTAATATTAAAAATATTTTTATACAGCTAAAGAACTTCACAGAAACTCCATTCGTAATAATATAGAATTATTGTATTTTGTAGAAACTAAAGTAGATAGAAACCAATGAGAAGACTGAAATAAAAATGTCTTGTTTTATTGTGTTAGTAGGTATGTAATGTAATTCTTTTATATTATTAGGTACTAAAATGATAAAAATTATGTTCATAATAAATTAATTATTTTATTACGTCATTACATATAGTAAATGCATCTTAGGTAGGTACCTACTTACCCTAGATAATTTGAGTTGACATTAAAATTTTATCTAAATTAATAGTATTTAAGTACTTACCCAGATAATAGGTATGATTCGATCATTAAGTGCCTATATTTAAAAAATATCAATAAAAGATATTTATGTTTTAAGATTTTGTACATTTTTATCGTATGCACGATCTCAGTTTAGTAGATTTAATACAAATGGAATAGTTTTTTCTGTGTTTCATTCCATTAACATACTACTTACCTTAAATTTTGTTTACATTTACCCTTAATAGTAGGTGATATGAGCAGAGAATATTGTACTTATATAATTTACAATTAGGTAAGCAAGATTTATTAAGTTGTGAAAAGTGTTAGTAAATATTAAAGGACAGTATTTTCAGTCGAAGATTTTTATTTCAGTATGAATCTCTTTTTTATTTTTATAGTGTAAATAGGTAGGTGGTGTATGTAAGCTTGTGGAGTTGGCTGGTAGAAATGCTTTGAAGCATAGAGTCTCCCGTTACCGTTAAACAAGCATTGTACATTTTTTTGGCGGATGAAAAATGGCGCATTGGCGGCATTATATCAATTGACAAAACTTGTATAACTTTGAGTGTTTAAGTGTAAAAACGGTGGTTCTTTATCCATTAAGTGCTCGTGAACGTGTATGAGTGTTGGTGAATAGTGTAATGCTGTAAAACGTGACTTTTCGTGTTGCCTCCAAAACTCCATAGAAGCCTCTAGTAAAGTCGAAACCACCACTACTTTACAGGGGCATGACTTGACTTGACTTATCGACTCTGACTATGACAAAATAATCTCTCCAATTACTTGACACTGGCTATATACCTTTGATGTGAAGCCAAAACCGTAGAACTTAGGTTCTTCGAATGAAAAAAAAAAAAAAAAAAAGCATTGTACAACGGGTATGTGTAACGGGTTCCTGTGTTGCACGGCTCAGGAATGCGCCGACCCGTAATCCGCTGCCGCCGAATGGCTTCTGATTCCTGGGCTGTGCATTTTGTTTCTGTTGTGTTTTGGTCGTGGGTTCCTGGATCACTCATTCCACCATTTCCACTTCCGCAAACACTTAAGATTGTACTGTTCAAAATGAGAAAGGAGAGCCTAGGTCTTGGATTCCGTAGCTTACTCTCCGGCTGGACATTTTTTTTTTTTTTTTTTTCAAAGAACCATACTTCTTTAGTTTGGCTTCACATCAAAGGTATATAGCCAGTGTCAAGTAATTGGAGAGATTATTTTGTCATAAGTCAGAGTCGATAAGTCAAGTCATGCCCCTGTAAAGTAGTGGTGGTTGTGACTTTACTAGAGGCTTCTATGGAGTTTTGGAGGCAACACGAAAAGTCACGTTTTACAGCATTACACTATTCACCAACACTCATACACGTTCACGAGCACTAAATGGATAAAATACCACCGTTTTTACACATAAACACTCAAAGTTATACAAGTTTTGTCAATTAATTTAATGCCGCCAATGTGCCATTTTTCACGTTCCCGCCAAAACTCCCGGCTCGACATTATCATGTCGTGCAACACTATGTCGAGCATTCATGTATTAACTGTCAATCTATCAATTCTGTCACTGTCAGTAATGTCATATTTAATTACTCAAAAAATCGCATCGCAGATCGATCATTGAATCAGAATTGTTGGTGATTTAATGAATAATTAATTTAATGGGTGTACCTAGGCTCAGCTGCGGCTAGTATCTCAATCCAATAAATCTCAACATTTACAATTCAACAAAAAGTACTAATAAAGCAATGGAGCTATCGATCTTCAAAGTACCTAGTTAAAAACTCGAAGTTACGTGAATCCTGTTTGTGATAAAATACCACGATGGATCCAGCTGGTTCAATAAACAATGAAGCGATCATTGAATCTGTTGAGAACGAGGAAGAGATCGATGACAGTGAGAACCGGGAGTTAGTCTCTGGCTCAACCTCAAGTAAAGTCTCGGATGAAGAGCCTCGAGATCAATACCGCTTCGTCTACTTCTTATTCCTGCTGTTTGGCGTCACATCTCTGATTCCATACAACTTCTTGATAACAGCTCATGATGTAAGTGACTTTTAATATACTAAAGTGGAAGCCTTCCAAGTTGTATTTCTTAGAGCTGCAGCCCGAAATTTCGCCCGTGTGCTATCGCTGTAAACTGC
Organism: Lobophora halterata; assembly: GCA_932526365.1. Taxonomy (NCBI): domain Eukaryota; kingdom Metazoa; phylum Arthropoda; class Insecta; order Lepidoptera; family Geometridae; genus Lobophora; species Lobophora halterata. The sequence goes on from OW052007.1 coordinate 2,796,454, forward strand.
GCGACTTGGGCAGCTCGGCTGCCTGGGGGTTCCTTTCTAGATTTACCCTTATGGTTTAACAATATACCCTTTATCAGGACATTAGTCCAGACCATTAAATTAAAACCCACGACACAAATTAGTATCTGGCATTAGCATTAGTTCTTGAAATAATTATTCATTTGTTTTTGCTCTATGTACTTAGCTTTGCAAAAACTAGTTTCTAATTTGATGTTTTTATGTTATATTTTTCTTGCCAGTTTTATAAAGTGGGTTGAAAGCACATAAGGTAATAAGTATGGAATCAATTACGAAACTTGTTTGGGTGGAACACACTAATGTTATTTTTACCTGATTTTTTACTGGATAATGCTAATTTGTTATTAAATCTACAAAGTAAGCTGTAAGCTACTTTCTATCAAGTAGGTGAAGCTGAGGTACCAGCTATTCACACATAAATAATTATTTCAAAAGTTTGATTCCTCCAGTTCGATGTTTCTGTAATAATCCATCAATTACTGAATAGCTTGAACCAAAACTATGCTGAACTATGAACCTGGAAAAAGAACACTGTTACTCATTTGGAATATGAAATGTTTTGAATTGCAATAAGTAACACTAACTTGATGGAAAGGAAGTAAAGTGTGACTTGATGGGCATAATGTGTCAGGGTGTTGCATGTAAACTTTTTATTTGAATTCAGTACTGGATGTACAAGTTCCGGGAAGTACAACCTAACATCACCGAGCGGCAGGAAGGGAAGACTCCATTCCAAGCAGAGTTCACATCCTACCTCAATGTGGCCACCGCAGTACCCAACTTACTGTTTCTCATCATCAACTCCTTGTATGGCCATTTGTAAGTATTATTGAGGATAATATCCAATCCAAGCTACTGAATAAATAAAATACATGTTTAGATAACCTACCTAATGTTTTTAGCAAAAACCTCGGTCTGCCTGCCTGCCTGCCTCTACCTATACCTATAGGATCTATAGGAGCCCCTTTGAGGTACTACAATATCTGATATTGTAGTTCCTCAAAGGGGCTCACATGCGATTCTACCACATTATTGTGTACTTTGTTTGTACATTTCACACAACACGGACTCAAAACTAAAAAGTACCTATCCTAAATTTCTAATTTCTAATTTGGGTAAGGGGTTGCAAGTGGTCTGCACTGACGTCCCGCTGTGAAGTGTATTGTGCATTGACCCCTTTTTTGTACTAACTTTACCCCAGCCAGCCCAGCTCCCCAAAATAGCGGAGCAGGACCCTGGGTTGATGGATGGTGTGTTCCAGTTTCCCGGTAGGGTCATCCGGACCCGTATCCAGGATTTTCCTCAGCCCAGTCTTCTTTCTGGCCTCTTCTGTAGCTGTGCAGTGCACAACCACGTGTTCTACGGTTTCCTCCTCTGCGAAGCAACCGCGGCAGATCACGCTGTCCGTCGCACCCATCTTGAACAGATGGTGATTCAGGTCGCAGTGGCCGGTTATATATATACCTATCCTATTCCAGCCATACCAAATGTCAGCTCCATCAGTTTCGTAGTTTTGGCGTGATTGAGGAACACACATCTATCTATGAACTATCCTTCTAATTCCTACTTTTCTACAAATATTCTGAAACTCTAATTTATAGTCTAGTATGGTATGCCAGCTGGTAATTGATGGTTAGTTTTCATTCTGATAACACGCGCCTGAAGTCGCGGATAGCAGCTAGCTGGCGAGTAACTCTATGACATACTGCTAAGCATCTATTATAAAAAAAACATTTATTTGCAAAACACTTTAATAAATTGTAGACCTTACTTTTTGAATTCATTAGTATAAAAACTGATAAGAAAAAAGTACAGATGAGTTAGCGATTACGGCGATAAGATATTTTGGATTCACAATTTTCATCCAAATTGGATGAATTTAGTTGACGAGATGACGAACTAGAACTGATCTTGTATAATTACCGTCTTATCTTCGTAGGTATGCGGGGCTAATCGCACTGCACTAAGTACCTACTCATTTAATTTGTGCCGCCCAAGTAATCAAACTCTTAGGTATCACAAATTAATTAAATACTTCGTTACCTACCTCTTTGCAACGCGGCAATGCGGAAGTCGACAGAAGAGATAAAAAAAAAGAGTCATTCATGTCTAAACCATTAGATAATAATTATACAGGGTGAATTTTTAACTTGGATTGGATGGCCAAAACCTAAAGTATGGGGAACATCGAAAAACGCTCAAAGGACCCTCAGGCTGCCTCGGGGCCGATTTAGATGAAATCTAAAACTGCATATTGAGATTAAATAAAAATCAATTACCTACCTACCCTAGCCGGAATCGCCTTAGATGGGCACTAGCGCCAGCACGTATCGTAACATGTTTAAAAAAAAACAGTAGATTTAGAAAAAAAAAATCTCATACCAATAAGATAAGTGTATGATGTGAAGTGTGATAATTCTATTGACGCTCTATTATTATTATTTCTAATTATTATTATTTTTTCTTTATTATGAAATGCAAATGAATTCGATTATATTTTAGACTTAAATTTTCTTTAACAATTTGTTATTATTATTTAATTTCTTTTTTACATTTTAAATATTTAGTCATGACATTTATAAATTATACGATACCTAGATAAACCTAATGAAATAACCAGATAGACCTTTGATATAATCGAACTCAGAAATACCATGTTGCATTCGCCCTGACAGGGTCCATGTACTATACCTAGTCTGTAACTACCACTTAAGACCTAAAATACTTACCTATATGTACATGGAGGCAATAAATAAATACAATACAATACAATACGATATCACTTTTGATTCTAGGGTATCAGTCAAGATCAGACTACAAGGTGCTCTAGTGGTGGTGACCTTAGCCTTCCTCGTTACCACCGGATTAGTTCAAGTGAACACCGACCAATGGCAGAACGGATTCTTTATCACCACTATGGTATTAGTGGTTATTATGACCGGTAAGTATTTAATTACTGGTGACTTAATGAATTCGGTATCCTATACATTGCTACCATGGACTTTGGTATCATGGAATTTGGTACCATGGACTTTATTATCATGGAATTTAGTAAAACACACTTTCCAAGTTTCTAGTTTTTACGAGTACATACATTTTACAAAGGGGTGACAATGAATCAGTCTCTTTATTAGAGAACTTGTTTTCTAGTTAAATATCTGATCAAATAGAGGTTTCTAAAATGCAATAATAATGATATCATTGAACTGGCTATTAGTCTAGTCACGTTTGACTCTATGCCCTTGCATGAGTCAGAGCGACCTACATCTCTACATGCATCTAAGTCAACTAGGTCATTCAATATCGTTCCTTTATCTTTTTGCTAAACTTCTATAATAATTGTGGCTTGTGTTTTAGGTGTGTTTTTGCTTGCTTTATTGCCGTAAAGTTAAAGCAAAAGGAAACAAATTATAGATATTCTGAATAATAGATAACAAAAGACTGTATTAAAAACTTGTTTATCATGTTTTTGTACTTTGATAGCAGTGATGTGTAAGCATTACTGTGTTCCGGTTTGAAAGGCACTGTA